>OY756208.1:159932153-164932153 GCA_963576795.1 Metopia argyrocephala | reverse complement strand
CATTAGTTGTAAATCAAAATATATAATAATTGTAATATTCTGTTTAATAAATTTAAGTTTTTTTTTAGCCAAAGTATTGTTCTCTCAGCTTTACTGAAAAGCAACATTCGGTATTGTCTTCAGATTTTTTAGATGTACCGACTTAAGCTTTTAGTAATACCCACCAGTCTGCTTGCTTGCTTAGATTCCATCAATTTTGATTAAAAAAGATCGTGTACGCAGACTTCTAAGAAATGAGTGATGTTTTTAAGCATCAGGAACAGGACCATCTTAGTACTGCATTGTTGTACAACTTTGTATGGGTATAAAATCTCTAGTTATACAGGCTTTACTGTAAAAACGGCATTAAAGTTTAGGTTATAATGGCCCTGGGCAAAGTAGATAATGTTTCATCATATATCCGGCAGAAATAGTTTCCGATTAATTCAGAGTCAAACAATTATCATTTGTATCATTGTGATGTTAAAAAGGTATTGTGAGGATATTATCTAATGTGTAATAAATTGACTTGTCCGGAATCCTCCAAACCCAAACCAGTAACTTCAAATGAACAATTCTTTTTCAAAGTCTGATGTCTTTAATGTACAAAAATAGTATAGAAAACTGAACGTATTGTTAGTTAATGCTCCACAAAAAACACATATAAAACGAAGGCATGTTTAAAAGTTCACGAATTTATGAATTTTTCATTTCTCGCCTCAACTATAAGGCTGCATCACTTATACCAACAGCTAGTAATTAGTAAAGGTCTGCACGGGTATGTTTGAAACGATCTTCAAGACATTCTAAAATTTTCAAACACACTTCCAACTCTAATTCGTAAAAGCAAAACGAATAAAACAAACATAAAAAGTGGTTGTTGTCGTTAGAATGTCAATAATGAGAGAATGGAGACAAGAGAGTATGGAGACATGAGAGACATGAGACATAAGAGTTAGAATAGAATGAATAGAGTGAATAGAATGTCTTGTTTGTAATATGATAGAGAATTTTTTGCACTGGTTTTATAAGTACTAAAGAACTAATGAACTGAATAATTTTTTATGTTCTTTTTCTTTATATTTTTGGCTTAATTTTTAAAAATACATACATACATATTTACAAAAACTTAAAAAAAAGTATAAATAAATTACATATTCAAAAAGTAGTTGTTTTTTATTTGTCTTTAAATGCTTTAATATACACAGACTATAATTCTTGCTAGATTTCAATTTGTTTGTTTGTTTTTCAAGACATTCCAAAACATTCGAATGTCTCCATAATAATTGATAATAATGAGAGTAAATTTAGATATATTGTATTCTATTCTATTCAATTCATTTATTGAGGCTGTTCGTTTAGTTTCGTTTCGTTGGTTGCAAAACAAATAGAATGAATATTTGTTTAAAGTTTTCACTTCTCGAACCATTCTAAATTGGCAGACAAGCAAAACATTCATGCAGACCTTTAATAATTAGTGGACTCCTATCAATACTTTAACCAAGTGCACTATTTGAATTATATTTAACAGCTATAGCAGACTACCTCGTAGTTAAAAAAAAATAAAAGGAATCCAATTCATGAGCATCATAAAATGCCGACAAAACTAAACAAAATTTTAAGAGAACTCTAGAACTTCTATTCCAACTATTATTTACTAAAGTTCGTTATTGTTGTACCGACGTGGAAATTACTAAATATTCTGGATGTTCGGCTGCGGTTTCTACAAACGCAACAATTGCATTTTTTGAATTAGCATGGTATAGAGATCAATGGCCAACCTTTTGATTTTGTTCAGCGCAGTTTTAAAAAAAGAAAAAAGTCCAAGAAAAAATGTATTTTGCAGCAGAAAAATACAAGGTTGCACACTTGAACTGTTTCATGGCATTAATCCATGTATTAGGGGTTGAGTTACTGTCTTATCCATCCTTTTCCACATATTTAGTCACAAAAATGACTCCATGGCCTTCTTCGAATGACCTAAGAGGTTTCCAGTTGTAGGTTTTTGTTTAGTAATAACACTAGTTGTACAGATTTTCCATTTGATGTTAGTTATCTCAGCTCTGACATCTTAAAAAAAAAAGAAATACGAAAAAAATATTTCTTTCGGCGACTACCTCTCAGCAGTCTTCTGGCAAAAGCTCTGGGAGTTATTGATTGTCATGAAAAAGCTTCTCAAATCTGTCGTTCGTAACCGTAACTCTGAAACAGGGTTGTAATGCTCAGTTATGTAGTGTAATGTAATGTTAGTCATTTGTTATCGGAAGAAATATTTGGATAATACATAATTGATAGCAGGGACTGCTTGGACCCTATGTAATAAACGCGGTTGGTTTAAAAATATCGAATAGAGCTGATAGCAGCAACCTGTGGTGCTATGTGATGATCCTGTTGGGGGTATGCGAAATGCAATAAAAGATGGTGGGAGTTGTGAATAGTGATAAAATTATTGGCCACTTTGCGGCAAGCACCATCTAAATTGGTTGTTTTTGGCTGAGTGTTGCTAAAATGGCAAGCATACTTTGGGTGTATTAACGACAGTATTCTGAGCTCACTTTGGGCTAAAAACTGACTAACTTTTTTTTTAAACAGACACAGATGCATGACTTATTCGCGACTGTCAATAGGCAGAGAATAACGTTTTTATTAATTGGTCAAACAGAATACTTCCTTATAAGATGTTCCTTCACATATTTTCTTTAACCTTTCTTTACTTCAGTGACTTGCCAATCTAACATAACCTTAAAAGGTTTAATGATTGTTTCATTAAACTTTTAATTGGTTTCCCTTCCTACAAGCAATTGCACGAGCTTTGAGTTTAAAAATTTCTGGAAATATTTAAGCAGAGAAAGTCATCGTATTTCATGATTTAAGATTTTTTAAGAAATTTATAAAGTCATCTAATTTAATAATAATAAATAATAAAATATACCTCGTGTATACTTTTAAATTTTTCTAATATGTATGATTGTATTGTGCTTTTGTTTTATTTAATAATAAAATAATTTCCATAGAACCTTTCTTTTATAGCAAAGAAGAAGACCCCTAAAGTTTTAGTTCATAATCAAAAATTATTTAAAAATTTAGATTTTGAAAAGAAGAAGTTTTTGAAATTCATTTCCAAGAAGAAAAACTAAATAATTTCTTTAAATAAATACCGAGGCAGCATGATGTTGAAATTACATTTGAAATATTTCCTTTTCATTTTGTTTAAACAGAAATACAAATACAAAATTTTTACGAATAAAAATTAAAAAATAATTTATCTCTTAATACTATGGTTTTGATTTAATATTCACCACATCTTCGTATCTTAAATATCCTTTTCAACCACAATTTGTTTAAATTTTATATATGATTTCTATATTTGAAATATTTCTATTTCTTTTTTGGTGAAAATTTATAAATATTTTAGCAATTCAACCAACATTGTTTTAGTTTCTCTAATCATAATGCTATTACCTGCAACCAACCACTGCATAAACTAAGACAGGCAGGCAGACAGACAGATGCAGAATAAGACAGAAAGATGCAGAATAAGAACATCTGAGAAATATTTGAATATTTTTATCACTGCACTGGCATTAAAAGAAAAAAAAAACAGAATCAACACAACCAAACGACCACCACCACCATCATTATCATCATTATCGTTTACAGTAACATTTACAGTAAAAATAAGAAAAAAGAAGTTATGGTCGGTTAAGATCAATTTCGGACACCTTTTGTCTGCTGTGGAATTATTTGTGATATTATGGTAAGAAGACTTATGACATTAAAAAAAACCAGAAAAATCGTAAAGGAAAAGTTAAAATTTTTAAGGTTCAGAGGACAACATCCGCAACTTAAGAAAATCAGAACACCATATAAATACAGCCAGACAACGCAAACTCTGCAGAAGAAAATTGTAAATATAGACAGAAAACAATATAAAAAATACCTAAGATTCTTACGCTATATAAACTATAACTATTGCATTACTAAGACAATATCGCTGAGTTCAAATCTCAGCTCTGACATCTTGAAAAAAGAAATATGAAAAAATTATTTCTTTCGGCGACTACCTTTTAGCAGTCTTCTGGCAAAAGCTCTGGAAGTAATTGATTGCCATGAAAAACCTTCTCAAATCTGTCGTTTGGAGTTTACCTTCAACTGTAGGTCGCGGTACTCATGGATAAAAATTAACAAACACAACATGAGTGCTGCGAAAAGCTAGGGTTGTAATGGCCAATTATGTATGTATTTTTTTTATTTTTATTTGAGACCAATACTCAGGGGTAAACCCCTACTAAATGCTGTGCATTGTATTGGAATTTATGGAAAGGACAGTACATATATTATTATTAATTATTATATTATTGTTAAGCGCCTTAGGAATGAGACAAATTGCTGAGAATTGATCATTCAAATCCCAGTGCTATACCTTCACCCTTAAATGATCAACAGCAATTGCCTCATCGTTGCATGTTGATTGTGTGGTGAGTGCCTTCACTAAGTATGTTTGGCTGTTATCTGCTACTTCCCAATAGATGGCGCATTTCTCCTGACCATTCGGTTTTTGTTGACATTGGTTAAGGTGGAATAGAATGGAATGTCGAGTAGGGGTTTCTTTGTAGATGATCTTCTTGTGGAGGGCTGGGAGGGACCTCTTATTTTTAAATTATAGTTTTGAAAAAACCGCAAACTAACTTTTTCATTTTTTCAACTTTGCTGGGATTTGAACCTGAGCCGTTTGAGTTTTTGTGCGAACGCTTTAACCACTATAACAACTATGGATGTATAATAGGGTGAGGACAGTTGCAATTCTCCAGCAAGCCGATCATCTACTTATCTGAAAAGTCAACAAATGCAAAAACACTTTGTGGAAGTCTATATACTACGAAGGGGTAGTTCTACAAAAGGCAAAGGCGGTGGGCTTTGTACAGACATTGTCTAAATAAAAAATAAATAAATAAATAAACAAATAAATAAATAAATAAATAAATAAAATAATAAAATAAATAAAAAAATAAATACATTTGTGCTATATATACGCCCATACTGTAAAATATATACCCTTTGAATGAAAGGGCGAATGAATCCGCTTGGGTCTCCGAAAGGGGGGAGTTTATATTCTCCTAGTCTGATGTCTGCTGCCCTATACAAGTCATGAAATGTAATATATCCGGGTTATTTAGCGTGAAAGCGCATAATAACAATGTTTCATCATTTGCTCTGCAGGACGTTGAAACTTTTTTCCTTTGTTATTCAAGTTTATAACGGTTTTTAAGCTGAGAGTTTAATTCTACTCTTTTTCTGAATTGGAGACTACTGGTAATTTTCTTTGTGATTGCCCCGGTCCGGCAGTCAGCAGTTTTAAGTATCTTGTGATTAGTTTTTTAAATGATTTGGCGCAGAGAGCAAGCATGGCTCTCTTCTACAACACTTTATAAACTTTGATTGGCTGTAGTTTTTATATTTCTGCATGGGTGAATTAAGTGTAGCCTTGTAATGTTACCAAAACGGCGCTTGGTACCAATTGTAGATGATCGTGTTTTTGGTTGATTAGTCTTTTACTAATTCAATTCGTTTTGCTAAATGATCATTGAGGGCTAACACGTACAATTCTCGAGATCTATTTGTTGTAGAGTGGTTGGAAATTGAATAATAATATTATCCTTTTTTGGATAAATGGGAATTTCTACAGAAAAATTTTCGAATTTGAGAAGATATCAATCTACACAAGAGACTCAAGCAATCCAGTACATACATCACTGTCAGCGACCAGCGATATGGGTCGATGATTCTTTTGACCTGAATGGGATAGAATCATCACCAACGACGCGTGGTTATGTATTAAGCGATTTAAAAGCAAATTTTCTTTCAAAGTTTCTTTGTAACTTTTTTGTAAGTCGCAGATCTATGCAGCTCCTTAAATTTCAGCTGATTTGTGCATTTAAGAAAATTTCAAATTTTAGATGAGCACCACCCAGGAGACAGTTGTATGATGTCCCCTTCCATTTATAATGACATCGACAGGACTTTCAAACGAATTTATAAAAAAACCAAAAAATTTTCGATTTAAAGATAGAAAACAGTTTTAATGAAAAACCCTTTCTTACCGACTTATACCCCAACAAAGAGATCAACTTTAGAGTGTTTGCTTTTGTCACTGCGTACCTAAATAAGAAAAATTTTTTTTTTATATATCTTTATTATCCTTTTCATCCTTCATTTCCCTGTATTTACTCCAGTGAATGGCAAAAATCATAAAATTCCTTGATTTTGTTTGTTCAACTCAAAGCTGCACAATCTACAAAAGTCTGGTATTACAACCAATAAAACCCCAATTCAAACACCAAAAGCTTTGTTAGTAGAATAAGTAGTAATGCCAGTTCTGTTACTCAATCATGGAGAATCTTGTGGCTCTCATGATGCAGCAGCATAAAATTGAACTAGACAAGACAACACGGAACGAGTAGATTCAGAGCTGTACACACGCATATACATTTTCTAAAACAATAACTTTTTCATATTCATTTGAATTTTATGCAAATCATTTTGGCAACAAATTTTATTCTTCTACTTCTTATTTTTCTTCTTTTTCTTCTTTTCTATGCTATATTTTTTTCTGTCTTTTGTATTTTTAAATATTTTATTCTTTTTAACACAAGTTTGCTGTACATTTAACTGGCTGTGGGTTTGTTTTATAAAAAAAAGGAGTTGAAAAAAAAAATGTTGATACGCTCGTTTCAATGATTTTAATGTAAAATTTTGTAACCAGTAAAGAATACAAAAAAAAAAGTACGAGGGCCGATTAGTAAAAATGTAAATAATTTTCTTACTGGTTGTAAAAAGCATTTTGCCATGCAAAACTTCTCACTTTCATTACTATATTTTACTCTTGAATGTGACTCATGTATAGTGCTCCGGGCCATGAAATAAAGCTGCTGTTGTTACACTACGAATGTAGCGCATTTTGCCATTCTTCTTTAATTAAACATCTCTGGTTACCATGTCGGGCATACCTTCTGAAACGTATAGACCACTGAGCATGCAAACTGAGAAATCAATGATGAGTTATAGGTGATGAATATGTCCAACATAAAAGCCCTTGAATGTGTGAAAAACCGATTGACAATTTATGAGATATTAGAAAAAGATAATTTGATCTTGATTTACAGCCAGACAAAGAACCAATTCAATTGTTTATACTAGAAAGATCGAGTATCACCTAAATCTGTCTCTGATATTTTTAACGTTATGCTGAGTGTTACTGTCGTTATTTCCCATAGTCGGTTTGTAACATATTGAGACCACTTGCTTCAGAGCGGATCAGTAGCTTGTATTATTAGGCCTTGCGTATATTTTGGTTTCACCCAGAACAGGAATGTGCGATTAGGTGACAACTGTGCTTGCCTATTACAGGTTTGGAATATATGCAAAAATAATGATTCTTTTTTTTAATGATTTTTGTATTAATGTACTGATGCAAAGTAGAAGGAGATTTTCATTTTCAAAATCTTTATTGCCTTGGCAGCTCGTTAAAGCTCTCGATTAAACGACTTAATGATATACAATCGTTTTTTTAGACCAATGGCTGATTTTCGTAGTTTCATATTTTAATACTCGTGTAGCATGATTCAGTTTATTGTGGCATTGTTAGTATTTTCTCTTGCTTTGTTATTGACTTTTTAAGCAATGAATTGTCTTTTTAAATTTTCAGTTTCTTTATATTTTTTACTTTCAGGTCTGTGAGGTCTATGACTACAGAATTCGCTAACCCAACTTCATAATTTATCGGTGTTGGACGTACAAATGAAATTCAAAAGTTCAGCAAAAAATAAAAAAGGTTGGGACAGTTATTTTGATTTCATAACATCATAACAGTTTCAAACGAAAACATCATTAACATCTTTACTGCAACTTTAATTCCTACCACTCGTATTCTGCAAGAGAAGATATCAAATGGGACTCAATTGTATTGGCAGTCAATAATCTTCTATAATCTTATGCAAATAATAATATTCTGTTTAAATTCTAGGCTTTTGTCTATCCATTCCATTACGGGTGTAACACAGAGTCTTCATGTTACAAATGCAATCCGATAAGGATTCTCTTCATCGTATTCTATTCTATTTTTTTTTACTATTATTATAACTTGTAAATATTTGAATAGTTTAAAGAGAACATAACCTCAAGAAATGGTAAAATAAAAGCTGATGAAAAGGGTAGAGGAATAGTGGGACACACAAACAAAATAATGAAGTGCATGATAATGATAATGATGATGAGTGTGAAGGGCATAAATAAATATACACATGAATGTAGATTTTGGTATTTTTTATTTTCGATAAAAAAAATTAAATAAATAATATTTTGTTTTTCTTTATTGAACGTTTAGGGTTGATTTTAAGGAAATTTATAAATTTTTGGAATTAAAAATTATTATAAAACTAGTTGACCCGGCAAACGTTGTTTTGCCTAGAAAAGTATTGTTTTTGTGTATATTTAAAATACAGGTACAGGATCAGATACAGGTAATATTTTAGAGATATCGAATTCCTAATAAGCTTGGAAGCTTGTGTTACACACACACGGTAAAATGTCTTCTACCTTCTGCGGGAATACCCTTTCCTCTGCCTTTAACTCGCTCGGATTAAGCTTTATCATAAAAGCTAGTGCTGGAAACATTACTACCTTGTTTAAAGTCTCTATGGCGATATAAACAGGGTTTTAAGTTCACGGAAAAAGTGAAAGGTGAAGTGGGCGTATACTGAATATACAGACAAAATTTTATAAGAATCGGACAGACGATCTCAAAGAAGCTTTGTTACAAATATTGTGACATCACTCCATACAAAATGTATGGGAAAAAAATTCTTTATAACTACTTTTTTCTGGAATATTTTAGAAACCATTTCGAATTAGTACGAATCATCGAAATCGGTCTAGGCGTTCTTGAGTTATAAGCGTAGTAACTAACGCCACTTTCTTTTATATATATAGATATATGAGTGTAACTAAAGCTTCGTTCAGACTGTTGTTATACCTAACATGTTGTCAGTCATATTTGCTTAAACTGACAAAGTTTTCCGACTACCAGCTGATTATTATCTAGGATGGTCTAACAATATACTGCAAGATTTTTTTGACAATTGTGTGAACTGCCTATCTATGAATGTAGTGATGGAAATTTTTCATTGCTTAAGCATTGATAGTTTGATGCCAAATCTGACGATATTGTAAACTCTAGCAATTGTCTTAACAAAGCTTAAGACTAAATAATTTTTCTAGTAAAATACTGAGTTCCCTATGATAGCATAAAATTTTACTTCAACTTAGTTGAGATCACAAAAATTCCACTTTAAATAAAAAAAAAAAAATTATAAGCTGGAGGCCCGAAGTTCGAGCCCCAGAAAGAGTGATCAATTTTTTTTTAATTTTTTTTTTTCATCAGAAATGCTTTAATTAGATCAAAGTTAACTGCAATGAATTTTTTTTTTTTTTTTTTGGTAATCAAAGGAGAAATGATGTCCGTGAAGGACATCCAGCTACGGCAGCCTCATCAGAGTTCTTTGTGTCCTATGCATATTCAACTATTTAACTCACACTTTTCAAGAAATCACATACTATTCCTTCACGGACATCATTTTTCCTTTGATTACCAAAAAAAAAATTCATTGCAGCTAACTTTGATTTAATTAAAGTGTTTCTAACGAAAAAAAAAAAAAAAAGTTTGTTTAATTTTTTTTTGTGTTTTAATAATTAAAATCATTAAAATGTTGTCACAAGAACTTAACTATTCAATAATGAGAACAACTAATGATGATTTCTAGTGACTACGAAGTAATTCAGACCAAATTAAGAAACATTAGCTGTAACTGACCTCAAGATATAAAGAAATGAATATTTAATTTATATGAGAGGTACTACGCCTGTTTCTCCAATTACGCCCACTTTCTGACTGATTATTTTCCTTGATAGTGAAGTCATTTAAACCAAATTCAGAAAAATAATCTTGAACCGTTCTCAAGATATACAAGTTCTAATTATGAAAAAAAATATACACTAATGTTTTTTCCATAGTTGAAGCAATCTGTGTATTAAATATTAACAAACTCGTTTTAATTGTTTAGGCCTGATTGACTGATAAACAAACAGACTTACAAAAGAGATTTGTATATCGATGGTTTACTAACGCAACCTCGTAACTGAAAAACTACTACTTTTCAGGAGAGACAAAAAAGTTTTTCTAACAAATATTTGAACATTTTTACAAGATATTTTTTCATAATCGTAGAAAATGTAAAACTTTTGATTTATTTTCAAGACAACTATTGTGTTAAAAATAATTAACTGTAAGATATTCACCTCTTTTTGAGATACGATTTTGCTGCACTGAAAAAATGTTTTAAAATGTAAGATACTAGGTTGCGTTTTTTTTAAATAAAACCACACTTACAAACTTTTTTAATACTTTTGTTTAAATATTTTAAATTTAATTATATTTGATATTTTTTACTATTATAGTAAGTATTAATATATTGTTTATTTTTTATTATTTATAACAAAATAGATAACTTATATACATTTTAATGGAAAATAAAGTAATGTTTGTGTATTGTTCTGACATAGTTCCAGTATGAAATATATGTACTAATTTTTTAGTGGTATTTATTGTTTTGATTACTGTAAATATTTGTACTTTTGATTAGATAGTGAAATTTCTTCTATATATAAGGCATTAATTTCGACGTCAATATGATATTTCATATTTAAACGTTGAAGAAGAATTTTCCACTCACTATCAAAAGATAGTTTAAACATTATATTATCCTTGCAGTATTTCAATCCTCTTATCTGTAATACAGTAGAAGAATAGTTTTTAAAAAAACTTAAAATCCAAGTTCTTTTTTAACAAAATGACAAGGTGCGTATGATTGGTTTTATGTACGCCTCTCGCTAGCAGAATGGGTACTACGCTTAACTAAATAGTTTTAATAGGCATCTACATTGTTTTTTGCAGTAAATTAAAATAAAGCATTAGCTATTGTTACATTAAGGTTCTGAGCACTGCACTGTAAAATACAATCGGCATGATAAGCTCGACTTCGGTTTTAAGAAAATCAATTAGACAGGAAGCAAAAATGTTTCCATCCATACCGCCTTCACCTTTGTGCCAGACGTAGCATAATACATACCTGTTAGCTAGGTTGTATACTTTGAACTGATGACATTTTAAATTTTGCTTTTTGCACTTGCAAGTAAATATGGTATTATCTTCACAGCTTAAACATGTACCGTGAAAACTTTTATTTTTTCAGCAACATCCTTATTTTTATTATTATTTTTTTCATCCCTAGCACGATTTTTTTCTATAACATGATTGTTATTTTCATCACTATAGATATGTGGATTTAGATGGTGTATTTTAAATAACTACACTTGATATGTTTACTTACAAATTATAAGTATTTTATTAATAAAATATGTTGATTAATTTATATTTTTAGTTTTATTATTTTATATATTCAAAAATACTTATATTTCATCAATGATTAATTATTTAAAGACACAACCTTATTGCACCGATGCCAATTGGAGAAGAAGGAAGTTACTTTTTTGCATTCTAATAAGAAGTTATTTTAAAACATGTGCAAACTGGTTATTGATTACAAGTGAAATTAGGCAATTGATAGTTACTGGGCGTCACAGCTACATACATGTTTTTATTTTTATAAGGGAAACAGATATATTAAAAATCTTTTCGAAATTGAAATATTGCTATATTTGACATATTTTTTGTATAAAAAAATTTATAGCTAGCTCTTTCATTAACTGCAATATAACGTTTGTAGTTTTTTAAGAAATCACGGTAACCATCTTGAGCTGATCTATAAACATTTTCTATATATGTAGTTATATACATTTTAGTAGTATCTTTACTGCAGTAGTATGACTTTATTTTGGGTAACTTATTTAAAAAGTTTGAAATATTTATCTTCTAAAACCAATTCGACTTTCAAATCATTATAAAATAAATAAATAAAAAAAATCATAATTTTTATAAATTTAAAAATGTAAATGCTATGGTTAATAAACTGCATACATAGTATTTTGTTTTTTCATTAAAAGACCATAAATCTAATAGTTAATCATTAATAATTATTTCATATAAAAGCAAGAATAAAATTATTTTTAATTTTTCTAGTGAAGACAGTAAAATTATGCCTCGACTTTTACTTTAAGATACGAGGTTACGCTTGCAAAATTATCATCAGTTGAGATACGAGGTTGAATAATATTGAATAAAAACAAAACTAATAAACATTTTCACTTATAACTTTGCAAAATTGTTGTTTGGTATTAACTGATTACTTTTCCGGTTAAAACACAAAATCGCGAAAAATCGATTTACGAGGTTGCGTTAGTAAACCATCGATATATGCATACACTCAGAAAAAAAGTGGTAGAAAACTACCGAAATGGATACCATTTGGTATTATAATTGAGTTAAGTCCGTTTGTGCTTACTTCGTTAACGGTTGGTATCGATTTTTTTTTTATTAACTTATGATATTTTTATACAATTGTTCACGATTTTACTACCGGTTGTTCTAGATTTGTTAACTTATGGTATTTTGTGCCATTTGTTCTTATTTAATAACGCATTGAGCTTGATTTGGTACCGAAAGTTAACGAAATATTGTTCAAAATTTGTTCTTAATTTGATACCCTTGGTTAATAATTTTAGAACGCCTTTTTTCTCTCTGTGTACATATGGATTAAACGACTTCAAAGAAACGTTATTCCAGAAGACCAGTAGTGGCTTAATTAACTGACTCCTTATTGTCCAAATTTCTTCTCCTTTCATAGGCCTTGTTGAAAAAAAAACAATTATTTAAGTCGCTGAACTGTAGCGATAATAAATTTAGAGTTGCCGATGGGAATAATCAAAATTTGACGAGCTTTAGTTACCTGTAGTATGTGGGTGAATGATGGAATTAAAAATATTTGGTATTAATTAGCCGCCTAAATAAGTCCAATGGTAGTCCCCAAAACTGTCCCTGCATATTAAATTTCGAATATTTAAGGTCTACGTAATAATTATAAGTTTGTAGTATGGAAGCGAGATGTGACTCCCAACAAAAGCTATAATCGGAAGTATTCAGATACAAATAAATAAATAAGTGCCTGCGTATCCTTTATCCGATCTTTTAGCCATCACATACGATGATCTATGGGGAAGAACCAGTCTAAAAAAAATAAATACATACATACATAACTGGCCATTACCACCCTATATCAGAGTTACGGCCTAGCTTCTTGCAGCACTCATGCTGTGTATGTTAATTTTTATCCATGAGTACCGGGACCTACAGTTTAAAGTCGATTCCGAACTACAGATTTGATAAGCTTTTTCATGGCAATCAATTACTCCCAGAGATTTTGCCAGAAGTCTGCTGAGAGGTAGTCGCCGAAAGAAATAATTTTTCATATTTCTTTTTTTTCTAAGATGTCAGAGCTGAGATTTGAACCCGGCGCTATCGTCTTAGCAAGCCAACAAAACAAACCACTAGACCACGGCGACTACTACTACAAATAAATACCAAAATTATATATTTGTGTTGTTGTCGTTGTGATTCTTGTAATCTTCCCAATATAACCTTTTAAATCAGAAATTTAACTGATTTTAGTCATCTGATCAAGAGTGTAATATAGAAAAATAAAAATTCTATTTTGAAATATTTCAGAAACCAAACCAAATTTCTTTACTTGGTTTCATTTATTCAAATAAAGTTGAGTTGTTTATCATTGGTTTGTTTATTTGTTTTTAGTTCTTCTTGGCAGTTTACTTCAATCTTAATTAAAACTGTCCTGTGCCCGTGAGCAGTTAAAAGGTGAATCCTTTCCTTATAAATATTTTCAAGTTTCTTGATTTTTCTTCTATTTCTTTATTGTTGTTTTGTTGTTTTGTTGTTCACTTTAGTGTTTTGCTTTGCATTCTTTTAACTTTAACTGGCGTGCCTATATAAGGTATACAGTTTTATTAGTTTGTATTGCAAATTTTAAACTTTTTCTTTCTATTTCTTTATATTTATTCTTCTGTTCATACAAACACACACACACACACACACAATTACCTTCTTATGCAGTAACAATAAAAGAAAACTCTTTTTCTATTTCAAATATTTAACTTTATCAACAGCATTTCAAGCCAAACTTTACGTGACTTTAGAATTTGTTTTTTATTCTTTCATGAAAAATATTGATTTAATTTAGACTAAACGTTACTCTTCTTCTACTTAAAATGTCTGAAAGCCCCGAAAATATTTTTGCTGCAACAATAGAAAGAAGAAAAAAAGGACGGCAAAAACTTATTTGACTGTTTAAGCCAATTAAAAGCATGAATCGTGTTTTATGTGTGCCAGGCAACAAATGCCAGAATAAATGTTTAGAGTTGGTTTTCTTATTTAAAATTTTAGTTTTTTAATTTCAACGTCATTTATTTTGATTTAATTGCATGAAAGAAAATCTGTGTAACAATTTTTTAAAATTATTTTACATCTCTATTAAAAAAATTGTGTTGAAGAGCTGTTTTTAAGCATAAGAAATTGGCTTTCAAATTCAAGTTCAAGTTTGAAGAAAAAAAAAACAATATGTACGTACACTATAGCCACTAACATATCATCGAAGGAATTAAAGAACGCTTTAACTGACAAAACCTTAAATGTTCACCAGAGCCAAAAAACTTTCATAAATGTAGAACAAATACACTGGTATTTTTCATTTCACAGACGGCGTAAGTGAATTTATTTTCATCGTAGAAATCTGGGACTTGGACCAATCGACGCGTATTTTTTTGCTGATAAAAATGATGCAAAAAACGTATTTTCGATTTTTTGTCTGTTACAACGTTCTTTAATTCCATCGTCGATATAATCGGTATTTACAAGATCCTAATCAGGCAAATAAAAAAAAATGCTGATCATTAACCTATAGCTCTCAGATAATTAGGATTGGCTACAGAGGCCAACCCAAGCTTCAAACAAAACAGTGAATTTTTCGCTAAGCTAATGTCTGTGAATTCATATGGGTCAAGAACTTTGTTTGTTTATATGTGCATTCGTATTGCTCATTTGGCCTCTTCATTGAAGATAATTTTTTAGTAAAAGTTAGGATCACATTCCAACTAATCCACGACCTATTCACCGAAAACTCATTGTCTTCTACGGTAAATTTTTGATACCTGGATAAGTTGGATTTTGTATAGATACATGCTAAAGTCACCAATTTGTATTGTGCGAAAAATCGAATTTTGTAAGAGAAGTGATATCAACATTCTCTGATTTTGCTGCACACTTTCAGAGACATCGGCGATTTTTTCGATATTTCATAATTTTTTTCTGAACCAGTCGCCTAAAATGGGATGAATATATATAGGATGACCGTTAAATGGGTGATACGAAAGGAATGTAGTGTCGAAGATATCTTTAGTAAAACCATATCGTCGCCAGAATTAAAGAACGCTGTAACTCACAAATAATCGAAAATACGTTTTTTGCATTATTTTTATCAGAAAAAAAAATACGCGTCGATTGGTTCCGGTCCCAGATTTCTACGATGTAAATAAATTCATTTACGCCGTCTGCCTTTTGAAAAATACCAGTGTCTTTGTTCTACTTTCATAAAGGTTTTTTGGCTCTGTTAAGCATTTACGGTTTTGTCAGGTACAGCGTTCTTCAATTCCATCGATGATATATATAAATCAGATCTCAGGGGATGACCCTTACTTATGCTATTCATAGGAAAAAGGAAAGAGAGATTAGTCCTAGTCTTAGTAACTGAAAGAAAAAACATTTCGTTTACAGTCTGGAACCATTCCCACATAGTTGACCCTGAACACAAGTTGTAATATTTACCCTTTGAGCTTCCGTGGCGTAAATGAGGCGATTTTTATTATTATCGGCTTACATTGATTCATTTGAAATAGAAGAATTTCTTTATTTATTCGTAATCTATAATTTCTGTAATTGTTTATACAACAACAAAAAGCATCAGATTTCGTTATTCTTAGCAATTCATTTGAAAAGGATATTAAATAATAATTGTCTAGACAAATCACATTCATTTATTTAATGCCTTTTAATAATAAATCATTTGGTAAATAAATGTCAACGTTTTATATTTCTTTTTTAATTAATAACTCATTGTTGCATACTTTAAGGCTACTTTGTTTAACACTTTACGCCCAATAGGCTTTAAAAACAATTCGTTGCAGTAGCAACAAAAAGGGATGCTTGACTGTGTTGTATGTGTATGTATGTGTGTATGTGTATGTATACAGAAAGTTTACTCCATTTATTCTTAATTATTTTGTATGCTTTTCTGGTTTCTTGAGAATTTTTTTATATAATTTTCTACTTTCTATTATTTGCTTCTTCTATTTCTTCTCTATTATTATCGTTTAATTAATGATACAAATGACGGTCTAGCCTGGCAGTTAGTTGTGTCCCTTTTTTTTTTTGTTTTTTTTTTTTTTTTTGTTTTGGTTTTTCTTTAAAGGTCCTTTACGGCTTGAATACACGCAATATTTATTATTCCATTATTATTATTATTTTCTTTATTTTTTTTTCTCGTTTTCAAAATGAAGTCACCATTTGTCAGTTTTCTGTTTTGTTTCAGTAATTTTTTTTTTTTTGCTCTTTTTGTATTTTCTCTTGATTCATGATTCAGCCTTTAATTGGTTGGCATTGTCTAGTTGCTTTGGCTTCAAAACAGTGAAAAAATACAATTCTTTTTATTCTTAAGATTATTCAGCACTTCTCAATTTTTCTTTTATTTATTTTTTTTTTCTTTATAAGTAATGCCTTCTTTTGTGCTTCTGCTTGGCCATTAAAACAACAACGCACTGTGTAAATTTCTAGTGGGGGAATTTAAGTGACACAATTGAGGATTTCAGGGGAAACGTGTGATTCTTTTAACATAACTTTAAGATACAGAGAGCACAACAAAAAAATAATAATAACAATAATAACAATGACAACGAAATACCCTACATCCACTATTAACAGAAGTTATGAAATAAAAAGTTAGTTAAGGTCTAATTTTATAGGTTCTTAAAACAAAAGAACTTAAAATCGTGTAAAAATTTAACAAAATATATATTTTTCTTCTTTCTTTGTAGTCGCCGTGGTGTAGTGGTTAGTGTGTTGGCTTACTAAGACATGAACCCTCTGTTCGACACCCAGCTCCGACATCTTAAAAAAAAAGATATGTGAAAAAAATATTTCTTTCGGCGACTACCTAACAGCAGTCTTCTGGCAAGTCTTCTGGCAAAAGCTCTGAGTAATTAATTGCCATGAACAAGCTTCTCAAGACTGTCGTTCGGAGTCGACATTAAACTGTAGATCCCGGTACTCATGGATAAAAATTTACACACACAACATGAGTGCTGCGAGAAGTTAGGCCGTAATCCTGACACAGGGTTGTAAAGGCCAGTTATGTATGTATGTATGTCTTCTTTCTTTCTTTTCTTTTCTTTCTCTGAGAATATGCCACGCTTCTTGATTAGAATATGCACTTAGTTTTCAAAGTCTGATTTGAATAGTTTTATTTCTTTTAACCTAATTTTCTCTTCATCTAACTTTATCTTTATTCTGTCTCTGTTTAGAAGTGCCATTAATCATACACCTCTCTCTTATCTTCATCTCTTACCAAGCCATCATACTTCCTTAATCCCAAGTGTGCTATAGTTTACTTATCTTCATTTGTCAATGTGACTAGTTTTTCTTATACGATAAAGCTGCTTATTTAAGACTTTGTAAAACTACAAATCCAAAGGCCCAGGAATAAATACGGTTATGCAGTACAAATTTCATCAAAATTTTTAAAATTTATACGTGAAGAGACTTCAATCATATCTACATATGTAATCTCTGAAAAGATACCACTTACGTGTCCATTTAGTTTTCGAAGGTGAACACAACGTCAAGCAAACATGAGAGAGATCATTATATAGAGTTGTCCAGATAACAAAATATGATAGAAAACCTCACTAATAACTAAAGTGAACGTTGGCAAAATGCAATTAATATGTACGGTTAGTTAGGTTTTTTTAATTGTCCGTTTATTACTTATTGATACACAGTCTTATGTATAATACAAAATTATCAGGTCTTGGTACACAGTGGCTAAGTTTGTCATTTTAGTACGTCAAAATTCTTACTCAATTTAATTAATTTAATTTATTGAGCCTTTTTTTTAAAAAATAAAAGATACATTACAATTAAATTAACAGTACCAAACTTAGCAATAGATTAGAAAGATATAGAAAGTTATAAAAACATTAAAAAGAAGGCGCCCTTGCTCCCGGAGCTAACAATAGCCTGAGAGTAAACCGCTTACACTAAATAAACTTAAACCTAAGAAATTAAAAACAAAATCAGAATAATAAAATAATAATAATAATAATAATGAATAGTTAACGGCTGTGAGAGCCAGGGTAAGTTCTTTTAAAAAATCCGGCAACGAAACGGAAAAATCAAAAACAATATTTTCGTTTTGAAAACCAAGTGAAGACAAATATGATGTATTTGTCCAATTATAGCTTGCTTGAGAGTTAATAATTTCCTTTATATAATTATTTTCATGTGAAGATAACCTATTTATGTATATAACTTCTTATAATGTCAAAAGAATAAAAACTCAAAGGTGTAACCCCTGAATCTTTATAAATTACATTATTGGAGAATTCTTACTCAAAAGTACAAGGTATTTAAATTTTTGGATTATATGACTAGTTATGAAATAGAGGGTATGGAAAGTTTTGTTAATATCAGTCAATAGCGGATGATAAAGTTGCCAGCTTTTTGTCCCATATACTAACGAGTTGCTATTTTTCATTATACATACGGCTGACAGTTTCTAAGATCTGTGAAGTCATAACATACAATTATTTGTTAGAGTTTACGATTTCAACCACTAAAATAGCAATTAAGATTAAATAGTGATTAATGGTGTGTATGTTTTGAGCTTTATTTTTAATGTAATCAGCCAAATTCTCATTTTTATTTTACTTAAGCCAGTGATTACCATTTCATAGCACAATTGTGCAAAGAGCATTCAAACGTATTGCTTATGCTCTTTTACTTTTTTCAGGTTTACTCAAAAAAACTGATCGATGACACTCAAAAAATATTTTATGTTAAAAAATTCAATTTTTTTAGGAACATTAAAAGGTTTGTTAGTAGGAGAGGAAATATATGAACCAAAATTAGATCCTAAATTGAAAATCGCGACTTCAAGCTTAATAATATTAAAAATTGTTAGAAAGGTTAGGCCATTTAGTGATGGTGTTTTTATTAAGCAATTGTTGAAAAAAATTTGGAAAAGGCCTAATTATAATACAAATATTTTCCGACTTAAAATGCATTTGTTCAAAGAAGCGCAAACTGTTATATGAGTATAATTGTAGAAGATTTTATCTTATAGCCCAGTTATTTATTTATTTATTATTTTGAAGAAAGTTTTTCATAAGTATTTGTGTGATTTTTTTAAGAAGTAATGGATTTTTTATTTCTTAGAAAATATCTAAAAAAATGCCCTAAATATAGTCAAACATTTATAACTTTATGTATGTATATTTATGAAATGAATATCAGAATAGCGTATATTACTAAAATTTTTCTATGACTGTAAATAAATAAATTCTCTCAACTTCTTATTTCTCTCTTACTCACTAATCCACAACCATAAAATTTTTGGTAACCCCTGACTTAACCAACATTCCTAAATCTTATACATTTATGAGTGGTTAAGATCTCTTCAATATTTGTGAGTGAATAAGAGTTTACATGCATACTTACATACAACACTTTTTCAGAGTTACGACTAAACTTCTCACAGACGCCATATTGTGTGTGTCAATTTTTTATCTCTCCGTATCGGCTGGTCTCCGAAAGGAATATTTTGTCATATTTCTTTCTTTCTTTTTTTCAAGGTGTCAGAGCTTGAGTTTAAACCCAGAGCTCTCGTGTAAGCCAATATCCCAGCAGAAATTGGTGCTTACTAGTAAGTTATTTTTTAAGGGAAAAATTGTGAACAATCACTTACTCGTGCGCATAAATAATGCATGATTTTTATATGAAATGAGCCGCTAAAATGCAAGAGAAATGCAAATTTATTGCAATAATATAATAATACTTAACCTGTAACATATTTGGAAGTTTTAATGTACAAAAAACAATATAATGTTTCCATTATTGCTTACAATTTTATTAATTGCTAAGAAAATTGCTAAAAAAAACTAAAAATGGTCTCCCATAAAGAGAAGAAAAAAAATTACTGAACAATTGTTAAGTTACAGCTCTGTATCAGCGACAATGTATTAAAAACAGCAGCCTCTTCCGGGATCATTTCTTTTTTTCTTTTTCTTTAAGTTGATTCTGTTTTTCCGTTGTTCTCTCTAATGGTATTGTTTTATGGACTGCTTCTTTCGCATTTTAATTTTAAGAACGGTTAATGTGACAACAGGCTGTTGTTGTTCTTAACAATCCACCACGGCAATATATTGTCTGTCTCTTTCTCATTTTTTATTATCATAATAATTTATAAAATTGATATTCTCTTAAGCATAATATTCGCATAAATTTTCTTTTGCAAATATAAGTTTTTGATTAAATTTTGTTGATTTTTCACATTTCAAACAGAGAGAAAAATAAGATTTTATTAAAATGGTATACTCGTACATACAATACTTTGAGATATTGTTGGCATTAATAAACAAATTTGTTTTGAAGAAATGCAAGTGAAATGGAGTCACTTAATGAAAGAATTATTCGCTATAAAGAAAATTCTACTTTTCTGTGACTTTTTAAAGACAACTTTAAATCACAAAGCGTAGTTTGTTTGTTCTTATTTTTGAGGAAATTTTTAATAAGTACGAGGGCGGTTTAAAAAGTCTGCGATTTTTGTAATTAAGCTCTGGATTTTCGTTATAGTTTAAATAGACTTTTAAATCAAAATTAAAGGTAAAAAAATTATTATTATAATTGCTGTACTCATATAAATTATTAAATGTTTATACAAAATGGTTTATTTGAAAAATATCTATGAATACGGCAGTTAACTTTTAATTACTTATTTAAGCATTTAAAGATAAAAATTCCTCTTAAACTAATTAATTTATTTATTTTTATTTACTTTCTATTTTTTTTTTTTCTTTTTATTTTTGTATTCTGTGCCTTTATACCACCATTTAATTGTGGGATTTGAACAAAGAATTTATCTTGAATGTTGCAGAATGCAAACTGTGTGAAACCAAAGCAGGTCGTGATTAAAATTCGTAAACAATTTAAAAGAAAAGCAAAACTAAAATCTGATAAGAAAAAAAAAACAGTTTGTATAATACCTGCTGCTGGAATAAAAGGAAGTAGAAAATGGTTTTTAAAGTTTTTGTGCAAACATAAGAAACAGAAGATTTACTGAAACGAATGAGCCAAGCTAGTTAAAGGAAAAAACAAAGTCTATTCAAACATATAATCACTGGTTTTTTGGTGCATTCTGCAACATTTAAGATAAATTCCCTGTTTAACTCCTAAAAATAAACTGCTGTAATCTTACACAAATTTTATAGATTTATGAAGGGCTTGTTTGACAAATTTCTATGCAATACTTGTCAAATAAACCCATAATAGTTTTTATGAATACAGCAGTAAGAATATAAAAGTAAAATACTTATATAGAAAAAAAATGAATTTCAATAATAAAAACTTGATTGTAAACTCAAAAATTCTATAAAGGTGGATTAATAATAATTGGGAAAGAATCGTAATTGTTCCCATTTCCCTTTTATTATAAGATCATATAAGTTCCCAAAAACAAGTTTTATTACTCTATTCGCTACTACTTATATTATTTTCGCACTTTCTTTCGGTTAGATTGCATTGTTTTAGTTTATAAAGTATCATGCATCCGCAAGGGTCTATTTTTCTGCGGGGGCCTTTTGGTAAATCGTACTTTCAATCTTGGTCGCACAAAACTAAACATAAGTGGCAACTATGGGACATCCGAACGTTGGCCATCTGGCAAAATAATTGTCATGCATTCAGTCTGTTGCGCTTTATCACCATGGATTGATTTAGAATTCAACAACACATGAAAAAAATAAAATTTTCTTATCACAATGGGTGTCCTGTTTGGGCAACATAAAAAAATATTTCATCAAAAATTCATCTTCAGGGAAGAAGCCCATTTCTGAATGTATGAGTATCTGAGCAAACAAAATGAATGAAATCCAAGGGCGTTCAATGAATCTCGAAAAAAATACTGTTTGGTGTGGATTTTGGGCTGGGACGTTGGCCTTGCCATCACTGTCAACGCCAAACGCTATAGGTCGATGACTTCAAATTTCTTTTGGCCTAAATTTTATGATCTAGACACCAATAGCAATAGCTCAAGTCACATTGGTTATTCTGTATGAGTATTCACGTAGGGTTGACCTAAACTGGCCACTGAAGTTACGCATACATACATATGAGTACTGTCGTGTGTGATATTTTTTATCCATGAATGCCGGAACCTACAGTTTAAAGTCGAATGCGAACGACAGATATGAGAAGCTTTTCCATGTAGTGTTGGGTTTTTTAGCTCTTTTGAGTGAGCGCTCTTTTTAGTACAGCTCACTTCGATGAACTAGGTCATTTAGTTCAATAGCTCATTTAGTTCAATATTTTCATTTGAATCATATTAAACTTTTTTTTTCCACTGGTACTGCTCATGTTGTGGGCATCAATTGTATACATAGCAATAAGTCGGTGATCGAAATAGATATTGAGTGAAACTTAATCGAGTGCCTTTTAGAACCGTAAGAAATATTTCGAAAGTAAGCGAATCGTAGGAGATTTTTATTTATTAAAAAATGTTTTTATATTTTTTTTTATTATTGTAATTGCAAGTTTGGTTATTATCTAATTATTTAAAATATTTTATTAGAAATGGTAATTTTTATTCAAATTCGACAGTAAAAAAGAAATATAATTCCCTTTAATATTGCTTCTACAATTATCATAAAAATCGTCAAATTTCCAAAAATGTAACGTCCTATAAAGTTTCTGGCAGCTAGGTATATTATTTGCAGTTGACATTACCAATTAGTATGTACCTTCAACATGAGATGTCAAAGAATAAAAAAGATTCAAGAAAGAAAGAGAACGAACTAATAAAAAAGATGAGCGAAAAGAAACGTGGAATCACAAGAAAGAAAGAAACATGAACTATTGAGCTAAAAGAGCATATTGTAATGAACGGCTCTTTTAGCTCACCTGAGTGAATAGTTCAGTTGAACTAGTTCATTAATGAGCTACACAACTCTACTTCCATGGCAATCAATTGCTCTCAGAGCTTTGATTAGAAGATTGCTGAGAGGTAGTCGCCGAAAGAAATAAATTTTTCATATATTTTTTTAAGATGTCAGAGCTGAGATTTGAACCCGGCGCTATTTTCTTAGTAAGCCAACACTCTAACCACTAGACCATGGCAACTACTGAAATTACTCGTAATTTAATATTTAACCTTTTTTAACAGATTAAATATTTTGTGCTTCTATTTAAAATTTCAGCAATTTTTATATACTTCGACATGAAACTTCATAAACGTTAATATACATATAAGAACTCAAGAAATCTGTAATCAGTTGCCGACTCTTCATTAAAATTTTTACACATTTAAGCATTTTTTGTCTGTCTTTAAAGCTGTCCATTAGTTAACTTTTTTCTTGCATATCTTTTTTTTAAATAATCACTTGCACTTAAAATTTTTGATATATGATTTGACTCGTTCGTATGTATTATAACACTCCTTCTGTTTAAGTTTTTTCATTAAAATGTCACCACAACTGAAAATTATAAAAACTTTTATGGAAAATCTTAATCCATGTGTATGGGTTCGTTTGCATGTCTTTAGGTTTTCAAAATAATATCACAACAGTACAAAAAAAAAATTCTTGACAAACCACATACGAAATGAACGTGTGCAATCATATGCAGACGTATGTGTCTGTGCAAAAATAAAACTTGTTTTTTTTCTTTTTTACAGTGCAGATAAGCTAAAGGGTTTAATGTGGCCTGATGGTAGGCCTTACAAAAACAGTATTAGTTTTCTCTTTTTAACAATGTGTACACAAAAGGTTTCAAATTAAATTATTTATTAAAATTTTTCCATTTTCCATTTTAGTCACCGTAGTATAGTGGGTAGTGTGTTGGCTTACTAAGGCAAGAGCTCAGGGTTCTTTGGCACCTTCTTAAGCTTGCGAAATTTAAAACAAAAAATTACCGTCTTTTTTTATTCGAGCTTTTTTATACCTTTAAAATTTGTTTAGACTTTGATTCCGATGACTTTGGCCCCGATTATCGTTCACAACACCTAAATGTTGTGTTGTATTGGCTACAACATATAACAATAAATATTGTAAACGATAGTCAAAGTATATGGTACAACACATAGCTGTTGTAAATCATAATCGCAATTTTAGAAATATAACATCAAATTTACAACTGTTGTGAACCATGATCGGGGCCTTTGTCTATGGAGAAATGGAAATAAGAAATAGTTACTCGTAAATCGAAACAATATGGCGAATAATGAAAGAACTTGAAGCCTACTTCAGGGATTTTGGCATATATACACTCCTTGTCCTTCTTGTTCAAATGCCATATTTTTTATTTAAATCAGTATTGAAATAACTTAATTCGTTGGCGTAATATTTGCCAGTGACTGTTAGTCAAAATGAATTATACCACATGAGCTGATAAACCAACATTGATGTACTTTTGGCGCTAATCTACACTGAGAAACCCACTGTTTTAGCTGCTATGTACTCTGCTACAAGATATAGTGGACAGACGCTTCATTTGCAGTTACAAAATATCACAAAAACTTGGTCATATTGAGGTTGAACCAAACCAAAAACACTTTTTTTTTATTTATTTAAGACCAATACTCAGGAATAAACCCCTACTAAATGCAGTGCATTGTATTGGAATGTTGAATACACAGATACATAGATGTGAAGAAGTAATGTTAAGCGCCTTATGTCAATGAGACAAACTGCTGTCAATTTGATCACTCAAAGGCCAGTGTTATACCTTCACCTTTGAATGATCAACAGCAATTGCCCCATCTGGATGTTGAATGTGAGTGGTGAGCATCTTTTTTATGTAGGTTAGCTGTTATCTTCACAGAAGATGGCGCTGTACTCCTGATCATTCGTTTTCTTGGTGGAATAGGCTGGAAATGCCAGGAAGCGGTTTCGTGAAGATGAATTTCTTGGAGGTGGGGGGAACCTCTTATTTTTTATATATATTATAACCCATATATATATTGTGACCCACCAAGCCAACATTTCATACAAAGTTTATTCAAAGTTGAAACCACTACAACTTGTAAAATTACTGGCTTTCCGAATCTTTTTCAGTTTTATTCGCCGATCGTTTACCACCTTATTTTAAATTATTTATATTGTTACGCGAATATAAATCTCAACTGATCATCCATTTTACATGGCCTTTTGCAGGAAAAGATAAATACCCTTCATAGAAGTGTCTTTGTCGAGTTGAAGTATCCGTTTAAAGCTAATATCAAGGCTATCCTGAGGTTCACTGCAAGAATTAACTGATTAGAGAATATGAATCCGTTCTTAAGAGAGTATTTGCTCATTACTCCTTCTCTTTCACTCTTTCCTTTTATGAAGCGTATAAAGAATCAATCTCCAAACCATCTATAAAATGGCAAATAATGTTTAGAAGGACACTAAATATAGTGCAATATTTAACGTCATTTATCACTTCATTAAATTCCTTGCATTTTATAGTGAATGAAATTTCACTATAGCCAATTCTTATCTTCCAAGCTAGTTTTTTCACCATTTCATGTGAATTTTTCAAACGAAAATGATTCTTGAAATGCACGTAATAATGTTTTACGTCTTTCTGTTGTTATGCGTGCAAGTGTGTGTGTGTGTGAAACAAAGAGTTTTAAATTTGTTTTAATTTATGCCACATACACGTTCAAACTACAAAATAACCAGCCAAGCAACAGTAGTTTGAGTAACAAAATTATTCACTGACAGCAACAACAGCAGAAGTAAGAGCAACAAAATACGTGATAAACAATTTTTATTTAATTTTAATTCCTTTCTTTGTTAGCAGCCAGCACAGCTAACAGCCGATCCTGCATACCAATCAAAAGCAAAAATGTAGAAGTCATAACTTCTGCATTGGACAAGTGTTTAATACTTTTGACAGACACTGTAATTTCTTTTTAAGAGAGTTTTTTTCGGCAGCACTTCTTTTTTGGTACATTTTCAACACATTTTTGGTGTATCTGTGACCATTCTTTTTTTTTTTTTTCTTCTTATTTTCTGTTACCATAGTAAAATGTCTCTTTTATTAAGACGATTTCAATTCTGTTTTAGTATTTTTTTTTTCTGCTTAAATCACTATTCTTTACAAATTCCTATTTGTTGTCAGTACTACCAGGTCTTATAAGATTCATTTAAGTTTTAATTCTTTTATGCCTATCAGTGGAAAGCAATAGCCAGTTGGAATTAAAGATGAAGTGAAAATGTTCATTTTGTCATGTTATAAAAATTATACAAAAGAAAAAAATAAAAAAAGGAAAAAATTAAATTACATTTCTGTGGAATTTTGAAAAAACTACTTCTCTCGAAATAAGACAATTTTCCAAGATTTTTATAGTAAATATAGAATTTCCTTGTCCTTCTTTTGCTCTCATCCCCGTATTTCTACGACCTTTGGAACGCAAGATATGCATTTGACTAATCGACCTCTTTCAGTCGTTCCCCCAATTTCAATTTGACAAAACGACTTCTTTCAGAGAATTAAGAATAATTTGAAAAATTGATTGTCTATAGAAAATTTTATTTAATTTCTATTATTATTTTTTAATTATTTGCATATTGTAGGGAAAAATAAAAGGATTTTTTTTAATAAAACCGAAATATATTTTCCAGATCAACTTCTTTCAACCTTTTTTTCATATTCCATTTTAACAAAACAACTTGTCTTGACTTAAGCGATTAAAATAATTTTCAAATTTAATCAAAAAAATTTTGACAAAACGACTTATATGGTGGAAGCTAATTTTTTTTATTTAAAATCTATTTAACAAAAAGTCTTAAATAAATTTTTTGTCGTTTTAAAGAAAACTATTGCTTCTACAGGGAAAAAAAGGTCGCATAATGTTCGTTAAGTGTTTATGCATAATATCCAAGTTCAAAATTTCTTTAATTTCCTAAGCAATAAGTTCTATTAGCTTTTTGAACTGTTTTTTATCTCTACTGAAAAGTTGTTGATTTTGAAAGAAGACGTTTTGTCAAATGTCCACAGATTTGAAATGTTTCTTATATAACGCGGAGCTGTAATTCATATTATAATTCTAAAATACTCTTCTTCCTACCAGTGCCAAAACGATTTGGTGACAGAAGACCACACTAAACACAATCCCATCGCTAGCTGTTATCTTTCATCGGCCATGCGAAAAATATTCATTTTCTTAACTGCATTACCAATGTTTTCTAATAACTTTGCAACTTATTGTTAAGTTTAGTAGCAATCTCTCTTATGTTTTTGGTAATGATCTGAAAATTCGATTTCGAATCCCAATTTCTATTATTAAACGCCTTAGTAGATCATATTATTTTTGCAAGGACTTCTTCCTTCCGTGAAGGAAATGTACACCTGCCGTACTTAACATGTGTTCAAATCCAGCAACGGAAGTCTCATCAGAGTTCTTTTTTGTTCTGAACATATTTATAACAACCAATAAACTAATAAGAACACACTTTTCTATAGAAATCATATATTAGGATTATATTTTTCTACATACTTTGTAAATGAGTTAATCGAAGTCTTATCCACCACATCACTTTTTTCTCTACTATTTTCCCCTTTTCTCTATATCATTTCATTTTTTTTAGTTGTCATTTGTTTCAGATATCCCGTATCACAATAGTTCTCCTTGCCTTTATCTTAAATTTTTCTATACTAGTCAACATTGACGACAAGTGTCACCACAGCCATTGTGGTTAGGGGGCAGTCTCAAAAAATTAATTCATAAACAGCTGCTAACTGTTCCAGGGCAGAATCTTCCTAAAGCCTTTTGATAAGACAAATTTTGTAAAATGAACATTCACATTATGAAGCAAAACTTACCAAAGTTGTAGTCTGCAAAAGTTAACTTTTTGGGATTGACGCAAAATTGTTAATTCCGATCATAGTGCACACTCTTAAGGACACCAACGATGCTTACGGCAGATTTTGTATTTCGTTACAATTCTGGTGCTGCTTTATTGCTGCATTAGTTTAATTAATGAACTTAAATTTATTATCCTCTTAATACACGATTATAGTCACTACAATTTTAAGGTATAAGAACAGAATATTTACTGACATACCCGCTCATAATGATGTTATAAAACAAACTGAATAAATGAGAACCAACTCAACAGACTTTGTCAAAATAATAAGTACATACATAATTGGCCATTACAACTCTGTGTCAGGGTTAGGTCCTAGCTTCTCGCAGCACCCATGTTGTGTGTGTTAATTTTTTATCCATGAGTACCGAGACCTACAGTTTAAAATTGACTCCGAACGACAGATTTGAGAAGCTTGTTCATGGCAATCAGTTACTATCAGAGTTTTTGTCAGAAGACTGCTGAGAGTTAGGCGCCGCAAGATATACTTTTTTCATATTTATTTTTTTTTTTTTCAAAATGTCTGAGCTGGAGTTTGAATGCCTTAGTAAGGCAACACACTAACCACTAGACCACTACAAAATAATAAGTACGCATAACTTTTTAGTTATTCGACTAGTTTTTACTTAATTTTTTTCATTTTAAATAGGCCAACACGATTTGTAAAATATATTATAGTGGGTAGTGTACTAGACTGCTAGAGCGAGGGTTGTGGGTTTGATTCCCATCAAAGACCCAGGTCTGCGATGCTACACCGAGCTTGTGTCAGTCAGGTCTTTGTCATTTTGATATTAAAATTATCGCCTCTATACTAACATTCCCATTTTCATGAATGTGAATTTCATGAGAATTTTTTGCTTTCCTGAAATTCATATACAAAAATTATGTTCATATATCTGTCCCCTAGAACAAACTTAGACCCTATTAATATGTAAACAACAGTATAACCCAATTGCATACTTATCATTTTGATCATATGTAAGTATGTAAGTAAATAAGTAGATTTAACAAATAAAGCCGCTATCAATTGTTATTAATCGGAAGTCTGTATTAAACAACTCTTTATATTTAAAAATAAAAATAATTCGTTTACATCTAAATAATAGCAATTGCATTACATCAATCATATTAATTTACAGAGATTTTAATACAAAAAATGTTTTTTATTTGCTTACTGTATGGGATTTTTTTCTTTTTTTTATATATGAACCTAAAAGAGAGCTTTACTGTTTTCAGATTATAATTTCATATTGTTGAATAAAAATGTTAAAAACAAAGATCCTGATATTTACAATAATTGTCTGTCTACCCTTCGAGTGTTAAGAACAATGGCAGTAAAATTAATTAATTTAAATTGATTTCATGCCAATAACAATTTACGATGTTAACAATTTAATACTGATACAGATGCTGGTACTGCTGCTGAAACGTTTTTCGCTGGAAATTTAAAGCAATAAAGAGAAGGTTTAATAAAACAAAGCAAAAAAAAAAAAAAACCAAAAGAATGTTAAAAACTTTAAGCCACTCGCTATTGTTGAAAATATTTAATTACACGCACATATCCGAATGTACAAACATTTGCACACATTCATATGGATAGACAAGCCATACACACAAACACACACTGTGATACATAATTATCAGTTTCTGATATTGCTCTCTTTATGTTTTAAAGTTATTTAAGTCCAACACTAACAATGATACACTTCTAGGTATATGTGTATACATATGTATGTGTGTACGATTATGACAGTGTTGCCAATTTCTGTGTAATTATTCAAAAACTGAACAAAAACTTGTTTCTTAAACTATTTTCGCATCATCATACTACACTTTAGTTTTAGTACGAGTATTATTTTAAAAATTAAGTTAAAAAATCATTACAAAACTTCGGTGATATACATATATGGCTCATCAAATTTGTTTGATGTAACAGAGCTCAAACATTACGTTAACTGGTATGAAAGGCCAGTCCACATAAAATTTTCCGTTTTTTAATATATTAAGTAGTAAACTGTTATATATTATTTCATTCGGCGACTGCCTCCTCTTAGCAGTCTTCTGGCAAAAGCTCTGAGAGTAACTGATTGCAATGAAAAAGCTTCTCAAGTCTATCGTTAGAAATCGACTTTAAAACAATGTAATAGAAATCTTCATTTTTTGTACACAATTGTGCTACAGACGCATTTTATTTATTGAGAGTTTTGGTTAACTATGCTTAAAACTGTAGGTCCCGGTACTCATGGATAGAAATTTACACACACACAACATGAGTGCTGCGAGAAGCTAGGCCGTAATCCTAACACAGGGTTGTAATGGCCAGTTATGTATGTATGTATGTATATATGTATGTAATCGTAACTTAACAGGTATGATTGATAGGATGTCAAAGTACTAAACCGTATTTGAAGGGACTAGACAGCCATATTTAACTAAATCTGGGGAGGATAATTCCCATATTTATTGTGGTAAGTATTCCCACCACACCATTTAGAGTGCAGCCAATTATAAATGTATTAAATTTAAAGATTTTCAAATTCAATATATACATACATTTTTCTTATCCAAATTTATAAAAATGTTAGGCAGCATTATACTAAATAAAAACGAGTAAAAAGGGAATGAAATGTGTTGTTAAAAATCGCGCTAAATAATATTCACGTAAAAACAGAATTAGGTGGATATGTAAACAAATATGTATTTATTAAAATTACAGTCCCTGGCCATATTATTAGACGCACTCTATTTTTTTAGTAATTTTATGTTTCTTAAGTGTTTTTATAGAATAATGGTACATTTGACCTACAATACTGTAATTTTTTATTTAAAAGAATTGTTGTTTACTACATATTTTAATTTATTTTTTACATATGGTAACACTGTTTTGATAAAGTGGTACATGAACGTAAACAAGTACAAACCTGTATCAGTCGCGATCGGAATCGAGTCATGTGCTTAAGTGTTTCTGTGGCTTTATATAGTGTGATTTTTTTTTCTAACGGTATTATACTACTCAGTTATTCATTGGTTTTGTATGCAGTGTTTTAAAAAAGTAGTTGGACTATTTTATTATGGGGAGAAAAGGAGATCTTTCAAGACGTAAAAAAGCTGAAGTAAGGGATATATCACGAAGACTAGGGGTTTCTGAAGCTAGTGTAAAAAAAACAAATCAATTAAACATAATAGAACGGTACAATAGCACTCGCTAATTAATATTTTACATGAAATCTTGCAGTGCGTCTAATAATATGTCCAGGGACTGTAGATATGTACCTAAGCACTACATTTTGAATAGTAAATCTATATATTTTTTGAAATTTATAATATTTTGAAAATTTTTGAAGTTTTGTTCGTGTAAAATAAAGTTCGAACTCTGGCAACACTGTATTATGAACTCACATACAACCATATGTTCTCAATAACATTTAGTTCCTCCTATTTTATTAACGTTGCTATATACATAAATATGTATGTTCATGTGTATATATATGTTTGCAGATGTTGTTGGGATTTAACAATTGTTTGCAAACATTAAGTGGCAGTTAAATTTGTAATCGCAAATAAAATAATTAAAAACTATGGAAAAATTATTTACAGATAATGAGTAAAATGTTGTTAAAAAATAAAAAACAAAAAAAAAAAAATAAAACAATTTTAAAATAATTGCAAATAATTTTAATTATAATACAAATAATAATTGTAGAGTATACAAATTAAAGTTGATGTGGGTCGGCATACTCCCAATAATTTTTTATACAAATATACATACATGCATATATTATTATACATACAGAAAATTCGGTTATAAGAATATAAAAAAATTGTATTTGGGGAATTTTCCTTTAAAAGAACTTCGGATAAATACAAAACAAATGCTGTTTTTTACATTTTCTTATAACCGAATTCTACTGTACACATACGATATAATTCTCGTTTAGTTTGTAAGTTTTTTAACATAAAAGTTAATAATTTTGAGTACTATCTTTGAGAAAAAGTCTACTGACGAGTTTCTTAATCAGAGACGAAATAGCCATAGAGACACGCTTGCCCCCATAAGTAATACATTTCATATACTTCTTTCATTTATTTATTAAATTTTCTTTGGCAAAGTAAAACAAGAACTAATTATTACAACACTTTTTTTGCATAAAATAATTTTGTAGTATTTCTTATTTCTCACACTTTCAAATAACTTTTTGTAAAAATTAAAAAAATTTAGTTTTCGTTTGTTTTTATTTAGTTTTAACAATTTTGTTATTTATGCTTTTGATTATTTTAATTAAAACTAAAAATGCTGAAGCATAAGAAACTTTTAAAAATTATTTACATTCTTCAAATTTATTCAAAATTGGTTTATAACTTAAAAAAGCGGGATTTGTTTTTAATAAAATATATGCAATTTTAAAGAGTAAATATCTGTTCTTTCATTGTACATTTAATTGTTAAAAGCAATAGTGCTTTTTATGCTAATGAAAATATTGATTTCGAAGAACATGAAGTTTAATTTGTGCAAAGTTTTAAATAAATGAACTGCAAAAGAACATAAACTACGTAAAAAACTTAATCAGGGTAACCATGATTTGAATAAACCGAAGACAGTCTGTGTAGTTTAAATGGAGTGGTTTTGAGATCTTAATCGTCATCTTAAATGATTTTATCACGTCGAAGAAGAAATGAGAAAAACAGTAATACTAAATGATAATATAGGTAGATTTCAGAAAACCATGTACACTGCGCGTCATCAGGTTAGCGCCCCTCTTTACACTCTCCGTTAAAGTTAAATACTACCTAAACTATTTGTGCTATGGACTTGCAATTTTTATGTGTTTGACTTCTATCAATTCTTCTTAAAATAAAACAATAATGGCTATTGTAATGTTTAAGTTACTATTTCATTTTTAATTTTTGGAAAAAGTATATTAAAAAAAGTAACAAAAAATTGGTCATCAGGCCAGCGCGCTATTTGCGATAATTTAATATATTTAGTTTTGTAAGCAAAAAGAATGCTTTTTATTGCCAGTTTATGATATTTTCAAAACTTTTAAAAAAATTAGTAATGTGTGGTTCTGCTTTTATTTGAAATCTTCTCGAAAATTCGATTGGGAATGGAATTGTACAGATTTTCAATGTAATTCAACTAAATGGTGGACCAAGCGTGTTTGATGCCTTCAATTAGTTCTGTTTTTGTGCTGTATTGCTTTCCGGACTCGTATACTTTCCTAGCCAACCATCCCCAGACGTTCTCGATTATTTAAAGGTTGGGCGAGTATGGTGGTCACTTAAGGACGTCAACTTTTTGGGTTTGAATCCGTGATTTTACGGATCTGGCAGTGTGAATTGGGACATTGAGGAAAAGCTATTTCTATTGGGAGGCAGGACCCAATAAGCTTCAAGTTTCGATTTTTTCTTCCCATATTTTGCAGTTGTTTGCAATTGTTTGAAGATATTGAATTTGATGACAGTTATTGCAAAGGCAAACTAGATAACTTAAATTTAATTTGGAGGCGCTAATCTGATGAAGCAAAATAAAAGCGAAGTATTTTGACGAAAATAAAACGAAATATAAAATAATATACAACGGTTCTTTTATTGAGCTCAATTTTCTTGTGAGAGAAAACGAATATGATGATTGCAAAAACAAAATAAAAACTAAGAAGTTGTGCCCAATATTAAAATAGAAAATGTAAAAAGTAAATGAGAAGTTAGGGGGCGCTAACCTAATGACGCGCAGTGTATGTCTATGTTCACACGTAGAGATTTTTATTTTTAAGATTGCATGTTTATTGGCGAAGGCGGCGCGAGTTAAAGGAACGGGTAAACTCTATCTTGTACTGGCAATAAACACAAATGTAAATAACATACATGACTTCAAAAATAAGAATTGTATTGTCTGAACGCGAATGATAGTTCAAAGAAAAATAAGAAAAAATCTTAAAAATAAGAATCTCTATGTGTAAACACAGATTATGCGACAGGAGAACTCGAAGCGCAAGATATTTGATGTAAAACTTGACCAAACAAACGATACATTGCTCATGTGAATATAGGGGGACAAGGTAATATGTACTCGTATGTACGAAGTATGGATTTTGTGAAACCAAAATTTTGTCAAACTTTTTAGGAGCTGTTAACATCATGCAAAATAATCACAGAGGACACAAATGACTATTATGAAGGAAATATCAGCCTAAAAATATCCAAAATATGTCGACAATTATGGAATCCAAATATACTATTTTGTCAACACTCGGCCAAATGTTGCAAGAGTGGTTTAAAATGTATGAAAAAAGCAAAAGTTCGCGAGTTTTTATTTTATCGCCTGATAGTTCTAATTCGAAAAAGAAAAAATATTTAATCCAGCGACTACCTCTTAGCAGATTTCTGGCAAAAGCTCTGAATGTAACTGATTACCAGAAACAAGTTTCTCAATTCTGTAGTTCGGAGTCAACATTAAACTGTAGTTCCCGGTACTCATGCATAAAAATTAACACACACTACATGGCTACTGCGAGAAGCTAAGCCGTAATCCTGACACAGGGTTGTAAAGGCCAGTTATGTAGTTATGTATGCATGTAGTTCTAATTTGGTCTGGAAACTAGGACAGTTCTTTAAGTGTGAAATACATACGATGCTTTAGATAAATTTTCTGCTTTACAATAGAAGTAACAAATCCCGCATTTTAAAGTTATACACCCAATAGTTTTAGCAACATAAAAAATATGGAAATAAGAATGTGCTTTTTCTTAAAACTTTACAATTTTTCTTCAGTTAAAACCACTACTTAAGATAAAGTAAAAAAAATCTTTAGATAAATTTTTACCTTAAAAACCAATAATTTCAAAATGTTACTCGCAGAGAAGAGAGCATAAGAAAATTAAATACAAAGTTATTTATTGTACCTTTTTTTATGAAGCAAAAAGTTTTGTAAAGAGTGCAAAATGTCTTAACCAAATAAGAAATCCAATGAAAACAAGGGCTTGGAATAGAACAAAAGAAAAATATCAATAGTGGACGTTTTAAATTTTCTTTTTCTCTCCCAAACTTAAAAATTTTCACAGACTTTAAGGAAAATGAAATAACAAAATGATTTTGAACAAAAACGAAACCTGTAAGATTTTTCATTGTACCCGAAAAATTACGCATAAAATTGTTAGGATTTGTTTTGTGTAAAGGGTGGTAAATAATTAAAATGTAAAACAAGTTTTAACACAGTTTGGCAGGCATTCAACGCTTGAATACTTAAAAGAAAATTATACACAGAGCCAAAACTACCTAATAGAATCAAGAAGATTTTCTCTATGAAACGTTTTTAGGCTGAGGGGTATTCCAGCAGAAAGAAGAGAAGATTTTTTTAAAAGGTTTCCTTATTATTTTCATGTGGTAAATCTTTTTAATTTTATCAAGAAGAAAAACACATAAAATTAAGAAGAAAACTTGTTATTTACATTTTTTTTTAGCCAATTTCCGTTATTTTTGACACCAAAAAACAATCCATAGAGAAATCCTTCTTGATTCTATTAGGTTTTCTTCTAAATTGTGAAAAATAGGGAAATCTTATTGATTTCATTAGGTTACCTAATTGTTTTTTTTAAAAAGGTATTTCTTATTGATTTCATTAGGTTCCTATATGCTCATGTGTAAATAATCTTATTAATTTTTTTAATAAGGATATCTTCTTAATTATATTAGTTTTCTTGTTATTTCATGAATATTGCAGACAATTTTTTGTTGTTTTTGTATTGCAGTATTTCTCTGCTGCAGAGTCTTCGATATGTATGCATGTTTGTACAAAACTCTACTTCTTTGCTTTATAGATATTCAAGTTTTAATTGAAAATAAACAAGTGGAAAGAAAAGAAGTGAAAGAAACCAAAAAATATATGTCCATAAAATAATAAATAATAGTTAAAATTCTTTAAAATAATTAGTGACTATAATATAATAATGCAATAAATTAAAATAAAAAATAAGTGCAAGAAAGTTAATAATTGTAAGTATAGTGTAGTAATATTAATCATTATTTTGTTTTTGAAAACTTTCCATTCGTACATATGTGCGTGCATATGTATGTGTCGAAAATTTTTTACGTAGTAAGAATAATTTTTGTTTCTAACTGCCATTCATCTACATACATATGCTTATGTGTACATATATAAATACAAGCATTTTATATGAAATGCGTGTAAATATTTATATTCATGTTAAATTTATAAAATATTTACAGGTTCTGTTTTAAATAACGACTTCTTTCAACCGGAGTTTCATTTTGAAGAAGTGGTGCACAATAACATTGGGTCAATTGAGTATTCAATAAATTTAACCGATTTTCATTCATATAAAAGAACGAATAAAATAACTTTTCGAGGAATAACATTCAAAATAAATTATATAATCACTGTAACTAAAGATGATGCTGTAAATATTTATGAAATAGTTGATTTTTTATGCAAAGAAAACAATATTAAAATTGTTGGTAAGAAATATATAAACCTAAATTTTTCACAAAGATTTCAATCTTATTTAATTGGCAATGAAACCCAAACATATACCGTGATCAACTTGATCGATTTAGACGGACCGCCTATTCATTTTTACTTTTTAAACAATGGACTTAAAGTTATTCGAGTAAAAAAATATTGGTAATATGTAGTAGTTACTTTTTATTATTATATTTTTATTGTATTTTATTATTATCTTTAAATAAAAATAAAATTAATTAATAAAAAATCTATAAATTTATAAAATAAAATCAAGAAGTTTTATTTAAAAAAAAATTAATAAGATAGCTAATAAAATCAAGAAGTAAATCTTTTTGAAAAAACAATAAGATATCCTTATAAATTTAAGAAGAAAACCTTATTGAAAAAAACAAGAAGAATACCTAATGAAATCAAGAAGAAAACCTTATTGAAAAAAACAAGAAGAATGCTTAATAAAATCAAGAAGAAAACCTTATTGAAAAAAACAAGAAGAATACCTAATGAAAACTCTAAGATTCCTTCTTGATTTTTTTAAAAAGGTTTTCCTTATTAAAATAATAAGGCTTTCTTCTTGACTAAAAACCATAGAGATATATTATGAAGTTTGTTCTATTTTATTAGGTATTTATTAGGTGCTGTTTTCTCTGTGTAGGTATTGGAACCAACGCGAAATTAGTAATGGAGTGGTTTTTTACTGCATAATTAAGAACTGGCTTGACACCATAAATTTTTTTAATAGATCTTTCGGATCTAACTTTAGATTGCTTCTTAAATTTATTAAATCAAGAAGTAAGCTGCAGTACACGTATTTAGTACATATGTTACAACATTGTATGTATGAGCTTGACCGACTGTAACTTTTGCAACATTTGCAGTTTTATAGATTTTTTTTTTACATTTTTGTTTGCTTTTTTCACAACCAGCTCAAAGCAGTATTTTAAAAAGAAAACAAAAGTTGAAAACAATAAAGTCTGGAACTTAGTGGGAACAAAATGCAGTGAAGGAATATGAAAAAGTTCAAATTCACGCATAACCTAATACACGCTTTATGAACTTCTAAAGAACAGTGAAAACAGTTTAGATAAGCACAAAGAAAAATATTTTATAAGACACAATGATGATTTAAAAAATTTATTGAAAATGTTTATTTTATTATTTTAATTTTAATTCATTAATAACAATTATAAAAGTAATTTTCAACATTCTATATCGTATGAAATGTAGTGCAATTTTTAATCAAATATCTTGTCAACCACTTCAAGTATATCATTTAAAGACTTTACTTTAAATTTTCTTTCATATGCATTGGCATATTGCATGCATGCACATGCAAAAGTTGTTGAACAGAGTTGGGTTACAGAACAATCAAAAAAAAAAAAAAAACTAAAGAAACTAAGAATGAAAAAATAGAAAAGAAAAATTACGGAAATAAAAAACTGTAGTTGACTGTATAATGAAGTTGCTGTGTTTCCTAAGGAAAATAATGCATATGAGAAGAAGAAAATATATGATCGTCCAAATGAGTACTACAAAGTACGAGTACGTGTTATTTGTCGAGGCAAACAAATTATCTTGTCTAACGAACAATCATTTTCATTTTAAATGCTATAATTTTTCTATTATTTTTTCTGTTTTTTTTTTTCTTTTCTTTACTTTTTGATGAGTTTAAAACACAATTGTGACACATGTGAGTACAAGCATGTGCCAGACAGATGACAAAATAATTGCATGAAAACTTCGCTTTTTAAAGTTTATCTTTTATGGAGGCTTATAAAAGCTGTTAATTTTGTATTTTAAAGAACTGTATTAAGAATTTTAAAGATCTTAAACATAAAAATTCTTTTCATTTAGAAATAAAAAAAAGTAATAAATAAAAAAAAAAAAAAATGTTAAAAAAAATTTTTTATAAATGTTAAGTTTGAAATTTTGAAACAACTCTTAAGGACAAATAAAAGCGTAATTTGAAAATAAGCGCAAATTTGTTATTTGTTTTTTTATTTTGTATATTTATTTATTTAAGCCCACTAAATCCTTATTTATTTTTAAATGAAAAGAAAATAAGGTTTTTAAAGTAAAAATTTAATTGATAAGTAGATAACAACGAGACTTCAGTTGTGTTGTTAGTTGTCAACTAATTATTTGTAATTGTTCATGGCAATCAGTTACTTTCAGAGCTTTTGCCAGAAGGCTACTAAGAGGTTATCACAGAATGAAATATTTAAAAAAAATTTTTTGTTTCTTTTTCAAGATGTCAGCGCTGGGGTTTAAACCCGGTTTGAACACTCACCACTAGGCTAAGGCGACTACTACTACTATCCACTATCTATACGGCATAAAATTGTGTCAACATAGTCATACATACATACATACATACATACATAACTGGCCTTTACAACCCTGTGTCAGGATTACGGCCTAGCTTCTCGCAGCACTCATGTTGTGTGTGTAAATTTCTATCCATGAGTACCGGGACCTACAGTTTAATGTCGACTCCGAACGACAGACTTGAGAAGCTTGTTCATGGCAATTAATTACTCTCAGAGCTTTTGCCAGAAGACTGCTGAGAGGTAGTCGCCGAAAGAAATATTTTTTTCATATTTCTTTTTTCAAGATGTCGGTGCTGAGATAGTGTGTCATAGATAGTCATGTCAGATAGTCATAGTGTGTCTTTAATAGTTAATCTATTAATTCAAAACTACCATGTTGAAACGATAGCTTTGTATTTAAATTTACATTTGGCAAAAGTAATCTGTTGCTGCTTCTAAAAAAGCCTTTATTTTTATTACTAACATATATGAGTTGGTGTAAAAAAAAACCAAAAGGCACAAAAATTTAAATTAAAAGGCACTAAAAAATTTGCTAAACGCAGATTTGAATTACAGATGCCAGGAAATTTTATAAAGCTATATTTACAAAATGTTTAGTGTAGACTAGTCTGTTTTGCTAAGCAGAATAAAATAAGAAATTGTCTATATCAGGAATGAACTTTAGTCGTTCTAAAGAAACACAGCAATAAATATATCGACGATGGAATTAAAGAACGCTGTAACTGACAAAACCTTAAATGTTCACCAGAGCCAAAAAACTTTCATAAATGTAGAACAAATACACATTTCGCAGACGGCGTAAGTGAACTTATTTTCATCGTCGAAATCTGGGACTTGGACCAATGGACGCGTATTTTTCTGCTGATAAAAATGATGCAAAAACGTATTTTCGATTTTTTGTCAGTTACAGCGTTCTTTAATTCCATCGTCGATATAGTTTTGTTAATGAAAGTGTTTCGACCGCTCTCAAGATATACAAAAATCCATGGTATAACGCCCACTTGCTAAGTTATGATCAATATTGAAGTAATGATTTGTATTGACTTTGGGTTCTTTCGAAATAAATTCAGAAACTTTACCTTCAACCATTCTCATGATATACAAGAATCAAGTACAACTTAGAAGTGATTTGGGAATAACTAATCGCCCACATGCGATTTCGGTCCCCATATTGGTCCCTATATGTTCTCCCTCGGTTGAAATCTTTCAAAACACAAACGTAAGCCAAATGTAGCTTACAAAAAATACAAAAAAATTTTTAAGCTCAGGGTCTTCAATTGATAAGAGTTTATTTAATGATGTTTCACTATATCTTTGTGTATTATCTCCAGGATTTAATTAGTGATCGGCTTTAAATATAGTCTAATTGATGCTTAGCTGGAATAATAGCTGGAGAAAAAAATACGATGAATAAAATACATGCTTATAAAATATGTTTCAATTTGCTTTAAGTTTGAAGGTGCAACATTGTATATTATCGTGTCACAGTGAAGTAAGTGTGTACAGTTATCCGCTGGAGATTTCTTATAAAGTTACAACGATTTTTAGGAGTATCTAGTATTTAGGAGTATAGTGAACTACAAACGTATATTACAATATAATTTGAGAATGATTTGTCGAATTTAGCAAAAAGAAAATGGCAAATTTGCTGGATCTAGTCACTGTGGTCTAGTGGTTAGTCTGTTGGCTAACTAAGACGATAGCGCAAGGTACAAATCTCAGCTATGACATCTCAAAAAAAAAAAAGAAAAGAAATATGAAAAAATTATTTGTTTCGGCGACTACCTCTCAGCAGTCTTTTGGAAAAAACTCTGTGAGTAATTTATTGCCATGAAATCTGTCGTTCGGACTCGACTTTAAACTGTAGGTCCCGGTACTCATGGATAAAAATTAACACACACAACATAAGTGCTGTGAAAAGCTAGGTCGTAGCCCTGACACAGGGTTGTAATGGCCAATTATGTGTATGTCTGTAAATATGCTAGATAAAATTGTTACTTAAAGACAAATACTATTTTTGCGATAGAAAAAAAGGTTTAAAGTTATTAATAAACTATCATTGAAGAACAAACAAAAAACTTGAAAACTCAAAAAATTTTAAATTTTTATACCTACACGTGAAAATAATTTTATTTTAAATAAAAAAAAACTATATCGCATGAATATTAGTGAACAAATTTAGTTTTAATTCACATTTGGCTGAAAAATCTTAATCTCCATAGAAATTTTAATTTTTTGTTTAATTCAAACAAGAGTAGACAAGCCTGCCGGCATTTTTCGAATTTAATGTAAAAAATTTTTACACATTAAATTACACTGTATCGTAATTATTATATTAATTAACGAAATTGCATAAAATTTAAAGAAAAAAATTATTTACAAAAAACTAAATATGCATTTCTTTTGTTTTATTTCAATTATATTGTAGTATTAGCCAAATATATTAAAAACAAAATATTAAAGTAAATAAATCGTAATTTATTTAAACAAATAAAATCATAAAAAAGTGAAAATTAAATAAAAATCACGTTCATATCACACCAGAGACATTAAAATCTAATAAATTACAGTTTTTTTTTTCTTTTATTAAAAACTAATTTACAATAAATAAACGGATTTAGAAATGGAAATGGCTTAATAAAATCCCAAAAAAGAAAAGCATAAAAAATTAATTTTATTTAATAAAAAATAATATTTAAACGGAAATAAAATTAAACATCAATTGCAATTTAAATTAGAAAAAAAAAAAAAACGATTAAAATACGTAAACAAATAGAATATAAAACTGTACATTGCTATTCATAGGAAGGCGAATGAGGCAACGGTGTTCGTTACTTATGAGGCCTTTATATGAGAGATTTCATATTATATGAAATCCGAAGGACGAGTCTGACCAGCGCAAACGAGTTGAAGGTTATGATGACCATAAAGAGAGCCAACTCCCCTCGAAGTAATACGATCCATCCCAGCAGAAATTAGTGCTTAACAGTAAGCTTGTAAGGGATGAAATGATTTTTAAATGAAATGAGCCGCTAAAATGCAATAGAAACGCAAATTTATTGCTATTAGTAAGCAGTATTATACAAAATCAAAAATAGCATCTTTGTAAGCTTTAAGGTAAGCATAAACAATATAATGCTTCCATTATTGCTTACAATTTTATTTATTGCTTCCAAATTTGAAAAATTTTCTGTTGGGATAGTATGAGCAACAGCATTTTCATCCCCCTCAGAAAAAAAAATAGAAAAATATATCAGGCTGTAGAAAATGTTAAAGACTGCCGGAAGGCAAGTAAGGATCTAGGATAACTTGTTTTACCGTATAGTTTTTAAAATTTTTAGAAAATATTTTTGGCAATTTTACTTTCTTATTATTATTAGTTACGGCTACAAAACACGTTGTGGAACACAGGGAAGTGTAACATTTTCTTTGCAATTTGGGGTTTAATCTGCTTTAACAATGGTTAATAAGTATCTTAGCCTCTGTTGCACTATTAGCAGCATTAGTTGCTGTTTACCTTTTCCTTGCAATTTAAGTTTCAACTATAAGGAATTCTTCAAACAACTACAACCAACCCTTAATGTCACTGGATCTCCAAGTAACTGTGGTATTAAATGCTGGAATCATCTTCTCAGATCAAATGCGTTTTTTTCTTGTAAGAGTTACAGACTACCAAACCTCGAACTTAAATAATTTTTTTTTGAGACCAATACTCAGGGGTAAACCCCTACTAAATGCTGCGCATTGTATTGAAATTTTTGTGAAAAGGACAGTACATTACCTTAGGAATGAGAATGAGTTTTTCCATGGCAATCAATTACTCCCAGAGTTTTTGCCAGAAGACTGCTGAGAGGTAGTCGCCGAAAGAAATAATTTTTTCATAGTTCTTTTTTTTTCAAGATGTCAGAGCTCAGATTTGACCCCGGCGTTATCGTTTTAGTAAGTTGGTGTAGAATATTGAGCCGTAATATCATTTTAAATATACTCTATTTATCTATTTATTAATTTTTGCACAATAATAGTAAATAAAAAAACTTAAAAAAAATGTTCAACACATTTTAATTTTGTGTTGTTAATAAAGTTTTTATATTGAATTTTAATTTTTTTATAGTCTTTATTATTTCAAATAAATTATGCTTATACACTGCTTATCTAATTATATGTTGCTTTATGTGTAATGAAATATAAATTCTGTTTATTTTAATAAATAATTTTTGCTAAAACAGCATTAAATACAAATTATCTAAAACCGTTACGAACAGCTGGATTGAAAAAATAAATATGAATAAACAAGTTTTTTATGCAAATCAATTTAAGCCTTAACATATGCAATAAATTTATTTATTGTATTTATTTTTAAAACTATGTAGTGGGAGAAGTAAATGCAGAAATGATATGCAGTATTAAATTGAAGTTTAAAACCGATGGGTATGTAAAAATTTAAGTGAAGAAATAAGTAATTCAGTTTGTTGGTGCTGCTTAATAGAATCTGGATTGGTGGTATCCTTGTGTTTGGAATCATTGGAAAACTGGTACTAGCACAAATTTCCTAAATTACTTTGACATGAATGTATATAGTGCATAATATTGAATTACGGAGCTTTCGATTTTTATATTTTAAAAATAAAATTTAATAACGCAAACATATATGTCGTCATGATTCTGATAAAATTTTACAAACTTTGAAGTAGGACCTTAGCGTCCTGAATTAATGGTAACGGTCTCAATTACACCTTTTTTGAGACGCAATGTCTTTTTGGCAATCATTTCTGATGTCTACAGGCCCATATGCAACAAATTTGCTTGTTGAAGTAACTATCCAATGAGAAATAAATTGAAATGCTAAAGAAAATTTTGTTAACAAAATAAGCTTGAAAAGTTGTTGCATTAGTATCCAATCAGCATGGTCAGTTTCGTGAGTTGGACGGAGATGTAAATTCATATTAATAGGCTCTGACAAGTATTTGGTTTCTTCACACACTGAAAATTATAGATTTTAGTATGTGCAACAGAAATTCACTGGTTTAAAATCAAGGTTAAAATCTAGTATGAGGTTAATGAGTACGAATTCCAATCTTAGAAACAAATCTAAATTATTGAGGAAAAAAATATATCTTCTAACTAAAAGGACAAGCGGTATGAGAAAACAAAGAGAAAAAGAGAAAGAGAGGCGTAGAACATTTTCTGGTTTAACACAAAGAAACCAAACTTTACAATAATTCCCACAAATAAGGACTTAAATAACATGGCCATCCAGATCTACCCACTTTTATGTCACTCAACTTGTGAATACTATGAATTATTACACCTGGGGTTAAGAAAAACTATTCTAATATCTCGCAAGTTGTTTACGATAGATGCCATTATTGGTACTTGCTGGAAAACACAGCAGGCTCAACGTCTGATGTGAATGGGATGCGTGCATAAGCCCACTCAACGTCTTTCATCTACCTCAACTGACGAATGAATTCCAACATGATAATAAACAGTGCATAACATAAGGCTTGTAACAGTAATTCTGCTCGCTGCATTTCAGGCAAACTTATCCCAAAAGCAAAACTAAAGACAAGTCAGAGGACATCGGCAGGCAACTTCTGCATCCTTATGAAATTCAGTCTGTTACATAAACGTAGAAATACCAAAACCTTTATATTTTTTTTAGAAGATTGTGTATGTTTTATTTTATTAATTTTTTTTTTTTGGTTTATAAAATATTTAAACTTTTAGATTTTTAATGCAAAAGTGATTACATATGCAAAGCCATAATTGGTAGACTGCACAGAAATTTACTTGAAAGTAAATTTGCATTTTTTTCATCTTAGACAGAAACTTAAGCTGACTGGTCTTCTATAAGTCCCATTAAACATTAAAAAAAAAAATTCAGGAAAATGAAAAATTTCATCATCCAGTATATACGCACAAGTTGAAAGAGCTCTTTCATGCATTATGCAAACATTAGACGGCTTTAGCAAAAAAAAATGCAAATTTTTAGATTCCTGTTGACCTAAACAGTAGTGCCCTACCCAACCTACTGCTTTATGTTGTATAGGAATAAAAGAAAATAATAATAGAATTTGCTTGTCTAATTAGCTTGACATCTTATTCATACTTTTTATGTATCAGCTAAAGTTCCATATCTTTGACACAATATGACGTCAAGTTAAAATTATTTTCTTTTTATTTGCTAAGTTTTACAAGTTTTAATTTTAATCCGACTGTAAAATCATTAAAAATTATCTCAAGTAATGAATGACTTGCAAGTAAATTAAGTCAATGACCCCTGTTGACCTGTTAAAGGGGGAAACAGATAATAAATAAAGCCGGCACAGTGCAGGATACTGTTGAGAAGAAGGAAAAAAAGAAAAACATTTTGTTGTAGCTTTTATTCTTTTTTTATAATATTTTTTTTGTTTTCTTGCATGATCCTTTCATTTATTTTTTACATGACATCCTTTTCGTGTTTATTTGCTATTTATGTTGAAAAGAAGGATGTGTGTGTATGTGAGTATATCTTTTTAACATCCTTCATTTTTAGCAGAGATATTATAGACTAGATTTAGACATTTACAACAGAGTTTATTTTATTTTTTTTTGTTTGCTTTCATAGCTTTACCCTGAACATTAATCTAATGCGTAACTGGTGGCAGTTTGACAGAGCTTTCAAGAAGAAGTTATTAACAGCCATTATTTAACAATAAAAATACAAGGCACTTGCGTTAAAAAAAAATTTACTCTTTCATAAATGTAAATAATTACAACTTTTCAATATATAAATGCATAGAAAAATAATAAATTTGTTACGATCGTATAGTTGTCAAATCGCTTACAATTTTTAATCTAAATGAATGCGGTCATTTCAAACAGAAACAACTGTATTTAAGATAAATGAAAAGTAAATATTTCGAATAGTAATGGAAGAAAGCTATTTCTTTGCTTCAAATATTAATGGAATTCTCACAGAACATCGAGGCAAAAGAGCCTGATCTGGTAATAAATGAAGCATTAAAGCCTTAATTTGAAATATGATTAGAAAAAATAAGAAATATATACTCATATATATGAGGTTCTTCCACCTCAGAGAAGTCTATCACAAAGAAAACCGCACCCTGACATTCCACTTTAACCACCATTGAGCTATCAAATGAATGATCAGGAGAAAGCGCCACCTACTCAGTAAACAGACAGAACTGAAAAGCAGGGATCAAAACTTATCAATAATAAAATCTTCACCACTTCACAACAGACAAAAATTAACATCAACAGATGCACTGTGAGGCCGCAGACCGTATTTTGCGACCAAAATTCGAAAAAAAGTTTCTAGATAGGGTTTTCCTACCGTTGAGTTGGCTAAAGTGATCCTCTAAGAAGTGAAATCCGCTCATAGTAACGTCCTATACTTTAAGTCTTCTATTTTCTTTCACTCGCAGCGTGGCCTTCATCCAAAAATTATATGTATTACTGTAGATAGATAGGGAAAGTTATACACGTGGGAAAGTTCTTGGAGTAAGGAAATCTAACAAAACCAAATTGAATGTACGTCTACAGGTTCATAAAATACGTAAAAATTTTAGTTAATTTCAATACCGTAACAAGAAATTTTTAGCAATAGAAATTTAAGGATATATTTTTTGTGTTTTTTTTTATATATAAAATTTGAGCTTGCAAACCAAATAGTAGCAAAACGCTATCGTATGCTATCTCAAAACCTATTAGAGGTTACTCAGAAAAGCATTAGATTTAGCTGCTATCTTCTGCTACTTTAGTGTTTATATTATTTTTTATGGAATATAATTTTTCAGTAAAATGCATAGTATGACAATCAAAGCTATATTTAAAAATATAATTTTTATTTAATTTTTCAACGTAACTTAACGATAACAAAAAGTATGTATAAAGTTTACAGGTTCCACTAATAAGATGATGAACTAACAAGGCTGAAATTGTTTCAAGAAATAAAAATATTCTAATGGAGGATATGAAAGAAATTAATGCTAATATGAAAATACGTGTATAAGCTATAATTTTTAATTTCAATGACAATATTTGCGAAAAATTGAAAAATGTTTGTTTTAGTTCATTTATTTTGTATAAAATGTACACGAAAAAACTTTAGAAGTCTTAGCATGATGCCATATTGGAACCGCCATTTTGAATTTCGTAATTCTGAAGATGGATTCGTGATCAACGACTTCAAAAACCCCCAAATGCGAGGTTTCAGGTCGCTCAACCAAGTTTTTGAATTATAGCTGCAAAGTTCAGCCTTCTGCTACGCTGTAAGATGGGGCAATTGTTCTTGATTATTTCAAGGGAGAAGGTATAACACTGGCCTCTGAGAGATCAACCGATAGCAACTTGTCCCATATAAGGGGGATAAAAAAAATAACAAATATTTGAACCATATGTTCATATTGCTGAAAAATATTTTAAATTTTACAAATAAAGAATGATGAAAATTCCAGATGATTTGTTGATCATTTGTGTAAATAAAAGCATTTAATTAAGTTTCTTTAACACACTAAACAAAATAAAATAGAAGTGCTAATTCTTCTGTGAAATGACTAGAAACCGATTTTATTTATAAGAATCTACGACTTATTCATTAAACCGAATACTCTAAAAGACTAATAGTCGCAGATCAAACATTGGTAAAAATCAAAGACACTGAAAAAAAATCAAGGTTATTATTTACAATGCAACCACCCGCAGTCAGTTACACGTAACACACGCCTAACACAGCTATTATAAAAAAACAAATAGTGATTCCTATTTTTTTTTTTAGATATTGTTGCAATACTTCACAGTAATTTATCATCTAAAGCCGTTTTAAATAAAACGGTGTTGCTTTGCGTCACGTTTCTAACTTTGACGAAAAAGTTCAAAGCAAATGGTGTATGTGGTATCACAACGGGCCGCTATGCGTGTTCAAGTGTGCCCTTGTCATTACGAGGCTTCTACTCCCTCCTATCCTAAATGGTATAAAAATAAATAAAAAAAAATTTTTGACAACATTCGCGTTGTTTGATTATTTCTTTTATTAAAGCTCTCAATAATTCTCAATATAAAGTTTTTTATGTTTTTTTTAAACAGAACTTTAACAGAAAATTGTACACAAATCTAAACATAAAACACTTAAAACTTAAATAAAAATTAGATACAAACTACAATTTGCGTGCAAACTTTGTAAAACTATTTGAAGAAAAGTCAAAATCAAAGCACAACTTTTCACTTTGGTTGCGTTTGAAATACTGACTAGTGGTATAGACAGTAACATCTTTACTCAAATGTCAAAGGGAATTTGTGATACAACGCGCAGCAAAAGTTTTATTTGACAAGGCCTTTAGGGTATGGGGCGTTTAAAATATCCAAAAAGTCATATGATTTTTCACATTTTTGTGCTGAAGAGCTGCAGTCTGACAGAGTAAAAATAATAGGAATAACAACGACATACATATATATTAAAAATTGGCAGTTGTATGGCTCTCTATGTTTTGAAAAATCTATATAAGTACATATGTATGTATATAAAAGAAAGTGGCATTAGTTACTACGCTTATAACTCAAGAATGCCTAGACCGATTTCGATGATTCGTGCCAATTCGGAATGGCCTCTGAAGAATGGAATGGTCTTGGCCAAATAAGAAGAACAACAAAAAAATTTCTACAATATTCCAGAAAAAAGATATTATAAAGAAAGTTCATTTGTGATGTCACAATGTTTGTAACAAAGCTTTTCCGAGATTGTCTGACCGATTCTTATAAAATTTTGTCTGTATATTCAGTAGGGCTGACTATAGACTCTAATCCATTTTTTATGCCTCCACGACCACTTCACCGCCCACTTTTTCCGTGAACTTTAAACCCTGTTTACGTCCCTCATAAAGACCTTAAACATGTAACGAATGCTTCCAACACTAGCTTTTATGATACAGCTTAATCCGAGCGGGATAAGGGCAGAGGAAGAGGTATCCCCGCAGAAAGTAGAACACATTTTATCGCTCTTTTAAAGAAGTGTAACACATAAAGCTTTCAAGCTTAGTAGGAATACTTAGAATTATATTTTTTAGGGGCAGGGGAAGTTATTACCCCAAACAGGTAAATTATGTTCTGTCCTTTATTTAAATAGTTGTTATACATAATTCTGTTAAGCTTGGTAAAAACACCGAAATTATGTAGTATGACAACAAAATGAAAAATATTGTTTATCACAGAGTGCTTTAATCATATTCTCTTATTTCATTCAATAGTTTATTTACTATTCACATTTTCAAATTTTTTTTTATAAATAAAGATAAATTATCTGCACCGATCTCCCTAATATATTACTTGTACCTGATCCTGTACCTGTATTTTAAATATACACAAAAACAATACTTTTCCAGGCAAAACAACGTTTGCCGGGTCTGCTAGTATTTAATAAAAAGTAAGGCTTTTGATTAGACAAGAGAAATATTTTTTTAATAAAAAACTGAAGTAATCAATCTGCGCATTTATTATCAGTGTGATAGGAAACGATCTAATTGGCTTGAATATCATGAATTTGTTTTGTTTGCATATGTAAAATAATAATTTAAGTGTCCACACGTCTATTAAAATTTCGTAAGGGATTAGGAAGAAATAGCTTGTGAGAATCCGTGTAAGACACAAACACTTTAATAGAATTCTACAGTGGGAATAGACTGCTTCGATTAGATTTAAAAAAAAACGTATATATTCCAAAGTAGACTTTAATCCCTTTTTAACATAAACAAATCGGTTCATATATTAAAAAAGTAAAAAACAAATAAAAGCATATAAATAAGCAACAAAAACATATTTAATGGCCAAGTTAAATCATAAACTAACTCTTTAAACCCAGACATGCAAGCAGACATACATACACACACATACACTACATAGTATAATATAGAAATAAACAACTGACTATGTACACTTATGTAGTATGTATGTATATACAAATATTTAAACAATATATAACATAATACACACAGTCATTCTGTCACATTTTATTACAAATTTAATGCTTAAGAAAAGAGGGAGAATGTATGACTCTTAGACAGACAATTTTAAGTAAATGAATTGTATTCAACAAATAAGCATGTATTTGTGCGTATATATACATTTTTTTTTAATATTTTCCCTTCTATTATATTCATTATTTTTTTTTTTTAATATGAATTTCACAAGTTGTTAGCATTACACAAATATTTATCATATAAAATAAGGATTACAGGACAGTAAGGACAATAATATACGTTATGTACTAAATATTAACAGTTATTTACATACTTGTAGAGGAGAGTATGTACATTATAAATATAAAAGGAATGCCAACATAAAAAAGTATATGTTTTATGTGTGTAAAACTATTTGGTCCAGTTTAAAAAGTAGGCAAAAACAAAAAAACAGAAAAAACTAAATCAGAAACTTGTTATGAATGCTATGAATGTAATACAAAAATGAAGTTGAGCCTAAAAACTGGCATAGAATTTTTAATATTAAGGTTTTAGGGGCGGAACTCGTAAATTTTTTATATAAAAGATGCAGATAAATATGAAATAATTTGTTCAGGATTTTTTTAAGATTTGGGGTGTATTTTTATATTAAAATTAAAAAAGCCTTTGGTCAATACTTACAGCGTTAAAGAATTTAAGGATAGTATTTTGGCCTTTATAATAAAGTTAATGTTTCTTAAATTAGAGCACAACAGAGAATACTGCAAATAAAAGAAAACACAATATTTTTTGTAAGTGAGTGTACAGAACGAATAATATAAACTATTTAATTTTTTTTATGTTTTACATTTAAAAATACAAACTAAAAATTTATTTTGATATATAACGAATAATTATTATTGCTTACACTTAATATTTTTAGTCTAAAAAGGGAATTTTAAAATAAGTTTCTCTTTTCCCAGCAGATGAAAATTATATTCTGAAAGCCTACCAATGTTTTTGTATAGCGCAGATAGATGACAATTTGCGCAAGTAAATAAAACTTTTGTCGCTGTTTCCTTTCGAAAAATATTTTGTAGAATATGTAAGTCCATCTATGCGTGTGGCGAGAAGAAACTTCAAGTTAGTCATGAGCTTTAAAATAAGATTCAAGTGGATCGACATTTTGAAGTGTAAAGCCTGCCATATCAAATGTACTACTTGTACCCCGCCCCACTTTTTTCTCCGGGAAATATATTGAGTTCACCTAGCTCTGGGTGGCCTGGCACTCGCTATAGCCAGAGAGGTTGGTAATTTATTACTGACCATCTCAGGGACTGACTAGGGAAACCTTCGCTAATCTGGTACTACGGGCATCAGGAAGCCCCCGTTTATGCTTTGTTCTCCCCGTCATTCGGGAAGTGAGGAAAACCGGCCTGATGGTTTGGGTGCTATCTCTCGGGGAGTACTCGTAGTAACTGTGGTAGTACTAGGTGGAAATCCCTCAACAAAGGGAGTATTACTACCCAGGCAGTGGAGGTACTAAATTGCTAACTCAGTGCTATGGGCTCTGTCATAAGCGACGTGTTCTTATGCATGATTGAGATTAGAGGGTACCGGCACTGGGTGGCGCAACAACAAACTGCGTGTGGTGAGTCTCATGATTGATACAGAAGTTAAACCCTATCTAGTTTTACTACCTATAATGAAATATTTTTGGTATGTGTGACAGAACAGTGAACACAAATTTGTAGATCTCAGCATACATACACAACATAAGTATTCTAGGCTAGGATATATACCAACCGTAGTAGTGCTCTCCGATGCTGGCGTGTTCATTAGCCAACATTTTAAGTGCGGCTTATCGTGCTGGAAAATTTCTAATGTGATTCTGATTACTAAAAAGGGTGGGGCTAGTAATCCCGAAAATTACCGACAAACGGTAGCCGGTACAACACTCTTCAAGAGAATGGAGATTATGATAAATCATCATAATTAGGGTCCAATAATTTGATAAACCAACGTTAGTACGGCTGTGATCTGGTAATCTGTTAGCATTTTCTCTCCAAGAGGTGGAAAAGCTATTCACCGATTTTGTGTAAGCAAAGTTCAAGTTAAATTTGGGAGTACAGCAGAGTTCTGTTCTGTCTGCTACTCTATTTATTTTATATGTTTCTTAACGATCTTCTCATTCCAAAATCAAACCCTATCTACACTTTTGCAAATGATAACAGCATTTGTCACTCATATTCATTTGATGAAAACAATATATCAATGACAAACTCACAAAAAATCGTCAGACAGTCAGACATCAGTGAGGTCGCATTGAATGCGCTCACTTATAGGAAAAGTGATGGCGATGCAATCTTGTTATCGGTTACTATGGGTATTGCAAGTATTGAAGAGGCGGAGATCCGTATGTTCTGAGTATGACACTCAACTATAATGTTGGCTGTAGTGATTACATTTTTTGCGTGTCGAAAGAAGCATTTAACTACCGCGGAAAAAGATAAAGTTCACTCCATCTTACTTACTTAATATTTACAGGACATTTATCTGCCTCAAAGTAAAATACAATCCTTATGTATGAGCTGGCGTTTCAAAGTCTATTTTGGGATTTCTATATCAAGTACAGTATCGATTTATTGAGGCATAGACGCAATATTTCGTGCGCCCAGGAATGCAGGGGTAGTGTAAAAGTAAATGTTCCATCATATGCGTCGTTAATTTGCGTGGTATGGTACATGGTATAGTGGTTAGAGCGCTCGCACAAAAACTCCAACGGCCCAGGTTCAAATCCCAGCAAAGGTGAAAAATGAAAAAAGTTAGTTTGCGGTTTTTTCAAAATTATAATTTAAAAATACGAAGTTCCTCCCCCCTCCAAGAAGAAACAAACAAATCGCTCCTCGATATTCCACTCTATTCCAGCTTAATCAATGTCAACAAAAAACGACTGGTCAAGAGAAAAGCGCCACCTATTGAGAAGTAGCACATAACATCTAAAACTACTTAGCGGAGACACTCACCACACAATCAATATGCAACGATGAAGCAATTGCTGTTGATCATTCAGGGGTGAAGCTATAACACTGGCCTTTGAATGATCAATTCACAGCAATTTGTCTCATTCCTAAGGTGCTTAATAATAATATGTATAAGATAAAATATATATGTACTGTCATTTTTAAAAATTCCAATGCAATGCACGGCATTTAGTATGGGTTTACCCCTGAGTCTTGGTCTCAAATAAAAAAAAATGTACTTAAAAAACCCATCCAATGTTTCATGACAAAAAACTGTTTTCTATTAATGAGCTTATTCTTATAAGCAATACGTAACAGACACTATAAGAGGCGGTTTAAATGCTTGTATCTATTTTCCTTACAAAATGAGGATGCAGCTCACATTACATATAATGGGCAACGATTTTTTATTTTAAAATATGTCTGATATTAATTCAGGTGAGATATAGATTCAAGAGACAGACACTAAGTAACGACTATGACCATCGATTTGATATGACAATTGTCCTCCTAAGCGATGGTATTATTTCCTGTATGGATACTAGAAGCTACTGTTGTAAAATTTTAAGTAGTTGATGTCTGGGAGATTAATATTGTTTGTCTTATTCATGATTTATAACTAGCTCAGCTGGAAATTGTGGCTTAAATAAGATGCTTAGTATGGACTTCGCCTATCACGCTCACTGTGGCAGTATGCCCGAAATCATTCTCAAATGCTAATACCATACAACTTTTAAGTTAAAAATAAATTTTTCTTAGAAATTAAAGCTCTTTATTTTATATATTATATTAACGCATCCATTTCAATGCCAAATGTTAGATTTTTAGTTCTGCTAGATGTTGCGATAAATTCATGTTCTGTACGCAGTTCAACAAAATCGCTTGCATTGTGTCTGCAAGTCAATTAAAACTCTGCTGACTTTGTACAATTGTGACGTCTTTTGATGGTTTAATTTACGTTTTAACATTTTGGTATTATTAAACGAGATTGCCTAAGTTGAGTGCAAGCAAAGCCTTTGTTTTATTAAAAAAATTTTTTTCTTTTTTCGCATTCTTTTTTTTTTCTTATTTAGTGTCATACAAATAATGTCGTACAATATTTATGTACTTTTTTCAAGTTTCTATTGCCTTTGGCTTCTTTTATTGTAGTTGTAAAATTTTAAGGCTATTTTTCTGCATTTTGCTGTATCCTCTTAAGGCTTTTATAATATTTTTTTAAAGTTTTTTTATTTCCCAGGGCAAATAATGTTTGTGGGAGAAAAGAAAAATGCACAAAAATATTTATTTACTTGCTTTTTTTGTAACCTGAGGTTAGGCAAGAACTATGATTTCTTTAAAAGAAAAAATGTAGTTTCTTTTTGCTATCAGAACATTTTCATTCAATTCTCTTTTGTCTGTTTTTATTTTTTTTAGGGCTTTGGAACTCAATTGATGAAATCCTTTTAAAAAAAATTTCATAACTTTGGTTTTGTTGTCACATGCATACTTATGGTGGCATGCATCACTTAAAAATTTATGCATATGGTTGGTGCGTTAACAATCAACCGAAAAAATTTTGTCATTTATTTGAACAAAATATGGTATAAACAGAAAGAGAATAAAAGAGAGAGAGAGAGAGAGAAAAAGGGAGAAACGAAAATCAGATAAAAGTCTTTTAGTGTTGCAGCTTGTTTGGCTACTTAAGTTTTGAAGATGAGATGACATTTTGGAAGTAAGAAACTGTGTATAGGATATGAAACTTGGCATACAGCTAAAGATACACAAGTACTGACTTGACATAAAGCCTGAAATTGGTACTCAATTCAGTTAAACGTAAAGGTAGATAAACTTTTCAAAAGTTAAAGAAAGTGAAAAAAGCGCCTCAATTATTTGATTGTTTAAGAAATTTCATTATTTCTTAATTTAAAACTTTAATAGTGGATTGTTGCCATATTTTGAAAGCTAAATTTAAATAATTATTATTATCCAAGTTCTTAGGTGAAATATAACGACACTAGTGAAAAAGAGATTAGCCTGATGCAGTTAAATCTGGGGTAATGAGGCTGCCAGCTAGAAATCAGCCACTGCTTGGCCAGAATATATTCTAGAGAACAGATGCAGGGCTATTTTTTTATGTATTTATTTGCTAAGGACGCATTTTTCACGGTTAGAGTTTCTGCCGAAAAGTATTTGGCAGAGTTTTTTCCAAATCAGCAATTATGGATATATGTACTGTTCAACACTACCTAAATTTTATAAAAATTATAAAAAATCACTATAAAATTAAAAAAAAAAAATATTCTCAGTAGTGGCTGTCATCATTTCTGGACGGTTGATTACTTCGATCAGATCAAAAGAAGAACCATACTGGCCAACAGGTGCTACTACGGTCTCAGTAGGCAGTTTAGTAACAGACAAATCTCTCGTGCGATGTAATTAACACTCTATAAGTCGTTAATCTTCCGGTGCGGAAGCACGGACGCTGTCTTTTGCCGATGCAGCGGTCCTGGGAGTGTGCGAGAGAAAAGTTCTTCGTAAGATTTTTGGACCTCTAAGGCGTGGAGATGACTTTCGCATTAGAACCAATTATGAGCTGTGTAAGTAGTCGCCGTGGTCTAGTGGTGAGTGTGTTGGCTTACTAAGACGATAGTACCGGGTTCAAATGTCAGCTCTGACATCTTGAAAAAAAAAGAAATATGAAAAAATTATTTCATTCGGTGACTACCTCTCAGCAGCCTTCTTGCAGAAGCTTTGGGAGTAACTGATTGCCATGGAAAAGCTTCTCAAATCTGTCGTTCGGAGTCGACTTTAGGTCCCGGTACTCATGATTAAAACTTAACACACACAACATGAGTGCCGAGAGAAGCTAGGCCGTAACCCTGACACAGGGCTATAATGACCAATTAAGTATGTATGTATGTATGTATGTATGAGCTGTGTGAGCTCCTCATCGATGTGGGCGTTGTTCAGCGCATTAACATCCTCGGCCATAATTTTTGGAAAAAAGTTTTCAATGCGATATGTTTGCGTATATGTTTTGGCGTAGAGGACGACCATGTTTACGTTGGAAGGACCAAAGGAATGTAGCCAATTGGTGTGACCCACTAGAGAAGTGGTGCGTGTGACCCACTAGCAAAGACGCCTGGAGACTAGTGTTAAGGCAGGCCGAAACCCGTTAACGGCTTGTTATGGTCATTTCAGTAAGTAAGTAAGTAAGTAACTGACTACTTCGCCTAACAAAATTATTGCATTTAGAACGCCAGCAATTCATTTAATATTCCTTAAAAAGCTACTGTTTGTTTTGAATGTTGGCGTGGCAGCTTCATTGCCTTTGACAATGACGTTGGCCAGACCATCTTTATTAATGACGAGATCTACATACTTATAAACACATAATTGGCCATTACAACCTTGTTTCAGGGTTACGGCCTAGATTCTCACAGCGCTCATATTGTGTGTATTAATTTTGTATCCATGAGTTCCTGGACATACAATTTTTAAAGTCGACTCAGAATGACAGACTTTAGAAGCTTGTTCATGGCAATCAGAAGACTGATAAGTAGTAGCAGCTGAAAAAATTTTTTTTTTTAATTCAGACCTCGGGTTTTAACGCGGAGCTCTTGTCTAGTAAGCCAACATACTACCTACTAGATTATGAGGAGATCTACAGGACAATTAATATCAGCTTCTTTTGGCCTTAACGGGATACTTAGTATTATTTCAAAAGATTATGGCGCTTTGGACTTCATGCGCTGGTGATTATCTAAACTAAACGGACTTTGTTTGAAACCTTGATAAAAAAAAATCCTCAACCAATTGCCGACGATACTCAGAAATTTACGAAATTTATTTTTGTTTATTCATTGACTTGAATGAATTTTCTTAGATTTTAATCCAATAAGTCAAGGTGGTGTAACAAACCTGAATCTTTAAAGAAATCGTAAATATAATTTGAAAACTAACAGATTACAACGTTTCTCACTAGCACACCCAGTCTTGATTGAACAGATGCTAAACTTTTAAACAATCTTTATTTCTAGAGAGATTCATTAATTGTTTTATAGCTATTAATTACTGTATGTACCTTCTAAATTAATCGTTACTTTAACATTAACCACTGACTAATCAGAAGTCCTTTAAAAGAATATGCCAATTCCTCATTTCTTTGTCTATATGTTATGATAACTTAACATCTTTCTCACTCTGTCTCTATTAAACTTTCTCTCTCTCTTTGTTTTAATTTAGCTTCATTTCAAATAAATTCTACAAACACGTTATTGGTATCTCTACAGTCACACCAATGCATTCAGTTTTCTTTACATATGGCTGCCGGATATTTTACTTTATGAAATACTTCCGCATTATAGTGTTTATTGTCCTTCGTTCATTTTCTTATTCATTATTTGTAAACAAATAAAAAAATAAATAAAAATAGAAGAAAGATAGAAAAAAAAATGAAAAATTATTTTCTTTTATAAATATTAACTAATATTTTCTCACACACGCACACTTCCTTTATATTTCATCAGCAAATGTATTTCAATTTAATGGCAAGAGAAAAAAAATAAAAGAAAATTACGGAAGTTTCCCACGCCTTTAGAAAAAAATAAAAATAATATTTGTTTTAGTTTGTACGTGTATGAAGGGCCAATATAGCTTGAGCTGTAATACCATAGAGTGGTTAAATAAACAAAATTTGATGAACAGAGTAGGACAAGAGGTGTCAAAATACACCCAGTGAGAAAAATCTTACAGTAAAATATAAGTCATTGTTAATCGTTTACATTTTATGTTTAAATTAGGAACAAAAATGCAGGGATATTACTTTAATTATATTAAATCAATAAATATATATCTCCCGTATTAACAGGCTGTAAATCTGAGGCAGGTTGTAATGGCCAATTATGTACGTATGTATTATAAATTATTCATATTATATTAAATCAAACGGCCCAGGATTATATCCCAATAAAGTTGAAAAATTAAAAAGTTTGTTTGCGGTTTTTCAAAATTATAATAGAAACAAAATAAGAAGTCCCCCCCCCCCCCGGACCCCCCTCCCCGCTACCAGACATTCCACTCTATTCCACCTTAACCATTGACAACAAAAAAGCAAATGATCAGGAGAAAAAGCGCCACCTATTAAAAAGTAGCAGATAACCGCTAAAACCTACTTAGCGAAGGCACTCACCACATTGAACATGTTAGGATAATGCTATTGCTGTTGATAATTCGAGGGTAAAAGTAATATATTTATATTAAAAATATGTAAATAAATTTGATTTTTGTTTATTAAATAATAATAAATAGTTTTATAGTCGCCGTGGTCTAGTGGTTAGTGTGTTGGCTTACTAAGACATGAGTCATGGGTTCGACTCCAGGCTCTGACATCTTCAAAAAAAAAAAGAAATATGAAAAAAATATTTCTTTCGGCGACTACCTCTCAGCAGTCTTCTGGCAAAAGCTCTGAGAGTAATTAATTGCCATGAGCAAGCTTCTCAAGTCTGTCGTTCGGAGTCGATATTAAACTGTAGGTCCCGGTACTAATGGATAAAAATTTACACACACAACATGAGTGCTGCGAGAAGCTAGGCCGTAATCCTGATACAGGGGTGTAAAGGCCAGTTATGTATGTATGCCGATGGTATTTTGTTTCATTTCATTAAAACCATGTCGGTTACATTTCTTGCCATCACCCCCTTAGTGAACCTTTCTCAAAGCTTCTTAATGCAAAAAAAAAGATAAAAAATGAGTATTAATGAATATAAAAATATAACAAAGGAAATGAAATTTTTCTAAAACAACAACAGTTTGCTGATTTTCTCTTTTTAATTTCATTAAACAAAAACTCATACATATGTGGGCAAACAAATTGCCATGGTTTTCAATAAAAATATATTTTTTTCTAAACAATATGCAAAATTTCATATCAAGCAAAGACCAGTGAACAAAAGTTTTTTATTTCGTTTGTTTGCATGCATGTATAGAATTTTTTTCTCCTGTTTATGTTTTATTACAGCCAAATACGTTTAAGGCGACGACAGTTACAACGAATTAGATTTCTAGTGACTGGTGTTCTAAGTTCCAGTGATTTGTCTATGATTTTTCATGCAAATTACGTTTATAATGGACAGAGTTATATATTCACTTGTGAATTCATCAATGAATGAATTTTTATATAAACTTTAAAAACGCTTAATGTAAGCAAACCTTATATACGTACATACATATATATATTATGCCAAAAAAATAAATAAATAACATAAAATAAAAAAATAAAAAATATTGTGTGAACGACTGAAGCTACTCGCCATCTCGCTGATTGGGCCTTATCAGTGCAGCTTCAGACCTGGTAAGTACACTATTGATCAGATATTCACACTACGCCAAATCCTGAAGAAGACCCATGAAAGTCAAGTCGACACACACCACCTATTTGTCGACTATAACGCAGCGTTCGATAGCTCGATAAGAGATTGCTTATATGCCGCAATGTCTGAGCTCGGTAGTCCTGCAAAGCTGACAAGGCTGTGTAGAATGACACTGAGCAATTCCAGCAGTACCGTCAAGGTAGGATGGAGACTAGTGTTAAGGCAGGCCGAAACCCGTTGAAGTAAGTAAGTAAGCAAAAAATTGAAGTGGAAATTAGTGTAGCGGATAGACTTCATTTATCCTGACTTAAAATAGTTAAATGGAGTCAACTTGCATGATCGTGGCAGAAACTATTTTGTTTGTTAAAAATTTTACATACGCGCAGTTACCTGTTTTCTACATTCATGCATAAATGCATACCCAGTACACAAATAATATATTAGTGCAGAATGACGTTGAGCAATTCCTGCAGCTGCATCAAGGTAGGAAAATACCTCTTGGGGCCTTTTAATACCGTGCTAGGTTTCAGACAGGACGATCCCTTATCCTGCTACTTCTTCAATTTCGTCATGGAGAGTGTTTTGCTAAAGGCGGGTGTGCCTCGTAATGGCACTATTTTTAACAAAAGTGTTCAACTCCTTGCGTATGCAGACGACATGGACATCATTGGGCATACGGAGTGAAATGTAACCGCAGCTTTTAATGCTATTGAACGGGAGTCTGCAAAAATTGGTCTAGCGTTAAATGAGAGCAAGACCAAGTACATGTTGTCGACTAGTAGAGGTGTTGAACGTATCGGCTCCCAGGTTACAGCCGGCAGCTATACATTCGATGTGGTCAAGGAGTTCACTTATCTTGGCACCGCCATTGCCAGCATGAATGTTGTCAGTCTGGAGGTGCTACTATGATCTTAGTAGGCAGTTTAGTAACAGAGACCTCTCTAATGCGACGAAAGTAATAATAAACAAACAAAATCAGCTGTAATATGTAAACAAGCAGTAAAAAAAAACAACACTAATGGCCGATTGAAAATTTGTATGAAAAACACTCAAATATTCAACAATTTTGAGCACTTTTCATATAAATTTTTAATTGATTAAAACTGTTTGTCATAAAAAAACAGGCCATAAAAACTACATTTCAAAAGTAAATCTTGTTAATTTTTATTATTTTTTTTTTGCTTCGGATATCGTTCGTCATAAGCATGTTTTACTGTTATTTTATTATTTTCTTGTGCGAATGACTAAAATTTTTAATTAAAACATAAGCAAATAAAGAGATTAATGTCATTTATTATGGAATAGAAGATTAAAGAAGGGTCTTATGAATTTATTTTGTGCTTATGAATAGTCGTTAAACAAAAAGGAACAAAAATTATTTGATAATTCATTAACTTTTAGTATTTTTTACTAAAAACATAGTCTCTAAAGTGTATTTATGTGCCTTTTTTGTTGCTTTAGAGATTTGAAATTGTTAAGCCATGATACTCTCCGTCTTTAATAATTTAAATTTTAAAATGCAACGACATATGAAATCATTTGAAACACAAATTTGCCTATTTGTGAAAATGCTTTCTTTATTACCATTATTCTCTATTTTCTTTTCTTTTTATTTTACCTTTACCAAAGTTAGGCTTCAATGACCTTTAAATAACCCTTTTGCCACGGGTTGTTGTAGTTCTAATTCCTTTTTTTTGTTGTTGCCATAACTCTTCGTTAAATATCCAGTCAGTCAACTTACCTTGAAAAACATTTTTAAATGGCAATTCTGGGTGTTTAAAAATGATACTTTTCTAACTTAAAAAAAAATTTCTTTTTTCTCTTGAATGTAAAAAAATTGGAAAATAACATCCTGCCTTGTACACTTACAAGGCAAGTAGTTTACAAAACATAAAAAGAAAAGAAATGTACAAAACAAAGGTCCTTTATATGTCGTTTACTTAAACAAAAGCAGGTAGAAATATCATTTAAATCTTAGACTTGTGCCGAAGATTTTATTCTTTTTTTTTTAGAACGAAACTTAAAAAAGCATTTTTAGGCGTTGTAGGCACAAATACGCAGACAGTAACAAGAACTCTTAAATTCTTTGAAAAACAACTCATACCATTTTGAGTAAATGTCAAAAGTAATGGACAATTACTGTCTTTAGTACCCTACAGAGACATATATCTAGATTTGATATGCGGTGTTAACAAACTTTAATGATTTAAAAAACAGAAATAATTTTGTTTTTAAAATAAATAAAAAAAGGTCTAAAAGAAAATGTCTATTAATATTTGAAATATTATTGTATAAGTATATACTCAACTATTAAAACCCAATATCGCCTTTCATGTAGATCCGTTTAAGAAGCGGCTGTTGCTGATAACTGTAGGCATTTTCTACAAACACTAACATATACCACTGCAATCCCCTGTAAATCTCTGCTACTACTCTAAAATGTCCCATCACATTCGATGTTTTTGGATTGATAAGTTTTTGTGGGATGAAAATTAAAGACTGATAACCGTCTAAGTATGCTTAAACTCAATTGGAGCTTTATGGCTATATAAATCGCCTGTCAATTAATGATAGTAAATGTCGTGGTCTAGTGGTTAGTGTGTTGGCTTACTACGACATGGGCCCTGGGTTCGACTCCAGGCTCCGACATCTTCAAAAAAAGAAATATGAAAAAAATATTTCTTTCGGCGACTACCTCTCAGCAGTCTCCTGGCAAAAGCTCTGAGAGTAACTAATTGCCATGAACAAGCTTCTCAAGTCTGTCGTTCGGAGTCGACATTAAACTGTAGGTCCCGGTACTCATGGATAAAAAATTGACACACACAACATGAGTGCTGCGAGAAGCTAGGCCGTAATCCTGACACAGGGTTGTAAAGGCCAGTTATGTATGTATGTATGTAAATGGACAGTAGGGCTACGGACCGATAACTACAGTTACGGGTCTTCTCTTAAATAATGCAAAGTTAGTTTTGTTCCACAGCGTTACAGTACTTAAATCAACTGTACTGTACTTACATACAAGCGCTGGCCTCTGCAATAATAGGCCGTTTAATGGCAGTTTATATTAACAGCATAATTCTCTTACAGAAAATCCTGTGACAGAAGGACTTTTCCAAAGTGCTATTGTCGCCTTAGTCTATCTGGCATTAATTTGCAAATTCTAAATAAGTTTTTTATTCAGAGTGACAAGAAAAGTTTATGGTTATATCTAAAAGGTAATATTGATAGATTGTATATCTTTTTGTAGGAAACTTAAAAACCTACCTACCATCAAATCGACATATCTTTTAGACTAGCCCTCAAAATAAACTCAAATTATCCACAAGCTTTAATAATTAGATCATGAGCATAATCAATTAAGTATATTGACGTTCTATAAGCATACATTAATTTATAATTTTCATATACTAATCTTGTATAGTGGTTAGAGCACGCGCACAGAAACTCAAACAACCAAAGTTCAAATTCCAGCAAAGGAGAGAAAAAAAATAAATAAATAAATTTTCGGTTTTTCAAAAATTATAATTTTAAAAATAAGAGGTTCCCTCCAAGAATTCCATCTTCACGAAACCGCTCCCTGATATTTCCAGTCTATTCCACTAAGAAAACGAATGATCAGGAGTACAGCGTCACCTTCTGGGAAGATAACAGCTAACTAACCAAAAAAAAAGATGCTCACTACTCACATTCAACATCCAGATGGGGCAATTGCTGTTGAGGAATAACACTGGCATTTGAATGATCAACCTGACAGCAATTTTCTCCATTGGCATAAGTCGTTTAACATCACATCTTGACATCTATATATTTATGTATATTTATATATTCAACATTCCTTTACAATGCACTGCATTTAGTAGGCGTTTACCCCTGAGTATTGGTCTTAAATAAAAAAAAACAAAACAAAATGAAGATTGTACTCCAATCTGATGACAACCCTTCGATATCATCAGACTCGATTTCTCTGTATCATTCTGTAAGCATGGAATGAATCAAATATATAATTATTTTCTCTACCTCCTTCCATTCCAACGCTCCAATAACACTCAAAGTCTGTATCACTTATAAAATAAAAAGACCAAATGCCGATTTGAAGGCTTAGTTCATATTAATTTCTATATATTTTTCTCTTGTTTTTATATAAAACTAAGTAATAGCAAAACCAAACTACAAAATTCCATAATAAATCTCTACAATACTGAAATAGCAATAGGAATAAAATAATTATTAGGGTAGTACTTATAATAACAAATTTGGTATACTAACAATAATTAATTTAGCTTTATAATATTAACTTAATTTATTACTAATAATAATGATTACATAGTTATATTAATACACTACACTATACTAATGCAGTTCATTATACTGGCGACAGGAAAATAGGTCGTAGTAATGAGGGCGTTCAAAAGAAAATTGTTCATGACGTAATTTACATTTGCAGGGAGAATATTCTAAATTGGAACAGTTCAGCTCAAAAACAAATTCTCTCGGTAATGCATTGTCTACCAATCACAAGTAATTGAGCTCAGTGAACAATAAGAAAAATACCAGTAAATATATGCGATTATTGGGAACCAGTTCTTTTATTTTATTGGAACACTTGCCAACGTAATAACTGCAGAACAGTGAAACAAACTCCACATTGCGAAGATACTGTTGGGAAGCAGATAGTTACTGTGTTTTTTAAGCACATACGTCATTTCCTGCAGCCGTTTAAAAACCTCAAAATGAATTTTGGCTTCTTTTTAATATTTATATTTCATTCTCGGTAGGATTAAGGTCTCCTTAATATTAGGAAATTCAAATAGAAAGCCTCCACAGTGGCTGTTGAATTCTTCATTTGGCACAGGAAACATATGATTATTTTAGCAGACATCATTTGTAACTCTTACGCTTCTAATATTAAGAGCATTTACTTTCTCAATATTTACATGCATACATACATAACTGGCCTTTACAACCCTGTGTCAGATTTACGGCCTAACTTCTCGCAGCACTCATGCTGCGAGTGTAAATTTTTATCTATGAGTACCGGGACCTACAGTTTAATGTCGACTCCGAACAACAGATGTGAGAAGCTTGTTCATGGCAATTAATTTTTCTCAGAGCTTTTGCCAGAAGACTGCTGAGAGGTAGTCGCCGAAAGAAATATTTTTTTCATATTTCTTGTTTTTTTTAAGATGTCGGAGCTGGGTGTCGTAGCTGGGTGTCGTAGCTGGGTGTCGAACCCAGGGCACAGTCTTAGTAAGCCAACACACTAACCACTAGACCACGGCGACTGCAATATTTACACTACATTATAAGCAGCAACACCCATATATCGATGGTTTACTAACGCAACCTCGTAACTGAAAAACTACTACTTTTCAGGAGAGACAAAAAAGTTTTTCTAACAAATATTTGCACATTTTTACAAGATTTTTTTTCATAATCGTAAAAAATGTAAAACTTTTGATTTATTTTCAAGACAACTATTGTGTTAAAAATAATTAACTGTAAGATATTCACCCTTTTTTGAGATACGATTTTGCTGCACGAAAAAATGTTTTAAAATGCAAGATACGAGGTTATGTTTTTTTTAAATAAAACCAAATTAACAAGCTTTCTGAAAACTTTTATTTAAATACTTTAAATTAAAATATATTTGATATTTCTTACTATTATAGTAAGTATTAATATATTGTTTTTTTTATCATTTATAAAAAATAGATAACTTACATACATTTTAATGGAAAATAAATTAATATTTGTGTATTGTTCTGACATAGTTCCAGTATGCTGATCTATTTACATTTTCTATATATGTACATAAGTACATACATATATAACTGGCCTTTACAACCCTGTGTCAGGATTACGGCCTAGTTTCTCGCAGCACTCATGTTGTGTGTGTCAATTTTTATCCATGAGTACCGGGACCTACAGTTTAATGTCGACTCCGAACGACAGACTTGAGAAGCTTGTTCATGGCAATTAGTTACTCTCAGAGCTTTTGCCAGAAAACTGCTGAGAGGTAGTCGCCGAAAGAAATATTTTTTTCATATTTCTTTTTTTTTGAAGACGACAGAGCCTGGTATCGAACCCAGGACCCTTGTCTTAGTTAGCCAACACACTAACCACTAGACCACGGCGACTACTTTCTATATATGTATACATACATTTTTAGTAGTATCTTTGCGGCAGTAGTGTGACTCTATTTTGGGTAATTTATTTAAAAAGTTAGAAATATTTATCTTCTAAAACCAAAATTGACTTTCAAATCATTATAAAATAAATAAATAAAAAAAAATTCATAATTTTTATAAATTTAAAAATGTAAATGCTATGGTTAATGAACTGCACAGTATTTTTTTTTTCACTAAAAGACCATAAATCTAAGAGTTAATCATTAATAATTATTTCACATAAAAGCAAGAATAAAATTATTTTTAATTTTTCTAGTGAAGACAGTAAAATTATGCGTCGCCTTTTACTTTAAGATACGAGGTTACGCATGCAAGATTATCATCAGTTGAGATACGAGGTTGAATAATATTGAATAAAAACAAAACTAATAAATATTTTCACTTATAACTTTGCAAAATTGTTGTTTGGTATTAACTGATTACTTTTCCGGTTAAAACACAAAATCGCAAAAAATCGAGTTACGAGGTTGCGTTAGTAAACCATCGATATGTGACATACAGGCAAGTGGAAACCAATCTAATAGTCCTTATATTAGCAGGCCAGTTTAATAACCACTATTTTTAATTATATAAAATTATATAAAATTAGGCTTTAAAGAATGTTAAAGTTAAGCAAAGTATAAAAGGTATTACGTTTAATGGAAATATTAAGAATTTACTATATGACGATCTTCATGTATGAATATTAATTATATGGAAACATATCGCCATGCGGAAGGTAATGTGCTCTATCCGTCATAGCAAATTTGTTTATATATCTCGAGTTAATTATGCCACTTTATGTTTTCGAGCCCAAATTTTTCAAGTCTGCTATACGTTGTCGGCTATTTATCTCCAAAACGGAACGAGATATCCGATAATAGATTACAGATTTTAAAAATTTTGGTGTCAAAAACCTAAAGCTCCATCATTAATTCAAGATATTGTCGCAAGAATTAAAGAACGATGTAACTGACAAAAAATCGAAAATACTTTTTTTGTATCATTTTCATCAGAAAAAAAAGAACCGACGATTGGCCCCGGTCCCAGATTTCTATGATGAAAACAAATTCACTTACGCCGTCGGCGTTTTGAAAAATACCAGTGGTTTTGTTCTACTTTTATAAAAGTTTTTTGGCTCTGGTAAACATTTAAAGTTTTGTCAGTTGCAGCGTTCTTTAATTCCATCGACGATATATAAAATGGCGTATAGAGAACATAAACTCCCGTACGACGATATATCACTCATACGTCTAACTACTCCACAAATTATCATTTTTTTTTTTTTTTTTTTTGCTTTGATTCTTATAATTTACAAAACTTTATTGCCTACTATAGTGTAACTGTGATAAAAAGAAAATATGCTGCTTTTTTAAAGCAGAAAAAATGTGTTTCTCTAACAGATTTTTGATAGGATTCTTGTATGAGTGTTGAGGTTGGTTCCTTTAAAACTTTTCTATGTAATTTGATGAGATTTGGTTTCTAAAGAAAAAGTATCGTTTTCCTTTTTTGTGTTTTTTATTTTATAACATCATTTATTTCTCATCATTTTAAGGGGAATTTACATAATGACTTTTGTGTTTAGCTGTTTGTAAAGATTTTCATAAAGAAAGAAATGACAAAAGTAGAAAGAAACAACCAAATACCTGTGTAGGTATTTCAAAGGCAACCAGATAAAAAATAAAAACAGTAAAATTGTTAGATGGATGGTTGCATAGATGGATGAATGAATGAATGAATGGCTGGTTGTTTGTGAAAATGTAAACATAAGTGGCTGCTTCAGCTAAATGGCTGTTATAACCAGCATATGATTTGCTTAATATTGACATGCTGTTGTTAAAAGAAGAGAAAAAGCTAAAAAGAAAAAAGAAATTTTGCCGAGTATTCCTTATCTTGAAAAATATTGACTGAAGTTACATTTGTCTTGTTTTTCTTATCCATTCGTACAAAATGTTAAATTTTTTATCAGAAATCTATACAAAATAGCTTTGAAAACAAACAAAAAAAAAAAAAACAAAAGAAGTTCATCTAAAGAGAGAAAAAATTGTAATTTTTATTTAAATCCAATAATGCTGTTTTAAATGTTGTTTTTTTCTTTTTTTATATTAAATTAAATAAATATAGAAAGATATTAAATATTAAAAAAAAGTGAAATAACAACCCATATTAAGCCACAAAATATTGGTTTTTATTGGTTTCCTTTATGGTATAGCTGATCACCAGGGCGTATGATTATTTTTGTAACACTCATACGCTCACGTTAACAGCATCTCTATTGGCAATTAAAATTGCTTTGACCACAAAAATGAATATTTTTTAAAATTTTTATATGTTTTTTTTTATTATTTATTTATTTGCCCTTTTCGATATGAAATAAAAAAAATAATTCATTTAAAGAAAATTTGATTTTGAATTACAACAACAAAAAATAGGTGCAAACTACTATACACTAGAAAATTTGTTTTTTAACAGTTCAGTTAAAAATTGAAAACATTTTAAACCAAAAAAAAAAAAAAAGAAAGAGGGAAAAAGGGAAAAATATTCCATAAAAAATGATGATGTCTAAACTTGATAAACGAATATTCGTTTCATTCAAAGTAAGTCATGTTCGAACAAAGAGTAAAAAATATCTCGGGTTTGATTTTAAATATTTAAATAAATTTTTAAAAAGAACTCTTTTTAAGCTAAAATATTTAAATAGTCCATTAGTCTTGGGTCTTTTAGCTCTTTTGAGTGAGCGCTCTTCTTAGTTCAGCTCACTTTAATGAACTATGTCGCTCATTTAGTTCAATAGCTCATTTAGTTCAATAGATCATTTAGTTCAATATTTTCATTTGAATCATATTAAACTTTTTTCCACTGGTACTGCTCATGTTGTGAGCATCAATTGTATACGTAGCTTTTGTATACGTAGTTTGCCTTTAAATTCAAACTCAATCGATTTTGTTTTACAGTAATCGGTTATCAATTATCATACTCTAGTGAAATTCAGGTATACAAATTAATTTTAGCCTTACAGAAAAATTTAAAGAATTTTGTAATTAATATACAATTTTATTTTCGATCTCAAAAATTACGCATGTAAGTATGTACATACATGTGCGAATTTATTATTATTGTAATTGCAAGTTTGGTCATTATCTAATTATTTAAAATATTTTATTAAAAATGGTAATTTTTATTCAAATTCGACAGTAAAAATAAAATATAATTCCCTTTGATATTGCTTCTAAAATTATCATAAAAATCGTTAAATTTCCAAAAATGTAACGTCCTATAAAGTTTCTGGCAGCTACGTATATTATTTGCAGCTGGCATTACCAATTAGTATGTACCTCCAACATGAAATGTCAAAGAATAAAAAATATTCAAGAAAGAAAGAGAACGAAGTAATAAGAAAGATGAGCGAAAAGAAACGTGGATTCACAAGAAAGAAAGAAAGAAACATCAACTACTGAGCTAAAAGAGCATATTGTAATGAATGGCTCTTTTAGCTCACTTGAGTGATTAGCTCAGTTGAACTAGTTCGTTCATGAGCTACACAACTCTAAATTCCATTGAATTTTTACAAGAAACTACACATAGGAAAACCAATCACTTCTTTCAAAGTAATTCTTGGACGTTTCTATTTGTAAAGACCACTGCCTTATAGTTAAAGAAAAAGCATGTAAAAATTATTAAAAGAAATGTGGTGTACCAAATAGAATGTTTGGGCAATTCAGCTGAGAGTTGTGGTAAATTTTATATAGGAACAACAAAGAGAAGCTTAAACACAAGAGCAAGAGAACATGAAGTAGATATCAAAAAACAAAAACAAACAACTGCACTTGCACAACACTATATTGAGAACAATCATAAGGCTGATCTAGAAAATATTAAAATATTGGATAAGGAGAAAAGAGTAAATGAATTTGAGCCAAATCGTACCATAAGTAAAAAATATTACGACAATAGCGCCACCTATCGTTGTTAAACTTTTCTCTTAAGTCGTTTTCAATTAGATCTCTTATTTTCACTCGATGATCATCCAATACCAGCTTCTGAAATTTCTTACAAATTTTGGGGATAGAAAACATATTTACTTGACACTATCATGTTATTATTCGGTCACGTTTGAAGTTCGATATAAATTTATTGAAAATTTAAATTTATTGAAGAATTAACTGAAGAATTAGAGTCAGTTGATCATTATTTTGCAAGATATTTGGAGGTGCGTGGTATAGTGGTTAAACCACTCGCACAAAAACTCAAACAGGCCAGGTCCAAATACCATCGAAGGTGAAAAATTAAAAAGCTAATTTGCGGTTTTTAAAAAAATTATAATTAAAAAATAAGAGGCTTCCTACCCTCCACCAAGAAGTCCATCCCCCTGACATTCCACTCTAGTTCACCTTAACCATTGACAACAATAAACAAATGAATGGCCAAGAAAAAAAGCGCCACCTATTGGGAAGTAGCAGATAACAGCTAAACGTACTTAGCGAAGGCGCTCACCGCAATCAGCATGTAACTATGGTATAATTGCTGTTGATCATTCAAGGACGAAGGCCTGTGAATGATCAATTTACAGCAATTTGTCTCATCCTAAAGCGCTTGTTAATGTAAGAAATAAAACAAACAAAAATATATGTTCTGTCATATATTGCAGATATACATATAAAAATACTTCTCTACGCTGATGATATTGTAATTTTGGCTGATTCCCCGAGCACCCTTCAATTAATGATTGATTCTCTTTTTACCTACTGCATGACGTGGTGCTTGAAGGTAAATCTTTCAAAATCAAAAATAGTTGTGTTTCATAGTGGTACAAGACTATCAAATAATTTTAAATGGAATTATGGTGAAAATAACATCCAAATCGTTAATAACTATACATATCTAGGAATAGATCTAAACTACAATTTATCTTTTAAGAGGCATTTGGAAAACAAGCTGTCAACATCGAAAATGGCAATTGCGTCAAAATGGTCATCTTACATTAATCATCCGAAAATATCAAACAGCAATAGGCTTAAGATTTTTAGTGCCACCTCAAGGTCTATAATGTTTTATGGTTCACCAATATGGGGTTATAGAAAATATGAGGAAGTGGAAAAACTCCTTAGATATTTTGTCAAGAAAATGTTATTTTTACCTAACAATACACCTAATTACGTGATTGAATTAGAAACTGGCTTAAGGTCCCTGTATACGGAAACTCTGAAGCACCATTTTTGTTACATTAATAGAGTTCTACATCTAAATAAATGGAGATTACCGAGACAATTAGCTGAGAGAATCATAGATGCAAAGACTCTCTGGGCCTCAGAGTGGCAAAACATATGTGAGCGAATCCAGTTCAATTCAGATAACTCTTTAAGGCCTATAAGCGAATACTGGAAAGTAATATTGAATCGGCTAAAGGAACATGAAATAAACGAGTGCATAAATAGCGCAAGAAACTCTCAATTTCACGATTTGTATCCACGTTTAACATACGATAGTAATGGCATTTGCTCTTTAAAGCTTTCTTCGCGTGCAACAAGTCTTCTTATTAGAGTGAGAGGTGGCCTTCTTGATCTTAATAGCCGAGCATTAAAGCTCACATCTGTTGGAATATGTACTCTCTGCAACCTGGATGAATCCGAGAATACGTTTCATTTTTTGGTGTCTGTCCTATCTTTAAGGAGATCCGCTGCAAGTTCTTCAAGAAACCAGTTTTAAATTTAAATAAAGTTTTAAATATACTTAATGGAACTGATTATGATAATTTATATCGATATATTGAAATTTCTTTGAAATATAGAAAACTTATACTGAATGAATTTTGTTAGCTTTATTTAAGTCAACAACTGTAAACATAATTTATAATATTTGTTCTGATTTAATGTTGTTTGGTAAAACCTTTTTTTTTTTTTGCACAGCTTTGTATTGCCAATCTGGCTCACAACTTTTAAGTTATGCCAATAATAGATTATGATAATACTTTTATCCTCATTTATATTGTAATATATTGTTTTATAATCTATTGAATAAATAAAATAAAATAAAATAAATATATGTTCTGTCATAATGAACTGTCCTTTCCACAAAAATTCCAATACAATGCATAGCAAGGTTAGCGCCTTAGTATTGATCTCAATAAAAAAATATAAAATCTATATTGATTGCAAGAACTTAAGATCGTACAAAATTAAATGAATAAAAATTGTCTTTAAAATTTGAATGCTATAGTATTCACGTCATTTTGCATCAGTATTAAAATGAATTCTATAGCATGCATGTCATTTAAACGATCTTTTTTTTGTTCTATTAGCACTTTTCTAACACTTCTCAAGTCTGTCGTTCGGAGATGACTTTAAACTGTAGGTGCCGGTATGAATAAAAATTAACCCACACAACATAACTGCTGCGAGAAGCTAGGCCCTAACCCTGATACAGGGTTGTAAGGGCCATTTTATATATTTTCATCCTGAAAAGCTAGATAGAGTCGAAGAAAGAACAATAATTAGTCTAAAGAACTAAGAAACAGAAATAATACGTTGCCGTAAATTTAGAAAAATAAAAATATAAGAATATAAATGTATTTTCGAAAATATTTCTTTTCAACTACTCTTATGGCCACAACCGGTTTCTCTGTGGTCACTATAACAAAACCAATATGCACTTGCAATCGAACAATTTGGCCAGAGACAGTAAAAATAAGAATAAAACAGTCAAAATTGCAAATGGAAACTATCTGTGGGGCAGAAAATAAACGGAAACCAACAAAAAATAACCCCACAAGCAACAATTATCTCTAAACAAAAACCAACAATCAAAAATACAACATTTCGTTTCACTAAATAAAATTTCAATAAAAAGTAACGCAACTGGAAATTTACTTTTTGCCTTTAAAAATAATTTAGTTTCGACTTCACTAGTGCAGGAAAGGAAAAATATAATGGAGATTTAAAGTCTAGTGAGTGTTCAAAATCAAAGCAATTGTGTGTTGGTTGAAAGAAATTGTTTAAAAAAGAAAAAAAATAACTGCAAAAATATTTCAACATTTTGAAAGTAAATTTTCTCTTAATTTTTATTTTAATTTATAAACAAAAAAGACTTTTCAATTTGACTCATAAATAATTGAAAGTACATATTTTGTTGTGGTAAAAGAGAACGGCAGCAAAGTAATAAGTTTTTCGTTCAATTTTTCTTTAACAAACTTATTATGCACTTTTGTGCAGAAAACAAGTTGGTTTGCTGTCAAAAAGCAGAGCAAAATTAACAGTGGCCAACAAAATTAAAGAAAAAAAAAAGGAAACTAATTAAACATTAAGGCATGTTTTCTAAACATTATTTTTTCTAGCTCACTATTTACTATATGCCATGAAATATTATTTGAAAGACAAGCAACATGAAAAAGTTATTAATTTTTTCTTTTTTGTTCTAATAAAAGTATTTTAGTTTTTTTCTTTTCCTTTTTTTCTGCCTCATTTCAGAAATTTCTTTCATTAAATTTATGTAGAGTTACTTAATGACGATAGTGGCCATGTTTGCTTTCTTCATTTGTCAGACTTAATGGCAAAAATTTCCAGACCAAACTTTTCTAGTTTCTACACAATATTACCATTATTGTAGGTGGGTTCACTATTATTGGCTGTTGTTGTTATTGTTTATGGTTTAAGCGTTTATTAAATGCAACTTTAACTTGGTAGACAATTTGTCAAAAGAAAGAAAGAAAAAAAAACTCAATTACGTGACTAACTATTATAGACTATAATTGCATTAAAAAATGTATAAAAATATAAAAAATCTTTCCCTTAATAGACATAAAAAGCCAAGAGGGAACATTTAACAAAATGTACTAAAATTTGTTTCATTTGCTCTGTCCTGAAAAATAAATTACAGAACGTTAGTTTTAAACGTATTGATATGGGCATTGAGAGACTCAAATTATTTGTTAGTACTGCAGACAAATACTTAAAATACTTAGTGTGCTGCACTGCTAATGTGAGGGTTTTGAGGTCGATTCCCCCCAGACATTATGGCCTGTTGCACTACACAGAGCATATAGTTACAGTCATATATACATATATAATTAGCCATTACAAGTCTGTTTCAGAGTTACGGCCTAGATTCTCGCAGCACCCATGTTATATATGAGTACTGGGATCTACCGTATAAGGTCGACTCCGAACGACATCACAGCAGAAATTAGTGCTTACCAAAAAGTTATTTTGCAAAGGAGAACTTCTGAACAATCACTTACACGTGCTCATCAATATTGCATGATTTTTATATGAAATGAGCCGCTAAAATGCAATAGAAATGCTCATTTATTGCAACCAGTAAGCGAATAGTATAAAAAAAAATTATACCTTCTCCTGTAGCATATTTGGAAGTTTTAATGTATAATGCTTCCATTTTTGCTTACAATTTTATTTATTACTTCCAAATTTGGAAAATTTTCTGCTGGTATGAGGCTTGTTCATGGCATTCAGTTACTGTTTGAACTTTTGTTAAAAGACTGCTAAGAGGTAGTTGTCGAAAGAAGTATATTTTTTTATATTTCATTTTTTTAAGATGTCAGAGCTGGGGTTTGCAACCTCAGCTCCTAATAGAGTCAGCTCACGAAAAGGTGTATATTCGAAAGTGTGGGCGTCTCAGAAATCTAAACAATTTGTTTATACAGACTGCTCTAAAACATTAAAAAAATGTGAAAGGTCTTAAGGTGAACACTTTTTTTCGTTTCTATTTAAATTCTACATATGTGCCCATAATTATGAAAGTGATCTAAGTCAAAATTTTAACAAAATTAATTTATTAGTTATTTCATACCACATTATTTTAAACTAAATTTATTCAATGTAATTTTTAGGAAATTGTCAAATATGAACCATTAGATAGTGGTTGTAATTTCAACATTATATGAAATTCATTTAGTGTTAATTATGAAAGTGGTCTAAGTCAAAAATTAGACCACAAATTTTTGGTATCGGGTTTTGGATCTTTCTCCTAAAATATGAAGACCAAAAATATACGAAAATATTAAATTACTTCCATTATACACTACCATTAGACAAGTATCGGAAAAAAACATAAAGATACTTTGAGTTTACTACCGTACATTATTCCAGTTTTTCAGGAACATTTTAAGAATCTTAAATACTCGCAATATTGATAAAAATAGATTATTGTTGAAAAATAATTAATAAATGTTCAGTCAAATTATTGTTTTAAATAAAACTCAAAGTTCTTTATTGCTTTAAGTCATTTATAGGACATTCATTCAAAATGGTCTAAGTCAATTCAAACTTTAAAAACAATATTATCGTATGAAATTCACACAAAATTTCATATTCGTAATAAATTTCTATTAATTAAGACTAATAAAATTATAAATTAAAATGTCGCATAATGTAAAAACATTTTTTAATTTATTCAAATACAAATCATTAAATATCTCGAAAATGAAATATATATAAATAATATATGACTTAGACCACTTTCATAATTATGAGCACATATGTCCAATTGGGGAATCCCCAAGTTAAGAGTTAATTGTAATGATTATGGTAAAACGTTTTTTTATTTAATTGTACCCGTGGATGTGATATTACCATGAAAACGTTGAAAGTGTTCACAAACTTTTATTCATGAGATAAGAGGCAAAGAACAGATCCAATAAAGATTCGAATTTTAAATTCGAAAAATGTATAATACTTTTATATACATAGACCGAATACAGAGAAACATGCTAAAAATATTTTGATTTTTCTATTTGCTTAAGCCTTTGAATAGCATTTACGAACAAACTTTGCAAATGGAAATATCGATGTTTTCTTAGCCTTTTTCACATTTTAAAGCAACTAAGCAAACCATTATCCATTTATACGAGTATAGAAGTGTTTTCACTATTTGTTTTGTCCCGTCAATGTTTCCGAAGAAATAATTCCTTAAGAGTAAGCACCCTTATAAAGGTTTTTAATGTGTTGGAGTTGGATTTTTTTCACCCTATAAGGGGTAAAGCTTACTCATGCATCTACATCTACAGATTTAATGTATATAATTGGGCAATAATTTTTAAAATTAATAAGAAAATTTATTGTAATTCGTTAGGTTAAAAGCAGCCTCCTTTTCGAAGATGAGGTCTCCTAGGCTAAGCCTAAGCTCAACGCTAGTACTACGTGCCACTCTTGAACAAGCCACTAATAATAGTCAAAAAATATTTACACATTAGGCGAAATGCTTTGACGAGTTCAGTAGGTAACCAGTTCTTTTTCGGTCAACAGTTGACTACAGCTCCTGCACATGTTATCAAAAACCATATTCTAAAGACTATGTAACAGAATACAAGTAGATACCAGCACACCTGCACTTTTTTTGCCAAAACCACATAAATTGCTTTGCTCCGTCTAGCCGTGTTTTACACAGTTACCCGGCTTTCATAAAATATTTCATTTATTTTAAAAAAATACTTAAGGCACACATTATGTTTTATTTTTCGTACTTTCTTAAGCCTTTTCCTTAAAGTCATATTATTCTGCACAAAAAAAAACCGACTTTTAATTTTGCTTTTAAAAGCTAAAACTTTTAATACAGCTTTATAAAAAAAGGAAAAATATTCATAAATTTTATTTTTAAGACTTAAAAAAACTTTTTTATGCCAAAAAACCAACAACAAACCAAACACTTACAGCGCCCCCACCATACCACACAAAAACATTGAAATGTTGAAGACAAATCAATTGTTAAAACCAACAGATGAAAAACCATGACATTTGAATATGAGAATAGAAATTGTGGGCCATAACATAACAGAGCATAGGCCTTAATGCAATTTAATAAAAGAAAATTATTAAATTTTTGTTCAGTTGGAATATGTGATTTGAAAGTCAACGGGTCGTTTCACTTTTAAGATCTGTTGTCGTGTCTGAATGATGATGATGATGGCCAAAAACGAATTTCGCATGGCATAAAAATAACTCTGCGCTGATTACACAGTTAAACGACAAACTAGAGAGAGTAAGTTTCTTTACATGAACTTAACAGTTCTCAGATAATAAATCAAGGATTTAAGAATTTATTTTTAATGGAAAAAACTATATTTTTATTTTTTACTTTTTAGCTAAACAACCCATATTTATTTTATTATATTTGAAGGGACTTACAGGGTGCTGCCAACTTTGAGTTCTCTACATGTTTTATCGAGAAATCTTGGCAAATAAACGTCATTTAATAACACTGCTCTAAACGAATTGTTTAAAAATGCAAAAAAAAAAAAAATCAGCAGTTAAAACCCATTTCTGAAAAAGTTAAACTGACAAAAGTAAGAAAGAAAACCTGCATATAAATTATTCCCAGAGTTCTTAGATTTTAGAAGAGTGAGTCAATTAATTCTGCGTTAACGTGTTTGACTTGATATATCTATCTTATCTTGTAGTCGCAGTGGTCTAGTGGTTAGAGTGTTGGCTTACTAAGACGAGAGCCCTGGGTTCGACACCCAGCTCCGACACCTTAATAAAAAAGAAATATGAAAAAAATATTTCTTTCGGCGACTACCTCTCAGCAGTCTTCTGGCAAAAGCTCTGGAAGTAATTGATTGCCATGGAAAGCTTCTCAAATCTGTAGTTCGGATTCGACATTAAAACTGTAGGGCCCGGTACTCATGAATAAAAAAATTTACACACACAACATGAGTGCTACGAGAAGCTAGGCCGTAATTCTGACACAGGGTTGTAAAGGCCAGTTATGTATGTATGTATGTATGTATGTATATTTATCTTAGACATTGAAATTGAGCAACTGTTCCTGTCTATTTGAATCAGAGTTGGGTTTATTGCATTAGATTTAATTTTCCACTAAATTTAGTGGTAGTGGTAAAAATAGTGCATTATCGCCTCTTATATTTAGTGGTAGTGGAAATTTAATGCATTAAATATATCGATTTTAGTGGTAGTAGAAATTTAGTGCACTAATTTTGAATAATTAGTGGTAATGAAATATAACTCCATTGGCACTATAGTGGAATGGAAGTTTAGTTCGACTACCTCAGTTCCACTATCGTTTTAATTAATTCCACTATCTCGTTAATTATTTCCATCTGCATTTAGTGGTGGCTGGAATATTGCTGCATTAATACTAAGTCGTTTAGTGGTAGTGGAAGCGATAATGCATTATAAATTCAATGCAATAAAACCAAATCTGATTTGAATCAGCCCAACCTGTTGTTTGTATGATTTTCATTAAGCATGTGTTATTTAATAAATATATATATTATTATTATTCATTACTTAGCTGACAATTTGTAATTCAGATTCAGAAACGGTAACTAAACGAGAGGCACAAACGTAGGACAAAAGTTTTTTATCTTCTCAATATGTTTTTGTACCCTGTATTGTAATTCCTTTATTGTTTAAACATATAAGTGCATTATTAATTTTAAAAGTGTATTAGTTTGTTTTAAAAACAGCCATTATCGCCATAATTTTATCATAAAAAGAAAAAAATTGGTAAAAAAAAATGTTTTAAAAGTTTTTTTATTTTCTTTTTTTTTTTTGTTGGTTCAATTTTCCATATTCTCTTGAAAATTTTTTTTAATATTTATTTTTCAAATAATTTTTGTATTCAAGCCATTATAATAATAACAACAAAAATGATGACAACAACAACATTGGTGGCAACAATAAAAAGTTATAGTGGTGGTGGCAACATTTCATGACTTATCTTTAACATGGTTTATGATGATGATGATGATGATGATGATGATGATGATGATGATGATGATAATGCACTCAAGTATGAATAATGGCTCAAATTCAAACTCAAGTAAAAGATTTTGATTTTTATTTTATTTTTTTTTTCTTTTTTTTCAAAAATTTTCTCTACAATAACCCTTTATGCCACAACACATAACAGCACATATGTTCTTAATACTTAAACAGTAAATGTTTGCATTTTATTCAATTTATTCTCTTGAAAATGTGCAAAAAATAAAACATTAAAAAAATAAATAAAATTAAAAAAATTTTTATGTATTTTATGGAAATATTGAAAGAAAAACTATCTTTGCACAATAAATATGTTTAAAAGTTGTGAAAACTAAAAAAACCAAAAGAAAAAAAAGGTTTTGGTTGTTAATGGGTTTTAAAGTAGTTGGACTACTTGCAATCAAAGTTTAATGTGAATAAGAAATTTTTCTAACAAAGGAAATCGAATAAATGAAAACCCTACACACAATGCTTTTATTCACAATACTTAATTAAAACGAAAGTAATAAGTTTTGTAATTGAGTCAGTTAATAAAAAATATTTGCAATTGAAGTTTTTAGAGTTTTTTTTTTTTAATTTGTAAAAAATCATATCGATCTTAAGAGTCAGTAAGTGATTCCAATTAGGAATTCAAGAAATAAATATTTTTTATAAAAAAATGTTTATCAAACATTTCAGGTTAGTTATCGACCTATATTGGATACAGAAAAAACTTTATTAAAATTTTTTTAATACAAATATATCGTAATAAATATGTATATTAAATTTATTATAACAGGCTTATAAAATGAATTTTCGTAAAATCTTTTATTAATTAAAAATATCCCCACGAATATGAGAGAAAAATTGGGTTTTTTTATCTGAATGCATATTTCATTAACTTCAGACGAGAAGAATAAGTTTAGTGGAGAGAATTTACCCATTTTTCCCTTTTGGAAAACTAATAGCAGATAAGTGAACTTATATTTCCAGGGATCAGTAGGATACAAGAGTCTTAAAGTTTTCAAAATCAACCATCCGCTAACAATATAGAGCTCAACGAGGCTAACAAACCGCACGCCTAAAAATCCACGACGACACGCCGTGTTAAGATTTCATACATTTTTGTGCAAAAAATATAAGGAGTGGACCTTGAAAGTTGGCACGGAGTATTATATTGACCAAATTACGAAAATAGAAGAGTTTCATGAAAATCAGCCACGCCCATCGCCCATACAATCAAAATGTATATTTTTGCATAAAACTTATCCTATGAAAGCAAAAATCTTAAAATTTAGTACATATACTTCTTAGCAAAATCAAAAGATGCATGCCAAGTTTCATTAAAATCGACCACGCCCATCGCGCCATCTTGCGCTCTGAAAAGGCGGTATTTTGGTAACAACAATGCGGTATAAAAAATTTTTTTTTTACAAATCAAATAATTCCGTTCCAATGAAGAGTGGAAATTCATAATTTATTTGATTAAAAAGGAATATTTTGTCTTAGAAGAAGTCTAATGAGTTACTTAAATATTGTAAAACGAAAACTGACGAAAATTTTCACGCAGTTCAGTAGCTTGCATATATCAGATATTTTAATTGATTACTATTCAATGACGTTCTGAATGAAATACTGCATTTCTTTTACAATTCGAAAAAAGTTATTTAAATTGCATATGAAGTGTAGTAGATATGAGCGAAAAGATGATGGAAAGTCGTCTAATGCTTTTGAAAATAATGCCAATTAAGCAAAAGTCGTTTAAAAGTAGATATTTTATACAGCAGCCATCCCGCACCTTGTTCGTCAAAAGAAACAAAATCTCTGCCCTTTTAAGCAAGGCATCACCATCCTCGTCAAACTACCATAAGGAAAAGCTACAAAATTCGTATACATATACATATTAAGCCGTCAGCAATGAATTCTATATCCCACGCTAGTGAAAGATCAGAAATATTCACCTTCTCAATTGGGGAAGGGCGTAAATTTTTCATATTACCATTGATATGATAAATATACGAGTACCAGACAAGAATCCAAGCGCAGCTTTGGTATGACTAAAATATTTATATTTTATTTTGTTGCACAATTCCGAACATTTCCGCATACTGACACCAAACTACTCAATACTCAGCTCAATGACGAACCTACATATGTACTATTCTGAAGCCGAAGTGATCTAGGTTACGGAAACAATTATTCTAATAAAGCAAAAGCAAATCTTCTGCTAGCTAATAAGCGAATGGATCTTCAATAATATCTTAAATCGCGGAAATTTCAAAAGCGGAAATCTGTCTTGCTATCAAGCTTGTTTGCACCCAAAAACCGCTTCCACTAGCTACTTTCTCCTTCGTCGCTCTAGTACAGAAGTTTGCCATCCATTTTAGTTTTCTTTGAAGAGTAAAACAGTATTTTTACTTTTCCAATAATGACAAATCGCTAAACGAGTGACTTACAGAACAAGCCTAAACGGGTTTTTTGCAATACATTCGATCTGACATTCGTAAAAGTACCAAAACATAATTAAATATTTCTATCTGTAATGGACTATATTTTGTTCGTATTAAGAAAATAAGAAAGTATATTAAAAGGCGACAATTATGCTGATTATATAGGCCAAAGGCAAAGAACTTAAGATTAGTATTTTTTAAAGTGCCTAAGGGTGAATTATTTTTTAAGCATAACAAGTACTACAAATGTACTGAGTTACCTCTACATGTAGAGGGTGTTTTTTATTGAGGTATAGAACTTTAAGTTGGCATCACTTTTTTAACTGGCGGCCATGTTAAGTGATTAATATTTAGTTTGATTTGCCATTTCATCATGAACGGGTTGACAAAAGAACAACGCTTTCAAATCGTGCAAATTTATTTCGAAAATAATGCTTCAGTTCGCGAAGTTTACCGCAAGCTCCGTCCATTTTATGGTCGACATAATCGTCCATCAGAGCAATTAATTCGGTTAACCATGGATCGTTTTCGCACTACGTTTACTGTATGTGATAATACGCATCCGCAGAGACGTCAAACAGTGCGCACCGAAGAAACAATTGCCGCTGTAAAGCAAAGTGTTGAAGAGAACCCGAATGAATCGATTCGCCACCGTGCACAGCAATTGGAGCTTTGTCCATCAACTTTATGGAAGATTTTGCGCAAAGATCTTGGCTTGCGACCTTACAAGATCCAGCTTGTGCAAGAATTAAAGCCGCGAGACCATGCAATGCGTCGTGATTTTGGTGTATGGGCCGAAAATGAGATTGATCTCAGTGATGAGGCTCATTTTTGGTTGAATGGCTACGTCAGCAAGCAAAATTGCCGCATTTGGAGTGAAGAGAATCCACATGAGACCCTTGAGACGCCATTACATCCACAAAAACTGACTGTTTGGTGTGCTCTATGGGCTGGTGGAGTCATTGGGCCATACTTCTTCCGAAATAATGCTGGAGAGTCAGTTACCGTTAATGGAGACCGGTATAGAGCCATGATAACCGACTATTTTGTTCCCGAATTGGATAGCATGAATGTGGATGAGTTGTGGTTCCAACAAGACGGCGCTACATGCCACACAGCGCACGTCACAATCGATTTATTGAAGGAAACATTCGATGAGCGCATAATTTCGCGGAATGGACCTGTCAATTGGCCACCAAGATCGTGTGATTTGACACCATTGGATTATTTTCTTTGGGGATATGTGAAGTCGCTCGCCTATGCCAACAAACCAGAAACGTTAGGAGACTTGGAAGCCAACATTCGTGGCGTTATTGCCAACATACGGCCCCATATGCTCGAAAAGGTGGTTGAAAATTGGACCTGTAGAATTGGCTTTATTCGAGCTAGCCGCGGCGGCCACATGCCCGAAATCATATTTAAACATTAATGGCATAAAATTATCCTTCCAATAAAGCCAAATTGATGGACATTAAAACGATTTTCTTGTGTTTTATTTCAATTCGAAGTTCTATACCTCTAAAAAAAACACCCTGTAAATGGCTATGATATGACAAGACAACCTGACCTCTTTTTGTTATTTGGGACAAAAGTAGGAGTTTCAGTAAACTACTTAAGCTACGGCCACAATAGGTAAATACGTAACGAAAAAACGTAACCGTTATTTTGTGAGAACATTTATTTTTTATTTTTTCATTGCTTATTAATTATTAAATATTACTCTTTATAAAAATTATTTTTAAATATTTTTTTAAGAAATATTTGCATAAAACAAAATATTTGACTAAAATATTTCCAAAAAAAAAAAAATAGTGGTTACGCTTTTTTCGTCAAATTTTGCCTAATGTGTTACTAACAATAATAAATGGCAATTACCAATTGCATACTACATATAGTTTTAATCTGTGGGTTTAAGTAATTAGTAGGCGTGGCTTATAAATTATAAAATGTTACTGTATTCGTTAGCAGAGGGACCTAATAACTATTATCTGTAATAGTAAGAGGTAACAAATAAATAATAATGCAGATGACAATCAGGTAATAATTGACAGTAAAATGTAGGTGGACAATAAGACTTTCCTTGTACAAGTGGAATACTTTGCATAAAACTGACAACCAAGTAAATTCAATTCTTTTCTTTCTCTCTCAAGGAGGAACAAATGGTCACCCTATAGTGCTTTTATCAAAACTTTACATATTCTGTTGAGAAAAATTTAAGCATTTAATTGCATTTGTTTTAAATCTCTCAACAGATTTGAAATTATACTAAAATTTGAGCGAAAATTTTTGTATTTTTGTATTTCTTTTTTTTTTTTCATTTTTTTTCATTCAAAACTTGTAACACTATTTTTGTTTTTTTTTTTTTATTGTATACTGGTATTATTTCGAGATACTTTGGAAATGTTAAATAATTGTTAGCCAACAATGCATTATAATCAGTAAAGACAAATGTTATTATTTTAAGCTCTACGAGTACTCCTACAATATCTACTTTATAATGCTTTGCACAGTCTATTTGCTCTACTCCGCAACCACTGCTAAGTGGGGAATGTGGTAATACGTAAGCCAACAGCGCGTTTTAGTTGTTTTTTACAACAGAACTCCAACTACATAAAACCCAGTTAAAATAAAAAACCCAAAGAATGTTTAGTTGGTAAAGAACATTGTTTTAGCGAATCAAATGCAATACTACTCATGAACCAACAAACATTTTTCATTTTATTTTATTTGTTGGCTGGTTAAAAGCTTTGTTTTTTTCTCTCAAATTTTAGATTTTCTGCTGTTGAAATTTATTTGTCTAACTGCCAAAACCAAAAGGATATAAAAATTAGAGAGAAAGAGAAGGAGAAAGAAAAAGCGAAACAATTTTGTGTTGGCCGTGAGTCATGACATAGAAACTTTATGGGAGAAGGCATACAGAGTAACATCATATTGGAAAATTATTTAACTGAAGTAGCATTTTGGACTTAAAATGGAATAGAATAAACAAAACCAACAATAACTACAAAACTAACATATAAAATTACACATAATTCGAAATTCTATAATAGTCACGTTTTTTAGTTTTCTTTTTTGTCAAGTTTTTGGTTTCCATTTACGAAAACTAAAATTTAATTTTTATATGAAATTTTTGGCTCAAACTTTTCAATAATTTTTTTTTGTTCTAAAAAAATTAATTTGAAATTTAAGGGTTTGAAATTTAATTTTAAAATCATTACCATTTAAAAGAATTTGTTGATTGATAATTCATTATAAAAAAAACATAAAAATATGTATATATTCTGTAAAACGAACTTTTCAGAACGCTGGAACATTTGATAAAAAAATAAATTTCGTTTTTTATTTTTGTTTTCAATGTAAATTTTAAAACGCTTCTAAATAAATGTTTTACAAAATCAGCGTATTTTTTTTTTTAATTGCGTCAGTCCACATTGAATTGATTGTGTTGGGACGAAATGATAGACAAGGAAGAAGAAAAGAACAGTTATTTGTTGGCGTAAAGTTTAAACCATCGTGAATTGACCTATTTAGAAAAACAAAGCCAAAATATAAAAACCCAGCAGAAATTAGTGCTTACCAATAAGCTATTTTGTAAGGAAGAAATTGTGAACAATCACTTACTCCTGCGCATTAATAATGCATGATTTTTATATGAAATGAGCCGCTAAAATGCAATAGAAATGCAAATTTATTGCAACCAGTAAGCAAATATTACAAAAAATAAAAATTCAAAACTTATCCTGCAACATATTTCGAAGCCTTAATGTCTACAAAACCATATAATGTTTCCACTATTGTTTACAATTTTATATATTGCTTCCAAATCTTTAAAATTTTCTGCTGGGAAGTATAGTAAAAAGTTTGCATATTTTAGGGGGTTTTTTATTTTTTGTTTTCATATAAAAATAAAATTTATTATTATATGGTCTGGAAATCCGATTTTGAATCCCAGTAAGAGTGGTAATTTTTTCAATTAATTTTGTATCATTAGAAACGTTTTTTTTAGATCAAAGTCAAATTCACTTAAAAATTTAAACCTGTTTGCAATGATTTCTGATAATCAAAGGAGAAAATTATGTCTGTGAAAGAATTATACACAATCTGAAATTGGAATTTTTTTCTACTTCACATAAGATAGTCTAATCAGAGTTCTTCGTATTCATTCACAACTCCTCATGGCAACCATCAGCTACATAACTCATCGTTGTCGACTGATGTCTTTTTTATATAAAACTTTTATTGAATTCAATATTTGGCTACGGTTTTATAAAAAAAATTCGTACAACGTGTTATTTTATTATCGATTGAAAATTCAAATATGAAGAATATGTGTGTGAATATAAGAAGTAAAAAAAGTTGAATATTTTTTCACATAACCTGTCAGTTTGTTGGAATTTTTTGTACAAAAAAATTAAATTGGCAATTAAATAACAAGGCTATGTGGACAACTATGCCGTCGTTTTTTGAAGCGCCTCCAGAGTTGCGATGATACGTTGACTTTTATTTTATTTTTAATTGAGGGCAGTAATCAAAAGGTGGCCCTTACTAATGCAGTACATTTTGCTAGTATAAAATGTATGTATGTTCGGTTAGGGAGGAGAAAGAGAAGTGTGGATTTTTGATTTAAGCTTACTTATATCGTATCTGATATCAGCTGAAAAAAAAACAAAAACTTAGGACTTTTAAAAATGTAAACTGCAAGTAGGTCGGTTGCTGTTGATTGATTATTCAATGACCACTATCAACTACAAGAAGCCCACAGTGTAAACTTCAAATTAGGAGAGGAGTAAAATATCATAATGATGTTGTTGTTCTTCTTGATCCAGCCTCTAGGATAACTTTTACTTACTGCTTCTCAACTGCCTTTTTGGCATGGGAGACCTTGCCAAAAAGCTATTTATCTCCTTCAGCTTAGCCATTTGAATCCTTGCAGTGTAAACCTCTACATCACGACAAGGTGATTATTCCACATAGAGGCTTACTAAAACAAATTTCATCGAAAGACAATTTACTACTTTCTTATAAATTCTTTCGAATTCCAAATTTGTATCGTTATTAAATTTATATTATATTTTCCTTTTTTTTGTTTTTTGTTTTTAAGACCAATACTCAGGGGTAAACCCTTACGCATGCAGTACATTTATTGGAATTTGAGCATACATAGACAGATTAATTTTTATTTTTTTTTTATCATGCGCCTTTTTGTTGGTGAGACAAGTTGTTGTCAATTTGACCACTCAAAGGCCAGTGTTATACCTTTACCCTTGAATGATCAACAGCAATTGCCCCATCTATCGGTGGATATTGAATGTGAGCGAGAGCGTTTTCAGTAGGTTAGCTGTTATCTTCCTATAATGTGGCGATGTACTCTTGATCATTCGTTTTTGATGGAATAGTCTGGAAATGTCAGGGAGTGGTTTCCTGAAAATAGACTTCTAGGAGGGTAAGGAGGCGGAACCTCTTATTTTTATTAAATTATAATTTAGAAAACCGCAAATTTTATTTTTATAATTTTTTTTGTTCTTTGCTGGGATTGAATCCCGGTCGCTTGAGTTTGTGCGAGAGCTCTAACCACTATACCAACGCGAGCACAATATTTATTACTCTGAAGATCCTAATACTGATATTCTTATGAGAATTAACATCTGTTAAGGAATTTGTATAACACTAGCGCAACTGAACTAGTTTTCGAACCCCACTATGATGAGATCTTAGTTGGAGGATTCGAAAACTAATTCAGTTTCTCTAGTGTTATACATTGTAGGTAGGTAGGTCAAATGGGTAGTTAATCAAAAACGTGATCAACTACAATTAGCACAAGGTGCCATTTTGAAACCATTGCAGGACCAAACTGAAATCACCCAAAAAGAGGAAAAGAACTACAGCCAACCAGAGCTGTCTCTAAGTGGAGTAGAGCAAGGTTCGTATATTGCGCCAAGCTATAGAAAAAAAGTAACCTAAGAAACTTCAAACGTCTGACTGCTAGACCTGGGCAATTACAAAAAAAAATTGTCTATAGTCTCCCTTTCAGAAGTATTCCAAAATTATCTGCAGTGAGGATTAAAGGGTAGGCTCAACCTTTCTGCGTGTTCACCGACCTGAAAGTGACCCGTGTTTGCAGCTATAAGTCTGAACAAGGACTAACGAGGAATCCCCAAGATTCCTAGAGTGTTATTCATAATATTTAAGAAAATAAAAATTGTATAAACACTTAAAAATAATTCATTAAATGGTCTTCAAAAATATTCAACGTGTTAAGAATTGTCTTTAAAAATTTGTTTAGATACTGTAATTTTTAAAGCTTTATTTACATATATTATAATTATTATTACGAGTAGAGCGACTACGACCATAAGCTTAGTGCCTCTGGGAGGAATCAAATCCACAACCCTCGTCCTAGACTGCAAGGACACGCTAGCCACTAGACTGCTGGGCCACCCTAATGTTATTATATATTTATTTTTTAATTTTAAATTTTCGTTTACCGCTCTTCAAGACATGCTTCCTAACATTTTCAAAAATATTTTATAACAAATTTTACTCTCCTTAATTGATAAAATATTTCATACAATAGAAAATTTCAAACATTTCTTACTTTTCCATAACTTATTAAGAGATATTTTATTACTTTTAAGGATTATTTTAGATTTTTTTTTAATAGAAATTACCATATTGCACAATTTATAATATTATTAAAAATATATGTGTAGACATACGTACATACATATTTAGATATTTTTATAAATCCTAAAAGAAGAAGCCTGAGAAATATTGTTTCTTAAAAATAATACCATAAATAATTGTTTATTGTAATTACTTGAATTATGCTTTCAAAGATTTCTACATAAAACAACCCCATGAGAGGTGCTTCGAAATTATTTGATTTATTACAACTCTTAGAAGTACTCGTATGCTTAGAGTTAACTTCATATTCTATTTACAATTAAACTGCCATAACTGTCAATAGTTCTTCAAATTTGTTGAATGATTTAATTAAAGCCTAAATCGAATTAAATTTGTAACATCAAAATGAAAATTTATGTAATTTGTTTCCAACAGCAGATTTAATTGATTTATAAATTCTCTCTCTTAATAGAAAAACATAAATGCTTAATTATTATATGACATTATAATAACTTCGATATCGATTATTTTAATAGTTTTAATATTTTATTGTATTTTTATATGGCTATAATTAATTGTAGCATATATTCCATAGATTTTAGACATTTTTACACTTAATATTGAAGACTGTTTTTACATAAAAATAAAAATAAATTTCATTATTTAATTTGCAAAGCAGATGGTATTTAAATTTAAAATAACATGATAATGTATAAAGTTGGTTTTAGTAATAAATTTTTAAATTATGTATGATAAGGCATATCGTATCAGGGATGGAAAATCCAGTACTTTAGTACTTTTCTCAGTACTTTTTAAGTCCATAAGATACTGCAGTACCACCGCGATAAATTTTTTCCTTTTTTATTATCATTTGCAAAAAAAATTTAATGGACATTGGAAACATTGCGTTTTAAAGTAATCGAAAATACATATCGTCGATGGACTTAAAGAACGCTGTAACTGACTAGACCTTAAATGTTCACCAGAGCCAAAAAACTTTTATAAAAGTAGAACAACAATAACACACTGGAATTTTTAATTTCGCAGACGGCGTAAATGAATTTATTTTTATCGTAGAAATCTGGGACCGGGACCAATCGACGCGTATTTGTTTTCTGATAAAAATGATGCAAAAAACGTATTTTCGATTTATTGTCAGTTACAGTGTTCTTTAATTCTTGCGACGATATGTAAAGTTTTGATTGTATACTATTTATAAAACTTTAAGTTTATCAATATCAATATCTTTGAACGCACGCTTTGTTTTTGACATTTTTAACCAAAACAGCTAATGTGTTAATGCAGTTTTTGCAAATAATTTAATTGAAGCCAAAAATTTTAAGTAAATTTATTACAATCATGTAAGTAAGTGATATTTAAGATTTTTAAATTACTATTAGAAAAATAAAAAACAAAAAAACGTCGCAGTGTATCGTGAAGAATGGAAGGAAAAACTACCATGGCTATAGAATACTAAAAATGGTAAGAAATGTATTGTAATATATGCAACGTTTCCATTGTGGGCATATAGAACGCCATGCATTACGAAAATCAATCATTAAAAAAGTGGAAATTGCAATAAATACTCCAAAAATAATTGCCTTATTTGTGACTGAAAACAATTTTCATAAACAACATTATCAAAAATGGTCTTTCAGATTCTGAAACCACAAACCAAAATTTTTTTATTAATCGGCAATAAAGGTCAAACAATTTGAACAGATGAAAAATTTTGCAGTCAAAATTATTATTAACTGATTATCGATGAAACCAGAAATTGTTCACCAATTCTTATAAGAACTGATTATCGATGAAACCAGAAATTGTTCACCAATTCTTATAAGAACTTTTAGTAGTGCTTGGCAAATCGTTTTTTGTCATTAGAAGAATATTCAAAAAAAAAAATATGGTGGGATTTACCGCAGACAACTGTGCAGTAATGATGATTTAACAGAGAAGAAAATAAACAAAACGAAACATTTGATCTCATTTTGTTCTGTTCTTTACAATGAGTAAAACAAAAACAGTAAGAGCGATTGTCCCATTTAGTTTTGTATATTGTTTTTGTTTTGAGCACTACAAATACACTAACTGAAATATGCGTAGGTAGAACAAAAAATGAATGAGGAGAAAAAGAAAAGAAGTAGAGAAAAGGAAAAGAAGCAGAGAAAAAAGAACAAATTATACGAATGTAACAGAAGAACAAAGCAAGCAGAAGAGCGAAAAGCGAATTGTGCCGTTTGCAATCTTTCTCATTTAGAAAGTATTTGTTTTGGTTTTGCTCAAGTACAATACTATTAAAAAAAAATTTTAAAGTTTATGACTTTGTGGAAACGTTTGCGAAATATTTTGTTTGTTTTCCCACTCCGTGATTTAATAAATAAAAGACGACCAATTGTACCATTTAGTCCGAAAAGTTACAATTTTTGTCAGGCTTCAATACCATTTCAAAAATAAATTTTCCATCCCAGTTTCGTATTATAAAAAATAAACATTTTATAGCATATTTTGAGGATTTTTAAAAAGTAAATTTATGAGAACATATAACTGACATTGATTTTAATGGCAAATAAAACAGAAAATACCATTAAACTTAAAAACAATAACACATATAACAATATTACAAGTACATTATACTAGTAAAAATATAGATTATCCCATAAGTCGATAAAAAAGAGCACTTTTTGTTTTATTTATTGATTTTACATAAACGGTTTTAATCTTCATGAATTAAAACTGCAATTGTGTTTAGATTTTTATTTTATTAAAAGAAATCAATTTTTTTTAGTTACACAGACATACTCATCCATTAAAAACAAACAAAAAACAAAAATTAATAGTCAAATTTAATTGAGTGAATTGAAGTACATACATATAGATATATGCACAACATATGTATTTATATACGAGGAAGTTTAAATGTATAAAAAAGGTATGCAGGTGTGTGAGTATTTATAAACTTAAGAGAGATAGAGAGACGCATTGATGATCATTTTAAATCACAATTCATTAATAAACCGCACATTATCAAAACAAAACCACAGATATGTGTTTAACCAACGAGCACCACAACGATATGAAGCGGATTTGCGGGCAAGAATAAGTAGAAGTGCCTACTAGCACGTGGCATGGTGCAGAATAGCATAACAAGTATTTTTGAGGACATAAAACTACTACATTATAAGTACATGCTTTAAAGCATTGGAAATATTGCCAAATATTTTCTTTATACACACACTTATGCAATGATTAAAAATATTAACTTGTGTGGGTGTGTTTTAAAGTTACGCTTGTATGTGTTTACTTACATATGCATTTGTGTAATATATCAAAACACCTGTTTGTAAGAGTATGCATATTAATGAAGAATTCGAAATTTCTCTTCTAAATGCAACATTTCTATGGCTTTGCGTGGGGGTAACCAAATAGAAAAAAGGGATTTTAAAAAGTAACTGTTGTATAGAAAATTCGAATCAAAGTTAAATTGAAGTCTATTTCAAATTAGTTTAATTTTAATCTGTAAATATTTTTTGATAGTCTTTTTTTACTCATTAGCTTAATGACCACTAACGTTTTTTCTTTGAATACCAAAACTATAAATAAAAAAAAACTAAAGTAAAAAATTTTATTCAAATTCATTTTTCAGAATATACGAGCACTTGATAAATATGTTAAACAATAGAGAATACGTCTAAAGGTACTCGTACATAAAACCAGTTCTAACGACTACTAAACAGAGGGCATAATAAAAAAACTAAATATTCGTACGCTCTACTTTTACAAATTGTTTTTGTATCCGGTGCAAGTGTTTCCTATATATAAAAAGTCGAACTAAAAGCCCTGCTCAATAGCATCTTCTCTTCTCTGATGGGAGATGGCTAAATTCCCGATAGGAACAGATCTTATCTCTACCAAATTCAGTAGGAGTACATTGAAAAAAGTGCATGTGGTCAATTGTTTGTGTTTGTTTAAAATATATAAAATTTCTTACATTTTACAAATTAATATTTCATATAGCAACCGTTGATAAAATTTTTCGTGTCATGGTTTTGACTAAGTTATGGTAGAAATGAGAGGTTTCTCTCCCCAAACTTTAGCCACATGCCCTCACGATTCATTAAATGAGGTTGGGATTCCCACCACATTCATTTTCAGCTTTCCCAGAGGTGCTCAAGCGGATTGAGGTCAGGTGTTTACGGTGACCATTATATTACTTTCCATCCGCTAACACTAAGCCATTTTTGAGTTATTTTGGCGGTGAATTTCAAATTATTGTAGTACTGGAGCACAATATCTGAGGACCCAACAATCAAATTTTAAAAAGTGGCTGCGAGATTCATGAACAAAATGTTGACGTTATAGCTTCATGTTAGGCTTACCGTGTCATACCTCTAAGTCCACAACAATATTGGTTTCATCCGAAAATATGACACAGACAGATTAACATTTTCAAATAAAATGAAATTTTTTTCTGCTGGTGCCGATCTCGAGGAATCCGTCTTTCCTGCTCTACGCTAAAGATTTTATTTCATCTACTTGAAGAAGTAAATAGTGGAAAAGCCACATTTTAATGCAATTTTATAACGAACATTTCACTGGCGTCGATAATTACTGCTTCTGTACGACATATTTTACCTTTTCGTAAAAACTAGTGAATCACTCTCCACAATATTCTTCGGCCAAAAACGTACGATTTTTTGCCTTTAAAAATATTAAATGTATTAAATTTTCTTAAAAATGGGGTAGAAATTTGCTTAACAGTTCCAAAATATTCTCAATGTTAAAGTTACATACATACATACATAATTGGCCATTACAACCCTGTGTCAGGATTACGGCCTAGCTTAAATGTTAAAGTTATTCTTAGTTATTCCCTCCGAATTTACTTCTAATTGCATTCGATGATGTAGAAAAACTTAAAACAAAGAATTGACCATATGCACTTGTTTTAATGAAACGAAACGTTTGATCTACTTTTGTTTTGTTCTTTACAATGAGTAAAACAAAATTAAAACAAAAACAGTGAAAGTGATTGTTCCATTTAGTTTTGTATATTGTTTTTGTTTTGAGCACTACAAATACACTAACTGAAATGTGCGTAAGTACAACAAAAAATGAATGAGAAGAAAAAGAAAAGAAGAAGAGAAAAAGAGCAAAAATATACGAATTTAATGGAATAACAAAGCAAGCACAAGAGCAAAAAGCGAATTTTTTTCGTTTGCGCTCTTTCTCATTTAGAAAGTATTTGTTTTGGTTTTGCTCATATACAATACGATTCAAAAAAATTTTAAAAGTTTATGACTTTATTGTAACGTTTGCGAAATGTTTTGTTTGTTTGCCCACTCTGATAAAAAGATAACGATTTAATAGATTGTTATCCTAAAGAAAACACAATAAAAACTATGTGCTCCATGGACACGATCGGATAAATAGTTTTGGCATTGTAAGCATTTAAACATCGAACATTCAAACACGTGTTTAATTATTTGAGTCACTGTATATCTATATTTTTTATTGTTTAAACAAGATAAATGATGCCTCTTTGAACAAAAATAAATTCTTTGGCTTTTCAGAGAACCCTTTACATTCAACAAAATCCCTACCTAAACAACCACAAACTAATTTTTAGCACTTTCTTATAAACTTATAGAACATATTTACGTGCGTGTGCGCGTGTTTGTATATACATATTTCCTACAGATAAATATATAATTTTAAAAGTACTTTTGTAATTCCTATAATATTACGTGTCAAATGTTAAACAAATTGAATTTAATTCTTTAGTAAATGAAAGAGGAAATAACATGAAACGAAATCTATTTCCGCCTTAAATAATTTTAACGATTATTTTAACTGATGATATTGCTTTTGCTTTTGCTTTTATAGTTTTTGGTGTTGCTGTTATAATTGTTGTAGTAAAGGCAATGTGGCATTTGCAACATTTAATGACTTCAGCTAAATTACCGTCATAATACTTCCCTATATATGTATGTTACCACATAGTAAAATTGCACATTATGTTCGCAGGCATAATGATGACATTGATGTTGCTTAACAAGAATGGAAATGTTAAAACATAACTGACAAGTGTTGAGTGCTATAAAGAAGGAAATTATACAAAAATTTAAAAAAGGAAGGGGAGATGTCACCATCTATTTACTTTCACATACTATTTGTTAAATTGTTTTAAGTAATCAAAAAAGCTTTTGTTTTTAATTAAACTAAGGCTTGAATTAATCAATGGTCTCTATGTAGAGCAGTATTTCACCACGTCGCACACTGGTTCAAGAGCGGCATTAATTCATTTTTTTCATGCCTTTTGATCTACCTGATTTTTTCTACAGTTTATAATAGACAATCTAACTATCATGTACCAAAAATATTAGGCTTATATCTTTATTACTTTTTTGTTCAGAGACATTCAAAGTTGACCTAAGTGAATGCGTTTGAAATGACCGTATTATATATGCTACATTCTATCGCTTCATGCTTTTAAAATACTCTTGTAATGACACTAAAAAGATATTGTTTCATACAATTGGACGTTATTTATGATATATATTACTACAAAAAATTGTCCAAAAATATATATTTTCTCCAAATTCTATGGATTGCATCTTCTATGCACCAACGAGCCTCAGCCAGATACTGATATCAAATTAAAGCCCGAAGTCTCAGCTAATTATTTATTAAAAATTCAGCTGCCCGTTTTTGCCCCTAAGCAATTCCGGTTTAAAAAACTAAAATTAGTTAGGAAAAATTTCTTTCACAATCATGTAATTTCAGTAGACGTTTGTATTAAAATCTGTTGCATACTCTTAGGATTGCACTTCTCTGCAATAGATTTTGTTGCAACTTGTCAGCAGTTTTCCCGGCCATTTTCAGAAAATTCATAAGTTTGTTTAACGATCTGTAAAAACTTGTGGATTTTTTTTTTGGGTAAATTCAAAGAATAGGCTTTTAGGGTTCATTGGGTTCCAGTAATATAGCCGGACCTATCCTTTATTTAAAAGAAAAACTGCAAATTCTGAGGCTTAGAAGACAATTTTAATTCGGTCATATGTCCTACACTACATACGCAATCTAAACAATTTTTTCTACGAATTATAAAGGAAGTGTTATATTTCAATAAAAACGGCATTGAAAAGTTATCAATTAAAATATCTGACATATGAAAGCTACTGAACTGTGTAAAAATTTTCCTCAGTTTTCGTTTTACAATATTTAAGTGATTTCTGTAGACTTTTTCTAACACAAAATATTTCTTTTTAATCAAATAAATTATGAATTTGTCTCACTGAAACACTCTTCTTTGCAACGGTATTATTTGATTTCTAAAAAATAGTTTTAAAAATTCGAATTTTAGTCATCAAAATACCGCCTACACAGAATGCAAGACGGTGCGATGGGCTTGGCAGAATTCCATGAAACTTGGCATGCGTCTTTTGTTTTTTCTAAGAAGTGTATATACTAAATTTTAAGACTTTTGCTTTTATACGAAAGGTTTTATGTGAAAATATCCATTTTGATTGTATGGGCGGTGGGCGATGGGTGTGGCTAATTTTCATGAAACTATTTTATTTTCTTAATTTAGTTAATATAATACTCTGTGCCAACTTTCAAGTTTCTAGGTCCACTCCTTATAATTAATGCCACTAATCGTATGAAGCTGAACCAGTGTGCGTCGTGGTATAGTGGTTAGTGTGTTGGCTTACTAAGACGATAGCGCCGGGTTCAAATCTCAGCTCTGACATCTTGAAAAAAAAAATATGAAAAAATTATTTCTTTCGGCGACTACCTCTCAGCAGTCTTCTGGCAATAGCTCTGAGAGTAATTGATTGCCATGAAAAAGCTTTTCAAATCTGTCGTTCGAAGTCGACTTTAATAAACTGTAGGTCCCGGTACTCATGGACAAAAATTAACAGGCACAACATGAGTGTTGCGAAAAGCTAGGCCGTAACCCTGACACAGGGTTGTAATGGCCAATTATATATGTATGTATGTATTTCACGATAGCGAAAGAATGCGTTATTCTGCTACCTCACTGTGTTTTCGTATGTTTAGGCAGCGAACGAAAGAACACTCTCGCTGTTGTGAAACAGGCTGTAATGTCTTGAAGGAAGTAGTTAACTTCTGCAAACCGGATCACACAATTTGATGGCTGGGAGGTATATCATAAGAGTACCAAAATTATACATTATGCTGGCTAAGCACAGAGCAGATAATATAACCAGTCGTGGAATAATTACCACATTCATAAACATATTTTCCATGTTTGTGTGGTGCCAGGTCAAGAAATAACAAACAAATAAAATAGAAATAACAAACAAATTAAAATGTTGATCAACTCTGATGCAGAAAGAAACAAAAGTCCACTTAATATCTAAATAGAACCACCGGGAGCTTTTGTTGAAGTTATTAGAAGATATTGTATACTGGGCTCTCATATAATTCACTAATATGAAGCTACTGCTCGCTCTACTGACGTTTTGTATGAGAAATAAAACTAAACTTTTGTTACTTGACTGAAACTGTACAAAAAGCATCCATTATTTTGAAAATATTCTTCAAAATTTTTATAAATCAAATCAGAAAAATGATATAATTGTTCGACCTGTTTCCAAATTATCCAAATAATAAGCAAATACTTTTTTCAAGCTCAAGGTCAAGTTTATTTTCAATTTAATCATCAATATTTCGATATCCTTCGGATATCATCTTCAGGATTTCTAAAAATAATAACAAATTAAACAAATAAAAATACACTGAAACCACTGTTCTAATAAGAAAATATCAGTTACAAAAACAAATATAAAAATACCGATCATATAACAATATGCAAAATGTAAACAAACTCACAACATCAGTAATAAAAATAAAACAACAATTCCCATAGGATAAAAATATAAACCAAAAAGAACTTACAAAAATTATATAAAAACAACAAAATTAAAATTGATATATATGTGTATCACTGCACTGACGCTGTTACATTACATATTATACTAATTATTGTTAATGTTTCCCCTATTTATTATATATCTATAACTATGAGCACAATTCTCGGTGTCTGTTTTGTAGTTTATTCTCCTCTCCTTTGGTGTATTTATTATATGTAACATCTCCAAAGTAAACCGTTTTTTATACATATTTTCTCTCTGTAATATTTGCACCTTCTCCAAATCTGGTGAATGATTATTATCTGCACAGTGGTTCGCAAGTGCTGTTTTTTGTGTACTTAATTTTTCTCTATTTTTAAAATCCGATTTATGTCCTGCCATTCTGGTTCTTAGTTTATTTTTCGTTGTACCGACATACATTCGATTGCATTTGGTTTTACCATCTCCCAGACAATTTATTCTATATATTACGTTATATTTATCCATTGTCTCCAGTTTTGATTTTGTGTCGGTAAATAGTCGTCTAAGAGTGTTATTTGATGCTTGAGCAATTTTAAATCTATTCTTGTCCAAAATATTCGTATTCCTTAATCTTTCCGAAAATCCCGGAACATATATCACCGATTTATATACTTTTTCAGTTTTCTCCTGTTCTACCAGTCGTCCTTTATTTCCTCTACATTTAGCTATAAGTCTGTCAATGGTATTTTTAGGGAAGTCATTTTTCTTTAAAATTTCTATCACTTTTTGAATATTTTGTAAATGGAATATTTCATCGCTGATAGAAAGCACCCGTTCAATAAAATTCATGGCAGTATTCATAATCATATATTTAGGCTGGCTTGAATTAAAATTTATGAGTCTGCCGGATGCTGTTGGCTTTTGATACCAATCAATTTTTAGTATTCCCTTGTCTCTTATAACCAGCGCATCAAGATAGGGCAATTTTCCATCAATCTCGTCCTCCATGGTCAATTTTATATTTTTATTAAAACTATTTAGTTTAGTCAGGATTCCATCTATTGCACTTGTTTTAGCGATTACAAAAAGGTCGTCTACATACTTAATTACTAATTTAGGTTTTTCCTCCAAATCGTCCAAACATGTTTTTAGTAGTTCCTCCATAACAATGTCCGCAACAATAGGCGAAAGCGGCGAACCCATTGGTAATCCTCTGCATTGGGTATAACATTTGTCCTTATATTTAAAATATCTGTTGTCCTTCACACAAAATTTTAAAATTTTCAAAAAGAGGTCTTGCGGTTTGTTCGTATACCTTTCTATTTCACCCCACTTACTCTCTATCAATCTAATAGCATAGTCCACTGGAATACTAGGGAAAAGTGACATATAATAAATACACCAAAGGAGAGGAGAATAAACTACAAAACAGACACCGAGAATTGTGCTCATAGTTATAGATATATAATAAATAGGGGAAACATTAACAATAATTAGTATAATATGTAATGTAACAGCGTCAGTGCAGTGATACACATATATATCAATTTTAATTTTGTTGTTTTTATATAATTTTTGTAAGTTCTTTTTGGTTTATATTTTTATCCTATGGGAATTGTTGTTTTATTTTTATTACTGATGTTGTGAGTTTGTTTACATTTTGCATATTGTTATATGATCGGTATTTTTATATTTGTTTTTGTAACTGATATTTTCTTATTAGAACAGTGGTTTCAGTGTATTTTTATTTGTTTAATTTGTTATTATTTTTAGAAATCCTGAAGATGATATCCGAAGGATATCGAAATATTGATGATTAAATTGAAAATAAACTTGACCTTGAGCTTGAAAAAAGTATTTGCTTATTATTTGGATTCTTCAAAATTTATATCGTTGACCAAAATCTATAAAACCACAGCATTTTACAATAAAATATAAGTTTTTAAATACACCACAATCCCTTTAATGTTCTTACTAAATATTTTTAGTTTTAATTCCGATTAAATTTTTTCTCAAGTCTCTCTACATATCTTAAAAACATAACACTGTGTTGTTAAAATTTGACAAATTTGTTCAAATTTTTGGCATTGTCCGATTATTATTTTATGTGTGTAAAATATTACACGTAAATACTGAACATACTTTCACACAATATTCTAATACTTTCGCATAACTTAGGCTACAAACAAATCTTTATATCATCACTGCTCTCTGCTAAATAGATTATATTCTAATATTCTAATATGTGTGCGAAACTATTTACCCAGTTTTGAAGTATTTTTATTTCTAAAAAAAAAAGAAAACAACAACACTCACCATATGAAAATTAATTGACAGAAATGCCATCAAATATTACGTTTAAGCACAGCAACAGCTTTTACATAATGGTTTAGTTTTAGTGGTTAGAGGTTTCTAACAGAACGGCTGTCGTTAATGTTTTAAAATTAAAGGCTATAGAGTTGTTGTGGTTTACAAAATAGAATTAAATTGCCTACAAGAAAATCGTTATAAAATTATTGGCAAATTATTGGTAAAGACAATTGTGTGAATAGGAAGGATTGTAGCATTACTTGCATAATCAAAATTTTTATATTAATCGTAATACCAGATCTTTTTTTTTTATTTAAAAATAATACTCAGAGGCAAACCGCTACTAATTGCAATGCATTGTGTTGGAAAGAACAGTACATATCGTCGATGGAATTAAAGAACGCTGTAACTAAAAAAAAATCGTAAATACGTTTTTTGCATCATTTTTGTCAGAAAAAAAATACGCGTCTATTGGTCCCGGTCTCAGATTTCTAAGATGATAATAAATTCACTTACGCCGTCTGCGTTTTAAAAAATGCCAGTGTCTTTATTCTACTTTCATACATATTTTTAATCATTTAATGTTTCATCATGTACAGCGTTATTTAATTCCATCGACGATATACATATATTTTTCCTTATATTATTATTAAGCGCCTTAGGAATGAGACAAATTACTGTGAATTGATCATTCAAAGGCCAGTGTTATACCTTCACCCTTAAATGATCAACATCAATTGCTTCATCGTTGCATGTTGATTGTGTGTTGAGTGTCTTCGCTAAGTAGGTTAAGCTGTTATCTGCTACTTCCCAATAGGTGGCGCTCTTCTCCTGATCATTAATTTTTTTTGTTGACATTGGTTAAGGTGAAATAGAGTGGAATGTCGTAGAGCGACTTCTTTGTAGATGGTCTTCTTTGTGGGGAGGGGGGGGGACCTTTTTTTAAATTATAATTTTGAAAAAACCGCAAACTAACTTTTTCATTTCATTTCACCTTGCTGGGATTGGAACCCGGGCAGTTTGAGTTTTTGTGCGAGCACTCTAAATACTATACCACGCACCCCCCAGTTCTAATAAAAAATCCTTTACTCTTTTGTTGTATATTCGATCAGGTAGTAGAAAGTATTTAGATGACGTTTCCAATGGCTTTACTAATTTCTTCACTTCCACATATTTTGTCTAGGAATTAGATTGTACATTCGCTTACCACTTCTGCAAATTGGGTGGGAACTTTAGTGTTCCTTATTTAGACCTTTCTTTGGTACATACAGGCTTGACCCCTTTAGGTTCATCATATACGGTTTGTCCTGATAGAATTTTTGGTTGTTGGCTTGTCAGCTGAAATCAATGACTTAATATAGATCCAAGAATAGAAATCCAGTCTTGTTTAATCGAATGAATAAGTGTTTACGGCCAGTGAATAGGTCTAACTTTTTGAAATAAATTAATTTTGAAAACAAAAAAGTCTCCATAGCGCCCACTTTTCAGTTTACCGGCAACTCCTGGCTCATTTCGAAAGCCATAAGAACAGATGATGCAGCCAGCGTGTAAACAGTAAAAATCATAAATTTTAAGTGATCTAGTGGGGATATGTAATGGTTTGTAGATTGCTCACGCTTCATGTACATTTTGTTAATTTATAAAGTCATTTAACTAGAAATTAGTTTTATCACTGAGGAAAATTTTTCTATAAAAATTTTCTTCTTCGGTTAGTTTGAAACGTGCTTAATAAGCAATAATGCGACACAAAATTATGATTAATTGGCTTCAAATATGCACCGATATTTAGTTAAAAAAAACAAGATGAGAATGAATCGACGAATCGCTATTTCGAAATTTCCTTCAAGATTTTAAGACGTTATACAACAGTAATACTATATTCGATACGTACCTTTTTATCTTGCTGCTAACTTAAGAAGAGAAAAGTAAAATTAGTGCGTTGTAAAGGGTCAATAAATACGTGACATCCTTGATCACCGGGCCGATTATAAAGAACGCAGTGGTCTATGAAATTCGCGAACAGATTAATTCTTTTCAAAGTACATTTCCACAGTTTGGGGACATTGTTCTGCGGTTCAACAATACATGGTGCCTTGTTAAATATTTTGATAAATATGAACAAAAATATTAACATAGTTTGACATTCCCAGCTCTTCAACCATAGCTATCGATCATAGATGTTTTCATGCAGGTACAAAAACATCCGTTATAAGAAGAGAACGAAATTATGTAAAAAAACAATATCTTTTGATTCAAGACAGTGAACAGGTCCACATTTTAAATGATTTTTTTTTAATTTTCTATGAACTTCGCGAACAAATTTATTTTCTTCAAAATAATTCATGATGCCTTGTCAAACATTTTACTAAACAGAAATGTCAATATAATTTGACATTCTCAGCTATTGAAGCATAGTTATCGATTAACAAATTTCTCATGCAGGCACAAAACATCAGTATAAGAAAACAGAGACATTTTGTTAAAAAAAACAATATCCTTTGCATCACGACACTAAACCAGAGTAGGAAAATAAACAAAACTGAACGTTTGATCTCATTTTGTTGTATTCTTTACAATAAGTAAAACAAAAATAAAACAGAAACAGTGAGAAAGATTGTCCCATTTAATTTTGTATATTGTTTTTGTTTTAAGTACTACAAATACACTAACTCAAATGTGCGTAGGTACAACAAAAAATGAATGAGAAGAAAAAGGATAGGAGAGTAAAAGAGAAGAAGAAGAGAAAAAAAAACAAAGCAAGCACAAGAGCGAAAAGCTAATTGTTTCATTTGCGCTCTTTCTCATTTAGAAAGTATTTGTGTTTGTTTTGCTCATGTACAATACCATTAAACAAAATTTGAAAAGTTTATGACTTTGTTGAAACTTTTGCGAAATGTTTTGTTTGTTTGCCCACTCTGCACTGAACAGGTGCACATATTTATGGTCACTGCAGTGATAGGAATCAACAAATCTGGATGTGAACTGCTGATCTGTGCACAATATTTACGCAGTGATATATTATTATTTTCAAATTAAAAAAAAAAAATAGGGAAAAACCTTTAATAAACCTTTCTTTTTTATAGAAAATTAACAAAACTGAACAAAAAATTAAATAAATAAAAAATCTGAACCTGAACGGTTTTCTGTTAAAAAAAAGAAAACACAGAATTTGTGAACTGTTCTAGTAAATGTTGCCAAAATGTGTTTTGAAAATTCTTAATAGCCATCCTGTTTATTACTACAAAATATTTTCTTATTAAAGTCATTATCAGTACAGTGAACTCGCGGAAACGTGAACTAATTTTTACCAAGGGTGTTCACATTTTCAAATTTGTTCACCTTTTCGATCGGTAAGATTTTAGAACAAAAATATACATTTTAGCAATAGATATTGGCTAAAACTCAATCAGATTTGCAAATTTTATTAAAAAAAAGTATTATATAAAATTTTATTCAAACTTTTTTGCCATTTTTTACATTTTCGTAAATATGAAACAAAAAAAATTGTAATTCAAACGAATTGTATACATACATATATATATGTATATATGTACATATAAAGATATCTACTACTAAAGTTTCTATAATTAAAAAAAAAATATATAATACAAAAAGGGGTTAGGAATACTTATATGGGTGTAGCAAAAGAATTCAGTCTTCAATAAACTCCTTTTAAAAGACGGAATTTTTCCTAAATAGTACTTTTATTGGAAGAAATCACTTATCTTTTTTTGAGATGTGTATTTTTTTTTTATCCATCTTAAATATGGTTTTTTCCTTAAGATTTCTTAACTACACATGTGCATGTTTTGTTGGAATAGATAGCTAAATACATATGTATGTATTTATGTTGTCTTATGCTGGGATTCCCCAAATTTAAACGAATTCAAGAAATAAAACGAATAAAATTTAAAAAACAATTAAAAAAAATTGTTCACGTTTTAGAGCTATTTCACCTTGTTCACGTTTTAGAGTAGTCAATGCAAACATAAAAGTGTTCACATTTCCGAGTCGTTCATGCTTCCGGGTATTCACGTTTTCGCGAGTTCACTGTATTATTCTGTTTTATTAATTGCTTTGAAAATTTTGAATATTAAATAACATTCGGTGGGTTAGTCAAGTGTAGCAATTTTAAATGAATTGAAAATGTCTTTACAAACCATAATTTGAATGCTTAGAATTATGGTAAAATATTTAATTATAAATAAATAAAATGGCACTTTTGCACAAGCAAAGCAATTTAGGCCGAAAATTCATAAAATATTAAATAATTTCTTTGTTTGTGTATATGTGTGTGTGTGTGTCTTTTTATTACTTTTATTGTTTATTGTTTGCTTCTAAGAAAGTAAAATTAGAGAAAAATGAAAATACTCTTCAATTAATTAATTAATTAATTCTAAACAAAACTAAATAAAGTCAAGTATGACTTTTTAAAGCACTACCATGTAAAAAAACACTATCAGTGCTGATTTTAAAAATTTTCTTGATGTTATATTTCAATATAATACATTTCATTCATTTCCTTTCATACATTTTAACTGCCTGCCAGTGTAGGGCATACTTAATATTGTTTTAAGCTCATTAGGTTTCCAGCAGACCAGAAACTCAAAAGTATTGCAAAGTAGGTAAAAGGAAAATTATGCGAAATAGCAAAAAACTTATTTATGAATAATTATTAATAATCAAATGCTTTTCTTTGCTTTTTTTTCTTTGTTTTCTTAAGACTTGTTAAGTAAATAAACAGACACTAGTGAAGAGACTTGACTATTAAATAAAAACACTTAATGATTGGCTTTAGAAAATTAACAGGCTTATAAACATAATAAAAAACAATACAGAATTATATTCATTAAGATTTGAACAATAAAAGGCACAAATATTTGCACAAAAACAGAACTGGTTATTTATAATGGTTTAAAATTAGTTTTAAAAATATTTACTTCGAATTTAATTAAAAAAATTTTTTTATAAAAATAAAAATAAAAAAATACAAGCAATTATGTTTTACGCTTGAGTTGTTATAATTTTTTAAAATTAAAAGTAACAAACAAAAAAATATTTTACCTAAGTTCAGGCTACAATCGAATATCGCTATAACGAATCTTTTTTAAAACAAGTTTATTTGTTTGTTGCTAATTTACAGGAAACTAAAAGACTATAATAGCAAAACAAAGTTATGGGGGTGGGGAGTGCTTGGTGCGCTCGCACAAAAACTTAAACGTTTCAGGTTCAAATCAAAGCAAAGGTAAAAAATTAAAAAAATTTAGTATACAATTTGTTCAATACGATAATTTTAAATATAAAAAGGGTTCCTCCCCCCTCTCCCGACACCAGTCCATTAACTATGAAACCGCTCCCTGACATTTCACTCTGATCCACCTTAACAGTTGACATCAAACACGAATGATCAGGAGACCAGCGCCATCTATTAGGAAGTAGCAGATGACAGCTAAACCTACTTAGCGAAGGCACTCACCATACAATCAACATGCAACGATGAGGCAATTGCTGTTGATCATTCAAGAGTGAAGGTATAACACTGAACTTTAAATAATTAATTCACACAATTCGTCTCAAGAGTTAATTTAAATTAACTTACGCATTATCTCCAAAGTAAATGCACAAAACCAACCTTAATTTATACTGCATTAGGCTTTTTTAATATGGCAACATCGTATAAAATCAGTCAGTTTTTTGGCTAATTATTTACTACTGGTAACTATAATTGATAGAAAGTAAGCAAAGTTACAAACCTCTCAAACAAACTAACGTTCTCGTCTGTCTACGCTATTAATGCAGAAACTGTCATCTGTCAGGGCAAAATTTTAATTTGCATTAGCAAGATCTTAAGGCAAATTAACGTTGTCGTCTGTCTACGGTATAAGGCGCCTAATAATAATAATATAATACATGAAAAAATATTTACTGTCCTTTTCATAAATTCCAATATAATGCACAGCATCAGTAAAGGTTTACCCCTAAGTATTGGTCTCAATAAAAAAAATTAACAATCAAAAGGGCCTAAAACCTTATAAAAGTAATGCAGTTTCTATGTAGAAAGAAATTTTTGTTACCTTAACACAACGAACTAAATACTTGTACTTCGAACGATCTTTTAACATCCTTAGTTACCATCTGTATAGAATTCTAAACTTACAAGTTCACTACATATACACATATCTCTACAACCAACTACACAACAAAGAATAAATTAAAAAATTTATGCTACAGATTTTATTAAGTTTTAGAAATATTATATTTTTTATTTTTGTATGATTTCTTCTTCAATAAAATTTGCCAAAAATTTAAAATTTTTTTTGGCAGTTTGTAGAAAAACAGACAATTATGATATAAACCACCGGAACAAATGTATACGCCCTATACAGATTACCCAGTACATGTTAAAATAAAAGTAAATGTTTTAATAGAGAATAGTCAGAACTTTTTGCCAACAATTTTAGGTAATCGGAGTAGAGCAACGTGCAAACAAAGCAAAACCATATCGCAAAAAATCTTTCCTTACTCAAGCGCAATGGATACAAAATCTGAAAGCCGTAGTCAAAATCTATTTATTTTTCAATTGCTGCCAAAATTATTTCGGATTAGATTTCAAAAACTCTTTTTTTTTTGTTAGAACTCCTAACTTATATAACAATGAAAGTTTTTTTAACACTAAGCAAAGCCTTGAAATTAAGCCGTTAGAGAATTATCGTAATTACTAATCTCGTTTGTTTAAATTAAAGATAAGTTATCATAAAAAAGGAAAACAGGACAACAGAGAAGAGAGGTAGGTGGGAAAGACACATAGTCAATGAACCAATTATATACACTTAGCTCATAATGATTACCGAGCCACACTGATTTTATCACAGCAGAAAAAGAATTAGATCTCATTAGAGTTGTATACGAAGTGAAGTACTAGAATAAGGAGCCCCGGTCTCATGCACTGCACAAAGCCTAAAAAATTTTAAACGTCTGACTGCCAAACCTTGGCAAGCACATTTAAATGGCAAATTCTTTCCCTTTCAGAAATATTCCTGTGAAGGTAAAAGGCTAAACTCAATATTTCAGCGTACTTACCAATAATACAATCAACTGTTTACACTGATAAGACCCTAAACAAAAAGTAACGGAAATCCTTAAAATTTTCTACGCCCTGCCATTGTGACATCGACACCAAAGAGTCTTAGAAACAACTCTGCTTTTACTCTAAAAAAAACTGAAAATCTCCCTCATACTGGATTGTAAAGCAGCAGATATCTGAGTAGAAGGTAACAGTATCCATTTTTGCGGAACAAGGCTCTCCAAACAAGCTTATAACTCTTTTATTGTTCATAATGTCTCTATGACTCAAAACAAAAGCCACGAAAAAATTGATAACTGCCAAGCGTTGTCAAAACCTTAACCCGAAAATACTCTGAATGTTTTTAATTTTCTAATTCGGCTTAATCAAGTGCTAGAGGGATCAAAAGGAAAAGTGTAAAACAGAAGCATAAAAAGTCATACAAAATTTGGAGATTTATTTCAACTCCTATGCCCTTTCCAGTCTCCTGCCTAGCAAACGTAAACCCATGTATTTAGCGCATAAAAAAATACAAGGAATGAGGGGTGCAACAAGCGATGCAAATTTCGCAAACCACATGATCATATTGTATACGAAACATAAAAAAATCAATTTAAATTAATCTGCTTTTGACTAAATTTATTAAAATTTTGAATCATATTTTGAAGAAATAAAAACTGAAAACGTACTGATCATAAAATTATTTATCTGATCAACCCAGTTTTTTAAACCCTCTTAAAATGTCTGTGACCCTGGAGTATATGTTAGTCTCTTACGGTTGGGATATTCTGTAATTTTAGTAATGTAGTTTACACTTGCTATCTTATATACCAAGAAGCACCTGTTATTATTCTAAGAAATTTAGATTGCCGCCTTTAAAGCTTCTCTACATTTGATGGTGAAGCTAATATCCACAGTTAGATGCCATACAGCCACATAGGTTTCAATACTGACTTATACAAAAGCAGTTTTTGTTCCAAGTTTAGGGTTAAGTTAGTTCCAATAAGTTACTAAAGCTCGGCTTTTCTAAGTTTTATATGGATAATTAGGGAGATATATAGTTTGCCCACATAAGTAGTAGTAGTCCAGATTAATGATCAGACCTTTCTGGTACTCTCACTATATTAATCAAGATAGGCGGACAATTTCCCCTACTCAGTGTGAACCTAATTTGCACGCACTTAGAAGGGTTGACTTTTATCTTCCATTTTTGCAACCAAATTTCTAATTCATTTTATACGTTTTGAAGCGAAAATAAAAGAGCACATACCTATTAATTTTAAGTTACGAAAACCAAAAAGAAAGAATAGTTCATGAAATTACTTTGAACACAACTGCGACTATAATGCTTAATAATTGAAGCATAAAATATTGTGTAAAATGACGAACTACACAAAAAGATAGCCAAACGTGAAATTAAAAACAAATCAAAGATCTTAAGCTAAAAATAAAGCTTTTATTTAGTAGAAATTTTAAAAATATAATTATAATACCATGATTCTGTAAAAAAAATTCGTTTATAAATGTTTTAACCTTTAACTACGGAGGTTAGTTATTGACGTGGGGTAAATTTTACCACCTTTTGTTTTCCCAAAAAAATTAGTCAAAAAAAAATTTTTTATTTAATAATTTATTTTCAAAAGAAAAAGAAAATACATTTTTATATAAATATGATTATAATAATAAAAAAATCAAAGATTTAGTATAACAAAACAGTGACTCAACAGCGCTCAACCGAAGAAAACAAATTAAAAAATCTAAGGAGGGGGTAAAATTTACCACCACCTCAGTAGTTAAAGGTTAATCTCTATGTTAAAAACAAAAATAGAAAACGAAGTTTATTTTTATTTTAAATATTTTTAAACGTTCTGGAAAAAATACAATTAAACTAAATTTTCTTTAAAAAAAAGGCTATTAAGAAAATATAATTTTTTGAAAAATATGTATTGCTCTCAATTAAAATCAATTATTGTCAGCCTACTGTGTCGTATGAGTAATAATTAATTGCTTTTATCAAAAATAAATATTCATCATACGCCCGGGGGCCTCTCGTATTCAATTGTATTTTATTTGCAAAAAATTCAATTCATTCGTACAAAACAAAAGAAAAGATACATACATACGTACTATTTTTAAAATTTCTTTAAATATAAGAACAAAATAACATTTTATTTTTAAACATATCAAGTATTTATAAGTAAGAAATTCATTTTATTTGGAATCTGTTTTTCTCTTAATTTTTGTATGTGTATTCAATAAAATAACATAAATATTTTTATTTTAAGTCATATATCTTTTTTTAGTCGTTTGTTTTTTATAAGAGTAAAAAAAAATAATAAAAAATAAATAAATTAAAAGCGGAATGAAAATCTGTGGTAATTCTTTGATTTATGTTGTTGTTTTTTAATTTCTCTTTTTTTTCATTTAGTTCACATTTGTGTGTTTTTATATTGATTTCCATTATCTACCTTTTGCCTATGTAAAGTATTTATTGAATGCCAAAAATTCTTATCGAGTCATAAAATACAAAATATCTGTGCCAGTGTAAAAAGGGTATTTTAATATGGGCCTTGGAAGCATACCGGTTGAATGAGGACAACTAAATCTATCTATGTTGACTAGGATTTAATTTATGGAGTTTATTTTTTACATACAGTAAGGGACAAAATTGTTCACAAAATTACAAAAATTTATAATAAATCCAAAAAAGTATGTTTTATTCAAATATATTTTAATTTTTTTTACCTATATAGAATAATGTACATCTAAAAAACGTAAAAAGAACAAAATTTTAAAAGAATGTGTGTTAAGAGTAAAAAAAATAAATATTAATTTAAAAATTCACATGTGAACAATTATGACCGTTGTTGAATATTCCATTGATTTAAGGTCCTAATATTTGGTATGTACACCATTTGCTTTTTTAACTGCCTTAATTATTTTTGGCATACTTTTCACTAAATTCGTCAAGACATTAGGGTCAATACTTTCCCAAGCTTCAACAGCACGCTCCCAGAGTTCGTCTACGGTCTTTGGAGGGTCTTTTTGAGCAAAAATTTTTTCCTTTAATATGGACCACAGGTGTTCTAATGGATTTAGATCCGGCGACTGAGGAGGCCAATCCAAAAGCTTGATCCCATTTTCTTCAAACCAACGTTTTGTTATCTTCGCGGTATGCTTAGGATCGTTGTCCTGCATAAAGATGCTATTCTGTCCCGGATCTAAACCCAATATGTCGGGACTGGGAATGTATGAGTCTTCTAAAATGTCTATATAGTCTTTAGCACACATTTTGCCTCTAATTCGGCGAAGTACTCCAAGTTGATTCCCGCGAAATCAGCCCCAAGCCATTAATGAGCCACCTCCAAATTTAAGTGTTTGGCAAATACTTCTTTCTTTTACACCAACACTTTTATCCACCCATGTCCATTGTCGTCCGTCTGACCCGATTCTATTAATTTTTGTTTCATCGGACCATCTTACACTCATCCAGTCTTCAAAAGTGAATTTTTCATATTTTTTCGCGAACTCTAGGCGTCTTAAATTAAATTTGGAGGTGGCTCATTAATGGCTTGGGGCTGTTTTCGCGGGAATCAGCTTGAAGTACTTCGCCGAATTAGAGGCAAAATGTGTGCTAAAGATTATATAGACATTTTAGAAGACTCATACATTCCCAGTCCCGACATATTTGGTTTAGATCCGGGACAGAATAGCATCTTAATGCAGAACAACGATCCTAAGCATACCGTGAAGATAACAAAACGTTGGTTTGAAGAAAATGGGATCAAGCTTTTGGATTGGCCTCCTCAGTCGCCGGATCTAAACTCATTAGAACCCCTGTGGTCCATATTAAAGGAAAAAATTTTTGCTCAAAAAGACCCTCCAAAGACCGTAGACGAACTCTGGGAGCGTGCTGTTGAAGCTTGGGAAAGTATTGACCCTAATGTCTTGACGAATTTAGTGAAAAGTATGCCAAAAATAATTAAGGCAGTTAAAAAAGCAAATGGTGTACATACCAAATATTAGGACCTTAAATCAATGGAATATTCAACAACGGTCATAATTGTTCACATGTGAATTTTTAAATTAATATTTATTTTTTTTACTCTTAACACACATTCTTTTAAAATTTTGTTCTTTTTACGTTTTTTAGATGTACATTTTTCTATATAGGTAAAAAAAATTAAAATATATTTGAATAAAACATACTTTTTTGGATTTATTATAAATTTTAGTAATTTTGTGAACAATTTTGTCCCTTACTGTATCTCTGCCAGTTAATAAAATTAGTAACTCTAAAATATAAACGTTTTGTGGAGGCATAGTTCCACGAGCTTACCATCGTAATTGTTGTATTAAGACAACTCTTCTGAGATTACTATTTCTGTAAAGAATGACACATAATTGTAGCTTTGAATTGACGACCATTTTTTGACGGATTAGAGTTTTCAATAATACGACAAAATTATATATATTTATATAAAAACAGGTGTTCTATTAATCAAAATTCAGCACAGTTTAAACTATTTAAGATCGCTATACTCATCCTTTCAGGAGAACTATTTCCAGTGTTGTGGTTCACTGGTTCACAAAGTATGTCGTAGGCAACGATGCTGCGAGTAAAACCGTCCAAAAGATTCGAAAACAGTCAATGAGAGTCATTAATAAAAAAAAATTAAAATCTTCTTCAGCATTGATGCCTATTTTTGGTTCTTAAAATATTAAAATTTTCGGTTTTAGAGCAATGGCCATTCCAAAACGGCAACGATTTCATGTGAAAGTTGGTCTGGGACCGTTCTCGTTTCATAATTTCTTTAAAACGAAGTTAGTCAGACCATAACCATCAATGGCTGGTACTGAAAGAAAAATCCTGGGAAGGTGAAAAACTACAGTAACTGAAGTTCCGCTCTGAAAATCCCCGGGAAAAATTTACATGTGTTATATTAAGGCAACTCTTCTACACAAAAATTTGTTAAACTCTACTTGTTCAATAGTGTGAACTCTCGGGTTTTAAAGCACATACAAAAGTTTTAGTTGTACTTATGTATGTCAAGCATTTAAAGCGGAACCCTTTTAATTCGCTGTACAATTTTTTCTTTTTTATTTTATAGGCAAACTTTTGTATTTTGTACTCAATAAAAATCCATTGAAAGAATAATTGTATTTAAGTACTAGTACATGTATAGCATATTATGAAAATAATAACGAAAAATATTTATTTATTTTGGTTATATAAGAAGCTTAATGACAACAACAGTAACACCAATAACAAATATATTAAATTTTATATAAAAGTTAGCAAACGATAAAAAACTTTGTAAAAGCATTTATAATTTGGCCAAGAGTATAATAATAAAAGATTTCGTATTAAACCTACCTACCTACTCGTATTAAAAAATTATAACTTTTACAATACAAAAGACAAAGGCTGCCGGGATGAACAAATGATGGCGGACTATTGTTTGTTCCTCATTCGCGAAGATCCATCCGAAAAAACACGTAAAAGTTCAGGTCGCTCGTCATTTTAATTTAAATTTTTTGAATTTACGCCAAATACACTGCGTGAGCAATGAAATTTAAAATATTGTCGTTCCACAAAATCCTTAATAAAAACTTTATTTTTCTTTCGATTTTTTTCAAAATACGCTTTAAATATTGGTAATTAAATAAACAATTTGGTTAAAAAATAAAACATTCCAGATCTTCAATATAACGTAGGAAAAAATTTAAATGAAAATGAAAAATTTTGAAAAAAAACGTAAAAAATAGGCAAATTTTGAAATTTGAGGTGCCATATCTCAGCGATTTTTTATTAGATAGAATTTTCCAGCATATCAAGGGAGAAGGCATTCAATTACCTTTCCATCGATATGCCACTTTTCTCGATCGAACTTTTCGGTTGGACTCCACAAAGGTTTGAGTGGAGCCATACACCGAAAAACCCAAAAGTACCGTTATCTAAAAAACGGTACTTAGGAAAAAATAATAACTGCGTTTTTCGTGATCAGGAGGTCCCATTTAACTTATCTAAGCAAGTGGCGATTTTAGTATTTTTCCAAATTAAAAATTTGTAAACCTGTGTTATTTACGGTCCCTGAATTAAAGCGTTTCAGACGAAAACGTTTCACTTTTTGCATTCATAAATACGATGAAGTGTTTTTATTTCAACAGAATAATTTGGTCATAGACCCAAACAACTTAGAAATATCAAGCCGACAGCCGAAATAGACTTGTAACGAAAACCATCACAAATTCAAATTTTGCCATGAAGCATGTAAGAAAACTGCAAGGCGAGTGCAGAGATATGTCGTCAATTAGAGCAATAGGTTAAGTGTACCTCATTTACTTCTTAATCTACCTACTGTAGCGTACTTGTTAACTTTATTTCTTATTAACGATACATATTTCTTTTTACTTTTTAAAATTCAAACTTTAAAAATAGTGTTACAAATCTTCTGGCATGATGCCATAACTTAGCATTGAACTTTAATGGATTTGCTTCAGTAATGGAATTCAAATTTTCAAAAAAAAAAAAAAAGGAAGAAGAATGTAAAGAGTGCAACAGTACAATTGTAAAATATTTTATTTTCTTTTTTTTACTTGTTTTTAGTTTTAGTTCTATATTCTAAAAGCAATATTTGTATTTCCGTAACGAAATGTTGTTGTTTCTTTTCATTTTATTTTATTTTGTTGCTGAAAGACAACTATGAAGACTGAATAAGAAAAAGAAAGATTTTACAGTCAAGATGGTAACAATGCAAAAGAAAAAATGTTCTTGTTCATTTTGGAAGAAATAAAGACTGATGATGCCGCCTGCGTGTAAACAACACCAAATAGTTAAATTTATAGGATGTCACGGTTAAAGCATTAAATATCGTTTACGCTCCATATGAAATGATTTCACTACTGAAGATAATCTTGTTAAACACATCAGCATTGAATCCCATTGTTGTAATTTGTCAGAAAGAAAATTGCTCTGGAATATTACCGATTTGCAGTACGTAAATATATTGGGTCTGACGACTTGCAGGCTCGGGGTGATAGCAGGATAACAGCCGCGATAGCTAGTGCTATTGGGAAGCAGGCAACCAAAATTGGCATGCCGTGCTATCTGTCGCTATAAACAAAATTACTTATAATTTTCTCTGTTAATTCTCTATCTTGTGCAAAGATACAGAGCATCAACTTTGGAGAAACCGCTCTTCAAACATCTTAAGAAGCAGGCTGAGGCATTGATTGAGTGCTGATGTTTATGAATAGCATAGTACTCTATTAAGTAGCCATTTCAATCGTTCAGTAACGAGGATGTGGTCGCCTTAGTCCAGTGGTTAGTGTGTTGGCTTACTACACAAGAGCTCTGGGATCAAGTGCCAGCTCTGACATCTTAAATAAAAAGAAATATGAAAAAAATATTTCTCTCGGTCACTGCTAAGACTTCTGACACAAGCTCTGAAAGTAAACTGATTACTAATAACAAGCTTTTCAAGTCTATCGTTTGAAGTTGACGTTAAACTTAGGGTAGTCATGGATAAAAATGGACACACAAAATAGGGTTGTAATGGCCAATTACATATGTATTTCTGTAACGAGGAGTTGGAATCAAAACAAAACGTAAGCTCTAATTGAATTCTTTGACCAGCACTCTAACCAGCCAAACAACCACATTTGAGCGTCTGTTGTTGGAGCACACAATCAGTATATCGACAACTTCATTTCGTAACTTGGATTTTATGTGGATAACGGTGCAAACCCCAATGCAAAATATATCATAATGAGCCGTACGATAAGCTCGCTTGTTGAGAAAGACACGAAATCAAGAAATTCTGTAGTGCGTACATTACCATGATGTACAGGTCTGATCACATCTCTAACGCTTCTAAAGCCTTCAAATTTATTTACAATCTTGCAAATTCCATGCATAAGAAACACCATTATCATCCCATCATCCATGCACATTTAAAACACAGTCAAAGTGATATTTATTTTTATACGTTCTCCGGTTAATAAATCATCTATATTCCTTAATAAGTATATTTAAATCGCAGATATTTATCATACATATTACAGCCTTGCCAATATTAATCGTAAATAAAAATTGCACACTATTTCAAATCAAGCTGCAGGGTAAAAATGTTGTTTACAATCAGGCTTGTAGTCATTTAAGAAAAAAAAAAAGAGAAAAACTGCTAAAGAGAGAGAGAGAGAGAGAAAAAAAAAACCAATAGAGCATATCGTACTCATAGAGAGACTGTTTGTGTATTAAAGTATTTAAACAACAGGACTTGGTAAATACAGAAATTGATAAACAAACAATTGCTATTTTGTTTATCCATATATGATAACACACACAAGTTGTTTTTGTTGTAGTACTTGTTATTATCCTTGTAATGTCTAACACATAATTTATGCTAAATTTCTTGCTTTTTTTAGGAAAATATTTATTTTCTTGTTTATAGCGATTTTTATTATTTTTGCCATTATTATTATAAATCCATGTAAGTATATGGTCTTACCCACTCAATCACTCTCTTAGTTTTATTACGAGTATTCAATAGTTTACTCTGTTTTTGTAGATATTTATTCTATATAATGATACTTACAAAAGCACAAATGCTTTCTTGATAAAATAATTTTTATTTCCTTCTCATAATACTTTTGTTATATTCTGCACTACTAGCAAAAGAATTTAAAAATCTTTACAAAACGAAAGAAAAAAAACAAAAATTCAGAATATAAAACTACAAATTACATATAATAAAATGAAAATTTATTTTATTTTACTTCTCCCTTTACTTGATTTTTCTTTTCATTTTCTTTCATTACTTTTTTGATTTTTTTTTTCGTACTCAATTGCATGTAAAAGTTATATGTGCTGAGATCTGTTCTCTATACTCACTTACTTGTCCTTCTTTTATAACACTTTGTTATGCCCGTAAATATGCTGTGATTTACTGGCAAATTTAGAGTATTGTAGTCAGTTATAGAAAAAGAAAACTTAAAAATTAAAGTAAATTGCATATAATACGTAGTAATGAGGATGTAATAATGCCTGATTATTTCACATATTAAATTGTGAATTGCTTTTTAAAAAAAAGAAAAAATTTATCATAAATATAGATTCTATGAAAACTACTGCAAGCAATAAGAAAAGTTCATGTTTTATGTCATTTAGAAAGAGATTTTTTTAGCACTGTTTATACACTTATGTTTTCAAACGTTTACATAACATTCGTCATTTGCCTTTTTAAGACTTGGTCGTATGACTGCAATAACAGCTGCCAAGTTGTTTGTCAAATCTCCATCATTTTTTTTAGGGAAAACAATTTTAGGTGTTGAATATTTTATTTTTATTTTTTGTTTGTTTTTGATTATTAAAATCAATAATTTCTGACAAAGCTACACGAAGAAGTAGCGCAATATAACAATAAATATTTACAATTAAAAATCTTTCAGCTTAACAAAGATTTATTATTTTTTGTATTAAACAAAAAATGGTTATTAAAATTATTTTATAAAAATGTAATTATATTCCGTTCAATCAATGTATGTACTTCAACGCTCTTCATTGACTTAATGGCCGCCATAACTGTCTTGCCGAGAGGGGACTAATCTCAGTGTTATAAATAAATTTGAGCCAACTGTTGCAGTAAACACTAAACTATTATTGTACTTTTTGACTAACATTCGGTTTGTTTATTGATGGATAATAGCGTTCTATATTTGCTCAAAATTTAATTTTTTATACCAAAACATGTATTCTGTACATTAAGATGCCGAACAGTTGTCATAACAATTATACAAAGGGGACTATTCTCAGTGAGATGGAAAAATATGAGTCTACTGGTTGAGTAAAAATAAACTAGTGAATTTGAATGACACACTTACAAATGGCCTCTGAGTAGGGTAGCGCAAACAGATTCGAATTTAATGCCCACAAGACTCAATGTTGTTTTATCATGCATAGGCGTGGTGGTGATGACTATATGACTATGTGTAATGTAAATATTGAGGAGGCGGATGCTTCTTGATGTTCTGGGCATGAGAATTAATTGTGATATCCGTTGGAAAGATCAAATATTTCATTAAAGCATTAAAGTTTCTCAGTTTTTTAAAACGCTGCAAGAAAACTTCACACCATCCGACCTTCTCTATATTTATAATACATTTATCCCGACTAGAATAGAATAAAACTTTTATGTATGGGCCGGTGCTTCAAAGTCTACTTTAGGGCTTCTCGACAGTTTACAGAAAAGGACGAAGTTGATTATCAACGACGGTAGGGTATTCAACCCTGGATTCGATGGAGCATCGGCGTAATGTGGCGTGCGTTTCTTTGTTTATCGGTACTACCATGGAAGGTGCTCTGACGAAGTAAAGAACTTGATTTCGGATAATTGCATATTTTTTCTTTTTACTTGTACCTCTCTCAGAGCACATCATTTTGTAGTTGATTGTCAAGTGAAACGCACAATGTCTTATAGAGAGAATTCGTTTTTAAGCCTCACCAATCGTTAATGGAACAATCTTCTAGCGAATGTTTTTCCTGCCAATTACGGAATCGATAAGTTTCAATCAAATGTCCACAAGCACTGCTCCCTCTTACCATTACATATTTTCCTAATGTGTAAGACAAAGAAAACCCAACTGACAGTGAAAGTAGACATCGATTTGATCTTTCGCAGACCGTAAAAATGCACTTACTGTACTAAACTCAACACGATATATGTTTTGAACTAAACCTTGTGTTATTTAAAAACTGGACCTAATTTTCAATTAAAAAAGTCAAACTAGACAATTAAGCTCATATCTAAAAGAATGAATTGTCGAACTTGAGATTATACCATTTTACTTCTAGAATATTATCATGAAGCAATCACTGTTTTATGTGGCTTTTGAGTTGAAGGACCATACTTTTTTATGAGTTTTGCTGACCAAGCCATCATAATTAACGAAAAAGGCTATGGACCAATTGCCATTAATTCCTTGCAGCTTAAATTGTATGATATGCCGTGGTCTAATGGTTAGTGTATTTGATTACTACTTAAGACAAAGGCTCAGGATTCAAACCTCAGCTCTGACATCTTGAAAAAAAAATATAAAAAAGAAAAAAAATATATTTTTTTCGGCGACTACCTTTTAGCAGTCTTCAGGCAAAAGCTCTGAGAGTAATTGATTGCCATTAACAAGCTTCTCAAATCTGTCATTCGGAGTCGACTTTAAATTGTAGGTCCCAGAACTCCTGGATACAAATTTACCCACACAACAAGAGTGCTGCGGGAAGCTAGGTCGTAACTCTGAAACAGGGTGTTATTGGCCATTTACGTATGTATGTATATATGAATGAATATGAATAATGTCTGGTTTCAATAAAATGGCGTTACGTGCCTGCATGAGAAACTTACAGGCACGTTCATCTTAAGTGGAGGAGAAGTGTTTTGACCGTGATAAACTCTTACTTTCGTATTTTTCTAATAATACAGGCTTCTGAAAATAATGCCATTGGTTCTATATTGTAAATGAAAAAGAGCATTTACTTTATAAAATTCAAACAAAAGACCGGAGTTCAAAATATAAGCAACCAATTCAATATAAGAATTGAGAGTTGCAGTAAACTTATGCGTTATAAAGTTTGCTGATGGTTTGGTATATGCACCACCGAAATAGCTTTGCTTACTTCTCATAAGCAATTTTATTTCATTATGATGAATATATTTGAGGATAAATAATTACAAAGAATAATATTTATTTTTTTTATATCGCTTGTATTGTTGGGCTGACAACAAAAAATTTACCAGAATTTTTTAACATCATTTCTATATCGTTTTAAACAATTTAATTACAAAACAAATTTAATATCCCTTCTTAGCTTATTTCCCAAAAGAAAAAATCCAGGCCGTTAAAAAAACTAAATATTTCTAAAGACATTCTGTAGAATAAAGGAATACAAACTGAGAATAATTTAATTTCAGCTCGACCATTAACTTTTCTCATAAAAAGCACAAAAGAAAAAATAAAAAGGAAAAATTACATTTTTAAATAAAAATAAAACGTTAATGGAAAAGGTGTTAGCAAAGTGTAAAGGCTAAAGGGTAAAAAGATAAAATCAAATCAGCGTCTGTTATTTTTTTTTTTTTGCCGTTTTTCTAAAACTTTTATTTTTAGAAAGCAATTATTTATTGGCTGTTGAGACAAGTACTTTGCAAGAAAATAATTTTATTCCTTTAACAAAAATTACTTTACAAAGTTGAAAAGCAAAAAAAAACACAAATCAGAGCGTGTTTAGCACTTTAAACTTTGAGACAACCCAGATGATACCCTATTCATTATTAAATTTCATTTAAAGAATTGAATATTCAAGAAACCTTAAATACTTTTCTTGGTAATCATTTTTTTTTTTTAATTATAGAATTTAAAGTTCCTAGTCTTTTTTCGGAATATTTTAATAATTAACAGAGTCAAGACGCACTAAGCATAGAAAAAACAATTTTTAAAACCCCTATTCACGCTTAATTTAAATTGCATAGATACATATATAATTGGCTATAATTCAGTTTTTCTGGAGACTGATATCTTTTTTCTGTAAAACTAACGTTTCAGAACGCTTGACAACTTTTATTCACAACAAAAACAAATTTAGTTTTTTATTTTTGCTTTCAATATGAACTACAAACCGTAAATAAAAACATTTTTTACAGAATAGGGGTAATATTTTCAACATTAAAAAAATTTTTTTTAAAACAAATGAAGGTTGAAGAACTTGTTTACTATAATATATTTATTTGTGTACAACAGTCAACAACAGTGCTACTTTTATTTGACAATCACAACAGGGTTGCATGTAATTTTTTTTCATGGCTGTATTAAGGTGCAGCAGAGTTGTAAACGAATCATTCATTTTTGAATTAACTCGTGAATCATTCATGCAATGAATTAGAAAAATTTTGAATTAATTCTTTTCTCCAAAAAACGAATTGAATTAAATTTGAATCAATTCATTTGAATTAAGCGAACATGAATTGCAATTCATTTTCAATTCAAATGAATTGGTAAAAAGAATTGCAATTCATTTCCAATTCATTTGAATTGAATTGATTTTGAATTAATATAAATAAGTTAGAAAAAATGAATTGCAATTCATTTCCAATTCATTTGAATTGATTTTGAATTAATTCAAATGAGTTAAAATATGAATTGCAATTCATTTTACCAATTCATTTAAATTAACTCGAAAAATGATTTTGTTATACATTTCCAATTTACTTGAATTGAATTGATTCTGAAAAAAAGACTGCAATGCAAAAGCATCACCCTTTTTCCAAGTACTTCTACTCTGTACTTTATAATAAAAATATATCCACTACTAATAACGAATCACCCATTTTCTATTACTTTTAATCCAAGTAGTTATTACTTATTTATAATAATTCTCTTAATAATATAATAATAATTATAATAATTCTCATAAGTATTACTAAAGTATTTGTCCTTTAATATTCGTGCGTCACAATATTTCATAAATTATTAATAGGTTTTAAATACTGAATGTCTTGTTATTCAGCGTATATCAAAAGCGACATAAGTAGTACTTGAAGGACCAAACTCCGAACACCAAGTTTACTTCAATTGAATGCAATTCATTTTTGATTTGATAAATTTGAATTACAAGTTACTTTTCTAATTCATTTGAATTAATTCCAAATCATTTCAATTCAAATGAATTAGAAATGAATTGCGATTCTTTTTACCAATTCTTTTGAATTAAAAAATGAATTGCAATTCATTTTGCCTAATTCAAATGAATTGCAACTCATTTTGCCTAATTCATTTGAATTGGAAATGAATTGCAATTCATGTTCGCTAAATTCAAATGAATTGATTCAAAATTAATTCAATTCTTTTTTTTGTTGAAAAGAATTAATTCAAAATTTAGCTAATTCAAATGAATTGAAATCAAAAAAGAATGATTCATTTACAACTCTGAGGTGCAGTAATGGGAAAATGATTTTAAATAATACTTTACAATATGTAGTTATAAAAAAAGTAATAAAATTTGTAAGAATTATTTACATAATAATTGTTTGGTCGATGGTCCAATTTTTATTCATCAGTTTATTGACCATTACCACCCTGTTTCAGAGTTACCGCCTAGCTTATCGCGGCACTCATGATGTGTGTGTCAATTATTATTCATAAGTACAGGTACCTTCAGTTTAATGTCGGCTCCGAACGACAAACTTAAAAAGCTTCTTCATGGCAATCAGTTACTCTTAGAGCTTTTGGAAAAAAACTGCTAAGACGTAGTCTCCGAAAGAAATATTTTTTTTATATTTCTTTGTTTTTTAAAGATGTCAGAGCTGAAAGCTTAATTTAAATTAGTTTCAGATTGTGCTATTCAAAGCTCATATTCTGAAATGTTTCTATAAAAGGTGCGGATGAGAAACAAACTTAAATATACAGCAATGTAATCCAAATCTTCATTTTCTGTACACAATTGTGCTACAGATGCATTTCATTTATTGAGAGTTTTGGTTAACTACGATATACAGCTTTTCTTCAATCAATTTTCTCAGAGCTGTACTTGAACTTATGGCTCACAATTGAAGCCAACAATTCAGCAGATTTTAAGTAAGCAACTTGAAAAATTTTATCAATTAATAAAAAGCAAAACTGACAACAAACTATGGAACAAAAAAAAGGACGAACAAAGTAATCCATAAAGTAGTCTTGCGATACAGTGAACATGGAATCATATAATGTGTTATAAACATATAACATAACCAGTGTAATTCAAAAGTCTTAATTCAAAACCAACTTTACGTCGAATTAACCCAAACCGAAAGAGGCGCTAAGCATAAAACTACGGCTATTAATATATGAAGGCAACGCAAAATAATTCCATTCTAGACCTCAAAAGCAAATTATTAATAACTATTTTGAGCAGATTCGATGCTGCTACTATAGATGATACCTTAGGAATTCCAAGATTATATATTATTGATCCCTATTTAAGTATTGGGCGAACTAAGGAAATGTATAACTGTTTGCTGATAAAGGAATTAAAAAACTTTTTGAACCAGCGTTTCATAAAACTAAAAGTACTATTAGCTACGATGACCATGAAAATTGAGTTTATGATGCAATAAGTCATAAGAGTATTATAAGTTGGGTTTAATTTGTTTATCCTGAAAAATGGTAGGTGTTTACACTCTTACCCCCCATATTTATAAAATTTAAAATATATTTGAAATTTATTTTAGAAAAAATTGTATAGAAAACTTAACATAAAACTCATTTTAAATTTGTTTAAATTTTTATGAATAAGGGCCTAAAAAAAACCTAATTGGTCAAGCTTTTTAAAGAATTAATAATTTTTATGTCATCAGCATATATTAAAACTTTACATATCAAGATAATGGAAGGCAATTCATTAATTAAAAAACCAAAAAGATTCGAAGCGATATGACTTCTCTCGAGAACATCTGGGGGGACACGATATCTTCTAATATTTTTGTATTCTTTTTTTCAAATGCAAAGTCAGCCTTTGTAAGGTTGTAAAGCTAAAACCTATTCCCGATAATTTATTAAACACAATATGGTGATTTGATTTTTGGAAAAAAAGTTCTTAAGTTCTTATAATAAAGAAATCATTCCAAATTGAAACCATGCTAGATATCTATGGCCTCCAAAAATTCTCGCACTTTCAATCTTCTTACGGGTAACAAGGATTAAGTGAATTTTTTCAATAATTTCTTTGACAGCTCCAAACAAATTTAGTAAAATGATTTTTTACCAATATACGCTGCAATTTCAACAAGCCTTGACAACAGTTAATAGACAGATGCCAGTTGATAGGAACTGCTGAGACGGGCTAATATCAAAAAGTCAAAGACTTGTTGACCCCATCTAGAAAATTGTTTTTTTTTTTACCTTAAAGTTCAAGGTGTTACAAAGATCACACAAACTTTAAAAAAAAATTTAAACAGTATTAGTACTGATATATTTTTTACAGTTCTTTATTAGCTTTTTTTAATCCAAATTATAATGAAATTAACAAAAAAGAAAAATTATTTTTTTAATATCTTTAAAAGTACAGTCGAAACTCTCTATAACGAATTCCAAGGGACTGGATATTTACTTCGCTATAAAGAAAATTCGCTATATGGAAAAGAAAAACAATATTGTTCCTTTTAGCATTTTTTATTTGTAATAGTCAGTTATTTTGGTTTGAAGTACATTTTCCATATTTCTTCTTCAATGCAAAGGCAAACGGATAGCGACTGCAAGAAATGTGAAAGATGGTAATGATTCCAGTTGTCACTTCCATAGTTCGGTGGTTCCCCTCTTTTAATTTTATTGTAAATAAACGATTCAAAGTATCAGACTCTGCTTGTGCGTTGTGAAAGCAACAAAGTACACACAGAGCAACAATAACAACACCAAACCAAAGCGTCATCGATTTCTTTTTTGTGTGCGTGCGTTCGGTTTTACCTAATTCGTTATATGGAGATTGAAAACGCTTCAATCTTGAAGTTACGGTCGCACAAATGCTTCGTTATAAGGAAATATTCGCTATATGGAAATTCGTTATATGGAGATTATAATACACTCAAAGTAGACCCAAAACACAGTGTTCTTATAATTGCTTCGTAATAAAGAAAACTTCGTTATACAGGAGTTCGTTATAGAGAGTTTCGACTGTATTTGTTAATATTTATTTCACTATGAATGGAAATTGGAATTCATTATTTTCTTTTATTTTTTTATATAAAACAATTTTTATTATAAAAATGTTACCATGACAGCCATTGTCAGTCATCATACAAATTATGACCAAAAAAATTACGATTTTAATGTCACAAAAGCCACATAATATTGAAAGGTTAACAGAAATATAATTTTATTTTCTTTTTTTTTACATATTTATGTTTAACCAAAAGGTCTTTTTTTAACAAAAAAAAAGAACTTAAAAAGCAAATATTAATTACAAAATTTTAACGAAAAAAATATCATCAACAACAACACAGTAAATGGCTATCATTTCAGCGAAAAAAAAATTTTTTACCGTCTTCTTATACATAATCTATTGCCTATGGCAATGAAACTGTTTTTTTTTTTCTTGACTTATCAACTAAAGTGTGATTTTTTAAGAGCTATAGGAAAGTTAAAAAAAAAAACATAAAATTCAAAATAACTAATGAAATCTTTATTTGAATCGATAGTACGGTCCATATAATTTAATGTTTGAAGATTATTTCACGCAAATGTTGACCGTGACTGCGCCTCAAATGGTCCATCCGCTTAGTCCAATTATGACATACTCTTTCCAACATTTGGGCCGGTATCTCACGAATAAATGCTTCAATGTTGTCTTCCAATGCGTTAATTAAAGCGGGCTTGGCTGTATAGACATGAGCTTTAACATAGCCCCACAAAAAGTAGTCTAAAGGCGTTAAATTGCACGAGCTCCAAAATGCAGTTGTTTGAGCCGATGTGTTAGAGCTCGCATTGTCGTAGTGAAGAGTAATCCGTCTTCTGCAGTTAGTTTTCCTAACAACTGGCAAACAAGTGGTTGTGTACCACTCAGAATTCACTGTTTTGCCTTATTCTAGTACTTAGTATGGTTGCGACATGTAGGTTTTTCGTGTACTATGCACTCAGAAGTGCTTCGTGCGCCAACAGCTTTTGTTGAATTTTGAAACACTCATACAATAGACAGCTGTTTACTTTCGAGCTCATACACGTAAGTCCACAATGCATTATCTGTCACGATGTCATAGACATGTTTATAGCGCAGCGATCGTATTTCTTGAGCATTTCTTTCTACTAAAGTTTATGCAATGTTGAATGAATGCTGTTGCCACTAATGCATAACGTTGTCTGAATCTTACGATAGGTCACATGACGATCTTGCAATATAAGTTCACGCACAGCATCAATGGTTTCCAGTAGAACAACTGATTTTGAACGAGCTTCACCAAATTCGACCACAATTGAATTCACCATACCATCGATAAATACTGGAGCTTGATGGAGTTTCATCGCCAAAAATTGAATTAAGTTCATCCATGCACTGTTGCCAAGTTAATCCACGCCGAAAGTTGTAAAAAATAATCGCACAAAAATATTCAGGATTTAATTCCACTTTTGGGCCGAGATATTCCTTTTAAGTTACTGTAAACAACACAAGTAGCGCTCGCATGTCAAAACGTTCTGAGTACGTACATCCTCAAAAATGTCCAACTCGTGTAAAAGGTACTTTATTTGAATTGCTGTCTGGTATTTCCCTTTTATTTGTTTTCTAAAACCTTTTACTCTTTTCCTATAATAAATATTTCTTGTTTTAATAAAACATTTAACTTATGAACTCTACGGGTTTCTGTTTCAATATTTGCAGATTTATTAAAATATTACATAGACTACAATGGGCCTCATAAATTCAACAACAAAAAATCTGACAAAAGAATAAAATTAATGTCAGTTTTAATTTCCTTTTTTTTCCTAGAAATTTCATCAAAAAAAAATTAAATAAGAAATAAAAATAATTATTACAATATATTGAATTGTATATTATTTGTGCACGACATACAATTATGTTATAAAAAATTCACAAATGTTATGTGTGGGCAGATTCATGAATTTGGTTTCAAATAAAAGAATTCAACAGCTGATACTCTGCCATAGAAACAGATAATACAGAGACTCCATATGAGTTCATTAAAACAAAATTTGAATTTTTGCACCCACACAACATTAAGTATTGTTTATTAAAATATACGAGAGTCGAACGGTCAGTTTAAATACATTAAAATAAAGTTTAACAACAGCATCAGTTGATAGCCTCGTATTCAAATTTCCAATGCATTTAATTTCTTTACACTTGATTTACTGTTTGATTTACAAAATCATTCACTCGTAATCTCAACTTTTATGGAACAAAATATTTAACAAATATATTCACAAATAGATACCAACATACAGTTAAACACCTTTATAACGAACCCTATTAACGTTAAATTTTTTATAGCTAGCGGGAAAGTTCCATTAAGACATTTCCATTGAAATTACAATGGAGACTGTCAATTACGTCTCTTTACCACGGTCTTTTCTTGTTTGTCATAACCGTATGTTACTATTACTTTTATAAATATACACACACATATGCATGCACATACGTATACATACAAATAAAAATGACAATCAAATTGCCATCTCACCACAACTCATTTTCATTTACCAAATCAAAATGATAAAAATTCATTCAGGCACGTTTTGCTGCTCTTCTTCTCTAAAGGCTGACTATTGTTACAAGCGACCTCTACACTTGGACCCACATTAAAAAAAATGTTTAAATGAAATTGATTGTTTATGTCAAATGGCAGGAATTAATTGATTTAAAGTTGTATTCTTTTAATTTATCAATTGTAAAAAATAAAATCAGAAACAACAACAACATATTATTAAAAAAATAGTATCACTTAAGCATGACTCTGTACAACCAAGAATAAAACGTTATACAAAAAAAAATTTAAAAAAAAATTATTTAAAGTAACAACTTTAAGCAATTATAAAATGCATAAAATATTTTCCCAAAAACGCCTTTAAATAGACAATAATATTACTTACTCTGTAATGATCTAAAATAGGCAATGAAGTGTGTAAAATGCTTAGAAAAAACTCCTATTTAAAGCATATTACGTAAAACCAGGATTAACAGAAGTTTTTCATAACGTTTTTTTGTAGAAATATAGTAAATTTTCTTTTATAATGCAAATTCTTTTTAATAATACAATGTTATAAAATCTATGTTGAGTTTTTTCATTCAATCTATAGATTCCAAATATACAGCTGCTTACTCACATAATGGAACACAAAAAAATTCTTATGCCACCATTTTCAAAAGAGAAATAAAAGCTTTTGGTTGAATATGAAAACTTTAATTTTTTATTTTATATTTTTTTGGTAAGGATACAATAAATTGAAAAACTTTAGAAATTTATGTAAACTATGTAGAGAACAGCACACACAAAAAACAAAACAGTTTGTACCGGTATATGAAGTGCGACTACCACTAGTTTTTTTGTTATAAACTTAACCAAAAATCTTTAAATTAAATTTTTCCCTAAACTCATATTTGTTTATATTAAGCCATTTAATAAACTCTACAAAGAAAACTTAAAAATTCAAATTTTAATAATTGTTTTATATTTGAAACACAAATATTTTTTTGCTAAAATCGTCTAAGTAAGTTTTATGAAAACCTTAATTTTTAATAAAATTATCCAAAAAAAAAAAGAAAAATCAAATGCTTTTCAATTTTAATTTAACTATGATCTACAATAACAATTAGTATTGTTTTATGTTTTATACTGGGTGATATTTCTTAGCAACTTTCTATTTGTCAACACTGTTTTTGGTAGTTCAGCTGTTTTTGTGTAACATGTTACTGTCAAACATGTTCAGTTTGGCCTATAGTGTAACCATGAATCAACTTAAGTATAAAACAAAAAAATTTAGAGTGGGCTAAGAGCCGAGCACTCCTTCCATTTAAAAGTCAGTTTGGGCGACCTTCTGAATCGGCTGTTTGAAATTTTATGATTAAATTTTGCATCAGTATTAAATTGGCATTAAACAACCAACACTCATCTCATAGTAAAAGTATTACAGCTGTATCTGCCAATGTTGTTGGGCCTCCATTACAAAACTTTTAAATAGTATTTGGGTGTAAAACACTTTAAAATATAGCAGGTGCAAAAATTTAAAATTCAACACCTCCACAAAAAAAAAACTATTTTCAACTTTTAATTTTTTATTGCCGAAAATCTTAAATAAGCATATTCTGCACCAGTTCCGCTAGTTCTTTAAACGGCTTTAATGTTGAGGCATCTTGATAGGAAAAAATTTTTGAGCAAAATAGGCTTATTTTAGAACATGCATCTTTGCCAATATATTCCGACCAACTAACAAAAGGCAGTTTCCCTCACTGGGACTCATGAACTTTTTCGTCATGTCTGATTTCAAAGCGGGTATTAGTTTATTGGCAATTGAATCAAAATTTAGCTGTCCTATGGGGTTATAGCAGACGTTAAGTAATATTTGATTATACTTTTTAAAATAATTTAGATTATCGCAAAAGTGATTTTGCATATGTAGCATTAAGGTTTCCAAATACAAAAAGCAAGTTTTTTTAATTTTAAATGTTAAACTTTATTGTTGCGCACTTTGCTCTGCCTCACAGACATATATTAGATCCTTTTCTTCCAATTATAAAGATGCTGAGACTGTCTTCATGGTATCTTGTATTTTATCAATGCCATCTTTATCTTTAAGCTCAGAAATCAGTCTTGGTTTTAATATTCTGGGAATTAAGGATAGAATACTTACGTGAAATCTAACTTCAAGCGATGCATTATACATATTGGCGATATACATAAATAAAAAGTATAATCCGTATTCTTTATTACACATTATGTTATGAATAATTTGTGCAGTCTTTTTCGCCTCTGCTGACGCGATTATCGAAGTAATTAAAAATCGTAAAAAATCCATTCATCATTCATAAATAAATCATTAAGATTTAAGACAAAATTAAGTTTATCCATGTTGCGCAAAAATGCCCGAAAATCTCCTTAAATATATATTACGATTCTCAACATATCCCCTCATCTCCAAAATAAGTAGTTTTTCTTCATTTAGAGAAAAATCCCCAGTTTAACGAAAAATCCCCTAAACTGGCAACTGTGGTCTGAAATTATTTTCAAAGACAAAGCTCATTTCTGTTTGAATGAATATGTAAACGAAGCAAAATTTCCCCTTTTGGTATTATAGCATTGCAAGAACTTTCAATGCCTTCCGAAAAATGCACTGTTTGGTGGGAATTACAGGCATAATTGGACCGTACTTGTCCAAAGATAAAGAACGTCGTAAAGTCACTGTAAATGGCGAGGACTACAATGCGATGATTACAAACGTGTTTGCCCGAAAAGAAAGAACTGGCCTAGGGTTACATGTGGTTTCAACAATACCGTACTACATGCTACACACCACGCAAAACAGTGTCTTAATTAAGAGGAGAGCTCAGTGAACAATTTACTTCACGTTGGCGGCAACAAACTCTTACAATATTTTTTGAAGGGCTATGTAAAGGCTCATATCTATAGGGAATAGCCTGCAACGATTAACACACTGGAAGCTTATATTAAATTTTAAATTAATTACATTTGAAGCAACAAAAAACAAATACAAGAACTATTTAAATAAAATATATAAAATATTTCTTAAATGCGAACGTATCTTTAAACTCAATTATGACAATTAATCACTGCTATTTAGCTAATATTGTTTTTTTAAGGAGGATTATAAAACTAGCTTCCTTGATAAGTGACTCTGGAGAAACCCAGTACATTCTCACCTCACTGGCATACTACACACCCTCTTATTCAATGGGTACTATAATATTAACACTAGTAAATTAAAACATAGTCATGATATTTTTTTCATAAAATTAGAAGCTCTTAGAAAAGCAATAAAAGAGCATTTAGCTTTAAAATAGCCTAAATTATTTACACTCACTTAAAATGACCTAAAAGTATACAAGTGTTTTAGTTTTGCTAAATAGATTTATAAATTGTGGTTTAAAATTAAATAGATTTGGTGTTTATGATATCGCAGTATTTTTGTTTATTATTTTTTGTTTGTTTAAATTTTTGGTCATTTATAAAATCAGCCATAAAATAGGCTGATTTTTTAAATTAGCATAAATTAGAATGTGACCAATAATAAATCATTGAAAGTATTTTTTAGCTGGAGTCGAAAACAATTGTTCAGTTTGGCTAGTGTACTATTCCTTCACGGACATCATTTCTTCTTTAATTACCAAAAAATAACATTGCAGTTAAATTTGATCTAATTAAAGCGTTTTCTGATAAAAACCGAAAGTATTTTTTGTTTTTGTTCTAAACAAATGGTTTGTTAACGAATTTCGATTATTTTACTAAAAAGTCATAAAATTATGCAGTACATTTAAACAACATTTAAATCTATATAAAGCCTAAAAGTAGTACGTGGTCACTGTTAATATATAATAAATCATACAAAAAATACACAAATAACAAACAACTTTGTGAGTGTTTAATTTTTTTCCTATAAGTAGGCAATAAATTAAAATGCAAAGGCCTTAAAATTTAAATTTCAAATATTTAACATTTGCTGAAAACAAATTTATAAAAGAAAGAGATGAAATATGAGGAGTGTAGAGGAGCAATCAAACTATCGATACCCATAACCTTATTTTGAAAACTGAAAATAGCAAATTGTGTTGTCGTTCCTTTCCAGTACGGTTTGACAAGTCTTTGTATATTGTTTAATACCAGCATAACGCTCAGAAGTATAGAAAAAGTTCATAGAGCACTTCGTACATTTTACTAGAAGCATAATCATCCTATAGTGAGAATATTGAGAGGAGATATTGCTGCTGTAGCTCGAAGACTTAAAGACAACGCAAAAATATCGATTCGTCGTTATTCTCAATTCTACGTGCTGATCTTGGTTTACGTGACTATCACACAGCTCGTGCAAAAATTGAAACCAAATGACACAACCATGAAACCAATGATCGTGGTATAGTGGTTAGAGCGCTCGCACAAAAATTCAAATAAAATTGCGGCTTTATAAAAACTATAATTTAAAAATAAGAGATTCCCCCACCCCACTCAACAAGAAACTCACTGACATTCCAGTCTATTCCATCTTTGAAACGAATGATCAGGAATACAGCACGCCACCTTCTGGGAAGATAACAGCTAACCTACTTAGTGAAGATGCTCACCACTCACAATCAAAATCCACTACAATTGCTATTGATCACTCAAGGGTGAAGTTATAACACTGGCCTCTGAGTGGTCAAATTGACAGCAACTTTTCTCATCAACAAAAAAGGCGCATAATAAAAAAATTAAATAAATATGTCAATGTATGTACACAGAGGGAAAAAAGGCGTTCTAAAATTATTTACCAAGGGTATCAAATTAAGAACAATTTGTGAACAATATTTCGTTTACTTTCGGTACCAAATCAAGCTTAATGCGTTATTAAAATAAGAACAAATGGCACAAAATACCATAAATTAACAAATCACGAACAACCGGTAGTAAATGGTATCAATTTCGGTAGTTTTCTACCACTTTTTTTTCTGAGTGTATCCTCAAATTCCACTACAATGCACTGCATGAAGAGGGGTTTACCCCTGAGTATTGGTCTTAATAAATTTGTTCATTTTTATAAAATTATTATCTTCAGTAAAAAAGCTAAAGTCTGTTTGAATTATTACATCAAAACTAGCAAAAATCGTCGTATAGGGATCGAAGACAGTCCTCCATTTGTTAACGAATCACCATTGCATCCATTAAAATTGATTACTTGGTGCAGCTGGCAGGATAACCGGTCCTTTTTTCTTTCGAAATGACCAAGGGGCCGCCGTATAGGTAACTTGCGATATTTATTAGGCCCTGCTGACTGAATTTTAGTTTGTAAAGAATAATTAACAAGATGGCACAACTTGCCATAGCGCATACTTGACAATCGATTTGTTGCAAAATCTATTTTGTAACAAATTTCTATCTAAAAGGAGAAAGAATTAAATTAAAATTTCTATATAGGACGATTAAGATTATATAACTGCAAACCTATTTTTACATTTATTATTTTTTTTTTTTAACAGAGTAGTGAAAAATTTAAATTTTGAAAAGCTGACAAATGTTAAAACTTAATTCATATAAAGCTTAAGGGGAGCGATATGTCATTCAAAAATGTAAATATAGTGTTTAAATTTGCTATTATTTTTTTTTTCCTTTTGTGTCTTATGGCGACAATTCTTTTAATTTAATGACTTCTTTTATTTGTTAATTAATAAGCTTCTCAATCGTTTACAATCCGTGTTCTGTATTCTGTGACATTCAGTTTGTGGTCAATTTAAATTTTACATATTTCAGTTAAAACGACCAAATCCGTTATTTAAATTACATTTAGCTGTTAAAATAATATACATATGTGGTTACAACATGGAATTTAGTAGTGTGATTCCATATCGTGAAGACATAATTTTGTAAAAAAAAAAACTTCAGAGAAGTGTAGCATTTTATCTTTAATCTGTGATCATATTTCAGTGTCTTTCAATTATGTAATATGTTCTTTTTTATTATTATTATTATACGACTAAACTAAAAAATGTTAGAGAAGAACCCAAGATTTTTTCAACTTTTGTAAAATACTCGCAGCTAAAATAGCGGCTATTTTGTCATCTATTAAGTGATATATGTTAAATTTGGTTTTCCATTTCAACATGAATAGACTTGCGCTTACACATACATATCTCTATAATTGCCATTACAACCCCGTATCAGGGTTACGGCCTAGCTTCTCACAGCACTCATGTTGTGTGCGTTAATTTTTATCCATAAGTACCGGGACCTACAATTTAAAGTCGACTCCGAACGACTAATTTAAAGAGCTTTTTCATGGCAATCAATTACCCCTAGAGCTTTTGCCAGAAAACTGGTGAGAGGTAGTCGCCGAAAGAAATAATTTTTTCATATTTCATTTTTTCAGAATGTCAGAGCTGAGACTTGAACCCGGGGCTAACGTGTTATTTAGCCAATACACTAACCACTAGACCACGGCGACTACTAGTCTCTCTCACGGCCTGAAATAATAGTGTCCATAAAAGTAAACTCAACCTTCGGTATGAAGTATGAAGCTTCATACACGTTCGTCTTCGAATGCTTTCCAAAGCTACACATTCACAGAGTATATGCTCTTTCGTCTGCTTCGGCGCTTAAAAATCGCATCCAAATTTTTTTTTTTTTTTTTATTTTTTTTTTTGTTTGAGACCAATACTCAGGGGTAAACCGCTACTAAATGCTGTGCATTGTATTGGAATTTTTGGAAAGGACAGTACATATTATTATTAATTATTATATTATTATTAAGCGCCCCAGGAATGGTACAAATTGCTGTGAATTGATCATTCAAAAGCCAGTGTTATACCTTCACTCTTGAATGATCAACAGCAATTTCCTCATCGTTTCATGTTGATTGTATGGTGAGTGTCTTCGCTAAGTAGGTTTAGCTGTTATCTGCTACTTTCCAATAGGTGGCGCTTTTTTTCCTGATCATTCGTTTTTTTTTTTTTGTTGACATTGGTTAAGGTGGAATAGAGTGAAATGTCGGGGAGCGGTTTCATTGCAGATTGTGTTCCTGGAGGGGCGGCCTCTTATTTTTAAATTATAATTTTGAAAAAACCGCAAACTAACTTTTTCATTTTTCACCTCTTCTGCGATTCGAACCTGGGTCCTTTAAGTTTTTGTGGGAGCGCTCTAACCACTATACCACGCTCCCCCAAATTTTGAAAATTTATTTGGAAAATCATGGTTGTCTTTGAAGCATGTATCGCTCATTACGAAACAGTAGTGAAGCTCACTTTTGTCTAAATTTTGTTTGCTGATAAACCTCAAGTATGTGTTGAGACACCGTTATATCCAGAAAACCTGCCTGTTTAGTGTATTTTATGGGCAGGTGAAATTATTAATCCGCACTTCTTACCAAACGATGCTTGTCAGAATGTTACAGTCAATGGAGGCCGTTTTAGAGCCATGATTACTAACTTTTAGTTTATCAATTAAACAACCATGATATGCAGGAGTAGTCTCCGTGGTCTAGGGGTTAGTGTGTTGGCTTACTAAGACGATACATACATACATACATAACTGCCCTTTACAACCCTGTGTCAGGATTACGGCCTAGCTTCTCGCAGCACTCATGTTGTTTGTGTCAATTTTTATCAATGAGTACCGGGACCTACAGTTTAATGTCGACTCCGAACGACAGACTTGAGAAGCTTGTTCATGGCAATTAGTTACTCTCAGAGCTTTTACCAGAAGACTGCTGAGAGGCAGTCGCCGAAAGAAATATTTTTTTCATATTTCATTTTTTGAAGATGTCAGAGCCTGGAGTCGAACCCAGGGCCGATGTCTTAGTAAGCCACCACACTAACCACTAGACCACGGCGACTACACTAAGACGATACAGCCGCATTCAAATCTCAGCTCTGACATCTGGAAAAAAGAATTGATTAATTAAGAAAAACGTCCATACAAGAAACTGCGATGTAATGCTCTATTATTTACTGTGGAGATATGTGAAGTTGCTAGTCTACGCCGATAAGCCAGAAACAATGGACAACTGTGAGAACAATATTCGCTGCGTTGTTGTGTTTATACGGTCACAAATGTTGGAAAAAGTCATCGAAAATTGGACCTCCAGATTAGACTACGTCCGAGCCATCGATTGCCGGTCATATACCAGAAGTCTTGTTTAAATTATAATGCCAGAAGATATCTTTCGTCTAAAATAAATTTCATATTAATTTAAAAAATTCAATTTTGTAAAGTGGGACATAAATAATGTTTTGGTTCACAATTTATGCCTTTTAGCACATTATGTTCCAATTTTCCAAGGTTTGTACAAATTGACTATATTTCCACAAACTAAGCCACCCTATTATTTTGAATTTATTTTATTATTATGGTTTATGTTGAAAACATACTAACACTTTACATACATATGTATGTATGCATGTGTTTGTGTGTGCTGTGTAAATCAAATTTTTGAACCGACAAATAAGCAAATATTTGCAAATCATTAACACATTTATTGCTACTACTGAGATTAACCCACAGACTAACTGACCTTTTTAACACTTTCGTTATTTGTTTGTTAATTATATTGATTTTAAGCAAATAATTATATAATTAAAAACAAAAACAAAAACTACAATTTACTTTGATTCATGTTGCTGTTGTTGTTGTTGTATTTTCTATCATTATTATATTGTCAATTGATTGGTTTGACAGATGTCGGAAGCTATTATTATCGCTAAATGAGATGATAAATGATATTTAATCTGAAATCGTAATTGTATTTTAATTATTTTTTCTCTATTTTTTTTTTTTCTTTTTTTTACTGCACCGTTTTATATATAAAAACAGAAACAGGAATTGAAAGACAAGCCATATAAAAACTGTTTATGTCAGAGGAATAAAAACTAACAAATAGTGCAATGCAATGGTGAGAGAAAAATACTTAAACCATCATACGACAAAGAAGCAATCAGTTTAGAATTTCCAAAGAGGATTTAGAAAATGACAAGAGATAATAAAAAGATTTCCAATGTGTTAAACACATTGGCTTTAGTCTTACTGCTTTAAGAAATTTTAAGATGAGACTGAGTAACGTATAAATTAGTGTTTTTTGAAATACGTGGTCATATAGGAAATATTCTCTATGAATAGGCTCACTCCACCTCTCAGAGAGCAATTTCAAGGTCACCAGTAAAGCGTAAACTGTACTGATGGTTATTTAGCTAGTTTTAGGCTCTAAATACCTCACAAGGTAATGCTTTAGCATAATATAACGCTTTCAAGCACAGACAGCGTTTGAACGCTCTCCGATAAATGTAAATTACTTGCTAAAATTTTCACATTTTCAGTCGGGTTCGTGAATACTTTACCATTTACCATTAGAACCAAACTAGCATAAAGGCCTGGTTAGCCAAACGTTGATGTCGTAAAAACGGTACGTATGTTAACGTACGTACGTATATGCAATTATACAAACGTGTCATATGTCAACAGAAATTGTAAATAAAAACAAAACAAACCAAAAAATTATAAAGGCATTCATTTGCCTGTACCAGTAATATTAATTTTTCGTCGTCCACTGAAAACAAAATATAATAATTTTTTTATTTTATTAATATTGATTATATAATTTATTATATTTTTTTTACTTATTTTTCACAAAGCACAGCAAAAACAAAAAATTTAATTTTTAAATGGCAATAAGAAGCCAGCTGTTTAGAGCAGTGATGAATGTTGTTAAATTAACATAAAGTTAAAAAAGGTACCAGATGTACCAAAATAAGAGCATATTATAATTACTTCTTATATTTTATGCTTCCTAAAATTTTTTTCTTGTACTTCTACTGAATATTCAATTTTTGGTTTAAAGTCATTATTTTTTGAATCGGATCCATTGGTCCAATGTGGACCGGAAACGAAAAAAGTTAATTTTTAAGTAGAACTTTTTAAAAAAAATTTTAATTATCTCGGTAACTAGCTAGCACGTAAATCAATCATGCATCCCATATGCTTCTTTTTAGATAATCGAAAACTTTTTCATTTGGTATGTATATAATTCGTCTGTCGAAGATATGTTAAGTAACACATGGGACTTTTAAATTAAAAAAAAAATTAAAAACAAACGTTATATTCACATAAAAATTTAAATTATTCAAATAAATATCATAATATGTATCTAAAGACTTCAAAAATTAAAAACTCTTTTGTACACTTATAAAAGAAAATGATTTGCAAATAAATATGAAAGTACCAAAAAGGGCATTTGGGCCACATTGCCATTTAACATACAATAGTCCCATCACTCTCATTGAAATGTCACGTAAAAACGTTTAGAAATTCTAATTTATACAGATTCTTCCGTCCCGTCAACGTGACATTTATTTTGGATAATCATTTGCATTGTTTTCATATGCTAGAAACCAACGTACGTTGCGTTACGTTACATGAACGTTTGGCTAATTCTACCTTAACTGCTCATCCTCTTAACGATTGACTAATAGCTTTTACTTCGGCAAGGACAAAGAAAATCTGATTTGAAACCTCTTAAAATCTGAACATTTACATCATAAACTTGGACTTTTCATATTTAATACGTTCAATTAAATCGTTTAGTTCTTACATACATTTTTTCATAAATGTAATACATTATTTTACCATCAGTTTTATATGCAAGCAATTTTCTTTCAATTTCATTTTTTTTTTTCTTTCTCTTTTTAAGTTTTTAATAAAGCTTAAAAAATTCAGCAATAATTTACAATGAAAAAATATGAAAAAGTTTGCTGCTTCCCACACAACCTAAAGAAAAGTATAAAAAAAGACGCATGAATGTTCTTATATTTGGTCTCGGAACGAAAAGAAACAACAAAAGGGGTAGTGCGTCTAAAAGAAAAATAAAGAATGAACAAAAACACGCTCTTTTTTAATGGTTAAAATTGTTTCTGAGACTCTTTGGAACATACGTACATATACTCTTCTTAATGCCTTAATATTGCTACACAAAAATGCTCTTATAGTTCAACAATATAAATGACTACTCTTGTTAAATGTAAAAGTTTTTATTTTAGTTTCTTGGGTTTTAATATTCTTTTTTTTAATATTTGTTTTAAAGATCGTTTGTTGTTTTCTTATCAAGTTTTACTGTTATTTTTGTAATATTTTAATGCTTTTAATGAAACTCATTCATGGCTCAATTAACAGATTTATGTTTTATTTAAAAAAAAAAAATTTATATTTTGCCAAAAATTAATTTAGGAAATCTACTTCAGTTAAAGCACATCGAGCTTGTTCTGCATATATTACATCTACATACATATGTATGTATTTCATTTGTAGTTACCATAGACTAGTGCTTAGTGTGTTGGCTTACTAAAACAAGAACTTCAAGTTCAAACTCCAGCGACTACTTCTTAGCAGTCTTCTAGCAAAGCCTCTGAGAGTAAATGATTGCCATGAACAAGCTTCTCAAGTCTGTGGTACAGATCAGACATTAAACTGTAGGTCACGGTACTTATAGTTAAAAATTGGCACACTAAATGAGAAGCTAGGCCGTAATCCTGCATACATGTATTTAAAATATCAAAAGGTAGATTTTGCAATTCATAAACTGCCTTATTAGATCCGCTGATTTCTCGTTAATCGTTAATGAGTCACGAATTTAAGAATTTCTTCTTATGTTCAGTTATTTTTGTATGTTTTAAAAATTGCAAGATTATTATATTTATTGTATAATTTTTAATAGTTTTAAGATCCTAATACTGGTATTCTAATGGAAGTACCATCCGTTAAGGAATATGTACAACACTAGCAGAACTGAACTAATTTTCGACCCAGCTACGAAGGTCTCATCAGAATACCAGTATTATGATCTTAAGACTATTCAAAATTATACAATAATTATACGATTTTTTTCCTAATACGGGTCTTTCCAAGTCAAATCAACCAATTGGTGTAATTCACCACCCCCCCCCCCTCCCCACGATATAGTATATCATAGAAATAAATTAAATGCAAAGTTTTGGGGTACTGACAGATCTGTATCCGGAAATATGTGGTCGGGAAATTACCACAAAATGCACAAACTTATAATTACTTAATTATAATTTTCTTGAAAAATATTATAAGTACGCATCTCGTAAACGTCACATTAAATTAAATGATTTTTTTTTTTTAATCCAAGGTCAACTTTTATTACCTATAAGTCGGAAGCCTCAAATTGGAGGTCTTTTGGATCAAGAAATAAAAATACAATCGGAAAAGAATTTTACATGGAGATTAAAAATATTCTAATGGGTGTGGAAAGTATGCGATTTTTCAATTTCGATTAGCTAGAATCGCTTATTTTGTGGGGTTCAACAAAAAAATACATGGGCCAAAAAGAAGGGATGTGGGATGGGGCAAATGGATCCTTATCGGGGTGAAAGGTTGAGTTGAAGGAATAAAAGTGCACAAAAAGCTCCACAACTGCCCTGGAGTAGACCCTAGAGGGATAAAATGTAAGACCAACCCTCACTAATATATTACCCCCCACTCTTTTTCCGAAAATACCTACCCTCTATCACCACTGCCTAAGCAAAGAGTTTATAAAATTTTCTCCTACCACTCTAGGAAAAAAAGACAATGTTTCCTCATCGATTTTTGTGTTTTATTTATAATAAAATTATCTTCACGAGAAGTTATAAAAGTTTAATATTTTTCCAGACTTGTTACATTTTTATGGACCTTAGAGTAGAAAAATTTTAAAAATTTTATGTAATTTGTCGTGCTCTGGTTTCCGAATAAGTCTGAAAGTCTAAAAAAATAATGTTAATTAAAATTGCTTCAAGAAACTTTTATGCAGTATTATTTGGCATTTAATTTTTGTAAACCGTTTCTCCAATTAGGATATAATATAGGAGTGTAGTCGCCTCGTTAAGGGGGAAAAATTTGCCACGCCCATTACAAGAACTCTCGACTTGATGGAAAACAAGCGGTTTTGTTCAAATCCTAAACATTTCTATTATTCTATTGTGACCTTTTTATTGTTTTTTATAAATTTACTTACTGAATTTCAGTTTTTTTTATGCCTTTCGTTTAAGGGGCCATTTTTTGTTTATAGAAAAATTTTGTTTTTGCAATGATTAAAAGTATTTTTTTTTTCTCCCGAATTTTTAAATATTTTACATTGCTTTCTTTTTTATTTATTTATTGAGAATAATTTATGTTGGTAATAGTTAGTGTTGACGTCCATTTAAAAGCAATTAACTTGGTTTATATTTTTTTCCATTTGTTTAACATGACTTTTTTTATTTAAGTTTTAACAAGAGAAATTAACAAGATTTCATAAAAGTTTGTAATAAAATTTTTCTTTTTTGTTAGGTTTTAATAATAACGCTTGGCTGTTTGTAGAGTAGCAAAACCCATATAGAGTTTGAGTTTTAAAATGTTTTGTGGTCTATAATTGCTTTAATGAAGATTTAAAGTGATAATATTGTTAAACACAAAAGTAATTAATAAAACTTAATGAAAAAAGAAATAAATAAAGGAAGTAAAACAAAATTTATTTTTAATATAAAATTATTTTTAAAAAAAACGAGTTTGATCTTTATGAACCACAACTTTGTCAAGTTATTTTTAATTAATTTCAAAAATATAATAAATAAATAAAACAAAATCATTATTTTTGGATATAAAGTTTTGTAATCTGTTTACACTACTTCCCGGACGGTGTTGGAATGCTACTTATCACTAAGGCTGCTAACGGAATATTTTGGCATCGGAACCATTTAGGTACCAGGACATAGAGATATACCTGGTAACGATATGGCGGATGAACTGTCTAGATAGAGTACGAACGGCACAGGTTCTTTTGGCTGGCGAAAGTGTTAGTATGCCAGTCTCTACTTGCCTTCTGCGTTTAAGGAGACAGGCGGGGATGAAGACGGAGTTTCTCTTTTAGGCAGGCGAGGGAGTTGTGGCCAATTGGTGACAGGAGGAGGGCTAGTCAACTATTACCTAGGCGCAGGATTTCGGAAATGTGATGGTAATTTTTTCTGGCCACTGGCTAGTAAATATATGTATATGCAATCCGTCTGGAATATGGTAGCTCTAATTTATGTAGTTATTTTCCGCCAGGGGTCTGTGTTCCCGGGGTATATGGAGTTCACCTAGCTCTGGGTTGCCTGGAACTCCATATAGAAAGAGAGTTGTTGGTTAAATTACTGGCCGTCTCAAGGACTGACCAGAGGCACCTAATCTAATCTGGTATTGCGGCCATCAGGAGCATAAGGATTTGCCTGTCATTCAAGGTGTGAGGTAGTCCTGCTTGATAGTTTGGGTGCGGTCCTTCGGGGAGTACACGTAGTTGTTATGATAAGTGCTGGATAGTATCGCCTCCTTAAAAAGGTAGTATAATGGCAGTGGTAGTACCATGATTGCTAATCGCTTGTCATAGAGCTCTCGATTGGAGCGGCTTGGCTACGGCATGTCCGATAGTTGGAGTACAGATATTGGGGGGCGCTGGTCTGACGCATTGTATCCCACCTGTATTCATACAAGTGGGTAGCGTGTGGTTGTGTCTGCTGACGGGTACACACGTTAGATTACCTTATTGTTGAGGTAGCTACTGCTTGGAGGAGGAGGTTGTGCTACGCGACATTTATTTCTGGTCTTAGGTTGAGGATCCTGGGACAGCATCTTATAGATCAAAGCTCGATATGTGGTTTGTTTGTGTGCTTCGTTATCGTAATGGCATTTTGTAGTCTTTTGGCTGTATAAAGTTAGGGTCACTACCTTATGGGCCTTTTTGGCTGAGGCGGTCTGATATACGGATCGGGGGCCGGTATAGCCTAACTGAACATAGCCTAAGTCTCTCGTTTTTTAATGAAAGACAATATAATGTGAATATCATAAAGAAACCTCAATTTCACAAATGAAGATAAATACCCTGTGCTTTGAACTTCTCTTTTTTTAAATATTTTTGTTAGGTACGTTAAGGGACATTATTTAAATAGAAATGTTTTTAAATTCACTAAATATTCTTCTATTACTCAAACTAATATTCGTTTGGCCAGAACTTTCTAACCAAAAATTTAGAATTTATTTAAATTTATTGCAGTTTGAATTTATTGATATTGAATGAAAATCATTTAATGGTTTAAGTAGTGCTGTAGAGCATATAAAAACGTATATCCTTGAATGTATTTTTTTATTTTTTTTTTGTTAATTTATTTACAGCTTTTGATTTTTATTCAATTAAATATGTAATCATAAATAAAAATAAATTTTCAAAACAATTTTTTGCTTCACAATCATTGCACTTCATATTCAATATCTCCCCCCATCTCCCTAACTCACCCCTATGTTTCCTTTTACTTCATAAATACAATTGACAAATTTATTTAATAGAAAAACTATATATTCGCTTTCATTCTATATTTTATTCAATTTTATAGCCACAACCCCAATAATGTGATTGTGAATGAGACTGTAACACATTTAAATTGAACCAAATCAGTTCAGTCAATAGCTGGAGTAGTAAAACAGAAAGAACGAAAATAGAGTTTCAACATAAAATAGTAGTGAAAGAAGGAGAGTAAGTGAGGGAGGAAAACAAATAAATAAAGTAGAAATCAACAACATATTCAGAGTTAATGGTGCAAAAAAAAAATTGCAACTCTTTCAACATAATTTATAGAAAATTTTCTTTTTTTTTCTATCTCTCTTTTGCAAAAAAAAGAAAACGAAAATCAAATTTGTGTAACAAAAATACTCGTACTTTTACGTTTTATATAGTAAAACTAAATGTATAGAAGGAATAACATATTTTTTATCTAAAAACCTAACAAAGTGTTGTAATTTTAAGAACTTAAACTACAAAAATTGAAAAATTTTTGGTTACAAAAAAGCCAATTTTTTTTTTTTTTCTTTTTGTTTTAATTGATTTCAATTTGCTTCATCTAATTCGTACAAAATTTTTAATGATTTTAACATTTTTATGCTAAAAATTTTGAGTGTACCCCGCCGGTTACCAACACAACATCAGTCATTAATTTCTGATCATTTGCAAATGATGCGAATAAAAACAAATGGACTTGCAAAGTACACTTAAATTCAATGAACTCAGCAAGAGCACCACTCATAGCAATTATAAAGATATAACAGAGCATTAAATGTATTAAAACTTTAATTTAAAATTTTTTTCAATTACTTTTTTCAACTTCTCTTAGTTTTGAATATATTCCATATGAGAAATTTTTCAAGGACGTGTGAAAAGGAAAGTAGTACCAATAGTAGAAATTTTTTAATTCATTTGGAACAAGATCCGGAGAGTTTTCATAGACTAGCTACTTATAGGATAGGTTTTTAAAAACTATAAAAAGAAAAAATGGAATGGATGGGATACATCGGACAAGGCAAAGTATCTGATTGGGGTTAACCTGGCAGCCTCCAGAACGATCCTTGTTCCCGACTTGAATACAAAGTCGACATACAGCCCTCTCGTGTCCCTCTTGGATAACATGCTAGCACCCGCTAATTTGTTAACTAATGTATGCTGCGTTGTCTAATCCCCTGGGCTTTAAATTTAGGTTGTGCGTAGGGCTTGAAACCCACCACGTAAAAACATCATTCAATGAAAACTAATGCAATAGCCTCTAAACGGACTCCCTTTTATTCCGTCAGAAACGCTTTAATTAGATCAAAGTTAACGGCAATGAATATTTTTGGTAATTAAGGAAGAAATGATGTCCGCTAAGGAATAGTACACTAGCCAAACTGAACAATTGTTTTCGACTCCAGCTACGGTAGTCTCATCAGAGTTCTTTGTGTCCTTTGCATATTCAAGACTAAACATCAACTATTTAAGTCACACTTTTCAAGAAATCCCATACTGAAACCATACAGTGTATGTACATACACTTGTGTTAGTTAGTCGAAGTAAAGTCACACAACATTTTCTATCATATTCTCTTTATCTTACCATCATTGCTGTTCTTGTAATTGTCGTCTTATTTGGATGAAACAGAATTACAATTTATTTTGTTTTTGGCCTTTTTATTCCACCTTATCTACATTAGTCAACATCGATGATATGTATGACTGTAGCCGTGGTGGTTAAAGCGCAGCGCCATAGCGAGCGCATTGTATATTAGATGTTGAAGGCTCAAGTTCGAGCCCGAACTTGTTGACGAACTTGACAAACGTTTTAAGGACTATGATTTAAAGATATGCACCTGGAACGTGAAAACCCTTTATAGGGAAGGTGCCACAATGTAAATAATAGTGAACTGACTAGTTTAGATTGTATCTGAGATCTATCAAAGGGTTGCCCATAACATCGTCATACAAAATTCTACATTTCTTATTGTCTAGCAAATCATAATAAATATTGATTGGCTCTTAAATGTCAATAATACATTATTTAGATTTACTTTGAAAGTCACTTCTCAATTCTTATAAAACCACTTTGGAAATTTTATAGAGCCTACCATCGTCTATCTAAACCAAAAATTTTATGCGAACTGTGAATATATTTCATATCATGTAGGCTCAAATTGACAAACTAACACCAACATATCAATAAAATGTGTGCCTCATAATATTATCACTGTAAACAAAAGCGAACAAGAAGATCCAAATTTTTCAAATCGTCAATAATTGAAGGAATTTGAGCTTTTTCCGCAGGCTGCTAAAAAAAAAACTTTGACTAAAGATTTTGATCTACAGAGATTCAGAGTGTGTAACAAATAAAACCACAAGGGCATCATAGTTATTCTTTTCCCGTTAAATCAAGCAATAGCTCATTTTCCCGAACAGAGAACAGAATAAATCTCAACCAGTTTGAGCCTCACATTGTCGATTCGTTCTGAAGGAAACAACCTTGAATTTTGGTTACTGGGTTGATTCTCTTTTACTTTTACATTACATACATATATACAGAAGTGGCCTTTACAACCCTGTGTCAGGACTACGGCCTAGCTTCTCGCCGCACTCATGTTGTGTGTGTCAATTTTTATCCATAAGTACCGGGACCTACAGTTTAATGTCGACTCCGACTAGACCACGGCGACTTCTACTTTTACATTACAGCTGAATATAACTCAGGACATTGCAATATTACTTTAAATGTATTCAAGCATAATATTCGTAAAAGAAATAAAACATAATAGAGGATGAGTTTCTCTTACCCTCACTGATTTGACACGACTATCCTTGCTAGTTGATAGCTTTAAAGTCAAAATTTGTACAAACAAGTGCAGATTATCATATACATTCTTATTCAGAAACAACACAAAATATCGTTTTTATTGAACAGCATTAAACAGATCGACTTGAGGATATTTTTAATTTTTAAAACCAACTTTTTGTTACATGTGTTTAGAAAAACATCTTGCCAGAAAACACAATCAAATTGTACTACAAGACACCATTAATTTAAATTTCCCTTTTTTTCTCAAGTCGGGTTATGTGTTATCCCATTCGGCTGTAAAATTGGAAACATATTACAAAAAAAAAAACTTCAGATCACTTGCTAACGCACATACATTATGTGCTCCTTGCTATCGAAACTGGTAAAGAGACAGACAGATTCAAAAGCATTAAAAATCGAAATAATTTCCTTTTAATGGTTTTTCCTATCTGTTGTTAGTTTTACTTCATTTGTTGCAGCAATAGAACAACAGATAATCATTTATAAGGACACTTACAGCATAATGGCAGTTATTCCTAGAAGGAAAAGTAAAAACTAATTTCACCAGTGAACAAATGAATACCATTTCCAATTGAACGTTAAATTTTGTAAAACATACATACATACATACGCATAAACAGAAATATGTATAAGTTTTCCAAAACCGGTTAAAAATTCAAAATTGCTTCAAAACTTATAGAGCTAAAAATATTTTTTGTTTTTGAAGTCCTTAAAAAGTATGTGTTTTTCTTGGCGATAACTGCAAATCTCTAAGGTGTATTCAATATTCTGAAAATTCGTGATATGATCCTCACTCAGCAAGAATTACAACCTACAACAGGTCACTTTAGGAGTACATAATTTTGTAACACAGTGTAATAAACAAAATTCTATAATACCGAAAACTTAAAATAATAAAACTTCAAATGGAAAATCGAAAATAAAAATTTACTGTGCCTACATACATACATAAGTGGCCATTACAACCCTGTGCCAGGGTTACGGCCTAGCTTTCCGCAGCACTCATGTTGTGTGTTGTAATTTTTATCCATTAGTATCGGAACCTACAGCATAAATACCTACATAATTGGCCATTACATTACAATATTTTTTTCAGAGTTACGGCCTAGCTTCTCAAACACGTAGCACTCAAATTGTGTGGGTCACTTTTATATTTGACCGGGACCTACTGTTTAAAGTCGACTCCGAACGACAGATTTGAGAAGCATTTTCATGGCAATCAATTACTCCCGGAGCTTTTGCCAGAAGACTGATGAGAGTTAGTCGCCGAAAGAAATAATTTTTTCATATTTTTTTTTCAAGATGTCAGAGCCGAGATTTGAACCCAGCGCTTCATCTTAGTAAGCCAACACACTAACCACTATACCACGGCGACTACAGTTCTTTAAAATAGTACAGCCTTAATCAAATCTAGCTTTATTGATGCTCTCAAATCAGATCTGATTGTGTGTCTCACTGAGACTTGTTACAATGCCACTGCTGTGGCGGTTAGAACAGCATTCTGGAACATCTCTCAACACCATGGAATCTTATCTTTAGTTCCCAAATTTGATGAACGTTGATCACTTACTATTTATTTAATGCTCGGTTAACAGTCTATTTTAAATTAAAACTGTTCTTCGATACATTTTTTGTATACAAGGCCGGTCGGTATTCAGGGGATGACCAGCTACTAGTAGTAGGAAGGAGTAAAGAAGGCGTAGTATTTTAAAACATTTGTAAATAAAACATTAATTTGCTTAGTTGCTAATATCTGAAAAAACTTTTCTAACGATCATTAACTGATTTAAAAATCTTGGAACAACTAAACAAAACAATATACCAGAAAAAACAAACCAGAAATATATTAAGAATTATCAGACACATTTGAAACAATTTTCTTAAGATTAATTATAATAAACATATCTCTATGGCTCTTTCGTCTTTACTCAAGGGACTCGTTGGGAAGGAGCCAACCGATAGATGGCTAACTATAGTGAAACAGCAAAATAGAATTTAAATTCGAAAAACAGGAATGTGTTGCTTTCAAGTTCTTTTGTTTGATTGTTTGTTTTTAATATACTGAATGGAATATAATTCACATTTAGTGTATAATTTTTTCAACTTAAGAGTTTATAGTTTTAATACTAAATACTTCAAAATACTCTGACGAGTTGCTTGACCAGAGACGAAATGGCCATACAGACATGCTTATCCCCAAAGGCAATACATTCCATATTTAATAGTGAATGTATTTGCCTATATATGGAAAAATATTTTTTGTTTTTTTTTTTTTTTAATTAGGTCTCCATAAAAAAATTAAATATTATCGCATATAAAAATGTAAAAGCTCAATGTAAAACCAAAAAAAAGAAAATGAAAAAAAAAAAATATTTTTTTTTTCTTTGGAAACAGTGTTATCAAGTCCTATAGATTTTCTTAAAAAAAATAGAGCATAAAAATAACATGAATTTTGAATTTTTCCCACTGTCCCTCGTACATTCACTTCATTGCAGCTTATTTGTAACACAAAAGAGAAAACATACGTTTGCACAAAATTTTACTTTTACAGAAATGAAGTCTATAAAGGATAACGATATGTGTTCTAAGGTGTGTGTGTACAAAGCATCTTTTAAAGTATTATGGAGAATAATACAAATTCAAAATGTAATGGAAAAAATTCGCGTTTAATTAACATATTTCTTCCCTAATGCGAGAATGGCGTTATTTTTTTTTATAGCTTTTGTGTTTCTGTTTTGGAAATTTTTACATAAGACAACAAAAGCATTTTCTGGTTTCTAACAGTTTCGTTTTTTTTTTTTTTTGTAAGAAGTGCGGCTTTGCATTATTAAATTAAAAAATTTTTTTATTGAGATCAATTTCAATTTGTAAATAATCGGGTAGCGACTTTTTTTCTTCTTTTTCTTGTTAAGCGCCTTACAAGTGATTACTCAATGGTCAGTGTTATACTCTCACCCTTGAATGATCAACAGCAACTGCCCCATCTGTTGTTTAATATTCATTATGAAGTGGTGAGGCTCTTCGCTAACTAGGTAGCTGTAGTCTACTACTTTCCAGTAGGTGGCGCTTTTCTGCAGATCAAAATCAAAGGTAGAAAAGAGTGGAATTTCAGGGGACGAATTCTTGTGGATGGGGGTTTTGAAAAGGGAGTGGAACATCTTATTTCTTTTATTAAAATTTCGAAAAACCTCAAATTTTTTTTCTTTATTTTTCTCCTTTGCTGGGATTTGTATGCGAGCTCTGCTATGCACAGCCCATAAACCATTCTTTTCTTTCATTTATTTGAATTATTAATTGAGATGGAATCTAAACGTGAGCTATTACAATTCAACATTATAAAGATTTCCAAAGCGATTAATTGGGGAGAGATATTTTAGAGAAACAAGTTGTGGCAAAACATTATACATACACAACATCCATAATTGGTGTTTACAACCCTGTTTCAGATTATAGCCTAGCTTCCCGCAGCACCCATATTGTGTGTGTGTCAATTTTTATTATGAGTACCGGAAACTACAGTTTAATGTCGACTCTGAACAACAGACTTGAGAAGCTTGTTTATGGCAATCAGTTATTCTCAGAGTTTTTGCCAAAAGTCCGGTAAGAGGTTATCACCAAAGGAAATATTTTTTTCACATTTCTTTGCTTCTAGATGTCAGAGCCGGGGCTTGAATGGGAGTTTTCGTCTTAGTAGCCTAACACACTAACCACTAGACCATGGCGACTACAAAACAAAACTTTATATACAATAAAAATTACTATAAAAACTGTAGGTACTCCAAAGAGTTTCACAATACTAATTTGCGTTAGTTGTCTATAAAATGCTTTAAAGAGTATCGGTGTTTCAGCTTACAATGAATGAACCCTTGGAAAGGCGTGCTATACCCCATCCCTTTGGGGCAGCACATCATTACAAGTCTTTAACTTCCAGTTTGAAATAGTGGCCAATATAAATGAATGGACTAATGATGTGAAAACTTTGGAGCTGTTTTAACTTTCAATAAAACTGCTGTAGATACGAGTATTTTAGAAACCATGCCAGCTAACTGCAGAAGCAATTATGATGAACTGAAGATGACACTCCAGTGCGAGTTAAGTTGAAATCACACTATCACAGATTTCTGTCCATTTTTATATACAGATCGTGTGAATGACAGAAAATATTTGGCAAAAGGCAGATAGGCCAATTTTTTTGGCCGATAGACAGATAACAAGAACTCTGTTGTACCAATCGTGTGAACGCTTTACAGGCCAATAAAAACAGAAAAAATTCTTAAACGTACCGATAGTTTGTTCTGCTACTTACTGCCCAACCAATCAAGACCAATCAAGACCGATATGAGATTTTGAGGGTATACAAAAAAAAATTTTTTTTATTTATACTCGACGAGACCTACAAACTACACCAGTGACGAACATAAAAGAGATTTATACTGCATGGCATTAAGATGCTGATTTTAATTTTCAATAATCACAAACAGTAAAAATAAATAGGCCTTCAATACATTTTTCATGGATAAAAAATATTTATACAATTAATAATCTGCTTGTTGAGTTATTGATTTAATTTTTCTTTTCTTTTTATGCCAAACAGGCTCTGCTACAAAAAAACATAAATTTCATTTAATGTTATTAGACTTTTTTAAACATAGTGCGGCCACATATAAATAGTCCTGTTTAAGCCTTCAGACAATTTTTTTTATTTTCTGTTTTTGTTCAGTTTTTTTTAGTGGGGTTTTTTGGTATTGTGGCCTAAAACATTTATACTTTATTTTGACATTATTTTTGTGGGTTTTATTTGCTTTACAAACTCAGTGAGGCTGACCTCTTGTTGAGCCTTAAGCCCTGTATGAAAACACAAAAATTAAAAGGAAAATATTTTCTCTTATGTTTGGGTGCAGAAAAATTTTTTGATTTTTTTTTTTTCCTTTTTTCCAAAAAAAGAAACCGAGTGAAAATTGTGGAATTCCAACAGTATGAGGTCCAAACGGCGGGTTAGCAAAATTGCAAGACAGTGGCAGCAAAAAACAAAATAAAATAATTTTTCTTTGCTTACTAGTACAGCAACAATAACAAAAGAGACAAGAAATTTTTGCTGAACAGCAGTAGACATTCTGTCAGACAGAGCTGGGGGCGTCTTATATTTTTTAAGTTATACAAGTTAAAATGACAAAAAAAAATGGTGTTTTTTCATATTTATTTTCTTTGGCAATAAAGTTGCAAGGAAGGAAAAATATTAAATTTTTTATGATTTCTTAAGTAGTTTTTGGATTTCTTTTTATTAGTTTTATGAAGAAATTGATATGAAATGAAAAAATCTCCCATTTTCTCTTTTAATTCTTAATGCAATAAAATTTTTCAATTGGAATTTATATTGTCAAAGCAAAATTTTTTTTTTAATAAACACCAGAAAATGAAAGGCTTATGAAATATTTGATATAATAAATGAAGCCCATTCGAAAATAGGCCTTTTATGGGAATTGTTGAATTTTTTTATTTCTATAAATGTTAGAGTAGTTCGAAAAAAATAATTATGTCAGTCAGCCCCATAGAATTAAAGATAATTTAACAACAATTCCAAAACCGTTTTTATTTTATTTTGTGCCACACCTACAAATGCCGCCGTTTTAGTATTTCGTTCACTGTGCTGCCATTTTTAGTCCGATTATATAATTTTTTATACCAGAGTTAATGGCTCAGCAAGAGCTATATTTCTGTCTTTAATAGTTTTTTACTACCAGGTCAAATTATAATCAGGATTTTTAAAAACTCTGTTGGTATACACCTTAATGCTAAATATTTTTGAACGAAAATAAAATCGTTGAAATGTAAATATATAGCCCTTACAGTGTCATGAGCACAGGTATACAAAATGTTATGATCGTACTAAAAATGGCGACACAGTCAGAAAGATACAAAAGATTTGTAGGCGTGGCAGAAAAATAAAAAAGCCAACAAATAATTTCTATGCATTTTTAATGTTTTTCTAAAGCGCTCGTCACATTTTTTATGTGAAATTAAATACCGCCAGACATTAAACGGGAAACTACATATAGCATGTGACAAATATCCGATTTGCTTTTGCGGGGAAAAGCGTATACATACATACATACATTCATAATTGGCCATTACAACCCTGTTTCATGAGTACCGGAACCTACAGTTTAAAGTCGACTTCGAACGACAGATTTGAAAAGTATTTTCATGGCAGAGCTTTTGCCAGAAGACTGCTGAGAGGAAGTCGCCGAAAGAAATAATTTTTTCATATTTTTTTTTTCAAGATGTTAGATCTGAGATTTGAACCCGGCACTATCGTCTTAGTACGCCAACACACTAACCACTAGACCACGGCGACTATTTGATAAAAAAAAATGCCAAGACCATGGCGCCCAACTCAGTCCTACAGCCCACTTACAAAAGATGATTGCCTGCATACGATCGTGTTTTTATACAAAATATACTTAAATGTTTGAGCACCTTTTATTGGGTACCGAGTACAGGGGTTAGAGTGCTCGCACAAAAGCTCCAACGGGCCGTTCAAATCCCAGCAAAGGTGAAAAGTGAAAAGAGAAAAAAGTTAGTTTGGGTTTTTTTTTTAATTATAATTTAAAAATAAGAGGTCCCCCCTCAAAGAAGACCATCTACAAAGAAACTGCCCCCGACATTCCACTCTATTCCACCTTAACCAATGTCAACAAAAAAAAAACCACGAATGATCAGGAGAAAAGCGCCACCTATTGAGAAGTAGCAGATAACAGCTAAACCTACTTAGCGAAGGCATTCACCACACAATCAATATGATGCAACGATGAGACAATTGCTGTTGATCATTCAATGATGAAGGTATAACAGTGCCCTTTGAATGATCAATTCACAGCAATTTGTCGCATTTTTCTACCGCGGTTAATAATAATATGAGAAAGAAATATATCGTCGATGGAATTAAAGAACGCTGTAACTGACAAAACCGTAAATGTTCACCAGAGCCAAAAAACATGTATGAAAGTGGAACAAAGACACTGGTATTTTTCAAAACGCACACGGCGTAAGGGAATTTATTTTCATCGTAGAAATCTGGGACCGGGATCAATCGACGCGTATTTTTTTTTTTCTGATAAAAATGATGCAAAAAACGTATTTTCGATATTTTGTCAGTTACAGCGTTCCTTAATTCCATCGACGATATGTATACTGTCCTTTTCAAAAGTTCCAATACAATGCACAGAATCAGTAGTGGTTTGCGCCTGAGTATTGGCCTCAATAAAAAAAACAGGCCGTTAATTTAACCGATTGCATGTATTCTTTTGTTTTCAAGGACTATTGTAGTTTCTGACCTGTTTGCATAGGCCTGCGACTTAAGAAAAACACACAAGAAAAAGTTTCATATTTTTAAAAGGCATTATCATGATATAATAACTCTCTTACAAAGATTTTAATGTGACATAAGATGTATGGCATTTAGGGTCATCCTATTGAAACGAAATGTTAATTTATTAACAGCGATGGTCAGGTGGCCAGTCGTATTCTCAAAGTCATATGAATCAATGAAGTTAATAAGTCATAATCTAGAGCATACAGCGCCTCTTTGAAAAATCTTATATATTATGACCTTTCTTTTCAACCAGATATAGTTTCATCGATGAAAATGATTTTTTTAATTAAAATTGTAACGGATTTTTCTTTTTTGTTAAATTTTAAAAAAGATTTCTCCTCAAAGAGATTTCATTTTTTAACATTTACCTTCAACCAGTAATGACTTCATCACTGAAGACTATTTTTTTATACAAATTTTTATGCATTTTATTTAATATTCTTAAGATCTTAAAAAAAGGCAGGAAAAGAAGCTTTTAAACTATAAAATAAAATTCTACTTCAAAAAAATTTGGCTTTTTGAAAGTAAAAATTGGTAACAAATTTGAATTATTTTTTTTTTTTTATTTTTCAGACCTTAAACTTAAAAAGCTTAAATTTGTAATTTTTCAAAATATAATTTTATAGTTTTTATGTATTTTCTTAAAAGCAGAATTCCCTTTAATCTGGCGATTGCTTACTTCTTAAATTATTTATAAATTTTATGTAAAAACAATTTCCTGTTTAAAAAAAAAAATACTCTTCAGTCTTTAGTGTTCCAGTCCTTTTTCTTGTTGTACTTTTTAAATATTAATTTATGCTGCTGTCTTCACTACTCAATTTCTTTTTTTTTTTTTCTTTTTTTATCTTTTTGTTCTTTTCTCTTTAAATATTTAACAGATTTTCTTGTCTACATTGTTTTATATGCATAAGCGTTGGCATATGTAAAGTAAATGGAATTACAATCATGTCCTTCAATAAATATACTGCCCTGTTGTTCTTTTGCTATTGACTTACATACCAGTAAGAGTGGATGTCCTTCTTTTAGATATGCAAGAATTTGTATTGCTTTCTCTTGTAGTTTGTTGTAGTAGAGACATAAGTCAGTGAATAAAGAAAATATTTCAAGTACTTAAATACCATATTCTAGATTTTTTTTAAAACTCCGTATTTCTGTTTATGAAATTATATTAAACAAAATAAAAAAAATATATATGAATAATTAAAAATACTAAATATATGCACGTACATACGTATAGTATGTAAGTACTTTAGACTCTCAAAAAAAGTTTCTCCGTAACCTTTCTAATATAACGTCTGTGCGCATTTGACAAAACGTCTTCTGTCTAAATGAACAACTTTTCAGTAGAGCAAAAAAACAGTTCAAAAGGCTAATAGAAGTTACTGCTTAGAAAATTAAAGAAATTTTGACTTAGATATTATACACAAATACTTAACGAACATTATGAGACCTTTTTTGTCCCTCTAGAAGCAATAATTTTCTTTAAAACGACAAAAAATTAATTTAAGACTTTTTGTTAAATAGATTTTAAAGAAAAAAATGAGCTTCCACCATACAAGTCGTTTTGTCAAAATTTTTTTGATTAAATTTGAAAATTATTTTAGTTGCTTAAGTCAAGACAAGTTGTTTTGTTAAAATGGAATATAAAAAAAGGGATGAAAGAAGTTGATCTAAAAAATATATTTTGGTTTCATTAAGAAAAAATTTTTTCCTATTTTTCCCTACAATATGCAAATAATTAAAAAATAATAATAAAAATTAAATAAAATTTTTTATAAACATTAAATTTTTCAAATTATTCTTAATTCTCTGAAAGAAGTCGTTTTGTCAAATTGAAATTGGGGGAAAGTCTAAAAGAGGTCGATTAATCAACTGCATATCCTGAGTTCCAAAGGTCGTAAAAATACGGGGATTAGAGCAAAAGGAGGACAAGGAAATTCTATATTTACTATAAAAATCTTGGAAAATTGTCTTATTGCGAGAGAAAACGTTATTTCAAAATTCCACAGAAGTATTTTTGCAAGGAGGTTTCCAAAAAAAAACATATTTATTTTGCTGAGAAAACCAATGTTTAGTATTGTGCGACAGGCTGTAAGAATTGAATAAAAAATAATATTTTTTAAGATTTTTATTGCTTTCAAATAATTGTTTTGAACTGTACGAGATCCTGCTCAAAGTCATTTTATGCACAAACCTACTAAATCATAAGTGTTTGAATAAGTCCGTTAGAACTTTAAATTGTTAAATAATAACATAAAAATTTTATTTCCTGTTTCTGGAGACAGGTAGTTTCCAATGGTTGAAACTTTACATAAAATACTCCAAATTTGTTAAATATTTTGGAGAATATTTCATATAAATTTGAAATATAGTCACCTTTACATGTTCACTAGTTCTAAAAAAAACCTTAAACTGAATTATAATTTTTCACTTTAAGACACTAACGTTGTTACCAGAAAAATAGTCCTATTTTTTGTTACAATTTTTCTCTTTTTTTTAAATATTTAAAAAACTTTTCCCATTTAATAACAACATATTGTAAATTTAAATTTTTTTTGTTCTTATTTAACAAGATATCATTGCTGTATAAAACTTTCAAACAGTATTAAACATTTAAAATAAAATTTGGTTTTTATAACAAAAGTTATATGCATAAACACACACACACACATACGTATAAAACATTCATACATACTCTCTGGAATAACTTTTGTTAATTACACTTCAGACAACAACAAAAAATGAAGCATACTTTACAGGGATTACAACAGAGGTGATAAAACGTTTAATAAAACGTTTTTGTTCTTTTTTTATTATTTCAATTTTTTAACTTTTATTATAAATTTTAAACAATTTTAATTTTAGCACACAAGAGGCATATGAAAAGAAAATTTTCTGAAAAACTATTTAATGAAATCATTAATAAAAACCTATTAAGGAAAGTGAGAAAGTTTGTCTTGTTGCAGACAAATGTCGTTGATATTTAAAAGATTAATTTTTAAAATCAAAAATTCAATCTACAGGGCTCGAAACTACTCGGCACTAAGCGTTACTACAGCTTGTTGCTCATTTCGAAGAATTAAATTTCTTCCATCAATATATGGTCATCTCGTTACAAATAAGTATCATTATTAAACACAATTCTTAAAAAAAAAAGTTTGAATGCCCTGTTCTGACATTAAACAATTCATGATGACTTGTTAAAACAGACTGAAGAGGTATGTTAACGCAGTTTAACGTACTCAGCTCGTCGTGCGGGAGTTTATGTGCTCTATCCGCCATTTTATATATCTTGAGTTAATGATGTCACAATAGGTTTTTGACACCAAAATTTTTAAAATCTGCAATCCGTTTTCGGCTATTTATTTTAGAAATTTGACGATATATCCGAAAACGGATTGCAGACTTGAAAAATTTGCAATCGAAAGCCTAAAGTGGCATCATTAACTCAGGATATATAAAAAATATGAAATGGTGGATAGAGCACATAAACTTCCACACGACGAGCATCTGTCAAGACATAATTAGCGATAATGATAATTCTGACCGGCAAAATCTACTACGATATATAAGTATTAACATTTTAAAATGATTTTAGGATTGTGGACAACGGAGCTGTTCTAGAAAAAGCAGATTTTATATGTCCACTTAAACGAGCATTACTGGGTGTATCCCAAAAATACAATGAAAAATTTTGGCCTAGAAGGCTTCTTACTTACCTGGTTTAGAGCAATAAATAAATAAGTTTACAGAATATAATCAACCGTAATTATCGCACGCACTTTAAGGAATTTAATAGAATCATTTTTTATCACTTAACACAAATATTGCTTTCCATAATCGATGGCTGCGATCGCCAAATGGCCCAAAGAGCCATTCTTAAAATTTTCTCCTGATTTGGTATTTTGCATTAAAAAATCATTCATCACGAAGAGTAATGCGAGCTATTGAGACCAATACTCAGATAAAAACCACTACTCATGCTGAGCATAGAGTGAAATGTCAGGGAGTGATTTTTTGAGGATGGACTGCTTGGAGGCCGTGGTAACCCCTTAATTTTAAATTATAATTAAAAAAACAACTTATTGCATGAATTTTAATAGCCTAAGATCCTAATACTGGTAGTCTTATGAGAATTAACATCCGTTAAGGAATATGTACAAACACTAACAGTATTAGGATCTTAGGCTATTAAAATTCATACAATAAGTATAATATAGATCCATTAAATATTAGAATTTAATTCAAAGAATGTATAATAATTAAAAAAAAAAAACGAAATATTAATTTTTCATTTTTCTTCTTCGCTGGGATTTGAACCTGGGCTGTTGGAGTTTTTCTGCGAGCGCTCTAACCCCTATACCACAACCGTTTCTCCCATGTATGAATTTTTTTGTTGGAATTCTGTAAACTTAATAGTTCTCGTTTAGTAAATACAAATTGTAACATAACAATATGGCCATAAAGTCAAAAAATTTACTATGAATAATACAGTTCGTTATGAAAATACTTTTGAAATTATGCATGAATGAATTCGATGAATGGTGGTTATAATTTAAAATTATTGCATTTGCAAATATTCTCTCATTAAATAATTTGTTTAAGAAGAAAAATTATGAACTCGACCTTAAACAAAAATTAAATTAAAATTCTTGTGACAGACAACCAAAAAACTTTAATAAATGTTGTTATAAAACAGCAGTGAAAGCCATAGAAACAAAAAAGTTTATTTATATCCCAGCTATCTAAAACACACAGTCACTTGTTCAAACTTCACTAACACATGTCGTGTTACTTACAAATACAACACATTTTTAATAGAACAATAAATAAAAAAGAACAATAAAAATAATACCAAAACGAACATAAAAAAATTGCTGCAGAAAGTGAAAACAAGAACAACAACAAGAAAACCAGAAACAATAACAATGAAAAGGAAAAGGAAAATGCAACATTCATTACCAACTTGTCATATTAAAGTATGAACACAGAAATGTTTGTCATGAAACTTTAAGACAAAAAAACAAAAACAAAAATATTAATGAAGTTTGACTGTGCGATACCCTAACAACTACAAAACTGAGAACAAAAGTACTATGGTTTTAAAAATTAATTTCGAAACAGATGCAACAAATTTCTAAATGCTACAAACTACTGGAATGATATGATGATACATCTTCTGGATTTAGGAGTGCGTTACATATCACACACATATGGTCAATACGGCAATAGAGCTTTAGAATATGAAAGAATGACGAGTCAAGTGCTTGACAACTTCTTTCCTGAATTTCTCTTCTGGAGAATCATGAAACCCTTTAAAATTAAAAATACTTTGCCTCAGGAGTAACAAAGCCTTCTACTGTTGTTAGGAACAAAACAACTGTGGCATATGTATGATTTAAAAACCGAGGGTGTTCAAAATTTTTAAAAAGCACTTTTAGGACAGGCGTTTAAATCCTTGAAGGATATGAAATTTTTTTTAAAACCACATAGGCTTCCTTAAAATATTTTTACTTTTGTTGTTTATGTTGACGGTTAACCTTGCCGAAGCAGACGAAAGACCATATACTCTGTGAATGTGTAGCATTGGCAAGCATTCGAAGACGAACGTGTAAGAAGCTTCATATTTCATACCGAAGATTGAGTGTACTTTTAAAGGCACTAATATTTCAGGCCATGAGAGAGACTAGTAGTCGCCGTGGTCTGGTGGTTACTGTGTAGGATTATTAAGACGATAGCTCAGGATTCAAATCTCAGCTCTGACAAAGAAAAAACTATTTCTTTAGGTTACTACTGCTTCTCGCAGCACTCATGTTGTGTGTGTCAATTTTTATCCATGAGTACCGGGACCTACAGTTTTAATATCGACTCCGAACGACAGACTTGAGAAACTTGTTCATGGCAATTAGTTACTCTCAGAGCTTTTGCCAGAAGACTGCTGAGAGATAGTCGCCGAAAGATATATTTTTTTTCATATTTCTTTTTTTTTTAAGATGTCGGAGCTGGGTGTCGAACCCAGGTCTCATGTCTTAGTAAGCCAACACACTAACCACTAGACCACTGCGAGAATAACTAATTGCCTTGACGAAATTTCTCAAGGATGTCGATCAGAGTCGACTTTAAACAGTAGGTCCCGGTACTACACAATATGAGTGCTGCGAGAAGCTAGGCCCTACCCCTGACACAGGGTTGTAATTATGGTTGCCAATTATATATGTATATATTATTTTAGGCCATGGGGACAGCTATCCATCGTTGTTAGAAACTATACAGAACATTTTAAGGGATTTCTTTCAAGTGATCGTCACTCTTTACATTTTCTACATAACGGGGTCTGTAGAATCTCATACCTAGATCACAAAATTTTTTAAGATTGTGGTACTTTGATTTATTTGAACATTTTTTTATTATTATTACTTCGAAGTGAAACACAAGATCTCATATGTGACATATACGTTTTGCCCACTCAAGAGCCAGTGTTATACCTTCACCCTCGAATGATCAAACAGAAATTGCCTCAGCTGTCGGTGAATGTTTTTTTTTTTAATGTGAATGGTGAGCGTCTTCAGTAGATTAGCTGTTATCTTCCCAGAAGGTGGCGCTGTACTCCTGATCATTAGTTTCTGGTGGAATGGATTAGAAATGTGCTGATGGTCTTGCTGGGAGGGGGGGGGGAACCTCTTATTTTTTTAAATTTAATTTTTAATTTAAATTGTAATTTTTAGAAAACCGCAAATTTTTATTTTTATAATTTTGTCCTTCGCTGGGATTGAACCTTGGTCGTGTGAGGGGGTAAAGGGGTTTTTGGATTGATAGCTTGTTATTCATGCTAATTTGTATACCTTTAAAGTAAGAATGCTTTTAAAGAGGATTCAATACTCGTAATAATTTAAATATCAAAAAAATTACATTATTCTTAAACCAATTTTATATTATTTGGCTGGATGAGGACAAACTATCGTATATTACAGAAGCGAAAAAATAGTTTATAGTGCGAAGCAAATCCCAAAGCGAAAAAAAAATCGTTTCAGATTGCTGTCAACTTGTTTGGCTTTTTCTGGTTTATTTTTTAAAATATTAATAAATTTGTTTAGCCTACTTTTAAGCTTTTAAATACATATGCCCTTCACTGTATTCATGTCAGCGTATCATTAGTTACACACTATCACGTGGCAGCACAAAAAAAACTGTCACATGCTGTTTCATATAATTTTAAAATTGTAAATGACCTTGTTTTTTTTTTTTTTTTTTTTTGTTTTGTTTGTTTTAAAACATACAAAAAAAGAAAGAATTTCAACAAATATTTCGAATTAAAATTTTTTAAGGCCTTTTATGATAAAATAAATGTAATTTAAAATGATTTTATTTATGAAAAGAATAACTTTAAAGTATAAGTAAAAGTTATGAATTGTCCAAATTCCAAAAAAAAGCCACACTGTTAGAGAATAAGAAGTTATGCATTTAAATTTAAAAACAAAATATTAAAAATGTATTTAAGGCTTATTGCAGTTTTTAACAGATATTTTTAAAAAAAAATTTTTTTTAATTGCATTTTAAAGTAATAAACATTTTTCTCTAAAATTGTTTCTCAAATTTTTATGTAAATACATATCTATTTTGTGAAAGCTAATGATTACTGTTTGCCTAAAGTTAGGTTTTGTTTTATTAGAACATAAAAAACCAATTTTGTTAAGTTTGGTAAAAAAAAAAATTACATACAATTTGTAATAAAAATTAAACAAATAATTTTATTTTTCATTTACTAAAAAACACACATCAATATAATAAAATAAGGAACAGATAAGCTTTGTTAAAACGTTATACTCCTTAAAGTATACAGTACCTTAAATTGAATACAAATTAAAAAATTAAATATTTTAAAAGGAGGCAAACATGTTGTTGATATTGAATCAACAAAATGTACATAAAAGTTATGAAATTAATGAATATAATACATGTACATATACTTTGGTCAAAAAATGTTAAGTTCTTATATGAGTTATTAAATCAAAATAAAAAAAAATTTTAAATGTTTAGACTTACATGTAAATAAGTCTCCAAAACAAATAAAAAAAAATTAATATGCATGTTATCTGATAAATAGAAAAAAAAACTGCAAGAATAGTAAAAACTGTAAAACACCATATGTATGTATACCCCATATCGTCATGCGGGAGTTTATGTGCTCTATCCGCCTTTTCATATTTTTTATATATCTCTATCTTTAGGTTTTAGACTCCAAATTTTTCAAGTCTACAATCCGTTTTCGATACCTCGTCCAGTTTCGGAGATAAATAGACGAAAACGGATGGCAGATTCTAAAAATGTTGGTGTCAAAAATCTAAATTGTCATCATAAACTCGAGATATATAAAATGGCGGATAGAGCACATAAACTCCCACACGACGATATGTATACTGTACTTTTCTCAACTATTCTCTATAAAAATAAACCAGAAAATGTAATTGTTTGTTTACAAAAAGAGCAAAAGGTCTTTCCTTATTTTGTTTTTACTTTTTAACATAAAATTATGCAAAAATTTTTTGTGCTCTCAACCATTTTTGTTTTTTTTTTATAGCATATAGTTTACTGCTCATATATACATACATACATAACTGGCCTTTACAACCCTGTGTCAGGATTACGGCCTAGCTTCTCGCAGCACTCATGTTGTGTGTGTCAATTTTTATCCATGAGTACCGGGACCTACAGTTTAATGTCGACTCCGAACGACAGACTTGAGAAGCTTGTTCATGGCAGTTAGTTACTCTCAGAGCTTTTGCCAGAAGACTGCTGAGAGGTAGTCGCCGAAAGAAATATTTTTTTTCATATTTCTTTTTTTGAAGATGTCAGAGCTGAGATTTGAACCCGGCACTATCGTCTTAGTAAGCCAACACACTAACCACTAGACCACGGCGACTATATAAATATACATATATAAATATACATATATTTATACATATATGTATACTAGTCAACCCGGCAAACGTTGTGTTGCCATATAAATTTACTCTAGGAAACATTTTTTTAGTTCAAATATATTTAACATTCTCACCGAACTGCAAAAGCCAACATTGATATGAGCAATCAATGTCTGCATTACTAATAATTGAAATAAATAATTATCCGCCATTTTCGGTACTTCAGTTGATAGTTGGGGATAGGGAGAAATATCCCCCGTATTGCCCCCACTGAGTTCTTCTTAAAAAAAGACGTAAACCATATGTGTTCTACAGTACGCAGATATAAATATCTAGTTTAACATTTCAATGTCGTCGGTAGGTTATTTTGATTAGGCATACATTTCCCCTTGGGGCGGGTACCTTAACATTTAGGGGTATGCAAAATAGATGTGAAAATTTACATTTGTTAATCTAAAGTTGTGTTAAGACACTAACAAAATTTAATCAAAATCAGTTTGATAGTTGGGGATGGGGTGAAATAGCCCTTGAACCACCCCGTCTGAGTACTTAAAAAAAAACGTCAGCTCTACGGTATCTACTTTAAAATTTCATCAAAGTCGGTTCGTTATTAAGGTAAGGCATTAATCTTCCCTTGGGGCGGGCCAGCTTAACATTTAGGGGTATGAAAAATAGATGTTGACCGATTTTCAGACCTACCCTATATGCACACAAAATTTCATGAAAATCGATGGAGCCATTTCGGAGGAGTTTGCCAACAAACACCGCGGCACGTGAATTTTATATATTAGAAGATGTATATCAGAGTGTCCCTTACTACTGACGTATTTTTTTTTTTAAGGTTTAAAGTTTAGGATTTTCTATTGAACTTATTATAAGTCATGTTCAATTTTACGTCACTACTGCTAATTCCTCCCTAAGCGTCATGGAGTTAAAGTGACAAATATGTGATTTTTTCATGTTTGTACAGTTTTTGGAGCTAAAACTCGTTATTTTTCGCCTATATGGCGAAAAATATTTTTTGTTTTTTATATAAAAGTAATTTTTTTACCAAGCTTAAGCCTGATTTCCTTTCATTCAGATGAGATTAAAACAAGATGAGAAAAACGAAGTATAGGTGTGTTAGCTTGCAGCATAGTGTGGGCTGTGGTCGACAGTGGTGTATATTTAGTTATAATTGTATTGCATATTTAATCGATATTTAATATTTTCTTCATTCGAATCTGGTAGTGTGTTCAAAATTTCGTACGAAAAGCTGTTAAATCTAAATACATATATAAAATTGAATGTGTGTTTGTTTATTTCTTTATTTGTTTGTTTGTTCGTTTGTACCTTATAGGAGGCCAAACCTCTAGACCGATCTTCCTGAAATTTTCACAGCATTTAACTGGGACTCTGGCATTATTAATAGGGTATTTTTTTTTTCTACCACGCTCACTTTTACGCCCACTTTTTTAAAATTATTTAATTGCTTCCATATAGTTTTTAAAAGATATACTTCAAATTGTATACACATTATACTCCAGGGGAGGTAGAAATACACATTTTTTACGATACGCCCCCTTTCACGCTCCTTTTCAAGCCAAATTTTGTTTGAAAGTTTTAAACTTTTTGTTCTATATACAAATTTGGTGCTTCTTTAGTACGTTTATTAACGACTTTACCTCAAATTTAAAATAAGGTGTGCGTCACTATAAACTGTAACACATCAAAAGTCAAATAAAAACTGACTGGAGTAAGCTAGAGTTAAAAATAAAACAGTTTTATTTTGCATTTTTATTACAGATTTATATTCTGTATTATTTTATTTAAAAATTAATTTAATTTTATAAAATTTTTTATTTTATTCATTATGCCATCCATAAGCAATGTTATAGTGTTTTCGGTGATTTTTTTGGTACCAGCTGTCCATTTATATCGAAAACTAGTAATGGTTTTGGGAACAGATGTACTCTTCTTTAGTTCTCTTTTGACCAGAGCCCAATATCTTTCAATAGGCCGCAGCTCTGGGCAGTTTGGTGGGTTAGCCTCTTTTGGAACAAAAATAACATTATTTTTATTATACCAGTCTATTGCGCTTTTACTGTAGTGACATGTTGCCAAATCTGGCCAGAAGAATGTTGATATGTTGTGCTGTCTTAGAAATGGGAGCAACCTTTTTTGAAGACACTCTTTGATATAAATATCTGAGTTTATTGATTACAATGTAACAAACGATGCACTTCTGTTGCCGCAGCTACAAATAGCCTGCCAAACTAGGAACTTTTTGGGAAATTTTGATAGTTTTTTAGTTCGGAACTCTTCAGAAACATTGCCTCTACTATCCGCTACATAAAACTCTTGGCCAGGAAGCTGCGCAAAGTCTGCAAAAACGTAAGTTTCATCATCCATTACACAACATTCGAACTTTTGAAAAAATTCTTTTTTGAGGAGTTTTGCTCTTTTTTTGCTTCAATATTCTTCTTAGCATTTCAATCCGGAACTTTTTGGACTTTAAATGTTTTAAGGCCAGCTTTAGCTTTAACTCGGCGCACAAAACTTTCCGAATATTGCACGCGCCGGGCCACTTCGCGACCAGAAATGTTTGGAAGAGCCAGCAAAAGCTTCTCAAACTTTTTGGCTTTCGCGTCGTTCGTTACCAGTTTTGCTTTACCTGTTCCAGGCTTTCTTTCAATTTTTAGGTCTTTGTTGAACTTTTTGACCACTCTGGAAACACATTGCCTGGTCACGTGGACTTCCCTAGCAACTTTTGTATAACTCCAATATGGTTTTTTTGAATTATTTGAATAATTTTTGTATGCACTTGTCTTTGATTATCCATTGTGAACTAACTAACAAGTCAAATTTGACAAACTGATACATTTTAAAATCTGACACATTTTTCAAAGATATTGTGATTAAGAAAAATAATTTTGATTAAAGGTGAAAAAAGTTATTAAGAAAAATGGGTGTTACACTTTATAGTGACGCACACCTTACATTTGAATTAAATAGTGGGTAGCCTCACTCTCTTTCTCCCACAACTGTCTGCAAAATATATAAATACTTTTAATTTTATTATATAACGAGGGGGTAGCGAAGCACACCGGGTTCAGCTAGTTACATATAAAAATGCTTCGTGTAAAATATCGGCTGGTTAAATTTTAAGGGCTGATGTTGAATGTGAACCACACCTAAACGTCAAGTTTTTTTCTGTATTTCATTTGACATTCCTCAATTTTAGACTAACTCACTTTGAATCATGGAAACATACACAATCGAGCAACTCGTTAAAGTTATTCAGGCGTATTATGAAAATGGGCATTAAAATCAACATGCATATCATGCACTTCCTGATTTTTTTCGGTCAATTTAATCGTCTAAATGTGTGTATAATTGAAAAAGTCGTGCAAAAATTTGAGCAAAACAGGTTTGTAGGAGATGTGAACTTAAATTATGCCGCAGCGCCATCGAAAATTTCGACCATTTTATGGAGGTGTGCCACCGAGGTTGAGGCGGCCATTTGGCCGATATTTTGTTCCATACATAATTGAATCATACCAAACTATCATAATAAAAAAATGACAATAATGTCCTAAATAATTTATGCTTTATTTAAAATCAACATCGGCTCTTAAAATTATACCACCCTTTAAGGGGGATTTAGACTATAAAATAAGTCATATGATATGCCAACGTTTTGTGTAGAAGAGTAACATTGTGATAGTCTAAATATATCTGTGGCATTTTGGCAAAACACCTTAAGTCGAGATAGCAAAAGTCGAGATAGCAAAAGTTAAAAAAACAAAACTCGGGAAAAAAATTATTTTTATTAAAAAATAAAATAAACCAAAATTAAAGAAAAATTTCTCATATAATACAAAATTTTAAAAACGTACACAAAAATGATTTTTTAATAAAAATTCGTATCATTAACAAAATTTTTTTCAATTTTATAAATTTGACTTAAGATGTTTTGTCAAAATGCCACAGATATTATGTAATCGAAATATTCGATAATGAGAGAAACTACATATAAAAAATTTAAAGTCGTATATATATATATATATATATATATACACGTCTTAAAAAGAAGAGCTGAAAAATATAAATACATGTTGGTTCTGAGACCCCAATGAAAGTTAAATCAGTTCTTGTCAAAAGCAGCAACAAAAATTATTTTGCTGAACTGTGTTATTTGTTGCGTAAAAAGGTGTTGCATACTTTTAGGGATGTTTGTTGCATGTCAAATTTTGTGTATGGGAAAACCAATGTAGCTAAACTTTTTTCACAAAATTGAGCACAATACCAGGTTAAACATAAAAAAGTTATCGGATACCGTACCAGCATTTAAAAAATGAAAACTTAAGCATAACTCCCATATATGTATACATAAATATACTAGTGAGAGCATTCATATGTATATATGTATATGTATATTTCTTTTTAAATATGTAACGGCATACATTTAGGTATGTTTCATTACAAACCAGTTTTAATAACACAGACAAGAAAATCAAAAAAGAAAAAAAAATTCCAGCAAAAACCGCACAACTTGTTGCCCATAGTGAAAAGCAAAAAATAAAACAGACACATAAATAATTAAACTGTATAAGCTTTAAGGCTTAATTAAAAAGCGAAAAGTAATTAGTTATTGCTTTAGACGAGTATACTTTCAGGCTTATGCGTTTAGCATACTTTTAGGTTTGTTTAAATTCTGTTGAAATATCAAGCATGCTTTCAGGGCTTAGAAACAATTATAACGAATCATGAAAAATAAAATAAAAAAAAAATTGTGGAAAATGTCTTAGCTAAGGCTTTCTTTTTTAGCCATTGTGGTTTTTTTCTATTAAAGCTCTTAGAAAGGGAGTTTAATTCTTTAATAAATAATTTTTTAAATTCATATAAATTAATATGAGCAGATTGGAGGTTTATGTGTCAGTCGTTAAAGATACTTAACAAGCAATTGTGTAAGAGCCAGGAAGATGTGTTATTAAAACATGCAGTAACCAACTGATGAAAATTTTAAGTAATTGTCTTGATTTAATTGACTTTAAGGGCCGTCTGAAAGAAAAAGTATAACAAAGTCAACACATACAATTTCAGTAATTAATTCATATAAATTCCGAATGAGCTGCTCATGCTCTTAAATCACTCGTGCAAAACAGCCAATATGGCATGTGTTGTGTGACATATAAAACTGTTGTTTTAAAATTACATGCAGCCTGTTTCCATAACCTTAATAGCTTCTTTGGCCAACATCGTTCTCGATTATATAATGGCGGATATAGCCGCCAATTTAAGCTGCTCACTAAATAGTTATTTTGAATACTCTAAACGCTCTTGCAAATACAAATAAGTTTCATCATTGAAGATAATTTGTCTAACAAAAATAATTAAATATTTTAAATAACCCAAAGCTCAATCTTGGAACATAAGTTAACTCGTTTAAAACGTTGTATTCTTCTGTAGACTCTCATAGATATGCGATGTTTTTGCCGGTGAGCTGTTACTGACTTCTTTACTGTGTCAATTTGAACTCTAACTTATTTGCTACACTGCGAATTGGCTTCTCATTAAACCTTACCTTTTCTCTTTTTTCTTTGTCTTCTTTCTTAATTTTTCTACTAATTTTTGCCATTTACTCTTCTGAAGGGATCAGAATGGATTGATGGATATCTGAGTAAACGCTATTTAAAGAAAACACCTTTTTTCTTTGCTCGTACTGTCTGTTGTGATTTGGCAAAAAAAACAAAAACGAATAAATATTAGACAGTTCGATAGATATGCGGTTATTCTATGTGAAACGAAATCCAGTGTTCTTTGAATGACAAACATCGTGGCACAGTGGTTGAGCGCGTGCACAGAAACTCAAGGGACCGAGGTTCAAATCCCAGCGAAGGAGAAAAATTAAACATTAATTTTCGGTTTTTCCAAAAATTATAATTTAAAAAAAATAAGAGGTTCCCCCCCACCTCCAAGAAATCCATCTTCACGAAACCGCTCCCTGGCATTTCCAGCCTATTCCACCAAGAAAACGAATGATCAGGAGTACAGCGCAATCTTCTGGGAAGATAACAACTAACTAAAAGATGCTCATCACTCATATTCAACATCCAGTTGGGGCAATTGCTGATGATCATTCACAGGTGAAGGTATAACACTGGCCTTTGCGTGATCAAATTGGCAGCACTTTGTCCATTGACATAAGGCGCTTAACATGTATCTATGTATATCTATGTATTCAACATTCGAATACAATGCACTGCATTTAGTAGGGGTTTACTCCTGAGTATTGGTCTTGAATAAAACAAAAAAAATGCGCCAAATACCTTGTTTATGCCTGTATGGTTGTTCACCAAACCAACCAATAAAATAATTGAAAAGACACGTTTGATTTTTGACTAGGAATGTAATATTTTATTTGATTATTTTAAATATAATAATATTTAATGACGTTTATTTTAGAACGAGTATTTTCTTTTTGGTAGAATTAAATTTTTTGGTTTTAGCTGCACCACAATATTCTGATGCAATTTTTATTACAGCGTGTCAATCAAGGTCTGCCATATTTTATTTTGGCTTCATAGAGTTTCCGGATGATTTCGTGAGGAAATCAGTTCGACACAAAATGATTTCACTCTATGTTTTGAGTCGAAACAATTTTAAAACTATTGTAACTACTCGTAACAGCTAATTTCAAATAATTCGAGTTCTATAATAATACACATAGAATCATAAAAATAACCAATGGAAGACATTAGCAACCCCATCAAATTAAACAGAACATTCTTTACAGCTGCTTTTCATAAAGGTTTCAAAACCGTATGCGTTTATACTCTATACAGGTTTGAAAAGCAGTTTCAGTAAAAACGTTTCAAAATTTCAAAACTGCCATAAATGTTTATGCCATGGGTTTGAGCGAATGAAAACGTTTTCAAAATAGGCATAAACATGATAATACACGATTACTTTCATAATATGGCTGCAAACAACAGGCAAATTTAGAAAGTTGATTTTGAATGCACCGATCTTGCTTTCAATGCCTTAACTTATAATGAAATATTTATTTGTTTCCATTTTTCTTTTTTATGATTTCACCAAAAAAATTTAAAAAAACACACCTTTTTTATTATACCAGCCAGAGATGAAGAGATTTTCTGATAAATTTTTATACGAAAATCTCTTTACAAAAACATGTTTAATGAAATAAAATAAAAATTAACAACTTAAAATAAAGTATTACTTATTTTGCTACCAAACCTCGTAAGCCCCTTAAACAATTTCTATTAAACACAATATTTATTCTTAATGCATTGTGTGGGTTTCACATGTTTGTTTATTTATGCCTGAAAGTATGCTGTAGCATGTTTATTTTTCTTCTTTTTCTCTCTATCTAAAGAACCATACAAGCATAGACTTGTACGTACGTAAAAATATGTAAGTGCGTGTGCGTGCATGAATAAAAACATCAGCATTTACATGTAATTTATGTGCGATTCTGTTTACTTACAAGGCAACATTTAACAGTGAATGTATACGAGTATATGTATGTGTGAGAGTTTTCTTTTCATTTTTCATTTCATTTCAATTCAATGCTGTCAGAGTATTATTATTGGCCATCTAAAATTTATGTCTAATTATGCTCTAGTGTCCTATAAAAACGGATACGTTTTTGGTTTCCTCTTGTTACTGATACGCTGAGAGAATGCTCTGCATATGATATCCGCAAACATTTATTTTGATTATTTTTGTATTTTTTTTTTTTTTTTTTTGTAAATTGTGTGTTTTTGTAAAACTTTCTAATTCTCTACTATTTGTTAAAATAAAGTTACTGCTGCTGTGTTTACGCAGTCCTTCTTGCCGGCTGATGTTGGTGATGATGATAATAGATTTGAACACAAAGTTGTTTAGGAAGATAACTGTTACTGATGTTGATATTGTTAATATTTAAGGAAAACTATTTCTAACATTACTGCTGCTGTTGTTGTTGCTGCGGTTGTGTTCACTTGATGCTTTTATTAAATTGCGTTGCTCGTATTTAATGCCTTGAATGTTAGTGATTCTGTTGCTCATTCATTTATTGCTTATTTTTCTAGTCTCTCTTTTTTATTATTGTTGTATTTGTCATTGTTTGTTTACTGTTGATGATGCGACAAATGAGTGGCACTGTCAACTGATGATGACTACAATGACCACAATCATTTATTCAACAAGAAATATTTTTTTCCTTTCCTTTCCTTTCACTCTCTTATTCACTAAATATCAAATTCCTATACATGTATGTACATATATGCCTTTCACCGCCTACAGGGTATTAAAAGAATAGCCTAGATTTGTCACCAATATACTAATGCTTACCCCCTTCACCACTTTTTCAAATTTTAAATAAATCGGATATTCTGTTTTAATTAAAGCGTAACAATTCCATCAGTTAGAAGAGTATAAAAATTAGGTTTGTATGACGATATGCATTAGAGAACTGTTTGAAAACCATGTAGAAGTTTTAACTTTTTGAAATAAATTTCTTTTTTGAAAGCTGATATAAAAGTGGACATCAACTGGAATCCATATGTAGTGTTAAAAATAAAATAATTGTGAAATAGTTTTAGTGTTCGGATAGATATTAAAATAAGAAAAATGGAATTTTAATTTTTACCTCAAACATTTGATTTTTATATTTAAATGTGTTGTCTTAAAACAACAACCACTTGTCCAATATCGCCCAATTTATGACTGATAATTTGCCTTTCACATGAAGTCATTCAGACCCAATTCCGAAACTCTAGCTTTAATCATTCTGAACATATCGAAAAATCAGTATATAGAGATGAAGAGAAAAAAGGTGGGCCAAAAGTAGGCGTGGCAAATTCTTCTCTCGATGAAAACTTAAAATGGATTAATACAAACATTTGAAAGAAAAATTAGTCAAATCGATGGAGCTGTTTTCTGATTTAAGGTAAATCACAAAAAAGTGGGCGTAAAAACCTAAGTTGGATCACGACGATCATTAGAAGAAAAAATCGTCAAAATCGGTCCTGCCGTTCTCAAGGCGATGTGATGACCAACGAACAACATTGATTTTTATTTATATAGATTTAATTAGTACGAGTAGAATGACAAAGACTATCAGTTCGGTGTAGTGTCGCAGACCAGGGGGCCTGGTGGGAATCGAACCCACAACCCTCTTACCAGAAGTCTAGCACACTAGACCACTGAGGCATCTAATTAATTTAAAAGTCCTCTAATCGTTTAGCAAATATTTTGCTAAATAATAAACTTTTCAAACTAATTTTTGTGATAGTGATCCTATAGCTCAAAGATAGTTTTATACGATTATGTGATTTGAAATAATTTTGCATACTTTAGGGCAATTAAATTTTCAATTATTATTTTTACGGTGGTTTTATTTTCGTATAGAAAACAGTTAAAATTTCTTTCAAAATAATTTCTTAAAAGAGAGACTTTATCTATTGGGGAAAAAATAGCAGGTTTTGCATACTTTAGGATGGATTTATATGCCCTTAAATGCCTTAAAATCGGTTACTTTATTTAGTCATTATGCCTTCACAATATGATATAAAGTCTGGATGGTCATAATAAAATTAAATTAAAATTTTAGGCATTTAAAAATTGTTGAAATTAGTTCTTTATATACTTTAATTCTATACCTTTTTATCGTATATAAAGCGTACATACAGTAGTAAATTACTGCAATAAAATTTGTAATAAAGCATTTAAATAAATTTACATATTTTAAAGAAGGCTTCTAAAAAGTTTTTGTGTAATTTTTAACTTTAAAATTTACTTTGTCTCGTTTGACTTTAGTTTTTACCATTAAGTTGAAATAGAAACAAAGTATGCCTGAAAAATATTTCATACTCTTTCATCAAACTCAAAGTTTTTGTAAATTCGCTATATGACAAATTAACGCTTGACTTCATTGTAACCCTTTTGATTTGAATAAAAGAAATGCTTTAACAAAAAGTATGTGTTTACTTTTAGAAGACCTTTCTTTTTACAACTTATTTTGTTTTAAAAATTTGCTTTATAATAAGCAAACGCTTGACTTCATTTGAAGGCTTTTCTTTAAATAAAAAGAGTACATAAAAGAAAAGTATTTCATACTTGTAGGTGCATTTTTTCAGTTTTCCCGTGTTTCGCTTCTGTGCTTTTATAAAAAAAATGTTTTAAGTTTTAGTTTAAAGGATAGAAGGTTGTGCATTCTATTACATTTTTTAACAATATTGCATATTTTATGGAGCCGATAAATATCAAAAATATTTTTTTAAGATTTTCTATTCGCATAAGATTTTAATGGCCAAAATTATGTGAAAAAAAGAAAAGGAGCGAACTGCCTGCTTTTAGAAGTAATAATTTAATTTAATTTGTCCTTGTTTAACGTACCGGAAAATTTTGTTTTTAAAAGTAAGGCTGTAAAAAGGCTGTATATGTAAGTAGATTTGTCTAAAACCAAATTATAAAGCTTATAATGACTAAGAAACTTAATACTGTTTACGGGTTTACTTTTTGTCATTATATTTTACTTCAATTATCTTTTTAAATTATTCTAATCACCCATTTCCTTGAAAAATATTTGTCTTGAATTTAAAAGAGATGAGAAAAAAGTTTTCTTAAAAACATTTTCGAGGTTTTTAAGTTAATTTTATTTTCTTACGCTATGCATAAGTACTTACAAAAATCCCATACACCTGCCTGTCTGTTTGCCTAAATGTATACAGCAATTTAGGTAATAACAAACTGGGTTAATTGTTTTGGTGTAACTAACATAACAACTTATTAAAAGAGTGACTTTAAAAGAGTAGATGTGTAATAAACAGAGAAAGGGAATATTAAAAGTATGTCTAGGTATTTGACTAATATATTTAAGAAAATTTCTTTTTCAACTTTTTTAAGTGACTCTGACAATTTTAAAAGAAACTTTAGCCTCAATGTGCGGTAAAGAAGCTAGAAAGTCAGACAGTAAGTAAGTGTGTAGGAAAAGTAAGAAAATATATTTTAAAAGTTAAATGAAAGATTGTGATGGTTTTAAAATACCTTAAAAGCTTTTTTTAATTGATAATTAGAAATTTAATATACTTTAAGGCTTATGAAAAAATGAGACATTGTCTACTATCAGGTTTTTTCATTACTTTTTTTTTAATTTGAAACTAAAATAATAATTTACTATTCTGATAATATACTTTACAAGAGTTTATTAAGTGGAAAATAAATAAAATGTTTAGGCGTGAAATAAAAATATATTACATGCCATTTAATACACAATAATAATGTAAACTTGTTGCTGAAAATTGATAATATATGTTGATATTTTTTAAAAATAAATCATCATAAAAAATAATATTATTATTATATAAAATAATAATGTAATAATATAAATATTTATTCGACCTTAAGCTCAAATAATTTAACTAAGAATAATATTATATAAAAATTTAAATTCCTCTTATTAAATCAAATTAAAATTGCTGAAATGATTTACAAACATATTAAAGGTAAATTAAAGCATACTTACAGGCGCTTATGTGGTATAATATAATAATGTTTAATACATACAAAGTGTGACAAAATTAAAGAAATTTTTATTCTTTTTAGACTTGTTCTTGTGTAGTCGTTTATGGTGAAGGTCTATCCCAGCAGAAAATTTTTCAAATTTAGAAGCAATAAATAAAATTGTAAGCAATAATGGAAGCAGCTTATTATTTATTCATACTTTAAAGCTTACAAAGATGCTATAGGATAAGGTATTATTAATGATTTTTTGAACTATTTGCTTACTGGTTGCAATAAATTTGCGTTTGTATTGCATTTTAGCGGCTCATTTCATATAGAAATCATGCGTTATTGATGCGCACGAGTAAGTGATTGTTTACAATTTCTCCCTTATAAAATAGCTTATTGGTAAGCGCTAATTTCTGCTGGGATGCACCACAACAGAAACAAACTATAGCAGCAGTGAAATTCAAAAATTCCATATTTATAGAAAACGCAGCGGGCTTTTCTTATATTTGACCTTTCGTATACACCGTAAGGAATGTAAAATAAAGCAAAAATATCAATAATTTGTCCTGAAAACTTTAAATATCTTAAGCCAAAAAAGTGTGTTTTAAGCAAACGTTTTGATTTAAGGTTTTTGATTTTTAAAACTAGAAATGAGCAGGTGTTAGGCATACTTAAAAGCATATATAAATTCCAATTCCAATTCGATATTCTGGGGAACCAAAGGTCCCATGCTGTAACGAAATTCAGTCCCTCATCTTAGGATTTGGAGTATGCTAACGTGCTTGGGATAAACAAACAGAAGCGGTGAGTTAATATAATTGACTGCAGAGAGGCCAGAAACCATTCGCCCTTGACTAGTGTTATTGCGGTTCATAAGACCAACATGAAAATTATTATTGGCATAGTTATATTGGATTACAAATGGGGATTTGAGATAGATTTAAGCCGAAATTTTGTACAATATATGGAGAAGAAAAAGGATGTGAAGTCGATAGAATATCTTCTTTACTTTTGTTTCGCCACAAACTCTTTAATTATATTAACAATAAATTCTATTAAGAATTTAGATTTTTTTGCAATGAATTTTTGTGATAATCAAAGAAAAAAATGATAAAATGATGTCCTTAAAGGAATAGTACACTAACCAAACTGAACAAGTTTTCGACCCCAGCTACAGTAGTCTCATCAGATTTCTTCGTGTCTGTAAATATTCATGAGCAAACATCAACTATTTAACTTAAATTTTTTTAAGAAATCAAATACTGAAATCACCTTTTCTTGTCGACATGCACACACACTTTTATGAGTTAGTCGAAGTAATGCCAAACACAACACATTCTATCATATTCTCCTTTTCTCATCATGTACGCATTTGTGGTAATTGTAATCTTATTTGGATGAATCAGAATTGAAACTATTTGCCTCTTATTCCGTGGTGCTTAGAGGACATCCCCAAAGAACACATCTAAAATTGTTGTTACATGGTCTGGAGACACGAGTTCGAATCCCAAAGTAGGCTTTCTTCGATGACAAACAACTGTGCTAAACCAACAATATTGACTGTCTATGAAAGTTTTGCTTAAACATGTTTTTTTTTTTTTTACTTTTTACTTTTTCTTTTTCTTTTACCGTCCTTCATATAATATTACGAGTATTATTTGAATACCTGCCTGAATATAACTAACACTCTAAACATAACTATGACTTTGGAAATGAATATCAAAACGTACGAAAAGCCCAATACAAAAGGTAATTGAGAATAAAGGAAGCGACAAAGCCAAGGGACTCGTATAAAACTTAAGTGGTTGATTTTTTTATTACAATTTTATGTTGAGAAGCTTACTTACAAAGTAAAAAAAAGAAACACAAAAAGGTTAAAAAAAAAATAAAAACCAGCAAAGTTGATGACAAGTTTATTTGCCGAAAAGTTTTCTTTACAAGCCATCGTGTTTTTTATCGTTTTTTTTTTGCCAAATAAACTTAAACGAAGAAAACATGGCCAAAAAGTTATATTTTTTTTTGTGTTTTTGTTTTAAGTCCTTTAAGTTGTGCTAAAGAGATGTAATGTGCATGTAATTGTGCGTGTGTGCAAGTGTCTTTTTAAAGACTATAAAAGTATTTGTCTAACAACTGTGGTGTTAGAAAAAAATCTTTTTTCCTGTTTTTTTTTTTCTGTTGGTTTTGTCTTCAAGTATTTGTTTTAATCTTGATGAATGTTTTTTGGTCTTTAGAACTTAAGAAATATTACTACAAATTAGTATCTTTTTTCTGTTTTACCACAGACTTTAGCTTTTGTTTGTTATATAATTAATAGTAATTGATTACTTTGTTTTTTCTGGGTTTGGTGAAATCTAAGAAGCCATTAAAATTGCTTATTAGACGTTAAATATAATCAAAATATTATTATTATTAATTATTTAATAAGGTCTTTATTAAAAAAGCAAGTTCTGCAGGAAAAAAAATTAATAATATTAAAAGATAAATTAAACATGCTATACCAAAAAATATCCTACTTAGGACTTTTTTAATTACTTAATACACCTAATCCTGTTTTTATACTAAATTTCTTTTTTGGAAGATTTTAAATTAAAACAGTTGACAAAAAGTAACTTGTTCTTACACGTTAATTTTTCTTTAACACTGGCAAGTGGTGCCATATAGTTTAAACAGCTTCCACAATATAGCAATATTTGTGCGGCAGTATATTTTCACAGTGTGTGTGTTACAGTTTCTTGTAATTTCTTCATAATTTTGCCAGTTCGATGCACAGAACGCTGATAATTTCGTTTGAATCACGAGTTTTGTAGTAAAAGTTTCAGCTATTTTTAGGCGGTTTTCGGTTGTCAAACGATTCATATTCGTAAATGGCAAATATTCTACTAAACAGGGACCGTAACTCTTATGACTTTTATAAAAAATCAATAAATAAGAGTTATTTTTTATTTTTATATTTTTAAATGAAAAATGAAAGTTATTTTCGATTTTCATATTTTTATACCAATTTTTATCAATTCAAAATTCGTGACATATATGTCATTAATTAATTAATAATATGTTTATTAATCCTTGTTACGTATTAAAGTAAAAATAAAGTACACAGTTATAATAACAACAAAATGTGTGTAACAAAGTTTCTAAATTACGCTGTGCATTGCCCTTGAACTTGAAATAACATTATTATTTGTTCTTTCATTTTTGTTGTTGTTATTATTAGCGTAATCTTATTGTTGTTTTTAATATATTAATTGCTTCTTTGGACGACGATGATACTCCTACGACAATAAATGACAGCGTCCGCAAAGCTTATATTGAAATAAACAATTACAAAGAAAAGCGTTTCGATACTTCTGCTAATTTAATGGAATATTGGGAGAGCAAAAAATTTGTATTTTCATGGCTTCGAATATTAGCTTTAATTGTTCATTCTGTACATGCCACTCAAGTCAGTGTAGAAAGGTCGTTTTCAGCACTCAGATTAATATTAGGAGATTTAAGATATAATTTATCTGAGGAACATTTAAAATCAATTATGATGGTAAAATTGAACACCTGAAAACGACCTCTTAACAGTGACTTGAATGGCAGCCAAAACTTATAAGCTATTTCTATGTATTTATGTTTTTATAGCTGATAGTGGATAAGTTACATAATATATTATATTCATATAGAAATTTGAATGAAGCAGCATATTATAATACATACGGTATCAACAAATAAATAAGAGTTTTGAATTGATTTTTATTATTGATATAAAAATAAAATATACAAAAAAACTTTTATTTTTTATTTAAAAATATAAAAATCAAAAATCAAAAATTACTTGTATTTTTGATTGTTAAAATAAAAATAAAAATTTAAAAATCATGCAATATGTTGGATGCATTTCGCCTAATAATTATGATGGTGTAATTAAAAGTTTTCTACAATGTTCATTTATGTATGATTTATTTCTTTAAAAATTGAAAAATAACTCTTATTTCCGGTCCCTGCTACTAAATAAATGATTAAACAGAACTGGGACATGACGTTTATTCCATACAAATTGGCACATAAAAATGCCGGAGAATGCAGTTGCGAAATAGAATCTATTGTTATTTTGACAGCAACTTTCTTTCTGCTCTCATTTTCAGAAACAAATTCTCTCAACATTGTTACCACACTTTTATTAAATTTCATATATTTTGTAAACACACCCATTTGTTTATTTATTTATTTTTTTTTTTTTTTTGTTGGCGCAAAGAAAAATAAGAACAAAAGAAAATCGAAAAAACATTTGAAAGTTTAAATAAATTAATAACTTTTAGAATTTCTTGAATAAAATGAGTGATATTTTAGAAAAAATAATTGAAAAATGCGTAAAGATGATTAAATTACAATAGGATAGGATAGGAGGAAGTGGCAGCCTCGTAATTACAAGGCACACTTGAGCACGCATAGCGGCCCGTTGTGATACCACATGATGCGGGGAGCCCTGATAGGCAGGGGCTCCACACAAGAAGCACTACTTCCCCAGAAAATCATGCTGGAAACCAGCCAGAGAGCCTAATAAATTTGGCAATTGATCCAATATCCAGGATCGACAGGTCAGTCAAGCCACCGAAGAAAGGAGATCCTAATGTAAGAAATCTGCGTCGAGCCAGAGATGGACACTGGCAAATATAGTGGACCACAGTCTCCTCCTCCTCAGCCGACCCACAGCCACGACAGAAGTCATTTGCGGGCAAGCGCAGTCTCTCCGCATGCCTGCCCATCACGCAGTGGCCCGTGAGGATAGATACAACGGAAGAGATGTCCCTGCGGTCCAGTTTAAAGAGTTGATTGGTACGCCTCAAGTCCAGCCTAGGCCAGGTGAGTCTAGCAACTTGGCAAGACTCCTCCCGCGACCAGGCTAGGTCCGCGTCCAATAAATGTCTCCTTCTAATAAGGAGCCTAACGGAGGAAAGAGGTATACCCACTTCCACGTGAGGATGAACCTCCGGCAGAGACGTACCCGTCCTAGCCAGTTCATCCGCAGTACAATTGCCCGCGATGTTCCTGTGACCAGGAACCCAGATCAGATTAACGACGCACTGTCTCGAGAGTGCCACAAGGGCATCGCGACAGTCGCCGACAATTTTGGAGTTTGTGGTCAAACTCGACAGGGATCTGACCGCCGCTTGGCTGTCAGATAATATGGTGATACCGGCAGTGGGAGTACCACCCCGAAGTATCACCCTTGCAGCGTGACATATAGCCACTATTTCGGCCTGAAAAACGCTGCAGTAATCAGGGAGGCGAAGGGATATGGAGAGGGCGAGCATCTCCGAATAGATCCCACACCCCACTTTGTCTCCAATCCTGGAGCCATCAGTATAGACTTCCAACGATCCACTGGGGATGACCCCGCCAGAGGCCCAGTCATCCCTACTTGGGATCATCACGTGGAAGTCTCTGCGCAGTTCCAGTTTCGGTGAGGTGTAATCGATATTGTCCCGTATCCGAGGTTCCTCCAAAAGAATAGAGGAGTGCCCCGAGGGTACAAAATTCCACCGTGTTAGTGCGTTAAGTCTTACCGCCACCAGTTTAGCCTGCTGTCTAGCAAGAATCTTAGACGGAAGCCACCCCAGCATAACAAAGAGTGCCCTTGTGGGGGTGGTCCGTAATGCACCAGTAATCTGAATTGCCGCGGACCTCCTGACCTTATCCAGGAGTCTGACATTACAGAACTTGTCGAGAGCAGTCCACCAAAAGACCACTCCGTATAAAAGATTCGGCTCTATGATCGCCGAATAAATCCAGCGGACCACGCGGGGACGTAGTCCCCATCTTGCCCCTACTGCCCTGCGGCAGCAGTAGATAGCACAGGCAGCTTTACGCGCCCTTTCAGCTAGATTCGGCCCCCAGTTCAACTTGGGGTCCAGAATGAGGCCCAGATATTTAACCGAGGTACTCAACTGCAGTCCAACCCCGTTCAGGTTGGGCAAAGTGAAATGAGGTACCTTGTACCGTCTCGTAAAGAGCATCAACTCCGTCTTGCCAGGATTAGCACGTAGTCCAAATTCCCGGCACCACTTAGACACAATGTCCAGAGCTAAGTTGAGCTTGTCAGACAATGTCTGTGGGCATATCCCAGACGCCGCGATGGCGATATCATCAGCATAAGCAACAACCCTGTTACCAGAGCGTTCCAGCCCGATGAGAAGAGTGTTAACAGCAAGGTTCCAGAGAAGTGGAGAGAGGACGCCGCCTTGTGGGGTGCCCCTGGCAGTCGCCCTCTGGCACCTTGCAGTTCCAATTGTGGCGGATATCAATCGCGACCTAAGAAGGAGCTCAACAAATTGAACCAGACCAGAATCTAGTCCAAGATTGAGCAGAGCATTAACGATACCCGTAGGGCAAATATTGTTGAAGGCGCCTTCTATATCGAGAAAGGCAACCAACGTATACTCCCTGAAATGCAATGTCCTCTCCACCTGAGAGATCAGTGAGTGCAGAGCGGTCTCGACAGATCTCCCTTTGGTGTAGGCATGTTGGGAGGTAGATAGTAGTGAAGGGTTGATCGAGTTCCTGATATGGAGGTCAAGAATTCTCTCCAACGTCTTCAATAGGAAGGAACAAAGACTAATTGGTCTAAAGTCCCCGGGGAGCACGTGTGAAGCTTTTCCGACTTTGGGAATGAACACCACATTTGCGGTCCTCCAGCGCAGAGGAATATAAATGAGGTCCAGACAGGCATTATAAACAGCCAAAAGCCAGGGGAGAATGAGATCCTCGCCATGTTGCAGATCAGCTGGGATAATGCCGTCTGGACCTGGAGATTTGTATGGTTCAAAAGAACCTATGGCCCAGTGCAGTTGCCCAGGGGTTATACGAATTGAGGAGTGGTGCCCTGGAGTGGGCGTGACCCCTTGAAAGACAGTATGGCCTGCAGCGTGGACACTTTCCGGAAAGTGAGTATCCAGAAGCAGGCTCAGCGTCTCATCAGTCGAGGTAGTCCAACTACCATCAGATCTCCGAATACTTCCGAGAGATCCCTTGGAGGAGCTTAAAACCTTACGAAGACGGTTGACCTCCGCCGAGGATTCAACGTTGTCGCAGAATTCCCTCCACGAAGCTCTTTTCGCCCGTCTAATCGCATATTTCAGCTCCCGTTTCTTTGCCTTGTACAGATCCCATTCGCCCGTTGACTTAGCTCTGTTAAAGAGCCTGCCGCACAAACGACGAAGATCCTCGATATCCTGATTCCACCAGTTAGGCCTAGGCCTACCCCTGTACACAGGAGTCTTAGTGGAGGATGAGGCAGCATTTTCGAGGGCAGCGGACAATATGTCCACAGTCCTGTCGATGTCCGAACAGTTACGGACGATAGGAGGAGACTCCGGAAGATCGTGCCGGAGCTTGTCCCTGAATAGAGACCAGTCCGTACGTCTTCTGTTAGCACGGAAAAACTCCCTGCAAGGGGAGATAGATAGATAAATTACAATATAAAATATAAATTAAATTATTAGCAAAAACTGTCATAAACTTAAATTTAATTAACTTTACATACAATAAATGTAAAAATATTAAATGACAGTTCGTGAAGTTGCGGCCATCGTTTAAATTTTGACCATCTTTTCTCTGAGAGTCGTTTTTGCCTGAAGTTACAGTCGTATTCTGTTTAATCATTAAATGGCATATCAGATGGCAGATGTTTAACATCTGACTAAGTTACCAGATTACTAAATGGCTAACCCAACATTACAATTAAATTCCTAACTGATTAAATCCTTAGACGTGCTAAAAAAATTTGTGTATTTTTTTACAAATCTTGGTATTAAAAAAAACACATTTGAGCTCGTAGAAGACACTAAACGAGATAGCAAGATTTTAAAAGTGCATTAAAAAGGCTTAAACTGGCATATTAAATCAAAAAAGGTGAAAACAAAACATTTTCAAAGTAAAACAAAAAAGACCCCAAAAGTGTGAATAAAATTGAAGTTAAAAGTTATTATAGCGGCAAAAAGATAACATTTAAGAACCCAATTTTTTAAATCATTGCGGTTGATTTTTGTTTTTTTTTTTTTTTTGCTTTGGGTCATGACTGACTACCATTAAATATGCTGGGTTTTAGGTACAGATTAGAGCTGGCATTTTAATTGACTTTTATTACCGACAAAAACGCTTTAAAAGAGGATCTGTTTAAGGACAGACACAGCTGTTACACAGTTAAATGTGGTCAATTGATAATGAATGAAAAAAGGAAAAAACACCCTAAACAAAGGGCAACAAACTGTAGTAAAATAAGTTCATTAGGTTTTCAGAGGCTAAAATATTTTTTTAGAAATCCAACAGCGAAAAAGAGAAAGCAAATACTAAAAACTAAACAAAAAGCAATAAAAATCAAAAAAAAAAAAGAATATGAAACAGCAACACAACAGCCGCAAGGAGTAATAAAAGTACCAATAGAGGGAAAAAGAATTGCTGAAATCCTGTTTGTTTGTAAAAAATTTTTTATATGGGGGGCCACTATTTGAAATTAAGAACGACACTATATAAAATGAAAGGTCTACTTACCAAACAAGAGAGCTTTTTAAATTTTTCAAATGTCTACAGGACTAAAAATAGTCATAATATTTGCTCTATTTAATAAGATTCCATGCGCTTTGCTGACTTAAAGATTGCCATAATGACGCTACTGAAAAATGTATTCACAGGATGGTACATAATTTTAAGCCCTTCTGAAAAAAGCAATTAGCAAATTAACATACGTACGATTGCGAAACTCAATATCAGCTGAAAGCTATGCTAGTGTGCCTGAGAGTGTGCAATAAAATGCAGATGTTTTATTGGGTATTGTCTTGATGACATCAGCCATTTATAGACCGCAACTTAATGCACTCTGCAATATGACTTGAGAGTGCAACCACACAAAATTCCACACGCCTAGAAGCTTAAGTTAATTGTCAAAAATCATTTTTAAACTTTTCCTAATTTTTTTAAAAAGAAATTATTTTCTTCGAATTTATAACGATATCAATCCACAGGAGAGCCAAAAGCATCGAATGTGTCACAAAGAAATCTCTATTTGATGGTAATTTTTGACTAAACATATCATCAGTTTCTATATACTTTTTTTTAGCACTATATCATAATTATCGGTGAGTGCTATAGTTCTATTATTTTCAGCTTTTTTTGGGCGTAAACAAAGTGAAAGGAACACATAAGCTAACCGCTTCAATCCAGAGTCTTCTTGCCGTTTTCCAATTTTTTGCTTTTGGTCATTGGCCGAAATTCTTGACAATTGGGCTGAAGAGGTAGAATATAAAATTAAAAATCTTGGAATGGGGTCATGCGCACAAGATCGAATTGAATACGCACAAAAAAAATAATAGGAGGTCCCCTCTTGCCTTCAAGGAAATCCTTAAACAAAGAAACCGCTCCTTAACATTTCACTGGTAGGTAGAATAACCTTAACCATCGACAACAAAGACAAATGGTCAGTGGGAAAGCCCGACCTATTGAGAAGTAGCAGATGCCAGCTAAACCTACTTAGCGAAGGCACTCACCACACAATCAACATGCAACGACATCAACAATTGCTGTTAATCATTCAAGGGTGAAGGTATAACACTCGCCTTTAAATGATCAATTCACAGCAATTTGTCTAATTCCTAAAGCGCGCTTAATAATATAAGAAAAAAAATATTTATTTAAAGCAACAGTAGAGCTTTACTCCTGAGTATTAGTCTCAATAAAAAAAAATCAATGTTGTTTTCACACGTATAAGCTTGGTAATGTTGATATAGACTTGCCAACTGTGATTAAAGGTAATGTAATTATTAAATATGTGAACGCTATGGATGGGTCTGGATAGGAGAACCCACTGTCATGTTCACTAGATTGATCACATTTTTCAACTGTCGAAGAAATCATGCAAATACTTGGTTGTAAGAAATACTTCACTTTATCTGGCATTAATTTAATATTTGCCTTTACTCAAGCCAACATAGAAAACAACTTTTGGTTCTCGATCGCGTACAGCAAATGGTGGAAGAATGTCGAAGTTTATCAATGCATATGTTCTGTGTTTTATTCTTCTATCTATATTACAATGGACCTACTTCTCCCGAAGGGGTACTCGTTACCGACTTCTCCCGAAGGGGTCCTCGTGACTTACTTCTCCCGAAGGGGTTCTCGTAACCTACTTCTCCCGAAGGGGTTCTCGCAACCTACTTCTTCCGAAGGGGTACTCGTTACCTACTTCTTCTGAAGGGACCTTCGTGACCTACTTCTCTCTTATCTTATCTTTCCAGATCGTAACGACCGAGTTATACCGAATGCTGACTGCCGCACCGAAAGGGGTGTACCACAACACTAACCATACCAACTGCCGTTGTACTAAATTTTGTTATTTTATTTACTATTTTTTTAATAAAGAATTGATGTTACTATTGCCCACGAAGGGAACGAAATTGTAATTTCTTTTTATTCACTTAAGGTTAGTGGACCCGTAAGTAGACCCTAGACACCGTTGAGCGACCTCAGTCTACGATAAAACCACGTTACAGGTGTTCTGATCAAATTAAACTATTAGTTCTTAATAATCGCATATTCTCACGTAGTACCCGTATCTCTTTCAGAGCACATCCTTTTTTGTCTGATTATCCTGGGCATCACAAAACTCATTACAAAGAAAATTCGTTCTTTAGACGCACCTTTCATTTGTTGAATAACTGTCAGTTACGATATTAATAAGTATAAATCCAATATCCACAAGCAAAACTCCCACTTTATCCTTTCCTATTAGCCTAAGGCATAACCTGAGTTTGATTTTTTTTCTCTACAGAACAAAGATTTTTATTTAAGAAGGGTGCCATTACAACCCATTTTACTTTATTCTTTGTTGATATGTCTGTCCAAATGTTTTGTTGAAGAGCTAGAAGGCTTTAAGGCATTATTGTTTAAGTTTCTCTGACTTGCTCTCTCTCACTCCCTATGGATGTTGTTGTTGGTTAATTTACAACCTTCGATGTACAACATTCTGTTAATGTAGTCACACTTAGTTTTTAGCCTTTGTCTTTGATTTTTCTGGTTTGTTTAAGGCCCAGTTTATTACCATACAACTCAACAGCACACAATCACTTCAATATGGAGTTTTTTCTGTAAAAAAAATTGTTTTTTAACTTTAGAGAACGTTACAAAACGGCTTTATTTCTTGCAGAGAATTTAAATTTTGTTGTTGCTTCTCTTTGAGTGTGCCTTAAATCAACACCATAAAATATGCCCCTCGGTTTGTTTCTTTTTCTAAATGAATTCCCTTTTAAATGCTTGTCGAGAAATAATAAAAAATTAAAAGAAATTGTTGAAATCATACCCAGAGGTCTGTCTATTTAAGTGGTATGAGTAAAAACATTTAATTGATTTCATTAGAAAATCGCTCAGGTGTAACGCTGAACCAGTCAGCCCATCATTAAATAAAATTAACAAATGGACTATTAAATAATTTTTGTTCATTTTTCTTGGTAGGAAAGATTTACATAGAGGAACTTATATACCGCAGGAATTAAAGATATAAAAAAACAAGAAAAAAAATTTAAGGATTTGTAAAGAGTATAGGTCGGGTAATGAAAATTGCAAAGATAGCATGAATTGATATTAAAAATTAACGATACTCTAATATTTAAAACAAAATTAAGCCTTTGAAAACTGTTTCTATTTTTATTAAGAAAATTATCTTAATAAGAAGAAAAAGATCCAAATCGTGATGCGGGAGTTTATGTGCTCTATTCGCCATTTCATATTTTTTATATATCTCAAGTCAATGATGCCACTTTAGGTATTCGACCCCAAATTTTCAAGTCTTCAATTCGTTTTCGAATATCTCGTCCAGTTTCTGAGATAAACAGCCGAAAGCGGATTGCAGATTTTAAAAATTTTGGTGTCAAAAACTTAGAGTGGAATCATCAACTCGAGATTTATAAAATGGCGGATAGAGCACCTAAACTCCAGCGCGACGAATTATTGTGGCACCAAAAGTAGCTACTCAGCTTCCACACCAGCAGAGAAAGAATTATTTATGAGCATATGTAAGTATATCACAAGTAGTCTCCTTAAAAATCCGTTTTTAAAATTAATTAATATAACTTTTAAGAACCTGTTTAGCAAAAAAAAAAGTTTAATTGATTGCTTTCAGATATAGGAAAATGGGCCTTCTTAGTAAGTTCAACTGTGATTTAAAAAGAAAAAAGAAAAGAAAGAATTATTTTGCAAAATAAGCTTTTAACCGCTCATTATATTTCCTTTTTTAAAGTTAGGTCTATAAAAAAAACTTTCTATGAAAAAGAACCGGTTTACCGTTTATGAATATATATGTATATATACAATATTCTCAAACGTATACATGACGTAGTAGTGTAAAAAACCTACTCTTAAAGTAAAAAAAATTAAATCTTAAAAATAACTCACCCCTATATCGAGTAAATATACTGGTTAACTACTTGGTTTACCTATGACAAAACTAAAAGGAAGGAAGCTTAAATAATGTGACTTCAGAGAAGGGAGACAATTATCCGAAATAGTCTATTAAAAAATGCGGTTTTCGATTAATTAAAATTTAATTTAAAATTAATTCAAATTTTAATTTAAACTATAAGCGGTTGAAAAAAACCGGTTATCGATTTTAAAAAAAAAAGAACAAAAAATAACTAATAGGTGATTTTATAAAAGCAATTGATTAATTGTTTAGTGATGTAAGCAGACTTTTTAGAGTAACTTGAGACGAGTAATTGAACTACATCTGGAATGGAAGGTACCTTATCTTATATAATCTTATACATAAGATGAATACTATTCAGAATATACATTGAAAAAACATTGGCTCTAAGTGCTAAGGCTTATAACAAATGATGCAGGCAATGGCCTAAATAGCTCTCAACTATTGAGTAAAAAATGTTAAAAATGGGGTTTCGTCATAACTCTATGAAAATGCTACAATAGGTACACAGTTCTAATAATAAATAAATAATCTGCACGATAGTCAATCTATTTCATTTCGATTTGAATGTTGGATTGTGCAAGTATTTAAAGACCACTACTTATTTCTAGTTTCAAAACAAAGAAAACTTTCGGTATCAAAAGTCTTTAAACAATCTTTTAATAATTTTGCTCAAATATTACTTTTTTTCTTTCTTTTTTTTAAGCGCCTTATATAGGACAAATTGATGTCAGATGAGCACTCAGAAAACAGTGTTATACCTTGAAACGATCAACAGCAATTGCCCCATCTGTTGATATTAACTATTGTTTATCGTGAAGTAGTGAGGATCTTGGCCAAGTTGTAGTTGATAGGTTTTGATCCTTGCTTTTTAGTTCTGTCTATTTACCCAGTAGGTGGTGTTTTCTTCTGATTATTCATTTGATAGTTCAAAGTTGGTTAAAGTGGAAAGTCGTGAGAAGGCTTTGTTAGGGATGGACTTCTTGGAGATGGACGAAGCTCTTATATATATTCTTATTTAAATTAAAACTTTTGAATATGCAAACAACAAACAAACTTTTTGTTTTTTACATTCTTCAGTGCTGAGGCTCGAAGAACGTTCGCGTGTGAAAAAAAATTGTGCTTCTCGTTTATGTGCATAAACAAAATAAAAAAAATTTCTTTACTCTTCATATATGGACGCTTAAAAAAAAATTAATGCACACGTTCGCGTGTGATTTTAAGAAAATAAATTTGTGCTGCTCGTTCATGTCCGTGAAGAAAAATAAAAATTATTAAAAATCACATTCTTGATAATATTCATAAATGTTAATTTTTGAGTATTCATAAATGGAAAAATCTGAACTCTGGTCGAAAGCGAGCGCTCTAACCACTACACTACGCTACCCCCTAATTTAAGTTTTAAAATATTATTTTTTATTTTAAACTGAAATCTTTCATTTTCCCTTAGCCTCAGCAAAGCTCAAGATAAAAAAAACCTAAAAAATATTTTAAAAGGCTTTTGTTACAAAATGCAGGCCTGTTTTATGAGAATTTTTTTTATCTTCACATTTGAAGTTTATTTATAAGGCTTTCATATTTGCTTTCTTTCATTATTAAAAAAAAAACAAAGAAAACAAAGAAGAAGAGAAGAGAAATATGTTTTATAGATTTTATTAAATCAATATTATCACACAACAAAAAAAAAAAAAAAAAAAAAAAAAATATGAAACGATCATTGCACTTGCATGCTAACAGAAGAAAAATTTAATTGAAAATTCTTCACAATGAAAACATTACTGCAGAAAGCCACAGAGCGAGAGGTGTTGTCAGTAAAGTACACACTGCATGCATTAAGAATTCAAACAGTAGACCCCTCCAATGATGCTTAAAATACGGTAAAACAAAAAGTCCGAGACCTAATTCTAGGCAAAACTAAGAATTTTTTTAAGAATGCTTGTGTGGTTTCCAAAAAAAATGTGTTGTTAAAACACTTTTAAGAAAATATCTCTTAATTACATGCTAATCGATATGAGGAAAAGTGTTTTATATCTGTTTGACAAAGTAGAAAATATCTTTATTTCCTTCGAAATAAGCAAAAAGCTGCCATTATGATAAATAATAGCGCGATTGAATAATAGTGACTGATTTTTTTTTTCAAAAATTAATTAGCAAAGCATTAGGGGTGTTACGTTCCAATACGGCGGCACAGTTTGCCATACAGCGTGAGATTTATTGCATATGAATAATAAATTCTAATGAGAAATAAAATTCGTTTTTTTTTCAACATTCATATGTACATATGTTTACCAAAAATAGCCAGAAAAATTTTTGTTACCAGCAAGCAGACAGACTGCTAAAACAGACAGTTAGAATTCAAATTTAAATGCAACAATTTTAGCAAAAAAGAAAAAACACATTTAAAAAACAAAATCTGTACAAAAAAAGCACAGATTTTTATTCAAATGAATGTGAGCAAAAATTTCCGCGAAAATAAAAAACCAAAACATATGAATTAATAAACAGTGTAACAAATAATATATTATACAGTTGAAATACAAATTAAAAAAAATTAAGTTCTAGAACTTATAATATGATAACTAGAGAGATCGATTATTCGACTTTTTTCAAACCCGGTTTTCAAATAATTCGAATATTTTTAATTAAAAAAACCCGGTTTTCGGTAAAAAAAATTTAAAAAAACCGGTTAACCGGATATTAATATAAATTAAATAAATCACTTGGCTATTAAAATAAATTTTATTCTCGACATTGAGAATGACCTTTCACTCACAGTGCTTGGTTTCATATATTGTAGAATATAAAGCATTGAGCAATTTTTCAAGCCATTCAGATCTCTTATGACACTTGTCTAAATAAAAAAATCGTCTATTTTTGTCAGAGTATTTATTAAGTGTAATATTTGCCGATGCTGTGGAGCTACTTGGAATGAAATCCAGTTTTACTTGTTTTACATTTAATTTATTCTTATTGACATTTTTAATGTGGTTAATAAGTTATAATGTCGAAGAGCCTTTGCAGCTTAGTAATTTAGAACATTTAGTACATCTGGCCTTGTCTTTTCCATCTATTTCAAAATATTTCACACCTCTGAAGACATCTACATACATATGCATATAAAATATATTTACGTAATCATATTTTTTTAATTTCAAATTACAAATGAATGTACATTTTTTAAAAAACACACGCTTCTGTAATGATTTTCTCATTTAGTTTTTTTTCATCTTTATGTATACCATATGTATAAATATTATATGCTCTATATTATACAGAGGAAAATACTCAATTAAAAGTCTAATCTGTAAATTCAGTAATTAAAATTTTAATAATTACAGATGTTCAAAAAAACCAGTTATTCGTGGTAAAAACACCGGTCTATTCGATGTTCGAAAAATGTTTATTTTTAAAAAAAACAGTTTCAGTAAAACCAAAAAAAGGAGTAAAACCCGATCGAATAATTACCGATCGATCTGCCTAATGGTAACTAGTATCTTGTTTACGTACAAAAAAATATAAACAATAAAATACTTATTAAGTAAGACATTTAAAAATCACTAATTTTTGCTGCTAAAGGCTTCTTTATCAAGTTATGAGTCTTAAAAACATAATAATATAAAGGGCTTAAAAAAGTTTCTCTGTCTTTTAAAGTGATTGCTAATGATTATTGGCTCAATAAACACATTCTCGATGTTTGAAATATCAGTATTCTATAACGTATTCTATTAAGGTATAAATCTCCCTCATATCAAATACAAAATTATAAAGAATGTCTTGCCCGAAATATTAAATAATTAGGGCAAACATTTCCTTCACTATATCAGTTTGATCACCGCCAAATCTTGGAAGAGATTTTCGAAAATTAAATCGACATATCGTCGATGGAATTAAAGAACGCTGTAACTGAAAAAACATTAAATGTTCACCAGAGCCAGAAAACCTGTATGAAAGTAGAACACAGACACTTATATTTTTCAAAACGCAGACGGCGTAGGTGAATTTCTTTTCATCATAGATATCTGGGACCGGACCAATCGACACAAATTTTTTTCTGATAAAAATGATGTAAAAAACGTATTTTCGATTTTTTTCAGTTACAGCGTCTTTTAATTCTTGCGACGTTATAACAACTATAAGAACATTCTGATAGTAGTATACGCATAAAGATACTTGGCTGTGCAGAGTAAAAGTAATTTAGACGATATTATTTTATAATGATTTTTTAGACAGATTAACAGTTTATTTTAAACAATAAGAAGCAGTTAACACAACAGTCGTAGTTATTGTGAAACACTGTGGTTGGACATTGCGATGTACAAGTGATGGAATCGACGAAACTGGAGCTGGCAGAAAATGAGTATAAAAACATCTCATTTATTTTAACGCAAAAGTAATTCGAGAGGCTATGATAATGGAGGACTTAATATATATATATTAGTAACAGTGGGCAAATGCAGTTAGATAGAAAATAGTATTGCTAATAAATGTAACTTGTGTCTAAGCAAACAGATGAAAATTTCACTGTACATAATGCACTACTCGTACTCAAAAGCAAGTACAGACATCGAACGAAGCATGATCTGTATGAATTTTATGCCGGCATAGTTATAATCTAAATTGCCATAAAATGTCATAGTACGACTAAGAATACTTCGGCTGAAAGATTTTTCAAATATATACGCATATGTCACCTAATCAAAGGCGCAAAAAATTAAAAATAAAACTCCGATGCAAAAATCGAAATAAATCGAAATTATATATTCAAAATCTGAACTGGATTCCAAACTTAGTGTTTGGCATTAAATGATTAAGAAATTGCCCTCAAAGATATGAATTAATATAACCTGTAATGTTTGTAGAAATCGAAATAAATCGAAATTATATATTCAAAATCTGAACTGGATTCCAAACTTAGTGTTTGGCATTAAATGATTAAGAAATTGCCCTCAAAGATATGAATTAATATAACCTGTAATGTTTGTAGAAAAAAAGAGCAAACATTTAAAAATTTTAAAAATTTGTAGGAATTATGACGTTACACATGTTTTATGAATTTTTATACCGACGCTTTTTTTTAGACAAATGCTAAAAGGATTTAATTTTTTTCTATTGCTGTGCTTTGTAAGTAATATATAAAATTCCACAGGAAAAACTTTAATAACGAAATCAATATAGGGTGATTTTTAGAACCATTTGAACTTTAAATTAAAAAAAATAAGACTACACAAACGTATTTAATTTGAAAACCATTGCTTTGGAATTGAACTTGAGCAGCTCTTATTTCTTGGACCTGACCCCAACTTTATTAACACTACTACATGGCACTATCATTCAAAACTGATATCAGGCATATGGCCACCGCGGCTAGACATTAAGCTGACTAATTCGAAATTTTTTGGCCCTCTACCACAATTAGCAGGCATAATAGCGGCTTTCAAGATACCTACATAATACTGGTTTGTTATTAAAAATCAGTAACTTCACGTGGCCCCACAACCGAGAGCTGTTAAATAGCACTGCTTTGAAGGCAAAGATTAAATTACAGAATTCTTTTGAAACCACGTCTGACTTGGATCATTACCATCCGTATTTTGAAACAAAAATCTTTGATAATGATGCTGTAATGATCTCCATTGTCTCGTAGCATGAGTTTCGGCTTCAGTTACAAAAAAATAATTTTTTGTTGATGACAGCAGCGTGTAAAACGTATTACATACATACCTATATAACTGGCCTTTACAACCCTCTGTCAGGATTACGGCCTAGCTTCTCTAGCTAGACTTGAGAAGCTTGTTCATTGCAATCAGTTACTCTTAGAGCTTTTGCTAAGAGGAGCTTTTGCGCCGAAAGAAATATTTTTTCATATTACTTTGCTTAGAGATGTCAGAGCAGGGGCTTGAACCGGAGCGGTCGTCTTAGTAAGCCAACACATTAACCACTAGACGAACACATTAACCACTAAAACAAATTAGTTGGCGCATTTCTCATGAATTACATGGGATCTAATTTGGATTAATCTTACTCTTTATGCGGCATCGCTGAGCACAATTTTTTAAAACAGTAGATCAGTTTTCAACGATTATATGTAATCAAGAAGTCGATTTAAAACTTACGAGATATATTAACAGATTTTCAAACTAAATCAGAAAATACTACTCATAAATGTAATAAAGTGAGGGGCAGTGTGAAAATATTCTTGACAGTTGATCCTTTCGTAAGCTCTATCGGTATTAAAAGACAAAAATCTTCTATTTTGAAAGCACAAAAATTGGTACAGAATTTTAAAGGCATACTTAGTTTGTTCTTTATTTAGGAGTAACAATAATGCAAATTTAGAAAAATTAAATTAAAGAAATTTCTTGAAAATTATGTTTTTGTAGAAAAGTATTGTTTTTTTTTTTTTTTTTTTGTTTATTGTAATTTTGCTTTAATATATTTAATTGGGCTGATTGACATATGTAGGGTATTCATTTATCCTTTTTTTATTAAATTCAACGGTTTCACTCATTTATTCACATTTGCAATTCGAGATTTAGTTTGAATTTTTATTCCTCCCACAATTCTCTTTTACTAGGAAATTGTATTTGAAAGTTTGTTGAACCCGAATTTGATTTAAATGTTATTGTGCGATAACCGAATACTCTCATGTCTGGTCTTGTTTTGTTGGAAAGCAAAGTTAATGAATTCCGTTGGTCAGATAAATTTTAAAAAAATCAATAAAAAAAGAGACTCTAAAAATCATTACTGACAGTGTAAAGAGAGCTGCTACTGTTTGTTGATGATGTTTTAGAAAATGAACGAACTATTGTCAATTTAAGATTTTTAATAAATTATAAATTTAGTTTAAAGGAAAATACTTTGACATTAAAAAAAAATATTATTTTTTGATATTGTCTTTAATATTATATTTTTAATTTTTTATACGATTGGATAAAAAAATTTTTGTACTTTAATTATAAGATTTAATCTTGTTGTACAAAAAATGGGAATAAATAAGTAAATAAATAAATAAATTTATAAATTAATGTTTAGGACAATAATTTTTTTTTATTTAAACGTTCTATTTGATCAAACATAATATTAGGAGTAAATTAATTATAGAGATTTCTGTCAACAGAACAAAACAGACTTGCTTTTAAAGAGAAAGGCCGACTTACCGTTATCCATATTGCACACGTAAAATCTCATATACACATATTTTGACACTTAAAAATTTGTTTAAACACAAAGCTTCTTCTAATATATACAGAAAATTGTGAACTTCTGACTCAAAATATTTGTATTTGATTAAATATTTGTAATTGATGAAATATTTTGCTCTAGCAACGTAATGAGTTGCGTAGACGTCGATTAGGATAAGTGTGACCTGAGAATGGGGTAGAAGAAAAATCAGGTGAAAATCCTTACTTGTAATAATCAGTTACTTAAGCATGTAATTTTTATTAAAAGTAGATAGTTTTAGAGAGAATTGTTTTTTAAGACCAATAGCACCTACGAAAGGTAACTGTCACCTTTTCACGCTTAAACAGCGATTACAAATTATTCAGATTTGCCTTGAAAATCAGTTATTAACTATGCATAGAACGCAATTGTGATTTAATTGAAATCTGTCAGAAACTGTGAACAGCTTTGGTGCAATAACACTAAAGGTCAGTAAACGTTCGACCGTACTCAGGAGAATATTTTCGTTATAATAAAGATTAATAGAGGCTGTCCACAAAGTGGTGTCCCAGCAGAAAATTTTTTAAATTTGGAAGCAATAAATAAAATTGTAAGCAATAATGGAAGCATTATATTGTTTATTCATAGCTTAAAGCTTACAAAAATGCTATGGGATAAGGTATTATTTTTGATTTTTTATACTCTTTGTTTACTGGTTGCAATAAATGTGCATTTCTATTGCATTTTAGCGGTTCATTTCATATAAAAACATGCATTATTGATGCGCACGAGTAAGTGATTGTTTACAATTTCTTCCTTACAAAATGGCTTATTAGTAAGCACTAATTTCTGCTGAGGTTTTCTTCATTTTTATGGTTATTGAAGACTTTTCGAAGAAGCTGCAAAGGTTTGACAGAGTGTCAGACTGTTGCCCTACTGAATATTTATCTATAAATCTTGGCAAAACGTTTATAGCCTCTTTTATCAGTAGGATAAAATAGAACCTTGATTACAATACTGTTAAGAGAAATTAAATGTCTGGGTGTTTTTATAGACAGAAGACAGAATTGATAGGACTATCTTGCTTACACCTTACTATAAAGAGGAGTGTCATTCGAAGTACTTAAAGGATTTGAATCACGTCAAGACTGCAATCCTGAGACGATAATTACATGGTCTGGGGAGTATTCTGAATCATATGGTTGTATGTTCAGTCAAGAACTTAGGATACATGAATACAAAGTAGGCTTTCAAACGGAGACTCCGAACTAGTATTACGGAGTGTAAGGTGGTTTACGAATGATTTAAGGACCGACTTTCACTTATTCACATTTAACATTTTTTTGTTTTATCATCTACAATTCGTAGTCGCCGTGGTCTACTGGTTAGTGTGTTGGCTTACTAAGACGTTAGCACCGGGTTCAAACCTCAGCTCTGACATCTCGAAAAAATATATGTGAAAAATATATTTCTTTCGGCGACTACCTGTCAACAGTCTTCCAGCAAAAGCTCTGGGAGTAATTGATTGCCATGAAAAAGCTTCTCAAATCTATCGTTCGGAGTCAACTTTAAACTGTATGTCCCGGTAGTCATGGATAAAAATGAACACACACAACATAAGTGCTGCGAGAAGCTAGGCCGTCACTCTAAATAGGGAGGTAATGGCCAGTTATGTAGGTGTTTGTGTATAACTTGTTTAAGCCGTCGCCAAAGAATGTTTCGAGAAATTAATGTTAAATTTTGGCTGAGTGTCGGCGTCATAATATTAAATACTCGACAACAGTTATCGATAAATGCTGACATTTATCTGTCGTTCGGAGTCGACTTTAAACTGAAGGTCCCAGTACTCCTGAATAAAAATTAACACACACAACATGAGTGCTGCGAGAAGCTAGGCCGTAACCCTGACACAGGGTTGTAATGGCCAATTATGTATGTATCATTTACAATTTAAAGTTTTATCGGTCTCAAAAGCACTTTACAGTATACAGTAAAGTTCTAGTGACAAGCAAATAAGAAGGAATTAACTTCGCCACACCTCACCTAGAAAAGTCTGACTCGTACAAGCTTTCAGGTTAATTTTTTATTTTTTAAGCTGAAGTCTTCACAGTAGAAAGCATAGTAAAGGAAGCAAAAAAGTTTATAACAAGTGAGAATATCACTATCACGGGCGCTCACCCAACTCTAACATGAATCAAATCATTCTAGAAATCAGAAGCGCAAGGTAAAAAAAAAATTGGTTTAATTATTCTGAATTAGATTTTTTGACATTGTAAAGGAATAAAAGAACCGAAGATGCGCTCGTAATGGGTCTACTTTATATAACTAGTTATGTTAAGGTCTAACTTTTTCAAATCGTAAGATTAAGCAAAGATTATGGCACACATTTCGACATGCAGCTTATCAGCAGCTCGGCAATTAAAAAACAGAAAACATTATGGATAGTTATCAAGGTTTCTCCAGATCTGCAGGATTTTACAGTAGAAAGTGTTCTATTTTTAACTGAGCTCAGGCAAAAACAATAAAAATTAAATTATATTTGTAATTAAACTATCTGAGTCTATCTGAGTGCGCTTCTGATATAAAACTCAGATGAGAATTTAGATGATGTAAATATAGCTTTAATATACGGTTAAATATTTTCTCAGCAATTTTTTTTTTTCCATTTTCAAGTTTTATACTTTCAGAGACACTTTATATTATTTTAAAATTAAAATTAAAACAATATGATTATTTAACAAATAAAAATTACACCACTCACCTTAGAATATGCTTCAAAATTTCCGTCTATCTACAGCTCCCAACAGTATGCTTCAATTTTTGTTGTTCCTTTTTTTCGAATCGTTATAACACGGTTTTAATTTCATTTAATCAAATTCTTTAACTTTTCACATTCAATTTAATGTGTCACTTTACATATGTATGCATGTGATTATTCAAATTCACTTTTTTTTTTCCTTGTTTTATACAAACATTTACAATCACGTACGTAATTTAAAGCGAAAAAATGTTTATACTGCTTCATAGCAATCTGTCTGTCGTCTACATTTCACACAGATGTCTGCTTTTTAAAATTTACATTTTCATCAGTGAGTGGTACTGTAAATATATGGAATGGATAATAATGAGTTTTAGCAAAAAGTACAGAATTTTAATTTATTCAGTTCATTTTGTAAATTGTAAACAATTTTAATGTTAAACATCTTAAGGGTATAATATTTGTTGGAATGGTTATTATTTCTTGTTATTTTAGTAGGAGTTCAATTGCAAAAAAGAAAACATATTTTAAATGGAAAATATATATTAAAGAAAAAAACAACAAAATAAGAAGCAGGAATTAATGATTTTCTTAAAGAATGAAATTGAAAAAAATGCCATAGATCAAAATTCTTGGCAAATATATTAAAATTTTTATTCAACGTCTTAAGACGCATATTTAATTCATGTTGTATCTGCCTTAAAGTATTGATTACGATCTTTTTAGGCATTTACACATTTCAGGATAAGAATACCTTTGAAATCATATCGTCGCTAGAATTAAAGAACGCTGTAACTGACAAAAAATCGAAAATACGTTTTTTTCATCATTTTTATCAGAAAAAAATACGCGGCGATTGGTCCCAGTGCCCGATTTCTACGATGAAAATAAATTCACTTACGCCGTCTGCGAAAGTTACAGCCTTCTTTAGTTCTAGCGACGATATTTAAACTCTTGGAATAAGACTGCAATAAAGAAAAGAAGCACTACCTGCCGTATTCAAAAAAAATATTACGGGGTTATTAGGACTTATTTAACAAGCATTGCATAAAAATTGGTTAAATAAGCCACTTATATACCTGGAATATATTTTTATGAATAAAGCATTAGAAATTTAAAGAAGAAATAAAATTATGTAGAAGCATTTATTAAATGTTCTCTCGCTTAAGTGTAATCAATGCTCAAAAGTATACTTTAACTAATTATGATTATTAAGCAACAAAAGTTTAAATCTTTTTCTCTCACTTGTATAAACAAATTGAGTGTCATGTAGGAAATGTATCCAACGTTCAGAGTACATTATTACTGCTTGCTTTGGTTGTTTCCAATATCATCTAGTGACTAAGAATCACAAATGTTCTTGTCGCAGAGTTCTCATCACTTAAAAAAACTTTTATGCCGCTGAGTAGACATGCTTAAAGGAAAGGTCGGTAAAAGACTTAATGTTATCGAATATGTTATAGAGTCGTTTATGAATAGTTTGAGAGCGCATTCATTTATATGAGAGCTAGACAAGGAGCATATGGTATGGTTATTGGTGTTGAAAGACTGTGGCAAGCGCAAGTCTGTGGAATCATGCTGTGAATTGTATTATTTTTAAGCTCAATAGCAATAGAATAGCAATGTGTATACTGAATTGATTGTTTCTATGAGAACTTTTGTGAAAATATCAATGTTGTCAAATTAATTCTCTTCGTTTAGTGTGTTCCTAATTAAAAAAATAAATTAGTGCTTTGGCTTACTAAGACAAGAGCTCCGGTTCAAAATATTAAAAAAAATATTTCTTTCGGGGACTACCTTTAAACAGACTTCTGGCAAAAGCTCTGAGAGTAACTGATTGCCAATTGTAGATTGCGAGAGCGAAAGGTCATGCTTTATTAACCGAAAAATTCAAAAAAGAAAAATAGAAATCACCGCAGATCAAATTGTTTTTTAAGGTGCCTATTATGAACTAAATTCGATTTTCGACTGCTGTCGAAATAGCTGATCGAACGAATTTTCATTTGGTATTATGACGCACATTCGTTGAAGAAAAACACTATTGTGAATTTTACCGATTTGGTTTATTCACAGTAATACAATTCTTTCAGCTGGCACTATAAATAAGAAATTTTTTTTACAAATTAGAAAAAATAAATTAAACATGACCACGACGGAATTATGGTTCTATAATTCGTCTGATGAAAATGAGCGTTTGCTAGAACTGGCTAGAAGCAGAAAAAGGTTAAGGGATGCTTCCAACATATTGGAAATGGACACAACTACGTAAGTATTTATATTTTTCGATATGGCTTTTACAAAGAATTCATATAAAAAGTTTTTTTACAGATTTATAACAACTTTTCGACTGTATAAGGAGGCGTTTGTGGACCTACTATCCACCACAGATGATCGTACCAACTTAGCCTTGGAAATGAAAATATGCTTGGTCTTGCACAGCCTGTAGTGCTGTCAAAAGCTCTGGAAGTTTTGGAAAACAATTTTTTCCCAAGATGGATCAAATACAACTATACAGCAGCTGAACTGCAATAAGCCAAATTGTATTTTTTCAATAAAAGTAGAATACCTGGGATTATTGAATGTGTTGATGGCACACACATTAAAACCTTACATCCCAAGAAAGAATTGCAGCATATTATTATAAAATAAATAAAAATATATATAAATAAAATAAAATCAACGAAAATAATTTAGTAAGTTGTATTTGGTCCAACAAACCAAAATAAAAGTATAAATACTTACATTTTCAACAATTTTTTTAATTTTATTTATAGCGTTGAAAGCAAAATTGTATTCGTTTAAAAATTCGATATACAACGAAATTTTCGACAGTGATGCCAACTTATAATACAAATTTTACATTCGTTAGTCAATATTCAATAGCCAACGAATACCGTTTGTCGAATGCAACTCATAATAGGGGCCTAAGATTTCAGATTTTAAAATTTGAAGGCAAAATGTTTCTTCTACACTAGAAAATGGCCACTTGACAGAAAATGAACGCTTACTCTGTCAACCCGATGAATCAGAGTCAAAATTGAATACCAAGGATGTCAAAGTAATGTTCTGTATTTAACGGATCCAGAAAGAAATCAGACTTAGCGATTATCGAATTGATTCTTTTTTGCCAGAAAGCAAAAAATTTCGGATTTCTAAATTAAATGGAAATATGTTTCTCCTACACTTGTAAAAGGAATTCTTTGAAAAAATTAAAGCTTATTCGGTCAATCCGTTAAGAAGAATCGACACCAAAGCCACATATTTGTAACGTCAAAGAAATGCTTTGTATTTGGTTGAGTCGCATCTATTAAGTACGAATAATTAAAAATGAACCAGGCGTATACGGAAATCACTTATGGAGTATTTGGCGAAAGACGTCCAGAGTACACCATCATAACATTTGTTCGGCGTGACCCGTAAGAAACTATGTATGTATTTAAAAAATATAAATTTTTCTATAATCGCTGTATACCGTGGAACCAAATACACAGTTCTTGCCCAAAAAATATTCTAAATTGCTTCAACAAAAAGTCTTTATTTTAAAATGTTTGTTCAGCAAATTTATTGTAAAAAGTATATGAACTGTGGGTGGATGACAGTAGTCGCCGTGGTCTACTGGTTAGTGTGTTGGCTTACTAAGACATGAGCCCCGGGTTCGACTCCAGGCTCCGACATCTTCAAAAAAAGAAATATGAAAAAAATATTTCTTTCGGCGACTACCTCTCAGCAGTCTTCTGGCAAAAGCTCTGAGAGTAACTAATTGCCATGAACAAGCTTCTCAAGTCTGTCGTTCGGAGTCGACATTAAACTGTAGGTCCCAGTACTCATGGATAAAAATTGACACATACAACATGAGTGATGGGAGAAGTTAGGCCAGGGTTGTAAAGGCCACATATGTATGTATGTTATGGATGGATGACAAGGCAATAAAGTAATTACCAAAAATGTTTCAATAAGAATTGCCAATTAATTTAAAAATGACTAAAACAGTTACTTTTCCTATACATTGATTTGAAAAATTAAATAAAATAAATAAAATGGCAAAAGAAATTCCAATTACGATGCGAGAAATAAGCTACACTGAGAAAAAATTTTGTATTATTTTACTTGCAAATTTTATACAAAAATATTTATTTAAAATGTAGCTTAATGCAGCATGAAGGTAATAAAGAAATAGTTAATGTGCTAGTTAATTGGAAAAAAAATATATACGTATATGGAACAACACTGATCATAATTTTATTTTCGAAAAGTTTTGTTATAAATTTTTCTGTGGCCAAAAGATAACAATTTTTAACAGCACGCGTTCTCAGCAGGAAATCATAACAGATATAAAATCTTTTATAAAGTTTGTTTCTCATTCCTTCTTCTCACTCTTTCTCTCACTCTTTTGTAATCAAGGCAATATTTGTTTGATTTCCTTTATGGCATAACAATACCACTGGCATGTCTGTATCACTCATAAATATGTATGAATGGCGAGAGTGAGTAAATCAAGTGACTTTTAAAATCAGTTGAATGCAACAGTGTGGCATCAATAGTCTGTTTTTTTTGTGCAAAAGTTCATAAATAAAATTGTATAACAAGAAAAAAAAGAAAAACAAAATTGGTATAAAATAAATTTTCTTGAGTACATAAAAAATAAGAAAATAAATATTCACTTCACTCAATGAAGAGCAATTTAAAAATGGGACTTTAAAGTGGAGCATTAATAAAATAGATTACAGAACACAAAACAGAAAAATATAATTTTTTATATTTTTCTTTTTTTTTTTTTTTTGCTTTTTAAATTTGTAATAAAAGACCTATTTATCAGATTTAAATTATTTTTAGGCTGCGGCCATTTTTAATATCTTTTTTCAGTATTTTTTTTTAAGGCAAGTTTAGTTATAAAAGTTTGAAACTTTTTTAAGGTTCTTTTATAAGTCCATGCCAATTTAAATGAAGAAAAAAAAACAAATTTTACTTCAGTGCAGCTTAAAATTTCACACACTAGTAAACTAGCTAAGTAAAGACGCTAGTGACACTGTGATGTGGCATGACGAAAAACTCCTCTAGTTTACATGGGTTATTCTAAATAAGTAGAGTTTTAAACGACTTAAATTTCTAAACTTCCATAATGTCTCAACAGCAAGAAGTCGCAAGTGGAAGAAATGTACAAAATTTGCCGGACGGGTTGAGTATTCTCTGCTTAAATACATACATACTCGTACATACATAATTTACTATTACCACACTATTTCAGTGTTACGACCTAGCTTCGAGCGGGAATCATGTTTTGTGTGTCAATTTTTATCCATGAGTACTGGGACCTACAGATTCGCTTTTCTGAATGACAGATTTGACAAGCTTGTTCACAGCAATCGGTTACTCTCAGAGCTTTTGAAAAAAGACTGCTAAGAGGTAGTCACCAGAAAAAAAAATATTTTTTTCATATTTATTCTTTATAAGATCTCAGAGCTAGAGTTTGAACCTGAACCTCTTGTCCAGTAAGCCAAGACATTAACCACTAGACTACGGCATTATACATCATGCTAGTTTGGTAGGGTAAAGGTCGTTGGTTTGATTTGCACCACAGACCCGTTTTGGAACATTCGGTTCATAACTTGGCTCTACTTAGTGGCAAAATAGAACCAAAAACTGAGGAAAGAACTCTACATATGGAGGTAAATTCATCAATACACAAAGTGTATACTGGATTCTTGTGAAGAATTGAGCACAAATTTTTACTTTTATATAAATTTATATTTGATAGAAAAGTTTATCGACTGACTCCGTTCAAGAAGATTAAACCAGCAACGCAATTCACACAGTATCTACAGAGCGAGGAAAAAGAAAAAAATTCTTTTAATAAAAAGTAACACTAAAGCTACCTTAAAGCCCTTATTTGCATTCTTTAAGAAAAATTTATCAATTGCCAGATCCTGTAATCTCTTTGTCTCGAAAATCCATTGAACTTGGAGTGTCTGAATTTTACTAATACTTGTCAGCTATATTTGAAAACACTCAAAGATTCACATATGAAATTATGTCCATGTTTGGAAGTACTTATCGGTGCGAACACTTATTTTCTCTTATTAAAAGAAATAAGATCAAGAATTACTGTCAGTCAGCCGATTAATTTTAAAATTAATCACTCTAAACAAGATTCCCCTCGAAGTACGAAGAAGTCAGAAAGATGGTTGCTGAGAATGAGTTTGAGTTTGAGATGCTTGGTTTATAGCATTTAAGAACAATTTATTTTATAAATAATTTCAATATTTATGCAGTTTAAATTTTAAAATTAAAGGTTTTTGAAAATTGTCAGTAATCTCATTCAAGTTTTGGAAAACAATACAAAAAAAAAGGACAGTCTCTTCTGTCAGTGTATTTTTGTGTGACTCTCTTTGTGAAGACCACTACTTTAAAGCTACATTTAATCTCCTTAAGTTATGCTACATATAAAAGGGAAATAAAATTGAAATTATATTTAACTACAAAATAAAAACAAATTCTCTTTCTGTAATAACTATTAGTTAGTCGTAGTCTTCTCAAACACATGTTTGTCATATTCTCCTATATGTAAAAACCTTCAAGTGTTTCCTTTCAATTTATCCTCATTTAAATTTATTAAATACTTAAATGTATATTTTATCTATTTGTGGTTATTAAATGCTTAAGGAAATAATAAAAATTATTGAATTGTCAAATTATAATCAATATTGGATAATTATTAAGCAATAAAAATAAAAAAACTAAACAAAAATAATAACATGTTTAAAGCCAAGCAATAAAACAAGAAAATTGCCTAAAACTAGGCAACAAAAGTTTAAATCCCTTTGTATTATTTGTGTTCGAATAAATTTTTATTAGTATTTAAATACAGTTATTAAAACTAACTTCAAAGCAATTGCTAACAATTAAAACATATATTATTAACACCTAAAAGTATGCTTTTGTTTGTATTTATTTAACAGAATATAGGTGTAAATTTAAGAGAAATATTCACTATTAGCTATTGTGTAATTAAATCGCAAAAAAAAAAACTGTTTAAAATTTAAAAGCAACTAAATTTAGCTTTTAATTTATTAATTCAATTAAAATTTACTATTTACCATTAATTATTGCCTATTGTTTAATTATGTCATAAAAAACTGTTTTAAATTTCAAAACTCTGTTATTTTGTATGTGATTTGAAACCACAAAACACATAATTAAGCTCTTCAAAATATGCTACAATATATGTTTTTGTAATTTGAAACAACTGTTATTTTTATTGTTATTTGAGTCTCCTTTGTTATTTAAAACGTTTTTTTTTGTTTTGTTACAAAAAATAACTAAAACTAAAAAACAAAATAAAAAGTCATGAAATATTAGTTAGTTGTCTAAATTGATATTTAGCATTGAGTAATTGATTTTTATATGTTTAATAGAAAATTTTTAAAATAAAACTATTTAAATAAGCCTGAAATTAGGCATTAATTTTTAATTGGCTTTATTTAAAATAATGGTTTGCAATCTAAAGTAGGCCATAGCTTTTATGGCGTTTTAGATTTGATTTTATATATAAGTCTCAGCAAAATTGTTTGAAAAGAATAGTTTTAGCTTATTATTTGCTTAGAAAATAACAAATAACCACTTAAAAATAAGCAACCGATTTTATAAATATGACACAAAATGCAACGACGAAATGCTCTTTAAAACATTTTTGCTGTTAAAACAAATTGTATACAAGTAAATTTAAATGCATGTAAGCGATACCGTTTCACACCATATGCGAAGAAATATTAATTTAAAATATAATATGCCGAAGAGTTCGAGCCCCAAAAAGAGTGATCATTTTTTAAAATTAATTTTGTTTCGTCTGAAACGCTTTAATAAGGACAGAGTTAAATTCTATAAAGAATTTAGATTTTTGAAATAAATTTTTTTGATAATCAAAGCAGAAAATTATGTCAGTGAAGGAATAATACACTAGCCAAACTGAACATATTTTCGACTCCAGCTACGGCAGTCTCATTAGAGTTCTTTGTGTCTGTACATATCCTTTATAGAATTTAACTTTGACCTTATTAAAGCGTTTCAAACGAAACAAAAATTATTTAAAATATTATTTAATGTTATTATTGAGCTGTTTAAAAAAATGATCGTAATTTTTTAAGAAACTTTTTAACTTGCTTAAAATTATACGAAAATTATCCCTCTTTGCTTCAGTAAATTATTTAATGCTGAGCCACTTTAATATTTTCTGTTTCCACAAGACACTTTAGTTTGATTACAATATTGTGTAAAGTTTAGTCTGAAAACCCTAATAGTTGGCAAAACCCACTTGACTGAATAAACTACAATATTCACTATCGCTTTTATATAAGTTAATGAATTTCTAATCATTAGAAGGGTAAACAATTCGTTTTATCAAATTTATAGTCTTTATCACTAAATTCGAAACAGAATAGAAAATCAATTAATATTCTAACTCTAAACAATCTTACTAATCATTATTTTATTTACCATTACAAAAAAAATATTGTATAAAAGTGTTATTTAGAAAGCATTACAAGATTCATATAATCTTCTTACATTAAAGTAAGCAGTAATAGCTGATTATAAATAAAAAGGTGCAAGCAATTAGCAAAAAATAGGCAGCAAAAAATTATAGAATACAAAAGCTTAAAACATATTTTTAACACGCAAAACATATTTTTAACACGCGAAATAAACTTTGAAAATCTTACACATTCTCCACCACTTCTATAAGACTGTGTGTCAAGGATAAACGAAATCAGTCTCAGTTTTGTATTGTATTTTGAAATAATTAAAAGAAAAAGATTAAGATACAACAAAATATTACTTATATATGAAAGTTTATATAAAGAGAAGTAAATGATTAATCTATAAAGCGGTAAATGTTTTCTATTAAATATATTTAAATATCACACCTCAGCTCTAATATTTTTGAAGAAAGAAATTTAAAAAATATACTTCTTTCGGCATCTACCTCTTAGTAGTCTTTTGTCAAAAGCTCTGAGAGAAACTGATTGCCATGAACATGAACGTTCGGGGCGGACATTAAGTTGTAGATATCGGTGCTCATGAAATTGACGCACATAATATGGGTGATGCGAAAAGCTAAGCCATAACCCTGAAACAGGGTTGTGGGTATATTTAAATATAAAGGCTAAAGACAAATTAACTCTTTCCTTTCCTTTTTTATGTATTTGAGTGCTAACGGACTGTGTATTTATATCGAATTTATGTTTATTCAAGTTGAATTTTTATTTTTAATGAAATCTTATTTATTTACTATCTGCTCGTTATATGAATTTATTATATGAATTTATTGGCATTGAACTAAGCGCTCTTTGTTTTCTTGTATGCATATGATATAAAACAAAGTTTTAATAATCTAAATATGTTTTATTTGTTTTAAAATTTTCTTTAGTTCCTCTAATAACCAAAAAGTAAGGAACATAAACTACAGTTAACCTTTCTTGCCCAAGCTGAAAAGAGAAAATTTTTAGTAAACAAAAGACTTATGTCAGAAATAATTTTTTACCTAATTTCTTACTAAATATTTATACTTTACTTTTAAGTTAATTACTTAAGAGCAGATAAAATTTTTAAAATATCCCTTTATATGAGCTTTGAAGTAGATTTATAAAAAAAACATAATTAACTAATTAAAAAATTAATTTGAAGTAGGCAATATTCTTTTACTATGTATAATAGCATTATACACCTGGTTTTCCAATATCCTGTTAACTGTTTACAGTGTTTAAAATTTCAATATACATATAAAGGTTAATTAAATTATCTAAAAGTAGGCCATATTTTTTTAGATTGATGGGAAAGATTTGAAAGTATTCAAAAGCAAATAATTTACAAACAACCTCAAAGGGGCAGTTTTTTTGGAAAAAAAAAACAGACGAGAAGCAACAGATAACTTTTATAAACATTTCTTAAGAAAAATAGAAATACCATGCGCTGTGTTTGTAAATAGAAAAAAAATAATTTAATTTAATTAAATAATTTCAATAAAGATCATAAATTAGAAGTATTAGATTAATTTTATTTTTATTTTATTATACAAGTGAATTTTTTAAATTATTGTTTAATTCTGAGAATACATTTTTTAATTATTTTTATACGAAAGCCTAAAAGTAGTCTAAAATTTAAAATTTTTATACATATATGTATGTACGTCAAGTAGATGCTATAAAATAAATATTATTAAACATTAAACCTTTTTTTAATTTCGAGTTAATCCCGAGAGTTCTGTTTGGATTGTGAAACGTATCGGTTGTGCTTTTTACGTCAAATAAAAAATTACAGAAAAAGAAAAAATAATTTTTTTATTTAAAAAATTTTGTTAAAATTTTTTTTATTTAAATTTTTTTTTAACAAGAATAAAAGAAAAAGAAACAAAACTATAACATTTATCATTGTAATGGAGAACGATCCATTACTAAGCCAAACTGGAGGACGCCCTCCTAATATGAATTGCAAGGCTGGGACGAGCACAAATAGGTGTCAATTGAAATCGGCATTAAAGTCCGATTTAATCAATAATGATTTGAATAGACATTCACAATCCTCTGGAAAACATTCAAATGGAACAAAAGAATTTAACAAAAATCCTGGTCTTCGTAAGGAATTTCTAGAAGCAGTTTTTGAAAAACAGCCAACAACAAGTCAGATGAAAGATAAAGCTTTTACTTCTAATAATGACATCGAAATATTAGAAGATATACAAATTGCTAATGTTGGATCTGAAGACAATGACGAAATGGATTCTATATTTTCATTTGAAGACGAATTCAAGGCAGTGAAGAACAAGAAAAGAACATTCCAAGGTGATGTAAAAATAGATTTATCAAAGTGTCAATTCAAAAAATCTGTGAAATTAGATGATAACGTCAATTGCACAAATAGATTTTCCTTGTTAGGGGATATTGATATTGAATCCGAACCAATAACTCATAATAATAATTTAAATCATAATAATTCTAATATTAGTCACTCCCAAACTAATGTAAAGACCAGGAACACATTTTGCCCACCTATTTTCCTAGAAAATATCAATATTAAATCTCTAATCGACCAACTAAATGAAAAAAACGTTGAGTTTAAAATTAAAAACCAATCTAGAAATAGAAGTAAATTATATTTTAAAAGTTCTTCTGCCCATTCGGAAATGATGCAGCTATTAAAGGAAAGGGAAATTCCGTCTTACACTTATACACCTAGAGAATATAAACGCCAAGGTATTTTATGTAGAGGCCTTTTTTATAAGACTGACGTTATTGCCATTAAATCTGAAATTGAGAAAATAGTACCCGATACTGTTGACTCGGTTTCAAAATTTACTACAGATTACTCTAGAAAGCAGGGAATTGAAACCGGTCTTTTCTTAGTTACCCTTAAGCCTAACAGAAAGGTGAGTGATTTAGTTGGCTTGAAGTGTATTTTAAATCAGATGGTATCTTGGGAGAGGCCTAAATCTAGTACGAAAGTGCCACAATGTTGGAGGTGTCAACAATGGGGCCATTTTTCTAAAAACTGTAGCCGTCCTTTTTCCTGTGTGAAATGTGATCAAAAGCATTTACCCGGTCAATGCAGTCTTAAAAATGAAGAGGATATTATACCATTTTGTGTTAACTGCAATGAAAAGGGTCATACGTCAAATTACAGGGGCTGCCCGGCTTATAAGAAATATATTTCGTTAAGAAAACAACCTGAAGAATTAGCGAAGCTTAACAAAATATGCGCAGCTGAAAATATTAAAAAGGCAGTCGGATTTTCTAATGCTACAAGAGCTGACAAATCTTTTGCTAGCCTATTTAAAAACCGGGAAGAAGTTCCATTAATTAATAAACCTAAGACATCTTCCTTAATAGAAGAATTTATGAAAATTGCGCAGATGTTATGTGCTGAGGAATCGTTATCTTTAGAAGATAGAATTAGTAATTTTATTAGAGATTTCAAAAATATGTCAAGAGATCAAGCGAAAAGTCAATGCTTGAGTTTAGTTGAGGAAGTTAGAATTAAATATGGTCCGTAATTATCTGAAATTAGTGACTTTTAACACTAGATTTACCAAAAAATTTTTATACCTATTTATACCAACACCAGTCATTTTGACTGGAATTAAAAAATAAGTGTTTTCAATGTGTAGAATTTGTATCTGCTATTAAAAATAATAAATTAATAAACAGAACTAATAAAATATAAAATAAATAAGAAGTCAGGAGCTGTATTTTAGTTATTATTAAAAATAATTATGAATTTTCACATTTTTTACAAATAGAAACTTTTTTTCTGTGCATTTTCCGCACACATATTTTTTGCAGACATCGCAATTTATCGTTGTCTTATTGTTATTACAGAACCCGATTTGGCACCATTTACGTATTGGATGGGATTTTTTTTGGAATATTGGATGTTGGACGATCAGCTTCACTTGCTATATCTTGGGTTGAAGACTGAAAGTCAAAAGTAAGCTCTTCAGCTTTTGTCTGTATCAATTTTGACGCCATTGTGCTTAGACTCAATAAAACGACTTTTTTGTTGGGCTTACTCTTATAAACTATTAGAGTACATTCATTTGTTGCATATAGTAATATTGAAAAACGAGCCATACCATCTTTCTTGTCTTTACAAATTTTTGGCAGTTCCCGTTTGTTACAACGTACTGTACCCACCAGCATAGTCTGATTACTACATATTCGCTGAAAGGTGTTAACAAATCTCGTGTCTCATCCTTTCCTAGATAAGGAAAACCATTTACTACGTACTTTGTTTCAACATCGGACGCCAGCCAGAATTTGATCCCAAACTTATCTGGTCTGTGTGGCGTATACTGTGTGAACCTACATCTGGCCTTCGTAGGAAACAATTACTCATCGACTGTAATATATGGTCCCGGTTTGAAACAGTTTTGACTGTTGGCAATAAATTTATCCCAAACAGTCGACACTAACGCAAATTTATCATTTTGTAAGCGTTGAGTTCTTTCATTTCTTTTATCGAACCGAATGAACCGTAAAATTTTTGTAAACCCATGTCTACTCACACTTTTGGAAAACAATTCAGGAGCCCATTTTTTGATCCACACATACGATAGTTTTAAACTTTTTGCTTCGTATGCAACACGTGTATACAGAATTCCAATGAGGACTTCAATTTTTCTTGTGAAAGTGTCCACTTTTTCCCCAAAACTCTACAAGCTTCTGATTCGGTGCAAGTTCTTATATAGTCTAATATATGGTGGTCTATCAATAGTAAGAAGGCACTGCTGACCTCCTCTTCAATAATATTTCTCGTTGGGAACACGAAGAAAGGTTGTAGTGTATGCTAAATCTAAACAAAAATCGATTGATGATATGGAAAAACACACCAGTCAAAATGACTGGTACCGGTATAAGTATAAAAAATAAAAATTTATTTTTAATCTGTGGACACAAAATCAAAACAAGGTATCAAATTAATTATATTTTGTTGTCGTTATAAAAATCATATACTAGTTTTGGGAAAAAATATTCACACAAAGTCAATATTTGTGGTAAATAAATCAAAACCAGTCCTTTTGACTGGTTCGGTAAATCTAGTGTTAACGTTGGCTCATTAGTTAATGTTGCCAGAAAAATTGAACTTAATAGAATATTAACAGAATCTAACACGGAAATTGCGTTTTTGCAGGAGCTACATTTGGCGAACGGCAAAAATGTATATTTAGATAATTTTATTGTTTTAAGGGACAAAAGCCCATTGGGTGTTGGTATAGCCCTTAAGAATAACATTTCTTTCTCTCAAATATCTATTCCTAATATAAGATTTCCACATTTATTTATAGTAATCAATGTTTCGATTAATGGTGCGGTAAAAAATATTTTATGTGGCTCAATATATTTTCCAAGCAATTTTAACCGACAGATTATTAGTACGGAGCTATCCTTAATTTTAAATTTTTCACGCCATTATGATGGTTTTGTACTTGGTGGCGACTTAAATGCCAAACATTTTTCTTGGGGAGACCTTGGTAATAATTTTAATGGTGAGGTATTGTTAAACTGGCTTCGTGATGAATCTATTTCTGTCATCAGAATTTGCGATCCATATCCAACATATCCGGGAGGTTCTTCACACTTAGACCACTTTTTGGTAAGCACTAGTCTTATTGACAATGTTAATACAAATTTTGAAACATGTACTCTACCAACCTTTTCGGATCATCTTCCTCTCGGATTACGTATTTTGTTTAAAAAATTTAATTGTTTTTTGAAAATCCCAGACCGATTTATTACTTATAAGAATACTGACTGGAATTCTTACAAAATTGATCTAAGTTCCTCTTTATTAAACCATTATCCGCCAGCTGATAGAAATCTATCGAATGAGGAAATAGACTATTTTATTGAAGAATTTGTCGCTTCTGTAGATTTTATTACTAGAATGCATACAAAGGAAAAAGAACAGAGGAAAAGTAAATTTATGGTTTCTGATAAGGTAGGAAAATTACTAAGAATCAAATACAGTTGGCAAAAAGATCTGAAAAGAATATTTACGCAGACTCTGAATAGAAATAGTCCCCAATACATGCTTAACAGATTGATTTGATAAAAATAATTATAAAAGAACAAATAGAAGCGGAGCAATCTCAATTTTTCAATGAGAGATTAAAGGATATAAGACCTGGCCCATGGGCATACAGGAAAGTATTTAACGTTATTGGGAATGTTAAAAGTTCGCGTATAAAGAATATTTCCGTCAACGGTGTCGAAATTTCGGACCCTAACGAAAAACTAAATATTTTAAAGGACCATTTTAGCTCTGTTTATCAGAGTACACATACTAGTGAAATTAATGAATCTATCAGTAACATAACTACGGACATTGGGAATATCATTAATTTTGACAGTAATTTCACTTCACTGAATAATCAGGAAAATTTTCAATTCACAGATATTTTGAATATTTCTAAACAGTTAAATAATAAAAAATCTTGTGGACTAGATAACATATCTAATTATTTGATTCGAAAATTTCCCATTAAAGCATTTGAATACTTGACAATTTTGTATAATAATTGTCTAAATAATTCCTATTTTCCACGGGCATGGAAAGTTGCAAGGATCATTCCTATACCAAAACAAAAGAATAACAACGACGTCAATAGTCTTAGACCAATTTCACTTCTATCCAACTTAGGAAAGGTATTCGAAAGAGTTATTCGTAGCAAGATGGATATTGGTTTAACTGGAATATATATTCCCCAAAATCAGTTTGGTTTCAAGGAGGGCCATTCTACAGTGCATGCTCTGTTAAAATTTCATTCGGATATTGTACAAAATTTGCGAGTAGGGCGGTGTACAGTTGCAGTATCCCTAGACATAGAAAAGGCTTTTGATAAAGCATATCACGATGGGATTCTCTACAAAATGATATCAATAGGTTTTAATCCTGTGATTGTAAAAATTTTTAAAAGCTTTTTCGAGGACAGAAAGTTTTGTGTTCAAGTTGATAATGCATCATCTTCACTTGGTAGAATAAGTTGCGGCGTTCCTCAGGGCTCGGTGTTGGCACCTCATCTGTTTAATGTATTTATAAATGATTTTCCTAGTGAACTCAATGGTTCAAAGAGTATATTATATGCTGATGACTCGCTACTTTATGCACATGACGAATCGCCTTCCGTTGCTTTACAGCTTGTTTCGTCACACCTAAATCGTGTGTATGACTTCTACTCTTTCTGGGGAGTCAAAATAAATACAACGAAAAGTAATGCTATATGCTTACGTAATGCTTCAGGCAAATGCAGATATACAGTGGTCCCGGAAAGCAAGCGTCTTAAGCTTTTATTGAATGGAAATGAAATTTTCTTTAAGGACAGCATAAAATATCTTGGCGTTAATTTTAACAAACTTTTTAAGTTTAATTACCATATAACTGAAAACTTAAACAAAGCCAGTAAAGTTAGGGGAATGTTCTCAAAGTTATTTAACAGTAAATTTCTACCAATTAGAACAAAATTGCTGCTATATAAAATTAGTATAAGGCCAATGATTTTGTATGCATTTCCGATTTGGTTTACTATTTCAAAGACAAAAATAAAGAGGCTGGAAATTTTTGAACGGCATATAGTTCGGAAATGCATAGAAAAGAATTATAAGACTCGAAATAAACGTTTCTCAAATGAATTTGTTTACTCAGAAGCAAAACTATTACCTATTTCTACTTATGCTATCGAACTGACTAGAAGATTCGTGGAAAGTCTTTTTAATTTTAACGGTAATATAATTCAGGATATACTATCCAGCGAGTTAACATTTAGTTGGTCGAATACAAATTACCTCTCTCCTATCGGTATCCTTCGGGAACAAGTAAATGATTTTCCTGGTCAAAACTTTTATTCAAACACTACTCCTGGCATTCACAGGGGATAAATTTATTGTTTTTCTTTTATTTTTTTTTTTTTTAGTTTTTTATTTTTAATTTTATTATTTTAACTTTCATATTAGAATTAAGGTGTAGTTCTTAAGTTTTAATTTTAAGTATGGTTTAAGTTTATTCAAAGTAGATAATACTCTACGGGTAATGATAAGTGTCGGGAGCAAGCACTGTAATCTTATTTTTCTCCATAATTCTTCAATATATATTTTAATTGTTTTCCTATTTAAATAAATAAGCCAGTAGCATTTAAACAACCTTAATGTTATTAAAATAATACGTAATAGTTTTAAGTTTTCTCTGTTTGGTCATGTTTGTAAATATTTTTATGTAAGAAAAAATGAAGTCTCAATAAAATTCAATTCAATTCGAGTTAATCCCCTTTAAACTATAAACTATATACTACAAATTTGAAAACTAAAAGCCAAGCAAAAAAAGAAGAAAATTGCTTAAAACTAGACAACAAAAAGTAAAATCTATTGTTGTATTTGTATAAATATAAATTGTTATTAAAATTTATATACAAATATTTAAACAGACTTCAAAACAATTATAAACAATGAAAACATATAATATTAACACCTAAAAATATGCTTTTATTTGTATTTACGAGTATTTAGCGGAATATGATAACCAGGGCAAGTGTAAATTTAAGAGATATTTAAACTATTATATTTTAATTAAGTAACTAAATCCTAAAACAAACTGTTTTAATTTTTACTACAATTAAAAGAAGCCTTTAATTTATTAATTCATTTAAAATTCACTATTTAATAAAATTAAAGTGAATGTATATTAAAATTTACACTTCACGGTTTGTACTTATTTGTGGTTTCTAAATTAAATATCACATAACATTCTTTACTGAAAAGAAATACTAATTGCATCAGTCGAACTGTTTAAAGAAAAGTAAATATTAATAATTAAGTTATTTGAGTAATTATGTATTTCAATAAAGTCTCTAATTAACTACTGCCCGTACCAGCTTTAAAAATTAATTCCTTCTATAAAAGTAAATTTATGAAGCCTTAAAATATACAATACAATATGTTCTTAGATTATAAATATACACTTTGAAGACTTTTTCTTAAAACGCTCTTTTAAATATCCATCTAAAGTAAATTTTCTAAAAGAGTAAAGATTTAAGAACTAATTATTAAACCTTAAAGTAAACTAAAAAATTGTAAACATTCTGCATAAAGTAACAGAGTGATTTTTATCTGAAACATATTTAAAATTCATAATTTTCTATGAATTAGGTTTTCAAATAATATCTAAATAATCCAAATTTCAGAAAATTTTTACAAAAATAATTTCAGTACAAAAAATGGTTATAAATTTTATAAATAATTCTATTTCAAATAGTTATGCATATACTAAGGCTTTTAAATTTTTGTATAAATTTTAAAAATTCAAAAAATCTCTCCATTTAGTTGACTGCCATGTTAATTTAAACAATTTATTTATTGCATTAAAAAGCATTTACTTAAACTTAATTTCTTATGCAAAACACAAAAATCTAAAATAATATTATTTGCACATCCTAAATATATGACACATTAAATAAAAGCAATACAGAGTAGCAAAAGCCATGAACAAAATATTTAAAAACCTTAACACGTATTTGCCAATGAAAACAACAATTTAGGAAAAATATTTTACGAAAAAATAAAATTATCATTCAACACTTTTCACTCGTCGCAACAAAGTGATACTATATTCCATAATAAAATAACATACGAAACCTAAAAGTATGCCATATAAAATACAATTTTTATATGTATGCATGTGTTGAATAAAGTGTGCAAATAAATTTTTATACGAGACTGGTAAATCATAAGTAATGCTCATACTAAGTTATTGAAGATGTAAAATAAACCAAAACAAATAGAAACACCTATAAAACACCATAAAGTAGGCAATAAATTATTATAAACTACAATTTAGCTTCCACTTTAAATGAAGAACCCTTCACAGCAAATAAATGTTTTCGTTAAAAAGGAAAAAAGTAGCAAAAATACTCGTAAAATAGTTACATGTTATCTGTTAAACTAAAATGAAACAACTAAAGCGCTAAAATAATTGAAAATCTTTATAAATGGAAATAAAACGGCAATGAAACAAAAGAAAATTCCAGCAAAATACAAAAATATTTAAAAGAGAGAAAGAGACTGTTTCTTTTTCACTGGAAATATTTTCAAAAACAAGAGAGCATTCAATAGAGAAAGAGAGAGAAAAAGCGGTTAATTTTTTAACTGTTATACTGTTTTATTACAGACTACCAACAAGTGTGTTGCATACCTTAAGGTGCTTTATATTGTTTAAACACTATATAGTATATGGGTTTTGTACATTACCATTATAATTGTGTAAGGTCAGGATCATAAATGTAATGAAAGGAAATGTTAAAAATTGTAAGATATTATAAACTAAGAAATAGGCATTCTTGAAAATGTACAACAAATTTTTTAGTAGACAATGTAACTTCCATTTTTTCTGTGACCTGGCAACAACACGCATGTTAACTTAAAGAAGTACTTTCATTTATACAAATTAAACGTAATCTACATTCCATTTTAATTTTTTTTTTATCTCGGATCGGATTAAAATATTCCTAAAATCTGTTAAGCTTTCAAATATAAACCGCCTCAAAGTCGGCTGTGAAAAATTCTCATTAGATCACTTCATTACTCGACTGGTTATCTTGTTTCCTGAAAACCAGATTTGCAATATATGATTCTGAATGCGAAATGTAATATATCCTTGTTTACGTAGGACCAAATTCTAGGTACTCAGATAAAATTTTGCGGTTGAAGAAGAATTTAAAATATATTGAAAATTAATTAACGCCCGCAAGTATACCTTAAAAATTAAACAAATGTTTCTTAAACATTGTCAGTTAACTTTCTACAATCTTTTAAAAACTCCCAAACTAAATCAAACGTCATTTTAATGCTTTTAACAACTCGTCAAAAGCACACGTTTTGTGTTGCTAATATTTTAGCTGCTCTGTTCTGTCAACCTTAACAGCATAAGTGCAACCACTCACATAATAGATTCTCACATGACCTCTACTTTAGTATTATGCACATGAGTAACCACAACATCTTGTCAAAGTCTTAAAAAAATCTCTTCAATTAAGTTTACACGCTGAAAAACCATAATGACAATATTTTTACACAACTACTCCATGGAGTAAAAAGCAGAATAGAAAAAATTAAATTAATCTTGGGATGTTGCCATAAAGTCCAGAAATTTTTTATTTTTTGGCAAACTTTTAGTAGAAGTAAAACAACAAATACAAGCCAATGTGAAGCTCCTAAAATGGCGTTTAAACACTTAAACAAGTAGGGAGGAAAAAGGCGCAACGTATAATACAAAAATCCTATTTAACAGCAGGGCAATTACACCACAAGTCTCTTCCCTACAAGTGAATAAGTTATTTGAAAGAAGAAAATTATGCCTTATGTAGAACAACAGTGACACTTTAACCATTTAACCGCTAAACGTTTTGTGTCACACACATACAAAACTTATAATGGAAACATATTCTCTACACATAGAAGTGTGTGCAAAAGTGTTTCCAACTGTCTGTGAATTTGAGTGTGACTTGCAAATCATTTGAATTTCTAATATAACATGTGCTTGAATTGAGCTGATTTGAGGAAAATAATGTTTGTGTGACATTGTTTTAGGAGCACTTTGCATGTGTGTGTTTGCTAACATATACTCTTACATAAAAGTAAATTTACTTTTTGACAGCCAAACAAGTATGGATTATAGAGTGATAAACTGACGTTTAACGTTACTGCTAACATTTATTGGTATACGTACAATACGAAGAATATTGGGTGTTACTTTTTTTAGTAAATAAATAAAAACGTGTTTTCAAACAGAGATTCTTAATTGGTAAATGGGCCTGCTTAGGAAAAGCGAGAATTTAAAAACTATTGTTGCACACTTAACATATGGCACATCGGTTTCATTTTTTGGATCAGTGAATCCATATACAAATGCAGTTAGCACGGAGTAGAGTTATTGTAAGTGACCCACATACTCTTAGGATCTGCGGCCAAGTTTAGGCATTCTGAAACATTCACTCTTTGTGTGTATTTTTAGATTGTATTGTTATTGGTTTCGATCTCTTAATAGCACAAATTTAAATTCCGAAAAGGCCTACAGAACGCAGACGTTCTTCACAATTGGAATAATGGCTTAAGCTCAAATATAGTAGACGGTTATTGATTAAAATAGCACATATTCGATTTAGTAAAGCTGATTTCAAATACAAGAAAAGTGTTTAATTTGTAGTATAATAGTTAGAGCGCTCGCACAAAAACTCCAACGGCCCAGGTTCAAATCCCACCAAAGGTCAAAAATGAAAAAGTCCGTTTGGGGTTTTTTCAAAATTAAAATTAAAAAAAAAATAAGAGAACCTCCCCTCCCTGCTCACAAGAAGTCCGCCTACAAAAAAACCGCTCCCTGACATTCTACTCTATCCCACCTAATCAGTATCAACAAAAACGAATGATCAGGAGAAAAGCGTCACCTATTGGGAAGTAGCAGATAATAGCTAAAAACCTACTTAGCGAAGGCACTCACCATACAATCAACATTCAAAACGATGAGGCAATTGCTGTTGATCGTTCAAAGATGAAGGTATACCACTGGCCTTTGAATGAGCAATTCACAGCAATTTGTCTCATTCCTATAGGGCTGAAATAATAATAGAAGAAAACAAAATCTCCAAAACAATGCACAGCATCAGTAAAAAAAACTTTTTGAAACACCAAGTATTAGAACTTCTTACTGACGCCCCTAGCCAGCGAAACAGCGGCTATAGGCTAACAAAATATGTATTTTCTTAAATAGTTCTGATTTTATTGAACTTTACATTTGTAACAAAAAATAAACTGTTAAGAACCGCTGTAAAACTTTCAACGATTCATCATTCAAAAGCTATAAATTTTTTAGACAAGAGCAGTACATTTTAAAGTCGTTATGCTGGTTTTTGGTGAAAAAGCATCTCCTCATGTTTGAAATCGTACCTTTAAATTCAAACAAACACTCGAGCACTTTGAACTCATACATATGCAAACTTATACTTTCGTAAGTGTACATATGCGTGCGAGTATGTTATCAAAGAAATATTTCTTGATTTCTGTATCAAAAAAAAATTTGTTACTACGAATGACTTTTTAGTGAGAGAAAAAACCACAATACAAAAAATTACAAAACGGTTTAAATTTTCATTGATTGTCATATGTTGTGTATGCTTTATGACATATTTTTGTCACCCTTCTCACCTATTTACCTTACACAGACTCAGTGACAATAAATGATTGATTAACTTGAGTCGAGACCTAAGAATTGTAAAATTAGAAAAGAAAAACAGCAGAAGTTACATTTGAAATTAAGAAGAATAAGGAAAGAACGCTAGCAAACACAACAAAACGTATTCCCAAAAATCTACACATACAATCTGTGCATTTTCGGAATGTTAGTAAGATTTTTGGGGTGTTTGTCATTAATTTTTGTCACTCAGTAAATAAGAAAATGAAGAAAATAAACAGAAAAGAGAAGTTTTTGATATTTAAACACAATGGAATTGCAAATCCCTCACTTGATTTTTCTCAATTGTGTACTTGACAGTTGAATTAAATAGTTTTGACAAAATAAAATGTTGTAACACATAGTCATGAGGTATAAAAAGTTTATAAAGCTATAAATAAATAAATAAAAAACATTATTAGATGTTAGAAAGAGAAAATCATTGAGAAACGTAAAAAATAAAATAGCATAGATCAGATACTACAGGTTACTACTTAAACTTGTGTTACATCATCTATAACTATTCTTATAGTGTGGTCTCTGAGAAATCTCGATATGAAATGGAAAAAATTATTAATAACTTTGAAAATGGCCAGTTTCACAACGAAATAGCACAAGTCTATCAAACGTCTTGGAGATTTCCAGAGCAGCAACGCCCCACTCCACCTTTCAAACAGCAACGTCAGCAGGCCAAAAGTAAAGCTTTCACTTCAAAAGTCATACTGACGTCCTCTTACAAAATAATTTGTCTCTAAACATTTCCTCATAAGTCAACATAGCCTCCAAAAGTGTTGAATTAACTGCTATTGAGCTGTAATTTTCAATATTACTTGCCTTATTAGTTTTAAAAATTGGCATACATTTATTTATTTATTTATTGAAAAGATTGTATCATAGCACAACAAGATATAAATCTTATAAGTGAAAGTACTATGTGAGGAACTAAATATTTAATACAAATTAAATAAATAAATATTAATTAAACAAACAAAAATGTTGAATAAAATAAAATAATAATCTATGTAATAAAAAAAGAAAAATGAACACAAGATATTTAACTATGAAAATACGTTATAATAAGTTATAATAAAAATATCCGTTGAGGAAAGATAGAAAAAAAAAAAATAAGAAAAATATAAAAATATAATACATATTATAATAGTGATTATGATTCCATTACATTTTTCCATTACATTTTTAATTAAATTGAAACACACTGGCACAATGGACGGCATTTTAAAGGTTAGCCAAAGAATGCGCAAGCGTGGAAGAGTACAAAATTCTGTATTTTGAAAACTGCTTATGACTTCAGATTCAGAAGCTTATTTATGACAATCAGTTGCTCTCAGAGCTTTTTCCGGAAGGCTGCTAAAAAGCGGTCGCCGAAAGCAATATTTTTTCATATTCCTTCTTTTCAAGAAATTAGAGCGGTTGTCTAGTAAGCCAACACTCTAACCACTAGAGTACTAGCGAGATAAGAAGTGGGAAGAGTTCCACCTAAAGATATATAGTAGTGATCAAAACAATAATGTAAATTTAGGCATACGATAATATACTAAAAAATATTTTATAGCTGGTCAAAAATTATATGTTTTTATATTTTTTATTCATTCATTCAATATTGTATTTTTTCCTAAATCATATAAATGTATGGCTCTTTCAGCCAATGACCAAACTTTAGGGTTTAGAACATAATTTTTGCTTCTTGGAATTTTACGCAAACTGTCTATTAACCGAACTGATAATATCTTTGCAATAAACCTATCATAGAACCAACTGTACATTTCTATTTCTTTTGGAATCGTAGCTGGCATTGACTAAAAGAACTAAGGCGTTTAATAACTATTTCGTGTGTTAATGCGATGTTTATTTGATATGCTGATGGTAAGCACTTAAGGCTAATTTGAAAACGTTTGATCAATTTCTAGTCAATACCATACATCTTTGATGTCACCCCGGCGTTGCACAGTGTGTTAGATCACAAATCTAGCTGGAAAAAACAAATAAATGTCTGCCAACATTTGTTCTGATATTTAATGAGTTTCTTAATACAATAGGTAATTGTAATTCAGTTTTTTTTGTGGTTTTAGCTCTCATGAGCCTTAAAGTCAGTTGTTGTCAACAAATGCACTCAGTTTTCAAGGAAAAGCGTATTTCTTATGTGCCTTTGGTTTACTATTAAGAAGGCTACGGTGATTTTATTGTCATAAGTTTTTTTATTATTACAAAGTTCTAGAAAATATTTATTGAATTCATTTTACTAGAAAGTATTAAATAATAAATTTTTTTTGGGAAAAGTTTAGAAAGTGCCAAAAATAAAACAATTCCTTTTGTCAAGTAGAGTTAAAACTATTTATTCTATCGTATACTTATAGTTTCGATATAAAATTATATTTGGGTTAACCTTTAAAGTGTTCACTTTAAGGTAAATAAAAAATATCTGCACATTTTTGCGACCGCCATACTTCTTATCCACTATGCACTCCACTTTACCGCGAAAGGGACTTTTAAAGAATGGGTAAAAACTTCCAAAATATATTGCAAAGATGTCATATTGATATTATTAATGGTTAGATGTGGACTTCAAGATATACCAGAAGACACTGCAGCGTGTAAAAACACTATTAATATTAGATACAAATATGGGAGGTAGGCGTGGCAGTGGTTCAATTTCGCCTATTATTTTTCCAGTGTTCCATATTGGCATAGTGACACCTACCATGTAATATTAAACCAAGATATTCATTTTGCCCATCTACATTGGAAAAATCTTGCACTGTGCGTTGTTAAAAGAATTTGTTGATGAAACATATGCGAGTTTAGGTAAAGGTATACAATAGATCTGGAGTCAGATGGTACTCTACATTTTTAATCATATTTTTTCAATTTAATATGGACAAATGTTTCACGTACTGAAACAAAACTTAACCAAAAACTAAATAAATAATAAACCAAATATTAAGTTTAGCCCCTTAAATTGGCAAAATCTGACACTGGGCAGATTAGTGAATGATTGATCATTTGGAACTGAACTAGCATTTATGCTTATGCCCTTAACGAATAACTAAAAATCTTACTTTCACTAGGAAACAAGAGATCAACGTCATTCTCAAAGAAAAAATTGAAAGCTAAGATCAAACATTGTTGGCAAACGCAAACTATAAGTAATTAAATGACAGACAATTCAACAGTTATAGCTTCAACAACATGGACACAACGCTTTTATTACGATCGAATATAGCCAAACACATATGTATGTGTAGAAAAACAAGCGTTATTTAACTCATAAAAACACAAATTGTGAGTTTTATTTAAGTTTGATTAAGTAAGATTTCGACTTTGGTTTTTGTTTTTTTTAATATAACTAAACTTAGATCCTCTTTTCTGCTTAACACCTGCTTTAACACTCAATTATTTAACAAAAAAAACAAAAAAAAAACATTGCAATAACAATTTTATATTTTCTCAATTCTTTTTATCGTTACAACAACAGATTATAGTTGTTGTAATTTTTAATATTATTGTTAACATGTTTATGTTGACGATTACATCTAAAACAGTTTTCGCATTTATTTTCTTGTTTTTTTTTATATTTTGCAATACATTGCAAACTGATGTTTCAACACAAACTCTTTATAGATTGGATTTCAGCGTACAAGCATGTGTATGTATATTGGGTAACATAAAAATCCATATAAAAACACACAGGTTTGTACATGTGGCAACAACAATATAAATGAAAATAACAACAACAACATCATCATTGACATTATTGTCGTATTTATTTGAACCTGTACAGTACTAAGATTGAGTAAAACAACAAACAACACCTACACAATAATAATAATAATAATAATAATAATAATAATAATAATAATAATAATAATAATAATAATAATAATAATAATAATAATAATAATAATAATAATAATAATAATAATAATAATAATAATAAAAGAAGAAAAAGGTACAGAGAGAAACAGAGAGAGTAAAAAAATACAAAAAACACACACACACACTTGACATTGTAAAATAAGCCACACTTATGTTGCTTTCTTGGTTTGAAAACTAGTCAAAAAACTAGCAAAAACAACTACTGCTACTACTATTACTGTTGTTGCTATAGTTTTAGCAGTAAAATACAGGTTTATATTGCTATACAAACTAACATACATGCTGGCAATATTATTTTGTCTCAATCGTTTTGTTTATGCATGCAGTCATTTTACTCTCATACATTGATATGCTCTTACAAGCAGTTATTCCAGCACATAAGTCTGTGTGTGTCTGAAAGAAAACGTTGTAAGGTAACATTTTTGTTTTTTCAGAAGAATAACACACTTGCATGCAAGTAAGTGTGTGTGTGTGTGTAATTGTGTAAGTATTTATTGCATATGTGAATTTTAACAAGTTTCTCACGTTGTTATTTCCATTGTATTTCGCTTATGTGATCTCCTACTCACACATTTAAACGCATACACACAAACACAAATACTTGCACACATCAAATAACATGCTCGCAACTACCTGCTTTTGAAACAGTTGTTGCACAGTGTGGTAAAAAAATTAAATTAGAATGGACCAAAAAAAAATTTTTTTATTTTTTTTATTTTGTTGTTGTCTTTCCTTTAATTTAAACAACAAAAAATTCAAATATTTACAGTTTTACTTCGAGGGCATGGCACTTCCCATAAATTTGAAATACAGTGGTGTGCAAAAAAATAGAGCCACCTTGATCTAACACTTTTCAAGCAAAAAATTGTGTGCAAAAGTCTTGATAATTAATTCATTTTCTTTTATTTCGCTTTAGTAATAAAATAAATGGCGCAAAAATAATGGGAATAAGAAAATCCAAAACTTAAATATATTTATATTCATAAAATTCTCACAAAACGTCAGACCTTGCCTGTGCATAAAAATAGAGCCACAGAATTTAGTCTAAAATAATTTTTTTTATTCACAGATCGGTCTCATTCTCATTAATTATTGTTTCCTTACTTTATTACTTGGTGGAATGGCCCATATTTTTAATAACGTCTGAGCAACGCTTTAGCATTGAGTTGACAAGCTTTTGGCAGATTTCTATAGGAATATTCTTCCACTCATCTTTAATTAAATCCCAAAGTTCATCCTTATTGGATAGATTTTTTTATGTATATGGCTGTTGTTTTGACTGCGTCTATCTTATCTTATGTTGCTGTTTTATACAGTGAGCGCTTTAAATTACAAAACAGTTACACATTTGAGCGACACGTAAAAATTATTATTATCGAAACTAGTGTTCTTTCTAGGGTGGTCGCTGCTATATAAAAATTTATTACATGATAATAATTATTAAAATTAACACAAACACTGGAAAAGAATTATTCCACAAGCATCCAAACAAACATACGCCTGAAGATGGAATTGTCTTAAATTCTTTGTCTACTATTCCATAATACAACTTTGCATTCTTTTTCTATTATTGGGTGAAGTGATAGACCCACGTTAAATGAATCGCGCAAAAATTCTTTTTAGTTGCGGTAAAACTTTGCACAACTCTCCATTGAAACATCTCTACAATGTGACTCCCATCTTGCTTACAGCTCTCTCAGCATCATATTTTCCATCAATATACGATGTAGAGCACCTTTTAAAATGCTTGTAAATTCATCTGACTCATGCCATCGTCCAGTACCATTTTGTATTGACCGACCATTACGGTGTTCGTTTCAGCAGCTTGTTAGTCAATAGTCTATATTCGTAACCGAAGGAATACACTGCTCCAATGGCTCAGTTTTAATGTGGGTTAGGATAAGGGATTTTTTTCAATGTTTTTACGCTGATTGTGTATTTTTTTTTTCTTTCAAAGAATAAAGAACTATTTATTGTGGCCACTGCCTTTAACGAAATGACGATAGACTTAAAAATGCTCGACAGGAAGGACAAAGTATAAAAACAAAGTATTGCCAGATTGGGCTCTTTATTGCATAAAAACTTCTAGAGCTGACAAATTAGACAGATGGTACGTTAGCAAATATTTTAAAGACTGAACTGCTCTTAAGCAATACAACAAGAATGAATTGCACTAGGAATGCCTAAACTCTTTTTAATTTTTTAGTTATTAATAATAACATTTTTTTTAATATATAAATATTAGTTCGAGTGTTATTTCTATAATAAACACCAGATTTACCTACCCGGCGTTGGCCAGAATTCTATACATGACTCTCATACAAACAGTGCAATGATATTTGTTTTCTTACAATAATTTTAATTTAATTTATTAAAACATTTATAACGAAGACCAAGTTTGGAAAATTTAGCTTTAACCTTCTCAAGGGTAACAGAAATCTGTATTTATGGGCGTAGTACCTGCCCACATTCTGACGAATAATTAGCCTTGGCCATGAAGTCGTTTAGACTAAATACAGTATTTTAAAAATTAACCTGTCTAAAGATATACAAAAATCAGTATTTAGCCTGTACGAGAGATATCCCGCTCAATTTTAATTTTTGAAAAAAGCAAACCCTGTTGCACTTTCGGTAGTTGAATCTGTCTATGTTGCAAATTTCAACAAAATCGGATTAGTCGGTTTAACCGACAAATAAATAGACTAACAAAGAGATTTACTTATATATGGTATATATGGATTATTTTTCGATAGTTCGCTATTCTTTTCTTTTCATAAAATTTATTTAAAATTCAAACACAAATTAATTTTTAAATAAATTATTAGTTTCTTATTTCATAAAATAAAAAAGTCATTAAAACTTATTATTTTCAACTTTTTACACCACTGTGTCTTGTGTATGTGCGTGTCAGACAGTCACTCAGTCATCGTCATCAGCAGTTTCGTTAAAATTAATGTTGTTGGTTTTCTCTTTAACTATGACATAGAATTTCTAAATCTTAGCAATTTATTTTTAAAAATATCCCCCCACATCTCAGCACCTGGTCTTCTTTTCAATGTTCCCTTTTTCCTATGGCTGTTGCTTTCTCAGTAAATATACTGAATAAACAGGAGGAAATTAAAAATCAATTTTTTTTTTTTTTGCTTTTGTTTCTTTTCTCAGAATTCTTGTTTTATTTCGACAATTATTCAACAATTAATCAAATACTTGTAACATGTTAGTGCTACTGTTGTTGTTATTAGTTGTGCTCTTTTTAGATGCAAATTTAATTGCTTGTAATAGACAATAGAATGGATGATGAATGAACCGAAGCAAAGCAAGTGTTGTTTGAACAAATAATTTGCACAAAAAAAAAGTAGTGCTGAAGAATAAAAAGTAAGCGGAAGAAAGGAAATGAAATATTAAATTGGCAAATTGTTTTAAGATTTTTAGTAAAAAAAATAAATTTTTCAATTAAGTTTGCGTGTAGTTTTGAGTCGAAACATTGGAGTCAAACAAAAAAAAATTTGTTATTTATAAGAATTCAAACATGACATACATACATACATATTTGGCCATTACAACCCTGTGTCAGGGTTACGTCCTAGTTTCATGCAGCACTCATGTTGTGTGTTAATTTTTATCCATGAGTACTGGGACCTACAGTTTAAAGTCGACACCTAACGACAGATTTGAGAAGCTTTTTCATGGCAATCAATTACTTCCAGATATTTGACCAGAAGACTGCTGAGAGGTAGTCGCCGAAAGAAAAATTTTTTCATATTTCTTTTTTCAAGATGTCAGAGCTGAGTTTTGAAACCGGCGCTATCGTCTCAGTAAGCCAGCACACTAACCAGTAGACCACGGCGACTACTTCCACCATGACAGCAATGCAAATAAGTGGCTAAAAGCTGGTTAAGGAATCTCGTTGTGTTGTTACCCTAACTAACTTTCTGTCTGATATAGGCTTCTTTATTACATAAGTATTTTTTTAATTTTCATTTCCATAGTACTTCCCAAACTCTCTTTCCACTTAACCACTTGACATTTTGACTACTGATGCTGTTTTAAACTGTAAGAAATTATAAGATTTATATATCAGAAAGTAAGCAGATATTAAAGCCTGTGCCATGAGGATTGACAGACTACGGAACTTAGGTTTCTGCGCAGTTAAGAATTGGTGCCATTGGCAGTATAAGTATATGTGGTAGTTGTATCGTAGGCTTACATAGTCAGACTATGTAAGACTCGGTATGGAGTTGCTTAATTTTTTTCTTTATTATTATTATTATCCGATTCAGACCCAGCACTAATGCAAGACACTGCGACCTATAAGATCTATTGTGTCCCATTGAGTCTATTGTCTGTTTAGCAGACCGACTGCCTTCCTTATGAACACCAGCAGGTCCGAAACTTTAATGGTGGATATGTCCGCCAATGAAGCCATGTGCCTCCCTAAACACATCCACCTAAATCTATCAAGTGCCACACATTCACACAATATGTGCTCCGCCGTCTCCGATGCCTGTGAGCATAATCTACAGACATCTGTATCCGTGATCGCCATTCTCATCAAATGCGCTCTCACACTGCAATGACCCGTGAGGAAATCCGTAAGGATTTTTAGGTCTGGTCTTCTAAACTTCAGAACATCGGACTTACTCCCAAAACATGGACGAATCACAGCCTTGGCATGCCTGAGACCCGACTGGGAGTTCCAGTGTTCCAAACATTTGCCCGTTTCCCATTCATCAATCAGATTGAGAATAGTAGAAAGCGGTGCTGCACAGCAGGACTCCGGACCAATATATGGTGTCACAGACCCCTTCCTAGCCAATGCATCCGCCTTCTCGTTCCCGCTTATACCGCAGTGTCCAGGTACCCAGAACAGCCGCACTCTGTTTCTAAGCGATAATTTTTGCAAAGTATCATAGCAATATTTGACAAGCCTAGATGTCATACGATGAGAGTCAAGCGCCTTTAAGGCGGCCTGACTGTCTGAAAATATATTAATCGTCTTGCCCTTGAGCCCAATATCCAGGTTGATTTCAGCACATGCGGTTATGGCCAAGACCTCAGCCTGGAAAACACTCAACGACTTCCCTAATGGAATTGTCAGGATTCGATTGGGTCCATAGACGCCAGCACCTACTCCACTGTCCATTTTGGAACCATCAGTATACCAGTTTAGGTCGAATTCATTCCGAACCAAATACCCAGTAGACCAACATTCCCGGTCTGGTACCTCAACTTTGAATCTCTTGCCAAAGCACAGCTCCAAAGGCATGGCATCCAAGACCGAAATTGGATCTCTGACCACCCTGTGGAGAATGGCCAGGTTCCTAGACTCATTCCGAGGTGTTCTCACAAATGTCCTTGCTGCCGAACACGCAGCCACCCTCATCACATAAATATGAAGTGGTGTTAATCCAATCAGGGCCTCTAAAGCCGCTGTTGGACATGTTCTCATCGCCCCGGTTACACCAAGGCAGGCAAGTCGTTGTACCCTGCCCAGTTTTCTCATGGTGGTAGACTCCTCAGTCTTCTTCCACCAAGCTAATGCCGCATACGTAATCATGGGCCGAATAATGGCGGTATAAATCCACAGTGTCATTCTTGGCGATAGACCCCAGGTCCTACAAAAAGAAGAGGGACATGCCCAAAGTGCCCTTGTCGCCTTAGCCTGGACAGCACAGATGTGCGAATTCCAGTTAAGTCTTCTATCCAGAATGACACCTAGATATTTAACCTCCTTAGAAAATGTAATAGTAGTACCCATAAAAGAAATACAGTCACATGTCAACTTATATCTCTTCGTAAAGGGTACAACAACCGTTTTTGAAGGATTCACTGAGAGTCCTTCTCGAGAACACCAAGCCGACACATCTCTTAGAGCGTCAGCCATAAGTTCACGTAATGTAGTCTCAAATTTCCACGAATCATTAAAACGAGGTCATCAGCATAACCAATCACACCGATTCCCTTTTGAGACAATATAGCGAGTAGGTCATCAACTACAACCGTCCATAGCAATGGAGACAGGACTCCACCCTGAGGGCATCCTTTCGACGCCATCACGGTCAATTCCTCTCCATCAAGGGACGAGCTGATGACCCTACCCCTAAGCATGGACTCGATCCAGGCTATAATTGGCCCCTCCACCCCTCTCCGATACAGCGAACCAGCGATAGAGTCAAAGCCCGTATTGTCAAAAGCACCTTGGATATCCAAGAAGGCACAAAGAGCAACCTCCCTGTCCGAATAAGCTTTCCCAATACCTTCAAGGAGAGACAATATTGCACCCTCAGTCGATCCACCCCTCACATACGCAAACTGATTCGGGTGCAGGGGACGTTCCACAAGGCACGTCTCCCTTATATAAACATCTATTAGCCTCTCCATAGTCTTCAAAAGAAAGGATGAGAGGCTAATAGGTCTGTATGATTTTGGAAGGTCACTAGGCCTACCTGCCTTCGGTATAAAGATAACCGTAACTTCCCGCCAGGCTCGTGGTATATAACCAAAACCGAAGCTGGCCTTAAAAATCACAATAAGTTTTGACAATATTATGTCAGAGCTCCTCTGTAGCAGAGCCGGAAAAATCCCGTCCCTGCCCGGAGCCTTGTAGGGTTTAAATGAGCCAATAGGCCACAAGACCCTGTCCGGAGTGAATATTCTACCTGCAAGACCCTTGATCCTCTTAGTGACGCGAACAGGTGCGGGAGTATCCCAGCACTCGCGCACAGGAGCCGCCCAAGACTTAGTACTTAAACCACTTTGTTTAATAAGATATACGATGGTAAGTTGAGACTGTTGGCCGTTGACTATAAGTCTATAATAAAGACACTGCTTTGGTGGTTGTGGGTTGTAATACTAGCTGAACCCGGGAGTGCTTCGCTACTCCCTCGTTATATAATATAATTTAAAGTATTTATATATTTTGCAGACAGTTGTGGGAGAAAGAGAGTAAGGCTACCCCACTATTTTCATTCAAATGTATTTTAACTTTGAGGTAAAGTCTTTAATAAACGTAGGAAAGAAGCACCAAATTTGTATATAGAACAAAACGTTTAAAGCTTTCAAACAAAATTTGGCGTGAAAAGGGGCGTGAAAGGGGGCGTGGAGTAAAAAATGTGTATTTCTACCTCGCCTGGAGTATAATGTGTATACAATTTGAAGTAAGTATATCTACTAAAAACTATATTGAAGCAATTATATAATTTTCAAAAAGTGGGCGTAAAAGTGGGCGTGCTCGAAAAAAAGTACCCTATTAATCATGCCAGAGTCTCAGTTAAATGCTGTGAAAATTTCAGGAAGATCGGTCTAGAGGTTTGGTCTCCTATAAGGTACAAACAAACAAACAAATAAACAAACACACATTCAATTTTATATAAGTATTTAGATTGTTATACGTGGAACGAAAATTTAACATTCGAGTTTGATAGATTTATTGGAGGGAGTAAACTGGAGGAGATTTTTGGCTGCAGACTAACCGTTAACAATTTGATTGTAGAAATGTGCTTCACGATAATAAAGTTGAATGCTATTCAACTAGACAAGTATTGTGGATACTTGTCATAATTGTGAGAAAATGTCTTGTGCAGAGACAGTTAAACTGTAATGTAGATGATATTTGGGCTTAGAGCTCTGAACGGCTTTATAGCGTAATACCGAGTGGATTTATCAGCAGAGATTTTAATAGGTAGAGCTCTCATTCTAACGGTGACGATTAACTGCTTTACACCTCTTTAAAAAAGCGGTATGCTCCAGTAGTAAACAGAGTGCAGTAGCATATCGTCGATGGAATTAAAGAACGCTGTAACTGACAAAACCTTAAATTTTCACCAGAGCCAAAAAAGCTTTATGAAAGTAGAACAAAGGCACTGTTATTTTTCAAAACGCCGACGGCGTAAATGAATTTATTTTCACCGTAGAAATCTGGGACCTGGACCAATCGACGCGTATTTTTTTTTTTTTTCTAATAAAAATGATGCAAAAAACGTATTTTCGATTTTTTGTCAGTTACAGCGTTCTTTAATTCCATTGACGATATCATGTAGTGAATAGTTGTGAAGTGTATGTAGTAACAATTGAAAAAACTGTTATAACATCAGGTGTCAACCACTGCAAGTAGAACATAAATTATTTAAATTCGTCTAGGATTACGAGAACGTATTTTGTTAAAGATTTAAAAACAAAATATATATTGATATAGAGTTTGTGAACTATTAGTAGAATTTTAAAAATAAAACCGACTTCTTCCTTTTTTCTACAAATTCATTGCGGTGAAATGTGAAATTGCAATTAGAGGAAATCTAAATGGAATAGAAGAAATGGCGGAAATTGAACTTCCTGCTGTTGTAGAATACAAGCAGTAAATGCATTTACAAAAATAAAATGAAATAAAATTTATATATATTTTTTTTTTTCCTTTTACCTCACTTACTAGTGCACATTGAAATACAGCAACACTTTATATCTCCCTATCTCTCCCTCTCACTTTATGGCTCTAAGTTTTTTTATAGAAATCTCTGTAAACGCGTTTATTAGAAAATAGCACAAACAAAAATTTACTTCACCGTTAAAACGAGTGTAGTTGTGTGTATCAGTTTAGTGGTAAATTTGTAAAGTAGAAGGCAGAGAGAAGAGAGCAGTTACAAATTTACAGCAACCCAAAGGAAACCACAATAATAAGACTCATCAGTTTTACTTGTAAATTCATACACATGCAAAAAAAAAACCAATAAAATAAAATAAAACGCTTTTGTATGTGGGTAGTTGTTGTGTAATACACACACAAACACCCATGCACAACTACATTTTGACAAAAAAAAAAAGACACTTCTCTGCTCGAAGAATAAGGATAAAATCTATTATTGGGTCAATTTGCATGAGAAAATGTTCAAAACAGAAGAACATTTTGAAGACATATAGTAGAAGCAGTGCAAGAAGAATGTTTCCTCGTTTGAACGAATACATAAAAAATGTATTAATAAGTACACAAATGAAACACACACTGACAAAAAAAAGCAGAGGTAAGCGGTTTTTTAAACTAATTTTGATCAATACAAGTATTATGTGAATAGTCGAATTTGAAATATATTTCTCTACACATGTACTCGTATTGACTAAAATCATAAGGATTTTTAAGTATTTACAATATTCGTATTTAAATGTAGTATTCATGTTTAACATTTCTCTCAGTGTTTTTCGTCTTTAGATGGCCATGTCTATAGAAAACAAATTTTTTTTTTCGCAAATTATTAAAATCAGTGAAAGCAATAAATGAAAAATGTTAAAGAGAAGAACAAAAATTGAATGAAAACAGAAGTCCATAGAAACGAGGCAATTTTTCGAATTGTAGTTCCGTTAAATTGCAAATAAAATCAACGCTCAAGAACAAGTCATTGCTTTTATAGTATAACTTAAGGCGTTTACTATTATATATCCCTCTACCACAAGCACTTCTTAAAGACAAAAATGATGACCCACTTATTTGCCATATTTTTGCAGCTTGCATGTATAAGCCCTAAAAGGTGTAAAAGAGATGAAAGGAAAAGGAAATGTAAAAGCCAATTTGAACAAGACAATTTTTGCCACAAAAGCAAAAAATAAAAAAATAGAAAGAATGAAAAAACTTTTGGTTGTAATGCAACTATTCAAGTGTTTGAGTGTTCATTTCCTTTTACAATTTCATAAAAATCATTTTCTGTTTTGCTTGCTTTTATTAAAAATTATTATAAAATATATTTTAATTTGTTAAAAAAAAATAAATAAAATGAAAATGAAAAATAAAATTAATTTGTAATGAATTTACAGTTTCATACAAAGCAGGCAGGCTTTTAGGCAAAAATTTCCGCTTTATTTTTTACCTAAAAAAATAAAGTTTAAGAAGGAAATGAAAAATAGCACTGAGAGCCCATTTCAAATATGGGCTCATAAAAGAACATACAGCTCTCGAAGATTATGAAACTATAATTGGGAGCGTAAAGAAGTTGTCAAAATAAAATAGGCTGTTCTTTTTTTTTTTTTGTATTAAAAACGTATATATTTTTAGGGCACATCTGGTTTTTTTAGAAATGCTCTCTATAGGTATATGAGCCCTCCACGTTAATTTACTGCCGAGTATTATTTCCAGATATTTAATATCCTTCTCCAGAATTTCCTGACCTAAGATCTCAACATTCCTCTATTTTGAGAGGCTTCTCTTTCTAGTAAATGGCACTATTGTGGTATTGTTTCAACTCCACCTACTTAGTATACTCTGAACAATGTCACAGAACATATCGTCCAACTTTCTCCTTGCCACGAGAACAATACCATTTGCATAGCCCTGGCAGTCAATGCCCGACTTAGGCAAATTTTTATGGAGTTCATCAACAACTAGGCTCCACATCAAAGGTGATAGCACCCCTTCTCGTAGGCAACTCCTAGTTGTACTCACCCTTATTTCTCCTCTGAACCAGTCTCTGCAAATCTGGTATGAATGATTTCTGCTAAACACCCATTGAGTCCACTCCCTTTACAATTAGAACCCTCTTTATAATCTCATGAGAAGTTTTATTAAAGATATCTTCTATATCCAGGAAAGCGCATACAGAAATATCCTTGCTATCCAAGGATTCCTGAATATTTCCCTTATATCCATGAGAGCAGTTTCTGTTCTCTATGCCCGTTCTGTACGCGTGCTACTCAGAATACACTGTTACACGCTGCAGAATTTTACACAATATATAATTTTCAAGTGTTTTCAATATAAAGGATGGAGGACAATTTGTCTAAAGGATTTTGGGTGAGCCACAGAATAAAAACCACTAAATAGTAATTTTTGTATATCTTGACAACGGTTTAAGCTAAAGTTTCTAAACTTCGTCTGAATGACTATATATTCCAGGCAAAATCATAAGCCAGAATATTTCTTATATCCTTAATGGAAACTAATCTACTTAACGTAGTTCTCGAAGGTATTTGTTCTTCCATTTAAGGCACCAGACTACCTAACTTGTGATTATTTAGTCTCTTCTTTTGTAGCTAAAACACATAATTTGTTAAGTGCCCAGGGTTCTATATGGGCATTGTCGTTCCTAATAATAAAATAATATCAGTTTTCGCAATTAATTAATTAATTTCGTTATGAATTGTAATATCACTCAAAACTGATGGAGAAATCGACAATTCCTAATTCTTTAAAATACACTTTTCTGCTTGGAACCTCGTTTTCTACTTCAACTCGGGTTTGGTTTGCTTTTCTTTAGAAAGATTGTTCTTTGCAGATCCTTTAAGTAATGGTTGTTTTTGATAATAATGTAAACTAAAATACTTTAAACAAAGCTTTAAACGAAAATTTGTAAAAAAAAATATTCTTTTTTCATAAATCTTGGCATGTTTTTTATTATAGTTTTTTATATAAATAGTTTCGTTACTGGGAAAATAAATCTGTATCAAATTATAAAAACAGCCCTAATACATGCTAAGCTTTTGTTAGCAGTTTTAATCCCTTAAATTATGCTTTAGTTCTTATTGTTTTTGTTTTTATTTTATTTTGCTTAACACATTGAAGCCATAAATCTTGCCAACAAATATCAACAAATTTGTACATCATCTGTAAAATAATAGAAATTAATAACATGATTTACCATAAATCACTTTCAACACACTGCATTTACAAACGAGTAATGCAACAATAACTAAACGATAACAACATTAATAGCAACAATATTTTTAGAAACTAAATATAGAATGATGAAATACAAACAAAAGAAAAACTGAGAATTTCCATTTACCCTTTATAGACAAAATAACCACATTCTAATGGCCATTAGTTAACAAATAACCAACAGTTTCCTTTTACATATTTTGCCAGATGCGGGTTTGCATAGCAGCAGTTTATTTAGATTTACACAGAATACAATAACCGCTTTCAAGGCAGAAAGGCAAATTGGTAAAGAGAAGAAGAAAATAAAGTACAAAAATCAAAGAAGTGTAAACCAAAAAAACAATATATTTGTGGCCATAATGATTAGACTACACTATCTATCACTTCTCTATGGGTTGTTGGTTGAATGTAGTGTTGTGTTGTTTTAGTGTTTGAAATGCTGGTTTTGTTACTGGTGCAATAGCAGCAATAACAGTGTGGCATTATCCTGCAATGGCACTTTTAAGTGGCTGCCTCAAGACCACAAAATCAAAAGCCATTTCCTGTAACACCGCAAACATAATTTATGATGAAGTTGGTGAAAAAAAAATTATAAGAAATAAGATGAAAAATTGGGCCCAGAAAATACTTTATTCACAACAACAGTATGCTTTGTTTTATAAAAGAATATTTAAGAATTAGTGCAGCAATTGAAATAATCAGCCATAAATAAATTTTAAAAAGAGGCATAACTTACCACTACTTTTGAAGAAGAAAGTGGTCGTAGGTAGGCTTGGTGGCTTATGCAAATTTAATATATTTAAACTCTTAGAGTTTTAATTAAAAATCAACTATGATCTAAAGACCAGCAACTGCTTTCGGCCCTACTTTTTAAATTTAATATAATTTAGTGATTTAAATTTCATACGCACAATAGTATTCAGAGGCCTTATTCTGTAACTCTTCTAAGCTAAAACTCTATTGCTAAAAATGTATAAACTTGATTTAGGACTTTTTGGCTCCGAATAGAAATCTTGAACGCTTATTGTAATTTAAAAGCGTTATGCCTATTGCCTCTAAACTTTTTAATTTTATATATTCTAACGCCCAGCCTGTTTCAAAAACCCAAAATTTAAGCATTTTAGCTTAAGAGAATTACAGAATAAGGCCCCAGATTGTTTTTTGAAGTTAAACAAATTTCCATTAATTTTTATAATTATTTTTTATATGTAGACGTTTAATTAATATTTATTTTATTATTATCTATGAGACAAAAAAGAGGATTTTAAAAACTTGTGCTGAGAAGAAATTAAAATGCAACCAAACTTGGCCATAGTCTGCATGTGCTCGTATACAAATGCAATATGTACATTTCTATTGGGAAATAGCAGATAACAGCTAAACCTACTTAGCGAAGACACTCACCACACAATCAACATGCAACGATGAGTCAATTGCTGTTAATCTTTCAAGGGTGAAGAAATAACACTGGCCTTTGAATGATCAATTCACAGTAATTTGTCTCATTTCCTAATGCGCTTAATAATAATATAAGAAGAAATTTGTCCTTTCCTAAAATTCCAATACAATGCACTGCATTTAGTAGGGGTTTACCTCTGAGTGTTGGTCCGAAATAAAAAAATTGTGGTCTAGTGGTTAGTGTGTTGGCTTACTAAGACATGAGCCCTGGGTTCAAAACTCAGCTCTGACATCTTGAAAAAGAAATATGAAAAAAATATTTCTTTCGGCGACTACCTCTCAAAAGGCAAAAGCTCTGAGAGTAACTAATTGCCATGAACAAGCTGTCGTTCGGAGTCGACATTAAACTGTAGGTCCCGGTACTCATGGATAAAAATTTACATACACAACATGAGTGCTGCGAGAATCCAGGCCGTAATCCTAACACAGGGTTGTAAAGGCCAGTTATGTATGTATTTAAATCTTTCAATTTATAAATTTTGTCATCAAAAGCTTGCATTATTTAATTTACTCAACATCCCGAATGACGCAAGGCGGACTTAATCAAAGATTTACAGCTTAATTCCAGTTCTCGGAGATGCATTATTTTGTTGTTTTTTTTTTGCGAGGTCAATACCCAGTGGATGATTCCTACTTATGCATTAGGCTGCAATATTGTAAGAAAAATGTGAAATGGAGCAAATAGGGAGTATTATTTGTGTACATTTGATTTTAACCTGTTCATATCGTAAATGACAGAAAAACAATTCAAGAGGAGTTACTTCCATAAACGAACTGTGCACAATTCATTGTGGGATACATTACACAATCAACTGCAAATAGATGTGAGAGCTGGGGAACAAGATACGGATATCATCAGATCACCCCACATAGTACTAATGTAACGACAAAACACATGTAGCATTACGCGCTGGTTCCAATGAATGGATAGAATCATTAATAGGCATCTTCGCTCTTTCCTGTACAGATGAGAGTTACATTCCTCCCTAAATCTGATATATGTAGGTCTTGTCAGCATTAAGAAGTTTAGGAAGTATTTTTTACTCTGAGGAATTTTCAACAATAGAAAAATGTGTTTATTTCAGTAAACATTACAGCTCACCTTCGTATGCAGAGCATCAAGAGCGTCCAGAATTTATTACCCATATTTACAGGTGGCAAGACACCATTAACACCACAACACTTGTGAAAGAGAAAACAACACTAAGTCCCGTATTAAATTCGTCCCTATTCATGGGAGCCCATTTAGAGATTGTCAACTGGTATTTTTTGAATGTCTCACTCATATTCTAAATTAACACTTCAGTATATCATGTATATGAAAATGTTACTGTCATTTGTAAAAAGTAGACAAGGTTGGATGTTAGAAAAAAAAACGTTAAGAAACATTATAAATAGAGTAGGAGACAGAACACAACCCCACGGTAGTGCCGAAATCACTTTAAATTCGGATATAATTAGTTATTAATTAAAGTTATGAGATGCTGGCACTTTTGAAAATCGTTTTAGGCCTAGTCAGGTTTTAAACCCTTACTCTGGTAAGCGAGTGTATTACATACAGTTGTACGAAAATTGTTTTACAAGTTTTACTTTTTGTCATTACAAGCCTTGTTACAGTGAGACTATTTTAATATCTATTTATTTTTTTCGTAATCGGCTTCTGTTTGTTCACACTCGTCAAATATTTGATGCCAACAAAACTGAAAAAAACTTTTTGTTTCAAATTTATTAAATTAAAAATTTAAGTAATACAATATATGAAATGTATTACTTTGGGGATAAGCATGTCGCTATGGCCATTTCATCTCTGCTTAATATTTTTTGTTTTTTGCTGTTTTTTAATAATATTTTAAGAACGTTTTTACATAAATACTTTTTGTTTCGTCAAATATTTACCAAATGTGCATGTAGCTTAATACTATTTTCAACCTTAAAATGCAAGCAAAAATATAACATTGAAATAATTTTTAATACATAATTTATTTCTTTGCAAGTACCACTATTTTCCTCTTCCACCTTTTCTAAATTTAAATTTATTATTTTTAAAACACAATTTAAACGAAAGATTTATTTATAAAAAAAAAATACAACTTTTTTCGGGAGAGTGTCTGCCATTAAAGCAGGAAATATTAAATCATGCATATAAATGCCAGTTATAAATTATGATAATAAATGATAGATAATGTCCGTGGTAAAAAAGTAAATTAGAAACAGCAAAAGGATATAAATTTTCCATAAATAAACAAACAAAAAATAGAAAAATAAATCATATATATTTACATAAACTTTAAAGCAAATTAGTTACAATGCACTTAAATGTTAATAAAACTGAAAATAATGGCCTATTTTCACTTGAATAAAGTATTATGAAGTGAAATTAATGCAAATCATTTACGAGTTCTATTACTAAAATATAAAAAAATAAATACAAACTAATAAAAGCAAATTAATATAAAGAAGTAAATGCGAGAGTAGTTTAAGGATTTTTAGATGATGTATTTTTTTTGCACAATAACAAATTATTTCTTAAAAAAATTTTTCTTAATACTTTAAATAATACATTAAAATTACTTCTAATTTTAATTCAAATACCGTCGGTTGTTTTTAATTGTAGTTCGAATAAACTAAAAATAAAGAAACGAAATTTTAAAATTATGCTACGTTCACAGTTTCAATTCGTAACGCAGGTGCACGTAGTTCTTATACCACTATACCCATTTCACTTGTCTACAATTGTAGGTCATTCTTCTATCAACCTGATAATCTCACGAAGCTGTGAATTCTATTCTATCAAATCATCCCTAGTCAAACTGGATCTGTCTATAAATTTTGATATCTTTCAGGTCCCCAATCTTAATATTGTGAACACATTTTCAAAAGCTCTAATGACCGCCTTACTTGCAGTTAGAATGTGTAACCAGTATTACTATCCAATATACTCCAATACTAGATCTGAGCAGTGGCTGTTGTGATAGCCATTATTTAAGTCTGGATGATACTACAATAGTCGGGTAGTTTGAAGAACAATATAAGGTTTATCATCATTTCCACTTTATATTATCACTCTAAATTTTCAAGCTCTTAAAAATAGATACAAATTATAAGAAAAAATAATATAAAACAACGTGTCCTTAAAGTATACTTCACTTCTGTACACTATTTTTATAAGTTATTTAATTTAAATATAATAAATTATAAATTTTACTTTTGATATGGTCTAATCGGTATTGTGGAAGACTGCTGGTGTTAAGATTGTGGATTCGATTCACACATAAGACCCTGGTCTACGATACTACCCCGAGCTAATATTATTTGTCACTCGACTCTCAGGAGTAAACCCCTACTGATGCTGTGCATTGTATTGGAATTTTTCTTATATTATTATTAAGCGCCTTAGGAATGAGGACAAATTGGTGTGAATCAAGTTTGGCAACCGAAACGAATTTCGGTATCATTATCAGTATCGGTAAAAAATGATTTGTGATTTCAGTATTTTAATTATATCGGTGTCGGTATACCGGTACCAAAATATTTTGCTGGCCTAGGAAATAGTGAATAGTGCTTGTGAACATTTGATTTAAACTTATTAATATGCGACTACTGGGAATCAAGTCGTTTATTTCATCAGAGCACCTCTCATAATAATACTGATAGAACAATGAAAAGCAGGCCACATTTAGCTAATGCTGCAACGAATCGATACCCTACAATCGCTGATAATCACCTTCGCCCTTTCCTGTACACGGTCGAGAAGCCCCAAAATAGACTTTGAAACACCGACCCATACATAAGAGTTGCATTCCAATCTAGATCGGATATAGGTCTTGTAAATATTTAGAAAGTCAGATGGGATGAAGTATTTCTTGCACCGCTTTAAAAAACCGAGGCATTTGATAGCTTCTTTCGACACTCGAAGTATGTGATCATTCCAACAGACATCACAATTAATTCTCATGCGCAGTACATCAAGAGCGTCCGCCTCCTCGATATTTGCATACCCATACTCACAGATGGTAGGATTAAATCACCACAACGTATATGCGTGATAAAGCAAATTTGAGTCTTACACGCATTGAATTCTACCCTGTTCGCGAGACCCCATTTGGAGATTTGTTCTAGGTCATTTAAGACCGTGTCATTCATATTCTTTCTTATCACCTCAATCTTCAAAAGGCTCGGCCTACGATCAAATCAAATGATGCTGTCATCTGCGAAAGAGCATATGGGTTTGGTAGTTGAAATTAAAACATCGTTTAGGAAAATTAGGAATAGTGTAGGAAACAGAAAAGAGCCTTGCGGAACTCTCGAAATAAAATTTAAACTGGTTAGAAGTGCTCGTTAGTTCGGAAATGAAAGCTTCATGCCAGACTCTATCAAACAAATTAGAGATATCTAGAGCATCAACTTTGCTTTCACCAAAGCGGTAAAGATACCCAATTCACCTCTCAGAGAAAGTGCCAACAAGTCACCAGTGGAGTGGCCAATGAATGCGCAAGCGTTAAATTGAAAAAAAGTCGTCAAGTCTGGCAGTTATGGCTGTAGGATCGTTATAACTTTAAACAACAAACTTTAGCTTGTTTCTAATATTTGAGATTTTTATGTACCGGTATTGTACCGATGTAATGATGTATTGAAGGAAACGGTATACGGATACCGGTATTTTACGCAAAAAAAATTTCGGTATTAGTATGAGTACTGGTATTCAACTTCAAACGGTATTTAAACGGTATCGGTATTAATAACGTTAACGGTTGCCAACCTTGCTGTGAATTGATCATTCAAAGACCAGTGTTATACCTTCACCCTTGAATTATCAACAGCAATTGCCTCATCGTTGCATGTTAATTGTGTGGGAAGTACCTTCGATAAGTAAGTTTAGCTGTTATATGCTACTTCACAATAGGTGGCGCTTTTTTTTTTTTTTTTTGTTGACATTGGTTAAGATTGAATAAAGAGATATATTTTGATTATATATTTTTGTTATATCCCTTAAAATATGCTTTACCTTTTTTATTTCCTAACATATTTTAAAACAATTTCAACTTTATATGATATATTCTTCATATTATATGTACCTATTGAAAGGCAAAATAACAATATAGTGCCTTAAAATATACCTCATTGGAATTAAAATATTGTTTTTTCTTATATTTTTTTTTCAACTACTTTTATACTTATATTCTTTCGATTTATGTTTAAACTTTTGATATCAAAAATCAATTTAAATATATATACCATACGTATATATTTCACTATGTATATATACTTATATGTAAATATATAGTTTTTGTATGCCATGAAATATGCTTGTGGAAAACCTTATTACACTCAAAAGCATTTTATAGCAATTCAATCACTACTCAACCATATTTTTTAGCCTATTTATCGCGAAATATGAAGAAGAAAAGTAGCAGTATTAACTGATATCGTGCTGATGAAAATGAAAATTATCTACAAAATTTTTTCCATGAAGACATATTTTTGCTTACTTTTGTAATTTCTTTATTTCTTTAGTATTATATCTGTTGAAATCTTTGCTACATCAACTAGTTTTTTTTCCTTTCTACTGTTTCTGTTACAAACTGAAGAGGTTATTCATCAAATCAAAACGAGTCTTGTTATTTTCTTGTTGACAGTTGGTAGAAAATAAAGATGAAAAATAATAAGAAAATTATATGCTCTATAAGCATATATACTCTTACAAATACCACAAAATATAAGGGAAATATTTGTAAGTTTGTGTGAGTCTTCTAAAAGAAAAAATTTTAAATAATTTACAATATGATTTTATGGGTAAGTAAGTCGGTTTGTGTGCAATATATATATATTTGTTTGGTTTGCTTGACAAGGTCAATGTTTTACAAGGTTATAAGCTTTATTGTACTCACATTGTATATTTCTTTTTAATCTTTCAATCTTTCTGAAAAAGAGTGTAAACACTTGAGTATCTTTATTTCAATGGCAGTCGAGCGCAGATAATTTTCATCTTTTAATTTTTTATTTTTTCTGTATTTTTTTTTTTTTTTTAATAATATGGAAATGAATGAAAGGCGATAAGTTGAGAAAAAAGAAAAAAGAAAAAACACTTTCGATATTATTATTAATGTCATAATTACAAGACATAGTATAATAGCTGACTGCACTTGTTTTCCCACCCCGCATACAATGCATAGAAATGAGGTTGAGAATGAGGCAGTGAGTATGCAAATTTACGAGATGTATAAATAAAAAGAAATAAATTTGAAGCTCTACATTGCTGACTAGTATAGTGCTTTCAATTATAATTTTCCTTTTCTCTTTTTTTTTAAATTTCTTTATATTTTCGTTAAATTTTTGCCTTAAAATATGCTTTAAAAATTGTTTTATTGCTTTAATTTTGTTTATTAGAAGTAGATAGAGAAAGGAGCTGTTTCAGTATAAAACCTTAATTTTTGTTAATTTAACCATTACCAAACTATTATTCCGCATAATTGTAGACTTCGGATATTGCAAGTAATTAATTCTGGTGAAAAATATTTACGTTCCTCAAAGTATACTGTATTATTTCGGTAATTTTATTGAATTGAATTGAATTGAATTTTATTGAGACTTCATTTTTTTTACATAAAAATATTTACAAACATGACCAAACAGAGAAAACTTAAAACTATTAAGTATTATTTTAATAACATTAAGGTTGTTTAAATGCTACTGGCTTATTTATTTAAATAGGAAAACAATTAAAATATATATTGAAGAATTATGGAGAAAAAAAGATTACAGTGCTTGCTCCCGACACTTATCATTACCCGTAGAGTATTATCTACTTTGAATAAACTTAAACCATACTTAAAATTAAAACTTAAGAACTACACCTTAATTCTAATATGAAAATTAAAATAATAAAATTAAAAATAAAAAATTAAATAAAAAAAATAAAAAAAATAAAAAAAACAAAAAAAAAAAACAATAAATTTATCCCCTGTGAATGCCAGGAGTAGTATTTGAATAAAAGTTTTGACCAGGAAAATCATTTACTTGTTCCCGAAGGATACCGATAGGAGAGAGGTAATTTGTATTCGACCAACTAAATGTTAACTCGCTGGATAGTATATCCTGAATTATATTACCGTTAAAATTAAAAAGACTTTCCACGAATCTTCTAGTCAGTTCGATAGCATAAGTAGAAATAGGTAATAGTTTTGCCTCTGAGTAAACAAATTCATTAGAAAAACGTTTATTTCGAGTCTTATAATTCTTTTCTATGCATTTCCGAACTATATGCCGTTCAAAAATTTCCAGCCTCTTCATTTTTGTCTTTGAAATAGTAAACCAAATCGGAAATGCATACAAAATCATTGGCCTTATACTAACTTTATATAGCAGCAATTTTGTTCTAATTGGTAGAAATTTACTGTTAAATAACTTTGAGAACATTCCCTTAACTTTACTGGCTTTGTTTAAGTTTTCAGTTATATGGTAATTAAACTTAAAAAGTTTGTTAAAATTAACGCCAAGATATTTTATGCTGTCCTTAAAGAAAATTTCATTTCCATTCAATAAAAGCTTAAGACGCTTGCTTTCCGGGACCACTGTATATCTGCATTTGCCTGAAGCATTACGTAAGCATATAGCATTACTTTTCGTTGTATTTATTTTGACTCCCCAGAAAGAGTAGAAGTCATACACACGATTTAGGTGTGACGAAACAAGCTGTAAAGCAACGGAAGGCGATTCGTCATGTGCATAAAGTAGCGAGTCATCAGCATATAATATACTCTTTGAACCATTGAGTTCACTAGGAAAATCATTTATAAAAATATTAAATAGATGAGGTGCCAACACCGAGCCCTGAGGAACGCCGCAACTTATTCTACCAAGAGAAGATGATGCATTATCAACTTGAACACAAAACTTTCTGTCCTCGAAAAAGCTTTTAAAAATTTTTACAATCACAGGATTAAAACCTATTGATATCATTTTGTAGAGAATCCCATCGTGATATGCTTTATCAAAAGCCTTTTCTATGTCTAGGGATACTGCAACTGTACACCGCCCTACTCGCAAATTTTGTACAATATCCGAATGAAATTTTAACAGAGCATGCACTGTAGAATGGCCCTTCTTGAAACCAAACTGATTTTGGGGAATATATATTCCAGTTAAACCAATATCCATCTTGCTACGAATAACTCTTTCGAATACCTTTCCCAAGTTGGATAGAAGTGATATTGGTCTAAGACTATTGACGTCGTTGTTATTCTTTTGTTTTGGTATAGGAATGATCCTTGCAACTTTCCATGCCCGTGGAAAATAGGAATTATTTAGACAATTATTATACAAAATTGTCAAGTATTCAAATGCTTTAATGGGAAATTTTCGAATCAAATAATTAGATATGTTATCTAGTCCACAAGATTTTTTATTATTTAACTGTTTAGAAATATTCAAAATATTATTCAAATCTGTGAATTGAAAATTTCCCTGATTATTCAGTGAAGTGAAATTACTGTCAAAATTAATGATATTCCCAATGTTCGTAGTTATGCTACTGATAGATTCCTTAATTTCTGAGTTAATTTCACTAGTATGTGTACTCTGATAAACAGAGCTAAAATGGTCCTTTAAAATATTTAATTTTTCGTTAGGGTCCGAAATTTCGACACCGTTGACGGAAATATTCTTTACACGCGAACTTTTAACATTCCCAATAACGTTATATACTTTCCTGTATGCCCATGGGCCAGGTCTTATATCCTTTAATCTCTCATTGAAAACGGTAATTTTATTTTAATCTAAATATAAACTTTAGATTGATCTTAAAGCTTTGTGTAACTTTTCTTCTTTTATTGTGTCAGGAGTTGCGAAATTTTGAATTAAGGAAATTTATACGAGTTCAATGTATACTTTATATTTCTATAAAGTATACTTTAAAATGCATAACATTTTCTTGCTATTAATTAACAGCTATAAAGAAGTTGATTAACTTATAAAGCAGTGCTTAGAATTCTTTAATTAACCACATAATCAATCATGAGAATTTTTCCTAAAAGCACTTTTCCACATGAAACTGTTACTTTCTATAAAGTTGACAACAAACGAGGAAATAGCAAAACGATCAGGCTGAATTTAGCGTTATTACAGAAAATTAAAACGAACTGCCAGTACTCTGATTGTACTTTGGAGCGGGATTAAAAGAATAGATTTAAAGAGAAGAGCGGAGCCCTTAACCAGCCAGCATTAACAAGCACATGTTTAGCATCATATGTACAGCTTTTAAGGGATTAGAAACATTATCCAAATTTTGATTTTTCAGGCAATATTGAAGGCAATATAATAATAATTTTAACAAGATGGTAAATTTTCTGTCTTCTGGGTCAACTGCACGTAATCTGTAGTCTTAGAGAGTTGAATTTTTTTTTAAGTATAGTGGTGCGTGGTATAGTAGTTAGAGCGCTCGCACAAAAACTCAAACGGCCCAGGTTCGAATCCCAGCAAAGGTTAAAAATGAAAAAGTTAGTTTGCGGTTTTTTCAAAATTATAATTTGAAAATAAGAGGTCACCCCCTCCTCCTCCCTCTCCACTGCATCAAGAAGTCCATCTACAAAGTAACCGCTCCCTGACGTTCCATTTAACCTTTGACAACGAACAACGAATGATCAGGAGAAAAGCGCCACCTATTGGGAAGTAGCAGATAACAACTAAAAACCTGTTTGCGAAGGCACTCACCGCAATCAGCATGCAATGATGTGGCAATTGCTGTTGATCACTCAAGGGTGAAGGTATAACACTACACTTTGAATGATCAATTCACAGCAATCTGTCTCATTCCTAAGGCGCTTAATAATATAAGAAAATCTAAATATATGTTCTGTTGTCATAATGTAGTAGGGGTTTACCTCTGAGTATTGAACTCAATAAAAAAAGGAGTACCTAAGGTAAGACATTTCTAATCTATTCCACCAGAAACCAATGATCAGGAGTACAGCGCCACCTTCTGGGAAGATAACAACTAATCTATTGAAGATGCTCACCATTCACATTTAAACATCCACCGACAGATTATTGGTCTTAAAAATCTTTATAAGGTAGGCCTTCTTAAAAGACAGTAGCATGTTTAAATTTAATCTATTAGAGATAAGAAAGCCTTTGGGTTGACACAGTTATGACAGTGCTCAGAAAATCTTTTTCACTCTCAGCTCCTAAGGATTTCACTAATTTATCTCTATACCAACTCAAAGCACATTTACCCCTTTCCTGAATGTGTTATCTTTAAAAATGACATAGTGCACCTGTACCAGGAAGGTAGTTCATGGCTATTTAAAGTCTAAAGTTTCGTGCCCAACGATTTGAGTGCTATGATAGGTGTTTTGAGTGCTGGCTGTTGTCGTGTAAAGTAAGGAAGATAAAGGTAAGGGTTAGATAAACGGCCAATAAGATCCGTTGGTAACTGTAGACTAAAACTGAATTTCTGCCAGTGTATGCACCTATAAAGGATGATTCTTCTTAGCTGTTTTATCTTTTTAATAAGACTTAAAAAATAAAATTATTTTTTTGCATTCTTAGTAAATCGCCTGTAGTTACAAGATTATGTAAATGACTCAGTAAAGATTATAGAAATAAGCGAGATTTGAAAAATGAGGACCTTAAACATCTTTCTTACAAAACATTGATTATTCAGAATAAACAAAAATTGTTTTTGTAGTTTTATTTTAAAGCTCATTAATTAACAAGAAATCTGTAAAATTGCAAACTTTAGAGTAATATATAGTATGCCACTCTAATAGTGTTTAGAACGTCAGTTCGATTGCCACTACAGACTTCAGTATAAGCTGCCAGTTCGACTTCAAATAATAGAAAGAAAAATGAAGAATAGAGTAGTAAAAACTTTTAGTTTTAATACATATCTATAGGATTGTCATGAGCCACGTAAGTAAGTTCATTAACTTTTAATAATAAACTTACAAACCAGCAAACGCGAACTACAACACCATAATAAAAACAAGTTGGTAGTAAAACATTTAAAGAAAATTTTGCAAACTGTCTGTATATTCAGCATGTGATTTCGTCTTTCTTATAAAAAAAAAAAACTAGAAAAATTATTTTACTTGCGTTACCTATTTTCTTATTTTAAATTAGAATTCCTACTGTAAAATATTTCCTACCAAAGCACAGTTGTTCTTTTTAATTATATATGGGAAAAGTGTAACCAGAAAATTGAAAATTTCAATTACATTGTCTGTGCTGTGCATCAATTATGGAGTTTAATTTCAAGAGATTTTGTAAACCAAAAATAAGACACAAATTTTACAAAAAAAAAATTTAATATATACGAGGGCGGGTAAATTTGTTTAATCTTCCGCCTCCTAAGAGAAACAGCATAACTTCTGCACCTAAAAAAATTCACAATATGGTGTTGGAGATTAACGTTTTTATTTGCCATACAAATTTTGAGTTGAAGTCTACTTTAATTTTTTGCATACAGGCATAAAAACCCATAGATGTCATCGGTTCCTCACATGACTGTTTATTTAAAACATGAATATAAGAATACTAGAAATTGATGACACATTTCCTGGTAATCGACTACATAGGCAATAGTGCGACTATAAGACAAAAGAGTTTAGCGCTGTTCCAGCGCAATATGAACGAGTTTTTTTGCGCCATTTCGTAACCATAAACGAAACTTTGTTTCATCTCAATACACCGCAGTATAAACTACATTGACTACCTTCGAAAGTGTGAAAAGATGAATAGAAAAATTTATATAAATTTATTGGCTAAATTAATCAACATTTTGAGGAATAAAAACCCATATTTGACAAAAAAAATATTCATTGATGTACGGTTTTTATGGCTAAAGCTACAAATTAGAGTTCAAATTGGTCCTACATTTGTCCCACTTATTTCCAAACCTAGACAATGGCTCTTTTGATGACCTCAACAAATTTTATATTTTAGGATGAAATGAAAAAATTTAAGCAATGTTGGACAAATTTTCAGTTCAAAGGAGACTACGTTTAAATTAATTTCTTATAAAAAAATCTGTGTCTGGTTTAAGAAGCCAGAAAATTATTAACCGGCAATCGTATGTATTGGCATAAAATCCAAGTTTTCTAAAAAAAGCAGAGAAAATTAAGCATAAAACCTAAAGCAAATCAGGACGAGACATTTAAAATGCCTTTAAAATAAGCACACAAACGAACAGTACGAAATATTGTAAAAACAACATACAACTGAAAACCTTAGCACACATTTTGGATTAAGAAAATGTAGTTGAAATTCACACGCACACATACTCGTACTCAGCTGCAGTAGTTCATGGCACTTCTTTTTTTTCTCAAATGAAAAGCATGTGGTTTGTTTACATATTCTACACGTATTGTTACTATTTTTGTTATTGTTTTTGTTTGTCATTAAATCTAAACCTAAAAAGTTGTTCAAAGTAAACCTGCAAACTGCATATGTGTCTGTGTGTTATTTTACGAAGAGCATATTCATGTTTTAACCACAGACATACCAATACATTTACTGTTTTTTTTTCGTATACAGAGGGAGTAGTATATGCTAAAAAATTTAAAAAAAAATAAAATCTTTGTTTGGATGTTTGCTAGTGTGCAACAACAACTTTAATGAGTATATGAGATAAAGCAAATTTCTTGTGTGTGTTTTTCTGTTAATTTAATTTTTATTTTTTTGTTGTTCTCTCGAAAACGGATTTTGTATTTTCTTAGAGACTTACAGTCCAATTCATAATGAGATAAAACGTGCTTATAAGAGCCTTATAAGCAAAATCTCTTAATTTTGTATTCATAATCAAGAAACAGTGTCATAACGCTCTCATAAACCATTTATAAATAAGAAATTTTTATTGTAGGTTTCTAGGTACTTTAACCGTATAATAGCACGACATTTGTGAGTTAGATTGGATATAGTATAAATAAAAGTGGAATAATATAATAATATATGAATAAAACTTATATAGTTGCAAGTATAGATATATAGGTACATATTTAAATTCATATAATTAAAAATTTTCGTTTAATAGCAAATGGTTGCAGTCTCTGTACAAAATTAAATTTCTAAATGGCAAAAAAATTGTTTTTATTTTGTATTACATATCCCATCTCTTTCCTTTTCAGGCTCTGTCATCAGTGCCTGTAGAAATTACGAATGTTAATCTCCCTTTCTCTTTCTCTCCAGTTTACAATTCCATTTTACCAAATTTTGATATAAAAAAATGTAGACAGAATAGTGATGCACAAACCAAAAAGAGAATGGTAGTATTCCATTACTTTATACATGAATTAAAAAAATGTGCTTGAAAGGAAGATTTTTTTTTTTATTTTTTCAGTTTATTTTAGTTTTTTTTTAGTTTTATTTTTAACAGCAGTAAATATTACTTCAATCACATCTATTTTATGTATAATTGTGTTACTATTACATTATTTTTATGGCTATTAAAAAATTACAGAAGTAACCGATAGCTTTTATTGTACAGCACTATGCTGAAATAACATCATGGTATTGCCAGCATGACATTAAAATCGTTTATTAGTTAATTTGCTCATATGAAAGGTTTATGAATAAGATTTTTTATTTTGAGCTTATAAGACAGATAACGTCTCATAACTAATGTATGGATAAAACCTAAATTAAGGAGTTATTATTAATTTGACTGTTAGAAATTTACGTCGTATATTAAGCGAGAGAAAGACAAAAAACAAAAATGGCATTTGTATAGCAGTATGAGTTGTTATAAAAACTCATTTGTGTCAGTGAAATGATAACCAAACTGTTGTAACAAAAAGGTTTACTATGTTACAGGCATACACAAACAAGCATATTTTTATACTCCCTCATACTATTTTAAGGTAAACAAAAAAGAGATAATTTTTGTGTTTACTTTTTGAATATTTCGGAGTATATTTACTTAAAATTCGTTATTTTAAGTACAGTTCTTAAAAAAAGTAGTCGTTTAAGAGAAAAAAATTTTGTTTATGCACGCATATCGTCGTGCGGGAATGAAATGTGCTATATCCGCCATTTTATATATCTCGAGTTAATAATGCTACTTGAAGTTTTTGACACAAAAATGTTTAAAAACTGCAATCCGTTTTCGGCTATTTATCTCCAAAACTTGACGAGATATCTAAAAACGGATTGCAAACTTGAAAAATTTGGGGTCGAAAACCTAAAGTGACATCATTAACTCAAGATGTATAAAAATATGAAATGGCTGATAGAGCACATAAACTTCCGCACGACGATATTTAATTTAATTTAATTTAAGAAATGCATGTCATTTTTGGATGTCATGAAAATTGGTATGAAAAACAAGATCTTGAATTATGTAATTTACAGGTACTTTCCATGAAACATATCTTTGAATTATGTATTATGCATTATGTATTTCGGCGACTACCTCTAAACAGCCTTCTCATATTTATCGTTTGCAGTCGACTTTAAACTATATGTCCCAGTACTCATGGAGTGAAAATTGACACACACAACATAAGTACTGCGAGAAACTAGGTCGTAACTCTGAAACAGGGTGGTAATGACTAATTATGTATGTATTATGCAGTGGTTAAATTTAGCAGTTTCGAATGAAATCAATTTCCCTATATAGTGGCATAGACATTTGATCTTCAATAATACTCTGAACCACTTCGTCAGCCTGTGATTCATGCTGTAAAATTTGATCCGATATTTAAAAGTTATAAGCAATAATTAAAATTTTGAGCAATAATGGAAGCATTATTTTGGTTTTCAAACCTTAAAACTTTTTAAAAAATTTTACACGGTAAGGAATAGCGGCTCATTTTAAATAAAAAATCATGGATTATTGATGCGCACGAGTAACTAATTGTTGATATGAGAAGTGGGCGTGGCATATACATATCGTCGATGGATTTAAAGAACGCTGTAACTGACAAAACCTTAAATGCTCACCAGAGCCAAAAAAAAACTTTATGAAAGTAGAACAACGACACTGATATTTTTCAAAACGCAGACGGCGTAAGTGAATTTATTTTCATCGCAGAAATCTGGGACCAGGACCAATCGACGCGTATTTTTTTTTTCTGATAAAAATTATGCAAAAAACGTATTTCCGATTTTTTGTCAGTTACAGCGTTCTTTATTTCCATTGACGATATATATAAATATAATTTTAGTATATTCGACCTGTAGATCTACTGTACAACCCTGACGAATTTAAAAATTTTTTCCGGTGCTTACCTGGACAATTCCCTATTCTATATCTGAAAATCATCACAGCATGTCTTTCTAATGTGCAGCAGTCTACACAATTTAAAAAAATTACTGGACAAAATAAAGTACGAATTTAATATATTTTTATATAAATGAAATGAGAAATGTTTGGCCGCTTGTCCTCAAATTTTAATAACTTCTCTAGGCCTGCTGGGCAGGCTTAAAACAAAACTTATTATAATTTTTTTTAATTTTTTTTCCCAGAATGTTGGAATGGTTGGTACGTAATTCTATTGGAATTTTATTAGTGCAAATGGTTCTGTGGCAAGCTATTCACTTTTTCAATACGAGTATTACATTGTCTGAACTAATTGGTGGCTATTTTACTCATAAGTTTGTCGTATTTATTCTGCTGTCCATAAGCAGATTTCTTCATATTGGCCTTTATTTTGTTCAACAGTATAACTTTACGTTTAAACATACAGTGTCTAATAGTTATTAGTGGCAAAATAAAAAAAAACCAAATGTACATTTTTTATTAAAAATTCTATAAACGAATAATCTGTCATTTTATTTTTTTTAAATTTTTTCAATTTAATTTTTTTAAGTAACGCCTCATTTTTTCCTTAACTGTATAATGCAAAATACATGTAAGTTTCTGTCTGCTATGTTATGAGAGTATATGTATGTATGTGTGCGTTTCCTTGTTTATTGGTATTGTTAAAAATAAAGCTCATGCCTTGACTTTTCCATTTACAGGAGTACGTTCTTTGACAAGCATTTATAGAGCGTTACTTGTATCACGTTGCATGAAATGTATTGTTTTTTTTGTTCATATCTACAATGCAGTTACAGTTACTGTTACGCTTATGTTTTCATATTTCTTTTCTTATTTATATTGTTAGACTGCAACTCTCTTTGCTTTGCTTTTTCTCTCGCTCTAAATGCTTAACAAAGCAACTCATTTAAAATACTGTAAACTCAAGAATGTGTGTACTGTTGTTATGTATTTGTAGAGAGGAAAAGAGGGAGAAAATCTATGGCTGAAATAGTTAACTAATGTAGGTGTAAAATATGTGTGTGTTTATATGTGTGGTTAGCTTTAAAACTATTAAATTGTTTGGTATACTCATATGCTTAAACATTTAGCATTTTTCCTTTTGTTGTCTCGCTATTTCTCTCTCTCTCTCTCTATCTCTCTCTCCTTCTCTTTCTAAACAAATGCAACTGCCTTTTACGTATAAAAGGAATGTTAATATGTGCACCCGGATAATGTTGTTATTGCTCTTTATAGAAGAGGAAAAAATTATAACAATGAAGAGTATAAATTAAAAAAGCAAGTGTGTGTGTGTGCCTATGTGTGTAATGTTTTTATGATAGAAAGCTATTGTCTTTGCATTTTCGTAAACACACTCAAATACATACTGTGCCAGCTGTAGAAAAACACATGCTCACATGTATTTTAACGGATAATATGTACTACACTAAAGGCATATTTTAAGCAAAATTAAGATTTAAATGTGTAATGAATGAATGGATAAATGCATGAATGAATAAAACTATTTGAAATTGTAAACAATGGGTTTAAACGGTTTAATGTTAAGGTACTTATAAGTTGGAAAAGAACCAGTTTTTAAAACTGGAATTTTGTAACAAAAAAAAAAAAAAAGGATTGAGAGGTGGTTTTAAACGCTTCCTCTAACATTTGTCTTCATAATATTCTAAGCGAAAAAATTTAATTTTTATTTTTTTGAGACAACTAAATAGTATTTTTAAATATAAAAGCAAGGTGTTCTATATTTAGCATAACTCGAGAATCACTCACCATATCTTCAAACCAACACAATTCATTAAAAAGATGTACTCTCACTAATGGTCACACCAACACGTTCACTATAATAGGTTCTTATAGGAAAACACTTATTTCTTTATGAAGAATCTTAATAGGTTACTTGAATGTTTGTAGTCCGGAAAATTACTTCGCCAATAAAAGTCAATTCGATTCGCTCCAAGGTTATGAAGTGTATAATGAATCGTCATCTTTTTACATGTTTAGAGTGCAGAAATCAGCGATCTCTAGTTAGTAAAAAATTGCAATAAAATGTTTCCTTTAATTGCCTTGTGTAATGAATCTTAAAAAGTGGTTCTAATGTTCTAAAGATTAAAAAAAAACTCTAAATAAAGTTTTTATTTAATTAAGAGGAAAAAAGGAGCAGCATAGAAGCGGAGTGTTTCTTATACATAAAATTATGCAATATACGTGGTATAGTGGTTAGAGCGCTCTCACAAAAACCCAAACGGCCCAGGTTCGAAATCCATCAAAGTTGACAAATTAAAAAGTTAGTTTGCGATTTTTTCAAAATTATAATTTAAAAATAAGAGGTCCCCCCCCTCCAAGAAGTCCATTGGCAAACTAACAGCTCCCTGACTTTCCACTATATTACACCTTTAACCTTTGACATCGAAAAACGAATAATCAGGAGAAAAGCGCCACCTATTGGGAAGTAGCAGATAACAGCTAAAAACCTACTTAGCTACACACCGCAATCAACATGCAACGTTGTGGCAATTGCTGTTGATCATTCAAGGGTAAAGGTATAACACTGGCCTTTGAATGATCAATTCACAGCAATTTGTTTCATTTCTAAGGCGCTTAATAATATAAGAAAACAAAAATATATTTTCTGTTGTCATAATGTACTGTCCTTTCCACAAAAAATTCCAATACAATGCACAGCATTTAGTAGGGGTTTGCCCCTGAGTATTGGTCTCAATAAAAATAATATGTGGTTGTCCTAGTTCTGGCATCTTAATATAAAAAAAATATATATTTCTTTTAGCAACTATCTCTTAGCAGTCTCCTGGCAAAAGCTCTGAGAGTAAGTGATTGAGATGAACAAGCTTCTCAAGTCTGTCGATCGCAGTCGGTGTTAAAATATAGGACTCGGTACTCATGAATAATAATTGACGCACACTACTAGGAAAATTTATGTATGTACATAATATAATACATAACTGGCCTTTTACAACCCTGTGTCAGGATTACGGCCTAGCTTCTCGCAGCACTCATGTTGTGTGTGTCAATTTTTATCCATGAGTACCAGGACCTACAGTTTAATGTCGACTCCGAACGACAGACTTGAGAAACTAGTTCATGGCAATTAGTTACTCTCAGAGTTTTTGCCAGAAGACTGCTGAGAGGTAGTCGCCAAAAGAAATATTTTTTTCATATTTCTTGTTTTGAAGATGTCAGAGCCTGGAGTCGAACCCAGGGCCCATGTCTTAGTAAGCCAACACACTAACCACTAGACCACGGCGACTATGTATGTATGTACTTTAAATTCAAAGACACATAAAAGTCTCTCATACTTTGACCTATAAGTACACATTTTTTTCCTATCATTTAGAATTTTTTCTTTTTTTGTCTAAATTTTACAATTTATTACCGTTTTTAAACCCAAAATTTAAATCAATTTCCATTTCATTCTCTCAGACAAATAAGTGACTACAAATTAAAAATATGTAAAGAAAAAATCTGTCTGCTTATTTGCATTTTAATAATAGTTTAACCAAAAAGAAAATTAACTGTCAACATCACAGTTTACCGAACATAAATTTAAAAATATTTTCTTTTTTCTTATGCATTTGCCATTTTTTTTTCTTTTTTTCAAAAAACAAAACCAAGAATTCTGTAATAAAGTAATAAAATATTTATACATGACAAAAAATTGAAAACCATAAAATAATAAAATTATAACAAATTAAAAAAAAGAATGAAATTGTTAAAAGAAAAAGCAGAAAATCAGAAAAATAAGAAAAAAAATGAGAAAAAACAATATGAATTTGACAAACCAATTTATATAACAGAACGGAAAGAGAAAAATATGCTGAAAAAAATAACATAAATAAACAAAAGCTTGACTTGACATTTTATTTTGATACATTGTTTTGTCGTTTTGTGTATGTGAACAGATGCATGTGTGTGTGCTACCAACACACATACTTACATACGTATTTTTTTCCTAATAACTTATTCGTATAAATTGAAAAAAAAATTTTTGTAAATCACTCTATCATTCTGTAGAATTTTTAGTTACACTTAGACAATCAGATTTAAATGAACTAAACAGTTTGGCATTTTTAAAACAGTATAACATGAATTAGTTCAGACAAAAATTTCAAATACAGTCGGGTCTCGATTATCTGTTCTGGTCGGGACCAAAAGCAGTACGGCAAATCGATTTTCGCGGTTAATCGAATAACGAATTATATAATTTTTTTTTTTTACATTTTTATTATTTAACAAGTGAACATTGGTATATATACATATTTACGTTAAAAGAATTAATTCAAGATAGTAATGTCATAAACGTTCTGCATCCCAACTTTACATTTTTTCGTTTTCATTACGGATAATAGAGGTAAACACGGTTAATCGAAGCAAACAATTTGAAAACATTGCAAACAAAAACAATAGACTGATCTTTGGCCATCACGGTTAATCGGGGTTAACTGGATCACGGAAAATCAAGGCCCGGCTGTATTATAAATCTAAAATTTAAATAAAATACGTTTATTTAATAACACGGACATTATCCAGGCTAACCTATCCTAAGAGGAAAAAACAAGCAAATAAAACCCCTTTCAAGTAATTAGAAAATTAATTTACATATATACCCAGATACATCGATATATAAACGTATGAGTATATGAAAATAAATTTAGTTTCTTAATTTTAATCGTATCTATAATACAAGCTAATAATACAAGTTAATCTCCTACTCCATAACTATATACGTATTTCCATACAAATTTATTTGAAAATAATAATTCAGATTAATATACTACCCAATAATCTACGCATTTATAGCAATCTACCTAATCTCTGCACATAACCCACATACTGTAAAGCGCAAGACTTAAATAAATAACAATTGCATAGAAATTTGTCAAATAAACCCTTAATCAATTTAAAATATTTTAATATAATATATGCAATGTATTGTTTTGGGGATAAGCAGCATGTCTCTATGGCCATTTCGTCTCTTCTTGTTGGCTGACTGTGGTCAAGCAGGAAAAATAGAATTTGAATTTTTTGAAAAACAGAAACGCATTGCGTTTATATAATTTTGCTTGGTTTTTATATAATAAATGAAATATGATTCGCATTTAGTTTATAACTATTTGAACATAAGTAAAGGGTGGTTAATTTTTAAGGGCCGATGTTGATGTTGAATAAAACACAAATTATTTAGGATATTATTGTCATTTCTTTTTATTATGATAACTTTGTATTGTTCAATTATGTATGGAACAAAATATAGGCCAAATGGCAGCAGCGACCTCGGCGACACATCTCCATCCGATGGCCCAAATTGTCTATGCCGTTAATGTGTCCTTTGGCTTTTGAATTGTTGCTAGCTTATCAACGTACACCTTTTCTTTCAAATAACTCCAAAGAAATAAGTCCAACGATATTAAATCGCATGATCTGGGGCGCCAACTGACATCGCCACAACTTGAGCTAACACGACAATTGAATTTGTCGCGCAAAAGAGCCATTGTTTTGTTAGCTGTGTGGCACGTGGCACCGTCCCGTTGAAACCATATATCTTTCACATCATAATGTTCATCAACGACGAGCTTGAGACCCGATTTGATCAAATTTTTGCACGATTTTTCCAATTGTACACACTTTGGATAAATAAATTAACCCAACCAATCGCGTTGTGAACGATATGCATTTTTCTCTATTGTGTATCTGAATTAGTCTAAAATTAAAAATGTTAAATGAAATGCAGAAAAAAACTTGAAGGTTAGGTGTGGTTCACATTCAACATCGGCCCTTAGTATTTAACCACCCGATATTTGTACTTGTGATTGGAAAAATTCGCTTCAATTGTTGTTGGTATAACAATATTAACCACTGAATGAACTTTGCTCAGCAATAATTAAAAAACTTATATACTTTAACTCCCGTATTCATAAAGAATAAAATAGAGTTATTATGGGCTTATTTGACAAATTTCTATGCAATACTTGTCAAATAGACCCATAATAAACCTGTAATATTTTTTATGAATACAGCCATAAATATTTAAATATTTTGTATTTCCTTGTACGATTAATTTTAGAATAACCTGTTGCTGCTGGTTATTACTTTGCCTTATATTTTTCTTTTAAGTTAAAAGCACGAAAAATATTTTTGTAATAAAAAGCCTGTCACATGTAAACTCTACATGCAAACCCATATGCCTATGTTTCGTTTGGTTTTACATTTTTCTTTTATGTAACGGTAAAATACTTCAAGCAAAGTCAATATTTTAAGGCTATTAAAGGTAAGAACGAAAATTTTTTTATTTTTCAAAAAGGTAATTTTATGGTTATTTATGGTTTTTCCAGAAAAACCCCAAATGATCGAAAATATGAATATGTTTTTTGCTTAAAAATATGCTACAGAAATATCAGAGACTACATGAATATATTTTTTTGTCTTCATAAACCTTCCCATAAGGATAATATTTGCAAAAAAAGAAAAATAATAAGAAATTGAATGTATTGATTTAACAAACATTCTCAAGATTTTAAAATATACGAATATGTAGTAGTAAAACAGAAGGTTTTTTAAAATAATATTGCATTTTTTTAACATTCCACCGTCAATACAGGTAGAATGAAAATCCCGGGAATACGTGATTCGGTATTTCCCGTTTGCCATCCCAAGTCAGAGAGTGTTTCATTATTCAGGGAAACAAAAATTCCACTTACTTGATTAAAATACCAGAGCGTATACTTAATATATAAAATTCTTTGTAAAAATTATAAAATAATCATACGCCACGGAGAAATCTATTAAAAAGTTAACCCTTAATTGCATGAATTTTTTTTTTTATTTTTCTAAAATAAGCCACTGATAAAATTCATGCACAATTTAAAAAAAAAAAATATTTAAAAATATTTTATTATAAATATCTAAAACTACAGTCCAATGGGTATAATCTAATGCCGAAATATTTCAGCAGCGACCAATTTGCATTTTTAAAATCTGCAATCCGTTCTCGGCTATTTATCTTCGAAACTTGCGAGATATCCTAAAACGGATTACAGATTTGAAAAATTTGGGGTCCAAAGCCTATAGTGGCATCATTAACTTGAGATATATAAAAAATATGAAATGACGGATAGAGCACTTAAACTCCCTCACGACGATTTGTTTGGTATGTAATCCAAAATTAAGGAAAAAAATCAACCCCATTTGCATTTCCAAAAAAATTTCAATATATTGAAGTTTTTATTATAAAATATTTTCATATGCATATTTAAGAATTTTAATTAACATTTGCATTATTTAGATTACCAGTTTTTTTAAGTATTTCTGGCCATAATCACTAAAACCACCAACAATGTTGGTCTTTAATGCGACAGTAACTTCACTTAAAGAAAATATTCCAGAAGACTCAAATCGTACGACCTGGGCCCTATTCTGTAATTCTCTTAAGCTAAACTGCTAAAATTTGGGTTTTTTTTTAAAAACAGACTGCGCGTTAAAATTAATAAAATTAAAAATTTTAGAGATGATGGACATGAAGGTTGAGAATTTCAATAAGCATTAAAGAATTATATTCGCAGCCAAAAAATGCTAAATCAAGTTTATAAATTTTTACGATAGAGTTTAAGGCTCAGAATAAGACCTCTGGAGGCGAATTTACAAGTAAATTTCTTCAAATCTGTTATAACCACATTCTGCTTGATTTAGTGTTCAAACAAACAAACGTTGTTCAGGTACGGTAAGGACTTTAGCATGAGTTGTGCCACCAACATGTATATCCCGTCAAGTGGTACATTAATCTGGATGCAATGTAATTTGAAGATTTTTTTCCTGAATGCTTTGACTCAATATTCAGCAATTTTTTATTAACAAACTCGTCAAGCCAAAAGTGAACTTCATTATCTTACGTTATTTTGCGATAAAAACATTCAACTGCTCTATACGGCGAAAATCAGCATTGGGATGCATGCATTACCAACTGAGTTTCAAATGGATGTTAGCCAAAAATAAATGGTCGCCGTAGTCTAGTAGTAAGTGTGTTGGTTTACTAAGATGATAGCTCATCTCTGACATCTTGAAAAACAGAAATATAAAAAAAAAATATTTCTTTCAACGACTACCTCTTCCGTATTTTGGCGGAAGCAATGAGAGTAACTAATTGCTATGAACAAGCTTCTCAAGTCTGTCGTTCGGAATCGACTGTAAACTGTAGGTCCCAGTACTCATGGATAAAAATTGACACATACAACATGACTGCAGCAAAAAGCTAGGCCGTAACTTTGTAACAGGGTGGTAGCACACATTCCTATAGCCCTAGACGAATCAATAAATTTAACGTACATTCCATTACAAGTGTATCTGATTTCAACAAGTGACCTGCTCAAGTGAAGGGTTATATGCGACAGAAAAATCACAAATAAGTATTAAATTTGCGTAAATACATTAAATTTAATAAGGTTATTCAAGCATTATTTTATTCATAATAAGTAATGTGCCAAAATTTTTTGAACAGAAATATCACTAAGTGAGCGTAGTGTAGCAGTTTGCTTAAAATTTAACCCTTTCGAAAATTCTATTTAGCTTAAAAACAATCTCTTCTACACACTTCTTTTGCATTTTCTTAAATTTCTTTTGTTTTATTTTATTTCATTTTTTTTTTTTTTTTTTTTTTTGTTCTTGTCATCTGATTTTCTCTTTTGTTAAAAAATATTATTTAAAACACATCCATAAATATTTAACACCAGCCTCAATGTAGAACTCCACAAACATATATTTTGTTCTTTTGAAAAGGCCATAAGACTCTTAGAAATGTGTCATTTAAAAAGGCTTTACAAGGTCTTTATCACTAACGGAAAAAAACAAACAAACAAAAAAGTATAAAAATTGCAGGCAACAAAATTGTATTCTAAAGATTTATTGTAAAAAAAAATTGGCCATTTACCATAAAAATAATATCCCACAGAGTATTTGATGTCATTGAATATCGTAAACATTTCAAGAGTTGTTCCATTTTTGGCCATGTCCCCTGGTAAACTCATACAAGCCTTGGCAAATTTTAGGTGTCTGTGGTCATTGATGTGGTATTTATATGAGTATATCTGGCAATGTTGAAAAAATTAATATTGTTTTAAGTAAAATATTTAATAGACAAGTGCGGACTAGTGTATGCACAGTGGTTTGAATGTAAACCATGAGCAATCGGTTAGCTATAAAAGAGCACTCTTTTGTCGGCTGTTAACATGCTGTTAACTTGTTTCTATGTGTTGAGAATAACACCTGCTGTGTTGTTTGCTGCCTTTTGTATATCAATGCAGTGTTTTGATGGCTTTTATTTTAGTTTGTTGTCTTTATCCATTCAGCCTGGTCAGTAAGTATCTAAAGGCCGAAAGAATTTCTTTTATTAAAATCATAAGAGTTCAATAGCCTATAAAAATAAAAAATCTATGGAACATACTTTTAAGGTTTTCAAGGATTTAATATGCAAATATTTAAAAGAATTGAGAGATGTTTACAAAAAAAGCACACACATAACACTTAATAATCGATACAAACTATAATATGGTAGAGCACACGAGGGATGCAATAAAAAATATCTGCCAAATATTACTGTGTTTTCTTTCTTTATGAGGGAAATGTATTCTATTTTGAAGTCTCAAAAGCATTAAAAATCTGGTGGTAAGAAATAAAACGCTGCGGATTTGCACTTTTAACATATTTGTATGCCAGTTTATTTGGTACGGGTAGTGTTAAGTGTCAGCTGCTGTGAGAATAGAATGATAATTCATAATAACTCCTTTAATTATGTTTTAACCATACATTAGTTATGAGACGTTATCTGTCTTATAAGCTCAAAATAAAAAATCTTATTCATAAACCTTTCATAGGAGCAAATAAACTAATAAACGATTTTAATGTCATGCTGGCAATACCATGATGTTATTTCAGCATAGTGATGCACAATAAAAGCTATCGGTTAATTCGGTAATTTTTTAATATTCATAAAAATAATGTAATAGTAACACAATTATGTATACATAAAATGTAATATTTACTGCTGTTAAAAAATAACTAAAACAAACTGAAAAAATAAAAAAAAAAATTTCCTTTGAAGCACATGTTTTTAATTCATGTATAAAGTAATCGATTACTACCATTCTGTTTTTGGTTTGTGCATCACTATTCTGTTTACATTTTTATATTTTTTATTATATTAAAATTTCGTAAGATTGAATTCTACACTGGAGAGAAAGAGAAAGAGAGATTTACATTCGTAATTTCTACAGACACTGATGACAGAGCCTGTAAAGGAAAGAGATGGGATATGTAATACAAAATAAGAACAATTTTTTGGTCATTTAGAAATTTAATTTTGTACAGAGACTGCAATCATTTGCTATTATACGAAAATTTTTAATTATATGAATTTAAATATGTATATATATACATATAAATATACATATATACATAGTATCTATACTGGCAACTATATAAGTTTTATTCATTGTAATATTATATTATTCCACTTTTATTTACTTATACAATATCCAATCTAACTCACAAATGTCGTATTATTGTACGACTAAAGTAGGTAGAAACCTACAATAAAAATTTTACATTTATAAATGGTTTATGGCGGCGTTAAAACATTGTTTGTTGTTTATGAATACACAAATATGAGCTTTTGCTTATAACGCCCTTATAAGCAGGTTTTATTCCATTATGAATTAGACTGACATTCTTTATATATATTTTCTTTTGTTATAGAACGTTATGGTTTATTAATTATTTAATTTAAACTGAGCACGACTGCAAAAAATACTACGACCTATCATATCTATTGTGCGCCTTTTGTGTCTACTTTTTGTTCAGCAGTCTGGTAGTAGATATGTCCTAAACCTGTTAAGAACACCATATTTAGACAATTCGCGTTTTCTAGTTTTAGACTCCTGTAAATACAATCTACAAACATATACATTTCTGATCGTAACATTATCTGTATCAGTAAGAAAATCCGTTAGAAGTTTTAGGTCCAGAATTATGCGTATCCTTAGCGTTTCTAAAACCCACCAGACTTGCAAGCCTTTGCTAGTTTCCTAATCCCTAATTAAGTCGGCAATAGTAGAAAGCAATGCTGCAGAGTAGGGCTCCAAAATAACATAATTTTATACAGCCCTTCGTAGTTAATGCATCAATGTTGTGCTTTAAGTGAATTTTCCAAAATATTGTTGCATTTTAAACTTCTTAATATAAACTTTTTAATATGTGGGTTTGTGATTGCAAATCCATACACAAGTTTCTTTGTAAATCTCTTTATATCTAAGTTTAAGTTAAGTTCAAGAACTTCAAAAACTACCTACGTATGGCCAATGTCATTTAACTTTCCTTGTTTTTTATCAAAATTTATGTTAAAAACACTTTCACACACAAGCACATGGCGAAAGAAAAGAGAAAAACACTTACACTTAAATACTACAACAGCATTTAACGTTAACACATCATGATTTGTTTCTTTTAACGCGCTCTCTCCCTCCCTCTCACTCACATTTTATTTTCTGTTCGTTTACTCTGCCAAGAAAAGACCACCTATAAATGTATGAAAAACCATGCAGCCATACATACACACATACCAGAACGTGTGATTGCATACCTGTACCTGTAAATACCGCCTGTAACTATGCTATACATTTTTTATTTATTTCTTTTACGTGTGTTGTCATTTCCTGTTCTTCCTTTCCGCATGCAAGTGTATGTTTAAATTGAAAAAATTTTATACAGTTTAAGAAAAATTGGCCGAATAAAAAACATACAATAACAACAAGAAAAATTTAACTGAATTACCTTCACAAATTTAATTCGTTTTTTTTTTTTTGTCCATTTTTCTTGTAATTTGGCAAAAATTCCAGTGTAGAAATGTAATTTACCAAAGTGTTTTATTCATTTCCGTTGCAAACTTCCTTTTGAATTATCGTTTACTTTAGTTACTATTTTTTTTCCATATCTGAAGTGAGCAAAATAAATATGTTGCCTTATCACTTTAAGCGTCATGAAAACAGAACAGAAGAAATAGTTACAGGATTTGATTTGTTTAAGATAGGGCTTTTTACGCAATGAAAAATGAAATAAAAATTATTTATTAAATAAAATACTTAAAACAGAGGTGGCGACATAAATGGGATGCTGAAGGCTTGGGTTCAAGCCCCAAGGTTTAGGTTCACTGCTACCAAAGTTTTAAATGAGAACTTGTTAAAACCATGAAAAAAACTGGAAAATACTTTAATAAAAAAATAAATGAAAATTTCTCTGAAAAGTAAACTCATTTTTGTGGTCCACCTTTAGCAAAAGTGTTGCGCGCTCCATATTTATCGCATCAAAGATGGAGGTACAATAATATTCTGACATTGTAAAGCAGAATTTAACATGCAAAGCTAAGACATTAGGTTTTAAATCATAATTTTAACTTTATCAGTACATAGCATTTCAAGAATATTACTGCTTTAAAGCTATAATCACGTCAAATTTCACATCTTGATACCATTTCAAACTTATAGGATTATTTGAATAAAAAGGTCTTTTAACAGCTTGAAATTATTTTTTTCACATATAGTTGTTATTTTCTTTGAACAGAAGTAAGTCAAAACCACACCACATGGTTTAAAATATAATTTTATTTTTTTTTATTTTGCAGAAATTAGAAGAAAAAAACTTAAGAATTTTGTATACGAGAGTTTATTTTTGTAATGATAACACTCAAGGCATTTATAGTGGTTAGAGCGCTCGCACAAAACTCCAACAACCCAGGATCAAGTCCCAGCAAAGGTGAAAAATGAAAAAGTTAGTTCGCAGTTTTTTTTAAATTATAATTTAAAAATAAGAGGTCCCCCTCTCTCCCTCCAAGAAGACCGTCTACAAAGAAACTGCTCCCCGACATTCCACTCTATTTCACCTTAACCAATGTCAACAAAAAACGATCAGGAAAAAAGCGCCACCTATTGGGGCGTGGCAGTTAACAGCTAAACCTACTTAGCGAAGGCACTCACCACACAATTAAATTGCAACGATGAGGCAATTGCTGTTGATCATTCAAGGAAGAAGGTATCGCACTGGCCCTTGAATGATCAATTCACAGCAATTTGTCTCATTCCTAAGGCGTTTAATAATAATATAAGAAAAAATATATCTATCCTTTTAAAAATTCCAATACAATGCACAGCATTTAGTAAGGGTTTACCTCTGAGTATTGGTCTCAACTAAAAAAAATATACTGAAAGAAAACAGTTGACAATACTGCCAGGCTTTCAAAGTTGAAAGTTTAAACACATGTTTTTAAATTAGTGTTAAAATAGCATTACAATTGTATAATGAGCAAACCAAAAATCTAAATATTAATAAAAAAAACATATAAAACAGGCTGACCTTATTTTATTATAAATTTCAAAGAAACCTCTAATTTCAGTTTGGATACCTTCTTATTTAGTGGATTTAGGGTAGGGGTGGATAAATTGACTATTTTCCTTTTTAATTAATTTATAGTCATTAGCCTTAATTTATAGCCTTAGCCATTATTATTTCTAAAGACCTTTTTTTAGTTTTTACCTAACAACTGCATCATAATATATGCTTGGTACTTTATTTTATAGATATTTTGCTGCCCAAATAACATAAATAAATTAAAGTCTTCGTTAAAAAATTAATTACAGTCGAATTCGGATATAAGCACACCGTTTGAAGGAAAAAATCTGATATGAGCAAAATAAATGTATTTGCTTTTGTTTTCTATTAAATTCAAAGGTATTTAACTCAGTTTAAAAGAAAATCCGTTTCAAAGAAAAACCGCTTAAAGAAACAGATTTTGCGTTAAAAAGCACAAAATTGTATAAAAATAACTCCGCTTTATTGCAAATATTAGTATTAGGAATTTATCGACAAAAAAAATTTTAGCACTGGCTTAGAATGTTCATTTATTGCTAAAATTGTTTATCATTTGTCGGTTAACTTTGTCAGAATTTGAATTTTTCTAAAACATATCGATTTGTTTTACTTCTATTTCACTACTATTTTAAGAGTTCGTTTAAACGAAAAAATTTTGCATTTATCCAAAGTCCTTTTAAAGGAAAATTCCGGTTATAAGAAAAACAAATGCTGTTTTTTATATTTTCTTATAACCAAATTCAACTAAATTTCTTAAACACAATGCTTAATTTTTTCGATACTAAAAGTAATAAAATCTTACCACCTTTATCAAAATCAATTGACTATATAAGCAGACCAAAAGCATGACCTCCCTTAAATTGAAAGCTTTTTCTAATATTGGCTCAATTTGTTCCAGTTCATAACTCTAGTTTCCCTTAAGATTTTTTTCCTTCTCTTAATTGCACTTCCTTTTAAAGAAATTGCCTTTTTAATCAAAAAATAAAAAATATTTTTATAAGCATTTCTTTTATTTTTATTGTTATTCTTTGGATGTTTGTTCTTTACAAAATAGTACACCTTAGCATTCCCACCTACTTCCACCAATTTCTGTATGAAGCTATTTTGCTTTTAAAGTATTTGAAAACAACTACTGCGCTACTGTTATTTTTTATTTGTTTTCTGTTCGCCTTAAAATCCTATTCAGTTTAGTTTTTACTCAACATAATTGTTAAGGTGGATTTTTAGTACTTTTTTAAGAGACTCTTTTTTCTCTGACATTTACAACTGCTACTTTATTGTATTTTTTTTACAACGGAAAACTTTATAGAGAAGTGTTCGTATAAACAGCACAATTAATTTGAAAATGTTGTTTAAGACAAATAGTACTAAAAATGAATTTTGGTTTAATAAAAAGTACTTTATAAATAATTTGCAAAAATTACAAAAAAAGCAATTATTTATAATTAAGAAATAAAAATAAAATAAATATAATAATAATAAACTAAAGCAGGCCTTTACATTGAAGAGAAAAAAGTACCCAGCGGGAAAAAATGTATTATCTTATTTTATAATCAATTAAAGAATATCTGCCTTGAGAATTTATTACTTTTGAAATCGAGAACGTAATTTTATGTGGCATACAAGTAAATACTGATTACCATGTATATTCCCAAATCTTCAGAAGAAGGAATTCCTTGTTCTACATTTTATTTAAAAAAAATTCGTTATTTCTTATATTACAAATAATGAATTCCATTACTTATTACGGACGACATTAAACACATTTATTACTTTCATAGGACATGACCTGTGTTAAGGGTAATGGTTTCCGGATTCAACACATTATACATTCCTTGTATTGCCATCTCGATACTCATTGATTACCATTTCCCGCTGGGTATTTTTCAGAAAGTATCTCTTAAAAGTGTCCTTTAGCAAATCAAGAAAAAAGTGTATATTTAAAAAAAATATTACAAAGGTTGCTAGTGGTTGGTGTGATAAACTACTAATGTGACGCATAGGGTTTCAATTCCCACCAAAGACTCTGGCGGGTTAGACTTATCTCGCGTTAATTAAAGAAAAATTATAAACATTGTATTCGAATTACAACAGATAGTTTTTGAAAGATTTACAAAAAGGAAAAAAAATAATTTTTAAAAAGCATTAAAAGAGAGAGAATGAATATAAAAATTAAATAAATAAAACTGTGTAAATCGTCTGCATGAAATTATCTAAAAGTATCTTACAAAATCAAAATCGTTTATTTAAAACAATTACAGTCATAGAGCATTAGATGGCCTCCAACTTCTGGAGCTTTGCGAAATGTGACTACAATCAAAACACTAAAAAACCCCCATTTTGTTTATTTTTTTGTAATTTGTGTGTTTTCATTTAGAAATAATCAATTAATAGATACACCAAATTTAGAAAAGTGCCATAAATGTATCCGTCAAAAAAGAATTTACAATAGATAACTTATGAAACAAAAGTTGCCAAATGTCATCAAATTAAAAATTTAAACGGCAAACAAATTTCAAAATTGCTCTCTTTGACAGCGTTGCTTACACAGACGCAAAAAGAGCCAAGAGCATATTAAAAAAGGCTAAAAAGAGTTAAATTTAACGTTTTTTAATTTAATTTTATTTGTATTATTGAGCGAAAATTAATTTTATACGACGAAAGTAATATTTAAAAGCAAATGTTCAATTGGTTATTTTAGCATAACATTGCATTGTCATCTTTTTCTTCTTCAGTCCACAATATAGATAGAATAAAATATTTTGATTTCTTATTTGTTTCGTTTCCATTGATTTTTAAAAACGCTTTTTCTTGTATTACGTAATCCGAACGACAACTCTTTTTTTTACCCATATTTTATACAAATTAAGCTATTTAAAGTATTAAAAGACATTATGTTTCGTCTTTTATTTAAAGCAAAAATCATTAAACTGAATGTAGATTCTGCATTTGAATAAGGTAGTGGAAAAAGTCTTGTAACATAAGTTGATAGTTTATGAAACAGATTCTCGTTGGTTGAATTTTTAAATTATAGAGTTCGTTCCAAAATGCGGCACTTCTATCCTGGATTTTCCGCTTTTTTATATAATTTTCATGTTTCACAATTTCTTTTCGAATTTGTTTACAAATTCTTTAATTACAGCTTAAGTATACTCTATATTGCAGGGAAAAAAATATCTTATCCAATATTTTAAAGTTTGTCGGTAATGTCGCTCTTGTATAAAATATTTTTATTCTTCACAAGCTTTATCAAAACTATAACAGATAACAATTTTTATCCATATTTTTCGCAAAAAATGGGCCAAAAGTGTGAAAAACTAAATCAAAAAGGGCCATGTCAGCTCTCTTTTAAAAAAAGTGCTAAATGAGAAAAAATCGAGCAACGGTCATTTAACAGAGTTATAAACGGCGTAAAAAGGGCTAAGTTGGCACCACTGATTTTTTGTGCTTTTGATAGACAAATATTTCGAATTATATGTATAGCATACGTTAAGGCGACTGCCAAAATTCCCCGTGATTTCTCTTCGATCTGGCATCACTTATTCCCGAAAAGGGAAGTTTATTACGAATAATTGGATATCTTTTGTTTTTTTTAAGCACCAGATATATTTCTGAATATTTTAGAAATTGCTATAACAAAATCGTTGACAAAACTATCGACCGAGCCAGTTATTTTTATCAGTTTTTGAATAAATTATAGAAACGTTACAAAACTATATATGTATATACTATATATATATACTATATATACATATATATACATACATACATACATTACTACCCTGTTTCAGAGTTACGGCCTAACTTCTCGCAGCACTCATGTTGTGTGTGTTAATTTTTATTAATGAGTACCAGGACCTACAGTTTAGAATCGACTCCGAACGACAGATTTGAGAAGCTTGTTCATGGCAATCAATTACTCTCAGAGCTTTTGCCAGAACACTGCTGAGAGGTAGTCGCCGAAAAAAATAATTATTTCATATTTCTTTTTTTCAACCCAGCGCTATCGTCAACATATATATATGCACCAAGTACTATTTTAAAAAGTACTCTGACGATTTTAAAAAGTACCAAGCACAATTTTAAAAACAAAATTCCATCCCAATTTTCTTATTTTACTAACAACAATAATTTCATTACAAACAAAACATGTTTGTTATTCAAGTGGTGAAATAAGTAGTAGTAGTAGCAGTAGTAGCATTAGTGGTTAGGAAATACAACTACTTAAACCAGCAACAATAGCAATTTAATTTTGTTTTTGTTTTTTTTAGTATTCATAGCAAAAATAGTGATTTAAATAATTTGGTCGGTTAGTTTATATTTATTATTTTTCCTATTGCAGGTAAACCTCCTATAACACGGTCTCTTACAAAACGAATTTGCACTAACCCAGTCAGAAATTTGTGAATAAACAGGCTCTTCTTATATCTTATAAGACGGTAACACTTGTAGCAAATACCCGAAAATGTTTTTAGATATTTTGGAAACGTAGCTAACATGCTATTAAAGGCCGATTTGTATTTAGCGTTTTAGCCAATATTACTTTTAATGCTATAACAACAACAATTATTTCCTTTTATTAATATTATGTTGTACTCATTGCAATAGATGTAATGGCAATATAAGAAATAACAATAAAACGCAAGAGAATAGAAGGAAATATTTTTTGTAAAAGTGACTTTTTGTATGGCGATTAAAATTATAAAGAAAAGCCATTCAGAAAATTACCTACAAACTTTATTTCCATTAAAAGTAAAACGACTAGATGAGAAAGCAAAAGGGTAGGTTAATACAAATTTATAAATGAAAATAAAAAAAAAATTGTGGCAAACTTGTGTACACGAAACAGGAAATTTTTGATATACAAAAGGAAACAAAGGCCAGTTGTTACTCCTGTAAAATTGCATTAAAATTTTGGAATAATTGTGTGGAAGTGGACAATGTTACAAACGATTTACTATTTAGAAGATTATTTTTTACTCTCTTGTGGTTTCTGTGGTTTCTAAAAGTATTGAAAACAATTTTACTGCCTTTCATTGTTTCATAAACTTAAAATTATACCAGAAGTCTACATCATCTATAGCCAATATATCGAACACTTTCAACACATTGGCATATTAAATATGCAAGTATAGACAGATGTATGGTCTGTATGTATATCCGTAAAAAGAAAACTTTTCATCAATTTCATTTTTCAGCTCTTGTTCTGTTTCTTACTTTAATGGCCAATGGATGTACGAGTCTTGATGATTGACCGTAAACACGTAAGAGAAGTTCGAAAATATAAAGTTTTACCACATCGTTAAATCGTTCACACGTTTGCAGACCATAAGGAAACTAAGTTTTACAATCAAATATTTATAAAGATGATTGGAAATACAAATAAAAATTAGAAAAAAAGAAAGTTTAAATTAAAAACACAGAAGAAATAAAAGTTTTAAAATACTTGTCTTATGATGGTTTATAAACAGCGCAGTTTTTAACTTGTAAGAAATAGAAAATCGATTATAAATAAGTGGCAAAAGTTTGAAAAATTAAATTTATATTTAAAAATTAAAACAAACAAAAAAAAATATTTTTGTTTTAAAATAACCTATTTTGCTGAAAAAGAAATACCTTTTTTTTGTAATCACCACATTAAACAATGTTTAAGGCAATTAAAAAGAATTGTTTTGATTACCTGTTACAACAAGCATACCGCGAATTAGAAGTAATTTTTTAAAAATATCTTTAAACTTTTAAAACTGCCTCCATTTGTGATGCAAATAATGAAAATGTCCTACAAGCTTTGTATATCATTAAAGGCAGAGTCTTTCATAAAGCAATGGCTATTTATGTTAAAGATTTATGCAAATATGGTGAAGCTAAACACTTAAATAATATTTTACTAGAATAGTGTTGCCGAACCCAATAGCCATTGTAGTTGAACGCTCCTAACCGTTTAGTAATTAAAGTTGTAAATAGAACAACAAGTAAAATTGGTATATTCTCCTCTGATTTTGAATATATACAAATGGTGTAAACATATCAGTTACGATAAACAACCTATTCCTTTAACTACAACCAATAGATCATCATAACGGGATAGTTTAATTATTAAAGAATTTTAGAAATTATGGCAGCAATTGGTTGTTATATTCAATGCAGGTTGGTTAAGTTGATACTAACAAAGAAAGACATTCATTCAGGAGTACGAGTAGCTTTAAAACAAACGTTAGAAATATTGCATGCTAATGATTTAAAAGTCAGGGGTAAACCCCTATTGGATTTTTTATGAAAAGGACAGTACATTATGACAATAGAAGATATACTCTGTTTTCTTATATTATTAAGCGCATTAGGAATGAGACAAATTGCTGTGAATTGATTATTCAAAAGCCAGTGTTATACCTTCACCCTTGAATGATCAACAGCAATTGCCCCATAGTTGCATGTTGATTGTGGTGAATGCCTTTGCTAAGTAGGTTATTTAGCTGTTATCTGATACTTCCCAATAGGTGGCGCTTTTTCTCCTGATCAATCGTTTTTTGTTGTCAAGGTGGGATAGAGTGGAAAGTGTGGGAGCGGTTTCTTTGTAGCTGGACTTATTAGAGGGGAGCGGGGTATTCTCTTATTTTTAAATTAAAATTTTGAAAAACCTTTGCTATGATGTGTGCGTGGGCTGTTTGCGTTTTTGTACGTGCACTGTAACCATATACCACGCCCACCCCTAAAAACACAAGACCCTTTTGTTTTTGTATTACTGAAGCTAGCCACCACCTATATTTTAATTCACAATATTTTTATCGCTACTTCGACTCTACAACTCCGTGTTCAAATCCACAGTCCTAATTCCTGGTAATATTAATTCCATTAAACAACACCATAACTTTTTTAGAAGGTAACATTTTTAAATTTCATTTGATTAGATAAAATTGTTTTCAGTGACACAATTCTGTAAAAAGTTAGCAAACTTTCAGAGTATTACAATTATATTTTTTTTTTCTCTTCCCCAAAAGAAACAATTGCCGTTGCAATTTCAGAGTTGCACAGTCTGATTATACAACACAAATATCTCAAAGTGTTCAAGTGTAGATGTTAAATGAGTTCAATTTTAAAGGACACAAATGTTAATAAAACATTTAATTTCTGAGAATTATAAACATTTTAAGAAATTTCTAAAAAGTAAAATAAAAGAAGGACTTACATTTGTTAAAAGCTTTAAATGTAATTTAAAAAAAATAATTTTAAAATGGTCTTTATAACAGAGAGTATTTATTACTCTACCAATAGAACACTTGGTTAGAGAGTTTAATAGAATGCTTATTTTTAGATTAGAGACTATTTTAGAAGTGTATTTACAAGTATAATTGAATTAAGTACTTAAGGGAAAAATATTTATTTATTTATTTATAAGAGAATACATGCATACACCCAGCAGAAATTAGTGCTTACTAATAAGCTATTTTGTAAGGGAGAAATTGCAAACAATCACTTACTCGTGCGCATCAATAATGCATGATTTTTATATGAAATGAGCCACTCAAATGCAATAGAAACGCAAATTTATTGCAACCAGTAAGCAAATATTATACAAAATCAAAAATAATACCTTATCCTATAACATCTTTGTAAGCTTTAGGGGATGCATAAACAATATAATGCTTTCATTATTGCTTACAATTTTATTTATTGCTTCCAAATCTGAAAAATTTTCTGCTGGGCATATTTGTGTCAGGGCTACGGCCTAGCTTCTCACAGCACTCATGTTGTGTGTGTTCATTTTTATCTATGAGTACCGGAACCTACAGTTTAAAGTCGAGTCCGAACGATAGATTTGAGAAGCTCTTTCATGGCAATCGATTACTCCCAGAGCTTATGCCAGAAGACTGCTGAGAGGTAGTCGCCGAAAGAAATAATTTTTTCATATTTCTTTTATTCAAGATGTCAGAGCTGAGATTGGAACCCGGCGCTATCGTCTTAGTAAGGCAACACACTAACCACTAGACTAGGCGACTAGGAACACAAAAATTATTAAAATTCTTGTTTACAGGTAATTGATGACAGAACAGGTTATAACAATTAGTAATTTGATTTTTTATTATTAATTTATTCACTAAATAACAATGCAATATTAAATTATAATCTGATTAATATTTACGAGCAGAATGACTAAAATTATACGCTCGGTGAAGTGTCGCAGAACAGGGTCTTTGGTGGAAATCGAAACCTCAAATTTCCTACTAGAAGTGTAGCATAACACCTACTAAACTACTGGGGTACCCGTAATTTAATTTAAAATTTTGAATTTAAAGCTTTACCTGTTTAAAAGCCTACTTTTGCTTATCATAACAATAAAAAAAATTAAATTTATAAATAAGAGAAAATATTTATTGCCCCTTTTTTCCATTTCATATTAAATTATAATTTTAATTCCATAAAATCCTCCTTTTGAATATTTAATATATGGCATAAATTCTATGATATTGAGTTTATTTTTATACTATTATTTGCTGTATTCTCTATTCAGGTTAAATCTTTACAATAAAATAAAAGCGTAAAGAAAAAGAAAAGTAATTTTACACACAATCCCATTCTATTTAATAGAGTTTCCTTTTTTCATACTTTTATTTTCCTGAACGAATTTAATAACTTATTCTAAGATCCTTGTCATACCATTCTGTATGACATTTGCATTTACACTCGTACACACTTGCAATGTTTAGGTTGCATCTGCCTATAGAAATCTATAGAAAGTGTAAAATTCAAATACCAAAAAGAGACTGTCATCGTATAGCCTTTAGTTTTTATTTTCTTTTTTTGTTCTTTAGTTTTAAAGAATTCATGAATAGTTCTTCACTGTGGGCAAAATGACTGGTTTTTGGGGGAATAAATCAATAGTTCAAACAAATCGAACACGTTATAAAATCTAAAAAAATCTATTACATATAAAAAGAAATACAAGTTTACAAAAAAAACCAATAAAAATAATTTACGCTGTTGGTGTAGATATTGCAAAAAGTTACAGCAATTTAAAATTGTAGCGGCAATCATTCTTCATACCAAACGCCCTTAAAACCTAAAAAACAGGCAATCGTAGAATATCTGACTATATTTTGTTATTGTTTTATATGGTTTGCTAAGTTTCCAACGCTTGCAAGGGTGTTGGCAAGGAAGAACGTTTACAGCTAGTACTAGATGTATGCAACATTGAGCTCAACTCTTTTAACTTAATTTTTAAAGTAAATATAAATAATTTAGAGCAGTTGTCTTTTTCTGTTTTTTTTTCAATTTGAAATCACTTTTTGCCTACCGTTTGTGGTTTGTTCAATAGACATTGTGAAAATGGTTTGCATTCTGTGTTTTGAGGTGTAAAATTTTCAATATTTTCAGTGTTCTTGACTTTATGAATACTACTGTTCACTTTTTCTATTAAAATATGTATTTGTGATTGTATGTGTTTTATATTACAATATCTTAACTCCTACCTTAAGTATTATTTACTCAGCTTCTGTGTATGAGTAGTTGTTTGCTCATGAATTCTCAAGTGTAGAAATGGTGTAGTAAGTGTTGAAATTATCCTTCACCACTATAGACACTCTTCCTCTATTTCTCTTTTCCATGCTCACTATTTCTAAAAAAGAGAATGTTTTGTACCTACAGTTGTGTTTACATCAGAACACTATTTGTATACGCTTTTTTGTATTTGTTGTTGTTGTCAAATACTTAAATGATTATAAGTTTTTTTGAGATAGGCTTTAAGAAAAATACTAAAAATAAGAGCAGCAATATACTATAGTACTAACGGGGTATGTTTTAGCTGCATGAGAAACATAAATATTGATATATATGGTGTGACAGTTGAAAACGTTTAACTCTATTGACATTTTTGTACTAACACCATAACAACGCTTCCAAAAGTGTGGAAATTTACTTTCAAAAAATAAATTCGTTCTCGAGCTTCATAGAGTACTTTTACTGTCAACATATGCGGGCTTTTGTAAACAAATCAATTCGTGCAGTTATTGATTGTTTTCGCTTCAGTTTTACTCTTTAATTCTGTGGAATTTTGAAAAAACGTCTTCTCTCGAAATAAGACAATTTTCCAAGCTTTTTATAGTAAATATAGAATTTCCTGGTTCTTCTTTTGCTCTAATTCCCGTATTTCTACGACCTTTGGAACGCAAGATATGCAGTTGACTAATCGACCTCTTTTAGTCTTTCCCCCAATTTCAATTTGACAAAACGACTTCTTTCAGAGAATTAAGAATAACTTGAAAAATTGAATGTCTATAAAAAATTTTATTTAATTTTTATTATTTTTTAATTATTTGCATATTGTAGCGAAAAATTCAAGTATTTTTTTTTAATGAAACCGAAATATATTTTCCAGATCAACTTCTTTCATCCTTTTTTTTCATATTGCATTTTAACAAAACAACTTGTCTTGACTTAAGCGATTAAAATAATTTTCAAATTTAATAAAAAAAATTTTGACAAAACGACTTGTATGGTGGAAGCTAATTTTTTTCTTTAAAATCTATTTAACAAAAAGTCTTAAATTAATTTTTTGTCGTTTTAAAGAAAACTATTGCTTCTAGAGGGGAAAAAAAGGTCGCATAATGTTCGTTAAGTATTAGTGTATATTATTCAAGTTCAAAATTTCTTTAATTTTTTAAGCAATAACTTCTATTAACCTTTTTAACTGTTTTTTTGCTCTACTGAAAAATTGTTGATTTTGAAAGAAGACGTTTTGTCAAATGTCCACAAAATTTAAAACCATAAACAACGCATATGTGCATGCTGAAAGTTACTGCGGTAGCTCCAATGTCGATTCGTCGTCGTCCATCTCAACTTGTTGATCTTGATCTTTCGACTACATGGAACATTTAGCAAATAGAACTTAGCTTGTATACGTATAAAATTATTATCCATTCCTTTACATTTTTCCTGATTAAAATCATTCGAAACTAGCCAAAGGTAAGCACTTGTATCGAAGAATTGTGTTTAGTGCTGAAGCTCATTTCTTAATAAGTGACTGAGTCATAAGATAAAATTCCTGTATTTGGAGCGAAGACAATTTAGCAGCCGTTAATTAACTGTTTGGTGCGAAATCATCGGTACTTATTTCTTTCGTAATGAACAAGGAGCTGTCTTTAGGGTGAATGGTGAACGACTAAGTCTTTTGTTCTAAAAATTAATCAGCTAAACATCAACGTTAGCGCAACTTGCCACATAGCGTGCTTGAGAATGTATCGGTTGTTGCAAAATCAATTTGGTGCCAACTTTCTCAACAGTGGTTTTGTTTACTGGCACCCTCCTTTTTACGCCTTAAAGCCTCTGTACCATTTGTTATGAGTGTATTAACTCATTGGTTTATGACGAAAAAGCAGCAACTCCAGAAGCCAATATTCAAGCTACCATTGACGCTATACAAGCAGATTTACTAGCCTAAAACTGTACTCATGGAATGGACCATGCCCAAAATCATATTTAAAAACTAAATTTTCCTTCAAACCATAAAAAAAGAAAAAATCATTATAATAGTCTTGTATTATCATTCTAAATTCTCAATTCTTACAAATACTTATTCTATCTTTCGTAATTGAAAAATTTTCTAAACAATAAAAAGGTACTTTTTTGAACACATTGTATCACAAGTCTAAGGAACTATAAATCTTTAGCAAATTCTTCTTGGGAGGTGGCGTAGTGTAGTGGTTAGAGTGCTCGCTTATACCACCAAGCAGCCCAGGTTCGAACCACAGCACTGAAGAATATAAAAACACAAAAAATGTGCATTTCAAGGTTTTAAATTAATATAAATACATATAAGAGGTTTCCTCACCCCAGAACTAATGAGCAAGGATAAAAACCTATGAAAAACAACACTTTAGCCAAGATCCTCACCACTTTCACAACAAACAAAAACTAACATCAAGGGTGAAGGTATAACACTGGCCTTTGAGTGCTCAACTAACAGCAACATGTCCCATTGACCTAAGGCGCTTAAAATGGAACTATAATTTCAAACATTCCAACACAATGCACAGCATGAGTAGGGGTGCAAACCCCTGAACATTGGTGTTATCAAAAAAAAAAATCTATAAATTAATAGTGTACGAGTATGGAAGTACAATCTAAATAAAAGATATCTCTCTTATCTGGACTTCACCTAAAAAATTATTTTATTCAACATAAATCTAATATTTTCGATTTTCTTTTTGAATTTCTTTATATTGTAATTTAAATAAATAAAACAGGAATAAAATATTACCTTATGCTTCTTTATACCCATACTGCAGTTCTCCTTGAAGAGTTTTTTTTTTTGTTATCACAGGCAACATCATGGTTTTTTTTTAATTCATATTTGAAAGAGTATAAAACTGTCACTGTTATCTATTTAGGATTACCTCTGTAGTTGTATTACAAAATAGAAATCTTGTTATTGAAACTGTTGTATTGGTTACACTTTTGCGAAGAAATATTGCATTTTCACTGACAGCATTCTCTACTTAAATATATTTGGATGAATAATATTTCAATTTAGTATTCTTTATAATGACAATAAAAGCAAATTTGTTATAATAAATTTTCCTGAAATTAAAACGGAAATAAAATTTTTGTTAAAAAAAAAAAGAGAAAAATCAGTAAAATTGAAATTTATAACTTAAAAATGCGGGATGTTTTAGTAAAATGTTAAAATGCAAACAACATTATAGAATATCTGATTATTTATTATCATATAAGCATAGAATTGCAAATAAAATTCTAAATTATTAGGAGGAAGTTGACGGTCGATGTAGTGAAACAGATCAGAGTTTCGAATCGAGTTCACGACCACCACACTAACAGACTAGCAGCATACTACCCGCTTGTACAAAATAAATTTATTTTATTAATTTTTTAACAACGTATTTTTGAGAATTACGGATACAATGTTCAGAAAGTGAAACGCTCAACGGCCCTGGTCTGCCTGCAAAGAGTGACATAAAAAAGATGAGAAGGCGACTATCTATCTCAAAAGGAGACCTACTTTGACCTTAGTTTACAACAGGTTAATATCCATCTAACGATATTACTTAGTTGACATAAAAGTCAACTTTTACGAAATAAAACAATAAAAACATTATGTATTACACTTTTTTAACAACTACCTGAGAATATTTGACTATTTATTGCTCTTATAAATATTATATAAGTTTTTAAACATAGAAACCCTAGTAAAAAGATACTTTATCTGTTGTAAATCCCGCATTTTTAAATTATACAATAAATAAGAAATTTGTATATACAAAAATAGTAAATAACAACAACGGAAATTTAAATTTTAGAAAATCTTATTTAAATAACAATTGTAAACTTTCATTATTGAAATTATTGTTTAATTATTAAAAAAAAAAAGGAAATTTAAGCAGAATGCAACAACAGTGTGAGATTTTATTGATGATCAGAAATGATAAAATGACGACTTTACAAATAAAATAAAGCAAGCAGTTCGAAATTTCGTTGGCAAACTATCCTAGAAGTAAATGAAAGACAGCAAATAGATCAAAGAATATTTTCGAGGACACTTATAAATGTTGATTCAAAGAAAGTTTTCACTTTTCTAGTAAAGACTCGTCGTTGTTTTTGGCAGAAGCCTCAGCTAGCGGACCACTAACAGTGAAAATCATTTTTAGAAGGGGGCAAAGATAAAAAAAACTCGAAAATCAGGTCTCTTGTAAACACTTGCTCCCTAGAGCAATTAACTGTTGCTGTTTTTCTAAAATAGTTAAACGAGTTAATGCACACGTTATGTCATTCAAGAAGCGCTGGCATGTACATTAATAGCAATTACTCTAAAATACGAATCCTCTGAAAACCCAATAAATTTGCTTTCTTGTGTACCTTTTAATTATTACTTCTTTTTTCTTTTGCTTGTGAATATTTAAATATCTTGACTAAACAAAACACAAAAGTCATCAGTTGTTATGAAATAATTTTTCAGGTGTTATGTCAGTTAGTTTTTATATGCAAAGTGTCACACCCACTTAATTGATTTGACCAATGATTAACGTGAAATCATGCCATACCAAGTCATTTGTTGGTACAAATTTTTATGCTTTTAGGTACTTTTAGAAAAAACTTAAGGCCCTTTATTACAACTGACCGTTAGTTAAAGGCAGGATTTTATCAGAGAAATAAATCGCTTTTTGCTATTACAAATAAATTTTTACCTAAAGTAGCCGATAAATTTATTGGGAAAATTGCAATACATTTAGGTTAAAGTTAACTTGTAATAATAAAAAGCAATTTATCGGTCTGATAAACTCCTACCTTTAATTAACTGCAAGTTGTAATAATGGGCCTAAGATTTTTTGACACTAAATCTGCCATTAGGACCACTGTGTATTGTTATCATTTCAGCTTCTGGTAACACTGTGTATTGAAAATTATAATTTATTAACAAAATAGTTGTCACTTTTAATTTCTCTTTGTAACACTTATCACTTTCCTTTTTTGTTTACTCTTTTTAACCCATCATAGATCTTATCTTAAGCAAATGAACTGTTAAATGTTAATGCTGCTCAGTAAACAAAATGTTCAATATCATAAAATATACTTCAACATATGCACCTAGAAGAAAACTACTGACTTTTCTGACACATAATAATGCATAAGTATGTCTTAGGAAATCTCTTCTATAGGTGTACTTTGTTTTGTTATTTATTTGTACAATAACAAATATTATAATTAAGCTGTTTATTGTATAAATATGAGTAGTACGAGTATTAGAGTTGATGACTTAATGACATTCAACTCTTACAAACAGCTAGCAATACTTAATTAAAGTAAGCAGTGGAGACTGATAGCAGGTAAGAATGAAAAAATGTATACACAAATGTGCTTAAAGTTAAAAAATATAGGCATATAAAAAATTTAAACTACTCTAATAGGCTTAATTTTTTAATAAGTACTCACTAAGTCACTGTAAACAAAATGGTGGAAATGTATTAAACGCAGCAAAAATATAAAACCTTATGTGACTCACACATGCTACCATCACATTGTTCAATAGCAGCAAAAATATAAAACCTTATGTGACTCACACATGCTACCATCACATTGTTCAATAATCCAAAACCAAAAAATTAAGTTGTACGATGGTTAAAACAAATATGGTTAATTCGGAAAAATACAGAATAGATAAAGAGCAGGGCTGGTCAAAAAGAGAATGAAAGATGTTGATTTGAGCTTAAGTGCCCACATAGCCAACTATAGTAAGGAATAAGAAAAACAAAACAAATACAAAGCGGAGAGAGAGTAAACGTAAATATAAATGATAATTCTCACGTGATACTAAGCACAGTAGTTCACCAATTGATATAGATGGATGAAATCAATCGTAAGCAATTGCAGGATAAATCAACAATGAGTTTGAGACGTGGTTGGCATAGGACGGAAGTGATTCAAGGCCTTAATACTTGTAGTATTCGTTTTGCCATGAAAGAGAGTAAATTCAGCTTTTAGAAATAATTGATGTTCAATAAAAATGGTATGATTTCTGAACATTTTCCTATTTTTCGGGGACATTAACTTAAAAGTTAAAAAATCACACGCAAAAATGATAAAAATACTTGTCAAATGAGCCCAAAAGGCCATAATATATTATCATACACAGTCGTACGATTCATTCAGAAGAAAATCTTATCGATTTCTGTCACACTTTTAAAAGTCGCATCAAAATGGCAACGTTAGTGCCACACCATCGCATATGCAGAGTTGCTTTAAACTAACATATTATAAAATGCAACTCTGATCGCATAAAGAAAAAATTTTTTATAAATTTTTCAAAAGATTATGAAGCCGCACAGACTTGTAAAAAAATCTGTCATACAGATGCATTTTTATGCCACACTGTTATACTTTTTTAACACACACGATTTTTTTGACAAATCGTACGACTCGATAGGATAGTTTATCACGGCCTTAAGTAAACCCGTAATATTTTTTGAGAATATAGCAGTTGGTTTTGACAAGCCTGTGGTCTAATTGTGCAAATTTTTTCATAGTTTCGATATTCAAAAAGAAGTTACATTACTGTTCCTTAAGTATTAAACGGTTTTCACATTTTAAAATTGTACCAGTTTAAAATTGCATTCGGTTTCAATATTAATTTCATTCGTATAAAATAACAGAATAATATAAGAATTTTTCTCTTTTTGTAATATTTTACAATCAATTTGAAAACGTTTGAAACTAGTTAGGATTTTCCCTCCACTGTGCAAATAATGGCGCCCATATAGCATTGATTTACCCATGCAATACACGTGTGAGAACATTAAAAATTTCTCTCATTACTATACTCGTATCTTTTGTCTCACAATTGAGCAGCATAAAACCGTTATATTTCTTGTATTATTTTGTAATTCACCTTTTTAAGTCTTTTAGCATAAGCAGTGTTTTGTGATTTTATTTTTCACCTCGTTTGTTGTGTTTTCAATTTTTATATACATTTTACACCTCTTTCTATACAGTGTGGTCATTGACAAAGCCAAAACGTGCTCTAGCAATTAAACAGTTTCGAAAATATTTTAGGTTGAAAAGAAAATCTTTTGATAAATGGCCAATCATAAGGGAAAACAATTAGAATTTCTATGATTTCATTTAAGACCTTCTTTTTTTCTAAATAAACGAACAGAGGAAAATAATGTCATAGATTTTCTTATTTAGTTTTAAAGAGCTCTTATGGTTAACAAAAGCTGAAAGCGGGAAAAAATTTAAATTTATAATAAAAAATTAAAAAAATTTTATTAAAAAATTTAAAAAAAATTAAAAAAAATTAAAAAAAGGATATTTAAAAATGCTTTAAAACAAAATAAAAAAAAATTAAAACCAATATCCTACGAAACGTATTAAGAGAGGAACTGGAAAGTCGGAAATAAATGTGTATGTGTGCTGTGTTGTACTGTAACATGGTGTGTTAAAGGATATATGATTCGTTAAAAGGAAATTAAAAGGTGGTGAATTTGCTAATTTTAAATCAAAAATATTTAAATTAAAAGTTTTATTACAAAATAAGTAAAAATTTGAGCTTTAAATTATGTAACGTGTTATGAAGAGTAAGAAATTGTGTGTGTGTGTTTTTTTCTTTTTTTTCTTCATTTTCTTTGCCTTAAGCACTAGTCTTTGGGTTGCCTTTCGTGACAGCTTATTGGGTGTGGCAAGTCAAAATATTCTGCAAATAAAATGCAAGCAAACAAATAAACAAAAACTCATATCAAGCATAACGCATAATAACAAGAAAATCATGGGCATGATATTTGAAAAAAAAATATTTATTTATAATTTTGTAATTTGTCAAATTTATTATAATTAAAGTTACAATAAGCTATAACAGAAAAGTTACAATAAGCTATAACAGAAAAGGCAACAGCATCTAACGGCTATCGTCTCATCAAAAACCATAAAAAATATGTATATCGGCATATATATATGCATACTTAGATCATTTGCAGGATTGTTATATTATAGCAAACAGTATAAATACTCAACAGCTTGAGAATTTATAAAAAAGACACTGATATATATTAAAATGAGTTATAAAAGTTATAAGAACAAAAGGGGTAAATATGTAATTATAGATATCCTCAGGAAACTGAATTTTCAGTTTCTTTCATCAGGTCGAGATTTTTTGTAATGGGGGTAATAAATTTTACCCCCTTAATGAGGGAACAGCAATCCCATATTACATCATCTTGAGATTCGCATTAACTCTGTTGACTAAACATTTTCGAAAGGAAGTGTAAAAGTCAAAGTCATTGATCAGTGATCACTGAAAATACTTGTCATAACAAATTAAGCCGAGACAAACAATAACGTTGAAATTATTTAAAAACAATTTTATGCGGCATCTTTTGCACTTAACTATGCTTGGTTACTGCTACACTTTATGGTCATATTTAATTTTTTTTACAAAACTCTTTAAATTTACACGAATCAACATTAACTGGACCTATACAATATAATCTTAAGGCAAACCAGCTGTGCCATGAATGTGTGTGTGTTTTTTTTTTTTTGTATTTGTATGCTTCAAGTCTGTCGACAGCTAAACAGCTGAATCAATTTTCTTTAATTTTTTTTAGTATCTCCTTTTAAGTCCAAAGACTATATACATACATACATAACTGGCCTTTACAACCCTGTGTTAGGATTACGGCCTAGCTTCTCGCAGCACTTATGTTGTGTGTGTAAATTTTTATCCATGAGCACGGGGACCTACAGTTTAATGTCGACTTCGAACGACAGACTTGAGAAGCTTGTTCATGGCAATTAATTACTCTCAGAGCTTTTGCCAGAAAAAAGCTGAGAGGTAGTCGCCGAAAGAAATATATTTTTTACATATTTCTCTTTTTTTAAGATGTCGGAGCTGGGTGTCGAACCCAGGGCTCATGTCTTTGTAAGCCAATACACTAACCACTAGACCACGGCGACTATATAAAAGAAGACTATATAAAAGAAAGTTCCAGATTTCATAAACGCAGCATTGAATTTCATAGTGCTCATATATGAATGTGCAATGTGTAACAAATTTGTGTGGTATTTTTATTTGTTATGCTGTGAGATTTTTGGAAGTAAACTTTTTTATATAATTTTATAGTTATTGATTTCAATAATAAAAAATAGGAAACATATAAGAATGGCATCTATTTTGTTGAAGAAGTAGTGTTATTGTGAAGAATTGCTTTGCCTCTCAAATGCATATGTCTGTTTATGAAATCCGCCTTTATTTGTGTATATCTTCAAAGCGATAACGGACATATTGATTTTTGAGTATCAAAAGCTAAATTTTGTTTAAAGAACTTCATTGTCAGTATAAATTACAATTTTATAAATGGACGAAAATTACAATTTTATAAATGTCCTCCCATACACAATAAATATAATTTTTGTATTAATTTCTTAAAAACGGTTAAAGAAAATGTTTTTAAATTTGTTCTAAATGTCTTAATTGTCGATACAAATTATTACTCAAAAAGTAAGCGGAATTGGACAAGTGGGCATGGTACCACTTATTCGAAGAAAATTTTTTATATCTTAACAACGGTAATATTTAAGGTTTTGAAATTGTAAATAAACAAGTTTGTTGCCGATAATTAGAAAAAAATAATGGGCTATGATGGGTTTCTGGAAGTGACTCTTTCCATACTTCTTTATTAATTTTTTATTTAAATTAAATAGAGGAAACAAAACAAAACAAACAAAAGGGAATCAGTAGTATGTACCACACCACCAAACTTATCATTTAAAATATTCGTATTTCTAATCAATATCTCAACCCTTCGATATTTTATACACAGGATGATCGGAATCCCATTTTCAGTTCTAAATATTATTTTAAATATTAACTGTTTCCCATATAGCCATTGTGCTTATATGTGCTGACTTTAACCTAGGAAACCTGCAGCACCACTAAAGCATTCTAGAAACACTGAAATGATTAAAGCGGTCTTAGGTAGGTGAATATTAAAAAGTTCGTTTTACACCACATTCAGTGTATCATTGTTGGACGATTTGGTTAAACATTAATTAAATGGCAATTTTTTGGAATTTAGCATGAATAACTTCAAAGCATCATATACATATATTTTAAAATATGTCCATACATACATACATATGTATGTAAGTATGCATGTATGTATGTTTTATTTTGACTTAAAAATACACATTTTGTTTTATTAACTTTTATTTAGAAAATTCATTTTTAAATCATTTAAACGCATTGTATTCATTGATATGTTTTTTAAAATTGCTTTATGACCATGGGTTTTTCTAAGCTTTTAACCCTAACCCACTCTGAAACAGCCTTGTTGGCTTGTGTTGAATAGAACTTTTTCGTACATTTGGCTTTTTTTTGCGCTTCCCCCCTTTCAATATCTTAATTTTTGGTCTTTTGTATTTTCTTTTTTGGTTACATTGCTCCAGTTTTCCCCTCATACCATTTTTTTTTTCTTCTTCTTTTGTCTTCCTCAAGGGGAAGCCTTAAAAGATTTAATTTTTGTTTTTCTTTCTGTTTTTATTTGCCTCTTTTACGCTCTTCTGTTTTTTATTGTTTAAGCCAGCAGGCGAGACTTTTACGTTTTTGTTTTTTCTTCTTTTCTATTGTTTTGTATACTTACTTTTGTTTTCCGCCATTAGCCCCTCTACATTGTTTACACTGAAGTCGCTTGAACCTTGTTTTTCTTTCAGTTTCTTTACGCCAATAATAAATAAAGTCTGTATACCCTACATTGGGATAATAGCAGTCAGAAGAGTTCTTTATTCAGGTGACTATTTCAATGTAATCCAAATCTTCATTTTCTGTATTGGTTAACTAGGCTTTAATTGTTGGAACTGATAGTGAAAAGAAATATAGACATATATACATATGTATATATACATATCTACATATACGAGCACATGTTAAAATATGACAATTACTAAATAATTTTAGCAGAGCATTCTAGCTATCGGAGGCCCTATGACCCACATTTCTTAATAGCAATTAGTAATGGTCTAGCTATCTAACACAATAGCGCCGGGTTTAAATCTCAGCTCTGACATCTTGAAAAGCAGAAATATGAAAAAATTATTTGTTTCGGCGACTACCCCTCAGCAGTCTTCTGGCAAAAGCTCTGGGAGTAATTGATTGCCATGAAAAAGCTTCTTAAATCTATCGTTCGGAGTCGACTTTAAACTGTAGGTCCCGGTACTCATGGATAAAAATTAACACACACAACAAGAGTACTGCGTGAAGCTAGGCCGTAACCTTGACACAGGGTTGTAATGGCCAACTTTTTATGTATGTACTAAGCAATTCACGTTATCTTATCAGTGCCATATCCCAGTTGCATTTCAAAAGATTTGCATCAATACCCAGCCATATGAGTTTCAGTGGAATAGGCGAGTCTCAAAAAAAGTGTTGCATCGATTCCTTCTCTTCATGCATGTAACAACTTGTACATGAGTCTTGGATGTGGTATCCCATAAGTTTTGACAGACTTCCCATCATATAAGAGGTCTAACCGGTTTTCTCTAAGAGTCAAGAGAGTCTTAATCATTTTCAGTGGGTTGTAGTCAATAAATGTAAGATAAAATTTTATATTCTTTTAGAATGAAGTCTGCAATACTTATTATTTTCTTCACAATTTTTCGATTGTTTGCACTTCCACAGTTAGGTTTGTGATAGTTTCCGTAGAAGGGTTATGGAGAGCTCTTTAAAGTGTGGCGCGCTATAGTATTTTTCAGACTAAACTTATTAAATATCTGAGAATGAGATATTTATTTTCTAATAGAATGTGTACTCAATAAATATTTGACTTTTAAGTACAAAATATTCTCTCTATTCCTCTAGTGCGAGAGTTCGATGCCCAACTGCGACACTACACCGAGCATATAGTTTTAGTCACACCGCTCATAATAATAATTCGAATATAATGTTATATTGTAAATAAAATAGACTTTCAAATATATATAAAATTTATAAAAGTTAAAAAAATAGGACAAAGAGTACAAATACTTATTTACTTTTAAATTGCTTTCAAGCTGTTTATAATATATTAAATTGCCGAATTATTAGTCCGGCAAACATATAACACTGGCTTGTTTCCTTTAATTTTTTGTTTCTATTATTACCTACTTCTGTGGCCTTGATTATGAAAAAAATACTGGGAGATTGCCAACAGCTCTACTTTTTTAAATATACAGTTTTCTTATTTTGACGATAAAGTTAACAAAATTTCTAACGAATATTATCAAACGATCTTTTATAACATTTCCTTGATTGAACGACTTTAAGTAGATTCCGTTGCAAACTCCAGCTGTAGTCTGCCATCATATGTTAGACCCAACTTCCTTGATATCGCTCTTCTATTGCCCGAAGATCCTAATGAAACCTTTCCCTACTAAAATCACCAAGATTGTGTGGAAATCGGACCAAATGCGAGAACAGGAAGTATAATTTTATGCTCATGTTTCAACCTAGCTCTTGTAAGCACGAATGCATGCACTCTATAAGCTCGACATGGTCGTCAGATTTCGTTTTGCCTAAGAAATTACTTATAACCAAAACAAATGAATGCCAGACTCTGGGTTCGACTTCTGCTATTGATTTGACAAAACTAGGATCTTTCACAAATTCCCTAATTTGGGGCTCATGAAGAATACCAGCTTTTAATTTTTCTGCACTTAATCCTGGAAACTTTCGGGAAAGAAAATTGAAACATTCGTATATGAGGGCAGTTAGCTATAACTTAAAAACAAGAGCTGTTACGGAAAAATTGTTGACGTATTGACAAAATACACTTCATTCTGATATAGAAGCAAAAAAAATCGCAAGAAACCATGAATTTTAGGTCTTTTGCAGGGACCGTAATGGTTATAAGTTATATCGAAAAACTTATTTTTTTATGGTTGTTTTGAGAGTTTTTCCAAAAAAGGTCAGCAGATAAAGTTATTTTTCAACGGAAAAATAAAAGTTAAAAAAAAACTCTCAAAAATTGAGTTTTATTTTTTCGTCATAATATAAAACCCATTTTTTATTTTTTGACGGAAAAATAAAACTTACAAAATGAGTTTTATTTTATGATGAAAAAATAGAATTCTCTTTTTAAAGGTTTCATCTGACCTTTTATTTTTCCGTCAAAAAGTAACAGTTAAAATCCGATTAATGATCATTTTTACAAGATCACTACAGATTCTGTGAGAGCTCTCCAAGACGATTAATTTGGTATATAACATCATATATGTCTGTCGACTCTAATACGATGATTTTTTTAGTTTAATTTTTAAGCAATAACTGTTATTTGCGGTCCCTGGTCTTTTGTTGACCAGTGTAATTGATAATACAATAAAATGTTATTTTTAATAATAGCATTAAGTGAAGAAAAAAATAATTACCGCAACTTTTGTTACTTTATGCTAGCTAAACCCCGTGTGCTACCCCTCTTTACATTTAATAAAAACTATGGAGAGGGACTTTCAAAAATCTTACACGGCTTGCTTTTTGATTGATTTTGGCAACGAGTTGTTTGTAGCACATTTCAAAAGTTTCATTATTAGCGTTCTCAGGATATAAAAAAGCCGTATGTATACGTATATTGTATGGAAGGTACCATGCTTACTTAGGCATTTCGGCGCCTACAAAATATCAAGAAAACCGGTCCATCAGATGTCGTTAGACCGCGAAAACAACAAACAAACACACATTAATAAGTTTGTTCTGAACCCAATAGGGTACTCTTGGAGTCTACTCCTATTTTATTTGCTCAAGATACCCGAAATACCCTAGTCCATATTTGTTTATATTTTTTCTTTCCTATGAAATGTTCAATAAAACAAAATTTTGTTTTATGTTTTCTTTAGCATATTCAAAGTGTTAAAGTAAATTTTCAGTAGGGAGACTTTGTTTGCTTAGTGCCTTTTTTCCCTTTTTGGAATTTTTTTCTTTTCTTTTCTTTTTAAGGCAAAAACAAAGAGCAAAAACACATAGAAACCAAAATAAGCACAAACCTATAATGAGGTTCACTTAACAGCAAATCCATTCAGACTACAAAAAAAAAACGGCTGAAAAAATCTGACTCGAAAAAAAAAATGGAAGAAAATAAAATAAACCGTTTGAATAAAACTGGGTCATTAAAAATTCAATACAAGTCGAGGTACTTGTTGGTATTGTATCTTTAAGGTTTTTTGTTTAATATTTTTTATTCTTTAAATGCATTTTCTTTGTTTTCAATTCCTTAAAGGCAGATTTTTTGAAAGTGGCTTAGCCAAGCGTTTCGAAATAAAGAAATTTGTTACATTTTTATCGTATTTTTTTTAAGTTTATATCTCCTTTAAAGCATAAGTATTTTTATGTCTTTATTTTATGGCATTTTTATGTTATTTAATTTTATTGCATATATTTATGACATATGTATGCTGTTACTCATAGTGGCCATAAATATTATTTTCGTTTAGTGTTTAAAGTTTAATATTATGGCCATGAATATTTGTTGTATTTTTTAATAAAAGCCCTTGCATACTAAAAGAAAATCAAATGAATGTAATTCAATGAAAGAGTTACTAAAAAGTAAATGTTATATTTAAACCAAATGTTTCAAGAAAAATTTTTTTAATTCTAGTTTGCAAAGAATTAATTCTTATATAAAATGAGAACCATTTGCAATGCTCTTGTAAAAATTAATTTGCAAAATACTACTAAAACCTATAAACCCATCTGTTGTACTATTTGCAAAAACTACTAATTATATATCTCATTATATACATAATATATTACATATGAAATGTATTGCTTTGGGGATAAGCATGTCTCTATGGCCATTTCGTCTCTGCTTAAGAGACTCGTCAGGAGACTTTTTTCCAAAGGATTATACATTTCATATATTATATTAAATGTATTTGCCTATATGGCGAAAAATATTTTCTGATTTTCGCATAATATATTTAATAATTGTTCTATTCTATTGATGTCGATTTTGAATTTCCATTCAAAAAAAAATTTTTTTTTCGATGAAACCTATTTCTGGTTGAATGGGTACGTAAAAAAGCAGAATTGGAGCATTTTGTGTGATAAGAATCCTCAAGCTTTTGTTGAAACACCATTATATTCACAGAAAATTACTGTTTGGTGCGCTTTATGTGCCGGCGGAGAAATTTTTTTTTTTTTTCGTGAGAGGGGAAATGCATTTACGCACTTAGGTGGTTTTTGCCACCCGTCGTGCCGGACTCCACACAGTCATTGTGTGCCTGCCGGCTAAAACTCCTCTCTATATGGCCTGGCTCCATCCTGGAACCGTCAATTTATGGCATTACTTCAGGATGGTGTCTTATATTCATAAGCTCCACCGACCTTGTCAGGTCTCTCTCCTTCCGGCGAAGGATCCCCCTCACAAAAAAGGCGATCCTTCTCCATGCGGCGGGGTGTCCTAACATGACTTCCGTGATGGTATTGGAAGTCAAGGTGCCAAGATTCCTCTCTAGTGCACCCCTTTTCGGCATCCACTTCTAAAAATGTGTGGGAAGCGGAGTCAGATTGTGTACTACAGTAGACGCATGTAGGACTCACAACCTTTCCCATTTTAAACAAGAAAGACCGAAAGTGCCCATGGCCCGTCAGCAACTGCGTAAGATAGTAATCTACCTCACCGTGCTGACGATTTAGCCAAGTATCCACTTGAATGATAAGGCCGTAAGTCCACCTTCCGCGTGTCTCAGTATCCCACCGTAAATCGGCGAAGTCATTGGCCCATATGTATTCAAAAACGATGATGGTCAGAATGTTACTGTCAATGGTGAACGGTATGGGTATATGATTCGAAATTTTTTCGTACCTCAAGTACGTGGCACTAATCTTGCTGATATGTGGTTCCAACAGGACAGAACCACATGCCACACAGCGGACTCTACAATTGATTTACTCAAAGAAACTTTTGATAAAAGAATAATTTCACGTAATGGCCCAACTAATTGGCCACCACGATCGTGTGACTGAGCTCCATTGGATTATTTTCTTTGGGTTATGTTAAGTCACTTGTCTACGTCGATAAACCACAAACAATTGAACACCTGGAAATCAACATTCAAAAAGTTATCGCCGAAATACCGCCACATTTGCTGCAAAAAGTTGTTAAAAATTGGTGTTCCAGATGGCGCTTTCTACGCGCCAGCCATGGCAGCCATATGGCAGAAATTATATTTAAACATTAATTTCATAAAAATTTCTTTTCAATACAGCTTGTTATATTAATATTAAGAATATATTTTTATTTGCTTTATTATGATTTAAACTTGTGTCACTCTATAAAAAACACTCATTAAAAAAATCCGATGAGACTGAAATATCTCTTGCATACTTCTTGCGACATTAGCAAAAATTTAAACATTTCAGCAACATCACAGTTGATTCACAAGCATCTACTTCGCCAATATTTTTCGATATATTTTTTATTAAAAACTATTAGTTCAGGTTTCTAATTTTAAAAATATATCCTTCTTATACGGGCATATTAATCAAATATTTAACAAGCAAACAAATAAAAAACAATTCATTTTGTTTTATATAAAAATGCTTTAAAAGAAATTTTGTAAAAAAAGAACAATAAGAAATTATTTTAAATTAACCATATTTAAAGTAATAAATAATTAAATAAAAATATATATTTAATAATTTCACAATGTCAATTTTATGATATTATTCTATTGTAATAAAAGCTTATTGAAATTTATTATTAAAATTAAAAGGTCGAAAACCAAAACAATAGAGTTAATAAAAATAAATAAATATTTCCACAAAATAGTTGTTTTTCGTTAAATATTTATTTGTTTCCGTACCTCTTGCCATGGGTTAGCATGTTTAAAATCGTTAACAAACAGATTGGTTTTTAAATATTTTTTTTATAATTTGTACTAAATTCTGTGGTCAGTTTTTTTTTTCAAATATCTCATAAAACAATACTTTTTTAGTTCTGATATGCATATACATGCGAGTATGTTGTATGTAAATTTTGTTGGTTTATTTGTACATGACAAGTAATTTTTTATTAAATTAAAATCATTTACAAATGAAAAAATTTCAAAAATGTATGCATCTAATAAAATGTATGTATATTTCAATATTGCATTTAAATTAATTCTCTACATAATTGTTCTTTTCATTTAATAAATTCTACCATAAAACATAAACAAATATTTATTAAAGGAAATGGAAAAAAAACTTTGTAAACCTAAAAAAAATAATGCAATAAAAATGATGAAAATTTATTTAATTTGGAAAAATTCGCCAGATATTTTTATATTCATATTTATGTACATCACTGACATTTCTAAGAAAAAAAAAAGTACAAAAAAATTAAGATTTTAATTTATTTTTTATTTTTACATACTACATAATTGGCCATTACAACCCTTTCTCAGAGGTAAGGCCTAGCTTCCCACAATACTCATATTGTGAGCATCAATTTTACTCTATGAGTGTGGGGATCTACAGTTTAACGTCGACTCCATATCATATGGTCATATTTCTTTCTTTTTTTTTCAAAATGTCAGTCCTGAGGCCGTATTCTGTAACCCTCATAAGCTAAAACTCTATTGCTAAAAATTTATAAACTTGATTTAGGTGTTTTTGGCTACAAATACAATTCTTGAACTCGTATTGTAATTTAAAAGCCTCATGCCTATTATCTCTCAAAATTTTAATTTTATATATTCTAACGCCTGGTCTGTTTTAAAAACCCAAAATTTTAGCATTTGAGCATAAGAGAATTACGGAATAGGGCTTCTGGGCTTTTTTTATATTTATGTATTTATAAAAAATTATTTATTTTTAAAAAATGATCATTATATAAATATAAATATGAATTTATTTATAGATTTTTAATTTTTAATTATTTATGTCTATGGATAATAGATCCTTACAATTAATGTATGTAATGATTTAAATACAAAATAATTTTTCTCTTCAAGGAATCATTACTCTCAGAAAGATCAATTAAATGCTAAAGATTATTAAACTTCAAACATGTTTGACGAAGGGTGTCATTGTTGGCATATACAGTACGGTGATATTTTAAATATAATAAATGAAAGTTAATTAATCTTAATAGAAAAGATACACTTAGCATTGTACTTCGGCTTTTCAGAGTAGGCAGTTTTATAAGAGCGAGTCTGTTCTCATATGAAGGAAGAACGAATGAGTTCCATTCTAGACCTTTGAAGCAAAATAATAGAAAGCATTTCTGTACAGTGAGGAAGTATGGATTCCATATAATAGACCCGTATTCAAGAATAGGACGTACAAAGATGTGTATAAGTGTAATAATTTATTTGAAAAATTCCACAAAACGATCAATAATATTTTACATACAGCTTCTATAAAATATAAGAGTATAAATGGTTTTTAAATTCCAAAACTTTTTATGAATCTTTCGCCGTTTAACTGAAAAGTTAAGATTCATCGGTCAATAGGGATCCGTCATTTGACTTAGACAATATATGAACAAACTGTTTCATTTAAACTATGTTTGAGAGTGATTAATAGCAGAATGCATCAACTGAAATCACGTTTAATGGCAGTTTCTTTAAAAAGTAAAGTATTTAATCATTATTATATAGAAAAACAACACGTTATATAGATTTTTTTAACATACAAATATGGGCTTATCGAAACATTCTGGTTGTTTACAATATATAAAATTCATGTTATGGTGTTAACTAATCGGAGTTTTAAAGCGTAAAAAATTATGAAATCCGTAGGGATATAGGCATCTTACATGCCTTAGTGGTTTTAATTTAAAATTATCACAGAGATATGAGAAAGTTTTCCCCAAGAAGGGAGTCGCGTTTGTTCACATAAGTATTTCGTGGTGCTCAACCGCAATATGTATCAATTTTTCTACCATGTTGTAACCGCAAGTTAAACATGAATCTTCTACAGCAAACCAATGACCAAAAAAGTCAAGGTGCCAATAATTTTAAGGCAATCGTATAGAATTGTATAGAATAATGTACCAAACTATTGGGTCGATCTAATACGATTTTTTTTTTTTTATTTTCAATCAGTCTACCCATCAACAACCACAACCTAAAAGATAAGAATATGTTTTTATATACATAAGTTAGAAGTACACTCAAAAAATTATATAGGTAAATTTAACTGAAAAGTCTTTTAAAACAAAGGTAATTACATTTAAAAACGGACCACAAACTTCTCATTTAAAACTAAGGAGTTTGTAAGTTATTTTTAAATGTTAATTTTTAACCTACAGAATTGCCTACAATCAAGTGATTATATTTTTAATTTATATATTGTATGTTATACTTAAAAATTTTAATTTGTCGTTAAAGAGTTTCAAGCAAAAAGAAAACAATTGGTTACTTTAACTGAAAGGAAAATTCATCCCTTTTTGGGAGTAGATTTTTAAATAACTGCTTAAAATGTTAAAAAATAAATTCGTTTGTATAATAAATGCTTTTTCATTTGTTGTTAACTGTGCGGAAAATGTTCGATCAGTTTCTGTAAAAATTTATTATTTATTTATTAATTTACAATACAATATTAAATTATACTCTAATTATTTATAAGAAGCAGAGTGACCAAGACCATAAGCTCTGTATCATGTCTTAGACCAGGGTCTTTGGTGACAATCGTACACACAATCCTCGCACAAGCAGTATAGCACAATTCATATTTTACGTGTTTGATGAAATTTTATTGTTAAAAAGCAGAAAAAATTAATTGTATTTTTTAACTACATACAAATGTACTAGTGTATGTACGTACATATTTTTTTATGTCAACTTTAGTCCTTCACTGTAAGAGCACACAGTAATAACAACAATAGTTTTTAAATTACAAACTGTATATGTATAATATGTATAGTGTACATATTAAAATTTAATTATAACCCACTCTGTAAATTTGCTATATTAACTCTCATGCTCTCTAATGCTCAATATTATAATAATTACAGGCTATTTTTCTAATTAAAAAATAAATTATTGTTTGTAATTGTATATACATAAGTATTGTTGATTTTTCGCCCTCTATTTGTTTACCCTCTATCTCTATCTCCTCTCTCTTTCACTTTCTCACACTATTATATAGGCTATAAGCGCGTTAAACATATTCTATTTGGTATACTTATTATAAAACATAATATTGTAACGAATTTTTGTGGTTTTTTTTATTGGTTGCAAAATAAATTCATACATATTTGATCAAATTAAAAAGTTATAAAAAACAGAAATAGAAATAAATAAATGCTAAATACATATTTTTAAAAGTAAATTAACATTAAAAATTTTATTTTTGTTTTTGTGGCTAATATGTAATAAAATTTTGTGTTTATTTTTTAATTGTATTAAATGTGATTCAAACAATAGAAATATATTCTACGAAATTATGAGTGAGAGAAAAGAAAGCAATGTGAAGCAGAACTATTATATATAATACATATACGAGTATATTATAATTATTATTACAAGCGGAGTGACTTAAACATATATTCGGTGTAGTGTCGCAAGCCAAAATCTCTGATGGGAATTGAACCCTTGCACTAGCAGTCTAGCAAACTACCCACTAGACTACTGGAGCAGTTAAGGTATGCTTGTTAATGTTAGGGAATGTAAACAAATTTTGAAAAGGAAAAAAGACATTCTTATATTCTGGACCATTAAGGATAATAATACAGTAGCTTTAAAGAAAGAAATACAACTATGATTATTAGATAGACATTATTACACAGATAATAATGATATACATACATATAACAGCAATACCTTGCTACTTTTCAAAAGTAGAACATTATCCAAGCTTAGGAAGTGTTTTAATTTAAAGACGTTATATATTGATACATACATAACTGGCCTTTACAACCCTGTGTCAGGATTACGGCCTAGCTTCTCGCAGCACTCATGTAGTGTGTGCAAATTTTTATCCATGAGTACCGGGACCTACAGTTTAATGTAGACTCCGAACGACAGACTTGAGAAGCTTGTTCATGGCAATTAATTACTCTCAGAGCTTTTGCCAGAAGACTGCTGAGAGGTAGTCGCCGAAAGAAATATTATTTTAATATTTCTTTTTTTTTAAGATGTCGGAGCTGGGTGTCGAACCCAGGGCTCATGTCTTAGTAAGCCAACACACTAACCACTAGACCACGGCGACTACAACTATACTATATATTGATAATAGTTTAAATTATTAACGTACTAACAATACATAGAATTATGTAATTATAAAGCGGACACAAAAGGGTTAGCAAATATAAACAAACACTTAATAGCAAAAAAAAATTTAAAGAAGAACTGAAAATAATTTGTTTTTTATTAAATATTTTTAAAATTTTTCAAATATTTTTTGTTGGATAATTTTATATATTTTATGTGATAACTAGCGGAATCTATGTCTGCGTTGCCCGGAAAAATAAAATGAATAAATTTCTACATTAGGAATGAGTTTTAACCGTTCTCAAAAATTAATATACAGTCTGTATGTTAGGTACCACACCCACTTTCTGACTGAAGATTTTTATTGACTTGCGAAATATCGAACAAGAAATTATTTAAAATTTTATAAGTATAAAAAAATACCCTAAACTGTAATAATTTTAATAAATATACATTTACGTACATATATACAATGGAACAGTAAAATCTACATACCCCTTAAAAACTAAGTTATGAGTAGGTTATCTATGAACAATGTAGTAACAAAATGCATTTCAAACAATTTCAAATATAAATAATAATAAACAAAAAGCTTTGAGCAACAAGTTCTTTTCCAAAAGAAACTTAACGTCGAGAAGAAATGATTGAAAATTTTTATCAAGACCACTTAAAGAAGCAAAGTACAATAAAAATTGTGTTATTCCTTTTACTCCTTTTACTTTTTGAATATGAGAGGAATACATATAAGGAATCTAAAAAAAAACAAGACAGCTTCTAAAAAATTCTGCTTTTTATTTTCTTTTTTATTTTAATTAATGTTTGCCCCAATGACCATTAACAAGACTAGTAGCAGATCCTTGAATTTAGCATTGAATTTGTGGCTGAACACTCATTTTTTTTCTCTCACGTTTATGGCATTCACATTCTTTTTATTTTTATAATTGCAAATGTTAACTTTACAATTTTTAATTCCATTAACAAATTGTGACATGAACAATTGCTTTTTTATTGGCTATTTGTTTGTTTGTTTTTTACATATTTGTTTTAAAATAAATTCTTAACACGTCGGTTAAATAAATAAAATTATTTAGTGAAAGAAATGTCAAAAAAACAGCAAATAATGCATACGTATGTATATACACACATGTGTGCATCAGCATGTATTTATGTATACTTGTCTATAAGTATTATACACAAAAAGTAAATAAAGAAAATGTATGGTATTTATAAAAATTATTTACCACAGGCGTATACGTGATGTGAAATAGTAGTAAATATTAATCATACGTCCCAGGGGAATATTGGAAGCAAGCCTAAATATGGGATTTTTTTAAGAAAAAATACCTATTTCACCTTTATTACATTTTTTCTTGGTTCAAGTAGCAACTCAAGCCGTATGTAGACAGATTTTGTTAAGTTTTCTTTATAATTCCTCACAAACGGAGTTATTACAAATAAATAAGATTGTTATTGAATTTTTTTAACTTACCTAATTCTTTTAAATTTGACTAAATAACGTACTTGTACATATTTATTTGTATACATACATGTGTTCATACAAAAAAAAGTTAATTAAATTAATTTAAGTTATAAGTTTCTTATATTAAGCTTAGGAATTTGTCGGTAGAATTTAACACCATATTTTGAAGTACTATATAATGAGTTTGTGCTGAAGTTTGTAACCAAATTGAAATAAGTCATTTATAAATGTAATGATAATTCAAAATTATGTTTTTTTTAATAATACACATTTAGAAGTGCTTATACCGAAGACCGATTTTAGGTAGAGGGCACGGTTTATTTCTTGCTTAAGCCCAATAGTAGATGGAAGGCCGCAGGTTGACAAAAATACACCGAAACCCTGAACGATCTATTAAGGAAGAGTATTCCCAAAACTGGGTAAACTCGCAAATTAATTTGGGCATAATCTCCTTCAGGAATTGTTGAATATGTAAAGTAAGCTAGAAGAAGACAAAAATTTCTGGGCTCATCATACATTAAAAGGCCTCGCATATTAAACAGGAGAAACACATTTTCCTTGCCTTTAGTAGTTTTTCGTACAAGAATCAATGTTCTGCAGAATAGTTTTCATCATGGTGTTGCAACAAGTTTTAAGATACAAAACGGCATTAATTGATAATTTTAATCATTGTTGTAAACACCCTTGAAATCCTTTCAAACGTAACAATTCTACTCTTAGCATATCTGCCTACTTTGTGTACTGTTTAATATAGTTTTCTACGTTTGGAGGACTATTGAGTTTTAAGTATAATTTAAATCGACAAAAAGCAAAAAAAACTAATTTTTTAACATTTTTATTCCTTCTTATATTTTTCTTAGATTTAAAAGCAAAAAATTTTAATTTTGTCTTACTAAGTTTCTTATCGTAAAATAATCGATTCTCAGATTTTACACCAAACTTTTATAACAATTTTCTTAAAAAAGTATTACGCTAATAAAAAAAAAGTGTTTCTTATTTTTGAAAGCAAAATTTAAAGTGTTAAAGAACTGTATTTAACAGCGATTTAAATTATATTTAAGGATTTCTAAGCAAATCACTTGTTTAAAAAAAAATAAATATTTTAAAAAAGGTATCAAAAAAACAAAAAATTTTATTTTTAATAAAAGGATAAAAAAATTATGTTGTTATGTTTTTTCTACAACAAGTAAAGTAATATTTGAAAAGGGTACTTTAGTCCCGATTTTTTAAATTTTCCTGTCATGTGTTGTAATGAAATTTAATAAAAATAAATATTGACAATCTGTTATGTAAAAGGAGTTTTATTTTGTTGTTAAAACTAACAAGTACATTCTTGCAAAAGTACCAAATTAGTTTTATGCAGTGTGCCTCAGTATTCTAATGGATAGTGTGCTTGAGTGGTAGTCCGAGGGTTGTGTGTTCGATTCTTACCAAATACCGTGCTCTTAGTCACTCAGCTCTTAATAATTAATTCGAATATAATTCAATATTGTGTTGTAATTTAGTACGTAAATAAAGAGTTTTAAGAAAAAAATACTATCATTAATATTAAATGTGAAAACTTCTTTAGAACTGTTTCATGTAAATATTAAAATTGAAAATCCAAAATAGGTTCTTTGTTATTAAATTACCCTTTTTATTAAAAGTACCTTTTTTTGGTACTCTTTAACAACTTTAAAAATACTGACAAATTGAGAAAAAAATATTTTATTTATGATCTTATTGTAAAGCAAATGTTATTTAAATTAGAGTAAGTTGTGTGAAACAAAAAACGAGAAAAGTACTTTTTAAATAAATGTATCAATTCAAAATAAAACATTTCCTTTTTTATGTATTTTAAATAGAACCTGAAAAATGAACTTTTTAGCCTTCTTTTAACAACCGTTTGTGTCTATTTTTTTACAGCATTTTACAAAAAAATAATGAATCATAACAACGAAACACTGCCCACTACCACCTCAACAACGGGGACATTTTTTACATATCATATACCGGGTATGGATATTAATCCTGGACCATATATTTTTACATTAGTCAGCCATTTCTTAGGAATTATCACACCGGAGGAATTACCTTTAGGTGGGTAATAAGAAAAAGCATAACAATTAATATTTTGTTCAAAATAGCACAATTTATTTTTTAATTTTAATTTTAGGACAAGTTAGACAATTATTGCACTATAACTTAACTTTAATAGATTTTGCTACAAATGTAAGTACATCAACAAGATATATATTTTTTATATTTCTTTCATGAATTATTTTTTAAAAAATAAACTTTACAATTCAATTATTTTTTTTTTATTTCTTTATTTTGTTGTGAAGGCCATCAAAACAGAATCCGGCTTTATAGCTCTCATGAGCATTTTTATTATATTGGCTTTTGTACCTTTATTGGCAACATTTGCCTGGTGTTGCTGTGGCCGTACACATGATGATGAATTGGAATATCCACGTAATGTTCCCATTATAATAGATGATTCCATGGAGGATACATGGCAATGTCGTAAAAGAGCATCTATAACAACCATGTGGATAGTTTTCCTCTTAATGTGGTGAGTTGTACACAAGTAAACGAATATTTATTAGTGTCACAAAATAACATATAAATAAATATGTTAGGAAATGGAGAATAAAAATGTCATGACATATCATTAAAGTTCTATATAGTAAAATGAATTGAAAAGTGAATTTAATTTTGTCATAAAATCCTTCAAAAAGGCTTCAAAGCTAATTGAAGAAATTTTTATTTATATTTTTCCAAGAAGTAAGGCAGTATTTTTTTTTTTAAGAAAATAAATTAAATGTTTATATTTTTCTTATATAAATAAATTTGGCAATTTTAACTTTCTAATATAGGAAGGTGCGTGGTATAGTGGTCAGAACGGTCGCACATAAGCTTAAACGAGCCTTGTTCAAATCCCAGCAAAGATGAAAAATGGAAAAGGTAGTTTGCGGTTTTTTCAAAATTATAATTTAAAACTAAAAACCCCTTCTCTCGCGAAGAAGACAATCTACAAAAAAACCGTTCCATGACATTTCACTCTATTCCACCTAAACCAATGTAAACAAAAAACGAATGAAGCGGAGAAAAGCACCACCTATTGGGAGGTAGCAGATAACAGCTAAATAACCTACTTAGCAAAGGCACTCTCCACAATCAACATGTATCTATAGGGCAATTGCATACATACATACATACATACATACATACATACATACATACATACATACATACATACATACATACATACATACATACATACATACATACATACATACATACATACATACATACATACATACATACATACATACATACATACATACATACATACATACATACATACATACATACATACATACATACATACATACATACATACATACATACATACATACATACATACATACATACATACATACATACATACATACATACATAAATACATACATACATACATACATACATACATACATACATACATACATACATACATACATACATACATACATACATAATTGGCCATTACAACCCTGTGTCAGGGTTACGGCCTAGCTTCTCGCAGCATTCATGTTGTGTGTGTTAATTTTTATCCATGAGTACCGGGACCTACAGTTTAAAGTCGACTCCGAATGACACATTTGAGAAGCTTTTTCATGGCAATCAATTACTCCCAGAGCTTTCACCAAAAGACTTCTGAGAGGTAGTCGCCGAAAGAAATGATTTTTTCATATTACTTTTTTTCAAGATGTCAGAGCTGAGACTTAAACCCAGCGCTAACGTCTTAGTAAGCCAACACACTAACCACTAGACCACGGCGACTACAATAGGGCAATTGCTGTTGGTAATTCAAGAGTAAAGGTATATGACTGACCTGTAAATGATCAATTCACAGCAGTTTGTCTCATTCCTAAGGCGCTTAATAATATAAGAGAAAAGTTTATATGTACTGTCCTTTTCAAAAATTGTCAATACAATGAACAGCATTAGTACAGGTTTACTCCTGAGCATTGGTCTCAATTGAAATAAATTTATTGTATAAATATAGATGTAAAAATCATTAACAAACATAACAAACTGGAATAGAAAAAGAACAACCAATTTTGTCACAAAATGCTGCGAATCGGCAGCTCAGCAAAACAATATAAAAAAATAATAATGAACAGTTGTTTGTTCTGGCAATAAATATTTGAGTGATTATAGAGATTTTATTGGTACATAATTTTTGAATTGCAATGATTTAGCAGAAGGATTAAAAGTATCTCAAGATATGTCATTAATTTTTAATTAAATAGTCCTTTATTTATCCAAAATATTATAGCAATTCAAAGTGCATATTATTTTAAAAATATGTAATTGAAAGATATAATTAAAGAGGCAAATAAATGCTAAAACAATCACTTAATATTTCGATTATCCCCGATTAAAATCCCATCTCCAAATGTTATTTTTTATTCCCATCGCAGAAAAAATACCCACTGATATATTAAGCACTCTGGTATATTAGGCTGACAACATTGATATACATATTAGCCTAAGTTGGGCAGCAGCAGCAAAGGTTTTTGTCTAGGATTTTGCTTAGCTGGCATTAAAATAATAGCCTACTTTTGTATTTGAATTTGGACAACTTGCTGTCTGCTGCTTGTTGTCGTCTATGTGTTTATAGCATAAAAACCAATAATGGCAGCAGCCATTTTAATAGATGTAATTATGATTAATTAACGGTTTGATGTAGCCATTTAATCAGAAAGAAGCTTCATCATTAAACACAATTCTTCATTTCAAATAAGTCTTATCAGTTTTAAACAAGTTCTATCAGCAAAAATGCGACGCAAACATATTGAAAAGGATGACAAAACGAAATCTCAAAATCTTCTTAAAGGTTTCGCGCTACAGCAGGAATATTCTCTTCTTTACGAAGATTTTTCTGTATGTTGTTTGTTTGTTTTGACGATTTGGTATAACATTAGTAAAATAAGTACGACAATAATCATTAACTGCACAAATTGCTTTTCCCTAGACCGTAAGTTGGAGGAACTAAATTGTTACAGTTTTGATATAAAATAATATCTTCTCATCATTTCTATTGCTCATTTACATATAAATATTAACAGAAGTCTTTACATGTAGTGATATAAAAACAATAGACATTGCCAGCTAAAGAACTAATAACAGTAGAATTGGTATTCAAAATTAGCACAAAATTTAGATTTTATTTCATTTGCATAATGAATTAATGAAGGCTCTTAAACAAAAATCCGTTTGGCAGCTAGAAATTTAGGATTAGCTGAAATTGAACGCTACACGAAACAAAAATTTGTTTTTATTATTAAATTATGGAAAAACTGCATAAGTAACTACAATGTTGAAAACTTTCAATAAACAAATCAGTATACATATATGAAATTTAATCAAATTAAGAAAAAAATGTTCAAGAAAAAAAAGAAAAAAATGGATACATTCCAGTAAAGCCATAAGGGTCATTTGACTCATGTGTTAGTGCATAGGAAACGCTATTATTTATGAATCAACAGAAAGAAGTAAGTACCCAAATGTTGTGTTAATTTTGTGACACCTTATATAAGAGTTTTATACAAATCTTATAATAGGTGTTAAGGAAAATATATGTCTCGTACTTATATTTTTATAAAACCTCTTTAACAGCGATATATTGTTACCAAAAACCATTTATCATTATTTACTTATACTAATAATTTTTAGAAAAATATGCCTTAAAACGGTATAAGAACTTTATAAGAGCTGTATAAGAGTTACAAAAAAGTTTTTAATATTACAATACATACTCAAAAATGGGCTTAATTAAATTTTTATATTTCTTATACCCATTAATGCCTTTTTAATTACCTTCCTTATATATACATTTGGTTTATTATGGTTTTTTGTTTCGTTCCAGCTTAAGTGATTTATGCATCTTTTATGCCAACAGCCGTTTGGCCAGCACTGTTGAAATGACACCCGAAATGATTAAATCCACCGTCCATGATATGGAAGTTTTTTTAAAGGATACCCATTTACAAATAAAACATAAACTTGATAATGGTTTTCATGTTTCCGTTGAAAAAGTTGTCAAAGATTTGGAAGGTTCGTATGAATCCAATGTCATGAGAGTAAAGTAATAAAAGAAGAAAAACAAGCTCATGTATGTGTATAGGAAACACATATAAGCACACAGGCGATTAGTGGTAACTCCCAAAGAGACTCATGCATAATCTAAGGATTATTATTATTGTTTCTTTTTTTCTGCTTCTTCTTGTTTTTCTTGTTTTTTGGTAGTTTTGGCAACTTTAAAAAAGTTTATATTATAAAAAGTTTATGGCATTTACCACTACATACACAACACATGCAACCCGTTGTAGTAAGTAACTCGGTAATACACTTTACATCGGTGCATGTTGTATGTGGTGCTATAAACGTAACTTGTTATTCAATTTTTTTTTTTGCGAATGGGGGGCTGGCAGATAAAGTTTTAGTGCTTCATATTGTGTGAAAATGACCTGTTTTTTGCCTATTTTTCTTTCTTATACTCATCTTCATGTTGGTTATAAGCGTTGTAAAATTTTAATAGTTTCTCTTTTTTATTTTTCATGGTTTTATATTCAACTTTATAACTTTAAACATGGCATTATTTGACTTTAGATGTGGATGTTTTGTTGGGCGAACCCATTCAAGCGGAAATTTCAGCACATACTGGCATTGAGTTGGCCTATGATTCTTTGGCAACATTAAGCCTGGGTAAGTGCAACAAAGTATCAGCCTATCATACACGAAATGTTATTTTTTAGTCTCTAAGAGATATCAGATGTTTCGCAAACGAATTAAAAAACACAAAAAATAGAAATAATTTTGTTTTAAATATACAGTAGGACTAAAACATACTTATAGGCATGCAAATGTTTAGTGTTTCAAATACAAAAAGATTTTCAACAATAAGTTACTGCAAATGCGTAAACTTATTTAAAGCTAAAGAGTTGAAATATTAATCAAAAACAACAACAACAAAATTAAACTGGTATAGACTTATAAGTTATAAGAAAGTGCTTATCTAGCACATGATAGTAGTTTGGTTCTTCTGTAAAGATTCTATTAAAATTTTAAAAATAATAATTTAATAATTTCTTAATTTCAATAATTAATTAAATAAATTATTTTTATTGTTGCTTAAAAGATTTATGAAATTAATAAAAATTAATGATCATCTATCATCAAGGTTTTTATTAATCTATATGTATACAAGAGCTTTACAGTTGTATAAAGGCTGTAATATAAGGAAAATTGGTAAAAGAGTTTTGTAAGTTTAATAAAATTTTATACAAAAATGCATATAACAGTTTTATAGTATTGTATTATAAACAAAATTCTACAAATATGGTTATTATTTTAAGATATTTGTAATTTTACTTCAGCTTTATGAAATTTATATAAGAAATAAAATAAAGTTATAAATAGTATGAGGCACTAGAGCTGTGAAAGAATTGTTAACAATTGATATAAAAATTTTATAATTAAAAAAATAATAATACTAGAGAAGACAAGTGAATAAGGTTCTAAACTATAAGAACGGATGTCTTAGGTTCAATTGTCAACAGAGACTGTGGTCTGTTTCACTACACCGAGCTTTATAGTCTTCATTACCTTGCTTGTATTAAGAACTTAATTTGGTATTAGATTAGTAAGATATAAATAATATTCAAAAAGTTAAGTTTTTAAAAATTGGTAAAAGAGTTTTACAATTTTAAAATTACATGTTAAAAAAACGTCGTGCGGGAGTTTATGTGCTCTATACTCCATTTTATATTTTTTATATACATATCTCGAGTTAATGATGCCGCTTTAGATTTTCGACCCCAAATTTTTGAAGTCTACAATCCGTTTTCGGATATCTCTCCCATTTTCGAAGAAAAATAGCCGAAAACGGATTGCAGATTTATACATTTTGGTGTCAAAAACCTAAAGTGGCATCATTAACTCGAGATATATTAAATGTTGAATAGAGCACATAAACTCCCGTACGACGAATAGTATAAAATTTGTTAAATTATGACTAAAATATTTATTATTTTATCTCTATTAAATTAAGAAAATGTATAAATGTAATATAAAAAGCATATAGTTTGCATAGCAGTTGTAAAAAAAATTTTTAAAAATCGTATAATAATAAAAAAGTTTTATCAAAGTTGTATAAGATTTGTATAAGCCAAATACAATAACTGTTTAAACAAATAGTGTAATTTACAATAATTTTAATTTTACTACAGATTTCATAAAACAAAATTTATGTATATGCTGTATAAGAGTAATATAGGACTTTGATATAACTGTAATTGGAATTGTAATTGGAAAAATAAGATTTATAAATTCAAAAATTTTAAATTTAATCAAAATTTCTACTGAAGTTTTCAAAAGATTTGTGCTACAAAGTTTATGGGCTATATAAGAACTATAAAAATATAAGAACAACATAAAAATTGTTCTAAATATTAACGGCCGTATAATATAATGAAAAATTAGCAACTCGTTAGTATATGGGACAAAAAACAAGTTTATCACCCGCTATAGAGTTGATATTATTAAAACTTTCCATACCTTCTATTTAATAACTAGTCAGATAATCCCAAAAATTAAATACCTTGTACTTTTGAGTAAGAATTTCCACGTATTGGAATGACATACTTAGCCACTGTATACAACGACCTGCTAATTTTTTTTATACATAAGGCTGTTTACATTTAAAAAGCCATATGCACATAAGAGTTATTATAGATTAAATACTAACTATTGCATTAAAAATAAATAAAAGAGTTTACTTAAAGTTTACTTAAAGTTTACTTTAAGAACAAATCTTACAGAAAATTTTTCTTAAAAACTATTCGAGTTTATTTCTTTTATAATACGATGGTGGCTATATTTTTTTGATTATTTTTAATTTTTTTTTGCCCACTGTTTTCATTGTATGAAGGTTATATTCTGTCTTTTAGTACTTTCCAAAACATGTTCATTTATTTTCGCTATAATTTCTAATAAATCAAGTCCATTATTAAAGACTTTGACCCACTTAATCAACCCAGCTATTGATATTGCAAAAGCAACTAAATTTTAAACTTAAAAATACCTACCGAAGAATAGAATGGTTTTTTAGCTGTTTTTTTGTGAAAAAAAAACATCGATAATAATTTATTTTATGTACTTCTTTGAATTTTCTTTTTTTAATTTTTAATTTTTATTTTTATGCTACTTTTTTATAGTCAATGCTGAACTTATTTATCGTGTTTTGATGCTACAGGAGACAGTGGGGCGGGCCTTGAAATTGGCTCAGGAGGCATCAGCGCGTATGGAAGAATTACAAATACAATTGTCGGTGTTGCAACGTCAGTGTACATATCGTGATAGGCCCTTGTGTGATACATTGCGTATAAGAAGTTTTGAAGAGAATGGTATTATTGATGCACTTAAAACGGTAAGAAAATAGAATATAATTGTTGCACTATGGGTTAAACCGAAAATGTCAAGCAAAGCATAGTGTATAGTTGATTTAAAGAAATTAATATTTGTTTTACTATCCTTACTCTGTCAAATCAATCATAATATTTATGCTTGAGCCATATGAAAAACTATGACAAAAAAGAAAAATTTATTGTATGTATTTATAGTTTGTCTTTGTGACTATGGCTGTATGACTGTTTGGAAGAATAATATTGTGATTGTATCAATACGTTTGAAAGAAAATTGAATTTCAACTAAAGAAATAAAATAGAATCCTTCGATATAGTGAAGTAGAAAAATTTACACACATTTTGCACAAAATTTCTTTTCTCCAATTGCAACATTTGTGAAAGTGAGAAAATTTTGTTTTTTTTTCAACTTTTATATGGATTGTAGAGAAAGGTATCCCCTGAGCAAAAATATTTTATACTTTTTTAAGCTCAAAAAGAACTTAACTGCTGATCTATTAGCTTACTATAAAGATTTATCGAGAAGCAGGGCTTAAGCTAACTCCATTCAAATGATTTTGTTAGTCTGTGTTCACAACATAAGTCTTATTTTTGAGATTGCTCGTTTATAGGCGAATGAGGCGAGGCGCACTGTCGATACGCTTTACTCCCTTTTATTCGTAATTGCACACGCTAACACACAATTATAAGTAACATATATGACGTCATAAGTAAGACTTGTATTGTATAATAACGAAGATAGTTCAAAGAAGAATAAACTTAAATCTTAGAAATAAAACTCTCATCGTGTAAACATAGACTAATTATTATAAGCGAAACTAAATTTACCACTTACAATTATCCCTTACAAATAAGTACATAGTTTGAAATTAATATTATGCACAAATAATTATACAGCTTATTCTGTTCTCTTCAGTAAGGTTTGCCATTAGATGACGAAAAGATATACAAGCCAACAGCGAGTCGAAATTATTAAAATTTACTACCGAAATTAGGAGTCAGTGGCCTCAACGTTAAGAGCGCTATGTCCAATCTATGGTCGTCATAATCGTCCTAGCAGATCAACAATTGAGCGTCTAGTGGAAAAATTTAAATCCACAGGCACAGTACAAAATGTTCCCGTGCCAGTGAAACAAAGAAGTGCCCAAATGTGTCCCTCACACGTCGTTCTCAAACATTGAGCATCTCTGTGACTTTTTCGACAAGATCTTGGCCTACATTCTTACAAGATCAAATTGACGCAAGAACTGAAGCCGCTTGACCACCAGAAGTGTCGTATGTTCATGAATTGGGCTGAGCAACAACTTGAAAATGATTCGGATTTTCATCAAAAAATCATCTTCAGCGATGAGGCTCATTTCTGGCTGAATGGCTTCGTCAATAAACAAAATATGCGTTATTGGTTAGGCAGCAAACCACACGTACTCCATGAGTCATCATTGCATCCCGAAAAAATTACGGTTTGGTGCGGTTTATGGGTCGGCGGCGTCATTGGACCGTACTTCTTCCGTGTTGATCAAGACCGGCATGATACTGTGAACGGGAATAGCTACCATTCAATGACAACCGAATATTTTTGGCCCCAAGTGGATGATATGGACTTGGAGGACATGTGGTACCAACAGGACGGCGCCACAAGCTACACAGCGAATGTCACAATCAATTTATTGTAAACCAAGTTTGGAGAACGTGTTATCTCACGAAATGGTATAGTCGATTGGCGGCCTCGGTCGCGCGATTTAACGCCGTTAGACTATTTCCAACAATCCAGCGGCGATTGATGAACTTGAATTGGATTTCATTTAAAAAGTTATTAATACTATAGTGAGTTGATTTGTAAGTTGTCTACATTTATTACTGCACTATAAGAAAAGACAACTGTTACTATTTTACGCAGTATCAATAAATGTTGTGTTAAGAGTTTAATCAAACAAATGTTTAAAGACTATTAACTTTTGTACTTGACTGTTTGGCAAAGGCAAGTCTTTCTATCTTATACTACTGCTATAAATGTTGTATCAGTTTTTATTAAAAGTCGTGTCAATATTTTGACAAATAGTTGCAGACCATAAACCTTTTTTTTATAACGAAGTCATCATATACTCTACCAGATTATGGCAACAAATGCTTACTGTTGCTGTATCCATACTGTGGCAACAAATATGTAGTTGGAAATTAATTTTCTTATACTTTTATACAATTGCAAGTGTTTCTTTTTATTTATTTTTTTTTTTTTTTTGTCAGTTGGCATTTGAAAAAAAGTAATGCTTTTGTTTTCATAACTCTATTCCATACTTTTATTTTTTTTTCTGTACAGCTACAAGAAGATCAGACCATATTTCGTATGCGCTATTTGGGTGAAATTGAATTTGGTGCTACAGTTAAAAATCTAACATCGGAAGTGGGAATGTCACGCTCAATATTTAGTAATTTTCCTCAACAAGTTAAACTGGATACAGCGTATGAAAGAAATTGTAAGTCAGAGATTTAGCTTTTCTTTTATTATTATTGTTTTTTTTTAACTCTGTTAATATTTCAAATGTCAATTACAAACTTGTCATGTAAAAATATAAAAAAAATCAGTTCTCTTTCAGAATAGTTTTTAGAATTTATACATAGTAGTTTTTAAAGGTATTGTAAAAAAAAACTATATAAAAATAACTCCTAACTCCTACTATTATAAATACTGGACATAGACATGTGTAGTATTAAATTTGTTGGCTAGGCTTAAATAACATTAGAAATGTAGTAAAGCGTGTATAGGAGTATAATAAGAATGGTTAAAAACAGATAAATACACTATCAAGTTGCTTAAACTGCATTATAGAAGTATTCTTGTAATTTTCAAGTGTGGGTAACACCGACAGTGCTCGAAGCAAACTCAAAATACATATTTTCATTTTTTTCATACTGGAAGCATCGGATAGACAAGTGTATGGCTTTGCTTGTTCAATCTTCATTTTTGTTTTTTTTTTTTTTGTTTTGCGATTTCATAAAGTAAACAGTATCGGAAAATAATTTTCTCTTGTAGTGCTTTTGATTTTTAAAGCAAATTTTTTAAGTTAAATAAATTTTTATGATTAAAATAAATATGTTTGCTAATTACTAAGAGTTTTTATAATGCAATTGCACATCTCAGAAATTTTTAATAAGAGAAATAAGCAAATCGTCTTGTTTAGTTTTTTTTATTGTGTCTTCCGACACTGATTTAATTTTATTTAATACTTAGGAGATTAAACCTCTACTTATGCTGTGCATTGTATTGGAATTGTAGATTAATAGATAGATTTTTATTTTTTTTCCATTCTATTAGGCGCCTTATGTCAATGAGACATGTTGCTGCTAGATGAACACACAAAGGCCACGGTTAATCCTTCACCCTTGAAATGATCAACAGCAATTGTCCCATCTATCAATGTTAATTGTCTGCTGTGAAGTGGTGAGGATCTTTGCTAAGTTAGTAGGTTACAATCCTTGCTTAGTTCTGCAATCTTTACTCTATTACTTCCCAATAGGTGGCGCTTCCTTCTGATCATTCGTTTTTTATTTTATTTTTTTTAAGACCAGCACTCACCGGACGGCTCCTACGCATGTAGTACATTGTGCTGGTATAGGGAAATATGTTATCGGAACAGGGAGTAATGCTTGTGGACATTTGATTTAAACTTATTGATCATTTATTTGACGACAAAGACTAAAGCGGAAGGGTGGAATGTAAGGAGGTGGCTTTTTACGAATGGACTTCTTGGAGGGGGAAATCAAATTTTTACTGCGTTGATGTTAAGCAATCTGATAGTGTATATACAACTTTTTAGAGTTTACTTTAATATTATAAGAGCTATATAGCATTAAAAAAATCTTTTAAAAGTGGTACAAAGTGTTTGAAGAAAGTTTAAAGGTATTTTCACATTAAATTAAGTAGTATAAAAGCATAATACGGGTATAAGAATAATATAAGAGTATTATAAAAGTATTCTGAGAGTAGTATAAGTAAAGTAAATGAATTTAAAGTTATAAAAGTAAATTATGCGTAGTATAATTAGAGTAAAAGAGTAGTATAAGATTATTATAAGAGTGATACCAAGGTAGCGTAAAGAAGTTGTAGCAGATTAAATTAAGTGTCGCTTAAGAATTTGTTGTTTTTTCGCGAGGGTTGGACCATAACCAGAATAAAACAAGAGTTTTACAGAATCCTTAAATGTATCCTGTTAAGCTATTAAATACTCGTCTATCGCAAAAATTAATATAAGGTAAGAAAGGAAAGGAAGGTGTATTTTAGTAGATTTGTATTTAAAATTTTGTTTTCCCAACCAATTCAAATCAAAAAAAAAAAAAAAACTACGGAAAATTAATTAAAAGTGAATACATGATTCACTTTCAAATCGATTCACATAGCAATTGTTACACTAACATCATTTGACCTATTTGACTAATTAAAAACAACTAAAGTTGCAATACAAGCCAATCATTCATTTTCATTTTACCCCATATTTGACTTAAAATTGTTTCCAATTAACTTTTAATGGCATACAAAATCTAATTTTAATTTTATGTGTTTAAAAATATCACCACCACCATATGCTCTTTTTCTTTCACAGATACTTTAGAACAATTGGAAAATATACGTCACCGTACAACGGCCAATGCCCAAATGCTAACGATGACCATTAATGCCCTACTAGAACGTTTAAAAAACGTTTGGGATAATGTGCAGCCACATTATGTCAAATTACAAGATTGGTCAAATATTTATTGGACAACAGGTTGGGTAGCTGGAATGGTCATCGTTTGGATTCTATTTTTTCTACTCATGTCCTATTGTTGCTTTTTATGTGAGGCGAATATAAAATCGGGCATTGTTTTATTTGTGGCCGTCGTCATTATATGCTTAAGCAGTATTTGCATAACCATTTATGGTGTCATCTCTTTAGCCATAGGTGGTAATGCTGAAATATTTTTGTGTCAACCATTATACGATACCAAAAATGATGCAAAATCACTGTCAACGACACATGGTGTAACAACAGATTTAATAAAATGGAATACGAATAATAATAACAACAACAACAACAATAATAATAACAATATGGGTTATGATATATTGGGTAAGTTATTCGATAAGCCTGGTTATGTGTATTTAAATGAACCACAAACGGGTATTATTGGTGAACTTTTACGACCGGATGGAGTGAATCATTCAATTGTAAATGTTAGCTTGGCAACAGCCTTAAGGTATGCATTCAAAAGAAATACAATACAATACAAAATAATATGTTGCTCTTTACTTAAAATAAATACTGACACACATTCATACACGTATCAATACATATTGGAAAGTTAGTTAATATAATTTCACTATATACGAGTATTGCTAAGAGGATTTAGTAGTGTTTGTTAGTGTAATAATACTTTTTGTTTGTTTATTTTTTTACATCTTACTCATGCTTTATTGTTCATTCCTTACATTATACATTACAAGTTTGGTTTCGTCTACAACACAGCTTAATTCTGTTCGTTAAAGAAGTAGATTTGTTATAGTTTTGATGTTTACGTTTAGAATTCATAAGTAGCTAAACTTAACCATGTATCTATATGGGTGTTTCCATATAAAGTTGAAATATGTATACTTATAGCCGTAGTGCGATTCACTAACTTTTAACGACTTATTTTCTTATTGTTTCTGTTAAAATTTAAAGATTATTTGGTTGTTGGCATTGTTGAAAGTGTCATTCGTTGACTCCTCATTAACGCCGGTAGTTAATAATGGAAATCAAATGGCATCTCTTCAAGAATTAAAAAAAAAAATCCCTTGTGCCGAACTCCGCATTCATACTTAAATTATGTCATTATGAAAAAAATATGATTAAAATGTCTTTTTGTTTATGTGTTTTATTTAATATTATTTGTTTTGTTTTGTTTTGTTTTGTTTTGTTTTGTTTTGTTTTGTTTTGTTTTGTTTTGTTTTGTTTTGTTTTGTTTTGTTTTGTTTTGTTTTGTTTTGTTTTGTTTTGTTTTGTTTTGTTTGTTACAAAGTAAGAAATATAGAGAAAATACGCTTTGAAAATGTGTATGTATATCGATTTTGCATACTGTACTTTGACATTCCCTTTTTTTCTTTAAATTTATTTTTAATTTCAATATATTAGAAAAATTATTCGAAATTTTTTAACTAAATAACCAATTTTGTTTTCAAACAATTTAATAACGTGGGGATATAAATAAAGAGAATAGAAACAAATTTTATTTTATTTTTATTTTGTACTAGCTTAAACCCGGCGTGCTTTACTACAGTTACCACTATCTTGTTCACATTTTTCGACCGATGGTTTTTAGTGACTACGGAGTAATTCAGACCAAATTCAAAAACTTTAACTGTTACTGATTTCAAAATATACTGAACTCAATAGATAATTAGTTTATCTGGAAGCTACTACGTGTAATTGTCCGCACTTTTTTCTACTGACAATTTTTTTTAATCACAACAAAATCAGAAACTTTAGCTTCAACACTTCTAAAGATTAGTATGTACTATAAAGAAATCAGTTTTTAACTTGTGTGGCCAGTGTCACGCCCATTTATCTAATTTCGCCCACTTTCTGACTGGTGTTTTGCCTTGTCCATGAAGTCATTCAGATCCAATTCTGAATCTTTATCTTTAACCGTTATGAAGATATACAAAAATCAGTATTTAGAGATAAACAGAAAAAGTAGGAGTAAAAGTAGGCGTGGCATATTTTTCTCTAGATGAAAAGTTAAAATAGATTAATATAAACTTTTGAAAGAAAAATTTGTCAAATCGATGCTGACGTTTTTTGATTTTAGGTAAATCAAAAAAGTGGGCGTAAAAGTGGGCGGGGCAAAATTTTCCTTCCCCTAAAAACATAAGTTGAATCACGACGACTATTAGAAAGAAAAAATCTTTAAAATCGGCCCAGCCGTTCTCGACATTGATTTTTGTTTATATAGATTTATTTAAAAAAATAATGTTTAACTGAAAAGCAAAATCGCTTATTTTACTGTTAATTTTTTTTAACCAAATAATTATGGTTAAAATTTCATTGTAAATCGCATTACCGCTTTATTTCACATTATAGAATCCATCTCATTTCTAGCATTTCAAACTAGTGATCTATCCGCGATTTCATATTTTTCATATATCTCGATGCCACTTTTCGACCCCAAATTTTTCAAGTCTGCAACCCCTTTTGGGATATCTCGTCCAGTTTCGGAGATAAATAGCCGAAAACCGATTGCAGATTTTAAATATTTTGGTGTCAAAAACCTAAATTGGCATCATTAACTCGAGATATATAAATTGGCGGATAGAGCACAAAAACTCCCGCACGACGATACATATGTAACTGCTTAATGATAAAACAGTCTGGTTTATTTAGTGATTGGAAACCTATATCTTTCCCTTGCCTTTTGTATAATTTGTTGTACTCGGTGCATATTCCGTATATCTCCAAGATAAGTTTTAGTCGATTCTTTTATTAGATGTCTTAGGAATGTCAGAAATTTTGTTTTATATTATGTCGGCCTAAGTAACAGTAAAAAAGCCAACAAGTCAAATACCATTCGTAAGCTTTGCTAGATCAATAAAAATTTTAAATTAATTTTTTTTTCATCCATTTTAAAAATATAATAAATCGTATAATAAGTTTTTAAAGAAATTGGGTGCTATTTTAATTTTCTTAACGTATTATTTGCTAGTTATTAAAAGGAAATTTATGAAACTACCCATACCTACTATGTTCTAAGATTATAGTTTTGGAATTTTTTGAATTGTATTAATTCAATGATACATTGTTGTTGATACCATTTAACGTCCAAATTTTATATTTTCCTCCTAACCGCCCTTTTCGATTTATTGATAAAAGTGTTATGCATGCCAATTAGCTATTGATACTGTACGTGTTTCCTTTTTTTCCCCCCCGCACAATTGTTAAACTAAGTACAGAATTCGGTACATAAGCCCTAAAGCAAAAATTAAGTACACTGTTCAAACAATGAAAAATGAAAGAAATTTTTTATAAAAACCCTGTAGCACAAAAAATAATTTAAGAAGAGTTACAAAATTGTAAAAAGAAAATGGCAGGATCTAAAGAAAACCCCTCAATATATCCTAACCTAACAGGTCTTGTTATTTTCAAACAATTGTAATTTAGCTCAGTTACGTGGATAATAAATCTCTCCTACCAATACAAAAAACAAGCATCCAGGCTGTAGCAAATATTACCTTCCTATGTATTCAATGTCATCTTGTATAACTCCTTGCCATGCTAATGAAAGAATTCCAAAATAAAAATTAATTACAAATTTTGATTTCAAATCTCTCTATCTTTGTGACAACTGACCTATGAACACTGATTCTGTCGTCTTTTAAATATTATGTGTATGACTAATGGCACACCGTACCCGCCGCTCATGTACAACAAACAACTCTTTAGAGGATGTGAAAAAAATGAAGCATCGTACAATGTCTTTCAATTGGATGCATTCGTTAATACAACAGCAATTTCGAATATAAAACAATTCCCAAAAGTTACACAGGCCATTGATGAAATTGATGTATCTGAACGTACATTGTTATCGTTGACACAGACAATACAAACCATATTGGAGAATATGTTACAAATGTCATCTTTTAATTTAACTACATATCGTACGACAATAGGAGCACCCACACCTGAAAAAGATTTGGCTACTTTTATTGACCAAATGCAAAGGGTCGCATTGCAGGTAAGACACAGAACTGTAGCAATTAAAATAAATACTTTTCTCATATAAAAAAAGTGAGACACACACGTAGTCAATAGAGTAAAAGGAGGAGTTAAAATTAAAAATAAATGTCATTTGGTTAAACTATTATATTTTTGTCACTAATGATGTATGTATATGACAGGAAATGCTGAAATGTATCTTTATCTCCTCTCAGCCAATAAAGTTCATATAAAAGTGTATTGTCACTTATGACACAACGTGTCATATAATACATGACTGTATGTCATAAAGAATGTTTCAATGCATTACTCGTTAAACTATAGTAAGAAATTCTTCAAATAATTACTATTTAGATAAAGGATAATGATAAATGACACATGTCATTGATAACAGAATTACATACATAAGTTGATAACTTGGTTTTAATACTGCCTAGTTTTAAAAGAAAAATTACATTTTTCGTCTCTAACGACAATTTTTTTTTTTTTTTTTTATTGAAAATTTAAAAACTCATATAGAGAAAATTAACAAAAAATTAAAATATAAAAAGTTTGTCGTTTATGCGATCACTAGCCAGATAAAATTATTAAAAACATAATTGAAGCATAAAAAGAATTCGTATTGCGTTTAAAAAAAATTAAGAAAGTCTCAAGTAAAATGAAAACGTGGCATAGCGGTTAGAGCGCTCGCACGGAAACTCAAACGACCGAGGTTTAAATCCCAGCGAAGGAGAAAAATTAAAAATTAAAAAATTTGCGGTTTTTCGAAAAATTATAATTCAAAAATAAGAGGTCTCCGACCACCTCCTTCAATAAGACCATCATCAAGAAACCGCTACCTGACATTTCCAGTCTATTCCACCAAAAACGAATGATCAGGAGTACAGCGCCACCTTCAGGAAATATAACGGCTAACCTGCTTAGTCACCATCCTCAGTGAGGGATCATTCGAAGGTGAAGGTATAACACTAGCCTTTGAGTGATCAAATTGACAGCAAGTTGTCCCATTGACATAAGGCGCTTAACATTTACATATTTATCTATACTTTCAAATTCCAATACGATGCACTGCATTAGTAGGGGTTTTATACCTGAGTATTGGTCTTAATAAAAAAAAATAAAAAATTTCATAATGTCACCACTGACACATAAAATCAAACTGACTGACACATAAAATAATTAAATTAAAATTTTAGTTTAAGTAGATGATGTTTAAAAAAGAAAAATTGTTATCTTACAATTATTGTTTTTTTCCACAAAGTTAGCAAAAACCTTATTTAAGAAAAAAAAATAAAAAATAAAAAAAATAAATAATTGAAAAAATAAATAATAAAATATTGTCTCCTACATCAAAATTTATTGAAAAATTTTAAACGATTCACTTAGCAAAGGACCAAGTCATTATGTCAGCCGTAGCAGATTTCGTTGATATCAAAATTACGAAAAACAATTAAGTTAATATTCTGATTTCAATAGACGAACTTTAAAAATTGTTATGCATTTGTCACTCATTAAAACATGATATAACGTGTTTCAAAAATAGTTTTTTGTGCGGTACTTTCTTGTCACATCTTACATTTACTTATATTTCCGTCAGCGTCAACAAACTCATATGATTAAGTTAGATGTGTTAAAAATCTTATAATTATGATATGACATATCACATACATACATATATTACATAGAAACTTAATTTCTACCACAAAATAAAGAATTCATATAATTTGCCAAACGTTAAAATTTGGACGTGGCTTATTAATAGCTTGGGGCTGATTTCTCAGAAACCAGCTTGTACTTGTAGTACTTCGGCGAATCAGAGGCAAAATGTGTGCTACAGATAATATGTAGACATTCTAGATAACCTTGCCTAAAAATATATTCAATATTATAAAATAAAAAGAGAAAAATTCACATTGCCAGTGAAAGAAACTTAAGAAAGATGTCCACACCTACAATTATTACCATACAATTGTATTGTCATCAATTAAGAGTGACAACAAATGTCAAGAGAAGTACAATTATTAGAATGTGTATTTGTAAGAAATTCCTGTTTACAAATTATTTTACACTTAGTACCGTGTATACCGTTTATATTTAGTCATTGGCTTGATAATGTGTTAAATAATGTACCTGAAGGCCTTTGCAACATATTACATACATACATACATACATACATACATACATACATAACTGGCCTTTACAACCCTGTGTCAGCTTCTCGCAGCACTCATGTTGTGTGTGTAAATTTTTATCCATGAGTACCGGGACCTACAGTTTAAAGTCGACTCCGAACGACAGAAGCTTTTTCATGGCAATTAATTACTCTCAGAGCTTTTGCCGGAAGACTGCAGAGAAGTAGTCGCCGAAAGAAATATTTTTTCATATTTCTTTCTTTTTTTTTCAAGATGTCGGAGCTGTGTGTCGAACCCAGGGCTCATGTCTTAGTAAGCCAACACACTAACCACTAGACCACGGCGACTACAGAAACAAGTACATACTTATGTAGTTTGTAATTAATATTTGCAACATATTAACACAGTTTATTTGAATAGAATGCTATTAATATTTTATATTATTTAATTTCAATCCTGTTTTATTTTGATCACCTTAACCAATTATAACGATATTACCATTTTTGTATTTAAACAGAGCAAAAAAAAGACTTTCAAATTCCATCTATTTAATAATCTCATGGTGCTATTAGTAAGTAGTTCTGAAAACTTACATGCCTATTAAAATTTACTGTGTGGTACAGTGCACTCTAAGTGTGAAAAATATATGTATGTGTTCTTACTAAGGTGCTTATATTACTTATGGGTGGATTAAAGATGGCAACCGAATTTTAGTGGAGGTGCTAATTGAACTACAAACAACTGGCTGTCAACTTTAAATATTTTACTTGTAAAAAATTTGGTTTTCAACTCCTTCAAACTACACATGGAGGTTCTTAAATTTAATATATAAAGCGGAGTAGCGTCTTCTATGAAGTCGAGACATAACTTCACTGAAGCATTTCCATTCAAACTTACGACATGTTTAAAACATTGCAGTTGTAGCACTTAAGCGCATTCAACTTTGACTTTAAACTCTTGCATCTCATGATGTATTTGATGCACGTACTTCTTACTAAATCAGAATTATTCTACAATACTTCATATATTCTGTCAAATAGACCAACAACAACTACAACTGGGTATGAACATTTTTATGCTTCTGCGACATATAACAATACGGACTATATTAGTGTATTGTATAGTGTAACCCGGGTTTTAAAAATAAAGTCTGGCTCTTAAATATTATATTTCAAGCCTCTCGTTTTATCAAAATCGTTTGCAGATAAAATTCAGAACAGTAGCATTTATACCAAAAATGATTTTTTTAAATACAGATAAACCTCTTACAACGCGGTTTCCTATAATGCGTCTTCGCTACAACGTGGTTCCCAAAATGCGGTCATTTTCTTACAACGCTACTCTTACAACGGGATTTTTACGAAATTTTTTTCAATTATTTACTCTTTTAATTTGAAAAAGGTTTTCTTGCCTAAATAAAATTCTCTGCCTTTTGTCCATACTTCGATTTATGCTACTTTCATTTGATGTAATAATTTTTTGTTAGTTTGTTGTCGGCATTACAAATAAAAGCATCAATTTAAAGCGTGTAAAAAATTGCGAAAAAATATTCAGTCTAATTTCAGTTAAATTACAAAAAATGTGTGAAACAGTTGTTGTTTTTTCGTAAAAGAGTTTTAATAAAATTATTTTAAGGTGAATAAGTAAGTTGGAAGAATACATTTTGGTGAACGACCCCTTAAGTGACAGAGCAGAAATATTTCAACGAAATCTCAAAATAATTTAGTTCCCTATCAAGAAATTTATAAAAATTTGTGAAATAAGAGCAAACAAACTTCAATGCACGATTTTTTCAAACCAATAATCGTCCAAAGGATGCCCCAATCTAACAGTGGATTAAGCTCAGATTTTGAACTAGTACGAACAAAACGTTCGAAACAAATCGTACTAAGTGATGAGGAGGAGTAGGAAGTTATCGTTCTATTTTGGTTTTAATTTATTAAATCTTTCAACTTAAATATTTTACGTAGAATTAAAATTTTATTTTAGTTTCTTTTGTTTTTGTTTAAATAAATGAAGTGTTATTAAATAACATAATATATATGTTCTTATGACTCAACAAATAAATATACAAAATTATATCAAGCACATAATTTTACTATACAAATTCCAATATTTTATTGAACATTTTTTTTTTACTTTGGAACCAAACTCAGATTTTTGTATGGAGTTAGAGTCTCCTACAACGCGATTTCCTATAACGCGGAGTTTTTCAGGAACCTATTCACCGTGTTGTAGGAGGTTTACCTGTACTTTTAAATCATTCAAAAATTCTTGCCTCTCTACCCTTTGCAGCCAATTAAAACAAAACTTAAATTGGTCATTTTAAAAGCAGCCAGGGTGTGGATTTTCTACAGGCTACGTTGTTGCAGTTTATTTAAAGGAAGAGAAAATAGATGCTATAAACTCTTTAATAGATGCTATAAGCTGTTCGTTTTATTGAAAATGTTCATTTCATTTTAATTGCTTTAAAAAACTAACATGATTACACAGTTGCATCATATAAAGCATTTTCACTTTTGCAAACACAAAAATTTGTGTAAATATTCTAAAATTTTGCTCTCAATTTTTATTTAAAAAAAAATTTCAACACTTGTAAGTAATTTATCAAATTTTCAGAACAATACCATCCTCTCTCTTGCCATCATGTTATCAACGCCAGTAAAGTTTTGTCCTGCAGTGAAAACTATCAAAACAGGCAGGCAGCATTAAATTCGAATTTCATTTAAAATTATATTTTGTTTTACTTCCTTTCTCTCTCTCTCTCTCTTTCGATAAGTAAGATTGTAGTTGATAATTGGAATAGTAATTCTTGTAAAAGAAATATTTTTCACAAAAGGAAAAGGAAAAAGCGAAACAAGACACATAAAAAGAGTAGTACAAACAAGAAATTATTTAAAAAATAACCTTGTAACACTAAAATATACATACATACTGATGTATGTATATAAGATAAGAGAGAAAGACAGACATAAGGATAAGAATGCACTGTCTTACAGTGTAACATTTATTGGTATAGATAAACTCACTAATTCCCAGGTGCATGCCAATCCAATAAACGTACATACGTACATATGTATATACTTATAGTATATGAATATATAGATTTCGATGTATGTATGTATGTATGTATGTAGATGTCCATATTACCTATTAATTTTTCCAGCTCTGAACTGTGATTTTCTGTGAAATGTAATTTTCATTAAACATCGTTCGGTCCTTTTTTTTGTTTTGTTTTGTTTTGTTTTTTTTTCTACTCTATTACTCTTATTCTTGTCGGTTTTCAAATATTTAATAGACTTTACATACATACATACTCGTATATAAATGTGATTTGCAGAACGAACAATGATTGGAGCAATTAATGGTAGCTGTTAACGAATTATGTATATTTGCTACAATAAGTTTTTAAAATGACCCCTGCACTCATGCAGGAATGATAGTGATATTAATCTGTTTATTAAAGTAGTACTGCCTACACTCTATCTTTTTACAAACAAGAAGCCTTGATTTGCATACTAAACTATACGCCCAGCCTAAATGTCCTAGACAAGGCAGTTGTTATACTGCATATATTTAACTACATTAATGCCGTTAGATAGGATCAGAAATATACATACATACATACATACATACATAACTGGCCTTTACAACTCTGTGTCAGGGTTACGGCCTAGCTTCTCGCAGCACTCATCTTGTGTGTGTAGATTTCTGTCCATGAGTACCGGGACCTACAGTTTAATGTCGACTGCTAACGACAGACTTGAGATGCTTGTGCATGGCAATTAATTACTCTCAGAGCTTTTGCCAGAAGACTGCTGAGAGGTAGTCGCCGAAAGAAATATTTTTTTTTCATATTTCTTTTTTTTAAGATGTCAGAGCTGGGTGTCGAACCTAGGGCTCATGTCATAGTAAGCCAACACACTCAACCACGGCAATCAGAAATATGCCAAAGAAATATATCAATAACAGATATTACGAATAAAGGAAAAGAAAGAACAATACTTTTGCGAAACTCTCCATCGCCTAAGTATATATGTATATGAGGTTGGTCCTTATATAAGAAAAGTTCCAAATACGAGTATATAAACAAAAATTGGTACCAATGTTCTATGGTTTCTTCACCATTGTTCTAAATTGGTTCCAAATATAAAAAAAATCTTACCAAATTGCAGATTTTAATTTTAACTGTCGGAGGGACCCGTGTTAATTTCAAAATTATAGGCTGCAATTTGGTACTATTTCTTTATATATTTGGAACCTATTTATAACAATGGTGAAGAAACCATAGAAGATTTTTTAAATAAGAACTACTCTGATGTGCATATGTACGTATATATAAAGCAAAATATCCTTCATAACAAGCAATGAATATTTTGTCGGCTCACATGAACATCGTCATGTGTATTTTTTACTAAATCGTCAGATAGAAACTGAAGTCTCTACAGTTTTCGGTACCGGTACGGTATGTAAGCAATTCGGGCATCTCGAGATGGTGCATTTCTCTGTTACTAATACGATCTACTCAACAATCGATTAAAGGCTCCACATAAACAGAAGTCCCTTTTAAGCTCTCTAATGCCTCTGTTTTACTCTGAGCAAACCGAGTAGAGAATTTTCCCAATTTTTTAGAAAGAAACTCCAGCATTGTACTTCAAATATATTACAAGATAGTGATTAGTCGTATTCCCCATAACGTTTAACAATTTTTTATTTTCAACATGATGTAAAAGAATTCGCATTTTAAAACGCACTGAAAAATTTAGTTTATGGTATAGTTGATTGAAAGAGTAGTAAAAGGGATTTGAAAAATTGGTTAAGAATATAATACTCCACTCTTAAATTTTCCACAGCTTACGTATGATTATATAGTCTATGGAAGAATAGTATATGGCAATTGGCAAATAACATTTTAAAATTGTACAGCCCAATCAAAGATCAGTTGAAATTACCTAATCGACTTATTATTTTTAATGAAACCGAAATTTAAATTATTATAAAGCATAAATCAATTTTGTGGTGACTTGTGTAAGGTTATAAATTAGCGAATAAAAATTACAGGGTAAACATTTATTTAGCTTTTCATATACATACATGCATACATAGTTCTGAGAAGTATTAATCGCTAGGATTTAAACAACCAATTGCGACTTAACATTATGGCCTCGTTAATGGTAACTTTGGGCCATTGTCTTATTATCAATTGCGAATGTCTTATCACTTAATTACGAATGGTAATGTAATTTAATTATAAAATACTATACAGTGCAAAGGCAAAAAAAAAAAAAACAAGAAAGAAAATATCTGCGTTTTAAATAGGATCCAAATCTAGAGTTTGCTGAGTTGATCTAACAATTGGGTATTATTTGCAAATTAAAATGGAATTAAATTGAAATCCAACATATTTTCTAAAACAAAAGCATAAAACCTAAATGTTAATATTCATTAAGCGAATAAGCAGAGGTTATAGCAATTTCAATTTTACTTAATCCGATCCACTAAATACAGTTTACGGATGTAGGGTATTAAAAAAATTTTTGTTCTGTATTCCTTCTTTCTTCTTCAATACAAAAGTGTAAAACCACTTGTTTTTACATTTATTATCTGATCTTAACGTTTTTCATTTTATTTGTTTTCGTCTTTCACCTTAAGATACAAGATGTGGCCACATCCTCACGTATGACAACATTGGGTAGTCGTTCGAAACGTTTACAGGCTTCAATACTACAGCCACTTGAACAATTGCAAAATGAGATACTTTACCATTTGACAGCGCTTGAATTACAGAGAGACCCTTGGGCCAAACAGGTTAATCAAACTCTCAATCACTTGCGCAATATACAGGAGTATTTGGAAAGGACAGCAGGAGAAATATGTCAAAACCAAACACGTATTTACACGGAAAGGTTTACTGGCTTTAAATTGAAAGACTTTACAATTAATTAGAAAATTTTCATTTTTTCTTTTAGACTTAAAACGTATTTAAGCAACGACAAGGCTACAATGTCCTCTCAGCTGGGAGAAACTACAGCCAGATGTCGTCCATTTTTTGATATATTCGATGCAAATCGTATATTTCTTTGTCGAAATATGATTGATTTTGTAAATGCCATATGGTTTTTTATCTTTTTAACTCTGCTATTATGGTCCATTGCTACACCGGTTGGTTTAAATCTATTAACTTTACAAAGGAAACTAAATGCTTTGAGAAAAGCAAAGCTACGGGCTGTTGAAAGAGCACCCGAATATGGTGATTCGTCAAATCGGGGCAGGAAAAGGGACCGAAGTTCCAGCACCCCAAGAGATAGAAGTACGAGTAGTACGGCTAGATCCAAGCCGCAATTGTAAGTTAACTTACATCGTTTTGGTTTTATAAACACAAAATGGTTTATCAAATTCAATTGTAGAGTACGTACTGCCACTGAAGAGACGTTGGATATAGCCATTGAAACACCCCCTCAACGGTCTCAAATGGGTCGAGAAAGAGAACGAGAACGTGAAAGATATAGAGAGCGCGAACGTGACCGTGATGGTGATCGCGAAAGAGAACGTTCTCGTGATAGAGAGCGTTCTCGTGAAAGAGAACGGGAACGCCAAAGTAGAAGTCGTGAAAGATCACAAGGCACATACGACCCGCGCAGACAAATGTAAGTTGTAATAACAAACAAATACAGTTCAAACGTTGTATAACAAAAACTATAATTAAGGCAACGTCAAGGAACGGAAGAGGAAATATTGGATTCATCAGGTCCCAGTCGAGGTACATCGTATGAACGTGAGGAAAGTCAGTCGCGCATGAGAAGTAGTAGTGGCCAACAGCAGCAAAGAAAGCAGCAGCAGCAGCAACAACAACAACAACAGCAACGTTCTAGATTTCAACAGCCACCACTATTGTAAGAAACTCAAAATATTTGCTATTAAATTGAATTGATGGTTTTTTTTTTTCAAGACGCCGTCAAGGTACCGAAGAATTTAATTTAGACGAAGACGAAACTTGGCAATCGACAACACAAACTGGACGTGGACGTAGCGAACCACGTCGCCTTGGTATTGATCGCAGTGAACAACAGCGGGGTAGACGTTCAGTAACACCTGTATTGCCGGTACGACCAGATGCCCAACCAGCACAGCCAAAACCCAGAACACCGACACGTTTAAAAAGTCGTGTATCACTTACAGGTCGTGCGGTATCAAATATTGTGCAAAAACGTGATGCCAATCGTAGTCGGGGATTGTAAGTTTAAGACTTCAGTTTTACAAAAAATTAAATATATCTATACATACAAATGTATATTAAAAACGGTTAAAAACCATTTACTTTTAGTCAACGCCAAGATACGGAAGATTTTAATTTGGACGATGATGACAACAGCTACAGTTATAGTACTTCGAGAAGTAATTCGCAGGCCGTACAAGCGTAAGGGAAATGGAATGTCTCATACCAGCGAAAAAATAACTTTAATTTTTACTCTATTTCTAGGGCCCGTCGTACCCCACCGCGTTCAGCACCACCACCACCACCGCCTCCCTCTAACAGGTTCTATTAACGTTATTAATTTTATATTTCAAACTAAAAATATAAATACAAATTTTCTTTGTACGTGCTTAATGCCCAAAATCTTCACTAATCTTCTTAATCTGTTTTTCGTTAAACGTTCATTCTTTTAGATTCCAAGCCAGTAGTGCACGTAGCGTACGTTGGCATGCGGGTGATGAGGAAATGGTATTTGAAGAATGTGATTCACCAAATCCCATGTACATGAGTCATGATCTCAATAATTAAAGGAGTAACAAAATTATGTTCAGAAAAGAGAAAAATATTTAAAACAAATGTAGAAAAATAATATTTGACCCATAAGCACGATTTTTACAACATTGTATTGTTTATAATTAATATGATTTAATTTTGTCTTTTCTTTTTTTTTTTTTGTAACCAATGAAAAAGTACATTTTAAAATATTATTTATAAGATATTAAAAAATAAAGAATATTACTATATAAATTGAATAATTGTGAAGCAGTGTAAACAGTTTGATTAAATTAATTTTTATTTTGTTTTAATACGTACGACATCGCGTATTATTTGATAAATTTAGAAAAAAAATTAAAATAGATTCTGGTTTTTGAAGAGCAAATTTAATGAACAATATTATTGAAATTGAAATAAAAAGTAGTAATTCAAAATAATGATACGAATTTTAATACATACATAAATTAATTTTTGTGTTGCTCTGATAAGCGGAACTATCGGATATATTCTTTAAGCCGAAAACGAGAGATTTTGAAATCGGATGAAATTTGAAATTTAGGAAAAGCAAAGAATTTAATATTTCAGAGGCAAAGGGATAAACTTTAAGTTTTTTATTTAGCAATTTGTTTAGAAAACGAAATTTTGTTTTGTGTTTTGACCAATTTGATGATTTTAGATTTCAGAAAATACAAAAAAAAAACTGACTTGACTTGATCAAATAACTTTTGTAATTACTTTAAGCGTTTTTCCGTTTTCCTTACTTTAAAACTATTGGCACTTCAGTTTAAATGGAGTTGCCATTGTAAACAGTCTCAATTCGCCGCATAGTATTGCCATATTAATCTCAGTTAATAAATCTTTTGTTTTGTTTTATTAATCACCCTCTCATTCACTACTTTTTCAATAAGTAAAGAAAGACGAACAGCGCGTAGAATTTAGTTAAAAAATGAATTAAAAATTTGTGAAAAATATTTAGTTATTAGAAAATTTGGTGCTTTATGTTTTATTAAAAATTATAATTAACAAATACTAAACAATTGGTTAAAGTAGAGAAAACGAATAAAAAAACAAAAACAAGTGCAATAAGAACAACAATATACATACAAATTTATATTATTTTTCCCTAATTTGTGGCAGAACACAAAGAAACTGCAACCAAAACGAAGATAAAGTGCAGTGAAAACACAAAATAAGAGGAATTATTTTTAATGGTGTCGCAAAGAAAACTTCTTTCTTTTTTTCTTCAATTGGATTAAATGAATGTATAAACCTTTTTTGTGAAAAAAGTTTAGTGTTTTTGAAAAAGGAAAAAGTAAGTCTATATTTTAAAAATATGTACATAAATAATTGTTTATAATTAGTGGGGGATTTTTCTTTAGAATTTGCTGTAAGCCAAAAAATTGTCAAACTTCTTTTTTATTAATACATACATACATATGTATGTACATGCAAGATATTATTAATGTTCTTTTTTGTTTAAAGTGATATAATGTCTTTTGAAATTAAAACAAAAGCTTCTTAAATTTTATTTTTATCTCATAAAATTGCACACTGTTTTTTGTTCTTTTTGGTATTCTGCTTACAGCAAAAATTATATGTTGAGGTAGCTGTAGTGGCACGACCACTTGTATTTGTTGTTAAGATGTATGTATGTATGCCTACAGAAAATAATGGAAAAAATGACAATTGTTTTTCTGCGTTTTTATATTTAACAGCCTTGATACAGATAATTTTGTGTTACTTTCAAGAAAACAAAATATTTTGATAAATTATTGTCTAATTTTTAATTACACAAATATTTTTTGAATTTGCAAAAGTTCATTCAACTTTTTTTCAAACGTTTTTGTTGTTGTTGTTGTTTATCGCCGTATACCTTAAGCATTTAAAATTTACAAATTAGCACTTATACAGGGACAACTACCTGTATTTATTAAAATTGTTTTTGTTGTTATAATTTTGCCGCATTTTTTCCCCCTTTTTTAAATTTTGGTACTTACTGTTTCTGATTTTTATACCAGCAAACATTGTCATATATAAACTTTTATATTTAAAGGCCAATGGAAAAATTTTTTTAATTTTAATTTATTTTTTCGTAACTTATATGCAATTTTCCCATGATTTGTTTTTAATTTTAAAACAACAACAATAATTTATACGATATTAGTTCGGCAAAAGCACGCATATTGACTAGATCTTTTTGAAGCAATTTCATACATTGTATGGCACATTGTAGACCAACTATAATAAACCGTGCTTTATTTGTGCATTTAAGTTTTTATCTTTAATACTAGCACGAAAATTAAAATAAAAATTGTATATAGGTATTTTTTTAAGCCTTAAAAAAAGTCCTATTAAAAAAATGTATGCTTATATGTAAGTATGATTTTATATTTATTATACAATGCATGCTAGTTCAAAGCAATTAAAAAAAATAAGTTAACAAAAAATGGAGCTTGGCACAGATTCCTCAGTTTGTATCTTTCTTTTTTTAATTTGTTGCACATATTAAAATGTTTTTCTTCATTTAGTCCACAGGCCTTTGAAATAATTTATTAAAGAAATTGTTTTTAATAAATAAGCTTAAGAGATTTTTATATAAATATAAATTTTGGTGGTAAATGTATTTTTAAATGGTCTTCAATTTTTAATTACTTCTTAATTGTTTACTGGGATACTAAGTTTACTGTGAATATCATCACATTGTTTTTATATTTTTGTGCTTTTTTCTTACTCACTTTTTCGCTGCTTTGATTTGTTGTTGTTTTTCTGCCTGCTAGTCAAACAAGTGTCTGTTATAAATAGTTTTGTTGTTTTTTTTATATTTTTTGTGTATGAAAAAATTTTTTTTACATAAAACTTAATCTCGTCATTTGAAATTTGGTTATAAAGTAAATACTTTACTTTATACACCATTTATCGATCACTTAAAGAAAAATTTAATGATTAATATTTTGTTTAATAATTTATTCACAATTAAAAAGGGTCAATGAACTTGTTAACGCACGTAACACATGCACCTACGCGATTGCACTATTGCAAAGTTCATCGTTAGATCAGGTTGTTGTACCTTTAAGAAGGCTGCCAGATCTGGCTAAGCATAAAACGCTTTTTATTATTGTTCTAATTTTGCTGCTTTTTCTTGTGTTGTTTTTAGAAGGTTTCACAGACATACATTTCTATTATGATATCTTTTTAACTTTTAAAACTTAAAAACAATATTGATAAAAACGTGTTTGTCCGTCAAAGCTGAATATATAAATATACATTTAAATTTTGGATCACATATTAACTTTTTTACTATTTTCCAATCAGCACAGATATCATCTAAAATAGAAATTGCTTCATAACAGTACCTCTAACATAAAAAACGTCAAAAACCCGCATAATAAATTTAAAATTGTTTAGGAATTAAATCACATTAAATTTATGGCTTATGATAAGAAAAAAATCTGAACGTTTCTAACTACCTGACCAGCCAAAAACAAAACTTATTAGAAATTAATCAAACTTTTTTTAAGGTGCAAATATTAAATTCAAAGATTTTTGCAGTGACAATAATAGGCCGTATTCCAATTGGCGACGTCGTCGTCGTGTAACGACATTTTTGTAATAGATTAAAGGCAGGGGAAACATCTTTTCTTTATTCTGGTACAAAAACGTCGCCAGACAACAACGACGTCGCTAACTTGAATAAGGCCGAATGTAAATAACGGTACTTGCGTTCTATAGTGATGGTCTTTAAAGAATTTACACTTTGATTTAATTTTGATTAAACATCGTTTCTAATTATAAGGCCACCACTGTATGTATATACTTTTACGATGATTTAACATTTTCAGATTCATGTTAACATTGGGGTAAAAAGCCCGAATATGAATGGCACACTGTCTAACTACTGTGGACAATCGCTGAAAGAGGTTTTGGAAATAGGGTCGAATTCAATGCGTGCAAGACTCAATGATGATTTCTAAAGCATAGGTGTGGTGATGCAGTTTTGTCATCTTTTAGTATGCCTAATATAAATATAATAATAATAATATAATTAAATAAAATTGACTGAAGTTGGAATATAAGGCTCATGTACATATATGCAGATGCTTTAAAGTCTATTTTGGGGCTTCTCGACCGAGTACAGGAGAGGGCCAAAATGCACTACGAAGAAAACACGTTCTTTAATAGTTTAAATTAAATATCCACAAATACTACCTCATTTTTCCATTCCTCCCAATAACCTATTTCCCTAGACCAACACAATACACCGTACAAATAGAAGTCAAATTTTTTAGGCAGAAACGAAATAAATTCTTTTAAATAGTCTTTAACTACACTTGCAACATACCGCCGTGTTTTCTTCGTTCAATGGTCTTAAAGTTGCTTCATTTACTCACAGTTGACGTCGATGTCGTTCTGTGTGACAGTCCTATTGGGATTGAAAGTCCTATTGGGATTATGTATTTATCAGGTGGCAAGAAGAGCTCAGGTATTAAAATTTCACATATTTACTACACCAACAAAATGTATCACTTTTTAATTTGCTGCCTAATTTTTATATAAATGTTAAATTCGCTAATCAGCAACGCAATTTATTATTTTTATAATGAAACAACATGCACATAGGGGTTTTAACTTAATCCCATACGACAAACTCCAGTAGACTAATGGGTAGTACTTAAGTCTACTAATATAAAGATCCTAGGTTAGATTTCTATAAGAAATGCTGGTCTAAAACATCCGTTTAATAAAAGAAAAATCAATACAAACAACTTAGGAAGGCAATTCCAAAATGTTAAGCCGATGGAAAGATTGATACGAGCAAAGGGAACGATAGTACTTTAACAGGTCTCCTCTCCCATGAATCAAATATAATTCATTCTTTATTTGCTACGTTCATGTATCATACAATATGATCAAATTTGTAGGTAATTTGAAAACCATTTTTTTATATTTTTTTGTTAAGAAGTGTATCGAAAGATATGTATATTCGACATTACTACGTTTAATTACAATTTTGTAATAGATTAAAGAAAATTCTTTTTCTTTACTCTTAGGCTATTACAAAAATGTTTTCAGAGGACAACGATAACAGTAATTAACACGATGATTTCGGAATCGGCTATAGTAACTGAATATGAAGAAAAGTTATATTTCTAATTTTTTATTTTATTTATTAAAAAAGGGAATGTGTGCTAAAAAATCATTTTACGAGTTTTTTTACTTTTTCAGCCTCTTTGTTAAGAAAAAACAAAAGAAACAAATCTCTGCGTCATTAAAAAAATAAATAAAATCTTTTGTCAATAAAAAGTATGTCGATGACCATAAATAGTTTTTAATGTCAATGTCTATCACGAAAGTGCATTGAAATTCATTGAAAAATAAAATAATTTGTGTTTTTAACAGTTTTTGTTTTTTTTTAATATTTTTAAAATTAAAATAAAACGTAACTTTCTACAAAAAAAAGAAAAATTTAATATTAATATTATTTAATAATTTGTATGTCTTTCCTATTTTATAGTATTTTGCCAAACATGAGTTTACATAGTCGTAGTTCTAGTGAAATGGAAACCACACCATATGGTGATATTATACCGGTATTTCGTAGAGATTTACATAGAGATTTCGATTTTAATGATGTTAAGCATAAAGTCAAAAGCCTGTTCACTGCCATCGAATATGATTATATAGAAAAAGAGGTAAATATTTTGAAATTATTATTTTTTTTTGTATTAAAACGTATACTTTACAATTAATTTTCAGACGGGAGAAGCTCAAATTTTACATTTAATATGGATTTTACAAAATAAATCAGATGTCATTATAACACAATTTTTAGAAATAATAAAAGAAGAATATAATTGGATTGTTGTTAAAATCAGAGAAGAAATAAATGATCACAAACCAGATACTTTAAGATATTTAGAAAATCTTAAATCCATACAAAGAGATAATCAAAATCATACAGACTATAATGTTCATCGAACAAAGCAGGTAAATTGCAATATATATATTCTCCCCCTAATCAGCTAATGATAAGATTAGAAAAAGAATAGAAATAAATAAAACGAATCGTATTAATTACTATTTAAAGTGTTAATCAATAATATCAGCAGTATATTAAAAATTTTTTTTCTATTAAAGATGACTAATAAAAATTTTATTGACTATTTTAATAAGATATGTATGCACACATACAAATAGTGGGTATATGCATAAATTTTCATCTCCTATATTGAATTCAATTTTTGCAATGATTAAGAAGAAATCGTGACGTGAAAATCACTATTTTAATACTGGAATAAACGCAAATAAATTAATAAATTTGTGTCGGTATGAAAGTGTAGTTTAAGTCAAATAATTAAATTTTAAAATATTCTCAAATTTGTGTAAATTTTACAATAATTTAAGATTTTGATAATATGCTTATTAGATAGCAAATGTACACTCCATAATACTTTATATTATAATACTGTCCTGACTTTTATGAAGCTCCAAAAATACTAGATTTTTTTGAGCTTATATCGACTTAAGCTATTCTTCCATACTATCACAGAAATAATCATATACTATATAATAATCAAACATTTTTTTTTTCTTTTTTTAAGTGATTTCAATCGCCAATTAATTACTCCTAATAATTGCTTAAATTATAAATAATGTGTTAATAATTTGAATAATAAATACTCTCACATATAGGGTGGCTGATAAAGGTTTTGTGATTGATTGTGTTTTTTTTTTTTTTTAATTGGATTTGATCGGCTCTGGATTAGAGTCAGTCCATATTCCAAAATTTTGTCTGATATAAAGATTTATATCATATAATTATTAAATGATTTTAATAAATTCAAATCTTTGTGCAGAATTGTCTGCAGTAACTGTCGACTGATACCCATCTGAAGAGATAATTTCCTTGTTAAAATGCAGCATTATCTCTTGGGTTCTTACTGTAAGATTTCTATTGTACAAATAAGTTCTTCCAACAGAGAACCGTGCCCTTAAAAATTCATGCATATATACGTGTGTTAACATTTCAATTTTGATTTATTTTTTCTAAATTTCACCCACATTCTAAATTTACAAAAAAAAAACAGATAATAATTGATAACATATAAGAAAAATTATTATACCTTATTTCAGTTGCCGACGTCTTCGTTGTCTTACGACATTTTTGTTATAGATTAAACGCAAGAGAAATATTTTTTCCTTATTCTAACCAACTGGAATAAGGCCTGTTTTATTTTGATAGCACGTTTTATCAGCTCTTCCTGTATAAATATGTATGTGGCATAAGACTAACTAACCTCTTCTCACAGTTTATTATTATTTTTTTTTAATGTAGGTATTATTAACAAAAAGTAAATATTATTAGCCTTGAAAACCAGAACAATAAAAAAAGAAAATAAATGAAATGAAATAAATGAGGCCTGAATTATTCATAATGTCAATACCTTTTTTGATTGATATCACGTTCTTCTTTTTATCAATTAAACAGAGAAATTTAACAAATTGATGTGTGTTTATATATACATAAATAGTACATATTGATATTGTATTATTATTTATATTGCTGATTATATAACGTGTTGTTTATACATATGTATGTATGTACGTAGAAGTTCGATAATATATTGGAAATACAAAACCATTAGCATAATATATTTTTTTTTTTTTTTTGCATTTAAACGTTTTTAATTTCTTTGCGCTCTTAATATAAAAAACGTTTGTTCATAATTTTTTATTTTTCAAAGACAATTTTGCTTCCCTTGAAGTTATCGCATTAATAATTCATTCTGGTATATGATGGAAGTCGATTTCGATCAAAATTGATATCGATTGAAATTTCAAGTCGCTACAACTTCCAAATCTGCAACGATTAGGAATTCTGTTTTTATTTATTTCAATTTCGAATGAAATCGTTTTTCATCACATATCGGTATAATTCGATTACAGGGCAAAAAAAAATGTAGCCTCATTGTCACATCGGCTTATAGTTTTGAGTTATACGGATAATTAATGTAGGGGAACTCAAATAAAATAAATAAAAATAAAAAAGAAAGTTAAATAAAATAAAATAATTAGACCCCTACCATAGTGTTGCCACCACCATGCTGAACTAGTTTTTTATATCTTAGGTATGTCACATGTTTCAGTTACTGTTGTTGTTTACCAAATAGTATAATTTTGATCTCATCATTAAACACAATATTATGCCACATGCTTATAGATCATCTTGAAATTTGTATTACGAAGCAAAGAAAAACAATTTAATAAATCAGCAGAAACTTCTCTGGATGATATGAATTGGTTTCTTTTAAATTTTAATTTGATTATAAGTAGGTGGGTGCGTTTTTTGATCTTTTAAATATTTTACAAAGTTTTTTGTGGCTTCAAAGTGTTTTGGACAAGACACAGTGTATCTAAATGTGTGACAATTAACCGCAAAAGTATTCCTTTGCTCTATCTATTCAATTTTTGTTAGACTTTCTTTAGAACTTGCATTCCTATACGAACTTTTTGTCTCAATAATTTTTAGATTTATTTGCCTTCAACATATTATATTACAGATAAGGAAAGCATATAAATAAATACAACCTAACGGTACGGTCAAATCTGTTCCACTTACCATTCTCTCTTATTTTCCTTCATCCAAAAACTTAAGATTTTATTTGACTTGATTTGGCGTACTATTGAGTCTTCGTTTGTCAGCTTTATATAAAACTTACGAAAAAGTCATAGAGCACAGAGTATAATAAGCTGGATATTCTGGCCTAACACAATAACAAACTTAGAGCTCTGAGTTTTATTCATCTGATTATGCCCTGTGCTCTGTGACTTTTCTGTAAATTTTATTAAATTTCCGTTTTCTCTATATTTTCCAACCCTGTTTATTTACAAACTCGTACAGACATATGTATGTACATATGATTTATAAAATCTTACTTATCCATAATGTAAATTTGTTATTTTTAATTTTTTTTTTAATAATATGATTTTCTTTTTTTGTAGTTTCTTAAATTACGCTCTGCCTTACGTAAACTTAATCCCAAATCTGGCCTAAATAGTGTCATTATTTTGGGCGATTTGGGTAGTGGTAAGAAGTGGATATCTCTTGATGTCATTTCTGATTATGATGTTTTAAAATCTATGAATTTTAAAATATTTTGGATTGATTGCTCTCTTTGTACGTCCCTGTCTGAGGACTATAACGCCCTAAAAATTCTCATGCATAAATTAAATCCTCAACATTCATGTGATGATTTTCAAATAAGGGAAAATCTACTGCCAAATATGATTATGAAATTAAAGGAACAAATAAAATTAATTTTAGAATCTAAAGAATATCGTAATTGCCTATTGGTATTGGCGAATGTACGTAATGTTAAGTGCCAAGAAGCCTTTAATTTAGGCTGTAAACGTTTAATAATAACACGTAACAAAAAGGTCAGTGATTCATTGTCAACCAAATTAAACACACACATAACACTTGATGAAGGTTTAAAGTTAAAGGAATTCCATTTCTTGCTGGATAAATATATAACCACCTATAATTGGCGTATTGATAATACCGATTCGGCTAATGATATATTTTATATGAGTAATGGTGACCCATATATGCTCAGTACTATAGCAAGAAATTTAAAAGAAAAAATATCCAATTGGAATGAATGGTTAAGAAATCTTAATAACTTTCAGTAAGTAATAGTAAAAAAATGTATTAAAACATAATATACATATTGAGTTTTCTCTTTTACAGAATACCCGATGCGAAATTTCAACGTGATGTTGAAAATTCCTTGAAAGTTTTAACGCCTCAGCAATTACAATTATACGCCACCTTAGCCATTTTTCAATATTGTACCCAAATACCAGTTAAGGTATTTATTTCGTTCCTTTTCTTTTAATTTTTTTTATTCTATTTTAATTTAAATGTTTGGTTTTTTGTTTTCAGCTATTAGCTTATCTATGGAACAAGCAATTGTTTGAGGCTGAAGAGATCATTACAAAATTCCATATAAATTCTTTTGTTCAAAAGAATATTTTAGAAGATAATGATACCATAGTGTGTAGCCTGAAGTATGTCTACAGTTCGTATTTAAAAAATTCCAATAAAATACAAAAACTTATAAATCCCCAGGAGTTACATGCACGCATAATTGATTATTATCAGTAAGTGTTTATACATATATATAAAACATTAAAATTTATATATAAAAGGCAAAACTATGTAATTTATTTGTTGAATTTTTTTTCTATTTCACTAGAATTGAAGAACATTTGAATATACGCAAAGATGTCGATTTAGATTTTGGTGCTCAACATGATGGTTATTTCTTTCGTTGGATTGGCTATCATATCTATGGTGCTCAATATGTTCATTTGTTTCCAAAACTATATAAAGATTTTGGTTTTTTGGGTCAAAAGATGCGTTCTGTTGGTCTTCATAATACTTTAGCCGATTTGCGTTGTTATGATAGAGAGATATCATATGATGATAGAACATATTCATTTAAGAAATTAAAAGCTTTCTTAGCAAAAATTGAGGAAAAAATTCTACACTATCCAGACTGTTGTTTATTACAATATGCTCTGCTATCCGAGGAGTTTATAAAAGATTTGGCTTTACAGCAGATTGAGAAATTTCCACGTCGTGTTTGGTTAACGGAAAGGTAAGTATTGAGCTTAATTTCTTGTATTTGAATTTAAAAGAAAAAGATGTGCTTAAGAAATTATCTTATTTAGAAGAATATTTAAATAATATATATATTTCTATTTATTTTCTTTCCAGAGGACAATATCATCAACGGCGTTTTACCATAAGCCTGCCTTATGAGCCCAAACTTTTACGCATATTAGAACACGATCTATGCATTGTAGTCTTGGCCAATGACGATGTTTATTTAATGGATCTTTCCTTAGATTCCACCTGTAATCTTTTGCCATTAGTTGAGTCAACGGGTACAGCCAGTATAACTGATATTCAAGTTTTTGATCAAAAAAATCATATTTTAATTATTAACAATTATGGCCAATTAAAATTGTGGGACATATCCGTAGAAAAAAGGCATATACTGAATCAACGGCGTGGTTCTGATGCCTCCAGTTATGACAATAAATACAGCTGTACTAATAAGCGTTTAACAGCTCGTTCTTATAAGCAGAATATTAACGATTACATCTCTTATTTTAATAAAATTGTGGCATTTAATTTGGTAAAAAATGACTCCAGAGATATATTGTATGTGGTTCTCGACAGTGGTTTTGTAAGATTTTTCGATTGGCAAACTAAATGTAAAGAATTCAAAGAGAACACATATCAGATACCTTTACAAACGGGTATTAAAAATATCCATAGCATTTGTAATATTAATCAAACACATTTTATGATTATACACTATGACACAGCGAAGAACAATGCCATGAAAGTGACATTTTTAAATCGTGTTAATACCGAAAAGGAATCAAAAACTTTCAATTGGCCTGAAAATGTTCAGCTGGTTTATTACAAAGTTTGTGGCGATGTTATCATATTTGTATTCAATAAAGTTGTTTTACGTTTAACGCTAACTTTCAGACCTTTCGATGGCCATTTAGAATTGCTTTACACTAGTCCAGATTGTCTTATTAACTGTGGTAAATTGTTAATTGAAAATCAATATCTAATGTTGGGCACCGAGAGAGGGCTTTTGATTTATGATATTAAAAAGCGTACAGTGAAATTACACAGTAGTGTTAGCGAAAATATTAGCTGTTTGGATAACTATGATTTAGATGATGATGAATATAAATCGATGATTGTTTGTGGCTGTACTAATAAGACTATTGTTTATATATTTGGTTTACGTATGCTTAACGATGAAACATTAGTGTGGGAGCACAGTTGCATACATCGTTTTGAAGAATTCGCACACTTAGAACATCATAAAAATACCAGATTTTTGGGTCACAATTTATTTGATGTATCACAAGAAAATGAAACTTTATATGCTGTAGATTTAAAGAATAGGGTAAGTAATACGTACGTATTTTATTTAAATCTGTTGCTTTTTAAGTAAAAAGTAATAATTTTAAAAATAGCCATTTTTTTTATCAGACACGCCTTATGTGAGTACTAATTACAAATTAATTTTGAAGTTTTTATAATCGTAACTTAGCAGTAAATCAATTCTGATTTTCTTTATCGACGGAATTTTTTTTTGTATATTGTTTTCCAAAGTATTTTTATTTTTGCTTTATAACACATATTACCCGGTACACATGGATAAAAATTAACACACACAACATGAGTGCTGCGAAAAGCTAGGCCGTAACCCTCCCTGCAGTGCTCTGGACCGGTCCCAAATTGGTACTTTCACCTATCACTAAGGGACACTGTTAGTCTTTTTACCGGTAAAACGACCGGAGATTTTAACATGTGGTAGTCGTAGAAACAGTCAATTGACCCCCCTATAGATAACTATGGGACAGTCTGTTTACCGGTGCCACAGTATCAATCCCGTGGTTGATGCCGTCGAACCAGTAAATTAACTGGTTAATTTGGTCTCGTGAAAGAAATAGTGCCACAGTATCAATCCCGCCAGAACAATAACTGGAGCATATATTATGTGCACAACTCACAAAATAAATGAATAACGGATTATTTTTCTGCATACACATTTACCTCACATAGCAACAAAATTCAACTTTCATTGACAATGCTTCTGACTACAGGCATAACTTCAAATTAACACCTCTTCGATAACAAAGGGACAGAAAAGTGTGAATTGACACTTATTCGATAACAAAGGGACAGAAAAGTGTGAATTGACATCGCGACCGACAACGTTGAGTCAGAAAAATAACCGAAAAATGGGTCAATTGACAGAATAAAACTGCAGGGCTGACACAGGGTTGTAATTGTATGTAACACATTAAAGCCAGGTGCTGTTTTTGGGCGCCCTATCGGATTATATCTCAGTACATTGCTTGACTTCCCAAACGCGCCCATTATTGCAATTCTTATTAGGGACCCGTTTATGTAACAGCTAGCTAGCGCACCACTTGGCATCAGGGTCGTAATGAGTACGTTCCAAATGGCTCTGGACATCATTCACCGTCTAATAGAGGATTTTTTGAAGAGTACGGCTCAAAGAAAGACGTTCAGACTGAGAGAATTTCTTCTTGTTAGGGAATTTTAAAACGGGACATACTAGGAGTCGTGATGAGTTTGGGTTTGAAGTTCAAGAACTGTACATGGGATTGCACTCAAATTACATCAGGACTTTAATTTAAATTCTTAGTAGACAACTCTCGATTGAACTTGGGCTATTTTTAAAAAAGTCTCGATGATAAGGCGTGGGAGATGAAGAATATGCGGTCTTATATACTAAATGATGAATGTTGCGTTCTTCACATTGAAGTTCGGAAATTTTCAGGGACTTGGTGCTCGTAAGGGCGGCCGTTGAATGCACTTAATGGTTTAGAGTGCAGTAGGAAATTGAGGAAACTAGTGACGGGTATTGTTGGCAATGAGATACTTAACGAACTAGCTCCAAGTGGTACATAAATGTACAGCTTTTTGGCGAAGACAAACAATAGGATCTTATTTTAGGGTCGTTACAGAGTGCACATGGAATAGAGTGATTGCTAGAGCATTGTAGGCAAAGTGACAATTAAAGATATTGTTTTTTCATTCTGCTGAGAAAAACCAATTACACTTCAGCGCTTCAGTGCCCACATGACTAGGCATAAAGACCTACTCTGCATGTGGCAAACTCAAATGTTTCTTCCGGGTATGTGTTAATTACTGGTTTCTCCCTGATAGAGGAGATGATGAGTAAATGAAACATAGTCGCGTCATATATTTTTAGGAAGTGCAAGGATGTAGAGAAGTAGAATGCGGTGACTGCAAGCCATGTTCTAAAGGGACTAGAGGAGATTATATCATAGGTTACTGCAATTGAAGCTAAGTCTTGCCTTTTGCATACTTCTTTCCTTATTTTCTTACGTTCTCTTCCTCGTATTCCTCGACTTTATGTTAATGCTTCACAATGAACCGATGGGACTCGGAGTGAGGGCATAGTTTTGTTCTACACTTCATTTAATACTAAACTTTGTTCTTAAAAAATGTTAAATATTCCATCCTGAACCAGCTGAACGTTTACGTGCTCTCTGTAGGGGGTTCTATATTAAAAATATTTATTAAAATTTGTCAATTAGCTCCTTCATACTCTGACATATGTACGTTTGGTTAGGAATGGCGGAAAGACAAAAAATATATATATTTTTTAATTTGGTGAAAAATAAAAACTGCCTATAAAATAAAAGTATTTCTCTTGCAGACCCATCAAATCTGTTGCACCGAGACAAAGAATTGGTCCATTCTACCTTCATTGGATACAAATCATAAAATCATTGCCATTAAATGCTTTAAAGATTCTGTACTTGTGGCATTAGAAAATGGTGACATCTATGATTTACAGGAACAGCATTTAGTTTTCCAGGCATCTAAAAGTGCTGTAAAACAATTTCTATTGAAAACCGTAAATGATAACATATTAATAACCTCATCAGCTGAACAGATGACATATATAACGGATATAACAAATGAGGAAAAAAAACAAGAGATAAAAGTTCTTACGAAATACGGTGCCATGATATTCGATAAACATCTGTTAATAGTTAATAACTATGGAGCAGTATTGGTGAGTATATTATTATATATACAGGAATATTGTTTACAAGTTATACGAGTATATACATATTTTCTTATTTCAGTTTGTTGATTGTGAAAATAATTTTTCTGCAGTATGCAAAATAGGTGCTAACAGTCTTTTGGCCGATTGTGATTTAAAAAATAATATTTTATTTTTGGGTTTTTCAGTCTACAATGTTCATGTAAGTAAAAATTAATGAAATGCTTAACGAAAAAACTGCATTTCTTCGTTGTTTTTCTTTTTTTTCTCTCTTATTTATTTGAGTTATAAAATTATTTACTTTCTACAGTTTCTTTTCGATTATTTCTAAACTATTCTTATGGCTTATTTAAAGACTTTGTTAAGGTAAAAATTATTTCAAATATATAAAACGCGTGTCTATACATATTAATGTATGAATGTGTGTATTGTTGTCCAATAATATTACAATAAAAACACCTGCAAATTACTCACTTAATTTAGATAGAATCTTATAATTGGTTTCTAACTAAAGGTAGCATCCATATCCGTACTAAATTACTGATTTTTTAATATCACAAACTATAAATAAAATTAAACATCAAAATAATTTGTTAAACAAAAGAGAGTACACAGCACACACTTTTTAACATAATTTTACATCGAAACACGAATATACATTACTGGTATTTTTAAGTAAATATTTTTGTAGAGAATTCCCTGCATAAAATAAATAATGAAACATATAGAGATTAGAAATAAAAGAATAAATCTAATGTATAATAATATAGCAGGTGTATTTTTGCCGCAACTCCGGTTATAGGCTTTTGACACTTGGTCACATCTTTCATCAATTCACAAAGATGTTAACATCTTGTTATAAGAAGTATACGGGGCTGAATGTTCAACATCTTTCAACATCTTTAAAAGATGTTCCTATCTCATTTTGTTTCATTCAACATCTTGCGGTAATTTTTGTGTCATCACTAAAAAATGTTCTACCATCACTAAAAAAAAACACATGTGTCAAAAAAATATACAATGAGCGTCGGGGGTTTACAATACAATACGTTTGACAAAAAGAAATATTTCATCATCATCGTCTTCGTTCTCGAACATGTCGTTCACTAATTTTGCATATTGTGGTAATAATTGTCTTTGATTTTGAAGGGCAATTATTAATCCAAGTACTGCAAAATTTTTAAATTCCATTTTATTTAATTTTAATTTCTTCAAATTCTTTTGCGTACTCAACTAGAAAAAATATTACAGATGAAAGATGTTGCAATGTAAACAAGTTTTTTTCAATTTTTAACATTTCCCACGCGTTCCTTTAAGATGTGAGCAAGTGTAAAAAGCCTATTAGGAAATGCAAAGTGCCGCATAAAAATTTTGAAATTTTTGACCATTGCCTTGATCTGTGCCTGAGTTTGAAATAAACACGTTACAGTGCAATTGTTCGAATTTTATGAAAAATAATATAATAACCCTTAAATACAGGATTCACACGCTTAAAAGTGAAATTCTTTTATTGTTGCTTGAATTATTAAAATATAAAGTTAGAACTGAGATCCTAAAAAAATCATGGTTGTGAATTTTTCGTTTGTCAAATTTCATGAATTTGAAAGAATAAATTTTTTAGTACCTGCATATGTATATTGGTACTTGTTTTAATATTTTATTGTCCTTTACAAAAAGTTCTTTATTATATAAGTAAAATAGGTTTAAATGTTTCAAAGTTTTAAGAAGGAATGAAAAAATTTAAAATCAAAGTTGAAGTAAAACAAAAAGCTTACTACAACGGCATTCACATTGTACAGAGCTACCATATATCACCAACACTCCTTCTCAATGTGAATGTCGTTTTACAAAGAAATTATATAAATTTCATTAAATTCATAAAGTAAATGTGCTTCGTCCTTGGCAGATTCTTCGTGAGAATATCTGCAATCATATGCTCGCTTGGACAGTACCTCAAAGTCACCTCCTGGTTTTTTACGACCTCACGTACATGATGGAATCTGATATCTATATGTTTCGTTCTCTTGTGAAACACAGGATTTGTGGCAAGTTTTTCTGCACCTTGATTGTCAATATTTAGTAAAAAGGATTCTCCAGATGAGAAACCAATTTCCATCAAAAGACGTCTTAAAAAGATTGCCTCCTTAGCAGCATCGGACATGGCCATATACTCGGCCTCTGTGCTACTTAAGGCCACACATGTTTGCTTTCTCGACTCCCATGACACAGGACACTTTCCGATGAAAAATATAAAGCCGGTGTACGACTTGCGGTCGAGAGCATTACCGCCCCAATCAGCGTCGACGAAACCTTCCATTGATTGTTCACTCGCCTGGTAAATAATTTTCTTATCAATTGACCCTCGTAGATATCGTAGTATACGTTTAGCTGCTTTCATATGCTCTACATGAGGATTTGAATTGCACTGCGATAGTTTCGACACAGAATGTAGAATATCTGGCCTAGTTGTAATGGCTAGATACATTAGCGCTCCAATTAATGACTGGTATTCATGTTGGTTTATTTCTTCGCAATTGTCTTCAGTACATTTCACTTGATGATTTGCGTCGAGGGGAGTTGCTATGGGTTTACAGTTCTCCATACCTTGTTCTTTTAGTAATTCTCTTATGTATTGGGACTGACAAATTGTAATGGCACCAGTATCACCTTGTCGTTCAATTTCTATTCCAAGATAATGATGTAAACGTCCCTTATCAGTGACAGGAAAATGTTCAGCTAGCAGTTCTTTCACTTTTATTACGGATTGTTCATCTTTACACCCAATTAAAAGATCATCGACATACACTGCAACCAATACCAATTGCTGATCTAACGTTGCCATATATAAGCATGGTTCACATTTGCTACGTTCGAAACCAATATTTCTTAATACCGAGTCCAACTTATCATACCATTCTTTGCCAGATTGTTTAAGGCCGTATATTGCCTTGTGGAGCTTAAGAACTTTATGAGGATATCTGTCATCCACAAATTTTTCAGGCTGCCGCATATAAATTTCATGATGAATTTCACTATTCAGATAGGCTGACACTATATCGATTTGGTGCAAATACATTTTCCAATTCACAGCTAATGCCAGCATTAATCGTATGGTTGAATATCTGACTACGGGTGAAAAAATCTCGTTGTAGTCTATACCAAATCTTTGACTACAACCTTTAGCCACAAGTCGAGCTTTAAAGCGCTCAATCCGACCATATTTGTCTCTCTTTAAATTGAACACCCACTTGGTATTTATAGCTTTAGCTCCTTCAGGCAAGTCTACCAAAGACCAGGTACCATTTTTGTTGAGTGATGACATCTCCGATTGCATTGCGCTGTACCATTCATTACCATTCGGGCTGTTCATTGCCTCATCAACTGTTGTTGGTATATTTACCTCAACCATATTATTTAATATTTGTTGTTTCCGTGGTCTACCTCGTTTGCCTGTTTTTATTATCTTGGGCCTGCCACGACTCGTAATAGCAATCTCCTTCTGGTTATCGACTTCCTTTTCTGAGTCATCATCCTCGGCTGTCTCAAAACCAGCAAATTCACTAACGCTGTCAGAATCTGTATCTACATCGCAATTTATATTGTTGTTTTTAGAGTCATTAGGAACTGTTTGGTTTCTCTCAATATTTATTATCAAGTAGTCATCAGGATTTTGTTTCTGTTGATCAGAAGACTCCTTCTCAACACTGGTATCTTCTTCAAAAACAACATCACGGCGCTCAATAATTTTACCTTTTCTTTCATCAAACAAGCGATATGCTTTGGCCACTTGTGAATAACCAACCATGATGAAATTTTTCCCCTTGGCTTCAAATTTGTTCGTGCCGGATTTATTCAATGATACTGCGTACGAACCAAATGTTCTCAAGTGATGAACGTTAGGTTTTTTACCAAACCATGCCTCATAGGGTGTTTTATCACATAATATCTTAGTCGGACATCTATTACGCAAGTAGACTGCAGTATTTACCGCCTCTGCCCACAAATTTTGTGGAACACCACTATGCACCATCATTGAACGAGCCATTTCCACTAACGTTCTGTTGGCTCGCTCTAGTTCATCTTGTACCACAATACCCGTTTCGGCAAGCTTTTCAGCCAACTCAGAGAACTCATTAACATGCTTAGTTATGTTACCACCATTTGGCATAGAAAGGTTTAAAAGCCTCTTATACAGCGACACCTTATGTATAGGACCTCTGGGCTTATGTATTTCTTCAAGACGCAGCCATGCCTCATTAGAAGTTACACAGTTCTTAATTATGTTTAACTGGTTAGGTTTCACACACAAGGTTATTGTTGCTAGTGCCCGTTCATCATTTTCTTCCCAAATTGTTTTTTCATTTGCATCATCAATCGATTCCTTCTTAAGAGCGCCACTTACTATTTTCCAAAAACCATTGTGTATAAGAACACTACGCATTTGCAAACACCAACTGTCGTAATTTTCGTCGTCCAATTTTTCGATTTGGTACATCGACGCCATTTTCAAAAATAAAAAATTACTTATTTTTTGCTTTAGATTTTCTAGAATTTTTATTTACTTCTTACTATAAAAATCTATTCACATCCCGGACTTTGTCCTGGGCCCATAACCTGTTTTAATATTTTATTGTCCTTTACAAAAAGTTCTTTATTATATAAGTAAAATAGGTTTAAATGTTTCAAAGTTTTAAGAAGGAATGAAAAAATTTAAAATCAAAGTTGAAGTAAAACAAAAAGCTTACTACAACGGCATTCACATTGTACAGAGCTACCATATATCACCAACAGTACTATTGCATATGTATAGTTGTAGTCTAATTTACCCGAATTACCCTAAAGGTAGAAGCACGTAATATACGTTGGACAAAAAAAGTTAAAATTTTAAATTTTTATAAAGCAAGTTACTGGCAAAATTAACAACGCATCTACATTTTAACCGCTCTTATCGACATGATGCATCTACCTACTGCAAGTCTTGATGATGTAGTAAACTACGTCAAAAACAATGTAGGTAGATGTCCTAGGTTTGAAGAGTGATTTTCGCTTGAGATAATTTTTTTTTATTTGAGACCAATACTCAGAGGTAAACCCCTAATAAATGCAGTGCATTGTATTTATTGGAATTTTTAGAAAGAACAGTACATGACAGAACATACATACATACATAACTGGCCTTTACAACCCTGTGTCAGGATTACGGCCTAGCTTCTCGCAGCACTCATGTTGTGTGTGTCAATTTTTATCCATGAGTACCGGGACCTACAGTTTAATGTCGACTCCGAACGACAGACTTGAGAAGCTTGTTCATGGCAATTAGTTACTCTCAGAGCTTTTGCCAAAAGACTGCTGAGAGGTAGTCGCCGAAAGAAATATTTTTTTTTTTTCATATTTCTTTTTTGAAGATGTCGGAGCCTGGAGTCGAACCCAGGACCCATGTCTTAGTAAGCCAACACACTAACCACTAGACCACGGCGACTACTACTACAGTACATGGCAGAACATAAATTTTGTTTTTCTTATATTACTATTAACCGCCTTAGGAATGAGACAAATTGCTGTGAATTGATCATGCAAAGGCCAGTGTTATACCCTCATCCTTGAATGATCAACAGCAATTGCTTCATCGTTGCATGATGATTTTGTGGTGAGTGTCTTCGCTAAGTAGGTTTAGTTATTATCTGATACTTCCCAATATGTTGGGCTTTTTTGCTGATCATACGTTTTTGTTTTTTTTTTTTTTTTTTTTTGTTGACATGGGTTAAGGTGGAATAGAGTGGAATATCGGGGAGCGGTTTCTTTGTAGATGGTCTTCCTAGAGGGGGGGACCTATTATTTTTAAATTATAATTTTGAAAAAACCGCAAACTTACTTTTGCATTTTTCACCTTAGCTGGGATTTGAACCTGGGCCGTTTGAGTTTTTGTGCGAGTGCTCTAACCACTATACCAGAACTTAATATGCCTTACGAGACTTGGTTTTCATGTTGCACCAAAATTGCTTTAGTTTTTTGACTGTTCAGACAAATCAGTTTTAACTAAATACTACATCAAATCTAATAAAACTTAAAGAAAATTCAGAAAAATTTTATTTTACCGACATAAGATAACTTTAGTTTTTTAGAAAAACATTCACATGCATGTAAGAAATATTAGGTAGATCTTGTAAAGGTTGTCTTACCGGTATGTGATGGAAACCGATTTCGATCGAAATTGATATCGAATGAATTTTCAAGTTGTTATAACTTCCAAACGCTATCATATTTGGAATTCTTTTCTTCCTCATAACCTTACTGACTATTGTCACTACATCCTTGATTATTAAAATTTTAAAATAATTACAACAGATAAGTTTTATATGACTTTGAAAATACAAACGATTTCAATTTCGATCGAAATCGTTTTTCATCACATACCGGTTAGTTTGGACTACCAGTGTATATTCATATAATAACAGATTTATTAAATATAAAAAACAAATATAAAAAAACAAATTTATTAAAATATTGCTATTTTTTCGAAACTCTCTACTATTCTTTCATTAATTTTAAATCTTTTATGTATAGATGACTAATACCAAGAATGATAGAAGTAAGATTTCGACATGCGCATGTTTTCCCTACACTTGAGAGAAAATAAAGAGAAATAAATAATTTAACTTTTTCGTGACGTCATTTCACCTAGATACGCAGAAATCTTTAGTTCTATCATGCTTGACTAATACTAACAAATAACCTGCAATGTAATGCATACGTTTATTTATTTCTTACATACATATTATCAATATATTGATTTGAATTATTTTCGCATTTCCTTTTGTAGATTTATAGTTTTGAAAAAGCCAAAAATGGACGTATCGAGTGTCACAAACGTTGTGAAATTGAGCAAAATAATGATTTGAATATAACCTGCATAACGGCATCGGCCGATGCAAAACTCTTTGCTATTGGTCTCAAAACAGTATCGACAAGCACAAATGGTTTACGCTCTTGTGGTGATATAGAAGTCTTTAAACTTAACGATGATTATAAAGAACAATTATTATACTGCCTTAAATCTCATGTCCGTCCCATAAATGATTTGATATTTTCACCACAAAACGATGTACTTGTCAGTGTAGCAGAGCAAATATGTTTTTGGAATATCAATTACATACTGAATAATCCCTTAGATGTGAGCAGCAAGAAACGGCACAGTTCACGGTTTACCTCACAAAAAAGTGCCGAAGAGGTAGATTTTAAAGTTGTATGCCAGCAAGAGAGACGCGATAACTTTTTGAATTTCGATCATGTCAAATATTCTTTGTCGCTTGATAGTCTTAAGCTAGGCAGCGGTGCTAGAGGAGGCAACAATAATACTAGTTTGCAGCAATCTATGTGTTCGGATGACTTAAATGATAGCGTTTTTGATGGTAGTATGGATAAAATGGAAAGTATTTGGTCTTATTTACATGGACCCAGCGATAAGCCTGAATTGTTTTCTTGCCTAAAACTTGATGGTAATGAGGCCAAACAAATATTTTCTAATAAAGATTTCACCGAATTCTATACGATAGACGATGAAGGTGTCTATTATAATCTTAAGCTTATAAAACTTTCAACGTCTACTACACCAGAGGATGTGGATACGCAGGACAGTTCTTCTTGCTCATTCAACTACATGGAGTATTTACAAATACACCGTTCATCTGTGGCTTCCTCCACCATGTCTGGCGCTGATGTTGTAGACAATGCATCAAATACATGACCTATTATCAGGCATTTATATTTATATTATAAGCCACATTTAAGGTCGCTTTATCATTTTTTAACATCATTTTTAATTTTAAGTTGTTACTATTTAGTCATATATTTATGCATTTTTGAAAATGTGATATTTTCATAGAGAAACAAAAGAAAACAACACTTTAATATTATGAAGAAAGTCTTTTTTAGAAATTTGTAATTAAAATTTTGTTGAATTTATTTTCAAAAGCTAAATTTTGAACTGATTAAGATTAGAAAAGTCACAATTTTTTTTTTAATATTTAAGTATGTATGTGGAATAAATCCACATAAAATGAATTGAATGAAATTTTGAATTTTGTTTTTACTTATTAGTATAATGACTCTTTAATTAATTAAGAAATAGTAGTTTTGAATTTCTTTTGATGTGGATTTCCTCCACATACCTTTTCGTCTTGTAAGCGTAAATACAAATTTAACCTCCTGCCTTCTAACTGACTACCCTCTATAAATAATTAAATTTAAGAAAAAAAAAATTTGTAATTCCAGGCAAATTAAGCCTGTCAATTTTGTCTTTTTTTAATAAAAAAAATATTTTTATATTACAAAATAATGTGTGATATTCTGCTTGTTTAGACTAAAGAAAAAAAGCATTATATCTTACAATGCACAGTGGGTTAGAATAGCTTGTTTTCTTGGATCAAATCAGTAAAGCTATGTTTCGGATAATTTTTCTTTATTTTTCAGTTAATACCATTTAAATAAGTAAAACAAAATGTTTTCTTAGTATAATTTTTATTTGAGTATAATTTTATTAAATAATGCCAAATATCAGTGAAGGTATTTAGTGCAAGGAGTACAGTATGAGAACTTAAACATTACATTCTATACATCTTAAAGTTAATCATCAACATCACCATCATCATCATTAGCAGCAACTTCAACATCACTGAAATAGTTCTTGTTCGGAGCTGCAGGTACAATTAAATCTCTGCCTCTTCTGGCAAGCTTTGAACCTTCTTTGTAGGCAATTTTTGCATGCTTGAACTAATTGGATCAGAAGTTATCAAAAACATATTAAAAATGTCTTGGTTTGATTTTTCGCAACTGCACTTTCGTGAATGAAACTCCCTATATTTTTTAAAATCTTTATTTCGAGCTTCTTGCGCTTCTTCTGATAACTGCCTAATAGGTTAAATGTGCCCATAATTATGAAAGTGGTCTAAGTCATATATTTTTTGTTTCGAGATATTTAATGAATTGCATTTAAATTAATTAAAAAATATTTTTACATTATGCAACATTTTTATTTATAATTTTATTAGTCTCAAGTAATGGAAATTTATTATGAATATGAAATTTTGTGCGAATTTCATACGATAATATTGTTTTTAAAGTTTGCATTGACTTAGACCATTTTCAAAATTAGCTGAATGTCCTATAAATTACTTAAAGCAATAAAGAACAATAATTTGATTGAAATAATTCGTGAACATTAATTAATTATTTTTAAAAAGTAATTCATTTTTATCATTATTTCGAGTATTTAAGATTCTTAAAATGTTCCTGAAAAACTGCTGGGATGTACGGTAGTAAACTCATAATATCTTTATGTTTTTCTTTATTCTTACTGGTCTAATGGTGGTGCATAATAGAAGTAATTTAATATTTTTGGTCTTCCTCTTTTAGGTGAAAGATCCAAAACGTGAAATTTAGAATCACCTAAAGAAGTTTTATAAAACATTTTATAAGGTTCATTTTTCAAGAATCTCATCTATTGAAATAACTGATAAACTCATTTTTTTTAAATTTTGACTTAGACCACTTTTATAATTATGGGCACAAATGGCAATCTATTTTTGTTATTTCGGCAGATTTTTCAGCGTTTTGAAAAAAACGCCTTGCCGTATTTCCATCATTCGTGTTTCCAAAACCAGGTTTGGGTTGGTCAACTATTAATCCCATATCTTCTTTAAATTTTTTCTGAATTTCTTTTTTTGTTTCAACTACTGTTCTTTTTTCAGAATCAGTTCTAGCCTGCCACTTTTGTAAAGGAATTTTATATGCCACGTGCAAAAGATATTCAAAAAATCGAATCCAGCCATGAAGAATGGAAAGGCCAAATCTTAAATTGCTAATGTACTGGTCTTTCGATCAGTACGAAAAAAGTAACATGAAAAATAACAAAACACAACACACAACAACAGCAGCAGTCGCGAGATGTGATTTTTAGCTATTTGACTGCTGCAACACTTGCATTAAACAATGCATAGCTTCTAAAAGGCAGCGTAAAATTTTGCTATATAATAGATATTTATGTCCTCTTTAATATAAACTAAAAATTATGACACGAATGTGGACGAATAATAACTACTTATGTATATATCCATTTAAAATATAAAAATGCTAATTTTTTTAGCATTTCCAATATAAATAACTACACTTCCATACACAACTTGATACACAAGTGCTAACGAAGTATTTGCAAAATAACCTGAACTTGATGGTTCCATTGAAATATTTTTAACTTTTGCAACACTTTTAAAAATAAATAAATTTTTCAACGGGAAAGTTTTCACTTTTTTTAGCCTTTTTTGCACAAAAATTTTAATAAAGTTTGACTTTGAAGTTTCATTACAAAAACACCAGAGCACTTTTGACATTTATTTTAAAGACAAGTGATGTAGAATTTTATATATTCTAACCGGGTACAAAAAATTTGGACGATACTTAAATTTTTTTCTCTTATAATTAATGTAAGAAAACAGGCTATTCTAACCCTGTGTGCAATGCAATGGTGGCTTTTACAATTGTCAATTGTTTTCTTTCAGTTGTTAAATTTTTCTGAAGCACCTAACGTTCGTTATTTTTCGTCAATAGATAAAATAGGCTGCACAAAACCTTTTCTTAATAGTCAAATCCCAAGAATGGTTGAAGTAGAGATTACGCCATGCGCAGTCTCCCGTTAAATGACGTAGATTCCCCTATATTTGAGAGAAATAAAAAATTCTCTCACTGTTATGAGTACACTTTTAACTTTTTCGTGACGTCATTTCACCTAGATGCGCAGAAAAGTTAAATTTTGTCTGCGTACAGTAATAAGTACAGCATTGTCTATATCACAGTTTTTAGTGAAGCTTTTATAGTAAAACAAAAAAATCTATGATTTTAAGAACATATTTTATTAACATTCGAAAATTTTAACAATAGTTTAGTAGGAATTTAAAAATAATTTGTATATACAATTACCATAAATCGTTAAAAAAACTTAATGGACAGTAGAAATATTTTCTATAAAATAATCATATTAAAAAAAAAGTACAACTTATTACAATACATAAAATAATTTCTTTTTTAATTAAAAAATAAAAATGGAATGTTTTATAATATTTCTAAAAACTGGACACAATTTTGGCATTAGATATGTATTTTATTTTCATTATTTTAATGTTAAAAGTTAACATTTTTAAGAAAAAAAAAACGTAAATAATTTATCGAAAACTTTCAAAATCTGTTTCAGATTTTTGTTTAACTTTTCAAGTTAAATTTTCTTTTGAATTTGAAATTTTATATTTTACTTTTTAATTAAAAATAAATATAGCTATGAAAAGTTTTTGTTAAAGCTACTAAATTTTTAAATTACTAGAAAAAACTCAATCTACTTCTTACTGATTTATTTTTAAATCATTTGGTCATGAACAAAGCGAATACACTATGGAATGTATAAACTTTTTGCATACAAAGCTAACTTAAAACCATAACTTAAATTAAAACTTAATACGCAAACATTCTTAAGAATAACTTATGGAAGAGAAAATTATTGTTGTCAATTACCAGACTAATTTAATACAATACACTTTTGTCATGTACTTGGCTGCTTATATCCGAAGATAAATCAGTTAGTTGATCGAGTATTTCTATAAAAATAAACACAAAATCTTTGTTTATTATACAATATCAAAAATTTGAAATAGAAACCACATCGTTTATAATTACCGCTTATTTGTAAACTATCGGATTTATTTTTATATGCCGCATAGATTTGTTCAGTTTCCGTAGATTTTTGTTTTTTAAACAAAGCTGTACGTAAACTTTCTTCTAAAAACAAATGAAAGAACATTAGCGGTTACTAAAAGAATTTTAAAATTCAGTTTTGATTTGAAAAAATTATTTAAGATTTTCAAATAATAACTTACTTCTTCTTAGACTGACTCGTGGTCGTTGAGATCCAGGTAAATGCTTTAATGTATTACTTTCACTTTGTGTTTTAGATGGTAATTTAATTGTAGGCTTTTTGGGGTTGCTTTCATTTAATTTTAAGGGCGTTAAAGGTAATTTTGATGTATTTGCTTTTAAAGAGTAATTTAATAATCGTTGTTGCCGTCTATTCTCTATGGATGTATTGTTAGTATACAATATACTGCATACGGAGGGTGTTATACCAATAGAGTCGAATATATTTTGTGAATCGTTAAAATCCTCTGACATAATAAACATTTGAGATTTATTTTCCACATCATTAGCAGTTTTATCACTCAATTCATCCACTAATTTACCTATAACTGAACGCAATATTTTAAAACGTTTTATAATTCTTTGAGTTTCCACCTGTTGCTCTGTGGAACACTTCAGTACAGCTTGACATTCTTCGATCATTAAAGAGAAATTCTTAAATAATACCATGCGTTGATGTTCCTTCTGTATTTCTTTAAAATTAGCGGCTATTTGAAAATGTTCATAGAGCAATTGACCCATATTTAAAATATCCTCTAACGAATCCTTGTTGTAGAGCTTATCGTTTTCTTTGATTGTTTGCGTTAAAAAGTCATGATAACACGAGGCAAAAGCCCGACTATCAATAATTTCTTGTATGGATTTTTTAAAGTTTTCAACTTCTTCATTGAAATGTTGTTCCAAAAGTTGGGAAAATATGACAGTAGTGCCTTTCGTTTGTAGTGATGGTATGATGCAAGTGTCTAATGATTCGAAAGAAGCCAAGCAACTACGTACAATTGTTTTAACTTTTAAAATGAAAAAAGTATTGAATTTAAAAAATCTAATAAAATATAACACTTTTTTTAATGAGAAAGAGAATCTACTGGTCTTCCGCATTTCTTTATAAAAAAAACAACTTTGCGTTCAATTAACAAATATTTTTCCAAATTCACTTACTTTTTACATTAGGTGCAAAGGCAATTGCAAAAATACCAATTTGAGTTGTCCTATCTATGTTAACATCAAAATCTGCTATTAATTCATCCAAAAACGGATCATCTGCATCACGTTCCTTTATCACTTTACGCAATTTTTCTATAGAAAATTTGTGAAAATCTAAAAAACATATAAATACTAGGCGTAATAAAGCTTCATTTATGTAATCCTCCAGCTTGTAAAGAGCATTTTCCAAAGAAATTGCCTTCAGCTTGCGATTGCTATCGTTTAAAGGTGCTCCTGATTTTATACCAGCCGAACATTCTTCCTGAAAGGATATACACTCACGTAATACCTTTTGACATAGAGCGGATAAGGCCAACTTATCCTGTTTTAGAGCTACATTAGCAAAGGCTAAGGTATGACTAAGTATCATATCGGTCATCGAACGGATTTGTTGGCTGGCAAACATGGCTTGAGCCTGATTTTCTGCCACATTTATACAGATGTCTGTAATAGTGTTATGGCTTTCATTGCTATAGGTGCTATAGGGTGCCAACTGATCTAAAACTGCATCCATGAGATCAACAAAGGATTTTTCCTCGGCTATTGTCACTTTTTTATTATCTGTAGAGGATAAAACCTTAAGGCATGTTATTAAACGGTTCAAACACCAATGTATACGATCGAGAAAGTGTTGACGTGACAACTACGGTAAATGTAAGTTGTTGAATATGCATATATGTAAATATGTCTATTTAAAATTTAATTTACCGATATAGCCGCACCCTGTTGATCCTCTGCTTTAATTGTATTTTCCATTTGTCTAATGCAAGTGACGATTTGTGTTAAACACAAATATATAATTTCCACCTGTTCATTGCCCTCAATTTTATGCTTTTCATTTGTTTTTAACAAAAAATTATGCAAATTTTGTGTGCACTTGAGAAATTCTAAACAAAAAGTCTACAAAAGTAAACAATTTAATAAAATTAAGCAAAATAAGGCAGTCGCAGTAGAATACTTACGTTTAACCAGGATAATCTGGTATTTTGCATTGACGTATAACCTTTGCTTATGATATGACGACAGCTGAGCAATTGTTTTCTTAAAATTTCTGTGCAACTTTCCATTATTGTTTGATACTTTTATTAATAACACAATTTATTATTTCACTGAAAAACCTAATAACTTATCGCGCGATCTCTGAAGGATATTGCTCTTTTGAATTATTTTCAAAACTTTTAGCCACAGTTGCATAAAACCGTTCAACTGCTCAAACAAAGTGGCAACGCTATAAATGATAGTCAGGTTTTACAATACAAAAGTTAAAAGACAAATAGAGGAAGTTTTTTGAAAACGGAATGATATAGTGAAGGGTGCTATAATGTTTATACCGGAAATTATTCGATTGTCTTTTCTATTTTTTGTAATTTTTGCTTGATACTTAATAATATTTTTCCCATTTCATTGTCATTTTAATACTGCTGTGTATTAAAGAAATATACAATATAATAAACATTTCTGTCTGTCTTCAAATTTCCATTAAGGAGAATTTGAAAAATGTGTTCCTTTCAATTTTTACACTGGAAATACAGACTTATAAATATAAAGCGGAAAATATGGTTTTATTGTTTTTCTTTTTTTTTCTAATGAAAGTGAATTATTCTTTTTTACTAACAACCTGTTCATAACAGACGAACGGTTTAAGACCTTCAAACAAACAGAAAAACACTAAAATTTGTTAGTGTTTTTGATAAAAAAAGATGAACATCGTAACTTCTTCTGTAACACTTTCAAAAATTGATCCGAACGCTGTATCAGTTTTGGTTTCTATTGAATATTTCAATTATCTTTAAAGGCCATCTTACAAAGTCGGGCGATTATGTAAAAAAAAAAAATCTGATAAATTTCTGTCCTACAATAGAAAATCGGAACAAAATGTGTGTTTGGATGCCACACTGTCATATAAAAAAGATGCAAAAACACATGGTGAAATTACTTACAAGGTGGTGGCAGGTGAATATAGTACAAAAACAACAGGGAATTTGTTTTTGTTTTTTCAGCTCTTTAATGTCAAAAGCAGGTATGGTGAATTAAAAAAGCATATGTCAGAAGTGTGTGTGTGTATTTTTAACAACATACATGTCTCTACACCAAAACAAAAACACGAATACACACAAAGCAAAATGTAAACAAAACATAAATATAAACAAAACTTTTGACAGGAGCGGTATGACAAAAAAAAAACCCAGCTGGGTTGGCAACACCACCTTGTAACTAATTCCACCATGCAAAAACATATGTTTTACCAATGCAAATAAATAGAAAAATTAATATTGTTTTCAATTTCGAAAGTAAAAAATGTATATTTATTTTTATGTTTACCGCGTATACAATATAAAGCAAAATAAATAAATGATTTGCATTTTTTCTGTACAACTATTCCACAAAAAGCAAGTCTGATCTCACAGAAACTCTCATTTTATGAAAAATTTCAAGATTATAAAATCGTACACACTTGTCAAAAAATCTGTCACACTTATATAATTTTTGTCCACACTATCACACAATCTGAACACACATGCAATTTTTGACATATCGAACGACTAAATCTGGTAGTCAGTCATGGCCTTAAAGAATACAGCTGCTTGCCATATCATCATACAATTTGTTGTTTTTCTTTTTAAAAATATTGTGATAATGTGATATGATTCTTTGTTTTGTATTCTACACAATTGCTTTCCAGTTACGTGTAGCCATTGTGTATTGATTGCATTTGACATACCAGCTAATTCCATTTTTTTAGAAAAATTGTGGGAAAACAGGCTTTTAAATGTGGTCCTTGCTGTTCAACTCTTTAACACGTTCGCGGTGTAAATGCTTTAGCATTGATTTTCATACTGATGTAAAATGACGTGAATGCTATAGCATTCATATTTTAAAGCCATATTTTATTCATTTAATTTTTAACAATCTTATTTTTTTGTAATTAATATACATTTCAAAATAATGGAAAATTGATTAATTAGGTACTTTCATATTATTTTATCTTTTCTCAATGTATTTTCATATATATAATATATGTCTAATCAAATTTCGGGTATTAGTATTAATTTCGAAAATAATTGCCTGTATATTTCGCGGCTCCCTAAAACTTTTAGCGTCCGCGAACGTATTAAAGATGTAATGAATAATTTGGCAACGTTCATCGTAACATCTGGTTTTATATTTTTTTACATTGGTAACTCAAAAAAATAACCGATTATTTTTAGTACATTTTAGTAATATCGTCAAAATTGCTGATTATTTTTTGGAGGATTTTCATTTTAACATAGAAAAAATTTATTCATAGAAATTTACTTTTAAATTTAATCATACAAAAAGAAAAGAAAAAAACCATACAAATGTTTCATTAAAATACTTAAAAATATTTTAAAAAAGTAGTGTGTAATATAATTAATCTATCCTTTAAACAAAAGTGTAGTTGTGGAAAACATTTTTCTTTAACAGCCAGCCGTATAGCAAGTGGAAAAAATAAGCCACAAAAGAGCAAAACACGAAGAAGAGCAAATTGAAGAAAGAAAGAAAAAAAAAAACAAGCAACAACAACTAAATAGCAAACAATAGCAGTAGTAAATCATTATCAACAGTAGTAGTACCAGCAGCAGAAATAAGAGCAGAGCAGAACCTTACAGAATGAGTTCGTCAACGGCAAGCCGTAAAGAAACGGAAAGGACCAAATTAATACAGGAAAAATGTCAAACATTATTAACACAAATGCTAAGAGATGAAGACAACAAATATTGTGTAGATTGTGATGCAAAGGGTAAGTCTTAAGATAATAATTATAAAAATATTGTGGAAAAAGATACACAAAATAGTTCTTTTGAAAACAATATGCAGCACTTGACATTATCAAAGGCCAAAATAAGTTGTTTGCTAAAAGTTGGTTAGAGGGAAGACTCCTGTGTGTTAACATTCATAAACTTTTAGTAATAATAGTTTTAATTTTAGACTAAAAATAATTGGGATTATATGAGAAACCAAAAATATGCTCTATAAAACTCATAATAAATATATATCGCACCCTAAATACAAAAGGGTAGTCGCCGTGGTCTAGTGGTTAGTGTGTTGGCTTACTAAGACGATAGTGCCGGGTTCAAATCTCAGCACCGACAACTTGAAAAAAAAGAAATATGAAAAAAAAATATTTCTTTCGGCGACTACCTCTCAGCAGTCTTCTGGCAAAAGCTCTGAGAGTAATTAATTGCCATGAAAGAGCTTCTCAAGTCTGTCGTTCGGAGTCGACATTAAACTGTAGGTCCCGGTACTCATGGATAGAAATTTACACACACAACATGAGTGCTGCGAGAAGCTAGGCCGTAATCCTGACACAGGGTTGTAAAGGCCAGTTATGTATGTATGTATGTATTATATGAGAAATAATAGATAAAAAGTGTTTGACAGGAAAAATATAACTGTTTGGATACATGTATGATTTATTTACCTTCCTTTGTAGGTATTTCATCTTTATACCTATATAAAAAAAATATATGTTATTTTGATGACGTTTTTTTATTTATTATTTAAAAATGTAGCCGTAAGTTGCGATGCGTCATTATGGTTAGCACCCTACATAGTGTATTGTAACCAAATGGGAAATAGTTACCAAAACCAGATCTGCCCCTGTTAAATTATAGCCTATTTGTTAATTTTTATTAATTCAAGTTTAATTTTTCCTTTTACATAAATTATTCCATAAATGCTTCAATAAAATATCTAGTAAAGGCTTTTGAAGATGCATTTGCCTAAAGGCGTAACAAATGTCTGTTAAGATTCAAATTTATGTAAGATTAATACGAGAAATAATATCACAATTAAGCATCTACGCAATGACTTACGCATTCCATAAAATGAGCTTTAATTAACAGCCTGTTTCTAGAACACGAATGGTTTCTGACATTCGTCTTTTTATATGTGAAACAACAACAAAAACACTCAAATTTGTTAGTGTTTCTCATATAAAAAGACGAATGTCAAATACCATTCGTGTTCTAGAAACAGGCTGTAAGTCTATACCTATATTGTTATTTTTTTTTTTTTTTTTTTTGTTTTGCTAAAACTGTATTCGTTAAAATATTTTTAATAATACTACTGATAGCTGTTTGAATTTAATTACACCTTTTTGATTATGAAATTCCACATCCTCCCATAATTTGCTACATACGAGTATACCCATACCATGAATAGTAGAACGAATAAAAACAATTCGCACAAAACTAAGAATGTAGCGTTAAATAATAAAAACAAAAAAAAAATAAAATACGAGTATTCATTCATATGTATGTATGATGAACATTTAAATAATGAATTATTTAAATAATCTTTTATGACTACTTTTAGCAACAACAATACTGTATTATATTTTATCGATATAATATAACAACAACAATATGAAAATAAAAAAGAAGGCATTTTACTTTTGCAAATGCACGAGTATTATAAAATTGAAAATTCATCAGTGTTATTGGCTAACTAAGACTAAAAGGAATGCAATGAAATAGAAAAAATCAAGTGCAAACAAGACTTAACCAATCAGTTGAATTAAAATATATGGTATCCATAGAACAGTTATTTTTAAAATAAAGTAAATATTATATAAATTAGAGCCTCTAAGTTGGTGTAGCCGTGGCATTTTACTATTAGTTTATAATATGTATTTTATTAAGCAATATATCGTCGATGGAATTAAAGAACGCTGTAACTGACAAAACCTTAAATGTTCACCAGAGCCAAAAAACTTTTATAAAAGTAGAACAAATACACTGGTATTTTTCATTTCGCAGACGGCGTAAGTGAACTTATTTTCATCGTAGAAATCTGGGACCTGGACCAATCGACGCGTATTTTTTTTTCTGAAAAAAATGATGCAAAAAACGTATTTTTGATTTTTTGTCAGTTACAGCGTTCTTTAATTCCATTGACGATATGTTAGTAGCTAAATTACGAAGTGCTTCGCCAACCGGACAATGATTTAGATCTATTTTGGAGCTTCTTGACTGAGTACAGAAACGGGCGAAGGTGCTTATTAATGACGGTAGGGTATCCAATTCTATTGATTCATTGGGGCATCAGCGCAATATGGCGTGCATTTCACTGTTATAACGGTACTATCACGGGGAGGGGCACTAATAAATAGGAACATTAATTCCGAATAATCGCATTCTTTAGCCGCAGTGTTCGTTTTTGAACAATCTGCCCACGAAAGTTTTTTCTGTCAATTAGGATATTAATAAGTTTAAATCAAATGTTCTCAAGTACTACTCACTCTCTCCTCCTTCCTATAACATATTTTCTTAGACCAGCACAATATACTGCATGAGTAGGGATCGTCCCCTGAGTGCTGGCCTTATTAAAAAAAATAAATTGAAAGAATGTTGTGATTTTTTATTAAAACAACGTAATATAGAGTTAAATATTTAATGCTGTACATGAATATTTATATTTTTGCAAATTTAAAGTAATATGAATATCGTCGATGGAATTAAAGAACGTTGTAACAGACAAAAAATCGAAAATACGTTTTTTACATCATTTTTATCAGAAAAAAAAATACGCGTCGATTAGTCCAGATTCCAGATTTCTACGATGAAAATAAATTCACTTACGCCGTCTGCGAAATGAAAAATACCAGTGTATTTGTTCTACTTTTATGAAAGTTTTTTGGCTCTGGTGAACATTTAAGGTTTTGTCAGTTACAGCGTTCTTTAATTCCATCGACGATATGTACTAACAAAGAAAGAATAATAATAACTTCTGCTATTGCCCTTTTCGAAATATGCCAAAATCAATATATACTATCATATATCAGTGTCGCTCATATTTTGACTCATAATGTATATTTACATCCAAATGGTTTGTGCCAAATTTCGAAACTTTCAATATTACCGTACTGAAGATATAACCAATAACGTTTACTTTGTATTGTATTGATCACGAAGCTGTATGGATTAACTTTAGACACATTCGCTTAAACCGCTCTCATGATATACAAAAATCAATATTTATGACTCCCCTCACTTCTTCACTAAAGGTTTCTATTAATTTTGAAGCCATTTGGACAAAATTTTGACACTCTTGCCGTTACCAGTTTGGCACTGTCTAGTTGGAATTTCTAATATTTATATACCCTATTTCTTCTTCTGGACATACAGAGAAATACTATAAAAATTTTAAGGAGGCTATAGACTTCAAAAAAACCTACAAGTAAACAAACATTCATTTGTATGAATAAGATATACATTTTAGGGCTTTAACGCATTTGTGGGCCAAGTTAAGAAAGATCCTACCTTGGCGAGCGTCTACATCACAATAGCAGTAATCTCTTTAAATTTCAAGACAATGGGTTTGATAGTTTTGTCGGAGCGATGTTTTGTCACTCAGGATATGTTATTTTATATAAATACAAGCATATGTACATAGATATCTATAAGACAAAATAATATTTCGATTTCCTTATAATCATATTAATACCACTTTTCTTTTTTTTACAATTTTACGAAAGGACCACGATGGGCATCATGGAATTTGGGTGTTTTTCTCTGCATACGCTGTGCTGGCATTCATCGTAATCTAGGTGTACACATATCTCGTGTAAAATCGGTTAATTTAGATACATGGACACCCGAACAAGTTATATCCCTACAACAAATGGGCAACTCAAGAGCACGTGCTGTTTATGAGGCTCAATTGCCTGATGGTTTTCGACGTCCACAGACTGATACTGCACTGGAATCATTTATACGTGCCAAATATGAGCATAAAAAATACTTGGCGCGTGAGTGGGTACCGCCATCACCACCCAAAGTTGATTGGGCTAAGGAAATTGATGAGGAGTTGGAAAGACAAAAACGTAAAAAGAAAGCTGCTCAGGCAAATACCGCTTTAGGTATAGGTGTCTTAACAGGCGCAGCTAATGCTGCAGGACAAGATAAAAAATCAGCGACTTCAACTGTAGCTAAATCTTCTCCTTTGCCAGCACCATTGCCTAAACCTAAACCTGGTCAAAGTGGTAGCAGTCCCAAGATACAACGCATTTCAACCAGTTCTACTGCAGCCGAAAGTAGTCATAGCAATGATCTTTTAGGTTTGGCATCACCTACAAAACCCGTACAGTCGTCATCAGTGCCCGGTCAACAATCGTCTAATATTAGTGACTTACAAAATGATACGTTTAGTTGTTTCTTGAGTGCTACTCCTGCTGCAAACAATACCCAGCAAACGATAAATAACGCAAATGCCTCGCAAAATTCTTTGGCTAAAGAAGAAGAAGACTTTTTTAATCAGGGTTCATTGACAAATTTGGGCGATAAAGATAAATCAGGAAAGTTGACAAAGGACAGTATATTAGCCCTCTACGGTCAAGCGCCTCCAAATCCAGCGCCAACCATGAATTACTTACAACAACAGCAAGTTAATCCACAGGCGGCCATGTTTGCTGCAACTGGAGCTTTTACAGGTATGACTCCTGGAGGTTTCATGGGGGCTGGTGGTCCAGCGACCAATCAGCAACAGCAATTTATGACGCCACCCAATTCAGCCAGTATGTATAATGCCCCCGTTATGACAGCCCCAGCTGCGTTTACTGCACCTGGTATGTCAGCTTTACATATGGGTGCGGCTGGTGGCCCTGCAAATGCTCAGTTTGCAGCACAATTTCCTATGCAAGCAGGTTTTCCACAGACTCAGACGATGAGTGGTATCATGGCTACTGGCCAACCAGCTGCAAATCTTATGCATGCCCATAACCAAGGGCTTATGTCTAGTTTAGCTGTAAATAACACACCACTTATGTTTCCGGGCATGGTGGCACCAACAGCCATGCAAGCACAGGCGACATACAATCATCAAGCTTTAATAGGCGGGTTTCCTACAGCCACAATGGGTACTACCACTGCTTCGGCTAATAATGTCGCAACAACAAGTTTACAACAACAATTTGGTAATCTTAACATCGGTAATGTATGGCAATAAATTAGCATATAGTTCTTGAGAATAATTTTAAATGAAATTCTTTTTAAAACGAAAATTTTACTTAACAACTTGCCGTAAAATGAAAACAATGACTATCACCTCTCTTCTTTATTTTAAATGTAATTTCCCCCCTAATGGGTATATGTATTTAAAATGATCTTAAAAAAATTTTATATTTCTAACTTTCCCTCTGAAGTATTAACAAACAATTAAAAAAAAAGAAAAAAAGTTATCGGTTATACACAAAAAATGGTTTTATTGTTTAAATAAATAAACCACTTCAGGGTTCTCACACTATATTTCTCTCGACTACGTACATATTTTAAAATTTATTTAGTACGTTTTATTGTAACTGTTTATTAATTATTCTTTTATTGAAACAAAAAAGAATATTTTATTAAGTTTTGCTTTTTCAAGTTTAAACAAAAAACATTAAAATATCCCTTTACCTCCTTTTTAAACGAAAAAACAAACTTAAAAAACATAATCTTGTAAAAGTTTAATTATTAAACTAAAAAAAAAAAATAATAAATAATAAAAAGAAAAGTTAATATTTTAGCTTATAAAAACATAATAAAAGAGCGTTCTTCTATCTCACTCTTTTTAAATATTAAAACAAAAAACATTAAACAATTTCTTAATGAAATTATATTTAAATAAAAAAATATATTTGTTTTGAATTTTTTTAAACAAGATTATTATTAATACGAAAATAAAGACATATAAGAAAATAATATGTTAGTTATAAAATAAAAGATATAATGAAAAAAAAAAATAAATAAATAAATAAAAAACATCAAATTGAAAACGGGCATTATTTAAGTTGTTTGTGTGAAGAATATATCAAAATGCGAAATAACGTATCATCGAAAAATTTGTAATTGACTCTTTTATTGATTACGGTTCACTACAATAAGTGTTCAAAGTTGTATAATTCTAATGTAAAAAGCCATAGTTATAGGAATTTAAAATTGTATTCCAATATTGCAAATACACACATACTACATTCCTACATAATTGGCCATAACAACCCTTTTTCAGAGTTATGGCCCAACTTCTCACAGCATTAGTAGCAAAACCTACAGTTTAAAGTCGAATCCAAACGACAGACTTAAGAAGCTTGTTCATGACAGTCTGTTACTCAGATTGTTTTAACCAGAAAACTGCTAAGAGGTGAAGATGTACTTTTTATATATCTTTCTTTCTTTTGCTTCTCCTTTTGAGAAGTGGCGGTACATTGGCAAATAAAATAAGTATAAAATGGTTTTTAAAATTTAACAGTCTTTGCCCACGATATTGGCTTGGCAACATTCACACATCCAAAAAATTAGTAATCTGGCAGCCTTTATTAACAGCTGTCATAAAATTGCAACATCTGTCCTATATTTTCAACGTATTCTTTGTCACAATAAAATTCATTTTACTTATTATTGTTTCATATATTCTCCTTTATCATACATATATTTTAAAGTGTTTAATTCTTAAAGTAAGTCCTCATAAATATTTTAAATAAGAAAAAATAAATTATTTAGTTTCATGTATTATTCATATTAAAACCAGTACAACTGAAATGAGTTCGAAGGAGAATGATGAGAAAGAAACTGAACTAGAGGCGGAAAAAATTAAATCTTTATCAGACGGTGTGCAAACCAAAGGGATGACAACTAAAGAGGCCTATTTTGCCAGCCTTAATGAATGGGTGAAACATGCAAATATTTCCCAAAATGCTATGGCAATGTTTCCCTGGTATTTCATGTCATCCTATCCGCAATTATTTACCCAATCAGCTCCTGGTAATATAATGCCTGTAATAGGTTTACCAATGCCTACACAATATCCAGCACAACCATCTGTTGCTCCAGTAAACGTTAATAACTTTCCGGCTAATGGTTTTGGCTTCAGACCAATGAGTGATCAAGCACAGGCCGAAATTGTTAATCGTCACGGTGGTTATGAATACGTAGTGGCTCCCTTTTGGAAAAGAGCCGTAGCTGAATTTATAGATATGATTATAATGCTCTTCTTTAAAATAGTAACCTTATTTATAATTACCAACGTTTTTGGCTATCAAATAGATTTGAACGTGAATGAGAGTGTTTTAAATAAGGCTTTGGATGATGAAGATTTTGCTGGAGCTCTTCTATACTATATGGACTTTTTGGCTTTTTCTTCTGATTTATTAGCTTTTGAAATAGCCACAAAAATCTTTGTATGTCTTTATGAGGCCGAATGCACAACATATTTTAATGGAGCCTCTGTTGGTAAATATTTTATGGGTTTAAGCATAAAATATGTAGAGGCCATGGTAGTGTTGCCCAACAATAATGGCATGCCCGCTGAACCAATACCTCAAATACAATTGGGCTTCCAAGCGGCTCGTATACAAATGCGCGCTTTACTCTTTCCTGCCGAAACGCCAAATTTTAAAAGAGCATTTGCCCGTGCCGTAGCCAAGAATTGTATACTTAGTATATTATTTCCCATGTTTTTTTTGATGATTTTCTTTAAAAATAATCGTACGGCTTATGACTACTTAACGAAGACAATAGTGGTGGAAACATCTGAGCAACCAGCCCAATTAAGAAGGCCAACACAACGGCAGCAGTAACAGAAATATTTACCTATTGTAAAAAAAGAATTGTTATTCTGTATGTTTTTAAAGTTTTTTGGTTTAATATATAGGTATATATGTATATGTAAAAAGAAATATTTTAAAAATTTTACAATTTAATATTTTAAACATGGAAGTATAATTAATAATTAAATATCAAACTTTGATTAGAGCTCCATTTAAATATGTACACATATATGTACAACAAATTATTAAATATTAAATTATAAATTTGCATATATTGCGTTTTAATTATCCGGTATGTGAGGAAAAACGATTTCGATTGAAATTGAAATCTTTTGTATTTTCAAAGCCATATAAAATTTATCATATTTAAATGAATCAATTTAAAATTTTAATAATCAAGGTTGTAGTGGCAATAGTCTATAAGGTAAGGTAATAAGGAAAAAAGGAAGTCCAAATATGAAAGGATTTGGAAGTTATAGTTACTTGAAATTTCATTCGATTTAACACATACATATAATTGGCCATTACAACCTTGTGTCTGGGTTACGGCCTAGCTTCTCGCAGCTCCCATATTGTGTGTGTTAATTTAAAGTCGACTTCGAACGACAGACTTGACAAGCTTGTTCATGGCAATCAGTACTCTCAGAGCTTTTGCCAGAAGACTGCTAAGAGGTAGTCGCCGAAAGAAATATGTTTTGCATATTTCATTAAGATGTCGGAGCGAGGGTTAAAACCCGGGGCTCTTTTCTTAGTAAGCCAACACAGTAATTAATAGACTACGGCGACTACTAATTTGCATCGCATACCATTATATTTTGTAATATATTATCATTAGTGAATTCGCCATTTATTTATTTAATTTCTTCTATAGGTATTTAAAATCCCATTTTCAAGATTGCTTTCTTGTAACATCTGGCAGTATTTTCTCAGTTCTGTTTTTATTTTTTTTTTTATGAAAACACTTTGTTTTTCATTTCTTTTTATATGACCGCTGTGTATTTGTGTATAATAAATAAATAATTCAAAATACCAACGTGTACCTTAAAAAAACTTTATTAAAATATTTAGTTTTGTAAGCACTAAATAAGGGAGCATTACAAATTTCAACAGCTATTTTAATAAAGAACTTTATGGCGGATAAACAAGAAACTACACAAACAGATTCACTGCCTGTGATAGCAGCTACTGCGTCATCCAATGAAACATCAGAAAATCGAAATGACGTTGCCAAAAACGAACAGCAGGTATCTAAGGAGCTCTCTGCTAAGGAAGCTTATTTTGCCACACTTAACGAATGGGTTAAACGTGCCAATATCTCTCAAAATGCCATGATAATGTTTCCCTGGTATTTTATGTCCTCATATCCACAATTATTTGCCCAACCAATAGCTGAGTTTTCGATAATGCCTGGCTTAAATTCCCAGATGCCAATAAATTCTGCACAAAATAATCAAACACCTTTGAATCTCTTAAATGCCAATAATATAAATATGAACGCACCTATAAGAGGCTTTAATGGTTTTGGCTTAAGGGTACTTAACGATCAAGCTCAGGCTGAAATGATTAATCGTACCGGTGGCTACGAATATGTGGTGGCTCCTTTTTGGAAGAGAGCACTGGCTGAGGTAATCGATATGATTATAATGTTGTTTTTTAAAATTGGAATTATGTTTGTGGCAACAACTATTTTTGGTCATAAGTTTTTGATCGATATAAATAAAGATGTTTTAAATAAAACCATGGATGGTGAAGATTTTGCTGGAGCCTTTCTTTTCTCCATGGATTTCTTAGACTTTTCTTCAGATTTATTAGCACTTGAAATAGCAGCCAAACTACTTGCCTGTGTATATGAAGCACTCCTAACGAGATATTTTAACGGCGCTACTCTAGGCAAACGTGTTATGGGCCTAAGTATTAAATACGTACAAGCAGTAGTATTATTGCCTATTAACGGCGTCCCTCTTCAACGTCCACCTCCAGTACAGTTTGGTTTTCAGATAGGTAGTGTACAACTGCGTGCTCTACTATACCCCGCAAAAACGCCAAGTTTTCTACGTTCAATTGCCAGAGCAATAGCCAAAAATATTTTCTTGAATCTATTATTTCCAATGTTTTTTTTGATGGTCTTCTTCAAAAATAATCGTACGGCACATGATATTCTCACTAATACGATGGTAGTGGAAAATTCAAGGCAATCCTTGATACTGAGAAGACCTAATCAACAACAATAGTATGGACATACATATAAGGTGTATGGTGAATATGTCCTAAGGATATTTTTTTGCTATTGCCATAAATCATATAATTTTCTTTATAAATAATTTATATCATTATGTTTAAGTAAATTTATTAATTTTAAAACTAAGAACTATAACAAAATTTTTTTTGATTAATAGCAGGCTTATGAAGCAAATATTTATACAAAATTTATTTAATAAACCTTTCGAAAATCAAAAATATATTTCTAAATGTAGCTGTAATTTTTTTTTGTTATTCTATTGAACTAAAGTGACAAGATTTAAAAATGCGAATAAAAGATTTTTCTATTTGTAAATTAAATGTTTCAACTTTCTGTATGTATTTAAAAAGTAATACCCATTTTAAAAATTTTACAGTATAATATTTTATACATGGAAGTATAATTAATAATTAAATATCAAACTTTGATTAGAGTTCCATTTAAATGTGTACATACATATATGGACAACAAAATATTAAATATTAATAGTTTTATATTATTAATTTCAACATACTGCGTTTTATATACAGTGCACGCGCGCTAATGTGAACAGCGCTTAATGTGAACATATTTTTTGCTTCATTGACTATTCTAAAATATGAATAAATGTAAAAAGCCCTATAATTTGAAGAGAATTTTCTTTTTTTTTAATATGAAACGTTAAAATTCTGTGTTTATTAGTTGCGGGATCCCCGTTTTAGGTGTATATGCGCATGTATTATATGTACATATGTATATGTATGAGTAATTATGAACATATTCATACGTATAAATATATACAAATTTAATTATAATTTGATATAATTTTAAAAATAAAAAAATTCATAAATATGTATTGATTTTTGTTTACAATATGGTACAATTCTGTTTTAAAATTTTCGGTATTCGGAAATGTGAACAATTCGTAAAAGTGAACAACGCCAGTTTTAATTAGTCCACATTTGCGAGCGTGCACTGTATATATTTTGTAATAAATTCATGAATTAGCATGAGTGAATTCACCATTTAAATATTTAATTTATCCTATAGGTATTTAAAATCCTATTTTGAACAAAATTGCTTATTTGTAACATCTGGCAGCATTTTCTATGTTCTGCTTTTATTCATTTTTAGAAAACACTTTGTTTGCCTTTGTCACTTTTTTCGCTGTATATTTGTGTATATACATAAATAAAATAATTCAAAGCACCACCGTGTACCTTCAAAAAGAAAAACTTTATCAAAATATTTAAGTTTTTAAACACTAAATAAGGAAGGATTGCAAATTTCAACAGCAATTTGAATAAAGAGCTTAATGGCGGAACAAACAGATTCATTACCTTCATCTAACGAAACACCAGAAAATCGAAATGACGATGCCAAAGACGAACAGCAGGTATCTAAGGAGCTCTCTGCTGAGGAAGCTTATTTTGCCACACTTAACGAATGGGTTAAACGTGCCAATATCTCTCAAAACGCCATGATGTTTCCCTGGTATTTAATGTCTTCATATCCACAATTATTTGCCAAACCAATAGCTGACTTTTCGAAAATGCCTGGCTTAAATTCTCAGATGCCAATAAATTCTGCACAAAATAATCAAACACCTTCGAATCCCTTAAATGCCAATAATGCAAATATGAACGCACCTATAAGAGGCTTTAATGGTCTTGGCTTAAGAATACTGAACGATCAATCTCAGGCTGAAATGATTAATCGTACCGGTGGCTACGAATATGTGGTAGCTCCATATTGGAAGAGAGCACTGGCTGAGGTAATCGATATAATTATAATGTTGGTTTTTAAAATTGGTATTATATATGTGGCAACAAATATTTTTGGTCATACATTTTTAAACGATATGTATAAAAATGTTTTTAATAAAACCATGGATGGTGAAGATTTTGTTGGAGCCTTTCTTTACTCCATGGATATGTTTGAATATTCTTCAGATTTATTAGCACTTGCAATAGCAGCTAAATTACTTGCCTGTTTATATGAAGCACTTCTAACGAGATATTTTAACGGCGCCACTCTAGGCAAACGTGTTATGGGCCTAAGTATTAAATACGTAGAGGCAGTAGTATTATTGCCTGTTAACGGCGTACCTCTTCAACATGGACTTGCAGTACACTTTGCCATTCAGGCGGGTCGTGTCCAATTGTGTGCACTATTATACCCCGCAAAAACGCCAAGTTTTATACGTTCATTTGCCAGAGCATTAGCCAAAAATATTGATTTGAATCTACTATTTCCACTGTTCATGGTGATGGTCTTCTACAAAAAAAATAGTACGGGACATGATTTTTTCACTAAAACGATGGTAGTGGAAAATTCAAGCCAATCCTTGATACTGAGAAGACCTAATCAACAATAACAGGATGTACATACATACCATAAGGTATATGATGAATATGTCCTAAGGATATTTTTTTGCTATTGCCATAAATCATATAATTTTGTTTATAAATCATTTATATCATCATGTTTAAGTAATTTTAAATCTAAGAGCTATATTTAACAAAAATATTTATGATTTATAGCAGCCTATGAAGCAAATATACAAAATTTGTTTAATAAACCTTTTGAAAATGAAAAATATTTTTATGAATGTAGGGCTAATTTTTAATTGTTCTATTGAACTAAAGCGAGGATTTTTCTAAATGTAAAATAATGTTTCAAACTTTCTGTAAAAAATTATTTGCACCGGTTTAACTTTGTTTAAAACGCTTCAAAATGGAGATGCTAACGAATCTTTTTATGGGTAGTAATTATAGAAGCTATTGGGTAATACTTTTCTTGATGATTAGTCATCATAAAGGATCATAAAGCTTTAAATTACAATTAGAATTGGATTTTATTTTTCCACAAAACAAAAAATCATCCTTATTTTACTTGAACATTTTTCAAAGTTTTAGATACAATATTTCCTTTGCCGGGAACATGTAGAATAGCTCCTTTATAACACGCTACTAATGCATCATTTGTTTTTAAATCGGGAGCACAAGTTTCAAAGATTTTCTTTTTGGGATTCATTTGAGCATCTGGTTGTCTAGGATATCCTTCACAATGTACCAAATCACCGGGTACAGAACATTCAGGAGGACTTAGAATTTCAACTTTTTCAGGAGTAGAAGCACACATGACCATTGCTTCTGAAGTAATTCCACGCATTTTGGCTGGCTTAAGATTACACATGACTACAACCATGCGATTTTGCATTTCTTCTAGGGGTACAAATTTAACTAGACCAGAGACAACAGTGCGAGGTTGTGCTTCACCACAATCGATTTTCTCCAAATACAAACTATCAGCATCTGGATGACGACTAACCTCAATAATTTTACCAACACGAAGGTCTAAACGGCGAATATCAATGGGCAGTTCAGCGGCTGCAATGTCTTTGTTCTCAGCAGGAGATTTTTTTTCAGTTTTGGGTTTTTTTTCCTTGTTGATCTTTTGTTTGACTTCCTGTTTATGTTCACTGTTTTGTAGAGCCACTTCGGCTACATCAGGAGTGCCGTTAGCCTTAACATCTGTGCAGAGATTTCGGACACCAGGTACAGTATATTGTTTCTTGCCATTTTTAATTTCTAAAGCTACCAATTGAGCTTTGGCCAGATCGACCTGTTGCTGTAACTGGGCATTTTCTGATATAAGTTCACGTTTTTTACGGCAGATAAGCTCTCCACGTAAGGCTAGCAACTAAAAGAGAATGATGGGTAATTATTCTAACCCAACTTTACGTTTTCTTCTATTACATTGTTAATGCAATAACTTACCTCAGTTTTTAAATATTTGATAAGATCCTGGTTACGTTTATTATTTTTAGCAATTTGTTCCAGTGACACCATATTTTTTGAGGGATTATTAAGTATTTTAACAAAACTTGAACGAAACAAAAATGGTCCGCTGGCAAAAAAAAGTTTCATTTGAAGTACACTGCAAGAAGAAGCACAACTGACTAGTGAGAATTTTTTTTCATATAATGCTGCCAGATGTACTAAGGATTGTTTTAGTTAATATGAAAGGATGATGCAATCATATCCATTGAATAATGGGGTGATATAATTTATTATGTTTACTTCCGATATACGTTTTCTCAAATTTAAAGTCATTAGAAACATTTAAAAGAATTTGTTATTAGTATTTTTAGAAGAAATTGTTTTTAATTTTTTCAAGTTATTTATATGTATTCATTTGTTCCAATTGAATACAACTATGTCGTATTTTACTAAGTAGTCAGTATTCATTGTTGGGTACTCAGGATACAAATACTCATTACTTTGATTTTTACCACAAAAGCGGGCGAGTGTTCTTCAACAGTAGTTGGAAAAAATCGTTTTTGGGTGTGTATTTTTTTTACTTTTAGAAAATTTGTGAGAATAATTAAAGTGAAACTAACAAATTAACATAAAACTAACAGCTTGTCATTTTTGTAGGCTAAAGAAGGTAAATTTACTAATAAATTAAAGGTTTGGTTTTGTGAAAAAGAAAAACTTGTGTAAAATGTGTGTGTGGTGAAGTTGTGCACAAATAAAAAAAAAGCATTCTAACAACCCATAATAAAATTAATTTTTTTCTATAAATCATATAATAACAAAGTTTTTATGAATATTTAAATCTTTACAATTTAAAAATTTTCTGGATGTGTCTAAATTTGTATATAAGAAAATATACTGCTATATGTTCTTTTCTGCACCCCCATGTCTGTAATGCTTAAAAAATATTTTATTTTCTTAAATTTTATAGCTAAGTTTTTGCCACTCCCTTTAAAATTATAAACAAAAAATAATGCAGCCCTATAAAGTTAATTTGAAATCCTATAGGCATTAATGTGGGTAATAAATAGGGTGTTAGCCGTAGAAGTTTTTGTACATTGAAGCTTTCATCGATTTGTTAATTTTTTGTTTTAGCTTGTTGTTGCTATTTTTATAACAACAACACTAACCATATTATTCACTGTTAGTGCTGGCAATTGATTTAAAATATATGTAGATTTAATTACAAATCTTACCTTCTGATTTTTAACTGTGACCCTGTTTATAAACCTGTTAAACTTGTACTTCTAAAGGTCCTTTTATTATAGGTATTTGTTCTTTTTAATTCTAATAGTATTTTTACTATTTTTAGTGGCATGATAAATATGTAGATACATACTAACCAACACACACACGTACTACAAGTTTATCTACTATAGTCTGACCTTAAAGTGTGCTAATATCATTATTATCATCATCATCGTCAACACCCCTTTCTCACCCATCTGCTTTAATTTTTTGTCTGCGTAAGTCTAACTGTTGTTTTTTTTTACTGTACATGCTATGGAAATGTGTCTGTTATCCGGAATTATTTGTTGATACTGACACTTGAATGTTTATTTTTTACAATTAATTGTGTTGCAAAGTAATGAACTAAAAACGTAAACTGTAGCCTTTAATTTAATATTAAAACAAAATCGATACCCATAAACAAGTAAAAAAGAGAAGACAGCAATTAATTGTCTTGGCAAATCAGATAAGACCAACATATTACATTTACAGACCATGCAAATTTTAAATTAATAAGTAAACCTTTGTAGTCGCCGTGGTCTAGTGGTTAGTGTGTTGGCTTACTAAGACATGGGTCCTGGGTTCGACTCCAGGCTCTGACATCTTCAAAAAAAAAAAAAAAAAAAAAAAAAAATATGATAAAAATATTTCTTTCGACGACTACCTCTCAGCAGTCTTCTGGCAAAAGCTTTGGGAGTAACTAGTTGCCATGAACAAGCTTCTCAAGTCTGTCGTTCGGAGTCGACATTAAACTGTAGGTCCCGGTACTCATGGATAAAAATTTACACACACAACATGAGTGCTGCGAGAAGCTAGGCCGTAATCCTGACACAGGGTTGTAAAGGCCAGTTATGTATGTATGTATGTAAGTAAATCTTTAAATCACACTCAAGCAACAACAGGCAGTAAAGAGTGATTTGTAAAGAAAATAGCAATGAAATTGTTAAAAAAAACCAAAAGACATTTTAAATAATTTTAGCCCATTTGAACTAGTCGTAATAATTTTAGCCAAAGGAAGGCAACAGAAAGAAACGTAATGATTGAGCCCAATAATGTTTGAGAAGCAAATAGGTATATTTTTCTAATCTTAATAAAATAAGATGTGCGTCACTATAAAATGTAACACATCAAAAGTCAAATAAAAACTGACTGGAGTAAGCTAGAGTTAAAAATAAAACAGTTTTATTTTGCATTTTTATTACAGATTTATATTCTGTATTATTTTATTTAAAAATTAATTTAATTTTATAAAATTTTTTATTTTATTCATTATGCCATCCCTAAGCAATGTTATAGTGTTTTCGGTGATTTTTTTGGTATCAGCTGTCCATTTATATCGAAAACTAGTAATGGTTTTGGGAACAGATGTACTCTTCTTTAGTTCTCTTTTGACCAGAGCCCAATATCTTTCAATAGGCCGCAGCTCTGGGCAGTTTGGTGGGTTAGCCTCTTTTGGAACAAAAATAACATTATTTTTATTATACCAGTCTATTGCGCTTTTACTGTAGTGACATGTTGCCAAATCTGGCCAGAAGAGTGTTGATATGTTGTGCTGTCTTAGAAATGGGAGCAACCTCTTTTGAAGACACTCTTTGATATAAATATCTGAGTTTATTGATCCCAATGTAACAAACGATGCACTTCTGTTGCCGCAGCTACAAATAGCCTGCCAAACTAGGAACTTTTTGGGAAATTTTGATAGTTTTTTAGTTCGGAACTCTTCAGAAACATTGCCTCTACTATCCGCTACATAAAACTCTTGGCCAGGAAGCTGCGCAAAGTCTGCAAAAACGTAAGTTTCATCATCCATTACACAACATTCGAACTTTTGAAAAAATTCTTTTTTGAGGAGTTTTGCTCTTTTTTTTGCTTAAATATTCTTCTTAGCATTTCTATCCGGAACTTTTTAGACTTTAAATGTTTTAAGGCCAGCTTTAGCTTTAACTCGGCGCACAAAACTTTCCGAGCATTGCACGCGCCGGGCCACTTCGCGACCAGAAATGTTTGGAAGAGCCAGCAAAAGCTTCTCAACCTTTTTGGCTTTCGCGTCGTTCGTTGCCAGTTTTGCTTTACATGTTCCAGGCTTTCTTTCAATTTTTAGGTCTTTGTTGAACTTTTTGACCAGTCTGGAAACACATTGCCTGGTCACGTGGACTTCCCTAGCAACTTTTGTATAACTCCAATATGGTTTTTTTTTAATTATTTGAATAATTTTTGTATGCACTTGTCTTTGATTATCCATTATGAACTAACTAACAAGTCAAATTTGACAAACTGATACATTTTAAAATCTGACACATTTTTCAAAGATATTGTGATTAAGAAAAATAATTTTGATTAAAGGTGAAAAAAGTTATTAAGAAAAATGGGTGTTACACTTTATAGTGACGCACATCTTAGTAGGAAGGTAGAGGACGTAGCACAAAAACTCGAAAGTCAAATAACCCACTGTGCTCGTCCTTTTAAAAGAGATAAAAAAAATATCAGAAGGGTTAACTTCGAAAGTATTAAAATCCCCAGCCTCACAACTATTAACAGTTGGGCCTGAATATCAGCTCCCGGCATAGTCCTACACGAATACACTACCAAAGATATTACAAATTATTCTACATAGAGCCGGGCAATTTTAGAAAAGATTTTCTATTGATTCTTCTTATTCGTTCACACAAATTCTATAAAATTTCAGTTCCTAGTCGGGATCTAACATTACAAAACCCCGTGAGTATGACGATAATCATTCTCAAGCCGGATTTTTTTATGTCATTATCAATCAAAAATCAGAGATTCTTAGCCAAATGGGAAACATACATATTTCTTCTGCGTTTCTACTTCTTTATAAGGATCCATTTCCACATTATAAAAGAAATAATAAACTATAGATTTTCTCATTACTATTGTTTACACATTTAAGTTTCAAATAACATAGTAATTTATCTATGTATCTATTGCTATCTTCGTAACAAACGCTCTCGCAAGTCTTGCAAACGCAGCAACCCATGTCAAATATTTTATTTTATTTCCCTTAAATTTTGAAGCTAATTTTGTAATTAACTATATCAAATTGCTGGTAAAATCATAAAATTTGAATTATTTTTGATGTACCAAAAGCAAGCTCTGGTAGGTTCAAACAGCAAACGACTGACATAATCACTTTATAATATCAGCATGCTGGTATTGTTTCATTACTTTTAATTATGAAATTATTCTTATTTTCTTTATGTTGTTGTATTGAAAATGTGTATTTTTAATTTCTGGTTATTATTATTTGGGCATTTAATTTGTTTTTTTGTGTTGGCTTTTTCGCATTTGTTTATGTAGTCTTATATTTTATCTGTATATTAAAAACATCCCACATATATTTTATATCTTGATTTCATATAATTCTTTTTTCTATTCTCAAATACATTTTTTACAGCTGTTTTCTTAAATAAACAAAAAAAAAACTCTAATTTTCTGTACAACGCTTTGTTTTGCACTAAAATTATAAAAATTCTAACCAAAATCATCAATCACAACTAAATCCAAAACCTCCATATATAAAAACAAAATACTTAAAAAAACAAAACCTCTCTGTACCTACTATTTGCAATTACATTTCTTTTTCTTTAATAAAGTTTTTTAAATAGTGAAAAAAAAAAAAAAACTCATTCCAACTTTCTTGCTCTTTGCTTTCTATATTGCAACCCAAATTCAATTTTTAATAAACAACTAAACGTAAAAAAACATTCACCATAGGACTATCAGAGACAGCAGTTATGGACGTTATGTCTTCGTCATTGCAACAGCAACGTATTATTGTAGAGCAATTGAGACGTGAAGCGGCTGTAGATCGTCAATCCGTTTCTGAATCTTGTGCAGCTATGATGCGTTATATATCACAGCATGAGCAGGAAGATTATCTATTGACTGGTTTCTCCAGTCAAAAAGTTAATCCGTTCCGTGAGAAGTCATCATGTAGTGTACTTTAAACGTAAACTACAAAAACAACAGCAACAACGATAAAAAACAGCATATGATTATGATAATGACGGCATAGACGAAGAGAGAAGAGCTAAAAAAAAAGTTGTAACAGTTACGAAGATGATGATAAACAGAAAATTCTGTAGATGTCCTTTAAGAAATAACTCCATATAGAGCCGCCGTAAAAGCCACCTATTTAACAAGAACTACATCATTAAAACACACATAATATGGCATTATATAAATATCTCAATACATAATTTCAATAAAACACAAATTTTTACAACAAAATTTTTCTACAAATTCTTGTAATTGTACTCATTTCAAAATCAACTTCCAGTTAAATCTACCAGACAACTGTTAATTTTCGTTACTAGTAAAGAACATCTACAGTTTTTTTTTACAACCAAATTACAAATACAAAAAATTCTAAGTTAAAGGATATAACAATAACAATTAAATTATATATATTTGTATATATACAAATAATTTTATTATTAGTTAAATTATTTGAGCTTAAGGTCGAATAATACAAATATATATACAAATAATATAACAACAACATATTTTTATGATTAATATTACAGGAAACATAAATACAGAATAAACTCAAATAACAACCAACAACAATATTAATCATTATTACTATTATATCGTATCTCTATATATATCGTATTTAAATAATGATGACAAATATTTTTAAAGAAAAAAACTATATCTTCAATATATATCGTAAATAAGTCAAAGAAGAACAACAAGAACAAAAACTATAGTAATAAAAGAAACATACATATGTATATCAAATTTATAGTATGTATTTAATAATAGAAAAAAAATATATATAACAACAACAACAACAAATATATATCATATATACAATCTAATATTACAACTATGTATACAAAAAATTAACTAAAACTACCGTATTCATACGTTTTTAGGTTCATTAAAGGTTCATTTGACAAATTTCCATGTAATACTTGTCAAATAAGCCCTGAATAAATTTAAGATCTTTTTTTTTTGTTGAATACAGCAGTACATATATAATAAGAGATGGACATTTAAAAGTATACTTTTAAATTAGTAATAGAAATGTCTTTATAAAATATTTCATCAATAATTATTTAAGCTCAAGGTCTTCTTTCAATTAAAAATTCTTTATTTATTAGATATTTCGTTACTCCTTGTTTTTGTAGCTTCTTTAGGAAATAAAAAAAAATTAAAAAATAAATATTTCCTGAAGAAGCTACACGAAGGATTCTAAATAAAATATCTAAATAAAAAATCTAATAAATAAAGAATTTTTAATTAAAATAAGACCTTGAGCTTAAATAATTATTTATAATTGTGTGTGTCGTATTTCGACATTTTTGTAAAAGATTAAAGACAGATTTTGTTAATTTTCTTCAATCTTGTACAAAAATGTCGAAATACGTCAACGACTACGCCAAACACAATAAGGGTGATTAATTAATAAACTTCGAAAAATCAGAAATAAAATATTTCATTAAAAGAATCCAATTTCCCTAGAAAAAAAATATTTTAAATCTATTTAAAGTTTTATCAATATGGCAGCCAATGCTGATATGCAAATTAAAAATTATTGTATCATATCGAGTGTTTTTTTACACCTGGCTCATAAAGTAACTTATTACTAGTTATCAACTTTCACATTACCATACTTAAATATAAGCTACGTTCACATTAAGCAAATATTTAAATAAGAAAGTGTTATTTTGCATAAAAGTATTTCGAATACATTTGTATGCCTATAGTAGTGAGTAAAATATAATTTGAGCGTTAAGAAGTTCCCTTCAGAGTATACTAATATGTATTTGAAAAAAGCTTAAGATACTGTTCTTAAATTTTGAGCGAAATTAGGAATATATCGTATGCCCTTAAAATTTAATGGAATTAAACATAAGAGCATTTGCCTTTAATATGCTCTAATATTTGCGACGAATTATTGAAAAATAGAGGAAAAGAAATGTTTCATTAATCTAAAACGATTTCAAACAAATAAGTTAATTATCAGCCAATAAAAGCTACAAATAATTATAATTGTCCGTCAAATACATACCTATACTGTTACTGTCAACATTTACATGAGTAAACAGTTACATGTCGTGTGTGACTTCTAAAACATTGCTTGTGTAAAAAACACAAGGAAAGTCTTATGACAAAATTTTCAATTAGAGCTTGGTCTAATTTCGTATGTACACACATATGATATTAAATTTTTATGCCTGCACAAACATTAGTCGGCGATGAATTATGTGTAAAATAGTTTTTTTTTTATAGATTTTGTGTCTAAAATTTTATTATTTATTTGCATATGAAATTGTACATATACGTTTGTGACTAAAAATTATAAACCTTATGTAAATTGACTAATTTTGACATACACAAAGAAAAACTTATGTATTTTAAAACTAAAAAACACGTGTAAAAAACATGTCGTGTAAGGGTGCCTTAAGCAAACACAAAGTGTCTGGTAGTCAGCAACTCACAATCAATGATGCCATTTAAAAATATGAAAATAGATTCAAATATACAATAAATAACTGCTTCAACCATTTTTCTTTTACAACTTTTTGCAAATTAAAAAATAACGCTGGTTTCTGAACAATAGGCCGTATTCGAATTGGCGACGTCTTCGTTGTCTAACGATATATTTGTAATAGATTAAAGGGAAAAGAAAACGACGTCGCCAACTGGAATAAGGCTGAATGGTCTGGTCCAGGTGTACGCTGCTCGTTATGGCGATTACTATAGTAGATCAATTTTCAATAGCTATAATTACGGCTACGATTCTGTTAGTGGTTATCAAACTGTAATATAATTGATATTAAATTTGTTCAAACACGAATTTGGTTGCAAATTATTATATATGATTAACTTAAAACAATCCCCCAACTCGTGGCATAATAATGCCCCAATATTATTGTATTTTGAAGTTTTTGTAAAAGATTAAAAAGAATTGATTGCTGTGTCTTTAACATACATGAGTAGGTACATAGATTACAGCTGACATGTTAAGGTCCAATATAAAAAAAAAAACTTTAAATGAAATATTTTACTTTTTAACAATTTCTCAACATTTTAAATGTCCATTTCTTTAAGTTAATCTATATAGTATTAATAGTGAGTGGTTTTATTTATTATTAGCAACAAACACTCTCTTCATTATTATCTGTCTATCATAATTCTTAATAATAATAAACAAAAAAACATTGTCATTATCATTAATCATTTTAAGCAAAATATTTAATTCAATAAAAATATAACTCATAACAAACAAAAAACATAACAAAGGAAAAATTTTCAAATGGAACTCCAACAATAATAACTAATAGTACCACTTTAACTTACTCTCTATCTCCAATACCCGCCCCACATTATCATTAACTAAAGGTTAAATGAAAACATTTTAACACCTACAACTTTCATGGAAAACAAAATAAACAAATAAAAGTTATAACATATAATAAGCAATACAAATTGTTATAACATATAGGAATTGTTGAAAACATTCCCGTTTTTTTTTATTTATTTTTTTAATATTTTATATATGATTTTCAAGTACACAATTATTTAATTACTGTCCTATAGCAAAGGGATCTTAAAATATTGAAAAGCAAACGTAATTTAAAAGCAAAGAAATATACAAAAAAAAAAACATATTTTATTATAGAAAAAGAAAAAACAAACAAAAAAAAAAAAAAAAAAAACAAGTACATACATATATATTTAATATTTAAACACAAAACCAAAAAAGAAAAAAGTTTTTGATTACTTAAAACCTTAGCTTTAAGTAATAACAAATATGTTATTAAAAAAAAAAAGTATTTCAATTTTTAATATTTATTGCTTAGTATTATTAGTATTTAAAAGATTTATCAAATCAAATATAAAGCCGTATTCCAATTGGCGACGTCGTCGTGGTGTAATGACATTTTTGTAAGAGATTAAAAGCAACGACGTCGCCAACTGGAATAAGGCCGATATAGTTTTTCCTCGTCCTCCTTTTTTAATATTCATATAAAAACAAAAATTCAAATATATGCTACAACCTTAAAAACAAAGAATTAAAACAAAAATTTTTATTCAAAGTATTGTTTGAAATATAAATTTAATCAAACAAACAAGTAAAATATTCACTTTACAAACAACAATTTATTTTATGTTTTATTTTTTTTTTAATTCCTCTAAAGAAAAACAAACACTCTTAACTAACAATTTGTAAAGTTAATATACATATAAATAATTTAGTAAAGGCTTGTTTAAATTATTATTGAATATAAATAAATAAAATATAAATATATATTTTTTCTAGCAGCAAATAATCTTTAAACAAAATTTAGTAGTTTCTTGGAACAAAATAAAAAGAAAATCCAGAAAAATAAAAAAAAAAACTTAAAGAAAAACTAGTTTCAATTGTTAATATTATATGAATAATAAAAAAAAGAAAAAGTAAAACTTAAAAATTAAATATACATATAACATTATTATATTATTAATATATTAAAATGAGCATCTTAGCAATTATTTTTAAATATATGTATGTATGTGTATACAGATGCATATGCATATGTATATACAACAATTATTAAGACAGACGGCAATTAAGCAAGAAAAAAAGGACATTTTTCTTAAAACATCTTCTGTTTCCCTACAAGAAAAACATATACCTAACTGTAGTAGTTGTTTCTAGTTTTTAGGCAAAACACTTAAAACGGTTTAATTTTGTGTTTAAAAGTAATGATTAGAAAAAAGAGAATATAAATTGAATTATAAAGTACCTATTATCGTTTTTTAAAGCTGTTTTAAAACACAAAAGTAGTAAATTTATATAAATGACGCAAAAAAATAATTTTGTGTTTAAAATAAGAGAAAAGAGAAAATATATAAGATTAGATTTAGTATAGAAGTTTTTTTTTATTTATTAACATTTGATAATATACATAAATAATATAAATTAGTGCTGTCAAATTCTGCTACTTTTCATTACTCGATAGTATTGAGTACTTTCTTTTGGGTACCCAATACTACTCAATATTTTTAACGGATTTTATTTTTAAGAGAAAACAATTTCATAAAGTATTGTGTTTTTAGACAAAAACTTGTTTGGCCGTTAAAATTTAATTTTTCTATACAACTTCGAAGAAAAAATGCAACTCTTAAGGTATTAAGTAGTTACTTTGAAGTATTGAGTACCCAAAAATTAATACAAATACTCGATACCCATTACTCAATAATTTGCCAGCACTAATATAAATGACACTACATTTTATTTCAAAACTATTTCTTTAATCTATTACAAAAATATTAAAAATTTAACATCGTCGTCGCGTAACGACATTTTTGTAATAGATTAAAGGCAAGAGAAATTTTTTTTTCTTTATTCTGCTACAAAAATATCGTCAGACGACAACGACGTCTCCAACTGAAATATGGCCGAACGTCTAAACCCCAATTTATTCCATGTTTTGAAAACATGTACATATTATTTTTAATTCTATTTTTGTTTCAAACTGAAAAGCATGCGTTGGGGTGGAAATTCGAAAAGAATAAACCGAACACATTTTTTGTTGTCGAAGAACATATTTGTTTTGGTTGCCAGTTGCTATTTGCAATATGCTTGTTTTTGCCAATCGATACATAAGCCGTTTTAATTGGAATATTATGATGACTTATAAAAGTGTCGAATTTATTTAGGAACGCATTTAAAAAGAATTCAATTCATGTAATCATTTGGGGTTCGTGAAAATGGCATTATTCTTGAACCGCTTTCATTTTATTTTGCTGTGATATGTTTTTCTTTTTTATCGAAACATGATATTAATTGGGTGTTAGCCTAAATAAGAATTTCGAATATCAATTAACAGTTATTTGAAACATTAAAAATTTTATGTATAAAATAATTTTTACCAACTACAATTTTGCATTGCTAATAACTGACCATAATTGATCATCGTTGAGTTGGATTCGATTCAACAATAGAAAATAAAAAGAAAAACACATTTTGCCTTGTTTTCAATAAATGGTTAGAACAAAGGCCTTAGAGTTATTGTTGTCCAAAACAGCAGCATTGTAAAAATGTGTTGTAGTTTTAATTTAAAAAAAAAAGTTTACAAATCTATTAAATGTACTTGATATAGATAAAAGCTAAAACAATTAGAATTTAGATCCAATTAGAGAGTAAAACTTATTTGCATTCTTTGCTTAGTTAAATGATTTAATATTTAGTATAAAAATTTGGCAACTTAGTCTTCTATATTTACGTTTTCCAAACAGGTATATATCTTAAAAACTTCCATTTTATTTATAATTAATAAAAATAAAAATTCTATTTCTTTAAAAGTTAGAAAAAAAAAAGAAAAAACAATTGGTGTTTAATATTAATTAAATAAAACAAACAACGAAATTATAAATTATTTATAAAAATGCTTATAAAATTATGGTGTGTTTAGGAAAATTTTAAGTAAAGAAACACAAAATTAAACTATTAAGATGTTTTGAAAACTTTATATCATTGTATAACAGCAAATTACCAAATCTAGTGGCTAAAACTATGGAAAACGTTCCCTAAAAGTTTGCTACAGCCAAAAAGTTAATGTGTAGGGTTTTGAGTTTTTTTTTTTAACTTTAAATTTATTACTGGATTTTACACGATACTTACGATTAAAGTTTTGCTGTCGTGAGCAAACAGCAAAAATTTAAACGTAACTAACTCTGTAACTTGTATTTTATTTTGATTTGTACTATATGTATAGCAGGAAAGATATTTTTTTATCATTACTATAGAAAAAAATTTTGTTTTTTTATTAATTACGTTCAGAATTTTATTGTCGTGAGCAAACAATAAAAATTTAAACGTAATTGAAAACATAAATTCTTACTTAACTATGTATGGAATATCCATATAAAATCATATATTTTTTTAGTTAATCAAGGAATATTAAGTATTTACGTTTAGAATTTTGCTGTCGTGAGCAAACAGCAAAAATTTAAACGTAAATAAATCTGTAAATTTGTATTTTATTTTGATTTTTACTACATAACAGGATAGTTTTTTTCCCCAATACAATAGAAAAAGTATATTTAAAAAAACCAAACTTTATTAAAAGTATAAACTACTGCTAGTAAGCAAAAAACAAACTTGTCCATAGGGTTGTATTTGATCTCAAATAATCAATAAGTGTTGAGGGTTGTATGTATATAAAAAAAGAGAATAAAACAAATATACTATATTTTTCTTAATAACTTAAAATATTTAAAGAAAAATGCCCTTTTTTTGTGCAAAAAAAAGTGTGAAAGGTCAACGAATTATTTTTAACAATTAAAACTTTACAATTAAAATTATAAAATAATGCACTTGATATGATGATAAAAACTTTTTTCTTTTTAACAAAAAAAAAAAAAATTGAAATAAACTCTATGCTTTTGTTTTTTCTTCTTCTTTCTAAATGTTACAAAATAAATGAAATCTTTTAAATTTATACTTATTAATCCTTTAAATATTAACAAAATAATTATTATCAAAAGTAAACAAGTTTAAAAGTTTGAGGCTTCTCTTTTCTCAATTTGTTTTTTATAAACAAAACTTTAAAAATAATTAAAAAAATATAAAATAAAAAAGAGAAACATATTTAACAACCCACACTCTCATAGCAGGAAAGAAAAAAATTAAATTTTAATTCTTTTTTTGTCTTTAATTTAAAATACTTAAACGCAAGCAAGAAAAGAATATTGTTAATTATTAATAAATCCTAAATTTGTTGCAATACTTATAAAAATTAAATTAATATTCCCAGATTTTTGCTTGGACATATTTACACATTTCCTTACAAAACAAAAGTTATAAACTCATGCATATTTTTGGAGGCTATACATTTCTGATACCTCTCTCACTCCAGTATTTCAAAATTACAACTGGTACATTTTTATAAACACAAAAGTAAACAGTTAAAATAAACAATAAACACCAACTCTCTACTACCACTACTTACTACTACAATACAATAACCACCAAAACAACCAACCAGTAAAACCATTAATAAGAATTTCAAATTTATTAAGAATACAAAATACTATTCAAAAAAGAAAAAAAAACAAAACAAAATATATATTAAAAAAATTCGTTTGCTTGGAGATTTCAATAAAACAATTTTAGATGTGTTAACTAGTGGGACACAGTAAAACCGTTAAAAAAAACCTAAAAAACAAAAAAAGGTTTAAAGTGTTTTATTTCGAAACCAAGTGGTATGTTGTATGAGAGTAAGCGTTAAGGCAAATATCTCAGTTCTTTTTTTATTTTATAGTTTGAACAGTTACGTGAGTATGTAGGTCTTACTTGAAAATAAAAATCTTATCATCAGTCTAGAAGTTTAAAAAACTTTCAGACTCTCTATAAAGGTTCGTATTTACAGTAAAAAATGATACGATAAGAATTTTGTTCAAATCTGTTATGTTAACAAGCATTTTACTCCTTCAAAAACAGAGATTCTAATAATTTTGCATTTTCGAATGTAGTTCGAATTCGGTTAAGTGAAAAATATTACCTTTTATTTTGGGGTTTTTTTTTTAATTGAGACCAAATGCTCAGAGTTAAACGCCTACCAATGCTGTGCATTGCAGTGGAATTTTTGTGGAAGGGACAGTAAGCAGGATTTAAAAAAAAGCTGAATAAAAAAAGCACGTTTTGCTAAAACGAATTTATTTCTTTCAAAATGCTCTATCACAGCAAAATAAAAGTAAAGCTGTTCAAGAAGTATGTAATATTCTCAGAACTTAAAATGGATACATGAATTGAATTCTTAAATAAATTCGAAATTTTTTGAAGTCATCAAAAATAAAATATTCAAATAAAAATGGCTTATGTGCTGATTATGGTGGCAACTGAACTTTAGTTGAGTTGCTATTTCCCAAAAAAACATATTACAGATAGCAAATGACTACTAATGTTTTAAAATCTATATAAATAAAAATCAATGTTGTTCGTTGGACATCGCATCAGTTGAGAACGGCCGGACCGATTTTGATGATATTTTCTGTCTAATGATCGTCGTGATCCAACTTAGTTTTTAAGGAAAGAAAATTTTGCCACGCCCACCTTTACGCCCACTTTTTTCTTTTAACTAAAATCAAAAAACGGCTCCATTGATTTGACTAATTTTTTTTTTCAAGAATTTGTATTAATCAATTTTAAGTTTTCGTCGAGAAAAAATTTGCCACGCCTACTTTTACGCCCACTTTTTTCTATTTATCTCTTAATACTGATTTTTGATATCTTCAGAACGTTTAGAGCTAACGTGGCGGAATTGGAATTTCAGTCAGAAAGTGGGAGAAATCGATCAAGTGGGTGTGACACCTCCCATACAAGTTAAAAATGTATTTCTTAAAACATACATACGTATCTAAAGAAGTGTTGAAGCTAAAGTTTCTAAATTTGGTAAAAATTATCAGTAGAAAAAATGGCAAACAAGTAGGACGTAGTAGCTTCCAAACAAACTAACTATTGAGTTCAGTATATCAAGAAATCAGTAACAGTTAAAATTTTTGAATTTGGTCATCATCAGTCGAAAAATGTGAACAAATGATAGTGGTAGGTGTAGAGAAGCACGCTGGGTTAAATCTAGTTTTAAAGACAAAACAAAAATGTTTTCCTGTAATTAGAAATTTTGAGTTGCCAGCTGGCAACGCAACTACGCTTCAATTGCCATCCATAATGGATCCATTAATGTTTTTTGTATATTTTTTTAGTCACACATGCATTGGTTCGGTACAATCATTTCAAATTCTCGCAGTAACATGTGTTTTATAGTGACACGTTAATGTTAAAATCACGCATGTTTATTTAAATCGAACCATTGCGTCATGTGTTGAACCCGTGGTTTCATTACATTTTTATTATGTAATATTTTGACGATATGAAACTGAGATAGCAAACTACATTGGACAGCAGAAAAAAGAAAAATTAATTGTTGCCAACGTTTCGAAAACGAATGAAATTTTGTTGACAGCTTCCAACCCAACTAAAATACACTTAAATTTAGCAACAGCTATATCCTACGCATCAGCATTTTCCACTTCTATGTATAGTCCTATATTTTTATGTTCCTTCGAATTGAAAATTGTTTCCAAAATATTTTCGACTCGAATTGGAATACATAGCCCCCCGTGCACGTTTATGAGCCAAGTGCAATCGATTCACATATTCCGTGCCATCAAAATCAAATTAGTATTCAACCGTAAATCGTTAATTCTGTTAAACAAATATCTTGTTTTTTTTAAATAATTTTTTATTTGATCATTTATACCTTTTATTATTTTTATTTTATTCTTTTTTAGTTTAAAATCTAAATTATTCATAGATTTTACAAAACAACACAGTGTGTTCAAAATCTGTTAAACATTAAAAACTAAAAACGAAAGATCCAATAGCATGTGAAGAAGTTGTTCAACCTCAACACTTACAAAAATGTTGTTTAATACAATAAAGGTGAGTTGTGAGAATTTTGCTTTAAACAAAAAATAGCGAGAGCAAGATAATGTGGTAAAAAAGAGGGACCTTAAACAAAACGTTCATATATTTATATTAAAAAGTAAGAAAAAATGCCAAATGATGCTGATGTTGTTAAAGTGAAAATAAAAAAATTAACTTTCATCGTCACTGCCAGCATTTTGGCGTGGTTTAGGTCCGCCTGCTCGTTTAGCCATAATAATTTGATCTACCTTTAGAATGGTATTAGCGGCACCAACAGCATATTTAATGCTCCAATATTTTGATTGGAAAAGATCGTAAATTTTAGCAGCAGCTACATCCATTGTTTCAGCTTTTTCGGCTTCAAGGTTTAGGCCAATATTTTTGCCTGCAGCATCTTTATGAGCCAAGTACAATTGATTCACAATTTCGGTGCCATTAATGCCACTATTTTCAGCCAAAGCCTTAGGGAATGCTTCTAAGGCACTAGCAAAACGTCTAACAGCATATTGTTCCAAACCGGGCAGAGTGTCAGCATAGGCAGCAATTTGTGTAGCCAATTCAATCTCTGTGGCACCAGCACCTGGTACATAGCGGCCATCACGTGATAAGCATTTAAAATTGTTAACACCATCATCAATGGCACGTTCAATATCGTCCATGAAATTATCGGTGGCACCACGAACAACAATTGTGGAAATACGGGAATCTTTGCCTTCGTTTCTAAAAAAAGTTAAATAAAATTTAGAATTTTAGTGATATTCTTTTGGAATAATTTTACGATAACAAAGTATTAATTTTTTAAAGCGATATAATTAGTTTCTCCTTAAAAACTTCAACATTTTACAATTAATTGAATTATATTTCAAATTTTCAATTGGAATTTAACATTTAAAGGAAAAGCTCAACATTTTTTTATAAGGCTTCTGCAAAAAAATTATTTCCAAAACAATGTTCTGAAAACCGAATTCGAGTGAAATTAAAAACGAATTAAATTTTAAATTGCTATAATTTTAAAAGACAATTAATTAACGTAACTTCCTTGAATATCAAACTATAATTTGTCTGATTTAATTTAATTTGCCTTTGAAATAACACGCGATTTTAATTTCACTCGAATTCGTTTTACAGAACATACCCGAAATAAATTTATTTCAAATATTTATATTAGTTAAAAGAAAATAACATTTACCTGAAAGCCACAATTGCGGTGTCGCCTAATTCTTCAATGCAAACTTTATCACAATAGCCCAATTCCTCCTGGCTAGGTGTGGTAATGCGTGGCAATACAGTGCCATTGACAGCACGGGCCAAACGTCTCAAATCGAATTTTGAATTCAAACGTATGGCCATTATGCCATATTTGTTAAGGAAATGTAAAGCCATATCACCAACTTTGCCACCAGAGACCACTACTTTTGCTCCAGTATCAGCAATGGCTTTAATTTGACTCTCTAATAAATTCTCTTCACCAGCTGAGAAATTCATAAGTTCATCGGCGCTCTTAATCAAAACTGTGCCCTTAGTTTCGGTCTGAATAATATCCACAGGACAAGAGAAAATGGCAATTTTAGCCTTTTCAGCATAGGAAACATCACCTTCAACGAAACGTTTAAAAACCATGCCATGTACTACTTCAGACTTGGCCAACCCACTGCCAATTATTTTGCATACACGGACATTATCTACATTGAAGGTACCCTTATCAGGTAAAATGGACACACAAGCTTTAGCTACCAAATCAACGAGAAAATCTTCTTGACCGTATTGTTTGGACATAATGGCAGCTCTTAAACATTCCTTGACTTGGCTCATGTCACGATAATCTTTAATTTCATGGCATACAAGTTTGGGTAAAATCTCTAAAGCTTTTTCCATGGCCTTTTCATAACCTTCAGCAATTTCAGCAGTTGTAATGCCCAAACGCAAAAGTTCTTCTGCCTTTTCAAGTAAAGCACCAGCAAAGATCACAACAAAATTTGTGCCATCACCCACCTCAGCATCTTGCATTTCACTGGCCATGACCATAAGTTTGGCAGCAGGATGTTCTACATCCAATTCACGCATTATGGTACCAGCATCACTGGTAACAAATTGTTTCTCAATATGATTAATAATCATTTTGTTCATACCATTGGGTCCGTAGGCAGAACGCATGGTTTGGGCAAACTCTTTGCAGGCAGTAATATTACGATAAACAGCCTCTTCCAAACCGCTATACATCTATTGTAGAATAAAATAATTATTTAATATTTTCATTTAACCATTTTCAAAAAAAATTTCGTGAAAATTTTAAACATTTGTTTAATATCCATGTTAACCCGTGATGAGTCAGTTTCTTATGGTATAAGAATAATTGCAAGGCAGCTGTCACCGCATGACAGCATTAGTTTTGTTTTTCATAAAATATTCTAAGAACTTTTCACAAAATTGTAGAATTTTTTCTATTAAAACATCAGTTTTACTTACACGTGCTCCTTCCTTCATCATTTGGGCTACGCCGGGTGCTTTTGGAACAGATAAAGCCATTTTTATGCACAGATTTTTTTTCTTTTACAATTTACAAAACCGTCTAAATGAAAATTCTCAACAAGACAAGAAACAACAATAAGTAGCTTAACCTCACTTCAAAGCCGCCTACGGTTACTGATTATTTTCTCGAACGTTTTATTTTTAGTACTAATGCAAAACAAAGATGCCATATGGGATTTAATTGAATTGGGTAGAGGAAACATATATTAAATTTGTAAAGAAATTAATATTTTTTAATTCTTTTTGCTGAAATCGATATTATGCAATATATAATTTATTAAAAGGTTTTTATTTACTAATATAATCATATTTATGCTATATCAAACTATGCTGTTTAATTTCTGCCTTTAGAAGGTGTTCCATCATTTATTAGAAATATATACAGTCGGGCCTGGATTACCCATAATCCGATTAACCGTGATGGTCAAAAATCAGTCTATTGTTTTTTTCTTTTTTTTTGAATATTTTCAAATTGTTTTCTTTGATTATCGGCGATTACCTCTATTATCCGTAATGAAAGTGGAGAATTCTAAATATATTTAATATGGAATCGTTACCAGTTGTAAAAAGGTAAAGAAACGTTTTGAATATTGAAGATAAAGTTAAAATAATTAACAAGCATTCAAAAAATAATGTGAGTTTTAAAATGATAGCTGAAGAATACGAAGTTGGGATACAGACCGTTTATGACATTGCTATCTTGAATTAATTTTTTTAATATAAATATGTATGTACACCAATGTTCACTTGTTAAATAATAAAAATATTAAAAAAAAACTCAATAACCAAAATTGTTTGATTAACCGTAAAAATCGATTATCCTTAATGCTTCTGTATTATCTATCTGGCCTAAATGTATATATATATTTTTTTAGAATAAAGCATTTCATTTGGAAATTTATTTTTTATTCTCACTAATATTTAGTATAACGTTGCCATGTTTAGGAGTGTGTTGCCATATTTATAATATTTTTATTGATTTATTCTATTATCAGTAGAGAAGTGGAGAAAACAAGCAGTTTCCTTAGTAAATCATTAAATTTTAATTGCGGTAATAATATTTCATTATTGTTTGTTTTTATTAAAATCGAATAAAATAAAAAAATTTTCAATTTAGGTTTTATTATCTTGTAAAAAAAGATTTATTAAAGTCTATAATAAGGCTGCTATATATTTACATATAAAAACATTAGTGAATAGCAAAGAAGCGAGCGGCGTGTGAATTCCTATTTATAGGCCTGTTGCATATTTTAATTTTAAGCAATCACCTTAAAAACCGTAAGCAGCAACATAGGGCTCGCCGAGACCGCTCTGTTAGACATTATGGCTGCCAATATACAACAGCAGCGTTTACTAAATGAGCAGCTTAGAAGAGAGGTGGAAATATCACGGGCCCGTGTTTCAGAGTCCTGTATGTTAATGATAAAATACATGTCGGAGCATGAGAGTGAAGATTGCCTCTTGAATGGTTTTAGCAGTCAAAAATTAAATCCGTTTAGGGAGAAAAGTTCCTGTAGTGTTTTATAAATTAAATAAAATTAATAAAGAAAAAAAATTGGAATAATTGGAGAATATAAAAAAACATACCAGTTCCTAAAACACATCTGTTTTTTGTAAAAAATTTGCTTAAGGTGTTACTATAAGAGCACTTTCAGAAAAGAATGGAACTCAATTATTTATTGGTGTTATATACATACATACATACATATATACACATATAAATTAAAATATTTAAATATGAAACTATATAAATATATACAAATTAATAAAATAAAATTAGAAGCCCTACAGTATTATTTTATGGTTTAAAAACTTTTGTGACCTATGGAATTAAATAAAAAAATTTAACCGTCTATATATATTTAACTTTTTGTTAAACATACATATACATATATGTATGTATATAAAACAAATATATTGTATATCATAGAAAAGCTCTCTATTGGAGTTTATTTATTTTTTTGTTTAAACTACATTTTTTTTAAATTAATAAATGCATGCATTGAAAACAAAAATTATTATTAAATGTAAATTAAAATAAATGTATTCAATATAAAGATAAATATAACAAACAAATAAATATACATATATATTAATGGAAATCTTGCATTAAATAGAACTTTAAATAAAGTAAATATAAAACAAAAACAAGGAATCGATGCTTTACATTTAAATCCGTTGTTATTAAATCATGCATGTAACATGAAATTGTCAGCAGAGAATAGCAATGTGGAGGACTCATTTACATATATATGTATATACATATATATGAATATCAAAATTATTTAACACTTTTAACTAAAGCTGATTTTGTTGAACTATCATCACGAGTTGGTACAGGTCATAACATAAATAGCAAAGAATTGAAATATTTAGGGTACAACTTTTTAATAATTTTTATAAAGGTGTGTCCTGTTCTAGAGCCGAAATTTCTTTTTATACTTATACAGTATATTAAAATTCATCAGGGCTTTTTAAGAAGTTTAAGATCTAAAAATACTTCCTTTTGTTGATTATTTTGTAATTTCATTAATTTTTAAAAACCATTAAAAATTTTGACGGAAACAATGGTATGGGGATGTTTTTCATACAATGGCACAGGATCAATATTTAGAATTTTATTTGCAATGGATGTCGTATACTACACAAATATTCCTAACGACATCGTGTTGTCTTATGCTGTGTATTAAATGCCACTTGGTTGGTTATTTCAACAAGATAGAGACCCGAAACATACATCGAAACGAGCAAAATATTGGTTTCGCAACAATGAGATTCAGATTTCAAGCAGGCCAATACAGTCTTCAGACTTAAATCCTATTGTAAATTTATAGAAAAATATGAAAGCGGCGGCTCTTCGAGGAAAAACCATTCTAAAAAAGTAATAGTTGAATAGTAGAATTTATTAAAGATGCGTGGAAGAACAACATTCCAATCGAAACGTTTTAAAGACTTGTAGACTCAATGCCAAAACGCTTTTTCGACTTTATTAAAAAGGATAATTCCACTAAGTACAGAGGTAAATAAACGGTTATTGAAAGGAATAAGTTGGTTTAATTGATAAAATAAAGTTTTTTTAGGCCATCAAATTTGGGGAATCATTTTTTTTTTGAATAGGCTAATCTAGTTTATTTTAACAATATGCATGAATATATGATTATTTAAGATTTGATCTTGACAAGTTTTGTGTTTTTCATGTTGGTTACTTAATAATTGAACCAAAAGAAAAACAAACAAAAATGTTAGTTACGTTTGTCTTATGTTTTTTCGGTCTCAAAAATGTTAGATCATAGTGAATTTATTACATTGAACACTACTGTGCATATACATGCATATCTACATATGTATGTATTTATATTTTAATGAAATAAAAATAATAGACAGACTGCATTGAATATTGTTGCAAAAATTTATTATGTTTCAACGTTTTAATTGTCTGACATTCCTTACTTAATTCTTAAGAACCCCTTTAACGCTTCTTATCTATTGAATAAATTAACAACGATTTACATTTTACTTGACAAGAAATATAAAAATTAAAACAAAAAAAAAAATCTGCAATTTTCTTTTAACACCACACTATTCTGGCAGTAATTAGTGATAGAAACAGTAAAGTTTAAAAAGGCAGCTTTAAAAATTTGCGACTTTAATACAAAATGATGTATATGTTTCTAAGTTTTATAAGGTATTAAGTAATTACAAATTTATTAAATTTATGACTTTCTTAAAAATTGAAATTTTTAAGTAATTTTCTAACAAATATGTCAGATTTATAATTAATTTAATTAGAACACTTAATTTAATTATTAGAACGAAAGCCTAAAACTATGCTATTTTATTTATGTATTTGCACAAATTGAAATACATATTGCTATTAAAAGATTTGTGTGCGTGAGTGCGTGTTTGTAATCTTTACATCTTAATATTCCTATGAATTTGTAAACCGTTGTTCTTTAAAATACGGTTTTAAAGCGATAAACTGACAATAAGTTCAATAACACAGTTATGTTAAGGATTGCTCTGTATGTTTCGCAGCAAAAACAATAATACTTGTGTGTATTATATGCTATATGTGTATATACAATACAATAAAAATTTGTATGATGATTGATGATGATACGTAGCCAAATCCAGTGTATACAGTGATGAACAGAATAACAGCTCCAAAAGTAAAAACCAGCTGTTATTAATTTTACTACCACTTAAAAACAACAATTTTATGTATTATTGCTACTATTTTTTATTTCTTTCATTTTAAATGGTGGTAGAATTGTTGTGTTTGGCTTGTTAACATTGCTTGTTGGAGTTTCATTACTGTACACCTACACTGTGTTAATTATAAACTACCCAGCGGGAAATGGTAATCAATGAGAATCGATAAGATAATACAAGATATGTATAATCGTGGATTCAGGAAACCATTACCCATAACACGGATCATGTCCTATTGTAATACATAAAGTTATTATTTATATACACTGTGGTGCAAAATTGTGCCAATGTTAATAAAACTATAGTTAATGATCTCCCATATTGTTGTTTGTTTTGCAAAAACGAAACTTTTTCCATATTTTGATTCCATATTTAGTCTTCTCTTAAAAAAATAAGTAAACATTGCCATACTGTTTTTCTTATTTGAAATATTGTGATCTCTTTGAGTCAATTGCATTGGCACATTTTTGCACCAACAAAAAATTACTCAATTAACGGTACTTCAGTGGATAAGTTTCCGCATTTAATAATATTGTTTTGGAAATTTTAAAGCGTGTGTGCATATTAAAGCAAAAAAAAAATAAATAATTAAAATGAGGCCATTATCTACTAATTTAAAAAACGCAGTTATAGAAAAGGCGATTCAAATGGTGATTCAATCGAATAATCTCCAATTTTTTTAAAATAGGACTCCGGTTAGTGGCTAGAATAATTGCTGATTATAAAAACTCAAATCCAGAACAAAATTTTAAAAGAAAAAATGGACGGCCAAAAAAAATTACAGATACTGAAGCCAGAGCCCTTGGACGTTCCTTTATTTCAGGCAAATTCAATAGCACAAAAGAAGCAGTTTCTTCATGTTCTGTCAATGTTAGCAGATGGACTGTCCAGAGGGCTCTCAAAGGTGTGGGATACAAAGCTTCTATAAAGAAAAAAAAGCCTAAATTATCTCACAAAAACGTGAAGTTTCGAAAATTCTTTTACGAAAAATATAAGTCGTATACAGTGACAGATTGGCATACGGTAAGTATTTGTTTTAATATTGTTTTTGATACATATGACCTTTTCTGTTTATCTTGTGGGTCATATGGTCGGATGAGACCAAAATCAATAGATACCAATCGGATGGGAAGGTTTGGTATTGGGCCAAGCCATCCACAACACCAACCCCTTCTCAAGTATCTCAAACCATCATGTATGGAGGTGGTTCTCTTATGGTATGGGGGTGTATAACCCCAGATGGTGTCGGTCCAATTATGCGGATCGAAGGTATAATGCGAAAAGAACACTATCTTCGCATTTTGCAAGACAACTAACCTTTAACTCTAACCAAGATGCCAGAAAGACCAGAGAACATAACCTTCCAGCATGACAACGACCCCAAACATTCTGCGAAAATTGTCAAAGAATGGCTTAGCTCACAGGTGTTTGGGGTCTTGGAGTGGCCAGCACAGAGTCCCGATCTGAACCCGATCGAGAACGTTTGGTCTTATTTAAAACGCCGGCTGGCAGAATATGAAGAAGCCCCACGAAGTATTAATGAGCTGTGGCTGAGGGTTCAGGCTGAATGGAGCAAAATTCCTGTGGATTATGTAACTAAACTTTACCAATCTATGCCAAATACGATGAATCAGTTAAAGAAAGCCAAAGGATATTGGATTAATTATTAAATTTAAGTGAGCAAAACATTGGAGCAAAAGTATGCCAATGGACTTAATTTAAAAAGCTTTTTTTTTTATTACCTAAAAATTAATGAATTAATGTTTTTGTTATTGTTTTGCATTTTTTAGTAATGTATGTTTTTATTTTGAAAAAACATTTGAAATAATTAAATAAAAACTACAAAAAAAATTGTGTTTCATGTTTTGCTGTTAACATTGGCACAATTTTGCACCACAGTGTATGTATATGAATACAAGATATGTATATAATTTTAAGGAAGAAAGAGAAATAACGAATTTTTTTAATAAAATGGTAATTAGTATTTGCTATATGCTACATGAAATTAGTTTCTCTATTCCAAAAGTAATAAATTCTGAAGGCAGATATTATTTATTTGATTACAAAATAAGATAATAAATTTGCTTTCGCTGGGTAGAGTATTATTTTAGACGAGTGAACAGAGAGCAATCAAATAAATCAAAAATAAACAGAAAATAATAACAATAACTAAAAGTTCAATGACTTACAATGTCACCTTGATGACGAATCCGTTAATATATATGTACATATGTATACTATACGAGTATACACATCTAAACATGCAGATGCACATTTCGTTATATGATTTCGAAAAGACCCTAACTCACAAAATATTCTAAATAAATTTTTTCATATATTACATTGGTCTATACCAAAATACATGCCCTACAAAATTTTACACCCCTTGGGTCAGAAATGACAACTTTTTGACAAAAAAGTATTGATTCTCTAAGTAAAAGCTTTGATTATATAAGTTTTTGCTTCATCTTCAAAACTTATTTAATGCAGCTTATGAATTCATATGACGATATGTGCTTAAATGAGCACCTGTTACTAATGCAGCCACACATACACATTGTTTTGAAAATGCAAAAGCACCAGTGTTGCCAGTCTAGCGTCCTATATGTTAGATTTAATTCTGATATTCAACATCCTTTTTTTTAAACTGCTTTTATTACTGTAAACTTATTAAGTATGTACAGTGGCCGACAAAAGTCTACATACGACCCCTTTTTTGCGATTTTATCAGTCCAAGTGAATAAATGAAAAAAATAATGATGCAGTTTTGTTTCAAATCTATATTTATTAATATAAACCAAAATAATATTTATTCCGATATAAACTTAAAAAACTATTCAAGAAAAACTATAAAAAACATTCGACAAAAGTCTACATACGACAAGAGTGTTCACAGAAAAACTAAGCGTAAATGTAAAAAATCATCACCTATTAATAAAATTAATATTTTGTCGGACCCCCACGGGCATCTATAACTGCCTGCAGTCGACGAGGCAAGGAGTTCACCATATTTTCTAATTCTAAGGGTGTTATGTTCTGCAATTCTTCTTGGAGCCTTTTTTTTAACATTTGCCCATTAGTAATTTGGTAGTTACGTATTTTTCGTTGTAATATCTCCCAAACGTGCTCAATAATATTTAAATCTGGGCTTTGAGGTGGAGTGTACAGCTGTCTGGGAGCATAGTATAGCAACCAATCTTTCACAATTTGAACAGTGTGCTTCGGGTCGTTGTCTTGTTGGAAGTATCAATTTCGACCAAGGCTTAGCATATCGACGGAGGGTTTTAGATTCTGTTCTAGAATGGAATTGTAAAGGTGCCGATCCATATTACCCTCAATGAACACCAACTTTCCTACGCCAGAAGCAGCCATGGCACCCCAAACCATTACACAACCCCCACATGCTTAACAGTAAAAATTAAGTATTTAGGAGCCAGTATTTCTTTTTCACCACACCTTAGATCTACCGTCACTACCAAAAATGTTATTTAGATTCATCAGTAAACAAGACCCGCTTCCAAAAATCAAAACCTTTGTCAATATGCTTTTGGGCAAATTCTATATGAAATTTGCGGTTTTTTTCACTTATTAATGGCTTTTTTCGAGCAGTTCTGCTAAAATAACCATTTCCATTCAATGTTCTTTGAATAGTACGGGGATTTACAATCACTTCTAATCTTGTTGCAAGCTCTTCGGCCAATTTTGTTGTATTAATTTTAGGGTTTTTGTCCATTTCTTTTAAAATAAAGCTTACATCTCTGCGAGTAAGTGCTTTTGGGCGTCCACTACGACGCTTATTTTCAACAGTTCCACTATTTTTATAATTCTTAAATATTGTCTGAACTGTAGATTTACTTAAATTTAATAGTTTTGCTATTTCTCCAAAGGATTTCTCTTCAGATCTGTACTTAACCAATATATTTCGGATATCAATTGAAATTTCTTTACGAGAAGACATTATTTTACTTAAATATACACCGATGAAGACTAAATTACAACTTAAAGCTGTTTAAAACAATCTATAAACTTAACAAAAAAAATTTTGTAATAAATAACGGCGCTATCTCGTTATTTAATAGCAACAAACGCCTGGGTATACTGATCGTATGTACACTTTTGTCAATGCATTTTAAATGTTTTTCTTGAGTAATTTTTCCTACGTTTATTGAAAAAACGTAAATTTTGGTCTGCTTTAATAAAAATGTATTTGAAACAAAACTGCATCATTACTTTTTCATTTAAGTATCTTTTTTTTTTTTTTTTTTTATTTATTTATATAAGTCTACAAACTAATTTTACACAGACTTCATTACATTAATTTATTTTTAACAAGTTTTAGAAATGAATATACATATTAGATATATTTTTCAAGATGATACATATCTAGAGTTCAGAAAAGATATAATATTGCTTTTAATTTTGTTCACAGATAATGAAAAATCTATAAAATTATAAAAAGTATTGTAGTCTAAGCAAATTCTTCTAATTGGATCAGCATTGGCATGATTGGTTCGAAAGTATTTAATTACTAGGGGATGAAAGAAACGGGTGGGACGTTGAGGTATATTAAATGATATATTTCTCAGAAGAAACTCACAGCATACATCACCATTTATCACGTTCACTAGAAAAGTGACGTTAAGCATTGTTCTTCTACTTTTTAGAGTGGGTAGTTTAATTAAAGCTAACCTATGATTATAAGATGGTAACCTCATGGACGGATTCCAACGTAGACTTCGCAAACAGAATAGAAGAAATTGTTTTTGAATAGATTCAATACGATCGATATAAATGTTATATACGGGATCCCATAATACCGAACCATATTCAAGTACAGGTCTAACTAATGATGTGTATAATAGTTTAGAGATATAGGGATCGGTAAATTCCTTACTCCACCTTTTTATAAAGGCAAGAATGCCTCTGGCTCTATTAATGGTCAAATTTATGTGTTGATTAAAATTGAGTTTAGAATCGAGCATAATACCAAGATCAAGAATGGAGTTTACAGATTCAAGTGGTATTGCGTTGATTTGATATGTGTTCGGAATGCAGTTGTTACGATAGAAACTCATGTGTTTGCATTTTTTAAAGTTTAATTCCATTAAATTTACGTCACACCATATATACAAATTGTTTATATCCTGCTGTAGATAAATATGGTGATAGATGTTATTATAGGTGTAGAAAATTTTTACATCGTCAGCAAACATTAAGATATCAGAATGTTTCAAGGCAGTTGGCAGATCATTTATAAATAAGGAAAAAAGCATTGGTCCAATATGGCTCCCTTGTGGTACCCCAGAAAGAACGTTTATAGATTTAGACAGATGGTATTTAAAGAGAACATTTTGTTTTCTATCTTTAAGGTATGAACTCATCCAGTTAAGACTGTTTGGTGAAAAGCCCATCATATTTAACTTGTGAATAAGTAGCTGGTGATTTACCTTATCGAAAGCTTTACTAAAATCAGTATATATGGTATCAGTTTGTTGATTATTTGCGAGTCCATTTTTAATTAGTGTGGTAAAATGTAGTAGATTAGTGATTGTTGAACGCCCTTTCTTAAAACCATGTTGATACTCTGATATCAGGTGCGATAAATTGTAACTTAGATAGGTAGTAATAAGTTTCTCCAAGACCATGGGGATAGAGTTTAGCTTAGCAATACCTCTGTAATTTTTTACGTTAGACTTGCAACCGGATTTGAATAACGGAATAATGTATGACGACTTCCAGTGACTAGGAACATATCCATACTCAATTGATGAGTTAAATAACAACAATAACGGCTTAGAGAAGCTTGTAGCACAATATTTAAGTATACAATTCGGGACACCATCTGGTCCATGTTTCGTAGTGGGAGTCAATTTTAATAATTCGAACTCAATTTCAGCAAGACTAATTTTCGGAAAGATAATATTTGAGTTTGAAGAAATTTTATAAGGATAATCAGTATTGTGATATTTAGAATCAGAGTAAGTTGTTGAAAAGAAATCAGAAAACATATTAGCTATTACAGAGCAGTCATCAGATTCCTCATTTTGATATTTCATGACTGGAGGAAAACAACAAGACTTTCTTTTGGATTTTACAAAGCTGAAGAAATATTTAGGATTATTTTTAAAATTAGATTTTATTCTATTAATATAATTTTTATAAAGAGCAATATTTAAACGATTGTACTTGGCTCGACAAACAGCATAATTCAAATAGTCAATTGAGGAATTAATCCTTTTATATTTTTTATAAAGTTTATTCTTTTTATTTTTCAACATTGAAAGTTGTTTGGTATTCCAAGGGGGACCAGGGCACTTATAAGCAAAACTTTTCGGTACACACATTTCAATAATGGATGAAGTAATGTTGTAAAAGTTTGTTACCATATTTTCCATCATTACGGGACCACCATTATTTGCTTTTAATAAATTATTCCAGTCGGTATTATTTAATTGATGGTTCATTAGTTCATAATTGGCTTTTTTAAAATTGTAGACTTTCTGATTTTTGGGAGAATCAGGTAAAGGAGGACCCAGTACAGAGCAGTTAATTTCTAGAGTGGGATGATAGGAATCTTCAGGTCTTGTGACTGGACAGGATCTGATTGTAGTACAGTCGATCGGTTCGTTAACAAAAACCAAATCCAATAGCTTGTTATTGATATTATAAACTCCATTAATTTGATAGAGCGATAAATCGGAAATTTGATCAAGAAAATCATTATAGTTCAACGGAAGTAGAAATGGTGAATCTGGTGCTGAATTCCAGGATACTGAGGGTAGATTAAAATCACCAAAGACAAAAACGTAATCGACAGGATTTGCTGCATTTACAATATATTTAATGGAATCGAGATGATTTTCATAAATAGAGTAGTCAGAAGAAGGAGGGATATAAGAGCAGCTAACAAATAAACTTCTAGTTTTAAATTTAATTTTTATTGCAATTAATTCATAGTTATCACCACAACAAAAGAGTTCGGAAGACAAACAATTTGATACAGCTATTAATACGCCACCTCCAACACGATTGTCACCTCTGTCTCTTCTATGGATATTATAATTTTGGCTTAATATTTCCGTATTAAAAATATTTTCCTTTAACCAGGTTTCTGTAAATACAATCAGATGATAATTAAAACCGAAACTATTTGCAAATAAATCAACAAGTTTAGTATTTAGGCCTCGAACATTTTGATAGATAATATTGAGTTGGAGTTCTGCAGGCAAACTTAGTTTTTTGAAGTAAGATTATCTTTTGGTGGTAGCCTTACTATTCTATCCGAGTTTAAGTTATCCTTAGTATTATATTCACGTACATATGTATTGACCGGCCAAAAAGAAGGATTAATAATTTTGTCGTAGTGATCAAACGGCACTGTCAACTTAAAAGACGTAACATTTCTAGGACCAGAATAAGTGAATTTTTTTACGTAAATATTCGAAATATTAGGAATTTTATAATTTAGATATTGATGAATATCATCCGGGGTGGTTTCAAATGCAAATCTGGATATAAAAATGGACTTACGTGGTGGAATTATCTTAAGTTGTTTTGGAGCAGTATTGCAGTTTTGCGATGATGATTGAATAGGTGCAGTAGATGTGGATTGTTCCGAAGAAAAATTAAATTTGTCGTTATTATATAATAGGGTGTTGTTAGGCTGAGCTGCAACTGTTAGATCAACAACAGCAGCGTTATTGGGAGTAGCAGGCGTAGAACCAGTATCACAACTAATATTGTTATTGATATTAATAGAGGGTACAGTAATTAAATCGTCTTTTGATTTCCCCCCTATTTGGCAGATATTATCATCGTTGTTTAAAAATTTATCCAAACTTTTGTAATTAGAAAATAATTCTTTAAATTTCTGCAATTTGATTTGTAATGCAGAAAATTCATTACTAAGCACTTCAAAGTCTGTGCTGTAGCTTCTAAAAAACTTGTAAAAGTCAATATTTATCTTTTTGCAGCCGGGGCAAGTCCAATGTAAAGATTTCGATGAATCATTTAAGGCATCAGCATCACGAGCCCTGAGTCCTGAGCATTTTAAATGGAAATTTCCCAAACATAACCAGCATGAGACCATACGCTCATCACCGGTTACATTGCAATTTGGTTTACGGCAATCCATTAAAAGATAATAATTTATTAAATATTACAAATTTAAAAAAAATTTTGAATTCAAATTTTTGTAACAGGTTTTTTAAAACTTGGCAGCACTATTGTACTTATTTTGATTTTAAATGTTTGTTGTTGTTTTGGTTAGTAGTTGATAACAGTTAGACCTCTCTTATTATTATTCTTGTTGAATACTTTAAAGATCAGTTAGTGTTTTTGTACCACTGAAATTGTTTTTGTTGATGATTATGATGTTTACTTTTTTCACTTGATAATTTAATTTGTGTTTTTGTATCTCTGGGATCAAAATTGTTTAAATTTAATTTTGTATTATTTTCACTTATATTGTTTTGTTTTTTGAGTATATATTTATGTCTGTATATTATATTGAAAATGTTTATATTTATGATAATATTGTTATTGGGCTCCTAACATCGCAAAAATATAGGTCGTATGTAGACTTTTGTCGGCCACTGTATGTATTAACGCATTCACTGCCAACTACGAGTTATCTCGTAGTAGCAAACCTTACTCAAGAGGCCAACTACGAGATAACTCGTAGCAAGAACTTTGCGATTATATTGAACATAATTTCGTTATGGCTTATTGAATTAACTTATTATTTCATTTTGGCAGATGGAAAAAGTGCTTTTTTCAAAAAAAAAAAAAAAAAAAAAAAAACAAACATTAACGGTTTTATTAAATTAGGAATTCCCCAAAAATTAATGCTTTATTGAAGTTGAATTTTTATACATACATATAAAATTTAGTTGTGCTTAGATTTTTGAGATTAAAGGTTGTTTTTTATTTTCTTAAATAGTATTTGTTTTTAAATAAAATTTGTATCGTGTTGAAATGGAGGATGAAGACATAGAAAAATATTTAGATAGTTTAGAAGTATCTAGTGACAACGATTTTTCTGCTGATGAAAATGAATCTCGTATTACTTAAAAATGCCTAAATTTATGTTAAGTGCTGAAGACTCGGGTTCGAGCCCCAGGAAAGGTGTGCCTAAATTTATGTTGGCACCTGACGTTAGATTTATGAAAACGGCCTTGGCAGTAAATGCGTTAAAATGCAGAAGTTGGGAGATCGTTGAATGTGATGAATTATTTTCAGATAAAAATAAGAAATAAAATGACAGTCTATAATGTTAATTTTTTTATAATTTATCCACATAAAATGTGGGCTTACAGAATTGTCAGATTGCATTGAATTTTTTAGCCCCACATCAACGCTTGAGTGCCCATATGGCCAGCCTTGCCTTAGATCAACAAACTCTTTTGAAAGTTCTGATATTACATTTCTCGAAATAATGATGCCACTTTTGAATTTTGACACCAAAATTTCTAAAATCTGCAATCCGTTTTAGGCTATTTATTTCCACAACTGGGCGAGATATCCGAAAGCGAATTGCAGACTTGAAAAATTTGGGGCCGAAAACCTAAGGTGGCATCATTTACTCGAGATATTTAAAAAATATGAAATGGCAGATAGAGCACGACGATTTGAGGTGTACGTTGAAATATGTACATATGTTAACTATTCTTTTCAGACTTGTTTTTATAATATGTATTAAGAAGTGGTTCGAATTTTATTCAAATTTAATTTGCGTGCTTGGATATAACGCGGTTTTGTTATGAATATTTGTCAGCGATTTTTGAAAGCGTGTTTTATTTATAAAAAATTAACAACCCTGAAAAGCACATGTTCTTTTATGTGTACATTTTTAAATGGTGGCACATCATAGACTATTTTTTTCTTCTAATATTTTTATTTTTTGCTTTTGTTTACTAACAACAACTATTAGTGCAAAATGCGCTCAACAATATAAAAGACGAATTCGTAGTCTTTTATATAAAATGATTTATTTTATTATATAAAAAAAAGTTTACAAAACAAAAAAAAATATTTTAAAAAAATTATACGTTTGATTCGTTTGGCAAAAACTCACAGACCAAAGGAAAATTATTTTATATATACATAAGTACAAAGAAAACAAAGGTTACTAGATTAATAATTACAAATATAAACAAAGTAAAAATAAACAAAGTGTTACAATTAAAGATGCCTTTAGTCGGCTATCCTGCTTTTACAGCGTCCTCGCTGTTATCTAAGGAATCATCATCGTCCTCTTCATTAAGATCAGTGGGTAACTTCCAACACGGTTTTATTTTATCAGATGCATATACTGATGAGTAATGTCGTGATTTTCGTTTTGACCCTGGAAGATCTTCAATCACATACCTATCGTTACCTAGAACCTCTTTTATAATAAATGGACCCTTATAATGGGGTTCTAATTTGCGCGAATTTCCTGTGCATGAAGGTTCATTTTCAACGAGAACAAGTTCACCAGTATTATATTTGTGGGGAGTAGAATGCTTCATATCAAATTTCTTTTTAGCTTCTATTTTCTTTATATTAATTCTCTCAGAAACTTCTTGCCTTAACTTCTTCATTTCTTCTTCACTGCGATTATAACCTTCATGCACTGAAAGCAAAATCTTATTTTGTAGAATATCTCGAGGTTGAAAACAAAATAATAATTCGTGAGGACTTTTCCCAGACGTTTTATTCACCATAGTATTTAGAGACCATTGAATTTTTGTTATATGTTCGTCCCATTGTTTGTCTTTATTAACGGTGGGCAAGAGCATTGAAAGTAATGTACGATTTGCTCTTTCTGCATGACCATTAGCTCTTGGAGTTCTAACAGCATTTAAAATATGTTTAATATTATTATCATGGCAATACCTTTTGAAATCATTAGATGTGAAAGATGTTCCTCTATCAGTTATTATTCTTGTTGGTACTCCAAAATAACTAGAAAAATCTTTTAAAGCGTTTATAACATGTTTACTTGCCGTGTTTTTTACAGCTTTTAGTATAGTATACTTTGTAAATGAATCAATTATTAACAAAATATATTCGTTTCGTTTATTGCTTTTCGGAAAGGGCCCCAAATGATCCATATGTATTGTATGAAAAGGTATGGGATCCACTTTACTGAAATGGTATTCACCTTCAGAACGTCCTCCTTTACTCTTATTGTATGCACATTCTATACATGATTTAATATAAGACTTCACAAAATTTCTCATTCTTGGAAACCAAACGTAACTAAGAAGTTTATCAATTGTTTTCTCTACACCAAGATGTCCATTTTTATCGTGACAATCTTCTACAACTCTCCAACGCAGAGATTTAGGAACAACCATTAAATCTTTCTTACTATGCTTTCGATATAGTCTACCATTTGTCATACGATATTCTTTTGCTACAATTTTATCGCCTTTTTTAAATTTCTCAATAATTTCCATACATGGGCATACTGCATTAAATAAATACTGCATTAAAAATTTAAAATTTACTGCTTACTGAAAAAAATAGCAGTAAGCAGTAAAATTTTACTCGTTACTGAAAAAAATAGCAGTAAGCAGTAAAATTTTACTCGTTACTGAAAAAAATTGCAGTAACCAGTAAATGTTTACTCATTACTGAAAACAATTGCAGTAACCAGTAAAATTTTACTCGTTACTGAAAAAAATTACAGTAACCAGTAAAATTTTAATCATTACTGCATTTTTTTCAGTAACAGTAAAATTTTACTGATTACTGCAATATTTTAGAAACGAGTAAAAATCCACTAGCAAATGGAAACGATTTTGTTGTTGTTGTAAAAGAAATCTTTTATTATGGGATATATTTTGTAAAACCAGAATTATGTGTATTGCATTAATCATTGAAATTTAAACATTTTTCTGTTACAACAAAATATATCCCATAATAAAAGATTTTTTTTTACAACAACAACAAAATCGTTTCCATTTGCTAGTGGATTTTTACTCGTTTCTAAAATATTGCAGTAATCAGTAAAATTTTACTGTTACTGAAAAAAATGCAGTAATGATTAAAATTTTACTGGTTACTGCAATTTTTTCAGTAAAGAGTAAAATTTTACTGGTTACTGCAATTGTTTTCAGTAATGAGTAAACATTTACTGGTTACTGCAATTTTTTTCAGTAACGAGTAAAATTTTACTGCTTACTGCTATTTTTTTCAGTAACGAGTAAAATTTTACTGCTTACTGCTATTTTTTTCAGTAACGAGTAAAATTTTACTGCTTACTGCTTCAAATACTGCATTAAAAATATAATGCAGTGTGCCCATGTATGATAATTTCTCGAATATGGTCATCCTGAATTTGCATTGAAAATAACCAGTCGTCGTTATGCAGTTCAATTTTATCTATTCTAAGTGTAGCAACATCTATGTCGCTCGGTGATTCATTGGGCGTACGACTAAGAGCGTCGACATGCTCCATGTTTTGTCCTTTTCGATGCTCAATTGATACGGAGAAATCTTGAATTCTCAACCACCATCGAGCTATACGAGGAATTAATTCACGTTTTGTCATTGTAGCTCTCACTGCACTACAATCAGTAACAACTTTTATCGGTTTACCATAAATATAATACCGAAATCTTTCCAACGTTTCTACTACCGCCAATGTTTCCAGTTCATAGCTGTGGAAATTCTTTTCTGTGGGGCTTGTAGATCGGCTATAATATGCAACAGGTTTTAGTTTACCGTCTTCTTTTTGTAATAAAACACCAGCTAAGCCTACGGAACTTGCATCAGTGTGAACTTCATGTTCTGCTTCTAATCGAAAATTTGTCATAACAGGTTGCGTTGATAATTTTGTTTTTAGTTCATTAAAAGCAGTTTCTTGTTTACTGGTCCAAATAAATTCTTGATCTTTTCGTAAAAGTATCCTGAGTGGTTCTGATATAATAGCATATTTTGGAATAAACTTTCGAAAATATCCACTGAGACCAAGAAATCTTCTTATTTCGGTAACACTGGTCGGACGTTTAAAATTTTCTATTGCTTCAGATTTGGCTTTACCGGGAGAAATACCTTCTGGGGTTAATCGATGACCTAAAAATTCTATTGTTGTTTTAAAGAATTCGCACTTCTTTAAGTTTATGGTTAGGTTTGCATCCTTGATGACTTTAAGTACTATTTTAAGTTTTTTAAACATATCGTTTATGTTTTCACTTCCTATAAGTATATCGTCCATATAATACATCATGTTTTCTTTACCAGCACGATTTTGAATTATTGCCATTAACCTTTGAAAAACCATCGGAGCGTTTTTTAGACCAAATGGCATACGTTTGAATTCATAAAGTCCCTCTGTTGTAATAAATGCAGTGTATTTACGGCTTTCTGGTTCAATAGGTATTTGATAATAACCACTATTGAGATCTAGGCTTGTAAAATACTTATACTTTTTCGCTTCTTGAAGACATTCTTCAATGTTTGGCGTAGGAAAATTTTCTTTTACTATAAGTTGGTTTAACTGTCTATAATCAATACAAAGACGTTCACTTCCGTTTTTCTTCTTTTGTAGTACTACGGGACTTGCATATTCTGATTCTGATATTGAGATTACGTCACTATTCAAAAGTTCTTGCACCATATCAGATATTATAGCTTTTTTTGGCTCTGAGACACGATAAGGACGTTGAGACACTATTTTATTATTTTCTAGTTTTATTTTCATTTGAACTAAATCTGTTTTACCAAGAGTTTGTAAATTAGAGGAAAAAACTGACTCATTATCCTTCATTATCTGGCTCAATTCAGATTTTATAGTTTCATTATTTAAATCACATTTCATATTCTGCTCTTCTATTTTAATACATTTATTTTCGCTTGCAAAATTGTTACCAACATTATCCATAGAGTTTGATTTGCAATCAGTTTTAAAACCAAATTTTATTTTTCCGTCTTGGAATTGCATTATAACGTTATTATTGATAAAGATGTCTTGACCAAGTAAAATATCAGTTAAAAGTAGCTCATCGTCGACAACATACAATACAACAGGCAATTCTATACCATTTATTATCAAATTTTTAACAATTTTCTCATTTGCGAATCGTACACCGCCACAAATACCTGAGATCCTCATACTGCATTTAACTATTTCGAATTTCATTCGGATACAAATGGATTTTCTTATTAAACTGCACTGGCTTCCAGTATCTATAAAGGCGCTTAATGCTTTATCGTCCAAATTCACATTAATTTTAAAGAAATCATCGCGGTTACAAAACATATTCCGCACCGTTGCATTATTATTGCATTCCGTTTCGTTTCTAGGATGAACTTTTTTGCATTTGAGACACCTCGGACGTTTTTGGGGTTTTGGACAATTACTTGACATGTGACCGATTTCATTACAATTAAAACATTTAATTTCTTTTTGCGATTTAAAATTATTCAAACCTATTTTTTGTCTACTGTCATTTGCGCTTTTATCATCATTCGATTTAAATTTTACATCCATAGGTTTTGAAAATCGTCTTTCTGGTACATTTCGTTCATACTCACTAAGAATTTCACGCAGTTGTTTTGTTGAATCTATTTTTTGAGAAGCTATAGCGATTTGTATATCACGGCTTTGCAAACCATCACGGGTATATTTAACGATTGACCGTTCACTTAATTTATAACGCTTACCCAAAGCACACATTCGAAAACAATAGTCCAAAATCTTTTCATCGTTTTTACGTACAGCATTTATCATTCTAAAGTGAATTTCAGATTCGTCATACGTGGTTTTAAATTCACTTATTAGATCGTTTGCGAAATCTTTCCAGTTCGAATGTAAAATTTGAACAGAATCCAACCATAGGCGAGCTACACCCTTCATTCGACTATAAACAGCAAGAAGAAGACATTTTTCTTCCCATTGATATGCTAGTATAGCACTTTCGACTCTTTCCACAAACTGCTCCACAGACAAGGATGACTCGTTCGTTGGATCGAATTCTGGAATAGTTTCTGCTATCTCTCTAACAGAACACTGACCATTTTTGGCATGTAACATATTTTGTGAATTGCCTGGTATTGGATGTTGAACATTAAATAATGGCTGTACATTTACCGTTGGTTGATGAACACTATGTTCTGGTACGTTTACCGTTGCCGTCTGTGCCACATTTTGTTCGGTAAAATTCTGAAACATACTTAAAACCGTTTCCAACGACTTCTTTAAGTCGTCAATTTGCCGCTGAAAACTAATGCTGTCGTTATTTCGTGAATTTACGTTGACATCAGGAAATTGAATGCTCTGTGAAGTAATCGTAGCGGATGATTCTTGAAAAACATCAATATCTTCGCCATTTTCACCAATTTCATCTGTTCCAAGAAATCTTGAAAGACGTTCAATAAGTTCAGCTTTCGTTCCTGATGTTGGCATCTCCCTTTCGCGGAGTAAACGTTTTAGTTCGTCAATTTTAAGCGTTGTTAATTTCTTCATCTTAAAAGGAAAAAAATTTCCCAAAATATCCCACTTCTGATTTAAAAGACGAATTCGTAGTCTTTTATATAAAATGATTTATTTTATTATATAAAAAAAAGTTTACAAAACAAAAAAAAATATTTTAAAAAAATTATACGTTTGATTCGTTTGGCAAAAACTCACAGACCAAAGGAAAATTATTTTATATATAAGTACAAAGAAAACAAAGGTTACTAGATTAATAATTACAAATATAAACAAAGTAAAAATAAACAAAGTGTTACAATTAAAGATGCCTTTAAATATATATGTACATACATATGTATGTACGCATGCAATGATAATAATAAGTGCTAGAAATTCCTAGAGTTATAAAATATTACTCTTTTCATATGTATATATCTATTTTGCATTATGGGTGTGTTGAAGAGCTAGAATATGTATATTTAAAGAGGGCTTTTAAAAAATAGTGGTTATTTTGTATACATACATACATACATATGTATATTTTCTTTTACAAAAATAAAAGAGAATGCGTTAACATAAATTTTTTATTTATGCAAAAAGCTCATTATTAGGTTGCTAATTATGTATGGCTTTGTTAACATTTTAAGAGTAATGATTACGCAAAAGCAGATTTTAGGTCCTCTTATTTAGTGTTTATGGAACATTTTAGTTTGGATTTGCTCTACGTTGAAAGGAAGAGAACAAAAATAGGTTACAAATGTTATGACGTTTAACAATTACTTTAAGGCTTAATGGCTATATCTAAGTAAGTAAGTGTCAAGATATAGGAATGTATGTACATAGCGATACTTATGCAAGTGTATATGTGTTATTAAACTAATTATAAATAAACCATAAAACGAATTAAAACAAGTTATAAAAAAATGCCTACTTAGGACAAAAAAAATTTAAAAAATATCAAATCAATTAAGCATGGTAGCGACAACATTATGGTCTGGAGTGTAACTTTCTTGGTATGGTATTCAGCCAGTTTTAAGGATTAGTCCAAGAATAGATCAACATGTTTAGAAAAACTTATACCATACACATACATACATATACAGCCTAGCCTAATTTTTATTCATTAGTACCGGGACCTACAGTTTAAAGTAGATTTCGAACGATAGACTTGAAAAAATTGTTCATTGCAATCAGGTACTCTCAGAGCTTTTGCTAGAAAACTGCTTAGAGGTAATCACCGAAAGAAATATTTTTTTCATATTTATTTTTTTTTAAGATGTCAGAGCTGGGGTTTAAACCGGAAGCTATTGCCTTAGTAAGCCAATAAACTAACCGTATCTCGGCGACTATATAACATAACCGGAGGAAAATTTTTGTTAATATAGCACGATAATTATCGTAAGCATACTTCAGCTGTTATTAACTTTACTACCACTTAAATACAACAAATATGTATGTGTATTTTTGTTAGTACTTGCTATCTCTTTCATTTTAAATTGTTGTGTTGTAACAATATTTGTTTGGAATTTCATCACTGTATACATACACTGTGGTACAGACCTCGTCAATAAAGTCTTAAAAACACTGACCCACTGGGATAAAAAAGCATATTAAAATAAATAGAGAGCATACATTCTTCAAATCTTCTCAAATAATTTTTGATTTTTTTTTGTTTAAATCAGCCCTTAAGGCATAATTTTCTTGTATGGAAATATATTGTATATGTATGTTTGTATATGGTTTGCTGTTGTTGGCATGTACATACGTACACAAGGGTGCGCCTTAGTTTTAAAAATTCAAAATTCTACTGTAACTCCTCCGGAAATGTTCTTCGTAGTTTAAAAATACTTACATATATTGTGGAAAATTTTAGGCAGATTACTTCAGGGGAAGGCATTTTTTTATGAAAATACCTATTAAAAATTTCGATATGTTTACATTAGTAATGAATTTATACTTACTTACTTATATACATGATGAATTTCATTCTAACAGCCAAATAAAGATGAAATATAGATACATATATGTATGTATGTATGTATTTTAAATTAAGCCTTTTTTCGACGAAAGAGTACGATTGTAGTGAAAATATTGAAAACATATGTAACTTGAATAGTACATAGTTAATATACTTACATACATATATTTTCATAATTTTTTAGTACCTCTATACATATAATATTATTATAATTAATCGGCATACATAAACACAATTATATATTGATAAAACTGGTTTGGTGGCTGATGCCAGTGATGGAAATCAATTTCTATTAAAATTGAAATCGGCTCAAATTTTAATTGCTATAACCTCCAAATCTGTCGTTAGGAGTTGACTTTAAAATGTAGGTGCCGGTACTCATTGGTAAAAATTAACACACTCAACATGGGTGTTGGTAGAAGTTAGGCCGTAACTCTGAAATTGGGTAGTAATGGCCAATTATGTATGTAAAGTAAATACAGTAGAATCTCACAAATTAGAACTACTTTGTTCACCGGGTAATTCTGAACAATTTTATTTAAAATTTGTTTTTATTAATTAAACCAAATTATTCCTTTCAACCACCGTTTATTTACCCCTGTACTTAGTGGAATTACTCTTATTTTTAATAAAGTCCAAGAAGCGTTTTGGCTTGAGACACAAGTCTTTAAAACGTTTTTATTTTTTTTTTTTTGTTGCTATATTATTTCTGGTAGTTGCGGTCTAAAATTAAAAAAAAAAACATTTTCCCGTACGTAAATGGCGCACCCTAATATATATACATACATATGTGGATATGTAAGTACATACAAGATTACCAACAAATAATGGATTTCTATTTTTTTGCTTCCATGATTTTTTTTTTTTTTTTGACAAGTAAGCGAAAATTTGAAGCAAAATTAAAATAAAAAACAAAACTAGGTCAAATTATGTCTATGCTTTATCATCCCTAATATAAACATTGTGTATAAAGATTATTATTATTATTATGTTTTGATTTATCTTTAGAACCTTATTGTACATAAACAAATACATATAACGTGTTCATATGTACCTAGAACCTATTAAAACGAAAGCTACAGCTTTTCAAAAATAAAGAATTATAACCATAAACGTGTTCTTTCGCTTTAGGGACTAATGCCCGCATTCATAAAAAATAAAACAGTTTTATTAATTGCTTATTTGACAATTACTCCATAGAAATATGTCCAATAAGCTCTCTATAAACCAATTTTAATTTTTATGAATACGGCATAACATTATAGTTAACCAGTATAAGTCAGAGATGACTAAAAAGCTGATTAGTTTACGTAGAGAAGGTTCATATGATTTTAACACACGAAGCCACACGAGCTGATGAGGTAACCACAACTTATGTAACCTATTATAAACTAGCTGATGATGCATAAAACATACATATTTTCATTTGATTGTAAAACACAGTGTCACAGTTGGGGCGTACACTTACTGCAAAAAGTATCAACTAACCATTAGAAAAGTTCCATTTCGGTTTTAACATTAGTTGGTTTTCACGCGCTCTGCATAAGTTTCAGCTAATCATAAGTTAGCTTGTGGTGAATAAAAAACACTATAATTCAGCTATAAAACTGCAAAAATTACACATTTCATTAGAACTGAGCCATATATGTATGCACCTCCTTATGTACATACATACAAACATATCACTGTGTGTAATTTTTGTAGTTATGAAAATATAACCATATAGGGACACCACTACGTGATAAAATATAAAAAAAGAAGACGCGTGTCTCCCAGTTTTGTCCAAAGCCTTGGTTTAATTTTTGCAAGAAAGTGATCTTTGAACGGTTTGCTATTGAATTTTTTAAAGTTTTTGCGATTTTGGTCTTGAAGGTGAAGTTTTTTTTTTTTTTTTTGATTTTATATGCTCACACTTTTTGTTCTTCATGACAAGAGCTACTACTTTGCCTCAGAAGGTAAATCAAAATTCCGAACGGTTTGCATTTATGTATGTTTGTATTGGAGAGTAGTTTGATTTTTTTTTTTTTTTTTTTTTTTTTTTTTTTTTTTAAGACCAATACTCAGGGGTAAACCCCTACTCATGCAGTGTGCATTGTATTGGAATGTGAAGATGGTTGATAGAAGTTTTTTTTTTTTTTTTTTTTTTTTTTTTTTTTTTTTTTTTTTTTTTTTTCATAGATTTTGTATAGTTTGCGCCTTTATTTGTTGATGAAACAAGTTGCTGTCAATTTGTCCACTCAAGAGCCAGTGTTATACCTTCACCCTCAAATGATCAAACAGCAATGGCCTCATCCGTCGGTGGATGTTTACATGTGAATGGTGAGCGTCTTCAGTAGATTATCTTCCCAGAAGGTGGCGCTGTACTCCTGATCATTGGTTTCTGGTGGAATAGATTAGAAATGTCAGGGGGCGGTTTCTTGCAGATGGTCTTGCTGGAGGGGGGGGGAACCTCTTATTTTATTTAAATTTAATTTTTAATTTAAATTGTAATTTTAGAAAACCGCAAATATTTATTTTTATAATTTTGTCCTTCGCTGGGATTGAACCTGGGTCGATTGAGTTTCTGTGCAAGCGCTCTACCAGTATGCCACGACCCCCCCAAAATTGCCTATTTATTTATTTATGTACCTCCATTCACACAAAATGAGTACACTTGGGTCTTTTTTATGCCGTAGATACGTTCCATAATCGCATATAGAAAACCCGCACAAAAAAAGACTCATAGACTGTTCATAGAAGACGAATAGTTGAAGACGTTCATATTTTTAAATCAAAAACAAAAAAATTTAGTCTTTTTTGTTTTTTTTTTTTGTGTTACATATAAAAAAATTATTACTGTAATTTTTAGAATGTAAAATCATTCGTTGCACAATATGTACAATATGCACTTTAAAAATAGAGTATGCAAGAGGTAATCAACAACCGTTCTAGCAAAACTAATTGATTATTTTGATTAAGTTCAATGCAGACGTTAAACTGAAAAAAAACAAAAATCTGGTTACGAATAATTTTATTATTTTTGGTTAATTTTTTTTCCAATTTGGTTACTTTTATATTGAAATTTGGTTAAAAAATATTGAAGGCTGTCGTAACACTGTTACCACACGTGAAAACATTCAATCTGTACTCTGCTATGAATATTATATTTCTCACAACATTACACACACACAAATTAATCAAAATACGTCATATTAACTTACTCTATCTTTAGAACAAATGATGTATAAAATATAATGTTAATACGAGTATGAATGGATGGATGCATGTATGTGCGTATTTATGAAGGGTACTAATAATTTAAAATTTATTTAAATCATACACTGACATGCATATGAATATGTAGGTCTTGTGTAAATGTATAAAAAACTAGGTTATGGTACAAACAGTGAATGTGATAAGTATTTTTGTCTTCCTCTTACCATCTCATTTCTCTTTTTATTATTTCACACACACCCACCCTATTCTATACGAGAAGGTGTGTTAATATATATACAGGTGTGTAAGGGATGTGAATTTTACTCAGGGAATTTTAGTATATTATTGTGTTCTCTGAGAAAACCTATGTTTTTCTTAACAAAATATGATCTAATGACGTCATATTTTTGTTTGTATAGCTTCTTTATACCTACTCGTAAATTTTATAAAAGGGAACATCATTATTTAATAATAGTGTTGTCAAATAATATGATAGATAATTTTAGATATGTTGTTGGTTTTAAATGAAATGAATTCTCTTATTAATGTTTGAGAGAAATTTGAATCGCTAGTAGGTATTTTAATTTATTTGGAAATGGATAGGTATGTACAGTATAATCTCGAAAAAGTTAACTCGGGCAAAGGTTAATCGCTCGGATAAGTCAATAGTATTACAGTATCACGTACATACTTCTCTATAAAGTTAAACATTCAGTTAACTTTTCAGAGCGCTTAACAACAATTTTGCTGGACACAAATGTGACAATTTTCGTATTTTGACGATATTCTTTCTGGCAACTGTGATCTTTCATTTTGTTTTTTGAATTATGGTATTCCCTGAGCTTCATCTTTATCTTGAACTACAGTTAGAGACTAAAGTTTAAATACATCCAAGCACACTGCACGTTCCGCGAAAGAGTGGCTGCTTTATTATGCTCCCAGACAGCTCCATAGCCCTCCCCAAACACCAGACTTAAACCCAATTGAGCATGTTTGGGGTTTAATGAAGCGCAAATTAACATCAACCTCAATAACGAGCATAGAGTCGCTTAAAGAAGCTCTTAAAAAATTCTGGTCGGAAATATCGCCTTCTGAAACAGAAAGCTTGGTGCTTTCTATGCCACGCCGTTTGCAGGCAGTTATAGATAGCCATGGCGGTCCAACAAAGTATTGAAATGTTTTTTCTTTTCTAATTGTTTTAAAAAATGTATTAACGTTCCAAGGTGTATTTAAACTTTTGTCCAGTGAATTTTATAGTATTTATAAGAATTACCGCTATGTTTGTAATGAAGTCTATATGGTTTGTTATTGTGTTTTGTTATTTATGAAACTAAATAAAACTACATACTTTAAGTTTTTCTGAAACATTTACTTTTGTTTAAACATATCATTTTTGGGGTGTATTTAAACTTAAGTCTCTAACTGTACAAAAAACGTATGATTATTTAAAAAACAGCATTAGTTAAGTCAATAGCGTTGAGTTTGAATGCCTGTACATATATACATATGTATGTATATTTTTTTAAGTTTAGAGATTTTCTTTTCAATACCTGATTTAATTAAAATAAATAAATTAAATTTGGCAACTCTTCTCAAACACCTTCAAAACATTTTCTATGACGTTACAGTTTTAATATTTATAGTGGGTATGCATGCTGTGCATTATACATTTTATAATAATAATACATATCGCCCCTTTATTGCAAAAGTGATATTTAAAAAAAGGAAAAAAATACAAAAGGAATGATGGAAAATTCCTTATATACATATATGTATGTAATATGTATATTCTAATTTTTGAGAAAGATTTGATTCTGAAACATGACCCTGTTGCAATAAATAAGCGATATGTGCTTACATATGTATGTATATATGTATGTACACTGGCGTATAGCCGTTAACGGCAATTCTAAATTACATCAAATGATATGACATGTTAATTTAACATTTTTGTATACAATAAAAGTAACAGGGTTTATGTAAACTTAACCTAAATTACTGTAAACATATGTTAACGAATTTAACAATTACAGAATATGAGAGAGGACTTAAGAGGACTGCTCAACAGAGCTGCAAAATTAGGTCTTGCAAATTGTTCCCAGTTTTGAAAAAAGGAGTACTTTTTTTGGTCTGTATAGTATTTTATTGTTTTTAGTTAATTAACCACGGAAACTGTTTAATTCACTTCAATTATTATGTAAATTAATTATTTATGTTAAGCATTTTACATAAACTAACAAAAAATCTTATTCATGACCATCAGTATCCCTTTCCACACATTAAATGTTGAAATTATACCTATTAAAATTAAAGACAATCTTATAATATACATATGTAAATTAAAACAATCGATTGTGAGGAAAGAATTTTTCAAAAATTTATTTGTAAAATACCTAAATGCAATAGGAAAATAAAATTAAATAGTGTTAAATTGGACCCTGAGATGTTATTGTATTTTTGCCTCGCAAATATGCTAAAAAGTACAATTGTACCAAATTTTGCATATAAAGTTTAACAGAATATGCAACCAATGGGAGAAATTTAACTAACATTGTTTTTATTAAAAAAAAATACTCATGTTATAAATACGGGTTTTAAATAAGAAACACATGCATGTTTTGGAGCTCATTTAAAGTACAACCGGTGCTCGTTTAAGTTGTAGCGAATTGGGAGCTCTAGAAAAACAAAGAACTCTGAGAACAAACAATTCAAACAAAGAAAAAATAAAGAAAATAAATAAACATTGAAACAGCTAAAAATATTAGCAAACGCAATTTAACAGTTATCAGTGTTTTTTTTTTATAAAGAAAACGGTCTACTAGTGGTTTTTTTATTTATTTTATTTAATAAACAGTGGTTAAATCTACAATAATGGACAACAGAAAGCCTTTTAAAGTAAGTCCTTAGAGTTACTATCTTTGTTTTGTTTTTCTTATATTAAGGAAACAACGAGAATTATGATTTTTGGGCGTCTTCAACAAAATGTTTTTGTTGGAAATACATATCTATATGCATAATAGCATATACATATATTACTATGTATATATGTATGTACATAAGCACATGTAAACTATTGGAAATTGTGAGCGCCAGTGTATATAAATACATATTTTCATGAGTGCGTGTGTTTGTACATATATATCTGTACATATGTAAGCTTAAATATGTATGTCACAAACTGGGTGAACTCGAAATGGCATTATTTTTGGCATTGCTGGCTTGTCGTCTGTCTGTATAATAAATATATTATTATTTTCATTCTTATTTGTGTATACAACAAATTTACAGGCATATAAACGCATAAATATAGAAATATACCATATATCCATATGCACATTTATTTCAATTTGTTTTGTTTATTTTACATTTTTAATAATGTGTAGTTTAAGAGTTGTTTAAATTTGTTACTTGTTCTTCTCTCATTTATTATATAAAATTCTCTTTGTATGTTAATAAACAATGGGAAAATGAATATTTGTTTTTGTTTATTTCTGAAATTATAACATTTTAAGATAGAGGACTGCAGAATTATAAAAATACAAACAAAGTATGTTCTGTAAAACAGATTCTGGCGAAATTGAAATTATGGAGTGTTTTTTCAAAGGCTATACATAATTGCGCCAATTAATTTAACGTTTTAGTAATCATAGAAGTGGTGACAGTGATCATTAAGTAAATGAAACCAACTTAAATTTTTTATTAAATATTTTATGAAAAATGCGCTATTTTATGCAAAAATTGTAGTTTGTACTTAACAAATTATTTTGGAATCAAATCATAATGAGGATTTAATATAAGATATATAAATAATCAGCTAGCTTGATCCACAAAAAATAAGAAAAAAATACCTATTCCCCTAATTGTTTTTTGTTGTTGCTGTCGAATATATGCCTAAAAATATGCCGCACTTAGTAATAACAAATAATACCTGTAATCAAACTCGACATATTTATTTATATACAGTGATGTTCGAAACTTAACCAGTTTTTCTAAGAAACAAAAAAAAAAAAAAAAAAAAAAACTATACAGCAACCTACTTGGTTTAGTAAAATTAATTTGTAATGATAATTACATATTGTTTTGGCCTATACTTTATCAGAAATTTCTGTACTCTTGTTAAAGTTCACTTCCAATTAGATTTTATCCGATTTCTGTTTGTGCTGGTGAATATATAGTTGGGGTCACAAATCTCTTTGAGGCCGAAAAAACATAAAAATCGTGATTAATTATATTGTTTGCTTTTATTTTGGTTCCATTATAAACTAAATAATATAAAAAATACAAAACTTCCCAACATAAAAACTTAAAAAACTATATACTCGTATTCATAAATATTAGTGGAATTACCTTTATTTTTGATAATGTCCAAGCAGCGTTTTGGTATTGAGTTCATAAGTTTCTAAAACGTATCGATTAGAATGTTATTCCATAAATCTTTAAAAAATTCCTACAACTGTTCTTTATTGGAAGAATTTCATCCTCGAAGGACCGCTTTGACAATTTGCCGTCAATCAATTATAAACCAGAATCCGCAGGTTTTTTTCTATGGACCATTTTCTTGCTTGGCTTGCTAAGTCATGAACTCCGGGTTCAAATCCCAGCTCTGACATATTTCTTTCGGCGACTACCAGTCTTCTGGCAAAAGCTCTAAGAGTAACTGTAGGTCCCGGCTCTCATTGATAAAAATTAATAAACACAACTTGGGTGCTGCCACAAGCTGGGCCGTAACCCAGACACAGGGTGGTATTGGCCAATCATGTATGTATGCACTTATACGTATTTCCCATTCGGTATACTAAAAAATGGATTTGACTAATATGTTCTTATAAATAAATCTCACATTTTTTGGGTTTTATTAAAAAAAAAAAAAAAAAAAACAACGTCACTCTTCGAAAAACATATCCATAGGATTAAATTCCTCTTACACGCTTCACATTCGTAAATCGGAACATGGAATGATGCTTTCAAATTCTACAAGTTTTACCCATGTCTTGATTTTATTAAATCAAACTCAAAACAGTAAAAAACATGCTTTCGTCGTACCATGCAAATATAATTGCACCTAAAATAATGCTTTAATAATTAGCTGTGCCAATTATTTTATAAATGCTAAAATTAAACTGATGGACAGATATGCATGTATGTACATATGTACATATGTTAGAGATGTAGAAGTCGAGACCTTATTAAAAATAAGGGAAATCCCACTAAGTACAGCGGTAAATAAACAGTAATTGATAGTAATAATTTAGTTAAATTAATAAAAAATAATTTGTTTAGGCCCTCAAATTTGGTGAATCTATTTAATTAACCAGGCAAAATTAGTTGATTTTAACAATATTTATGAATATGTACATGGTTTTTTAAGTTTTTATCTTGGTAAGCTTTGTAATTAAAATAAAAGCAAAACTATCAAAAATATTAATTACGCTTTTCTGTTTTTTCGGCCTCGAAAGATGTTAGCTCAGGGTCAATCTATTTTACTGCACACTACTTTATATGTGTGTTATCAATTGTGTCTGATACAATACATACAGTCATGGACATAAGTATAGGCACAAGCAGTACTTTCAAATAAAATAAAAAATTTTACATATTCCTAGACTTAAAATAATAATGTTATTAACTGATTATGACTACAGGATATGTACATTAACAAAATAACAAAAAAACTAAAACAAATTAGTTTCAGGAACAAAACAATAACAAAATGTACTAAATAAACTCAGTTTTCTATAGGACAAAATTATAGGCACAGCCATTCTTGTGCAGGCAAAAAATCATACAGAAGCTTGAATTAATATTTTGTTGGCATTCCATTTTGTTTTATAACAGCCTTTAACCTATTTGGCATGGAATGTACCAATTTCGTTGTGATATATTCGCCTATTTTATTCCACTCTTCGATCGACGTTGCCTTAAGATCAGCTTTGCTTAATAACTTCTTTGTTCGAATTCTTCGGTCCAATTCTTTCCACAAATGTTCGATGGGATTTAGGTCTGGGGACTGTGGAGTATGTGGCAAGCCAAGTGCGGTTTTATAAACAAGTCACTACTTCACGTCGCGAGCCGAATGTTTCGAATAATTATCGTGCTTTAATGTAAATGACTGACGTAAATATCATTTCTCTGCGCTTTTTTTAACATTTTTTTTTCAAAATGTTAAAGCAAACAGCTTTGTCAATTATTCCCTCCATAAAGATAAGTTCCACAACACCAGCAGCGGACATGCTGGCCCGGACCATTATTATTCACCCGCCATACTTTACCTTTGGTTTAAGATTTTTTCAGTATATACTGTATTCGGCTTTCTTTACAATCTAGAATGTCCAGGTCGAAAAATACTAAACTTACTCTCATCTGAGAAGAGTTCCTGACTCCAGAATCTACAAGGCTCATTTTCAAATTGTTTTGCTTACGACATTCTCTTCTCTCGATTGGTTGCAGATATCAGTAGTTTTCGTCTAGCCACTCTTGAATTATAACCAGGTTGATACAGCAATCTCCGAACAGTTTCAGAGTGCACATTCTTACCAAAATCTTCGTTTATATTTTAAGAAAGCTGTGTTGATGTTATTTTCGGAAATTAAGGAATTAAAGCGCAGAGAAATTAAATTTTCCGCAGTCATTTACATTCCAGCATGATACTGATTCGAAACATTCGGCTCGCGACGTGAAGTGGTGACTTGTTTATAACACCGCACATGGCTTGCCGCATCCTCCGCAGTCCCCAGACTTAAATCCCTCGAACATTTGTTGGAAGAATTGGACCGAAGAATTCGAACAGAGAAGTTATTAAGCAAAGCTGACGTTGATCGGATAATGGAATAAAATAGGCGAAGAGCTCACAAAAAATTGGTACATTCTATGGTACATGGTTAAAGGCTGTTATAAAACAAAATGGATTGTCAACAAAATATTAATTCAAGCTTTTGTATGATTTTTTGTCTGCACAAGAATGGCTGTGCCTATAATTTTGTCCTATAGAAAACTGAGTTTTTTTAGTACTTTTTGATATTGTTTTGTTCCTGAAACTAATTTGTTTTAGTTTTTTTGTTATTTTGTTAATGTACATATCCTGTAGTCATAATCAGTTAATAACATTATTATTTTAAGTCTGGGAATACGTAAAAATTTTTATTTTATTTGAAAGTACTGCTTGTGCCTATACTTATGTCCATGACTGTATGTATGTTCCATAAATCATTTAAAAAAAAAATTGCAAGTTTTTTCTAACTATTCTGATATATTTTTTAAAAACATTTTTTGCACATATTTTTGTTACTTTATTCTTTTATTTCTCTTTTAATTATTTTATTTATACAGTTAGAATAAATTTCTTTCTAAAAAAAAACAAAGCAAACTTTTAGGCCAATAAAAAAGTAATTAAAAAAAAAAGAATTAAGCAATGCAAATGGATGTGAAATGAACCTGTCTGGTGTTCAAGTGTTATTTTTACATTTTTTTTTCTCAGGCTTTGTTTTTTTATACAATTTTTTTTTAATATTTTATGCAAGTAAGGGCAATTAGGAACTGTTTGTGTCTGAGTGTTCAATTTAAAATGATTGAATAACAACAACAAAAAATTTAAAATTCTTTAGGGAAATTAAGAAAATGTTTCGGTAAAAACAAGTTAACGAATGTTTAATGAATGTTGTCAAATCCAAACATAAAATATCATTTACTTAGAAGGCCATTTAAATATTTTTCTTTTTCATACGTAGATATGTACGTACATATGTATATAAGGCATACATAATATGTACATCATACATACAGTGGTGGCCATATAATTAGAAACGATGTTTAATCAAAATGAAATCAAAGTGTAACTTCTTTTAAAACCATTACTAAAAATTATAAGCACCGCTATTCGAACAGCCCACAGTCCACATTATTGCCGTTGAAAAAGAACTTTAAATTTAAAGCTTGCACTTTAAAAAAATTTTGGTTAATTACTAAGTACTTGCTTTTTAGCTGGCCACGTAATTAGAAACGTTGAAGTTTTCTTTAATTAATTAATTTTTTTTTTATTATGAGTCCTAAATTTAAAATTCAGTAGATCGTATTTAAATAACCTTAATACGTTTTAGTTTTCAAGACTGGAAAAAACAAGTGATGCACTCCATAAATAAGGTGGGCTTCTTCAAGGCGTATCCAATGGAATTACTGTCAATGTGGGCTATCGCACAAAGGTTTTCATAATCCAAACAAGTGAAGTTTGGTGCAGTTCACTTCTAAAATTAAACAAAAGAAGTTTGTAACCCCAGCCAGCAAGCCCAGTTCTAGAAAAACTCCTCAAGTAGAAGATAAGATTATTTGCAGCATCAGTAAAGGTAAACAATTTCTGAATTCACACAAAATTGGGATGAAACTGCGCAACAAATGAGAGAAGAAATATTTACACGGACAATAACAATGCGTTTATAAGCATTTTGGCTTTCGTAAATGTATTGTATAAAAAAAACCGCATGTGGCAAAAAAATATTAAAAAACACTGACTCGTTGCAAACAAAATGCTCAACAAAGATGCATGTTATCTGAAATAGAATTCTTACAAGCAATGAATTTAAGAATATATTGTTTTCACCTGACGAAAAATCTTACGTAAGATGTTCCTCAGTAAAATCCTTAAGACTTTAGGTAATTTGTTACAACAGTGGAGAAATATTATAACTTGGTATAATATTTCGTGGTGTGGTGTGAACCCATTCTTTGAATAAAGAAAAAAGTAGATTAGCATCAATATAAAAACAATTTAAAAAATGTAATAGAACAATATTTCTTTTGAGAAAATGCTCGTTCTCAACATGATAACGACTAAAATCAAAATTCTAAGTTATTGACATACTGGTTTTCGTATAAAAATATTGAAATTTTGTACTTATCATCGTAAAATTTTTATCTAAACCCAATTGAAAACTTATAGGCAATTGTAAAAAGGAATCACACGAACAACAGTCCACAAAACAAAAAGTCTTAGAGTTCCAAATGATGCAGCAAACCTAGGGAAACATGTCTCTATAAACACATCAGCATTTAATACAAAATTTACAAAGAAGACAAATATAAACCAATATTTTCAAAAATAAAATATGTAAGAGAATATCCTATTAGAGGATAGGTCAATTTTTGTTTACTTTTGTGGAAAAATTTTAAGTTTGGTTAAAACATTTGTGTCGTTTCTAATTATAAGACCAACTTAAAATATAAAAAAAATATTTCGTTTAAAGTTAATTTTTTTTAAAAATGTTATCTCAGCTGTAAATATTTTTATTATAAAATCAATAATGATTGAATACTTTACAATTTATAGTATTTAGTTTTGGTATTGTGAACTTAATTTTAAAAATATATTAAGAAAAATGTGTGCTGCTAAGTCGTTTCTAATTATATGGCCACCACTGTATGTATGTATGAATCTCTAGGAAGATTAAAAAAAATTGTTTTTTCTTTTTAATATTTTTATTTGAGATCATGTTTCTTTCTTTTAAAAGCAGCATATTCAGCAATAAATATAAAAATTAGCACAAATTTCTTGAAATGTGTGCCACAAAGTATTGCAATAAGAGAAGGAGGGGATGTTAAAAGCATAAGTAGGTACCTATTTATGAAATGTTAATTATGGTTTTGTTAAGCTAATAAATCATATTTTATAGCTTATCGGGTTAAGTTGTGTTTTGTTCTACTTTATTTATGTAAGATTGAAGCTAAATCGATGGAACTTACACACAATTGTTTGTTTAATTAAATTTAATGAACAAAAAACCCTTCATAGAGGCAAAAAGAAAAATTTGTTAGTGGCTTTGTTTTTTAAAACTTAGGAGGCTTATTAAGAAGTATGTACATACATACATATGTATGTATGTTCACTTGATATTGTATGATAACGTATCTACATATGTATATAAAAATTTGTTAAAAAAACCTTTAATAAACCTACACAATTTGTCATGAATACAGCAGTTATTCTGTAAAAAGAACTTTTTAAAACGTTTGCAATTTTATACTAAAAAAAAAATTATTATTTAGTGTTGTTTTCAGTATAAATTTCAAAAATTTTTTAAAAATAATTTTAAAACTTATAAATATTTATATTTTTTATTACCAATAGCCATATAACGAGGTCGTTTTGTTTAAATATTTTACTCTCGTTAACTCTTTCTTATTCTTTACTGCTTGTGCTGCCCCCTTTGAAAACCTATTTATTTCTGTTTTGTTTTTGTTTATATTTTGTAAAGCTATTGAACCTCTTGTTAGTTTTTTTTAGCTGTGTTGTTTGTAGTTAGTGTTCTATTCTTTGCTCAACCTCTTCTCTTGCTCCCTTTCCATTTTACACACAATCTGCGTTCTACTTAGGCCACCTTTTTTATATATATTTCACTCTTACTCTTATGCTCTTAATTTTTGTTTTAATAATCTCAATCTGAATTATATACACCATCAAGGATATGATAAGTAAGTTTGTATTTGTGGTCGATGTGCGTATATTATATTCCCTTAATACACATAAATTTTATGGTTGTTTTTTCACTTTTGAGCTAAATGTAACAGAGGTAGGAGTCAAGAGTAAAACAAAAAACTATTCTTGTTAACGTTTTGAAACCGTTCCATTCATAAAATTCTTATAATTCTCTTATACAATTCATTGAAGCTTTAACTTTTTTAAGTGGAATTTCAGTATTTTGTTTTCTTATTATACTGGTAGTTGCAACCTCCTGGTTGGTACTGTATGCATCTACATAAAAATTTATTTGCTTGTTTGTTGGGGTTTTTAGGTTTGACTGCAACTGTGGTAAAAAAGGGATAAAAAAAAATCATAATATTTTATATCATTTTCTTTTGATTGGTGCCTTTAATTTTTTTTTTTAAAGTTAGCTTTTATACAGAGCTGAGACTTAGTTATTCAAAAGATTTATAGGGAGCAGTTTTCTCATATTTTTTAATATTAACACATCTTGCGCCAAGCCCCAAAATCGCGATTTACTCATTCGGGCCAAAATATTTCTTTTTCTGATAACATTCTCTTTATGTTCATTTATTGTATATTTGAAAACAGAAAGTGAAAATTTTCACTTTTTCCATGATTTTTCGTCAATTTTCCGTGTGTGCACCGGTGATCACGTGGCCCCAGGAAGTAAAATTACTAACATTTTTTTCTTTTTTTATTGCTTTAGACGAATTAATTCAGCTAATTTAAAAAAAAAATAATAAAAGATGTCAAGGAAAAAGCGTAGTGATAGAGAGATAAATGATACTTTGAATGCTGATCTCTCCGACCTATCAGATTTTTGTGACTCAGAAGATGATGATGATCTTGATAGAGACAAGAATTACATTCCTTCTAGTAGTTGTGATAAGGAGTCAGATAAAAGAACGGATTTGAATGTTATCTTTGTTTCTATATGGTAAAAAATTGTTTATTTCAATATAAAAAGGAAAAAAAATACTATTACAAAAAAATATCCACCTGTTCTCATTGAACCAAATAGCTCTATATTTTGATCGCCCCTACCGCATTATGGGTATGCAAACTGCTCAGGCCAAGCACAATTTCACGTTCTCCTGGAGCCACAGATTCATTCCAGGTATATAAACCCAATGTAAATCGTGTGCACTATGCCACATTCACGTTTAAAGACATTAAGGTAGCGTGTGGATATGTGAACACGCGGCCCAAACGAGTACTCAGGTCGTGTGCACCGGTGCCGCACATGGCGCTAAATGTGTTAAATTAAATATATAAATATTTTCAAACAAAAAGTGACTAATCATTTGAGCGGTGACAATCTCTTGCTTCATTTTTGAAGTACTCATAATAAGGTTGGTGATGTCGCTAGTGTATAAATGGCAGAAAACACTGTAATAGAGCCTGCTGTGGATGAGCTTCACTGCATACATATGCTGCCATTTTATTTGTTAAAAAAAACCCGTTCAACAAAAATTGAGTCTCATCGCCGGATAGTTTTTATTTGATCTGAAATCTTAAACGGCCAGGTCTCTGCGGCCAGACAAAGCGATAAGTTTATGTCGTTCGGAGGGTATGCGGTATGAAGTCTATACAGTTACGCGACATGTTGACTAATTTTTAAGGTTAATCTGGTTAAATTTTAAGAGTTGTTAAAGCCTCAATTAAATAATAGTTAACAATAAAGAGTTTATTTTTAGGAAAGTCAAATACAGTAGAATCTCACATATTAGAACCACTTTGTGCACCGGGTAATTCGAATTTCTGAACCATTGTTTTTGAGAATATGTTAAAATTGTAATAAAACTTGTTGTATAAGCTTTTCGTAAAGACAGAATAATTTTTATTTGTTAACATTTAATTAATTTAACAAATTAAATTCATAGAAAAGCTTTCAAAAATTTTTTGATTTTATTGGTATTGAATTGGTTTTTAACATAAAAACAGTATGTACCAAGCATGAGCACTTCACTTTGAACTTCAACAGGTAATTTAAGCACTAAATAAGGTATTGGAGAATAAAAATAATGGGGGGCTGGTGGTAAATCGTTGTACCACTCGGTATGTTGGGTGGTACGAATACATATGTACCAAACGTCCTATAAACTTTAAAGCTTGAAGCATTATGTTTACACGTTAAACTGCCTCATAAGGCAATCTACTTTCTCCTTGAATTGCATGCATAAAAGCAATTCAAAATGTGTATATATTTTCTTTTAATTTAATTGACCCCAAAACTGTTTTAATTATTTATATACATACATACATACGAGCACATAATATGTGTATTATGTAATTTTTTTATTGTTGTCATACATTTTGAAAGTTTTAATTATTTTGATTGTACGGACACACATATAAATTTGTATATACAGACATATGTATATTCCTTACAAGATTTTCTTAATTGGTTTTTACATCCTTAATGTACATATTTTAAATTTTTTTTATGTTTTTACATTTAATTATTATTGTTTTTTCTTCTTGTTGATAACATTAAAAATTATTATGTTTTACTAGCGCAATAATAAGATCACTAAAAACAAAAGAAACAAAGGACAATATGATAAAAAAATAGGACAAGAATAGCCGAAAATTAACAACAACTGAAGCTTTAGTAATTATTGTTTAATTTTATTTTTAATTATTATTATTGTAATGATACGGGTAAAGACAAAAAGGTTCTTTGTCCATATTTTATCCTACCGCAGAACGTAAAAAGACAACGTGTATGAGAAATACTTTCAAAATAAACCCAATACGAGTCCGTCGATTCATTTATTTTCATAAATTACTTTTGTTCTTAAATTATCATATCTACCTTAACACCTTTAAATTAAGCCTGATCAAAAACATTGTATATGGAAACAATAAAGAGAATACCTACATACTTACGTATGTATGTAAATACTTAAAGCCTTTATCTTTTTTTTTTAAATAATTTTAACACTTTTTTCTTGCCATTTAATATTACATACATAATTAGCCATTACAACAACATCTCGCAGAAACAATATTGTGTGTGTAAACTTTTATTCATGAGTACCGGGTTTTGCGATTTACTAACACCTTTCTATCACAAGATTATATCTACTTTCATCAACAAAAATTGCATTCATTCAGAACTTTGGGCGCTTATTTACGTATTCATTGGCGAATTTTAAAATTAACTTTAATTTTTATTTGCTGTTTTTGCTCTACAGTTTAGTATGATTTTCTTCGCGCTGGCTGTTGTATAAGTAAATGTGTATATGCATTTATTACACCTTTAAATGAAATACTTTTTACAACAATAACAACAAAAATAATAATAAATAATAATCATACATACTTTCCAACGACAATACTCAATATTAACATAAATTTACATCATTATTATTACAGCTTTTATTATTCAAATTGTCATTGTTTTACAGACATCACACTTAGCACATCATTACTTTAGCACACTTTCTCGCTCTCTCTCTCTCTCTCTCTCTCTCATTTCCTCTCACTCTGTCTCTCTTTTTTCCCCCATTTCTTTTTTAACAATGCATATTTATATTTTCTAATAAATTTTCATATTGGGGTCATTGTATGCACAAGCTGAGACGTATACGTTACAAGAAATTAATCATATGGATTTTATTATTACTCATACGCAATGAGTGTCTAAAAGTATGCATTACATTTTCTGTAAAAGAAGTACATACAGTCGTGGCCTTATAATTAGAAACGATGTTTAATAAATTACAAGCACTGCTGCAAAAACAATTTGAATTCAAAGTTTGCACTTTCAAAAAATGTTGATTAATTTTTACATAGTTGGTTTTCGCTTGGCTTTCGGATGGCAACCGAACTCGAGTTGCATTGCCAGTTGGCCAAATGGTATTACAGATGGCAACTGACAACTTAAACCTAGCAACTCAGTTGGTAAATGTGAATATATTGGCAACTGCATATATGTGGTTGCTGTGTAGGTATTTTATGTTATAAGGGGTCAAAAACAAAAAAAAAAATAGTAAATATTTTGGTTTCGTTTATGAAATTATACTACAGACAACATGGATTGAGCCATTGAGCCAAAAACAAAAAAAAAAAATAGTAAATATTTTGGTTTCGTTTATGAAATTATACTACAGACAACATGGATTGAGCCATTTCTAAATTAAAATCGTTGCTGTGATACTTTTGAAAATTGCCTTCTGCATAAAACCTTAAAGCCCCACAAACTTTTTTAACTGGCGGTATTGCAGTAGACCACTTTTGTTTGTTGTCTTTATATAAAATCTCTAGTATGTAGCTGACAGCTTCTTTAAGAAGACGTAAATATTCCTTAAACCTATAAGATGTAAATACACATACATACACACATAAGTATATTATTAACTATCAATACTTAAAAAACGTGATTTTTCTATATTTATAGTGCAGGTAGTATAATAGTCACTAAAATCTGGAATCCCTTTTCGGCTATTTATCTCCGAAACTGAACGAGATATCCGAGATATATAAAAAATATGAAATGGAGGATGAGCACATAAACTCCCGCACGACGGAATGGCTACCAAATAAGAGTTGGCACCCACTTACAGCCAGCTCAACTTAGACTATACTTTTATTTTGACTATGCCTTATTTTGACCAAACCTTTAGTAAGAGATTTTTATTTAAAGACTTACTTTAACAAGAGTCGACTTTTGTGTATGACTATGAATAGAGACCAATGTATGCTGCTAAGTCATTCCTTATTATGTGCCCACTACTGTGTTTGAAATAAAGTTGAATGTACATTTGTCCAATATAACACGTATGTACATTTATCTGTGTAAAGTAAGTAATGTGTATGGTGTTGAATTTTAATTTTTGCTTTCATAATTTTCAGCAACCATTTTGTTTAAACGTTTCTTAAAAAAACCCATCAATTTAATGAATTCAAATGAAAGTAAAAGAAAAATGAAATGCATAATAAAATACATTCATCCATATAATTGAGTATTAATATTTAAATATTTGAAAATAATAAAGAAAAAAAACAACAAAGATTGTTGATTGATATGTGGTTGAATATTCTTTTAATATTGTATGTTGTATAATAAAATATAAAAATGCATACATAAAAGCTGTTTTGGGGCCAAAGATATGGAATTAAAGAAATTGCAAAACGTTTTTATTTCTTTAACGTGTTCATTTCATAATTTAATATATTTTTTTAAACTTATAAATTAAACTTATAAATTGATGAAAATTAATTTTGTTTTAACAAATTTAATAAAGAAATATCATTTTATCTACTTATGACCCATGGATATTTATAATAGTTTGAGAATTTAAAATGATAATGCAGTACATTTTTTTAAAATTTATTATTTTCAGCATATTTCCGCCTCAGCTAGAAGTTAAATGATCTATTCAGCAAGCTTGATTTTTATTTAAAATTTTTCATTGAAAAGTAATCCAGAAGCGCAAGGTTGAAGTTGTGAAGAGGACCATTTTTGGAAAGAAAGTCTTCACAAAATCAATTTTAAATTCATTAGGTTGGAACCAGACTTTGTTTTTTAACATGTATGTTTATGTAATAGTTTTGTATTAAAATTATTTTTACAGACAATGCTGTATGTGCATAATTGGTCATTACAACCCTGTTTCTGGATTACAGCCTAGCTTTTCGCAGTACCCATGTTGTGTGTGTCATATTTTATCCATGTTTGCTGTTTAATGTCGACTCTGATCGACTTACTTGAAAAGCTTCGTCGTGGCAATTAGTTATTCTCAGAGCTTTTGCCAGAAGACTGCTAAGAGTTAGTCGCCGAAAGTAATATTTTTTCATATTTTTTTCAAGATGATTATTTTGCGGTTGAAAAGTTATTTAGTTTCTTTGCATTTCAGCAGTTATAGTTGTTTTTAAGTCATTATTTTTTTTTTACATAATTCATGTGTCATCCAAAAAATATTGAAAAAATTTTGGATCCATAACTTATGCCCGTAATTTCAATGATAGGATAACTATTGGTGTAAGTACCTAATAGATATTTTTAACTAGTAGGTAAAATGGCTTCGGTAATCTAAACATTTGTTTTGCCTACGTGTATGAACCAACTAGAATTGTTCAAAAACATGGCAACTATAACTTATTTTCAATGTTTTTTTTATTTAAAAGCATACCTTGCGGCAATTTTAAATATCAGACGGTATATTTTATACAAAAAATATTTATCAAATATTGATTTTACTTTAATTTTTTATTTCTTTTAATTTAAAAAAAATTTTAATGCTATTTTTTTAAATCTGCACTCCATATTTCGATTAAATAAATCTTTCCTCTTTTTATAATACTGTCCAACAAATGTACTTACTTTATAAACATATATCATCTATATATCATATTCGATGTATTTTTCAAAAATCACACTACTATTTGCGTAATAGATCTGGTTTTTGAGATTTTTTAATCTACCAACGCTTAAGGTAACGGTGTATGACAAGTCACTATCAAGTGGTAGGTTAAAAGTAAAAATAACACAAAATTAAAATGGCTGCAAAGAGAAGACATTGTTTAAACGGTCCCGATGAAAGTTTGTAATTTGTCGTGAATATAACCTTGGACTTTAAATCTGCATATGTTATAAAAACTAAAGTATGATAAACGTCAGTGGAAAATATATTTTGTATATTTTGAAAAAGTTTTCTCGTCTGAGGAAAGATGGACCACAAATTAGACAACGAATAAAATACCCAAACTTTAAAATAAAAAAAGACGAACCTGGCAATATTTCCTTTTTCTGTTTCAAATTTTTCTTGGAAATCATAAATTAGAATACTGAATACAATCTTTGTCGGGATCACGGGATACAGATAACTAATCCAAGAAAATTTTATAAAATTATTTCATTCCTTAGTCCCAGTGACTGTTTCAAATAAAGTGAGTAAAATTATCACACCTTTGTAATAATTTTAAACGTGCGTGTATATTTAAAACTAAAAGAAAACTAGTGTTATTTTCATAATCAGCAAAGTTAAATTAAGCGAAAAAAATTAAAAACACTCTGTAAAATTTGTATGTGTTGACTATGTAATCAATTTTAGCAAATAATGCAAATACTTCAGCTACTCTAATCCTATTTATTTGTTGTTTATAAAATTATTAATTTTTTTTTTAATAAATTTAATATTTTTTTCCCTTTCTCAAAAATAAATGGCATTTTTTCAAAAGAAAAACATTTACCTAATGAATAAACCAACCGAAATTCATAGTGTAAGATACACCATATATTACCTATCGGATATGCCTTACCTAGAGGTTGAAATTACCAATTTTTGTTAACACCGTAGGTAACTATGCAGTGATAGGTATCCCTTCCTTGAAATTACGGCCATTAATTTAAATGATTTCTGAATTGTCATACAGTTGACGTTCAGCGCCTTCACTACTACGAGTAACTCTTAACTGTTTGCAAGAACATTATATTCTCAAACTGTACTTCAAACATGATGACTTTCTTGGAAACTATGTTTGTTTTTTATTGCTCGCTTCTGTAAGATATCGCGAAATATTCACCCCTATTATGAATGTCGAGGTCGACACCTATCACATCGACGGTGCAAAAACGGTATTATCTATGACAATAGTGATTAGTATCGATAACTATTGACAGTAATTTGGTATTATGAAAGGCGACATTAAGACGCCGTTGACTTAAAGTGACTTTGATTTTGTCGACGCTATTTTTATGATTGACATGAACAAAATTTGTTACAATCAACGCGTTAAGGCTAAAAAATTCTTTCCTGTTGTAATAAATATTTTGTTCTTGCTTGTTAGAAGCCAAAATTTTTATGTGAGTGCCATCTACAAACCCTATAACACCTGGAAATTTAGTTTTGTTAAAAAATTCCAGCTTACATTCAGCTTTCTCCTCTTCCGTCATTTCAAATTTTATAAAAAATGGGCAGATAATTTCTTGCAGTGCTTCCAAAGTTTCCTCCAAAATTAAGGATACTGCTGGTTGTGATAATCCAAGGCAAAAATCATTTCCAACACTTAATTGTTACGAGCCTTGTGCCAGGAAACGTAATGTCGTTGCTAGTTTTAAATCATTCGAAATAAATGTTTTTCTAACACCACTCTTCATTTGAGGTTCAATTTTATCCAAAACAAATTTGAAAGCCGCGTTGCTCAATCGAAAATATTCAATAAATCTAGAAGATATTTATTTTCTTGTTTTTTAAATTGTATTTGGCAAGTTTTTGTATTCACTTACTTATTATCTGGCAAATTAAAAATATCTGAATTTTGCCTTATAATTTTCCTTTGAAGCTTTAGGTTTTCTTTATCGCTGGAATAATCACTTGAATCCATCATAAACAACATATTTTCACTAAAAGTTTACCTCATAAAAATTAATTTAATAAATCAAAATACTTCGTATATTAGAGATGTGTTTATTTACATTAGAGATGTGGTTATTAGTATCGATAATCAGTCGTCTCAACACAACTTATTTACATACTTAATACCAAATTAGTGTCGATGTGAAGTGATGTTGACTGAAAGTGAAAGCGACTCAAAAGCGACAACGAGACTACTGTTGACACTTGTAATAAGGGTGATTGAAACAGTTTCAACTTAAAATTAATTCAAATTAATTTGTAATAAATTTTATTGACATTTAAAAGGTCATATATTCTATTCAAGTTTAGTGTGTTTAAAGTCAATAGCATATGTAAACAATGGTGGGTCTAGAATATTGCTTTGAAGATGTTCGTATCATATCGGCACAATTCAGATTCATAATTCCCAGTTCAGTGTAAATGTTCTAAGATAGTGCAGAATTAAAAGACCTGATTTAGAAAATATCCTTAATCAAGGTGCCAATTTATATTGATTTGTCAACATGAACCCTTCTTATTACACTTAAAATTGTATAATTGAGGTTTGATTGTCAGTATATATGTACATATATTTTTGCGGCTTACAAAGAAATAATTCTTTTTTAATCTCGTTAAATATTATCATCAGTTTTATGCTACAATAACCACAAGGAAGTATGCTGGTCAAGTAAAGAAAGACAATGGTAAAGTGACAATAAAAAAGGTCAAAAAAAGAAAATCAATAAAACTACGAGTATTTGATAAAAAGAAAAACAAAAAATTTATGCACATCATTGAGCATATATTTGTAAACCCATTAAGCAACAGATTGTAATAGAAATCTTTTTATAAATATTAAAAGTGACATTGTATGTCCTAAATGGGTTAAACAGCCTTTATTTATATGCTTTGGGCTTTTAATTCCCTACTACTATTAGTTATTTATTCTGCCGCTTCTCTTCTATTTTTTTTCTATTTTATTTGAGGAATTTTTATTATATAAGTAGTAGCGATTTAAGATTAAAGAATTAAAGGTTTGACTTGTTTTTTTCTCCAACCAAATTTTCATGAGTTAGTATTGTGAAAAGAAAGGAAAGGGAACTATTTTCCAACCACCGTTACTTTTATTCATTTTTATCTATGTATTTTATGTTGTAAAGCCTAAATATAAGCGTTTGTTTAAAATTAAAAGAAGAAGTACTTGTAAAGTACATAAATAAAATGTTACGAGGGCGGATCAATAAATCCGAAACTTTTCAATTTCGTGTTCTTAATTGATTCAAATTTAACAATTTGTGTCATTTAGTTTGTTTTTGAAAGCCAGACTAACTCTAGATTTGAATTTCTGAATTTTTTTTCTGCGGAAAAAAATCATATAAATTAATGAAAGTCAAGCTTGTTTGATACAATAAAAATTGTTATTTATTGTAAATAGATAATCATTTCTATAACAATGTGAAGAGCTTAAGAAGAACTACTTTGTTTCAAAACTTATTAACTGACCCTCGTATTTTCATTGCTATTTTTTGTAAAATAAAACCACACCTAAAAATCTTAAATGACTATCCCCGAGAAAAAACTGCTAAAAATTTATCTTAAGGTATTTAGTTTTAAGTTTAATATTTAATAGCAGAATAGAAAGATATTGAATATTTTTGTTTTCAATTTGAATGAAAGTGCTTTTGATCTGCTCTGTGCAATTATTTCGGTGACTACCTTTTCACTGATTGCCATGAAAAAGCTTCTCAAATCTGTCGTTCGAAGTCGACTTTAAACTGTAGGTCCCGGTATTCATAGATAAAAAATTAACACACACAACATGATTGCTGCGAGAAGCTAGGCCGTAACTCTGAAACAAAGTGGTAATGGCCAATTATGTATGTATGTACATATGTATGCATTACACTTTTGTCATTTAATATTTTGCTGGAATTTTGTAGCTATTTTTCTTTAACAAATTATTAAATTGGTACTTCATTTATGCTATCAAAAATTTAAAAAATGTGTAATTACTCTATTAAAACACCTAAAATTATTATTTTTTATAAAATAGTGTTTGCTAACTTTTGTTCTGCACTATTGTAGTAATATAAGAGTAATAATCGTAATACAAAAAAAGGAAAAACATATGCAAAAAATATCCCTTTTTATCTTTAGCGTTGATATATTGTAGTAAATGTAAACAAAACATATATCTACATATGTATGTATGTATGCATGTGTACTAAATACTTCCTCCAAAAACACAAAATTCAAACAACTCTCTCTACAAGCTCTTCAGTTAGAATTTTTATAAAAAGTAATAACATTTCGCCAGCGAAAATGCAAAACCACGTAACTAAAATTTTTAATATACATACATATGTGTATGTATGTATGTATATATATTATGGTGTTATCTTTTCTATTAAAAAATGTTGCCCTTTCAATTTTTTTCTCTCTCAGCTTAACAAAATATTGCCTTTTTTTAATATTATCCTTAATAATATTTTTTAAAAGAAAAGATCGAAATAAAACCGATTCAAAAACATTTATATAACATATTATGTTTACATATATCAGAGTTGGGTTTATTGCATTAGATTTAATTTTCCACTAAATTTAGTGGTAGTGGTAAAAATAGTGCATTATCGCCTCTTATATTTAGTGGTAGTGGAAATTTAATGCATTAAATAAAACGAATTTAGTGGTAGTGGAAATTTAGTGCATTGAATAAAATAAATTTAGTGGTAGTGGAAATTTATTGCATTAAAAAAAACAAATTTAGTGGTAGTGGAAATTTATTGCATTAAAAAAAAAAATTTAGTGGTAGTGGAAATTTATTGCATTAAAAAAAACAAATTTAGTGGTAGTGGAAATTTATTGCATTAAAAAAAATAAATTTAGTGGTAGTGGAAATTTATTGCATTAAAAAAAACAAATTTAGTGGTAGTGGAAATTTATTGCATTAAAAAAAATAAATTTAGTGGTAGTGGAAATTTATTGCATTAAAAAAAACAAATTTAGTGGTAATGGAAATTTAGTGCATTGAATAAAACAAATTTAGTGGTAGTGGAAATTTAGTGCATTAAATATAAAAATTTTAGTGGCAATGGAAATTTAGTGCATTAAATATATCGATTTTAGTGGTAGTGGAAATTTAGTGCACTAATTTTGAATAATTAATGGTAATGGAATATAACTCCATTGGCACTATAGTGGAATGGAAATTTAGTTCCACTACCTCAGTTTCACTATCGTTTTAATATACCTTCATATATGAATATAAAATTAATATATGCATACATAGCTTAAGTCAATGTCAAAATAAATTGTAGTGAATGTTATTTTCTTAATTTACTAAGTCCGCCTGTATAAAGTAAATAATTGTTGTTATTGTTTTAATAAGAATTTTAGTACTTTTGAATGTAATAAATTATTCAGTTCACCATAGGTAAGATTTTAATGGTGCGGACTGTCAATATTGCCAGCCGCTAATCATTCAGAATTAGTGCACTAAATTTCCATTACCACTAAAATCGATTCATTTAGTGCACTAAATTTCCACTACCACTAAATTTGTTTTATTCAATGCACTAAATTTCCATTACCACTAAATTTGTTTTTTTTAATGCAATAAATTTCCACTACCACTAAATTTATTTTTTTTAATGCAATAAATTTCCACTACCACTAAATTTGTTTTTTTTAATGCAATAAATTTCCACTACCACTAAATTTATTTTTTTTAATGCAATAAACAGGGACCGTAAATAATGATTATTGTTCGTTTTTTTAAATCAAAAAATCAATCACTTAGAACAGACATAAACAAAAATTTTTTGCACCATTATTATTATTTTTTAACAATCTTTGCATATCCGTCATGATTTTTAAATTTTTGATTTTTAAAGTTTTCTTCAATGATAATGATTATTTTTGAGTAATATTAATAAAAATCAGCCATAATCATTATTTTTGAGCAAATGAAATAAAAATCAAAAATAATTATTATTTATGATTTTTATTTTTTTCGCTCAAAATAAAACTCATTTTTAATTTACGACTTTATATATGATGTATAAAAAAAATTAATTATATAATTTTTGTGCAAGAAAATGATATTTTATATAACAAAATGAACAAGCATTTCTTAAATTTTTTCTTTTACTAGTTCTGACCAAATTTTTTAATGTTTATTAAGTCATAAATTGAAAATGAGTTTTATTTTGAGCAAAAAAAATAAAAATCATAAATAATGATTATTTTTGATTTTTATTTCTTTTGCTCAAAAATAATGATTATGGTTGATTTTTATTAATATTACTCAAAAATAATCATTACCATTGAAGAAAATCTTTAAAACTCACAATATAATCATTATTGTGTAATTTTTATTATAAAACTCATAATGATTACGGTCCCTGGCAATAAATTTCCACTACCACTAAATTTGTTTTTTTAATGCAATAAATTTCCACTACCACTAAATTTATTTTTTTTAATGCAATAAATTTCCACTACCACTAAATTTGTTTTTTTTAATGCAATAAATTTCCACTACCACTAAATTTATTTTTTTTAATGCAATAAATTTCCACTACCACTAAATTTGTTTTTTTTAATGCAATAAATTTCCACTACCACTAAATTTGTTTTTTTTAATGCAATAAATTTCCACTACCACTAAATTTATTTTATTCAATGCACTAAATTTCCACTACCACTAAATTCGTTTTATTTAATGCATTAAATTTCCACTACCACTAAAATGGTTTTATTTAGTGGTTAATTATTTCCATCAGCATTTAGTGGTGGCTGGAATATTGCTGCATTAATACTAAGTCGTTTAGTGGTAGTGGAAGCGATAATGCATTATAAATTCAATGCAATAAACCCAACTCTGACATATATAAAAGAATAATAAAATGCTGCACTTTTTTTAGAAATGAAAACGCCATTAATGTTGTTCTTATTTGGGGGCTTTAATTATAAAACAAAAATTTTTTTTATTATTTAAGATAAAAATTGGAAAAAAACATTTTACTGATATGCAACAGACTCGTAATCAAAAACTATTATTTCTTAGTTACGTGGTTTTGCATTTCAGCTAACGGTTAAAAAATAAACGATTTTCTTTCTTGAATGTACAAAAGAACACAATTCAATGACTGCTGACATAAATAAACCAGAGGTGCCAACTATTCACAAATAAAACACGTAAATAGTAGAATCAAGTGATCAAGAAAAGAAAACAAATTTTGTTTTCAATACATTTGTAATTGATTTTGATTAGATAAAAAACAAACCCTTAGAAAACAAAATTTTTGTGTTTTAAATTAAGTTTAAGAATAAATCATTTGGCAACACTGCTAAAAAGAACAAAAAGACAAAGAAAGAGAGAGGACATCAACATGACAGTAAAATAAATCAACGGCATGAATCACAGTCAGTGAATTAAAAGAAAGGGGAGAAAGAGGAGAGATAGGAAGTGAGTTAAAAACAAACATTTGCCAAACGTTATAACAAGTCCATAGACTCTTTCTTTCCGCCTTACTTTAGTTTCCTTTTTTTAAGGAACATTAGCATTTTGTCAGACATTTACATTTGAAAAGGGATATAAAGAAAAGCTTAGTTAAAGAGTGTACAAAAGACGATGAAATGTAAATACATAAAATAAAACAAAAAGGAAAACAAAATAAAAAAGTGCATTAAATAGATAACACCAGTTCCCTTCCATAGTACCTTTTTTGGTTTTATAATTATTTAAGGAAAATCTAAAAGCAATGAACAAGATATTTGATAAAATGGGCTTGGCTAGAAAAGAAAGGAACACTTCACGCACAGAGAGACCCATTGGTTTATTGGCATCCAATCTCAAGAAAGGAATGACAGTCCTATAAAAACTTAGGAAAGATATTGGTTAATAAACAAGAAACAAAGAAAAACAAAACAGCTTCAACGAAAATTACTTACTTCCTTGTTAACGATTTTTTCAATTAATGTCGTAAAAATCATTTACGAAAATTTGGACGACACAGTTGCTCAGTTTTCACTTTCCTTAACTTTGTGGAAATAAGCCACAAAATATTGTAGACTTAATAATGTCGTTAAAGAAATTACAAATAACTAAAGTTGTCAATAATTCCTTTAAGACTTCGTTAACGACAATGTCGCTCACAGTGATTGTGCCAACTAGGAAAATTAGAACCATCACTCAAAAGGCCCAATTGACTTACTATGTAGAATTGTGTAGCAACCTATGCTTTTTTTTAACCCACAGACAAACATGTTTTTGTGCCGTCTTTTTTATGTGGCGCTTTTTATTGTTGATTTGCTAACATAAACGCAGGCAAATATGTTTTGACTCCACTTTATCCAGACAATGCAATGCTAAATTACAACTACACTGTCTTATAGAAGAAATCCACACAGAGGCTCAATGTGCAGAGTTCTAAACATTTTCTACGAAATTTAAAAAACATAGATTTTGTAGATTCTGTTGGAATTGGTGTCGTGCCTTTTCCTATGACACTTCTCTAGTGCTTTTCACGTCGTCTACTTTAATACATACGTATATGTATGCACTCATCCTCTTTTGCTCTTTTCTTCATACTGAAATTGCTTTCCATGTGTATTGAACTATTTATTTAGGCAAGAGAGTGTATGAATAAAACTGTATAACTCTTGTTATTTCTTATGAACATTATGGGTTTGTACTAGTATGTGTCTTAGCTTGCTTCTTGTATGTGTATTTTTATGTGATTGTCTATTTATTTTTTGAGCAGACTGTCTGGTTCATTGGCTTATTTTTCTTTTAATATTTTTATTTTTTTTTCTGTATGTACACATACATACATATATACTGTATGAATATACTTTTGAATGCATGAGTGTTTATTTTGTTTTTAAACGACACCACACAAATTGTTGTCTGAAAAATGAGAAAAATTACAACAACAATAAAATTATTTAAATTCATTTCATATTTTTCCCTCCATAGTGTGGGTGTTGTCTCGATGTAGGTGTGTAGGTGTATATGCTGGGGTGTGCTTTTGTTTTTCTACGGCTTTGTTAAAAAAATATGAATAATTTTCCATTTAAATTAAATTGCTGTTAAACTGACTAAAAATGACTGCCTTTGTGTGGCACTGAAAGAAAGGCATAATTTTGTGTTATTTCTGAGGTTTTAAAGATTAAATTCTTAATAATCAATTTTATAAAAAAATGTGTACCTCTGCTACTTATACATGGTGTGAAGTGTTTAAATCTATATAAAAAAAATCTCAAAGACGTTAAAGCCATATTGGCTCTTAGTAGCTGACGTTTATTTTAAATAATATTTATAAGTTTGGAGAATATTTAAAAAAAGAACGATTATAGTAATAATTTTGGTCAATTTCTGAGTTAAACTAAAGATCATTCATATACACATGAGGTACTAATGGAGTTTTCGTTTCTCTTATCTTGACAAAATATTCATTTTTAAAGAATATATCTCATATAATAGTAACAATTAAAAATTTCGTTTAGAATAAAACCAGATCAAAAAAGAATATATAACATCCCACTTTTTTATAATATAATAAGAAAATGTTACACATTTTTGTAGACATGAAAATGCCATAAAAGTACTTCGACCTGTAGATCTATTGTACAGCGCTCAGTTAGGGATTCTATAGTTTCTCCCCTAGTTTTGTTACTTTGACGAACTTCAAAATGTCGGCCGGTGCCAACTTTGACAATTCCTCCTTTGATATCTAATAATCACCAAGGTACATTTTCCTTAATGCTGCACAATTACCTAGTATGTGCTCTGATGACTCGATGGCCTCATCACAGAATCTGCACATATCGCTCGAAGCGATTTCTATCCTATTTAAATGTCTATTTAGTCTGCAGTGCCCGGTCAGAATACCAATTAAAATCCCAAGGTTGACCCATAGAGAATCTAATACAAGTCTCAAATCTCCTTGTTTCAAAGTTACCAAGTAAAAGCTTGGAAAGTCTTAAACTAACATATAATAACCATTAAAAGTTGTATGCTTTATTTTCTGTGAAACTTACAGCAATTGTTTAACAACATATTGAATTCTTTTAACTTTAAATACGACTTTCCACCTTATTTTGCCAAGAAGGTCTCAATATGTCTGTGCTTTGTAGGGCTAATAAAACTCAAATTCAAATAAAAATAATTCAGCTAACTATCTTCATTCAAACAAAATAAAGAGAGCACAATTTGAAACTGTCGCCGTCTTTTGTAAATCAAGTTTTATTTATTTTTTTATTTATATACATATATTTATATTTATCATCAAAATTCGCTCGATATAGCATTTAAAACTTAATAGGTCGATTACGGATGGCAACCAAACTAAAGTTTGTTCCCAATTGCCAAAAATTGTATTACGAACAGCGACCACTAGTGATCCATTAAAGTAGGCTTAAAAATAACTTTTTAACTTATAGAAATTTATTTTCCATAAATTTGCGTTATTTTCCATTTATTGTGACTTCCAGTGAACATTAAAAATGAAAACTCATCCTAAAAATATTCTTCATATTTCTATTTAAATGATATGCCGTAATAGCTGCTTACAATTTAGCATTAATTTAATAGCCAATAAAATATATTCTATAAAATACATTTTATCTCTTTTAGTAATTTTTTTTCAAACTTAAATGACACTTTTATTTCAACGAATTTATTACCTTCCAAGAAAATAACAGCAACAGTTCAGGCGTATAAAAATAAAAGAAAGTAGTTTTCAAAGAATTTCCTTGAGTTAAGAAGACACTATTATTAGTTAAGCTCATTTGTGTTAAATTTTTTGTACTGTAAAAGAAAAACAAAAAAAAAAAAAAAAACAAATATAAGTTGGAAAACAAGCAGTTTCAAAGTTTTCTTTAATTTTTTTGGAATTAAAATCAATTACAAAAAACTAAATTACTTTTTATTTTTGTCTGTTCATTTCTTTTAACTTTTACTTTTTGTTTTCTAATCAAATTTAAAGCTGATTTGGCAATTTTCTATTTTAATTTTCAATTTGTCCAACATTTAAAATTTAGTATAATTTTTTAATTGTTTTTAAGACAAATTTTTCTGCCAATGCAGGAAAAAATTTGTTTTTTTTTTGTATTTTTTTTTACAAGCGGTTTACTCAAATGTATTTTTGGTTTAAATTAAAAGTAGTGCATATACATATTTTATAAAATGTAATAAATTAATTGCACAATTTAAAGCGAAACAGGAAAGAAAAAAACGTTTGTGTTAATGTATGTATTGCAAATGGAAAACTTAAATTTTATTAAAACAATACATATCGTCGTCCCGAAGTTATCTTGACGTAACTCCAAAAAATATTTTTTTGGGAAATTGAATTTAAAGTTTTATCAATTTATAGAAAAAAATTTAGTCGAAAAAGGTGACTCAAAATTTTTATCAGATGTAGTGCAAATAATTCTTTATCGAATAGGACAAAAAATTCTTAACTCATGGAGAAAATTTTTTAAGTTTCATACATTTTTAACTCCAAACAAAGAATAACATTTTGCCGTATAAGCCACTTTTTGGGAACATTTTCTTTATTTTTGGCACATACGTCAAAATAACACCGATAGAAATTTTGGATTGTTTTTTGTCGGATATTATCTTGACGTATATGAGACATACTTAAGTAAGCAAAATTCTTACATTTAGTATTTATTACTACAGTACTAAATAAATAAATTACGATTAACAAAGCACTTTTAATCTGTCTAAAGGAATTTCATCCATCTTTTATTATAAAAGAAAGCTTTCAGAGTTTAATATAACAGCAACAGTACGAGTATGTACGAAAACGATAAAATGTTACTGCGCCATTTGGAACGAAGCACAGAATGGTCGCTCTGGTAATGATATCGATAGTTCTATAATAAAAATTTTGGAAAATGTATTGAAGGATTTTAATCATATTAAGAATATCATTCTTTGGAGCGACTCTTGTGTACCAAAAAATAAAATATTTTTGTCTGCTAGTTTTGGCATTTTATATAAAAATAATAATCTAAAAACAATTACTCAAAAATTTTCAGAGCCGGGACATTCCCAAATTCAAGAAATTGACTCTGTCCACAGTGCAATAGATCGATTTCTAAAATTAAAAGAAATTCACAGTCCTTTAGATTTAATAATAAAATTCAAAAATTACCACTCCAAAAAGTTTAAATTGAATATTATTGAAATGTTACCTACAGATTTCAAAATTTTTTCAGTTATTGCGCATTAACTAAATTTTCAGAGCGTTCCATTTACTAAAATTAAAGCAATTAAGCATAATAAATTTAATTTATTTTCTTTATAATATAAAGCATCTGTAAGTGAAGAAAAGGAGTTTTTTTCAAAATCAGAAGAAATGTTTGAAAACGAACTCGTGCATATCCAAAAATAAATATTTCTGAATATAAAAAATATTATATTAAAAACCTTTTCCCATTTCTTCCACATAATGATGTTCAATTTTATTCAAAACTATTTACATATGTTATAACATATTTTAAGATACTGATTCTAGAATTATCTATGATGTATTTAAAAACATACTTTTGATTCTGATTTTGAATTAAAATTTATTTTATATACATATGTACCTTTAAAAAATGAAAATTAGTTTTTTATTAATTTAGTCCTTTAATTTTAATGTAACATCAATAAAGTGAAGTTAAAGAAATATATTCTTTATGACTTCTTATTACGTTTTATCTTTTTTTCTTATGAAAAATCTTTTAAATATATTCATTTATGTACGTACGTCAAAATAACGCAACATTTTTTTATTTGAAAAGTTCCATACATTTTTTGCCGTATATCCACGAAAGTGGCGCGTACGTCATTATAACATAAAATTTTTTTACCAAACGTGAATATACGGCAAAATGGCTCTTAAATATCTCAGAAAATTTAAGACATAAAGTCCTTGTGATTGAACACATCGAAAGATCTAATAATTTAAGCCTCAAAAATGGTCGTAACTCATTTTTTTTGATTTTGTGATATACGTCCAGATAACTTCGGGACGACGATATGCATGTAGTATATTGAACAGACTTAACACACAGAATTATAATACTACTTTCAAACTATACATACATAGATACATATGTATACAACAATTTAAATGTGTTTTTATTTCTCTTTGCCTTAAAGTTTTAGTCAAAGTTTTGTTTTGACTTAAAAAAATGTTTTAAAATAATTTAAAAAATTGCACAATTATAGTTAAAGGATACATGATCCATGGCCTATTAAAGACTGCTCAAATCTTAAGTTGCATTCAAATTAATATATTGTCAAAATTATTAATACACAAATACCTGTTTTTTTCTGTGGTATTTTTGTAAAATTTTATTGACCTTATTAATAGATCTTTGGTATTGATTTTTTTGTAATTAAGTAAAAGATTTTGCATAATTACAAGAAGAATGCATTTGAAGAAATCTTTTTTAATGTCAACTTCTACAACTATATGTTTTTAATATAATTTTTGAAAACCTCTCCAAAATTAATACGAAGTAATAAAAATGTTTACACCAAAATGGAAAAAAACTAGCAGCAAGCAAAATTAAGTATGAGGGTGGGTCACAGAGTTTGCGACTTTTTAAATGAAACACTGGTCTTTAGTTAAACTTGTCTGAAGTTTCTTCATTTATTTGTATATCTTCCAAAATATAAAATTTCTGCAGGTATGTGTTTGTAAGTTGATTGCAGTCAATACTCGTTTTCTCGAGCCATTTGTAGCAGGAGAATATGTTGGATAAGAGAGTAATTTGTAGACTAATTTGTGGAATTTTACTATGAAAATTTGATTTTTCCATTGATATCAATTTTTATTGTTTAATGTTTAACAAATCTACACAATAATTTGTAATATTCAACGTTTTAACGATTTATACACTATAAAAAAATATGCCCATGACTTTATTGGCTGACGAATCCTTTTTCGTTTGATTAAATAATAATTCACCCTGAAAGACCCACAGAATTATGTTTCGGCCAAGCCGCAATTTTCTTTGAATAAATCCCAGATCGCGTTAGTGTTCTATTTTGAGGAAATGTGCCACCACGAAAGCCGGAAAATCGGTTATCAGACGATTTGAAATCAGAGTTGGCAAACAAACAAAACATTTCGCAAAAGTTACAACAAAGTCATACAATTTTCAAAATTTTTTGAATGGTATTGTACATTAGGAAAACCAAAACAAATACTTTCTAAATGAGAAAGAGCGCAAATTAAACAATTAGCTTTTCGCTCTTGTGCTTGCTTTGTTATTCTGTCGCAATCGTATAATTTGCTCTTTTTTCTCTTCTTCTTTTGTTTTTCTCATCTTCTTTCTTCTCATTTTTTTTTGTTGTACTTACGCACATTTGAGTTAGTGTATTTGTAGTACTCAAAACAAAAACAATACAAAATTAAATGGGACAATCTTTCTCACTGTTTCTGTTTTATTTTTGTTTTACTCATTGTAAAGAATACAAATAAATGAGATCAAACGTTTAGTTTTGTTTATTTTTCTACTCTGTTTGAAATCGAAAGATGTTAAAAAAAATCATCCTATATATAGTGACGATGACAAACAGATTAATTACTGCAAATCGAAGCGTAAGACATCGTACATTAAACATGATCAACAAGCTTAAACAACATCAAAGACGATTATATCTACTCGTATGACATACAAAGTTACTGATTTGCTTTTAGTGTTAATATGAACTACTGAAATCAGACCAAGACAACTAACATGCATCTGTCGCTGTTAATTCTTCGCCTGTCGTGAAGTGGTGAGGATCTTTGCTTAATTGAATGGTAGGTTATAATTCTTGCTTAGTTCTGTCTATTACTTCCCAGCAGGTGGTGCTTTCTCCTGATTATTCGATTGATAATTCAAAGGTGGTTGGGATGGAATATCAGGGGGCGGCTTTCTTAAGGATAGACTTCTTAGGAAGTTTTACCTTAATCGCCTTATAGTCTTGTCTTTACCTACGCCGTTTACACGATCTGTTCCAAATGATGAGTTAATGAAAAACATATTACTGGAAGAGACTTCATTTCAGAACAGCATATCCGAAATCGGTTAAATTAAAATTTTGTTCAAAAATATATTGTTAGATAGTTGGAAAGAGGTCATAGCAATCAAATGTGCTCAATGCTCGAAAACAGTTTGAATATTTATTTTCGGCACTTTAAATTTTCACTCTTCATATTAAGTTGTGCGTTATTACTACTAAACTGTAATGTGGACTGTTTGACGTGATGCAGAAATGGACCATACAATTGATTACATCTTTTTTTACACTTCAGTCTTTGGCATTCTATAAGTAATGCTTTTAACAAAAAACTCGGTGATATCACTGAAAATGGTTTTATCTGCTACAGTTAAGTACAGTTCACGACCTAATCAGAGTAGTGAACTTAACCGAATGACAAACGCCAAATAATTTTTAAAGTCTTGTATTTCTTCTCTTTCAATTAGTTCTCATATCCTCTTTTTTTTAAATCCTTTGTGTTTTGAAAATCTGCTGCTCTTATCTCCTTAATATCCTGTTTTCTTTTAAATGTCTCTTTTCATTTCTCTACAAGTAAATAGACTCGTATATTCTTTTGAGACAGGTAACAAATGAAATTTTGTTATGCTTAATTTCAATTCTTTTTTCTTATCTATTTTATGCTTTTTCAAACAAAAAGGAAGCTATCATTACCAGTATATGCATGTTGTAAAGCAGCAGGAGATAAATAGTTTGGCTTTGATTGTTGTTTGATACTGTTTAGATTAAGTGGTAGAAATGCAATGAAATGAAATGTTTGCTGATATTTAAAGAAAATACTCGTAGTTGGCAAAGATTACAGTTTTCTTTTGTAATTTTACAAGAGAAGAAAAAATATATTTAAAAAAAAGACTTCTCTTTAAATATTTGTTGGAATAAATTCGAATTCAACTAGTAAAGACGCAAACCATTTAACCACGTTCCGATTTAGTGTCAACAGTGGCGCTGTATACCGAAAGTGTATAATTAGGGACTATATGTGACTTTATACGAAAGCTGGACCAATGGTCATCCATAGAGTTCCATAAGTAGTCAGCGGTACTTTGGGACATTTTGGCACTTTATATAATATGTTTCTCACTCTACCAAATTAACTTGTTGTTTGAAATATTCTTCTAAATATTTTTTTTTTTTTTATTTTTATAATTCTTTTTTAACTACACCGGATATGTAAATGACTCCAAGGATTATTTACCTATTTGAACTTTTTGACTAAAAGCCAAATAGTTTTTATTTTCAGTTGCTGTAGTAGTTGTGCTTAAAATAAAAACATTAAAAATAAATATTTATTTTTACTAGCTGAGTTCCTACAAGTACGTGCATACACCCCGCAGAGTACATAAAAAATTATCTTCCAGTATATGAACACCAAACACCCAAAGAAAAAAAAAATAAAACAAAATAATGTTGGTAAACTTGCCAAATTTTCTTTTTCTTAACAAGTTGTAGACAGTCGGTTAAATTCAGCAATATAATCAAATTGCGATGGAGAGCGTAAATGTTAAATGGAATTCGAACTATAATCTTATCCAAATTATGAAGTTTAAGCTTGATGAAACTGTAAATTGCAATTTACAATGTTCTATTCGAAAGTCTAATACATGACATACATAAAGGGTGTTTTTTAGTTTAAATCGTAATAAATAATAATAATACAAAAATAAATCGTAATAATACATTTTTATTCTCAATATAACGGACTTTATTGAAAAGAAAATTTTATGAAATTAGTGTGTAAATATAATTTCTGCCCTGTGGCCGACACGGCTGGCGCCTAGAAAATGCAATCTAGAACATAAATTTCCAACAACTTTTCGTATGCATATGGGCCAATGACTCCGCCGGCCCATAAAGCGCACCAAACAGTAATTTTCTGTGGATGTAATGGTGTTTTGACAAAAGCTTGTGGACTCTCCTTACTCCAAATGCAACAATTCTGCATATTTACGTACCCATTCAACAAGAAATGGGCTTCATGGGAAAACAAATTTTTTTATGGAAATTCAAAATCGACATCAATAGAATAGAGTAATTATTTGGATAAAAAAAAGGTTTTAACAATTTGCACGCGTTGAAATTTCAAAACAAACTTAACAGAAAGCAACTATCAGCTTTTAAGTGGGTTGTCCAATAAAGCAGTGATGCCAACTCAAAGACGTGATACTCTATAAAAGCACCCTTGCTGGGGATTTCCAGTGACCCCATAGAAAATAATCGAACGAGTTTAGAGCTCTACTGACAATTAATTTTTTCGTAAACCATTAAGGCCAAATGTTGATTTCATTAAGTGGCTGCTAATACTATCCATTCCTTTAAACAAAAATTTATTGATAGTGGTGCGGTAGCAATCTCCATTAACCTTAACGCTTGTTTCGGCCTTATTTTATTATTTTTTTATTATTTTTACGAAATAAGATGTTCCAATAATGTCACCAAACGGTGCACTTTTCCTCTTTTATAAGATGTAGATTCTTTGCTCTTGCACTTCATATCAGAGTTGGGTTTATTGCATTAGATTTAATTTTCCACTAAATTTAGTGGTAGTGGAAAAAATAGTGCATTATCGCCTATAATATTTAGTGGTAGTGGAAATTTAGTGCATTAAATAAAACCATTTTAGTGGTAGTGGAAATTTAATGCATTAAAAAAAACAAATTTAGTGGTAGTGGAAATTTATTGCATTAAATAAAAAAAATTTAGTGGTAGTGGAAATTTATTGCATTAAATAAAAAAAATTAGTGGTAGTGGAAATTTATTGCATTAAAAAAAACAAATTTAGTGGTAGTGGAAATTTATTGCATTAAATAAAAAAAATTTAGTGGTAGTGGAAATTTAATGCATTAAAAAAAACAAATTTAGTGGTAGTGGAAATTTATTGCATTAAATAAAAAAAATTTAGTGGTAGTGGAAATTTATTGCATTAAATAAAAAAAATTAGTGGTAGTGGAAATTTAGTGCATCAAAAAAAACAAATTTATTGGTAGTGAAAATTTATTGCATTAAATAAAAATAAATTTAGTGGTAATGTAAATTTAGTGCATTAAATAAAATAAATTTAGTGGTAGTGGAAATTTAGTGCATTAAATAAAATAAATTTAGTGGTAGTGGAAATTTAGTGCATTGAATAAAACAAATTTAGTGGTAGTGCAAATTTAGTGCACTAAATGAATCGATTTTAGTGGTAATGGAAATTTAGTGCACTACTTCTGAATGATTAGCGGCTGGCAATATTAGCAGTCCGCGCCATTAAAATCTTACCTATGGTGAACTTAATAATATATTACATTTGAAAGTACTAAAATTCTTATTAAAACAATAACAACAATTATTTACTTTATACAGGCGGACTCAGTAAATTAAGAAAATAACATTCACAACAATTTAGTTTGACATTGACTTAAGCTATGTATGCATATAATAATATTATATCCATATATGAAGGTATATTAAAACGATAGTGGAACTGAGGTAGTGGAACTAAATTTCCATTCCACTATAGTGCCAATGGAGTTATATTCCATTACCACTAATTATTCAAAATTAGTGCACTAAATTTCCACTACCACTAAAATCGATATATTTAATGCAATAAATTTCCATTGCCACTAAAATTTTTATATTTAATGCAATAAATTTCCACTACCACTAATTTTTTTTATTTAATGCAATAAATTTCCACTACCACTAAATTTTTTTTATTTAATGCAATAAATTTCCACTACCACTAAATTTGTTTTTTTTAATGCATTAAATTTCCACTACCACAAAATTTTTTTTATTTAATGCAATAAATTTCCACTACCACTAAATTTGTTTTTTTTAATGCATTAAATTTCCACTACCACTAAATTTTTTTTATTTAATGCAATAAATTTCCACTACCACTAAATTTATTTTATTTAATGCACTAAATTTCCACTACCACTAAATTTGTTTTTTTTAATGCAATAAATTTCCACTACCACTAAAATGGTTTTATTTAGTGGTTAACTATTTCTATCTGCATTTAGTGGTGGCTGCAATATTGCTGCATTAATACTAAGTGGTTTAGTGGTAGTGGAAACGATAATGCATTATAAATTCAATGCAATAAACCCAACTCTGCTTCATATAGAGCTTTCTCATACCCAAATGTTTGTCTGAAATGGTAAAAACGCTGCTATCTTATATCCTTAAAACGTAATCTAGCTCGTGTACCTTTAATTTGCAATCAATCATAACCAATTTGTAAATTTTTTTTTTGCTGTTTTCTCGATGGAACAAAGTTTGAATAATATTTTTCAAGCCATTGTTTGGTGTTCACGGTATTTCCTTTTCTAAAAGTAGTAGGTCGTATTCCAATTGGCGACTTCGTCGTCGTGTAACGACATTTTTGTAATAGATTAAAGGCAAGAGAAACACTTTCTTTATTGTGCTACAAAAATGTCGTCTGACGACAACGACGTCGCCAACTGCAATAAGGCCGAATGTTTTATTAAACCTCGAAATTCACTTTTTTCCTTTTTTCCGATAACAAAAGTTGCTTCGCACAAAATGTTATAACGTACGAATCAATAGTCAGATTGCTATCAAATTTATACGCGTAGCGCTTCAAAATTAGTACTAAATAATCATGAAAATATTCTAAAATCGCCATCTATGTGTGGACATTAATAGGATATATGGAGATAATTTTCTAATATGATTATGTAAGACATTCCTTAGTCGTGTGAGTCTATACAGGACTATTTTGGTATACAAATGTTTCTAATATTTTTAGGAATTAGCGACTTGCAAATATGCCTAAACGAACATTAAATTTTTTAGGGTATATTCGTTATTTTAATATCCCTTCTTGTAGTCCTCATTTGTTAAAGTCCAGATTATTTCAGTTTTTTGTATTTTTCCTACCAAAACATTTTTTTTACATTTTCATATTCGTTATTTACTTTTTGCAACTGCAACATATTACAACTTAATATTTTCATTTCATATTTCTTGTTTCCTCATGAACATAAATTTTTCTTCCTCTCAAGGCTTAATTTTTGTTTACGTTGGTGAAACAGTAGAAAAAAAACGTCTGAAGCTGTAGGGCGATGGTTTTTTCTACGTTGCCATGTTGTTATAGCGTTGTCAGCCATAAATTAACGAATTCTTGTAGTTTTTATCATTATTTTTATGTTTTTTCTTGGTTTTATTACTTGTTGAAAATTCTGTATATATTTTTTTAAATTCCATGTATCGTTCTTGATGTGACATTAAAAAAAGGATATATTGAAGAGATAAAGGATATTATGTGCAGGCAGCAGGTGACATAATAATAAAAAATACACATAAGGATTTAGTGCTTAAATATCAAGTTTGTATGTAAAAAGACAACATGTCAACACAGCAACATCAGCATATTAATATATTAAGACGCTAAATAAATTTAACGTACGTCATAAACAAAACAATAATTGTTACAAAACTTTTTTAATGTTTTACTTAAATTTTATACAACAAACTTTAACCCACTCGTTTAACAGAAATCATTTTGTTGGTTTGCCAAATAGAAAAATACTGACTAAAATTTTATTAAAAAATATTCAAGCGAATGCTATTTTCACACTTGTGTTTGTTGTGTTTTTTTTTTGTTTTTGTTCCCGGGGGTCGATTCTAGTTCTGAGATAATATGGAATGAAAGGAAAAAGCTTATATTTTGGTTTTTATTCAGAATTTTTACAATATACTCGTATATACAGGGTAGGAAAATTTGAGGTTAGGAAGTAAATTGGCTGTCAAATGATGAAATATTAAGAATATTTGAAAAACTGAACGAAAACAAAACATTTTTCAATAAAATCCTCTTAAGTGATGATACCGTAGTAACCGATTATTTGTGGCCACAATGGCTAATGTTGAGATGAGGTTTCAACAGGACAGCGCCAGAAGCCACACAGCCGGCCAAACAATTCAGTTATTGCATGAGAAATTTCCCGGTAACGATTTGACGCTGTCAAGTGGTCGCCTCGTTATTGTAATTTAACGCCGCTGTAATTTTAACCACAAACAACTGACGCTCTGAAATATAAACTTTGGTTCTGCATTGGTGAGTGAACGTCGGGCGACGTGCCAGATATCATAATCCATTATTAATTTCCATATTTCTACTTTACATTGGTATCAATCACGTGATCGAATTACTGCAACGTAATAAAGCATGAATGACGCGTATAATATAACAGTATGTACTTTTTGTTGACAAATGTCATTAAATTGAAAACAATTTTTTTTTATTCGTTGATTCCTCATCAACAATGTGTAGATGTAATTCTTTTTATCCACGGCGACTACATATTTCGATAGATATACACAGCTCTGACATCTTGAGAAAAAAAAATATGGAAAAATTATTTCTTTTGGTGACTACCTCTCAGCAGTCTTCTGGCAAAAGCTCTGAGAGTAATTTATTGCCATGAACAAGCTTCTGAAGTCTGTCGTTCGGATTCGAGTATAAACTGTCGGTTCCGGTACTCATGGATAAAAATAAACACACAAAACAACATGGGTGCTGCGAAAAACTATGCCGTAACCTTGACACAGGGTTGTAATGGCCAATTATTTATGTATGTATATAATTTTTTTATTACTTTAGCAATGTAGAAGAGTTATCAAAAAACTCACTAACTCATGGAAACTAATTTTACTCAATTTATGGAATAAGTTTTGTATTTTGTGTGTGTTATTTTTCAATAAAACTTTGACAACCAAATAATAACAACTTATTTTTCTACACGGAACCGAAACTGTTTTTTAATGTCTGATTTTTCCGAAGTATTTGAAAACTTATAGCATTATTTATAATAAAAAGTTATTAGCTCGTTATACGTAGTGGCTAAGTTTGTCATTCCTATACATGAAAATTCTTATTCAAACGTACGAGTTCTTTAATTACTTGGTTTCTCTGACCTGTTATCAAATAGAAGGTATGGAAAATTTTAATAATTTCAGTCTATAGCGGGTGATAGTCGCTAGTTTTTTAAATTCCAATTTTTTCTTTTCAAAAACTCGTAATCTCTTCTATTTTCTTATTTGTTTTACAAATCTTGTATAGTTATACCTAGAATTGTTTTACTATTTGAATAGAGCAGTATGCTGTACGATCATCTGTAACTGTTTAATCCTTCTTTAATCAATTGATTCTCAAGTGGATGTCTTTTTATTTTTCAATCAAATGTTTTCAAATACAACTGAGAATCCTTTACTTTGAATACAATTTTTGCTTTCTTAAACCTTTACTTTATCTCGTCACAAGTGATATTAAAAGTATTTGGCACACAATAAAAATTTATTTGTTTCTACTACATACATATAAAGAAACACTAGACAGACATATAAACACTCTTCAATTGTATAAAGTATAAAAAAAAATGTTTTTTCCTTTCAGTTCAAAGAAAGAGAAGAGGAAATTGTTGCTTCGACATAAAAGAAATGAAAAAAGTGCTACAAGGTAGAAGAATGAATTAGTTGCTATTGTTTTTTCTTTTTTAACAGAACGTTTATTTATTGTTATTGTGGTAGTTGTTACAGCTTTAGTGCTGCTGTTAACTACTGCGAGAGCAAATGCTTTTTCAACATTTAACTATTTATTTAGAGCACAATCACTAACCTTCTGTGCCCACTTTTTTTAATACTTAGACCAGATAGAGACAACTGTGCTATAAACAGTCATTATATACAGTGTTAAAAAAAATAAATACGAGTCCCAAAGCTTCCAGCATTTGCATAATTTCTTTCTCTAAATAGTAACTAAAAAATATATATAATATTTTTTTTTGTCTTTTTATCATGTTCTCCAATATGGCTGCTGGTATATTTTACTGGAGCTAATGTTTTGAAATAAAACTTTGTAAATACAAAAAAAAAAGAAAAAAAAAAAAACAAAATCAATTTTTAAGCCAAGATAGTCGCTTGATTTTAGTATACATATTGACTTCTTTATAAATTAAGCAAGAAGAGGACATGATGCAACAAATTCTATGCGACACAGCGTTGAAATAGGTTGTTATACATTTTTGAGGACGTGGGATGGATTATTTAATGACCAATTAATGAATAAGAACTTGTTTAACTACTACTTATTATTGTACAAAACTTTGAGTTTAGAGTCTATTTTTATTTTTTGTTGTATGTCCAAATGGGATATTTTTATACTGAAACCTTTGAAACTAGAATAAATAGGAACAGGTATTGGAACGCAAACATTATTATTTGTTATGCTCGAAAACAAACATAAGCCTAGGTGGTCCCTCTTAAAGGCCTATTAGACGGGCATACTTGTCTGCATACATGTACGATGGCATACATGTACGATGGCATACCAAAACTCACTGTCTAATAGCATGTATTTCGAGTATGTCAGACATGTACGTTGGTTTTCAAAAATTTTTGATTTTCTAAGTCTGTCGCATACCAACATACTCGTCTAATAACGTGTCCGTCGTACTTTATATAAAAAAATTGAGTTTGCTTGTTGTCGCTGTTGGGTGTACTGAAGTACGACGGCAGCGTTCGATAGTGTAATAGCAAAACCCAAAGTATGCCATCGTACATGTGTGCAGACAAGTATGCCTGTCTAATAGGCCTTTAGGGCTGTCTGCTGAAGAGTTGCCACTGTCATCGCCCTAGTAGCAATGCCCTCTGTGTCATAATAGTTATGTACAGTAGAATTAAGTCTTCGGTGTTAAAAGTAAAATTACATAAAACACATATTTAAATGATCGCCCCTAGATTGGCTGCAGTAGTCAATCATTTTTAAGCAGTTTTTGACTAATTTTTCGTACATTTCAGGCGGTATCTTTGAGATATAGATGTAGATTTTCAAATACTCTAACGTTATATAATTATCGGCGTATATATGGAGTTTGACGTAGTTCCATAAGAGTCTAACGACGTCAATTGCTTGTATTTTGGTAGCCAATTTATATCGCCAAATAGAGAAATTACGTGACTGGGAAATCTCTTATGCCATAAAGATTAAATCGTTCAAGTTGTGTGGCTCGTGAAATTGTCTTGCCGAAACTACATATCGTCTAGTCCATAACTTTTAATTACTGTACCGCGATTCATTAACTTTTAACAATACGATATTAGCAAAAGAAGTCGGCAATTTTTATTGTTTGCGGTAGCTAAGTACACTTTAGCTACAGCGGACAACTTTAGTTTTCTTCATGTTTAAATTACAATAATGGGCAACACCGTATAAAATCAGTCAGTTCTTGGGTAATTGGTAATTAAAATGGATGGAAGGTAAGCAAAGTTACTAACCTCTAGTTTCTTTGGGTACAAAAGCACAGAAGAATGGTTCTCAAACAAACTAGTTAATAGCGTAAACACATCTCTCTACAAAATTTCAAAATAAAAAATGTACGATTTTCCAACTGAACAAACAGCATAACAATTTTTGTCTTTAGTTTACGACAATAGCTATTGGGACAAAAGATAATGAATAGCAATATCGACAATTCTGTTGTTTACTGTTGAAAACAATGCGATTATCGTAAAAATATGTTGTTGACTGTAAAATATCTTTCAGCATCTTTTTCTACAAAATACTGACCAAGAACACCTTGACAACATAATGCGCACCAAACAGGAATTTTTACCTTTTTACGATGTTGTGAATGGTTATAGTTGTTACGTACATTGATCTTTATATGGATGGAAATGCAAGTTATTTGCAGAATAGGTCAATTATGACGACCTTAATCACCGGCGGTTTCCAAGTCACCTAATGTATAATGTGATATTTATAATGGCGAAGACCTTTACTTTTTTCTTTCCTTAGTGGTAGGTGCGGAACCTTTCTTACCATTGCATTATTTTTCCTTAAGGGATTTAATAAAAATTACGAGTATTATAGGTTTAGTAAGGATTTATTTCACAGGTATTGTATAGAAATTTATCAAATAAACGCATTTCTTATCAATTTTGGCTGTTCATTTATAAACTTTGCAAATTAGGATAAAATGTTTTTGTTGTCTGGCGGGTTTGAATGCTGATTTTTGGATTTTTAGTTTGAACTTTTAACATGTATACCACGCCATCTACGTCTTGATTACACTTATGTATACAGTTGAAAGATACTGTGCAGCATTTTTGATATAAATATCTCTACTGCAGAAAACAGAACATCATGGCTCAGACTTCATTTAGGGTTCGACTGTCTCAGGTATGTGTCATTGACGAATCTAATTACCTTTGACGCATTACAAGCACTGGTTGTTTCTTACGAGGTTCAAATGGATTAATTATCATTTTTTGACTAAGGTTTTCCATGAGTAACTTAGGCCCTCGCAAATTGGCGGGGGTAAATCATATCACCTAAACAAGCTGTTAAAATAAAAAAAAAAATAAAATAATTTAAATCCTGCGTACATATATTCCTATGCTTTTTCATATTATTCCCTTTGGTTTTCACCCTTAAATTACGTGATATTTAAAATGCTGGCTAAAGAATTGCTTTTTTAATGAAGGTTATACAAGTTAAGTAACCAGAAATTCAAAGTTGTTTTTTAATTTCACATACAAAAATATTTCTTTTTAAAAATTTTATAATAAAAAAAAACACATTAATAAAAGTTTCAGAAGCCCTCATAATGCAGAGAGATACGTAAGAGCAAAATAAAAAAAGGAAAAAATGTAAATAGGAAATTAAATTCAATATGAAACATTATATTTCATTGTTTTCAAATAACTCACATATTAAACAAAACAATTTTTATTGTTTGCTTTTAAGTTAAAAACTCATTTAAATATTTGAATACTTAAATACGGGCACAATGCATACTTGTAATGTAATCCACATATCCGTTTCTCGTCTTTCCTAATACATACACTCATCTACCTCCTCATAGGTAGGCTAAATGTAAACAGACACAAATATCGTTGAGCATGCATTTTACAGGAAATACATTAGAAAAAAAAATTGCTTAACCAACCAACCAACTAACACACACATAAAAAGTGTATTTTTAGTCTCAGTCTTGAGCTCATACTTCCGCATGCATACTCTACCTTACTTTAATTTCTTGCATATTATTTATTGCTTAAAATTGTGTTTAACCCTTAAAGGGCAGATATATTTATAACGTTCTTTTCTAACTTGTTTAAGCTTACACTAACCCACTTAAAAGTTATTACAATTAATTTAACTGCAGCAGAAGAGAGCAACATTTTCTAATTGTTTCTATTAGAATTGTAATAATATTTCTCACATTATTATCAGACCAACGGCTTTAGGCTGGAAGCGGCTTACCAGAAAAAAATTACACTTTTAAAAATTTTTAGTTGCTACAAACGACAACAGACCAAAAGACTTAATCAAGAATGAAAAAACATTTTAATGTAACATGGTCTGTGCCTCTATTTAGACAAGAACAATAATTTTTTTCTAAATTTTTGTAAAACTTTTTATGTCCGTATTCATAAGAAATAAAATTGGTTTAAAGAGTGATGGAGTAATTGTCAAATAAGCAATTAATAAAACTGTTTTATTTATTATGAATACGGGCATTAATTTTTAATATCTTCGATATGGATAAAAATAGCTAGCTGAATATTGAGACTAATTTTTATTTATTTCTGTTTAAATATGTAACTCTAATTTAAAACAAAAAAATTTTAAAAAAACAACATATTTAGAATTTTTAAGTCTAGAGATTTTGGTTGGGTTACAACTCAATTCTAAGTGTGTTTTGAGGACTCCTTAAAGCGTCTGAGGTTAAAAAAGTTTTTTTTTTCTTTTGTGAAGGTAAACACCAAATAATAAATTCAATGAATTTTTAATTCCATCAGTTTCGTATACGAGCATTTGCTACACAATTCCAATAATTTTTTTGTGTCACTGCAGTTTCTTTGGGTATAACATACATACATATATGGAGAATGGATAATATGTTAATATTAAAATACCACAATAAAGGATAAGGTTTTTGGTTTTCTGTCACTTATATTCCCAGTTGGCATAATCGTTGTGAACGACGTTGTCGTTAACAAAGTCTTTAGTTTTTGAGAAATCATTAAATTTTTCATTGACGTTTTTTGGTAATTGTAATTTCCTTAGAGCCAAACCATACAGAGAGATTTTAGTTGCCCAACTCTTGCGAAGCCTATAGTGAGGGGAATAAAAATCGTTCTCCGTGATTTTCATAATTCTCACATTTGGGATTTTTGATATATCCTTTCATATTTTGTTTTGTTTCTTTTGGTAAACTCGTCTTTTTCATATAATTGCCTCTTTTGTTTTTCTTCAGTTGTTGAATGTTTGTTTTTTTTTTGTTTTTACTTTTTTACAAACACCAAATTGTAAGAAAACGCAAACAAAGGACAAAACAAAAATTGCTGAACAAAGACAAAGACTTGAGCAACTAAAATCTTTGTGTGTAGCCACCAAAGCAATTACAAAAAAAATTTATAAAGAGTTGTGCAACTTAAAAACTTCCAATATGGGTTGGCTTTTAAATACAATATTCCGTAGTTTATTTCCCCACAGTTGCTCGTTTTACATATAAAGGAATTAACGACAAACTCTTGCAGACGATGTCGCCTAGTTTATCACTCGTAGTTTTTGCAATATTTGTATGAAAATGTTGATGATTTTCTTAATTTAAGTTGGGTCGAAGTGTAGTGGTTAGAGCGCTCGCTTACAACACAAAAACAGCACAGTTTCAATTCCCAGCAAAGGAGAAATTATAAAGAACAAAAAATGCGCGGTTTCCGAGGTTTTAATTAAAGTAAGAGTTATTGGTCTGAGAAAAAAAAGTGCCCACTACTTATACTCCATATATAAGTAGTGGGCACGTGGGGCCTTCTATTTTCGATCAGACATCAAGCCATTTGGGTTTCTTGAAAAGTACATATAAAGCGCATCTTTCTAGTGTACCCTATGCGGACTAAATATAAATAGTAAAGGTAAAAGTAAATTTTGATAAATCGTTGGTTTTTATTGGAATTTATACAGGAAATAACCAGCATGGTAATTTACATGCACGAAAACGTTTCTAAGCACGTTTTGTCTGAAAAATGGGATGTAAAATGATTTTTATTTTGTTGTAGATGTTATACTGATTAGCCAAACGGTATAAGTCGGCTTAACTTAATATCTGTATAACATTTTTCTTAGTGAAGGAAAGCGAGTTGTCTCTGAATTAAATAGCAAGACATTCTAACTTAACAGTGGTCTGGGTGCCACATATAAAGGGTGTTTTTTATTGATGTATAGAACTTTAAGTTGGCATCACTTTTTTAACTGGCGGCCATTTTGTCAGCTGTCAAGTGATTAATATTTAGTTTGGTTTGCCATTTCATCATGAACAGGTTGACAAAAGAACAACGCTTGCAAATCGTGCAAATTTATTTCGAAAATAATGGTTCAGTTCGCGAAGTTTACCGCAAGCTCCGTCCATTTTATGGTCGACATAATCGTCCATCAGAGCAATTATTCGGTTAACCATGGATCGTTTTCGCACTACGTTTACTCTATGTGATAATACGCATCCGCAGAGACGTCGAACAGTGCGCACCGAAGAAACAAATGCCGCTGTAGAGCAAAGTGTTGAAGAGAACCCGAATGAATCGATTCGCCACCGTGCACAGCAATTGGAGCTTTGTCCATCAACTTTATGGAAGATTTTGCGCAAAGATCTTGGCTTGCGACCTTACAAGATCCAGCTTGTGCAAGAATTAAAGCCGCGAGACCATGCAATGCGTCGTGATTTTGGTGTATGGGCCGAAAATGAGATTGATCTCGATGCTGATTTTCATCGCAAAATTTTGTTCAGTGATGAGGCTCATTTTTGGTTGAATGGCTACGTCAACAAACAAAATTGCCGCATTTGGAGTGAAGAGAATCCACATGAGACCCTTGAGACGCCATTACATCCACAAAAACTGACTGTTTGGTGTGCTCTATGGGCTGGTGGAGTCATTGGGCCATACTTCTTCCGAAATAATGCTGGAGAGTCAGTTACCGTTAATGGAGACCGGTATAGAGCCATGATAACCGACTATTTTGTTCCCGAATTGGATGGCATGAATGTGGATGAGTTGTGGTTCCAACAAGACGGCGCTACATGCCACACAGCGCACGTCACAATCGATTTATTGAAGGAAACATTCGATGAGCGCATAATTTCGCGGAATGGACCTGTCAATTGGCCACCAAGATCGTGTGATTTGACACCATTGGATTATTTTCTTTGGGGATATGTGAAGTCGCTCGTCTACGCCAACAAACCAGAAACGTTAGGGGACTTGGAAGCCAACATTCATGGCGTTATTGCCAACATACGGCCCCATATGCTCGAAAAAGTGGTTGAAAATTGAACCTTTAGAATTGGCTTTATTCGAGCTAGCCGCGGTGGCCACATGCCCGAAATCATATTTAAACATTAATGGCATAAAATTTTCCTTCCAGTAAAGCCAAATTGATGGACATTAAAACGATTTTCTTGTGTTTTATTTCAATTCGAAGTTCTATACCTCTAAAAAAAACACACTATTGCTGTTGAAGGCCATTATGAGACTGTCTTCGGTTTTCTGGCTAAAGCACTGATTAGCCGATTGCCACATTACTCAGCTTACTTCATATGAGATAGAAAATACAAGTGTGTTAAACCTAACGAGTGAATAGCACATGTAGAATAGTTTCTAATTTAAATGAAATTTCCCAAGGGGACTTGTATGTACAGACATATGTATGTTATTACTCGATTGCTCTCGGACTAATTAATGCTCACAAAAAAATTATATAATTGGTTGGTATTTGAATGATTGACAATAAAATGTCAATTGTGGTTGGCAGATAATAAGAAGTATTGCAATTTTTTGTATGTAAAAGAAATCTAGAAATTCTGTCTATTGTGCACTCTCTTATATTACAGATCAATAAAAAAATGGAATTCATAACAATTCTGTATCAAAACCAAACTTTTTAAGCTTTTTCTATTTCATAACTCTGAGATGGAGTCATGTAGTTCATGGGGTCTTATTTATGGAAACACCAAACAATAAAGAAAATGTTGGCCATGTATGGTTTTTAAAGCTCCCACATATGTACGTAATAATATCCCGCAGGATCAGCCACTTATTTTTTCAGTTCCGTTCAACTCATTGTTCCATTATTTATGCTCTGGTTTTGATGTCCTTCAAAAGCTTCCAATTTTTTCAGGTTTATTGCCTCAGCTTATTTTCTAGTTGTGTTTCCCCTTCTCAATTTCTATCAGTTTTTGTTGGTTGGCTTTTCATACATTATGCCATATAGGATGTGTAATATTGTATGTACGAGTAGTTGAAGTAAAATTTTATTTACTTATTTTTTTATGGATTTTGACATTTGTTTTTGTTTTTTAAAAATTAATTTCACTCATGCTGACAAAGAAACTACTCAGTATTAATAAAAAGAATAGAATATTAAATATAAACGTGATACTCTGGGATTTCTTTAGAAGAATCAAAAAGATTTTTAATTAAAAAATATAATTTTTTATATAAATTTTTTTCTTTAAATTCAAGGTCAATTATTTTGTTTGCCAACAAGGATTATAGCAAATTTTAGCAGACATTTTTAAAACAATTTTAAATTCTTTTCAAAGATTTATGATGAAGACAGTCTCTATGCCATTATTAATCATTACTATCATGATTTTTTTTAGCTAATGTTTTTGTTTTGTTTTTTTTTTCTTTATAATATAAATAAACAGTCTTTTTCACGCTTTATATATCAAAATTTTAGTCATTAATTTCAACATCATCATACAAGTAACCGCAAAGTATGCTGCACTTTTTCTCTACTACTCGTACTTTTCTTTCTTACGTTTCATGTGCCTGCATGCACACACATTTACTTGTATGTATTTTTATACAAGTATATTTGATTTTTATGAGTTTTTTTAATGAAATATACTTCGTTGGTAACATATTTCAGTGTCAGGCATGCCAATGTTAAAGTCAGGGCCAAGTATACTCTGCGTAAACACTGCGTACTTTACGAAATCTAACACCTTTTGTGCTTTACTTACACTTTTATAGACCAGTAGAAACTTTCGAATTGTGCCGTAGTTATGTGTAGAAGTGTTAAACATTAATGTCTTTTTATTGTATTTTATAACATACCGTGTTTAAACAAAAATGTTAGAAAAATAAAATTTTAATAAAACAACAATGAGATATTAAAAGTATTTTGCTGTTTTGATCTACATATATGTTGTATGATAAGTTGAGCAATAATATGCATACATACATAAATAAAATAATAATTGGCCATTACAACCCTGTGTCAGGGTTACGGCAGCACTCATGTTGTGTGTGTTAATATTTATTCACGAGTACCGGGATCTACAGTTTAAAGTCGACTCCGAACGACAGACTTGAGAAGCTTGTTCATGGCAATCAGTTACTCTCAGAACTTTTGCCAGAAGATTTGTTAGAGGTAGTCGCCAAAAGAATTTTTTTTTTCATATTTCTTTTTTTCAAGATGTCAAAACTGGGGATTGAACCCCAATATCACTGTGGGTAAAAAAAATTGTACAAAAAAATTCTCTGCCTAATCTTCGCATTCGTTATCAAACAACCTTGAGCAAAGTTATGACATTTTGTAATTTAAATTATAATTATTTGATACGAAATAATATTCGATCATGAACAAAACAATTTGGACTCTGTTTTTGAAATTTTCTGAACAAATCCAAAATCTTTGGATATATAGATTCACTTATATTCTAGTAATTACGTTAAATATGAACTTATTTTGAGTTTTTTAGCGGATTCAGAAAATAGACACTGAGATTTTTTAAAACGTATCAGACCACCGGATTAATATGACCGTAACATTTTAAAAGGCATCTTGTCAAAATTTAAACAACCTGTGATAATATGTATTTAATAGCCAATGCCAGTAGATAACATTGTGATTTGAAAAGAAAGTGGAACATTATACTAAATCAAGTTTGCTAATGATGAAAAGAATTGGAGCTTGTCGATTTGCTCCATACAAATTAACACATATGTAAAAACGATGCAAGATGCAGTCGTGATATGGAATTTATTTTATATTTTATTCTCTCAACAATATTACCACACTTTTATTAAATATCATACATTTTGTGAACAGGCCTATATATGTTTTTTAGTTTTGGCGCAAAGAAAAATTAGAACAAAAAAAAAATTAAAATAACATTTGAAAATTTAAATAGGGATCCACCTCAAACCCTCCAAAGCCAAAAATTAAATAACTTTTTTTTCAACAACCTGTGTTACATTAAAACATTCACGCACTGAATGAAAATGTGGCGTTAATTTTTGAATACCCAACCAAGTATAAACGCTTGAAAATTTACAAAGTCGGACATAAAATTCCTTTTAAGAATACCAAATCCCTGTTTGTAAAATCTTTAATTAAATTTTTCTTTTTTTTAAGAAATTTTCCTTTTTGTTGTCAAGTATATATAAATGTATTTGTGGTTTTTAACCACAAAGAGTTTTATTTTTTTTATTCAGTACAAAAAGGAAAGAATTCCGTTCCAATACACATTCATTAAGTGAAAGAGTTGAAATACCACCATACACATGTCAGTCACTCATGTGCTATTAAATTGGTCTCACCTCATGATAATGTTGAAGATAAAGAAAATCATGCCGAAAATAATATACATACATACATATATAAGTAAATGCCATTAGCGTATAAGTTTATGTCCGTGTGTGTATGTGTTTGGAATACTATTAGTAAATAACGGTAATGTTGCCATGGAATTGTAACCCACCGACAAATTTAATTAGTTTTTGCTGTTGTTGGCAGAATATTTCTTAACTGCCCGAGTTAATAATGCAATTGCCATAACCGATACTACTTACTACTACTACTGTTTCTACAACTAAAATCATCTCTTTTTCTCATCATCATCATCATCACCGTTTTAAATTTATTCTTTTCTCATTAAATATGGAAATTTTCTTGAATAGAGTTTTTTTAGTAATGGCATTCAAATGATTATGCTATGAGTGAGTAAGCGACATAACCGACTGTTGGTGACAACAATTGATAGGGTAAAATTGTAGGTGAGAAGATGGCTAACCAACATGCCATCTTGCCATAATTAATTTGCTCATATGCATGTAACAGTTCGTTTGTTTGTTTATTGTATTATCATCTAGAATGAAAATTGCTTTATATGTAGACTCTTTAACACGTTGACTCTAATTACATATATGTAGTAGAAAGAGGAGTCAAAATCAGAAAATTAAACGTTTAACTAACTGCATATTTTATATGTGTACGTACATACCAACAATTAAATATTAAAATAAATAACAAATTTTTTATATAAACATTTACTGTTTGATTTATTATACCAGTACTGGTCCTGAAGAAGTGCTTCTCGACACTTGTACGTCCATTGGCTAGCCTTTTTATTAAAAGCGTTCGATAATAGAGTCTGGCACGAGGCTTTTATTTCCAAAATTGCTGCTTTTGGTTTCGGTAATCATGTGTGTCGTTTCATAACGAGCTCTTTCAGATACCGTGATATAAGAGTGGTTATACAGGGTGTCACTTGCAACGAGTTCAGATTAAAGTCGGGAGTACCGCACGGCTCTGTTTGATATCCTAATCTTTTGTTTAATTTTTTTAATTTTTTTTTCTCTTTTTAACTTCAAATCCTATTTACTCTCGCAGACGATAGCATCAGTTGTAATTTATATTCATTTGATCATAGGAGGAGCCTTTTGGAGATTGAGGTAAGAAGGTAAAATATAAATGACACACAAATGACCCGCAAATAATCTTCGAGTGGGATCGGGCAAACAGGGTCGAATTTAATGGTTTCAAGATTCAATGTTGTTTTATCACCTGTGACTATGGGTAATGAAAATATTGAGGAGGCGGGCGATCTTAATGTTCTGGGCATGATTATTAATTGTGAAGTCCGTTAAAATGATCACATATTTCGAGTGCCTCTGTTTTTTAAAAAGATGCAAGAAATACTTCACTCCATCTGACCTGCTCAATATTTACAAGACCTTTATCCGACCTTGAATGGAATACAACTCTCATGTATGGGCCGGGCCGGTGCTTCAAAGTTATTTTCTTTATAATTGAACCAAAACAGAGACAAACAAAAACAATAATCAGGGTTTTCTAAAGTTTTTTTCGGTTTCAAAGAGGGTGTTTCTACTTTATTGAACACCACTGTACATAATTTCAAAATTATTTTTTTAAAGCCATTTACTACCACCATATGCACAAATAGTTTCCGATGTCAAAAAACGAAATGCTAAATATGACAAATAATTTCCTGTGCACCGAAATTTAAAGGAAGTGAACACAACAATACACTACTTAACACCTTTAATGGTACTGTCTATTATTTTGCCATTATACTGATAAAATTCATATATTTCTTTAATATGTATTCAAATCGTTTTATGTAATAATCAAGCGACTATTGTGTTTAAACCTACAAATACTATTTCAAAATTTATGCATATTCTACCTTTCACATCTTTATGCAGGAAAAACATTTACATAGAAATTGAATTTTAATCACGTTTTTTTTTTAATATACAAATGCATATTATTGACTCTTTTTTTTTGTCATTGATGCATATGAAACTTCAAATACAAATAAGCCGGTCTTATTACAAAAAATTTATTAAAATTATGAAAAACTACAATGCGGGTATGTGATTGAATATAAAAGAGTTTCTATCTCTTTGTATTTGAGTTTGTAAGTGATGGCTGCAATATTTGGGCTTACAATTGCTTTATTTGTACGCTCTAGAATTCCTTACACAATGGGTAAAAAATAAAGAAAACATGTATGCAAATGGTAATTTTGATAAACCATAAAAAGAAAAATAAATTTTTATCAACCTCTTTAAAGTCTGTATGTGAATTTAATTTTGGCATAAAATAATAAATGTATAGAAGTACAAAAGACGTAAACATTGAACACTCTCTGTTCTTAGACTTAAAGAAAGTCAAAAAATTATTTATTTTGTTATGCAAAGTAAACCCAAATAAAAAAGCATGACCTACCTAACAAAGTGCCTAATATTGTTTTATAAATGTCATATCACAAAGTTTATCTCTGTTCGAAAACGAAAAATCTATACTATATTTTATTTCTTTAAAAAAACTAAAAAGTTTTTTGAAATTAACTTACAAAACACAAAAAATTCCAATTATAAGTAGAAATGATTTCATTCCAAAAAGTTTATTTTTTTTAATTTTTAAAGAATTAAACCATTATTTAAATTGCGTTCATGAATGAAAATGAACTCTCTCTGAAGTCTTGTTTTACCTCTAAACACTTTTTCCAACGATATTCAATAACTTTTTGATATTCTCTCTTAAGTCCTCCAAATATCAATCAGAATATTAAATTATCTTATATTATACATTATATTAAAAAAAATTTACTTGAAATCGTCCTTTACAAGACAACAGTAAAAAAATTGGTAAATAATTTATATAGACAAGAAGTAGCAAAATATGTATAAACTAATTAATATAATTTAATGACCTTAAGCTCAATTTTAATTTTTATAAAAACAAAAAGGTCATAAAATTATTTTATTTATAATTTTTTTTTTATCTTGAAACTTATAGTTTTTGATTTTGCTTAACACTGCAATCATACATTCGCATTCAATTATTTTGCGTTTAAATATTCGTATGTCCTCACATCTGGTATTACATGCGCTTTATGGAATTTGTAATTAAATTTTCCATTTAAAATGGTTTTTCTTTTTTTATCTGTATGTGGAAATAATGAATTTCATGGAAAAAAAATTAACTACAAAAATCTCATTTATCAGACTAAAATGAAACCATTAACGTGTAAATAGTTGCTTGGCCGGGGTGTTCCGACCTTGAAACAATTATTTATGATTTCAGGAAAAAGAAAAAAAAAATCCGCTACTGATTAATGGTTTCGGCTTAAAGAAAAAACACATAAAATGAAATGAATAACATTAAAAATATTTAATGCTTTTACACACACGTCACGTCAGACAGTCTGATTTTTATGATATTTATGACTGTTAGTGTATGGGTGTAACAGAGAGAGATAGAGAGAGAGAGCCAGACTTGAGTGTGGGGATTTGTTATGAGAAAATAATACATACAGTTAAATCATATATGTACATATAACTGTGCAAAAAAATATTTGTGAAATGTTGTTAAAGCATTTAACATTAGATGAAATCTGTTTTTATGATATTGTATATTCAATGAAAGTACATACTCTTCAGAGGCTAAAAGCGTCACCCTAGAAAACAAGTGATAAATTTTCTTACAAACGTAAATTTAAAATATCTATTAGTTCATATATTATCCTGCAGGAAGATCATTTCACATATGAATAGTCCAGATAAAAACTATATTTTGCTCAATGAGCAAAGAGAAAAAACACACTGTAATCACTTCTTTTCAAGAGTTTCATTCGCAGAAAAAACCCGGGGCTATTGACAACTTGTGCGTTTTTTTTTTATCTAAAAACTACACTTTTTTCACACTTCATTTGTGTGTTAATTTATTAGAATACATTCCTCTATTATAACAAATGTACAGTAAATGTATGCGCAAGACGCTTAACATTATATTTATACAATCCATGTCAAGAAAATTCACGCCAAACCATCAGACCCGCTTGGTAGACAGATGGTTAAGCATACTTACAAATAAATTTATAAAATTGTATTAAGTTTAGTTGACCTTATTATTGATTAATATATAAGCGTTTATTTAAGCTTAATAAAACGCTTATATATTAATAAATTTATAAAAATTCAACAAACCAAAAATGTTTTAATTATGTATCCACTTTAAAACAAAACACTTTCACTACTTAATCTATGTACAGACAATTGTAAGATCTGACAATATTGTTAGAAAAATGTACAGAAAATTTCTTACATTCATGTAAACTTACAATTTTTCTGTTTCAACATACATACGTACATAATTTGCCATTACAACCCTGTGTCAGTGTTACGGCCTAGCTTCTCGCAGTACTCATGTTGTGTGTGTTAATTTTAAACCAACAGTTTAAAGTCAACCCCGAACGGCAGATTTGAGAAGCTTTTTCATGGCAATCAATTACTCCCAGAGTTTTTGCCAGAAGACTGCTGAGAGATAGTCGCCGAAAGAAATAATTTTTTCATATTTCTTTTTAAACTCTAACCACTAGACCACGGCGACTACTGTTTCAACATTGCCAGATAAAACATTGTCTGAGCATTGTCAGATTGGAAGAACTAACAATATTGCCAGACATCTGGCAACCATGTAAATGCATTTCTTTGTTATTGCCATATTATTGTCAGACATTGTCAGATACGCGAATATTTTACAATAAGTTTATTCTGTTAATTGAGCTGACAATTTTTACTACATAGCAAATCTGACTAACGCGTAAACTGAAATTTTTTTCCTGCCAACGTTGTCAGAAAAAGTTATTGTCAGACAATTGCCTTACAATGGATTGTCAGACTTTCTGGCAAATATCTTGCATTCGTGTGAACTGTCAATATACATTGTGGTGAAAATTTTACATTGTATGGTAATGGACAGGTCTGACAATATTGTTAGTTCTGACAATCATGTAAACTTTACAAATGAGTATATCGAATATTTTAAGAAAACCAACTGGAAAAGGAAACTAATGATGGAATCATGTGTAAAAGAAGTTAAACTTATCTATGAGTATGTAGTAGAAAAGTTCTATATAAAAAAAAAAATAAAAGATAATATAAAAAATCGAACAAATGACAGTTTATTTTTAATTACATATGTATATATAAATGTAGTATGCACCTATGTATGTATATACAATATGTCAATACACGTACATACATACTATATGTATGCAAAAAAATGGTATTTTAAATGACATTTTCTGTTGTTATTTTCTCACTTAACAATTGAAACGTGGTAAAAAACTATTGTTGTTATTGTCACCTGCTGCTATTGTCATTAATATAAAGTGTTTTTGCTACTGCTATTAATGCGCTGATGCAATTGATGTGGTGCTGTCTATTATTGATGTTAAATTGAGTGACATTTACACTTGGTATAAATTGGTTACGTACATAAATTTAACTCATAAGACATTAACAGGATGTTTTTGAAAATAGTTTTTATTTACTGTGCATGTATGACACTTTTGAAATAATTGGAGGATTCAAATGGTCGTTTTAAAGTCATATATCATAAAACAATAAAACGAAAAAATATGATTGCTGTGAACAACCCGTCATATTTTAATATAATAATTTTCATTTTATTTTTTTTATTTTTATTATTTTTTATTTTTCGATTTATTACATACATACATAACTGGCCTTTACAACCCTGTGTCGATTTATTATAAACATAAATTGTTTTATGACTTTTTTATTTAAAGACCAACAACAAATTTGTTTTTAACAATTTTAAAAATTTATGATATTGTGACAATATGGCTTGATAGGACACCGTTTGAATACTCCAAATATGAAATTAAATCAAAATAAAATTCGTAGTTAACAACATTAAAACAAAAAAATAAGTCCATGAAGTCTGCCTACAATTTTCTAAATAAATTTTTATATTATTTTAAATAAATAGTTTTCGTTCGGGTAGCTTTTGCATCTCAATACCTCTGCTAAACTTTTTGGCATAGATTGAGCATGTTTTTTGTGTTATACCGCTCAATTCCTGCTGTAGTCCCCTTTTTAAGCATAGCATTAAAGTAATTTAATGAAACTTTGTGGTAAATTACTTTTTAAAATATCCAAATATTCCCTGTTATCCATATTTGATTCAATAAATTAAAGATGACCCACTTTTACTCTTTTCAAAGCGGTTACCTTGCGATTTATTTCAACACATTGAATAACATATGCACCTCTTTTCTTTTATTTCTATGTGAGTGTTTACAACTGTTTAGATGGAAAATTGAAGTCTTTCTCCTGTTTGTCCGATATTTCATAAACTCACAGCTTTTACGCACATAAGCTATAATTTGATGTTCTGCTAGATTTCTTTCTGTCTTCTCCGAATGACAGACTTGAAAAGCTTGTTCATTGCAATCGGTTACTGTGAGAGCTTTTGCCAGAAGACTGCTAAGAGATAGTCACCAGAAGAAATATTTTTTTCATATTTTGCTTTTTTTCAAAATGTTTGAGCTGTTGTTGGTTTGAACACGGAGTTCTTCCCTTAGTAAGCTAATATACTAACCATTAGATCACAGCGACTACAAGCGTTTCGCATTTAAGTTTACATACATACATACATAACTGGCCTTTACAACCCTGTGTCAGGATTACGGCCTAGCTTCTCGCAGCACTAATGTTGTGTGTGTCAATTTTTATCCATGAGTACCGGGACCTACAGTTTAATGTCGACTCCGAACGACAGACTTGAGAAGCTTGTTCTGGGCAATCAGTTACTCTCAGAGCTTTTGCCAGAAGATTGCTAAGAGGTAATCGCCGAAAGAAATATTTTTTTCATATTTCTTATTTTTTTTTTAAATGTCGGAGCTGGGTGTCGAACCCAGGGCTCATGTCTTAGTAAGCCAATATACTAACCACTAGGCTACAGCGACTACAAGCGTTTCGCATTTAAGTTTACCAAATTTGAAATTCAATATATATCGAGATAACCTTTATTTAGATCGATTTGTATCGATTTGTATTTTTTCAGAGCTCTATTATACAAGAGTTGAAATTTTCTTTTTAAGACACATTTTATAGTTAGATTATATTTGAATACTAGACTTGTGTAGTACTAACATCAACCACCTAGTTCAATTGAACTACTATTTCAATGAGCTCTCTTAGTACAGTCTTTTGACTATATTTCACTCATGAATGTCTTTCAACATATTTCTTTCTCGTTTACTTGTCAAATACATACGAGTCATATAAATACACACATACTTTGATGATGTGTTATTGTATATAATAAACACAAACAGGTTCATTAAAGAATAGTAAAAAACGGTTTTTTGGACATATGATTTTTAAACTAAAATTAATTTAAATAAGCAAGTATAAAATAATAAAACATCAAATAAAGAATAAAGTACTATGTTACAAAATTGAACTCAAATAATATTAGATTTTTGTTGTAGCTGCATGTAAAAGGAAAATAGCTACTGCACTAGAAGATCGAAATGGTTCATCTTTGCTCATTGAACTATAAAGAGTGTTCACTTAAATGAACTATTAGCACAAGTCTTTTGAATACATCTTTACAATTAACTCTCCAGAAAGAAATATTTTATATATTAGAAGCTTAAAGGGAACTTAGCAATTGCTATAAAGTCGTACCGAGATGACTGAAATAAGCTAATACCACTAAAATAATTTATTAATTAGTGTAAGCGAAACTAAATTAACTGCTGCTTCCAGCAAAATGATATTTTTGCCTTTCTCTGGTCTACGTTAGAAAGTCCGGGTCAAACAACTGCCACCATATCCCATCTTGATGAATGCTGTATATATGTACAAGTATTTATATTAAATTTTTGTATGCAGCAAACGTTGAGTTAACAATTTTACCATTTTCTTTTTTGTTGTCTATTGGCAGTTGGCCAAAGAATGCTTAAGTGGTGGGAGTAGTATCTATTTTAAAGCTGATATTTAAAGATACCTTAAGCATCTGCGACGCGTATTTTGCTAAATCGGCCTTCAGTTTTTTATTATTCTCTGCTGTTATCCTATAAAAATAAATACTTTTTTTTGTAAAGTTAATTTCCTAAAGCTTTCTATTTCTAGTCTTTTTTCTTTTTTCAATTTACATATTTCAGACTTGAGAGAATAATAAATGGATTTAAATTTAAATAAAATGCTTTTATTGTTCATATTTAAGACAATTTGATTTTTTTTCTAATTCTCTTTGTATCTTTCAGTGTTTTCTTTTACAAAGCGAAATTTAAATATTTTTTTCTAATATTAATTTTTTCCTTTTCTTTTGTTTACTTTGCGCCTCATCGATTTTCTTTCTTCTTCTCAAGGTTAAGGACGTAACGCGCCAAATAAGGAAATCTGTAGTGGCTGGCTCTCTAGCGGAGCTGCACACAAAAATTAAGGAGAAATTCGGAAGGATGGCGAGCGATGAGCCCACAATACATTTGGATATAGATGGCACTGAAGTCGATGATGAAGAATATTTTCGTACTTTGGAACCAAACACTGAATTGATAGCCGCGTTTTCAACAGAACATTGGATTGATGTAAGTACAAGAAAATGGGATATAAATGCCCTAAATAATGTTTTAATTTGTTTAAATGTAAATGTAAATGTAAAAGTAAACTTAAATTGTTTTGCTTTAAGTTTTTTGTTGTTTTGTTTCATTCATTTTGTGATAAAAATATGTTTTAGTGGTTGTAAAAAAAAAAACAAAATATTCCAGTTGTTTCATTTGTTGTTTAATTGGAAATATATTGCATTTGCTGTTTGAGAACAAATAAAAAACATTTTAATTTACATGTTTTTGGAGAAAAGTTTTTAAAATATTTTTTTTGTAACATTGAACGAAATGTTTAATTTACGAAAAACAACATTTACATTGAAGGGGTTTTGTTTTTTTTTTTTTTAATTAAAATGTATGCTTTAGAAAATATATGGTTATTGACTGAATCGTATAAATAGGTAGGTCAAATGGCCAGTTAATCCAAAAAACGTGGTCAACTACAATTAGCACAAGGTGCCGTTTTGAAAGCATTGCAGGACCAAACTGAAGTTACCTAAAAGTAGGAAAAGAACTACAGCCAACTAGAGCTGTCTATAAGTGGAGTAAAGCAAGGCTGTCCAGGTTTGCACATTACGCCAAGCCGTCGAAAAAGGGAAGCCTAAAAAACATCAAACGTTTGACTGCCAGACCTGAGCAGTCACAAAGAAAGTGTTCCAGAGTTTCCCTCTAAGAAGATTTCCCGCAATTTTTGCAGTGCGGATTAAAGGAAGGCCCAACCTCTCTGCGTGTCTACCGATCAGCCAGTGACCCGTATACACCGCTATAAGTTTGGACAAGAACTGACGAGGAATCCCCAAAATTCCCAGAGTCTTACGTCGGTTATACCTGGGCCAAAGCACAGGTAGTGATGGAATTCCACCTGCTCTGTGCTTTTAAAAGGAAAAACTTGGATATCCTTGGATATCCAAATATGTGAAATTATACTGATTTGTACGAAATGTCATGCTTCGGGCTGAAAGTTAATTTTTTAAACGGATATACGTAGCTGTAGTCTAGTGGTCTATGCTTACTAGACATGAGCTCCGGGTTCAAACCCCAGCTCTGACATAGTGAAAAAAAAAATATGAATATATATTTTTTTTGACGACAACCTCTTATCAGTCTTCTGGCAAAAGCTCTGTGAGCGACTGATTGCCGTGAACAAACTTCCCAAGTCTGTCGTTTGGAGCCGACTTTAAACTGTAGATCCCGCTATTCATGGATAAAAATTGACACACACAACATGGGTACTGCGAGAAGCTAGGACGCCGTAACTCGGAAAGAGGTTTGTAATGGCCAATTATGTATGTATGCACTACAGATGTGTATGAATATTGATACCACTATAAAGTGCGGATTAGTATTGATATTGGATTCTTAATCTCCGTTTGGTGAAGGTTGATCTCGTCCACTTGCAATTAAAAAAAATCACGGTGTCCCGAATTCAATGAGAGCTGGTTTTAGAGCCAATTACGGCATTCGATATCGAACGAAAATCTATGAAAATTGTTTTAAAAATATATGAAATTTCGCTCAATATGGAATTCCGTGATTTTCCCCCAGTTCGTTTCTGCAGTATCTTGCTAATTAAGAGGTTGTAGTAACCGCTTTAAGTACAATAATAACTGCTTGACTGCCAACTTCTGACAGACTGTCCTGTTCCGCCATGAGAATTGTTCCTTAAAGTCGAAGATTTTAAGGCATTCAAGCCATCAGGAAGACTGCATCTTAGAAAAATGCATCTCTATTTTGAAGATGTCTTAACACAAGATTTATTGTATCAATATTACGACAAATGGCATTACCGAAGAAAAAGATGACATCAATCTAATAATAAATGTCATAACAAAATATTTTATATATATTTTAGGCGTCATACTCACTACTATGATAGCGACATTAATTCAGAGTCAATGTGTATTTGTTAGACTACTGGTATACAATCAGTGCGGCCCATTTTCGTATTCTAACAACGACAAGAAAATCTCATTAGACGTTCCCGTTAAATGTTTCTCATCTCTTTTATAATACTATAATTTTTATCTTGTTGACAATTTGGCTAAGTGCTGTATAATTACTGACGTCAAAACAGTAGCGATGTACTAAATCAGTGAACAGCTGATGCAGGTTTGCCTCGAATGAAAAAATTTGGTAAGAAGGGATTTTCATTTTGATTTTTCTATCGGATGTGTTTAGTTCGGTAATTTAAAGCCACGTAAGGGCAAGTATTCACTGCTTTAGTTATACAAAATAACTTACCGGGGTTTGCGTTTTCTTTCTGAGTAACATTTTTGTGTATTATATCGTACATTATATTCATTGGAACGTTTTTAAAGTGGTTGTTATCTAAGAAGTGTTGCTTTCTGGATAGCTAAATTGTATAACAGTTTTAAAAATTAATTGCTTTAGAATAAAATGTATGTATATAATTTTATAAATTATTTAGATACATACTACATACTCGTATAAAAGAAAAATGAAAAATTTTCTAAAAATGTGCTAAATTAGTGTTCAATTGCAATTAATGAATAATAAAATACTCGATAAAAAAAAAAAAAAAACAATAAATGAGAAATAAACAAAATTGTGAAACAAAAGACATCATTCGTATTATTTGAAATATAATTATAAAACTTTAAATGTCATATTTTGTGATAATCTAATGTTCACTACTGTATATTTGTTTGATGTCTGTACTGTCTTTCTGTCCATCTAGTGTTAATAAATGCTGCAACTCAAACTTAAGAACTATTGTAGAGAATATATTGTTTTTGTGCTGCAGTTTGTAATGCTTCAAATTGACACTTTATTTAGGCAAGTTTGTCACTGCTTGTGCGTTCTTTTTTTTTCAGCGCAATGGACTACCTAACGGCGGCTCAGAGTACACGCTGTAGCGAGGATAACAGACTGCTTAAATGAAGATCAAATTTTTATTTGATTATTTATTAAAAATTATTTATTTAATATTATTTATTTAAAATTAAGAAAATAATTAAAAAGCATTTGTATTATATTATGTGAACCTTCTTTTTAATAATAATTATAGATCGAATTAGTTGATCTGATCTTGAGATCTGGTTTAATTATTTTATATGTTTCAACGTTTCGTGTTACTGTAAGAAATAATAAAGATGAACATAAAATGGTTAAAAGAAATCTAATATGATCTATAATTATCATTAAAAAGAAAAGAAATGAAATAAAATGAACTGAAAGGAAATGAAATTAAATTAATAAAATAAAGTGTAACCATTTGTATACGCACTGTTTCTATATATTTTTTTTTCTTTTTTTCTTATTTTTATTATTTCTCTTATTACTTTTTCCTATACCTTAATTGAGCTTTCTTAAACAAACAAAGGATGATTTTTTATGAGATTGAAAACTTTTAAATGATAATATAGAATAGAATTGTTGTTGGAATTAAAGTTTTTTATCATAATATGGAAGATACATAATTTTATTCACCCCTATCGTCAACATTTTTTTTTTTTGACGCAATATTTTCTCTTTTCCTATAAATTTATCTTAAACGTTGTAAATTTTACATATAAATTGTAATAGGGTAGGACAGATAAAAAAATTCTGCCGCTAATTTAAAGACGAGGGGGAACGGCAGATCGGCCAAACCGGCACCGGCATTCTAAATTTTGTCTCTAAAATACGTAAAAACACAACTACTTAACAGATATCCACAAAAATATTTAATTTAAACCAGAAATCAAATCCAGATTATGGCTGTATTGCCAGGATATAAAACCAAAGTGTATTACTTGCTCTAAAGCAAATTCTCAACTATATTTGAACCCAGTATAAAGGATATTTCCCTATTCAGTCCCCTGTTAAAAAAGTCAAAACCCCAACTTCTTTTGTTTACTTGGTTGCGTATCAAACGCTTATCTTCTTATTTAAATACATACCTCCTTTTTTCTTTGTTTAAGTAAGGTCTTCAAAGTAATGAATACATATTGTGTTTGTCAGGTCACATAAATTTTATCCTAAAGATGTTGTCTTGAAATTTGATTTCAAGGTTTACATGGACAATAGGACAAATACATGCTTAATATGATTTAAATTTATATTTATTAGTAATTTACAGCCTTTAATTGTATACAGACATGTTAAGTAATTTGGCTTAAAATTTGCTCTATAAACGTGGATTATGTCAGAATTTAAAACTGAATTCTTTTTATTATGTCCTTTGCTTATCTTCTACTTGTTTCAAGGCTTTTTAATTAACTTTAATTGGCATATTGATTTTCCTCCCAAACCTTTTTGTTGGCACATTTGTTAAGGTAACATATTCCATTTTTTTTTGTCATCTAAAACTTGATTTATATTCTCCATCAACAGCTGACAAGCTAGGAAAATTAATGGAAAATATTCTCACTTGGAACATATTTAATCTTCATTCGAAACATCAATTTCCATTAGAAAAGTAGCATGTTGTATGAAGAAAAAAACTTACTCTGTGATAGTTTATTTTTTGTTTTCTAAAAGGGTGTTTCAACTGTAGTACGAGTATATATATATGTATATATACAGTTAAAAAAAAAAATAATATTGGAAACCAGGACTATAATAATTGACCATAAACATGACAAAAAATTGAGTTGGAAATTTTCATGATCGTCTGTGGTTTTGCATTATTGCTTCTGTTGAATATATTTTACTGCACTGAACTGAACTGAACTCAGAACCTTTGCTGCTAAGAAGTGGTTGCCGAAAGAAATATGTTTCTTTCTTTTAAGATGTCAGAGCTGGGGTTTGAAACCTGAGCTGAGCTCTCGTCCAGTAAGCCAACATATTACGTACTAAAATACGGTGAACACCCAGCAGCAATAAATAAAATTGTAAGCAATAATGGGGGCTTTATATTGTTTTTATACACTAAATAAGATATTATTTTTTATTTTTTGCACTATTTGCTTACTGGTTGCAATAAATAAGCATTTCTATTGCATTTTAGCGGCTCATTTCATATAAAAATCATGCATTATTGATTGGCACTAGTAAGTGATTGTTTACAAAATTTTCTGTACAAAATAACTTACTGGTAAGCACTATTTTCTGCTGGACACCAGTATTTTTTATAATTTGTTTAATTTTAGTGACTGACCACGCAGCTATAGGCATTGGAATTGCACGGGTCAATTACACTCTTCAAGAATTGTTCATTGTAATTAAACAGCACTTCTCGTGGAAATCTAATGTCGCTGATGTTCACAAATTTTCGTAACGTCTAGAAGCAATATTAAAGAATTTTTATAGAAGATCATTAAAATAGTTGTAGCCATTATATATATAATTTAAAGACATTCTAGTAATTACCTTTAAATTTAAATAATAACCTTTATTTCGAATGAATAATAATCTAGAAGGCATAGTGAATATTTTTTAAGCTCAATAGAATTTACAAAAATATTAATTGTCAAACTAACTTGGCTTAATTTTCAACATTTATTATTTCATATATACTCTAAAAAACCACAAAAATTTTGTAAATCTTGAAAATCATAATTTTCAGTATCGAGATATAAGGAGTAGCATCCCTATATACAACAAATGAGTTTGTATGTAAACGAACCATAATTAATAAAAAACTAAATTTCGAAATTGACGATATGTATGTATGTACTATATACTATACTATGTATAGCGAACGAAGCATATATTTTGAGGTTTTGAGTTCGCTATATCTGCAAGGCTTGCAAAGATATTTACAACGAAGATTGATTATAGGTTTTGTTTAAAGGATGTACGTACGTACTACTATATTTATTTTTTTTTAAATTAATAAAAGAAAAATATAAAAAGAAAACATAAATATGTATGTATATACTGTGAGTTTTAAAACTTCATTTCTTAAGCAACCAAACAATGCCGTCCATACCTAAGCGCGACCATGCAAACATCCCCAAGTACGTATATTTAAAAGTTTTAGCTGCGCAGACAGAAGCAAACCGTGTTGATTATTTTGTGTCGAAAAAGTAGCAAAACCATATGACTGCAATGCATTGTATATCTCTAGCCTTTAATATAATTTTTTTAACACTTTTATTGATTACCCTTTCTTAATTTTAGTCGTATATTCCATCACTTGTGAAAGATCTCTATTGAAAAGTAATACTATTACACTTTGACACATTGTCACTACAAATAGTTATAAACGCAAATAACACAATTTATATTCTCTCTCTAGTGTTTACTAACAATTCCTTCAATTAATATTAGGACTTAAATGGCAGGCCAGCTGTATAACGCCGCACTTAACAACTGTTGACGTAGTTTTATGCTGATTTTTCTCAAGTTAAATCATGCAACATAGCAGAAGTTAAGTTTTTAAATTAATTTTTTTTATATTTTTTATAAAAGTTTTATTGAAGTATATTTTAAGGCTTTATAAAATAAATTACTTTTACTTTATTTGACCTTTTTTAATCGCACTGGACCATAAGTTTGGTTCTGTGGATTCAATTTATCAATAATAAAATAGAAAAATAAGATTTCTGTTAACCTTTTATAGGCATTTCTAGTTAAAGTCCATGCATATTAAATGAATTGAAAAACAATGTAAATGAAATAAAATGCAGGAGATTAATATTAAAATTTATGCTTTAAAAAAGGTGGCAAATCTAATGATACATTTAGCGTTTTAAGGTCTTAGACATGAACTAGTATAGACATAGAAAAGACATGATCGGATATGAACATACACATATGTATGTAGAAGAACATTAAGCCGTAGACTGCTGGGCATATACCGTATATAATGCATAGAAACATAAGTAAGACATATGTATGTATACTAGATGTAAATAAGACATAGATAACGCTTAGATACAATATAAGGAAGGTTAAATACTAAGGCCCCGCAAATGTTGCCATGTTATGCCATTCAAGCATATTCGACAAAGTCATGTTAAGACAATGTAAGTTATGTTGGTGTCAAACCTATGCATTGCTTTTAAACTCATTTTTTACACATCAACATGAAAAACTTACATGTTCACACATGCGGTACCGGCGACTTAATGATGAATTCTGATTATTTGTTTGTATGATTATATGTACCTATAAAATAAAACTGCACATAAATTAGACATTGTTTAGATCAAAGTTCTTAATGCAATAATGTTTTATATACAAAATCTATTTTTTTAGTTACATAGACCATAGACAAGATAGAAGGCGTATACATATGTAGATATGGCATATTCAAGTTATAGAGGGCACCATTGATAAGGTATCCGGCATAGATATGTAGATAGGGTATAGAGAGTATGCTATTTTCATAGAACAGCACAATTCCCTTTGTGAAAATCACCAAACTGGCATTACTGCCTGCTTTAGTTTTGTTCACATTTATCAATCTACTCTCGTACAAGCTGTACATACAGGGTGTTTTTTATTGAGGTATAGATCTTTAAGTTGACATCACTTTTTTAACTGGCGGCCATTTTGTCAGCTGTCAAGTGATTAATATTTAGTTTGGTTTGCCATTTCATCATGAACAGGTTGACAAAAGAACAACGCTTGCAAATCGTGCAAATTTATTTCGAAAATAATGGTTCAGTTCGCGAAGTTTACCGCAAGCTCCGTCCATTTCATGGTCGACATAATCGTCCATCAGAGCAATTAATTCGGTTAACCATGGATCGTTTTCGCACTACGTTTACTCTATGTGATAATACGCATCCGCAGAGACGTCGAACAGTGCGCACCGAAGAAACAATTGCCGCTGTAGAGCAAAGTGTTGAAGAGAACCCGAATGAATCGATTCGCCACCGTGCACAGCAATTGGAGCTTTGTCCATCAACTTTATGGAAGATTTTGCGCAAAGATCTTGGCTTGCGACCTTACAAGATCCAGCTTGTGCAAGAATTAAAGCCGCGAGACCATGCAATGCGTCGGGATTTTGGTGTATGGGCCGAAAATGATTTTGATCTTGATGCTGATTTTCATCGCAAAATTTTGTTTAGTGATGAGGCTCATTTTTGGTTGAATGGCTACGTCAACAAGCAAAATTGCCGCATTTGGAGTGAAGAGAATCCACATGAGACCCTTGAGACGCCATTACATCCACAAAAACTGACTGTTTGGTGTGCTCTATGGGCTGGTGGAGTCATTGGGCCATACTTCTTCCGAAATAATGCTGGAGAGTCAGTTACCGTTAATGGAGACCGGTATAGAGCCATGATAACCGACTATTTTGTTCCCGAATTGGATGGCATGAATGTGGATGAGTTGTGGTTCCAACAAGACGGCGCTACATGCCACACAGCGCACGTCACAATCGATTTATTGAAGGAAACATTCGATGAGCGCATAATTTCGCGGAATGGACCTGTCAATTGGCCACCAAGATCGTGTGATTTGACACCATTGGATTATTTTCTTTGGGGATATGTGAAGTCGCTCGTCTACGCCAACAAACCAGAAACGTTAGGGGACTTGGAAGCCAACATTCGTCGCGTTATTGCCAACATACGGCCTCATATGCTCGAAAAAGTGGTTGAAAATTGGACCTGTAGAATTGGCTTTATTCGAGCTAGCCGCGGCGGCCACATGCCCGAAATCATATTTAAACATTAATGGCATAAAATTATCCTTCCAATAAAGCCAAATTGATGGACATTAAAACGATTTTCTTGTGTTTTATTTCAATTCGAAGTTCTATACCTCTAAAAAAAACACCCTATATTTTACCAGAATAAGAAAAAAATTTTCTTACACAGTTTGAATATTAAGTGCGTTTACTTTATACATGTGTAAGAGAGTATGTGAGGAAATAAACAAATGACTTACTCTTCCAATCCTTCTATATTTCTATATATGTATGCATATGCCTTTGCCCTTTTATATGTATTTATAATTTAGTATTCAAAGAATCTCTTTATTTGTAAGTGTGTGTACGTAATCAGGCCAACAAATTCCAATAATATTCTGTTTTAAATATTCAAAAGTATAAAAGTACGTAAAAGTGTACTTGTTTTAGTAAGTGTGGGGGAATGCAACGGAAAAAATTAGTGATATATTGTGAAGCTGGGAAGCAACTTTAACATATTAGAGCCAGGGATTCTAACAACCTATTGCTGGACGACACCCTTGGGCAATTTTAATAGACGATAACGCATGATGTTCAAATCTGCTATTCAAAATGTCCTTTCCTACCAGAGACCCTGCTCATAAGTGTTGCTTTATACAATTATTTTGGATAAAAATTAAAGTTCCTTATAATTAAATAAGATTTGTTATATTTTAGCCCATACTAATTTCATTTCAATTCATTTGAAATCAAGTCTTACACACGAATCATACTTTCTTATTAAATTACATACTTTTTCCTAAAAAAAAATTTTTTTACAACACTGATATTAGTAGGAGTTTTCAGTAAATTATTTTGCCATAATTGGTCTAAACCAATGCCATCAGGGTGGATTATTGTTTCCTGTTGTTCCTGTAATGTGGTCTGTCCTTATTGACGACCCTGCTGTTGATGAGGGGCGGTATTTTGAAAGCATACAAGATTTGGACGACATCTCGTGATAATCAGGGGAAAGCTGCTGGATTCTCAATCAACCCTGCCAACTAGACCTCGAAACAATTACGAGGAAGAGAGTCGGTTACAAGGAACCTTTGGGCTACGAAATTACTACTTGGTAGGTCCTGGTGTCTTAACCTCAAAATTAGTTACTGTATATACTCCTAAATCGTATGGCGTCGGGTAGGCTCATATTGGGACCAAAGACCAATGCATAATTGCGCTGTACACTATTATTATTACGTTCTGGTACTGCTAATTACATGTTGCTGACGCATTTACAAACAGTTAATAGGTACTGTACTTCCAATTTTTATGTTTATGAACATTTTGCGCATAATATGTAGTATAGTGATGCATTAACGAGGCTTCGTAGAGTACAAAGGCTTTCATGCTTATGTAAAAGATGTATCTCAGTACGATGGGTTTGAAAGTTCTTCTGAATCTAAACCCCTTAAAGTGGCGATACAACAGAAGTCAATCTTCATTCCTTGGACAGAACAATTTCTGACAATTTTGTGTGACATTGGGAATATACATGTCTCAGGGGTGTGACTATGTAGATTCTATGATCAGGAGGTACAAAGTAATCTTTCCGACCAGAGGGGCTCTGCTCCGTAATTCGATTTGAAAAGTAAAAGCATTCGAATCGAAAGACAATTGGTACTCTGTTCGTTCGAAACGAAAGCAGAGTTGTATTACAATTTAGTGGGAAGTATTGTCAAAAACTAGGCAGCACTTAACTAAAATACCATAATTAAAAAAAAATCCCAAAACAAAATGCATATAAACATACGTATATTCCAGTTATAAAAACGCTTCACTGAGTGAGGGAGAAACAGTGGGGCTAAGAAAACGCAAATCCATAACTTTGAGCAATGCCACCATAATGAGGACTGTATCGACGATTTTTGGTCGTCCTGAGGATTATTGGAGTCTCACAACCCCTTAACGAACTGATGAGTCTGAACTAAAGTACTTTGTTATGCCAGGTATTAAGGGGCACGAAGGAATTGAAATGGGGGTCATCTTAATTACCTTAATTTTTATGAGGTTGTTGAGAAAGCGAAAGAAAAATAAAAAAAAAATTCCGATGCCGCTTAATAAAACTGATATTTGTTACATAAATAGTTTATAGATATAATTCGGAGTACTTCGCGGGCCGTTTGAAATGTTCATGCAGATCCCCAGAGAGCTGCGAACCATCATTTAAGAACTCCTGTATAGAAGAGTAAAAAGTTAAAAAATTTAAGTGTATGAGTGTTGAGGTTTTGTACGCAAACATGTTTAGAATTTTAACAAAACAAAAAAAAAAAAAAAAAAAAAAAAAATTGTAACAACCATAGCAAGAAAAATACAACACAAAAAAGATATACACTTGTTTCAATCTCACTTATGTACACTTGTGAATATTTCAGACACATACTGTGTAACAATGACATTTTACAGGTATTAAGGGAATAAAGGAAAGAACAATAATGGTAAAAATACCTCAAATACTATCTGTTACTACTATATCTACCGCTAACATAAAAACACATACGATACATACATACATATACTATAACACAACACAACGCAAATACTTCACTAAATAACATGAACAAGTTCATGTATTTGCACGATATATACAAATGCCATCATCGGTAACATCAGAAAAAAATGAAAAACACTAATAAAATTAAATATTTTTATGGATGACAGTGCAACGAAATGATAACAAAACGTTTTTCTCTATTAAAATGAACAGTTTTTGGCTATTGGAAAATTAAAAAGGAAATAAAAAATACTGCTTTTTATCGAAAATATTTAATTAAATTTTTTTTTTTATAAAAATTTAATAAATGAATTGTTACAACATCTTTCTAATATATAAAATTCTCGTGTCGCGGTGTTTGTTGCCGAACTCCTCCGAAATGGCTCAAACGATTTTCTTGAAATTTTGTGTGCATATCTGGTAGGTCTGAGAATCGGTCAACATCTATTTTTCATACCCCTAAATGTTAAGGTACCCGCTCTAAGGGGAAATTTAAGCCTCACCTAAATAACATACCGACCTCGATGAAATTTTGAACTAAATAGATCTGCGTACCGTAGAACACATATGGTTTACGTTTTTTTAAAGAAGTACTCATAGGGGGCAATACAGGGGATATTTCTCCCTATCCCCAACTATCAAACTGAAGTACCGAAAATGGCGGACAATCATTTGCTAAAATTATTAGTAATGCAGACATGGATTGCTCATATCAATGTGGATTTTTGCAGTTAGGTGAAGAGTAGCAAATATATTTGAACTAAAAAAATGTTTCCTAGAGCAAATTTATATGGCAAAACAACGTTTGCCGGGTTAACTAGTATTTTTATAGAAAACTCTATTAATAAAAAGGTTTTTTGTAAAGAACTCAAGTAATAGAAAAATGTGCAGTTGATAAACGGGCATGTCACAGACGAACTCAATTCCGAATGAAAGTGGAAATAATTCCATATTTTGAATAGTAACCAGAATAAAACCACTTTAATTTTTGAAAGTGGAAGTGTTTTTATAATAAATTGAAGTTCAAAAAATAAATAAAACTTATTTTAATGAGTGAAGTAGACATTATTAATAATTTGTTTAATTATTTTTTTTTATTTCATTTATTTACGTTAGACTGTGCCAATTTAATACCTTAAAACATAGCTAATCTAACGAATGATTGTGGAATTCGAAATTTTTGCTTGTTTTCTTGCCCTTCCTTGTACAGTTGTTACATTATTGGTATCTCTTTAAGCACTAGCAGAAAAGAATATATAATATAATAATATCACCGATATATGACACCAAAATTAGAATTTAGAATATTTTTTTTCATTTATAATGTATTTATTCTTTCTTTTCTTTTAGCCTTCACATTATGTCACCATTACTACACAGCATGATCAGACGGATGCCGCCGATAAAGCTGAAAAGACAGCTCGTATTAAGCAATTAGTGGGCCAATTACAAAATAATCTTTGTAATGTTTCTGTAATGAGTGATCCTGATTTGGATTCTTTATCGAATATGGATCCCAATTCATTGGTGGATATAACTGGCAAAGATTTTATGGACCAACTCAAGGATTCAGGCAGGTTAGGGGGAGAGGCCCAGATGTGGATGTGGTTATCATCCCCCGTTTTGTATAACTATCACACATCTATGTCTCTATGTTCTATATTTTTCTATGTTCATATATGTATAATTTTTTTCTTTTTTCTAATTTGCTATGAAATTTTTATATACATATATGTTTTTGAATGCGCCTTTCAATATGCTTTAACTTATAATTATAATTTTTGTTAATTATTGAATGTTTGTCAGTGATTTTTGTGCTAAAAGTATGCAATATTTTTATTTATATACATATTTACTCGTATGTATGTATGTGCCGTTTTTTAAAAGTCTTAATTAAAAAGCAAAGTTGAAGAGGGAAAGAAATTATGAAAAATAACAAATAATTGTTTCAATTATTAATTCAAGCTCTCCTGTGCTTTAATTCTCACGCGTTTTCTCCTACTTTTTCTGTACAAATTTTAAATGAAATGAATAAAAAAATATAAATCATGTTTCTATGAAATATTTTCAGGCATAAATTGTGTTGTCGTGTGCAGAAAAAGCAAAATATTTACAAACTTCAAAGCAGCATATAAAAAAAGAGGAAAAATTAGCACAGTAAACCATTTTATGAGAATAAAAACCAATATAATTTCTAATACATATTGTTGGATCGATTGCATATTGCAGCCGAACTATAGTTGAGTTGCTAGTTGCCGAGAGAAAAACTATTTATCTCTCGAAAATGTTGTTCGATTACAGTCGTATAAGTTCCTGATATTTTTTGAGTTACTCTTATATCGTAAATTTTTCGACCAAAATAAATTTTAGCAGACTAAAATGGAAATGGTGACAAATTTTAAAAATAATTAAATATTATGAAACAGTGTGATAAATTTTCAAAGTAAGAAATATTGGTGAGAAACAAAAATTTCTTTATTTTAATAAAAACTTCAAAATGTCGTACAAATTTTTTGATTTTAGTAGTATGTTCTTAGTTGCATGTGTAAGAACATGAATTTCTAAGCTCAAATATGAGAAACGTAATAAAAGCTAGTTATGAAAGGCGACTGGGAACCAATATTTTGAAGTATTTGCCAGTTGTCAACACAACTAAAATTCGGTTTCCTTCTAAAGGAAAAATAAATTCGAAGGCAAATAAAAAAGAACTTAAGGCCTCGTTATTCAAACGTAAACGTTGCGGCCGAGTTCAGCGAATGGTTTAGAATTGGTTTACAATTTTTAAACAGCTGATACGTAAAAAGGAAGAAAAATTTTAAATTTATTGGATTCGCCCGCAACGCAACGTTACTTTTAGGTGCATTGACTTGCATTGTAGATCGTGATTAATGTTGACGAATGCAATGCACTTCTAACTTAACTGTTAAACTATATACATATTATTATAATGCGTTCACTTTATGATATTTATGATTAGTATATTCAAGCAGTCGCCGTGGTCTAGTGGTTAGTGTGTTGGCTTACTAAGACATGGGTACTGGGTTCGACTCCAGGCGACTACCTCTCAGCAGTCTTCTGGCAAAAGCTCTGAGAGTAATTAATTGCCATAACAAGCTTCTCAAGTCTGTCGTTCGGAGTCGACATTAAACTGTAGGTCCCGGTACTCATGGATAAAAATTAACACACACAACATGAGTGCTGCGAGAAGCTAGGCCGTAATCCTGACACAGGGTTGTAAAGGCCAGTTATGTATGTATGTTATGTATGTATGTATATTCAAGCAAACTATTATAAACTAAACCTGTTAAATTTCAATGACAGTTCGATTACTTTTTAAAAATTATTGTAATGATTATACGAAAATTTAAATTCTATTGGACTTAAAAACCCACGTTATATAAAACAACGCTGCTACTCGTTTTTGTATGAAATAACGGCTTTTGCTTATCGCAAATTCTGTTTGCTGGGTTATGTGCTTAAAACAATTTATATGATTGTGTGGTTGATGTGGTTTTATGTGTGAGCTTTTCTATAGCAAAGTATACTTTTCCATTATATGGAATAAAAGCAGAAAAAAATAATTAAAAGTGCCTTTAAACGAATGTTTCATTTTCACTGGAAAACAGTTGTAAACAAATTAATGACATAATTTTGTTCCTTTTCAGAGGATTAAAATGAATATCAGTTAAATGTTTTTTATTTTTTTTTTTTAATTTTATTTTACTACATAGCAAGCGTTACAGTAGGCAAAGTAAGTTTTTTAGGGCACTATATTATCTTTTGTTATATTTTTTGTTTAGTATTACGTGGAAAAATTTTTTAATTTTAAACTGTCATAAGCACTAACCAATTACACATTTTTTTTTTGTAAAAGTAAACTTAAATTGTCTTACTTACATATATTTTTTTCAATAGCTAAAAACGCCAAAAGAAAAATTTACATATGGGAGTACAAAGATATATAAGAATCTTTTATTTGTAACCCTACATTTTTTACAATTTTTATTAAAATTTTTCGAAATATTCCAATAGTGGTTTATTTTAAATAAAATTAAAAAATTTTAAACTATTTTCAGAAGTTGTTCGCTTATTTGAATTCTCTTTTTGTAATTGTTTTATACTGCCTAAGCAACACATAAATGGCAGATGCGTATTTCGATCGAATTAAAAAACCTATGATTCTGTAAAAATTAAAAAAAAAACCAAAATGTTAAATTTTTGGAACGTTATTGTATTTACAGTAGTCGCCGTGGTCTAGTGGTTAGTGTGTTGGCTTACCAAGACGATAGTACCGGGTTCAAATCTCAGCTCTGACATCTTGAAAAAAGAAATATAAAAAAATTATTTCTTTCGGCGACTACCTCTCAGCAGTCTTCTGGCAAAAGCTCTGGGAGTAATTGATTGCCATGAAAAGGCTTCTCAAATCTGTCGTTCGGAGTCGACTTTAAACTGTAGGTTCCGGTACTCATGGATAAAAATTAACACACACAACATGAGTGCTGCGAGAAGCTAGGCCGTAACCCTGACACAGGGTTGTAATGGCCAATTATGTATGTATTTATGTATTGTATTTACTTTTATTGCTTTTTCGATTCGGAAATTGCTTACGAAAGTATATTCGAGTCGAATCGGAATACATACGAGTAATATCCTCTTGAATAGTATTCGTTTTGACAAGAAAGAGGTGTTTTAGAATATTAAATTCAAATCTAATTAATTAATTGAACAACTAAGTCTGTTTCTAGGCGCTATAATGCCTAAGTATACTTAGAAATAATAGATTTAAAGGGTATACCAACTTTTTTTTGATATTTTGAACACATATACGGGTATGTTCTTTAAACCGAAAACGAGTGAAATTGAAATCGAATTGAACTTCAAATCGCTATAATTTTAAAATACAACAAGTTGTTGATATAATTTTTTATTCATTCTCTAAATAACCATTTACAAAACTCCTATGGTCATCAAAACCTTTAAATACTTGGCGCAATTAAGCATTAATTGTCTTTGAAAAAACACTCGTGTTTAATTTCACTTGATTTCGTTTTTCAGCATATTTTTGATTTTTATTTTATGCCTACTTGAGGTACTTTCAACATTTCTTAATAATTACCTAAATAGATAAAAAAATGGCATATTACAGTGCGAACCTTTTTTGTACATAATTATAAAAAGCCGAGACTACTTAAAGGAGCTCTTTTTAAATCAATTTGTATATGCCTCTAATTGCTAGCCATTAACTATGGTTATTGTATGTACATATGTATAGTATATGTAAATTATTTTTTATTTAACTTATAAAAAATTCTCTTTAATTTGCTCTTTCATTGCATTGCATGTTTATTAAAATGTTCTTTTCTGTTAATCTTTATTTATGGAAAAACACTAAGAGATGGGTGGATGGGTATTTGTGATTGTATTGCTTTATGATGGCATATAAAACATAATTTATTCATTAAAATCCATATTGAATGATGTGCGTTGTTGAGGAAAAAGAAAGAAATAAAAAATCAGTTCATATTAATTTTATTTTATAAATGGATAAATAAAGGCAAACGTTTTGATTGCTCATTGAATGATCTTTTTTCAGTGCAAGTGCTTAAAATATGTTAAAAGCTTTGCGAATAGCAAATAAATTAATTTTTCAATATTAAATTAATTGATAAATTAATAATTAAAATATTAGATTGCTACACATGTAGTACGTAACACTCATGGTATAATTGAAAACTGCTAATGAACTGTTATTTTAATGGATGAGAAATGTATGTAGTAGGTCTCTTTCTACTCCTTATCACCACTGCTGTAAAAAAAGTAATTAAAAGGTTATGAACCTGCAATATCTCGCTACAATCGTCACTTAATCAAACACACTTGTAAATTTTTATGTCTTGGGAGGTTTTTATTTATATTTTGTTAAAAATAAATAATAAAAGGGTACGTTCGGAAATGCATCACTGCCCTGCATCACGACGCCAAACTTTTGCAAAAGAATAAAAAATAATGCACAACTTGTGTATACAATTTTGCTGTGAGTGTCCTACACCACGTATAGACGACAGCTAGAACAGTTCGTCAGCGACATTTTCAAACAAATGTCGCAAAATTCATGCACGACTGGCAGAGCGACAATGTCACTGAGCCTGTCGTCATCACATATTGTATAAACTATGCAAGCGTGTCGTCAATATTCTGTTTATGATCGACAATTTCAAGGAAATAGACTACAAAACATCTTGCACGAACACCGCCGTGATGTTGTCGACAACCATTAGTGGCATGTCTTGAAGCCATCCTAACGACAATGTCGTGCACGACGATTGTGTCAACTGGGTACTTATCGCACTTACAGTTACATATCGTCATATTAACGTAACTACACTTCTTGTTTTTTTTACAGGAGAAGCAAAAAACCTTAAAATCAAACATTTCGTAAATCCCGAAAATCATATAATTTTCAGGATCGATATATAAGGATTGGCATTTCTATATACAACAAATAAGTTTGAATATAAGGTTATGTTTTCTTGCATTTAGAAATACACTCACTTGTAGCTACGTCCGTTTGGATTTCGTTAATAAAATCGGCCCTTTTGATCGTAGGAATCGAAAATTTTGCACGAACATGTATTTTAATAAAACGAACCATAATTCATAAAAAACTCAATTTCGAAATGTTGTGTAGTTATGTCCGTTTGCATTTAATATAACGATATGTATGTATATATGTATGTAATACAACTATTAGTTTTATTGTTTTCCATAAAACCTTTTTTTGTAGAATATTTTTCTGAGTATAACTTTTTTTTTATATACATAAGTAGAGCTTATTTACTTATTGTTATTCACATCTAAAATTTGTTGTTTTTGTTGCATTTTTAAATTTATACATATACTCGTATGTGTTTTTAATTGTTGTTATTATTATTATTATTATTTTATTTTAATTTTTTTTTTTTTTGTTTTCTTCAAATCTATTTTATCGAACCAAATTTAGACCATTGTGTGCAAAGCGAAACGCTGAGGACAGAATTAACCTGTTAAAGCTTTTAAAAGATGGCGCAATATTTTGTTCTGAACGCTATCCGGAAGATGCGGAAGCTATTGATGCTGAAATTCGTAGGCAATTGAGCGATGAATTACAAAATCATAATAATATAGAGCAACAACAAAACATTAATAACAAGACAATCGAACAAGTGCAAACAACAAACACAACAGCAACAGCAACAACAACTCCAACAAATATAAACAACAAACAACATCAGGCACAACAAACAATAACAATTGTTGTTACCGATACAAATTTACAAAATGATAACAATACTGTTATAGCAACAACTACAACAACAAATGAAACAACAACAACAGCAACTACAAATACAGGTAACACTACTAATAATAAAACTCCCGACATATGACTACCGATTTTTGCAAGTATCACTTGAAATTTACAAAACAATACAACACGTCTACTCTGTAAGGAAAAAGGTTGAAATAAGAAATACACAAAAACTGCATTTTTTTCTTGTCTTGTTTTGTTTAATAATTATTTTTTTTTTTTTTTTGAATTGGAAAAAAAAAGACACAAATTATTAAAAATGAAAATAAACTTAAGGAACAAAACTAAACCATATGGTAATAAATGTCTTCTAAAGCATTCCAATATAAACAAAAACAATAGGAGTAATCGTTTAATCTGCTAAATGCTTCTTATGCATACAAATGTACGTCTTAAGCACATACAATTGAATGAAAGTTTAATGTCCCTATTATCGTTCACAACATACAGTCATGGACATAAGTATAGGCACAAGCAGTACTTTCAAATAAAATAAAAATTTTTACGTATTCCCAGACTTAAAATAATAATGTTATTAACTGATTATGACTACAGGATATGCACATTAACAAAATAACAAAAAAACTAAAACAAATTAGTTTCAGAAACAAAACAATATCAAAAAGTACTAAATAAACTCAGTTTTCTATAGGACAAAGTTATAGGCACAGCCGTTCTTGTGCAGGCAAAAAATCGTACAGAAGCTTGAATTAATATTTTGTTGGCATTCCATTTTGTTTTATAACAGCCTTTAACCTATTTGGCATGGAATGTACCAATTTTGTTGTGATATATTCGCCTATTTTATTCCACTCTTCGATCGACGTTGCCTTAAGATCAGCTTTGCTTAATAACTTCTTTGTTCGAATTCTTCGGTCCAATTCATTCCACAAATGTTCGATGGGATTTAGGTCTGGGACTGCGGAGGATGTGGCAAGCCATGTGCGGTGTTTTAAACAAGTCACTATTTCACGTCGCGAGCCGAATGTTTCGAATCATAATCATGCTGAAATGTAAATGACTGCGGTAAATTTAATTTCTCTGCGCTTATACTTATGTCCATGACTGTATAAAAATAAATGTTGTAAAAGATTTTCAACACATATGTAGGTGTTGTAAACCATAACCGCAATTTTAAAAATACAACATCAAATTTACAACTGTTGTGAACCTAGGAGTTATATAAGAAAGAGGCAGTTAGCGAACTAAACGAATCTCTCTAATACCTATAAATTTAGCACTTAAAAATTTAAACTAAAATAGAGAAATAGAAAGAAACCATTTAAATGTTTTACACAAATATTATATATAAAAAAAATATATAGTCTTAAAAAATTCAATTCCCCCCAAAGTAATGCTTCTATAGAAAAACAAAATTAATAAAATATAGTATTTTTAAACCAAATTTTTTATAACGCTTTAATACAAATACAAAAAAATAAAAATAATAATAATACTAATAGTAAAAGTCATTGCAAAGAATTTCAAACGTGTTTGGAATGTAAAAATTTATAAAGAGAAATTATTGCATATTTGAAATATTTGGAAATTTAGTCAGTCTGTTTTTTTCTTGTTAATTTTTAAACTAAATATTTCTAATTAAATACAAAAAGTTTGTTGACCAATTTTTTTTCAAGGTTATAAGGAAATATCCTTTAGCGTTAACTTAACAAGGTAACGAGTCATGTTTATTGGCCTAAAACCCTTTTAATGTTTGGTTAACCAAAGCAAATGAACACCGAATTTAATATAAATGTTTAAAAGACCTTGACAGCACCACAACAGCAAAAATTTAGTTTTTTTTTCAAATATTTTTTAAGTGGCCAATTACAATTTCAGGTCGAGATTTTTGTGTTTTTGATGCAATTGATTTGATTTAAAAAATTTTTACATTTCAAACAATTTTGTTCTATAATAAATGCTACTGTATGGTTAGAAAACAAAAAAAAAAATATTGAAAAAACAAGCATTGGTATGAAATTTTTTAAAATTGAAACTTATGATTTATTTTCTTTATTATATGTATGTATAGTTTTTTTAAATATAAAAAATAAACTTTAGTTAAAGTAAAACATTATCATATATCGTATAATATAACATACATACTACATACATACATATGTACATGCATACATAACAAACATAAAAAACACTTATAATCCATACATACATACGTACGTACTAGAAAAAAGCATTAAAAGAAAAAAATATCTGGTTATAAAGAAACACAAAGCATACTTCAAGGATATTTACAAACTAAATATCTTTTTAAGGTTAAGCATTATCTTTGATATATAAAACATACATACATATTTATAGGCATACTATTAGTACATACACACATCCATATATAAACATTTTTATGAAATTAAAAATATACAAAAAAAGAAAAAAAAATGCATTGAAACCAGCCATTTAAAGAAATTTTTTAACATAAAAATCAAACAAGAAAAAAAAGTAGAAATAAGGTCTCTCTGTAAACGATGGTTAACGTATTGCTATGGAAAAAACATAAGTTATAATTATAAAATAAATACAAACTAAATAGAAATTACAAACAAAAATCAAAAACATTTATTAATACGAAGTATTTAAGCTGAAAATATAATAAAAAAACAAAAAAAAAAAAGAAAATCGAGTTTATAAGAGCATAATTAATAGTAAGAAATAATAATTTTTCCCCATAAATTTAGAATAAAACTTTTACAAACAATAATAAAAAACCAGCAGAAAAACTAAAGTTCTGTACCGACATTTGTTAAATTTTACAATTTACTCAACTATGGAAAGAGATTGGCAGTCTATGATATATGTAAAATAAATAGATTTGTTTTCGTTCAAACTTTATCGAAATAATTACCTTTCGGGTGAAATTGAAATCGAAATGGAACACGAACATAGTGCCTAGTAATAACCCAAAGGTCTAAGATGGTCAAATCACTAAAACCAATTATGTTTTTAAATAATGAGAAAATTTCAATTGTTTCAACTGCAATAATCTTAACATAACTTTGAACAGCTCCTTGCAACAGGCAAATTGTTTGCTTTGCTTAGAACACTATGGAACACTCAAAAACTTAAAAAGAAACCGCTTAAAAGTCATGTTCCTCTTGCAAAAGACTTACATATCTGACCCATGCTAAGCTTGTTGTATGGTTGCGAAATATCTACGCCTATTGTGAGAATACTAGTATGTATGTAGTAGAAAACTAGTATCATCGTATACCCCTATATTAAGATATGATTTTGATTTGGGGAGATAGTATCACATATCCCAGTTTTCAAACAAGCTTTATTGAGTTACTTTTCGGTATCGTTTGAATATTGTACACTAATAATGAGACACACAATTATGTGTTGTGTATATCGTCTTATTTAATTCAAAAAGAAAAAATGATGGGCGACCAATTACAAGTATTGTACATTGATGTTGAATATCGAAATGACACTCACTACCATTTAGCATTGAAGTAATAATCATGTAAATGACACCCTATCTAAAAAAATTTTTCTCCGTACTGCCTTTAATATAAAGTATTTTTGCAAATTTTCGAAAAAAAAAAATGTTTTGCCGAACGTAGGGGTCGCCTTTTTAGTTTTTCGTTATGTCTTAAGCATTTACAGTCAGATCTTAAAGTATGATATATCAATGCTTTTGTCTTGTCGTAGGAGCAAATTTATTTATTTATTGGTATTTATCCACCATTTTAAATTATCCATCCATTAGGGTGGATAAACACTAGAAGAAGAAATAAATACTAGAGAAAAAAAAAGAAATGAAAAAAAAAAACTCAAATTTTCTAAATAAAATTAATTTGACGAAATCTTTACTAATTTTGCATTCATTTGTAAAATAACTACTAACACAACTTCTTTGATTAAAAAAATAAAAAACAAATAATTGAGGCATTTAAGTTTTGTTTACGTTTGAAAATTTTACTCGAATTCGATTTGCAGAACCTAACCAATTATTATGGATCACGAGTGAGACGATTTGTCCCCAGAATGTTGTAAAATTCGATAAACGTCTATACAGAGCTTAAGGCTAAAGAAAAAATATTTGGATTAAAATTGGAGCTTTAGGACAGGCTTTTCGAACTTAAAAACAAGAGCTTAAAACATGCAAGTTTTCGGAGACTTTCTGAATATGAAAAGTTAAGCTTAACTTTTCAAAGTGTTTTCAATATATTGTAATATAGAAAGTTTTATTTATAGTGATTTAGGCCCAAACACTACTACAAACTACTGCCTACAGCATTAAAAATTTAACACTACTATTTTACTATTGAGTAGATTATGAATGGCAACAAAGTGGTGTGAATATTTGAAAAATTAAAGAAAAATAAACATTAAATATGTTGAGCTCGGTGGATCTATTTTTTGATAATAATGAAGAAGAAATGGAGGTACGAGTAGTTTAAAACATATTTATGTGTATTTATATCTTATAGCTTTAAGGCATATATCCGTCTTCCTAAACATGCTGTTAGCTACGTAGTAGTGATTTTATATAAAGACTGCAGACAAAATTTATCTACTGCAATACCGCCAGTTCTACAAGCTTGAGTGGTACTAAAGTTTTTTGCAGAAGGCAATTTTCGGAAATGCAACGGCAGCGATTTTAATTTAGGAATGGCTTAAATGTCGTCTGTCATATAATTTCATAAATTAAATAAAAATATATATATTTACATATATACATATATGTATATTTACTTTTTAGTTATTGACGCCTTACGAGTAAATATACATATGCAGCAACCACAAATATGCATTTGCCAAAATATTTACTATTTAACAACTAAGTTGTCAGCTTTCAGTTGACAGTTGCCATCTGTAATACTAATTTGGCTACTGGTAAATCAACTCAAATTCGTTCGCCATAAGATTTCAATTTAAGAAAGTTTTCTTAGACCATCTTTATAAAATCGTCTTGCGGGAGTTTATTTGCTCTATCCGCCATTTTATATATCTCGAGTTACTGATACCACTTTAAGTTTTTGACACCAAAATTTTTTAAATCTGCAATCTGTTTTCGGCTATTTATCTCCGAAACTAAAATGGCATGATTAACTTGAGGTATATCAAAAATATGAAATGGCGGATAGAGCACATAGACTCCCGCACTACGAAATTTTTTCAAAAAATGGTGGTTACTCTTTTTACTTCAAAATTCTTGAAAAACACAATTTACAAAATATATTAATCATAACTTTGTGTTTATAAACTAATGGTTAAGTCTTTTAACTTAAATTGTTTTAGAATTGAAAATGCATTAAATTGCAATTTCACTCGAAACTTACAAACTGTGATTTCAATATACTAGTAATTGCAATAATTTTTTGGATTTTGATTGGTGTTAAGGCCGTATTACACACTATCCTATCGAGTCGTACGATTTGTCAAAAAAATCGTGTGTGTTAAAAAAGTATAACAGTGTGGCATAAAAATGCAACTGTATGACAGATTTTTTAGCAAGTCTGTCCGACTTCATAATCTTTTGAAAAATTCAAAAACATTTTTTTCTCCATGCGGTTGGGATTGCATTTTATAAGATTTTATCAAAAAGCATCTTATTTTGTGTGATAGTGTGACACTAATGTTGCCATTTTGATGCGACTTTTGAAAGTGTGACAGAAATTGATAAGATTTTTCTGTGAATGAATCAAACGATTGTGTATGATAGTGTAGTAGTGTAGTGGCTATTAGCAATACCCCGAACTGTCTGTATCCATTACATACCTGAACAAGTAGGTTTGTTTTTCTAAATAAAGACTTGAAAAGTATTCATTATTTAAAACCTTTTTAAAAGTCAAGCCCATATGAATTTATATTTTATGAATTTTAAGAATATGTTTAAGCCTATATGTAGACTGTAAACAAAAAAAAAAAAAACATTTTTAATGTGTAAGCCATTATGTAGGTTTTGAAATAATTTTTTTCTTCTAAGAAAGGTATTTAAAACACTTAATTTAAAAGTTTTTCTTTTGTAGAAGGAATAAAAGTAATATTTTAAATATTATTTTCATAAGAATAAGTTTTTTCATAAAGAAAAAACAATTTATTTCACAATTTTCTTTAAGGCCTTGTTACTAAAGCTCATTAATAACTATTTTTTGTAAAAAAAAAAATTAAAATTTAATTAAAAAAGAACGTATTAATTAACAATATTTTCAAATCCAAATGTTATTTGAAAGACGCCAATGACTCTTTAGATTTATGGAAAAATAAACAGAAGTAGGAAAGAGGAAAAGATTCTACTTTTTTTTTAACATTTAACATTAGTTACAACAATAACAACAACAACTACAATGAACTTAAACATTTACAATAACATTTTAATATCAATCATAGAATAATAAAAGAAGGAAACATAAAAGAAACGTTAAACATTTACCAACACATTTAACATCAGCAACATAATAATCATTATCATAATTGCCATTTAATAATATTGTACCAGAGAGTGAATTAAATATCTAAAAGGGTGAAAACATGGAATAAAGACAAAAACATTTTAAAGGACCAACGATAGTTGGTAGTTTAAAAACAAAATTAAAAATGTAATGAAAAATCAAAGAAATTAAAATTGCAAAAATGTGACAGTAGTGTTACTAATTATTTATAAAGAAGACAGAGAGTGAGCGGGGGAGGATAATTGTTTTCAAACGCTTTTAAAAAAATTAAAACTTTTTTTTTTTCAAAATTGTTCTCTGTCCAGAATTATAAATGTTTTCTAACTACTACTGCACGTTTATTGAATTTCAAATCAATCATTTAAATTTCAATTCATTAAAGTTTCAGTTCATTAAGCCATACATTTGCAGCTCATTAGAATATCGTATGTGGTAAAAAAAACAAACGAAAACTCTGGTTATCACTTTTCATTTGATGAAATACATAAATTTAATAGATTTATAGTTTTCGTTTTATAGAATAAATTTAATTTCTCTTTTGGTTTTAGAAACATGAAAGCAAGAAACGAATACATAAAATAAAATTAAAAAAAAAAATCCTAAAGACTGAAAATTAGTTGTTTTTATTTCAACAAAATCTTAGTTATTTAAAATAATTAAAAAGGTTTAAAAACTTAAGGTATGTTCACATTTGACAAATATTTGATGGGACCACTATTTTATGGAAACCTATTACACAAACATTTGGTTTTATTGAAATGAAACATTTCTTAAAAACAATTTTAAAAATAATATTCAAATGCTTAATTAAATAATCTATTTAAGCAACAAATAATAGACAAAATAAGTATTGCAGTAAACTATTGTTTATCAAATATTTGATAAATGTGAACGTACCTTAAAAAAATATACATACATATGTAGCATATGTATGTATATAGGAACTTCGGGTATTGTGGACTATGCGTTTAATTAAAAAAATTTGGCAACACCGAATAAATGAATGTTTTGCCAAATAAAAAACAGCTCAATTATAAATGAAACTTAAATATAATTGCTGCCTTGATTTTTAATCGAGCACTGATAGAAATGAACGTATAAAATTTTTTTTTCATATTTGTTTGACTGAAAGAAAGAAGATGGTTCAGTTTAAAAGTTTTTGGTTTGACAATATTTAAACCGGAATATATGGAAATTAAAGAGGAAAATCCTCAACCATTTAATCAAAATGAGTTAAATGACTTAGTAAGACATTTAAATCTATCGGAAGAGCAGTTAAAACTATTGGCGTCTCATTTGAACAATAAATATGTCTGTACAGAAACAAAAATTATATTTTATCGCTCTTGTGAAAAAGATTTACTGCCATATTTTTCCTCTGAAGAGGATTTTTTTTTATAAGACCAATACTCAGGAGCTACACTCCTACTCATGCTGTGCATTGTACTTGAATTGGAAATATATGTAGTTTTTTTTAAGCGCCTCTTTGCAATAGGACAAGTTGCTTTCAGTTAAAAACTCAAAGGTCAGCGTTATACCTTCACCCTTGAAATGACCAACAGCAATTGCGCCATCTGTTGATGTTAATTTTGTTTGTTGTGCAGTGGTGAGGATTTTGCCTAAGTTGTTGTTGATAGGTTTTGTTCCTTGCTTAGTTCTTCATATTACTTCCCTGTAGGTGGCGCTTTCTCCTGATCATTCATTGATATGTCGAAGGTGGTTAGACAGTGGAATGTCAGGGGGCGGTTTTCTCAAGGATGGACTTTTTGGAGGTGGGGGGAAAACTTCTTATATATATTTTTATTTTAATTTAAACTTTGAAATATGCCGCACAAATTTTTTGTTCTTCATTTTCTCCAGTGCTGGGTCTCGAATCTGGGCTGCTTGGTGTTGTAAGCGAGCGCTCTGATCACTACACTACGCCACCTCTAAATTAGTTTAATGTAATAATGTTGAGGGTCTTAATTCGCTGCATTGTTTTTGATATTCAAGCATATTTAAGTCTAAATTGAGCCAGCTTTCTGAGTTATTTACAAACTTTCTAACACAAAGTCAGAATATGCCGACTGTTGAAGTGCTGCAGTTTTTTGATTGCTTCTGCTTTAACATCGGTCGGATTGAACCTGAAGGTAAAGTCAGTCGGACCAAAAACTTTCGAAAACTTCGACTGTTACTGTTCTACAGTTTTTGTATTGCTACAGTTTTTTTTTATTGCTTCTGCTTTAACTTCGGAATTAACTTGAGGTTAAAGTCAGTTTAACAAAAAACTTTCGAACATGTCGACTGTTGAAGATTTGCAGTTTTTACTGTTGCTTTAACTGCGACTGTTTGATTAAGTAAGTAGTATGTAATTAGAAGTATACAAGTTGCATTTTACTTCAGACTGGTTGCCTACATGTTTTTTTTTTGGATATAGAAGCCCAACTAGTTTATTTGTATAGAATTACGTACTAGTACTGTACCAGTAATTATTACCTAGAGCAGCTACCTAGCAGAAAATTCTTCAAATTTGAAAGCAATAAATAAAATTGTAAGCAATAATGGAAGCATGATATTGTTTATTCATACTTTAAAGCTTCCAAAGATGCTATAGGATAAGGTATTGTTTTTGATTTTGTATAATATTTGCTTACTTGTTGCAATAAATTTGCGTTTCTATTGCATTTTAGCGGCTCATTTCATATAAAAATCATGCATTATTGTTGCGCATGAGTAAGTGATTGTTTACAATTTCTTCCTTACAAAATAGCTTATTAGTAAGCACTAATTTCTGCTGCGTAGTATTTTTAAGACAGTTTCGTACTACATGCGTAATTTACTAAGGCTTACCATTCCATTCTAAACCAGTTGCATTGTTAAAGGTTGCATACCAGTTTCAGTGTCCAATTAAATATTGCCGAAATTAATTAAAATCAATGTTTTTGAATATGTAACAGAGTTATTATTTCTAATACGCATGAGCAGTCCTTTTTGGACTAGTTCATATTTGTCATTTTTGCTACAGTCTATTTAATACTACTTACTAGTAACATGCCTGTCTCAAAACAGTTTATTTTTGGTCAATGGTCAATGAAAAAGTTGCAGTAATTGAGAAACTAAACCAGTTTTGCTACTTTGACTGCAGTTTTTAATCACTGAAAAATACTAAATGCTAGTCCACCTTACCCGAACTTAAACTACTAAATAAAAAGGAAAAAAAAATTAAATTAAAAACAAAAAAAAAAAATATTTGGTTGTTAAATTATAAAAATTTATTTAAAGAAAATGTTTACTCTTCTTAATATATTTTTTAAGTTCAAGTTCTAAATTTTCTCAATGTGTTTGGCTTGTGTTTAAAATATAAAAAAAAAAATACTGTCTCTGTTAAGGTTTTTATAAAGAAAAAATGAATGGTGTATGTGTGTGTTTTATAACTAAAATTCTTAAAATGATTGACTCCTAAAGAAAAATACCGTAAAATAAAATATTTGTTTTACATCAAAGCTATTAAATTTTTTTTTTTAAAGAAAAATAACTGCAGGCAATTTAGAAGAAAACACTTGCAAGCAAGGTCAGTAAAGTTACATGCATAGTTAAGGTTGTTAGAAAGGACAAAAACCGCTTTGAAATTGTTTTCGAAGCAAAAACCAGTTACGTACAGTGCGCTTGCGATATTATTAACACTCCAATATGTATGTATGTATATGAACAGTCCAAAATATAAATACTTTTTCCTTAAAGTTTTAAAATATGAAAGAGAACACTGTTAATACATAAAACGAATGCCAAATGCCAATAAAGTGAAGCACAACGTGCAAAGATTGAAAAACAAAGAATTAGTTTTTGAGTTGTTTAAGTGCTACATAAATATGTATCTCAACAGCTTAAACTTCTTGTAGTTTGAAAATTGGCAAAATCAATACGTTTTAATATCTACTTATAAGAAGCGGAAGTTGACGATTTAAGCCTGGGAAACTGAAGCTTTGGACTTTTTTAATGACTCATTGGCTAGAGTCGAAAGTAAGATGATGAACAGCAAGTTTTAAAGTATTGAGGGAGTTTTTGAAAAAAAGAAACAATTTACATGAATATAATTCATTTTTTCGATTATAGGGTTAAAATTTTTATTATTATTGTAGATATTTATATGAATGTAGCCGTCGTAGTCTAGTGGTTAGTATTTTGGCTTACTAGATAAGAGCTCGGGGTTTAAATCCCAGCTCTTACATCTTAAAAAAGAAATATGAAAAAATATTTCTTTCGGCGACCACCTCTTGGTAATCTTGTGATAAAATCTTTGAGAGTAACAGATTGCCATGAACAAGTCTGTCGTTCTAAGTCGACGGTAAAGTGTAGGTCCCGGTACTCATGGATATACATACTTAAGTTGACACATACAACATGGGTGTAGCGAGAAACTAGGCCTGAATCAGGGTTGTTAAGGCCAATTATGTATGTATTGGGTTGGCAACTAAGTAATTGCGGATTTTTTTTAGAAAATAAAAGTCAAGTTTTTCATGGAACGAAATAACTTTATTATGTAATGTATTGCACATTTTTAGCAATGACCTCTTGCCATCTTTCAGGCAGCATCATAATTCCACGTTCATAAAACTTCTGGTTTTTATAAGAAAAAATTGAACAAGGTATGATTTGACATCATCGTCATTATGAAATTTTTACAATTTAAGGAGTTTTGCAAAGATCGAAATAAAAAGTAATCAGATGGTGCAAGGCCTGGACTATATAGCTAAACATCCCAACCAAGTTCCAATAATTTTTGCCGAGTGGCCAAAGATGTGTGTGGCCTTGCATTGTCATGATGGAATACAACACCTTCTCGATTTACCAATTCGGGCCGCTTTTCTTCAACTGCATTGTTCAATTTTGTTAGTTATTCAATGTAGACATCTGAATTTATCATTCGATTGGGTGGTAAAAGTTCGAAGTGGACATTTCCTTTGTAGTCCCACCGAACTGATAACAGAACTTTCTTTTGATGAATATCAACTTTTGATGTTGTTTGCGCTGGTTCACCTGCCTTGCTCCACGATCTTTTCCGATTGACATTGTTGTAAAGAACCCATTTTTCATCACCAGTTATCAATCGTTTTGAAAATGGATCGTTTTCATTACGTTTAGTTAACAAATCGCAGATGTGAATGCGTTGTGTTAAATGAATTTCCCATACATCGAATTTTCGTACATAGCCAAGTTGCTTTACGCGATTTTCAATGCATGTATGTGATACATGAAGCTTCCTTGCAATCTCACGTGTTGTACTGTGACGATCCGAATCAATTATTGCTTTGATTTGGTCGTCGTCCACTTCAACTGGACGACCGGAGCGTTTTTCATCTTTCAGTGAAAAGTCACCAGAACGAAATTTGGCAAACCAATTTTGACACTGCCGTTCTTTTAAGGCTTCGTCACCATAAACAGCACATAACTTTTTATGAACGTGCGAAGCTTTTTTTCCTTTCCGGAAATAAAAAAGCAAAATATGACGAAAATGTTCCTTTTGATTTTTCATTTTTCAACAGACGCCAAACAAAAACCACGCAAGCGATCAAAAAATTTTGTTTACTGATTGACAGCTGAATTACCGACTATCAAATAACAAAATGTATTTGATATTTCAATTACGTCATCTAACCTAAAAATTCAACTAATGTCATCATTGAGTAAAATCCGCATTTACTTAGTTGCCAAACCAATATTTATATGAATTCATTTGTGTACTTGTGTATGTTGCAAACAAATTGAATAAAAAAGTTGAAATTTTTATTTCTTTATTTTTAATAAAACACTAACTGAAATTATTCAATTAAACTTTCATAAAGTTTACCAAGTAACTAAAGAACTATTTTAACTAATATTTTAATAAATTTTCAAATAAGAACTGGCTTTGTTTGAAGTACTTGTAGTTCATATTATCGCGAGTGCAGTGTACGAGTACAATCATAAGCTACCACTAAAACACCATCAAACTAAATTAATTCTGAATTGAATTAGTTTTAAATAATAGTCTTGAGTTTAATTTTAGACTTCAGACTTCAGTCCCATGTAATCTGTTCATTAAGCCTGCAGTTAAATTTCATTAAAAAAATATAAATTTATTGTAGTTTTTAGATAAAAAAAAAATTGTTTTTAACTAAATTTTTGACTGCCACATTAACAAATAAATTTTGCATTAAAATTGTTTTAAGTATTAAAAGACTAGTTATTAAAAAGAAAATTAATTGCCAACAAATAATTTTTTTAAATTTAATTATGCAATAAAGGCTTTGCAAATATTAAAACAATTAGAAATTTTTTAAATAATTAAAAACCACGACCAAAATAGTAAAACTTGAGAAATAAAATTTAAAAGTAACATTAATTGATTTTTATTTTTAAAATAGAGAGCAAGAAAATACACATTTACACTATTAATGTTTATATGTTAAATGTATAGAAACAAATAAAAAAACAAAACAATAATTGTTAATTAAATTAAAATAATAAATTAGAAAAAAATATATTTAAATTGTTTTTTAATTAAAAATTAAAAATTGAAATTAATTTTTTTATAAAATAAAAAAAACAATTTTGTATAAAACCACTTGAAATTATGAAAATAAATTTTTGTCAAAATATTTACATGTTTGTAATACACAACGTCATCAAATACACACACACATTTTATGTGTCCCTTTTTTGTATATTTGTTTGTTTTTTTTTTTTAATATTAAATTATAATTGAAAAGCTAAGAAAAAGTTTAAAAACAAAACTAAGCACTAAATAAATCTAAAAAAATTCAAATAATGAATGGTTTGTTAATTTCAATAAGAAACTAATTTTTATTTAAAAAAAAACTTAAATCTGTATGTTTGTGAATTCTCTATGTTACACGTACATATTTGTAAAAAAAACCAATTTGAGCAAAAAGTTTTTATTCAAATCACTCACTCTTGACACCACAACCCCAGGCTCACATATACCATGTAAAATCACTCACACACCTTCACGTAAAACCCTTTTCCCCTTTGGAAGAATAATAAAAAAAAACTAATAAATTAAACAACAATAAAATGTTTTAAAAAACTATAAATATAAAATTTTGTTAAAATGATTTTTTTTTTCCACGACATTAGTCATAGGAAACTGGTAAGTAAGAGGGTAGTTTGATAAGTTTCAAAAGTTTCTTCGTACCATCTCTAATATAAAGTATTTTTGCAGAGTTCTAATTTTAGACTATCCACATTGAAATGGCAGGTTCTTATTTCTGGAGATTTCTCCATTTTTGTGAATGTTCACTTAATTCAAATTCCAAGACAGATAAATGAAGCAACAAAATATAACACAAATTTTTCTTTAGAATTACAAAATAAATTCTGCAGAAACAAAAACATTAAATTTTATTATTTCAAAAATTTTCTTACAAACTGTACTTACAACTAAAAATACTAAAAGGCAATACAATTTAACAATTTTTGCCAGTTCCATATTCGGATTAAGTCCTTATCTTTGTTATCCATTTCTTCACTCTCCATAAATTGACCGCATACAAAACAGATTTCTTCGCAATGTTAGGTTTTGCTTCGAACCGACACATTTTTTTAGATAATAAGATGGATAAAATTCCTCAACCTCGTTTTTTTATCTTTAAGTTGGAAAAATGTATTGCGACTTCCTTGTTGAAGTTTATTTCATTGTGTTCTCTTTTAATTTGCTTTGGATCGTCTGATCATATTTCATGCAAAGGGCTTTTATATAGTTTTGATATTAACTTGTATGTGTTGGCGCTCGTCAATTTGTCTTTAACCCCCAGAAACCTCTTAATTCTTGTTAATTCTAGAAAACTAGAGGCAATTGCGTCATTCAACCTCATTGTGTTTGGCGTATTTTTGTCGTATTTCGACATTTTTGTAATAGACTAGCTGAACCCGGCGTGCTTCGCTACCCCTTCGTTATGTAATATAATTAAACGTATTTATATATTTTGCAGACAGTTGTGAGAGAAAGAGGGTGAGGCTACCCCACTATTTTTTTTTTTATTTTATCTGAATTAAACAAAAGGGGGCGGTGAAGTGGGCGTGGTTCATAGTTATATTGCGACGTTAAAAGTATTAAGAGCAATATACTACCAAATAAAAAAAATTCGTTGGAAGGAACAAATTTGTAGATAGAACAAAAAGTTTAAAACTTTCAAATAAAATTTGGAGTAAAAGGGGCGTGAAAGGGGGCGTGGCGTAAGAAACTTTTATTTCTACCTCGCCTGGAGTATAATGTGTATACAATTTGAAGTAAATCTGGTAAAAACTATATGGGAGCAATTACATAATTTTAAAAAAGTGGGCGTAAGAGTGGGCGTGGTCGAAAACAAAGTACCCTATTAATCATGCCAGAGTCCCAGTTAAATTCTGTGAAAATTTCAGGAAGATCGGTCCAGAGGTTTGGTCTCCTATAAGGTACAAACAAACAAACAAACAAACAAACAAATAAACAAACACACATTCAATTTTATATATTTAGATTAAAGACAGATTTTGTTATTTTTCTTTAAGCTTGTACAAAAATGTCGAAATACGACAATGACTACGCCAAACACAATCACCCTTATACCATGTTCACACGAATAGCAAATATCGAGGTTCGCTCTCTCATTCGCGGTTCGCGACCGAATCTTGTTTGTAACAAGTAGATTCGCCATACAATATTGTGAGAGCGAACCTTCGTGTTTCATTTTGAATCTTGTTGCGAACCTCGAAGAATTTGCTATCATCTCTAATTTTGATAACAATTTATCGCTACTTTATCTTAACTATCTAACAAAACAGAAAAAAGCAAAATAATAATTTGTTAAAATTGAAAATTTTTTTAGAAATAAAGAACTAGGAAATTAATTTACGTAAATATGTCTGTGGCAATTTGGAAGAGTAGCTTAAGTCTACATAAGAGAGAATTGAGTTAAGACTTTTGGGGCATTACAGAAGCAAAGGCTCTTAAATGTGTTTAGTCCGTTTTGAAAAATTATATTTTTTTTATCAATGTTATGTACGTTTACTTTTTAGCCTAAGTTTTTTAAATCAATAATGCATTGAACAAAACAACTTATGTACACATAGATTTGTTTACATATTCAGATTTTCGATTTATCATATAACTTATATTTACATTAGTTTTTTTAATAAAATGTGATTCTTATATACAGTTATCTTAAGTGAATGTAAGTTCTTGAATAAATTCTCTTATGTTTACTTAAAACTACACAATACGTACTTTTTATTTCAACAGAAGCGCTTAAGTTACTTAAGGACCTGTCCAACGCATATTTCAGTTTCGAAGAAGCGCTTAAGTAGAAAAGGCGTAAAATCTTCTAAAATCAACCATATTTTTTTTAAATATTCATCCTTCTTCTCTAATGATCATGTTACCAATATATTAGCTCATAAATTATTCGCAAAAAACATACAGAATAAAAATTACACAAAATTGAAGATATCTCAAAACTTCAATTTTCGACTTAAGCTACTCTTCCATATTGCCACAGATGTAATATAAAAATTAGAAAAGCAATAAGCAAAAATATAAAAAACCAAATTTCCATCCCAAATATGTAAGTATGTATGTATGTTAGGGTGGGTCAATTTTTTTGCCTACTAAGCGTATAGCAAAATCGTAATCTACGAGAAATTCTAAGAACTTTTCCCAAAGAAACCATGGTTCTAAAATCAAAATCGAGCTTCCGGTTTTTTACGAGAAAATTTGGTGTTCAGGTCATCCGAAAATAATGCAATTTTTTTGGAAGTATTCATTGCAATTGGTGAATAGTTGACCTGTAACGCTGGAAGAGGGCTTATTTTAAAGGAAATTATCTCAGCTTTCTATATCTGTCGTCATTTATAGAAAATTGTTAACCCAAATAATGGTTTTGGAGGTTTATGTCAAAATAATAACAGTTTTAGGGTTTTTAACAGTTTTACTATTATTATTTTGACATAATCCTCCAAAACCATTATTTGGTTAAACAATTTTCTATAAATGAGGACAGATATAAAAAGCTGAGATAATTTCCTTTAAAATAAGCCCTCTTCCAGCGTTACAGGTCAACTATTCACCAATTGCAATGAATACTTCCAAAAAATAGCATTATTTTCGGATGACCTGAACACCAAATTTTCTCGTAAAAAACCGGAAGCTCGATTTTGATTTTAGAACCATGGTTTCTTTGGGAAAAGTTCTTAGAATTTCTCGTAGATTACGACCTTGCTATACGCTTTGTCATGTTTTTCTGTCCCGAACAAATTGACCCACCCTAATGTATGTATGTGTGTAGTATGTACATTATACATTGTGGTATACCTAAAAGAGAAATGACAAAATGAAACACTAAACTATCGTCTGAACGGTGAGTTTCGCAATCGTGGTTCAGAGAGCGAACCAAGTGTTTCATATTGTCGTGTGAACATAGCATTATCGTGTTTGGCGTAGTCGTATTTCGACGACTGGCGCATTTGTAGTCGAATTTAAAATTTAGTGGTATCGTGTAAAATTTTCGCCTTGAAGTATTTTGTACAAGAGTAATTTTGTAACAGAGTGCCCTATTATAATTGATTATGAAACATCCTGTTATGAAAACTGTGAAATTGTGATATTTGTTTGTTTTTTTAACTTCTTTGAATTAATTATGTTAAGTGGTTGTTTTTTTTCGCCTTCTGAAGATGAAGTCATGTGTGATCTAAAAGAAATCAATGTTTTAAGAAGGCACTTAAGGGAGCAAACGAATATATTCTCACTAACAAATTCTTTTTTATCAACAAAAATTAAGGAAAGATTTTTCCACAGATTTTTTAAGTACTTCAGATTAAATAAGGATGCGTTTAATTACGAATTAAAAAAATTTCAACAAAATTAAAAAAAACCCCACAGAAAAACTGGTGTATCACAACTGTCAAAATTAACAGCAAGAATGAGGATACTTGCTGAAGGCAGTTACCAAAAAGGTGCTGGAAATGATATTTTTGTGAATCTTTGCCAGTCCTCGGTGAGCGAGGAAGTATTGAAGTCATGTATAGCGAGCTTTGTCCAAGATGGATTTCTTTTGAAATGGATAATGAGGAAAAAATTTAAACTTTTATGATAACCTCTTGCCAAATACGGCTTTTTTCCATTATCTCCATCATTTTTGAAACTTGTTTTGGAGTAGTTATTTTTATTCTAAAATGTATTTAATAAAATTAATTAATCGAGAAAATATGCAAATTATATTTTTAAAATTAAAATAATTTCATACTTACAATTTTTTTTCAGCCAATTTTAATCCTGTCCTTAAATTTTGTATAAAGGCGGCAGCAAAAAACTTAACGACTGTTTTCGTCGATTTTAACACGATACTGTTTTATTAACTTGTTTGTAATAGATTTCAGAACAGTGTCGTATTTACTGGCGTTTTTACCAACTGCGATACCATTTTATAAAAACGCCTAACTTTCGTTACAAAAACGATAAGGGTGAATAAGGGTGATTATTTTTGACTGTGGTTCTAGAAATGTTATTTAGGGTTACGGTTGCAAAGTTTAAACTACCAAAAATATAAAAATTAACCACAATAACCGAAAAATCGTTACAGTTTGACCAAATTTCTATGTTTTTCGTAAATGCCCATAACTTTCAAACTGCATGGGATAAATTTTTTTCAAACTTTTCTCATGATGGTTAAAATCAAACGGGGTGACAGTTTCGGTTTGATGTTGAGTTATGGGACACCCTTTATGTACATGCCTTGTTTGTGAAAATTTTTTAAATTAAATATTAATACTATATACATATGTACATATAAAGAAACAAAATTTTATTGTATGTTATACGTACATACTTTCTAAGTCCAAGTTGCCAGTATAACTTCTCTGTTACCTGTTATTTTTTACATTTTATATGCCACATGTTATACAACTTCCAAGTACTTTATAGCCGCTCATCACCTTACAAAAAAATTGAAATATAAATTTTTAATAAAGACAGACCTTTTGTATTTTGTAAACTTATATGGCAGTCCTATATTTTGGCACTCTGTTTACCTACAACTGATGCTTGATTGGTGAATGACAAGGACAAATTTGTTTAAAAATTAACCTGTATGGGTAAATACATACATACATACATACTTCCACATAAATATGTGTTTTTGCAAATGTATATTTATTTATGTATTTGTTTTTGTAATCTAAAGTAATCAAGGTTAAAAATGCAATTACAACAAAAACAAATAGTATCCCTATATTAAATTCTCTATTCTCGTAAAGATTAAATAATTTATATATGATGTATGTACATAGGCCAATTAATTCTGACATGGTAAAATTAATGACATTGAAAATGATACATATGATGTATATATTTACTTATAAATACGAGTGCAATAGTTTGTACAGAAAGTGAAATTATTTTTTTTAATTTTTTGTTATAAAAATCATGTAATTTTTATTTTTAAACTCAATTATATAGAATTCATATGATGATTTCTGAGTGATAATATATGTATGTATGTACACGTACATGTATATGTAAATTGTTACAATGACTTTTAAGGGCTAAAAGGATTTTATGGCAATTTGGGGGGTTCGTGGTATAGTGGTTAGAGCGCTCGTACAAAAACTCAAACAGCCTGGGTTTAAATTCTAGCAAAGGACAGGTTTGCAAGATATGAGCCTGAGAAAATGATCACTTTTTTACAAAAATGATACCCCATTCCTCAAATCTTTGGGGGCCCATAAAAAAATGTCATGACTTTGGATAAAACTGGATTTTCCTTTCTTTTTTGTTTTTATATTCTTCACTGCTGGGGCTCGAACCTGGGCTGATTCGTGTTGTAAGCGCGCGCTCTGACCACTACACTACGCCACCCACTCGATAGTGAGAAAACTTTTCACGTACAAGTATGCAAATATTCTTAATATTGTATGATGAGCGTTTAATATTGAATATCAGAAAAAAGGTTAAAACGATAAGAACAATATATTCGTACTTTTTTCAGTCGTTGTCATTATCAGTGCATCAAAGGGAAGCTTCAGCCTTTATTTTCTGCGTACCTATAATTTCTCACCAGTTATAATGTCTTTAAAAAATCATTGTTATTATTGAAACGCATGATCTTAATTGTATATAAAACAAAACGTTTTCAGAGAATTACCTGAATATTTATTTTATTATGATCTATGGCAATTACAATATTTGTGAAACAAAATATCGGCCCAATGCTCTGCATGTCTTCTGTGCTATATCTCTGTCCGATGGTCAATATTTTCAATGACACTGAGACAGTTGAGCTTCAATATTGTTAATGGGTCAAAATTTCTCATCCTTTAGCTTTTGAATTGTTTTTGCCTTATATATCCCAAAAAAAGAAAGTCACACGATCGTGGCGACCAATTAACACTGTCACGACATGACATTGAATTTCTCGAAAAAAGAGACATTGTTTCGTTGGCTGGGTGGCAAGTGGTACGTACCATTCTGTTGAAATCAAATATTCTGACAACAAGCAGTCCGTTATTATTGTTCAATTGTTGGGTACGACTAAAAGTTGATGTTGAATGCCCTTCTGCTACGCTATCGCGAACAACAGCAATATTTTTATAACGAAGTAGGCGAGCATAACCACGTGTTTCCACATTCTAAGATCCAATTAAATGCCAATTTTCATAAAAGTCTTCAACAATATTAACGCGCTGCTCAATTGTGTTCTTCTCCATGATTGAATTTTTCAAACACTGAAATCAAGAAATTCCAAATTAAGTTGGGCAAAAAACTTGACGTTAAGGTATGACTCATAATTAATATCGTACATTATGGTTGGACCACGCCCTTTTTCACAATTCTGGTGATAAAAACTATTCTGTGTTAGTACAAACTTTGCTGACACTTTTCAGAAAAGGCGACTCTATGAATGAACTCTTATTTTAGTATCATAAAAACTAATCTTTTTCGGGGTAACAGTCGTACCATCATACCAATATAACTTATGTACTTATATAAAGACTGTGTAGTGTGGAATCTATTCAATGATCAGGAGTACAGCGTCATCTTCTGGGAAGATAACAGCTAATCTATGTACATAAAAAGATGCTCACCACTCACATTCAACATCCAGATGGGTCAATTGTCATTTGTCATTTGTCATTCGGAGGTGAAGATATAACACTGGCCTTTAATTGATCAAATTGACAGCAATTTGTCCCATTGACATAAGCCGTTTAACATCTGTCTATCTACATCTACATATATATTCAACATTTCAATATAATGCACTGCATTTAGTAGGGGTTTACCTCTGAGTATTGGTCTTAATAAAAAAAAAAAAAAAAAAAAAAAAAAAAAAAAAAAAAAAAAAAAACACGCTACTCATTCATATAATTTCATGTTGTATTTTAACAGTCCAATTCATAATGAGATAAAACGTGCTTATAAGAGCCTTATAAGCAAAATCTCTTAATTTTGTATTCATAATCAAGAAACAGTGTCATAACGCTCTCATAAACCATTTATAAATAAGAAATTTTTATTGTAGGTTTTTAGGTACTTTAACCGTATAATAACACGACATATGTGAGTTAGATTGGATATTGTATAAATAAAAGTGGAATAATATAGTATTACAATGAATAAAACTTATATAGTTGCAAGTATTGATATATATGTACATATTTAAATTCATATAATTAAAACTTTTCGTATAATAGCAAATGGTTGCAGTCTCTGTACAAAATTAAATTTCTAAACAGAGTGGGCAAACAAACAAAACATTTCGCAAAAGTTTCAACAAAGTCATACACTTTTCAAAATTGTTTTAATAGTATTGTACATGAGCAAAACAAACACAAATACTTTCTAAATGAGAAAGAGCGCAAATGAAACAATTAGCTTTTCGCTCTTGTGCTTGCTTTGTTTTTTGTTGTTTTTTTTCTCTTCTTCTTCTCTTTTACTCTTCTATCCTTTTTCTTCTCATTCATTTTTTGTTGTACCTACACACATTTGAGTTAGTGTATTTGTAGTACTCAAAACAAAAAGAATATACAAAATTAAATGGGACAATCTTTCTCACTGTTTCTGTTTTATTTTTGTTTTACTTATTGTAAAGAATACAACAAAATGAGATCAAACGTTCAGTTTTGTTTATTTTCCTTCTCTGTTTCTAAATGGCCAAAAAATTGTTTTTATTTTGTATTACATATGCCATCTCTTTCCTTTTCAGGCTCTGTCATCAGTGCCTGTAGAAATTACGAATGTTAATCCCCTTTCTCTTTCTCTCCAGTTTACAATTCCATTTTACCAAATTTTGATATAAAAAATGTAAACAGAATAGTGATGCACAAACCAAAAAGAGAATGGTAGTATTCGATTACTTTGTACATGAATTAAAAAAATGTGCTTGAAAGGAAGATTTTTTTTTATTTTTTCAGTTTATTTTAGTTTTTTTTTAGTTTTATTTTTAACAGCAGTAAATATTACTTCAATCACATCTATTTTATGTATAATTGTGTTACTATTACATTATTTTTAAGAATATTAAAAAATTACCGAAGTAACCGATAGCTTTTATTGTGCATCACTACGCTGAAATAACATCATGGTATTGCCAGCATGACATTAAAATCGTTTATTAGTTAATTTGCTCATATGAAACGTTTATGAATAAGATTTTTTATTTTGAGCTTATAAGACAGATAACGTCTCATAACTAATGTATGGATAAAACCTAAATTAAGGAGTTATTATGAATTTGACTGTAAATATTTAATTTTTTTATAAAAAAGCACAAGTTGTTGAGGGCCAAAGCAATTTATTGGGATTTTTTGTTTCTTTATTTAATTTAAAATTTTCTTTTTTATTTTATATTGATGAACGTACTTTGTTTATTGTACGGGTATAAAATATAATCCCATATAACTGTCACCGACAAACAAATTAAATGCCATGTGGTTTATTGATTTTTAAAATCAAAATTAAAATATTTACTCGTATACGTACATACTTACATACAAAGACAACGAAATTTTTTTTGTAGCCTAAATGTGGTGTTTAGTTTAAATTTAATGATTAATTTTAGTGATTATACAGGGTAACATAAATTATAAGATCTATGACGCTGAGGCATAATTGAGGTTCTATGCCGTTAATGTGATGAATTATCTCATTCTTTAGCTCTTGAATTATTGGTGGCTTATCGACATACACCTTTTCTTCCAAATAAACCCAAAGAAAGAAGTCCAACGATGTCAAATCACATGATCTAGGCGGCCAATTGACATCGCCACCACGTGAGAAAACGCGGCCATTGAATTTGTCGCCATTGTTTCGTTAGCTGTGTAGCAAGTAGCATCGTCATGTTGAAACTACATATCGTTCACATCCATATCTTCCGATTCGGGCCATAAAAAGTTCGTTATCATCTCACAATAGCGATCACCATTTCCAGTAACTGCCTGATCGGCTTCATTTTGGAAAAAATACGTTACGATGATGCCGCCAGCCCATAAACCACATCAAACAGTAATTCTTTGTGGCTGCATTGGTGTTTTGACAATCACTCTTGGATTATTATTCGCCCAAATGTAACAATTCCGTTTATTGACAAATCCACTGAAATGAAAATGTGCCTCATCACTAAAGATGATTTTCTTCGAAAATTGATCATCCACTGTTGTCATTACTTGCCACCATTCTGACGTTTGGAATGGTCAGAGGGCTTTAGTTCTTCAGTCAATTGTACCTTGTAAGCGTGTAAAAGCAAGTCTTTATGCATAATGTTCATCAACTACGAGAGTGAGAGATGCAATTGCTGGGCATGACGGTGAGTTGAGGTGGACGGCTCTTCAGCCACACTATCACGAACAGCAGCAATACGAGCTGTACGAGCATGAACTGGTGCTTTCACGTCCTCTACAGACCCGGTTTGCTAAAATTTTTGCACCATTTTTCCGATTGTACGCATATTTGGACGGTTAAATTGACCGAAAAAATCACGAAGTGCATAATAAGCCTGAATAGCTTTAACGCATTGTTCGAAGGTGTATCTTTCGCTTGTTCAATTTGAGCTAGTCTGAAATTGGAAAATGTCAAATAAACTGCAGGAAAAAACTTAAGGTTTAGGTTTGGTTCACATTCAACATCGCACCTTAAAATTTAACCACCCGAAATATATGGCGGAGGTATTTTTATTAAAGAAAGAAAACAATTCTATATAAACCGCTTCCCATATGTTTAAATAAATAAATTGTGTGTAAACGACATTTTCTATTAAAAGAGTTATGAATGAATGGTAGCTTCTTCATAATTCTGGAGCGTAAGTCAGTATGAAACTGCGCAATAACATGGGCTAAATAGTTACTAGCGAGAAGCTAGGCCGTAATGCTGTAACAGGGTTGTAATGGCTAATTTTGTATGTGTCAGGATTACGTCCTAGCTTCTCGCAGCACCCATGTTGTGTGTGTTAATTTTTATCTATGAGTACCGGGACCTACAGTTTAAGGTCGACTCCGAACGACAGACTTGAGAAGTTTGTTCATGGCAATTAATTACTCTCAGAACTTTTGCCAGAAGACTGCTGAGAGGTAGTTGTCGAAAGAAATAATTGTTTCATATTTGTTTTTCATATTTCTTTTTTTTTTCAAGATATCAGAGCTATGGTTTGAACTCTGGGTTCATGTCTTAGTAAGCCAACACAATAACCACCAGACCACGGCGATTACAACACGCTAATATAGACTTTAATTAAATATGTAAACAATTTTGATATTTTTTAAATATTGTATAAAGAACTTTGCCTCTTTAACGGATAAATACTTTATTAATGAATTTCACTTACATACATACGTCTGAGTTTTCGCTTTTTGAAAACAATTTATAAATTCTATAAATTTTAAAAACATTTAAACAATCAATTTAAATATTTAATAAAAGCAAAACATTTAATTTAGCCTTAAGGTAGTCTATACATTTAATTGCCTACATATGATCCATAAAATATGCTACAATTTTTAATGAATTTTTAAACAGCTTCAAGCATTTTATTATTGTAAAACAAAAGAATAATTTCGTTAAAAAACAAAAACTTGTGGTTGAAATTTTAAACAAGTTAAAGGATTGGGAATGAAGAGAATTGTTTTATTTTTCTTAAATAACACATTGAAATATACCTTTCCCATATAAATATTTTACATTTTCTATATAATTTTTTTTAGAAAATAAAACAAAAATATTTCAATAGAAAAAGTTAATGGCATAATCAAAAATGCTGTGAAGGAGAACAACTTTTTAGAAAGTTGATCTAGGATTTCCTTGTCTTTTAGAAATATATTTAAAAAGGTGGCCAGCTAAATGGAAACAAATTAGCTTTGGGTTTAAGCCTATAAAACCTGTTTTTCTAAATATTTAAAGCCTACATTAGGGCTAAATGTATTTTATTTTTTCAACCAAATTGTGTTATTTGGTCTGCTTTTTTATATTATTTTTTTTTCGTGGAAGCCTTGTTAAAACTAGCTTAAACAATCTTTATATAAAAACAACAAGGAAGACTATAAAACTTTTCTTTTTTCCTCTTTTACTCACAAAAACGACAAACACTGCGTTGGCTTAAACAAATAATAAAAAACTTGTTGAATATTTTATATGTATAGAAAAACATACTTTTAAAGATGATAACAATACTTTAGAAGTTTTTATATTCTTCACTAACACTTTAAAGTCAATTTGTAAAAGAAAAGACAATATAAGGAAAAATAAAATAAAATATGTTGGAAAAAGAAAAAATGCTGTCCTAAAAAGAATGCTTTAGATTATGCACGTGTGTTAAAAATAAAAGTATATACAAATGAGTTCTTTTTTCTTCTCCTTTTTTTTAAATATTTGACAACTTTCGTTAAAAAAAATATGCTAATGGTGGTGGTTACTTTTATATATGTAAGTATGCATTTGCATGTGAAGCATTGTAATAATTTGAATCGTCTATGATTTCGTGTAGGAGGAAAACCTTGATTGCATACCACATGGGAGTTGCCTAAAATGGACAATGATAACCCAGTGACATTAGCACTTAAGTTTTTTAGTGTTAAAACAAGCAGTTTTACTTAATTTTTATAAAACATTTTCAACAAAAAAGTAGACATTTATTGGAAATAAAAATAGTTGAAAGTATACTCTTAGGCGTGCGCATATATTAGTATAATAAAAATATTGTAACGTCATTTTCGGCGTTACCTCTTAGCAGTCTTCTGGCAAAAGCTCTGGGAGTAATTGATTGCCATGAAAAAGGTTCTCAAATCTGTCGTTCGGAGTCGACTTTAAACATGAGTGCTGCGAGAAGCTAGGCCATAACACTGACACAGGGTTGTAATCACCAATTATGTATGTATGTATGCATGTATGTATGTAAGGTCAATTTTAAGTACAAATATCCGATTCCTATTAAGCATTTAATAATAATTTTGTTGTCGAAAGATGATGGGCTTATTCCGTATTCTTTAGAACCATATGAAAACGCTATTTACAGGTCGTTCATAGAAGACGAATGGTTTAAGACGTTCGTCTTTTTATATGTGACACACTAAAAAACCCCTCAAATTTTAAGTGTTTTTCATAGAAAAAAGCGAACGTCTCAAATCATACGACTTCTACGAAATGGCTGTTAATCAAGGTATAATATTGTGCCCTATTTGTCATAAATTTTTAATTTTTTATTACATTTGTATTATTTTCCTTGACCTTTTTATTAATTTTATTATTAGTTAAATTTTTTGAGCTTAAGGTCGAATAAATATTTATTATTATTTATTTTACGATATTTCGCTACTTCCTTGCGTAGCATCATCAGGAATATATATTTGTATGTGACAAAACAATAACAAAATATCCGACCTTAAGCTCAAATAATTTAACTAATAATAAAATTTTTTATTACTAAAAAATATTTCCAATGACTACTAAAAAAGTAAATCTTTATGGCAATAAGACAAAACTCCAGACGTTGTGGATACCCCAAATTTGTTTAATTTTTAAAACTTTTCTTTTCACTAGTTATGGGTTAAGAGATTACTGTTAAATTGTATTTACCACTTGATCAGTTGTTCCAAATAATATAACAATCCTTTGCATAGCACTGACCAAACCAGCCACTGATCTAGGTTGTTTTCTTTGGCGAAAAATTTTTTGTTTGCTATAAAAATTCAGCGATATTTTATTTAAATTGATTTTTTTTAATTTGTTTTTATTTTGTTTTATTGTATTTTATTTTTAAATAAATTTGCTTTAAAAAAAATCTTACAAATTAAACGGAAATTAAAAAATAAAAAAATTATCTCTATTTCTATTGAAAACACAAAAAAAACAAACACAATATACTATTTAGAGAGACATAAATGCTAATTTAAAATGCTAATTCTGTATTAAAATCAAACGAAAAGAAGTAAAGAAATCAAATAAAACTCTTTGAAATAGAAATTTTTACTCTAAACTGTCTACACAATACATTGCAATAAAGAAACATGATACGCAGTGCCAATATTCATAAAATTTCTAAAAGATTTACTTTCTAGAGGCACCATATAACATTTCATATAATGAAGGTGCCAAATGCTCAGCCATAAAGATTTCAATTTTCTCTTTGGGTGTAACAGGTGTATAGCGGGCCATAGGGAAGGTGCGTGTAACAGCATCAATTAAGACACGTAAAGTGGGTTGAATATCGGCAGCCTGTATGTGATATAACAACAGATAAAAAAATTAAATCAGTAGAAAAATTTCTAGAATAGCTGTAGTATAGACTTACTTCTTTGGAATATTTTTCAACAGCTGTCATAGCAGCTTCATAATAATCTTCACCATAAGCTTTCTTTTGTTCATAAGTTAACTGAGACCACATTTCTTTAGCCTGAAAAAGAGTAAACAAAAAATATTTAAAAATATAATTAAAAGAGAATAAAGAGAAATTCAAATAATGGTACTTTCAAATACAAACTAAATTTCGAACATCGAACATCCACAAAGATGACAATATAGCCAGCGCCTAAAGTTAGACGTTAAAAACACATGCCTCAAGTTACAAAAATACGCTTTTTTGTAGGTAAAGCTTTGAAATAACAATTAATTGTAGCTAAAAGTGTAATGTTTTAACATAAATACCAAATCACGACTAAGTGTGCTCAACTGAGCTTTGCTTTACAAAGCTCCCTCCTATATATCTAAAATAATACTATAATTTGCATTAATATTCAAACTAGTTTCAGTTCTTAAAGCTTCAAAGTAGACTATAGTTTTTGATGTTTCTAAAACCGTTTTTGTAAAATCGTAATTGTTTTTAGATTATCAAAAAATATAAGCACTGAGCTAATACAATTTAATTTTTTTCTTACTTATAACAATTAAAGCGAGACACATTAAAATCTGCGAAGGCTTAGAAATTTAATTTTAACCTCTATTTACAATCTTTTAATAAAAAAATTTACTTCTTGAGCGTTATAACATTTGAAAAAAGTAAAAAAATAATACCTAAAAAAATAACGCCTAAAAGTACACTTTGAAATTTTTGAAGCAAATAAAAACCTTCCTAAATAATTATTTTAAATGCAAATTATCCCTTTTTAATTTTTTTAAAGCCCTATTTAATTATCGAAAAAAAAATTAAACTAAATTATTCATTAGTTTATATAAAAAGTTATGTTAAGACTTTAAATTGTAGTTAAAAAACTTCCTGATGTAAACACCTTAAGATATGCTTTAATTAATATTATAAATTCTGTTTTTTATTAAACATATCTTGTTAAACACTTTGTAATTCTTATCTGTGCTGTAATCTTTCTAAAAGCCTAAAAAGATGTTTTAAAAACTACAAATATTTATCAACAGTTTAGTTAAAATTTCATTATTATGGTTTTTAGTTCATAACAACCAACCAAGCCTCCACGTTTTCTTTTTAATTACACGTTCTGTCCTGCTGGTATGCCATGAATTTTAAATAACTGTTTAGCCGTGTAGTATGCCAAACAAATACTCTCTTTAATTACTCCCAGTATCTTATATTCATTGTGTAGTTTTAAACAAAATTAAGATATATAGCGAGTGAGTTTCCAGTCTTTTTTGTTTTTTGCTCTAATAAGCTTTCTACAACTTCAATATAAGAGATGGGAATAATAAAAATGGTTCTATTTGTTTTAACAGACATAATAATGTGATATTAAAGCTGCAAAACTTTACAAAGTTAATGTGCAAGCAACTTTAAAGGACGAGGGCAACGGCGAGGACTATAAAATAAAGTTGGCATTTGTGCTTTATGGTAAATAATATCAATTTGCTGCCTTAACAAGGTGTTTATAATAACCTTGTATGGCATATCCTATTAAGTCACTTTCTTCTGTATGAGAATAATTTTTGCTTTTTATTTTCTCTTTTACGATACAATACAATACAATATGTGGCAACTAGTTGTTGGCGTGTGGTAATATTTATAGCGAAAAAATAAAATAAAATGAATATTTTTATATTTTCATTCTCTCATTTACCTGTTCACGTAGTTCGGTTTCATTTAGCCAGGCATTACCAGGAGCAAATTCACCAGAAGCCACTACAGAAACATCAACACCACGTGGACGCATTTCTTGGCGTAAACAACTGGCAAAGGCTTCTACAGCTGCTTGGGTGGCACATTGTATGCCACGTACAGGTGCTGGAATTTTGTTGAGACCTTTAAACAGAGAAAGAAAGAGAAAATAAAAATTTGAGAAAAAAAGTAACAATATAAAGTTTTCAAGTAAGGAATATTGGAAGCATTAAAAATTAATTGTTTAGTTTTAGAAGCTTAACAACAATTTAGCGAATAATTTAACTTAAAAGCAAGGGCACATCACAAAAATGTGCTTGTTTCTGTAAAAATATTTAAAAAAATTTTATATTATATATAAACTTCTCGTATATTGTCTACTTTAAGGGCTTAATAGAAAACTAAATTATGTGTTACAATAAGGAAAAAAAAATAAATACAAAATAAAAAGATATGAAAGTTCACAAGCTTCACATATGAAAAAATGAAATTGTCTTTTAAATATGATCTGGAGACCTGGAGACAGGTTTTATTAATTTTATTTCGTCTTTAAGAGGCCTTAATTAGACAAGAAACTGAATTCTATTAAAAATTTAGATTGTGTTTTTGCAAGGAATTCTCAATTAAAGAAGAAAATGTCATTTGTGAATTTGTCAATTAAAATTGTACACTAACCGAACTGAACACGTTTTCGACTCCAGCTATGGAAGTCTCTTCAACAACTATTTAAATGATTAAACAGAATTCGACCGCAGCTGCGGTTTCAGGCAAAAACGACTCAGAGAAAACATGCTCAAAATTAAAACGACGGCAATAACTTCACGAACTGTCATTTATTGTTTTTATATTCCTTATATGTAAAGTTATTAAAAATTAAGTTTATGAGAGTTTTTACCAAAAACTGAATTTATATTTTATAATTTAAGTATGCTTACGCACTTCTTCAATTATTTTTTATATAATACTAGCTTAAACCTGGCGTGCTTCGCTACACCTACCACTATTATTTGTCCACATTTATCGACTGATGATTTTTAGTGACTACGAAGTAATTTAGACCAAACTCAAAAACTTTAACTGTTACTGATTTCAAGATATACTGAACTCAATAGTTAGCTTGTCTGGAAGCTACCACGTCTACTTGTCCGCCCTTTTTTCTACTGATAATTTTTAATGACCACCAAATCAATCAGATCAAATTCAGAAACTTTCTGACTGATGATTTGCAAACATTTGAAAGATAAATTAGTCAAATCGATTGAGCTGTTTTCTGATTTTAGGTAAATCATAAAAAGGGGGTGTAAAAATAGGCGGGGCAAAATTTTCTTTCTGTAAAAACCTAAGTTGGATCACAGCGATCATTAGAAAGAAAAAAATCGTCAAAATCGGTACAGCCGTTCTTAACTGAACAACATTGATTTTTATTTATATAGAAGATTACTCACTTTATTTAACAAATCCCAAAATTTATTAATTTATTTAAACTTTCAAATGTTTTTTCGATTTTCTTTTGTTCTTATTTTTCTTTGTGCCAACAACAAAAAACAAATGGGTTTGTTTACAAAATGTATGCAATTTAATAAAAGTATGGTAACATTGTTGAGAGAACTTGTGTCTCAAAATGAGAGCATAAGAATAATCGCTGTCAAAATAAAATAGATTCTATTTCACGACTGCATTCTCCAGCGTTTTTATGTGTCACTATGTAGTCGCCGTGGTCTAGTGGTTAGTGTGTTGGCTTACTAAGTCGATAGTGCCGGGTTCAAATCTCAGCACCGACATCTTGAAAAAAGAAATATAAAAAAAAATATTTCTTTCGGCGACTACCCCTCAGCAGTCTTCTGGCAAAAGCTCTGAGAGTAATTAATTGCCATGAAAGAGCTTCTCAAGTCTGTCGTTCGGAGTCGACATTAAACTGTAGGTCCCGGTACTCATGGATAGAAATTTACACACACAACATGAGTGCTGCGAGAAGCTAGGCCGTAATCCTGACACAGGGTTGTAAAGGCCAGTTATGTATGTATGTATGTATGTATAAAAAAAAACGTCATGCCCCAGTTCTGTTTAATTGTTTAAGTTTTTATAAAAAACTATTTAAAAAATTAGTTTCTAAATTTTCGTTCCACAAGTTCTGCCTAAAAGTATGCTATACTTTTGACTTTTCTTTTATATATATTATGTTAATTTTGCTTTTCAAAAAGTAAGTAGATAGTACTCTACTAATTAAGTGAAATGCCGGAAGCAAGCACGGTTTTTTTCATTACTTCTAGTCATTGTTTTGTTAAAAAGTTTTCTAGTATAAAGATAAGCCAGTCGCATAAACAAATAATAACTGATGTAATTAAAATAATGCAATATAGTTTTAAGTTTTCTAATAATATTTAATATATGTAAATCTTGTACAATTAAAAAAAAAAAAAGAAAAAACAAATAAGTCAATAAAGTTAACTAACTAACTTGTTTTTCAAAATAATATATGTTTCTTGTATTTTTGGTTAAAATTATCATTGCATACTTAAGGCATTACTCTTAATTTGATTGTCTACTTGTTATTATGAACTTACCAGATGTCATAAACACAACACGACCATGTCCAGCACGTATTAAAGGCAACATCAATTGTGTTAAACGAGCGGCACCTATAGGAAAAATTTTAAAACAAGTAAAATTAAAATTTAGAAAACTTAAAGTTTCATAAATCAAAAAGCTTTGGCATACCCAATAAATTCAAATCCAATGACTTGCGCAATACACCAAATGGAATCCATTCTAATTCACCTAAAGCTACCCAATGTGCACAGTGTATCAAAGCCCACAACCCTTTAGCAGGTATACCATGAGCATTATGAGGCAAATGTTCAGTAACAAATAAAGCGGCTTCCAAAAGCTATTTTTGTTTTTTTTTTGTATGAAATGGCCACAAGAATTATATAGTTTTTTTTTATTATCGAAAAATGATTTAAAGAAAACTTACAGTTTTTTCTGAAGTAACATCTAAATGAATGCATTTCATTCGACCAGAGGTTTCTTCTTTTAAAATTTTCGCTTCATCTGATTCCTCAATAGGAGAACTGAAACCAGCATACACAGTAAAACCCAAATCATCCAATTTCTTAGCCAAATACCAAGCAATGGGACTTTCACAACCAGTAATTAAAACTCCTTTACCCGAAGCAGACACCTATGTATGAGAAATAATAAAGAATATAAGATGTAAAGTAGCTGTTTTAAAGCAAATTTATTTCTTGTTAAGTTTTGAGCTTTTAAGAAAGCTCTACAAAAAAATTTGTAATTTGGGATATTTTTATTTTAAAGTTAAATTTTTGTTTTATAAAAAAAAAATTTTTTTTTGGGAGCCTGTGAAATTTTTTTGATCTATAAAAGGGCAAATAAGCCCTGTCTCACATACTTTAATATAAACTCTGACAGTTGTTAATGACCATCTTTTTAAAGTTATACTCGAATCTGTCAAGTTATTTTTATTTACTCAGTCTGTTTTGTCAATTCACATTCAACAAGTTGTGCATATAAGTAATACAATTTTTTCATCAAAATGGGTGTTCGGTCTAGACAATGTAACACGCGCTATGTTTATTATACAAATGTCATAATCGTCCCCTAATGAGAAGTCTATTTACATCCGAGGCAGTAGATTTCAACTTAGAGCGCTATAAGCCGATAGTTACGACAACAACGACATTTGGCTTCAACAGGACGCCGCACAGTGGTTTTTTTGGACAAATATAAATTTTTTACTATTTTTTTAAAATTTATTTTGCCATTCTATAGAAAAGTGTTTCACCAAGATAAATTCATAACTTATTTGATGAAAAAGGAATATAAAAGTCTATTGAAGTTACTTAAAGCAAATTTTATTCGCTTATATCTACTACACTAAATATGCAATCAAAATAACTTTTTCGTCGAATTATAATGGAAGTGCAATATTCCATTAAAAACGGCACTGAAAAGTTATCAATTAAAATATCTGATATATGCAGGCTACTGAACTGCGTGAAAATTTCCTCAGTTTTCATTTTACAATATTTAGGTGACTTCAATAGACTTTTTCTAAGACAAAATATTCCTTTTAAATCAAATAAATTAGGAATTTCTCTCAGTAAAACATTCTTTTTTGCAACAGAATTATTCAATTTGAAAAAAATATTTTTTTAAAAATCGAATTTTTGTCACTAAAATACCGCCTTCACATAGTAAAGGATAGCACGATGGGCATGACCGATTTTAAAGAAACTTGACACGTATCTTTTGATTTTTCTAAGAAGTATATATACTAAATTTTAGGACTTTTAATTTTATAGGAAAAGTTTTATGAGAAAATATGCATTTTGATTGTATGGGCGGTAGGCGATGGGCGTGGCTGATTTTAATGAAACTCTTCTATTTTCATAATTTAGTCAATATAATACTCCGTGCCAATTTTCAAAGTTTTAGGTCTACTTCTTATATTTTTTGCACAAAAATGTATGGAGCGTTACCACTGTGCGCCGCTATGAATATTGACACCACTTTCGATGTTCTGCATGAGCAATTTGAGTTCAAGGTCGTCTCACATGAAGATGATGGGAACTGGCCAACAAAATTGTGCGATTTAACCCCGTTGGACCCAGAAAAGTCCTTACATAATGACAGAGGTAAATAAGTCTTTCAAACGAATAAAAATTTTTTCTTTCTTTCTTTCTTTCACTTTCACACAGAAAGTGCTCAATAAAAGACTCTATGTCTTGAAAGTACTTAAAAAAAATTTTGCATATTTTATAAGACCTTTTAAATCCTTGTCAATACTTATTTTTTCAGAAATAATTCAAATTGATTTTGTTTTCTATTAAAGCATTATATTTTCTAAGAAAACAAATACGTTACTCTGAATTTTCAAATAACATTTTTATTGCCCAATTATAGCTGCATAATTTTCCATAATAAATATTTACAAGCATTTAACTTTGCATACAAACAACTAATTTGATTTTGATAGTGTGCTGGTATTATTAGTTAAATAAAACAAATATCTGCATGAATTACAAATTCCAAACAACAAATTTTGGGAAATTAAGACAATAGTAACCATTAACAACATTATAAAAATATGATCTGTTTAGGAGTAGCAGCTGTATGAGAAGCCAGATTTAATTGTATGAGCAGGTAGTCTCAACTGTGTCTGCATAAACAGTGACGCAGTTGTGGAGTGACCATTTAACGTTACGAAAACATGTGTTAAAAAGTTTGCAACTCCCACGTACACATATATGTACATATGTCGGTATATTCACTTTTATTTGTTTTATATGAAGTGGAAAATGCTGATTGTGAAAACTTCTATTAAAAAATACTTGGTAAATGCCACATATGTTTTGGAATGGCATAAATTGACAAAACTGACTGTTCTCAGTGCACAATTATACGGTTGATAAAAAAATGTTTGCAAACAATAGCAGAACATTATGTGTTTTTTTGCTATGAAGTAGTGAAAAAGGGATTACATTAATATGTTTTTCAACAATTTTTACTTGTTTTGACAGAACAGAGTATATAAAAAAAAAATTCGCCTATATTTAGACACTAAAAAATGTACAAAACTTTAACCGTTTTTCGTTTGTAATTCTTTTTTCTAAATTAATAATATCAGACTCAATAGGCTTTCTATTAAAAATAAATTGATATATCGGGTAGTTTTTAAAATAAAATTATATTTCTTTTTTTAGTGTTAGAAGTTTTGTTTGAATTTAATGTAAAAAAAAAATTGTTGCTTTAGTTAAGGCTTATTATAGACAATTTGTTATTTACCGTGGTTACACAAATGAAATACCACACAATTAATTTGAAGGATTTATCTTTTTTTTTTCTTGTTAAACTGTAAGTTGTAAGAAAATATTTAAATCTGTATTTTGTTTGAAAAGATATTGCTGATATCAAGTAAAAGAGAGTGCTTACAAAGCTAATGATTAACATTAAAAACCTAAAATAATTGCCTATATAAATGTAAAATTTTAAAAGTTGTTGTCTAATTTTAGGTGTATTAAAAACAAATGTCTAAATATATCTTTGTTAAGTCCTTTTTTAAGGGAACACCATTGAAATTGTTTACCACAATTGCTGCTATTCATAACGGGAGTAATTGAGAGAAGTGAAATAAAACTGTTTTACAAACTGATGACAGGTGTAGGCTTGCAATGCTAAATATTTGTTTTTTTGTTTTTTGCATGTTACCTCATAGCCATTGTCATCCACAGACTCTATTGCTGACAATTGACAAACATCAACACTAATATATGCTAAAGTCATGAATTTGTCAATTTGTCTGCAAATTAGTAACACAATATTTAGTCATGGTTGTCTGGGAAAATATAAAAGTACGCAACGGTTTACGCAAAACTACACAAAAGATGCCGGTCGTAAATAAACATTTTAGCTAAAACTTTTTGTTAATATTAGTTTACAATTCTTCTAAGTCTAAACATAGACAAATATTTCCTATTTGCATATTAAAATAATCAAAATATTATATACAATGCTTAAACTTGATAGCAAAATTTGTCATAATTTATTAATTTACCATAAAGTGTTTATATGAAGCTGCTTTAAAACTGTTTATCTGTTTTAATGGATTTCTTCAAACACCTAAAACTATGCTGTTGTATAGACGAAGTTTTTGTTTATCGCTGTTGTTAAAATTTTTATTTTGCACTTATGTTGTACTGAATATATGTATGTTTTATGGCTTAATAAACTCAACACCTTAATGTATGCTTTCAGTTAAAGTACGTCAGATTAGCCAATAAGTATGGAAACGGAAACAAGATTTAATTTTTACGATAGACATTAAATATAAGCAAACACAGGAAATATATTTTCTTTTCTTTTACCTGGTCTCTAGTTTAAAATGGTTTTTGGTTTTAAAGGTTTAAAGCGTTTAAATGATGAACATATGTATATATTTAAGGAAGGCAGGACTTGATTGCTCTTTTTATATTTACTCAGAAAAATTAAATTGATTCATGTCATTATATTATTGACACACGATTTTTAAAGAACAGATGTAAATTTTTGAAAAATCTGTAGTCTACTGGCTAGTGTGCTAGAGTTGTGAGTACAATTTCGACCAAAGACCCTAGTCTGTTGCATAACATCGAGCATACTCAATATATTTTTTATATTATTTTTTTTTTATTCAGACCAATTCTCACTGGTAAACCCCTACTGATGCTGTGCATTATACTGGAATTTTGTAGGAAACATAACTGGTACATAACTGGCCTTTACAACCCTGTGTCAGGATTACGGCACAAGTTGTGTGTGTCAATTTTTATCCATGAGTACCGGGACCTACAGTTTAATGTCGACTCCGAACGACAGACTTGAGAAGCTTGTTCATGGCAATTAATTACTCTCAGAGCTTTTGCCAGAAGACTGCTGAGAAGTAGTCGCCGAAAGAAATATTTTTTTAATATTTCGTTTTTTTTAAGATGTCGGAGCTGGGTGTCGACCCAGGGCTCATGTCTTAGTAAGCCAACACACTAACCACTAGACCACGGCGACCACGGACAGTACATACATATATATTTTTTCTTATATTATTATTCAGCGCCTTAGGAATGAGACAAATTGCTGTGAATTGATCGTTCAAAGGCCAGTGTTATACCTTAATTTTTGAATGATCAACAGCAATTGCCTCATCGTTGCATGTGGATTGTGTGGTTAGTGCCTTCGCTAAGTAGGTTTACCTGTTATCTGCTACTTCCCAATAGGTGGCGCTTTTCTCCTGAACATTCGTTTTTTGTTGACATTGGTTAAGGTGGAATAGAGTGGAATGTCGGGGAGCGGTTTCTTTGTAGATGGTCTTCCTGGATGGGGGGGCCTCTTATTTTTAAATTATAATTTTGAAAAAACCGCAAACTAACTTTTTTCATTTTTCACCTCTTCTGGGATTCGAACCTGGGTCCTTTGAGTTTTTGTGCGAGCGCTCTAACCACTATACCAAAACCGCGACACGAGAATTTTATATGTTAGATAAGTCACCTAAATATATGCCTTATTTATTTGAATTTTAATTTAATTGAAATAAATAGTCTTGTTTCAAATCATAATAATTAAAATTACTTTTTTTCGTAACATTTAATTGTTTAATAATGCTATATATCTTTCTTTACTGGTGAGAATAACATTCAAATATAATTCACATAATCTATTTCCAATAGATTGTGCTTTAAATAGAAATATAAAAATATGAATATATATAACACAAAGAACTGTGATGAGACCTTTCGTAGCTGGGTCGAAAACAAGTTCAGTTCTGCTAGTGTTTGTACATATTCCTTAACGGATATTAATTCTCATAAGAACACCAGTATTAGGATCTTAGGCTATTAAAATTCATACAATGCTATATATCCTTAAAGTATGCTTTAGAAAAAAAAATTTGTTATTAATTAGTTCAGTTGCGAAATGTATGTGACTCAAGAGAAAATTGTAGTTTAAAATTGTATGCTTTGTATTCAATTTTTAAAAATACCAAAGCTGTAGGTGATATTTTTAATGTCTACGTTGGTATATGTAGTGCTTTGAAAGTGATTTTAAAATTATATATTTTTATCGAATGTTAGTTTGCTGTCCGTCCGTTCTTTTAAATATTTTCCAGTTTTATTCAACAGAAATATAATAAGTTTTTCTTATCTCATTACAGTGATTTATGATATCGATAACATTCAAGATAATTTATTATGTTACTTTATAGTTTTTGTAACGTATATCGTTGCCTATTTTGGGGTACAAATTGGAACTTATAAACTTTACCTTTTCTATTTATAGATCATAGATAATTAAGCTTATTAACTTTTAAATACTCTGGTTTGGCTTAAAGGAATATTTATTTTCTTTACTTAAACAATAACTGTGTACAATGTATGAATGTATAAAGCGTAGCCAGAGTTAAGCCAAATAAATGTATCATCATTATCACTAATCATCCGAGAAGAAAAAAGAAGACATTAAATACATATAAAATGTATATATAGCTATAAATAAAAACATACACACACACGTGTAGAATAAAAAATCTAGAATAAAAAACAAGTCAAACATATAAAAATACGCCCATAAGTATACGCTATAAAATCAACAAGCATACATACATATGACTTTACTTCGAAATATAATGGAAATGTAGGCAGTTTTTTTTAGAGTATGAGGTTAATTAAAAAAAAAAAAACATACACAGACACACACACACACACAAAACCGTAACATTAAATCAATTAAAACAACATTTAAACCTGGTTTTTTAAGAAAAAAAAAAAATTCCTAGTAAATGTCCTAATGTAGGCAGCAAAAATAAACAAAAACGCATAAAAATTTAAGCCGACCATAAAAATAAGACAAAATTAATTAAATTTACGTTTATTGTTTCTTTCTTTGCCAAAAAGTAAGCTACGGCTACGTGCTAACTTTAGCTGGATATTGACTTGGTTTTTAATAAAAACTGTGCAGTACGTTTTTAGGAATTTTTTTTTTTTAAATTTGCCTTTAGCTAAACTGCAACACTTTTACAGCCATTAATACCAATTACATTAAAAATTAAAATTATTTTTATAAGATTTGAATTAAAATTAATTGAAAACAAAAAAATTAAGCGCAAGTTTAAAGCTGTAAATGTATGCTAAAGCCACTAGAATAACAAGCGCTTTTGAAATGAAGCAATTAAAATGCTTAAATGTCTAATAGTATGCACTTTAAACAAAATATATTCAAAAGATGTGTCTAATCGCAATGAATGGAAGCAACAGAGACAAATAAATTAGTGAAAATAAGCATGACAGTCTATTTAGTAAGATATAATTGGCGATTAGTGTTCAATGACTGTGTCAGTAATAGACAGTTTTACAATGATGGTGTATAATAAGGCTTCTCTTAAAATTTTTATGCAATCACATTTGCAAAATTTAAGAATCTATGCTGCCTTATTATTCAAAACCCTAGTGTACTAATCAGCCAATCCAATTCATTGTTCTAATAATAATAAATTTTCCCAATTACTTAACGCTCTTAAGTAATTATGCATGGACGGTGTGATCAGTGTAGGCTAACACAACATTTTAAAGGTTTGCAGCCTATAACATCACAATTTTCCTTAAGCATCCTCCAAATATCCCAAGTTTATTTATTATTTAGTTTTTTTTAGAGAAAAAAAAAAACAGAATCTCAATGATTTTATATATAGACCGAAGTCTCACATGAATGGTGTTATGAAGTGAAGCTAAATCCAAAGTCTGTGTGTTGGCTTACTAACACCAGAGCTCCGGGCTCTGTTTATAATTAAATAAGAACATTTTATTTTTTACGCTGAGAGCTTTAAAAAACAATAAGTAAATTTAAAATTTCGTCTTATATTTCCTTTACAGCCTAAAACTAAGCATTAACAAAATTTATTCAATATATGCCTAAAAATAGGCTAATATTTTATTTATAATATCACACATTTTTAACACGTAACACAATCTGCCTTAATATCTTTATTTCTATACACAAAAAAAGGGCAAAAACACTGATTTTTTTCTTCTTTTATTTTTTCTTATTACTTTAAAGTAAGTATTAAGTTAAAAATAATTTCTTGTTGTTATTTTTGTTAAGTGCTTCTATATGTTATAGAGTTTGCCATTAATTTTCTTATTGGTTATGAACTGGTTATTGTATAGCATGTTCAAATGCTATTTATCATTTGTAGCCAACAGCTCATAAAAATACCTGAAACTAACTTTGCTTGTAGTGATGGCAGGTTAGAAATAGAAAAAATTCAAGAAAAAAAAGAAAACAATATTTTCAACGTTTTTCCAACATTTTTCTTTCTGTTTATAAATATTTTCGTAGTGCCGGGTTATAGTTAGATAACATACCAAAAATATTTTTGAAAAGAAAACGTGCTATATTAAAACATACATATACTCATAAAGAATAATTAAATGAGTATGTAAAAGTACGAGTAAAGGAAGTTGCACTTCCACTGCTCTTTATAGAAAATCCTGAGAAGAGTGTGAGAGAGTGTGCAACTTAACAACTTGAAATGAATGCTTCAGTACTTTTGTACTTTTATACTCAACTGTGTTAATAGTTTTTTTTTATATTCAAACCTACATACATACATATTTGAATGTACGAGTAGTGGGTCAAAAGCAAATTATAGAATTTAATTTTGTATCTGATAAGAGCATTTTTGGGGACTTTTGTTTTAGTAATATTAGAAGGGTGTATTTTTTAAGCCTGATAGAATTTAAAAATTTAGAAATTAACAGAAAACTTAAATTGTAAACCCAAAAATGTTGCCATATGGAAGATCAATATATGGCATTAATATATGAAATGATTTCTGCTATTCATGAAAAGCGCTTTTTGGATGTTAAACTTTCGGCATTTTTTTGTTCTAAGACCAATATTCAGAAGGTTAAACCCCTACTTATGCTGTGCATTGCTGTATTTTAATAAAGACGGAATTGAAAAATTGTAAATTAAAATATCTGACATATGTAAGTTACTGAACTGCGAGAACATTTTCGTCAGTTTTCGTTTTATAATATTTAAGTGACTACAATAGAGTTTTTCTAAGAATAAATATTCCTTTTTAATCAAATAAATTATGAATTTCACTCTTCTTTGGAATGGAATTGTTCGATTTGTAAAAAATAATTTTTAAAAATCGAATTTTGGTCACTAAAATACGGCTTTCACACAGTGCAAGATGGGGCGATGGGCGTGGTCGATTTTCATAAAACTTGATATGGATCTTTTGGTTTTCCTAAGAAGTATATGAACTAAATTTTAAGACTTTTGCTTTTATAGAAACATTTTTATGCGAAAATATCTATTTTAATTGTACGGTCGGTGGGCGATGGGGGTGGCTGATATTTAAGGAACTCGTCTATTTTTTAAACTTATTTAATATAATACTTCGTGACAACTTTCAACCTTCTACTTCCACTCCTTATATTTTTTTGCACAAAAATGTATGAAGCGTTATCACTGTGCGACTGCTCGATGTTAACTGTAAATTTGTAAAGTAGTGAGAATCTTTGGTAAGTTGGTAGGCTACAATCCTTGCTCTATTTCGTTATCTACTACTCCCAGTAAGTGATGTTTCTCCTGATTATTCGTTTTTAAGCCGATGCCAAAGGTGGATATAGTGGAATATCAGGGGCCGGATTCTTACGGATGGTTTTCTTGAAAGGGGGGACCTCTTTTTTATATTTAATTAAAATCTCTCAAATACCTACATTTGCTTACTGGGTCTAAAATATTTTGCATTTAAAAACTACTCTTTCAGAAATTTTTTAGTTGTTTTTTCTTAGAAACTTATTGTTTCTCCGTTCTTTTTTACTTTTACTCATTTCGTTTATGCAAACCATTGTAATTTTTGTTGCATTTTTGTTTCTATTTTTTCATATAAGTGTTACACTGTGTCTGTTTGTCTATTTTCCTGTTTTATAGTTTTTGTTTGTATTAAAGCGTTTGCTTTTTCCTTTTCCTTTTTGTTAGTTTTTTCATAATTTTACTATTTTTTCTACAAAATTTTTTTTCTTTTCTTTGTTGTAATCATTAATGTTGTTGTAGTTAGCATTGTTTTATTTTCATTTTATCATGAAACAGTTATTGTTCATTGCCTTGTCTTCAGGTGTCTGAGTATATGGCCTTTTAATAATGCTTTTGTTGGCGCAATTAAAACTTAATAACGGATGTTTTATAGACCATATACTCGCAAACGGAAATGAGAATACAGCAGAGAGAAAATGTAACAACACAGGTGTGTGTGTGTGAGTACATTTGAAGAAAAATGAAAATTCTTGGAATTGCTAAAAAAAAAAATTCGAAATTTGTTTCTATTTTTGCAACAAAAGATTTTTAGTCTATTTTTAGGCAAAAAAAAAATATGTACAGTAGCGGTTTGCAGTTGATTTTGAAGAACAAGGTCAAAGCAGAGAGTAATTTTCTTTTATATAAAAAAGAAAGCATTTTTTTTTTAATTTGTTTCAGGTCACATACATACATTACATAATTGGCCTTTACAACCCTGTGTCAGGATTACGGCCTAGCTTCTCGCAGCACTCATGTTGTGTGTGTCAATATTTATCCATGAGTACCGGGACCTACAGTTTAATGTCGACTCCGAACGACAGACTTGAGAAGCTTGTTCATGGCAATTAGTTACTCTCAGAGCTTTTGCCAGAAGACTGCTGAGAGGCAGTCGCCGAAAGAAATATTTTTTTCATATTTCTTTTTTTTGAAGATGTCAGAGCCCGGAGTCGAACCCAGGGCCCATGTCTTAGTAAGCCAACACACTAACCACTAGACCACGGCGATAAATATTCCTTCTTTTTAATTGTTAGGGCCTTTTAATGAAAATACATTTTGTCATAAGGCCTTTTGCATGTAGTTTTTATCTCCATTTTATTATAAACTTTTGTTAGCTTAATTTAATTTGTAGTCGCCGTCGTCTAGTGGTTAGTATGTTGGATTACTGGATAAGAGCTCCGGGTTCAAATCCCAGCTTTGGCATCTTGAAAAAATATAAATTTGAAAAAAATATTTCTTTCGGCGACTACCTCTTAGCTGTCTTCTGACAAAAGTTCTAAGAGTATCTGATTGCCATGAACAAGCTTCTCAAGTCTGTCGTTCGTGTCGACTCTAAACTCTAGGGGACGGTACTTATGAAAAAAATTGACACACACAACATGGGTACTGCGTTAAGCTTGGTTGTAATGACCAATTATGTGAGTATGTATGTTGACCAATTTAAGAAAAATAAGTAGTTGTTTCCGTATGAAATAAAAAACAATTTCATGCTTTATGTTTAGTACTATTTAAATGCTAAAGTGACTGCATTGGTCTTTTTTCTCTTAAAATACTTCATGAATGATTAACCTTTAACTACTGAGGTGGTGGTAAATTTTACCCCCTTCTTAGATTTTTTAATTTATTTTCTTCGGTTGAGCGCTGTTGAGTCCCTGTTTTGTTATACTAAATCTTTGATTTTTTTATTTTTATAATCATATTTATATAAAAATGTATTTTCTTGTTCTTTTAAAAATAAATTATTAAAAAAAATTTTTTTTTAAAAAAAATTTAAATTCTATTTCTCTGTTCCACCACAGAAATGTATTGCTTTGTAAATACTTTTGTTTGGTTGTTATATACTAAATGGGATATGATTCGCATTTAGTCTATAACTATTTTAACATAAGTATTTATAGTTTTGAATAACACCTTTGGGAAAAAGTCTCCTGACGAGTCTCTTAAGCAGAGACGAAATGGCCATAGAGACATGCTTATCCCCAAAAGCATACATTTCAAATTATATTGAATGTATTTTGCCAATAAGGCGAAAAATATTTTTTGTTTTTTTTTAATAAAAAAACTTTTTGTTTTTCTATTCATTTGCTACAGACATTATGCACAACCGTAGGTTGGCTTGCTGTGGTGGAACAGAGAAATAGAATTTAAATTTTTTTGAAAAACAGAAATGTATTGCTTTGTAAATACTTTTGTTTGGTTGTTATATACTAAATGGGATATGATTCGCATTTAGTCTATAACTATTTTAACATAAGTATTTATAGTTTTGAATAACACCTTTGGGAAAAAGTCTCCTGACGAGTCTCTTAAGCAGAGACGAAATGGCCATAGAGACATGCTTATCCCCAAAAGCATACATTTCAAATTATAAAAATTTTTTTTTTTACTAATTTTTTTGGTAAAACAAAAGGTGGTAAAATTTACCCCACGTCAATAACTATGAAAAAATATTTCACCTCCGTAGTTAAAGGTTAAAAATGCTTTTAATTGAATATTTTTATTAAACCATCAGACAGAGAAAACCATTCAGATAAAGCTTACTAAAGGGAAGTTTTCCATTAAACAAGTTGCGGGGTATGTCAAATTACTTATAATAATATTCTATGACGAACATGACCATAATACGTCCATTATTTTTTTAATGCACATTAAGTTGCAGTTTTCAATAACCTTATCTTTTTGTTTTGTGTACATAGTATATATAATTTAAAGAGTTACTTATTTTGATAAATAAAAGTTTAAATGTTTTTATTTACTTTTCTAAATACTTTATATTATTATCTTAATCTGAAAATTAATTACAAAAACACCTAAATATTTGCAATTATTTAGTTTAGATATATTTGAAATAAACAAAGTATACGCCTTAATATATGCATTAAATGCAATTAAAAATTTAAAGCAATTTAACATAGGATATATAGGATATACATATATAATATTATAAGAAACGAATCTAACATGCCTACAGTGCTTGTATTTAATGATAAACAAATTTAATATTATTATCATATTAAAGCTGCAACGTTTTGTCTTTTATGTATAATGCTAGCCTAAAAGTATACAACCTTTTTAACGCAAAATTAAATTTCCTACAACAATGCTATTATAAAAATTATATTTTAGACACCGTAAAAGACGTTAAATAAGGCATAAACATTTTAAGTGTTTATTATGATATAAAATAAAAATATATATTATGCCGTAAAATATGCAAATATAAAATATACTAAGTACGGAAATTAGGAAAAAAAAGACAAAGGAAAATGATTAAACATTAAATAATAGAAAATATTTAAAGGGAAACAGTTTAATGATGCATAAAGAATGCACAATTTCAAATTAAAAATTTTTGAAAAAATAATTATCAAATTGTGGCAAAAAAAATTTTCTTTTTATTTTGATTAACAGACCTTGAGTTATGCAACAGGTTTCAGTTTAGAAAAAGTGAAAACAAAAAGAAAAAAGCAATGGGTTAAAAACTGCATGAAAATTAGTTTTACATCTGCAACTAAGCCTTAGAAAATAATAATACTTGTATAGTATTCTTTAAGAGCCTTTTATTAAGAGTTATAGTCGGCGTTTTCGAGTGGTTAGTGTGTTGGCTTACTAAGACATGAGCCCAGGGTTCAAAGCCCAGCTGTGGCATCTAAAAAAAAAAAAACAATATGGAAAAATTATTTCTTTCTGCGACTACCTCTCAGCAGTCTTCTGGTACTGCGAGAGGCTAGGCCGTAACTCTGACACAGGGTTGTAATGACCAATTATGTATGTATGTATTAGGAGTTTAAAAAACTTAAATTCTTATGGATATTAACTGTCACTCACAGCTCATTGAACAGTTCACCGTTTTATAAGTTTTATAATCTGCTGAAGCTTTATTATCAGAAGGATGAATTTGCTCATTACTTTGTGTTTTGATTGTTGGCGGTTGTCCTTTTCTCATGTGTATATAGAAATCAATTTGTATGCTTTTAAAAATACTGCTTAGACGATTTGTTTAATATCTTAATTTATGACTTTAACTTACATAACCTTTAATGTGTTAAATTGTATTCATTAATTATGGCACTATTTTTAAGAAATATTTTTGATTATAACCCAAAATTCTTTGCCTATTTTTGGGCTTATAGATAAACAAATACACATCCCTTGCACATTGCTGACTACTTTAAGGCTTAATTCCTAACTTATGTCATTATTCTATTTATTTAACTGTTTTAAAAAATGTTAATATTTATTATGCCCGTATAACTTAATAAGCTTAGAAAATAATAATCTTTCTTAAGACTGCCTTAAACAGATTTCCTTTTTAACAGGCATTTTCACTTAACCAGCTTCTTTGATATTTATATGTATGGATGTATGTGTGTAGGTATGTTTTTATTTATATTTCTTTACTTGCTTGAGACATGTCTGTCAAGTGCTTTTATGCAATATTTTCATATTAAAGATGATTTTTTTTCTATGATTATATATAAAAATTTCTTATGCCAAGACATGATCTTGCAAATAATGTTGGTGGGTGGTTCATTAGAAAGCCAGGCTGGATACTTTATATAGTTAAAAATAAAACAAACAATTTTTATGCTGCACTCTTTTTTTTAAATATGAAAAATAAAATTAAAATAAAGTGCATAACAATGTTACGAGTATAAAGGATATGCTAAACTAAGTAGCAAACATTTTTATTTTTAAAAAAGTGAAACAATTTTTTTTCTTTTTTAATTTAGAGAAAAAAAAAAAAAAAAACAGTAGGGCTGCATAAAGGAAAAAAAACGTTTTTTTAAGTGAATAAGAGTGCGAGAACTGGTTTTTACAGGCCTGTACATACATACATACTTATAAAATGCTTATAAATTCATTACACAATAACTGTTTTTTTAAATGCATAAGTATGTGATACTTTCATGAAATGTACACATACATACCTACGGATACACACACATATGTACTAATACAACCCCGTAGACATTATTCTGGGATATTTTTTTATCTCGTATGTACAATATAACAAATAAATGGTTTGTTTGTAACCTTGTTATTGCAGTTGTTTAACAACTCTAGTTCTGCTAAATATATAACATTTATTTAATATTTAATACTAAATATTTGAATATTTTATCTTTCTATTGTACAAGTATAAAATTCGCGTGCCGCGGTGTTTGTTGTCAAACTCCTCCGAAGGAGTTCGATCGAGTTCCATGAAATTTTGAGTGTATATCCGGTAGGTCTAAGAAACACGAATATCTCCTTTTCATACACTTAATTGTTAAGGGTGACTCAAGGGACATTTTATTTATAAATAACGTACCAACTTTGAAGAAATCTTAAACTATATAGATCTGCCTACCGCAGAACACATACGGCTTACGTGTTTTTTTTTTAAAGTACTCCCAGAGGGCGGCGCAGGGGCTTATTCTCGCTATCCTCAACTATCAAACTGAAGTACCGAAAACCTCGGACAATTCGGTCATTATAACTATCAATAAGTCATACATTGACGTTAATAATCGTTGGGTGGTATCATATTCACCCCTACTGACCAAAATATTCAATGCTGAGTTTTGCAGTTCGGTGAAGAGTATCAATCAAACCTAAAAGGTCTGCACACTAATCTCTCGTGGCATAGTGGTTGAGCGCCTGCACAGAAACTCAAAGGAACGAGGTTCAAATCCCAGGGAAGGTGAAAAATAAAAAAATGAATTTGCGGTTTTTCTAAAATTATAATTTGAAAAAATAAGAGGTTCCCCCCCACCTCCAAGAAATCCATCTTCACGAAACCGCTCCCTGGCATTTCCAGCCTATTCCACGAAGAAAACGAATTATCAGGAGTATTGCGCCATCTTCTGGGAAGATATCAGCTAATCTACATAAAAAAGATGCTCACCACTCACATTCAACATCCAGATGGGGCAATTGCTGTGAAGGTGAAGGTATAACACTGGCCTTTGAATGATCAAGTTGACAGCAATTTGTCCCATTGACATAAGGCGCTTAACATTACTTCTTCACATCTATGTATCTATGTATATCTATATATTCAACATTCGAATACAATGCACTGCACTTAGTAGGGGTTTAATCCTGACTCAGGATTCCTGAGTATTGGTCTTAAATAAAAAAAAAAAAAATAGTTGTCCTTTGCGTCCACCTTAAAAAATAATAATAAAATTCTTCAAATAAATTTATGTATTACTTTTTAAAGAAGGTTTTTAGTTTAATGAAACTGGATATGAAAAAAAGGAGCTTGGCTTTTACTAATAACAGGTTGTGGCCGCCGTAATGTAATATGTACTGTGTTGGCTTACTAGACGAAAGGTCCAGCTCTGATATCTTGAAAGAAAGAAATATGAAAACCTGAAACCCTGTATCAGGGTTACGGTCTAGCTGTTCGCAGCACCCTTGTTTTGTGTGTTAATTTTTATCCATGAGTACCGGGACCTACAGTTGAGAAGCTTGTTCATGGCAACAAGTTACTCTCAGAGTTTTTGCCAAAAGACTACTAAGAAGTAGTCGATGAAAGAAATAATTTTTCTATATTTTTTTTCAAGATGTCAGAGCTGGGGTTTAAAACTTAAGCTCATATCTTAGTAAGCCAACACACAAACTACTAGACCAATGGCGACTACAAATTCTATTGGTTTAGAAAAAAAAAACAAGAACAGGTTAAAAAGTTTTCTATAAAAAAAAAAAATCATATAAGCACTTGACAAATATTATAGTGATCGGTTGAAACTGATTGATTTAAGAACCCATTAACTTTTAATAGAGAAATTTATAAACTTTCATTTCAATATATTCGAGTATATAGTTTTTTTTTTTTTGTAGTAAAAGTTTCAAGTTTTGTAAGTTAGCAAAAAAACAAATTTAATGCATTTAAATTGTTGTGGTTTGTGTTTCAAATTTAATGTCTTTTAGTTTTCCATTCTTTTACAAACGCAAAGAACCCACAAAATTATATTAAAATGAAGAAGAATGGTTTTTAAAGTGCTACACACATCACAATTAAAAAAAATGTTGCTCTAAAAAATAAATTAGAAGGTTTCTATTTCTAAATTTCGTTTAACTTTTAAAAGCAAAAAAGGAAAAACTGTTATAAAATATATCAAGTTTAATACTAAAAACCATATTACTAAGTTTGTTATTTAAACAAATTAAATTAAAAACTTTTAAATACATTTTTAAATAAAATTATAAGAAAGTAGTAAAAGTAAAATCTATTTAGCTAATTGTACCAAATTTGAAGACTCTTACTCTTGGGCGTGGCAACATAGACTGTGAACTGCAAACAAACACACATTAACTTTAAAATGTGAGGCATACATTTAAGCGTTTTATCATATTTTTGGGCGTCTACATCTAAATAATCTCTTCAAAATTCATTCAAAGGACTTACCAGTTTCATCTCTTTGATGTTGAGAGTAATTTAGTCAGTTTTATACATATATTTGTGTATATATATAGTTTATATATATTGCGATTAAAAAAAGTATTTCAACGCCTTAGAACACATTGCAATAAATTTTAAATTATTGCTTTTTATTCCCATAAGTATGCACTAAATTCGTAAGTCAATGCTATAGCTAACGACGTTGCCTCAAAGAATACTGGACATAATTTATAACAGTTTTATCAGCGTCTAGATTTTCAATTAGGACTTTATATGATATCTAAAAGTGAGTCCTATTTACCTAATTGCAAGCGTTTTTAAAATAACTAAACAATCAATATTTATAAAAATATCAATTTTAGAGGTGACACCATGATGGTCTTTCTTTAGTTTCAGCAGAATGGTGCCATAAGAACGCCAAACAATTTAGTTATTGCCTAAGCAATTTTTCGGGCGCGATTTGGCGATGTTAATTGGCCGCTTCGTTCTTGTGGTATAACGCCGTTGGATTATATTCTCTAGGGCTAAGTATTTGAAAGACCGGATTTACGTGAACAAACCACAAACAAGTGACGCTCTGAAAGATGTATTTCGCGCATTTCATTGACGAGATAAGCAAAGTTTTGTTGCAATATGTGGTACAAAATTTTGTGTAAAAGTTTACGCCCGCCTACGTGCTAGAAATGGAAATTTGCCAGACATCATATTCCATTTTTAATTCCTATATTTTTACTTTACATTGGTATCAATTAACCTGAATTAAAAAAGTGGTTTTTTTATGCAATCTATTTCCAAACCTCTAATTTGCCCATCCTTTATAAACCTCTTTATATCAAGAGCCAAAAAGTGTGACATACAAATGCATAAATCAAAACCTATGTTATAATTTTTTTTTTATTTATAGTTTTCTATTTAATTTATTCAAGAAGACTTCTAGATAAACTAACCAAATTTGTTTTAATTACTTACTTGAAAATCTAAAAGCTTTTTTTTTGCATTTAAGAATAATAAAACTCTATTCTATTACGAGTGTAAGAGAATAATTGTAGCAATCAACACGTTAACCACAAAATTTATTTAATTTTCTCTTATTTAGGCCTTAAAATTCTAGTTAAACAAAAATTTTTGTTTTTAATATTTCTGTTAAGGAAACAAACCTAAATATAGTCTTTAAATTTTAGCACTTTCAATTTAATTTTATGTATTTATTTTGACTGAAAATTCTTTTACTATTTTTTTAAGGTAAAACGTTTATAATTTGCCACATATACTGCGAAGAAAATTTAATGAATTTCATACTTTTTTTATGGAAATTTTATATTAGATATGTGTGTGTGTGTTTTTTCTAATTTTTAATATATAAAACTTAAAAATCTATAGGGAGCAAGTTTTTTGGCACCCTAAGGTATGCTTTAAAAAATGAAGTTTCTTTTGTCAATTAATCAACGCGTTTATTAACTCTTTTTGCAGGATGATACTTGTCATTACTTAAATATTTGTTAAAAAAAAAGAAAACTTGTTCGTCATTATTTTTTTTTAAATAAAAAATAACTCTAACAATGAACATTTTAATATTTCATTTTATTTTTTAACCCCCTTATGCATAAAGAATTATAACAGATTTTAAAATGCAATGTGAAAACATTTTAAGCCGTAAATCTTAAAATCCCTAAAAGTATGTTGTAATTTCTTTTTTAATAATGTCTACTTCTTTTGTTTATTTCAGGTAATTTTTAACAAACATGAAACAAACTTTTTAAGATCAAAAACACTTGTTTGCAGGTAAGAGACAGATATCTTAACTTTTAGAAGGTCTCTTTTCATGGGACCAAAGTGTTTTTTCTTAAGATAGAAAATTTTAAAACAATTTTTTTTAAACTTCAAAATTATTCTTTTCTCTTAGCGACAAATAATTTCCAATTTAAAGATTAATTTAAATAGTATTGTAAAATAAAACACAAAATTTTATATTTTAATTTATTAAAATAAAAAAAATAAAATTCTTGCCTGCACTAAGGCTCTTGCCTATAACTTCTCTTATATTTATAATATCTTAAGGTGTTTATGATTGTTGTCGCTATTGCTTAGCTTTAGGATTACAAGATTTTAAAAGAATAACAAAAGAATATGGAACTTGTTACAACAATTTTTTAAGACTTTGTTTACGACAAAACTGTATACCACCCACCAAAGTGTCCAACATAAATTGAATCGTTAACAAACTGTAAATATAATTTTATTTGAAAATGCCAAACACGTAAATCGTAAAAATAAGAAAAAAAAAAAAAAAAAAATAGAAAACAAAGACAGTACAACGTGAATCCCACCTTATTTAACACTTTGCCACACATACAGACATTTTCACGAATAATTTCCTAAAACTATGCTCCAAAAAAAGAACATAACCATAGAAATTCGTGCCATAGAATCAAATCAAATACCTGTGAGGTAATTGTGAATACAACTATAATACGTGTCTTACTGTTTTTGTTGGTATTATTTCTACTACAACTACACCTAATGCTGATTCTGCTGTTCTGGTTTTGTATTGTTGGCCTACAAATTTTTAGGCTTAACTGAACTGTAGGAGTTAGTGTTGTTAAAAACCACAAGGCATCATTTAGAAACCCATAGATATGAACTCATATGCAGGTGTATTTTTCACTTGCCTGCATCCACTTACCCAATCTTGTTAGTGGTTTCATTTGTAATTGTTGGTTTTGGTAAAAATTTTTTTTCGTGTGTTGAGAATGTGGCATTTAATAGTTTATGCCAGCAAGTAAATATTTAAAGGTCTACCACAATATTTTTTTAGAATAAATATTTTTAGGTAGTCTGCAGTAAAAAAGTAGAAAACTTAGGCAGTTAAAAAGCAATGTTTTGTTAATTAAAATCAAACCAAATGTATATTTTTTGTTAAATGTTTGTGGCCGTAATTTAGAATTAAAAATCTTTTTTTTTTTTCTTAATAATATGCAGACTCATATATAAAGTTTTTAGTATAGGATTTAATTTATAGCAACAAAATAATGAATATTTTTCAAAATTAAATTTGTCCAATTAAATTAAAATTATGTATTCCCAAAGTTCTGCACCAGTTTGTTTTGTGAATAACACCTACAAATATGCAGTGAATTTTTATAATACACAGCTGATTTTTCGAAAATTCATTAGAAACTATTTACGTACAATTAAACAAATTGCTTTAATTTGAAAGCACATGTGTATTAAAAAATTGCCTTAATTTATTTTATTTTTTATGCTATGTAGGATCCTATAAATAGGCAACGTAATTTAGCAATAAATAATCACATTTTTAACAAAGTATATTTGAAACTATTTGCCATATAAATGCAATATGTAACCAAGTGGGAGTAAACAGAATGCGTTTTAAATGTTTTGCATCACTAAAGCCTATAAATGGAAAATTTTTTTAATACTCAGAATTTAATTTTCACCATAATTAGTAAGTAGTACGAGTATTTTAGTAAAGAGTTCATATGTTAAACATGTTTTTTAAAATTAATTTTGAAAAATTTGTTTTTTTTTTTTAGAAAATTTTAAATTGTTTAAAGAACTTTCAATTAAAAATTATTTGTAAAGTCGACATTTAGGTTTACGATACATATCAGTACTTAAAAAGAATCTCTCTCATATTCAAAAATAACACCTGTTTGCTTTGTTTGTTAGTTTTTGTTAAAACCAATTCATGAAAACAGTAAATAAAAATAACTGTTGCTTTTCAGCGTAAATAACCAAGTAATGGTTTCATTTATCTGTATGGAAAAAAATTCACGAACATTCTTTTATGGGGTTTTAAAGGGTAATCTTTGAACATTATTCTCCAATCATTCACACCTCTCTGTTATTAAAATTTTATTTTAGAAAAGCGAAGCCATGTTAACGCTTGAATTTTGTTTATCTTTAAATGTCATACAAAAATTAAATGTCAACACATAATTTTTTTTTAAATCATGATAAAAGCGCACATAAATGTTTAGTTTATTTGTAAAATGTCAGCCTTAGCGTATGCTTTAAATGAGTATATGAGAAAAATTTATGAATCAAAGCCGACTTTATGTTACCAATGAGTAAAGTAGGAGAACTGCGTATGTGTGAGGCCTAAAATACCTACAAACTTTAAATAATTTTAGTTTTAGATTTGGATTTTAGATTTTAAAAACTGTTATTTATAACTGGATATATCTTCTTTTAAAAGAGGTCTGTTGAATTAAAAAAAGTTCCAGTTAGAATATCCGAATTTTTAAAGTTGATAGCGGCCATATTGTTATGATGACCATTTGCCAATTCACTCTGAAAAAGTCACTATTCAGTATAAATTTTGGCCAGCCAATTTCATTGATACATACCACACCATACTTGATGGTATAAAGTTGTAGTCACCGAGGTCTAGTGGCTTACTAAGTTGCAAACCCCAGCTCTGTTATCTTGGGGAAAACATATTTCTTTTGGCGTCTACCTCTTAGCAGTCTTCTGGCAAGAGCTCTGAGAGTAACTGATTGCCATGAAAAAGCTTCTCAAATCTGTCGTTCGGAGACGATTTTAACACTGTAGGTTTCGGTTCTCAAGAATAAAAATTAAGACCAGAGTGGGAAAATAAACAAAACTGAACGTTTGATTTCATTTTGTTTTATTCTTTACAATGAGTAAAACAAAAACAAAACAGAAACAGTGAGAATGATTGTTTATTTTATTTTATTTATTTTTATTTATTTTTTGTCCCATTTAATTTTGTAAATTGTTTATGTTTTGAGTACTACAAATACACTAACTCAAATGTGTGTAGGTACAACATAAAATTAATGAGAAGAAAAAGAAAAGAAGAAGAGAAAAAAGAGCAACTTATACGAATGTAGCGGAATAATAAAGCAAGCACAAGAGCGAGAAGCTAATTGGTTCATTTGCGCTCTTTCTCATTTATAAAGTATTTGTTTTGGTTTTGCTCATGTACAATACCATAAAAAAATTTTGAAAAGTTTATGACTTTGTTGTAACGTTTGCGAAATGTTTTGTTTTTAAATGATACAGACCCATACTATATGCAGTTCCAACAATGCCTTGACAATTGAATTGAGGGCATGGCCCTTAGAGGGGTTTTGTTAAGCAGAATTAATATAAAGTTTCAGTCATTAAATCGGTCGCCTATCTGTTAATAATATTCATGTGACAATCACTGAAATTCTAGTCGAAAAGATATTAATTTCTATCAATTGACTATTTCCAATCGCATCTGAGACCTTTGTATATGAGGTGTGAGAGAAATATACTCCTCCCTTTTTCTCTTCAGGTCACAATAGCAGACTACTACTAAAAATGGCTGTTAAAAGTAAACTCAACTGACAAGTGTTTGTTGACAAAAGTGGGTTTTACCTTTTACTTAAGTGTTGGAAATTAAGATAGATCAAAGACATATTGACTAGCCTTCAAATAAAAACGAAACCCTGACTGAACATTTGTCGCAATTGCAAGTTTCACTACTTTTATTATTGGCTGATATCTGAACTCAACATACTAGTTAAGTTGAGCTTAAACTGCAGTAATTTTCTCGTTTTTTAAAAACACACACAGAAGCGGATTACTTTGGAGTAATCCAATTTATTGCAACTACTGGCACAGACACACAAGTAGTTAACAGATGGTTCAGGTATATGCCGGTGAGCAAAATTCGGTTTTAGTCCTATTTTTTTATTGCTACAAACATTACTTTATGCACAATATGTGCACCCATGAATGGAGGATTTAAAAACTTCCTTTTACATTCTCATACACAAGAAGCAGTAAAAGAAATAAAAAAACTTGACTATAATAACCGTGTGAATCAAAAACAGTAGAAAGAGTGAAAAATAAACACCATAACTCGTGTTAATTTAAAGTTCATTTCTGATTAAAAATAATAAAAAAATATAACTGTTGCACATTTGCTTTTTATATTTTTTCGTTGTTGTTCTTTCACCTGACACATACAGACACACTAAAGGAAATACCATAGATGTCAACAACAAAAGTAAAATTAAATAGGAACACAAAAAAAAAGAAAGAAAAGACAACAAAGTAAAAGAACAACTTTTGTTATATTGAAGTGTCACAATGCATTGAAATGTCATGCAAAAACAACAGTGCAAACATTAATAAATAACTGTAAATAAGTGAAATAAATTGCAGAAAAAAGGTGAAAAAAATTTTTGAAAAATACTTGTACACGAGACAATTGCTCAGTACAAATGTCGTAATGATGGCAATAACAATAACATTTTGCACTTCATTAATTTCATTGACTGCTATGACGACGACCACTATTGTCACTACTTGTGTTGGTCATTCATTTTATTTTTCTCATTTTTTTTATTTTTTTGCTTCAAAAAAGCACTGTTGCTAGAAAACCTTCACAGGAAACATGTAGCAGTAGGAAAAAAGAACATTTCTCCTACACAATGTAGGTGAGCCATGCTGTTATAAAGTGAGGCGGACAATATACGAGGGTAGTTTAACTATGTTTTTTAACTGGACTATTGTGAAAATAATACAAAAAACAAATATCTGTTTTCGATTATAAAACCTTAATAACCATCACAAAATCTAAGATGAATTTTTTAAATAATACTTTGGCTGAAGAAATCTATTAAAATTTTATGATTGCCACTAATGTCAAACTGCTAGTAATACTACAAAACTAAAACTAAAAAAAAAACGATATTACATATTCTTTGGATAATTATGAGTATAGGGGGCTATAGCGCTTAAATACTATTGTTTTCTATATCATCAGTTACTGCAGCATATTGTCATGTTGGGAACATTCAGAGATTCAAATTATATAAATAGAACATCTCTCATCTGGGAAATCTTATTATCTAGAAAGAATTAATAAGATGGAAAAAGCCTGGTGTAAAAGTACTCCCATCGTGTTAAAAAAGACCATATTGACTAAATATTTTACAAATAAAATGAGACGCTGCTGGCTATACATTTTCGCATTTCAAAAGTAAAAATGAAAAAAAACTCGTAAAACACACATAAATCTACGATTTCGATGAAACTATTATTTCATTTTAATTCTCCGAAATTGCCATTATGAAACGAATGTCGCTTAAATGACTTACAGCCTGTTTATAGAACACAAATGGGCCAGCGCGTGAGAAATGAACGTTATCTGTAAGAAAAATTGTGATAAAAAATCAGCATATGAAAGGTATTGTGAATGGTCATCCGGCTTTAAATGTTGTACGAGCTGGGCTTTATTTGCATGGAAGTGTAAATCAATATGCAAAATACGCTATTACAAGCAGTACCCTTTGATGAGAACGTCGTAGAATTTGTATATTCGTACCATCCTCTACAATCACACTAACAGAGGCAGTATCAGCACAATCCTGATGACATGGATCTCTGAAAATTTTTTTTTATAACACAGATACAGATATTGAACATGTGACAGCCTTGCCAAAACGGTGTTTTGGAAGGGACTAAATGGCTAACCCGATATATTAAAGTGCTTATCGGCAACACTATGTACACCACAACGTACCTTAATATTTTTTACAATAAGAGACACCTGCTGGGTTTTAGCGGTTGAGGACTATCAAAACCCTGGCAGCATTTGTTGTAATACACAGTGAAATATCACTTGTTCCCAAGATAAAATACTAGACCACGTAGAGTCAGTTTAAGTTAAGGTATATAGGAAGTTTATGATTAGTGATTGTATTTACATAATGAAAGAGATAAAGGAGAGTACAAAACTATCATTCTGAAGGTATCTTTCTGAAAGTACTCTTTCCCCTTCTTATTTTAAGAATATTTAGAATATTCATAATATGGGTATATTATATGTGTAATCACACAGTGCTCGGTAATTGCCTCTAGTTTTCTTTTTTTACTTTTTTTACTTTTTTTATCTGACACTAATTCTCCGGAGTGTATACCCCTACTGATGCGTGCATTGTATAGGAACTGAGAATTTTTTTTTATATTTTTTTAAAGCGCCTTACAAATGAGACGGAGAGAAGTAACTATCAATTTGATAACTCAAAGACCAGTGTTAGACGTTCAACTTTGAATGATCAACTGCACTTGCTCCATCTGTCGCTGCATTTCGACTCTGAACTGGTGAGCATTTCCTCCTGATCATTCATTTTTTAAATGGCTGGTGAAAGAGTGGAATGTCAGGTGGAGGTGTTTCTTATAGATGGACTTCTTGTAAGAGAGAGAGGGGGGGGGGGGAACTATAGTTTTTTTAAATTAAAACCCAGAAAACCGCAGTATTTTATTCTTAAATTTTTCATCTTTGCTGGGGTTTGAACCTTTGCTGTCTGCGGTTAAAATCGAGGGTATTGTAGGTAACTGGGAGTCTATTCAAAAGCAGGAAGGCAACATATGTCTAAATGGTCACGGGGTATGTTATTCTTAACTTTAGCTGCATGCTGTACTTCTTTTAAATCCATGGTCGCGTCTACCTCTAAACCTATAAGATATACTTATATTGTAGTATCCATTATTATCTAAACGCTCCATTTGTTCCAAAACAACCCTACAACGAGTTAGTAGCTTTGCTCTGCTGTTTAGATTTCAAATAAGGCAACCCAAGAAAATGAAGGGAAGTGAAGTCCCAGAACTGTTGGCCTCTAAAGGTGACCTCCGATCTACTTATTTTGTTTAAGGTACTCCAAACTACCTAGCCTATACACTTCCGCCTTCTGAGGTTTACACCTAAGACACTAAAGGCCAGAATATGTCAGTAGAATGGTTTATTTATTATATTCATACGAGTATATTTTATATAAAGAAATCCAAGTATATGGAGAACAATATCACACTGAGGACCATCATAAAAATATATATAAAAAAAACAAAATTGTTTTGAAAACTAATGAAAACAAAGTTTGTGATGTTTTCCTTATCGATATGCGCATCTTTATTAACTCGTGTTATGCACTTTTTTTTGTTCATTATCCTTCAGAAGATTCGTCGGATGTCGTTTTACTAAAAGTTAAAAAATCCAAAAAAGTATTCTCATTTCATTGAAAAAAAAAATATGTTATGGTGTAGGGTATCTTATCTTAAGAAACTAAGTATAACGTTTTTTTTTTTTTATTTAACATGCATAATTAATTAAAAATGTTATTGTTGTTGCTGTTCTTTATTGTAAATCGTTTTTGTTCTTTTTTAAGGATTTCTTTTACGAAAGTATATAGTCCGCCTTCCGTTTGCAATATCCGTTTCCGTTGAAGAAATTAAAACAGATTTAGATTTGCTTCATAGCATTAAAAGTGACTACGAAGTATGCAATTTTTATTCTTTAAAATTTCAACGCAAAACTTTTAAATGATAAATAAGTACTTTTATGGTACATTCCATAAAATCCTATGACTAAGAGATTAAAACACATTTAATAAAAAGAAATAAGAGGGCTTATGTACGTAAAAGTATCTTTTCGGAATATTTTTTCAAGATTACTTAAATTTGTTCCTGATAAATGCCTTTTTAATATGTTCTAATAAAAATTCTGAACAATTCTTAATATTGTGGTTAAACACTAAAATGTACTTTTAGGGTACTTTTTGGAAAATAGTTGTATTAAGATGGCTAAGTTTGTTAATTTAATCCTAATTCAAAATTTGAAAAGCTTAAAATTGAAAGGACGTATATATTTTTTATAGAACTCGGTACTTTTTTATTTACAATTCATGAATGTACTACCAGGAGTAACAATTTAAAGTCAATGCGAGTATTTATTTGCTTTCTAATTATAGTTCTTTTAAATCCTAAATTGCCATTTATTTTTGCTTAAATGGATTTTTTTGGTTAATTTTTTAAACTCAGCTGTAGGAAAGTATATATATCAAATTAATTTCTGTAAAATTTTGTTCTGTTTTCACTATATTGTTTCTCCATTTTTAAATAAATTACTATTTAAAAAAAAAAAAATACTACCTAAAAATGGAATCACCTTAGGTGCAATAGTACTTATACGAGAAAATAGTGGCCTTGCATTCTTTGAAAATAAGTTTTCTGGCTTATATAAAGAGTATTCTAAAATTAAGCAAGATTTGATTTTGTCGCCATTTTGGTAGTAAGTTAATGGCAACCCCGAAAAAACAACAGTTAAAAAAGTACTTTTTATATATACAAGTTTGAGTTTTTTTGTGTATACACTTCAGTTTGCTTCTTCCATTTTATAGTTACACACAATTTACTTGATTCTTTTTTATTTCAAGTATATAATATTCTTTAGTGATGATGCATACATTCAGAAGCTTATCTTCTAGCTAAACCTTCATTTTCCATCGTAATAATTAATTATTACTTTTTTTTATATAAATCTTGATGTTGGCTTTTTTGTTTCTTTAGCTAAACTATATAAATTATTCACTTAGAAATGATAATCTTACTTATACCTAATAATACAGTAATAATCATAATTTCACCTAAAAGTATACTAAAATATGGTATCTTATAAAATTCAATGTGGAAAAAAACACAGAAACGAACATTATATAAGTTGGTAAAACAATAAATTTTACTTACTGAGCAATGACAACTGTGTACAAATGTGATAACAACAACATCTAAGCACACACAGCCTTACATATAGTTTTAAATGTATGAACTCTAATGGCTTAAACTTAACAAAAATGGTCTAAACACCCGCAATATAGTCCACTGGACTTAAAAGTAAACTCATACTTAAAGATGTCAACAGAACACTTTAACGAAATTATGTTGCAAAAAGCGAAAGATATCACAATTTAATAGGCTTTCATTACACTGTATAACACAATATAGCATACATTTAGGAGAAAATAAAGCAAGAAAAACCCTTATTTAAGTTTTAAAATTAAAATGATTTTATAGCGATTTATTAATTTCAAATAAAACCTTAAGTTTCAAATTTTTACTCTAAATTTAAAAAACACTGTTGCACTGTATTTTAATGCAGAGCAACAATTTTCATTTTTTTAACACTGCCCTGAAATAACCATGCAGGCCCAGTGCAAAATATATGCCATTATAAGCCGCTTCAGAATGTGTCTGTGTGTGTAAGTGTTACATTTCCAACTAAATGAGTGTATAATAATGTTTAAACAGCATACATTTAGGCTTAAGGCAGAACAGACAATCGTGCTTAGAATTGTCATGCACATACAGCATCAGCATTTAATTTGAGTTTCATATATTCTTTACATATAACACACTAGAGATTAATATTTTCTAAATGTATGTATATTAAACACAAATGTTCTCATAGTCATACATACACTTACATACATATATACAAATATCTTTAATTATAGGAATTTATTAATACATTTTAGGTATGGGTATGAGTATGGTGTTCGTGTATTTCAGCAATCGCTTGCTGTATTAATAATGTAGATCTTTAAAATTCGTTCTGCTTTTCTTTTCTTAACAGAAATTCAATTAATATTCTTGGCAAATGATTTTTCCAAAAATTTGTCTCTGTAGATAATTGTAATTGTTATGCAGGTAACTATAGCATACATTTAGGGATTTGAAATAATTGGCCATATAAGAAAGGTTAAATTAATTAATTCGGTTAAAGAGAACTTGCACGAAGAGGCGTGAGGAAATTTAATTAAAAAAAAAGATAATGTCAGTTATTATTTTCGTACATATTACATATTAACAGCCTAAAAGTATGCAATATATATAGTAAAAACACTTTATTAACATATTATATATAAGCAGTAATAAGAAACAGTTTTATGTCCTCAAATTTTAAAAACTTTAAGAGCTTTGAACAGTTTCATCTAAAAAAAATTAAAGAAATTATAGTGCCAATTTGCAAAATATTCTTTACTTTTCCAGTAATATGGTTCCAGTATGCTTTGCAGAATATATGAATTTTTAGATTTTTTTAAACCTCTCAAAAATATAATATACAAACTGTAACTGTTATTCTGTAACTCTCCTAAGCTAAAACTATATCGCTAAAAAATTATAAACTTTATTTAGGACTTTTTTTCTACGAACAGAACTCTTGAACGCTTATTGTAATTTAAAAACTTTTTGCCTTTTGTCTCTAAACTTTCTAATTTTATATATTCTAACGCCCAGCCTGTTTCAAAACCCAAAATTTTAGCATTTTAGCTTAAGAGAATTACAGAATAAGGCCCCAGAATATTAAAATATACAGAAATTTGTTTCCTTTTTTATTTAAAGTTGGGCCTCGATTATCGGGTTGCGCCGATTAACCGTGATGGCCAAAGATCAGTCTATTGTTTTTTGTTTGCAATGTTTTCAAATTCTTTGCTTTGATTAACCGTGATAACCTCTATTATCCGTGATGAAAACGGGGAATTCCCTAGTTTGTATACAATAAGTCAGAAGCATTTACAAGTGATTGGTATAATTTTGAAATGTGAGAAGTGCGGGAGGTTAGATCTAAATATATTTAGTTTGGCATCGTTACCAGTGGTAAAAAGACAAAGAAATGTTTTAAATATTGAACATAAAGTTAAAATAAATTACGAGAATTCAAAAAATAATGTGACCGGACCGGACCGTTTATGACATTGCTATCTTGAATTAATTTTTTTTGAGTAAAGTTGTACACCAATGTTCACTCGTTAAATAATAAAAATATTAAAAAAAAAACTGTAAAATCAAAATTGTTATTCGATTAACCGTAAAAGTCGATTATCCGTAAAGCTTCTGGTCCCGACCATTACGGATAATCGTGGCCCGACTGTATTTTCATTTAAATATTCGATTTATGTAACTAGAGATTTAAATATACCACATATTATTATACAAAATATACAAATTGTTATAGGAAATGCAAAATCAAAAAAAGGGGAATCACCGGATTTAGGTTTAGATAAATGAAGACATATAAAAGCGGCACAGGGTATAGATGTAAAGTGCGGTTGCTAGAGGTAAAACACGGATAGTAGAGGGGAAAAAATAAATGAACCGCCTGCCGGTTAATAGATGTAACCGATTAATAGAGGCCCGATTAATCGAGGTTTAACTGTAATTTATTTGCTTAACAGAAGACAACATTAACGATATAAGAAGGATCATAATATAGGCCTAAAAATTGTGCTAGTCGGCAAAAGTTTAGAACCAAAAAACATCCTCTAAACTTTCATTGTTTTTAACGTGACGACTATGGCAATATTTCATCTGCTTAGCTGGAAAGAAATCTTGGCAAAGATAAAACCAATATGCTTTTTTAAAGCCCATATTGCAACTAAACAATATACCGCCCTTTCTAAAATATTTCATGTACATTTTTTTAAAACCCTATTTTTAAATTAAAAAAAAGAGAGAAAAACATTGTTAAAATCAGCTCGTATTTGTATAGTCCTTGAAAATGTGTTTTTTATATGTATATGTATGTACGTATGTTATGAGCGAGCAGATAAGTGGCTATTATTGCATACACACGTAATTCTCTACACTTTAATATGTACATATAGATTTAAATAAATGGCCATTATGTGATAGCCATTTTAAAAATACAATAATACTCACACAGTGATAACTAATAAGTTGTTCTCAATGTTTGTTTAAGTGTGTACGTTAAATGTTTGAACAAATGAGTGTGCTTCAGTGAATGTGTCCGAATGTACGTACATGAAATCTAATTGTTATTATCCTTTACACATTCTCATCATCATGTGCAATTGTTGTCAGTTGTAGGCTGAAATATGTTATAAAACACCATAGATTTCTATATGTTTTACAATGTTCATACATATTAACTATTACACAAAAAAAAAAAAAAAAACAAAAAAACAAAACTGCCATTTAAGTTGAAATTGAGTTACATATCCTACTGGCCAGAAACCAGAAATAGTATCGAAGCAATTAGTACTTTAAATTAAATTTGTGAAGTGCAATATATTTGTGTTTTTTTTTTCTGCGGTAGGAGAGATACGAGTAATAAAGAGAAATAATTGTGCTGGTGATGAATACTTTATGGTTTTTGGGCACTTTAAAATGAAATATATTTTTTAACATCATGTATAATTTTAAAAGTGGTTTTATTAGAATAAAATTAATTTTTTTTATAAATTTTTATAATTAAAAAAGAAAAAAATACTAATAACATCCTAAAAGTAGGCAGCAAATTACAGTGAATTTTACTGGAGTGATATTATGGCAAAAAGCAGAAAATAAAAGCTTCTATATACGTGAAAAAATATTTTTAGAAAGTATTATTTAATTCGTTAAATATAAATATGGAAAAACAATAGTTAATTTCTGAACTATTTCATATCCATATTTTTGTATATTAGAAATCTTTTTGTCTGTTTGTTTCTCACTCAATCACGCTTAAACGACTGAACCGGTTTTGTTGAAATTTGGAACATACATATGTATGTAGATAGACTCAGCTATCGAAAGTGCAAGAGGGCATGTTTTTATTTTAAATTGAACCTAGGCGTGGTACCTCCCACACAAACTAAATGCTGATTTTTGTATATATTGAGAATGGTAAAGCTAAAGTTTTTGAATTGGCGTTGAATGACTTCATGGTCAAGGCAAGTTATCAGTCAGAAAGTTGGCGGAATTGGACAAAGGGCGTGGCACCTCCATACAAACTAAATATTGATTTTTGTGTATCTTTAAAAAGATTAAAGCTAAAGTTTCTAAATTAAGTTTGAACGACTTCACAGTGAAGGAAAATCATTAGTTAGATAGGCGGAATTGAACAAGTAGGCGTGGCAGCTCACATAAAAACTAAATTCTGATTTTTGTATATCTTGAGAATTGTTGAAACTAAAAATGTAATTGATTTCGTAGTCAATAAAAATTCTCTGCAAGAAAAAGGGCGGGTAATTAGGTGTGGTCCGTCCCATATAAACTAACTACTGACTTCTGTACACTTTGAGATCGTTTAGAGCTAAAGTTTCTAAATTTGGTCTGAATTACTTCGTAGTCACTAAAAATCATCAGTCAAAAATGTTGAAAAATGATTTCGTAGTCAATAAAAATCATCAACAGGACAAAGAACAGACAAGTAGGCGTGGTACCTCCTACACAAAACAACTAATGACTTCTGTATATATTGAGATCATTTAAAGCTGAAGTTTCTGAATTTGGTCTGAATTATTTTGTAGTCACTAAAAATCAGCAGTCAAAAAGTTAGGGCAAAGGGTAGTGTTAGGGTTTTTATAAATAATCCTAAAATATATTTCTATTTTATTTAAAGTATTACATACTGAAAACGCTCACCATTCACATTCAAAATCCACCGACAGATGAGGCAATTGCTGTTTGATCATTCAAGGGTGAAGGTATAACACTGGCCCTTGAGTGGTCAAATTGACAGCAACTTGTATTATCAACAAAAAAGGCGCATAATATACAAATATCTATAAAAAAAATCTCTATCAACTATCTTCACATTCCAATACAATGCACTGCATGAGTAGGGGATTACCACTGAGTATTGGTCTTAATAAAAAAAAAATATTAAATAAGTCAGAAAAAATTCTTTAACAGCTACATATTGTACTACTTTTTATATATTATTTTGTTTAAAATGCCTAAAATTCCCAGCGGTTTCTTTAGGGGCTACATATAGGATGGGTTACCCTAAGTTTTCTGTCCGAAAGTGTTTATATAATTCTATTAATATTATTTTTGTAAAGAAATTTAAAATACGTTTAAGAAAAACACTCTATAAACTTTTTTCTAGTTGTTGATTTTGTTTTCTTCTTTTAAAATATGCTTAAAATATTTCTATTATTTCATCTTTCGTTTTAAAATTCTCTATTATTTTATTATCTCTTGTTCTAAATTACTTATCATAAATAAGGAATTTACTATAAATTATTTAATAGTATTTCTTCGTTAACTTACTTAAAACTCTGTTAAGTATGCTGCGTGAATTTATTACGTTTTTGCTTCATTTCTCTTAATAATAAATTGCCTTAAAACGTGCACTTTAAGGAAATCAATAGACAAACAATTTAATTTTATAATAAACAAAATGTAAGTTTATGTACATGTTGTTTGTTTTCAAAAAAAAAAAAAAAGATAAATTTTCTAAGAAATTTTTCAAATATTTTTAAATGAAACTTTTTGGATAATGCTGAAAGTATACACCAAAAATACTATAGAGAAAATATTGTGAAAAAGAGAATTACATTGAGACGTGACAGGAATTGTGCGTCTATTTATTCATTATTATAAATTGTTTTTTTTTAAACAAAATGATGGGTGTTAGCTGTTTAACAAGCAGCCCTGCCTATTTTAAAAATTAAAATACGAATACTGGTTTTAATTTTTATATTTTTGTGTTGTGTTGAAAAGGCATACAGGTGTCACAAAGCAATTATTTTATTTGTACTTAATGTGGAGATTGCTTGAATCTACTTTTTAATAATTTTTTTCTGTATTATCTGAAGAAATAATTATTTTTTCCTTTCATAAAGAACGGAGTTGACTTTAGTTTTATTATCCTTAAAATAATGTTTAATTTTTGTATTGTAATCCCCATTAAAACGTATCATGTATTTTTATATATATATATTATATTTTTATTTTTGTACTTTTTACAAAATATTCATCACACATTTCAATTCAATTGCTCTTAAAATAGACTATAAAATTTTTTATTTTTATTTTATAAAAATTTTTCAACTTCGAACTCTTTTCTTTAACCTTTAGCTGTTGGAGATAAAATTCCATATGTATGCATGTGTTTCCTATTTTAATAACAAATTTCAGAAACGAAAATAAAATAAAATAAACGCAGTACAATTGTTTTACATATAATTTGATTTCAATGTTAAAAGCGTATGTGTCTAGCATCTTATATAGACTTTTTAAAGGCTAAATAAAGAAAAAAAAAAAAAAAAGAAGAATGAAATTATTCTGCAAGCATTTTTCGCCTTTGGAAACAAGTGTATAAGCAAAAAGCAAAAATAACAGGAAATCCAGAATGCCACAGTGCAGCACATGTAAAGAAACATAAAAACGCCCACCTTGATAAACATTATAAATGTCTAACGTGTATAAAAGAAACAAAATTATACATTTTTATATGTACTCTCTTCAAAAAAATGAAAAATAAAACGTGCTAAGGTTTTAAGGGCTTGTGTGGCAGGGTAAAGCTTAAATATCAGAATATATCCTAAAAACTGTAGACCATTTTTGTTCATTTTTCGCCAATTAATTTAATTTATTTATCAAAAATATATTTTAAAATCTAACTAACATTTAAAATACGCCCAATGCTGTAAAAATCAACAATCTTTTTGTTGCACATTTTATGATAAAATTGGAAATGTTGTATCAAACCATTTTGTTTGAATCTATATATAGTAATTATAAATATTTAAGGCCTCGTTTTAGGCAATAACTAAATTTGCATATTTTTGTTTAGACAAGTGGCATAAAGGTTGAAACAAACCAAAAAGTTTTATAATATTATTTTTATTTTTAATTTAATTTTTTTTAGCATACATATCTTGAGGCATTTAAAGACTTGAATATTGACACTAACCGTATTAAAGCATATAAGAAAAAATTCATTTTTATAAATATTTTCTGTATTGTTTTTCTTTCTTACATTGATATATGTATACTTATACATTTACCAATCTTAAGATTTAATATTTTCAACTATTGTATACTTTTAGGAGGATACTTATTTTGTTATCAAAATGAATAAAGCATGCTTCAAGGTAAATACTATTTACTTTTTGCTGAAAGCATATCAGTCAATCCTATATACATATATTTTTTAAGATTCTAATTGTTTCAGTTCGTTGAACTTTTTCTTCCCATAGGCTTTAAACTACAGATTGCCTTAAAGCATACCTTAAAATTTATAGTGTTGACAATTTCCGGCTGCATCTTTTATTACCTAATAATAATCCTCGTATGTTATGACATTTCCCTGAATATTTTTAGTTAAAACAAAACTTTATTTATTCGTTTTTCAATTATAAATATTACTGCCTAAAGACCTAAAAATCAGCAACAAAAACAAACTTTTGCTCTCTATACAATTTGCCATTAATTTGATAGACGATATGAAATAGAATTTGTTTTGAGATATAAAAATGACAGAAGAAAGAAATATTAAGAGTTTCTTTATACGTACAAGTGCTACTCTATATTTAATATGACATTTTTTTAACTCATTATCGAAGTGCTTAATTCAAGTCAAAATCAGTTAAAATTCTTTTAATGTAAGCAAAACCTTATGGCCATCGTTAAGTCCATAAAGCAACAGGGAATAATGTATTGCACTTGTGATCTAATGACTTTGACTGAAACTTTGTTACTTTGTAAAGCTCATATTTACAACACCTAAGTTCTCATCTGAGTTTTATATTAAAAGCGCACTCACATAGACTCAGATAGTTTGATTACAAATCCAATTTAATTTTTATTGTTTTTGCCTGAGCGCAGTTGAAAATATAATTTTTTCTGTTTTCAAAATTATTGCCATCTGAGTCGTAACTGTTATTATCTGTTATTATCAGTTGAGAACTTAGGTGGTGTAAATATAGCTTAAATGAAATTAATATTTTTCTGTTCTTTTATTAAAAACTTGTATTTAGACAAATTTTTGATAAATATTTTGAAGACTATTCTTAAATGTTTTTATTTTTCCCTAAAAATATGTTTTATTTTTAAATATAGGGAGCACTTTAGGCTTAAGGTTATACTGGACATTCCAAATAGTTAGTTTCTTCATCTTTTGTTACACATTAAGAAATGATAAATATTTTTAAATTCTGCCACCTGTATATTTAATTTTGGCCTGCTTTCTCTTTGCAAAAAATAAAAACAAGTACTTACTTACAGATAAAGTACTCTTGCCTGAATGTATGTGGTCCCTTGAAAACGAAATCTAAAATTCATTTTACTAAATTCTAGAAAAAAAGTATTGTATGTACTTTTACCTAAAAGTATGCTGTTCTCTGTAAAACAATGCATTTATATCCTCTTTCTCAGATTAAAACATATAAAAATGCGCTTTATTATCTTGTTTGCCTGGGCAACAATACAGGGACAAGGTTAATGAAAACTTCACACGTATTCGCCCTAAAAAATAAATACTCATACCAAATACATTAAAAGTTGAAATGTGTGCATTAGTAAGAGTGCAATCCCAACTATTTGCTGGTACAGTAAAGTAAGTGATAAAAATTTCTGCATGTAAGCGCATAGAACTTTAATTTTTGTGTGTGAGACTGTGTGTGTTTGTGTGATGTAAGAAAGAAAGAAATAAAGAGAGAAAGTGTGTACTCAAGTCTTTTTCTATCTTTATTTCTCTTTAAATAAAAAAAAAAATATAAATTTTTTTTAATATAAAATAAAAGCTTCTAAGCCAATAAAAAGAGCAGCTGTGTAATGTTTTATAAAGATTTAATTTTTATAAATAAAAATTTTTTATGATTTTTATTTTTGTTTACAATAAAAAAACAATAAAACACACCAATAACACTACAAATAAAAGCTTTGTGTATCTTCTTTTTTATATTGCGTTGTTATTTTTCTACGTTTTAAAACCTATATGTACGTGTTTGAACGTGAAAGGTGTAATGGTAGAGAATCTAAATGAAATAAAATTTCTTGCTTTTCGTTTTTCTGCTCAAAAGGACTTTAGATTCTTTCTATACCTCGTTTACTCACAATTTCACAACGAAAGTAAATATTTTAAGACACAAGAAAGCATAAGAAATAGTATGAGAAAGTTAAAAAGCTTCTGTCAATTGTACTATTTTTAGCTACAAAGTTTTTATATAAGATTGTCTGTCAGTGATAGCAGTCGATTGGCAAAAATAAAGATTTTATCGAGTGTTGCTTTAGCTGCATGCAAATATCGATATCGAGAACTATGATTTGACAGCTGAGAATGCTAGTTAGGTTTGACAAGTCTTCATGAATCTTTTAACGTTTAATCAACGCATAAAAATTGTGGAAATTTGTTTAAACAAAAAAGTTTGTTTAAGTTTAAAAAAGATGTTTTAAGTTCAACATAATCCGCCTTTTGATAATAATCTTTTGAATAAATGGAAAATTTCATATAAAGATTTTTGCTAACATTTTGTGCAAGAATTGATTTCAAACGACAATCGTTTGTCTTGTATTTTCGTTGATTAATCATTTGAAATTGGTCGTAGATTTGTGTTTAGTGATGGAGGCCATTTTTAGTTAAATGGCTAAGGCAATAAACTAAATTGAAATACCAATACTATAATAAAATGAATTGTTAGATGCGATTTACACAATGGCAACATCATCGGTTGTTATTTTAATCAAAATGAGTTGCCGTTACAGTGAACGGCGAGCGGTATAAAGCAATTGTGGCAGATTATGAATTGTATTCAACTAAACGTTAATGAGATTTGGTGCCCTCTTTTCTTTAATTTAACGCTTCTGTATCTATATCAAGTAACTAGTTTATGCAGACAAATCTGTAACTTTTAAAGTATCTACTTGCATGAAAATCCAATTCCGAAAATTGGTCAGGTCAAACGAATCGTACCACTCGTAGTTGAGCAGTTAAGTTATGATTAAAGACCGGTTAATATTTACAAATATTTTCAAATATTAAAATGATGAATTACATTTCTTACGAGCTTGTCAGGCCTTGAGAAACTATCAATTATATAATCCGGGAAAAGAAAATTGTATTGGCCAGGACAAATGGTGTTGTATTTGATTATTTTAATACCAAGTTGTAAAAACGGTGTTAGTTAACGGAGCAATGGATATACAACTTCTGAAATTCAATGCCATATTTTCTGGACTTTAGAAAACTTTGCTGCACGTATATTATAACAGGCATCATTGATGGCCTTTACTAGCGAGTTAGCTTTAATCAATACTTTTTGAATTGCCACACATTACCACCGGTCCCTATAGCTCTTGGAATCCAGAGTAGCGAGGCGTATACCTTTGGTAAGTCCTTGCAAATTATATTTCATAATATGACACCATTTCACTGGTCTATTGCTTTTGTATTAATTTTAAAGCAAGCAAGATGCCCAGGCGCATATTTTCCTTGGGTCAAACAGCTTCTGTCATTAAAAACGTCTACTTGATAAATATTATCAAAAGAGATTTTAGTCGTGCATTAGTTTTTGAGGGCAACCTGAGGATTTCAACTGGACTTTTGATCAGGCAGAATACAGAAATAGCGGGATGTATACCTTTGGAAAGCCTTCGCAAATTATTTTGCTTCATATGGCAACCATTCACTGGTCTATTGCTTTTGTATTCCTTTTAAAGCAAGCAAGATCCAGAGGCGGATATTTTTCTTGGGCTGGACAGTTTTTTGTCTTTAAAAACCTCTACTTGATAAGTATGATCAAAAGAGATTTTAGTAGTGCATTAGATTTTTTAGGGCAACCTGAGGATTTTACGGGTTTTCTTTACCAGGCACTGCAAACTCAATGAATATTTAAATAGAACAGGAGTTGTTTCGAGTAGCTTGTGTAGATTCTGTGAAGACGCAAATGAGTTATCACAACACATACTAGGCACTTGTGTAATATTGAATCAAAGAAGAAAGAGCCATCTTTGTGATAATAAAATATCGGATAGGGAACCGTTAATGTTAGCATCTGGCGATATTTTAAATTTCGTCAATGTGACGAAATTAGAGGCGATACTATAAAACCCTAGTTGCGTTGAGGGCTGTACAATAGATCTTTAGGTCGAAGTACTTTTATTACCTCATATATGAGTGAATACTTGGAAGCAGATATATTTTTATTATAGCGCGAGTAAAAACCGTGACCAACTTCACACTTTATTTTCTTACACTATCTCCATCATTTTAAAATATAAATGATTTTATTTTTATTTTTTCACATTTCTTTTATTCATTATTTCTACAAGAGCATCATTATTGTGTAATAATAGGGTATAAGATGTTAAACAATAGTTGAAAAAAGACAACATAATTGACAAAGAAATACATACAAATTGGAAAAGTATTTTTGAACGAACAGCTTTAATATAAAAGACAAAAAAAAACTTAAAATATGTAAATTGTTGATAATGACTATGAATGACAATAATATTTTTTATTTCAAAGAAAAATAGTCTTCTAGCATCAAACAAATAATAATATTTATGTTTAAAATTAACGCAATTTATGTCATTAAAAATAAATTAAAAACAATCGTATTTATTAAGAGTAAAAATATGTTTTAAAGCATAATTAAAAAAAAAATTTTAATTATTTTTAACTATTTAAAAAAACATATTTTAAATTTTTTATGCCTAAAAAGCTGCACTGGAAAAACACCTTTAAAAGTCGTGGTTACACAATTTTAATTTCATCCTTAGGCCTTAAGAATTCAGGCAGGATGTAGAAAAATAAGAAAAAGTAAAATTGTAAAATTTGCACTACTTTTGTTTTTAATGAGGCCAACATTTGGGGGATGACCCCTACTCATGCAGTACATTGTGCTGGCCTAGGAAAATAGGCATAGAATTAGCTTTCATAACGCAATTTTACGTGTGTTTCTGTAAGTGGATCTGTTTATATTTCTCTTAACGATACTGCAAAAGATTTAAAAACTGCATAATTTTTTCCAGTATTCCTGCTTATCATCAAAGTTTTGCCATTTCTATATGATAACTTTTCTTATGTTGATTTTTAATTCTGGTTTTTCGACCTTTATATTTAATGTAATGAAATATAAATATTATATTTATTTAAATAAATATCCTGAAGACGCTACACGCAGGAGTAGCGAAATATTGATAATTAAATAAAAGTTTTTATTTAAAAAAAGACCTTGAGAGCTTGAGAACTTCATTACTTTTTCTTATGTTGTTAATCTTGTCTCTTTTGGATAAAGAAGAGTCATGAAATATAAAATTTAAGTTATTTGGTTTTTGTGTATATCACACTTTTAGTTTGGATGAAGAAATGATGGTGCACATGAATCTCACTGACAAATCTGGTTACTTTGGCCAAGGGTACCGTTTGCCTTATGTGAAATAACGTAATTAGCTTATTCTCATTTCGGTATAATTTTTCTAGACTTTCTCATGTCTTTCTTCAAATCTTTCGAAGATGAAACGTCGTCTGCGAGTGCACTTTTCAATCGCAAATTACGAATGAAATTCTAATCTAACCTATCACTCTGGCAAAAATGCACTTTTGTGTTTTATTTTAGTGAAGAATGATGAACCACGTCATCACCCGTACACAAGTACTTTGCGGCAACGAACGCTATGAACCAAAAAAGTCGCTACGAGTCCTGCCATAAACAGCTCGTTTAAGATTTAGTTTTGGTCTTAGAATCAATAGGATATTAAATATGTCTTTTATCTCTTATTTTTTATTTTAATCAAATATAAAAAGAAAACGATTCTAAAGCATAATTTTAATCTTAAAATGTCACACTCTTTTAATTCAGAAGAAAGAAACTTTATTACTTTCTTTAATAATTTTTCCTATTTTTATATTCTAAATGTAAAAATTACTAGGTTTTATTTTATTGTAATTGGTATTTTATTGAATTTTATTATTTCCAATAATAATTTTTTTCATTTTCTAAAGGTTTTGGGTATAGAAGTTTGTACTTGAAAAACTGAACAAGTAGGTTTTCTTGAAATTTTTAAGTTATAATTTTTGTTGTGGTTTTAATAATCCAATTTTGTAAAAAACCATTTTATTAAAAAATTAATTTTATTTGTTTGGTTTTTAAAAGGGACTGAAACCATTTTTTTTTAACTTAAATTTGCATTACAATTGATATAATTGGATTTTTAGGTTATAAAAACTCTTTTATTATATACTGCCTACATTTAGGCTTAAAAACTTTTACAAAATGATGCTGCGTAGTTGGTCTATACAATAATTTTTAATTACTTTTATAACTACCAGAAAAGTTAATTATACCCCAAGTCGATTAAATGTAAACATTGTTTGAATAAAAAAAATATAGCATACTTTTTGGCTGTTTTCGTTAGCAAATTTAAAATCCTGTTGTTGTTAAGTTACATGCTATTTTTATTTTCATAATATCTGTACAAAAAAAAAAAAAAAAAATAAATAATAAAATCTAAAATTTCACACATTCTTTATTTGTTATCCTTCTCTGTTTTCTTATCCTTTTTAAGAATTTGTTTGTTCTGTTGTTGCATAAATAATTTTATGTCCCTTAAAAGTCTAGAAAACTTGTCAATGAGTTGTAGAAAAACAAAATTCAAACAATTTGTAGGGAAATGAAAAAGAAGAATATTGTGTCCGGGATTATATTTTGCGGTTAACCATGAAAACCTGATACCAATAGAGTGTCAAATTATAATTCTCATAAAAGAAAAAGAAAAAAATATGTTTTACATAAAAATAAAAAAATGGTTAGAAACCTTGAAAAAATTCTTTCTTAATTTTCCTTTTAAAATGTCACAAGTCATGAACAAAAAAGATTTTTTTACCAAAATAACTTGAATATTCTGACACTTTTTCTTCATTAACAAACACAAGACAAACGATTTTTTATATTTAATTTTTTTCTATTTTAATTACACTCAGGATTTACGCTTTCTAGTTTTAACTAAAGAGTTAATAATAAAAAAAAAAATTCTTAAAATTTTCACAAAATATTTTAAAATTTATGCTTAAATCTACTTCACCTACCTTAACGAAATGATAAAATAATACAGCACCCACTGTTGACAAAGCAAACCATACAAATACCGCAAATGTTGATATCAATGATATATTAAGAACGTGTAGGGCATTGGAAATGACTATGGCAGCAGCATGACAGAATAGGAATGGCATAAAGAGACGCTCCAATATATCCCAGGGAATTTCTGCGGATTTCTGTGGTAATGCCGAAATAGAACCACGTCTCAATGAGGCTCGCCTAGAGGCACGGCGCTAAAAATAAAAGATTTGTTTTTTAATTAAAATTTTATTGTTTGATAGGTTTGTAGCAATAATAGAGAAAAAAATTAAAAGAATTTAAATGATGGTCTGTTTCTTGAATGTGTTTTTTTTTAATTTTTTCACCCAATACGAGTAATAACTAAGTTGTTGTAGGTATTTTGTGTTTTTTTTTTATAATACATGCGGTGAAGTACGAAAATCTACATACAGCAACATATTAAGGTATTTCCTAGAAGTTATGCATGTAAAGAACAAATTATTATTTAACATTCTTTTTTGTTGTATTTTGTTTCCGTCCGTACTATAAAAAATTTACTGCGAAACATTTGCTTTTTGATGGACGAGGGAAGACAAGTGGATGAGGATATGTTTTGTTTATTACCAAAAGCCAAGTACATACATATGTTGTCACTTAAAAAACCCTAGAGGTCGTAACTGCACATTTTATTTATATATAGAAATAGAAAAAACCTTTATGAAATCAAAATTCTCAGCAGTCAAATTTTAGAATTAATCTTAAGTAAAAAATAAATGCGAAATCGGGTTAATATAAAAAAAGTATTAAAATAGCTACTTTGGCTATCGATTTCCTACTTTGACTAAAAATATATACTGTATACAAATATGAGTAACACCTTATTTATAGCTTTTGAAACCCCCCGTATGCAATGCAACTATGCCAATGCTTTTTCTAATTTGAATACATTTTTTATATTCGTTTTCTTCTACGATTATGAATTTGTCTCTTAAATCGTATCAGAACCGTGGTCTTCAGAAGACTGAACAACTTTGATGAACAGCCAAAAGCCACACGGTGTTAAATCAGACAAATAAATGTTTGACGAATTGGTCACCATGAATCAATACAGTGTGAGATGTTTTCGTCACCAATCTCGATTTGAATTTTTTCTGGCACAGCACAAAATGTCTTTTAAAATGGTGCTGACTAATCCATTTCAAATTCCAATAAAATCGACAAGCTCTCTAGTAGTTAATCCAGGATTTTGCAGCACCAATGCATAAATTTTGTTGACGAGTAACTCATTAGTAGATGCTCTGGTTCCTATTTGATGTAGTTCATCTTTAACACGTTTTCAACCTTCTTTAAATAATATTTGCCAATCAAAGTCGCCATGGTCTAGTGGTTAGTGTGTTAGCTTACCCTGGGTTCGACTCCCAGCTCCGACATCTTAACAAAAAAAATATGAAAAAATATTTCTTTTGGCGACTACCTCTCAGCAGTCTTCTGGAAAAAGTAAAAAAGAGTGCCAAAGAAAAGTGAAAAGAGTAATTAATTGCCATGAACAAGCTTCTCAAGTCTGTCTCAACCCTGACACAGGGTTGTAAAGGCCAGTTATGTATGTATGTATGTAATCAAAGAAAATTGCTCTTCACACCAAAAGCCTTTTGCAACATCCTGAATGTTTCGGCGGTTGAGATTTTATTTCGCGCACAAAATTTAATGCTACTTCTTTGTTGAATAATGCCGAATATAATACAATTCGAAGAAATAACTTTTCTTTGTGCATAAACGCAAGCGTAACTATTGCACCAATAAACCACTTGAAATAACGTCGAATTGAAACCAATAACTGTGCTGCAAACTTAAAAATAAAAACATATGTATGCCCGATTTAATAAACCAGTGAAGTTTTAATTGAATATCCTCTAAACACATAGACGCCAGCAACGAATGTCGTTGGCGGCAATTGTCGCCATGTAGTCAGTTACTTAATTATCTTAAAAACGATAACCATAAGCATCTCATTTGAAATTGAAATTGAATTAAATACCAAAATAATTTCTAAATATTTGTGTTAAAAATAACTAATTTCGTCGCTGTAATTCCAAGTATAGTGAGTATCGTGAAGTTTATACATTTCCTCAAAGAAGTAAACGGATATGGTGGGTTCGGCCGATAAATATAAATCAGCATAAAGAGGGCTTTTATAAGACCTGTGTTCAGCAATAGAATTTCTTTAAAGCAACATGCATAAGTGGGGATAGTGATAATCATGTAAGCCAACGAGTTCTGTACAGAGTGGGCAAACAAGAAAAAAAAAACATTTCGCAAACATCACCACAAAGTCATAAACTTTTAAATTTTTTTTAATCGTATTGTACATGAGCAAAACCCAAACAAATACTTTCTAAATGAGAAAAAACGCAAACGAAACAATTCGCTTTTCGCTCTTGTGCTTGCTTTGTTATTCCGTTACATTCGTATAATTTGCTCTTTTTTCTCTTCTTCTTTTCTTTTCCTTCTCATTCATTTTTCTGTTCTACCTACGCAAATTTGTAGTGCTCAAAACAAAAACAATATACAAAACTAACGCTCTCACTGTTTTTGTTTTGTTTTTGTTTTACTCATTGTGCAGAAAAAAAGAAAATGAGATCAAACGTTTAAGTTTGTTTATTTTCCTACTCTGGTTCTGTGTATATTATTTTAAAAAAAGAAATATAATTTGATATACTTAGCTCAACGATTCACAAAACACTCTTAGTTTGGAGGGGTCGTGGCATACTGGTAGAGCGCTTGCACAGAAACTCACACGACCAAGGTTCAATCCCAGCGAAGGACAAAATTATAAAAATAAATATTTGCGGTTTTCTAAAATTACAATTTAATTTAAAAAATTAAATTTAAATAAAAGAAGAGGTCCCCCCCCACTCCAGCAAGACCATCTGCGAGAAACCGCCCCCTGACATTTCTAATCTATTCCACCTGAAACCAATGATCAGGAGTACAGCGCCACCTTCTGGGAAGATAACAGCTAATCTACTGAAGACGCTCACCATTCACATTTAAAAAACATCCACCGACAGATGAGGCCAGTGCTGTTTGATCATTTGAGGGTGAAGGTATAATACTGGGTCTTGAGTGGGCAAATTGACAGCAACTTGTTTCATCAACAAATAAAGGCGCAAAATATACAAAATCTATGAAAAAAAAAAAAATTCTATCAACCATCTTCACATTCCAATACAATGCACACTGCATGAGTAGGAGTTTACCCCTAAGTATTGGTCTTAAAAAAAAAAAAGTTTAGGACACGTGCGATACAGTTTGGTATAAGCTGCAGTTCATTTATTTATCTCCCCCATGTGTGTGGATAATATTTTGACGAGAGACGTAAGTACAGGCTTTGCTTTTTGATTTTTAAACTCTGACGAGTCAATGAAAAATGATCACTTTTACTGTGATTCGAACTCAAATATCCAGACCATGTAATATTAACATTTTTTAATTTAATATATATTCTTAATTTCGTTAATATACGAAACGATTTTCTTTAATCGCAATTTTTTATATTTTTAAACATTAGCAGCACTACTTATATTTTAGCATCAACAAAATTAGAAAATAATCTAAATTGGGCTACAGCGACACTGGGGGTTGTGATGCCGCCAAAATAATCGAATTCATATAAACGCATGCAATTTATTTTTGTAGGTTGTAGCCTGCTGGTGTCTATGTGTATAGAGGAGTGTTATTCATATTTGTACACAGTACTATACTTTCAAATGCTATAAGACTAGCGCTTAAACATTAGTTCTGTAATACTCATAGTGTACAGTAGTGTTTTAGAGTACAGTTCTGTGCTTTATTGCAATAACAGTAACCTGTTTGGAAACTTTTTTTTACTTCCTTTAACTTCCCTCGTATTTTAAAATTAAAGGCCTTGTATTTATTTATTTATTTTTTGTAAATTCTAAATACTCGTATGTATGCAAATATATCATGTAATACTGTTTCAACCAGATAAATGTATATCTTTTTTCAAATCTGTCTAAATCTTTCTAATGTACTCGTATGTTGCAATTTAAAAAAAAATATTCAACAGATTTTAAGTTTAAAATTTAAAATTTTTTTTCGTTTTTTATTTTTCTTTTGGAAAAATTCCAAAATATATGTATTTTCTCGTTTTGCTAAGATAACTTCTAGTAATCATTTCGAGAACATTTCCACAAAAATATTTTGAATTTGTGTTTTATTTTTTTTTAATTTTTTCTTTTTTTTTTGGTTTGATATTTATTTTTAATTTTTTATTTGTTTCCCCAGCAATAATTTAATTCAAAATTATTGTAATTATCAAATGACGCGCAAAGCACAGAAATATTAAATGAAGCAATGCCGAAAAAGAAAATTGTCAGCGTCATCATAATTATGAAAAAATTAAATTATAAAAAGAAGAGACAAAATAATATAAAAAATCCAAGGAACAAAATGTAAATAAAATTTGACTAAAATTCGTATCTAAAAATATACCCTCATCTACCGGCCGGCGAAAAGACCAGGAATAGTTTTAATTACTTTTCTATATTTAAACAGAAAAAGTATTTATTTGAGACTAAAAAAAACCAACAAACTTCTGTTATAAAATTAAATGAAATTAAAAAAAACAAAGAAAAACAAGTATTTTATCGGTTAGTAAGACAAGGTTAAATTTAAGTGACTGCACGAAATGAGAAAAAAAAAAAAATAAAACAAATAAATGAAAAATAGAAAAAAAAAAAACATCTTTAGCAACAAATAAAATATTCAAATAAAAGAAGTAGAGGGAGAAAAAAGTTTCAAATTTTTTCCTTTTTTTTAGTCACAAACTAAACAGTGAAATCACGATTTTAAAGACATCTAACCTAACAAAACATAATGCCAAAATTTTACTGATTGACAGTTCGTTATAAATGAAAACAGGAAGCTCTCTTTTTATACAGAAAGTCTATATTACGTTTAATTGGTCTTTGTTGGTAGTCAAACATCGATAAACAAGTGTCAAAATATCAAAAGTAAAAAATTACTTCTTTATGTTCACAAAAGTTTCCGAATAACTATGACAAAATAAAAGGTGTCCCAAAATTAACACAAGATTTAAATAAAATATAAGAGAAATTTCTTTCAGCGACCATCTCTCAGCAGTCTTCTGGCAAAAGCCCTGAGTGTTACTGATTGCCATGAACAAGCTTCTCAAGTCTGTAGTTCGGAGTCGACATTAAATTGTAAGTTTCGGTACTCATGAAAAAAAATTGATGCATACAATATGGGTGCTGTGAGAAGCTAGGGCTGTAATAGCCAATTAGGTACATATCTGTGGAATTTTGAAAAAACGTCTTCTCTCGAAATAAGACAATTTTCAAAGATTTTTATAGTATATATAGAATTTCCTTGTCCTTCTTTTGCTCTAATCCCCGTATTTTTACGACCCTTGGAACGCAAGATATGCAGTTGACTAATCGACCTCTTTCAGACTTTCCCCCAATTTCAATTTGACAAAACGACTTCTTTCAGAGAATTAAAAATAATTTGAAAAATTTAATGTCTATAATAAAATTTATTTAATTTATATTATTATTTTTTAATTATTTGCATATTGTAGGGAAAAATAGAAGTATTTTTTTTAATAAAACCGAAATATATTTTTCAGATCAACTTCTTTCATCCTTTTTTTTCATATTCAATTTTAACAAAACAACTTGTCTTGACTTTAGTGATTAAAATAATTTTCAAATTTAAAAAAAAAAAAATTGACAAAACGACTTGTATGGTGGAAGCTAATTTTTTTATTTAAAATCTATTTAACAAAAAGTCTTAAATTAATTTTTTGCCGTTTTAAAGAAAACTATTGCTTGTAGAGGGAAAAAAGGTCGCATAATGCTCGTTAAGTGTTTGTGCATAATATCCAAGTTCAAAATTTCTTATATTTTTTAAGCAATAACTTCTATTAGCCTTTTTAACTGTTTTTTGCTCTACTGAAAAGTTGTTGATTTTGAAAGAACACGTTTTGTCAAATGTCCACAGATATGCATTTTTTCATTGAATGATATTATTTTTTTATATCATATAGTATAGGGTATTTATGAATTAACACATATAAGCATCCTTATGTTGAAAGTTTTGAAGAACTTTCTGCATAATTGTGACAGAATTGCATTCATGCGTTTATCTTGAGATTTTCAATAACATTTCTGACTATTACCTCTTTCAGTTCGCTTATCTATATCATTTAAACACCTACAGCTGGGTGCACTTGAACTCGAACCGCGCGTATTAAATTGTATATTCTTATAGTGCCAACTGCCAACTTTGTTAAATTCAGCGTTTTGCCAACTTCCGAAAGTGTTTTCATTTTCGTTACAGCTTAACAACATTTTTTTGGATGATTTCACTTATTCTACACACTTTTATGGAATTGAATGTAAACTCCTTGCAAAAATTAATTTGAAATAATATTTTAAACCTTATTTTTATTATTTTTATATTGAGACCAATACTCAGGGTAAACCCCTACTAATGCTGTGTATTGGATTGGAATTTCTGTGGAATTTAGTGTAAGAGGTTTACTCTCAGGCTATGGTTAGCTCCGAGAGCAAGGGCGCCTTCTTTTTAATGTTTTTATAACTTTCTATATCTTTCTAATCTATTCCTAAGTTTGGTACTGTTAATTTAACACACATGTTTTTAAGACAATACATTAAAATCTTAAATGTTCTCTATTTAAATAATTTTGTAATGTATCTTTTATTGTTTTAAAAAAAAGGCTCAATAAATTAAATTGAAATTGAAAAATTCTGTGGAAAAAACAATACGAGTACATTATGACAGAACATATATTTTGTTCTCTTATATTATTAAGCGCCTTAGGAATAAGACAAATTGCTGTGTCTGTTTAAGGAACGACGAAAAAGCTTACATATAGTCGGATAAAATGAGATACCGCCCAAAATTTGCATGAGAGAACTCGAAAACTATTTAGAAAGGTAGCGACTCTTACGTCCAATCCCGAAGTGGTCAAAAAAATGACATTGTAGCTCGTATATAATGATATAGTTCAATCAGCTTTATGGATGCATTATTAAACTTAAATTTTGAAACTGAAGAATGGAGAACACTGTATGTACATTTACGGCCGTATGTATAATGAAAAATTAGTAACTCGTTAGTATATGGGACAAGTTTATCACCCTCTATAGACTGATATTATTAAAACTTTCCATACCCTCTATTTGATAACTAGTCAGATAATCCAAAAAATTAAATACATTGTACCTTTGAGTAAGAATTTCCCCGTATTGGAATGACAAACTTAGCCACTGTGCACAAAGACCTGACAATTTTTATTATACATAAGGCTGTTACTTTACAAATTGGAACAGTTTTCCTTCGTTAACTTATCCAAGATTCTTACAACATTTTGTTTTGTAATATCTAAAATAATTTTTTAACAAAACAGTAAAACTTCTTATCAGTTTTTAAGTCAATTGGCATTTGGAGCATATTTTATTAAATATTTTCAACAAGAGACACTTAAAATTTTACGCCCACCGTTTAAAGACGATTTAATGAAAAATTTCTGTAAATCGGTAATTGATTTTGTTTGATTTTTAATAATTGTGGCAACAATTACTTACGCTTGTGTTGCTTTTTCTGTATTTAAAATCTTTTTCCTTTTCATTTTCTATCTCAGTTGTATGTAGTTAAACGTACTGCTGGTACATTGACCGATTTGGTTTTAAGCCAAAAACTGCATATTTGCAATTAATTTGGTTGACATGTTATTTTTTTCTTTTGTATTTGTGGCGTTTAAAGGTGGTTTTCATAAAGTAAAGCCAAAGCATTTACAGCGAAGAAATGCGTGAGTTTTAAGCAGATTTTCACAACATATTTAATAAACGAGTAAATGGGTAAATGGGGTCATATATTCATTTGTTTTTAAGAAAATTAAAGAAAAACACACATTTTTGTGTAGTCAGTTTTTTTTCTTAAATTGAAACAGAAATACACACCAATTTAAGCGAATTTGTTGAGATTAATTTAGCTTGAGCTCTTTTTTATAAAATTTTTTTTTTATTTAATTCTTAATATTTCGTTTTCCCCTTATTGTAGCTCCGTAAGTTAATATAAAATTATTCACTGCTGTAAAAATTATTAGAGATTTATTGGGCTTATTTGACAAATATAGTATAGAAATTTATTGGGGGTTTATTTAACAAATTTCTATACAGTATTTGCCGACTTCACAAGCTTCTGTATCTTTGTATGTTGTATTGAAAATAGTTTTTGTTTTTTGCTTGTGAACAACTAGTGTATCATTGTATGCATATACATATGTATATTGTATCGAAAATGTCAAAAATCAAATAAGAAGAAAAAAAGCACCATTGAAAAAAAAAAAAAATAAATGTATCTTTTATTTAAACTTTTATCACTTTATCAACATTAATTTCATTTTTATAATTATTTCTTTTTTTCAATAATAGGCAGTCACTTTACATTAATAGCATAGAAACCAATACAATTTTTTAAAAACATATGAAAAAAAAGTCAATGAGTTGTATCAAATTTTTATATAAAAATTACCAACAACAAGCATACAACTATTACATTGCCGTACAATCAAACAACGAATTCAATCAAAGGGTTTTGTAAATTCGGCAATTGTTTTAGTTTTTATGAATACGACAGATAAAATATGAGAAATAAAAAAGTGACAAAAAATTAACAAAATAAATAAAAATATGAGAATATTTAAAATATCTACAAAATTTAATAATTTTTTAATATTTATGATTCGAATACTTACCATAGTACTATCAAACACTTGCATTTTGGCCAAGTGTTCCAAGTAATCAGAAGAAATACGAAGAAAATTCTTTTATTGTCGAAATTATAGAAAAAACTGAAATATTTGAATATTATTAATTATTTTATTTTGTTTTATTTTATATTAATTTGTTGATGCTTCGATAGTTAAGAAATTAGTTTGAATAAATGGTTTATAATTGGTTTATAAATTTTTTTATTTATTGTTTTATTTTTTCTGTCATAAATGTGTAAAACAGTTTAAATGCTTTCTTTTGAGTAATTATTTGAATCATAGGACTTCTATTGTTGAATGTTCGGAATATCCGATTTCGAGTCTCAGTAAGAGTAATAATAAGTAATAAATAGTTGATGATGGTCATGAATATGTACACAACACAAAGACTCCCGTAACTACAGTCGAAAACTTCAGTTCGGTTTGTAAACCATTTATTTACGGATGCCATTTTCGGCTTTGAAAGTTTCAAATTCATTTGATGGAATTTAGTTCTGATCGAATTAAAGAGTTTCTGACGAAATCAAATTTCATTTGTTTTTTTTTGCATATTCTTATATTACATCTTCTCTTGACAATAAGGTTTACCGCTAACAATAATTACCTCTGCGGCAATAGGCATGATAAAGATACTTGTCTGCCTCGGTGAAATTGGTGCGATGAAAACCTGTCCAATAGTGGAATACCTAATTGGCTCTACTTCACATTTATGTGATGAGGGTGGAGGGTTGTTTAATTTGGCCGCTCATACACGAGTACCAGTTAGTATCATACGACACCGTTTAGAAAAATATCACAGGTCAAATCGTTAGATTGAGATATCTGAGAAGCAGTCCCGGATTAAATTGTCGACGTTTACGCACAGCCAGGAAATTACAAAGGAAGTCTTCTCTAGTCTGGCGTGCATGGCAGTGTCTAGTAAGAACGGATACCAATCTGAACACGACCTTTCACGTCCTAGAGTTCCTGCAGAAGTTAATTGCCCTCCACCTAACATTTGTATCCCTGTCGAAGTTGCTCAGTATACTTCTTTCTAAAGGCTCTATTGGAGGTGCTACCGGAACAAATCGAGATGCGGTATAAGGTTGGCCTGCCTCGAAATGTGTTGCGAAGTTGGGCCATTTTTAACAGAGTGCTTAGGAATGTAATTTCGGGAAACATAAGTTCTCCTTTTAAGATTAAACTGATCTGAGGCTTTTATAAAAAGAAAAATATTAATGATACACTCAAAAATGATCTAAAAATAATCTCCGAGTGGGGTCGCACAAACAGAATTGGATTTATAGCGCGTAGTATTCAATGTTGTTTTATAACGCATAGGCGTAGTGGAGATGACACAATCTTGACATCTGTAACCATGGGTAATGTAAATATTAAGGAGGCGAACGCATGAGAATTTTTTGTGATGTCCGTTGGAATGATCACATATTTCGGGTGTCGAAAGAAGCATTTAAGTGCCTTGGTTTTTTAAAACGCTGCAAGAAATACTTCACTCCATCTGACCTTCTCAATATTTACAAGGCCTTTATCCGACCTAGGATGAAATACAACTCTCATGATCTGCTATGCTCTGATGAAACAAAGGACTTGATTTCGGATAATCGTATATATTTACGAACTACTCGTACCTCTCTTAGAGCATATCTTTTTGTAGTTGATTATCCAATGAAGCGCAGAATGCATTATAGAGAAAATTCGTTACTTAGACGCACCTTCCCATTGCATGTTTTCCTAAACCAGCACAATGTACTGAATGAGTAGGAGTCGTCCCCTGAGTGCTAGCCTTAATAATAATAAACACAAAAAATGATGTTAAATTTAAAAAGTTTAAATATAATCATTGAATAACGAAACGTCTATATGATAGGCTGTGGGATTTAAGTTCTAACAAAATTTAGTTTATGAACGATAAAATGTTCAGTTCTAGAGAACTTTACGATGGCCTTAAATAGTACGAGAAGAAGAAACAAACATCGGCTATATCACAGATTTGTGTATAGATTTGAAAGTACGTACTTTAAATTTGTAATAAACATGTAAGCAAAACAAATAATGTGGCGATACAAGTAATGGCTATTTTGCAGTCAATTTATATTCACAAAACATAAATTTATAGCAGATAACCTCAGGACTTTGCAGGGGAAAACAATATAGACCTTTAGCAGCCCACTAGGTGAGACAATAGAAGTCCTGTTTAAAAAAAATCAATCAAAGCAAACCAGCTGTTTTAACAAAGTCAATGATTTTCTTTATTTTATGCAACCAACTTCACTTTCCAACAAGCTGTCACTAATAATATAGAAACATTGTCGGTTTTGTAACTTCACGGTTAACTTCAAACAAATTTTTTGAGCTTTGGGCACAGCTGTTAGATTTGTTTTTATAAAGTTTTATATATAAAAAAGTTTACTGTATGAAATAAGCTGTTAGTCACTGTATGTCCGAATACGAAAGAAAAAATTGCTTTTTTAATAGTTTTGTTTTTTTTCACAGTTATTTTTTAAAATATAATCCACTTATTAAAATATTTAAACAAGTAATTTTTTGTTTATTTTATATAATTTTTTTTTTTTTTGTTTGTTACATATCATCTCTTTTTTATTTTTTTTTTTTTTTTGAAAATTTATTTTAATTCACATTAAAATAATTTTTGTTTAGTCAATCAAATGTAAATCTTATTTGAGTAATTATATTTTTTATTATCTCTTAATTTTTTGTTTTCTTCTTATCTTGTTGTAAAAATTTCTTTTTGTCACAATTTATTTTGTTTTTATCTTTTATTCACCTTTTATTTCTCAAATAAAAGTAATTATTTTCTTTCTAAAACAAAAATAATTTTATATATAAACAATTTTTGTTTAAGAAATTAAAAAAAAAAATAAACTCTCAGTGTAGTCGATTTTTATGTTTTGAATCACGTCGCGTAACTAAAGTGGCTGAAAATATTTAAAATGAACAGACTGAATAAAAATTATCTGCAATGAGTATAGGCCAGAACCACAACAATAACAACAATATATATAGACAAACACTAATGGATATATTTTTATCTACATATTGTTGTTGTTGTTGTTGTTTTTGTTATTAGCTATATATACATTCGTATATATCATGCGAAAGATCATTATTGTATTCAATAAGATTTCTCAAATTGATATTTTTGCTTCGTTTTTTAACCCAAAAAAAAAGACAACAAAATAATATTTTATAAACGTTTGCTGCTGCTATAGTCGATATTAACGAGGGCAGTTGGTTAATTATATACGAAGAGTATAAAACAAAACTGAAGTTAAAAATAAAATCAAGTAAAGTGAAACATATAGTAGAGGTGAAACAGAAATCAAGTAGAATATACATTAATACACACATACATATATACATACATACATACATAATTCGCCATTACAACCCTGTGTTAGGGTTACGGCATAGCTTGTCGCAGTAGAATATATCTGGTTGAAATAATACAGCTTTAAACATGCTCAATATGTTGGCTCTTTATGCACACCAATAAAAGATATCTTAGGTTAGTAGGGGTCATCTAGAGATACATTTTGAATGAATAATTTCAGCAAATAGGATAGTAATAGCAAATCTCTGCAAAGAGAAATCAACAGAACACATAAATATTAGAAGAAAGAAAACAGAAAATAAGTACAGATAAAAGAAGTCAAATGCTTTAATTAATTTTCGTTTAAACTGTGCAAACTTACTAAAGCCACCAAAAAAATCTTTGCTCAAAATCTTGAGCCTGCTTCTCTGAAACTTCGGACAAAAGCTCAAAATATAATCCATCGTCGCAGGCTTCTTTTCATTGCAACACATATTGTAAAGTCACGTGCGCATGTGACTTAAAACTAATCCAGGTCTTAAGAGACCTCCTACCAATATTTAAAATCCAATCTAGTGCCGTTTAACCAAGGCCAAGACCAATCTCATCTGTGACGACGGCTAAGTTCAATGTGATTAAAAAAAAACCCAAAGACGGACTTAATGCCTCACTCATAAATTTTTAACCTGCTCTGCACTTTCTTTTGCCAACTCATCTATAGCTTTATTAGCAGGAATAGTACAGTACTTTATAGCCCAAAGCAGCTAAATGATGTTGTTAATCTTCCTATACGAAGCTACTACCTTGGTGCTTACATTACGCCGAGTTAGTGTCCTTATAGCATGTGTAACCACATGTCTAACCACAATCTGACCTTTTGCGGCTTATTTACGTAATGATTCCGCCGACTTTAAGAGGATATACATCAACCTGGAAGACACTGTACTTAGCGGCAAACTTACAGGTCAACTTTAGTCTACTATCCTACATATAGACCTTCGCATCATCATCTATGAAGTTCAAAAGGCCTTGCAGAAACCTATCAATTAAAACCACCTCATTAACCTCTTATATGAAATACCACTCAAGGCATTACGTATCCTGACCATATATAGTTCGTAAAGCCAGGCTCAGTTAATACCTCTCCGAATAGTCACATATCTATACTCCCTAATCTTGGGCAAGAGTCACTTCAGAGGTTCTCAAAATTGTCCTTACCAAATCAGCAAAAAAAAAAAATTTTATATTTTATGTAAAATAAAATTTTTTTTAGAATATTTTCTTGGCAAAAATAAAAAAAAAGGAACAGAAATAAACAAATTCTTTTTCTTATTATGAGTGTGTGAAATTATAGCAGTACACTCGAATTATCTTCTGCATACCTTGCTTAGCCGGTTTAAAGCGTACGAATTAACACGGTTGTACAAGTTACCGTACACTGCAGTCTTGCATTACCAAATATTAAAATATAAAATATTATGGAATTATAAAACTGCCTTCGTGATTTAGAATATCGAGTTTTGTTTTCAAAAAACATAATTTTTTCCTTTTCGTTCTTCTTAAGAAATACATATTGTTTTGTACCGATTTTATTCATCTATTTGGTGACACTTTGTTTCTTTTTGCTTTAATTTAAAAATTTTGAAATATTTGTTTAGAATTGTTTGTCTCTACATGCCATTTGCTTTACTGTGTAGCATATATTCGAGATGTTAAAAAATTTGTTTTTTTTTTCCAAAACCCACACAAAAATGTATCATCTTTTTTTTTATAAAGAAATTTAAGTTTTCATGTTCCAACAAATTATATTAAGAAATACATATGTTTGTACGTACATATTTATATGTAACATACATACATAAGTATGCTTTTAATGATTTAAACATTAAAATATTAAGAAAAAAAAAACAAGAACAACATTTTTAAAGAGCCTAAAAAATGTTTTTCACTTAATTGTTTATAGTGCGAAGATTATAAAAATTAAGTGTTTATAACTTAAATCACCTTAAAGATTATAATTGATTTGTGTAATTAAGGAATTACATGATATTTTGAAGGCTAAGCATCTGTAATTTTATGCACTTTTATGCTTTTAAAGGCTGTTTCGTCATCGTTAAAACTCCTTTACAGCTTTTGCTTAAACTTGTTTAAATCCCGATTTATCGTTAGTTAAACTAGAAAACTAATCATAAATAATTGATCAGCTAAGCTGCTTAGCAGCGAAACATATAATGTTAACTGTCTTTGCCTCTGTAGTTAGTGAAGCAAAAACTATGAATGTTGCCATTAGTCATGAACTAAATGAATATAAAGAACAACGTTTTTCGTGTAACAAAAAACAACGTTTTTTTTTTTTTGTGGTAACAATGAATATATTTTCAATAATTTTTGTTTAACTTGTACAATTTAAAAAAGAAGTATTGCTTTTAACACGCTATACAAATACCGTCCAGTTCAAGCTAAAACTTTGATAAATTACGATTAGCTGAAGAGTTCATAGTACGTTAGCCTATAGGCTAACGTAGTAAAACCTAAATAATTAAAAAAAATCGTGTTTTTTATTTTCTATTCATCATAGTTGACTTCGAGGACGATGTATCAATTAAAGCGGTCATACAATTGTACGATACCTACAATTTATCTTTAGTCTGAAAATAGATCAGAGTATCGGTATTAGTTTTAAGTCAAAGAACAGAAAAATACCACTGGTGGCCAGTTTTAGGGAATACAGTGAATTGAGTAGCATTTCATAGTTCAATTCATTTAATTTTTATATCATTCTCATAGATTTGTGACACTTTCTTGTGATTTTTTCTCTATTATCCCAAAATATTTATGCTGTAAAGTTGCCAGCCCACTGTTACATATTAAGGTACTATACTATTGTCGATTAGGCTGCGCAATATAATAATGAGGCCATATTTCTTTAATTATAATACCCAACGGGAAAAAATTGACTATCTTATTTTGTTATCAACTAAATAATATCTGCCTTGAAAATTTATTTCTTTTGGAATCGAGAAGGTAATTTCATGTAGCACACAAGTAAATACTGATTACCATGTGTATTCCCACATCTTCAGAAGAAGGAGTTCATTGTTCTACATTTTATAAAAAAAAATCATTATATCTCGTATTTCTTCAAGTTATTAATAAATAATAACTTTATGAATTACAAATAATGTAATTATTACTTATTACGGGGGGACATTAAAAACATTGTTTACTTCCTTTGGAAATAATCTTTGTTGAGTGTAATGCTTTCTGGAAACAACCGATTACCTTCTCGATTCTCATTGATGACCCTATCCCGCTGGGTATAGGATGCTTTTTTTTTGGTTGCATGAGAAGTATCGATATCAATAACTAATGCTTGACAGCTGAGAACGGCCAGTTGTGTTCAGTAAAGAAAAATAAAAAAACTGACGATATTTAATAAAAAAGCCTATCGATTAAGCAATTCGTGCAATTATTGATCATGTTCACGTTCTTCTCGATACAAAATTACCAATAAGACCAAGAAATCTGCTTACCGAAGAAAATATTTGTGATGTAGCGCTAAATTCTAAAGAAGAGTCCGAAATTTTTATTCATCGTCATACTCAACTTGTTGGTCTTTATTTTACATAATAATTTTGATTGAATTGAAATTAATTGACCATCGTTAGTGCCGTATTTTTATTGATTCCGCTAATTTTGCTTAGTGATGAAGCAAATTTCTGGTTGAATGGCTGAGATAATAATAGCCTTTAAATTTAATAAAATTTATTGTTTGGAGCGGTTTACATACTGACAGCTTCATTGCTCCGGACTAACAGTTGAAAGGAATGCCGAGCGCTTTCGAGCCATGTTGGCTGAATTTTTGTTTCTAAAATTAAACTGATCAAACATGAGCAACATTTAGTTCCAACAAGATAACACAACTTTTGATACAACACTCTTAACAATCAATTTAAAATAAAATTAATTTGGTGACAACTTTTTTTTAAAAAGGTGTTCCTTTTCACTGTCCCCCTCGTTTGAGGCAATGTTTAGTTAATGTTTCATTCCGATAAACCAACAACTAATGATGCCTTGATATAATACAGCAAGATATGTTGGTAAAAGTAGGCAAAACATGGACTGATCAAATGGATTATGTATCGAAGACGAATCGGATACGCGCTAGAAATCATATTTAGAGTATAAAATTGTAGATTTCATCAGAAAAGACACCCACTCTCTACACAACTTTTGAATATTTAAATATTAATGCACAATATGCCTAATACGTTCCATTCTAAGCTCTTATCTTTTTCCATATTTCAGATAAAATGTGTAATATTCAACGTACTAACTGTTTACCTTGTGAGGTCCAAAACGAATAAAGTCAACTTTGTTTAATTTGCGCGGCTAAAGTGAGTGTGAGTTTTTTTAAATGATTGTAAAGCAAACTCAGTTCTAAACTATGAGTATTAGATAGGTGAGACAAATCTTGCCAACGACTATTTTCTTAAAATTTTTTTACATACAAATGGATATATTTATTCACCCTTTTGCTTCTTGTACTCACTCATACATAGAACAGTGCTGTATTTCTAAGTTATAAATCAAATAAATAAAACTGTAAAGATATCAATTAGATAATATAAGTTTTTCACTTAGTAATGGATTCATATATAAAAAATAGTTTATGACTTTGTATGATAACGATCAAAATAACAATATTTTTCAAGGTCTTCTCTAATCAAGGCATAGACCCACAAATATTTTCTATCACATTAAAAATTTTAAATAAAATTTCTTTAGTTGTGCGTCGTCCATCTGTTATTTGATTTATATCATTGGGAATAAAATGTTTATTCATTTTTTATGTTTTACAAAATTATATTAGAGCAATAAATATGTAACAAATTAGATTTAATATCTTTTAAAATTTAAATACATTTATATAAAGTTGAATCTCGGTATAACGAATGGCATAATGATAAAATATCTAGCCTATATGCGAAATTAATGAAAGTAGTTTTATTAAACAGTTTAGCTTTAAATGAGTTAAACATTTGATCAAAATAATAAGTATATAGTTATATTGTAACTGTTATGATAACAAAAAGAAAAAAAACCTAATTTCTACCTTTGTCACTTAAGAAATAGCACATAAACATATTCTTCCAGATATAAAAGAAAAACTCTAGAAACATTTCAACTTAGCAATTATTAGCAAAATCAACCTAAACATATTGTTCTTTTTAAAGTACCGAAGACGTCAATTGTATTCGTTTTGCTAGGAAAAAACTGTTTCAAAATATTAAATTTAATTCCAGAAATACTTAGTGAATTTGGCATAATTTCCAAACTGGGATTCTTTTTATCATAAAAAAAATTTTTTTAACTAAATATTATATCGCCCAATTTTTGTCATTTGTTTAGTATCAAGTGTAGTATCATCCTTATTTTAAATAATTTTTTGAATCATTGTTCTATAAATGATGGTTAGCTTTCGACTGTTATGCGAAGGTTTCCAATCGTGTAAAAGTTCGTTGGGAGGTGCTACCTCTGAATACTAAGTATATTCTCAATCTTGTTTTCGGTAGGCATTTCGTTGTGAGGATTTCTAACGAATCGGAATGTAAACGGATGATTGTAAGATGAACTGTGGTACTGAAGCTAAAATATTCTCTGTCGAAGGTAATTTGAACCACTACAGACCCACCTTCAGTATATTTTTGGCGGAGATCTTCGGTAGCCTGTTCTATGCTGTCCTCTCGGGAAGTCCGAGGTCGCATCTGCATTTGCCTTGATTAGTTGGCTCCACTTGCACTGCGATGTAATGAAATATGGATGCACGGGATGACACAAAAATCGAATCCAGTTCATCATGGATTAAAGGAAAATAAATGGGCGGATAAATTGGCTTGGAAAGATTCTGCATCTAAGGTATCCCATTAATAAAATCTTAAAAGAGAGAAATCCTCTGACTCCCGCAGGACTTCAAGGCTGCCTTGGCCTATTTTTGTTTTGTCACAATAGAAAAAATATGTCCAGATTGGTGGCTGCACATATTTGATACTTACCGATTAGAAACCACGCCGCCGTATAAGTATTGAATACTACAATCGCTATAGCAGCAGTGGTGATGCGGAGGAGAAAAAGACAGTTAAACACTTCCTTTACAATTGCACCGTTTTTTTCTATGGTTCTGATCCAAGAGATATTCTCAAATACCTCACTTTGACGACCTATATACAAATATTAGATAAATTCTGACCGTTGTTAGGAGTGCTCTGTTATTTTTTAAAACGGCATCTTAGGATGCTAACTGACGCTCTTGTATAAGAGGCCATGTGAACTAACCAACCAACTCGGGCTTGAACTAAAATTTTCTTAAATTTTTGCAATTCAGCCGAGCATGCTAAATTAACTAAAAGCAGACATACATACATAATTGGCCATTAATACCATTTTTCAGAGTAAAGGCCTAGGTTCTCACACCACGCATATTACGTGCGACAATTTCTATCCACGAGTACCGGGAGCTACAGTTTAACATCAAATTCGAACGAATGACTTGAGAAGCTTGTTCGTGGCAATCAGTTACTCGCATATCTTTTGCCCAAAGAGTGCTAAGAGGCGGTCGCCGAAATAAATATTTTTTACATATTTCTTTTTTTTCAAAATGCCAGAGCTGGCGTTTAAATCCGGAGCTCTCGTCTAGTCAGCTAACAAAATATACTACCAAACTTTCTTTTCAATAGATCAAGAATCAAGCATAAAGTCTGCTAAATTCAGTTGCAACAATAAATAAAAGGCCATAATAATTAAAATTATGACCCACATTTTTATTAATTAATTTGGGTACTTGAGTGAACCAACACTCATAAAATAAACGTTCATATTGATATATTAAATATTACGTCACCAATTTGAAGATTATTTATTTCGGAAAATAAATAAGCATGGAGTCAGTGCCACCAATTTTTATAGATATTTCGACTGCGTTAAAAATACTCTAATTCCGACTTCAACTCCTCACCGTCAATTTTGTTCATTTTAGTTAATAATTTTCGATAGCAAAATATATAAAAAAAGTATATATATAATTCTGAATTGCAAATGGCAATATTAAAATCTATGAAAAATAATAATAAAAAGTATACCCTGAAGATCAGTTGCCAAGAATAACATAATCAGAAAAGAAAAACTGGAAGAAAATTTACATATTTTTTTCAGATAAAAAAAAACAAAAATAATAAAAAATCCATATACTCGTATAGCCCGAAAAGAAGAAATAAAGAAAAATAATATAAAATTTGAATAAAAAAATATCAACACAATTAAAATGATTTGTTTTTATTTATTTTCTTTTATTCTTTATTTTTAAATGTATTCCTTTTCAACTTGTTAACATAAATTCTGATGTCTGTGGGTAAAAATACTTTCCTCGTCAGGGCCACTACATGGAAAAATGAGTGAATAATGGAAAATATATGTGCGAGTAGTTAAAAACAACTTGTAAATCTAAAGCATTTGAAATGAAAAAATTAAAATAAAATATTTTTCTTATTTAAAATAACATAAAAGGAATGTAAAATTTAAAGAAAATAAATAAAATATTTATGAAAAATTATTTCAGTAAAATAATTTCTACAGAAAGTTCTTGAGATCAGCAATCGGTCTCAAATTTTTCAATGTTAGTGTAGGGCGACAATTTAGGTAATCTATATGAATGAAACCGGCTGAATGAAAAGGCTGTTCATAAATACACACTAGCAACCTTATTGACCAATAGATTTCTGCTTAGTGAGTTCTTTTCATTTAATATCTCGTGCCACAAGTAGCAGAAAAAAATAGAAAAAACAGAAAAATATTTTCTTTTGAAGTAGGTGAGCATTTGTGGCAATCAATTGTGTTGTTACGTGTTTCTTTTTCATATTCTTGTAAATATTTAAAAATTACCAAATGTTTTATACGTATATTCTTATGTAAATTCATTAATTATATTTGGCTATCTGTAATACTATTTATACTTTAGGTTTCTAATTATTATTTATTTTTCTGTTTCGTTTTAGCTGCCATGAATATATTAAAATACTTTCAACAAATTTCGTTTAGCAAATAAAACAGCTGGATTTTTAAGAGTTGAATGAATAAATTTGTTTTGCACTGGCAGATATTTTCCAGTGAGCATTGTTGTTTCAAATGTACGAGTATTGTGTATTATAAATAGACAACATATTTAAAATACATTTCTTGTTTATTGTTATTATAACAGATATGTTATGAATAATACAATTCGTATTTAAGATTTATATATTCAGAAAATATACATTAAAATGTTACAAAGAAAAAACACAACAAATGTTGCACGACAGCGTGAATAAGAATATTAAAGGGAGGTTCGAAAATGAACGGGCTTACAAAAGAAAACACAACGAATTTGGAAAGAAAAATTCTTTATTTTTCAACATAATATTCTTTACGTTTGATTTACTTTTCCCCAGGGATTTTTAATAGCTACGAAACTTTAGTAACGTATTTAAGCTTTATAGCCTCATGCATAACGAAGAGTTAACAGCTTAAACCATATAATTTAGAGCGATAAATCCATCTTTCGAAAACAAATTACGAATACACATGATGGCTATATTGCAAATCTCGAACAGATCGAAGTCCATTTTATTGATTATGACAAGATAACGTTCTTAATTAAAGTTAATGGAAGCTGAGAACTAATACTACTAATGATGTCACCAGCGTGTAAACCACACCAAGTGGTGCCATATGTTATAATTTCCTGCCAAAAATGAGTCTCACCGCTGAATACAATTTTGTTATAAAACGTCGGTGTACTAGAAACCAATTGGAGAAAGAACGAGACATATTGGGGTTTGTATCTTTAATTTCTGCAACAGCTAAAATTTAAGGCACCATGAATATGACCCCAAAGAAAAATGACCCCAACGCATAAAATGAAAAATGGTCCCACTTTTGGAGCAATATTTCAAAATGAAAAATCGCCCCAATAATCATTATGAAATTTGGCCCCAAAATAAAGTGAAAAATTACCCCAAAAATAAACAAAGTTTGAAAAAAGGAAAATAACTTAAAACAAAGTAATTTCTCAAAAATGAAAAATGGCCCCAATTAACACAAAAGGCATTAAATTTTTTTTAATAAAGTTTTTATTCCATGAAAAAAAGAGAAATATATTAATTAAACCCTTTTAAAGTGTCTTGTACTTTTGATCTTCGTAAGGTCAATTAAAGCTGTCCACATTATTTGCAATACCGTGTGCTTGCTGTTTAAGCTCGCATTCATGAAAACTTTTAAATATTTACAGGGAATGAAAGCAGTATCATGAATGTTATCTGCACATACAAAATAGTCGCTGAGTCCAGGTTTTGGAATAGGTATTTCTTCTTCTTCAGGTCTTTCCTTGTTCAATTCCTCATCCTAAAGTATGTTCTCTTGCGGAATCATATCTACCATTATATTGTTTGGACCATACGCTATTCTACTGAGGAATATGGAGGCATTGATTAACAGATATCTTGCTTTCTCGATTTTATTGTTTGACATAAAGACAAAAAATATAGGAAATATATGTAACATGAAAGTTATAAATGATAATTTATTGTGTATTTGAAATCGCTTAGTTTGTATTGATAATAGAAATTATTTTTTTGAATTTGGAGGACAGATGGCTTCATAGTAAAAGAAATGATTTAAAGAAATTGTACGATAGCAGGGAAAACTTTATTTTTTTAAAAATCGCGCCATTTTTATTAAGATGTTCAAAAATGTTTTCATAAAATCACCAAATAAAGCCTCAATTCTTTCGAACGATTACATACATACATACATAACTGGCCTTTACAACCCTGTGTCAGGATTACGGCCTAGCTTCTCGCAGCACTCATGTTGTGTGTGTAAATTTTTATCCATGAGTACTGGGACCTACAGTTTAATGTCGACTCCGAACGACAGATTTGAGAAGCTTTTTCATGGCAATTAATTACTCCCAGAGCTTTTGCCAGAAGACTGCTGAGAGGTAGTCGCCGAAAGAAATAATTGTTTCATATTTCTTTTTTTTTTTTTTAAAAGATGTCGGAGCTGAGATTTGAACCCAGCACTATCGTCTTCGTAAGCCAACACACTAACCACTAGACCACGGCGACTACATTACAACGATTAGCATTCGAACGATTAGCAAGCAGTAAATTAGCAATATCATACTTTCATTTACAGCAGCGATACCCTCCCAGTTGGCTTTATTTTAAAGACATCCTCTAGGATGTGTGCACAATACTAGAAGATACTGCACAACGCATAGACAACAGCCAGAATAATTTGTCAACGACACTTTTAAGCAAATCTCGGAAAAACTTTACACGACTGTGTGAGCGACAGTATCACTGACCTTGTTGTCCATCACATATTGTATGAACTATGGAAGCGTGTCATTATTATCCTGTTATGATCATATTCTCCAAGGAAATAAACCAGAAAAACTCATGAACGAACACCTCCGCGATGTTGTCAACAACCGATAGTGATATCTGACGATAATGCCAACTGAGCTGTTTAATATAAACACATATCGTCGTGCGGGAGTTTATGTGCTCTATCCGCCATTTCATATAGTTCATATAACTCGAGTTAATGATGCCACTTTAGGTTTTCGACCATAAATTTTTATAGTCTGCAATCCGTTTTCGGATATCTCGTTCAGTTTACGGAGATAAATAGTAAAAAATGGATTGCAGGTTTCAAAAATTTTGGTTTCAAATACCTAAAGTGGTATCATGAACTCAAGATATATAAAATGTCGGATAGAGCACATAAACTTTCGTACGACGAGATGTCTTCTATGTGTGTTGGTGTTATTGAATCATTCACAGAGTATGTGGTATGAAGTTTGTCCATAATTCATCAAATGGCTGGCTTAGATAGAGATCAAATGCGCCATAAAAATCTTAAACAGTATTTTAACATCAATCTACTTATGATGATAAGCTTTGCTCATCGTTTTTACCAAAAAATCAGAGCTACAAAACAGTTGAACCCTTCGTAAATTCTATCGAATTTAAAAATTTTGGTTTTATAAATTTATTTCTATACACATTTAAGTATTTCTTATACAAATATGAACTACCTTACGGCAAAAATAAATTTTTCTATTTAAAATAAATTCTTAAAAAAATGTATAATATTTTCCACAATCTAAAAAACATACGTATGTATGTATGTATAGTACATACATACATATGTATACACATACAGATTTTTTTTTGGGTAATTGTTTATTGTTTAAATGCTAATTCATCTAATTACCATTTACTCTTAAGGTTAAATAATTATACTTTTTTTCTCTTAATTTATTAACAAAGTGTGCCTTTTAAAATTTTGTACAAAATTAAAAATTTGTTAGAAATAATTTATTTAATGCGCCATTAAAAAGCATATGAATAGTTAATAAATCTATTAACACATGCAAATAATATTGAGATTTTCATTTAGAACACATTCGGTGAAAGAGCCAATTAACACGGTAATTGATTTGAAAGATTTTTATGATTTATGTCAGATTAATAATAGAAAAAGAAAGATATTTATAAAATAATGAGAGTAACTTCAAATAGATTTTTGTAAATTGCTGAAGAAAATTTAGTTTTCTTTGCTTTAGAAAGAGCTGCTGGCTTTTGCGCTAGCGCTGTAAACACTTTAAAAAGAACGTTAATCTGATATGTGATGAACAACGATTTCGGTCAAAATTAAAATTTCTGTTCATTTCAATTTCGATGAAAATCGTTTTCCATCAGATACCAGGAGGCAAATTATGGCATTTGAATCGATCGAAATTTTTATGAAAATTATTTTCAAATTCGATAGATATCGAATGCCGTAACTTGCCCCCAGAATGTTTTGTTATGAACGATATTATTTCAGTATATAAAAGACTTAAGTATACCTAATAGAGAAGATTGTGGAACTGCTATGCTGTTTACAGGTTCTAATATTGTAGTCTTCAAAAATTAATTCAAGATGTACACCGGCGTTGTATTTTCTCCAAGTCTGCCAATTTTCTAGAATATAGTTGATTACCAAATACGTATGACTTTTCATGTTAAGCATGTTTATAGGTATGCAAGTTATTCAGTTCTTTTTCAACAAAGGCTACCGACCATCGACTACAAGCTGTCAACAATAGAATACATGTGTGCATATGAGAATAATTATTTTAGTGGCAACACGACTACCGACCACACGACTACTTTTGTAGCCCGTAGCCAACTTAGTCTAAATGTATAAACAGAACTGGGGCATGACGTTTTTTTCTATACAAATTGACAGATAAAAACGCTGGAGAATGCAGTCGTGAAATAGAATCTATTTTATTTTGACAGCGATTTTTCTTATGCTCTTATCTTTAGAAACAAATTCTCTCAACAATGTTACCACACTTTTATTAAATTTCATACATTTTGTAAACAAACCCATAGGTTTTTGTTGTTGGCGCAAAGAAAAATAAGAACAAAAGAAAATCGAAAAAAACATTTGAAAGTTTTTAGATAAATTAATAAATTTTGGAATTTGTTAAATAAAATGATTGGTATTTTAGTAAAAATAATTGAAAAAGTGTGTAAAGATGATTAAATTATAAAATATAAATTCAATTCTTTGCAAAAACTCTCATAAACTTAGTTTTTAATAGCTTTACATACAAGAAATGCAAAAACAATAAATGACAGTTCGTGAAGTTGCGGCCGTCGTTTTAATTTTGGGCACGTTTTCTCTGAGAGACATTTTTGCTTGAAGTTGCGGTCGTATTCTGTTTAATCTTTAATTTCTATTTTTGTTGGCGACAATAAACAGTTTAGTGCTGCCAATACAATAAGATGCATGAAAAAGGTGTTTAAAAAGCGCAATACAAGAAATATATACATAAAAATGCGAAAAAAATTTAAGTTGCACCAGTGCAAAAAAAAAATCTTTTGTTTAGTTTTCATTTACATATTTCATTTATTTATATCAGTTTTTATTTCATTTTTAATTTATTATTTAATTACCTTTTTAGTTTTCTTACATTTTTATAAGTTTTCTTCAGACATTTGTTGGTTTTTGTTTCCTCACAATTTCACTTACAAAAAATAAGTTTGTTATATTTTGTTTAGGTTATGTTCAATGTGTCAAAACCTAAGTATGTTTATTTTGTAGCTGCAGTCGTTATTATAATTAAGTAGCGGGCTACTTGGTTACTTTCGTAGCCAGCGACTTTTGTAGTAGTGTGTTCGGTGTTCGATAGCCTTTGTTGTGTTTATAGCATTATAAGTCATAGGGGTATTGTCGGGTATAATATGGCCGATAAACTGGCTGTGAATGTATTTTCTACTCTATAATTCTTGCTGCCGTATGATGGTCATTAAAGCGGATATCTTCAAGTTTTTTTTTGCGGAAATGTACACGACGATGAAGTTTTATCGCCAGCTGTGTTGTTTCTAAGACTTTTTGACCAATATTGGCATGACAAGTGCAAGACGCTGAATATATCACTATTCTATATATACTTATACACATACTATGCGATGTTATTATGTGTAATATATAGATTCTGTATTCCGATAGAATCTGTGAACATTTTGTTTTAAGTTCTGCTAAATGGCCAAAAATCAAGATAAATTTTCTCGGACCCTGATCTACTATTTATAACTGATGATCATTACATCAATATACATCATATATATGTATGTATAAAGCAAAAAATATGCATACAAAGAATTCAACATTTGGACGATGTAAATTCAATTATATCTGTGGCAATATGGAAGAGTAGCTTAAGTCGAAAATTTAAGTTTTGAGATATCATCAATTTGTGTAATTTTTATTCTGTATGTTTTTTGCGAATAATTTATGAGTTAATATATTGGTATCATGTTCATTAGAGAAGAAGGATGAATATTTTAAAAAAATATGGTTGATTTTAGAAGATTTTACGCCTTTTCTACTTAAGCGCTTTTTCGAAACTGAAATCTGCGTTGGACAGTTCCTTAAGTGACTTAAGCGCTTTTGTTGAAATAAAAAGTACGTATTGTGTAGTTTTAAGTAAACATAAGAGGATTTATTCAAGAACTTACATTCACTTTAGATAACTGTATACAAGAATCACATTTTATTAAAAAAACTAATGTAAATATATGTTATATGATAAATCGAAAATCTGAATATGTAAACAAATCTATGTGTACATAAGTCGTTTTGTTAAATGCATTATTGATTTAAAAAACTTAGGCTAAAAAGTAAACGTACATAACATTGATAAAAAAATAGAATTTTTTAAAACGGACTAAACACATTTAAGCGCCTTTGCTTCTGTAATGCCCCAAACGCCTTAACTCAATTCTCTCTTATGTCGACTTAAGCTACTCTTCCAAATTGCCACAGATATGATAATGTAAGTGATCACATATATGTATATATGTATGTATGTATGTGCAGTTAGTCAATCAAGTGTCTAGTTGTTTGCTGCTGTTCACGCTATCAAAATGCTTTGCTGTATATGGCAGTCGGAGTTGCCTAACCTAACCGTATTAAATTATTGTGCTTGTTGTAAACTTGCCCACACTTTGTGATGATTTTACTTTAATATGTATTCTCATGTACATATGTATTGTATGTATGTTCTTATTTTTTGACACTCTTTTTCTTTGCTCGCATTGTCTAAATATATAAAATAAAATATAACTTTAGGCTGTTTATTAAGATACGTTGCCTTTTTAACACAGTATTTGTTACCATGGCCAATATATTTACATTAAGAAATACCAAAAAAAACATGTTTTTATTTAAGATACACGCAGTTGAAATCCTTGTAGGCTGGTAGTATGTGCTAAACTGTTATATTTTTTTATTACTTCTATAACCCAAATACTCGGACTTTCATATGCATATCATACGAGTCATAAGTGTGCACTGCATGGCCCTGCTACGAAATTAATTCATCATTTTTGCTCTATTTGTTAAGTTAAAAAGGGTTTCTTTTTACAATTCTAAGATTGAAAATAAAGAAAGAAATTTTTATTTATTTTTGCATTTATTGCTGCCATAAAGTCATATAGTTTTTCATTTTTCTTATTTTAACAAAAACTTTTTTTTTATTTAAAATAATTTTTTTTCTACTTAATTTTATTTTATTTGTTGTTTATTTTGTACTGTTGGATACGTTTTTTTTTTTTTTTGGCAACCCCTTGTAACACTTTAAAATGGCATTAAACGTCCTTGGAATTATTTTTCCTTTTCATTTATGCAAAAAATTAAAAAAAAATTCGATATTATTTTCTTCTTGATTGTTTTGATTATTATTTTTTTTTGTTTGTTATCATTTTTCTTTTTGGTGTCCAGTCGATGCGTCTTAACCTGATTTTCAATTTCAATTTTTTTTCATCTACAATTTACTTTCTTTTTTTTATTTACTGTATGTGCGTCAAGTGGGGCATTCATTCTATGATAGCCAGCGGTCTCTTTTTTTTTTTTTTGTTTTTTTTTTTTAAAAGCCATTAACCTCAATATGATTGTCAAAATAAATTGAAACCAAAAAAGATTACAAAATATTTTATAAAAATTTAGGGTAAAAACTCTTTGTTATGTACCCTACTTTCAATAATATATCATAATAATAGAATAGTAAAAAATAAATGCAGCGGTCCATCCTGTAGTACCGAAACAACAAAATAAAAATTCCGTAATTCCTGAAAATAAACAAAATTTTGTCTGCTAAAAATAAATTTTTAAATATTTACGCCTCACCAGTTTGGTTGCTCTATAGACTCAAATAATTAATAACAACCAAGATAGAGTTTAAACAAAAAACAAAATACAAATGTATATGTATATATATATGTACATATATATTTTTTTTAATATTTTGCCTTTAAATTTTCAGTTACAGTGCTTTATCATTATTTATAAACAATTTTTATGTGTAAATTTGTTTTGCAGAAAAAAAAGGGCAGAATATTAATTTCTTAGTTTCTTTCATGTCATAAATTAAACAGAAATATTAATTAAGAATTTAATCTTTAAAAAATTTTCTTAAAAAAAAAAAAAAAACGCAAAAAAAAAATTCAAACGCTGCATAAAAGAAAATATTTAATTCGCTGAACAAAGGGGAAGGCAGTTTAAGAATTTTGTAAATTTGTGTTTTAAAGAAAAAAAAAATATTTTCTCCTTATCACAGTCTTTCTAAAACATTTAATTGTACCCGATTTTTAGCAAATATATGGAAATGGAAAACAGTCACAAAAAGTTATACCTCAGAAGAGTATGCTAAACTTGGGAGGTTTTTGGTGAGCTATTCATGTGATTCTGTGTGGGATCACGAATAGCTACTAAACTTATCACTAATATGCCTGGATATTTAAAGAGAGCAAGAGGGTTCTTTGCAGACCAAAGGTTAGGTGGAGACCTTGTTCTATAGATGAAAATGATATAAATTTCGGAGGACTGACATTATTGGTAGGGTTGTCGTTTAATTATTGGGTCACTTCTACCTACTGGCCTAAGATATCATTTATACATCTTCAGTATGATGACGAAAACAGGGTACGTTTTGCACAATATAATAAACGACCATGATTACAGTCGCACTATTAATTGATCGAGGAAATCTAAAATATTGCACGAAAATTACAGAACCCCAGGTCTAAAGAAATTGAGAGCCTTACGACTTTCAATTTTTCATAAGTGATTTCACTCATTATCGAATATTTCAATTACGTATTCTATTTAAACTATCACATTACTACTCTCGTATAAAAAAAATTGGCGTATCATACAACTTGTTGCATAATATAAAGCCCTCTTAATACGTGGTATCGAACCAACAAAATACAAACGACGCGACGTTTAAATAACTACATTCACTTTTGAAAATTCTGTTATTTTTTAAAAAAACTAATGATTTTTTTTTTATCTAAAAAAAAAAAAAAAAATAAAAACATTTTTTTTGTATCTCGAACACCTGATGTGTTAGAGAAAAATCAATTACAGATTCGAATTCAGCCCACAGAATTATCCTAGGAAAGATATTTGGTTGCTGAATTCCACGAGGTTGTTAGCTGGTGTTATTTATACGGCGCTGATAGCTCTAAATATTATTATATTCACGTACTTTTTGTTGAGTTACCCCAAAAGTTATAGAGAGTACTTTTTTTTTGCGGGAAGGATGGAAAAATCTTTATGCTTTCTTGGATGTCGTCACCTCCCATGATATGTCAGACTCCCCCAAAGGGGTATACCAGATAAAAGCCCCCCTTATCCCCCAGTTCTGTCTAGGTTGTCCTGCGTCAGGACCGGCACTTTCAAATGCTTCAAGGTCCTTCTTTTTTCGCCTTAGGATACGTTTAAAGTATCCTGTAACGGCGGTCCAGTTCGTCATGTTTGTTGTCATAATATCAACGACATTCTCGACCGTAATTCTTTCGACATCGGACGTCAGTTCCGCTCGATATCCATGCCAGCGCCTGAAGTCGAAAATGTTCCCCGTCATCAATCACATCTTCTTTCTCCTCGTAAATACAGAAAGGGGGATAGATAATACTTTAGCCATTTTATATTTTGAATCAATTTTTAAATTGATAGCTTGGTGTTCACGAGAGTACCTTAAAATTCACAAAAGATGCGAAAGCTAATATTTCTGAGTTTTTCTGGAAGTGTTTTAAGTTACATTAGGGACTCTAATGCCAAAAGTGTATAGAGTACATCGTTTTTCACTAAAATTTTAACTCAGTGAATAGCATTTTTACAACTAAAAATTGCATAAAAATATGCAACAGAGCGTTCGCACAGTAACTCAAATGACCGAGTTTTAATTCAAGCGAAGGACAAAATTATAAAATAAATATCTGCGGTTTTTCTAAATTATAATTTAAAAGAAAAATAGGAGGTTTACCACCTCCCCCCGCCTCACCAAGATGTCCATCTACAAGAAAAACCGCTCCCTAAAATATCCAGTCTATTCCACCAGAAACGAATGATCAGGAGTACAGCGCCACCTTCAGGAAGATAACAGCTAACCTAATAAGTGAAGAGGGTCACCACTCACTATCAACATCCACCGACAAATGGGACAATTGCTGTTGATCATTCAAGGGTCAAGGTATAACACTGGCCTTTGAGTGATCAACTGATAGCAACTTGTGTCATTGACATATGGCGATCAGCAAAATTAGAAAAAAAAATCTATCTGTCAATGTTCTATCTTCGATATTTCAATACAATGCACTGCATGAGTAGGGGTTTACTCCTTCTAGTCATAGGCTATAAAAAAGACTTAAAGAACCGTGTTATTTGTTAAATGTTGCACAATTTCTGGAGTATTAGTGACATACAAATTATTTCGTACGGAAATATCAATTCCGCAAAACTTTTTTTCTACAAAATTCAGCAGAATACTGGGCTTTATTTAATGTATGTTTTTAAATATAATTTCTTGTATTTGTTACCCACTGTCTTGTTATGTTACACGTGTAATTAATTATTTGTTTAATTAATGTTTTGTGTTTTATTTAGTACTGCTGCATTAAAATTTGCTAAAAAAATTTTGTTTTTTGTTTGTTAGTGTTTTCATTGTATATATTATAAGCTTAAAACAAAAGGAACTTGTAATAGAAATAATAATAATGATGGTAAAAGTGAAAAGTTTTACTTTGCACGGAAAAGAAAATCCTACAATTAATCCCTAAGCATATGCTTTGTTTTCTATACTTTTGCCAGAGGTATGAAAAGTTAATTCCTTACAAAAAAATATAAATATTATATATTTGCTTTCTAAAATAAACAATAACAATATGAGGATATGCTTATATATGCACAATGGCATGCTATAAGTGTATGTAAAAAAATACATACATATGTATGTATATACATACATACTTATATTATAGTTTTATTGTATTTTTTTGTTTCTCTACGGCAAGCATTTAATTATTTGTTTAGACGTAAAATATCAAGTGAAGATTAGAAAGATACAATTTACAATGTTAATGTGGTGTTGGTATGCAGAAGAGAGAACATACATATGTATATAGATACCCGTGTATTTTATTAAAAATATAAATAAAAATTGACACTATTTTGACATTCGTACCAATAGCCGGCAACCTGTTTAACACAGATATTTTTTATTTCTCTGTTTTTATATTGTCCTTTAAAATAAAAACGTAATTTTATTCTATGGCATTATGTTTTTCTTATACATTTAGTTTTTTTTTTATTTAATTTTTATAATACTCCTTAAGTGTCTGTTAAAAGTTGATTGAAAAATAATAACCAGCGCATATTGTTATAGTGTCAGGTCCAATTCAATTCATTTCTATTCAATTTTATTCAATTCAATTTTGTTTAGTGTTGTTATAGTTTTATTTCATTGTGGTTTTAGTAGTTTCTATTTGTGTTTTTATTATTTTAGTATCTTTTTTACCTATCCATACATACATAAATACATACATACATTTGTGTATAGATATGTACGTTTATATTTGTGCGAGCTATTTTTGTGAATTTCATTTTATGGCTTTCATTCTTTTATTTCCCATGGATGTATTCAATAACGTAGTTTTATAAAATTGGTTTCAGTTGTCATATTGAAAGATTGAAAATGTATTTCTGCATTCACGTTTGACAACTACGTCTTTCAGTTGAAATTATAGCTTAAGAGTTGATATTTTTAGAAAATATTAAGGTAGCGTCGTAAATCTGTTTAACATTTTTTTAAAGCAGAGATAAGGGAGAAAATTACGGCATTCGATATAGAACGAAATTTCTATGTAAATTGCTTTAAAATTGTATGAAATTTCGTTCGATATCGAACCCCAAGGTTTCTGTTACAGAGAGGATAAAATTAAAATTTCTCTTCATCTGGTTGGTGTAGGCGAGTGTAACAAATATCTCTGTTTTTGAAAAATCCCTTTCTTTTAATTATTGTTTATACAAAAAAGAAGCAAAAACTAATGCCACATTTGGCTAAAGATTTCAACTAGCAATAATTACACTTCGGTAGAACCTCACTGGTCACGATATCATCTCTGCGCAAAGTCGCCGTGGTCTAGTGGTTAGTGTGTTGGCTTACGAAGACGATAGCGCCTCTGACGTCTTGAAAAAAAGAAATATGAAAAAAAAATATTTTCATTAAATACTGAAGACCCATGTTCGAGCCCCAGGAAACGTGATCAATCCTTTGATTACCAAAAAATTCATTGGAATTAACTTTGATCTAATTAAAGCTTTTCTAACGGAACAAAAAATATTTTCTTTCGGCGACTACCTCTTAGGAGCCTCCTTGGTCAAAGCTCCGAGAGTAACTGATTGCCACGACGAAGCTTCCAAAATTTGTCGTTCCGAGAGGACGTCTCTGTACTCATCGATAAAAATTGACACACTCAACATGGGTGTTACGAAAAGCTAGGCTGTAACTCTGCAACAGGTTGGTAATTGCCAATTATGTATGTATGTATGAAATGCCACATTTACATTTAGTAGTCGCCGGAAAAAATGCTTTTTCATTTTGCTTGTTTTTTCTTGAAATGTCAGAGCTGGAATTTGGACCCGGAAGTTTAGTCTTAGTAAGCCAACACACTAATCACTAGACTACGGCGATTACGATATATGTATATAAAACTCACCGTTTATTACCTTTTATGTTTAAATAAGTTTGAAGCTTTATTAATCACTGTATGTTAACAAATTTAAGATTAATAGTGATTGCTTTTCTACAAATAAAATACCGCCCTATTAAAAGAGATTCGAATAATTTGGCTGACAAACCTTCTGGTAAAATTATTTTTTGTTTTAAGAGGAAACAGAACTTTTTTCGTTTAATATAAAAACTTTTTTTTTAAAGTCATTTCGTACGTAGGACGCCAATACAATATTTTACTTTATAAGTAGTTTAATAACTTAGAACACCTTATCCTGTTTCTACACATTTCTTTTTGCTTGATTTTTGATTCACTCGCTTGACATTTATTTTTCTTTAATCCTTACAAAAGCTAAAAGCTTCCACAATTTGTCTAACTTATGGAAAATATGTCGTAATTTTACATAAATACTACTTTTATATAAGTATATATTAAAATTTCAAAAAATTTTTTTTTTCAAGAAATTGTTTATTTGGTATCCATTGAAAATGGTGTTAATCAAAATAATACATTATTTGTTTGGAATTTTTGCGCATTATTGCATTTATTTATTTTATTTTTTTATTTATTTATTTAAATTTAGGTCTATGGACAATACATCCTTATAGACTAAGGAAAAATTATACATATATACATACATTAATAATTAGGCAAATTAGGTATTTAAATATAAAATAATTTTACTTTTTACTACATAATTAAGTAATTTCAGCATAGTTTATGAGATGATAACAATTATTAAAATGTTCACAAATACGACGAAAGGGATCATTATCAGAATAGGTTGATCTATTGAATTATACATTAATTAATTGAGAATTCCTAGTTTGACGGGTTGGAATACAAAAATTTATTTTACTAGTCAGGAACACAGAGTCAACGTCACCACGAATTAAACCAAGAAGAAAAGTAACACTTAATATATGATGGCAATACATATGAATTCCATCCAAGACCTCGTAGACAAAACAATAAAAACTGCTTTTGTACAGATTCAATTTTTTGTATGTGGATATTATAGTGTGGATCCCAAATGATTGATTCATTAAGAACTCTTTTCTAAAGAATGTTTAATTTATGTACAGTTTTATTTAATAGGTATAATAATTCAAACAAATGATCAGAATTCATCATAACGGGGGGTGGTGGTATAGTGGTATAGTGGTTAGAGCGCGTGCACAGAAACTCAAACGACCGAGGTTCAAATTTCAGAGAAGGAGAAAAAAATTAAAAAATAAATTTGTTTCAAAATTTTTTTTCTAAAATTTATAATTTAAAAAAAAGGTTCCCTCCACCCTCCAAGAATTCTATCTTCACGAAACCGCTCCATGACATTTCGTGTCTATTTCACCAAGACACGAATGATCAGGAGTACAGCGCCACCTTCTGGGAAGGTAACAGCTAACGTACATAAAAGATGCTCCCCACTCATATTCAACATCCAGATGGCGCAATTGCTGTTGATCATTAAAAGGTGAAGATATAACTCTGGCCTTTGAGTGATCAAATTGAGAGCAATTTTTCCCATTGACGTAAGCCGCTTAACATCTATCTATCTATATCTATGTATATATTCAACATTCCAATACAATGCACTGCATTTAGTAGGGGTTTACCCCTGAGTATTGGTCTTAAATAAAAAAAAAGATATCTCGCATGTTTTCACATGTTAATTTTCCATGTTGATGTGTACAAAATGAGTATAAAAACAATGCATAGGTTTTACTCCAACATACATATTTTACATTGTATTAATATGTTATTGTCGAACAAGTTTGAAGGTATAATACGTTTTCTAAAATTTTATTTACACTTTATATGCAACTATTTTAAACATTATTGTGAATCTTTGTTTAAAGTAAACTACAATTATTCCAGAATTAGTGGCCCTAAATCGCAAAAAAATTTATTTTTAAATAAAGTTTTCATTTTTCCCTGAACAAAATATATACTAAAATGTAAAAATATAAAAAACTCCAAAAAATATACTACTTAAAAAAAATAATTTTTTTTACCAAATTAAATAAATATCTATATAAATAAAAATCAATGTTGTTCGTTGGTCATAGCGTCAGTTGGGAACGGCTGGAGATTTGAAAATTTTTTCTATCCAATGATCACCGTGATCCAACTTAGGTTTTTACGGAAAGCAAATTTTGCCCCGCCCACTTTTTTTGATTTTCCTTAAATCAGAAAATGGCTACATTGTTTTATCCATCAGGTCAGCTAGTATAAAATAAAAGTTTCCTTTGTTGTAATTGGAATTGGATATAAAAAAATATATTTTCTTTGAATTTACATGTTGCCTTTACAAAAAAGTTTATTTAACGTAACTTTAATTTTGTATTAATTTTCCATTAATAAACCTTTAAAGGATTTTTATTTTTTGCTACTTTTCCTAACGTTTATTAACCAATTTTATAGTCTTTCTTTTAGCCAATAAATTTAATTATCAGATATGCTTTATTTTCAAAATTCATATTTGTTTTCTTGCTCTGTCTTAATGCCACTGAAACACTACATGAGCCAATAATAAATAAACCGAAGCCACCAGTACATTGCCCAGCATGACAAAGAAACCAATTTTAAAATAACCAAGAAATGTCAATTTGAAACCATGGCGGGTAGCTACTCCAGCACAGGCAATGTTAGCGAAAGCAGCCACAATTGAACCATTACCACCCAAAGCACAGCCCAATGTTAACGACCAAACTAAAGGCATAATGGGTAAAGTCATATCCTTATTTAGAGATATGGTGCCAATTATGCGTAACATCATTTCAGCCACTGGAATATTGTGTATGAAAGTGGTTAATATTGCTGAAATCCATATAATGCCTAAAATGGCCACCATCAAGCGGTGTTTTGACGATACATTGACTATAAAATATTCCAAAAGTAAACCAATATTTTCCAGCAAACCCAAACTGATCAGAACTTGCAAAACAATGGATAGGGTAACAAAAAATAGCATCGTCGACCAATCAATACGAGCAAGCATGCCCTCTAGATCTTCATAGATGGTAAGTGATAAAACCATTAACGCGGCCAATATGGCAATCCAGCCGATAGTGATGATAATAATATCGTTTATATCAGACAGTATGGACATAATGGAAATAAACAAGAGAGCTAATATGCAAACCACCAGCAATTCAATATTTTTTAGAGGGAAATTATCTTTTAAATCCTGTACTATTTCCTCAAAACCGGTAGGTTTTTCCGGCATTCTACCCAAACGTTTAAGTCTTCTACGCAGATTTGTTATGCGTTTATGAACCGTTTTGCGAGCTAAACTATCATCCCAGGTATAATCGCCCATACGTTGTGAAGCTCTATGCCATACATTGATTAAATGTTTCAATCTTGTTACTTGAAAGGGTTCAGTACTGCGCATTTTGTTTGAATCATGAAATTGTATACGCAATTGCAGGTACGATTGGACCAAAGCCAGTAGTGTGGCTGGTAACATGTGCAGTACAAATTCACCAAGAGTTATATTCTGATTCTGCACAAGAGCAATATTCTCTATTATACTATAGGATATAGTACTGATGGGTGTCAGGGTTGATCCTACATTTAGAGCTATGATTAAACAGCTTAGCACCGGCGTACAATCCAGATGCATTATTTCACACAAACGCAAACATATAGGCGCTATGAGCAGCACTAAGCAAATGTCATCAAGAACTATAGACAGCAGCCAAGCGGCCAGCAAGACATAGTGCAGCATAGGCCATATATGACCATTGGACAGTTCATAACATCGTGCCGCCAAATGGTCCTGCAAACCAGTGTTTGTTATTATTTCTACTAAAATAGAGAAACCAAAGAATAGCATTACTGTATCGACATTGCCCCAAGATAAGAACACCACCGGTAAGGAGGGTCTTAAATTTACTGCAGCTATAATGCCCACAGCCAAAGTGGAACAGATAACACCAGCCAAAGTACGATGGACCAGTTCAAACATAATAAGCATGTAGAGCAGCACTAAAAGTATTACTGCCAATATCAAACCAGATGTTTTGGATACCATAGTGAATTGATAGGCCATTTGCAGTGGTAACGTATGATTGCTGTTACTTATAAAATGCAACTTATATTTGCTATCCTGCACATTAATATCTTCTAAAATCTTTTCCACCTTTTCAATTTTGCCTTTCTGCCACATTTCATAATCCAGCAAATGTAAATGCAAAGCTTTTTTTAATTTGCGTACGGCACCTGTATTATCAATCTCATAAAGGCTCACAGCCAGGTGATGCACGTTCTGATGACTGGATTTTAAGTCATTAAAACGAAAACTTGTTTTGATGAAAGGACCATAAATCCTTAGACTCAAGCTGGTACCGAAGTCGTTTTTGCTAATCATGTGCTCCAGACCCTCATCACCTTTCGGCACTGAAAGGGTGGTAGCTTTGTATTCGGTTTCTTCATTGGTCATAAGAAAATACGTGAAGGTTAGCCAACAGAGAAATAAGAAAAATTGTTGAGCATTTGCAAAGATTTTACGTAAAATTTTATTGAATCTTGTCTTCTCTGTGCCAAAATTATCATCTTCAGGACGATCGCTTAAATAACTACCAGAATCGGAAGCAGTAATATCCATGCCACCACTTAAGCGATAAATTTCATTTGAAACAGTTATTTTAGTAAAAATTTCGAGTTCCTCTTCGGATTCTTCTTCAATTGCACAGCTCTGTTTAGCTGTTTCTGTACTTAGTTTTGCCATTTTAAAATTGTTAAATATAGTTTTTTTTGGCGTTAAAAAAAAATCAAAACATTTTGGAAAATAATTTTTTTTATGTATTTCTAACTGACATGTTTTTTACTCAAACCATTATGGTACGACATTTGCGTGTAGAAAAAACATGAAAGAATTCCAGAGTTTGAAAAATATTTTTTTTTACCTTAATAATAGGGAAGCCAATTACAAAATTTGGAAGCGATAAAAAAGTTTGGCTGAATAGACAAGACAATAAATAAATAGTTCTTAACCTGCCGGATTTAACTTGAAGGTCGGGATACACAATGTAGAAATTGAAAGGCAGAAATTTTTCAATTCTCTTTTGCTTTTTTGTAAATATAGAACTTAGAAGACACAACCAGTTAGAAAAAATTACTAAAAGTGGAAAAGAATAAGGAAAAATATCCGGTACAAAAATTCGTCTACTACACTCTTCACATTATCGTCCTAATTTCTACAAAACTCGTCTGTCTGTCATCCAATTTATACATTGTAAATCCCGACAAACGTCGAAACATGTATCATTAGGGTGTGACAAATTTACTGAAAAACGTTTTGTAATTGACGAAGCAAATTAATAACTAAGATGTAATTATCGAGTTTCAAGTAGAATACTTCTAGACAAGTACTTTTGTAAAACGTTATAATTGCGAGACAATGCATGAGAAACAATTCTTAGGACGGACACTGCAAAGGAACGATAACTGTAAACCATGATCTAGCTGAATTCCTAATTAAGTCATCGTTGTTATCGAAATCATCTATCTCGGTTTGAGCATGATGGCTCACCAAGATTCCATTATATAGATGAAACATACAGAGTTCAATTTTAATTCAAGGATATAAATAGAGCAAGAAAAAGGTACAGAGACAAGATAAAATAAGATATAAATAAGAGAGAGAGAGACAAGAAAAATATGAATAAAGGAAAAACAGAATATACAAAATTGGAGACATAGATTAGACATAAACATATAGACATATTTGGGGGATTCAAATGATAGTTTTAAAGCATTGATGCCCATGGTAGTAGTATTGGTGAGATAAAAAAAAATAAGGCACAGAAGTTTTACAAGTGTAGTTTGTCTCTCCCACTCAACATGCTGATTTCCTATTGGTTGATTGACGATCAAACAAATGAGCGTAAGTATACGTGTGAGTTTAATTTGCTGATATCAGCCACTACTGGGCATCTTTGTTTTATAGCATAGGTCGGCAAAATTGATTTGTAATTGTGTTAGTGAGCATGAAAGAGAACTGCACTGAACAAAAAAAATGTGTGAATTTATAAATACATATCACTTTGCATGAACTAGGAACTTTCTTTTACGGCTGAAGGAAACATATTGGGTATATCTAATTCGGGTGCGCAAAATTCAATAGTGATAACCGTATTCTGAAGGAAGATCTTAAAAAAACTTTAAATATCTTACTTTTTAGTTTAGAAGTCACATTTGTTATGATAATTTAATACATTTTGTGTGATTTTATTAAAAAGAAAAAACAAAATTCACCCAAATGTCTTAAATTAAATCTTATATATTTAGAGTTTCATAAAATTTTTCCAATTAATCTAAAAAATAATTTTAATTTTCATATAAAAATATATAAAACATCCGGTACACATGTCTACTCGTCAGCAGCTCATTGACGAATAAAACAACATTTGTCTCGTAACGCGATACATTTCTTTGATTGTTTTTGCAAAAAACATATGCAAAGAGAGTACAAAATGAAGGAGCATAAGAACTCTCTCAGCTCAATTGAGCTATGAAATGCCTACCTATGTTTTAAAGTCATATATCATAAAACTATAAAACGAAAAAATATGATTGCTGTGAACAACCCGTCAGAGTTTAGTATATTATTTTTCATTTTTTTTTATTATTTTTGGTATTTTTTAATTTTCATTTTATGACAAAATTATAAAATAGTTTGAAAAGTCTCATTGTTTTATGACCAACAACAAATTTTTGAAACTATTTTAAAATGTTATGAAATTATGACAATATGACTTGATAGGACACCGTTTGAATACCCCAAATAGATGGGCATAGTTCAGACATAAGTAACGCATAAACTAGACATAAATAAATCATATGTATCATTATGTCTAAATATAGACAAAATGTAAAGTATAAACAGGCCACAGACAAAATTAAAATTTAACATAGACAAAAATAAACCACAAACAAGACAAAGAAGAGACACAAAATATTGCGAGACAAGACTTGTAAACAAAAATTCTGTGCAATAATTTTAATTGTTTGCTCAAATATTTGTACAAAAAGTTGGCGGAGAAAATCAATTATCATGTGGTTTTTATAAATTTATTTTAATTCAAGCCACTCATATAGAAGCCACCCACATAGATTGTTGGTAAGCGTATATTAAGGCTTCTTTCTATTTAACCCTTTTTTAGGCTTCTGTTTTATAGCCCACTGCATTTTGTTACGTTTTTTTATTTAATTTTTTTTTCAGAAACGTTATACGAGTATTCAAAAATTATATTTTCATAAGCATGTCTCAGGCATGAATAAATTATTTGTTTGTCTTTTTCATTTGATTTGATTTCAATTTTTGTGTTGATTTTTACTTTCATTTTGTTATTGTGTTGGGTTTTTTAAAGTGTGTATAAATATTAAAATAACTTGACATTAAATGTTGACAGTCAACGGTTTCATTTTAAAATTCAAATATAAAAATGAAATAATATTTGTTTTCTGTTTTATTTTTATTTTTTTTTTCAAATTTATGCTATACGTGTTGTTTGTTATACACTCTGATTATATTAGGGTGGTATATATGAATGAGATTTTAGAGAAGTAATATGGATCCATAGAATAATCGGAAAGGAGGAAGCGGATGCAAAGGATCTGTGGAAAATTATATTGGTCGGGAGCCATCGCTTTATATTATTCTCAATCTGATTAGAGAATGGGAAATTGGCAAATGCTTGAAACATTGTAATTCTCAAACGAGCGGTAATCCGTCCGCAATTTGGGGTAAGTCTGATGTTCTGAAGTATAGAAAACTCTAGCAGGTTTATTTTACGGGTTATTATAGTGTGAGAGCGCATTTGAAGAGAATGGTGATGAATGTGCACCCCTTTTTTTTATTTGAGACCAACACTGTCGATAGATTTATATGGATGTGTTTCGAGTAACATATAATCTCACTGCGGGACTTTTCTAAGAATAAAGTTTCAGACCTGCTGGTGTTCGTAAGGATAGCAGTTGGTCTGCTAAACAAACAATAGACTCAAAAATAGACACAATAGATTTTGAAGGTCGCACTGTCTTGCATTTGTGCGGGGTCTACATATAAAATGATAATAATATGGACCCATAATAGCTGCGCAATGCGATTTTAGTAAGGTGCAGTCAAAATTCGTGTGTTGTTTGGCATTGTGATGATGGAACACCTAACTTTTTTGATTATCAATTAGGGACGCTTAATCCCTAATCAAGTTGTAAGCAAAATATACGCGAAATATATATAAGTATGTATTGTTTTGTTAATGAAGTGTCCGGAGTTTTTTGTAGAGTTAGGCTTGTATTTGACTTAATTATTCCTTTTTTTATTTTTGTGTTTTTAAGCCGTTATTTTATTGGCCGAAAATAAATGGGTTGAGTTAGAGATTAATCTGTTGTGTGCAAGTTTTACCTTCAATATAAGTACTTGAACGAAGAAAACCTTAATTTTAATGACCTTAAAGAGTCGTATTAGTTATTAGTACTAGGGCTTGTAATGAATTGCATATCCTTTGAATCGGTCTCAGCAGACATGGTACTGCACACAAGTCCAATCGTTTCCAGATTATTAAAATAAAACTTATTTTTATTTTTTTGATATTTCGCTATACCAAATATAATGGTCAATAAAATTATTTTATTATATTTAATACTTTTATTCATACCTGTGATCCCATACTCTCCTCTGATTGCACCTCGATGGAACAAGGATTCTTGGAACAGCAATTTTTATTGCAATCAGTGCCGCAGTGCTTTTTTCATGATGAACGTTATCCTGAGCAAATCTGATACTTGATTCGTATGTCAGCATTGATCTTTATTACCGAAGTGGTCTGGTGCCAACATTACTTCTGCTGAGCAGCATCTTCTACTCCTCTCCTTATTTAGGTAATCAGTGACTAAGAGAGTTTCTACACAGTCCTACTCTTTGTTATTATTCGACTATATTATCACAATAGAGGGATCCGCCGATGCTTATTCCCCGAATATTGATGAAGACTTTAAAACGCCTGTTTACTTCCGAGCAGGGTTTCGTTTGGTGCTGTGGAATGATATCTGACCGAATAATTTTTGTATTCTGCTATTCTTTTCATATTCCTATCTGCATCTTTGTGAGAGCTATCTTGTATTCTACGTCTTTTGCTCTTTTTCTTTTGGGGTGGCGTAATGAATTTGTCTCTCTACCCTCTTTCTTGCTTTCTCATGTTCCAGCCTACCTTTCTCATCTGGAGCATGATCCGGTATGTCCTTTATGAAGAAGACCATCAATTACACCAGGTTGGACAGGAGGTAGAGTGTTCGGAATACGACAGGCATTAAGTCTTTGCGCGGTGTTCCTTTTCTTCACTTTTGGCAGAGGTTTTCAAAGCGCTACTGTTCTCCTCTAGCGTAGCTAGTAGAGTCCTTGCTGTCTACAATATCAGGGTTATCATCTCCACGTATACTGCTTTAGAGGCAATTTTTACGTGTAATTATAATTATAAGATATGTATATTGATATATTTTTTTCTTCTAGCAATTGAATTTTTTTTATTACTGATTACATTTATAAAAATTGGTGGCATGATTTTTTGGATGAAATGGCAGATGTTTTATTTTTTTTAATTGGACAAAAAATTTTGAACTTTTGTTTGCATTCTCAAATGTTAATAATTTGAATAATAATTTCAATTAAAAACAATTTGTTTTTTTAAAATAATTTTTTAGTAAATTTCTCATAGTGTAGTAGTGTAGTTGATGGAGAAAAGAGCAACAGGTTTTTCTATTCAATGTTTGTTTTTTTTTTCATTTCTGCCCATACACATGTGATCACAATAATAAGTACAAAAGTATGTTTTAAGTATTATGATTAATAAAACAAAAAATCATAAACAGAATTTCGTTACTAAAATTCTTAATCTTCTGCTACAGCCGAACGTTGCTATAACATAATTTATCATCTGTTCTTGTTTTTGGTATATAAAAATGATTAATGAATTTAAGTGTAATCTGTATTAATTAGAAGTATACTACCACCTTGGTAAAATTACTAATAAAGTGGTGTCTACGTTACAACAACTACAAATCAATATCTGTTTTCATTTCTGCTTCTGCGATTTAGTCGTCAAACAACGCCATGGTAAAATTACTGCAACTTATTCACTATGGAAAAAAGTGATTACATCAGTGTTGTAGCTTCTATGTAATTACATATGTAAATATATTGTGTGTAATTTGAATTTTGTGTGTATAGCCTGTGTGTAATTTGGTACACATATAATTTTTTCTCGTTATTTATTTCTCTAGTAAGATGTGCGTCACTATAAAGTGTAACACCCATTTTTCTTAATAACTTTTTTCACCTTTAATCAAAATTATTTTTCTTAATCACAATATCTTTGAAAAATGTCTCAGATTTTAAAATGTATCAGTTTGTCAAATTTGACTTGTTAGTTAGTTCATAATGGATAATCAAAGACAAGTGCATACAAAAATTATTCAAATAATTCAAAAAAAACCATATTGGAGTTATACAAAAGTTGCTAGGTAAGTCCACGTGACCAGGCAATGTGTTTCCAGAGTGGTCAAAAAGTTCAACAAAGACCTAAAAATTGAAAGAAAGCCTGGAACAGGTAAAGCAAAACTGGTAACGAACGACGCGAAAGCCAAAAAGGTTGAGAAGCTTTTGCTGGCTCTTCCAAACATTTCTGGTCGCGAAGTGGCCCGGCGCGTGCAATGTTCGGAAAGTTTTGTGCGCCGAGTTAAAGCTAAAGCTGGCCTTAAAACATTTAAAGTCCAAAAAGTTCCGGATAGAAACGCTAAGAAGAATATTGAAGCAAAAAAAAGAGCAAAACTCCTCAAAAAGGAAGTTTTTTAAAAGTTCGAATGTTGTGTAATGGGTGATGAAACTTACGTTTTTGCAGACTTTGCGCAGCTTCCTGGCCAAGAGTTTTATGTAGCGGATAGTAGAGGCAATGTTTCTGAAGAGTTCCGAACTAAAAAACTATCAAAATTTCCCAAAAAGTTCCTAGTTTGGCAGGCTATTTGTAGCTGCGGCAACAGAAGTGCATCGTTTGTTACATTGGGATCAATAAACTCAGATATTTATATCAAAGAGTGTCTTCAAAAGAGGTTGCTCCCATTTCTAAGACAGCACAACATATCAACATTCTTCTGGCCAGATTTGGCAACATGTCACTGCAGTAAAAGCGCAATAGACTGGTATAATAAAAATAATGTTATTTTTGTTCCAAAAGAGGCTAACCCACCAAACTGCCCAGAGCTGCGGCCTATTGAAAGATATTGGGCTCTGGTCAAAAGAGAACTAAAGAAGAGTACATCTGTTCCCAAAACCATTACTAGTTTTCGATATAAATGGACAGCTGGTACCAAAAAAATCACCGAAAACACTATAACATTGCTTATGGATGGCATAATGAATAAAATAAAAAATTTTATAAAATTAAATTAATTTTTAAATAAAATAATACAGAATATAAATCTGTAATAAAAATGCAAAATAAAACTGTTTTATTTTTAACTCTAGCTTACTCCAGTCAGTTTTTATTTGACTTTTGATGTGTTACAGTTTATAGTGACGCACATCTTAAGTAAATTTTAATCTATACGCCCATTGAACAACATTAACAGTATATATGTATATCATTCTCTAATCGATTTGGCTAAGGAAGCGAAATTAAATAATTAAAAAATGCCTAGAAATATGCAAATTTTTTATTATATATTTTTTTAATTACAAACAATAGTACACTTAATCCTGTTTTTAAACGGTAGATATTTCCCAATGAACACCGTGTAAAAAATACTATTCAAAAAGTGTGTGTAGATAATGAATTATTTTGATTAAACGTCTTTTACTGGTTTTATAAAAAATATTAATTCTGCAAAATATAAAAAACAGAATAAATAAATATATACTTTCAAGAATACTGATTCAAAATCGTTCAAAAGATAGCGGTTTAAAAACGGGGGTAGATGTTTATATTAGTCGCCGTGGTCTAATGAGCCCTATGTTCGACACCCAGCTCCGACATCTTAAAAAAAAAAAGAAATATGAAAAAAATATTTCTTTCGGCGACTACCTCTCAGCAGTCTTCTGGCAAAAGCTCTGAGAGTAATTAATTGCCATGAACTAGCTTCTCAAGTCTGTCGTTCGGAGTCGACATTTAAACTGTAGGTCCCGATATTCATGGATAAAAATTAACACACACAACATGAGTGCTGGGAGAAGCTAGGCCGTAACCCTGACACAGGGTTGTAAAAGTCAGTTATGTATGTATGTAGGTGTTTATTTTATTTATTTTTGCTACCCTTACCTGAATAAAAGCGTAAACCGTTCGACGTATAAAAAGTTTAATTTGTATAGGTTTGTTTGTAAAAAATAAACAATAATTAAATCGAATTTTTAGACAAAAATTTCAAACAAATAATATTTTTTTATTGTTTTTCAGACCAATACTCAGAGGTAAACCCTACTAAATGCTGTGTATTGTATTGGAAACAGTACATTTATGACAGAACATATATTTTGTTTTCTCATATTATTAAGCTCCTTAGGAATGAGACAAATTGTTGTAAATTGATCTTTCAAAGGCCAGTGTTATACCTTCACACTTGAATAATCAACGGCAATTGCCTCATCATTACATATTGATTGTGGTGAGTGCCTTCACTAAGTAGGTTTTAGCTGTTATCTGCTACTTCCCAATACTATTATTTGTTACTTTTTTAATGTTTGTTTTAAAATTTATTTTGTACACGCTATCAGCTTGGGTTTTTGAAATCCATAACGTACGTACGAGACATATTTCTGTAGCTCCGAATCTATGGGTATGAAAAAATTTTGACAGAAAATATACGCCGTACGCTTTTAAGCAGGAATTGCTTTAATTTTATTTATATTATAGCTTGTTTGTTAAGTTACAGTAAGTTTTTAACATTTTTCTAATAATATTTACAGACCTTTTTGAATCTTTTATCAGTCTTATATTTTTATTTGTGAGTGTTTTTAAAGTTAGTTATCAGACGTATAACTCTTATTCGGGTGTTTTTTGTAGGTTCTCTAAAAAATCTTTGGTTGGCTGAATATTCTACTTACTTGCAGTTTTTACACAAATTTGTTTTTTATTTTCAATTTATTAATTATTAAATGCAAGTTATGGACAATGATGCTTTTGACCGTCCATTATTTATGTGGGTTTACAAACGCAGGATCGTCGAACTGCCAGCCGTACATACTACGCAATTGTCCACTTATTATTAAATAAATATTAAGTATATATCCTCAATAACTACTATCACCTTTTGTTAATGAAGCAGTTTTCCATCTCTCAGATGATCAGTAAAATATGATCACCAATAACGGACTAAATAGCAAAATTTCAAACGCCTGGATCATATATTAACAATGCAGTTTTTTTTGTTAAGATGTAAATCAAATACCTTTTAGACTTAAACGTGTAGCTGATTAACCACTTTTTGATTAACAAAAATATATAAAACAGACTCGTCAAGATGATTAAAAAAAACAATCGTCCAAGTCCTTTCTCGATTTTATATTCTGGCATATTAATGTCTTATCTATTAACTTATTAACGAAACTTAAATTTCGCTCTTTAGTATTTCTAAATATTAATCCAATTGAGTACAAGAAAAATCTTTCAAAAGAAAAATTGTATTTCTTTTCACCAACCAAAATATAAATTTTTATTAAAATATAAACAACAGTTTTTTTTTATTAATTAACGCTTCACACAACAGACTTTACAATTTTTGATAAAGTTAACCGAGTAATTAAAGTTAACCGGCTGTGATAAAATTTACCAAAAAACTTTTATAAGACATTTGTAGTTGGAGTCGAAAACATGTTCAGTCGACTGGTATAAAATTTCTTCGCAAATATCATTTTCTTCTTTGATTGATAAGTCACTGTAAAAAATAATTTAATTTCATTACGTACAGTTTACTTCTGATCTATTTAATTACGACGTTTTGTGAGGAAAGAAAATTATTTGTTGTTATTGAACAAAATTAAAAAAGTAGTCCAGTAACTAGCAAACATATCGTCGCAAGAGTTAAAGAACTCTGTAATTGACAAAAAATCTAAAATACGTTTTTTGCATCATTTTTATCAGAAAAAAAATACGCGTCGATTGGTCCAGGTCTCAGATTTCTACGATGAAAATAAATTCACTTACGCCGTTTGCGAAATAAAAAATACCAGTGTATGTGTTCTACTTTTATGAAAGTTTTTTGGCTCTGGTGAACATTTAAGGATTTGTCAGTTACAGCGTTCTTTAATTCCATCGACGCTATGTATGTGTACTTATTATTTTGATCATATGTGTATAGTTTGTATTTTAATACCCAGCAAACATGAATTTCAATATTTGTAGAATAATGATTTAGTAGTATTACACCAGACGTATATAAACTTTTGTTTTTTTTTTTAGTTAAAAATTTTGTAACCTAATTTAACTTAGCACGCTTATGTAAATGGCATATATATACATTTATAGCGTATTCTTATTGTTGCTGTCGATAACTACATATAATATATGATTTTGCAAATATAAAGCTAAACAATACGAAGTGTGTCTTTGACAGCACACATCGATTTGACATGGCAATTTAAAAATGAGCTCTTGAGACAAAGAATGTTTTTATTAGTCTTTTGCTCTAAATATACTTAATTATCAAACAATTTATTTGAAAAAATAAAGCTGGCTATGTCGTATTTATTTTTTAAATTGTGCTTAAGCTGTTATCTTTTGGAAGTACGTATGCTTGCTGGGTATATATACATATACATATCTCCTATCTGTTATATTTGTTTGTCTGTATTTGCTTGAGCTTTATTTATTTCCTTATACGTTTCCCTCACTTCCATTTTTTAATATTTCTCTCTCTCTCTCTCTCTCTTATTTTTTATTATTTGCAATGTTTTACATAAACTTGTTTACACACCTGTTGTATAATTATTTATAATTAAATTTTAAAATTAATTAAAATTTATGACACCTGGGGGTCAATTCTGGTTCTGTGAAACAGTGAAACGAAAAGTTTTTTATCATTTTCGTTTTCATGAGCACTTTTCGCATTATCATATCACAATTACACTATTTGCGATTCTGGTGCATGTTATGAAAAAATTGTTTCATTCCAACCGTAGTCGTGAAACTTTTGCTTGTATGTTATTGAAATTTTATGTCAAAATGTCAAAGCAAGAGTACGAAGCCAACCGATTTAAGGAAGCGGCTTACACGCCATATATTTTTTTTAACTGCTTCAAATTTTACTGATACTGTTTTTAGATATTAATAAAATAATAATAATGTAACAAATAAATATGTATTTCATTGACACCACTTTCAGTTTTACACATTCGCAAATACATGCGTTTATGTATATCACTTTCAAACCGAAAAATAAATTAAATCAACACCGACTTGTAATGTGGACTTTTTTGCCTGCACTAATTTATCAGCGTACATGAAATGATGGTAAATTAAGGGACTATTTTTATGTACCTAAAAGTATAGTCGCACACTAAGGACATATTCATAAAAAAGTTGCGATAATTGTTGCTATTAGCTCGTGGTACTCAAAGTATTTACCTAAATGTATAAGTATATGTACATACAAAAAAAATTTAAATGACTTTATGTTGCATAAACATATAAAACAGAGCGTCCGCCGGGAAGGTATACGACTTTGTTTTGCCGCCATTTTGGTAAAGATTAGTCTTGACAGTTCATTTTTGGCAATCGTGAAGTAGAGACGTGGCAAATTTATTATGGAGAAATATGAACTGGCGGACACCCTCTACATGTACATACTTAAGTTCATTTTGAAACAATTTTTTTTGAAAAAGTTTGTAGTTGTATGTATGCCAATCTTTTTCAATATGAAATATGTATGTATGTATGTATGTACATATATGTATGTACATATGTTTATTTTAACAATCGCAATTGCATACATAGCATTTGTATATTTGTTTATCTAATTATTGCCATAAATATAAATTGATAAGATATGTTTTGTACTGTTTTTTCTGTTAAAAAAAATTAATCAGATTTTTGCTGGATACAAAATTTATATTAAAAATAATTGCAACTATCGCCGATTGATTTTTTGTGCTGCCGGTTTTGCCACTACCGCCGTCATCTATATTTATTTGGCTCTGTGTTCTAGTACAAATAAAACACCAATGTGACGCCATATTTGTTTTGGTTTTTGATATAAATATACGATTATTAAATACTATATTAAAATAAAAATATGATGGGTGCAATTATTTTATTCGATTTTATTATATATTCTTTTTTATTTTTGCTAGCACGCTTTCCTTTTGTAGGTTTTTCATGGTTTTAAACCTCTATGTTATTTTTTCGCATAAACATTTTCTGTGCAAACTTGTTACACATATGAAACAATTTTGACAGTTAATTTCATAGTTACACAAAACACGAATCAGCACTCTTGTGAAACTGTGAAAATATTTTGTTTCATTCCACTTGTTGTTACATGAAAAAATGATGTGTATCTTTTAAGTTTTGCACAAAACAAGAATCAAAAACGCTGTGTAACAGTGAAAAAACTTTACATTTCACCGTTTCACAGAACAAGAATTGACCCCCAGTTAGTAAAAAAAATTATTTATTATGTATATTGTATTTATATAAATATGTATACGTATATAAACATATATTGTTGTTGCTCTATATTAGTGGAAATATGCTGTTTATTTGCAAAGTACTGAGTCCTCGCATACTACATATCACATCAAAGTTCGAATAAAGGTATAGAGCAAATGGATTTTAGAAAACTTTTTCTATCCAGTTTTGACAATAAATTGAAACACCATGTAGTTGTTTCAGACGATTTGAAATTTCAACTATTTCCGATTATTTTTCAGATTTGCTACAAACATAACACCGATCATAATAATTTTCTTGTATTTTGAGATTGAGATTGAGAAAGTCATGATTAGTTATTATCGCTTCGATCGATTATTTTAAAAATAGAGCAAAAACAAAGGCAAACTTTCGGTTAAAATGTAAATTAAAAATTAGAAAAATGATAGAACAGGTCTGACTGAAATTAATGTATTAAAGGAATGATTGCGGAGATTTCTTTTCTTTTTCTTTTCTTCTATAAAATTAACAGTGTGGACTCTTATAGTAACATTTCCGCGTTTATGGAGAGATTCATGACTCAGGTTGCTATAATTTAAATAATTGGTCATTACAACCCTGTGTCAAGGTTACGGCTTAGCTTCTCGCAGCCCTCATGTTGTGTGTGTTAATTTTTATCCATGAGTACCGGGACCTACAGTTTGAAAGTCGACCCCGAACGAAGCTTTTTCATGGCAATCAATTACTCCCAGAGCTTTTGCCAGAAGACTGCTGAGAGGTAGTAGCCAGAAGAAATAATTTTTTCATATTTCTTTGCTCAAGATGTCAGAGCTGAGATTTAAACCCGGCGCTATCGTCTTAGTAAGCCAACACACTAACCTCTAGACCACGGCGACTACTGTATATTTTATATAGTATAATTTTACTACGTTTATTTTGGCTCCAATAAAAAATAAATTTCTTTAGTCATTAATACGAAATTGTTGACAGTTTATTATGTTCTCAATTCCCAGGTAATACATTTTAAAGTAGAATGTTTTTTAGTTTTACTATACCGACTACAACTTATTTGTTTACTTTTATTTCAAGAAAATATACGTATGTCTAGCGTTGATGGCTGGTTTATATTGCATATGTGTAGGCGCTTTTATTTTATTTTTTATGTTATAACTTTTGCTTACTTTTATGATTTCTCCCACGTCTTTATTTATTTACAATCAAAAGAAAAAAAAAAAGATTTATTCATCGTTAATCAGACATTTTTCCATGGCAAATGCTGTTTAATACAAGAAATTATATTCCTATTTATTTTTTTACGCTCTTTGAAAAGTTTAAGTTGATAGTTAAAGAAGGAAAAAGCAGCAATGGACATTAAAGATCAAGATATAAAATTTTAATTAAAAGTTAATAAAGAAAATTCTGCGTATTTTAAAAAACTCTGTTTAATATTTTCTCAAAGAAATCTGAGAAAAATATTATAGAGCAAAGTGTTGCATAGCCGAGGACAAAAGTGTTAAATAGAAAATGTTGCATACTTGAAGGCAGTATAATTTTATAACAACTTTTTTGTATAGTATTAGTAAAAGTGAAAGCTTTTATGTATTATTTTTATATAATGTAAGAAATAAAACAGGGGTGACTCTTAATAACTTGTTGCTACTTTGAAAACTAATCCGCTATTTTCCTGAATTACTTACATAAATTCCGTAATCCTTTAGATATGTATTTAAAAAGTAGTAGTCTTTATTTATGGCCTTTATTTTCTTCAAACAAAGTGTAGCTCTTTATTTATATGTATATACATAAACATTGTTCACACTCTTGTATAATGGCATTTGCAAACAAGTACAGCAAACTTTTTTCTTTACAATAAGAAAACATATGTATAAGTACTTATATAAAAGTGTACTTGCTAAGGTTTTGCAAATCTGCAAAATTAAAAACGATAGTTTCTATTTATACACCATTTTCTTAAACTATTTTATATAAGCAGGAGACAATAAAAAATGAAAACAAAAGTTTAAAAATGGAAATATGTACGGCGGATCATAATTATCATTATTTTTTTAATTTTGTTCATACAATAGTGTTATAACCGTCGTGCGGGAATTTATGTGCTCTATCCGCCATTTCATATTTTTATATATCTCGAGTTAATAATGCCACTTTAGGTTTCCGACCCCAAATTTTTCAAGTCTGCAATCAGTTTTCGAATATCTCGTCCAGTTGCAGAGATAAATATCCGAGAATGGATTGCAGGTTTTAAAAATTTCGGTGTCAAGAACCTATTGTGGCATCATTAACTCGAGATTTATAAAATGGCGGATAGAGCACATAAACTCCCGCATTATATTATAATGACTTTAATAAATTGGAAGGAGTTGATTTTTTATTCCAAAATAAATAATAAAACTATGAAGCATAAAAGATACTACCGCATGCCAATCTTAATTGCTAGTATACATATATCTCATCAAAATTAAGTCCTAATTCCGGCTGTGACTTCAACAGCTGAAATTTTCAATGAGAATCGACTTGTATACTAAAGACATGATACCATAAAATCATATTATTAGAATTTAGCAACACGAAAATGTGCAATAAAAATCACTCTGCAAAATTGCTGTTTGGGTTACTTTCTCGTGTTATAAAGTTTGTTTTTTTTTTGTATTACTCGTATATTTAATTTATTACAATCGATACAGGAATTTTATTGTATTTGATTTTTAATGCCAGGAGAATTGAAAACAAAAAGAAAAATTAAAAAAAAAATGTGTGAAAATTAAATCATTAAAATTCATAACAGTACAGATTTATAATAATAAAATATTTTTCAAATAATTTGAAATATTGAAACTCAATTGCCATAATAATTCGTATTGTTATAGAGACAAAATATGAATTTTATTGAGAAACAAGTTGAATGCATTTTTTTGTTAAAGTTTAATTCCCGATTTTTTTTTCAAATAAATTTCAAATTTATTTTAATTTGTTATGTATATGGGGGGGGGGGTACAGCTTTAAGGCTCAACAGGTTTTAATGCCTGTAATGAAATTTAATAATAATATAACGTAATCAAAGCGTGTAATCATGATATTTATATAAAAACTTATCAGATATATTTTTAAATATATGCATTCGTGAGGTCATGGTATTTATATAAAAACATATCAGATATATTTTTAAATACTTACATATATGCATTAGTGAGGTCCAGAGTTGTAAACGAATCATTCATTTTTGAATTAATTCGTGAATCATTCATGCAATGAATTGGTCAAATTTTGAATTAATTCTTTTCTCCAAAAAATGAATTGAATTAAATTTGAATCAATTCATTTGAATTTGGCGAACATGAATTGCAATTCATTTTCAATTCAAATGAATTGGTAAAAAGAATTGCAATTCATTTCCAATGCATTTGAATTGAATTGATTTTGAATTAATATAAATGAGTTAGAAAAAATGAATTGCAATTCATTCCCAATTCATTTGAATTGATTTTGAATTAATTCAAATGAGTTAAAATATGAATTGCAATTCATTTTACCAATTCATTTGAATTAACTCGAAAAATGAATTTGTTATACATTTTCAATTTACTTGAATTGAATTGATTCTGAAAAAAGACTGTAATGCAAAAGCATCACCCTCTTTCCAAGTACTTCTATTCTGTACTTTATAATAAAAATATATCCACTACTAATAACGAATCACCCATTGTCTATTACTTTTAATTCAAGTATTTATTACTTATTTATAATATATCTCTTTGTTACATTTATTTCATAAGTAGTACTTGAAGAACCAAACTCCAAACACCAAGTTTACTTCAATTGAATGCAATTCATTTTTGATTTGATAAATTTGAATTACAAGTTACTTTTTTAATTCATTTGAATTAATTCCAAATCATTTCAATTCAAATGAATTAGAAATGAATTGCGATTCTTTTTACCAATTCTTTTGAATTAAAAAATGAATTGCAACTCATTTTGCCCAATTCATTTGAATTGGAAATGAATTGCAATTCATGTTCGTTAAATTCAAATGAATTGATTCAAATTTAATTCAATTCTTTTTTTTTTGTTGAAAAGAAATAATTCAAAATTTAGCTAATTCATAATGAATTGAAATCAAAAAAGAATGATTCATTTACAACTCTGGTGAGGTCATTTCATTTGGGTGACCTAAAAAGTGAATCATAACCGAAGTCTACACAAAGTTTTAGGAAAATTACTATAAAAACTCCAGCTTTGACATGTTGTAAGAAAGAAATATGGAAAATATTGTTTTCGCCGACAACCTCTTAGCAGTATTCTGGCAAAAGCTCTGAATGTAACTGATTGCCATGCAAAATCGTTTCAATTCTATCCTTCGGAATGGATGAAAACTGTAGGTTCCGGTAGTCATTGATAAAAATTAACGCACACACATCGCTGTGAGAAGCTGGACCGTAACTGTGAATAAAGTGTCAGGAATAATATTCTGTGAGAAGAAAGAATATGCTTTATCAGTGTTGGCAACTTGTGAGTAATTATACAAAAATGGAGCAACCCATTTTTCTTGGACTATATTTGGAATTCAAAAATTTTGTGCAATATCGTCTTACACTTACCGCTGTATATTAATACAGGCTTATAAAGGTTTATAAATGTTTTTTTCATCAAGTATTGCATAGATATTTGTCAAATAAGTCATTGTTAAACCTTTAATAATTTTTATCAATACGACAGTTATGAGTATTATATTCAATCTTAATACACTTACGAAAACGATAATACACTTAATGAAAAGTTAGCAACTCGTTAGCATATAGGACAAAAACTGGCAAGTTTATCACCCGCTATAGACTGATATTATGAAAACTTTCCATATCTTGTATTTGAAAACTATTCGGAGAATCCAAAAAATTAAAGACCTTACACGTTTGAATAAGAATTTCCACATATAGGAATGAGAAACTTAGCCACTGTGTGCAACAACTTGCTAATTTTTTATTATAAATAAGGCTGTACATTTTAAATTTAAAATAAATTTATATGGCATCAAATCACAATTAAAGACTTGACTATTTTCAAGGAGAAACTTTTATATTACAGTAGCTAAGTAGTAGCTAAGGCAAACATTTTTGAAAATTATTGAGCCAAAATACGCCCAATATTTTTATTTCAAATCAGGGACCGTAACTGTTATGACTTTTATCTAAAAAGTCAAGAAAAAAAAGTTATTTTTTAAGGCAGAAATAAAAGTTATTTATTAACTTTTATGTTTTAGGGCAAAAATTAAAAGTTATTTTTGTCTTTTATTATTGTACTTAAAAAATTAAAGTTACTTTTTAACTTTTAATGCCCGTATTCATAAAAAATAAAACAGTTTAATTAACTGCTTTTTTGACAATTACTCTACAGAAATATGTCAAATAAACACTCTATAAACCAATTTTATTTTTTATGAATACGGGCATAATTCTTTAAGGCAAATATAAAAGTCTTGAATTAAGTATTGCATAGTAATACGGTAGTTTTATTGCCTCCAATTTATAGGTAATAATAATTTAATACAAGACTTTTATTTTTGCTTTAAAATATTAGAAGTTAAAAAATTACTTTTATTTTTTGAGTAAAATAATAAAAGTCAAAAATAACTTTTAATTTTGCCTTAAACAAATAAAAGTCAAAATTAAAAGTTATTTTTCGACTTTTATCAAAAAAGTCACATATTTAAAAATCATACAAAAATTTGCATGTACATCACCTATCCATCATAATGATACCAACAAAAATTTTCTACGATCATTTTTTATGTGTGCTTTTTTGATGTAAAATTTTAAAAATAACTGTTATTTTCTGTCCCTGTTTCAAATATTTATTTGTTATTGTGTTGCGTTTTTAAAAAGTGGATGATGAAAAGCGTTAACATGTTTATTTAATATTTTAAAGCGCAAAATCTTTACGATAATTGCGACAAAATACACATAAAAATTTATTTATTCGTATTTATTTATACAACATAAATGATAAAATTTAAATTTATTGTCCTCAGAATTTTTTTTTAACATTTTTAAAGATACAATTTTACTAATTATTCCAGAATAAAGAAGATTGAACTCTAATATCTGAATAACTTTAAAATACTTAGTTCAAATTATAACAAAATTTATTTGGATAATATTTTAAAGAAATGCGATTACGCATTCCTTTGTCTTTCTTTGCGACTGGAGTATAAGCTTTGTAGAATGTTTTAGTTTTATTTCTGCTCTGATTTATTGAATCTTTCATCTATCTATCTACCGCATAGAAGAAAAGTAATCACTTATAAAAAAACATTTTTTACTTACTTTCCAAAAATCTCATAAAATATTTATTTTTTTAGTAATTTTTAGCATAATTTTTCATAAAAATTTTCTAACCTTTTTCTAGAAAAGTGATATTATTTTTTTATATTTTATTGTTCTCCTCCGTATGATTGTTGTTAATCGACAGGTTTATTTGGTTTAAAAAGAAAGCAACATATGTATGTAGAGTTTGTTTGCAGTAAAATGTTTTATTTAAGAATTCCATAATTCACATTTGACCTTTTTTTCCATATGAAAGGATACAATTTATTTTATACAGTGAATAATTTATAGGAAATAAAAGATGTTCATTTTTGCATGTCAAACGTATTAAAAAGCAAAAGAAAAAGGATTTAAATTACTTTAAGATACTCGTAGACAGACATATACTCGTATGTATATCCGAATATAACAGCATCTTTTATATGGTACAAAAGTATATTTTTTAGTCATATGAAATGTACTTAAACTTGATAGTATATTGTCGGTCTTCACAAGTATACCCATTTTTTCAGCATATTTTTGCCTGTAGTGGTTCAAAAATAAATTCTTGTCTCAATTATCATTTAAATTGGAAATGAAAATTTAATTAATTTTCAAGAAAGCTGCCTCCAGGCTTAAGACTGTAGACGGTTCAAAAATAAATTCTTGTCTCAACTATCATTTATATTGGAAATAAAAATTTAATTATTTTTAAAGAAAGCCGCCTCCAGGCTTAAGACTGTAGACAGCATAATGAAAGTAAATTAAAATAGATTTATGGATATGAAAGTTAATTAACGTTCATACTTGGGAATGCAAAAACTAACGTTAACAGTATAAATATATTGGAGCATATTCATAAATCATAATTAAAGTCGGAACTAATAAAACAGCTGGTGTATAAAATGCAACCCTGCATATTGGAATGTAACATTAAAAAGGTAAAGTGATCGTTCATACTTCATATTACATATTAATAGCATCAATTTAGTTAAATATACCCAATTAATTACTATAAAATAGATTTTTAATTGTTTTTTGTTAATTTTTCCTACGGTAACATAATCAGCAAGTGATAGTGATAAAAACAGCTCTTATTTCATAGCGAATTATTGCTACGGAATTTTAACGAAAAATTTGTCATGCTTGATGAAATTAGATTCTCGATTAGATTCAGATCTCTTTTAGATGCTGTATATCTAGTTCTGTGATAATTTATTTATTTAAGTTTCAGTTTTGTTTCTCTGAAAAACGTGATAATCTTGTCATGTGCCAACAATGACAATTATCTACTTAATATTTCGTAATTACCGATGCCCTAATCAAAGAATGTATACAAATTATTCAAAACGATCCCTATTCTATAGTCGCCGTGGTCTAGTGGTTAGTGTGTTGGCTTACTAAGACGATAGTGCCGGGTTCAAATCTCAGCACCGACATCTTGAAAAAAGAAATATGAAAAAAATATTTCTTTCGGCGACTACCTCTCAGCAGTCTTCTGGCAAAAGCTCTGAGAGTAATTAATTGCCATGAACAAGCTTCTCAAGTCTGTCGTTCGGAGTCGACATTAAACTGTAGGTCCCGGTACTCATGGATAGAAATTTACACACACAACATGAGTGCTGCGAGAAGCTAGGCTGTAATCCTGACACAGGGTTGTAAAGGCCAGTTATGTATGTATGTATGTATGATCCCTATTCTATGTAAGTGTCTGCAATACCCTTTCTGTTCTGGTCTAGTTAGGACCCTTAGTAACAACTCGAAATTTTCTTCTATCATAGTTTTCAAGTAAGTAAGTACTTAGAAACTCTATGACATGTCTGGCCCAAGAAGAGTGACCACTTTTTAAACTCCGCTACGCATTCCAAAAGAGTTTCGGTCCAATTAATAGCCTTTTACGTCTCTTTGTTTAGTCTGTTTAGTTTTACCAAATACTTCACATATTATTAAATTGACAGGACCTAAGTGATGGGATAGCATCCTGATTATGGCAATTTTTTTATATTTTTATACTCTTTTCCACGTTGAAATGAACGCATTTCTTAGAGGCATATACTTAGTACACCAGCATCAGTCTTAGAAACATCGACATGCCATCTCTCTAAAAGAATATGCAGCCTAATTGTAATACCTATAGCTTTCTTGACCACTACTATACAATTTCCAACAGAATCTCAAGTGCAGCAGTCGGACATCGCCCTATTAATGCTAAGCTCTATCCGGCTTGTGATCATACAATGGGCTCAAAAGAAATGGTAGGTCCGTTATGGTATATATCCAGGATAGTATATTTAGGTTTGTTTTCGTAAGTCTTCTGCATACCATCAAGTCATATTTGGCCTTCTTCGAACCGCTCTTTAAACAAGCATTAGTTTACTATCAATTATTATTTCCAAATATATATCCACTCTGCTCTACAAAATATCCCGATTTAAATTTATGCTGGGAGTTTCCTTTTCCTAGTGAATGACACTATTATGGTCTTTTCCGGATTAGTATTTAGCCTCTTTGACTGTATGTATATCGTATACTCACCCCGTTTTGTGTATGTTAATTTTTATCTATGAGTACCGGGACCTACAGTTTAAATTCGACTCCGAACAACAGATTTGAGAAGATTTTTCATGGAAATCAATTACATACTTCCAAAACGTTTGCCAGAAGGCTGCTGAGAGGTAGTCGTTGAAAGAAATCATTTTTTCGTATTACTTTCTTCAAGATATCAGAGCTGAGATTTGAATCCAGCGATATCGTCTTAGTGAGCCAACACATTAACCACTAGACTATGGCGACTACTAATGTAAGTGCCCTCGAATTTACCTCTTGATACCAATACAATATCAAGAACTAGACTTCACATTAAAAGCGATAAAACCTCGTCCTGTGGACAAGCCGTAGTAATGCTCTCATTTACTGAGGTTTTATGCCGTCTATCTGGCTGTTACTGAATCCACTCCCCTTGAAATCATAGAACTTTGTGAAAAGTCTTGTTACAGACACCTTCTATATTGTATGATATTGAATTCTCCCTACTACTACTATCTTCATGAGAGAAATCTCTTATAAGGTAAACCTGATAGTCGTATGTCATTCAAAATGTAGGGTAAACCCCTACTATATGCTGTACATTGTATTAGAATTTTCGTGGAAAGGACAGTATATTATGACAACAGAATATATACACAGAAAAAAAAAAGTGTTGTTATGGCAAATACTTTTTGCAGTTGAGGAAATTGTATTTGTCCCAAATAAAAAGTATTTGATTTAAATGATATTTTATTTGCCACAAATAATTTCGGCGAATACACTGTATTTGTCGCAACTACAAAATTGCAGTTGACATAAATCAAGAGCAAAATTATTTGATCCAAATTGAATTTTCGTTAAGTTAAATGTAATTGCATTTAAAAATACATGTTAACAGCAATTTATTAAAATCAAATGTTTTCTTATTTGAGATTACATGGAAAAATTATTTACGCCAAATACGGATTGCTGTTGTGGTAACAGTAGTCTTGTAATTTCAAATGCAATCCGCAGTTAGTTTTGTTTTATTGTTTAGGCATTTTCTCTCATTCGTTTGTATTTTGTTTGCGGTATTAAAAAAAACGTGCGTGTGAAAAAAAGCAAATATGTGTGAGGTTTTTACAGCAATATATCTTCGCCGTGGTCTAGTATTTAGTGTGTTGGCTAACTAAGACGATAGTGCGGGTTCAAATATCAGCTCTGACATCTTGAAAAAAAGATATGTGTATGAAAAAATGATTTCTTTCGGCGACTACCACTCAGAAATCTGCTGGCAAAAGCTCTGAGAGTAACTGATTGCCATGAAAAAGCTTCTCAAATCTGTCGTTCGAAGTCTGTATATAAATATAGTTTATGTATTATGTGCTATAGTGTGTGTATATTATATTATTTATATATGTTTTATAATATTATATATGTATGTATTATTATATTGTGCTCTCAAATGCCTTTCTATGTATTATATTAATATTTTAGATATAGTTAAAAATAATTTACCAATTCATTGTACATACGCATGTACATATATATTCCTGAAAAATCTTTAATTTTATTTTTGTTTGTAAATAAAATCTAAAAATTTAAAAAAATTTTGACATATGTCGAATTGTATTTGGGGCAAAGACAATTGTATTTGGTAGGACAGTTTTTGCATTTGGGGCAAAGACAATTGTATTTGGTAGGACAGTTTTTGCATTTGGGACAAAGACAATCGCATTTGTTAAAACCATTTTTGTATTTGCTCAATTGTATTTAATTTAACAGCAATTTCGTAGTTGCGACAAATAGAAACTGCTATTGGGAACGATCCGAATGTAAATTCTATTTGCGGTAAGGTTAAAATCATTTGCCATTACTACGTTTTTTTTTCTGTGTATTTTTCATTTCTTATATTATTAAGCGCCTTAGGAATGAGACATATTGCTGTGAATAGATTATTCAAAGGCCAGTGTTATACCTTCAACTTTGAATGATCAACAGCAATTACGCCATCGTTGCATGTTGATTGCGGTGAGTGTCTTTGCTAAGTACGTTTTTAGCTGTTATCTGCTACTTCCCAATAGGTAGCGCTTTTCTCCTGATCATTCGTTTTTCGTTGTTACTTTACTAAGATTTAAAAAAAAAGTTTTGAATCATAAAGCTTGGGTCAATGAAGAGAAGACTTGGCTATTTTAAGGGTACTAGAGAATTGGAAAAAAGTTATTGCCAAAGGGTCACATACTTACTGTTCATCTTTGTGGCTGAATTTGAAATGAAACGGTTTTTATGGTTTATTTTTTTTATACTGACTGAGGCATTTTATTTATTTTTTTTTTCTTTTCTTGTTTATTTTTTTCTTTACATATATAATTTCATAAATATTTTATTTCAGTTTGTTTGTCTTTTAAGATATTTTGTTTAATTTTAAATATTTACGACATACTGTTTTTTATTCTTTATTTAATACCACACTTTGTTTTGCTCATTTTTGATTTTACTTTTCGATCTTAAACTTTGTGTTTACCTTTTTTTTATTTAAACTTTTAGTTCCGCTACTTAATTTTTACGTTTATTTTATATATGTATATATGTATTTAAGTGTTATAAACATTTTCACTAAAACATATTTTCATTATCATGTTCGTAAAGAAAACCTGCTTGCAATTCTCAATTCTTTTTTTGTTTGTTTGTTAGTTTTTATGCATTTTTTTTTTAAGTAAAACATCAGTGAGGGAAGGAGGTTTTATTTCAATTTTGTCTGGTTGTTTTTATTTTTAAAAATATTTTTTTTTATATATTTTTATTTAATTTTTCTTTTATTTATAAATATTTTTAATATTTTGTTTTATTTAATATCTAAAGTATGTGTGTGTATACTTTTAGGGGAAAGTTTTGTTATTTTTCTTTTCTATTCAATTTGACTAATGGAAGAATGTTGGCTATAAGCGCTACAAAGAGAGAAACTTTAATGCGCTTTTAAGATTGTTTAACAAACTGTTTTGGAGAGCAACTTGCTTTCTCTGAGATCTTTCGAGCTCATACTTAACTTTGTTGCGCTTACAGCTTGCACTCGAACATTAGCCTGAAATTTTTGTGACTTGTTTTTGGTTTTGTTAGGCTGTCTTTGGGGGAGTAAAAAGTTGGGTATTTTTGAGTTTAAATTAAGAGTTTTGTTTTAGAGTATTTACAATCATATTTTCATCTTTTATTTGTTTTAATATTAAATAAAATATATTTACACACCAATAAAATTAAACAAATTTATAGGATTTATTATTTTTTTAATTTCTTTTTTTGTTTGTTTGTTTAGTTTTTTGTTTTAAATTTAAATTACATAAGAAATTATTGCAGACTTTTTGTATTTCAGACAAATTCATTATACTTAAATTTTAATATCAGTACGAAATAAACATTCATTAAACGCTTTATGTATAATTTCTTGTTTGATTTTAATAATATTTTAGATTTAATATTTTCAGTTTCTTTTAAAAGTAATAAAAAAATGGTTAAAAAGTTTTGTAATTTTTGTTTTAGAAAATCTCTCCTCTGTTGTTTTTTTTTTTTTTCTCTATATATAAAATTTAATTTCATTCTTTGATTGTTGAAGAAAACAAAAAAAAAAACAAAACTAATTTTTCTTGTGCTGTTTGTTTAATTATAGTTTTTTTAAAAAGTGCAAAATATTTATTTGGTTTTTGTTTTAAAAACTACATATTTTGTTTTTGTTTTCATATATTCTGTTGTATTATAATTATTATAATTAGATATATATTTTTTTAATATTAAAAGGCGGTGCAAAAAAATCACAACATATATGGGGTTTACAAAGTGCAGCTACAATTTTAGGTTTTTTTTGTTTTTTTTTAACTTTTCATTTTTTTTTTATATATAAAACATTTACCAATATAATAAAAACAAAGTAAATATTTTATGAAGAAAAGATAAGGAATTAAAATAGAAAAAAGTGTGTTAAAAAAGTCATTTTTTTTATTTTAAAATAATTTTTTTAAATAAAATTTGTGAGCATTATTTTAAATCAAAATTTTGTATTTTTTGTTTTTTTTTTGTATAAAAAAACAGTCAAATTATGATATCAGTCTAGAGATAAAGAGCAGAATTAAGCACTGCTTTAAATTTATTGAATGGATTTAGAACTCTGAGCTCTATTTAAAATAATAAAAATAACTTCTGATGTTCGTTTTCAATAGCAAAATGCATTTATATATTATCCGACATTATCTTCTTTTGGATTATAAACACAAAGGCATTATTAATCAAACCTAAATGGAGAAGTTCGGAGGTGAACACTACATTTGTCTTTAGCCCGTATTTTTCAAGGTTTTTTCATAAATCACAATTGTGATCAATTGAAACAGGAAAATAATTTAACCAAAGCAAATTTTGAAATGACAAATAATTAAAAAAAAAAACATGTCTTTCTTTAGATTAAAAGAAAACATTTTAATTCTTTTTACTTTTACTACAATATATCGAATCACATCAGGGTACATTTTAGGTCACTTTATGTCATTACGCTACGGAGATAATTCTGTAAAATTGTATTTAAACCATACCTGTTAAATTACGATTACAATTGGTAATCAATTACATTATTTTTAAAAAAGAACGGTAATGATTACTCATTCTAATTATAGAAATTTCTGATTACTAATTGATTAAGACTACAAATAATCAAGAAATAATTAGAATTACTGCCTACTACTACATAACAATAAAAAATAATCAAAAGCAATCTAAAAGTAATCCAAATTATTTAAAACGATTCGTTTTGTAATGGAAAACAATCAAAACGTATTGTTGAAAATAATTGGGATTTTTGTTTACTTTTGAATACTTTTGATTATCTTTTAGTAATTGACAATAATTCTGATTACTTGTCTTATTATTTGTAATCGTAAACAATTAATAATCATGCAAAACCCTTAAATAATCGTACTTCGCCCTTAAGGAAAAAGTAATCTAATTAGTAATCATTACGATTAAAAATCATTACTTGCCAGGTATGATTTAAATGTTCCTTGATGTCATAATAAATCTCTTTTTGGGAGCTTAAGGCCTTTTTATATTAATATTGAATATTTATTTATTTTCAATATTTCGCTGTCCCTTCATGTAGCGGAATTATTATTTTAACAAATAAAGAGATTTATTATTATTTAAAAAAGGAGGTCAATTAAGTTATTATAGTGTTCCGTGATGTCGCTATGTTGTCATTTAGAAGTAACCTTTAATCTTACGGCAGTACAGAATGCATGCGTACATTTTTATAATGAAAAGGAAAACCTAAATGTGACAAATTTCTTTCTTTTATTTATATATCACTGAAACCTCTAGACTAATTTTTTTGTTATCGAATGTGTTTGTTAGAGAGATTTTGCCATTGTATGGCAGAAAACTGATATTATTTCGTTTATTGGAGCGTATACTTAATAATTATTTATTAAGAACAATCATACGCATACGTTATAACTAATTTTGACATTAAAATTTGCCCACTTAAAATACATAAAAAAAATTAGAAAAAAACTAAAAAAGTATAAAAAGTGATATATGTATGTATGTAAAAAATATACTTTTTTCTATATATTTTGTTATTTTTAAAGCATCTTTATATGCATATTTAAGACATCTGCAGTAATTTCATTTAGTAAGTTGGCAAATTGCATATGAAGTTTGATTTTTATTTTGTTATGTTTGACTTTTAAGGCTTTTTATTAAACAATATTATATGCCAATATTTAATTTTTTGTTAAGAAAATTCTTTTAATTTTGTTTCTTTTGTAATAATAAGGCTTTCAATTGTTAATTTTATAATCTGAGATTGTTTAAGTTAAAAAGTTTTGTTTTTTGTTTGTTTATTTGTTTGTTATTTATAAAACATTTACAAAAAGTAATAAATTGTCAGGTATTGTTAAGAATGTAAATGTAACATTAAGTGTCATGTTAAGGACGGATTGTGACTGAAAATTATAAAAAAAACAATTTATATGAATGATACTTTTTTAAATATATAAAAGAAAAGAAAAAAAAAGAAGAAAAATAAAGCAGTATTAAATTTTAAATTTAATTGAGCTTTTGTTTTGTTTTTATATATATAAGTATTAGAAATAAATTAATAATTTAATTTAAATAAACAGTTATAAGCTAATTCTGTAAAAAAAACTCTTACAAACGTTTGAAAATTTATATATCAAGCAAAACAAAAGTCGTCAGTACAAATTTAAAAATGTTTATAAACGAATTTTTTTTACAAAATAAGGGCATTAAATAATTTTTAATTTAATAATATTTTTAATTTTAGTATTTTTTTAAGGTACATGTGACTTAATTTTTTTTTATAATTTCCAAATATTTGTTTTTTTATGCAACTTATAACGTTAACATTTTTTTATATTTTTTTTTTCATAAAAATAATAAAAATTGGTGCATTTTTTTTTTTGTAATTTTATAATTTTAATTTGATTATTTAAACGAAACATGCTGGTTTGTTTATAAGTAACACTCAAAAGTTTGCCAAAAATATCTGCAAAATTTTCTAATTTTTTGTTTTTTTGGTATAATTATATGTATATATACTGTGTTTTTTAAACTTAAAATACATACGAGTATATAAAATATTTTTATATATTAATAATTAAGTGCAATTGTGGTGTAATATCACATTCATAAAGTGCAGTGCTAAGGTGCAATTAATTGGTAATTATAAGGTTATTAAATATTATATTTTAAATTTTATTTTTTTTATAATAAAAATTAAAATAAAAAAAAAAATAATTCAAACAAAAACGCTTTAATTTTTGTTTTTTTTTTTTGTTTTTAATAAATAAACCAAAAGTCGGTCAAAATTAGTAGTTTATATGGCCTCCAAACAATTTAAACATTTCTTTTTTTATCAAAAAAAAAAAAAAAACGGTCACAAATTTGAAAATGCAATGCTGATTTGAACTGAAGATTCACAGCAAAAGTTTTTTTTTCTTTTTATCGTCTCAGGCTAAAAAGTTCTGTGACCAAAAGAGCTTTATTGTAGAAAGCCCATATTTTTATTTACCTGGTATTTTCAGGATTTTTAAAAATTCAACAACAAAACTAGATTTGTTGGAATATTATGTGACTGTTGACTGATATGGATTTCAAAGATTTCAGTTTTGTTCAACGTAATTAGCAGAATCTAGTATGTACCCCTTCTAAGACATAATTACGTTGCAAAGCCTATTAATTAATTCTCATATTTTCTGACTGTGAAGGAATTCGAACAGAATTTAGGCGCTGCTCTGAATTTTTAGTTTCGCATTTACAATAAGGACAAATGTTGGAGCTAGTTTGCTTAAAAGCCAACATAAGTTGTAGTGACAAAATTTTTTTTTTACTAAGACCAATACTCAGGCGATAAACCACTACTCATGTTGTGCATTGTTGTGGAATTTTGTGAAATGATAGTTTCTTTTTTTCATTCAGCGCCTTACGAGTGAGACAAATTGCTGTCAATTGATTACTCAAAAGTTAGAGTTGATACCTTTAACCTTGAATGATCAATAGCAATTTCCTCATATGTCAGTGGATCTTTTTATGGTGAGGGGCTTCGCTATGAATATGTTGATATTATTCTACTACTACATCCCAGTAGGTGGCGCTGTTTCTCCTGACAACTTTAAATTGAGTTTCGAAGAAAACCATTTTTTGTAGCGTCATAGAATAGAATCTTCTGCTAAAAGATATTTTTATCTTTCCCACATTTTACGGTTGTTTAATCATCTAAGGTCTGTGTGAATATTATGTTCTGATTTTTAATATCTTTACTTTATATTCTTTAGGAGAGACTTAGATATTGTTTAGTTGACACAAGCCATGTTCTTTGTCGACTATCGTTGGTAAAACAATTGTTCGAATAAATATGTGCTACTATCGACTATCATTTTAATTTGACTCCATCTTTATTACAATCACCACCGCAAATGCAATTGATGAAAAATAATAAATTATGATTTGGTATACCATACGTATTCACCACATACACAAATTAGAACAAAATTTTGACATTTGTGCTGCCGACGTTTTGTTCATGATATACCAAATCGACGGGTTGTTACGTTTATATTACAATTTTTATCGTTAGTTTACGACAACAGCTGATATTGGTTATTGAGAACAATACAAGTTTAGGAGTAACAAAATCAACAAATCTGTTGTTTACTAACAGATAATACTGAATCGTGCTACTTACTGGCTGCAGTTTTAAGGGAATCAATGCTGATTGTGGGGTTTTTAAAGTTATTTGATTAACCGAATGTTTGAACAAATTTTTAAAGCCGATATTATATCTGTGGCAATAAATAATATTGACCTAAGTTGACATAAGTGCTTTTTCATTTTATTAAATATTTTTAGTCTCTTCTTCAAGATCACTCAGCTCACATTTCAAGCGAGATTTCCACTTAAGCTATTATTATTTCAATTATTATTCAAGACATTAATGAGTTCAGAAATGGAATCAGGTAGAACTCGTTCACTTTGTCAGAGCTCCTTCTTGATCCAATTGGGATATTGCGACAATTAAATAATTTATACATCAGCTACATTTCTTTTATATAAAATTTTAAATTGTACAGTTTTAATTGTTTTCCGATTTTCTACACTCAAACTTTTTAAAATTTTAACAAACTTGCTACCAAATTTGTTCTCTTATTGTATTTTTAAACTTGCAGTCAGAACTGATAGCAATTCCAAATTGACAAAGCAATCACTTTTTTCTTTTGTGGATAACTTGAAAAAAAAATTATTTGTTTTAACAATTTTAAGTGAAATTTGGAAGTAAAATTCAAGCATTTCAGTCAGTGTAAGGTTAGAAATACATTTAAGCCATTTTTTTCTCGAAGATTACATGGTCTAGAGACGCGAGATCGATCGTTTTAAAACGAAACAAAATTTCCTGTTGATTTTTGTTTAAATTTGCAAGAAAGATAATAAACCATATTTTATGAAAAATTAATTTAAAATCATACAATTTTTAAAATTTAAATTTTTTTCTCGACTTTGGTTTTTGTTTTTTTGTTTGTTTTTTTGTTGTGTTTTAATTAAATTTTGTTTTTCTTTTCCTATATTGCCATAAGTTAACGAATTGATTGATTATGTAATTTGTATTTAATTTTTAAGTTTTATTTTTTTAATTTTTTGTTTTTCTTTTAAGATATTTAAGTGCAAACAATAAAGAATTGACTTTGAAATTGCTTTTCAAGTGTTTTAAGTGTTTTGGATGGAAGTGCGAGTATGTGTTTTCGTTCAAGTTCAGGTGAGTTTGTTTTTTATATTTATAAGTATATTTAAATAAATCTTAGTGAGTATATATATATATTAAAACATATAACTAAAACTAGCATGCAAAACTAAAGGAAAATTTCATATTAAATATGCCTTAAATAATTAATTTTTTAAAATGTTAAATTAATTTTAATTTTAAGCATATAAAATTAAATAAAAAAATGTTATTGAATTTATTTGCTCTCAATGGCTGCTTAAGTGAAATTTTAAAATTTTTCTTTAACTCCTTGATCGAAAAATATTTACTGGAGATCAACTTATCCAGTTGAACTATAAAAAAGTACTGAAACATCATATTTGTGCTTTTGTTTTTCGTTTAAGAAGTATAAATACAAAACCAAAATTTTCTTTTCATTGTAAACGCTTGTTTGTGAAGAATGATTTGTGCTTTTGTGTGTATACAAGCGGACCCAGTGCCTGCTTAGCCAGGCAAAACAAAATAAGAAAGGAAACACACTGGATTTTAAAAAAATTATTTCTGTTTGTTCACGATACAAATCCTATGTTTTAACTTGAAAAGAGCTCTTTCGAAAACAATATTTTTCCCGCAGAGTAGGTCTTTTCATGTATGCTTCTTTTCCTTTAAATTTCTCTTTTAAAATGATTAATTTAACAGCCTCATTTTTATTTGTAACCCTGTCAAGTGATCGATAAGTTCAAACTTCGCCATGAACATGGGCTACAATATTTGCATGCAATGAAATATTGGAGAACGGGAATAAGATAATGGCACTATAATTATCTAATAATTTGTGCATTTCCCATTGCCAGTAGTAGTATAGAAAATGCATTGGCCGTTGCTTCATTTTGTATTTGAAGTCGCATATATCTGATTCTCAAGAGTTTGTTAAATTGCAACACCAATTACAATGTCAATGGTATCAAAGGCTAGCATTCATAATATGCTGTACAGCAGGGATGAGCAACACGCGGCCCGCGGGCCGCTTGCGGCTCTTTCAACATATTTATGCGGCCCGCCACACAAATGTTGCTGCTTCTCAAAAATACACATACTATATAGAAACATTAATCAACGAATTTCAATTAAGAAGAAACTGAGAAGACAGCAGTTTCCATGAAAATATTTTCCTAACCATTAATTATCGATGTGGATACAGTTCCCGAAGACTTTCAAAGGGAAGTGATGGACATGCAGAATAATACTGATGTAAAAAATGTATTTCTCTCAGTAAACACCGAGAATGTTTATAAATCGGACCACCGATCAAGACTGAGTAATGCACTATTAGAAACTTGTCTATGTGTAGCTACCTCATCAATTCCGGCTGATATTGATCAGGTTGTATCGAAAAGGCAGTGCCAAATTTCTCATTAAAAATTTCAAGCAAATACTTTCTTTTTTTTTTTGGCATTAAAATTTATATATGAAATTTATACTCTTTCTTAGATTTTATATTTTTTTATTCTAATTTTTATTATAAATAGAGTTTTGTAAATTATCAGTATTTATGTGCGGCCCGCCAAAAAACTTTAAAATTTAAAGTGGCCCGTTGATTAAAAAGGTTGCTCACCCCTGCTGTACAGAATTAAAAAATTCCACAAAATTAAATTTTTTTTTACATTTTCAAAGTTGGTATCCTTTGAAAATGTAAAAAAAATCAGCTATAAATAGCATCTTAAATTTTATTATTGCACACATAGGATTTAAAATTTTAATAACACTTAACATTTATCATATAAGTCCTTATAACTACCTTGTGAATAAGTTTGGTTAAAGTTGAGCGATGCAATTGAGAATGATGCGACGACATACGTGATAAGCTGGTATTACTTTTTGTTAGTGTTCTGTGGCATGTGCAAGTATTGTGTACTTTGACTTTATAGAAGATTTTATAAAGGAATATTGGCTTAAAATCTGTTGAGAAGATGTAGAAGATGTACAGCCAAATGTTTATTTTATGATTTTTGAATTACAAATTGATATTGATAATGAATTACAATTCAAAAATTTGTTATCCGATTAAGGCCATTTTTGATTGAATGGTGGGTACGTACCAAAGCAGATTGGTCGCATTTAGATGAAGCAGAATCTATAAACTTTTAAAAATAAACAATTACAGAAAATAAGTGTTTGGTGTTCTTCATGGGCTAGCAGGAAAATTGGTCTATATGTCGTCAAAATTGATGATGATCAGAATATTGGTTTGTTGCTAATGGTGAAGGGTATTGGGACATGTTAAGTAATTATTGTGTAACTTAATTAGCTGGAATTAAGCTTTTACCCTTCTTTATTTTATTTTAATCTAAACTTGTGAGACTGTAAAAAATGAACCACACGATACTAAGTATAATAAAGAATGTGTTGTTTTAAATATAATGACTCAGGAACCTGCTACTAATCATCTGATTAAGTAAAGAAAAATATAACCAGTTTTAGAAACGTTGTGTAAGACCATTTGCTTTAAAAAAGAACTTTAGTAAAAAAAGAAAAATATTTACAAAATTTTTCTTTAAACTTATTGTAAAGAACGCTTCAATAGTTATTCTAACACATTAAATTTAAAAATTAACAGCTTAACCTCCTAACTTGTACGCTCGAGTTAAAACGAGATCGCTTAATAGGCCAATCTGTTGTGCAAACCTGCAATAATTTAGATGAGTTGCTTGTCAAATCCTCATATAATCAAGAATTAAAAATTATAATTAGAACATAAGGAACAACCCCCATATTCATAAAAAATTTATATATGTATGTAAATTTTATATTTATTTTAGAAAAAAAAAATTGTTTGGAAAATTTTTCCTAAAACCCATATTAAATTTTTGTTATTATTTTATTTAATATTTATTATTTTTTTTTTATTAATTTTTCTTAACAAAACAAAGTTGTGCATTATATTTCGTACTAAAAATTTTTTTACCGGTTTTCTTTTAATGTGATATAAGAAGTTAATTTACTGATTAAAAACTTACAGCTGTCTTTATAAAATATTAAAAACATTTATTTGTTTGACATATTTTAGTGCTATATTTGCCAGGCATGCAAATACCACATTCTTGGCCGCCTTGCCATATTTTATTGCTGTATTAAATGAACTTTTACTGTAGGCTATGTACGTATATATTTTTGCTTTATTTAAGGGCGAAAAGTATAAAGATTCACTTTAATATGTAACGACTGAATTATCCTTAAATGAGTTTACTAAAAGTCGAATCTTTATTGTTTTTCCTTGGCCTTAAATGGATTAGTAAAACTTTGATATTTTGTATAAATACGACAGTCGAATATATTTCAATATTGGGTATAATAGTTTTGCATGAGTGGCATACAGATGTCAACCAAACAAGGTTCAAAGGCTTGCTGTAAAACCATAACTGAAGAGCTCTGGAAGCTTAATTCAGTGTTAAAAATTTGGGTAATTATTTTCATCCTGGCAGTGTAGCTTTACGTGACCTTTTTTGTTATCAAAAAAGTACTGAGCTATTGAATCGAATAATTGTCTTATCAACGATTAGTACGTGAAATAATTAAATGTCTTTTTAAAATTGACTAAAATATTTAAGCAATCATGCTTTTACTGTAAATTTTTTTAAACTTATTTTATTTTTTATTATAAAATTAGTAAAACCCGACTGTCATGTCATGATTAGCCATAATTTTTGGTAGCATTTCCATTGCTGTTGTTATATTCTAAAAAGTGTATTTTATATTTGACGAGATATCTGTTTTCTTGTGGAGTTGTCGTCAGCTATCCCAAAGTATAAATTTATTAAATTTTATTCGTTATTAGCCTAAACCCGGCGTGCTTTGCTACACCTACCGCTACCATTTTGATACATTTTTCGACTGATGATTTTTATCGACTACGAAATCCATTAGACCAAATTTCGAAACTTCAGCTTTAACACTTCTCAAGATATAAAGAAATTAATATTTAACTAGCATAGGAGGTACCACGCCTACTTTCTGATTGATAATTTTCCTTGACTATGAAGTCGTTCAGACCAAGTTTAGAAAATTTTGCTTTAACAGCTCTCAAGATATAAGTAAAGCATAATATTAAAAAAATTTACATTGAATTTGTATGGGAATATATAGGAAAATCTAAATGCTATATCTCCGGAACCCATAAGCCGATTTCGCGCAAACTTCACATAAACAACTTACAGACTACCCCCAACGTACCCTGGACTTTTGGCTGGAATTCCGTTTCCGCGGTTATTGGTGACATCAAAATGTACATTATTATTTTTTATTTATTAGATATAGTACAAATAACTTAGCAAAAATTGGTTGTAATAGGTAGTAAAATAATAATGAATAAGGCGGACATCATTGTATGTTAAACAAATTACTGTCACAAGAAATTTAAAGCGAGAAATGTAGCATCATGGGTGATACACAGTTGTGCACTGTAGTGCTAAAATATTTTAGAATTTACTAAGAATTAATCAAATTTAGAATTTTGTTAAAATAATTTTTTTACAACCGCTGAGTCATAGAAAATATTTAAAAAAAAATATATTTTTTTTTGTTAAAATATTTTTATAAAATTTTAAATTTGTTCAAATGTAAGCTGACAAATTTGCAAACGTGATTTAATTGAAAAAATGTATTTAATTTCAAATAGAAAGTGATTTTAAATTGTTTGTTACGTATGTATATAATACATGAGAATTAAAAATTTAAGCCCAAGAAATTTGCTTTTTTTTAAGTATTTTTGTTTGCTTTTGATTTACATTTTTAACGGTCTGATGTATAAAAGCCATTGCCTACATATCCTAATAAAACTCGTCTTTATAAATATTAAATGAGATTATTCTCAAAGTATTTACCAATAATTGTAAGTTTTCATTTTATTTTAAATATAAAAATATTAATAAATTAAAAAATATTTTTAATAAAATTTAAAAGAAACTTAACTTTAATCCAAAACTGTCTTTAATTATTTTTTTTTTATTTTTTATTTTTATTTTTTTTTTGTATTAGAAAAATAGCATTGAATTATATCAGTGGCTCTGGATGTTGTTTTTAATATTTTAAAGAAAAACAAAATTAAAGGGTGTATTTTTTAATAAGTTTTATTTTATAAAATAATATTTTTTTAATGAATGTTTTTAGCATTAAAAACAACATCACCTGACATAATTAAAGGCCATTTTATTTTGTAAGACAGCTTTTAAAATTAAAAAATAAATTTTCTTTCTTTTTATTTTTAATATTTTTATATTTTTGCCTCCTTTAAATGAAAATTTACAATTATTATTATTTTTTATTTATTTTTATTAATATTTTTTAATAAAAATTATTTAAAATTTTTAATTTAATTTAAAGACTATTTTTCTAATTATTTTTATTTTAATTATAAACTACCAACACCATTATTTTGTTAAGTTTTAAGTGTTCAGGGGCATATCCTTGCGAAAAAAATAAATGTATTTTAAATGTTTTATTTTGTAACTTTTTGTTTTGTTTTTTTTTGTAATATTTAATAATTTTATATGCATATACTTATATATTTTGTTTAATATTTTTTATTAATACCACACTAATAAATTGTTACTAAAAACATTGAAACTAACATTTAGATGATTTATTTCTGTTTTTTTTGTTGTTAATTAATATGTAAATTGTTTTAATTTTTAACTTATTAATCATTTAATATTTTGTTTTTTTATGATTTTAAATACCAAAAATATAAATATTTTATTTTTAATATTATTTTGCTATAACAAAGAGCATTTTAGGCTCCAGTTTAAAAGCTTTCAGGTGCGACAAAATTACATTTTAATTTTACAAAAAAAGAAAATATTTGTTTTTCCCTAAAATCTACTAAAAATAGTATTTCTTCTCCTTACTTGTCTACAAAACTTTTAAGTTTTTCCAATTGCACTAACAAAAAAGCTTGTTTTAAAACCTAAAGCTTTTTTCATGCATGACAAAATCCTTCATCTTGATCGATATTTATGGCTTTCGGTTAAGCTTATTTAAGATTTTTCCTTCAAAATGGTTTGTAATTATTATGCAATTGGTTTCTCTTTATCTAAATATGGTTTTTATTACTAAGTTTTACTTATAAACTACCAATGTTCCTATAGCTTTAAAAGCTTACGAAATGCAGACGAGTTTTTTTTTTCTGTATTTTGTTCTATTTAGTTAAACCTTTATTTACAAAAATTGTCAAAAGCAAACAAACTTAAAAAAAAAACTGGAAATTTTTAAAATTTTGACCGCTTTAAAAGCTTTAGGCTTTACTTAAAGCGTTTAGTTAAATCATCTTATTTGCTAAAGGTTTGTAATAAACCTTCTATATAAAGATTACAATAATTTCTCATTTAAAATCATGAAAAATATTCATATCTTTACTAAAATTTTCAGTTGAAGCAATCAGATTATTTCTAATTTTTTTGTTATTTGTGCTGAATTGCAGAAATATTTTACAAATTTTATTTTGCTTAAACATTTGCTTTAATACGAAGATTAATTTTTTTTAATAAAATTAATTTATAAAATACAGAAAGTTTTTTTATTTCACCGAATATGTGATGTATTCCTGAGAAAATTTTTGTCCTTTAAAAAAGAAAAGCATTTTTTTTTTTATTTTTCGTGTATGATGAAAAACGATTTTAATTGAAATTGAAATCAACGGAAGTTTCAAAATTCTATAGCTTTCAAATCTAAAAAGATTTGATACTCGTTACTAAAATGACTATTAAAATTACTTTTAAAAATATTTAAATTTTCAAAATAATTAAAACAGACAAGTTTCATATCTTTTTGAAAATACAGATTCAATTTCGATCAAAATCGTTTTTCATCATATACCGAATTAATGTGGTTTGAGAGAAAGCGTTATTTCCCAGAACTTCATATCGTCACCTAAAATGCATAGCAATGACATTTAGATTTTCCCATATTTTACCATACAAATTCAATTTAACATTATTTCATATTATGCTTAACTTATAACTTCAGATCTGTTAAATCTAAATTTTCTAAATTTAGTCTGAACGACTCCATAGTCAAGAAAAATCATCAATCAGAAAGTAGGCGTGGTACTTCCCACGCAAGTTAAATATTAATTTCTTTATATCTTGAGAAGTGTTAAAGCTGAACTTTCTGAATTTGGTATAATTGATTTCATAATCATTAAAATCATCAGTAGAAAAATGTGGACATATGGTAGCAGAAAGTGTAGCGAAGTTCGCCGTGTTTAGGCTAGTTGGTTATATGTTTTAAGTTGTTAGAAGTATATATTTGTATACATAGGCTTACGTATTAGAATGTAGTCAACAGTAATTAATAAAAAACTCAATTTGTGAATTTTTTTATGATACGCGAAATGTTTATAAAATGCCAAATTTTAGGTGAGAAAATATTTATTCTATTTGTTTAATGAGCGAGCTTTGATAGCTGACTTTTAATATCAGTAGATCTGATTTTTTACTTTTTGGGTGAAGTTCGGTAAATAGAGAGTAAACAGTAATATAAGATAAGAGACAAATTTACCCAAAAGTACGGGAATGCAAAAAACCAAATATTTTTCCCTTTCCACATAAAAATATGAAAAAAACAAAACTTTATGTCACACACACACATATTGAACATGTATTTTCGCAAAAAATAAACGACAATAATTCGAATTATACATGTTAACTAAGGCAAAAAAAACTGTTTTATATAAATATTGAATTATATTATACTATAAGCCTTTCACTGCAGGTTTATAAATATTTTGTTATTCAACTTTTGAAATTTTTTTTAGTTTTCTGTACTTTTCATTTTTCTATTATTTTTTAAACAGCTGATTATTTGTTTACTTGCACACAGTACTCCGAAGAAAAAGTACGGACTTTGACGTTTTATATTAGATGTCTTTAGTGAGCTTAATTGTTAAATGCTTGTTAGCTATTTAAAAGTCAGGCGTTTGATTTTCACCAGATTATACAGATTAGGTGCGTTTAAAGACACCAAATGGTTGTCCACGTATTCGTATGACCCCCAATAACACTTTATGCACAAATGATTAACGTTGCAATTTTTAAGAAATAAAGTTTGACACAAATTAATAAGGCAGCCATGATCTCTGTAAATTGAGACTAACTAGAAAACAATTTACCAATACAATAACTAAAATTTTCATTTGCTATTCGAACGATTTGAAATAATGTTTCATAAAAAAAATATTAAAGGATATCAACCCTTTCAATTCGTAATTTCTAGCTAAAGAGCTTATCTTTTTATTCGTCTATATTAAATACACTGTAGCTGTATAATAATTATTTGTTTTCTTTTTTATATAATTTTCGCATTTTGGTATATGTATTATAGTGTACAACGGCTTTTAATCTACTGTCGAGCTCTAAATTCAAAGCGAGAAAACTTTTTGTATGTAAAAAGCCATTGCACACAGGCCATATCTACAATATGCAAGCTTTTATAAAAGAGCCCTGTATCATAACGATTAGTCAAACAGATTTCGGGGACAATAGTAATGCTTGTTGTTTTTTTGCAAAGAAACAATGATCAGTTAATGTAAATTTCCAAAAGCTTCTAAGTTTGTTTATCACAAATTCAAATATCAAAGTATATGTATTTAAACATAATTGGTATAAAACTTTGAATATTGAAACAGTTGTGAAAAAACACATTTACTCGAATGGGAGGACCGGAGTATAAAACAGTAAAGGTTTCAAACAAAGGAAAGTTATATTCAAAATTGTTATCACGACAAAAGCAACCAAGCCACGTATAATGAAAGAATTGATTGTTTAAAGATACAAAAAAATAGAAAGAATCCACATACGACTACCGGACAAGTATAAAGAAAATACTGAAAAAGGCAGAACATTTTGGGAAAAAAATGGCCTATACACTGATAACAATGAATGGTGGGTACATGCGCCTGAACTATTTGTAGATTCAGTAATTGAATACAAATTATCAAGGAGCTATATAAAGCTAAATTATTTACTATACTGGATACTTCTAAGAACATGAGCAAAAATACACTGCAATGTAAACCATGAAATCTGACCAAGAGCTGAGGTATATAAGAATAACTGAAAACACAAAATTGCTGTCGTTTATTAGAAGAAATCTTTAAACCTTTTTTGGTTTTCACAACGGCTATTAGGATTTCTTTGATGTTTTTCACAATAAGCCTTTAGATGTGAACATCAACGTGTTTCTTTAAAATTTTAGAAAGTTTTAATTTTTCTTATTAAGCCACCATCAAGAGCCTTTTTTTAATTTTTCATTATTAATTTTAATTAAATAATAATTATAAGCCCAACTAAAAGCATTTTAATTATTATTATTTTTTGGCACATTAACAGAAATTTTTTATTGTACAGGATTTTAGTTGAAAATAAAATAAATCAACTTAAAAGACAGGAGAGATTTTCTACTTTAATAATAAAGAAAGAACAACAAAATAATATTTTCAAATTTGAAAACAATTTTAAGTTCAAATAAAAGTTTGGAAATATGTATAACCCAATAAACCATTTTCGTAAGCATTGTAAAACACTTAGTTACAAATGCTGTCTTGTGCAAAATTATGTTATACGAGATTTGAAATTTGGAGAAATAAGAAAATATTTAATTAAAAAAATATTTGGGTACTTTCTGCCAGTTTTAACGAGTTATAGCAGATAACAACATCGTGTTTATTCACAAATTTCTGACCGTTATAAAGTGACTTCGTGTTGAAAGAAAACGTATTATATAAGGTTGAGCTGTACCGCAGCATTTTTTAACAAGAATTGTGACGCCTAGGAAGTCTTTTAGCCGCTCTGTAACTTACAGGCTGCACTTGCAACAATACACTTTTTTCCGGTGTATGTATATGAAGCATTAAATATATTTAAACAAAAATTTTTTTTACAAAAAAATTTTCAATATCTCGATTACATAGTTTTTAAAAATTTTAAAATTAGAAAGTAATTTTTCTTAATTGTTTATTGGGTTATTTTTTTATAGTTGGTCATACTACATACATATGTACGAGTACATAACATGTATATTTATATGAATTTTTGTTTTTTGTTTGTTTATGATTTGTCTATTTGTCTATTTATTTTGTTGAATGCTTTTGTTTTGTTTTATTGTTGTAAATGAAAACAAGTGTTTTATGCAATTTTTGTTTTGTTTGTTTTATTATTTATTTTCAATAATATTACTATTATTTTTATTAATTTTTAAATTTTCTTTATGTAAATTGTTATTGTGGTTTTATATTAGATTTGTTTATATGTAAATATTTAAAACTAATTGGTTTTTAAATTATTGTTTGTATAATGAATGATTGTTTGATGGAAGTTAAAATAAAAAAAAAATTCCAATAAGTAAGAAAAATATTTATAAAAATAATCCTGTTATTTTCGTTTTTGCTTAAATTTTAAATATTTATTATACAATAATACATATTTACAAGAAATAATTTTAACTTATTTAACAGATTATTGAGAGACGAAACAGAAACAAAATGATTTAAAAAAATAAAGAAATTAAACAGATATTGAAAAATGTAGGGGTTTTAAAAAAAAATTTAACAGTGAGCCCATACTGAGAACATCTATACCTTTCCATATAAAATATAGCAAAACGGTTTTATAATTTTTTGTAGGTTTTAAGAAAAAGTGTTTTGTGTAATTAAATTAGCAAATGCATATACAGATTTAAAATTTAATAAAAAAATATCACACTTCAATAGTAATGTCAGTATGACTTAAAAGATCATGTATTGTGTACTCCGTCCATATCAAATCATTTCAAATGTTTTAAAACGTTTGCGAACTGTTTGATTAGAGATCACATCAGTGTTGCCAAGCCCCTATGAACAAACATCCCTAAATGAAGAAAGACTCATCCCTAAATTTTTATGAAATTATAATATAAAAACTCCAAAAAATATACATACTTTAAACGTTTTTGTGTTTATTGCAAAAATAATCTTTTTATTTATTAACTTTCATTTATTTTCTCTAATTTAAATACAATACTAGTCATTACTAAATATTTTTTAAATATTCTCATTATATTCATTTGCTGAATACACATTTGCCTAAATAATCAATTTAAGCGCTTTTGTAAAGTTTATATACTAGAATAAAAAAATATGTAAAGTATGTAAGGTATATAAGATATAAGTAAGAAGAACATTAAAGATAGTGAATTCAAATGTAAAGTGACCATATGAAATGATAAACTTTACAGGTGTAAAGAAAACAGAGTATGAAAATAGGTCGAAAAATTAATGAATAACAATAAAAATGAAAAGTTTGAAGTAAATACGTTTGCAAACGTTTGCTGATTAATTTGCTCAATATAACTCCCTAAAATGTTATGTATGTATGTATACTTACATACCTAAATGTGCAATAAAAGAAACAAGTAGTAAACAAATCATTTCTTGGATGACGCATTTTAATTCTTTTTACGAACCACATGAAACACTCAAAAAGAATACGTTTCTCTTTTTGTTTTGATCGCAATTATACAAATGTAATGGTTTATTAAAGCTTGCACAAGAAAGAAAAATCAATTGTTTTGCTTGCGCTCTTTCTCATTTAAAAAGTATTTGTTTTGGTTGTGCTCGTGTATTAAACTATTAAAAATATTTAAAAAGTTTAGGACTTTGTGGAAAGGTTTGGAAAATATTTTGTTTGTTTTCACACTCTAGTCAAAATAGACATTCGAGTTCGTAATTTATTTTTGATTTGTCGCCAGAAATACTTTCTAATAGACTACAATACCTGTTATATTAGGTTTCTTGTCCTTTAAAGAATTTTCGTACGAAAAAGTTAATATTTACTCTGTTATGTATGTTTACATTGTATGTTTGCTTTTGATGAAAACATATTAATTGGTATCTCATAGGATACAGAAAATATAATATATTTGGAATCCTTATGAGCTCATAGTCCCTTTTTTAGGCAACAGTAACGCTTTTATTTTAGTAAGCAGACTTTTTATTGTTTTACTTCAATGCGGACTAAAATGTTGGCCCCCCCAAATTTTTCCCTAATATTCTTTTATTCATCAAAATTTCCTAAAGTACAGTGTTATCGCCGGGAAGGTATACTACTTTGTTTTGCAGCCATTTTGGGAAACGTTAATCTAGGCAAATCAGTAAACAAACGTCTTTTAATCGTTAAAACATTTTATCAAAATCAATTAATATGACAACCTCGATTTTCATGAAAAAGTCATAATGAGTGACGAGACACTTTTTCATTTGAATGGATATATGAATAAACAAAATTGTCGGTTCTGGAAATTGGAAAACACTCAAATTATTTATGAGTCACCTTTGCATCCATTTAAAGTGACAGTCCGGTGTGCAATTTTGTCATGCATGCTTTGGGCTTAATAAGACGGTGCCACATCCCAAAGAGCCAGGATTACAGTGGAATTACTGCGAGGCCACTTTTACCACAACAATTTATTTTAAGGAATGGTGATGTTGATTGGCCTCCACTGTTGCCTGATTTGACTGCTCCGGACTTCTTTTTGTGGGGATATCTGAAAAGCAAGGTTTATGCATACAAACCAGAAGCACTGGAGCAACTCAAAATATTCGTTATCAAATTAATGAAATACCGCGTGAAATGTGTAAAAATGTAATGAAAAGGGTGCTTAAAAGGGCTCACATTTATCTGATATTGTATACCATACTTAATTGCCGACATTAAATAAAACATTTATCAATATAAGATCCATTCCTTTTCACTTAATCAAAAATTATAAACAAACAAAGTAGTATAACTTCACAGCGGACTCCGTGTACAAAAAACTTCCCCCAATATAGGGTAGACATCTCTAACTTGACAACACTGAGTACTGTTAATGCAAGAAAAGACATTGTGGGTATATGTATATCATAGTTAACCAAAACTCTGAATAAATGCAATGCGTCTGTAGCACAATTGTGTACAGAAAATGAAGATTTGATTCACATTGGTTTATATGTATGCCAGATAACAGATTCTTTTCATTAGACCCTAATGGACTTATACGGGCGATAATAAAAATGTATAATTATGGTATAGTTTGTTTTTGACAATGTTCTCTTTCTATTGGTGACTCACTGTATAATAGATAGACTAAAAAATAAAAAGGGATAAAAATATTCTGTTTGTTTTGTTCTGCTTCTAAGAATTTATTGTTTGTAAGTGTGTGTTTGTGTGTGTGTGTTGAATGTATTTATGTATGTATGTACTATTTGTAGATCTAATGGCTTTTGTTTTATTTTTGAACATATTTGTTATTCCCCGTTTTTTGTTTTTCTTTAGTAACATGTAACAATAATTTTTTGTTTTTTGTTTTTGTTTTTTTTTGTTATGATTTTTTATTTTTTAAATTTAACATTAACATTGAATTTTTTTTTTTTAATATTCTTTTATTTTAATTAAATTTATTTTTTTAAGCTTAATTTATTTTATTTTAAAGGTAATACTTGTATAATACAAACAATATCAAAAAAAAAAAAAATAAGAAAACAAATTCAATAAAAGTTTATGTACAAAAATTGCATTTTCTTATATACAAAATTTATTTTTATAAATTGAATTTCTTATATACTTACATATATAGAAAACATAAGTTTTTAAATATATATTTTGTTTCTTGCAGAAATAATTAACGATCTTCGTTTTATTTGCTTGCTTTAGAAAATTTTAATTTTCATTTATTTACGAGTGTTTGTTTTATTTTTTGCTTTTTAACTTTTAAATATACATACATATATTGTATTTCTGTAATTTATATTTTGTTTTTGCCTTATTTAACATTTTTAGTTATAAACTATATGCCTCTGTTTTTATTACAATACTTTACTTCCTTAGCTATTTTCTGTCTTTTTTTTATAAAAATATGACCACAAAATATAGAGTGTCTTTAATTTTTTTCTGTTCTGTTTCTGCTTTTTCCTTAAGTTTATGTTTTTGTTTTAATTTTTAATAATTTTTTTTGTTTTTGTTTTTTTTTTTCTTAAAATCTTGTCTATTTTTTTTCCTCTTTATTTGTAATTTTATCTTGACGCTACATTTGCTGGTTTACTTTGTAATTTACACAACTATTTCCATTTTTCTTTTAATAATACTTATTTTTATTTATTTTATGTTTTTATTTTGTTTTTAGTAAGAGAATTATTTATAATTTATTTTTTGTTATTTTATTTTTATCATAGAGGTGGGTTATTTCTCTTTTTTTTTAATTTATATATAATTTATAACATTAAAATGTTACACTTGCCGTACTTTATTATTTGACCTAAAAAAACAAAACGAAGATCGTTAGAAAATATTAAAAATATATAAAAAAATATTATTCGAAAACATTTATTTAAATTCAAAACTTAAAAATAGCAACAATATTTGATTGTTTTAAGTAAACTGGATTGTTTTTAGTTTTAATTTAAATTTTTTTTCAAAATTTTAATTGAATATTGTTTTAATTTTTATAATTTAATTATTTATAAAATATTGAAAAGTTTAAAGAAAAATTTAATGAAATAAATTTATTTAAAAAATTATTTGGTTTTTTTTGTGTTTTTTTTCATTGTAATACTTTCTTTTTCCATTTCATTTTAATTATAATACATAAATTGGTTTAAAAATTGTTTATTTTATTTTTTATTAATTATTTATAGTATATATTTAAATATGTTAGTTTATGCGTTTAAGTTTTTCTTTAAAATATATTTTTGTTTTCAAATATATTCTGACAGTTCTTTATTTTATATAATTATAATTTTATTTTAATTTTTTTTTTTTTTTTTTTCATTAAAAATTTAAATAAATTTTACTTATCTACAAATAGCTGCCATATCCATGAGAATTGTTTCATAAATAAAGGTAAAAAAGGAAAATATTTTTAGACGAAAAGAAATGTTTAAAAAAATTCAAAGTGAAAACACAAAAAAAGAAGAAGAATTAAAAAAGCTTTTTAAGTTTAAACAGTAGCAAGCTAAACAGTACTAAACTCTCAATTTATATTTTGAAGTTTGATCATACCAAGTGTCTATAGCTGAATCTAAGTGAATTAAATTAAAAAATAAAAAACATAGAACGTAGAAAAAGCCCTCTTGCAAATGCTGAATTTACAAAACCCTCGTACAATAGTTGTACGCTTCATATATCTAATACACTTTTTTCATGTGTTTTTGAAGATTTGTATTGCTTGCTATGCCATTAATGTAAAGTGAATGCCTATTATTAAAAAGAAGAATTAAAACACAAAGAAAAAAAAATGTATTCATTGTCAGCAGAAAATTTATTTAAAAAGAAGATAATGAAGTACAGTAAAACACGGTTATAATTAACTCGAAGGGACCGCGAAATTTAGTTCGTTATAGATGAAGTTCGCTATATCCGTAATAAAATATTTTTTTAAATTTCGCAAATAATTTGATTTTTAGTTTTAATTGATAAAGAATTTCTTTTTTATTTTTCTCTCGACATTTCTTTGTTAACACTGTGTTTTGCTTGCACATGAAAAAAACTGATCAGTTTGTTCGTTTTACATATGTGTTGACATTTAGCGCTTTTTTATATATTAAGTAAATTAGGTGTGTTTATAAGAGTTCAAGTTTAGCGTTTTTAAAGGTGTGAAAATACAATATTTTTCGAGTTCGTTATAAAAGTATTAATTTATATGAAAATTCATTGAAGGGTACTGAAAAAAATGTTCGCTATTAGGAAAGTTCGCTGTAACCGTGTTCGTTATAAACGTAGTAATTTGTGTGAAAAACCAATTGTTCGTGCTTGGAACTTTCAAAAAACTGTTCAGTAAAAGCAAAGTTCGTTATAAGCGTGTTGGCTATAAACGTGTTTTACTGTATATAAATAGAGAAATGGAATTAATATCGATTAAGTGCTAAAAACATGCATTAAAGTTACATTTATTTATTTTTGTATAGTGCTTTTCCTCTTTTTATGTGATTTTTCACGTTTTCTATACAACGTAAATGAATACAATGATACACAAGGTATTCACAAGCAAGTAAACAAAAACTGTTTTCAATAATGCATATAACGATGCAGAAGTTTGAGAATTCTTCGTCAAATATTATCTGCAATAAAACAAAATTTACCTCTCTCTGAGAGGGCCTTTCCATGTGAAACCTCAAGTGCCAATGTGTAATTGTCTTTTCAGATGATGGTATAGCCATACGAATTTTTTGAATTATTCTGTTGAAAACATATCTCAAAAATAAACAAAACTTCGTACACTGATATTCACTGCCCTATAACTACCATGAAATCTGCGATCTCAAAGTTTTTTCCATTGAAAAGCACAGGTCAGGTGTATTTCCATCACTTTCTGTACTATCTCTAGCATACCGGACTCGGTATGACCGGGGCAGGACACGGAAAATTGTAGGAAACTTCTGGTTAATCTTTAACAAAGCTTATATACAGGTCAATGGAGGATCGATAAACTTCTTTGTGATTGGCAGTCAGATGTTTGAAAAGTTTTGTGTATCTTTTCTGCAATAATGTGGTATAGTGCCCAGGCCTGCAGCTTTTCATTTCTACTTCACTTTATAAACAGCTTGGGATGGGTATGGTATTTCTTTTCCCTGCTTAGATGAATTCAGTGCACTTTGTGTTAGTTGTAGTTTTTCACATTTTCGGCTGACCAAACATCTGATCTATTTATCTCTACATACCGAAAAAGTGAGGAAAATTAAAAAATTTAAACAAAGTTCGCATTCGGATTTGAGAATTTTTCATTGATTATAGATATTTAACTCGCGAAAAAAATATGAAAATATTTGAAGCAAACTCTTAATTTCAAAAAAAAAAAGCTAATCATTTAAAGAAATCACTAAAAGCACATACACACCACACCGTCTTAAAAAGACTCGTAAAAATTACATACCTACATATCGTTAGATAAAATGCCAAAAGGAATATCTAAAAAAATATAATTTCGTAAAAGAAACAGAATAGGGAGGAAGTTTCTTCGTAATTTATGAAAAAGTTGGTAAAGCTATACTTACACCACCTACTTCCCATCTGATTATAACAGATTATAACAGTTACAACTCAGACGGCAATAATTTTGAAAACAGAAAATGTTCTATTTTCAACTGAGCTCAGGCAAAAATAATAAAAATTAAATTAATTTTGTAATTAAATAATCTGAGTCTATCAAAGTGCGCTTTTAATATAAAACTTAGATGAGAACTTAGGTGGTGTAAATATAGATTAACTCAATGCCAAATAGATTAAAGAAAATGTCAAAGTTAAAGAGTAGGCCAACTTCCTATTGAATGCCAAACTATATATATAAATATATGTATGTATGTGTATTTAAGTATAGTCTTGCGTAGAATTTTGTGAATAGAAAAAAGAAGAAACATTTTTTTCCATTTCTAATTTTCTTACAATTTTTGTCAATGAAAATGAAGTTGAATTGAAATTTTTGTTATCAGTTATCTGTTTTGCATAGCTAAAAAAAAAATTAAAAAAAAAAACATAAATCATGCAGATAGCGCATGAATTGATTGAGCAATTGAGAGTAAGTCTAATAAAGGACACTTTAAAATTATAAGTAATGTTTGTATCTTAAAAGTAAATATGGGCTAAAATTTAACAGAAGCAATAAAGAAAATTAGTAATTTTAAAAAAGGTCTATAAGTATATTAGCTTTTAGCAAATAATTTAAATACAGAAAATAATTAAATTTTGTTTCAGCAAAATATTCAAATTTAAACTTTTAAAATTAACAAAAAAAAAAGTAAAAAATTAAAAAAAATGCTGTTTTGTTTTTAAATTTTTTTTAGCAACATCTTATAAAAAAAAACACCTAAGTTCCGTTAACAAATTATTTGGGAAAAAAATATTTTTTAGGAATCAAAAAAGTTTAATTACAATTAAAGTATAATAAAATATATACATACACAGACAATAAATGAAACAAAAGTATAGATTATATGAAAAAGAAAAAGTTTTTATTTTTATATTCATAAATTAGTCTTGTTTTTGTGGTTTGTGGTTTATGTTTAATGTTGTCTTTTCCCTTTTTGTTTTTTGTTTTAAACATTAATTTAATAAATTATTATTACAGTTGAAATTTATTTATTTAATTATTTTTTATAATAATTAATCATAAATTTTAATATATAATACAATGAATAAACATGAAATGTTTTTAACCTTTAACTGGTATCATGGGTTGTGAATGAATCTCAATGAACATAATTACTCGTATTGTTCACACCTGTATTAGGGTTATGCTTTTACTTTCAGAGCAGAGTTACACTAAACTAAGATGTTAAAACAAAATGCTTACATATATCGTCGTGCGAGAATTTAAGTGCTCTATACGCCATTTTATATTTTTTATATATCATTATATATATTAATGATGCCAATTTAGGTTTTTGACACCAAAATATTTAAAATCTGCAATCCGTTTTTGGCTATTTATCTTCGAAAATGAACGAGATATCCGAAAACAAATTGCAAAGTTGAAAAATTTGGGGACGAAAACCTAAAGTGGCATCATTAACTCGAGATATATAAAAAATATAAAATGGTGTATAGAGCACTTAAACTCCCGCACGACGATATAATGATAGAAATCGATTTCAATCAAAACTAAAATCGATCGAAATTTCAATGTGCTATACATACCTTACAAATTGAAAAGATTTGGAGTTATTTTTTTATTCATCACCTCCTTAATGACATTCGTCAGTACTTCCTTGATTATTAGTTTTTTTTTAATAAGATAAGTTTTATATGAAAATACAAATGACTTAAATTGCGAACAAAATCGTCTTTCATCACATACCGGATAAAAACTGTTTAATAGTTTGCCGTTGGTTGTTTGTTTTTCCTTGGAAAAGCACAGTGCAGATGGAGTTCCATCACTTCCTGTGCTGTTTCTAGGACACTTTGGCCTCAGTATAACCGGGGTAAGACTCTACGAATCTTGGGGCCTTGTACAGGCTTATAGCGGTGTATACTATTCACTGGTTGATAGGTAAACACGCAGAGAGGTTTGGCATGCCCTTTAATCAGCACTGTGGAAGTTGCGGGAATACTTATGTGATTGCCCAGGTCTGTCTGGCAGTCAGACGCTTAAAGTTTTTTGGATTGCCTTTTTTCGATTGCATGGCGCAGTGTGCGAACCTAGACCCCTTGTTCTACTCCACTTTATAGACAGCTATGGTTGGCTGTAGTTGTTTTCCTATTTTAGGTGATTTCAGTTTGGTCCTGCAATGGTTTCAAAACGAAGCTTTGTACTAAGTGTAGGTGATCAGTTTCTAGTTGACTAGCCCTTTGATCTACCTACCCAACTTGTTGGATTTGGACACTTTCGCATCCATTTATAATTTACAGTGGTATGGAAGTTATAAATTATTGTGTTTTTTTTAGGAAATTACGATCTTGCGATTTGTCTTCTTATGTTATGAAGTTATTGCATTTAATCGCTTGACGTATCAAAGAAATATTTTTCGCACGATTACAGACACGATAACTTATGTTCGTATGCAACTATTTAAGACATTTAAGTGTTTAGCTCACTGAACAGCGGTAAGCGAACATTGATGTAAATTACAGGAAAGAAATTTCAGGTACGAATATTCTGTAGATATGAAATTAATACTTCTATTCGTTTTTATATAACAAACTCTACATATGATCATTATTATTCCGTTAAATGAAATAAAATTTGAACACATCAAAGGCTTTTTGGGAGTATTATAAGTCGCAGATGTTTTTAAGACGAAAATTTTGCAAAGACAGAACTTAGAATTTCAGCTATTATTTGTCATGGGGCATACTCAGATAGACATACATACATAAATGTGCATTACAAACCCTTTTAGAGTTATGACCTAGCTTCTCACAGCACTCATATTGTGTGCGTCGTCAACTCCGAACGACAGACTTGAGAACCTTGTTAATGGCAATCATATACTCTCAAAGCTTATGCCAGGAGATTGCTAAGAAGTGGGAATTGAGCTCGAAGCTCTCGTCTAGTAAACCAACACACTTTATGCTAAACTACGCCACGGCGACCTTAGGAATACTCACATGAACTTAATTCTTATGCGCACAATTTTCCTTGCAATTTTGATATAAAATTTGGCCAAAATTGCGATTTTAAAAGACAGACAGAAATTGTTCTGCTGGAATAAATTGGTACGAAATTTAAAAGAATATTTAATTTTGACACAAATCTTGGCTTAAATTTTGATAAATTCTGACAAGTACATGCAACTAAAGGCAAATGTGTATTGATTTCTAAAAGTAAACCGTGGTTATAGGAATTTGATTTCAGAAAAAATAGAAGAAACAAAAAAAAAATTTTTTTTTTTTAATACAGAACGCATGTAGCAACAGAGAATTTAAAGCAAGAGAATTTTTGCACTTTTATTTAATTTTTATAAATTTTTGAAATTTTATCAGCCGTGTTATAATAAATAATTTTGGTTTATAACAGCTTTATAAAGTGAAGTTTTAAATAAATTTTCTTTTATAAACCCTTTATAAACCAACAATATTATTATTATAAATGAGGAAGTAAAAATGTAATGAAGGAAATTATTTCAATTTAAACCAAATTAAATTATATGCTGAAGGCTAGGGTTTAAGCCCCAGGAAAAGTGATACATTTTTTAAAATTTATTTTGTTTCGCGTTTCTGACGAAACCAAATTAAATTGAATTTGTACTGCACTATGGATTTTGTTATATTGCAAAAATATTTGAAATCCAATAAAATTTGGCCAATTTTTGTTTTTATTTTCCATTTTATTTAAATACTTAATAATGGAAAAATGTTTGTCTAAACATTGTGCAGTAAATATTTAAAAATTTACAAAAATTTTTCTGCAATGAGTACCAATTAAGGGTTAAAAACTATTTAAAATATCAGTTGTTATTTATCCTCTTTGGATGGTTTTTTTTTTGCTATACAAATACACACTGAAAAAAAAGTTCGTTTGTTTTGGTTTTTGGTTTTTGTTTAACATATACATACAATTGTTAGTTTTAATTTAATTAAATTTAATAATTTTTTCTTTAATTTTAAAAACAGACTGAAAGGAATTATTTTTGTTTAAAAGAAATTAAAAATTAAAACATTAATACTTTCTTTTTTTAATTTAATTTTGAAGTAAATTTTTAATATTTTTTTTTCTTTCATTAAGATGTTCTTTTTGGTTTTGTAACATTTGTTTGATTTTTTGTTTGTTTTTGTTTTGTAAATATAATTAATAATAATTAATATAATATATATATATATTTATATATATTTATATATATAATAATAAATGTTTATTTTTAATAATATGCTTAATAGTTTTAATTTTAATTATTATGTGTTTTTGTTTTTTGTCCTTTTATTAACTTTTTACATACAAACATACTCTTGCTTTCTTGTACAATTAAACTGTCAATTAATAATTTATCTTGAAATTAAATTAAATTTTTTTTTCTTTTTTATTTTTAAACATTTTATTTTATATTTTAGGAATTTGTTTTTGTATTGACAAGCTGTTTCCTATTTTGTTCTCTTTTAAAATTTAAGCATTACCTGATTGTTGTATTTTGCATTGAAATTAAAGTTTCTTCTGATAGTTTTTCATTTTTTTGTGTGTGATAAATTAACTGCTGCTGCTGCTTCTGTTGCTGTAAGAGAGTATGTGTTGTTATAGTAGTTTTTTGGTATTCTACCCTTAAGTGTTTCTATCCTTAAGTGCTCTTTCACTTAATATTTTCGTATAACTCTGTTTGTTTTTTCTTTTTGTTTAGTATTTATATATAATTTTTTATTTATAGTTTTAGATTGTTTGGCGGAGGATATTTCTTTAATTACTGTGCAGTTGATTATAATGCATTTAGTAAACCTAGCGGCCTCGAGCCCATCGCAGTAACGCATCCGCCAGCACATCAAGATGGGCTTTCGTCTAGAAGGGTAAACAAGTAAAGGAAGATAGATAATTAAAAAAAAAAAAATATATAAGGTGGGCCTAAAAGTTTGAAAGACTATGTATGTATATGACTTCAGTATGCTTTTTATTTAGCTACGGTAACATTAGGCAAATATTTGGTAAACAAAAATCGTAACCACTATTTTATTTTTTGAAACCCCTACTCATGCTGTGCATTTTATTGGAATTTTTTTGAAAAGCATAGTTTTCTTATTAAGCAGCTTACGACTGAGACAAGTTGCTGTCAATTTGACGGCCAATCAAAGGCTTGCCCTTTCTCTCACTGAATATTGATTGTGGTGAGAATCTTCGCTAAGTAGGTAGCTGTTTGCTACTACTTCTCAGTAGGTGGCGCTTTTCTCTTGATCATTCGCTTTTTGATGTCAATGTCAAATATGAAAAAGGGGTAGAACGTTAGGGAGCGGCTTTCTTGTGGAAACATTTATTTTTGAATTTTTTATTGCTATAAGTTTTACTAATTAAATAATTATATATTATTCCTTATTATTCGTTTAAGAACAATTTTAAGAAATGTTTGCATAAAGCAAAACTTTTGTATAAAATATAAAAATAGTGGTTAAATTTTGTTTGGTTTTTGTCAAATATTAGCCCAACGTAACCATAGCTTAAGTGTTGCTTTTCTGTTATTTTGTATAAGTTTTGTTTAAACTTCAACTTACCGTTTTGTAAAACATACACGATCTTCTGTCTTCATCTTCACCCTCGGGACAATCGATGAAACCATCACACAGTACATGATCGTCTATGCAACGATATCGTCCCTGCACATCCGGTGTCGGACATGCAAATCGCTCCATGCCATCCATGGCGGTGGGACATTCTAAAAATATACAAAAAAAGAAAATATGAAAATTTGAAGAACATTTGTGTATAAACATGTATAATTTCATTTAACTTCAGTAAAGTTTTTATTTAAAAATTATGTAATAAAAGAATTCATTTGTCTGCTTAATGCCTCTTAAACTTTTATATACCTATACCATATAGGAGATATGAAACGAATACCCCTAATATTATTATAATTAAAATTTTAGTAGCATGGCACTTGTCTAGAAGCACAATAATTGTCTTTTTGACATGCAGCTCCTTTTTTTTGACGTCAGCCACTTATAAATTCCATCTAGCCAGCCATTAAATTTGATTTTCTTTACTGGTTGACACAAATAAAATTTTGTTATAAAAACACAGAAACGAATATTTTATTTGCACACCAATTGAAGCACTTTGTAAGTGCGGTGTTATGTGCAAATAATTGCATAAAACCTTTTAATATTGGTAATAGAGTCTATAATTTATTTATATATTCATGCTTTTATTAAGCAAAAAAAAAACAAATAAAAAAAAACTTATTTTAGAGGTGAAAGTAACATGAACTATTATTTGGTTTTTTGTCGTATATTTTGTTTTTTTTTTTAATTTCCATAGACATGTAAAGTTTATTATTTTTAACACTAAAAGTCATTTTCATAAATTTTTTTTTATTTTGAAGTGTAAAAAGCTTATTGAAAAGAATTTTTATAGAAATAAATATAAAAATTTTATAAATTAATAATTTTTTTTTTCGTAGAAATAAGGGCAACATTTTTTTATGTATAGAATTTACAATCTTTGACAAATGAGTAATATTATTTACTTCGTAATGTGCTTTCTTAATGCGCCTATACACGACAACAGTATGCATCAGCATTCAAGTGTTTATGCCAAGCGTTGAGTCGTGTATAGGATTTTTGTGTGATTGTATACTTTTTTTTTTTTTTTTTTAAGACCAATACTCAGGGGTAAACCCCTACTTATGCAGTGCAATCTTGCTGTTGTACGGGATGGCGAACTTACTCAGTTCAGCAAAGTTTTTGTGGAGTGAACAAAACATACACACTTTTTTTAAGGCCAATACTTAAGGGTAAACCCCTACTCATGCAGTTGGAATGTGATGATAGTTGAAAGATTATGCGCCTTTTTTTGTTGATGGGACAAGTTGCTGACAATTTGACCACTCAAGAGCCTGTATTATACCTTCACCCTTGAATGATCAAACAGCAACTGCCTCATCTGTCGGTTGATGTTGAATATGAATGGTGAGCGTCTTAAGTAGATTAGCTGCTATCTTCCATGAAGGTGGCGCTGTACTTCTGATCATTGGTTTCTGGTGGAATTGATTGCAAATGTCAGGGAGCGGTTTCTTGAAGATGGACTTCTTGGAGGGGAGGGGGGACCCTCTTATTTTTTTTTTATTTAATTTTTAATTTAAATTATAATTTTAGAAAACCGCAAATTTTTATTTTTATAATTTTGTCTTTCGTGTGAGTTTCTGTGAGAGCGCTCTACCACTATACCACGACCATATACCATTTTGTGGCAAAAAAATTAACTCCAAAGAAAAAGTTTTTTGGAATGAATTCCTTGAACAGTTCATGCCTTCCTTATGGAAAATTAAAAGTTCAGAATATTCAAATCTTTATTATCATCACAACAAAAGCAATATCACTACTCATTATAATCCGTTCTGTAATTTTTTTTTTAAGAAATAAATATTGCGCCAGTTTGATTGCATATTATGTGGTTACAAGCTTGCTTGTGAATTACGACGCGTATTTTTTTCTGATAAAAATGATGCAAAAAACGTCTTTTCGATTTTTTGTCAGTTACAGCGTTCTTTAATTGTTATGACGATATACTTATATACTTTTTATGTATATTTATATCTATGAATATTCAACTCTTTTCATATATTTTGTCAAATATTTGATGACAAAAGCATAGCCAATATTTTATTGTCACATTTATTTATTTTTTTTTCATCAGAAACGCTTTAATTAGATCAAAATTAAGTTCTATTAAGAATTCCTTTAATTTTTAATTCTAACTGGTCACCTTTTTAAAGTACCTGCATAATTTTAAAACTTTATTAAACATCCACCCACTTAATGACCTTTAAGATAATAAATCAACCTGTTGGATAATCCGCTCAAAACAAAACTGTAATAATTAAACATAAAAAGAAACTTTATTGCCGTTTTGTTTAGTCTTGTGTTTTCATGCTTTATTAATTGAATTTGTTGTGAATTTTTTTTTTTGCAACTATAAAATGCAGAAATTTATTTTTATTTTATGAATTGTCGGCGAAAAACAATTTATAAAAGAAGTTTTAATTAAAAAAGTTTAATTATGTTTTTCACATTTTACAGTTAAGCGTTAATATAAAAATATATTTTCGTTTGCATTCATAGTAGAAGAGATACATAATTAAAGTAATTTAATTTGAAATAAAAAAGGACTTTTCTTTTTAACCATAAAAGTACTCATATGTGTTGACCAACAGTGTTTTAAAATTACTAAAATATTTGTTGTAAATTTGTGTGTCAATTTTGAGACATTTTACAGGCAATTGTTCCTTTGTCCATAGATGTAAGTACACATGCCTGTTCCAAAATTAGTTTTTTTTTTCTCTGTCACTTTTACAAAATTTTATGTATTTTTAGTCTGCCTTTTTTCCCAAAAGTATTTTCTATAGTTCTTTACATATTCACAACAAAATAATTGCATTTTATTATTTTGTTTTTTAATTTTAAAGCTTTGATTGCTTGTTTGTAAGTTGTTCGTTTTCTTTTTTTCTTTTTTTTTTAATTTATTTCTATAGAAGTTCTATTTTTAGTTTTTCTTTTGCTTTATGAGTGGGGTATTTCTAAATTATTTTCAACAACCTCTTTCAATCTCTTTTACTCTCTTGTTTTTTTAATATTGTATGTGTTTTTGAATAGGAATTGTGCATAAAAATAAATCACTTTTAAAGGACTTTAAGGCGCCTCTGGTTTGATTTGGTGAAATTTATATTTTTATTTTTTTCTTAAGTTCTTGAGTTTTAGAAACTAAGATTTAATAGAAAAGGAATGTTTTATTTAGAAAAGTTTTTAAATGTATTGAAAGGTGCGACAAAAATTGTCACTGCAGGTTTTTTTTTTATTAACGAAAAAGTATATTTTTAATCTTGAATTGTGTCATTAATTAGAAAACATTTTTCATTACTTTTATCAGAATTTTTAGCTATATGTTGACATAGTCCTGGCGAACTTGAGAACTTCTGTCTGAGTCTGAGACTTGTTTGCATAGATTCGTTCCTTAAAAGAACGTCTATTGAAAATAATAAGAGGTTAGGACCCAGAAAAATAGCCTTCAGAGTTTCCATTATAAATCCCTGCGTCGGTGCTAACTCTGCTTGGAACTACATACTCTTTTTCTGTTGTACTCATGCAGTTGAGGAAAGCTTTATAGCATTAGCCGTTTGACTTGTGACGTTTTCAAAAAACTAAGATCTGATGACGGCTTTAGTGTAAACACATTACCATGTAGTAACTATTAGGAGGTGTAATGGCCATTTGTATATTAAAAGTAAATTTTAGATGCCTCAAAAGCGATTATATCCACTGAATTGAACATGAGCGCAGTTCTTCTTTATTATTTTCGTTGTGTTTTTCGTTCTTAAGATTCAGGATGTCTTGGCGGTTAATTATTACCTGCTAAGGAAATGTCTGCTCTTTTTAGAGAAACAGCTTTAACGCTTCACGAGAATTCCCGATGACCAGTTGCATAGCAGGCATTTTGGCTGATTTTGAGAAGTGAGCCAAAGCTGTAATACTACCCAAGATCGAAATGTTTCGAGAATTGTCATCTTAATATAATCCGCGTTAAAACAATCAATAAAAGACGCGATACGCTACAGGTTTGGCAGACAAGGTGGACTGCAGAGACCAACAAGGGCAGATGAACATCCAGACTCATTCCGGATCTTATGATCTATCATGAAAGAAAAAGAGGCGAGGTAAATTATTACTTGACCCGAATGCTTTCGGGTCACGCCTACTTCAGAAACTACCTGCATAGAATGGGTAAATGCCGGTACCCTTATTGCTTGTACGAAGAACACCAACAAGTGGACGATGCCGTACATACCTTATTTGAGTGCTCTAAATGGATTGAGGAACGTAGAGTACTGGAATCTAGGACGGGTCCAATAACCGTCGATAATTTGATATCCATCATGTTAACCAATGACAATAGCTGGTATGCTGTTGAAAGATACTGCGAGAGTGTACTGCGTCTGAAGAAGAAGAATTTAGATGCTGCAGAATGAACGGAAATTGGAACAAGAAGTGGCCTGGACACGGGCAAGGATGATCAAGGAGCTGATACGGCCGATAGGAAACCACCCTGAAGTAATGCTCTGTGCGGTTCCGGGGTGAATTACTTTCCAGTGGGAGAGGAAAGGAGGGGGTTTTTTGGTCAGTATTGCTGAAAGTCCGACATAACACAACGGTGATGACCTTGCGTGTGTGTAAAGGCATTTTTCCTCCTTACCCGAAAAAAAAACAATCAATGATTTATTATAGAAAAAAAACTGACAAATTTATTTCGTATTCTAAAGAAGTAATAAAATAAAACGTCTCATTAGCATGTAATTATTGTTGTTTTACTTGACAAATGTCAACGCAGAACTGGTATCTATCGCCATTTGGAAAACTAAAAGCACATTTCGATACTACCCGAGCGTAGAATCATCTTAAACAGAATCCAAGTTGACATCTTTTTATCATGAATCCATACAATAAATATTTTAAAGATCAATTGATAGAGAGAATAATAAAAATTATCGTTTTCTAATTTATTTATTCATTAATTTCTGTTGGCTGAAAATAGCTCTACAGTTCCAGAGTGAAATTAAAATTATTTAAAAGAGAATGCGTTGTATTATTCGATTTGAAATAGTTTTTGATTATTTTACCTTATTTTACCATTTGCTTATTCACGAGGTATTTAAGTAATTCGATCACTAGATCTATTGTAGAGACCTCAACTTGTGTGGGAATCCTGTAGTATCTCGCTCGGTTGCGCTGCTCTGACAAGCTTTGAAATGTCTGCTGGGGCCAACATAATCAATTCCTTGTCTTTCCTAATGTTACATTTTCTAATATGCATTGTTGCTCTGATTACTCGATTTCCTCATCACAGAATCTGCACAATCAACGAATTCCTACTTATCATACTTCAATTCAATTCTTTACGTTATATTTTAAAAGATCAGCTTCCCTCGGAGTTTTGGGAGGCTTTCTCTGAGTCTTCCCTCAGATATATACATACAAGAAAGAAAGATTTTTGCCGCAACATTGTCACTCTATAGATTTTTTACTTTAATTTTTATTTGTTAATCGAAATTTTTTAATTTTGTATTACTCAGGCGTATGAGTAATAAAAACTAACTTTATAAAAATATTTAAATTACTCATACGCATCCGTTAACCCATATTTAAATTGTCAACAAATTCCTTTTATTTTACAAACAGTTTTAATTACTAACCTCTATATACAAAATAGCCAATAAAGAAACGGTAAATACATTTCTATAAATATGCAAAAAAAAAATAGTTTTAAATTCTACGAAAAAGTCACACCCTTTCTAACAAGCCTTCGCTAAAAAATTTAAGCAGTTAGTGTACAACTATTTTTTGCCCATTTTAGTTGCTGTTTTTTAAAAACTTTAAAAGTTCATTGGCTTCTTTTCAACAAAAAAAAAATTATTTATATATTTAATTTTTTTTCTCTACTTTTAAATTTTATTTAGTTTTTTTTTTATCTATAACACACACCCACTTGGTTTTGTAGCAACCAACCCACGAACCAAACATTCTCTAATAACTACGACATCGCAAACAATTTGGCATTTGTATGTACATACATACATATGCATATACAGTTAGTCACACAATTAAACATACAGAAACAAATATATTCACAAATATTTGTTGGTTGTGTTAGTGTTTTGTTGTTGTTGCTGACTGTGGTATGTAAGAATTTCATGTGCATTTTTTTCGGAGTTTTTGTTTTTTGTAAATGACATCTATGTTTGGCATTTTCATGCATGCATATGCATGCATTTTATGTATTATTATTATTATTGTTATTATTTTTATTGCATGTAACATTTTATGATTGTCCATTTGATAATGGCTTTTCTCTTTCTCTCTCTTCCTCTCTGTTTCTCTATTACAATGTTCTCTATGTTCACTTAAGGTATGTGTGGGTTTTAAATTTAGGAGTAAAGGCCTACGCCAATGCAAAAAAGAAGTTTTACAATGTGTGATTGTATTTTAAATGGCCTCAATTTAGAAATAACACTGTAAACGTACAATGATCATTATCCTAAATTTGATTTAAAAAAATGAAAATATATATTGTTTTAAAAGTTTTTAAATTTAACTTTTTCATACGGTCAAGCCGGTTTTTGTGCAGCAATGGATACCACACATAAGTAAGTTTATAAAATGCCTGCAAAATTATAAGTGACACAAAACAAAATACAGTTATCACATTACAGCTTAAGAGTACTCTTTTTTCTGCGGTGAAAAGGAAGCTTATAAATGTTTTAAGTGTTAAAGAGCTCAAATTCTGGGCAGGTACTTAGTTTGCACAAACAAAACTTAAACCATTATTCGTCTTCCAGCCTATTCCACCAAGAAACACGAATGATCAGGATTACAGCGCCACCCTCTGGGAAGATAACAGCTAGATGGGGCAATTGCTGTTGTATATTCAAAGGTGAAGGTATAACAACTTGTCCCATTGACACAAGGCGCTTAACATCTCACATATCTATCTTTAATTTCAAATTTCAATACAATGCACTGCATAAGTAGGGGTTTACCCCTGAGTATTGGTCTTAATACAACAAAAATAGTGTGAAGGTTAAAACTCTCGCCAAGGTTCGAAGAGTTAAACATCGCCAGCATACATTAAAATGTTTCTGTATGGCATAGCATTTGAAAGAACGTTGGCATTCGCTACTCTGTGGAACATCCGATTATTTAAATGTGTTTTGACTTTGCATTGTTAAAAATTTACATTTTGCTTACGATTTTTTTAATAGAATAAAATTTATTTAAGTAAATTATTCGGGAATCCAATACAAATCACTTTATCGGTCTCTGATAGTTAATGAAGGGATTTCAGAAGTTTGCCGGACTAGAGTTGTATCATTACCATTACTTATAAAAATATCTACTAAAATTAACTAAAAATTATAAAAACCTCTCGTATAACAAAAGTAAAAGTGTACCAAATAGGCAAATCCGAAAGTACAAAAGTCGTGTACAGTGTACTCTCTCTTATACGGGCACCTAAGGGACTGAAGAATTTGTCCACTTATGAGAGGTGTCCGTCCGCTTATGAAAAAAATCATAGAAAGAATAATTAATAATCTATAATAGAGCAATATTTAAACAAAAAAGTAGTTTATAACAACAGATATCAACTGGATTTAACCAAGTAAGAAATTTTAGCTTAGCGGATTTTGCTTTAATTCCAATATCTTGAGGTTTCTAGATCACTGTTAATTAAAGCAAAATCTTTTTAGTATTCTTATGGTTAAATAAGTTTCTCACTTTTAGCTCTTCTTTAGGTGAGTTATTCAGTGTTTCTTGGATCTTATACTGATATCATCATTAGAGGAACGTCATTATATCGAGCCTTTACAAACCATTCGTAGCACAATTTGTCAATGTTAAGGACTTTGAAAACCTCAAAGAATTCATTTGGGACTAAAAATGTATCCGAAAGAGCTAGAGTACACTGTCTTTGATTCCCATTAACTTAATATTCAAAAGCATTCAGCTTTAAGGAATAACTTTTTATAAAAAAACTAAAACTTGAATTGAAAAATCTTTTTTAAAGTTATTTAATTAAAAAGTGAATTTTTTTTTTAATTCTCATGTCAATTGCAATTTACAACAGTTCTGTTGGGAAAAGTACCTTTTAGGTACAATTTAAAAATTATTGTTAAACAATTGTTTATTTTTTCATTTTTTACATATAATTTATATAGTGGTTAAAACGCTCGCACAAAAACTGAAATCGCCCAGGTTCAAGTCCTAGCAAAGGTTAAACGTGAGAAAGTTAGTTTGCGGTTTTTTCAAAATTATAATTTAAAACTAAGAGGTCTCCCCACCCCCCACCGACAAGAAGTCCATCTACAAAGTAACCGCTCCCTGACATTCCACTCTATTCAACAAAAACGAATGATCAGGAGAAAAAGCGCCACCTATTGGGAAGTAGCAGATAACATCTAAGCCTACTTAGTGAAGACAATCACCACAAAATCAATATGAAACGATGATCGGTCTAGGGTGAAGGTATAACACTGGCCTTTGAATGATCAATTCACAGCAATTTGTCTCATTCCTAAGGCGCTTAATAATAATATAAAGAATAATATATATGTACGTACTGTTCTTTCCAAAAATTTCCAATACATTGCACAGCATTTAGAAGGGGTTTACCCCTGAGTATTGGTCTCAAATAAAAAAAAAAAAAAAATAAAATAATTAAGTACCTTAAAAAATTTTGCTTTTTAATTTTTATTCAAACTCTAATTCAATTTAATGTAAAAAATTTAAAAAAAAGTACTTTTACTGTGAAATAAAAAAAATTTTTCAAATGTTACTTTCTCTAAAAAGTACTATTTTTAAAATTTTAAAATTGTTTTTTTTTTTTTTTTTGAATAAAAAGAATAAACTAAATGAAGTATCTTTTTTTTTTGAAAAAGAGTACCTTTTTGGCAAACGAAAGCATGTTTAAAGAAATAGCACCTGCAATAACATTTTGAAAAATTTAAACACTATTGCCTTTGAAGCTTATCATTGTTAACAATTTGTAAGTTTTTTCATTAATTTCTCTTCTATTTCCTTTGGAGCAATAAAAAAAAGAAAGAATAAAGCAACAGCAGTCATAAAAACTTTCAAATCACCAAAAATCAAAGCCAAATTAAAAGCAACAAGAAATGTTTATAACTTCCTGTGTGTAAGAAACATTATAAAAATGGCATATTCAGTTGGTATCTTACACGTTACCATAAAAAGCCAACAATTTATTGTTTATAAACTGCATCATCAAATAGGATTTTGGTCATAAAATAAACTCTATGAAAAGCTAATGTAGCCATAATGTTGTCTTCATACACAAACACGTACATACACACACACACATACACACATAGAGAAAGATAGTTGCATAAACTATTATTCTGTTGCAGCTGCTGCTAAAAGTGATACTGCTGCAGCTGCATTTAGCAAAATGTTTATTATTGTTGATGATGAGTTTTCACTAAACGACGCGGCGTAACGCTGAAACGAATATTCTTTTTCGTTCTTTCTTTTTTTTATTTTTTTGTTTTTTGTGTGCTTTTACAAACGTCTTGATTTTATTTTTTGTATAACCCGGAAAAAAAGAAGAATCAAAGAAAACTTACGTTGAAGAAAATAACAATAAAGTTGAAAGAAAAAAAAAGAGAAAAAAGTGAAATAGCAAATATTATTGCACAAATACGAGTAGTTGGAATGAGACAGGAGGAAAAAATAAATTTTTTAACAAAAATTTAGAAGAGTTTGCAAATACATACTCGTACATAAATAAAAATATAAGCTTATGCTCTTATTCCCTGGCTGTGTAGTGGTAGATGAGTTATAAAATATATGGAAAATTGAAAGAAAAAATAAAATGTGTATAAAATAAAAAAAGAGTTTTCAAAAGTATTGGCAGCATTTTAGGCGCCATACTGACGAGACATAAAACAGTGGGCGTTGGGTGTTATTGGCGGCGTTAAGTTTGATGAATGCAACATAAGCAAATGTAAAATAAAATATATTTATAAAAAAAATAGAAGAGAACAACATTTACTTTTCTATAAATAAAAAATCTAAATTTCAGATACATAACACAGTTAAGGATAATGCAATTTGAAATTATTTTTAGAAATAATAAAAAGTATTTGAAACAATTTTATAAAAAAAAGTGTATCAAAAAGTGACAAAATGGTTTAAAAGAAAATTGTATATTTGAATGTCATTTATTAACAGAATTTCTAATTGAAACTAGAATCTAATACTTCTTAATGGATGGTAATTCTATAAAGAACTGGTTTCTCAAGTCGGATATAAAAATTATAGATTTTAAATAAAATGTTCAAAATGGTTTCTGTTACCATTTTTTTTTTAATTTTTAAATAGCTGCCAACTAAATCAAATTTACGTTGTCATCCATAGCCGAACCACACAGTTTTCTAAAGATCCCTGTCTAAGAGATTTTACTGTAACTACAACTTATTTCATTTATGACATTCCTTTTATTTTTTATAGCCTACAAAAAGTAAAAAAAAATATTTTAAACAGCAGGTGACCCATGTCTTTAAAAAAAAAACACACACACACACACACCGGCAATTTTCATACAAAAACTTCAGGTTTTATAGTGTCTTTTTTCCCAATCAACACAGTGTATTTCAGGGACAATAACCTTAAGGTTTAAATGTTTATCATACAATATTAATATATAAAAAATATTTTTAAAAACTGTTTAAACAAAAATTAAATATTAAAGAGAAATCATTAAAAAACAAAGTTTTTTAACATGAACAAAATAAAACGTTTTAATCAAAACGATAATGGCTAAAAAATGAAAAGAGAATGTGGGGTACATTTATTTGCCACACTTCTCACACCAGCCAAATGTAACAGATTAACTGCTTCAAAAGAAAAATATAATAAAAATATATAAAAGAAAGTGCAAAATTTTCTCTGCTCAGATTTTTAAAGGTCTTTCAGTTGTCGCAACTCGCTTCTCTTGTCTGTAAACTTTAATAACACAAAGTGTGTCTGTAGAATATTGTTAAATGGTTTTCTGCATTTGAGAGGCCTATCGATAGCATTATGTATGAAATATAAAATCATTTGAATGTTCATTGTGAGCATAACATTTGCTAATAAACCAGATTGAATTTGACTGATGGCATCGTAAGTTACTCGTATAATCTCTATAGTTTGTGATACACCGGCGACTTTAACGAGCTTTGAGTAACATATTCTCAATGGCTGATATATGTGCAAAACTGTTAAAGGAGATGCCTAAAACATAGTAGTGAGAGTTTTATTTTTTCAAATTGACCACGCCCATCGCGCACCATACGTGTAATCCCACAGTGGTATCACTTTATACATTTGCTGGTGGAGCATAGAAGGAGTGGTGCTGGATTAGTGAAAGTATGTACCGAATATTTTAGTAATTAAGCTAAGGAAAAAATGGGCTTTCATGTCAATTAGCCACGCCCATACACGCCTTTAGAATTGATAACTACAATATCATTGAAAATATTTGATACTTAATATATGCAACAGATTTTATTACAAAACTTTTTTATCAAGTTTTTCAATAAGAGCGCAACAAGAGATTTTTTAAATACAACAAAAAAGGTTTTGGATATGAATGAAATTCTTTATTACTGTAAAAGTATGTTCGATGCCATTATGTATGGAGGTCGATTTATTTTGCATGGCCACCACGGGCACGCTTGCAGAAGTATAGACGCTGAACCCAATTTTCGGTCGTTTTCAAGCATAAATCGGCTGATACTGCTGCAATTTAACGTACGATATTCGTACGAAGTTGATCAATCATCGCTGTCTTGTTGGCATAGAACATAGACTTGACGTAGCTGCATGGGAAATAGTCTAACGGCATCAAATCGCACGACCGAGGCGTCCAAAAGACTGGACCATTTCGTGAGATAACACGTTCTCCAAACTTCGTTTCCAATAAATAAATTATGACATTCACTTTGTGGCTTGTGGCGCCATCCTGTTGGAACCACATGTCATCCAATTGGGGCCAAAAATATTCGGTTATCATTGAATGGTAGCGATTCCTATTTACAGTAAAGAACCGGTCTTGATCATCACGGAAGAAGTACTGGCGAATGACGCAGCCGGCCCATAAACCACACCAAACCGTAATGTTTTCGGGATGCAATTATGACTAGTGGATTGCTGCCTGACCAATAACACATATTTTGTTTATTGACGAAGCCATTCATCCAGAAATGAGCCTCATAGCTGAAGATGATTTATCGATGAAAATCTGAATCATTTTCAGTTGTTGCTCATCCCAATTCACAAACATACGGCGCTTCTGGCGGTCAAGCTGCTTCAGTTCTTGCGTCAATTTGATCTTTTAAGTATGTAGGCCAAAACTCGCCACAACGACGTCACAGTGATGCTAAATGCTTGAGAACGACGCGTGAGAGACACATTCGGGCTTTCTTCAACTGAAGCTTCAGCGGCAGCAATATTCTCGACACTACGGGCACTTCTTTGTCTCACTGGCACAGGAACATTTTGTACTGTGCTTATGGATTCAAATTTTTCCACTAGACGCTCAATTGTTGCTCTGCTAGGACGATTATGACGACCATGAATTGGACGTAGCGCTCTTAACGTTGAGGCCACTGACTCCGAATTTCGGTAGTAAATTTTAATAATTTCGACTCGTTGTTGGCTAGCATATCTTTCCATCATAAAATGGCAAAACTTACTGAAGAGAAATGTCAAAAGAGCGGCAAAAAATATGGTGTTGTTTGCTGTCCCTGTTCAAAAACCCTGTACATACATACATACATAATTGCCAATTCCAACCCTGTTTCAGAGTTACGGCCTAGCTTCTCGCAGCACTCCATGAGTACCTGGATCTACAGTTTAAAGTCGACTCGGAGCGACAAATTTAAGGAGCTGTTTTATGGCAATCAATTACTCCCAGATAAATTGCCAGAAGGCTGCTGAGAGGTAGTCGCCGAAAGAAATAATTTTTTCATATTTCTTTTTTCAAGTTATCGGAGCTGAGATTTGAACCAGGCGCTATCGTCTTAGTAAGCCAACACACTAACCACTAAATCACAAAATTATATTATTCGACCAGTTTCCCACTTATCGAATTAGGAAGAGATTACTTCTTTTCAAGCTTAAGGTTTAATTTATTTTTAATTAATAAAACGGGGTTTTTTCCAATTAATCAGATGGTGTTGGACTTCTATAAAAAGCCTATAAGCGAATATATTTCCCACAAATTTGCTACTGAGTCACATGAAAGTTAGATTTCCTTCATTTTTATTGTTATTTATCTGACTTCAATAAACTTTTTCTTAGAGAAAACTTTTTCTTAAAACAAGTTTTAGATTTTTCTTAGTCGAATAGTGTTCTACGGAACATCATCATTATTAGTTATCGACAAAAATTTAGTTTTCTAACATCAAAAAGCAAGTATCTATACATTTAATTTAATTTAGGCTAAAAGAATTTAGTAGACATCGATCTATAATGGAATCCAATTAGTCAGCTGAACAAAGTTGACCAATAACAGCACTAGCAAGCACAACCTTCGTACCAAATGGTGAATTTGGGGATACTTTTTCGAATTGAAAACATTTGTTTTCAGAAGATGATTTTTTTTCAACCAAAAATTTGAGTCCGTTTTGAATTGATTTGTAGCCTACATATGTATATAGCACTCCTTGTTGCATGTTATAAAACAAACTGAAAAGTCGACCAATATAGCTTTCTTCAACAATATGGGCGCTATCAACTCTAACAGTGCAGAATATCCTTTATTTTGAACTTTTATTCAACTTTGTATTATTTTTTTCAATGGTTTGTAAGCCAGACATTATGCTTCAATTATTTTCATTAAATTATATTTAAAGTATAAATAATAAAAGAGAAGAACAACAGCCAAACTGTATACAAAATGCATAAAAGGCAATGAGAATAACAAAGAACATAAAATATTTTTTAAACTTTTAAATATGCCAAAAACAAAACTCAGAGGTTTAATTGTGTTTTGTTCTTATGCTGATGATGAGAAAAAGATTATATTATTCAAATATAAAACTCATTAAAAAGAAATTTTTTTCTTTTTTTTTTTTTTTTTCTTTTTAATAATTATTATAAAAATCACCAAAAAACACCTGCTAAAATAGATGGTGATGGAGCAAAAATTAAAGGAAAATAAATGTTTAAAAATGGTTCATTTTAATTAGCAACCACTAAAACCGAAAGACTGGGAAGAAAATTCAAATAGAAAATATTTTTTTTAGCTTTAAGTCGTCAATTTTTGTATCGTTTTTATTATGAACAAAAAAAAATTTTTTTTTTGGTTTTTAATTAATTTAATTTATTTTCTTCAAGCAAACATTTTCTCGATCGCCTGCCGATTATCGAAATATTTAATATGAGTTGTTTGCTTCTGTTTACTATAAAATGTTCTAAAATCATAGAGCTCTGTACTTAATCGATGTTTGGAATCTCTGTTTTACTATATGGGTGAGGATTATCGCCTCTAAACACAACAATTTTAGCGGGTAACCTGCCTTACTTGATTATCAATGACTTTGTTGAGAATCTCTTGTTGATAATTAAAATATAATTTTAAATTTTAATGTTTGAATAACTCATTTTCATAGATTTTTTTTCTTGATGATGTTTTTTTCTTTATTTTGTTCGCCTCTTTTTTTTCACTGTTTTATCCGTACATTGTATTTCCACATTTTAATTTGCTTTTATATGGTAGACCTGCATATTTTGTCATGCATAATGTAATGAGCTGTTGATATTCTAAAAAAAAATTAAATTACGATTTTGCTATGCACTCATGTACTTAAACAGCGTAACAATGTTAACGTATTAAAAACGAAACACCAAAATATTAAAAAAAAACCAAAAAAGGAAATAGAGGCATTGTTAACGACACATCAAATGCGCTAAATAGACATTAATTTTTTTTTCCAAAATTTCTATTATTTTTTTAAGAAACAGACAATTAAGAAAAATATATTAATCAAACTGAGGCCTTATTCTGTAACTCTCGTAAGCTAAAACTCTATGGCTAAAAATTTATAAACTTGATTGAGGACTTTTAGGCCACGAATACAATTCTCAAACGCTTATTATCATTTAATAGTTTCTTGCCTATTATCTCTAAAATTTTAAATATTATATATTCTAACGCCCAGCCTGTTTTAAAAATCCAACATTTTAGCATTCTAGCTTAAGAGAATTATAGAATAGGGCCCTGTTTTAAAATTATCCAATTATCCAATGGTTTAAAAAGAGTAATTTCTTATTGATTTTAAAAAAGTACTTTAAAATTAAACAACAGCCTAATCCCGGCGTGCTTCATTAAACCAAATACTACCATTTGTTCACATTTTTCGACTGCTGATTTTAGTGACTAAAGTATTTCAGACCTAATTAAAAAACAGTTCTTTAGATATAAGAAATTCAATACTAAACTTGTATGGAAAGTACTACACTCATTTTCATGATTTTCCTTGACCATGAAGTCGTTTCAACTAAGAAGCGCTTTAATTAGATCAAAGTTAAATTCAATAAAGAACTTTACATTTCTGCAATGAATTTTTTTAATAATCAAAGAAGAAAATGATGTCCGTGAAGTAATAGTATACTAGCCAAACTGAACATGTTTTCGACTCCAGCTATGGTAGTCCCATCAGAGTTCTTTGTGTCTATACAAATTCATGATCAGACATCAACTATTTTACTCACACTTTTTAAGAACTCAAATAGTGAAATTACTTTTTCTTTTCCCTTTTCTTACCATTATTGCAGTTTTTTTGTAATTGTCATCTAATTTGGATGAAACGGAATTACAATTTATTTTTGTTTTTGCCCTCTTAATCCATTTTATCCACATTAGTCGACATCAACGACATGTACAACTGCAGCCGTGGACATCTTTTGCTCTTTTGGCTATAAAAAATTCTTTGAAAAACTCTAAATCATTTATTGCATTTAACATTGATCTACTTAAAGCATTTCTGATGAAATAAAATTATTTAGAAAAAAAAACGTTCACTCTTCATGGGGCTCGAACTCGGGACTCCAGCATATCATTTAAAAGCTTTAGCTTTAACCTTTCTCAAGAAATACTTATAAAAATATCAGTATTTAGTTTGTATGGGAGGTACCATGCCCACTTAATAGTTTGTGCCTACTTTCTCACTGATAATTTGTCTTGACCATGAAATCATTTAAACTAAGTTTAGAAATTTTAACTACAAGCTTGTCAAGATATCAATAAATTACTATTTAGTTTGTATAGGAGGTACAGCGCCCAGGTCTAATTTCCAAAAAGAGATATTCTATTGCACTTTTTTCCAAATTTCAACAAGATTTAGCGCTCACTATGCTAGTGCGTAGGGTACCAGGATGCTAGTAAAAGGGCTGTGGCTTCAATTTCTACTAAGGTGTCCAAATATTTAAACTTAAAATAATAAAAATATTTCTGTGGACATTTGACAAAACGTCTTCTTTCAAAATCAACAACTTTTCAGTAGAGCAAAAAAACAGTTAAAAAGGCTAATACAAGTTATTGCTTAGAAAAATAAAGAAATTTTGAACTTGGATATTATACACAAATACTTAACGAACATTATGCGACCTTTTTTTCCCTCTAGAAGCAATATTTTTCTTTAAAACGACAAAAAATTTATTTAAGACTTTTTGTTAAATAGATTTTAAAGAAAAAAATTAGCTTCCACCATACAAGTCGTTTTGTCAAAAATTTTTTGATTAAATTTGAAAAAGATATTAACCGCTTAAGTCAAGACAAGTTGTTTTGTTAAAATGGAATATGAAAGAAAGGTTGAAAGAAGTTGATCTAGAAAAAATATTTCGGTTTCATTAAAAAAAGAAATACTAAAATTTTTCGCTACAATATGCAAATAATTAAAAAATAATAATAAAAATTAAGTAAAATTTTCTATAGACATTCAATTTTTCAAATTATTCTTAATTCTCTGAAAGAAGTCGTTTTGTCAAATTGAAATTGGGGGAAAGTCTGAAAGAGGTCGATTAGTCAACTGTATATCTTGCGTTCTAAAGGTCGTAGAAATACGGGGATTAGAGCAAACGAAGAACAAGGAAATTCTATATTTACTATAAAAATCTTGGAAAATTGTCTTATTTCGAGAGAAGACGTTTTTTCAAAATTCCACAGATATGTATGCTTAAGGCCGGTGGTACTGCGTATCAGATTTAGTCGTTCGATATGTCAAAAATTGAATGTGTGTGTTCATAAAGTGTGATAGTGTGGACAAGAAATGCATTTTTTTGACAAATGTGTCTGATTTTATAATTTTTTGAAAAATTTTATAAAATAACATTTTCTGTGTTGCTTTTCCAAGGTGAAAAAAATATAAAAAAATACTTATTTGTGTTAGGAGTTTTAATTACTGCTGAAAATATCTTAATTTTTTACAAATCCGGAATATAAATTATTTTAGCTTTAAATTTTCTTATAATTCTTATAAACGCAACAAAAAAAATTGTTTTGGTAATATGTATTTATCTTAGAAAATATATGTGATTTTGAAACTTTTTTGTAAGACAGTGTGGTACCCAAACATACATTTTTAAGCGGTTTTAATTTGCGGCACGAAAATTCAGCAGATTTTTTTTTACATAATCACACGATTTTGTACGACAGTCAGTAACGGCCTTAAATGACATCAGTTAAATCATACTGGGGCTCTTTAATAGCCCTCTGAAAACATTTTTGTTTTAATAGCTTACATAATTGTTTGTTTACAAGTTTTAAAAAAGTTTTCTTAAAATCAAAAAAAGTACTCTTTGGTATTATTTTTTTGGTCTAAACAAACAATACTAAAAAAAAAAATTCTTCATGTTTTTTAAGGTTCCCTATTAAATCTGAAAGTTAACATACCATCTTTGCTCTGTAAAAATAATATGATAAAAAAAACAAAAACGAAAAGCAAAAGTATTAAAAATAGCTGGTGCTGAACTTCTATTCAATGCTTAAACAAGAAACTTGACACTCAGCTAAATACCCAGCCAGCACAAAAAAAATATAAGAAAATAAAACTTAAACTCAACGTTAAATTTGCCAACTTTAGTATACAGTTTTTGTTAAAATAAAAATGCTTTACAGTTTAAATTTTATACACATCATTACATCTGTACGAGTTCACAAGACTGAGTTTTTGTGTTCATCTGTCTATAGTAAGTCTGTAATATTCTATCTCATTTTCTCTCCCCTCTCTCTCTCTCTCTCTCTCTCTCTCTCTCTGTGGTATATATAGATATATATTATTGCAATGTGACTGTTTTTACTGTCAGTTAGTCAACCAATCAGTCATTTAGTATGCCAAATTGTCTATCAATGGTAACTTTTTAATGGTGTAATATTCTGCACAGGTCATAACCAACCATGTACTCGTACCTGTAATCAGGGGTGGAAAACACAACTAAATAGGATGAAGTATTCGTATTTTGAAATTTCATGTACAATGAATGAAATCAAATAAGTGTTAAATTGTATTACTTTTATGGCATATTGCTGCTGATTGTTAAATGCATATAAATTGTAGAGATTTTTGTTCTTTTTCTTCTCAACTTCTTTCTGCTGAAGTCAATCAGTCATTTATAGCTGCCATTCAGTGATTTCTTTCATTCATTGATTTTTCTTTGATTGTTTCAAACGTTACGTTTCATTGTATGTTTCATGCTGCAGCAGAGTATGAGAAAAAAAAAAGAACATCGCAACTTGATATGAAAAACATTTAATTTTAATGATACTTAAATAATGATGTAGATAATAAAGGTATGTACCTTCATCATCATATTAGTGACTGGCAGTTTAGAGCTTTGAAATTTCAAAAAAAAAAAGAAAAAAAGGAAAAATTTAAAAAGGAATCACACTTAAGCATGTTCTAAATGGCATAAGATAAGAATTAGAAATGGCACTGTGTAAAGATACTGATTGAATATTGAGCCATGAGCTTGTTACAGGAATCATGGTTAAAAGGGTTGTATCCTGTATACAGCAGTAGATCGGTTTTAAAACACAATTTATAATTTTTATTTCAATGTTTTTTTCCTAAACAAATTCTATAAACATCTTTAATAAATACATTAAAGCTACCGGAAAAAAAGAAATATGTATTTATGAACAAAATCATCTCAAAATTTTCTTTCTAGGATCTTTCATTAGCCTTTTAAAGTTGAAAGTTAAAAACTATTCCAATAAATTTTAAAAACACATAATTTTAGATTTTAGTGGAGTAGCCATTTTTTACACAAATTAATATCATAAGTTGAAGGGAGATGCGCGGTATAGTGGTTAGAGCGCTTGCACAAAAACTCAAACGGCCCAGTTTTAAATATTAGAAAAGGTGAGAAATAAAAAAGTTAGTTTTCCGTTTTTTCAAAATTATAATTTAAAAATAAGAGGGTTCCCCTCCCCCTTCCCCTATCCAAGAAGACCATCTACAAAGAAACCGCTCCATGACATTCCACTCTATTCCACTCTCTCCACCTTAACCAATGTCGACAAACAAAAAGAAAAAAAAAAGAATGATCAGGAGAAAAGCGCCACCTATTGGGAAGTAGCAGATAGCAGCTAAACTTACTTAGCGAAGACACTCTCCACACAATCAATATGCAACGATGAGGAAATTTCTATTGATCATTCAAGGTTGAACACTGGCCTTTGAATGATCAATTTACAGCAATTTATCCCATTCCTAAGGCGTTTACTAATAATATAAGAAAAAATATTTGTATATGTACTGTAATTTCCAAAAATTCCAATACAATGCACTGCATTTAGTAGGGGTTTACCCGTGAGTATTTGTCTCAAATAAAAAAAAAAAAATAAGTTGAAGATGTCCTTTTGATATAAATTAAGATCATTTAGCAATTATTATTTATTAAATGTATTAAATGTAGCTGAAACCATATGATTGCTACCATCCGGCAGTTATCATTCGTTAGACTGCTATGAATGAAATTTAAAATTTTGTTTTATTTAATCCAGTGAAAATGTTTAAATAGACCCTATGTTAGGCTTTAGCTCCCTTAAGAGCAGCAAATAAATATTAAAAAAAGAGACCCTGTAAAGTCAGATAACAGTTTGCACACCATTAGCATTTTGGAATTATAAAACATTTTTGTTATACTATGCTATACACGGAATTTCATTTAAACAGAAGGTCATATAGAAAACATAAATTTTATAAAAAAAAAAAAAACAAAAACAAAAGCAAAAATTATTTATTACTGGTTAACTAATGTTTATACGTTGGCAGTGAAAACCAGCCATAAGAGGAGGGCTGTTTAATTAACTCATAAAATAAATGACAAATACAGGCACCACGAAATTTCTCTAAATATTAATTTTCAAATTTGGTTGTTAATTCGCCACTATGGCGGCTAAAAATATCTCTAATGAAAATAAGTGTAAACAATTTATTTAGAGGCAATTATCTGTAATTATATATAATTAACCTTTAATAAAATTTGTAAATATTTATTAGCTTCTTATCATACGACATCAATTTACTGTTTAAAGGTTATAAAATGTTTTACTACAGAAAAGATAAATCTACACCACGTATAAGAGTTTGTAGGCAAATTTAAACAGGTCCGTCAGGCATATGTGGAATATTAATTGAATAACAATAATAAACAATGTTTACAAGATGAATACAACAACACACATAGCAGTACTATATAGAGAGTGAGAGAGAGACAAAGCATTTTAGTTTTGCAAAAGAAGTTTTAAAGAGAAAGTTAATGTAAACATTGGTACAACGACATAAAAGAATATTAAACAACAACTTGTTTTGCTTATATTTAGAGCAAATCATTATAGGCAAGAGACAGAGTTGCCAGAAAATGATGAGGAGAAAATGGTAGCTCTTCGGGAATACTCAATTCACCGTTCACAACATTTTTTACCCTTTTCCATTTGCTTTGTTTTTCTAATTTTTTTTTGTCTTAACTTGTTTTAATTATACTCGTTATCTTAGAAAATCCAATCACAAAAACATAAAATAATTATGACAAGAGAAACTACAGTAACCTAAATTACAATGAATAGTGAAACGGGTATTCCTGCATAGCTAACAATGATTTTAATTCGTTAAAAAAATTCTGCTTAAATTTTCTACACAGGAATAGTAAAATGCTAAATTTAGATTTGTACTGTTCTTCAAAGCACTGGGTTCTCGGACAAAAGTGGAATCATTTAATGCTAAATCACGAACGATGTTTCCTAATTACATTTTGAGCATGCAGACAGAAAGAACAAAAAAAAAAAAATAAATAACGCCAGTTTTAAAGTGATTTTCTACACATTTACCAGCAAAAATATTGTGCGTGGTATAGTGGTTAGAATCCCAGCGAAGGTGAAAAATGAAAAAGTTAGTTTGCGGTTTTTTCAAAATTATGATTTAAAAATAAAATGTCACCTCCCCCTCCAAGAAGTCCATCTTATGTTGCTCCCTGACATTCCAATCTATTTCACCTTTACCTTTGACAACGAGAAACGAATGATCAGGAGAAAAGCGCCAACTATTGGGAAGTAGCAGATAACAGTTAAGAACCTACTTAGCGAAGGCACTCACCGCAATCAACGTGCAACAATGGGGCAATTGCTGTTGGACATTCAAGTGTGAAGGTATGGCACTGGCCTTTGAATGATCAATTCACAGCAATTTTTCTCATTTCTAAGGCTCTTATTAATATAAGAAAACAAAATGTATGTTCTGTTGTTATAACGTACTGTCCTTTCCACCAAAATTTCAATACAATGTAAAGCATTCAGTAAAAAAAAAAATTAAATGGCAACAATGGCAAGAGACCAATATAGCATGTATGTATATGAAAGCACATAATTAAAAATACACAATCAAAATGCTTGTGTTTCGTTGCAAAAAAAAAAAACCATTAATGTTTACTGTTAGCACATAAGTAAAGAAGACAGAGAGACTCTTTATTAATTAATGTTCTCTTTTCCTATTTAAAAATTCTCTATTAATTATCATAAACAAAGAATACTGATATTAAATACATTTTTATACAAAGTTTGTACTGTTTTTCAAAAACACAATATTTCCATTAAGCCTAAAAGTATGCACATTTATTTAACAATGTTCACATCACAGTCATAGACCACACACAGCAGCAATAATTGAAAAACAGGAAATGTCCTCTAAAAACTATGTGAGTGTGTGTGTGTTTTTAAATTTGATTTTCTTGCAATCGTTTTTGTTTTCTCATGCTTTCACTATACATGTATACTGGCACTTGTTATGCCCTCTTTAGCAATATAGTGTTTCATTTTTTTTTTCTTCTAATATTTTTTAAAATGCTAACAAGTAGTGTAGCAGATATCCTGTTATACACAAACGCACGTGTAGCCTCTGTGTATATCACGTTGGAGGGGGAAAAAAACTAGTTTTATGCTTTGGGGAGCCTATAACCTTTACAAAAACTTTTCAATTAAATTGTGTTTACAATTCTTAGAATTTTCTGTAGGAAGAAATTTAGAAAATATTGTATGCTAGTAACTCATTTTTTCTACTTAAAAATATATTGTACATATGAAGTAAAGAATATTTCAAAAAAAAAATTTTTTTAAAAACAAAAAGTAATAGAAAAATATTTAATCTTTTAATTATTGTTAAAATTAACTGCCGACACATGCAAAATATTATTAAAAACAATATCTAAGCTAACGGGCATAATACCCTATACCTTTCGCTAAAGGCTGTAAGGCACAAGAAGCTTTAATGTTAAATGAAAAGAACCACATACGATATAGAAATCGTAATCTTTGCAAGCAAGCAAAAATAGTTATGCTTCTTTAATAGCAAAATGTGTCTCCAAAGTAAATGAGCATTCTACAGCGTTGATTAGCGATATACAATATATTTTACGTTAAGAAAATAATACTTTACAACTGATATTTAACTATAGCCTTGTGTTTAAATTCTTGACCGCTTTTTTCTTTTTTTTTTATTCACAAGTAGTGGTATATTTTCTGTTCATTAAACAAATTACAAAGGCATTATTAATTTTTATAATAACAGATACCAGCTAGTAATTAAAACAAAAATTAAAAGAGGTGTCAATAAAATACCCACTTTTATTTTAGTCTGAAAGCCTACAACGTCAGTCAGCATTAAAGCAAGTATTCTATCCCGCTTTTCGAATTTAGAACATAGATCGTGAAAGATATTTTTATTATTTTCGAACTTACGGAAAACATTATGCGACCAGATACCTGAATTTAAGAAATTTTTATCAATTCAGCAATGGAATAGAATAGAATTTGAATTGTAAAACAATAATGCCAAAAATGAAAACTTATTTTAAAATTTTGTTTAATTTTAAGAATAAGTGCTTTAAATAAGTGATTTTGGACCCACGAACTTCATTCAACACTTATAATATATTGGCTACTTTTTTTTTGATATTGATGGTGGTTGTATGATATGAATTATAATAATATTGGTCTTTAAAATGGCAGTTTTTATGGATTTATCAGCAAATACCAGTAACATCACGTGATGCATTATAAAATAATTAAAGCTCTGGAGACCAATTGAGAGGTTTATAGGTTGAAATCAATTCAGTGAAACATTTAAATTTCAATAAGTCAGAGTTTGCGATGACCATATAGCATGTACTTTCAATCTGATGAAACTATGTTTCGATCGAATTAATTTCATTCATAGTCGTATCTAAACAAATACTTATAAATCATATTAATTCACCGTAACTCAAAAGAAATTAGCACTAATGGTGGCAACGGCGTATAGACCGTACCAAATGGTATAATAGTTTCTGGATGTAATAGTCAGAAATAAATTTGATTGCTTAATAACACTTTGTCACGATGAGAGTCTTATTTTTAAGATTACCAATTTATAGGCGAAAGAGGCGAGGGAAAATAAACCTATACACTCCGTGTTGTACCTTCAAAACCCTTTATTTTCTCATTCGTAATTGCATACATGAATACATAGAATTATATGGCGTCAAAAGTAAGACTTGTATTGTATTGTGATCGCCGAAGATAATTCAAAGTAAAATAGGCCAAACTCTTAAAAATAAGGCTTTCATCGTGTGAATATAGACTTTGCGATTTTACGAATTTGAATCTATGGTCACCCTTTTCAGGGTCGGAAAAATATGCACCACAATATGCACCAACTACAGGGGTATAAGCCTTCTCCCTATCGCATATAAGGTTCTTACGAGCGTATTGTGTGAACGACTGAAGCCATTCGCCATCTCACTGATTGGACCTTATCAGTGCGGCTGCACACCTGGTAAGTCCACCATTGACTAGATATTCACACTGCGCCAAATCCTGCAGAAGACCCATGAAAGTCAAGTCGACACACACCATCTCTTTGTCGACTATAAGGCAGCGTTCGATAGCCTGATAAGAGATCGCGTATATGCCGCAATGTCTGAGCTCGGTATTCCTAAAAACTGATGACTGTGAAGAATAACGTTGAGCAACTCCTGCAGCTCCGTTAAGGTAGGAAGAGACCTCTTCGAGCCCTGCGAGGTTTCAGACAAGGAGATCCCTTATCTTGCGACCTCTTCAATTTCGTCATTGAGAGTGTTCTGCGAAAGGTGGGTGTGCACGTAATGGCACTATTTTTAACAAAAGTGTTCAACTCCTTGCGTATGCAGACGATATAGACATCATTATCACCGCAGCCTTTAATGTTATTAAACGGGAGTCTGCTAAAATGGGTCTGGCGGTAAATGAGAGCAAGACGAAGTACATGTTGTCGACGAGTAGGAACGTTGTTCTAATCGGCTCCCAGGTTACAGCCGGCAACTATACCTTCGATGTGGTCAAGGAGTTCATCTACCTTGACACCGTCATTATCAGCAAGAATGATGTCAGTCTAGAGATCAGGCGAAGAATCACACTGGCCAACAGGTGCTACTACCGTCTCGGTAGGCAATTTAGAAGGTAGGAAATTTCGTGCAACGAAATTAACACTCTACAAGTCGCTTATTTTTAAAGTACTTCTCTATGGTGCGGAGGTATGGACGCTATCTTGCGCCGACGCAGCGGTCCTGGAGATGTTAGAGAGAAAGGTCTTCGTAAGATCTTTGGTTCTCTAAGGCATGGCGATGAGTTTCGCATTAGAACCAGCCATGAGCTGTATGAGCTCCTCGGTGATGTAGGCGTTGTTCAGCGTATTAATATCCAGCGGCTACGCTGGATCGGCCATATTGTTCTGATGGAAGAATCTACACCAGCGAAGATTGGAAGGACCAGGTTGATAAAGCCCTGTCATCGATTGGTGTGACCAACTGGAGAAGGCGCGCGCTAAGCAGAAGGGCCTGGAGACTAGTGCTGAAGCAGGGCCAAACCCGTTTAACGGTTGTTATGGCCTGCTAATTAAGTAAGGTTTTACAAATAGCTGAGTAATTTTCAAAGTATATATGAAAGCATTGGCCATTACAACCCTGTTTCAGGGTTATGGCCTAGCTTCTCGCAGCACGCATGTTGTGTGTGTCAAATTTTATTCATAAGAACAGGGACCTACAGTTTAACTTCAACTCCAAACGACTGACTTGAGAAGCTTGATCATGACATTTACTTACTCTCAGAGTTTTTGCCAGAAGACTACTAAGAGACAGTAGCCGAAAGAAATATTTTTCTGGGGTTTGAACCTGGAGCTTTGTCTAGCAAGGTCTCCGGTCTGCCACTAGGTTTACGGCGACTAGTTGGTCACTGTGATATTTATAATCACACTCAATTTTTAAGAATTTAGAAACTACCGTGATAATTACGGAGAAGATGATAATGTTTATCATCTTGTTATATTGTTATATTGTTATCTCTGCCAAACAAGTCGAAAACATTGGATTTCCCTTCCCATCACATGTTTTCCTCGACCCGCATAAGGAACTTCAAGAGTAGGGGTCATTCCTTTAGTGCTGGTGTTAATAAAAAAATTAAAAATAATTAATGCCAATTAAGATTTCTTTTTAAATACTACAATTAAACATAAATAATAAACATAAGTATTTTTAAAATGTCGCTCTAGTTTAATTGTTAAAGTTATAAATGTCTAGTCACCCATCCAACAACGCTTCTTTAACAAACTTTAGTGACATAAAAAATAAACCCAGAACAAAACCCATATTGCATGCATTCAAAACATTAATTTATACAATTTAGCTTAATGTCAATACAAGTATGTACTCGACTAAATACATATACAATAATAGAAAAAACTAAAAATAATATTTCTAAATAAAAATTTAAGATCTCAAGTTAATATAAATCAAAAATAAAAACAAGAAAAAGAAAAAAAAATATTAAGTATATAAACTTTTTGTATAAATATTATTCCACAATTAGTTAAACTACAGATGTAGAGGAAAACGAGAAAAAAAAAACAGAAAGTTGTATAAGTAAACAGTTAAGTTTCTTACACTGCACACCTGTTGCTTAAAAGTATTTTTAACAACTTCATTTAAAGTGTTAATATGTTGTATTAAGTTTTCTATAGTTTTTATGCATATTTTTATTACACAAGAAGAATTCCCTGAAACTGAAACTATTTTGTAACAAACTTTTTTAGTAATGCCTGGTTTGAGTTTTCGAAGAAAATAAAAAAAAAAACCTTAACAAAGCAGCTGGTAAATTTACAAAAAGTTTGAAGGCAAAAGCATCACAACTCAATTTAATAATAAATTAATAAAAAAAAGTTTTAATCAAAGTAGGCAAATATACTCGTACATATTTAATATATAACTAAACAATGTAAGCACTGTTTTATGGAAGCATTTAAAGCATAAAGCCATTTGAAAATGAATCAAATAAATGCAGTTCATAAATAAAGATAACGTGTGTTCGTCGAATATTTGATCCAATGCGTGTATACGAATGATGTGATCGTACCTTACAAGTTACGGTTTGCGAGGTTTTTAAGCTCCAAGTTGTCGTCTTTGGTGCTAATCGGACTAAAGATCGCTTACACTAATAGACTAACACACTACCCACTAGTCTACTAGACTATTTTTAATGGTAAAAGAAAACCACTGTTTTACCAACGACTTGAATTTGTTTTAGGCACTGCTTTGATGTTTTACAAGTAGAACTCTTTAGGAATTCACACTTACTGTCTACGAACGCTGCTATACAACATTTATCTGACAGATTTGCACCATTTAAAAAGGGACCATGATTCAAAGTAGCATATTGTTTGAAAACGAACTAAAGTGTTTTAAAGTTTGAATTATCACTACAGCAATACTGCTAAATTACAGCAGTATTAAAGCATTTTAAAAACGGATCAATACAAAAGAAACTTGTGAAATAAAACAAGACTAAATAAACAAAAATTATTTTATTTTAAGCTTTTGATGGTGTTATAAGGAAATTCTTCATAATTATAAGCTGATACATCCCAACAAAAATTATCAGTTCAAATATGAATCTCTAACAATTATTCAACACAAAAGACTATGCTAGAATTTTTGCTATAATTAGAATCGGACTTCTTGTTAACGTCTAACATTACTGTCGATGTTTATAAAATTCTTTAAATTGAAATAAAAGAAAAAAAAATAGTCAATCAGAAAACGCGCGTGGTATAGTGGTTAGAGCGCTCGCACAAAAAACTCAAGCGGCCCAGGTTCAAATCCCAGCAAAGGTGAAAAATAAAAAACTTATTATGCGTTTTTTTTTTTTTCAAAATTATAATGTAAAAATAAGAGGTATCTCCCCCTCCAAGAAGACCATCTACAAACAAACCGCTCACCGACATTCCACTCTATTCCACCTAAACTAACGTCAATCAGAAGAAAGGCGCCCCCTCTTGGGAAGTAGCAGATAACAGCTAAAATCTACTTAGCGAAGGCACTCACCACACAATCAACATGCAACGATGAGGCAATTGCTGTTGATCATTCAAAGGTGAAGGTATAACACTGCTCTTTGAATGATCAATTCACAGCAATTTGTCTCATTCCTAAGGCGCTTAGTAATTATATAAGAAAAAATATATATGAACTGTCCTTTCCAAAAAATTCAAATACAATGCACAGCATTTACTAGCTGTCCTAGGTCTCAAATAAAAAAAAATTTATAAAATAAATAAAAATAAAAAAACTTAAATAATTTACACACACTTCTATAAATGACCAATGACGCTCACCAACAGATGGGGCAATTGCTGTTGAGCATTTGAAGGTGAAGGTATAACACTGGCTTTTAAGTAAGCAAAATTGTAATACATTTTAAGTTCGTAAATGAAACAGATTACAAAATACACTGATCTAACCATTGAAATTATTCCCAATCTGTCTTTTTAAAAAACGCTTGAACGTCGTACAAATAACTTACAGCCTGTTTCCACAAGAAGACTGTTTGCCGACAATCGTCTTTTTATATAAAAATCACTTAAAAATTCGAGTTTCTTGTTTACGACATAATACTTAGGACAATCGTTTGAAAACAATTGTTTTCTGGAAACAGGCTCTTAATTCGCTACAGGATTGCTAAAAAGTTAATGGTCAAGTTTTTCGCTTCTAAGCTGTGTAAATTTCATAGCAAATACATACATACATACATATGTATGTAAATATAAGTACATATGTAGACATTTCGTTAAACAATTTTATTTGGTTGAAAACTTTCTCCTAAAAAAAAAAACGCTTAACTTCTATGTTAATATAACCCAATATTATATAAATACATACATATAAAAAATAAAAACAATTTAAAGGCATACAAATTTTTTTTATTTAATTTTTCGTTGTTGTTATAAGCTTTTGTGGTTATTGTGTTAATGTAGTTGTATTTTTGTTGACGTCAAAGCTTCTTTATTTATACTTAACGAACAAGCACGTACATGTTTGTAACTTGTTTATGTTTTGTTTCATGTTGTACTGCTGTTGTTTGTGCACTTGTATGTATGTACACAGTAGTATATGCACTAAATTATACAAAAAAACAGTGTAGAAGAGGTGAGAAAAGAAACAAAAACATATTACCAGTACTCGTATGAGTATAATAATGTCGAGTTGGTGTTTTCTTTTTTTCTTTTTTTTTTTGTATTTAAATTTTCCTGGGCTTTTGCAATGACACGCACTTATTCCCTTAAGAACACTAACCGCACTTATACATGTACAAATACATTGTATATGTATACAAAATATACACACACATCCATACAATCGTCAAACTACAATTACTTTAAAGAGAATAGAAAAAATAGCCATAAATTAAAATAACCGTGAGTGAGAGGTAAATAATAGAGAGAGAGAGAGAAAGAGTGTAAGCATACAACTTTTAGTGGCAACTAACAGCGAAAAAAAGATAAACGCGAACAAACAGCAACAGCAACAAAAACATACTATATATGTATGTACATACATATGTAAAACAGTGTAAATGAATAAACTAACACTAACCCAGTGTTATAATATTTTATTACATTAGCCAGCAGGGTTGTCAGATCTGGTGATTTTGAAATGTGGGTAGCGTCTTCATTTTCTATTTTAATAACTGACAGTTTTTTTTGTACCTATTTTTGATAAACTCGGAATTTGTTTTAAAAAATATAATTTAATTTTTATTCTAAGCCCATTCGATACAGAATAAAGTTTCTATGAAATATGTTTTAAATTTTAATGAAGTTCAATATTTGAAAAAGGTTTTACTCTGAGTTCACAAACTGTATATTTTCCTATACCTTTTCCAAATTTTAATTATTAATTAAATCTGTTTTATTTATCTGATTAAGTGGAAATGAATTATTATACAGTTGAAGTTGTACTTATAGTAGATATAATAACTGAGTAAAAGAGGTGTGTTATTAGTATGCTGTGTGTAATCTTTTAAGTCATGGAAATATAATCATATACGGACACCACTATGTGCTAAAAGACTAAAAGAAAAGAAGACCCATGTCTCCCAAAGTCATGATATTTTATTTATGAGCCTCGGTGTCATTTTTGCAAAAAAGTGATCATTTTCCCAGGCTTATATCTTGCAAACCGTTTGGAATTTTGATTTACTTTCTGAGGCAAATTTGTAGCCCTTGTCACGAAGAACAAAAATTGTGAACATATAAAATCAAAAACCAAAATCGCAAAAAACTTTAAAAATTTGATCTTTTTTATCTTTTTGCCCCTTTTTAGGTACATAGGTAGCAAATCGTTCAAAATTTAAGGAAACAATAAATAAACAAAAATTTACCTAAGATATCTCTCTTTCTTTTACTGTCGAAAATTAAAACTAGAAATAACTTAAACATGATTGTCGATTTTGGCGATTCAGATTGGCGGAAAAAGTCAAAATACTACTGATAACACTGCTAGGAATACGTACAGACAATAGTGAGAGAAAGTATCTCTCTTTTTCTAGAATATTAGAGACAAATTATAAATCCTTTGTAGTTTGGCATTGTATACAATTTAGTGGTTTTGTAAACAAGAGAAATAACCCAACAAACAACTTTATAATTAAATAGAATAAACCATATTTTCAAAGTATTTATCAGTTACCAGTTGTCTATTCAATAGAGTTCTGATGAGAAGTAATAGAGAAAACGAAAATAAAATCAAAGTTTTACAGAAAACTTATTTAGAAATTTTTTTTTTGTAACACATTAAGCAAATATTTATTTTTAATTTAAACTACATATATATAGTATAGTTCGTGAACCACCCAACATATTTACAAACAAATGTCTGCATGAAAAATGCCAACTTTCACTAAAACTGACCGAAGATTCAATAATAAAATTTTTTTTATTTTCCGTAAATAATCTTTATAAATTACTTTAAATAGGGTGTGGCATATAATAATAAATAAATAACTAACTACGAGATAAATAAATCTTAATAACTCTGAAAATAATAATCATAAATAATTATTTTACGATTATTTTGTTAGCAAATGGGCTGTATGACCCTTCAACTTCAAGAGATACTTACACACGTACATATATAAATTTTAAATAAGAGCTGAAGACACTCAAAAGCTGCTTGTTGCCAGTAGGACTTTCGTGTTTTTAACTACCAAAACATAGATGCCCAGTAGTGGCTGATATCAGCAAATTAAACTCTCACGTATACTTACGCTCTTTTGTTTGATCGTCAATAAACCAAGAGCAAATCAGCTTGTTGAGTGGGAGAGACAAACTACACTGGCAGAACTTCTGTGTCTTATTATATATATAAATCAGGCCTGTGCAAAAATAAAAATTTCATACACAATTGTGCTTTAGCTAAACTCACATGTATTCTTACGCTCTTGCTTTCAGTTGTCACTGAAACAGCGACGAGTTAACATGCGTGGTGGATGTACGCTGATTTATTGTTTGCAGTGGGAACAAAATTAATAGCAATGCACACAAATATTTTCTATTATAAATGAATTTGTAAATCCAATACCTTATTTATCATAGAACTTTTAAAAATATAGTTTACAAGTTTTTCAACGACATTTTTATTATTTTTATAAAATTTTTAATAAATTTAATGAAAAAAAACGAAACTTAAAAATTTTTTTTGTTCAAAAACTAAAAGTACTTTTTATTTCTTTATAGCAGATTAGTATTTATAAATTGCTCTTAAAGTAATTAAATTTTTAGATGAAATATTACATATAAATTTTACTTAAAAAATTCATACAGTTGCAGAAACTGCTACTTACACGTACAGCAGTGTAATTCTCATTTTCTCACCAACACAACTACATTTTTACTTTTGCACAGGCCTGATATAAATATATAATATATAATATATATATTGGTTGATTGACAAACAAAAGAGCGTAAGTATACGTGAGAGTTTAATTTGCTGATATCAGCCACTACTGGGCATCTATGTACTAAAACCACTTTTTACTTCTCAATCAGCTCCTAAGAGATTGATATTTCAGATAAAGCATTGCACAGTGGGAAAATCTTAATCGGTCTATCATGTGTTTGCTTAGCTACTTCTAGAGCATTAATGTACCAAATATAGTTTTAAAGTAACTGGTAACATTTTTTTAGGTTTCAACTATATTTATACTGCGTTGTAATGCCCCAACTCTGTTCAATAAATATTTTAAGCAGCAGCTTCAAAACAAATGCATGATAAGATAACATGCTCAGCCGTGGTCTAGTGGTTAGTGTGTTGGCTTACTAAGAAATGGGCCCTGGGTTCGACTCCAGGCTCTGACATCTTCAAAAAAAGAAATATGAAAAAAATATTTCTTTCGGCGACTACCTCTCAGCAGTCTTCTGGCAAAAGCTCTGAGAGTAACTAATTGCCATGAACAAGCTTCTCAAATCTGTCGTTCGGAGTCGACATTAAACTGTATGTCTCGGTACTCATGGATAAAAATTGACACACACAACATGAGTGCTGCGAGAAGCCAGCCCTTAATCCTGACATAGGGTTGTAAAGGCCAGTTATGTATGTATGTTCAGTACCTTTAGTTGTATTAGAACAGGTCAGAAATAAGAATTATCATCATGTCCGTAATTGTGAAGGAAGTTTTTAAATCGTTAAGAATTTAGTGAGATAATTAACTATACGAGGTAGGTAATGAAGATTGTATTTCTCGGCATACGAGTATTTAGTCTCTGTTGAGGACCGAATCCACAAATTGTGCACTCTAAAATACTACCCTGTTGGCCACTAGCTAACTAAGATATCCTTCTATTGAGTTTAACTGTGTAACATATTTAATTAATAGCTATTAAAAGTTTTATCACAATAAAATCTACAAAATAATTGAAGATGTATAACAGATGATACGTTATGCATTGTAAGTTTAGAGAGAGATTTTAACCTAAAAATTTCTTTCCTTTCTACTTTAGTTACAAATTACGAACAATATGGTTATCTCTACATTATTGTAAGTGCGTTTACAAAACGCTTTCTATGGATTATTATCGTCTCTGTATAATGTGTAATCTCTGTAGTAAAGCTAGAAATGCGGTCTGTGGTTTTATCACTTTCTAAACACTGGTTGTACTTTTTACTTTTTTAAGCATTTATAGACATAAAAATTATAACTAACTTATTGAGCTTAAGGTCTTTAAGCTCATCTGTGTAGATGTGTTATTATATAAGTTAAGTTAAAGACAATAGGCACAATAAATTTGTTACGAATAAAAAAAAAATTTAATAAAATCATAAATTGCAAATGCATGTAGTTTTTTTTAAATACAAAATTCCATTGCTAGCATTTTAGGAGAAAAATAAAAATACTTCTCAGTAAAGAAAATGCACAACTTTTTAGAAATTATAAAACTTATTGCAGTATTAAATGATACTATTTTTGCACATATTATTTATTTAAAAAAAAAAAATAACTCTTAATAGCTTCAACTGATGAAAACTAAAGGAAACATATTTAAAGCCACTTTGCATAAATTGTTAAAATGTTGCACAACAGAAGCATAAACTAAATATTATACAAAATTTAAAAATTCTTAGTTATTTAAAATATTGTTTAATTGCTTGTTGTACAACAATTTAAATCTGAATAGTTTGTGCAGTCTTTAAAGGAATATTTGTTTTTCTATACTTTAGTTGTAGTAGTATGCTGATATTCTCTTACAATTTTTTTTTTTGATTTTTATCTTATGGTTTGTTTCCTATTAAAATATTTTTCTTTATTTTATTAAAGCTTAAGCATAAAATTTTATATCTTTTGGGAATTTTATATCCTTGATTTAATATAATTTATTTTTATTGTTTTATTGTCTGCTGGGTTCTAACACGTTTTCTCTTTATTATTTACAGTTCCTTTTTATTACAGTATAAGGCATTAGTGCCATGATGCATACATACCTATGACAGCATACACATGCAGCACATAAACACACAGTTTTATATGTAAGTTGTAATAAAACTAAAATTAACACAATTAAATTATTTGTAGCATACCTGCAGGCACTATGACTGTATTTTTTTTAATTTAATCTTAATTTAAATGCTTTATCTTTCTTGTGGCGCTTTTTGGCATTTTTTTTTTGTCAGGATTTTCTTTGTTTAGCGCGGGCATTGTCTTATAAAGACTACATTTAGGCTTGCAAAAATTTACAAAAAAAAAAAAAAAAACTTAAAAGTAAAGGCGAAAATGTAAATGCTTTTGAGACAAAATAATTGTTAGAAGTACAGTAGGGAAGGGAAAAACATAGTGAGTAAATACAAAGACGTTGTGAAGTTTTTTCATAATTTTTTAATATATTTTAGGCTTTTGTGTTTCGATTTAAGTAAAAAGAAATATTAATTTTAACTTTTAAAATATTTTATAATTTCAAGTAACTTTACCATAAAAAAATAAAATAATATTTTTTCTTTTAATATTTTTCTCTCTCTGCTTAAAGCCTTAATAACCTGGCTGGCATTTCTTGGTATAAGCAGATAAAACAAAAGTAAATAATTAGCTGAATGCTTTACCATCCTTTCTTAAAACCTTGGTTTAATTTATAATATTGTATGTCTGTAATTAACTTAGTTTTTATAGTCTGTCATAGAGTAAAGCATTTGTGGGAGAAAAATTTCTTTTGCACAAGCTTTTGGTTTTATTAGAAAAACATTTTTATTACTTCAAGACTTGTGTGTAATTTAATTTCAGTTCTTATTAAAAAATAAGTACTAAAATAAAGAAAATAAATCAATTACATACATATATAGATGGCTATTTTGTCAGTTATTTTTCCCTAGAAATTTGGTGTTAATTAAATATTTGTTTTAACCATGTAAAGACTACTTTAAAAAAAATTACTGCCTGCTTTTAGGCTCTCAAACATAAATTATTATTTTTCTTTGTAAATAACAATTATTAACAATTAGATTCATTTATTAATAATTCATCCTGGCCCAGGTAATAAATTTATTACTTAATTTCTCTCTTTTTTTAATACCAAGAAAATATATCCTTTGTCCCTATTTGTCACTATTCCTGTAACATACAAATCCAGAGTTTATTGTTGTCTTGTAAATATATTGACATTTTTATGGCTATTGTTGGTGGAATACATGGCTACACTATTTATTTTAGATGAAGCATTACAAGGTCTATTGGAAAGTACGAAAAAAAATTGGACATCAAACACATGCAAAGGACATACATATCATTTGTTTTGTATTAAAAATTTAATAGCAACACACTAAATCAACTTTAGACCTGTATTAGTAAAAGAATATTTTTTCTAAAGAAAAGTTACATTTAAATAATAAATGAAGACGCATATTGAAAGTTATAAAACAAAGAATTATGGGTTGTAGAGATAAAGTCGTCCTGTTTTTAGCTTGTGTTAATTTTTAAATTAAATTACTTATATAAAGAATTAAAAAATACTATTTCTGGATTACGCCAGGCTTGTTAAAGAAATATAGTATTTTCTAGAATAACTAAACTTTAAAATCAGTAAAGTACGTTGAGACTTCTTCGAGGTAGAGCACGTTCTGAAAACAATCCGTGATTCGGTTAGTTACCAGTCTATTATATTTCTAATATTTTTAGCATTAAAAATACATTTTTTAACATAAAAAGGTCATAACTGCTGAGAAATTTAGATTGTTTAGATCTGAAACAGAAATTGAAGCAAATAGTTCCATTTGAACAGCCAAAACCAAAGAGAAAAGAAAGGATTTAACCAATTGTGAAGTTATTACTGTAATAAACACAATATCCTGCTACGAATACTTAAAAAGTGTCAACCTGAAGAAAGATGCGTTTAAGAAAAAGAAACGCAGAATTTGCAAAAAGTATGCCTCTCTCATTCAAAATAAAGCAACTTCGATCGCTTTACAATATTATAGTTGTAATGCAGTTTTAAGCATTTGTTTACCTGTTTAGCAGACTTGATAGTAAGATGATGAAAAACAATCGACGACTAGAATAGACTCTTAGTGAACTACTACACAGAAGATTTAAGCCGCTGAAGAAGAATTGGATTTACGTGGACTTGGGTAGTTCGCTACATGAATTGAAAAGAGGTCTGGACAGTGACTTAATTTTTTGGAATATGTGGTGGTGAAGGCAAATGCCTAATTAATGCGAAAATAAAAAAAAACAAGAACAAAATTTATTTTATATTTTTTTTATTTTGAGACCAATACTCAGCGGTAAACCCCTACTAAATGCATTGCATTGTATTGGAATTTTTTGGAAGGAACAGTATATTTATAATAGAACATAAATTTTTTTTTCTTATACAGTGAAAGCTCCCATAGGCGGACACCGACCGTCGAAGCATTTCTGTCCGCCTACGGGAGATGTCCGTCCAGGGGATATTTCGTTAAAATACAATCTAATTGACGGAACTTATAAAATCGTCCGTCTATCGGATATGTCCGCCTATTGGAGCTGTACGCCAGTGGAGCTTTCACTGTATTACAATTAAGCGCTTTAGGAATGAGGCAAATTGCTGTGAATTGATCATTTAGAGGCCAGTGTTATACCTTCACCCTTGAGTGATCAACAGCAATTGCCTCATTATTGCATATTGGTTGTGTGGTGATGAGTGTCTTTGCTAAGTAGGTTTAGCTGTTATCTGCTATTTCCTAATAGGTGGCGCTTTTCTCCTGATCATTCGCTTTTTGTTGACATTAGTTAAGGTGGAATAGAGTGGAATGTCGGGGAGCGGTTTCTTTGAAGACGGTCTTCTTGGGAGGGGGGGCCTCTTAATTTTTAAATTATAATTTTGAAAAAACCGCAATCTAACTTTTTTCATTATTCACCTTTGCTGGGATTTGAACCTGTGTCGTTGGAGTTTTTGTGCGAACGCTCTAACCACTATACCACGCATCCCCCCATAGGTCTCTGCTTCTGAGCAAAGTGTAGGTACTACACTCAAAAGGTGTAGCTCCAATCTGAACACCGATTATGTTATATAGTAATGGTTCGAGTAAAGAACACAATACTTTGTAACCCGACTTTGTAGACAATTAAAGGTTAATAACATAGTTTCGAAACCTGTTGCTTTCGATGTCGGTAATCATTTATATTGATTAATATCCAGCTTTCACCGGGGCCGCGGTATAAGAGTTCAGGCTAAATTCGGTAAGTTTTTCCTCAATTTGTTCTTGCAACATTTTTATTTTCTTTCCGTTACCATATTAATACATTTAAATAAAAGTTCCACAAAAACTACTCCCTTTTTCCCGTTCTTTATACATAATCTATTTCCCTAGACCTGCATAATATACTGCATAATTCCGGGTCATCCGGTCATCGCATTGGTCTCATTGAAAAAAAAATATATTCATAAAAATTAAGTTTTGTTAGGTAGTTTAAATCTGAGAGGAAATTTTTTAAAAGCAAGAATAGTATAATAAAAGGAAGGCCCATTTCTCACATCATACTAAAAGGAATAAAAACATGAAAACCAGCTCCTGTAAAAATTTGATTACACCTTGTTGTTTAGTTTGTATTTGTAATCATATGCTGGCAGATTACCTCTAGCGTTTAAAACAACATGAAAAGAAAGTTTATTTCATGTCTTCATTAAACAGTATTGGTCAAACCCACGTATTTTAATGAATCTTGTTATTTCCGTACAAACACAAAAGAACGTTCAGTTGTTCAATTGTAATGTGGAAAAGATTTTGAGTCTTTTCATTAGTCATAACAGTAGGGTTTACCGAGTTATCGAACAACTTTATGTTTATCTTAACGAAAGAAGACAGAATTATTAATTTTATGGCTCTACTGAACTGAGAGACCTTCCGTATGGCTGAAAGTACAGACACCAAGTTTTATATATGCTTCGGCACAAGTCATAAGCGTTTGACAAAAAAATTCCCATTAGTACAGTTGTTCGCTACTAGTAGAATGGATAGAACAAATATGTAGGTTTACTTTTGCTTTAAAAAAAAGACACTAACGTCACAGTTAGGGATGGATGGGATACTTCGGACAAGGCAAAGTCTCTGATTGGGGTCAACCTGGCGGCCTCCAGAACGATCCTTGTTCCCGTTGTATTCAAGTCGACATACAGCCTCCACGCGGCCCTCCTGGATAACATTCTAGCACCCGCTAGCTTGTTAACTAATGTATGCGGCGATTGTCCAATCCCCTGGACTTTAAATTTGGGTTGTGCGTAGGGCTTGAAACCCACCACGTAAAAACATAATTTCAATGAAAACTTCAGCAAAAGCCTCTAAACGGACCCCCTTTTATGTTGACGACCATGGCAAACGTTTTAAGGACTATGATTTAAGGATATGCACCTAGAACGTGAGAACCCTTTATAGGGAAGGTGCCTCTATCCAATTGGCGGATGCTCTCAAAAAATGTAGGGCTGACATCACCGCCATCCAGGAAATGCGATGGATAGGACAGGGTTGTACAAGGCAAGCAACATGTGACATCTACTACAGCTGCCATGATAACAGACGTGAATTTGGCTGCGGATTCGTAGTTAGCAAGAGACTTCGCCATCTTGTCTCAGAGTTCACCCCCGTGAACGAAAGAATAGCTACGATCCGGATGAAGGCGAAATTTTATAACATCAGCCTCATTTGCGCTCACGCCCCGACGGAAGAGAAGGATGATGCGGTCAAAGATGCTTTCTACGCAAAGCTCGAGGATGTATACGATAAGTGTCCGGCACATGACGCCAAAATTGTCCTCAGCGATTTCAATGCGAAAGTTGGACGTGAAGGTATCTTTGGCCCCACTGTCGGGCAGTTCAGTCTCCATTCTTCCACCTCGCCGAACGGCATGAGACTGATCGATTTCGCCGCGGCGCGAAACATGGTAGTTTGTAGCACCAGGTTCCAGCATCTCGATATCCATAAGGCCACCTGGCTCTCTCCCGATCGATCAACTACCAACCAGATCGATCACATTGTGATTGATGGAAGTATACTAGACGTGCGCACATTTAGAGGTCCGAATGTCGACTCGGACCATTATCTTGTCGCAGCCAAGATGCGATTGCGCATATGCGCAGCGAATATGGCACGTTCTAGTGTTCGAGGGAAGCTGGACATCAAAAAGCTGCGATCACAAGAGACAGCCAGGTCGTTCTCCGATCGTCTTTCTAATGAGCTCCATTGTATCCCGTCCTCTCTCGAAAGTATTGGTGGACAGTGGTCTCACATTGCTCACTCTCTGCGCAACGCTGCCGAAACAGTCCTTGGTTTTGAGCGTCCTCCCCGCAGAAACCAATGGTACGATGAAGAGTGTCGTGAGGCCACTGCGGCAAAAAATGCTGCCTACAGAAGAACGTTGCAGTCCACCACTACAAGAGCAACTGTGGAGGTGTACAGAGAGAAGAGGAGGGAAGAGAGACGCCTATTTAGAAGAAAGAAAAGGGAGCAAGAAAGGCGTGATCGTGAGGAAATCGAGATGTGCAGGAGTAGACATGATGCTCGAAATTTTTATAAGAAGATAAGGCGTCTTACTACTGGTTTTAAACCCGGAGCAACCTCCTGCAGAGACGAACATGGTAATCTGGTTACAGATGCACATGGTGCACTGAGATTATGGAGACAGCATTTCTGTAATCTACTGCAAAGCGATGATGATACAAATTCCGCTACTAGAGATGCTGTGCCGGACCCAATCAATGATGACGTTGTGATCCCGTCCCCCAGCCATGAAGAGGTCAAGGTTGCCATATGGCGACTGAAGAACAACAAAGCAGCCGGACCTGACGGTCTGCCCGCTGAACTCTTCAAGTATGGAGGCGATGAGCTGGTTAGGTGCATGCACCAGCTCATTTGCAGAATATGGCTGGAGGAAAGTATGCCCGATGATTGGAATCTCAGTGCCCTCTGTCCGATCCTGAAAAAGGGAGACCCCACAATATGCACCAACTACAGGGGTATTAGCCTTCTCCCTATCGCATATAAGGTTCTTACGAGCGTATTGTGTGAACGACTGAAGCCATTCGCCATCTCACTGATTGGACCTTATCAGTGCGGCTTCAGACCTGGTAAGTCCACCATTGACCAGATATTCACACTGCGCCAAATCCTGGAGAAGACCCATGAAAGTCAAGTCGACACACACCACCTCTTTGTCGACTATAAGGCAGCGTTCGATAGCCCGATAAGGGATCGCGTATATGCAGCAATGTCTGAGCTCGGTATTCCTGCAAAATTGATAAGACTGTGCAGAATGACGTTGAGCAATTCCTGCAGCTCCGTCAAGGTAGGAAGAGACCTCTCCGAGCCTTTTAATACCGTGCGAGGTTTCAGACAGGGCGATCCCTTATCCTGCGACCTCTTCAATTTCGTCATGGAGAGTGTTTTGCGAAAGGCGGGTGTCCATCGTAATGGCACTATTTTTAACAAAAGTGTCCAGCTCCTTGCGTATGCAGACGATATAGACATCATTGGGCATACCAAGCGAGATGTCACCGCAGCCTTTAATGCTATTGAACGAGAGTCTGCTAAAATGGGTCTGGCGGTAAATGAGAGCAAGACGAAGTACATGTTGTCGACGAGTAGGGATGTTGATCGTATCGGCTCCCAGGTTACAGCCGGCAACTATACATTCGATGTGGTCAAGGAATTCATCTATCTTGGCACCGCCATTACCAGCAAAAATGATGTCAGTCTAGAGATCAGGCGAAGAATCACACTGGCCAACAGGTGCTACTACGGTCTCGGTAGGCAGTTTAGTAATAGAGACCTCTCTCGTGCGACGAAATTAACACTCTACAAGTCGCTTATTCTCCCGGTGCTTCTCTATGGTGCGGAAGCATGGACGCTGTCTTGTGCCGATGCAGCGGTCCTCGGGGTGTTCGAGAGAAAAGTTCTTCGTAAGATCTTTGGTCCTCTAAGGCATGGCGATGAGTTTCGCATTAGAACCAACCATGAGCTGTATGAGCTCCTCGGCGATGTAGGTGTTGTCCAGCGTATTAACATCCAGCGGCTACGCTGGCTCGGCCACATTGTTCGGATGGAAGAATCTGCTCCAGCGAAGAAAGTTTTCGATGCGAAGGTCACTGGACGTCGGCGTAGAGGACGACCCTGTTTACGTTGGAAGGACCAGGTTGATGAAGCCCTGTCATCGATTGGTGTGACCAACTGGAGAAGGCGCGCGCTAAGCAGAAGCGCCTGGAGACTAGTGCTGAAGCAGGCCGAAACCCGTTAACGGGTTGTTATGGCCAGCTAAGTAAGTAAGTAAGTAAGTAACGTCACAGTTAATATATGTACGTAAGAGGTGTGTAATTTGAACCTTTTCTGTATTCGTAAAAATTAAAATTATATAAAAACATCAGCTAACCTGAAATATTTAAATTTTACTATTTTTGTTTTTTTTTTTTGTTTCTATTTGTTAAAATACAACGATAAGCTCTTTAAACCATTTAAAGGCCACTTAATTTAAAAATTTTGCAAAATACCTTAATTAAATGCCATTTTAAAAAAAAAGTATCAAAACAAATTTAAATCCCTGATAAATTTAAATATTCCAAAAACCCACTAAATTCATGTTTAAAAACCTATGACATGACTTGTTAAATAAAATTTAATAAAAAAATAACCTGCTTTTCTTTATATTTTTTTAAAAAACCCAAAAATAAAACAATTACTTAAAATATCTTTGCAATCAGCTTTATGTAGAGCTTTTAATACTTTTTTTTCTTTGTCAAACTTACTCAAAATATATAAATACTGTAGAGCACTTAAAGACAATGGCAAAAATTCTTAAAACTCTGACTTAAACATTGATTGGCTTAATTTGAAAGTAAAAAGAAAGAGAAGGAAAGAGTGTACTTCTTACAAAAGATGAAGAAGATACAATTACATTTGCAATTTATTTAAACACACACACACATAGAGACCCACATACACATAAATGTAATAAAATCTCTATGTATTAAAAATACAATGTCAGAGTTACTTTCAAACACACAACAAAACAAGTGCTGCCTTTCTGTTTAAGTCCTTTTATTATAAACGTATCGTAGCTAGAAATTTATTGGCTTTTCTGTTGCTAAAAATAGAAATCTTGTTAAGGTATAGAGAGAAAAGAAAACAAAATCAAATAAAAATATATTTTCACATACAAAGTAAAATTATACACAAAAATATTGTGTTAGGATTTAAGCATGTATGTAGATTGTACATATAAGTACATCTACATAGGTATGCATATCTAAACAAATATATCTGAATGTTTTTCTTCTTTTTTTGTTTGGTTTATATGTATAAAGACTTAGTCGGCTTTTCTGCATATATGGTACTTTTACGGTAGAAAGAAGTAAAAGATTTCAATCGTTCCAATCATTTAAAGAACTTATTAGCATCTACTACTTTAAGCTACAGAAACAAAATAAAATTCAAATTCTTTAAATAGGAAAGAAATATGGAAAAATTATATTTTTAAAAATTGTTTAATCCTTTCAGTAAAACTTTTCTCCAGTGAATATACATATTTCTAAATGTGCTGTATAATTCCAGAATTTTAGAAAATATATATGAACATACTCTAGGAGTTGCTTTTATATATATACCTATACGGTGTACTCTACTCTCTCTTTACGGACACCTCTCTTAAGCGGACACCTCTGACAGACGGACACATTTTTTAGTCCCAATAGAATTCTTTGGGATTTTCAAAACTTTTCTCTCTTAAACGGACAACCCCCTAAGAACACGACGACAACACTTATCTCCACCTCAAAATTATTTGAATTTCCGTTAACCGGACAGCTTACAGAACGGTGACACAATTTTTTTCAAATATTTTAAAATTTTTTCTTATTCATTATGTTTTTTATTTAATAATACGTGCATGTAAAAGGAGGAATCCCGAAACGATAAAAATTCTGATTGTTATGTTTAATGTTGTAAATATGTATGTGCAAAAATTTTAAGATTCTTATTACAAATTTGAATCAGAATGTCTAAAGAAAATAAAGAAAAAGTAAATGTTTTTGAAATTCATAAAAATTAAAACAGTAGGAGGAGTTAGCAAAGAAATGCAAAATTAGTTAAACTTATACTGCTGCCACTGATATCAAAACCAAAAGTCTTAACATTGACATTCCTCTAATGATGATATCGGTATAAGACCCAAGAAACTCTGGCCAACTCGTCTTAAGATGAGCTAGAAAGTGAGATTCTTATTAAACAATTAGAAAACTAAAACGCTTTTTCTTCAATTAACAGTAATATAGGAAGCGAAAGAATTGATATAAAATTTTTAACTTGATCAAATCCAGTTGATATCTAATGTGATAAACTATTTTCTTTTTAATTTCGCAAGAATTTTAATGAAAATTTAGTTTTTTTCTTATTTTTATTTGCATATTTTTGTTTTGGAAATAAAATTGTTTAAATATTGCTATATTATAGATTATTAATTATTCTTTCAAAAATTTTTTTCATAAGCGGACACCTCTCATAAGCGGACAAAATCATCAGTCCCTTAGGTGTCCCTAAGAGAGAGTACACTGTATATACATAAGTATAAATATATATATTCCCGCAGTGTGTTAGCTTACTAGACGAGAGCTCAGGTTCAGACCCCTGCTTTGTCATCTTAAAAGAAAGAAATATGAAAAAATATTTCTCTCGGCGACCACCTTTTAGCAGTTTTCTGGCAAATGCTGTAAGAGTAACTGATCACCATGCACAAGTTTCTAAAGTCTGTCTCTGGGATTAGACGTTAAACTGTAGGTCCCGATACTCTTGGAAAAAAGTTAACACGTACAATAAGGGTGCTGTTAGAAGCTAGGCCTTAATACAGAAAAAGTGATGTAAAGGTTAATTATGTATGTATTTATGCAGAATTTTTCTACTTGTGTTATTATTCTTATTTAGTTCAAAAATTATAAAGCTGAAATTCAATAAAATTTATTAGAAAGGTGTCTCCTTATGAGTTGTGTTTCAGCGAAATGACCATCCGGACGTGATTTTCCATCATTAACGCAATAAATTACATCAATACATTTATTTGTAGAATTAACTAATCGAAAAGGATTGACATTCCGTATAAATTTTTTTAATGAGATTTTGAATAGATTTAACGTTTTTTGTTTTTCTTTTTTCAAATTTTTGAAACAAACATATCGTTTAGACACAATTATTTTGTTTTTTAACTTTTCGAAAATATTTACTATCATATTTATATATAAAATAAAGTATACTTGATGTATACTTTAAGAGAAATATTTCATAAAGATTTTCTTAAAAAAAAGAGCTAAATTTGAAATGATTAAATTTCTTGCTAAATTAATATTGTAAGTGTATTGCTTATGGGGATAAGCATGTTTCTACGACTCGTCAGGAGTTTTTACCCAATGATGGTGTCAAAATTATAAATTCTTATGTTCAAAAACTTATGCACTAAATGTGAATTATATTCCATTTAGTTTATAAAAAACAATCAAAAGCATTTAAAAGCACTACATTCCTATTTTTCAAAGTTAAGAAAGTTTATACTAAGTGTTAATTCATTTTGGTTGCCGTGGTCTAGTGGTTAGTGTGATGGCTTACTAAGACGATAGCGCTGGGTTCAAATCTCAGCTCTGACATTTTGAAAAAAGAAATATGAAAAAATATTTCTTTCGGCGACTAACTCTCAGCAGTCTTCTGGCATAAGCTCTGGGAGTAATTGATTACGATGAAAAAGCTTCTCAAATCTGTCGTTCGGAATCGACTTTAAATTATAGGTCCCGGTTCTCATGGATACAAGTTAACACACACAATATGAATGCTGGAAGAAGCTAGGCTGTAATTCTGACACAGGGTCGTAATGGCCAATTATATATGTATGTATGTATGTTAATTCATTTTAACCATAGACCCGGCTCTGACATCATAAAAAAAAGAAATATGAAAAAAATATTTGTAACGGTCACTACCTCTTAGAAACCGTTTGTCAAAAGCTCTGAGAGTAATTGATTGCCATGAACAAGCTTCTGAAGTCTGTCGTTTGGAGTCAACAATAAACTGTAGGGTACAATAGTGGTGCTGTGAGAAGCGACGCAGTAACCCTGAAACAGAGTTGTAATGGCCAATTATGTAGTTATGCATGTATGGGTGTAATCGTACACCCTCATAAAGAAAATGTTTGAATTCTACATTTTGATTGTGTAGGAGACAATTTGAACAACAAGAGCATATTGCACTAATTAATTAAAGCCTTTATTTGTAGATTGTGTCTGATTTTTGTGGCCAAAATTATAAAAAAAGAATTGTTTTTATATTTTATTTTTTATTTTTTGCTTAAATATGTTAAAGAAAATGTGAATGTTAAGACAATATAGTTTTTTAAGTGTCCTAAATATTTAAGACTCAACTGTATTGTTTGGAAGTCAAAATTCAAATTAACCCAAGAAAACAAAAACTCGCACATACACAAAAACGTAAGCATAAGAATATTCCAAAAATAGTAACCAGAGATATACAGAGTATGAGAGTGTCAGCAACAACAATTCTAGTTAGAACTGTTTTTCATATACAAAAAAACTAACGAAATGAAAAATTTACACACACACACACATACATTCTTAAAACAAGATTATCAGCATGAAGCATGTAGTGCATAGGCATTATAAGTTTATTTGTATAACAACACCATAAAACCTTTCTCTCTACGTAACATTACTTGACACACCTCCAGTACAACACATGCTTGTAAACAAAAACCAAAAAATGTATTTGTGTGTGTGTAAACTTGTGTGGTTATTAGTTTTTGGCTTGTATTTTAGTATATAATTCTTGGTGTTTTTATACAAATATTGTCTAAAAAACAGTCAACGCTAATAACAAGGGATACTATTCAAACTGTTATATAAAATCAGATGCGTAAAAAAGTAATTTTTAATAATATTTCACTGTGACATTAGAACAATACACAAGAAAGAATGTTTGTTTTAAGCACTTTGAAAAAAAATATTTTGTAAATTCAGTTAAAGAGACTCTTTTACAAGTAAAACCACAAAACAAATATGTTTTTGTAGTTTGATGGGTTAAATTGAACCCAAAAATAAACGAGAAAACCCATTTTGTTTAACAAAGTAATTTAATTTGTTTTTAAAAATTGCATTACTTATAAAAACAAACAATTTTGTTTTATTATTTATATGAAGCTGGATCCTAGGAAATTGCAAAAGCATTCCGCTTTTCCGGGAAATGCAAAAACCCGGAAAATGAAAACCTTAATACATATGTATTTACATATTTTAATATAAATTCGCTTATAATGCATGAAATAATACTAAAAACATAAACAGTTTTATAGAATTCTACACTAATTACCATAAAATTTTTAGTATCGCCAATTCCGGGATTCTTAAAGTCAATGCCGTTTGTCATCCCTACCCTTAGGGGGTATGTTTTGCCATAGACTTTGTTTTGTGGGAGATCGACGTTTTTAATATTTTACAAAAAAAATCCTTCTTTTATTGTTAATGCTAAAGTTTTAAGTACAATCCATGTGTTTTTAAGTTTTATTTTACATGAAAATATAATTCTTGTTATTGTGTTTCGTTCGAAACGCTTTCATTAGATCAAAGCTGAATGATATTAAGAGTTTAGATTGTTTTTTTTTTTTTCCAATGATTTTTGATAATCAAAGGAGCAGCAAATGACGTCCGTTAACGAATTGTATACAAGCCGAACTGAACATATTTTCTCCCCAGCGATGGTAGTCTGTATGTCCTTGTTATGTTTTCTTTATTATTTTAATAATATATTTCTCTTAAGTAACCAACCGCAATCGCAATTGTTAAAGTATCCAATCACTTGTTTAGGTTTTGTATAAAAGAAATGTTAACATTTATTGGCAAGCAGTTTCTCTTTTTGATAATTTTTTTTTACACGATTTGTATTTGAAATGTTAAGCTTGTTTTAATGAAATTACAAATAAACGGGAATTTTGTATTTTTGTATTAAAAAAAAAAACTATTTTACAATCAATATTTGAAATCAACAATTTTCTCGTTTTTTATGTGATTTTGTCTGACTGATAAATACAAAACAAAAATAACACCACAAAACAAAATCTTATTTTGATTTTCTGTTTTGTATTGAATCTGCGTATTTGTTAAAAACCAATCAATGACGATAAAATCATGACAAAAAACAAAAACATAGAAAAAGACAATCTGTTTGGACAAGTTAAAAAAAGGTGTCCTTAATATTAAAATACTTTAGGGTGTATTTTATAGAGTGATACAAATTTAAATCATAATAAAGCAATAAAATATATATATTGAATACAACGGGCTTTATTGAAAAAAAAATTAATGTTTAAATATAATTTCTGCAGCCGCCACGGCTGAGGCGTAGAAAGCGCAATCTGGAACACCAGTTTTCAATAACTTTTCGCAGCATGACTCCGCCGGCCCTTAATTGTAATATTGTGTGGATGTAATGACGTTTCGACAAATTCTTATAAATCCTCCTCACTCCAAATGCGACAATTCTGCTTACTTACGTACCCATTCAACCAGAAATGAGCTTCGTGGGTAAATACAATTCTGAGTGTAAATTCAAAATCAACATCAATAGAATAGAACAATTATTTTGATTAAAAGTGTCAACAATTTGCACGCGTTGCTTTGGTGTCGATTCATATTAAAATTTCAAAGCAAACTTAACAAATTTGGGGAGGTGCGTGGTATAGTGGTTAGAGCGCTCGCAAAAAAACTCAAAGGAGCCAGGTTCAAAGCCCAGCAGAGGTGAAAAATTAAAAAGTTAGTTTGCGGTTTTTCAAAATTATAATTTTAAAAAAGAGGTCCCCCCCTCCCAGACGACCATCTACAAAGAAACCGCTCCCTGACATTACACTCTATTCCACCTTAACCAATGTTAACAAAAAACGAATGATTAGGAAAAAAGCGCCACCTATTGGAAAGTAGCAGATAACAGCCAAACCTACTTAGCGAAGGCACACTCACCACGCAATCAACATGCAACGATGAGGGAATTGCTGTTGATCATTCAAGGGTAAAGGTATAACGCTGGCCTTTGAATGATCAATTCACAGCAATTTGTCTCATTCCTAAGACGCTTAATAATAATAATAATAATAATAATATAATTAATAATAATATATGTACTGTTCTTTCCAAAGAATTCAAATAAAATGCACAGCATTTAGTAGGGGTTTACCCCTGAGTATTAGTCTCAAAATTAAAAAAAAACCCTATTATCATCTGTTAAGGGGGTGGTCCAATAAAGCAGTGGTGCCAAATCAAAGTTGTGACACCCTTTATTATAGTATTTCATTACATAGTTCAACTATATTGTATGATATGGTTCAATTGAAATAAAAATGTGTATTTATGAATTTACATTTTAGAAAAATTTTTGATGGTATACAGCATAGATATAACGGTTGATTTTTTTGTAAGCGCTTTGATTCTGAAAGTTAACAAAAGCCCAGACAATTTGCAAAAGTGAATTAAATATTTATTTGGTGCCATAAAAGTATGCCTGCTATTTACCTCTTAAAAACTTTTTCAGGCAAATGCGGCGCTCTTTATAATGTACCACAAATTATCTTCCTTTTTATGAGTCAATCGCAAAGAAAAAATGTGAATTTATTTTTAACGCAGTTTTATTTAAATTTCTATAAATTGAACAGTATACTAATAATGGTCGCTGTAGCCTAGTATGTACTGTGTTGATTTATAACACGAAAACTTCGGATTCAAATTACAACACTGACACCTGAAAGAAAGAAACATAAAAAAATATTCCTGAGGGAAAGAAATGTAAACAAAAAAAAAAAGCTGTTTATAAATAAACTAGTCATAAAGCCAACCACAGTCGGAAAAGCAAAAATCTGGCTCCGTCTTGCAAATGAGCTTTAAGTATGCAAAATTTCAGCTTTGCGACGTCAGACGGCTTCAAAAAGGTGCGGAAAGAGAATTGGACATACATCCGGACACACAACGAAATTATATATATAGATATTTCTTTCTTTTCACCTTTTAGCACAATTCTGGCCAAAGCTCTGAGAGTAACTGATTGCCATGAAGAAACTTCTTAAGTCTGTCGTTCGGATTCGTCGTTAAGCTGTAGGTCCAGATATTTATAGATAAAAATTAACGCACATAATATGGGTGCTGTGAGAAGTCAGGCAGATACTCTAAATAAGAGGGTTGTAATAAACGGAATAAAAATAATTATAAATAAAGTCATAGACAACTCTCTGTATGCACATTTTTCATCGTAAATACTAATTAATTGTGGCAAATGGAACAGTTTTTCTTCACAATTACAATGAAATGTCAGATCAAATTTTTTAAAAGTAAAAGGTCTAACAAAGATTACGCATTTTTATATACTTAATTACGAGTAAATTGGTATTGAAAATATTTAGTAAAACTTATTAGCAAACTAGTCGTATAAAATAAATTATTTCTTACAAATTTTTCCACATTCCTATAAAAAAAAGTTAAAATTTTGCCTTAATTTATTCGGCATTGTGTTAATAGTTAAAAGTCTTTGAATAATAATGATATTTGCATCGCCGTTGATGTTTCTCTTTGAATTCAGAAATGCTGTATATTTCTCAACTCGTACGGGTGCACACCCCCACCCTTTATATCGGTGCATCATCCACTTGCATCTTTTTTATAAAACACAACATATTCAGTTTTAATCTTTGCCTTAAATTTAGCCACATACTTCATAACTTGTTTTTATTTTTTTATTATGCGCCTTTTTGTTGATGAGACAAGTCGCTGTCAATTTAACCACTCAAAGGCCTATGTTATAAATTCACCCCTAAATGATCATCAACAATTGCCCCATCTGTCGGTGGATGTTGATTGTGAGTGGTACGCATCCTCACTAAGTAGGTAAGCTGTTCTCATTCCAGAAGATGTCGCGCTGTACTCCTGATCATATCTGGTTTAAAATTTTTTTTTAATAAAATTTGTCATGTTTTCCTTGAATAATTCTAGCACACCTTGTCATATTGTCAGAACACTATTTCTTTTCTTATTAATCAAAAAGTTTTCCTCTTAATAAAGACTTACAACTTTATGACAATAAAACATAATAGCATACCTTGTGAATGCCCCATTTATAAATAAATGTTTTTAAAGTAAAATATACAAAACTTAAGAAATAAATTTAAAATTTTTTTTTATTAAAAAAAAACATACAAAAAATGAAACTCGTTAGGAAAATTATGAGTTCCTTAAAAAATTTATAAAAAATTTATAAAAAAAAATAAAGAAAAATATGTTTATTATTATGATTTAAAAGGAGCAGTTACACATACAAATGTATATATAATACATACATACATATATATATATATACACATATGTGCATACACACATGGAAACATAATAAATTATTTTTATTACAAGTGTGTTATTTTCGGTTTTTATTTGTGTGTTGGCGTTGGTTGTGTGCAGCAGTACTGCTGCTACTTTTTTTTCTCTTTCTTTTTTTGCCTCAATTCAGTTTTCAATTTTTGGTAAACAACCACAAAAATAATAATAAAAAGAAATATCAAAACTCATAAATAATAAACATAAAACATGAGTAAAAACAGTTTCAGATTTTGGAGAAAAACAACATGATTCTTCATCAGCAGACTCTTTACAATTCACATACGAGTATAAAAGAAAGAGTTAAAGAAAAATCAGAAAAAAAAGAATTTTTTTTTCTTAAAAGAAGAAGAAAAAAAGTTAAAAATTAATAAAAAGAAAAATATCGAACAGAAAAACAACATGTTGACAGTTGAAAAACAAACATAACTTTTGGTGTAAGACATATAATACATAAAATGCATTCATACATACATATATACAAACACACCTACACACATAAACGTAAGGACATACTAAAATATGATATAAGAAAAAAGGAAATCTAAATGCTTTGAAATTTGCTACCTTTCTACTGTAAAGTAATTCAATTGAAAGTAGCTTTTAACACACCTATGTTTTACTGGAAGGAGAGTGTTTCACAAATTTTGAGCTAATACTCGAATTACTGAAAAATTTTTTTTGCCAATTGTGTCTATAAGTTTATACGTATGTCACACATCTATATATATAATTTCGTTGTTTGTCCGAATGTATATCCAATTCTCTTTTCGCAGGTTTCTGAAGTCGGCTGACGTCGCAGAAAGTTGAAATTTTGCATACTTAAAGCTCATTTGCTGCATATGTGCAAGACGGAGCCAGATTTTTGAGTTGATATTCTGACTTTATGGTGGGTTTATGTAAAATAGGTTTACGAGTGGCAGGAACAAGCTTTATGACTAGTACGTTTATGTTTTAATAAATGAAATTAAAATTATAAAAAATAAATGCCATGTGGACAAAAAATTAAAAAATACAAGTACAACAGGGCGACAAAAAGGAATAAAAGCTTTGAATAAAACAATCATTTTAGCTATTGTACTCTCCTTTAAACTGTTCAGATTTTGTTTAACGTGTCACAATTCCATTTATTCATACAAAAAAATAAAATAAGAGTTGTAGAGGTCAGATAGTGGCCTAATTACGTGGTTGAAATCCATTCTATTGAGGCCAAACCATTCATTGATATTTATTAGTTACTAGGGTCTAAATATAGAGAAAAGCGTGGATGAAGAAAACAAAGAAAAATGTGTCTTTTTGTTACGGAAACTGCGTTGTGTGCACGTCTAAATTATTCTATTGTATTAGCAAAATTTTTTTGACCAAATGCGGAATGTTTTTTTTTTTCAAATCCGCATTAAATTAACCCTATCGAAGGTAATAAATTTGTATTATAACGCTTGTATAAAAGAGAAGTTTGTTCTAAATTAACCCTTTCAGACCTGCCACTATATTAATTGAAATTTTTTACTGATTTTTGGAATATATGGTCTCCATATCGTACGAAAATATAATCAATGTTTCGATTTTACCATTTCTATATACTTCAAGGATTTTCAGGACACACACACACAATTGATGCACTCGTTAACCTTTTTAACTGAAACGCATATTTATTGCATCAAATGACTTCAAAAATATGCCCCAATTCACTATTTATTAGCAATTAGTATTTTTGTAGTTGTAAACACAAATTGTTCCTTCCGCTCATTTTGACAAAACTGAAATCTGACGCAAGATTTTCGAAATAATTTAAATAACGGTAAATCGAATAGCAGAATAGTGTGAGAAACAAATATAAAGAACAATCAGCGCGCAATCGATGAATGTCGGTCTTTTTGATATTGATCAATTATAAACCAAAATAGTGAGACCTAAACCCACCCGCACAATCGATGCATCACGTTTTTAAAGGGTTAAGTTGCATTCTGTGGTACAAATTCAGCCCGGGAAATTAAATTTCGTGACTGTGTCTGATATGTATTAAATATTAAATTTTAACAGCATCAAATACTGCTGGGTAGTTATCACACAATTATATTAAATATGTTGTAGATTGTGAGCAACCGAGGTAAACATTACTCGAAAGCTTTTCAATATGCAAGTGATCATTTAAAACGGTAACAATTAAAACTATGGTTTTCCCATTGTCTTATAAAGACCATTTAAATTGTACGGCAATGTTTGTGCTTTTATCACCGCAATCAAAGTGAGTAAATCAGTTTTTTTTTTCAGAGTTTAGTTAAGAGTGCAGTGCACCCATTATTTATATCCAACTTAGTCTTCGTTTGAGAGATGATTTCCTCTGCACAAACAGTGTTTAATATTAAATCGCGTAGTAGTCTACTGTCAATCGCTCTTAAATAAAAACTAATATTGCAGTCTGTTCATATTTTGACAGAAGTCAGCATGCAGATGTCTGTTGGCAGGAGCAGTTCTGCTCTTTCAGTCAATATGTCTTTCAGTAAGTTAATTTACGTTCCATCTAAGAGTGATTCTCACTTTAAAAGTATGTGATAAAATCCATTGTAATATATTAAATGAGTATCAAATAAAACAAGTCATGTCACCAAAACTTAGCTCCACTAAATTCAGGAAAAATTTGTTTCCATCAATTTCAACCTGCTGTTAAATCCCACACTTTACCACATGCTTAACAGTACGACCACTAAGATAGCGTATTTGGACTGTTCTTCAACGAGTTTCTGTGTCTTTTTGTACCCGTAACTGACATGTTTTTCGTTGCAACAAGGAGAAACCAAGAAAAATTAAAAAAGCAAGTTTTTTGAGTTAATGTAAAACGTGAAAGGCTTTAAGAGGTCTGTGTCTCCGTAGAAAAAAAAAAATACCAGATTTAGCAAAGCATGACAATGTGTTGCCATATACATCAACTAGAATATCAGGGTAATGTTTCAAAACCAGCTTCGCTAGCGATCCTAGCGCATATCCATCAACCATATACTAAAGATTTCTGATAGTGGTCCCAAAATTAGCTCACCTACGGTACAAATCTTGCCAAAAGTTTAAAATGACATGGCTACGTTGAAATATGGTTCTCTACAAAATATGTGTTTTAAGTCTTAAAGAACAACACAGATCTTTGGGAGTATCAAAACAAAATAAAGGGTATTGCTATATAAAAACATTTCAATAGAAGACATTTAATTAAATTTGCTTTACTTGAGTCCTCTTAAAGTATTCAAAAGGAAAACGTGCAAAGAAATACAGACATTGGCGGTGTCCTCATACATATCGTCACAAGAATTAAAGAACGCTGTAACTGACAAAAAATCGAAAATAGGTTTTTTACAACATTTTTATTAGAAAAAAAAAATTCGCGTCGATTGGTCCCGGTCCCAGATTTCTGCGATGAAAAGAAATTCACTTACGCCGTCTGCGTTTTGAAAAATACCAGTGTCTTTGTTTTACTTTCATACAGGTTTTTTGGCTCTGGTGAACATTTAAGGTTTTGTCTGTTACAGCGTTCTTTAATTCCATCGACGATATGTATGTACAACACATGTCACTGTAAATATGCAGAGAAACGTACTCGTACATTAATATGAATGATTTTTTTTTTGTTTTTTTTTTTTTATTATTATTTTTTGTTCTAGATTTTCACGCAACTTTATAGAAAGACAGTCCTGGGTTAGGTTGGTGGTATATCAGCTATAATATCAAAACAAAATTAAAGAAGTAACTTTTACAACATGTCAGTTATTTGGTGAAAACCATAAAATAAAACCCATATAAAAACATGCATAAACATGCACATAAACCTATACATATGCACATACACTCACATACATACATATGTATTTCCATAAAACAAAAAAAAAAAACAAAAATTCGTTTATTTGCGTTGTTATTTTCCGACCATTCAATACTTCTAGTAGATATTCGTATACCATGCAGCAGGTAGTGTGGGTGTTATTATTGTTTTTATGGCCATAAGTAATGAAAAACAGTATTTGTACAGACAACCAATACTACATGTACGCTTAAAAATATATAAAAAAATTTTATGTTTTTATAAAATTATTTTTATTATAAAATAATAAAAACAAAAACTCCTGCTCCCTTTGCTATAATGAATTAAAATTTGATTATAAATTAAATTTTATTAATTGTTAAATTCTTTGAGCTTAAGGTCGAATAAACATTTGAAATATCCATTTTTCTATATTTCGCTATTTTCTTGGGTAGCATCATCAGGAAATATATATTTGTATGTGATAGAAATATTTAGAAAATTAACAAAATAAATATTTTTGTCACATACACATATGTCTGTAGTAGCGTTTGTACAGTGACTCAAACAATTGACCAAGTGTTTGAATGTCCTATGTTCAAATCATTACAACATCAAAACTACTTATCAGATCTTGTTCATGAAGCACTTATTTTTGTTTGTTTTTGTTATCGTCTCTTCTTTTAAATTGATTATTGCCAATTATTACAGCTTTAAGCTTTCTGGTAATGGGAGGTTACTCTCTCTGAGCTTTAACCACATGCCCTCACAACTCATTCAAAGATCTTGGGACTTCCACAACACTCATTTGCAGCTCTCTCAAGCCGACTGAGGTCAGGTGATTGCAGTGATCATGATATTACTTTCAGTCCGCAATCATTTAGCCAATTTTCAAATTATTGTAGTGCTGGAATACAATACCTGAGGCCTCAACAAAAAACTTTTAACAAGTGGCTGGGAGATTCGTGAACAAAATGTTGACGTAATAGTTGGCAGTTATCTTGCCAATTATTTGCTGCATAGTGCCAACTCTCCCCGCCATCATGCATGCCCACAAGCTTCAAGTTACGCTTTCCGTGTCATGCCTCTAAAGTACTTCCAGGTTTTCGTCAAGTCCACTCCCTACCATGTGATTAAAAGAATTAATTTTGATTTAGTCCAAAAATATGGCCATCTTCCAATCCTCCATAATCCAATTTAATTCATTTTAAGTGCGTCCGATCAAAATTTAGGCTAAGCTCTCGATGTTGTTTTGTGGCGAGTTGTTTCTTTACTCTTGTTCGAATACCCTGACCAGCAGAATGGAATGAATTTCTAACTGGCTACACAGACAGATTAAAATTGTCAAATAAGAACAAATTTTTATTTTTGCAGTCTCCTCTCTTTGCTGGTGAAGATCTCGAAGAATTCGTCTAACCTGCTCTACGCTAAAGATTTTATTTCATCTACACAAATAGGTAGTGGAAAGTCGCAATTTAATAACGACCCTTTTACTGACGCCAATAATTAATGCTTCTGCACGACAGCTTTTACCTTTTCTTCAAAACTAGTGAATCACGCTCTACAATATTCTTCGGCCAAAAACGTACCATTTTTGTCTTTAAAAATAATAAATGTATCTGTACTTCATAAAAATAATGACATTTCTTGAAAATAAAGTTGTACCATAGCAATAAAGCTTTATGGTATTGGATACAACCTAAATACTTTATAATTCTCTTTAATAAACATAAAATTTTAAAACATAGGCTTGAGTGAATATACTGTTCGCTAACAATAAAACATAACTTTATTTATTCTAAATGCCTTTTAAATTTAATTTTCTTTTTTTCTTGCAAATTATTTCTTAAAAAAAAAAATAATAATAATTTCGTCATTAAGATCTCACCTACAATCAATACATGTTTTGTTTATTCCCATTACGCCCTTAAATATGCTCTACTATTTAATGTTTATGTTTAACAGTATTTTGTGTTTTGTTTGCTTCTTATCGCTAATAGTATTAATATTCCGCACAATAAATTCCGTTATATTGTGTGTCCCCATTTTCATTAATGGTCTTTATTGTCTTTAATACTCTTCTTGTTGCCTGTCGCGTCAGGTTAAAGACCGTTTGCGTATTTTTAGCCATGGTTCGTTGGCTGCCATAACTAGTAAACCCAACCAAGTATTATATATCATTAAAGTTGTTGTTGTTGGTGTTGTTTTTTCTTCTGTCATTATTTTTTTTTTTTCAAGCAATATTTCATATTTACAATAAATCGAAAGAGTATTACCACACCGTATTGCATTATATTGTACATCCATACATATGTATGTAGGTGTATTGTATTTCATACAGATATAGTCATTCTAATAAACAGTTTGTCAGCCATTTATTTGCTGATATTTTTTTTCTTACACTTTTTTATGTCTACGCACTTTAAATTAATAAGAAGAAAAAGTGGGTCGCTACAGGTGGCAGTAGTTAGTTAAAGTCATTTAAGTACAAGAAAGATACTGTTAAAAATTTAAATTAAAAAAAAAAGTAGTAATAAATATTGGACAATTAAAAACAAACAAAAAATATCCCGTATTGATAAAAGAAATACATTCTTAAAGAAATACATTCTTACAGCAGTATAGTTTTAATGTAAATGAAAGGATTCGTTAGGTTTAAAAATATACAAATCCTATGTATACTTGTAAACATAATATTAAAAACGAAAGTTGTGTTTGAAAAAAGATTAAAACCTTTATAAAAAATAAAACAATATTTGTCAACCAAAAAAAAAAAAAAAGGTTAAAGAAAGGTATCATCTAATTTTAGAAAAAAAATTAAAAAAAACACTTTAAGATCTTTAAGAAATTAAATAAAATATTTTTGTCAGTGCAGAAGCAAAAGTTTTCCACACTACATAAGTACTACCTACTTTTAGGAGCGGTCTAGTGGTTAGTGTGTAGGCTTACTAAGACTGTAGCTCGGGGTTCCAATCTCAGCTCTGACATCATGAAAAAATATATATATTTCTTTCGACGACTACCACTTAGCAGTCTTCTGGCAAAAGCTTTGACGATTAAACAGAATACGACCGCAACTTCAGGCAAAAACGACTCTCAGAGTAAACATGGCCAAAAACGAAAACGACGGCCGCAACTTCACGAACTGTTATTTATTGTTTTTACATTTCTTGTATGTAAAGCAAAGATGCCCAGTAGTGGCTGATAACAGCAAATTAAACTCACACGTATACTTACGCTCTTTTGTTTGATCGTCAATCAACCAATAGGAAATCAGCATGTTGAGTGGGAGAGACAAACTACACTTGCAGAACTTCTGTGTCTTATTTTTTTTATCTCACCAATACTACTACCTTGGGCATCAGTGATGTAAAGCTATTAAAAATTAAGTTTATGAGAGCTTGTGCGAAGAATTGAATTTATATTTTATAATTTAATCATGTTTACGCACTTCATTAATTATATATTTTTAATAATATCAGTCATTTTATTTAACAAATCCAAAAATTTATTTATTTAAACTTTCAAAGGTTTTTTTTTAGATTTTCTATTGTTCATATTTTTCTTTGCGACAACAACAAAAAACAAATGGTTTTGTTTACAAAATTTATGAAATTTAGTAAAAGTGTGGTAACATTGTTTCTAAAAATGAGAGCAAAAGAACAATCTCTGTCGATTCTATTTCACGACCGAATTCTACAGCGTTTTTACTTTGAATGATTAAACAGAACTGGGGCATGAAGTTTTTTCCATACAAATTGCTGCGAGAAGCTAGGCCAATTATGTGTCTATATAATAAAAAAAATGTATGTACTTCTTTTAGATTAAGAGGATGAACCTTACTCATACAGTAGGGTCTAGGAAATATGAGAAGAAGGGGGATAGATTTTATAGGCTCTTGATTTAAAATTACTAATATCGTATCTAATATAAATTAGAAAAAAAAAAAAAACTAACAAAGGTAGATTGATTATTCAATCCTGCAGATTGATTATTCAATGGCCAGTGTTATACTTTCAGCACTAAATTATCCAACAGCAATCAATCCCAAGAAGCCCGGAGAGTACCGTTTAAATTAAAGGGGGAATAAAAAACCAAAACTGGACAGCTAATGATGCCATAAGAGGCCCATATGCGACTTTTATAAAGCCAACGCCTGTTATTTTTTTTGCCCTGTTGTTCATTTCTGTTCATAGATGACAGTGATATTGAAGATGAAATTGTTCTTGTTGTCCCTGATATATTCCCAGGGAAAATTCTTAGTTACTGCTCCTCAACAGCTTTTCTGGAATGGGAGGTTTTGAAAAATCTATTGCTCACTGCCAGCTTAGCCAGTTGAGTCCTTGCAGTGTAAACTTCTACATCATGATAATCTAAAAATATTTATTAAAATTAACAGAGATTGAGATATAATTTGTAAAAAAATTTCAATATTATTTAGCTTTTTTTTTCAAAACCTGAAAATTTACCGCCTTATTCATAATAATAATAAAATTTATATGACAATTCGTATTATAAGTGTATTAAAAATCAAACATATTTAATATAAATACGGCCATAAGTAATAATTAAAATTTTTTTAATAAAGACGAAAAGTCAGAAATTTTCTTTCCGTAGAAACCTAAATTGGATCACAACGATCATTAAGAAGAAAAAATCGTCAAAATCAGTCCAGCTGTTCTCTACTGATGCGATGACCAATGAACAAAATTGATTTTTAGTTCTATAGATAGAAGAATAAAAAAAAAATTCTTTATACTATTAAAAAAATTACACTTGTATTAAAACAAATATAAATTTTTTTAATTTGAATGGTTTGCACATATTCGTATATATTTAACTTTATTTTCTATAATTGTTGCTTTAATAGTATATGCCCCCATTACCATTTACAACTAAAACGAAAGAAGTGTTAATTCTGTTTTACAACTCCACTTGACTTTTGAGCATCTATCCAAATAGAGATTCCATTTTAAAATTCAGAAAAATTTTTATCTTTTTTATAAAAGTTCGGAATCTTAATTTAATAATTTTTTTTTTGCAAAAAATACAATCACCCTTATCGTGTTTGGGGTAGTCGTTGTCGTATTTTGACATTTTTGTCTAGATTAAAGAAATCAAGCAGAATTTGTCATTAATCTCTTACAAAAATGTTGAAATATAAAACGTTATGGGTGAATTAATATCAAGTATTCTTCTAGGCTTACGTTTAGCAGAGTTATTTATAACAGAAAAGGCATTTAACAGTCGTTTAACCATGTTTTCTCTTTTTTTTATTGTCTTTTCTTAATTTTCTTCTAATAATAGTTTCTTGCTGCGTTTCAATAGTTTTCTAGTAATATATAAAAAATTATATGTCTATATGTATATTAAGAGAAGGACAGCAAAGTCTGGAAAGGTTGAAATTATTTGTTGTACTTTCTTTTTACTATTGCTTGACAATATTTTTTTTTTATGAATGTAAAAAAAAAACTTAATATACTACTCACATATTTTTTTTATTATTGTTTTTATTATAAATAGATTGAATTACATGGCCCCAGGTATTGGCGTAATTATCAAATGACACAAATAAGTATTTTATAATTTATATGAAATGTAATAATAAAAGAAGAAAAACTTTTGAAAGGGGAAGCAACTAAAAATATTCCAAAGAAACATAACAAACCCAATTGCGAGGGTGGTAAGCCAGTGGAAGAGACAAAAAAAAATTTAATCAAAACAATTTGTCATTTTACCAATCTATCGATTGTCACTAACTAATGTACTGTCTGTAGGTTTTGAGTGTTTAAAATAGGTGGGTTTTTTCACCAAAAAAAAAAAAGAAGACATTGGACATCAGATAAAAATTGTACAAGTATGCGTATAGGCAACAGATTTAAATAAATAAAAGTTTGTTTATAAAAAGAAAAAAAAAAACCATTAATTTAAATAATTTGAACATCGTTGCGAATTTCTGTGTATAAATATAGAGGTACAAAAATTTTGAAAACCGAATAAAAGAAAGGTGAATTTACTTTATTCGAAAAATAATCTTCTAACAGCCACTGCTGTCTCGGACGTAGTCCAATCTGAATGTCCAATTTTCGTTGACGTTTTTCGATATTTGTGGCTGTACATCGTTAAAAGCTCGGCGAAGGTTGTCCTCTAAGTGGACATTCGTTTCGAACTTGTCGACATAGACTAACAACAGAAAATAGTCTAGCAGCGATATTATAAATCGTTTGACAAGCATAGAACGCATAAATATAGTTAAAGCTATTGCCAAAACTATAGTGATTCGAGTGCTATTTAAGCATTAGTGTGTAATTATAGTCGCTTTTGTTTACTACTGTAGGCGCCAAAAGAAATAATTTGTTCTATTTCTTTTTTTCACGATGTCAGAGCTGAGATTTTATACAATCAAGTACAGTAATCCCTCGAACTGCGCGGTAGATACGTTCTGAAAAAACAGCGCGCAATCCGAAATCGCCCACTGTGAACCCTATTTTGTATGAAATTAAGGGGATACGTTCCAAATTCTAAAATTATTAGGAAAATATAAAATTTTAACCAAGTAGATAACTAAAAATAGACTTTATTCAATATTTACATAAAGTTAAACATTAACATAAACAAACAAAATATAAAAATTATAAATTAATTCATAAAAATTAAACAAAAAAAATCTTGAAATCAGTTCATTGTACATATTGTAATATGTACATAATTAAAATGTAAATATGTAATTAAAAAAAAACTTTAAATAAGTTAATTTTCATTTTCTGATTAATTTGTTCTATTTTCCTCCAATGGTTTGGTAAAAAAATATATAAAAATATATATAAAAATTATTTATGTACATCTTTTGCACGAAATATGTACGAAAAAAAAAACCCGCGCTGCTGCGAAACTTTTGCCGCGCAATGCGAAATTTAGGTGGTAAAAATAAAAACGCGCAAGTCCGACACCGCGCAGTCAGAAACCGCGCAGTTCGAGGGATTACTGTAATTATAAGGTTTAGGTTTTTCTTTTCAAACCACATTTCTTAATCATCCATTCATTTATATGATAAAAATGACACTACAAACTTCATAATGGGTCAATTAAAACGTAAACAGTACTGGCTAGAGAGAAAATGTTGAGAATTTTTTTATGCGGGTGTAAATTCCTTTAAACTATGCTCTTGAGCGCAAAGATAGCCAGCAGTGGCTTAAAAACGGACTCTGGAAGTGTAGAACCCCTTAATAACTATGCAAAATTTGTTTGCTATGTTACGCGGTTTATATATTGCATATTAAAAACTTCTAAGTTTTTTATGCAAAAGACTTTTAAAGAAAAAATTTATCACATAAAAATTATTACGCCTACACTTAAAAAAAAAAATGAAAAAACTTTAGCTTTTTTTTAATTTTTTTTTTTTTGTTCCTGCCGAAGGCCTCATTTTATTTCGTTTTGTTTATTAATTTCTTTACATTTGACCACTTTTCACTGAAGTCATGCATAAAATTATAAACTTTTTTATTTAAATTTGTTTTCTAAGACTTTTTATTTCTTAAAACAAAATTTTTTTTTAATAAAATTTTGCTTAAAACATTTTTGCAAACAAACCAAAAAATATTACAACTTTTTATAAAGAAAAGATATAGAAAACATTTCAGTTGTTATTTCAAAAACTTTTCCTTTTAATGTTATTTTAAATATAATTTTATTCATTTGAAACTTAATTAAAATGTGATGAAAAGAAAGAAGAAGAAAGAGAAAAAGGACTATACGAAAAAGAACAAAACAAAATTTAGACAAGGCTTTTGCTTTAACACCCCTCCTGTCCCGCACCATCTTTAAAAAAAGACCTTAAAATTAAAAACCTTTAAATATAAAGAAAAGTTATGGCTATAAAATTTAATTTTTTTTTTGTTAATGAAGGCAACTCATTAATTTTGAACTATTTTTTATTAAAGGACTTTAAGAGCAAGTTTTGTCTGTAAGTAGGGTTTGAAATGACTTTGCTTCGAACTCAATTTTTTTAATTGTGCTGGTAAAAGAATAAAAACTACTCACACGTAGAGGACGATGTGAATTTGGAGAACTTAAAATAATTCAGATTTAAAAGTGTTAATGATAAGCGCAAAATTACGTTGCGCTTTATGCATATTAATGCATATGCATAATTAATATGCAATATTAATACATACTTATAATAATAATAAACTTTTGAAATATAAAGGCTATTTGTTTTTATTAATTCTTGATTGATAAAACAGTTTCATAAATAAAGTTTTTTAAGCTATTTCTCATTCAGGACAACACAAAAACTTTATATGATTTTATTATGGCTTGTACAATAATAATACAGTAAAAAATTCTGCATATTTTTAGGCATTCTACATTTGTTTTTATTTATTTATCTCTACTTAATTAATACATTTTTGTATAAAAACAATATATATTATAATATCAAATGTCATCTACAACCAGTTTAAAGAAATACATTTCAATTTTATTGGACGCATTTACGTTTTTTATTATCAGTAGTGATTGAACATTTTAACAGAATTAATATATTTTATTCATTTATTTATTTATTATTCAACCTATGGCTCAATTTCCTACAGTTTAATTTTTTTAAAAATATTTTAATTATTTATTAATTATATAATTAATTCAAGAATTAATACAAAATTATTCAAGAATTCAATTAAGCATTCGTTTTTTAATGTCGCATAATAACAATGAGGTGGTATTGAAATCCGCACACATTTGTCTAAAGGGGTCAAGATTAGCGTAATTAGAAACAAAATATAGTAATTTAAGAAGAAAATAGTATCTCGTTGAGCGATTTCGAAAAATACGTTTAAGCTTGCTTAACATAGTCTTTATACATACGACTAACAGTTCGAAAAACTCTATAGACTCACATTTTTTTACCAATGTACTAATATGTTACGAAACGGCAAATTGAAGTGAAAATTTGACACTTGCATATCAAAACTGAGCAAATGTCCTTTTATTCGGACAACGTAAACAAATAATAAAAAATAAAAAGACAAAGTAGTCCTAAATATTATTTACATTCTGAGCAATAATTTTGCCTATGAGCACAATTTCCTTTAATTATTATTTTCTTAAACTTCAGATCAGCAGTTTTATTTTTTAAGTCAAGGGCAAATTTAAAATATCATTTGTTAAAGTGTACAGTACTTTTTTCAAAACACATTGTGGTCTAAATAAATAAAAAAAATTGTTAATTCCATTAATTTTTGTTTGAAATTGTTATCAAACACATATTCAAATATCTTTGTTGGAGTTACTTAAATAATTTAAATTGAAATACTTCGGAAAAATAAATTTAAGAAGAAAACATATTTGAAGGTGTGCAGTCAGTTGAACTGTGCAGTGATGGTACGTACACCTTCATACAAATTTAATTTGAATATTTTTTATGACAACAACAACAACAAGGCAAAATATAAATATAAATACACAAATAAATTATAATATTTTTTTTTACAGATCTATGGATATAAATATGTATAAAATGCGTACGTGAACATAGCCATCTGGGCACAGACATTTACGAAAGCATTTCATATATTTTTCTTTTTTACATATAATCGAGCGCAAACTTTGTATGGATGTGTGTTCAGAGCCGTAAAACAATTACAACAATTAGAATTTCTAAGTATAAACAGAAGGTTGAAGGACATTTTAAGAAACGCACTCTCTCTCCCTCTCTCTCTTACTGACACTATCGTACATTTTCTAACATACAGTCGTTTATGAATATTTTGTTAAATTGAAAAACGTAAACAAAAAAAGAAAAAAAAAAAAAAAAAAGACCAGAAAATAATTACCATCACACAAGAAAACAGTCATTACTCTCTTCAGAGTTGCCAGAGCTTTTAATTTTTTATATTGAAATTATTGTACGAAAATAAAGTTTTCAAACAAAATATAAATTTTACAAAAATTTGTATACAATTCCGTCTAATCAAATAAAGATTTTATAGAATGCATGGAAACAGGTCTTAAATATTGTACAACTATTTATTTATTTACGAAATAACAATCCAATATTATATTGTAATTAATTATTAGGAGCGGAGTGGCTGAGACCATAATTTCGGTGTAGACCAGGGTTTTTGGTGAGAATCGAGAGAATTCCCACTAGACGGCTCGGCCACACTGGTTCAATTAGAAATAAACTTTTGACCTATTTTACTCTAAATTATTTTCTACAAGCTAACAAATAGATGAGGATTTATAATAATTGCGACAAAGCTACACCAACAAACAGCGTCAAAGTGAACTTTTATACCAATGGTTTATCGAAATAATAACATAACGAGACTCATTTTAAACATAATTCTTGGAGCATCCACTGGTGAAGATGGGAAACGGAAAGAGATAATATGTTTGATGCGGGCAATGAAGACACTGCATAGTTAAAATTGATGAATGGATGAAAATAGAAATACCACGGCTGAAAAACAACATGGTTTTAAGAGCCAATTGACAGTGACAGTTAAGCTAAATTGCTGATAAGGCACATGTATCAGCCAGTATGCAAGATTTGGCTAGTAGTTTTGTAAAAGTATTGAGTACTAAGTAATCATGTATTTTGTATTTTGCAGCATGTCATTGCAAGTCATTCTTAAAAATAAGAAAAAGGGTGGAGAAGCACTTGTGTTAATGGACTAATTTACCTTCTCTTGAGTCAGGAGGGTATATAGCAAAATGTAAATTTTACAAGGAGTGGTCTAGTGGTTAGTGTGTTGGCCTACTAAGACATGGGTCCTGGGTTCGACTCCAGGCTCTGGCATCTTCAAAAAAAGAAATATGAAAAAAATATTTCTTTGGGGGACTACCTCTCAGCAGTCTTCTGTCAAAAGCTCTGAGAGTAACTAATTGCCATGAACAAGTTTCTCAAGTCTGTCGTTCGGAGTCGACATTAAACTGTAGGTCCCGGTACTCATGGATAAAAATTGACACACACAACACGAGTGCTGCGAGAAGCTAGGCCGTAATCCTGACACAGGGTTGTAAAGGCCAGTTATGTATGTATGTAAATTTTACAAATCGATGGTCTCACATAAAGATAAGAATTGTGAAGTTGCATTTGAGGGCTTTTTAAAACTGTACGTTTATACAAAGAGGCAGCTAAAATTTAAAGAATCATTTCAACTCAAAGCCTTCATTAGATGATTTGAAGAAAACTACGTATATTGAAGGTAGTGCGCTAAAAGTAAAATTTTTGAATTACGATATATGACAAAGTCTTCAGTTCACAATTTTTTTAAACTCTTGTTTCTTGTAATACACAGATGAACTTTAAAATCAATTTCGTCAGAATAAAATTGCATAGCTGTTATAACAGTTGAAAATATTATTAATTTAAGCAAATAACTAAATTTATATAAAACTCACACTTTCCTTCAATAATTCATAAAAAAAAAGAAAAAAAAAAATAATCGTAAAAAACTTAAACCACTTTAAAAAACTTACAAACAGAGATACAGTTTTACGATATGACAACACTGGCTTTACAAAAAAAACAAAATATTTGTATGGGCAACAGAAAGACATCATTTGTGTTTATATTTATAATTTGAATAAAAGTACAAATGGAAGGAAATTATGTGTGTGTGTGTAAGTGTTGGAGAGAGTGATAGTATATGGCTACATTTAAGTATGTTTGTGTGCGTAGAAAAAGCTTTACTACCTTTTTAACCTACTTCTATAATATGGCGTGCAGAAGTTGAATACATTTTTCTGTCTTGTTTTCTTTTCTCAAATTCTTGTTATTATTTTTCTTCAATTATTTTTTGTTTTATTTTTTTAACCCGCATATTACTCGCATTATTTGTGTGTGTCCATGCAAGTGTAAGTTATTATGTCTGTTTGTAAAAACTTAAATTTGTTGTATATTTTAATGTAAGTTATTTTTATACTGCGTTTAGGCAGTTTTTATATTATTTTTTAGAAGTATTTTTAGCTTGACTATAAAAAACTATATATAACACAAAAGCAAAAACTAAAAACCGCAATTTTTTGCTCAAAAAATAGTTAAGAAATAGTATGTAAAAATGGCTAAAAATGTAAAAATAACTATAATATGTACAGTTACACTACAAACGTGCATGGTACACTTTTTAGTTAAAGAGTTATGAATTGATACTTTTCAAATTAAGCAAATAAACTCGACATATAAGATAAATAGGGGAAAAAGAATTTTAAAAAATCTTTAAAAATTTTTGACACTGTTAACATTATATGATCCACATAGGACAAGTCATATACGAGTATGTAATATATGCTTTAAAAAGCCTGATGCTCTTGCATCGTTATGAAAGTTCAGACGGCTTTATATGGTTGCAGGTACAAATCTAAATGCCAGATGTGACATGATAGGTGAAAATTATTTTTCTTTATTCTATTACGACAGCGTAATAAACGGAATAAAGCCTAATGATATCGATAAATTAGGAATATCTCCCATATTATCATTAACTTCCCTCGGATGTATTATTTTATTTTGTTTTAAGACCAGGGGTAAACCCCCTACTCATGCAGTGTATTGTATTGGAATTTGAAGATGGATAGATCTTTTTTTTTTTCTTAGATATAATATTATGCGTTTTTGTTTTGTTCTTGAGACGAGTTGCTGTCACTGCCAGTGTTATACCTTCAGCCTTGAATAATCAACAGCAATTGCCTCATCTGTCGCTGGATGTTGAATGTGAGAAGGTGGCGCTGTATTGCTGATAATTCGTTTCTTGTGGATTAGACTGGATATGTCAGGGAGCGGGTTCTTGAAGATGAACTTCTTGAAAGGGGGCAATCTCTTATTGTTTGAAATTATAATTTAAAAAAACTGAAAATTTTATTTTATAATTGTTGTTCTTCGCTGCGATTGAACCTCGGTCGTTTGAGTTTCTGTGCGAGCGCTCTAACCAATATAACTCTCTATACTTATGGCTTCTAGTGATTGTTCCCACCAGGGTATATGGAGTAAACCTAACTCTGAGTGTCTTGTCACTTTAAGTAGATGTCTCTAGATCATAGGTCGGTAAAATTGATTTGTAATTGTGTTAGTGAGCATGAAAGAGAACTGCACTGAACAAAAAAATGTGTGAATTTATATATATGTATGTTATTAATTTACATATCACTAGGCGTAAACTAGGAAATTTTTTCTACGTCTGAAGGAAACATATCGGGTATATCTAATTCGAGTACGTGAAATTCAGAAGTTCTGGCCGTTTTCTGAAGGAAGATCTTAAAATAATTTTAATATCTTGTTTTTTAGTTTACAAGTCACATTTATTATAATAATTTAAGAAATTTTGTGTGATTTTATTAAAAAGAAATGCACCCAAATATCTTGAATTAATAATAATAATCTAATATATTTAGAGTTTCATAAATTTTTTTCCAATTTATCTAAAAAATAATTTTATTTTCATAAAAAATAATTAAAACATCCGATACATATGTGCACTAGTCAGCAGTTCATTGACGACTAAAACATAAAACAACATTTGTCTCGTAACATGATACATTTCTTTAAGTGTTTTTGCAAAAAAACTAATGCAAAGAGAGGACAAAATGAAAGAGCGTAAGAATACATGTGAACTCTCCCGGCTGAATTCAGCTATGAAATGCCGACCTATGCTCTAGATCATTGATGCCCAAGGTAGTAGTATTGGTGAGATAAAAAAAAATAAGACACAGAAGTTCTGCAAGTTAGTTTGTCTCTCCCACTCAATATGCTGATTTCCTATTGGTTGATTGACAATTAAACAAAAGAGCGTAAGTATACGTGTGAGTTTAATTTGCTGATATCAGCCACTACTGGGCATCTTTGCTCTAGATGGACATCTTCGGGATCTGATCAGAGACGCCTTATCCCAGAGCTTGTTGCATGTTGGTCCCTTGCCTGGTATACGTAGTGGCTGTTGGTTAAAAGCTGGTTAAGCTGGTAAAGCGACCTCTTCAGCAAGTGGTGATGCCGAGATTTATTGTATTTTGCTCTTGCCTCTAGTTATTGGTTCATGTATTTTAGTTATTGTGACCATATCTGTACCTGTTCTGTTTTCTCATTTAATTTAAATTTCTTAATAGTTTTACCGATTCCCTGTTTACACCGTACATTAATAAATTAAAACGACTATAATCATACACTAATGCTCAAATAGCACTCGAATCACTAAAGTTTTGGCAATAGCTTTAACTATATTCTATGCTTGTCAATCGATTTTTAAACGTAAATGCAAGCTTTCAACCAAATAAATGACAATTCAGATGACAAACATTTAATAGCTAACAATCTTGGCGCACCGGCAGTTTGAAACCATTACTCGGATAACCTGGTATATATAAGCCACGTCTTTTAAAGGCTAAATAACTATGAATATTTAATATATAAAAAGTTGAAATTGATAGGTTGAAACCTAGGTTTCTTGCTAGTATGGTGAATGTACTTAGTATTTAATCTGGCTGGCTTATTGCAACAATTTGTGGTATTTCATCTTAATTCTTACTCTTATTCTTGTCGGTTTTTCAGAGATAAGTTAAAAGATAAATATTTCCAGCCAATGCCTTTGACAGGAACCGAAGCCACCGATCTCGGGCTGCTAGATTTGCACACGCTACCAAAGGCATTTGGAAAATCAAAAGGTTAGAATTCCGTATTACTTGAGCTTTATTTAAATTTATTTTAAAATAAAAGCTTTCCATCAGTATAAAATTTAGACCAACATTAAAACCTGAAAGCACAATTTGTAAAATTTTTTGTCCTAAAAGAGATCTATTTTTTATTTAAGAATTGTACCCGTCTTATAAGCCGCTGTGACTTTACTAGAATTTAACAAAAATCTTAAAATAAAATAAAAAAACCATTGTCTAGAACAAAAAATACGTAGTACCGGATACATTGTAGCTACTCGTTACACCTTTAAAAACAAACATTTCCGTGTTTAATATTTTCCTAAAAGAGCTATAAAATGATGGAGAGGAGAGAACAATGAGCAGCAAACACAGTAAAATAATTACAATTACGTCTTTCGTAAAGCATAATGGAAATGTTTAAAGAAATCATTAAACAATTTGTATTCTACAATAATTACTTTACTCGATTACTGATATCAAAGGAGGGTTTTTATTATTCTTTTGAAGTTGTCTTTACATACACATTTATACATACATATGTATGTATGAACAAACATTGGATTTCTATTTAAAGTATGTGTATAAAACAATAATAAATACATCATACGTAAATATATTGAAAAATATTTTCTTTCCTTCAGCAAAGAAGTTGGTTTCTATTGCTTATAGAGCCTTGTAATAGAAGGAAGAAACAGAAAATTGTAATTTATTTGGTTAATGGCTACATAAATAAGAATAATAAGAAAAGGTAGGTAAAAAGGGAAATTGAAATTTCCATAAGAACATAACAGTGATTTTAAATTAAAAGGTAATTTTTATAATGACTTATAAAAAAAAGTATATAAGAAAATTAAAGGCAAACTTTTAGGCAAAATGAAAATTGTACGCTTGTGTGCTTCTTTATTTTTAACCTAAATTCACAAAGAAATAAACTCAATTGGTTTAGAGAGAAAGGGAAAAATTTAAGTTTAATTTATTTCTAAATATTAAAAATTTTTTATACATTTTTAGATATTCCCCACTTGTAGGCAATTAGTATATAATATTGTATTAGTTAAGGAGGGAAAGAAAATAAACGCTAATCAAAACTAAGTTTTTAATAATTGTGATCAAATTTATTTATTTGCTGATGACTTTCTAAACTATTTCTGAATTAAGTTGTATTAAAATAAAGCCTATTTTTAGACAGACAAAGCTGTGTTAAAATAAAGCCTATTTTTAGGCAGACGCTGTATTTAAATAAAGCCTATTTTTAGACAAACTGAATTTTTTATGTACAAAAATTAATAAAATGAAATTTTCTAATTTTTATTTAAGATCCATTCCTGGCATTTGATTTGCAGTTCTGTGTTTTAATAGTGAAGCAGGTTACGGACAAGATATCAACACAATATTCAATCATTGATAGTAAGTTTCTGAGATTGTAGGCTTTAATAATTTGGCTAAAGAAATAAGTTTTAAAATTCTATAGCATAAACTAAGGGGTACAAAAAAAGGGATGAAAGTGGCAAAAACAAGACTAAAGTGTTTACTATATTAACTTAGTCTTTAGATTTTTTCCCGTATTGAATCATAAAGTACTCGAGTGATCAACACGGTTTTGAGTATTCGGTTGCCCCGGCTTTTTATGCATGTTGGTTGCTATTTTTTGAAATTTGCATTTTTCGAATATGGAATAAGGCACTTTATATATCTCGAGTTAATTAGACAAAAATTTTTAAAATCTTCAATCAGTTTTCGGCTATTTATCTCCGAAACTGGACGAGATATCCTAATACGGATTGCAGAGTTGAAAAATTTCTGGCCGAAAACCTAAAGTGGCATCATTAACTCAAGATGTATAAAAAGTATGAAATTGCTGATAGAGAATATAAACTCCCGCAATACGATATGTATAAAACTACAAAAATTCTTTCTAGGTAATTTCCTTAGGTGCCTACATTTTTTTATTAATCTGGGCAACTTTAGCATAGGAAGAAAAATTGATTTTGTATTTTATTTTAATATAATTATTTTTCTTTTGCGTTTTAATATGTTGAAAATGAAACCTCATTTATGTTACTAAAAATAAATACTTACCATTTAATCGGTTATTTAACAATAGGTTAAATAAAATCGAATAATGGCTAATTTGTAATGTCGTAAGAAACCGAAAATCGGTGAATGCAATTTGTCGAATAATGGAGTATTCTATAAAATGCACAGAATAGGGCTATATATGGAAAAACACATCGGGCAATTGGCCAACACGCGCTGCCAGAAAATATGCAACCTTTCGCCGACCTTTTCCAAAACCTTTCTACATGACAGTGGCTGATTTTCTCTTGTCATACACGTGTCAACACAGTCCTTTTATGCCAAATAGCCTTATAAGAAAAATTGTAATGGTGTTAAAACACTTGATCTGGATTGGAAATTCTGATCACGGAAACTAAAGTGTATACCAGCGGCAAAGGGCTCATACAGTAATTGAACTGTATGGCTGTATAGTATATGGCAAAATCTTGGGGTAGCCACATATTGATACAATCAATAGCCTTACATTTTGGCAGAAGAAAATGATCGGCCAGACCTATTTTAAACAAAGAAAAATTTAGTTCTGCCATCTGATTAAAATCCACACCAAAGAATAACAAAATTGTTGTTCGCTAATAGCACGTGGGTTTTCCGAACTACAAACATGGTAATTTTTCGCGATTTCCAAAGCTTTAGAAGTAAAAATGTGCTCCATCATATAGGATTATCTTGCTCAAAACATCATGTGTTCATGGTAATTAGACTTCAGTAAAATGCCATATTGTCATTATTTTTAAAATATTCTTGAATATTACAAACACATTTTTATATCATATACAGCTCTATTGTTATTAACCAAATTAATCTCAAACTGTTTTTTCAGAGTTACAAACAACTTATTGTAAAAATGGCGGAAAATTCAATTCGTTAATTTAACTTTGGGACACTCTTTATTGTTATAGTTCCCTCTGGTTATTTGACGGGCCTCAATTATTTTTTCGAAGATAGTCATCTTGGGATCACACTTAAATAAATTTTATTTTACTTGGTGTTACAATAGTTCTATTTTCAAATATTAAATTAGTAATAAAACTTAAATGAATGAATATAAAACCCTTTAAAAACTCCTAAAAGTATAATATTTTTTTAAAAAATAAAGTAAGTTTATTTATTCCATTTTTTTATTTACTTTTCAAGCTTATTTTCAGGGTTGTAAAACCCCAAAGTAAATTTCGTGCTTTAAAGCATTCCGAAAAAAAACACAAAATTTAAACAAACTAAAGGGGACATTCAAATTAAAGTTATTTAATATTAACTGCCTGCTTTCAACAATAACAAATTTTTTCCCCCATTTAACCTCTAATTTATGCAACTTTTTTTTTTATTTGTTCACACTTATATTTGTCTGACATTTTAAACTTTAAAATTCAATTAAGACACTATCCAATTACAAAAGCCTGGGCTGTTCGCACATACACTTTATTTCTTTTTGTTTTTTGCTTTTTTTCCCTAAATTAATAACACTTGATGAAAAGACAATAATAATTTTATGAAAAGCTGCAGCAAAATTAGCAGCTTTGACATCTAAAGTAACAAAATACCTTAAATGAATATTTCCCCTTTTTTATTATTAAAAACTTCCAACATTATTACAAGAGTCATACTTGAGTGTTACCCCTTTTATTTTCTAACCTTAGGGGGGATTTCAAATAATAATATACATATGTGAATGGGTTTGATTGTCTGTGTTTAAATACGAGCAATATACCCTTTAATAAAAAAAAAAATTTCAAGAAAAATTATAAAAAAAAGAATAAAAATCTGTAGGGAAAAAAGCAATGCAATGCCTACAGAAAACATAGTAACTGGGGACAGCAAAAATGAATATCAACAACAATAACAAATTTAACTAAACCCTTAAAGAAGGGAAATAATGCATAATGAAAAAAAGATAAACGATTGTAACTATTGAAAACGACATTTAAAACTCCCTAAAAGTAGGCCATAGTTTGAAAGTTTTAAAAAATGTGTATAAAGAAATTAAGTAGAGATAAAACGCCTTAAAGTAGGCCGTGCAATTGAACATAACAATTAACACTAAATTAATCAAAGGTATAAGATTCAGGGGGTTATTTTGTAAATCACTTTGGTGATGCGTTGCGGGTTTTAAATGAGAATTGTTTTTGTAACAAAACAAATTATTTAAAAATAACTAAACGCATCACCCATAAAAAACAAATCTGTGGTTAGAAAATAAATTGACTGTTAAGTGATAAAATGTAAAGAATTGAGCTGTCATCCTTTGACGTTTACTTACTAAGAAGTTTAGAAATTTTAAACATGGAACGACACACTACCACTGTTTGCTTCGAATAGTTGTGAATTGGCTGTTTGAAAAATTGAACGAAAACAATGCATTTTTAACAAAATCACCTTTAGTAATAAAACCATGATAACCGATTTTTTATGGTTACAATTGGCTAAAGTTGACATCAGTGATCTTTGGTTTCAACAAGACACAGCCGGTCAAACAAGTCAGATATTAAATGAGAAATTTGCTGATCATGATATTGCGATGTCAATTATCACCTGGTTATTGTAATTTAATGTTGCTGGATAATTTTTTCTGAGGCCTTTTGAAAGACCGGGCTTATGTGAACAAACCATAAACAACTTACACCCTCTAAAAGATGAAATTCGGCGCTGCATTGTCAAGAAACCCGAAAATTTGTTACAAAATGCGGTTCAAAATTTTATGAAAAGAGCGAACCTCTGACGATGTGCGGCATTAGCCTAACATTATATTCCATTATTTATTCTTATATTTCTACTTTACATTAGTATCAATAAAACTGAATTTATCAGAAACAAGGTGCTCTTATGACAATTTACTTCCTAGCCTCCAATTTGTACAGCCCTTGTAAAACAAAATAAAAACATTAATTGTCAAAAAAAATTAAATTAAAAATAAATAAAATTTTGTTGTTACAGTTCCTAAGCCAATCGAAAAATAGTTTTTTAATATTTAAAATATTTAAAAACAAATCTGTGGAATTTTGAAAAAACGTCTTCTCTCGAAATAAGACAATTTTCCAAGATTTTTATAGTAAATACAGAATTTCCTTGTCCTTCTTTTGCTCTTATCCCCGTATTTCTACGACCTTTGGAACGCAAGATATGAAGTTGACTAATCGACCTCTTTCAGACCTTCCACCAATTTCAATTTGACAAAACGACTTATTTCAGAGAATTAAGAATAATTTGAAAAATTGAATGTATATAAAAAATTTTATTTAATTTTTATTATTATTCTTTAATTATTTGCATGTTGTAGGGAAAAATAAAAGTATTTTTTTTTTAATAAAACCGAAATATATTTTCCAGATCAACTTCTTTCAACCTTTTTTTCATATTCCATTTTAACAAAACAACTTGTCTTGACTTAAGCGATTAAAATAATTTTCAAATTTAATCAAAAAAATTTTGACAAAACGACTTGTATGGTGGACGCTAATTTTTTTATTTAAAATCTATTTAACAAAAAAACTTAAATTAATTTTTTGTCGTTTTAAAGAAAACGATTGCTTCTAGAGGGAAAAAATGGTAGAATAATGTTCGTTAAGTATTTGTGTATAATATTCAAGTTTAACTTTTCTTTAATTTTCTAAGCAATAACTTCTATTAGCCTTTTTAACTGTTTTTTTTTTTGCTCTACTGAAAAGTTGTTGATTTTGAAAGAAGACGTTTTGTCAAATGTCCACAGAAATATATTACTCAGAGGCCCTATTCTGTAATTGACTTAAGCTAAAATGCTAAAATTTTGAGTTTTTAAAACAGGCTGGGCATTAGAATCAATAAAATTAAAAATTTTAAAGATTATGAGCATGAAGCTTTTAAATTATAATACGCATTAGAGAATCGTATTCGCAGCCAAAAAGTCCTAAATCAAGTTTATAAATTTTTAGCGACAGAATAAGACCTCTGGCCTAATAAAAACTCATTATTTTCTTAATAATTTTCAGAAAATAGTGAGTGGCATACGATTTTAAATTGTCCATATGTACGAGTATTTTCTCTCGTTATCGAATATTTCGATTACATATTAGGTTTAGACCATCACTCTGCTACTCTTCTTCAAACAATTTTTGGCATACTCGTTTTATACGACTTATTGGATAGTCTATCGTAAACAATCTTACATCCGAAAGGCGATCTATCAACGCAATACTGTTTCTAGAGCTAAATTTAGCAAAATATTTTCAGTTAGTTTTTACCTCTTTTATATCTACCTTTGGCAATTGCTTTTTTTTTGTAATTGTAATGAAAATAGATATATTACAAATTAACTAGTATGTAATTGTCATATAGAATGGATACACACTACATTTGTCATAAAGACAGTAAAAGATCGTAGAAGTAAATCTTCTACCAAGAACACACATTAAAAGAACTTCACATGAAATTATAAATTTATAGGCAGGATGGGTGAGAAATATGACATTCCCATCTCTCTTTCCAATCATAAACTCTTACTTTCCTACGAAATTCTTTCTATGTGTGTTCAGTATACATGGTATGGGACCAGATGGAAGGCCCAAATTTTTGGTGTCGTATTGAATTGACGTCGACAACGACTTACATAACAAGAAGAATGGTTTAAATAACAACCTGATAGTTTTTCAGAGGTCAATAGCGCTTATGAAATGATTAATTATCAAAGTTTTTATTGTTAAATAATTATTTTATAGAAGACTTTAAGTGGAAGTAGCCAATTACAAAAATTAAATTCTACCACAGCAAGCCATCCAGCGGTAGTCATAATGTCTGTATCAAATGAATAGAAAAACAAAAAGTTTTTTATTAAAAAACAAAAAATATTTTTCACCTTACTGGCAAATACATTCAATATAATATGAAATGTATGCTTTTGGAGATAAGCAAAAATGTTAATAAAACAGTTATAAAACTTGTCAATCGGGTTTTTTCTAACAATTATACCATATATAGGGTATTAAAAGCCTACCAACAACTGAACAGTATCATCAAGTATAACATGAGAGAGACTACTGCTTATCATTCATGTGTATGTACTTGTTAACTGTCAAATGAACGCACACCGGAGATATTTTCTTTGTCTTCAACGTTTTGTTTTGTTTTTTTTTTTTTCACTGGATTGTGTCTTGAAGCCAGACAATTTAGCGATAAAAAAAGAAAAGCAGAGTATTATTTGCAACAAAAAAAAAACCAAAACAGGGGGGAATATTTACAAAAAAAAAAAAATTTACATGATTAACCTTTAAAAAAAATACAAGAATGCAAGCAGAGTAGCATAATATTATATCAACCTAGACTGAAAGATACTTGAGAACAGGCAACAATAATAACAACAACAACACACACATTGCTAAAAGAAGAAACAACTTCACATTTAAAATACTTCAAATCACACCATTAAGAATGAGGGGAACCTAAAAAGTCACTTACAAAGAATACCCCAAGAAATGAACTTTGTTACCCTTGAATGCAGTGAATTTTTTTTTTACAAAGTGCGACAGACACACACTGGCAGACATACACACAAAAAAAAAGGACTACAAATTTATGAATGAAATACCTAGGTAAGTTAGTCTGTTATTGAGGCAACCATGCAGTTTATATTTTTTTATTTTTCATTCATATAGAAAATTAAGTAGTATTACAAGTTAACATTTGTAATACAAAAAAAAAGGGCGATGTTTGCTTTTTTTTCTTCGCAATTTAAAAGTCTGACAGGATTTTTAATAGAAACGACAACAAAACGAATTACTGAGAATAACAAAAGAAAAAAATTAAACATCTATGCAGGAAATTACCCTTTTTTCTATGAATTTATGAATGAAAATTAAAAGAAAAAAATATTATTTCATTAAAGAAACAATTCGCACAGAGAAAGAGTGTTGATAAAATTATTATTTAAATAAAAGAATTTTAAAAGAAATATTTAACATTTCAAAGATGAGTTTATATATAGTTTTAAGACCATCTTTGGAAAAAACCCTTCTGACGAGTCTTTTAAGCAGAGACAAAATGGCCATCTATACCTGCTTATATCCATAAGCAATACATTTCATACTTCAATTATTTTCAATTATTATCAGTTTAAAATATAGTTAAAAAAAATTAAACTTCTAGAATATATAAAAAACAATCTGGAAATATTCTTTCATTGATAATTTTTTTTTAATTGAAGTCTAAAGAAATGGCAACAAAAAAATTACTTTTCAAATTTGTATGCTGTTTTTAAAGAACAAAAATAAAATATTGAAATATTTTATCAAGCTTTCGAACCAACTTATCTTATCGTTTACAATGTTTATCTTCTTCATATGCCAATATGCAGTGTTGCATTTCACATACCGCCTAAGGGCAATTGCTACGTTAGTTATGAATTAGAGGTAAGATCTACAAAAAACTATTTTTTAGTTTCTGTTTTATTAGTTCCGACCTGAATTATGATTTATGAATGTGTATAAGTCATTAAAACTATCAAAAACAATTATCTTCATAATTTTAAATGTCAAACACAATTTAATGGTTGTGATTTATAATTTACATACACAAAGTTTTTCTTAAATTAAATTTAATTTCACTTATTAAAAGTAAATATAATGTAAGAATTCAATCCAATATAGTACATATAAGTAAAAACAAAAAAGAAAATAAAAGTAATATTATTAATGATCCCAAAGGAAAAAGTTTGCGCAAACTATACAGTTTTCAAAACTACTTACGAAGTCATATGCATCATAAAAGTCACTTAATATGTATGTGAGTATTAACCCACACACACACACAACAAAAGTTACAAAAATAACTTAAACCTTAAAAGAACTGTAGTCATTTGTTTACCGCAAGATATTAATTTTTGATTTATATCGACTATAAAGTCTTTTAGATGAAATTCGAATCTTCTGACCGTTCTAAAAATATATACGATTTCCTGAACTTTTTAATTAATGGCTTATATTGACTACTTTACTTTATGGGCGTGGCACCGGACAGTTGGATTTTTTAAAATTTCAATATCTTATATTTCTTTCCACATATGCAGAAAAATTTCCTGAAAATCTGTTTAAATGTTTTCCTATCTATACACTTCAAGCGAACAAACCTACAAGCACACATGCATCTAAATATATAAAATTGAATGTGTGTTTGTTTATTTGTTTGTTTCTTTGTTTGTTTGCACCTTATAGGAGACCAAACCTCTAGACCGATCTTCCTGAATTTTTCACAGCATTTAACTGGGACTCTGGCATGATTAATAGGGTACATTTTTTTCGACTACGCCCACTTTTACGCCAACTTTTACGCCCACTTTTTTAAAATTATGTAATTGCTTCCATATAGTTTTTAAAAGATATACTTCAAATTGTATACACATTATACTCCAGGCGAGGTAGAAATACAAATTTTTTACGCCACGCCCCCTTTCACGGCCCTTTTCTCCGATATTTTGTAACTTTTTGTTCTATATACAAATTTGGTGCTTCTTTACTACTTTTATTAACGACTTTACCTCAAGCTTAAAATACATTTGAATTAAAATAGTGGGGTAGCCTCACTCTCTTTCTCTAACAACTGTCTGCAAAATATATAAATATTTTACATTATATTATATAACGAGGGGGTAGCGAAGCACACCGGGTTCAGCTAGTTTTTATATAAAGTTGTAAGTATGCATTGAATATGGTTTCAAGACAAAAATTATAATTTCGTATTTTTCTTTTTATAATTACTTTTTTATTTATTTAACCATTTCTTTTTCGTAATACACATACTATTATTTATTATAATTTAAAAATAAAAATTAATAAAATTTATGTTTTTGTTTGAGCTTAAACTAAGAAATGGAAAATAATATGCAAGCGGTTCTATATGGGCGCAGGTGGTTAGTTCTTTGTCACTTAAAACTTTAATGTCTTCTTGGGGGTTAAACTCAAAATAAGATGTAAAAACTTTTACTTTTAAATGCAAAATAAAAATATAAAAATATAAATATTATATATAAATATAATAATATAAAACACAAATATTTCAAAGTAAAAGACAGGTATAATATCTATAATAAGTATACTCTCAGATTAGAGTGGTGAAAGTTTAATTGTAAAACAATGTTTTTTTATTGAAATAAAAGTTTTTGCTTTAAATTTAATAAGAAAAAGAACTCTACTTACTTAGAGAAATTTAAATTGCTTTTTAAAAAATAAGTCACTTACCTGAAAAGAGAGAAGAAAATTGAAAGAAAAAAATTTTAATAATTTTATAACAATAATAAAAACAATTTAAACATATTTCCTTATATATTTATGCCATCGAAAAATTTGCTTACATACATACATAATTGGCCACTACCACCCTGTTACGTCGTTACTACCTAGCTTCTCGCAGAACTCATGTTGTGCGTCTCCATTTTTATCTATGAGTACCGAGACCTACAGTTTAAAGCCGATTCCGAACGACAGACTTGAGAATTTTTTTCAGGGCAATCAGCTACTTTCATAGTTTTAGCCAGAAGACTGCTAAGAGGTAGCCGCCGAAAGAAATGTTTTTTTTATATTTCTATTTTTCAAGATATCAGAGCTGAGATTTGACGCTGGCGTCTTAGTAAGCCATTACACTAACCACTAGACCACGGCGACTACATTGAAGAAGTAGAAAGGGTAAACATAGTATTAAAATATCAATTGCTTGCTCACTAGGCTGATTATGTTGGTCCTGAAATAGACGAAGCATTCTATAAACTTCGCGAACATATTTTTTTCCTATTTGCAAAACTTGGACAGCGTTGTTCTGAAGTTGCCAAACTTTACCGATCAGAAATGTCAAATGTCATTGTTTGACATTCTCATTTTCTATACATAAAAATTTTTGTTATTTTAGTAATTAATTGCCATGAAAAAGCTTCTCAAATCTGAATGTTCGGAGTCAACTTTAAACTGTAGGTCCCGGTACTCATGGATAAAAATTAACACACACAACATGAATGCTGCGAAAAGCTAGGCCATAACTTTAACACAGAGTTGTAATGGCCAATTATGTATGTATTTATGTAGTTCTTCAATTATGAGGAAAATTTTATTTAAAACTTTGGGTTTACATGTTTGTTAAATGCAGCTCGTACAAAAATTAAAGCCAAAAATTTATCGTTCGAGTTGCATTTTTATGATTGAGTCCTTAAGAAACTAATTTATTGAAAAAAACCAGTCCAAACTTATTATTTTTCTAATTTTTCAAGCTTTTAAAAACGACACCCTTTGCTATAAAGAAAATCAAAATTAATTTGAAATTCAAATTAAAAATATTTTTAATTTATTACTAACTAAGTGAAGTGTTTCTTTCATTATTAAGAGTCATTTATCTGTTAAAAAATTTTCTAGAATATAGAAATGACAGTCGCATACACAAACAATAACTGATGTAAGTACAGTAATACAATACAGGTATTTATGTTAAGTATTCTAATAATATTTAATGTAATTCTATGTAAATTTTGTAAGATAAAAAGAAACTCAATAAAGGTAACCAACTGACTTAATTTAAATTAAGAGATTCCATTTGGTTATAATAAAACCTTTAACATTTACTTCCATTTCCTGGAAGCTTCACAATTACAACAGCATTCATATTTGAAGAAAAGAAACATATGATAAATATTATTTCTAGAAATAACAATTTCCAGAGAATATTAATCAAAAGCGCTTGGCAATGAAATCAATATCAGTGACAGGAATTTTATAATATTGAAATCTAAAAATAATTTACGTGCAAAATCAAAAAGCATACTTCTGAGCGCAGTTTTAAAATAAACATTTTTTTAGTTGAACTATTGTTAAATTGACATTTTGTACTGTACCAAGTACAAGTACACGCTTATGTGTATGTTTATCAAGAAATTGTATTTTTAATTTACTTGATTATTTATTATTTGCTTTCTTTTTTCTGTTTTCTTTATTAATTTATCATGCTTCCCTTAGTATATATTCGTTTGAAAGTTGACTTTTTTCCTGTGTATATTTTTAGGTGTTTTTCTTTCTACTTTTTTTTGTCATTTATTCACATGTGTCGTATGTACAGAAATATTTTTTATAGTTGTTATAGCAATTACGAGGAGTTGACAAAATAAATTATTGGTTGAGCTACTGAAAATTACAACAGCCATGTTAAAAATACTTTTTGAGGGCATTATAGAAAACAGAAATATTTTTTTTTTTTGTCTTCCTTATTTTCCAAAAATTCTTAATCTATTTATATATATAAAAATTAATGTCTGCCTGTGTGTTTGTTTGTGCTTTATAGGAGGCCAAACTCTTGGACCGATCTTCCTGAAATTTTTACAGTATTTTACTGTGTCACTGGAAGGAAAAATAGGCTGTATGAAGTTTTGATTGGGCAAAGGGGCGCACAGTGTGACAACGCCGGCATTAAACACAAGGAGTCATTGTAGAGCTCTGAAATTTTGCACAGGTTATTTTTGAGACAATTCCAGTTCAAAAAAAAAAAAAAAAAAGAAATGAAGAAAATCCGCCCACTTTTACGCCCACCTCCCATACAATCGAAATTTTTAAAATGCCGTATTGTCCGTAATACTTTAGCTATAACTTTGAATTTTGGTATACTAGAATGTTATATTGTTACAAACATTATCGGAAAAAAATTTTGAACTTTGACCCACTTTTACCCCTACCACCCATACAACCTCAACATAAAAAGTGCCATATTTTCTAAAATATTTTATATACAACCTTGAAATTTGACATTACTATAATTTATATCATTTAAAATATTTCATGCAAAAATTACAATAACACGCCCAGTATTACGCCCACCTCCTATTGAAATACAATAAAAAAGAATTTTTTTTTTTCATTCTATCAATAATTTTTTAATATCATCATGGTATTCTAATTTTTTCAATTTCATTCTCATTCTGAATGAATTAATATAAACAATTGTAAACAATTAAAAAAAAAATAAAGTAAAAAGTTGTAAACATGCTATTGCATGCTAACATACGTATAGCGACAGAATGCGTATTTTTTGTAGTTTTTTGTATATTTAAAGTACTTTTGTAAACTTTTGCTATGTTCTTTACTTTAAATGAAAGCTGAGACTTCAGTCTTTCATTTGATATAAATCTGCACCTAGGACGAAGGGCTGCTCTATATTTCCTAGTCCATTGAAAATGCAAAATGTTCAGTTTTTACACCACAATTCTGTTGTTAAGAAATTTTTTTTGTGTTTTTTTTTTCTTTTAATTTATTTTTTCATCCACTCATTCTACAACAACTAAATTAATTAAAAAAATACTTTAAAGTTATATTTATTATGTATTTTTTATTAATAAGCTTTTGAATATTACATATTGAACTAACATATTTCAAGCGTGTTGGCATACCTCAACTTTGATTTGCTCTAGATCAAATAGTAATGAAGTTATGAGGCTGAAATTTCAGGGAATTGTTACTCATAAACCTGTTAATATACTGTGAAAATTTCATCCAAATTGGACGGCACGCCAAAAACCATTTTTTGCCGCTGTTACTATGGGGCTGTCACACTGTGGGGCGTGGCACCGCCAATATAACCCAAAATTTAAAATCGCCATATCTTGACCATTTTTTGTCCAACGGCGAAGGTATTTGCTATATGTGTTATTAGCATGAATAGAAATACGTACAAAAAGAAAAGTGGGCGGAGCACGCCCCTTTGTTTGTGATATATTGGAAGCTGGACCTATTAACCGATCTTAAATTTTGACAGTGTGACTCAGGAATACTTATTAAGATTATTTCTGTATTGCATTGCATTTCCTGGCCTATGATAAGGTGGAGAGATTTTCAATAACTTTTGGGATTTATTGAAAAAAGCAAATCAGAGTTCAAAAAGCAATGTCGAGTAAAGAACAACATCTTTCTTCTTCCCGAACTTGCAAATCAGAGTTGCCTAAATAAATAATTAGGTTCTCCTACTTTATGTGATAAAATGTGTACCTCCCTTATTATAAGCATTACCTTACAAAGTCTTTACATATGCGAAAGAACCATCATATCTGCTTATTAGTTTAAGTCGGATATTAAATATATATGCAACCATATAATAACTTGGGCATAATTTCAGTTAAGGCTAAAGCTCTCGTATGTTAATAAATAAACACATTTCTAAGTAGGATTTTAAGTCTTTAGCATAGAAAATGTTCAAACGATAACTGCGTTAATGTGTGGAATTTCATTTAAGATATTTATTAAATAAAAACTATACCAAGCTACAATTAATTTTTTTGCTGTTTCTCAAATAGACTAGTGGTTAGTGAACTAGTCTGCTAGTATAAGAATTATGAGTTTGACAATCATCAGGGTTAAGAAGCTCGTCAACATAAACGTGATGTTATTTTATATCTTGAAACATCAGTACTTGCAGTTTTGAGAGATGTGCAAGAACTACTCTACTGCATTGGCAGGGTCATGGTACTGGTCCAATACATTCACTTTTTGTCTATAAATTCAAATATTAAAAAGTATGTGTTAGATGTCAACAACATTTTTAATACGATTGAATCGCCAATATCCGCAACTGTTTAGGCAGATTACTCGCACACCAATCAGGCTGAATTTAGCCAATGTTATGGGCTATATTGGCTTTGACTTTTAGCTTTTTTCTTTAATAGAAAAGTTACTTTTAAATAAATGGGGTTCTATACAGTGAATTTGTCTTAGGCCCCATTTAATGGCATTTTCATGATGTAAGAATTAAGTACTTGCTTGTAAGAAGTTTCGTGGTTATTGGTTGAAAATGATTGCAAAACAAAATGTTATTTTAACTTGTTAATTATCAGTTTTCCAAATACTCCTTCTCCCACATACATATGAGTATAAATGGTTACTACTCGTATAGGAAAAAATTCCTTTATTTCTCTATGAAAATAAATGTTTTATTTATTTGACCATCATTTTCATTTATTTATTAACCAGTACTGGCACTGGTAGATGTCCCCTATGAAATTATATAGCTTGTGTGTTTGTGACACATACACACATAAGCATGAACATGCATCAGAACATAAATATTAATTAAATAGAGTTTCTTATCTGACGCAACATTTATTGTATTTATATGTTTGGTTATGGTGAACATTTCTTAGAAATGAAATTCAGTAATTAATGGCATTGGTGATTGACCAGCTAGTAAACGACAGTGAGATATTATGCACTAACCAACGACAGCAGTAGAAAATTTTATGAACTGTTATATATTTAGAGCAGGACTTTCTATGTTAAACAATGTTACTTGACTACTTGTACATTTAAGGCTCTCTTTATGTGTAATGAAAATCCACTAACAATTTTACAAAAAAATGAATAAAAAGTTCTCACTAAAGACCACTCTAAGTTCATTAATTTATATTTAATTTTTTTCAATTAGTAATTTATTAAATTAATTTTGATAATTAATTTCATTTTATAGGGGCAACAAAATCTTAAAAACACGCCTTAAGATATGCTAATTTTTGACGTTTCCCCAATTTCTTTTTAACACCAAAACTCACAACACTTGTTGGTAATATAGTAACTAAATAGAAATAAACTTATATTTTATAAAAAGCATTCAACTTATTTTAACTTTTTATTTTAATCAATATTATATTTATAAGACCATACGTACATACGTATGTTATACAGAATACATACATATATTTAAGCTTTCATAGACATATAGGAGCGAAGTACGAGTATGTGTACAAAATTAACTGCCCTAAAACAAAACGCAAAACACGCATTTAATCATTAACAAAAATCAACAGTATGTCCTTGAACTGTGACACTTAGAAAGCTTGCCTTAATTTTTACTATCATTTTGGGTTTCACTTTTTTTAGCATAATTTTATATTTTCCATAAAACTTTTGTTGTCCTTTTATTCAAAACAATTGCCATATATTTTCATTTAAATAGAAAATATTTTGTATGTGTTGTACTACAAAGTTCTATTTCCATTTCCATGGCTTGGCTGACTTTTTATAAAGAAAAAGGAATATTATTTGGAGGGTTACTAACACAAAAGAGGACAAGCAAAGTGAATGAAAGTAAATACTAATGATAGCAAGAAAATAAAAAAAAATAAAAAAATTTAGATATAAAAGTAATAAAACAGTGTCACAAATTTTAATAACAGAACAGCAATCTAAAGACATACAATAAAAAAAAATATTTCGTTTTATTTTTATTTTTTCTTTTAGCCTTATAATCATTGTTAAACAAAAATTTTTCTTGTTTTTCTGTTTCGAAATTCCCTAAATTACAATAATTTTTTTTCAGTATATGGCTGTTGCTTTACTGACAATAAAATTTTTATTTTTGCCTCAGAAAACAAACAAAACTAAAAGCATAGCAAATTGTGTAGCTCACCTTAAGGCTTTTCAAAAAAAAAAAAAAAAAAAAAATTATAAAGGTTAAAGTAGAGTTTAAAAATAAAAGTATCTACTGAATCATGTTAAAGACAATATTTGTGTTTAATTTCAAATGTACTTTTTGCAATTTTTCGTTTTTGTTGTATACTTATAGGCTTTTGTTAGTATTTGTATGTAGGCTTATTCATGAATATCTCAGATGGCCTGTTAACCCTGCTTTACAGCTTTAATATATCTAAAGGCTATACAAATACTTGAAGTAGTCTGTGAAGCTATGTGTAAATGTAAATAAGTTGTAATATTTCATTTTATTGGCATATTTTAAGGCGTACGTTTTAATAAATTATGATTGCAACACAAAAAAATTTAAATACTTATAAATTTTTCAGAAAACGATGCAAATAATATTTCAGCATACATACATTTTTACAAGTAAACAAATGTAGTATTATTTTTACATAAATATCTATGAAATGGCTTTTTAGGCAACATTTTTGGATTTGGTTTTATTTTAATAAAATAAAAATTAATAAAATGTTTTAGAAAAATTTTTTCATATTTTAAGGCGTATGTTGTAATAAAATATAATTTTAGCACAGAAAATGTTTAAATAACAATAAATTATTAACAAAAATTGTTACTCTTACGTTGTTATATATAAAAATATATATATCGTCGTGCTGGAGTTTATGTGCTCTATTCGCCATTTCATATTTTTTATATATTTCAAAATTATCGACCTAAAATTTTTCAGGTTGCCATCCGTTTTCAGATATCTTGTCTAGTTTCGGAGATAAATAGCCAAAAACGGATTGCAGATTTTAAAAATTATGACGATATACTATGAACTTTATACACACAAGTTTGAATTCGGCCACTCCTAATAATCCCTAGTCTAGGCGAATTGGCATTGAAGCTACCTAGCGCTAGATGGCAGCACAAACACAAAAACCTTTTCTTTCTTAGAAATTACGATCTGTCAAACGTCAGCTGTTAAAATTTTAGCCAAATTCATCAATTAGTTTATTTATTGTAGTCGTTTGAAGTAAGCAACTTTTGGGTTTCTTGGAAAATGGAAAAAAGTGAATTTCGTGTAGTGATTAAACACTATTATTTGAAAGGCAAAAGGGCGAAAGAGACAAAAGAAAAGCTTGATAAACACTACGGCGAATCTGCTCCGTCAGATTATATTGCAAAATATTGGATTGCTGAATTTAAACGGGGCCGAACAAGAACTGCAACAATACCATCAACAGGAAGGCCAAAAGAAGTGGTTACTGAAGAAAATATCAAGAAAATCCTTGATATCGTTATGAATGATCGCCGGGTCAAAATACGTGAGATTGCTGAAATGGTAAATATATCATATGAACGTACGTTCAAAATTTTGCATGAACATTTGCATATGAAAAAGCTATCGGCAAGATGGGTGCCGCGTTTGCTCAGTGTTGAACAAAAACGAGTTCGACAGATCACATCACAGCGATGTTTGGTCATGATAAAGCATAATCCTCTGATTTTTGGCATAGATTAATAACTGTTGATGAAACGTGGGTCCAGCACTACACACCTGAAACCAAAAATCAATCGAAGCAATGGGTGGAAGCTGGTGGAAGTGCTCCGAAGAAGGCGAAGACAGCGAAATCGGCTGGCAAGGTTATGGCCACTGTATTTTGGGATGCACACGGAATATTGCTCATCGATTATATTATATTGAAAAGGGATCCACAATCACAGAAGAGTATTATCGTGCATTATTGGATCAATTGGTAGATGCAATCAAGGAAAAACGACCACATTTAAACAAGAAAAAAATGTTCTTTCTTTAAGACAACGCACCGGTTCACACTGCATTAGATACGATGTTAAAACTACGAGAAATTCACTTCGAATTGATTGATAATCCACCTTATAGTCCCGATTTAACCCCTAATGATTTTTCCTGTTTCCAAACTTTAAAAAATGAAAAGAAGAGAAAAAGATTCATCTCAAACGAAGAAGTGCTTACAGAAAATAATGCGTATTTTGAGGAGTTCCCAAAATCGTGTTATGCAGATGGTGTAAAAGATGGTATTGAGCTAATAGGAGACTATGTTGAGAAATGAATGGTTTTTGAAAAAAAAATGTTTTTTTCCTATTTAGATAGCTTCAATATCAATCCGCCCTCTATGTATTTTGATAGCTCCCTAAGCCGAGAACTCCGGGTTCAAACCCTAGTTGTGACATCTTGAAAGAAGGAAATATGAAAAAATAGCGCTTTCGACAACCGCCTCTTTGCAGTCTTCTGGCAAATGCTCTGAGAGAAACTAATTGTCATGAAAAAGTTTCGCAAGTATGTCGTTCGAATTTGACGTTAAACTGACGGTCGCGGTACTTATGGATAAAAATTTACGTACACAGCATGAGTACTGCGAGAAGCTAGGCCGTAACCCTGACATAGGGTTGTAATGGCCAGTTATGTATGTATGTACCTCTTACAAATTAAAAAAAAACGTGTTCTTTAAAAAGCCAATATTTATAAAAAATATTGTGTTTTTAAGTTTGAATATCACCATTTCCTTTATTAATTTTTTGTCAAGGTTTTGCTACTTCTAAAAAGATCATTTTCCTTTTGAAATCATAACCATAACCTATAATAATTTAATAGTAACCGTCTAAGCCGTAAAGTATAAGTATACTACATACCTGAGGTAATATTTTTAACATCTTAGTAAATTAATAAATTTAAAATTGCATGAATTTTCAATCTTTCTTTTTTCTGCTCTTTGAGTAATAAACCAGCATCTAAATTTATATTTTTCAAATTTAAAATTTGCAAATGATTGATAGACAAAATTTTTTCTAAAAATACATTTTAAAAGCATCCTTTTGTATTGCTACAATAAAATCTGTCATACTTGGAACTTTTTAACATTTATTAACTCTTTATCTTTTCAACACTTGCCTTAGACTAAAATGTGGGCAAGCAATTTAAAAATTTCATTATACATCTCAAAATATTAATGCTCTTATTTCTTTTTTTTTACTGTCGCTGGTACATCATTCATCACAACAATTACGAAAAAAGAGTGAAAAAAAAATATAAAAAAATTTTAAAAACAACAAAAAAATTATCGAACAAACCTAAAGTGACTAATCAATAAGAGGTTAGTGGTAGCAGAACAACAAAAACTGACAGTAAAACAAATTTCTTCTGTTTGAAATTTCAACAACTTTTCAAATATTTCTAAAAGGAAACAACAATAAATGTTTACACATAAATTTCTTTTCCGGCGTAAAGGAAGACAACCCTAGGAACAGAAAAGAAAGGAAAAACGAAGTATGATTGATGTTAAACTGTCAGCTGGCAAAAAATTCCTGGTAAAGAACATGAAGTAAAAGAAAGCAAACAAGTAAGTAAGAAAAGAAAAAAACAAAACAAAGATTACTTTATATTTCTCTGTAAAAAAATATTTTTTTTTTCATAAAAACAAAATAGCCAGCAACAACAACTATAAGAAGATCATACTTAGCAAGTCAAAAGTTAACAGAACAAAATGTTGATTATATTGTTTTACACACAAATACACACACACAATGACATGAACTTTGCAACATCGTCAGAACACATGTCTGTGTGTTTAAATGCTGGTATTGGTAACAGTAAATGAACAATATCGTGGCATGCAACAAACAGCTTAAAACCTGATGAAGATTAATGATAAGTCAACGCCAACATTGCGAAATAATTTAACCAGAAACGTTGACGGCAAAGCCATTATCTTGAAAGGAATACCTGATCTATGAATAGGGGCAAATTAAAATGGTAAACAAAGTACAAGAAAATTTATTCAATTTGCATAAACGAAAAAAAAGTAGTACAATAGAACAGAATTTCAAAGGTAAATATTTTACATTATTGTTCTTAGAAGAAAAAAAAATGCAGCATAATTTCAGGTTAAAAAAAAAAAAATTAACAAAAAGTTTTATTAATAATTCTAAGCATTAGTTTTTAGCAGTAAATTTAAAAAAAATATCACAAACAAATAATATCTGTGGAATTTTGAAAAAACGTCTTCTCTCGAAATAAGACAATTTTCCAAGATATTTATAGTAAGTAAATATAGAATTTCCTTGTCCTTCTTTTTTTTTTTTTTTTAAGACCAATACTCAGGGGTAAACCCCTACTCATGCAGTGTGCATTGTATTGGAATGTGAAGATGGTTGATAGGTTTTTTTTTTTTTTTTTTTTTTTTCCTAGATGTTTATATATTTTTGCGCCTTTTTTATTGTTGATGAAACAAGTTGGTGTAAATTTGTCCACTCAAGAGCCAGTGTTATACCTTCACCCTCGAATGTTCAAACAGCGACTGCCTCATCTGTCGGTGGATGTTTTAATGTGAATGGTGAGCGTCTTCAGTAGATTAGCTGTTATCTTCCCAGAAGGTGGCGCTGTACTCCTGATCATTGTTTTCTGGTGGAATAGATTAGAAATGTCAGGGGCGGTTTCTTGGAGATGGTCTTGCTGGAGGGGGGGGAACCTCTTATTTTATTTAAATTTAATTTTTAATTTAAATTGTAATTTTAGAAAACCGCAAATATTTATTTTTATAATTGCTCTATTTCTACGACCTTTGGAACGCAAGATATGAAGTTGACTAATCGACCTCTTTCAGTCTTTCCCCCAATTTCAATTTGACAAAACGACTTCTTTCAGAGAATTAAGAATAATTTGAAAAATTGAATGTCTATAGAAAATTTTATTTAATTTTTATTATTATTTTTTAATTATTTGCATATTGTAGAGAAAAATAGAAATATTTTTTTTTTAATAAAACCGAAATATATTTTCCAGATTAACTTCTTTCAACCTTTCTTTCATATTCCATTTTAACAAAACAACTTGTCTTGACTTATGCGATTAAAATAATTTCCAAATTTAATCAAAAATTTTTGACAAAACGACTTGTATGGTGGAAGCTAATTTTTTTCTTTAAAATCTATTTAACAAAAAGTCTTAAATTAATTTTTTGTGGTTTTAAAGAAAACTATTGCTTCTAGAGGGGAAAAAAAGGTCGCATAATGTTCGTTAAGAATTAGTGTATATTATTAAAGTTCAAAATTGCTTTAATTTTTTAAGCAATAACTTTTATTAACTTTTTTAACTGTTTTTTGCTCTACTGAAAAATTGTTGATTTTGAAAGAAGACGTTTTGTCAAATGTCCACAGATATGTATTGTATTAAAGAATCTTAGCACTTAGCCTTCACTACGCCTTAAGTCGCATTGAGCAATCATAAATAGCTGCATGCACCTTATCCATTTGAAAATTAGCTACAGAATGAACAAGAGCTGTCTTTAGAGAATCAATATTATGGTATCTTTTGTAAGAGACCATATCCTCTAAAACCGTCCACAATTTGTAGCCCAAAGGATTCAAGTTAGGGCTGCTAGATGGCCAATCTGCAGAACATATAAAAGCTGGCAAATTATTTCGAAGCTAAGTCTGTGTCGTTTTGGCCTTATGAATCTTGTTGGCTTCACAGCTATTTCCAAAACGGTTTCTTGGTAAGCTTTGAAGGATGTTTTGACCCTTTGTGACAGAAATGCATGTCATTCACCCCATCATAAGAGACACCCCATCATAAGAGATAGCCCATCAAACCATGACTGCAGCTGAATAATAACCCTTTTCGACCCGTGGAATGAGTTTTAATGCTTCTCTAAATGACCGGACATAAATCCTGTCATTTTGTTTGTTAAAATCTTCCTATACGGTAAACATTTCTTCATCCGCAAAGGAGATATTTCTATGCAAGTTATCAGCGTACTTCACCACAAGAATTAAATTTATTTAAGAAACGAATTAAAATTTGTTTAAAAAATACATCAAAATATTATTTATTTTATATATTAATTAAAATTGGTGGTACTCACACTTCGTTGCAAGTTTTGTTAACGTAGAAAACCTCGTTAAGTAACCATAAAATATGCTCCAACATGGCAGATTTACTACGTTTAAAACGAAGAGTGATTACCTTTATTATTTGATTTTTGATTTATTTAGATTTTCACTCAAAAAACATTTTAAAACAGTTTAAATATCTATGAATAGAGCAGTGAAAATATTAGAAATAATTGCATTATTTGTATTTGCTATCTAACAAAAAACACACAGTAATCTAAATAATTTGCAATTAATATTGCGCAAGGACAAAACAATATTGAGAAAATGTTTAAAGTGTTGAAACAAAATCCTACTTGAACATGTTTTTAGTTTTACTGTCATATTCTAATTTTCAAATACGAATTTTCTCTACAAATTTCTTCTAAATTACATTACAATTGCTAAGTGCTACATAGAAATTTGTCAAATGAAACCTTAATAAATTTAAAATATATTTTATACCCAAGACAGTTAATTTTCAACAAACAATTTAAGAATTACACTCTTTACAAGTGCCAGCCAGACACTTGCAAAAAATCATTTTAATTTAATATTGAGAAAATGTAAAAATGTTTAAAGAAAATGTTTTTTTAGTGGCAAAGCAAATACGTTCTAGTACTTCAATAAAGTGCTTTACAGTATTCTTCGGATAATTGTCTCGTGAAAAATTTCAACAATTTTATGCAATTATGCGTGGAAGTCATTCAAACGAATACGCTTGATTGCCTCTTGCAGCCAATGAGACGAATAAGTTTAAATTTACTTGTAGAGATAATTATCTGAAGAAGCAAGGAGTCGCCGTTACCTAGTAGTTAGTTAGCTACATATATACATACATAACTGGTCACTGCCACCCTGTTTCAGAGTTACGGCCTAGCTTCTCCCAGCATTCATGTTGTGTGTGTTAATTTTTATCCATGAGTACCGGGACCTACAGTTTAAAGTCGACTCCGAACGACAGATTTGAAAAGCTTTTCATGGCAATCAATTACTCCCACAGCTTTTGCCAGAAGGTTGCTGAGAGGTAGTCGGAAATAATTTTTTCATATATCCTTTTTTTTAATATGTCAGAGCTGAGATTTGAACCCAGCGCCATCGTCTTAATAAGTCAACAAATCAACCACTAGACCACGGCGACTAAAAACTATAAAAACAACCAAATAATGCTTTTTTTTAATATTCTGTTAAATTTTTGGAGCAATTATTATTTTCAAATTTTTTATTTGGTCCCCTTCATAATTGCCATGTTTAAAAACCGACCTAATAAATGGGTATAGCAAATTTATATATAAATTTGGCAGATTTTAATTGCAAGCTTGTATCAAAGAAGTAGATTAAAAGAAAACCTTTGGGAGGGAGTTTTAAAAGAAATTTTTCTTTGGAGCAAATATATTTAAAGCAATGAAACAAGTTAATTAACAGTGAAATTTTATTCGAAAATGGTAAGCAAAAATATGGGGATTTAGAAATTTAAGTAAATAAGCGTGGGGCAATTATCCGGGGAATACTGTATTATTTGAATATTTGAAATAAATATTACAATAAATAAATCATAAATTTATTGATATTTTAACCAAACAATTGTGGTAAATATTTTGTATTCATACAAAACGCAAACCAAAATAATAAAAACACCAGTACCATAGAAAAATTTAATCAAATACTGAATGATTTTTAAATTATAAAAAAAAGACAATACTTTTCAATTGAGCATCTAACCACATGTATGCGGTTACACACTAATATTTTATTTATTTATAAAATATATTTAATAAATTCAATTATTTATATTAAAGAGATAAATTTAAATCATGATTCTACTCCTAAAATTAGGCACCATAAAACAAAATAATTAATTAATAATGTGAACTCGCTGATATTTAAGCTGAATTTTATTTTATATTTAAATAATTAAGTTGTTAACAGAGTTAATGACCTTTTTCTAATTAAAAAGGGAAAAAAATAAATTATATACATACATACAAACACACTTAGTACACTTAGTACTTTATCTCTTTATATATAAATATATATCTATAAATATTTGCAAGGACATGTTAAAAATATATAAATAAGTGAAATAAGTCTTACAAAAATATGTAAAATTTTATATTTATAATGAATTTTAAATAGCTAAACAACTAAAAAATAGCACCCACATACGCAAAACTTATAACATGCCTGTACTCATACATACAATACTAAAATATGTGTTTTTTAGCACAGGATGCTGTATGAGAACTGCTGATACATTTTCTCTTACATAGCCATTTAAGCTTAAGGTATATATGAGATATGTTTGCATATGGAAAACTAAATATGTGTTTCGCTGTGAAATCAATAAATAATGACATCATCTCTTGTGAAAATCATGAATGAAAAACTGAGTAAGCCAAAAGAGTTCAGATGAGTAAGAGAATGTGAGAAGAAGGAAAAAGACATATGGGAATTTATAAAAAAAAAAAAGAAATAATTTAAAAATAATATTCAAACAAACGCGCACGCTTATCAAAAAATATTTGCTTTGAAAAAAGAAAACTAAAAAGAAAATATACTGCAGAAAATAAGTGATTAATTGATTACCAGGGAATAATAATCAGTGTTCCTCTAATTGTGTCATTCAAATTAAAATAAATGAGATAATTAAACGATATCAGTGTGGCATTAGGTCGGCTACATTTGCCATCAACCAGATATACATTTAGTGAGTTGGCAAATAAGTAATTGCCTATTTGTTTAATGAAATGAAATAGAGTTGTTTATCATTAAGATTAAAATCTGCAGTATAGAAGATGGCGAACCGATTTCGGCTTTGCCTTCTTTAAGATTTCAGTACTAAATGTGTACATCGCGTCACTTTTTCGTATCTAAAACTGTGTTGTTTTCCTTGAGAAAATAAAAGACACAATTCTTTGTTCTAGCACTCGATTGTAATATTTATGTAAAAAAAAACTTTTGAAAACCATGCCCTGAACTCATGTATATAAGAAGAGAAGCATCCTAACATTTACGGATATCATTAAAATAGAATTGTAGGGCATCACTAACTGAAATCGGCAATTAAGTATACAGTTTCCAAACGAATGTATTGCGTCAAATTCCTAAAAATACTTATGAAAAACAACTCGGAATATATCAACTGTCCGATAATTACAATAACGCTTTTGTGATCTTAAACGCGTCATGTCCGAGTTTGATGTTTCTGAAAGATTGCACAAAATGGCTCTTAAGTTATATGAGCTCATTAGGAACTTTTCCGATAATACCAATACCAAATGTGAACAAATTCAAGCCGTATAGAAACTTGTCATGAAAACTTTTTAATATTTTGGAGAAACTGACTTACACGATTTAACAGAAAACACGACAGACACAATTGATACCAATAGGCAGTCGTATATACTAAAGATTTACAATTTTATAGATCGGACATTTGCAAAATACAACTAACTGCTTTGCAAATAATGAAAACGAATGGAAAGTTAATCAAGGAATTCACCAAACTGTTCAAATCATGTAAACAAACACATTTGGTCATTACAGCTCTTTTTCAGAGTTACGGCCTAGCTCCTCATAGCACCCATATTGTATGCGTAAATTTTTACCCATGATCTACAGTTAAAACACGAACCTGAACGATAGACTCAAGAAGCATGTTCATGGCAATCAGTTATTTTGAGTGCTTTTGCCAGAAAACTGCTAAGAGGTGGTTGCCGAAAGAAAACAGAGTTCTCGTCTTAGTCAGCCAATACACTTTGTACTAGGTTACGGCGAACTCCCATATAAGCATTTGTAATACAAATTTTGAAAAAGTAAAGCTATACATTTATCTTTTTAACGCTATTAATAAAAATTATAGCCTTAGTTTGAAGGGTTCTCGTGATACGTCACACCAGGGGCCTGTACTCACAGGGGAATATAAAGTTCACCTAGCTCTGGGTGGCCTGTCACTCGCTATAGGCAGAGAATGGCTAGTAATTTATTACTGATGCTCTCACGGACTGACCAGAGACACCTATCTAATCTGGTACTACTAGCATCAGGAGCCCCCGGTTTGCCTGTGTTCCCCTGTCATTCGGGGAGTGAGGTAAATCGGCTTGATGGTTTGGGTGCGGCCCTTCGGTGACTACACGTAGTAGTTGTGGTAATGCTAGATAGAACTCCTCAACAAGGGCAGTGGTATGACGAATTGCTAATCTAATGTTCATGGGCTTTGTTTTGAGCGGCGTGTCTTTGGAATGACCGAGATTAGAAGGAACCGGCTTTGGATAGCGCTAGTCAGACGCGGTGTATTTGACCACCACCCATGTAACTGGGTGGCGTGTGGTGTGTCTTATGACGGATACGCATGATAAACTCAATCTGGTCTTAGTTTGAAGGGCTTTTGCACAGGAAACTGAAGAGGTTCTTGGTGTTTTCAACCTAAGCATACTTCACAGAATATATGAATCCCTTTGAATTGGAGCCGGGTACAGTTTTCAAATGAAATCTTAAGCTGCAAAAAAAAAAAACCTCTTCATACATAAGTAACTGCCGCAAAGTTATGACCACAATGCAGTAAAGGTTTTAAGAATTTTAATCATACATATACTGAATACCAAAGAAATATCAGGAATAAAAGAAGATAATACAGAATTAGAATTGGATTACAATTTTGCTTCAATCCTTTTGTTTTTTTTTTTTGTTTTTCTTCACCTAGAAGAAGTTTTTCTATATTTTCTCAGTTCAGAAGTACTTCTATAATATGTTGGCATTCTACAATTAAGTTTACTTTTTCATTTTGTATTTATTAAAGGCAAAAACACATGAGTAATATGAAATACAAATATGTTGCTTTACTTCTGTTTGGTGGCTTATGTTCTCTCCCTTGCTTACAGTTTAAATCGTTTCTTGTTTTTGTTGTTTTTGTTAATATCGTTAGCATTGTTGTTGCTAAACTATGCGATTTATAATTATGGCACAATATAAGGTGATGTTGTTCTATTCATGCTTAAATGACATTTACATTCATAAATACTTCGGTACATTATTTAGACACACATGTAGTTCAATACATGCACACTAAATACAAAAGCATTGTTGAGAATGGTGATGACGTTGTGGATGATGATGCTGCCAACAACAGCTTGCAGCCAGGACCACATCCGATTTCCGTAAAAAAAATCTACAAATATAGTGACAATAACGATAGTGTTTAAGTTGAAAAACAATAAACAAGAAACAACTCAGAGAGAGAGAGAGAGAGAGAGAGAGGGAGAGAGAGAGTGTGTGTGTGAAAAAATATGCAAAATTACGAAGCGAAAAATGAGATTTACTAACCACAGGACATTACAATTTACACTGTCTATGGCAAGTCTTCATACATATAAAATTTAACTAAAAAACCACACACTTATTATCAAAATAATAAGTGCACAAAAATAATAAATATATATATATTTTTAAATAGCCGTGAAACTGAGTCAATCATTTTTTTTTTTTTCAAACTTTGCTACACTTAAAAATAAAAACCAATTTTTTGCTCCTTTTCGCTGAATAAAAATTAAGACAAAAATTGACACCAAAATCCGTTTTCGGCTATTTATCTCCGAAACTGGACGAGATATCTGAAAACGGGTTGCAGTCTTCAAAAATTTAGGTTTGAAAACCTAGAGTGGCATCATTAACTCGAGAAATGAGATGGCGGATAGAGCACATAAACTCCCGCACGGCAAAATGTTTTTATTTAAATCAGTGCTACAACTAACAGGTTTAACAACTTATGATTAAAGTTGCCATAATAAACTTGAAAAAGAATATAAAAAGTTAGCAAATTATTAAAAATAATAAATATATACCTAGATGCACTTAATTTTTTTACTATTTGTGCTTATGCATACAACTGTATGCATTCTTAACCAAACAATAAAATAAGAGAGAGAGAGAGAAAAAAAGAGCTAGGGAGCCTAAGTTGGCCTGGGAATTTGTTAAATAGTATGCGAACATTAGCAAGAATTAAAGAAAAGAAGAGATAAAATTCTTTACAAACATATAGTATTAATATGGCTGTTAAAAGAAAACATTTTTATATTTTGTTGCCATGCTTTTTCTTGTTCTTCTTGTTTTAGTTTTTATTGCCTACTTTCCAGCGTTGTCTCCGGGCAAACAATAACATTTTGTATATTTATATTTTTCTTTTAATTCTTAATTTTTTTTCATTCACTTCTGCATCTGTCTCTCCTAGAAGCGCTTGCCTAGACTGTGTTTATGAATAAACATTTGAAAGAAAATAAAAACGGATAATACGTTACATTAGGGTTAAGGGGACTTAGATTTTGATGTGATATGATGTTTGTAACACTTACTAAAATAATATTTTTAAACGCATGACAGTGTTTTTTTTTTCTGTCTGTGTGTAAGTATTGCTCTATTGTAGTACTTGTTTTGGTTAATTTGTGTTATTATCTGTTTGTTTAAAATATTAAAGCATATGTAAAGGAGGAAGGTCTCGTATTAACATAAACAAATTTAACTAATTATGCGCTCAATTAATAAATGTTTCATTTTCTGAATTTGACTTTTTGAATTTTTCGGATATATGTATGTGTACCCAACCCAAAGCGTGCAAAAAGAATCGGTTAAAAAATAGCATGAGGCTTATGGTAAAAAACCATGTAAGATGAGAAAGCTATAAATAGTTTGCTTGGTCATGAATATGTACAGGCACAAAGAACTCTGATGAGATTACCGTAGCTGGAGCTAAAAACATGTTCAGTTTGGCTAGTGTACTATTCCTTCATGGAATAGAAAAAATTCATTGAAAAAAATCTAACTTTGAACCAATTAAAGCGTTTCTGACGAAACCAAAAATTAATTTAAGAATTGATCACTCTTCCTGAGGTCCGAACTCGTGTCTCCGGCATATAGTATAAAAACAATAAATACATTCCAAAAAACACCGTTCAAGAAAACTAATATTAGTTTAGATTAAAAATTCAGTCTCTAATTAATTCTTATAAACCTTTTAATTCAAATAAGAAATAAAAATTACTTTTGCAACTACTCATTGCTACGGCTACTTTATTATGGACTAGGCTAACACTGCAATCATCAGTAAATGTGTGAGATATATCTAGCACAATACAATAAACCATTAATTACCAATAATAATTAAAAATAACATTCACCTCTATTCCACCTTTGGCATTGTCATCAAAAATTAATGATCAGGAGAAAAAGCGACACCAACTACCTACTTAGCGAAGGTCCTCACCGCAATCAACATCCATCGACAAATAGAGCAATTGCTGGCCTTCGAGTGATCAAATCAATTGACAGAAACTTGTGTTAATCGCAAGGCGCTTAATAAACTTGGGGCTATAACCCTAAGATTCTTTACTGGATGTATACCATGATGGTCAGACCAGTTGTGAAATATGGAACAATTGTCTGGGCAGGAAAGATGAATCTGGGAGTAAACTAGGTTAGATAAGGAACAGAGACTTGCGTGCATTAGCCTATCTGGAGCGATGAAGATCTGTCCCACAGCTGAATTGAAAGCTCTGCTAGATTTAAGTCCACTTCATATTGTAATGGGCAAAAAAGCTATAGAGACTGCGATTAGAATTATGGGAGATAGGTCAAACGCTAGGCTTCGATGAAGGTATAGTAACCTAGCAAGCCGATTGATTGGCAACTCATTCCTTGACTGTCTATTGGATATCATCGAGTAACTCTATGATTTTGAAAAGCGGTTTAGGATACAATTAGGTAATAACATTAAATGGAGCAATTTAGAGGCTGCATACTCTTTAAAATAAAAAACTATTCAGTAGTATACGAATGTTTCTAAGACTCAAGGCGGCACAGGAGCGGGGATATTTAACTCTGGGAGGAAATATTCTGAGGCCATGGGAAAACTTGCTAGTATCTGCCATTGAAAGATGCGCTCAACTCAACCTGGACAGAAAATACAAGGGACAGGAAATAGCCATACTATCTGACTGTCAGGCTACCATTCGAGTACTTGGCACTTATGAAATCGACTCTAAGCTAGTATAGGACTGTCTGGTGAAACTAAACCGGCTGAGCAGGGACAATAAGGTCAGCCTATACTGGGTCCTGGCCAGCTATGAAATTATTGGAGCCAGAACCCGTTTTCGGGATAGGAAGGGAAGTTTGGAAAAAGAAAGCAGAGAGAGAGACACTTGTTCTTCTTGGATCAGACTGGACTTAGACTTTTCAAACTTCTGCTCAGTATCTGTAATAGGAAAAGATTTGAGTCGTGCATTAAATTCTTTAGGAATAATATGAGAATACTATCGGGACTTCTGACCGGGCACTGCAGACTCAATGGACACTTAAATAAGATTCTATGACGAAGCAATCTAGTCATCAGAGCACAGACTAGGCAACTGTGCAGCATTGATACACAGTAGAAAGAGATACCTCGGTGATTATCGAATATAAGAAAAGAATTTGTCAGAGTTGGCAAAGGCCGATATTTTGAAGTTCCTCAAAACGATGAAACTATTAACCATTGATAGCAGACTATTTTTTGATGTGGCAGATATATGGAAAAAGTGAACTTTGTGAGCTCATTCAACTTTTTCTTTTTAATTATTTTTACGAAAAAAAAAAACTATTACTCAAGTTCAGGTTATTACATACATACATACGTAACTGGCCTTTACAACCCTGTGTCAGGATTACGGCCTAGCTTCTCGCAGCACTCATGTTGTGTATGCCAATTTTTATCCATGAGTACCTGGACCTGCGGTTTTAATGTCGACTCCGAACTACAGATTTGAGAAGCTTGTTCATGGCAATTAATTATTCTCAGAGCTTTTGCCAGAAGACTGCTGAGAGGTAGACGCCGAAAGAAATTTTGTTTTTTCATATTTCTTTTTTTTAAGATGTTGTCTGTTTATCTAACATTACTTATAACTCTACTTCTAATCTATTTTCTGAATATTTATCCGAATATTTGTTTGTAGAGATCAAAACAATAATAAAGTATGTTGAATATAATTTGTCTACTTGTTGGTTTGAACCTTTAAAATTTTTTGTATTTATTTGTCTGTTTATAAATTTGTCTGATTATGTTTATTGCTCTTTTTTCTCCTCTATTATTGGCCGACATTTTGGTTCTTTTACTGTGTACCTTGCATATTGTTTATATGTTTATAAATTATTGCTTTTTGTCATATCAGTTTGTTAAATTTTTCACTGCCTTTCACTTTTATGTATATAGCAGACATCTTTTACTGGATAGCACAATGTTTGTCTGTTTATAAGCTATTTTTAAATTTGGTTCAGTCACTATTTTGCTAACTTTTTTTTTATTAAAGTCTCAAACTGTTTTCTTTTGTTTTAGTTTTTTATTTGCTTACATGCTCTTTCTAAACAAATTCTTGCTTCTGCAGTTACTTTTTTTTCGTTTTTATTTTTTGTCTGTTTGTCGGCCTTAAGTATGTAGCCAATTTGTGTTAGAAGCTTGCCTGTAAAACTTTTTTAAAAACTATTTCTGTACAACTTCTAAAAAAAGAAAAACTGATTGAAGAGTTTTTTTCTTATTAGACTTGCTTTAAGCCTAGAGGTACACTTAACAATTTTTTTTTCAAAACTTTCACTAGGGCACAATCTAGTCGGTGTTGGCTTTGTCTGTAAAAGATTTTTTTGACGTTATTTTTGTTTCTTTTTTTAAACTCTTTTTCTCTTTTCATATACTTCAAAACTTTTTGTTATTTCAGTTTCTAAAAGAAAAGTGTGAGTATGATGGGAATGATACTGATGCTGATGCTGATGATAATGATGATGATGGCATTATTCTTAAGGTCTAAATAAATGATTTATACACAGACAAACTGACGACAGCTTTTCTCATACTATAACACTAAATGTCTGCTAAAGTATGGCAAACGAAATAGTTTCTCATAGTTTTTTTAACTGCTTACAGCCACTTAAAACAAACAAAACTCATTGAGTTCGTCTTAAGCAAAAGCATATGTTCTCTGTTATATACGAACTAAAGGAAGGACTGCTAGAGAAAAGGATTCACTGCATAGGATGAAAGAACCAAATTAACAAAAACAAAACGTTAAAATTCTTAAGCCTGAGTCACTGCTTTCTTTTTTGTAGGAAATAAATAAAATTTTAATTCGGTTTCATTCAATAAATATGAAATCAATAGTTTTCTTTAATTTGTAAGAGTTTAACAAAATTTTGGCTTTAATATGACCACAAAATTAAGTGTGAAAAAATTTGTACTTTTCCTAGACAGTATTTTAAACTTTCCCTTCCTTTCTATATCTGTCTCTCTCTATCTCATGCACTTAAAGAAAACTAAAGGAAAACAGTCAAAGCAAATTTGCTTTAATGAAAACTAAAAATGATGACGCTGTTGATTGTCTGCATGGAAAAACCCACTGTTTTTTTTTTTTTTTTTTTTTTTCATTTTGTACTCTCTATTTATTTTTCCTTCTGTATTTAGTCAATGAAGCGTCAAGGACTTTTCATACGTTATATATACTCTTCTACAGCAATTTTAAGTCTTTGTTTTCTCAATTGTTTTGTTTTTATTGCGGTTACAAAAAATTAAAGATTTTGGGTATGATGTTGCTGCTGCTGCTGATGATGATGCAATAGGCTATTGCTGTTATTTGAATATATTGTGCAGACAACAATTAAGGCATATTTAATATAGCCAAAGAAAAATGTATACAAATTTAGGTTTTAGTTGCTTGTCATATGACTGACTATACTATGCATATGAGTAAAAGTCATGTCATTCATTAAAAATAAAACTATTCTCTATGTACTAAATGGCTTTATATGAACAAAGAGATTACACGATTACAATTTACGTACATGAGCCAAAATATTGATTATATTTTAGTTTTTGTTTTGCATTTTGTAGCTGTTATATCATGTCCTGCTTATTTATTCATTCATAAAAATATTTCTGTAAATCAGCTGGGGATGAGAATTGGAAAAGAAGTAAAAGTATAATAATTTATAGGTCATAGTTTTTTATAGCTAAAGCAATTGATAAATTAGATAAACGCTTAAATAAATGTTTATTGTTATGCCATAAATATAAGACGCCTTAAGGTATACTATAATAAATGTTATTGCATGTATTTCTCCAAAAAAAATCTAAAGGGAAAACTGAAGTTTTTGCATTAAATTTAACTTCCTGCTGTTAAATTTATGTATAAAATTAGGCTTCAAATAGTAGTATAAACAATACAAAAAATTTTAATTAAAAAGTAATTTTTGGTTTTTTTTTCTTTTTTGAGACCAATATTGTATTGGAGTTTGTGGAAAGGCCAATACATTTATGACAGAACATAAATTTTTTTGATTTTCTTATATTACTATTAAGCGCCTTAGGAATGAGACAAATTGCTGTGAATTGATTATTCAAAGGCTAGTGTTATACCTTCACCCTTGAATGATCAACAGCAATTGCCTCATCGTTGCATGTTGATTGTGTGGTGAGTGTGCCTTCGCTAAGTAGCTTTTTAACTGTTATCTACTACTTTTCAATAGGTGGCGCTTTTCTCCTGATCATTCGTGTTTTGTTGACAGTGGTTAAGGTGGAATAGAGTGGAATATCGGGGAGCAGTTTCTATGTAGATGGTCTTCTTGGAGGGGCATACCTCTTTTTTTTAAATTTGGTACGCCCTATTCTTGAATACGGGTCTATTATATGGGATCCATACTTCCTCACTTACGTTAACCTTATTGAATCTGTACAAAAACGCTTCCTTTTATTTTGCTTGAGAGGTCTAGGATGGAACTCATTCGCTCTTCCTTCATATGAGAACAGACTTGCTCTTATAAAACTGCCTACCCTGAAAAGTCGAAGAGCAATGCTAAGTGTATCTTTTCTATTAAGATTAATACGTGGTGAAGTCCGTTCTGAGTATTTGTTAAGTAAAATTATTTTTAATGTTCCAATTAGACCGTCCCGTAACTTCCATTTATTATATTTAAAATATCACCGTACTGTATATGCCAACAATGACCCCCTTCGTCAAATATGTTTGAAGTTTAATAATCTTTATCATTTAATTGATCTTTCTGAGAATAATGATTCCTTGAAAAGAAAAATTATTTTGTATTTAAATCATTATTATTAAATATTTACTTATATATTGTTTGTAAATTGTACTCTAGTCTGTAAGGAACTATTATCCATATACATAATTAAATAAATAAATAAATAAATAATTTTGAAAAAACCGCAAACTAACTTTTTCATTTTTCACCTTTGCTGGGATTTGAACCTGGGCCGTTGGAGTTTTTGTGCGAGCGCTCTAACCACTATACAAGATGCTACACAAAGAGGCAGCAAAATATTACCCTTGAATGAATTGTTGAGATATAAAAACATAGGCCCCGCTTATCGTTCACAGCACTTAAATGTTGTAAACGATAGTCAAAGTATATGGTGAAACACATAGGTGTTGTAAATCAAAATATCAATTTTTAAAATACAACATCAAATTTAAAACTTTTGTCAACCATAATCGAGGCCTTAGTTCTGCAATTTGTAATGGAAGTAGATGAGATAGAACTTGACAAGCTCAATTTAATGAACCAAATTCGTCAAATAGATAAATTACTGCTCTTGTACAGAAAGCTGATTTGGAGCAACCGCACACCACAATCTGTAAGATTTTGCCGCCCAGTTAAACTGAAGTAAATAAGGGAGACAGAATATCTCAGCTTAAAACAATAAATTCTCAATTTGGAACACGTACAAACATTAATTATTAATCGGACATCTGTTGATATATCATTTATATTATCTTAAAACACTGATATGACTGAAACTCTTCAAATCAGGCTTTTCGAATTTTTACTGCTACACCTAACGGCTTTACGAATACATTAAATTGTACAATTGAAATAGTTCATACAAAAGAGCAAAATTTTAAATTTGTATTTAGTCCGCTTCATTTCTTGATTCAATTTTTTGAATTTGTTTTACATTTCGGCTTTAAACATAAATTACAAAAGTGGCAGATAAGAGGAGGCGATAAATTAAGTTTCATAAGGGAAAAGCAGACATTTAAAACGACTTTTGAAAAAAAACCTAGACTTCATATAGACATGCTAGTAATGATTAAAATGAAACGACGGAAACACGGCTTGTCAAGCTTTCTTAAAATATGTTATTTTTTCGAAACAACTGATATTGATAGGGATCTTATATTTAGATTTAGAATTATAGTTTACATGTACTCATTTCCCGTCCCACAGAGTTCGGAAACCCATACTTACATCCCAAAATAAAAGCGACACGCGGAACGTTTTTTACGCTTAGCGTTTACGCTGAACCGCTATCTCTAAATAAGAGCAACAACTTTTTGCAACATTAAAAACAGGATTATTCAAAGAACATATGTTTATGTAACAACCCTGTTTATTTTAATAATAGAATACATTACTCTACTGGTGTTTGTGGTTAATTTTATAAGAAGAAAAAATAAATTAAAGTGTAAATGTTAACTTTTTAAATTTTAGTTTGTGTTTGTTGCTTTTTGCAATTAAACAAAGTTTTCCAAACAACATATGTTGACATAACAACCCTGTTTTTTGTTTGTTTTTGTTACCTTATGCAACTTACTTCACTATTAAACGTTATTTCGGGATGCTCCATAGAAATTATTTGGACAGGAGAAATTCTGACAGCTAGCAAATTCTTGCCGCTTTTATTTAAGGTGGTTTTACACTATCTCACTGAGTATAACTCAAATAAAATTAAAAAGTATAATAGTATGAAAACAATATGTAATGAATTGTCAAAAAATACGGATAGAAATTTGACAGTCGTATGGCTCTCATCATTTTTAGAAATTTTTCTAAATTATTAAATTTTTCATTTTATCAGAGTTGCTTTTTTACACAAATATAAGAAAAAATCAGATTTGGAAAACTGAAAATTATTCACCATAATTTTGTTTATTCTTTTTTTATTACTAAAATAACTAAAAAATATAGTTAACATTTCAAGTTCTTTCCCTTTAACATAAAATAAATTACAAATATTTGTTTTAAAAAATAATTTAATATGGCTTATATTGTATTATAAAATATTAATAAAACAAATATTGCCGTATCAACATGGCCATCGTTGGAGAAAGAGAAAAACACAAACAGCTGTTGTTTCCATTTTATTTGAAGTGTGATAGTGTAAAAGCAAAATGAGGGTTTATTTGACAAGATACTGATGAAAACATTTTGACAATCAGACCAAAAACCATTAGATTTTGTTTCGACAAAATCCAATGAAAATCTCAAGACTTGTAGAATAGTGTAAAAGCACCTTTAAGGTTGACGGACAAAAGAACTTCATCTCAGTAACCACACATTTAAAAAATTAATGAATATATGTAAACACTGTATTAGGTTTTGAATTTTTTGAACATAACTCAACAAGTCTGAGATATTTTTCGCATATTTCAAACTTAGATTCTTTTTACAGTCGATGATACCGATCAGACAAATAGTATAACATTTTAAGTTTATTGCTCTTTGTAACCAGATATTGAACCTATTGATTACAGGAAGTGTTTTAAACGTAAACTACTCAAAAAACCGAAATTATACTCGTAAATCAATTAAAGTGTTTTTGAGTGGACTACAATCATTGTACTTGTATGTGCCATTCGATTTTTTTTTTTTTGTTTGCTTAAGTCTAGCACTCAGGGGACGACCCCTACTCATGCAGTACATTGTGCTGGTCTAGGAAAATATGTTATGGGAAGGGGGAAAGAGGGAGTAGTGCTTGTGGACATTTGTTTTATATTTATTAATATCGTAATGAACACGAAAAACTTTCGCGGACAGATTGTTCCATAATCGAACAGTGGGGCTAAAAAACTAATTCTCTTTATAATGCATTGTTTGATTTACTGGACAATCAACTACTAAATACAAGTAACATTTTTTGTTTACTTTAGCGTACAAATTTTAAATACGAAACTCGCGAAAACGAACACTAACTTCTAAAAACAGCTAATGGCATTGAATTCAGTGGAACCGAATTAGCTTTAACAGTAAGGTGCCCAGCTTGTTCAAAAAAAGTGTCAAATTCGAGCACACTGTTATTAATTAACGAGACGCATAATTTGCAAAAAATCATTTTAAATAAAATATTGCAAACGAAACGTGCTCGAATAGTTATGTACGAGTATGTATGTACAAAACAAAAGAATAAACCAATGTCCCACATCCGATAAAAATTATTTTTTTTTTTTATATCAAGACATTGTTTTCAAAGCATGTTTATGACATTTTCAGATAATTTTTCAAATATTCCTGCTTTAAAATAAAGGTTATAAATTTCTGTTTTTTTTTATCTCGAATTCCACATGTGTCTGCATTCAGCTTAAAAGAAAATAATAATAAATTTCATACAATATTTTTTTTTCTAATATTATTTACAATATGAAGAATATAATTCTCTCTGGCATAATACTCGCATATACCATAGTTTTAAAAGGTTAAAGTTGAATTTGAATATCATTTTAAAATGCATTCAAATATTAAATTTGAAATATTCTCTAGACAATTATTATTTGCGTTCTTTAAATTATGGCATAAATTTAATTTTCCCTAAAAGCGTTTAATAACTAAAATACACAATTATAATAGAAATTGTGTATTTGAATAGTAAATTGCTGTTATGAAATCTTAAAATTTTATTAAACGTGTATGTAATGTAATTATTGCAAGCAATTTTTTAATATATACTCGTATATTAAAGAGCATATAGTGAAAAACTAACGTGTGAAGTAGGATTTTTCTATTTTAATATTTGTCAAATAAAATTACTCAAAATGTCATTTAAAATTAAATTATTACAAATATTTTTCCACAATGTTATACTGCCTGTAAAGGTCATTAAAATAGAGTTCAAAACTTAACATATTGTATATGTTTTTGCCTCCTTATATGTGTATGTATGTATGGTTTTATCAAAAAATTTGCAAAACTGGTTGTATAACTTAAAATGTAGAATTTCTAACAGATGGACTGATGGCTGAACAAACAGTATTAGTAAATTGTTTACAAGCTAAAGCATTTCTTTAAAAGCAAGTGTATGGAATAGGATGGCGTTATGATATTGAAAGATGTTGTTGTACTTCAAAAACCCTTCTTGAAAAGCATATGAAGAAGCTAATCTTATACCGTGACATTAATAGCGATGGAAAATTTATCAATTGACTTCTCCTGAATTGTAAAAAGCTCTATATAAAATTCGGTCAACTAACAGACTCCATGTTAAAGACTCATATCCAAGACTCCAAAGTAATTCCCAGTTTTTGGTGAGAGCATTGGAGTCCATCACAACCATTTTTCAGAGCTACGGCCTAATATCTCACAGCACTCATATTGTGTGTGTCAATTTTTATCCATGAGTACCAGGGCCTATAGTTTAACGTCCATTAACGAATCTGAACGACAGACTTGAGAAACTTGTTCATGGCAATCAGTTACTCTCAGAGCTTTTGACAGAAGATTGCTAAGAGGTGGTCACCAAAAAAAAAAATATTATTTAATTGTATTTCTTTTTTTCATAAATCATCTAGTAAGCCATCGCACTACAACTAGACTGGTATTCAGGCTCTAGTAAAGTTCGCTGTGAGTTCCCCTAGATTCCCTCATCTAGTCCTTTTCTTTTTTATTTCTTGTTTTCGTAGGGCGATAAAAATGCTCCTATGGTCTACCTAGTTTCTGCGCTGACTCTGGTCAGTTGACGTACTCCTACCTATCTACCAACCTACCATGGCGGATAGAGTTTTTGGTTCGTATTTTTGTCAAGATTTATTATAAAAAACTAGGAGCCAATCATGTGTGTTTACTAAACACTTTTCATTCAATATTTCCTCATAATCTTTACATATGGTTCTAACAAGATGCATACTGCGGAAAACACAATTTCCGTAAAAACTTGTTGATGATTAAATAATTTCAGAAAAAAAAATTTTTGTTTTTTTTTTGTAAGACCAAAACTCTAAGGTTTACAGCTCTGCTCATTCTCTGCAATGTGTTAGAATGTTTGAAGATTTCGTTCGTTATAAATGCCTTATGTTAATGGAGTAATTGCTATCGGTTAATCACTTAAAGGCCCTTGGTATACCTTCATCTCTAAAGTGATCAACAGGAATTGCCTCATCTGTTGATGTTAAATTATTTGTCTGCTGTGAAGTGGTGAGGATCTTTGCTAAGTTGAGTAGCAGGCTTTAATCCTATTACTTCCGAGTATTCGTTTGATAATTCAAAGACGGATAGGGTGGAATGTCAGTGGGCCGCTTTCTTAAGGATGAACTTCTTAGCCGTGGGCAGGGGGGTATCTCTTATATTTTTTAAATTAAAACCTTGTATGCCGCAAACATTTTTATTTTTAATTTTCTTCAGTACTGGGACTCGAACCTGAGCGGTTTGTGTTGTGTTGTTGTATAAGGGGGGTCGTGGTATAATGGTTGAGCGCTCGCACGGAAACTCACACGACCGAAGTTCAATCCCAGCGAAGGACAAAATTATAAAATGAAAATTTGCAGTTTTCTAAAATTATAATTTAAATTAAAAATTAAATTAAAAAAAAAAAAAAATAAGAGGTCCCCCCCCTCTCCAAGAAGTCCATCAGCAAGAAACCGCTCCCTGACAATTCCACCAGAAACCGATGATCAGGAGTACAGCGTCACCTTCTGGGAAGAAAACAGCTAATCTACTGAAGACGCGCACCATTTACATTCAACATCCACGGACAGATGAGGCAATTGCTGTTTGTTCATTCAACACTGGCCCTTGAGTGGTCAAATTGACAACAACTTGTCCCATCAATAGAAAGGCACATAAAAAAAATCTCCCTCTGTATACTATCTTCACATTCCAATAAAATGCACTGCATGAGTAGGGGTTTACCCCTGAGTATTGGTCTTAAAAAAAAAGCCAGAGCTCTAACCACTACACTACGTCACCCCCCTTGATATTGAGTTCATCGTACAACAAACTATCATGTATTCTCTTGAATTCCTAATTGAAATCACTTATTGGATGTTTATTTTCTAATGTCTTGTAATTATCTTAACGGCCTTAATATCCTAAAACTTTATAAAATAGACACACTAAAAATGTATACTTTCACTTTTCATGAAATAATGTCAATATATGTACATAAATTCTACTTTCAGATGTGACAAATTGTCTAAAATTTTATTTATTTGCTTATTTGTAAGCTTCTCTAAAACACCCTTAAGGTGTTTGTTTAAGAGAGAAAACCCAGAAATAATATTAAAAATTGTTAAAATAAAAAAGTTTCAAACATTTCATGTCACTCGGTCAGAGTTATTTCAAAAACTATTTGTCATAGAAATATTATTAAAATATTCATTTAACTGACAAACTATTTGTGTGACATTTATTTAAACCTAAAGTTTATTATTATACTCGAACGTCTATATAAACCCTAAAATTAAACCCACAATACAAAATATTTCAAAGAAAACTTTGTATGAAACTGAAATATATTGAAATGTTTAAGAGAATCAACTGCAACTAAACCAATAAAAACCAATAAACTTGCAAATATGCTTTATACAGTCCTAAACAAAACAGTAAAAAAATTATTAAAAAAAAGAAACAAAAAATTACTATGAAAGTAACAACAGCAGTAGCAGTAGCAGTAACAGAGAACAATAATATGATAAACTTTCTAAAGGATATTTTTTACGGCTTAACATAATTCCATATGTACATACATAGGTACAGTAAAATATAACATAACATAACCTTAAAGCAAAACCATTTTAAAATTATAGCAATTCCATAAAAACTAAACCCAGAAAACAGACAACAAAATTACAACAATGTTAAGCAAAAGAAATGTAAAAAAAAATAAAAAGAAGGTTAAAGGATTTTGGTTTTTGCTTTATCTCATATATGGTTTATATGGCAAAACATTTGGTATTTCCTTTAAGTATGTAAAATCTAACTAAAGTAGTAAAATACGAAATTTATTAAAAGCAAGAAAACCTACAACCAGTAATTGTGGTTATTAAAGAAAATGAAATCAAAATGAAAAAGGAAAATCCTTCTTACTATTTTACAAATTTTCTCTGGGGAGTTTTTTTCTTTAAGGAAACAACTTTATTGGATTTCTGTTATCCCTGTTTAATATTATGCTCCAACTCCCAAAACTGCTGTAGTTATTGTTATTGATGTCTTTGTAATGCTAATACTATTTCTATATGTAACCCTTGTCAATTAAATACTAGAAATGTTATCAAAAGAAAACTACTGTTGTGCAAAATATGAAAACAGATCCTTAAACAAATTAAATAAATTTATACGCCAAGTAACAAAATAAAAAAGGAAACATTTCATTGTGTCCTACTATAGAAAATATACAACTTTTAACGAAATTCCGCAAATTTAAATTTATTTCAGTTTCAACAACAGTTTTGCACGCTAAAATAATACAATTATGTAAAGTAATTACAATGTTTACACTCAGAAAAAGAAACCAGTCATTTTATAAAATGTTTAATATTTTTGGAGTCATGAAGAAAAGATTTAACAAAGACATACTTAAAATCAGTAATTAATTCAAAATTATGGCACTGCCTCACAAGCTGTACAGCATTACCCACTGCTTGTTCTATAGAAAAAGTAAAAAATCGTTAGGATTTTCTTCACATCAAAACAAGCACTACAACATTATTTAACAAGAATTTGAATAACTTGTTAGTAAAGCTACTGCATTCTACTTAACAGTGCAGTATCGAAACAAAATATAATATCAGAAGTAAAATAAACATACACTATACTAAGGCACTGTACTCTACACTACTGTACCGTAAACTATCGTTATAGGAATTCGATTTATGTGGCTTTAAAAACTGAAGTTGTTAAGTATATTTAAAAATATTTTGTATTTTATATTAAGAATTAAAAGAAAACATTTACTCCTTGAATACCCATTGTTTATTTGAATTCTGCTTCAGTGCTGTCATGTTTTATTTAACTTTTGTTTTAATTTAATCGTATCACTATTTTTGTACAGCTCTTATAAACTACAAATCTATTACATTTATAACATCTCTCTTAAGCATTTATAGTACAAAACTATTGTCGAACCAATACAAAACAGTTCGTTCTTACAATTACAATTATTACATGGCGACCATGTTAAGAATTGAACCTAAACAGTCTTCGGTTTCGAGATATTGGATTATGTGCCAATAAAAAGACTATTAATTGAATTCTTGAATCATTAAATCTGAATTATTTAATTATTATTAGTTGAGTTAATTCAACTTAACTTGTGCATTATCTCCATCCCAAAGTGATTTAGATTTACAGCCAGGCCCACGATATCGAAAGAAAACTTAAGCGAAAGAAACTCAGTCACTCACTGTGAATCTAAACTGCGGCCCACTAATTGTCACTTTATCGTTCGCTTTGCTTTACGTTACCAACGTAATGCAAATAAACAACAAAGCTGCCATATCAACATATCACAAAATAATCGCGAATATACACGAAAAAAGCGCTGAAATGCCTAAATTGTACAGTAAAAAATGCAACCGTGTGCTAGTGTAACTTGACAGAAATGTAGTAAACAAACTTATTCCGATTTTGTTTATTTATGTATATGTGTGTAAAAAAATTTTGTGTTACCAATCGCATTTATTTTTGACGACACAAAAATTAGTGTGCCGCAAATCAGCTGTTTGTCGCTTAAAACTACACGATTCGATATCGTGGGCCTCGCTGTAAATGCACAAAACCAATTTGAATTTATACTGCATTTAGGTTTTTGAATATGGCAATACTGTGGACAATTAATCAGCTGTTGGCAAATCATATAATATTGTGAATGAATGTTTAATAATAAAAAAAAATGGATTCAAAGTCAGCAAAGGTAAGCTATTCTAATTGTTTTTAGCTGAAAAAATACAATACAAAAATATGTTAAAATCAATGCTAAACGTAATTTCTGCTTTCCATCCATTCGATTTAGTTATATATGAAAAAAAAAACAGCTGTTTACTAAATGTAGAAAATTGTCGAGCTCCAGATTAAAACCCCATCCCTGACCTCTTGAAAGCAGCACCAACTCTTAGCAGTCTTCTGGCAAAAGCTCTGAAAGTAACTGATTGTCATTAACAAGCTTCTCAAGTCTATCTACCGTATTCAACGTTAAACTGTAGGTTCCAGCACTCATGGATAAAAACTGATGCACACAATATGGGTGCTGTGAGAAGATAAACCGTAACTGTGACCAATTATAATGTAAACCTTACACTGTCAGTGGCTCAATTCTCAATACTAAATATTTCTTGCTCTCAAACTCTAATTAAAGAGACTACATTACAACGAAAATATTGCTGCACCAACAAAGGCCTATTTTGATGATTTTAATAAATCTTATATTGTTTTAAGGGAACCCAAAACAAACCTAAGAATTGCAGAACAGTTGGAGCTCAAAGCAGACTATTTGTCACCCAAAAATAAATTTGTGTTTCAAGACTGTCGTATATTCAAAACTATTTGATTATCAATTTTCATGAGTGTATTATGTGTATATATAAATCCTTTCTATTAGCCTGCAAGTATGGGTGTATATGTATATTCATGATGTTGCGTTTTAAAGTTTTAATATAATTTACATTTAGAACGCACCCTAGGGTGCATTGTAATTTATTCAGTTCACAACAAAACACTACTCAAACTTATGCTTTCAAATTACACTCTTTTTTTTCTTTCTATACACCAACACTATTGTGATTATTATTAACAACACTAATGCCATCATTATGAAAAACATCATTATCCTTAAAGTCATCGTCTTGGCAACAATTTCAAATTACAATGATTATGTTAATCTAGATATTATGTTGGCATTTATAATAAAATAAAGTAAAGTATCCTTTTTCTAATTCTAAAGTATGTATGTATATAAGTTTATATAAATATTATCCATATGTTTGTATGTATATGCTCATGTACACAATAAATTTATGCTTGAAAAGTATCAGTGAATGAACCAGCTTTGATTGCTTCATAATTGATGAAACTATGGCAACTGACAAGCTGCTGTTTGTTGTATATTATTTGATATTTTGCCGTATTTTATGTTACAATAGAATTTGTTTTTCTTTTTTTATTTTTTTTTTGTTTTTTTGTTTCTGTTGATTTGAAATGCTACATCCTGTGTCTTTTCCCATAATGTAATTTGAGATAATTTCACTTAAGAAGTGGTCAACATGTAAATTAACATTTTAAGTGTGAAATATTTTGGTAAAGTTAACTAAGAGGATAAATTCCTGCACACACGTGCACATATGTACTTAATTGTTGAAAAGAAGGTGTTGACAAATGTGGGTTCATTGCGCAAATTATTAAGAAATCTTGTTATCTGAGACTCTGGTTGTATTAAAAATGTTTTTTTTTTTTTTGTTGTAAATTTTCTAGGTGGGCACAAAACAAAAGAAAAAAATGTAGAGAAAAATCTATATTCTTGCTTTGTTTTACTTAAGCTGCCTTACAATTATAAGAGAAGGAGATTTTCTTTAAGGTCCTTTGGTCCTTGTTTTTCAACTCAATTATATGTTTATTTTTTATTTTTTTATTATTTTTTTTCTAGGAACCACACACGATATTTTATTTTGCCAGCTACAAAAAATATCGTTTTTTTTATTTTTCTATTTTGATTTTTACAGAGTCGTCTCTATGTCTCGTTTTCTAGTACATGAGCACACCATCTCGACATTCATACCATCTAGTAAACACATATGAAACAGTATATTTACTTTGGCGTTTAATATTTCTTAAACAGTAATATGCTGCACAGTGGAACATTTTGTATTAATTTTAATTTTTGTGCCATAAATGAAAAAAAAAAATCATTCCAATTTATTGAAATTGTGTACATAAAATAATTTTCTGCGGAAAAGCACAGAACAGAGGGAGTTCTGTAACTTACTTACTTACTTACTTACTGGGTATGACCGGGGAAGAACGCTGAAAAACTTGGGGATCCCCAGTCAATGTATTTTCAAGCTTATAGCAATATACTTTATATGGGACATTAGATGATCCGTAAATATTATGAAAGGTTAGGTCTGCAGTTTAAACGGCAATACAGGTATTGCGCGAATACTTCTAAGAGAAAGACTAATTTTCTATTTAATTTCTTAGGTCTGGCAGTCAAACGTTTAAGGGTTTTTGGAGATGCTGTTTGTTATTAGCTTAGCGCAGTGCGCAAGCCTGACCTCACTCATCCTACTCCACTTTATAGGCAGCTTTGGTTGGCTGTGTTCCTTTTTTCTGCTTACATGAGTTAGTAGTCGTCGTGGTCTAGTGTGTTGGCTTACTAAGGCATGAGCCCTGGGTTCGACACCCAGCTCCGACATCTTCAAAAAAAGAAATATGAAAAAAATATTTCTTTCGGCGACTACCTCTCAGCAGTCTTCTGGTAAACGCTCTGAGAGTAATTAATTGCCATGAACAAGCTTCTCAAGTCTGTCGTTCGGAGTCGATATTAAACTGTAGGTCCCAGTACTCATGGATAAAAATTTACGCACACAACATGAGTGCTGCAAGAAGCTAGGCCGTAATCCTGACACAGGGTTGTAAAGGCCAGTTATACTTATATGTATGTATGTACATGAGTTAGTGTGGCCCGTTAATGGTATCAACACCGCGTTTTGTTCTCATTGTAGTTGATCACGTTTTTGGGTCGAGTATTCATCTGACCTCCCTGCCTAAAGAAAAAGTTAAAAGAGCGCCACAAACTTTGACTTCTAATGTTTACTTCTATGTAAATAACAAAATACAGAAACTTTATTAAAATCGTTGACCCAAAAACAATGTTTGTTTTCGAGACATGTAGCGGCCTTTTCAAAAAAAAAAAGTGTACTAATGTGCTTCAGTCGGATTGTGTTAGATTCTTAGTTTTAAGAAAATTTGACATAGTTTTTCATTTTTGTGTTTTTCATTTATTTGCTTAACAACCTGCTCACCCTCTGTAACCTTTTTAACCCAGTGTGTGTTATATGTTTTATTATTATTTTTATTTTTTTTTTGATATTTTATTTGTGCAAATTATTTTTTGTTAACTTTGGCATTTCTTTTCTATTCATCTGCACTTGTAAATAAAGTGCAAAATTAAATGAATTGAAAGAGAAATGACAGACAAATATACAACAAGAACAAGAAGAAGAACAAATAATAATAATATCTGTATTATAAAAGCCAAAGAAAAGGGGTTATATGTTTTCAAGTTCTCTTTGCATTGTTTGATTTTCTATTTTTAATAAAACATCATAAATTTTGTGGGTAACAAATTGCTTCTATCAATTAAAATATCATAAATATTTGACAAAACATAAATAATATTCTTATATAGGAGTACGAATATGAACATGTATCTAAATAAAAGTTAAACTTTTTAATTAAAGTGTCAAGAAGGCATACAATATGTACGAGTATGAACATTTTACTAAAAATATTTTAACAAAAAAATAATTTATTTTATTGCTACAATTTTGTTTTGTTTATTCATTTATTTCTTGATATAATTGTTTCACAACACAACAATGTTTGTATCTTATAGAGGATCACAAAAAAATTATTATTAAAAATAAATATGAATATGAAAATGAAAATACGCCATTTCTCAATATAAGGGGAGAAATATATTCATAAAATAATTTCTGAAAAGAAAATAAAAAAAATCAGAGTGGGCAAACAAACAAAACATTTCGCAAACGTTTTCACAAAGTCATCAACTTTTCAAATTATTTTTAAGTGTTTTGTACATGATCAAAACTAAAACAAATACTTTTTAAATGAGATAGAGCACACACAAAATAATTCGCTTTTCGCTTGCTTTGATATTCCGTTATCTTCGTATAATTGCGTACAAAATAAAAGGGGAAACATTTAGTTCTTTTTCTGAATAAAATTTAAATCATAATTAAAATGTTTACTGCTTTGCTAAAAATCTTGATTCATTTAGGTTTGTAAGTGTGCATATATAATATTTTAGGGAGTTATACATAATAAGCATATCAATTAGCAAAGATTTGCAAACGTATTTTCTTCAAACTTTTTAATTTTGTTCTCATTCATTTTATTTCTACCTACGCACATTTGAGTTAGTGTATATGTTGTGCTCAAAACAAAAACAATATACAAAACAAAATGGGACAATCGCTCTCATTGTTTTTGTTTTGTTTTTGTTTTACTCATTGAAAAGAACAAAACAAAATGAAATTAAAAATTCTGGAATTTGAATACAACAAAAGCTAAAGAAGGCTTTAGACAATCCAATAAATCGTTCGTTATATTAGAGTTTTCTGTAGAAGAATTCTAATCTGAGGCCTTATTCTGTAACTCTTCTAAGCTATAACTTTATCGCTAAAAATTTACAAACTTGATTTAGGACTTTTTGGCTACGAAAACAATTCTTGAACGCTTATTGTAATTTAAAAACTTCATACCTATTAGCTTTAAACTTCTTTATTTTATATATTCTAACGCCCAGCCTGTTTCAAAAACCTAAAATTTTAGCATTTTAGCTTAAGAGAATTACAGAATAAGGCCCCTGGTAGTCTAAATACAATATGCAAACGAAATATTCGAAAAATTCTCTAAAATGGTTTAAAATATTAAATATTATTATTGATATTATTTCTCTTCAAATGATCTATACATTTATAGTTATGAACCAAAAAAGATTTTCATAACTTTTTGTAAAAATACAACCAAAATTCGGCAGATGTTACAATGTTTGGGCTTATTTATTTATCCACGTCTCTTTGGGTGTAGTATGCCAATTTCTGATAGCCTATAAATACAAATTACCTGCACAATTTTTTTGCAGTACCTCTCATACAAAGAAAATATTAATTTCTGTATAATTATATTGAAATCAGTTAAAGCAAAATTTTTTTAATTTAGTGCTTATGAGTAATAAAATATCAATACAAATCATCAGTCAATATGTGAGCAAAGTCGGCTTTTTGAAAGTTGCTTTCTCCATATTTATTCGTTTTAAATATTTTTATTTAATTTAAATGTGAGTACGGAAGCACCGAGCCGAGGTCTAGCAATAACTCGGTACTTGTAGTCGCCGTGGTCTAGTGGTTAGTGTGTTGGCTTACTAAGACGATAGTGCCGGGTTCAAATCTCAGCACCGACATATTGATACTATGATTTTTTATTAATGTTGAAATAATTTTATATATCCCTAATTCACTTATTTGTTTCCTTAAGAATGCGATAACAGCAATGCTATCACGTTTAATATCGTATATTGCAATCATGCAATTGTCATGCCAAGTTATGCCGTTCAAATATGTTCAACAATGTGTCTACGCTATTAACTAGTTTTTTATACCCAAAGAAACGAGAGGTTTGTAACTTTACTTACTTCCCATTTTAATTACCAATTACCCAAAAGCTGATTGATTTTATACGGTGTTGCCCCATTATTGTAATTTAAGCATGAAAAAAACTACAGTCGTCGGCTGTCGCTAAAGTGTAGTGAATCATATAATCGTTACTCCAAACAATAAAAATTGTAGACTTCTTTTGCTTATACCGTATTGTTAAAACAACAGCTTAGCCGGTTTTTAATAATATACTAAGACACTATGATGACTTGGCATGACACTGTCTTTGAGACGACATGACATATCATAGCATGCCTTTTTTAAATAACATTCTTACACATAGTGTTACGTTTTGAAATACTTTAATACATACATACAAAATCAATTAAAGATGTATTTGAATTACTGACAATTTTAAAAATTTCAGTTTAATTTCAATAACACCCGACTTAAAAAGAATCTAAGAATCAATAAAACTTTAAAAGATTCTATATACCTTTTGGAGCAACACTTTAAAGGAATTTATAATAATTTGATAAATTATTTTCTAAATAATTCACATTTTTAAAAGTGCTTAGTTAGGGTTAGTTTTTATTTGTATTAAATTGAATTTCTTTCTTTTGTTTTCTCCCCCAAAAATAGCTCAAACAATTCATTTTACAAATTGATTGCTTATCGAATACAGTGACAGAATAAAGAATATAATTCATTTTGTTAAAAATAACAACCACAGTAATAATGTCTTTTTGAATTTTTAATGAAACCCAATAAAATTAATATCGTTACACTGATGTTATAAATTCAAGCATTTATTGGTTCTTGCTTTAAAAACAGCTTTAAGTATATGAAAGAGAGGGAAAGAGAGAGATAAAAATAGAGATTTAGGAAGTAAAGACAACTACATGTATGTTGGCTTCTTTTTAGTTTTCTTAAATTCTTTACAAACAGAAGGAAAAACCACATTATGTGTTGAATATAGCAACAGCAGGATAATGGTTTTTGATTAACATGAAAATTCAATTACATTTTGTTCTGTCAGTGTAATCAAAAAAGCTATAATAAGAAAAAATCTTTAAAAAAAAATAAAAAAATAAAAAATAAATTGAAAAAAGTAAGAATTTTAAATACAGGAAAAGAATCTTAAAAAGAAAGAAAGAAAACGATATTTTTAAACAAGATTTCTAAAAATGAACAAAATTTTAACAGCTTTTGAAGTAAAGCAAAGAATTATAAAGAGAATATTTTATAACGGTTTAGGACTTTACAATTTTGTTTTTTTTTATTATTATTTTTATTATATTCTTTTTTTAAATAAATTTTTGTCATTTTTATCCTTATCAATAGAAATGAATGGCAGTATTCTTTTTTTAGTATTAATAAAAACAGCGAAAACTTGGTAGGAGAGGTGGTACGAACGGTACTTTTGACATTTTTCAACTTTCAATCTCTCTGTTTTCTTTAAAGCAGACGTTAAAATCATGCCACAACAGTCTTTCAAACAGCAGCATCCTTATGTTTGTCAAAAACAGTAAACCACGTTTAAAACTAACTCGTGCGCATCACACAATTTAGTTCGTAGGAAACCTATTTCATTATAACGATTGTAGAAAAATTAAAATTTTTATTTTGACATTTTTTCTCTTTTACTTTTTTATTAGAATATCTGACTAGTTTTGCCTAATTTGTATATAAGGATTCTGTGAATTTTGTTAATTAAATTTTTAAACATTTGAAGTTTGTGACAAACATATGACAGTGTTCCTTATAAGCATAGTAAATAGTATAGATAATCAATATAAAATTATTGAGACTATGAAACAGCAATTCGTCATAAACTTATTTTACTGTACTTCTTACGCATGCACTTGTCTATAGGAATATGAATACATATGGTTTGGGAAATGACAATTTTACGCACGTAGACATGATGACGACTTATAAGCCTTGAACACACAGAAGAAAAAAAAAAAACGCAATGACACACACAAAGCAAATATTAAAAATAAAAAACAACAGCAGCCACAATATCCTTAAAATATATGCACATACGGTTAAAGTAAAAAGTACACAAGTATGTTTTGATCTCAATGATAAAAAAGAACAACAACAAAAAATTTTTAAACCAGGATTAGAAGAAATTTTTGTTAGACTATGTTCAACATTATTTCGTTTTCTATACATATGTCCTCATTGCCTCTCCATTGTATTATTCCCTTTACATTAATAGGATTATACTTAATAGGACGCCGATCATTAAACTTTTTTTTGCCAAAAGAAATTGTACCGTCATTTCAGCTTATTTCTTTTCCACACAGTTTTTTAGTATGGCGCTATGATCCGGTACCCAAATAAAGCCGGATTCGAAATGTTCCGCAATCACCTTGTGTGGCAGTGGCATTACAACAGCATTACCCCTATTATTTTTATTAATTTTTTTAATCTTTGTTTTGGAGTGCTGTTAATAACTTTGCGACAATTTTAAAAAATGATATTCTGTATTGGAAAAATTATGCCTCACTTCCTTTGGCTTTAAAGATGTCCTAAGGATTTCAGTAAAAATTAAGTCCAGTAACTAACTTGGTCTACGTAGTCTAGTATGTAGTGTGCTGGCTCACTACACCACAACTCCCATCTTAATGGAAAAAAATATGAAAAAAATATTTTCTTCGATGATCACATCTTAGCAGTCTTCTGGAAAAAGCTCTGAGAGTAACTGAGTGACGTGAACAAGCTTTGGAAGTCTGTCGTTCGGAGTCGAAGTTAAACTGTAGATCCGGGTACTAATGGATAAAAATTGATGCATGATGATATAATTTTGAAAAAGGGTGCTAATGGTCAACTATTGTATGTATGCCTGTAATTTGGTCTATCCAGTGAAGAAATTACATTTACACTTGAACCTGTTTTTATGCGGTTACTTGGGACCGCACAAAAAAAAAAACAAATAAACTGGTTAGTTAAGGAAATACGAAAGTCAGTTTAAACAAAGTCAAAGCTCAAGCTAGTCTTGATTTTTAATAATATATCTTTATGACGAATATTAAATAAGTTTTGAAGATTAATAAAAATATTTCCGTCGAGTCAACAAATAATAATACATGCACCATATCTACTAAAGTAACCAGTTTATGTGAACAATTTTATCCCTGACTGTATGTAACATTGTTATTGGTATTTTTCCTTAAAGTTATTAAACTGTTATTTGTTAATAAACAGAAAACAACAACAACAAAAAATAAGTTAAAAAAAAATCCACAAGTCGCATAAAAATAAGCGCACAAATCTAGACCGCACAAAACAACACCGCATAAAAACAGATTCAAATATACTGAAAAACAACCTGAAGCCTATTTTCCATAGTAGTGCTGACAAGGTATTGAGTAATGGGTACCGAGTATCGAGTATTTGTATTAATGTTTGGATACTCAATTCCTAAAAGTAACTACTCAATACTTTAAGAGTTGTATTTTTTCTTCGAAATTGTATAGAAAGTTACAATTTTAACGGTCAAAAAAATGTCTGTCTAAAACCACAATACTTTATTAAATTATATTCTCTTAAAAATAAAATCCGTTAAAAGTATTGAGTAGTATTGGGTAACCAAATGAAAGTACTCAATACTATCGAGTAATGAAAAGTACCAGAATTTAACAGCACTACTCCATAGTATGACCGCTTATCTGTGTTTTTGAGAAATCGTATTTGTTTATTTTTATCTCAAGGCTCAAAAGAAGATTATTTCATTAGCTAATACATAGGGATCTGACAAAAATGAAACGGTTTTTTTTTTGTGATCGTCACCGAACTGCTCATATTGATGTGCCACATTCTATGTCAGCAGACCCAATTTAGTTTCTTTTAACGAGAGAGTATAAAATATTTTTTGCACAAAACATACGATTTTTTTTTTGGCTTCATTGCAAGTTTTCTTACTTCTGACTTTGTATGGATCTTCTAAACCAAATTTTTACTTCACTTTTATAAATTTCAACGAAATAATAAAAAAATTTTTTCAACAAAAATTAAATTACGCATTTTTATAACAAAGTTAACAACAGGTTTTATAATTTGTGAAAAAATAATGTTATAAAAAAACTCAAAAATAAATAATTGAAATAAAATTGTAAAAATTTTATAATTAAAGAAATATATGTACGTGCACCTTTAATTTGTTTCATATGTGTATGTGTTGACTACAAAATTCTATGTAGATTTTCACTGAAGAATTTATTTTGAATGGCTCATTATTTATTCTTTTTTATTTATTTTTCTGTATCATCTCTCTCTCTTTCTTGCCCTTAGTAAGCTTAAAAAAATTGCCTAAAAATTTTTCATTATTTACAGTAACACTTATACTGGCATGTATATGTAATACATTTTTTTGAGAGAAATTTCATTCACGTGTATGTATTTTTATAACATAACACTGGTTAACAAAAAAGTACTATTTTCGTGTAGCATGAACATATTTTATTTTAATATATACATCACCATCATATGGATAGTATTTCAAAACATAGAAGGTGAAATATTTGCGCCTATCCAGTAAGAACATGTACGAATAGTCTTGTTATTCAAAAGGAAACCCATAATATATGGTCTTTACATAACTTAATAACTAATGGCATCAAATTTCTTTGCTGAGCTTTACAAGTAATGTCACCATAATTGTAACAAAACACGTCAGCATCAGTCTTACACTTTCTTGACAAGCACTTCAATTAGAAGAAAAAACTGTATATGAAAATTAAACTTAAAACTAGTTAATCCTCAATGTTTATGTCTACACGTGATTCATTAAAATAAATGCTGAATAGGTAAAAAAAAAAAAAAAAAATACAGTGTAGCTTACACGGTTTCTTACAGTACAAATCTGCTTTTGTTTTTATTATTTCTTCCTTTTTTGTTAAATTAAAAGCTTTAAGTAAGACAACGTAGGCTCATACACAAAAGGTTGAGCTGATCTAATTGGCACATACATACATAAATAAATATGTACATTCGGACAAACTGGATGTAAGCAATTTGAAAAATAAAACACATTTTGGAAATGTTTGAATTTTCTTCAATATGAGGTGTCATATAACCAATTAAATACAATGAAATGAAAGTAGTTGTACGAAGGCGGAACCGAAACTAGCCGATCTAAGGTGTAGATGGTGGCATTAGTTTGAGAAAAAAATAACTTTTGTAAAATAAAACATATGTACATAAGTATCTATAAGTATATGTTTTATGTTTCATGACGTCACGTTGTTTAGTATAATTTTTTCTGTATATTTTTTTTTTGTGAAGTCTAAGCCTTTACATTAAAGTTATTAAAATATCAGAAATTGTTCAATTCAATGCCTCAGTTCAACGAATCCTAAAACGAATCGAGATAGATTCTCAAGGAGTCTGCTCCTTAGATTACGCTTATAAAATATTGGGAATCACAATTTAAGCGAGATAGTACTGAAGATGCGTAAGTTACGTGACACTCGAAACAGTGTTATACGCTGCATATCGATGCAAAATTTGATAATGAGAAAGCTGTGCATAAACAAAATTGTTGCCGGTGTCGTGAAGTTGTCTTATTCGAGTGTTTATCGATGTTTCAACGTAATAAAGTCGAGTATTTGCATTGATTCGTGACCCTGGATAAAAAATGGCTGCATCATCCAAGACAAAGAAAATGGAAGTATAGTTTTCCAAGATATCGAATACAATTTCATCAGAAAGCACCTGCGTTGAGTAAGTATCATAAATTACAAGTACTAGCGAGTAGTATAACAACAACAAAAAAGCGAATGATCAGGAGAAAAGCGCCACCTATTGGGAACTAGCAGATAACAGCTAAACCTACTTAGCGAAAACACTCACCACACAATAAACATGCAATTGCTGTTGATCATTCAAGAGTGAAGGTATAACACTAGCCTTTTAATGATCAATTCATAGCAATTTGTCTCATTCCTAAGGCTCTTAATAGTAATATAAGAAAAACAAAAATATATGTTCTGTTCTTATAATGTACTGTCCTTTCCAAAAATATAAGCCACTGAGTATTGGGCCAAAAAAAGAAAAAAAAAAACCTATTGCCACGTTAAGTGATGAAATTTAAGAAAAAATTTCCATTTGGCAAAAAAGGAATCCTTGTTTCTATAAGATAACTATTGCTCTATCACGCATCTTATTTGCCAAAATTAGCATCCTTGGAATTATTTTCTATTTCCAAGAACAGAAAACTTGGTTTGTTGGTAAAAGATTTGTCAACTATTAATAACATATAGGTTGCGGTTAATGGCTGTTTTTAGAACTGAGATAGGGAATTTCTGACAACTTGCTAGTGTTTTCTTTGTTATGTCAGCCAATTTTGGAAATATCTTGTTATTGTTTTGTGTTCATTTTTGGAATATGAAAAATTTTCATTAAAATTTAATAGAATTTAGTTTCTGCGTTTTAAGACGAAACAAAATTTAAATTTATAAAAAAAATTGAAACATTAAATTTATACTAAATAAGTTTTTAAAACGAAAAACATAATAAAGAAAAGAAAAATAATTGTTTAGTAGCTCAAGGACATTTAAAAAAAATTGCTCAAATATGACAGTAATAGTTTAAAAATTAGATTTTTTTTTTCAAGTGGCACAGCAGTTTTAAGTAATTTTTCATTTTTCTTATTTATGTCTATATAGAAAATATTTGTCTTTTTTAATCACACATGTCCTGCTGGTTTTATAATAAAATTGTTTATGTTTTTCCCAAACACACTTATTCATGTACATATACGAGAGGGCTCTGTTAGAAAAACAAAACACAACTAAAAAATATGTCAAACGGTCAAATAATTTGGTCTGCCAACAAAATTCTTGTAATAATAAAGGAAACCCTAGAGGAATATTAGTTAAAAATAGAATTATAGTTTCGAAATGATTGCTGTCTCTCTCACTTTATCTCTCTTTCTCTAGCCACAACTCATATTAGAATTGTATGTGTAGCACAATCAAATGTGTGAATTCAGCAATTTGGGTCTATTATGTTTGTGTTATGCCATTTACTATCGTCTTAACACATTAACAGAAGCAACAGGATTATACCAAATGTTAAATAACATATAAATGCTTAAATTTCAATTAGTTTTAGGAAATACTTAGAAATTCATAATAAGTAGGCATGCAATTGACAACAATACTAAGAGTAAGCAAATATTAATAAAAACATGTATTAAACATATAAGTGATTTAATTATAAAAATAAAAAAATAAATTCATTTTGCCCTCTCCACACAAAGCAGTATCAAATTATTGAAATAAAATATATATGATTTCTATTTTCTTAAACACAAACTCAGCGCGTGTATAGCCACAGCAGTTGAAAACAGTGTTACTATACCAACCAAAAACAGAACAAAATAAAAAATGTTTTCTTACAATGTAGCAGATCAAACGGAAGTACCGGCTTTATTGTACGACATAATATTAAGAAAAAATTTTCCGTATTTGGTTTTAATTCACAACAACACCTAATTAATTTTAAATTAAATTTCGGTTAATTGCTAAAAATAATTCAATTATATCTATATGTATGTACTCGTATATGCATGCCTAATTGATGATTGAGGTACATAAAACGAATGATGACTATTACCACGAATGAAATAAAAATACGTATTATTTTCCATAACTAAATTTGGTTTTAAGCAAATCTATGTAAGTACATTTACATATATACTTACATACATACATACATGCATAGATATTAAAACTTTAAGAAACACACCCTCAGAATACATATCAATGAGCACACAGATAGAAATTTGCATAAATTAATAAATAAATATGGCACTTATATCACAGACTCAATGATAAGATTTTTAATACCCTTACGGTATAGATTTAAAACTCAAATTTGTAGGTTCACACAACAAAATATATACAAGAATGTATCAAGAAGTTGTTCGAAAATTTAACGGTTGGAGAACAGGCTATCATCCTCCACTATAATTTATTTATATGGAAAAACAATTTTGATTCTGCTGCAAATATTAATAATATTCTTTAAAAGTAATCCCTCAGTTTATATAAGAATATGTGGTTCATATACATAATTGCTCATGAATAATGTTCACGTGGTTTATTTTGTTTAGCAAATAAACGAGTAGGAACACAAAGTTTATTAATTATTTAAGGAATATTGAATTTTATTACTTACAACTACATTTATAATTCAACCAACAAAAAATATGGTCAGTTCAAATGTTTAAACCTGATTTTATTTTATTTTTTAGGTTATAGTTTACTTGCAATTTATCTGTATGATAACATCCTACCTTCAACTATCGATAAGTTGTAACAGTAGGCTTAAGAAGGTTAAAAAATTTTTAATTTTATCCAAAGAGTAATGTTTTGTCCCATTTTATATCTGCAATAACAAATAAATATCAAGGCTTTGAATGCATGTAATAGCACTCGTATTTCTAGTTTGGATTTCCAACAAAATTTTGCTATTACAACAGTAAATTTTTTATTTTTGTTACAATGCAGATGTAAAAAATTTTAATTAATTCGTAATTTATATTTCAATAAATTGTTTAATTGATTCAATTAAATTATTGATAATTATTTTTATTTTGTTTTCAACGAATTTAAAATTTTAATGAAATTTTTCATTAATTATTTGTATAAGTATATTCCAACTAAGATTAGTCATACATATCATTGTGTGACAAAACAAAATTAACTTCTTTAAATTTAAGATTTTAATTTAATTAAATTTTTCCATTGATATTATCAAAACGTTATGTAATTAAAAGTATCGAATTTTCGTGCTATACATACATACATAACTAATATAGCATACGTGCTATATTAGTTAAAAATTTAATAAAACTGCATATATTTTATTTAATTTTTAAATTTTTTAGGAAATATGTTTGAAAGAGTTGGATTAAAAATTTGATAAAAATAATGCCTTTATATTTGATTTTTAAATCTGTATCGTAGAATATTATTTGCGTCTGAAAATATTGTAACTTTTAAGAGCTGGCAATTTAAGTAAACATTTTTTAAGTTTTGTGAAGTTAATAGAGATGATACTGATACCAAAAAAAAAATAGTTGTGAAGTGATTTGCTCGTTTGCAATCTAATAATTTTGATGTTAGAAGGCTGCAACTAATGGTTGATGTACTAATCACTAACAAAAATTCACTGAAATAATGGAAAACATTGCATTAAAAAATTAAAAAAAATTTTAAGCTTCACAAACGGTGACGAAGACCGAACTGATGCCAAGAAAGTGTATCTAGAAGGGAATTGTTAATAATGCGCTGTTCAATTGATTTATTTTGATTGATTGTACTGTTACCAATTCAATTCTATTAGAAAATCTAGAATGACCACATAACATTATATTTGAACATTCTTGACGTAAGTTTATGTATGTATATGCATCCACAGTATTGTCAATGACTTGGGTTTTCACTTTATCACTCTTTTCGATCACATCCGAATTGTTTTAATTTAAAGTCAATCTAAATTCCGTAGAGACCTGCCATTGAATCACTTTCTTTTTTAGAAAACTCATAAGCTCTATACAGAAAAAAAGGGTTGTCTCTATCTTATCCCCTTTTAAATATAAAACAATATGATTCATTAATGGTCTAATTTGTAACTGAAATTTTACAAACACCCCATTGCATATGTGCGAAATCTTCAGAATTCAACAAAAGCCTTCGTCCCATGGGTTTAGACCAAAATTTGTCATTACCCTTCAGGAAAGCAGAAAACCTAGTGGAGATAATTTAATTCGCACAACTAAATCAAACTTAATTTCACAAAAAAAAATTTTATTTCTACAAGGTCATGGTTAAGATCGTCATCTACTTGAAACTACAGCTGGTCCAGATTATTATCATTAATATTTGCCAACAGTAAAAAAATAACTATAATTCAACAAGAATTTAAGGATAGTTCCGGCTTTAGATTCGAAGCAAGAGTTCAACCAGTGATGTTACTAGTATGGACACCACACCAAACAATATCTGGATGTAATGGAGTCTGAAAAGTCTGTTTCGTCTTGTAATGTAAAAATGGGCCCCAACACGATTTTTTATTTTCAATCTAAATTTAAATGATTTTCAAAGTAAATTTTTAAAACGTTGATACACTGAGAATATTGAAATATAAGCTCAGCATGAGAGTTCATTGGACAGTAGTTAACCTTTTTGTATTTTATATCGGGCTTAAAATAGAAATCAACTGTCATATGTGGTCAATTTTCTAAAAACTTAATTTAAATGTAAATTTTATAAAAATATTGTATATTCCATATTGACAAAGCGTAAAGTCTGATGAATTGTTCCACAAAAAATATTTAACAGAGCATAACAAACTCTTAAAACTTCTAACACTTTTTATTTCTTTCCTTTCAATAAAATTTACTTAATAATCTCATAGAACAAAAGTACTTTTTCTAGGTATTTGGATAAAGTGTTTATCTATTCAGGATAACTTTAATCACATCAACTACATATTTTATTTGCTCAGATATTTTTCTCACATCTTTTCTTTTTAACTTTTAGTAAAATAAGCTTTTCTTTGGGTAGGTTTGGATATAATAAGAAATAAAAATGTGGGATTGATACGAAACTTTTTTATAAATTGATTTTTTAAGCAAATATGGGACAAAAGATAACTGGCAAGTGTTGTTAATCAAAACAACACTAATCTTTTTTATTTGTTAAACACCAATAAATTCTTGAGTTTTAGGTAAAACAGTGGTTTTTAGATTTTCTTATTTCTTGAAATTACTTCAGTGTAAACTCATTTCAGGTTTCTATGGAGTGGATTCTGTAATGTGTGGTCTCTTTTTAAAAGATATATTGGATAATAAGTGTGTATTTGACATCTTGAAAAAAGAAAGGAAATATAAAAAGAAATATTTCTTTCGGAGACTGAACCAGTTTCTTAAGTCTGTCGATCGGAGTCGACACCAGAGCCAAAAAACCTCTATGAAAGTAGAAAGAAGACACTGGTATTCTTGTTTTGAAGACGCGTATTTTTTTTTTTTTTTTCTAATAAAAATGATGCAAAAAACGTATTTTCGATTTGTTATCAGTTACAGCATTCCTTAATTCTTCCGACGAATCATCTATTTCATCGATTACAAGGTCACTTTCAATAGTGCCACTGTTGAGTTCCCTATACCTGCAGCGTCCCAAGTCATTTGTTAACCAATGGAGTTAAAAGCAGGATGAAAAAATTCAAAAAAAAAAATATATAAGGAGTTCACACGAAATTCTATGCAAGTATTAAAAAAAAATCTGGTAAGCTGATAAAACCAAACAGGGAATCATGAAAGCATTGGTAACTACAACTGGCAAATAAGCAATTGAAGTTTGAAGATGCTACATACACGTTGGAAGCGTTTTTAACTCGACTGTTATTCAGAACTAGAAACCTGCCGTTTCAGTAGCTAGATAAGTATTACCGTGATTTACAGAAGGAGTTTAAGAAACTGAAAGTTTACATACAAGCCGCTTTGAAAATGATTTTAATAGTTGGCTAGTATTTAATTGTTTTGCTAAAACTAAAATAATCAGTCAAAACCGGTATTGAACCTGTTATTCATTCAAATATTTTGTAGTTTTTTATTAGAAAGATAATTTGATTTCTAATAATAAGTATTTTTTTTTTTCTTTTTTTTTGTTGCTTTCTTTGACTTACCGATTTGTGGCACATCATATTGCCTTTGTCCACGCGCTGTGCGCAACATTAGCTGCGAGGCTAAACTATGAGGTGATGATACGCCCGCCGATGATGCTAAACTGGCTGGCGTTAGACCCGATCTTTTATGATTAGGATGTTGTAGTAGTTCGGGTTTCAATTCATTATTATTCACTGAACTTGTTGATGCGGATGAATTTTTCTTGTTGCTGTTGCGGTTATTTTCGTTCTCGTGTAAATTTAGATTTTGTTGTTGCTGTTGTTGTGCGATATCATGTTTGCCATTAACTCGAGTAGTGGCTGTGGCCTCAGAATTGGCCAAAGCCAATTTATTACTGCTTAAGCCTTTGAAATGATGCAGAGATGGTTGTTGTAGATCTTGTGTTTTGGCATTTTTCTGTCCGAATATATTGCGCGCCAGTTGTTCTTTTTGTTGATTACGTTTGCGCAACCATTTCTGTTGCATGCGTATGTTGTTGCGATATTTTGTATTGAATTGTTGCTGAGCCTGTTGTTGTTGTTGTTGCTGTTGGTGCTGCAGTTGCTGCTGCTGCTGCTGATGTTGGTGGTGATTATTAAGATTTTGTAGTTTTTGTTCTTTTTCTAAGAATTCTTGCACTACTTGCTTGGTATCATCCATAGGTTCATGATTTTGATAGCCGGCATGATGTGTTTGTGTATGTCTTAAACCAGGAAATTGTGGAATTTGCATATGTTGTGCTTGTGGATAATGATGCTGCATTCGTTCCTTATTTTCCTCAGCCATTAATTCCTCCAAATAGGCGTAGCCGTCCATATCTGGAAACATATCCTCTTCCATATCATTGACCGGCTCTAATTCCATGAAGTCATCCAAATCTAAATTATGAGGATTTTCAAATTCTCTTTCCCTATCCATGGGCTGTACCTCACGACCATATTCGTATTTGGTGGCAGGCCTAAACGAATCAAAACTACCACCTGTGTCATAATCCTCTTCAGCAGCCATGGGCTGTTTTACTACATTGCCAAACATGATATTACGAGCCTGTTGACTCAGCCAAGCTGAGTATTCCGAGTCCATATCCTCGGCAGGATGCATTTTAATGCGTCCCGTAATTATAGGTCGGCCATGGTAACCAATGGATTCCTCTGCTGTTTGCTTAGCCAGCCCCATAACCATTAAACGTTCTCTCTCCAATTGAGCCAAATCGGCCAATTCTTCATTTAAACGATTGTTTGAGGTTTTAAAGGCATGCGAGGAGGGTTTATTAAATTGCATTTGCCCATTGGAGACTGAGTTGGGAACAGAACCCACATTTATGCCAACTCCTGTTCCAATACTACCACCAACACCGCCCACACCACCACCACCGGACGTACTTGAACCCGTCAGGTGTAGAGCATAAAGACCAGTATTGACCAGCAGTACACAGACAAGGGTCTGTAGTAAAGAGAAAAACATTTTCTTTTTATTAAGTTTTTGTAAGTTTTCCGTAAGGAGTGGTATTTTTAAGGATTTCTTTAAGGACGCACTAATTTTGCAAAATATTTTGGTACAAGAGAAAAACTTGTCCTGTTTTTTTCTTCTTTTTCTCCTTTTTTTATTATTCTTGTTGTTTTATCTTCTATAACCTGGCTTGGCTTAGAAATTTAGGTGATATTTGAACAACGCTTTTTCATTATCTTTCTCTCTGGGTATTAAGATGTGTGATGTGAGTTTATGTTTGTGTGACAGAAATGGTTACAAAAGAAAAAGCAGAGCAAAGGAGATAACAATTGCTTGTTTAGTGTCTTTCTTCAGCTGGCAACAACACCTTTTTATTTAGAAATGGAAGGAAAATAAAAATCCTGTTGTTGTTGTGCACGTATCCAGAATAATTTGATATTTTGCCAATGGCGTTATTCAACAAACCAGTGAAAATAGAAAAACAAAAGCGGGCGACTGTTAGAGAGGGAGTATGTTTCTGTTGTTCAGTTGTTCAGTTGTTCTGTTGGCTTGTTGCTTCCGTTTAGCTGAGTTTTACTGTTTTTCTTATTACACTGCTCCGTCTTATTTGTCTAAAAACAAAAAACAAAAACAAACTGTTGTCGATTTTTTTTTTGTTTTCAACTCCTCTACTCTTATCCTGTTTTTGTTTCTCTTTTTTTATTTGTTGTTGTTAAGCTGGGGGTATTACACACAGTTTTGTTTTTGGTTTGTTTGTATGGATTTTATGTTGAGCAGTCTTCTATTTTTATTTTAGTTTTCTTTATTGTAGTAGTTTTTGTTGTTGTTGTAGTTATTTTGCAAGCTTATTTTCTTGTTGTTGTTGTAGAGTTAAGTATTCTTTTTTATTTCTTTTATTATGACTTTTATTTGTTATTTTTAATGTTCTTCCTCGTATTGTCTCTGTCTATTTGTCCGTCTGCCGGTATGGCTGATTGCTTTGCTTTTAATTTTTTTTTTTTTTCAGTTTGTTTGGCTTGTCTATTCTTCTCTGTTTTTCTTTTTTTTTTGCTACTTTTTTGTGGTCTTAAGCTATTGTCCTCTTTACGTTTCAAAATCAATAATCAATGTTATTTGTTATTTGTTTGTGTTTATTTGATTGGAGTTTTTCTTAAGCTTTCCCTTAAGACCTTTTAAATTTCCTGAACAAATTTTTCGTTGTTGTCCCCTTTTTTTTTTTTTTTTGCTTTTTGGAGAGGAAGTTTAAACAGTTTCACCAGCTATTGAGAGTGACAGCTTGCTAAGGTTTGGTAGTCTTATTCGTTGTTTTGGAAGATGTTTTTATTCTAAAATAATAGGCAGAATAATTATAGAACTTCTTTAGAAGCGTTCCTATGAAAATTTGTTTGTTTTTCTTTTATTTCAAAACTTTTTTCGTATGTCGAGAATTCGTTTTTGTATCTCTTCCTTTTAACCTTAAAAGAATTTCAATTATTTCGTAATTTTTTAATTAAAATTTAAATTTTGGGTTTCTTTAAGCAGTAGTTGTTTAGCATCTAACAGTTGTTTGAACGAATTCTCTGCTTGAACTGTACTACTTTACAATATTGCCAAAGAATTCTCTAGAATTGTGATTAAGGAGTGAAATTTATTTCAGTTGAATGCTGACACAGTTATTTCTTTCGTTGAACCCTTAAATACTGATTTTGGACAGAGTCTTATGAGCTTTCAAATACTGAATTTTGAATTCTCTTTTTTAATAATTATAATATAATAATAATTATTTTGAAGGATATTCCTTTTTAGGTTCTTAACTTGTTTAATTACTTAAAAGAATTTTGGGGTATATGTTCCAAGTTTTAAGAATTTGTCTTAAAGTTTTCAAATTTAAACCTTTAATTTTCTTTAGAAAACTTGCTTCTGAAGACTGTTTAAACCTTTTTCTTGTGTAAGTAGCCTGTAATACTCGTACTTTTTATTCAATATCTATGTATGTGTTCTATACCTTTGTATGTCTTTAAGAGTGTAGACTTTTTAAAATACTTCTTTTAGTGGTGTGTTACCAAAGCTTTGAAAGCTGGTTTTGTTTAGGGACTGGAGCCTATTAAGCTGTCTTTAATTTCAAGGTTTCCGCTGAAGGTTTAAAAAAAACTTTTTCAAAATCTTTATTTAGGCTTTCTGTTCAAGAATTTCGATATCAAATTTGTGTTCAAATCGAAACATTTTCATTTCACTATAGCTTATATGGAATCTGGCAATCGAATGGAATTTGGCATTCGTTGTAAATTTGTTGAAAGTGGCCAGAAAGGTTTTCCCGATTTTTTTTTTTTTATTTTTTTAATATTTAATATTCACGCAAAATTTTTAAATTTCACTTTTCAAACTTTTTCTTAATTTTTCTTGGTTTTTTTTTCAAGACTCTTTTAACACTCTTTGTTGGTGGTTTAATTTTGAATATCTAGTAAGATAAACACCGACGGTTAGTTTTTTTTTAAGCACTTTGTTAGGCCACTTTTTATTTTTGTAATTAATTTTCTATTTTCTTGACTTGTTTTCAAGAATTTCAATTCTTCTTTTTTTTTTTTTTTTTATTTTAAAAGCACTTAATGGTTGTGTTATAATTTTATTTATTTTTTAATATTCAGAAATATTATTAACAGGAACTTTTTGTGTTTTTAAAAAAAAAAGAGAGAAAAAAATATATTTCGTTTTCGTATTATTTAACAAGCAGAGCCCAAAAAACAGAATACCAACCAGTTGCTTGCATATGACTATTAAGATATTCTATATGAGTTCTCTGTTAAAGCCTTTTTCTTTCGCTTTTGTCGTCTTACTCTCTGACTCCTTTAGGATAATTTAGAAGAACACAATGTTTTCTTTACCTTTGATTAGAAGTTTTTCTTATGATGTCCTGTATTTTCTGTTCTGTCCTTTTGTTTTTTATTGCATTTATTTTTTGTTTCTCACTTGAGTTTATTTTTAGAATTTTTTTCTAATTCTCAGTGTATATTTTTAGGCGTTTTTCTTTAACAATTTAAATGAATTTTGTTTTCCGCTGTGCATTTGAGTTTCAGTTAGATAACTTGTTAATCCTTAAGAGTAATAATAATGTTAGAAGTGTTTGCTGTGTTTTTTTTCCTAATATTGTTATGGTAGTTGGTTTAACACTTTGAAAAGAAAGTTTAAAACTTTTTTATTTTTAAATTTTTAAAAAAATATAATTATTTTTAAAGGAACTTTTTTTTTATTAAGAAAAAAAATTTTTTTCAGAAATAATTCAACAGAAGTTGTTTAAAACACTTTTTAAAACCTAAAAAAACACACACACTTTATTTGTTAGCCTTTTTTAATAAGTTATTAATTTGTTTTAAGTTGTTTCTTACTTTCGCTTGCACAATTTTAAAACACTTTTTAATTTTTCACCTTTTTATATATATTTTTGTTTTAATTTGAAAGGCTGTTTTTTTTTTTAATTAATTTTTTAAATAATTTTTTTTATATTTTTGTATAACCGTTTTATGTTTGTTATTTTTCAAGTTACAAGAAAAATTGTCCTTCCTATCATATGAACCGACGAGCAAGGACTCGTCGTCTCAGCAGGTTTCGCCTGTTTGTCTACTGTAAAAATTCTCGCATTCGTTAAGTGCTGCTGCTACTTGTGCTGTTTTGTGTGCTGTGTTGGTTGCCTTTATAATGTCGTTATATTTACAGTCCTTTTTCCTTTTTCCCTTTTTTATTTAATTTTTTGTTGTTGTTTGTATGTGTGGTCTCGTATTATCCTTCGTTTTAACGTTACGTCTTTATTCTGCTGCAGCCTTTTAAATTGTTGTTGCTTTTAATACTGAACACAGTGTTCATTCACTGTCTAATTTGCTTTGCTAAAACGTAACTAGTTTCTTTACTCTAATGCTCTCTCTCTCTCGCTCTCTATTTCGTGCTGCAAATCTCTTTTTATATAGCATTTCAATTAGACTTTCGTCATACGTTTTATAATATAGAAAATTTCTTATTATACTCGACTCTTTTTAGTACAACCACTTGTTTACTGAAAACTTTACCTTTCTCTAAATCTGTACACTCTTTACTAAAATACCTACTCTTAAATTATTAATGTCTCTCTTAATAGTGATCTCCTGCCGCCCCTGCTTGAACACTGTCTAATAATTAGTGTTCAACAAGCCCATATGTTGTTTGTATGTAATAATTTTTTAGTACAGACATTAATTTGTGTTAGACACTATGAATTCATTTCTCTCTTGTTATTGTTTTCTTACATTTATATATATGTATATGTATATACAATACATTTATATGTAAGTATGTATGTATATATTTTTCTTTACGTTCTTATAATTGTTTTCCTTTATGCAAAGTAATGTTTATTTTGAATCCTTTTTCTTCAAGCTTTTTATATGTATTCAGTTCACACACTTACCAATTTACAACATAATTATTTAAATACCCTACACTTCAAATATGATGGTCCAAGACCCCTTTTTAATTACAGCATTCGACTTGAAAATATAATTTTAGTCGTACGGATTATGTGCCTATCCTACCGTAGTTAACATAAAATAATCTTCAACAAGCTATTACTTTAAATCTGAATGGAGAACGCATTTCGTTTTTTTTTTCTGTCATTGCTTTTACTTAAATTCCGAATTAAAAAAAATCATTTACGATGCCCTACTTAAATTTGCTTTAACAAACTGCAACAAATCAAGTAATAATCAGTCCATAATTGACTTCAGGTAAATGTTATTTTTGTATATTAAGTAGTTTTGAAAGTATACAAGTAAGTACACATGTAATGTAAATGTCCATTAGTAGAATTCATCAAAGACGCACATGTGCCAAGTAGATACTCTAGTACTCAGTCTCTTTCTTAGAGAGTTAACGTACTGGACTTCACATTAAGTCAGATAGACGAATATTAAAATCTTATCCTATTTTAGTTAGATGGTCTGCAACCAGTCCGATATGAAACAAGGTATCGATCGCCCTTTGTTAGATTTTCTTTCCCTAAATAATCTTCTTCAAAAACTCCTTGCAATTAAACAAAAAGGTTTGTGCTCCTTCAATGGCACTGTTAACATTATAGACTTGACATAAGCTTACCGTACTATCACTATCAAGCAGCATCAATTTATTCAGACGGTTCCATACTACATAAGTTGAAATCAAGTTTAAGAGAGCTGCTAAGAGCTTATTATGAGAAGAGTAGGCATCACAATGTCTAACACTCCTGAAAGTTACGCCATTGTTTCGCAATGTTAACACTGTTTGGAAAAACATATTAGATATTCTTCATATTCTGAGAAGGTTATTTGTTTCGGCAATGTCCTATATAAACCAGTAACTAAAGATCTTATGCTGGCGATTTAGAAGAGCTGGTCATCAACATAAAAATTGTTCGACTGTATCATCATAAGTCGAAAAATATTTCTTTCGGCGTCTACCTCCTAGCAGTATTTTGGCAAAAGCAGTTAGAGTAACTGATTGCCACGTACAAGCTACTCAAGTGTGTGGTGCGGAGTTGACATTAAACTGTAGATCCCGGTACTCATGGATAAAAATTGACACACACAACCCGGGTGTTGCGAGAAACTAGGCCGTAGCCCTAAAACAGGGTTGCAATTGCGTGGTATAGTGGTTAGAGCGCCCCCACAAAAACTCAAACGGCCCAGGTCAGATACCAGCAAAGGCGAAAAATGAAAGAGTTAGTATGCGGTTTTTTCAAAATTATAATTTAAAAATAAGAAGACCATCAACAAAGACCCCGCTCCCCGACATTCCACTCTATTGCAATTTCTAAAATTTTACAATATAAGCCTGTGTTTAACATGCTTAAAAGTAAAATTCTTTTAATTTTATTTGAATTATTAAAATATAAAACTAAAACAAAACGAAATCATGAGAAAATCATGGTTGTGATTTTTTCGTTTTACCAAACTTCATGGATTTCAGTGGTACCATCAACACAAGAAGCAGTATCAGGTTATACACAACATGCTTCGATTGTAATATCAAATACCCTTCAGAGTTTGTTCACGTTACAGAGCAGTCAATGTAAACAAAAGGTTGTTCACGTTAAGCGATATTGACGTTAGACGGCGTTCACTTTACCGCGAGTGCACTGAAGGAACTTTTTTAGTTATTAACTATTTATGACTTTAACTTTATCATATTTTCTAGCAAAACTAAAAAGAATAAAATAGACAAAAAGATTTCAAATGATGGAGGATAATATAATCATATAATAATTCACTATAAGAAGCATCGTAAGTGTACAATTTGTTTAAAAATAAAATAAAAACTTCCTAATTCATAACAATCTTTTATTTGCATACGAAAACATAATAACTGAAAACAGTATAAAATGTAGGGTATCTATTTGGGTTATTGTTACTGAGCTATTACTGTCATAATTGTTCTATTTATTGTTATGCTGTTCTATTGTTCTCTATGAATTTACTCTAAGTAAGTACAAGTAAATGTGTTTATTACTGGCTCTTAATTTAGAAGTGGCGTTTTGTGTGCGTAGTTTTCTTTCAATTTCACGCATTTACTTTCCCATTAATAATTACAAGTTGTTTACAAAAATGTCACACAAACAAACAAAAAAATAATTGTAATTATAAAAAAAATAATCAACAACATAATTAAAACACAAAATTGTTAAACAAAATTTTCAAGCAAACACTCATTCCCCCACATAAAAATCGTTGCAGTGTTGTTGTCTTAAGAACCTATAAAATGAGAGATTTTATGAAAGAATTATTAGAAATTTTAAAATTAAATTAAAAATATAATTATTAGAATAACAAAAATAAAAAACTTAGCTTTAATACGTAAATTCTTACATATATCATTGGCCATTACAAGCCTGTGTCAGGGTTACGGCCTAGCTTCTCACAGCACTCATGTTGTGTGTGTTAATTTTTATATATGAGTACCGGGACCTACAGTTTAAAATCGACTACGAACGACAGATTTGAGAAACTTTTTTGAAGCAATCAATTACTCCCAGAGCTTTTGCCAGAAGACTGCTGAGAGGTAGTCGCCGAAAGAAATATTTTTTCATATTTCTTTTTTTTTAAGATGTCAGAGTTGAGATTTGAACCCGGCACTATCGTCTTGGTAAGCCAAAGCACTAACCACTAGACCACGGCGACTACTATGTAAATTCTTATTAAATTTAAATTTTGTTTAATTTCTAAAGCATAATAAGTGCACTTCATAGTTATGAACTAAAAATACAAAACATTGTTGATATACTTAAATATGGTTTGACAGCTGATAATGTCAAAGTGCGTTAACATTTCTCTTCAATTAGGTTTTGTCAAGTCATTATTATTCGCGTAGTGCTAAACTGTACTCTATCATTTCATACAATTTACGGTCAACATAATTGGCAATTCATTTAAATAGTTACTCTTTTGGCAATAATTTCAGTTTTCTCTATTTAAAATCATCAACCAGAGTACACAAAGAAATGAGAGTGCTGAAGGACCTTAAAGACGATGACAAAATGTCGATTCATTGACTTTCTGAAATTGCTCACATTTGCGTTTCGACTATGTGAAAAGTTTTATCGTGAGGATATCGTGTTCGTGCTTATACAAAAAAACTATGGTTTCCTTGTACTTTTACTAATTGGCCTCATTTGAAACCGGCCAAAGTTGAGCAGTTTATTCGAGGAATTGTATTTAGTGTTAAAAAAAGTAATTTTTATTTAAATGGCTACTTCAAAAAGTAAAATTGCAATATATAGAGCTATGCTATGCTCAAACATTTAATAAATCAGCATAATACACACTAAAATTAACTGCTTAGTTGTTATTTCTTTCCAAATGGCTAAGAAGCTAACGTTACGCTGAATAGCGACCGCTATCGAGCCATACATACTGAATTTTTTATTTTCAGAAATTAATGGGATGAACAGCAATGGCATTTGGTGTCAGCAAACAGCGCAATTAACGAAACAATCGATCTATTATAAAATCAATTTTTGTATACTGTCCCCCTTCGCAAAATTATGCGTCTCTGGGTTACTTTATTGGTTTTTGCGAATAAGTCAGCTGGACAAAGTAGTAATAAATAAATAAATTATTTTTATCGAGGTGGATATAACATAAAAATTTTAATAAAAAAAGCTTATACTCCAACAATATCTCTCGTCTTGTATTATGGTTTTGAATGCTAAAATACCCTTTCGTATACTATCAACCTATTCCCAGAACTAGTTAACAAAACCAAAATCTTAAAAAATTTGGTATTGAATTTAGAAATTTTAAATAAAAAAAAAATCAGAAACACAAAATTATTGAAACTACACGCGCAATTAAAAAAAAGAACCGGAGACGGAAATTGTTTGTATGAGTAATATTTCAATACACACATCCATACATACATTTATACGCTAACAAATTCCGTATTCAATAATATTTCACATTTCACCAATATTTTTCATTCATATTCATTCATTATATCCATAGAAGTTTACTCATACAAGCTCGATATTACTCATAGTTTTCATTTAAAATTATTCTATAATATAAAAACAAAATATTACAATTCTTCAATTCTATTTTTTTTTTTCTTTTTCTTAAATATGAGTAATTATATGAACGAGCACAAGTGCATGTGTATGTAGGTATGTTACATATGTACATATATGTGTGTGTTCATACGTGTAAAAATTACTCACCTTTCATTGTTGAGTTAAGCACACAAACAGACAACAACAAAATTAAGCGTCAATGAAAACTGGTTACAAAGGAAACGGCAACAGAAACTTTTTTCTCTCTATATTACACATATACTACCCTTTCCTCCTTCTATTTCTACACTTACAAATATTTGCATGAGTTCTACTCTTCCTTAGCACTTAACACCTCTCTTAAACAACTTCCGTTTCTTTTTTTCTTTCAATTTTTGTAAAAACATGTTTCATTACAAAATTTCAGACATTGCGGCGACATAGTAACACTTTTTCCCAGAGTAAAAAAAATGGATGCTGTTGTTGTCGTTGGCGCGCTGCTATTGCTAGTTGTTACTGTTTGTTATTGTTTTAACTCCTCTTCAAAATGGCAACATCAACAACAAATCCCTATAAAATAATAAAAAATCTAAATAAGAAATGAAACTTCAACAAAACAATCTTTATTGCTCTGTGTGGTGAATAAACGAGCTACTCTCACTGAGAAAAACAACAATAAAATTTAGTTTTCAATGCAGTTTTTTTTTTTGTGTGTTATTTTGGCTTTTGCAACCTTTGTATACTAGAACTAGATGAGAGAAAACAAACCAACAAAAACAAAGCTTTTTTTTTCTTTGAGTTTCCATTGACTGCAAAAATGTATATGAATACACTGCTTACATGTGTTAGTGTGATTGCTAAACTTTTTTAATCTCATATTTCTTGGTAGAGCGCCAAACAAAAACAAAATATACAAAACACTTTTCATTGCGTAGGTGTTTGACATCTGCAAAATTTGAGGGGTAATTTGGACAAAAAAAAATAAATTAAAAAACTGCACATTGCAAAGAGTCGAATGTATAGCAGAAAAGGCGAAAATGTACTAAAAAGAGAAATGCCAGTATAATAAGTTTTAAACACAGAAATATTCTGTTGATAATTTGGTGTATCACTTACAAATGGAGGAAATTGGTAATTGTTCGGTTCGAATAAACTTTTTTCATCTTGTCTTATAAGTTATAAACACAAGTTTGGAGCTGCTGTAAAGTGCTATGTAATTAAGTGAAAGCCCTATGTATTGATCGATACTAATGTTACTCGAACTACTAGTTCTTATATAGATTTTAACTCTGTGGTCAGTTATTATGGCTTAATATTAATGTAAATTGGCATTTATTTGTTTAAAACAATTTACATAAAAATTTTGTTCTAAGTACATAATTTATGATGCCTACTCATTGTGCTGGTCTAAGAGAACAAGATAGGAAGGGAGAAAGAGTGTGCGGCCCTTTGATTTAATTTTAATTATATCGCATCTGATATCAGTCAGAAAAAAAAAACAAAGGTCCTGCTTTAAAAATGCGAACCGTAAGAAAATCGATTGCTGTTGACTGATTATGCCATGGCCAGTGTTATAGCTTCAACAATAAATAATCCAACAGCCATCGACCCCAAGAAGCCCACACAGTATGATATTATACTCTAAATATTTTCCAATCATTACTGGCTTTAAACGAATCATTTGCACCAAATGTTTCAGTATTCCTCTACTTATACTTTTATCTAATAGAGGTTGATTTTTCAAGTTCAATGCAACATACGAAAGGTTAACTGTAAAACAAGCTGCCCTCATTTTTGACATTGACAGTCAGTTCACTTTATATATTATTTTGAATAAATCAGTCATTAATTCAAAACGAGATTGTGATTTTAATCAACGGTTTGGTGCGGTTTATAGCAGATTTTCTCGGAGATCATAGATAATGCCTGAATTTCGCCATTATGTTTGCAATATAAAGTAAGTAATGCATTAATAGTAATAAAGTTGAAAATAGAATTAAAAACATTTTGTCAATGTAAACTTTTATAATGTAAAAGGGTCCTAATACTTTTTCTTTTTTTTTTTTTTTGTTTTTTTTTTGTTTCTGAGTGTATAGTTTCTTTTTTTTCGCTGCAAAACTCTCATATGCGAATCAAGCTCATATGTGTATGTGTCATACAAAATGCCGGTAAACAATAGAGTCTGAAAAACAGCTGTCTTCGTATTACAGCCATATTAAACACATGCATACTTAATGATGAAATATAGAAAACTCTTTCTTTCAATAATACTCTTACTAATTTTGAGGCGAATATACAGGTCCTACCACAAGTTAAAAACACGATAAAAACCTTTATGTAATGGAATTTTCTATATGAAAACAATAACAAATTTCTTCTAAAGCGCCGATGTAAAGAGAGCAAGACATAAAGATAGAGAGAGAGAGAGAGAGAGAGTTACGGTAAAAAAAAGGGGAAATTATATTTTAATGCTGAGCACCAACTGCGTCTTTAACACTCGAACTATAAATGAGCTCTCGTATGAGTATGTTGTTATTTGAATTCTAACGTTACCCTGGTCAGTGGGTGCGCCACAAGTATGACGCCTACGCATAATTGTGACGTAAGCATATAACAAAATAAAAGAAAAAAATTATTATGTTCTAAATGTTTGTTGTTTATCCCTGTATGTGTATGTGTATGTGAGAGTGTGTTTTAGTTTATTTTTGTTTTCATTTCTAATTTTTTGTTTTTTTGTTGTGCGTTTATTTGTTAATACAACTGCTTGATATGAGCGAACTTCGTGCTTCCATACAAATTCAACGAATCATTTATTTTAAATCGTTAAAACGATTTAAATTTTTCTGTTAAGCAAAAAGAAAACAAAATTTTTGTGTATGTCTGCAAATACGAGTAGATGATAATATAACAATAAAACTTAAAGAGATACATACACAACAACAAACAGAAACAAGACAAAATAATAAGAAAATAATTCTTTGTCTGTGGTTGTGGAGGTGTGTGTGTGTGTTGTGAATTTTTGTTTTTATATTTTGTTTTCAAAGAAACATTTTGTTTGTTCAGCATAAATACAGTCAGAGTTGGTTTACATATGTATGCGTTTGTATAACTATGGTCCATACTACAATGGAATATGTTTCTAAAATAGTGGTTCTTAATTAACAATCAATCCAGTGAAGGCTATTAAAACACCATGAAGGATAATGCATAAACTGTGTTCACTAGCAAATTGTTTTTTTGTTTTTAACTTCTTTTATTTTTTATTGTCCGCAAAGTCAGGTATTGCCTTGTCGATTATTCGGTCATTGATGCTTGATTTCTGAAGCATAAAGTGTTCTTTAACACAATTACTCTTTTTAGATATTAAACACTATGAGAAAACTTTAATTTGATTTAAAATTTTGAAATGTATTGCTTATGCGGATGAGTATGTCTCGATGGCCCTTTCGTTTTTGTTGAAGAGAAAATTTCAGGTGGTCTAGTATGGAGTGTGTTGGCTTACTAACGACAGCTACATAAAGAAATATGAAAAAATATTTCTTTTGGTGACCACATCTTAGCAGTCTTTTGGCAAAATTTCTGAGAGTAACTGATTGCCATGAATAAACTCCTAAAGTCTATCGTTCGGAGTCGACGTTAAACTGTAATTTCTCCAAATATCTTTCTGTGCGAAACATTGCTCTCTAAAGCAGTTATACAATGCTTGTACATAAAAAGGTAACAAATAATGTTCGCTTTCATAGCCCTCAAAAGTAGTAAACCCAACGCTTTTGCGGATTTTCGGAAATGTTAAAAAACAGCAAATTAGCGGAATAAAAATATAAATTAAAGATATTTTTCAGCATATAATTATGTATGCATGTACATATGTGTGTGTGTAGGCAAATATATATATTCGAAATTAATACCCACTTACATAATTGACCATTACAAGCCTTTTTCAGAGTTACGGCCTAGCTTCTCACAGTACCCATATTGTGTGCACCGATTTTTATCCATGGACGATAGACTTTAGAAGCTTGTTCAAGGAAATCAGTTACACTCAGATAATAGGTCAGAAGTCTACTAAGAGTTAGTCGCCGAAAGAAATATTTTTCCATATTCCTTTCCTTCAAGATGTTAGAGTTTGGGTTTAAACCCGGAGCTGTTTTTACAAACAAACGCAGTTTAGAATTTATTTTACCTTTCTCTTATAATTTAACTTAATTTTAAATAATTTTACAGCAAAATTTTTTACAGTAAAATTCTGAAAAGTTTTGCCACTTACAAAAAAAAAAAAAAAAAAAAAAAAAAAAAAAAAAACACAAATTTTAATTGTTTATAAATATTTATTTTAGGTTATATGCCAATGACAACAATATTCTCAATAATTTTCAATTGAAAATAATCCTTTTGCAATACCTTAACATATAAAAGGGTTAAGGTATACCAGTATGCTACAGTTACTTTACCAACAAGGTCATTAAAGATTTCATTGTATGAGTAATATTTTGAATTTTTTATTGTTCTAAAAATAAACACTTAACACACACACATATGTATATAAAGAGAGATAGAAACAAGAGAGTCAGATACAAATACATACGACTTTAATTATACTGCTCCTGCTTAATTTTTTTGCTTTACTGTATGCTAGTGTTAGTCTTTTATGTACATATGTATGTACATAGATATTAAAAACAAAACAATATAAAAATGCATTAAGAGAGAGGTAGAGAGAGGGATAGATAGCAATGAAAACAATGAAAAAAACTTATAACAATTAATTTTCATTATTATTACAATGTACGCATCTGTATGTGTATATGTAAATATATTTTTAATAATAAAAACAGCAACAATAATAATTAAAATAACAATATTATTAGCATACTGTAGTCGGTTTTTGATACCGTAATTACACCCCTACATCAGTTCAATTGGTAATAATAATTCGCTTTTGAAAATCAATTTCAAACAAACTATTAAGTTAACTTGATAACGTAGATTCGAAATGTCATGTCTTGACGTCATAAATTCGCCAAAATTTACACAAAAATTGCCATCATGCTTCGTCTCAAACTTATAAAAATAATTTAAAATTTCAACTCTTTTTCCGCTGAGCTGAATGTGATATGAATGATGATGATAAAACTTAAACCAATTTTCTGAGTTGCGTTATTTATCATGCTTTGTCTCATTATTGACAAGAGATTATAAGGTAATACAAAATTTTGTTAAAATTCCAAGGCTATAGTATGGGGAATTGCAATCTTTGGCAATCAGCAATCAATACTGATTGCGATTTCGTTATAGTTGGCTTCGTTTTTTTTTTTTTTTTTTTTTTTTTTTTTTTGGATTTTGATAGGTTATATCAAATTTTATGTCGACTTTAAAAAAATTCCATTCAAAAAACGCAATTTTAATTGATTACAACATACAATTTTGCATTAAAAATATTATAATCCATCTAAATTATATATCTGAATTATAAATCTCTTTGCAAGTCTGTTTATTTGATTGTCAGCCTAAACGACTAAACAAATTCTGTTTAAACTTGGAACATAGAAATAGACTCAGCTACCGAAAGTGCAATAGGGTACGCATTTTAAAAATTTAAAGCTTGGCATGCACATATATACAAACAAAGCGGTAATTTTCGAATATGTACCTTGAGAACTGTTTAAACTAAAGTTTTTGAATATTCTCCTAAGTCAAGTTTATAAATTTTTAGCGATAGAGTTTAAGCTTAGGAGAGTTACATAATAAGGTCTCTGATCAAATTCAGAAACGTAAGCTTTAGTCGTTTTCCGGTAATACAAAGACCTTATTCTGTAACTCTCCTAAGCTTAAACTCTATCGCTAAAAATTTATAAATATATAAAAATTTATATAATTTAGGACGTTTCGGCTTGGGAATACAATTCTTAAACGCTAATTGTAATTTAAAAGCTTTGTGCTTATTACCTCTAAACTTTTTAATTTAATATATTTTAAGGCCCAGCCTATTTCTAAATCCCAAAAATTTTGCATTTTAGCTTAAAAGAATTACAGAAGAGTGCCCCTGAACTACTTAACAATAAAAAAAACATTAATCTAAAGTAGTCGGAATTGGACACGTGTGCGTTGTACCTCCTATACAAGTTATATATTGACTTCTTTCTCTCTTGAGAATTGTTAAAGTTAAAGTTTCAGAATATGGTGAAATTTATGTCGTAGGCAATAAAAATCATCAATCGAAAAATGTGGACAAATGGTAGTGGTAGGTGTAGTGAAGCACGCCGGGTTTAGGCTAGTATTTTAACATAATTGTTAATTTTATTTTACACTGAATTTTCTAAGTATAGATTTATTTCCTTACTCTCACAACTTGTTAAACTGAAAGACATTTTTTAGACGTATCTTATAAAATATAATTGAATTATATCGATAGTAATTTTTGTTTCGTCAGAATCGCTTTAATTAGATCAAAATATTAATCGATAGTAGTTATCGCCTTTACATTTAAGATATTCTGTGCAGTATTTGACTTAATTCTTTGATTATTTATATGATATGTGTATGTGTTCACCAGACCAAGGTAACTGAATTTGTTTCCCGCTAAATGCAGATAAGGATTATTCAAATTGTAACTTTTTCTCAAAAACATAGTTTAATGAACGAAAAATCATGCAATAAACCGAAAATGCCTGGAATAAGCCACTTTACAAGTAACTGTTAAGGGTTTAACGTGCGCACCGTCCGTAGACATATCACACGCCGCTAGTTGCCGTAGCGGTAGTTGAGTTCAATGCGCCCAACCACCGCCACCCGATGCCGGTACCCTCTAACTTCACCATACCCGAAGGCACAGCGCTCAAAAGAGAGCCCATAACACCGAGTTGGCAATATGATACCACCACTGTCTGGGTGGTGATACCCCCCTTGCTGAGGGGTATCTACCTAGATACTTCTACAACCACTACGTGTACCTCCGAGGAGGACCTCACCAATCATCAGTACGCGTGGCAAAAGCACGGCCGTGCACCACATTAACGGCAATTCTCTGCCTATATTGAGCGCCAGACCACTCAGGGCTAGGTCGAACCCAATATACCCCGGGGATACCAGGCTACTGACGGGGACACTCGTCAGCAGCCCTTAAATGTATCCCCTGGGGGACTTTACAAGTAACATACATACAAGAAGTCTATTTTTAAGAAACCGCTCCCTGACATTTCCAATCAATTCCACCTGAAACCAATGATCAGGAGTACAGCGCCACCTTCATGGAAGATAACAACTAATCTACTGAAGACGCTCAGCATTCACATTCAACATCCACCGACAGATGAGGCAATTGCTGTTTGATCATTCCAGGGTGAAGGTATAACACTGGCCCTTGAGTGGTCAAATTGACAGCAACTTGTCCCATCAACCAAAAAAGGCGGATAATATACAAATCTTCACATTCCAATACAATGCACTGCATGAGTAGGGGTTTACCCCTGAGTATAAAAAAATACATACATATGTATAGTAGCCGTATTATGAGTGAATTTTCATTAAATTTAATTGCTTTTTATTGTTTACCAATTTTCATTCACATGCGATAACTTCTTTTTTTTGACGAAGTTTATAGTAAATCACAACACTTTGAGGCACCACTTACTGCCATCCCTAAATAAAAGCGGCAAGCGTTTTATAGCTGTCAAAATTTCTCATGACCATACAATTTGTATGAAGCATCAACAACTAACGCGGGGGCAACGCTTTGCAACTGGAAAATCCAATTTTGCCAGAGCGTTTAATAGTAAAGTGGGTCGCAAGGGCAACTAAAAAGTAAACAGATAAGAAAAAAAACAGGGTTTTGATATAAAGATATGTTATTTGCATTACCCTGTTAAATTTTAAAGGCAAAAAAATAAACAAAATAGAAAATAATAAATATTAATATAAAATAAATAAATCAAATATATTAAAAATAAATAAAATACAATAGTACTATACGAGTAAAATTTAGTTTACGTCACAAATACCATTAGAATAATGTACTTTATTATTAAAATAGTCCGTATTGTTATATAAACATATTTGTTTGTATTACTCTGTTTTTAATGTTTTGACACAACGTTGCCGCTTTTATTTAGGAATGGCGGTTCATCGTGAACGCTGAGCGTAAGAAAACGTTCCGCTTGCCGCTTTTATTTAGGGACGGCTCTTAGAAGAACTTTAGAACCTGAGAACCAATAATTGATCTAAATAGGAAACAAACGATAACTTATTGTAATATGTAAATGCAGCTTCGAGTAAGGTTTTCATAAAGTCGAACTTATGTAACTGTCTTCAGTTCCTTTTCATTATTAATTTCTACATCCCTCTTTCTTTACTTGTTCTGTACTACTGCTTTTTTGTTTGTATTGCCATTGTGTTTCCTTTATTTTCTGTTGTACTCGTCGTTTCTCTCTCTCTCTCTCTCTCTCTGTTTCACCATTATTTATGGAAATTAATTTTAAAATCTTTTATTAAAAAGTTATTTTTATTCGAGTTTGATTTTTTTTTTTTTCGTTCGTTTCATTAAATAGTTGGTTATTGTTGTGTTGATTGTGTATTTTCATTTAAATTTTTATTGTTGTTGATTATTTGTTGGTTTATTTTACAATTATTTCTTAAGGATTTATGAATGCCCTAAAGAGAGAAAGTGAAAGCGTAATTAAAATGAAAATTAAACAGAGATGTTATAAGAACCCCCTACTGATGTAAAATTTGTTATATACAGTATTAGCTGACGGCTAATTAATAAAAAAGGACGACCGACACAGACAAGTTAAGGCAGGAAACAAAAAATCAGTAAAAAACAAAACGCCCTTTGAATTTCTTTAATATTCATAAGCATTCCATTATATTTCGAATTTACATTTTTGTATCGAGTTTAGCGTTTAAATTTTTGGTCATCAGACAACAAGACGCATTAAAAATTTTCATTTTAATATTTGCAAATACATAGAGAAGAAATATTACTTTGATTTCTCAAAAAAAATTAATGTTGTAGGAATTGGACTTGAAAACGGTAAAAGAAAAAATATTGGCGGGACTTTAAATTCAAGTTTTTTTTATTTAAAACAGATCTTTAATAGACTTCATTAGTAGTTGCTGTTACTATGGAATCTTAGAGAGTGACAATTCTACTTTGATTGCATCAAAAATCATATGGCAACAGCTATTGTTTAGCCGATTGTCTAAATACTGTATGTCGTCGCAAGAATTAAAGAAAACGCTGTAACTGACAAAACATTTAATGTTCACCAGAGCCACAAAACCTGTATGAAAGTAGAACGAAGACACTGATATTTTTTAAAACGCAGACGGCGTAGGTGAATTCCTTTTCAGTATAGAAATCTGGGACCGGGATCAATCGAAGCATATTTTTTTTCTGATAAAAATGATGCAAAAAAACGTTTTTCGACTTTTTGTCAGTTACAGCGTTCTTTAATTCTTGCGACGATATGAAAATGGGTGTTTTTTATTTTTTTTATTTTGTTTTTTTTTTTTAAGACCAATACCCAGGGATAATACATAGATCGATAAGGGCTAAGGTGCAACATAAGCATAAAATTACACTTCCTTTCCAACGGATTTGGACCGATTTCCACAAAATCTTTGTGACTTTAGTGAGGAACAGGGTGAAAGGTTTCATCAAGTTCTTCGGAAAATGGAAGAGCAATATCGGGGAATTTGGGATTCACATATAATGGCAGACTACTGCTGGAGTTTGCAACGAGATCTGCCTAAAGTCGTTCATTCAAGAAAATGTTATAAAAGCTCATCTGATAGTATTAAAAAGAAATATTGTTAAAATATGTATTAATTTTTTGTACTTTAACGTCAAAATAATAATACTGAAGTATATGAAAGATGCCCAGTAGTGGCTGATATCAGCAAATTAAACTCACACGTATACTTACGCTCTTTTGGTTGATCGTCAATCAACCAATAGGAAATCAGCATGATGAGTGGGAGAGACAAACTACACTTGCAGAACGTCTGTATCTTATTTTTTTTTATCTCACCAATACTACTACCTTGGGCATCAATGAAGTATATTTAAAAAAAAAATAGAGCTGTTGGCAATCTCCCATTGTTTTCTTTTTTATAATCAGAGCCACAGAAGTACACAATAATAGAAAAATAAAATTAAAGAAAACAAGAGTTGTGTTGACAGGTGTAATCAGTATGTTCACGTGTATCGTTATCCGAAAAATATATTTTCACGTGACAAATTGTAGCCTTAAACATGTGACAAATATGATTTGTGATTTAAAACTCACTGACAGAAAAACATTTTTTACACGCTATTTTCATTTCATATAGCCATAAGGAAACTTTTTATAAATATATGAGTATTACTCATCCTTCTATTAAAAACATCTCTAAATGAATATGAATACTGTTCTATTTCTATTCAAACTTATATCTTTTAAACGCATAAGACTGTTGTCACCCCTATAATGCAATTCCCTGTGGATATGTCAGTACGAGTATTTATCAGAATTATTCCTGTTGTAATTCATCAGTAAAATAAATCATAACAATTGGCCTGACATCACATTGCCTGACATAATTTGTGTAACATATTAATAGATTTGCTAAATGGGGATAATATTGTACTCGTATTTTTAAAACTGATGAAATTGTATTTCAATTGTTAGAAAATTACAGCGGGACTCTTAAAACAAATGGTATTTGCAAAGCATAATGTAGTTCAACTGTTCTTATTGGCGAATAGCAGATGTATTTTTTTTTTCTTAAAACGTTTTGAATTATAGCACAGAATAAATACATATTTGTTTATGGTGTACGAGTACTTTAAAAATAGGTCCTTGTATAAGTGTTTTAAATTGAAATAGGGTGGGTGGAATACCACATGTTTATGGTATTGCATGAAAAAAATCGCATAAGGCCAAGTGATTTGTATTTGAGAAAAAAACTTTAAGAATGTGCGCTTTTAGCAACTGACGTTTAACTTTAAACAAATATTCCCTATTGTTAGCAGGTGGGTGTCCGTATAGACTTGTGGTGTGGGTTAAATTCCTGGTGTGTTATGTTGCACAGAACAGAAGAAGGTCTTTACCCCCGTTTATTAAATATAAAATAATCTATTCATTGTGAATATTTTTTTTACAATGAGATTGGGTGTATTTGAATTGGCAACACATAAATATTTGGACAATTTATTCAACAGGTGATTGTTGCTTTTGGTTTATTTGGGTTTGAGTTTCCTTTATAGATGAATTTACACTAAAGGAACGCCTGAAAAATTAAATATTCTTTTGAAATAATGGTTCATTTTGTTACGAGAAGTGCACTTCATGCATTTTATGGTGCACATATTTATTCATCAAATACACTAATTCGAATATTATTATTTAATTTGGACCAAACTCAATTGCAAGACACTACAATTTATAAGACCTATAATGTCCATTTGAATTTATCGTTTGTTTAGTAGACCCACGGCCTTCCTTATGAACACCAGCAGGTTTTAAATTCTAGTGATGGATATGTCCACCAGCCCATCCATATTCTTCTCTAGACACGTTCATCTTAATCTATTAGAAGCCACACATTCACATAATATGAGTTCCACAGTTTCTGATGCATGTGAGCATGGTCTACAAACATCTACATCAGTGATCGCCATTCTCTATAAATGCGCTCTCACACACATTCGAATAACAGAATTGTAACATTTAGATTAAAGACAATCTACATCGCCCACCGCCCATACAATCAAAATGGATATTTTTACATAAAACCTTTCGTATAAAAGCAAAAGTCTTAAAATTTAGTACATATACTACTTAGAAAAAACAAAAGATGCATGCCAAGTTTCATTGAAATCTGCCACGCCCATCGCACCGTCTTGCATTCTGTGTAGGCGGTATTTTGGTGACTAAAATTCGATTTTTTAAAACTATTTTTTACAAATCAAATAATACCGTTGCAAAGAAGAGTGTTTCACTGAGTCAAATTCATAATTTATTTGATTAAAAAGAAATATTTTGTCTTAGAAAAAGTCTACAGAAGTCACTTAAATATTGTAAAACGAAAACTGAGGAAAATTTTTACACAGTTCAGTAGCTTTCATATGTCAGATATTTTAATTGATAACTTTTCAATGCCGTTTTTATTGAAATATAGCACTTCCTTTATAATTCGTAGAAAAAATTGTTTAGATTGCGTATGTAGTGTAGGAGATATGACCGAATTAAAATTGCCTTCTAAAAAAAAATTTTTTCAGTTTTTCTTTTAAATAAAGGATAGGTCCAGCTATATTACTGGAACCCAATGAACCCTAAAAGCCTATTCTTTGAATTTACCCAAAAAAATTCACAAGTTTTTACAGATCGTTGAACAAACTTATGAACTTTCTTAAAATGGCCGGGAAAACTGCAGACAAGTTGCAATAAAATCTATTGCAGAGAAGTGCAATCCTAAGAGTATGCAACAGATTTTAATACAAACGTCTACTGCAATTACATGATGGTGAAGGAAATTTTTCCAAACTAATTTTACTTTCTTAAACCGGAATTGCTTAGGGGCAAAAACGGGCAGCTGAATTTTTAATAAATAATTAGCTGAGACTTCAGGCATAAATTGATATAAGTATCTGGCTGGAGCTCTTGGAGATCAAAAGATGCCATCCATAAAAGTTGGGGAAAATATAAATTTTTGGACAATTTTTTGTAGTAAAAAAAATTATTTTTTTTTTTAAATTTGAAAATTTTTTTTATTAGCATATATAATAATAATAACGTCCAATTGTATGAAAAAAAATCTTTATAGTGTTATTACAAAAGTATTTTAAAAGCATGAAGCGATAGAAAGTAGCGTATATAATACGGTCGTTTTAAACGCATTCACTTAGGTCAACTTTAAATGTCTCTGGACAAAAAAATAATAAAGATATAAGCCTAATATTTTTTGTACATGATAATTAGATTGTCTATTATAAACTGTAAAATAATCAGGTAGATCAGAAGGCATGAAAAAAAATGAATTAACGCCGCTCTTGAACCAGTGTGTGGCGTAGTTATTGGTGCATATGGATGTGTTCAATAACGATGATGTTCAGTATCTTTCTTTCAGTACTGAACAGTAAAGGGATATGTTTAAAAACAAATTTTTTTCCCTCAATTATCTGGTATTAATATTGCTGATATAAGGTTCAAATTGAACAAAGCAATGTTTAATAAGTTATGCTGCAAAAAGTTTGTTAAAATTGGTGTTTCAAAGTGTGGCATGTATGGGCCAGCCGTAGCTGTTACATGACCGAAATCATATTTAAGCATTAATGTCATACAGTTGTCTATATAAAAGATGTCTTTCTTTTGTTATGGTATAAAATTGTGTAAATTTAAAAAAAAAATTCAAAATGTTTGTGAATGATTTTGTTTGTCATATTCTTTTAGCTTGAAAAGTAGTATGAAATAGACGACAACAGCAATGGTTTTATCTTCTAAATATGAACTTACTTAAGCTGCTTACTTATGTGAAGACCACCAATCTTCAGTTTGAATTTTGATTGCCCTAATTGTAAATAATTTGGCTGAGACGGGGCACGAGAGTCTTCACGCACATTTACTTTCATTAACCTTCAGCGTTACAATCTAATAAAAATTTATTATGAGAAAAATCTATTTACCGCCCACAATGCGCCCATATCTCTGCGTACATACCAATTTATTTTTGATGTCTTTACAATTTACACGATATTTTCATAATCATCTAATTGTGTATATCAAAATAGATTTTGACTTTTATTAACACCTGCTATCATCTGTTATCAATTTTCGATAATATGGGACACATTCTTTTCAACTGCAAGTCTAGACAAAGCAAACAATGTTTGCATGAACAATGAATTTATAATTTAATAAAAGTAAGGAATATATGCTGTTGTCAATTCAATTCAATTCAATTACCGAAACACAAACTCAAGGTTTGAATATGGAAGACATTTAAGGTAAATTAGAGATTGTGCAAAAGGAAAATAAAAAAAAATTTGCAACTGGTGTGCTTCTTTTATGAAATATTGTTTGGGTGGGATAAGAACGATTTCTATGCTACTAATGGCATATTGGGTTTCATTAAAAGTATTCACGTCTTTTTTTTAGTTTTATTATTAGATGGTGTTGATGACACTTGATTTGATTGTAATAAAAGTTGTTTCTTGTGTAAAGAATTCTAGTAAGTATTTGGAAAATTTTTAAAAATTAAATAAATCCACCCACTACACAATAATTTTAAACAAAGAACAAAACGGCTCAAAAAAATCTTTTCAAAAAAAGAAACTCAAAACGCTGTAAGTGATTTCCGAGCACAAAATTGCTTGATTTATAGAGCCCTGCAAAGATTCACAAAATCCAAAAAACCTCTGATACTTTTCCTATGACCCAATATAATTAGCAACGTGAAATTATTGTCCTCATTTGCAAAACCACTGAGTAGATTGCGGTACATTTCTCATTAGTATTCGATTTATGTTAATAGACTGTGTGTGAATATCCCTAATAGTTAATGTATGTTTTCGTGTTGAATTTTCAATAACTGCCAAAAAGTTTTGATAAATAAATTTCAATATTTATTATATCAGTAAGCCAAACATAATATAACCATATAAAAAGAAGGAGAAATTATTTAACCTGAAATCAGCCTCACAAAATCTTATTTTCTTTATAAAAAGAAAAAGGTGCTGAAAAAATGTTAAGAAACATTTCTTTTTTACTAAACCAGTGCAGCATATCAATGCTTTATTGTGTTACTGGCACTGAAGTGTTAATAGACATTTGTGTTCGTTAAACGTATAATTTTCCATTAACTTTTATTCTCTACACAATTTCTTTTACGTCTTTTATTACTTCTGTAATACCACACAAGCACCACTACCATCACCACCAGAACTATAACTGGTTATGCCAACTACAACTTCTAATGCGAAAATTTTAATTTTGACTGGTTTTACTAGTTTTGTCTGCTTCTTTTTTTTTTTCTTCAACAATACCAACATTTAATTTTATGCCACGTTTAACATATGGCAGAGCCAATCAATCAAGAGTGGCATGAGCTTAAGCAAATACACCAAATGTCCTTCTTTTGAACTTTAAACACAATGTTGAATTCATGTGCTAGTGTGAGGAAGAGTGTGTGTGAGTGTATTCTTGTTTGTTAAATGATCTGAAATTTAGATGTTAATGAGGTAAAAGGAATACTGCAACAAAATTGCTTTATTATCTGGTTATTTCTTTCAAAATCAGTCTTTATTTTCTTTATTTTTTGGTTTCTCAAAATTCAAATGTACTTGAATAAGAATAAGGAAGGCAACAGAAATGTTTTCTATTTATAACAATTTTATTTACAGAAGAAGATAAAAAACTATAGTGTGCTAAGTTTTTTATTTTATACAAAATACATAACATTTGTAAAAAAGTAAGACTGGAACTTAAGGTGAAAGTATAAACTCCAGGCGGACTGAATAAGTATGTACATACATACATACATAATTGACCAATACAACTTTGTGTCAGGGTTGCGGCCTAGCTTCTCGCTCACTCATGTTGTGTGTGTTAATTTTTATCCATGAGTACCTGGACCTACAGTTTAAAGAGGACTCCGAACGACATAATGAGAAACTTTTTCATGGCAAACAATTACTTTTTTTTTCAAGATGTCAGAGCTGAGATTTGATTAGTAAGCCAACACATTATCCACTAAACCACGGCGACTACGACTGACATAAGAACTATATGGTATAGAAGAGCAATCCTCTTGTTTCCAAATCCAGTTCCTAAATTAGAAAACTTGGTACATCAGCCATTTAATTTGCGTTCACTGTTCGATTTATGATTAATGCCGCTAAACTTTTTCTGGATAGGTCCCTAGTTTACCACGATAATCCCGAAATAATTGACCGAACGATTGAGTTGGAGGACTAAGTTTGTTGCGTTTTTGTTAATTACGGCTACAAATCGTCGTGCCGGAGTTTATGTGCTCCATCCGCCATTTCATATTTTTTATATATTTCGAGTTAATGAAGCCACTTCAGGTTTTCGACCCCAAATTTGCAATCCAAGTCTGCAATCCATTTTGGATATCTCGTCCAGTTTCGGAGATAAATAGCCGAAAACGGATTGCAGTTTTTAAAAATGTTGGTGCCAAAAACCTAAAGTGGCATCGTTAACTCGAGATATATAATATGGCGGATAGAGCAAATAAACTCCCACACGACGAAATGTTGAAAAAATCATCAAAATTGAAACCCCTAATTAAACTAAGTCCGAGCCAGCGGTGGCGGTTATAATTATAATTGCTAAAGATAATATTTTAACTAAAGTAAATTGCATATCATATTTGTATTATTTTAAATTTCTTTACCTCTAAAAAACACCCTTTACCCACAAAATTTTTCCATTGCTTCTTTTACATATCTTGTACAAAATAAATGTATCTTTTAGTTTTTGCGCAAATTGTAGCGCTTTAAAAAATATATATAAACATATGTTTATAATAATAATGATTTGGCGATTTCTTAATAGAATTTGAAAGGAAAAGGTTAAAATAAGTCTGACAACCCTGTAACCCCATATTTAGTGTGAACGAAAGCGTATATGTAATAGATGCGTATTAACTGCATTCCTCGTCACCCACTGACATAGTTGGATGATCGCTAAGCACGCTGAAGAATTGGATCTGCCTTTAACCCTTATTTCTGAAGTAAAGATTGTTGTTTTAATTTTGTTTTTGCGATTGTCCAGGTCTGATACAAACACGTTTAAAGTTTTTTGTGGTACCTTTTTGAATGACTTGGCGAAGTGGAGATACTTGATACCATTACTACGCTTAAATGTCAGCTCTGGTTGGCTAAAGTTCTTTAGCTGCTTGAGAGAATTAAGTACGGTCTGCAGTAGTATTAAAACGGTATCAAAACTAAGTAGAAGATGAAAAAATGACATCGTTAACGTCTAGAGCTTAAAAACATTCAAGAAATTTGAGTTGATTTTATTAAATAAAAGGCGCTTTATAGCATAACACTGATGTGCAGAAAAAACTAGCGTTTAAATCATCTCAAATTGCTATTGACTACGACAAACTTTTTTTTAAGCTTTAATTTAACATTCCAAATGCTAATGCCGAAATAACGCTGAATTAACTAAACTCAGTCATTCGTAATTTTAATATGGCCAACAAATATAAAGTACTTAACTAAATTCTGTATAAATCCATTACAAATTGTAGGCAATAAATCGATTCATTTTTTTTTTCTTGCTCAGATTTCAGTTTAAATAAGGTAATGTCCCAAAATGTATGCTTTAAGCAAGGAACAGTTGTCATAATTAATATATCTGTGGAATTTTAAAAAAAGTCTTCTCTCGAAATAAAACAATTTTCCAAGATTTTTATAGTATATATAGAATTTCCTTGTCCTTCTTTTGGTCTAATCCCCGTATTTCTACGACCTTTGGAACGCAAGATATGCAGTTGACTAATCGACCTCTTTCAGACTTTTCCCCAATTTCAATTTGACAAAGCGACTTCTTTCAGAGAAATCAGAATAATTTCAAAAATGGAATGTCTATAAAAAATTGTATTTAATTTTTATTATTATTTATTAATTATTTGCATATTGTACGGAAAAGTAGAAGTATTTTTTTTTTTTAATAAAACCGAAATATATTTTCCAGATCAACTTCTTTCAATCTTTTTTTCATATTCCAAAACAACTTGTCTTGACTTAAGCGATTAAGATAATTTTCAAATTTAATCAAGAAAATTTTGACAAAATGACTTGAACGGTGGAAGCTAATTTTTTTCTTTAAAATCTTTTTAACAAAAGGTTTTAAATTAATTTTTTGTCGTTTTAAAGAAAACTATTGCTTGTAGTCGCCGTGGTCTAGCTTACTAAGACAAGGGTCCTGGGTTCGACTCCAGGCTCTGGCATCTTCAAAAAAAGAAATATGAAAAAAATATTTCTTTCGGCGACTACCTCTCAGCAGTCTTCTGGCAAAAGCTCTGAGAGTAACTAATTGCCATGAACAAGCTTCTCAAGTCTGTCGTTCGGAGTCGACATTAAACTATAGGTCCCGGTACTCATGGATAAAAATTGACACACACGACATGAGTGCTGCGAGAAGCTAGGCCGTAATCCTGACACAGGGTTGTAAAGGCCAGTTATGTATGTATGTATGTATTGCTTCTAGAGGGGGAAAAAAAGGTCGCATAATGTTCGCTAAGTATTTGTGTATAATATCAAAGTCCATAATATCTTTAATTTTCTAAGCAATAACTTCTTTTAGCCTTTTTAACTGTTTTTTTGCTCTACTGAAAAGTTGTTGATTTAAAAAGAAGACGTTTTGTCAAATGTCCACAGATATTTTATCTACTCAAAATATTTTGTATAGCCTTTTATTATTTATTATTGGTAATTCTTTTTTTAACAATTAACACAATTTCACTTCTTATTTTGCACATGAATTTCTAAAGAAAAAAGTGCAAATGAAATCGCTAATAACAGATACTTTTTAGAAAATATAATTTTCTTATTCAATGAGTCCATGATTGTTAAAAAGAAAGTGAGTAGAATTCTAAAGAAACCCAATTCAATAAATTCTAAAGAAATCTTCAAACAAACAGGAATAATATAGGAAAACATAAAACACAATGTAGATAAAAAACACACAATTCTTCAATAGGCAAAAAGAACTAAAGAAAAATATTTAATATTCCTGTTCTCGTGGCCTTTAAAAGTATACCACATAATCTTTCTATTTATTAAGCCTCATATTATGCTAAAATAAATATGCCTTCCTTAATAGATTATAAATATTAGAAAAAATATTTTAAAGAATTTTAAAAAATCGTTAAAATTCAACTTCAACCAACCTTAAATTCAGAACAATTACTTTAAGCTGTACTTACTCTCCCTTCTTAAAAATGTTACCCATTTTTTAAATTGAAAAAAAAAAAAATACACATTTGTTCTTGTGCCGCTTAATTTATACTATACATTCTTAGTATTCGTTAAGCCTAATGTTATACTATTAAAAATTGTTATTTGCTTATTCCCTTTTCATAGGCTTTTAATATTATTTTATTCATTTGAAAAAAATAAAAAAAAAATAATTTTGCGTATACAGCTTATAAAAAAAAATAAATAAATGAATGAATAAAAAAAAAATATCAAGTCTATTTTTAGGTTTCATACGAGATATATACACAAAAGTTTGTTTCTTTTTTTTTATTTTTTAGCTAAAAGAACCTACAAATCAAATATGCGTGATAGGCATAAATTATGAAAAAAAGGTGACCAACTATATCAAAATTCGTTTTTTTTAAGGTTCCAAGTATATTCCAAAAAGCGGTTTTAAAACATATTCCACCTTAAAATAAAATGCATGTAAACTGCTAAAACGTGTCATTTTATTTGGTTCTTCTTAGCTTTTATTCAAACTAAATACCATGAGAATACTTGTGTATGTATACTATGCAAAATTTGATCAAATTAATATTTCTTTTACATGAGTTCTCTACAATAGACTTAATTCTTAACAGCCTTGGGCTTACACGGAGTTGCAAGTTTTCAAAACTAACACTATGAAAAAACTAACACTAACAAAAATTCTGGCTGAAGCCTCCAAAGTCTTGTGATAAACCACTTAATGAGAAAGAAAGAAAGATTTAACAAAGACATACAACTCCTAACAGCTCACGATTTCCAAGTGTTGTTTGACATATGATTAATGACAGCTGCAATAGAATGGAAAAGCGAACATTACTGAGCAATTTGAGTTCGGTAACAATACTAAGCCATTAATACTCAATTAAGTTCAGCATTTTAACGTCCATGTCAGCACATTTTTAAGACATAATCACTCATTTTTCCTTATACAAGTAAATCAGATTTCTTTAACATTGGACGTTAACCCGGAACTTCTTATTCAGATGTCCATAATTGGCCATTACAACCCTGTGTCAGGGTTACGGCCTAGCTTTTCGCAGCACTAATATTGTGTGTGTTAATTTGTATCCATCAGTACCGGGACCTACAGTATAAGGTCGACTCCGAACGACAGACTTAAGAAGCTTGTTCATGGCAATTAATTACTCAGTGAGCTTTTGCCAGAAGACTGCTGAGAGATAGTCGCCGAAAGAAATAATTTTTTCATATTTTTTTTTTTCAAGATGTCAGAGTTGAGATTTGAAACCGGCACTATCGTCTTAGTAAGCCAACACGCTAACCACCAGACCACGGCGACTAAAATAGTCCTATTAGTAGAATTTAAAGACAGTATAACACCACAGGGTACACGAAGGTTGTAAGGAAATTCAAGTTGTTCAGTTCATTCCACTATGACTGTTACGACAAAGTTCTGCTACAGTTAAGGTCATAGGCTTAGTGAGGTGTATATAAGTATGTACATATGTGTGTATGTGTTGTTTGAGAAAAAAAATATTAATGTTGTTATCCAGTTTGGCCACCTTTATTTTTGCGGTTTTTTATAATATTGCACAAAAATCATCTTCTCACTTGTGTTTTCATACACATACATATACAAACTTCTTCTCAATTTCTCTTTTTTCTTCTTCTTCTTCTTCTGCTGCTCAAAGCTTATAAGCATAAGTGTCCGTCCGTTGAAATCAAAATCACAAACACTTTTAATATGGACTACAACACAACAACACTTAAGCATACTTTAATCCATGTAAATAAGCATGATATGTGTTTATCTGTATATATGTATATATCTAGATGTGTGTTCAAGTGAAAATTAGTTCCATAGAAAAAGAAAGAAAAGAGAGAGAGAGAGGGGTGAACTGTACAAGTGTATCATTTTCAATCATATTTAAGCAACACGTTGTCAATGCGTGCGGAATAATATTCTCAATTAGAATGAGAAGGAGGTATTTATATCATTACCATTGCCTTTAAATCCATAGTACCACGAAACGAAAGTACTGAAATAAGAAAAAAATAAAACTGACACACATATGTACATACAAGTACTTTTAAAAACAACTTTTGTTTAAAAACTCCTGACTCTTCGGTACTGTAGCGTAGTTTACATTCAAACTTACTTATATATTACATTTAAATACGTCACATAAATATTTATTTCAATTTTAACTCGAATAAACTTTTGCCTATTTTATGAGAATTACAGTATCCTTTCTTTAGTATTACTCGTATGTCTTTCTTAAGGTTTTTTGTATAAAAAAAATATTGATTATTATCTACAACATTTAAATACTTTAATTCTATTGTACTTTTGATTCAACTTGTTCAAAAAATCACTAAAATCCTCTAGTTTAATGATTCGGCGTAGTTCACATTTAAGCGAGTATTTAAGCATATGCCACTGTTTCTTCTTCTCCGCCACGCTTTCAGCAGGAAGAAATGTTGCTTTTTATGCCAATTTAATTTGAGTATAGGGCACTGATAATCTCAACTATAATGTGCTTTTTACAAATCTACTCTAATATTATTTTTCTAGCCTATATAAATCTCTTCTCTCTACTCTTCCCTACTCTAATCTACTCCATTCTTCTTGTCTTTGATTTTCTCTTGTCTACCCTACTATAAGCGATCTTTCCCTATAATCCTCTTTTCTTAACTCCTCTCTTCTGTAGTCTACAATCTCCAATACTTTACTCTTTTTTCTTCACTCTAGCTTTACTCCACTCTTCCCTACTCTACTCTTCACAACTCTTCTTAATTTTACTTTACTTTTTACTCTTCTCTATTTGACTTTACCCTAATCTTTTCTTGTCTACTTTACTCTTACCAGCGATGTCAACTTTAGAAAGAGCCAAGAGCACATTAAAAAAGTCTAAAAAGAGCTAAATTAAGATTTAACCTTTTTAAATTAATTTCATTTGTACTTTTGAGGTAAAATTAATTTTATAAATATAATATGTAAAAAAAGTATACAGCAAAAGTAGTATTTAAAGGCAAACATACAATCTGTTATTTTTGCATTGGTATTTCGTAATCCGAACAACAGCACTTTTTCCCTTTTAACCCATACTTAATGTAAATTTAGCTATTAGATTTATTAAAAGATATTCTGCTTCGTACATTATTAAAAAAAAAATCATAAAATTGTATATGAAAAGTCCTAAAACTGAAGACGATAGCTTATAAAATAGACTATAATAATAGACTTCGAACCAAAATACGTCACTTCTATCCAGGCTTTTCCACATATACTTATATAGTTTTACGTTTTTTTTACTACATTCAAGTTCCATAATTCCTTTACAAATTCTTTAATTACAGCTTTAATATCCTCCATATTGTAGGAAAAATGTTAGTTAGACTAAATACAGAAATGCTTCCCAATACTTTAAAGTTTGTATATTTGTAGTTTGTATCTTATTTCATAAATTAAATAATTTTAACAAGTTCTCTTTAATTAATTTATTTTCTGAGTAAGATATTTGCGATTCTGTTCAAGCTTTCTCAGAACTGTAACCTGGATAGCATTTTTCATCTACTATTTTCGCAAAAAAGAGCTAAAAATGCTAAAAACTAAATAAAAAAGACAACTGTAGCTCTTTTTTAATAAAAAGGCTAAATGAAAAAAAAACACGCAGCGGGCATTTAAATAGAGCTAAAAGCTGTGAAAAAAGAGCTAAGTTGGCATCGCTGAATCTTACCTATTCTACTCGAAAATAATTTTCTTTATTCTCTATTCTGATTTCTTCTTTTCTCTTGTTAAATCCTCTCATCTCTATTCTCGTTTTTCTACGCTACAATAATCTACTATACTCCCTTCTACTTTACTTTAATTTACTCGTTCCTTCTACTCTAATTTTCTGTAATCTAGTCTGTGTCTGTGTTCACTCGAAGAGATTTTTATTTTTAAGATTTTGGTTTATTCTTCTTTGAACTATCTTCGGCGTTCAGACAAACACAGAGCTAGTCTACTATAATATACTATATTCCCCTCTTCTCTAATCTATTGAACTCTTTCCATTCTTTTCAACTCTAATCTACTCTGCTCCCTTCCTCTATCCTACTCTACTCAACTCTACTGTTATCTCCTCTTCTTTTTTTTATTCTTTTCCACTTTATTCTTCACTCTCTTTCTTCTTTTTTTCTGCCTAATTTTTTAAACTGCCGATTGTCAAATGATTATATGTGAATATGGTCAACGATGGTTTTAATTTTCCACAAATTCGCTGAATTACGAAATAGTCAAGTAGTTTCACATTTGAAGTATAGTCTGCCTATAAACTTTTGTTGTTATAACATTTCTGCTCTGGCCGAAAGTTCCTCCGATTATTGCAGCTTTCGCTGAGTTGCCAAATGGCTCACTTATAGACTTTAGTTGTTGTTGTTGTTACAGCTCTGCTATTGTTGAAAGTTTCTCCCAGGGAAAAACCTTTTGATGTTGCCATCGGCGTAACTGTGCGATACGTTGTGTTGTGAAATGATGACAGAAAAACATTTGATAAAGTATTAGGCTTTCATGTTTTCTGAAGGAATTACTGGGGTAAAATTAGTCGAAGGCAAGTTAATATGTTACATGTTAACATGCCATATAAACAAAAAAATATTTCATTAGACGAATTCACTGATGTTGACAAATGGATCATTATGGTAAAAGGCTTGGATTACAACTCAAATTAATGAATTTAATCATCGTAGACATATGTATATTTAATTCAAACTTCCCTAATAACCTTTTAGTAGATATTCACATCTGCTTAGTGTAGGGTATTAATTAAATTTTCTCATTTCTTTAGCGTTTGTGTATTTCACTCTTAATATTTGGTTAGCTTGCAAGTAATACGGAAATTGTTAAAAAAAAGTGTTTTTCTTCTTAATGTGCTGCTGAAGTCATAGCTACTTTAAGCAAATTTCTTGTCCTTAATAAAAGTACAAGGGTTTGATTTCCTTATAAGACGCTAAAATTAGAAAAATCAAATAAAAAAAGGGAAAAATAAAAAATAGAGGAGTGAAAACAAACCCAGTCAATTTAATTTAAAAAATAAATTTACACGTAATGAAGGAGAGCCCTTAAAAGACTCATGAAAAATATTAGTTCTGTAGCAAACAAATTGATTTCATAATTCTATTTATATTTGCAGAAATTGATGGTTAAAAATAAAACAATTTTCTTATTTTGCTTAAAGTTAACACTGTTCCTAGTTGATGTTATTTAAGATGCGGACGTAAAACTATTTCAATAAGTAAACAGCAAAACAACAATATAATACAATAAAATGGAAGAATATTTTTTTTTATTATTCATAAAATTATTATAATATTGTAGAATAGAGAGTTGTTTATAGGTTAGAAATATATGTATGCTTGAAAACATGTTATCAACATTGAGCCATCAGATTCCTTTCGCCCATACTTATGGGTCACCATGTTGTAAAAATTGTTAAAGGAGATACAAATTTTTAGTGACTTTCTTTCACAAAAGTATTTTGCTTGTGAACAAATGCAACTCTGTTTAACAGAGCATACATCACAAACAGTCGTACAACTTTCATCCAAGTTGTTTTCTAGTGCATTTCATCCCGTTGCCTTTCAATTTCTAAGAAAGTTGATAACCTTAGGCATTTTTTAAACTTCGGTTAGATCAATTCATATCTCCCGCCCAATCCAGTTGGCTATTCAGTCATTAAAACTCACCCGTTTATTCCTTCCATCTGAAAACATTTGCCGGAGTGATTTGCAGCTTATAAAGCCGCGCGTAGTCAGTTGGAAAGCAGACTTAACTCTACTTTTCCCGAGGTGTACTAATAGTTTAAAGTACGGTACGCAGATTATATGACAAGGAAACAGAGATTTAGATTACATTACTGTAAAACATTCTAAAAAGCAGTACCTTCAAGATGGAGGAATATAATTATTGGTACGAACTGACAGCCTACACTTTATCAGCGAGACAAAACAAATTATGGTTGAGTTCCTATATCAGTCGAGAGCTGTGAGCTATATTTTAAGGCCTCTTTTTAGAAATAACAACAATATCCTTTTTTAGTTTAACTTCACTACACTATTCTATCTCTTTTTAGAAATAACAACAATATCCTTTTTTAGTTTAACTTCACTACACTACAGTAGTAGATATGGTGTTTACTTTACAATTTTGTCTTTCTGTATACCAACATGTCCCTTCCTTTTTTATATATAAATATTATTTTTTTTTTCTGTTACTTCTGGAGGCCGAGTTATTACTACAATTGTACATAATTTGATTTGCCCATTTATTTTAAATATTTTTTCTTCTCTCTTAAGCTTTCTCTTCTCAAAATCTCATTTTTTTCTTTCTTTTGCCACCTAAAAGTAGGCTTTATAAATTTTATTTTTCATTCCTGGAAAATTTTGTTTGATTTGTTACACAGTAAAGCACTTTCATAACGAACACGTTTTTAAAATAAACTGTGCTTTTAGTAAAAAATTTTCGAAATATTAGTGATTTTGCATTGTTTTTCCATATATAGCAAATATTACTCATGGTGTATATAGTTTTCTGAACTTTGCTTAGTATTTTAATAAAATTATTATTATGTTTGTACCAAATTTAAAGTTTTAGTAGATGTGCCCCAGCCATATAAAATAGCTTAAGCTAAGCAAACTGTACGGGAAGTACACTTTTTGATTATTAATAAGATGTTATAACGCCATAGCCATAACCGTAGATATCAATTAAATTTTGTTTTTTGCGAAAACCACGAAAAACTGATTGTGAAATATTTTCTTAATTTATGTTATTTCAAAATTTTTTATATTTTTTCTTTATTTATTATATCTGTTTTTATTTACAAAAATATTTTTATAGATTAGCAAAAAATATCGTAGATCAGAACATTTAAAACTATTTAATAGTTAAAAACGCTTATAGTGAACTCTTATACAAACGTCTATTTTATTTATTGTACATGATTTATCTTAAGGGCTAAAAGACGTCAAGGTAAAGCCACGAACGAATCATCCATGGACAAATACGTAACAATTTAAGATTTATAACACATGAGTAGTTAATTTTGTCTGCCTTACGTCATGTGGCGTACATGCCATGTCACCACAAACTATTGTTGTATTAGTATTTATACCATTATTTTTAACACAGTAAAGGGTCCCCTAATATTACGACAACAGCTGTTAATTGCAAACATACAAAATAATACAAAAATAGAAGTTGGTACGTATATAATTTTAAATTAAATACAAACAGCAAAACGAAAATACATATAAGGCGGTGGAAATAACATCATAAGTGGTTATTTTATTATCCCAGCTCTGACAACTCTAAAAAAAATAATTAAAAATATTTCTTTCGGCGACTACTTCTTAGCAAATAAAATCACCGTTTTTTAATACGGATTTAAATAGTATGGTCCGTTTAAGTTCGTTATAACCGCATTTTACTATATTTGAGAGAAAAATATATATATTTTTTTTGGTACATGCAATTTTAAAGTTTTTAAACATTTCAATTATTTGTTGTAAACAAAAAGAAAAAAACAAATTCCATTTAAATTTTAACAGAATTTTAAGAGTCCTTAACTTGTTGTGTTGTTGTTAAAATAAATAAACAGTCCGTTTTTGATTTATTTTTTTTTACTCACCGTGTGTTTCCACGCAATAAGAGAGAGAAAGAGAGAGAGAGAGAGAAAACAAACAAAAAACTACACAATTTCAAATAATTACAGGCAATTTAAAAATGTTTAAGGCAAAAACATGGATAATACACTGGCACATACAAACCAATGTAAAAATATTTTGAAAAAAAAAATACCCAACAGTGTTGCCAATTTATGTGTAATTATACAAAAATGGGATAAATAATTTTTTCTTGAACTGTTTTAGAACCTTAAAATTTTTGTGCAATTTGGTCCCACTAATATTTCAATAAAACATACAAATAATTAATTAATTCACTTAAAAAATATTTTACATCATTAAGTAACAAGCAAACATTTGAATACTTTTAAGGTTACTAAATGCATATACATTAAAGCGCTGCAAATGTTGATTTGTACGACATAGTAACAAATGTCACGTCATGTAATTGCAATGACATGTTATGCAATTCAAACATCTTCGACAAAGATATATTAACACAATGTAAATTCTGTTGGAATCACATCTATACTCATTTTGTAGACATCAACATGCATAATTAGCATGTCAACACATGCCACATATGTTCTAATAAAATATTCTGATCATATAATATTCTGATATAAGCAGTACTGTCACAGTGGAAGAAAAACGTGTTTTGTAAACTCTCGTAAATTATTGTTAAATTTTGTCTAAAACAAATCGTAAAAACTCCAGTTTGTGTTGCTTTTACTAGTCTATAAGCCTGAAAATATTTTTTTTATTCGGATGATAGTTCAAGAAACATAATTTTCAATAAAATACAAATTTTTAAAACCAATAGAAATTTGTTTGAATGTTTATTAAAATACTGCAAAACACAGAATTTTGTATAAAAATTTCATTTTAAAAAAAACCATGATATGCTACGTCAAGTCGTCTCAAACACACCGTCATGCTATGTCACGCATAGTCATTATAGTGTCTTAGTATGTTATTGCAAATCTGCTGTAGCTCTTTATGCTAAATACCATACATACATACATACATAATTGGCCATTACAACCCTGTGTCAGGATTACGGCCTAGCTTCTCGCAGCACTCATGTTGTGTGTGTTACTTTTTTCCCATGAGTACCGGGACCTACAGTTTAAAGTCGACTCCGAACGACAGATTTGAGAAGCTTTTTCATGGCAATTAATTACTCCCAGAGCTTTTGCCAGAAGACTGCTGAGAGGTAGTCGCCGAAAGAAATAATTGTTTCATATTTCTTTTTTTAAAGATGTCGGAGCTGAGATTTGAACCCAGCACTATCGTCTTCGTAAGCCAACACACTAACCACTAGACCACGGCGACTACATGCTAAATACCATGCCTATGAATAATAATACTGTATAATCCAATTTTTATTTAATAATAAAAGTGTTCAGTCTAACTACGACGACTACGATTAAAAGATTACCCCTTTTTATAATACCAACATATGGCAATATTGCACACAAGCACTTTACAACAAAAAAGAAAAATATATATGTATATTGATGATAAATATTGCGAAGGCAAGTGGGTAGGTAATGGTAACAGCAGTTATGGTTACAGCAGTGATTATAAGACAGTCACAAAAAGCACAGACACAAATTAAACAAAACAAAATCCAATTAACATCTCAACATTGGATTAAATAGTGATTAACTCATATTGTATATGTTTCTCTCTATCTCTCTCTCCCGTAAATAGTTGTTATGTTTTATAAACTGTGAGTAGTACTAGTAGGCTGGTACTTATTGTGGTAAACAATCTTTCCAATTAAATGTTATTTTCCTTGCTTACAGGTTAGCCCCTAATTTTTTTAAGGTCATTTGTGTTGTTTCCATTTTTCTCACTCCCTGGCTTTAATGATATTTACCTATAGGTATGTATGTGTTTTTGTTTTATTTTTTTTTTAAGATCATCATTCATGCGTATAAATTAAAGTCAGTAGCATTATTTTTTTATATATGTATGTGTAACAAATCCATACACCTACTGTGTCGTGATGGTTTTTGTCTGTCTTTTGTTTTTCTAATATTTTATAATACGCCTGTAAACATGCTATATTTTTGTATGTTTTTCGTTAATTGCATCTCCATTCATTGTTATTTACTTGACAAGTAAGTTTTAAATGAATTTAAAATACCAGAGAAATCAAATTGTATGTCATTTAAGTAACAGAGATAAATACAGAGATACAGGTTAATTCGAAGAATGAAAAACACAAAATATTTAAATATTATTTAAAAAGTTTAAAGTCTTCTCATGATTAATTGCTTAAATCTTTGTGTCTATCTTAAACTTGTCTAAAGAGAATTTATGAAAGGAGCTTGCCAGAGAAAGCAGATTTAAGGAACCGAGGCAAGAACATGTGTGTAGTACTTTCAGCTGTATTAATGCGAAGGAGGAAGAGACGGTTGAACACTTTCTTTGCAATTGCCCAGCACTCTTTAGACATTGTCAAGTTGCTTTCCGTATGGTTGTACCGAATACCCATCAGTATGGTTTCAAATCGGCCAGTGTCCCTATTAAGACACAACAACGATCTAGTCATCTAGTAGCAAAAACGGACCAAGTACGCCTCGATCTCTACCTGGGACTTGCCTCCCTATAGAAGAAGCCAAGGATATCTCTCTTTAAAGACCCAATTGGAGGTTCTACAGGGGCAATACGGGATATCCTTGAAACAGAACCGTCCCGAGCAAATTCATCCACCTATTCATTCTCCTCAAATCCACGATGTTAGGCTCAGAGCGTTCAGTGCAACTCAGCACTCTTTCAGTAGTATCCGATAAAAGTGCAAGGAAAGCCGCCTGGCTGTCCATGCAAATACAAATGCGATCTTTAAGGCTCCTAGAGGACAGCAACAAGGCCTTTCCAATAGCAAAGTTATGATTTAGATTACTCTGAACAGAAAAAACACCACAGTCCCTCTTGGAACTATCCGTATTGAGCATGATGTCAAAATCATGTAGAAGTTTTTTTAGATTCCATACCGATTTGGAAGGAATATTCACCTCGAAAAGCCTATCATGGTTATATGTGGGAATGCATTAATCAGGGGGCATGTAGTACCGCCGAAAGTTTCTCCAGAATTCGAGTATGACCATATGCTCTAGTTCTTCACACTCTCAGAGATGATAGAACAAAAATAAATTTGTGGATCAGAACTAAAAGCAGCATCGCATTAGGGGCTTCATTTTTTAATAAAAATGTGTTTAATTAAAAAATTAAGTTCTGCGAGTTCTGTTAACTGTTATTAAAGTTTTAAATGAAGTTCTTTCATTCTTATTATGTGAAAAGTGAAATTAAATAATAAAAAATCTATACCTCTCTTAATGCTTGTGCAACATCTGTTGCACAAGTGGCATGCATTTTATATATCTTTTATTTTCATAATTTATGCCTCTGCTAAAATAAAATGGAAAGTTATTATTTTTCTTTTTTCTACTTCAAATAAATTGTTCAACTGTCTTATGGCTTTTTGCATTTGGCTAAATTCGCATTTAAAATGAAAAACACAACAAAAATATAAAAAATAAAAAACAAAATAAAATAAATCAGAAAATCACAGAGAGAAATGTATTTCACCAGAAATACCCAAGAGCAAGATTTTCCTTGTCAGATTTCATACTTGATTCTAAGAAATATTTTATTAAATATTTAAAAAGTTTTATTATTTTCTCTTTTCCTGTATAAAATCTTTTAAAACTATCTTTATCTTTTAAAACTTATTGCTCAGCTGTTTTAGTTTAGGTGAGCAAAAGGGCGAGATAATAACGAAAGAGTGAGAAGAGATAGGAAAGTAATAGTGTTGTTAAAGGCTTCTGCATGTGTTAGTGTGTATAAAAGCATTACCAGATTTCCTCATATTATTTTACTCTAAATCTGAAGGCATATTATAAAACGTAACCTTGAATGTGTCTGATGAATAAAATAACGGTCTAAAAGTAAAGTATTTGTATATCTTAACAACTGAAAACAAGAAAAGCAAAAGGAACAAGAGAAAAAAAACGAAACACAATTACGAGGGCAACACAAGAATTCAGTGATTTTTGGAATAACAAAAACACACTTTAAATTTTATACTGTTCCTCAAAGATTCTTTGCAACCTTTTTTGTGAAATGATGTAGTTGCGATAGTCTAGTATTTTATGTATTGGTTTACTAGACGAGAGCTCCGGGTTCAAACTGCAACTCTGACATCTTGAAATAATGAAATATGAAAAATATTTCTCAGTTCACTAATTGACCTGAACAAACTTCGCAAAACAACCAACAACCAACTATACAACCTAGACTACGACAACAAGATATGTTTAATAATAAGGTAAAAAATAATGGCCAGAGTGATCTAGTAAAGATCTAATGTGAAGAGGAGATTTGGTTACACTGACTTAAACGAGCACTGAATGTTTTTGTTTGTCAATTTTTTTTTTTTTTTTCTTTTTTTTGTACAAGTGCTCGGCATATTTTTATTGACAGATTTTACTCGTACTCGTCCTGTATATGAAAACACACGTACATTTCTTAGGTTCAATTGCTGAATTTTTATAAGCAGGTAGTTTTAAGAATAAAATAATGTTTCTATTAAACAAACTGTAATTCGTCTAATGTAGTCTATAATATTCACCAAGTTTTTTTGTTATGCTTTAAATATTTCGGACACTAAATTTTTCTACACAGACATATATGTAAGTGCCTAGTCCTATAGTAATCCCAATATCAGAAATACAAAATGATAGTTCATATTACCCAGAACATTCCCCAACAGTTTGCTATTGACATTAATGTTACAGAGTTCTCATAATATTTATTACGCTTAGCCTTGACTTAATTGATGCAATTTAGCCTTGACTTAATTTATGCAATCAAAAAATTATGTTCTATTTAAAGACGACTTGAAACCAGATCTGTATTCCACTCAAATTACAAGGCAGTCTGCTACACAGAAAAAAATTATTGTGATTTTTTTTTTCAATTAACTTGTTAATTGAAAAATAAATATCTTTTGATTAATAATATAATTGGTTTAATGAGCGTTTTAATTATCTATATAACTTTAAATACCTTTAATTAATATTACAATCAGCTTAATTGATAGCATTAAATTGTTTACTGGTAGAAAAAAAACAATTTTTTAATTAAAACACATTTTTATTTTTTTCTGTGTATATATGGCTGTAAAACATTAAGAAGTCAAATGGCAGATGCCTGTTAAGCAGTACAGTATCCTTGTTAGTTACGAGGCTTAAAAGCTGCCTACCCTCGTAAGAAAAGAATACTTCTTTGTTTCTGCTTCTTTAACATGTTTCATATTTTCACACTTTCTTTTTTATATTTCTATATATCTATTACTTGGGAAAAAACACGCGCAGCAAAAACATTTAGACAGGGTATAAGAAATCCTTGTGGTTGCATGCAGAACTTGAGCTCTATGATAAATATAATCACTGCTAATAAAGGGTGTTTTTTTAATGCCATACGATTTTATGCTGCAAAAACTATTATTCAAATTATTAATATATAAAAATCGTTTACTGTTTCTTACAGAGTGTATTTTATGTGTTCAATTTTGATTTACTTTTTAGAGCATTTTCAACAATGTACGTATCTAAGACAAGAGCTCTGGGTTCAAACTTATATTTTAAAAATAGAGAAATATGACAAAAATATTTCTCTCGGCAACTACCTATTAGCAGTCTTTTGGCAAAAGCTGTGAGAGTAACCAATTTCTCTGAACCAGCTTCTCAAGTCTGTCGTTCGGATTCAAATTTAAACTGTAGGTGCCGGTACTTATGGGATAAAAATTGACACAGATAGTATGAGTGCTGCGAGAAGCTAGACCTTAACTCTGAAACATGGTTGTAATAGCCAATTATGTATGTATGTAATGTCTTCTTTAGCGCAAATATTGGTCGAAACATGAGCTTGGGATTTATTTCTGAATAAATTAGATGCAATGATGGCAATTACATGCTAGCAGCATACACCAAATGCTGCATATGTCTATTTTTAATTATCTCTGTAAATTCTGTCTATACACGGAAAAAAATAAAAATGTGTTTCAATCAAACAAATTTGTGATATCAATTAAAAAATTATTTATTTCTTCACCAGTAAACAAATTAATGCCATCCATTAAACTGATTATAATGTTAATTAAATGTATTTTTACATTAAAAAGTTAATTAAATCAATTAAATTGTTTAATCAAAACAAATTTTTTTCTCAATTAACAAGTTAATTGAAAAACAAAATTACTAATTAACAAAAATTTCTCAATTAAGAAGTTTATTGGAAAAAATACAGTATTCCACAGGTAATTAATTGCCTTGACAAAAATGTCAAAATTTTTGGGCAGATATGCGTGGAAGTCATTTAAATGAATACGATTAATTACCTCTTTAATGTAATTAAGCGAATACGCTTAATTGCCTGTATACTGCCAACAATACATGTGAAAAGCATGTAACTTTATAATTATACTTATTCATAAACTTCGTAGATTTTAACTGCAAGGTTGTATCAAAAAGGTAGCTTAAAAGTAAATATAACGGATATTTTATGCCTATATAAACATAGTTGAGTTAAGCTGCAGTTTTAAGAAAAAATTTGTTTTGGGTAATTAAACGAGGGAATTTTAAGTGAAATTTCTCTTTGGGGAAAATATATTTGAGGTAAGCGAAAAACGCAATTAAGCGAAAATTAATTAACTATGGAATTTTATTAGAAAATGGTAAGAAAAAATATGGGGATTTCGAAATTGAGGTAAATAAGTGTGAAAGGCGTGGAGCAATTATCCGGAGAATACTGTATCAATAATTGTTTCTATTAATGAGAAAATTTTGCTTACTGACAAAAATCCATAGATGATGGAAAGTTGACAGCTGATTTTCAAAGGAAATGTGTAAATTATTTAACCGTAAATCTATTTATAACGAAATGTGAGAGCACAGAGATTCAAAATGTCAAAAACCGAGCACACTACAAAAGTTAATTTGAAAATTAACTCTTTCGTAAGTTTTATGGGAATTAAAAAAACTCCCTGTGTATATACAAGCTGTTGTATGACTTTAAAACCAAAGATTTTTGTTAAAGGCTTTTGTTTTAAAAATTTTAGTTCTCTTTAGTTTCCTCTAAAAGTATTGGTTAAAATGATACTTTCGCTGTTGACATTTAATGGTTTGAGACAAGAATTATTATAAAAATGCTACAAGTTAGCCATTGGCAATAACCAGATATTTAGTTGTCACTTCACAAGGACACAATTTTATTGGGGAAAAGGAAAAAAATATACAAAATGTAGAAATTGTTATGCACTTCAGTTAGTTGTTTAGTGTCATACAAAAAAAAAAAGAAATGAAATGAAATGAAAGCCATTTAAACCATAAATATTTAAAGAAATTAAAAATAGAATTATTTATATTAAATAAGAAAAATGACTTAATAAATCCGTTTTGACATTTGTTTTTTGGCTGTTTTTTAACAACTTTTTTTTAGACCAGAGCAAATGTATTATAATAAGAAATTTGACCAGAAGTAAGGAATTATTTTTTTAAGTTTTTACTAATTCAATGGATTGAATTGTTAAAAATAAATTTAAAAATCTTTTTGCTCAAAATTAGCATTCCGACAACTTATTGTGATACACACATGTATGTAAAGGCTTTTAGCCAAATGGCTAGAAGGAACGCGTTAATGTCGGCGAAAAAGACAGGAAAATACCCGCTGAGTTAAAAAAAGGTTGTAAAAAAGTTACATTAAATTAAAAATATCAAATTATTTCACATTTTTAATGTGTTTATCGTTTCATATAGACACCGGAAACAACAAACGATTTGGAAAGTGATTTTTAAATAGATTTCAAGTACAATATATTCATTAGAAAATTATTTTTATATCGTAATTTTAGTGTAGAAATTTATCAAATAAACCCTTAATACTTCTATAATATTTTGTATGAATACAGCAGTTAAAATTTATTTAAAAAAAGGCAACACCTAGGAAATTTGAAAAGTTGAAAATTTCTTTTTCTTTTTTTAGTCTTCTTTTATCTTAATTTAAATCCATAAATATACGGATTATTAGAATTTATCTTTTGCACTTATGTATGTATAGGTTGTTCCTTTTCTTCAATAATTTATTCGTAAAACAAGCATAGAAAAAATTTCCATAAATTTCTAATCACTTCTATACATACTTACATACCTACAAACATATGTATATGTACTCTAGGCTCATTTTTTAAAATAGAAACACATAAATTGCAAATGGTTTTATAACTTAAAAAAAAAAACAGAATTCACAACAAATATATTTCACAGAAACCAATAAATTCATGTCAATAATTAATAAATCAGAAAGAAAAAAAATAAATCAAAATATATGGCAAGCTAAACGAAAAAATAGATAATTCGATGAGATTATTTTTAAAATCCCATGAACTTAAGAATTATGGATCACTTACCTTCACACTTGACACTTTTGAAACAAAATTGAATGGACAGATTTCTGAAAAAAAAACAAAAAATAAATTTTTAATATATTCATACTGGTTGACAAGGAAAATATCACAAAAACAGAAGTGATAAAAACGTAAAGGATTTGATGTCTTGGTAATGGGCGTGGCATTTATTTAGAATAAATAATTTTTCTTTTTTCAGACCTTGTAACCATACAAACCAGCCTAATGTGATGTTCTCTAGCCACCATGACTATGGTCGTACTTGTCATGGTTGTCGACTCATGTGGTCTAATGGAACAAAGAGAACAATAACAAAACTGTTATAATTCTATTCAGCCACAACGGATGACAATCACAAAAAAAGAATAATGCAATGAAAAAAATAAAAAGCCTTCGACTATTACGAAATATGTGAAGAAAATATAATTCAAGTACAGTAATCCCTCGATCTGCGCGGTAGATACGTTCTGAAAAAACAGCGCGCAATCCGAAATCGCGCACTGTGAACCCTATTTTGTATGAAATTAGGGGGATACCCAAATCCTAAAATTATCATGAAAATTTTAAATTTAAACCAACTAGATAACTAAAAAAGAGACTTTATTCAATATTAACATAAAGTTCAACATTAACATAAACAAAAAAGATAAAAATTATAAATTAATTCTTAAGAATTAAACAAATAAAATCTTGAATTCAGTTCATTGCACATAATATGTACATAATTAAATTGTAAATACGTAATTAAAAAAATCTTTAAATAAGTTAATTTTCATCTTCTGATGAATTTGTTCTATTTTCCTCCAATGGTAAAAAACTTGTTAATAGTATCTCTTGAACTGTAAAGTACTTTATACGGCTCTAAAGCTTCCGTCAAACGTCTACGGTATTTTAAAGCATGCTCTAAATCAGGGTCTAGGTCAATAGCTTCTTCACCAAGTTCATTGCCACTTCAAAAATTCTGCGTGCTTTGCTACAAAATTTTTCTCAACAATTTCTACATCTCCACTATCGTCATTTTCATCATTCTTATTATCTGCAAAATATGTTATTATTTCTTTAACAGAAAGATCTTCATATCATATCATATTTTGCACGAAATATGTAATATGTACGCAAAAAAAAACCGCGCTGTTGTGAAACTTTTGCCGCGCAATACGAAATTTTGGTAGTAAAAATAAAAACGCGCAAGTTCGAAACCGCGCAGCCAAAAACCGCGCAGTTCGAAGGATTACTGTATATGATTTCTATAAGAAGTGTGAGTTAAATAGTTGATGATTGCATGAATATGTACAGAACACAAAGAACTCTAATGGGATCTCCATAGATGGAGTCGAAAACGTGTTCAGTTCGGCTGATGTACACTTCCTTCAAGGATGTCATTTTTACCTAAATAAAAGCGGTAATTGTTTAGTTATTTAGTTTAGTTATCTAACGCTCTTTTAAACCTTTTACAGTTGGCGCAAAAATTGAAGCCACACGTCGTATCATAGCGGCTATCTTTTTACAAAGGAGCGCTGGAAATGTTAGATTAAGATCAACTTTTTTTAACGAAAAATTGTGTTGAGAGACAAATCTCATTTTTGGTTGAAGGGATACGTGAATAAGCAAAATTGGCATACTTAAGGTGAAGAGCAGACAGAAGCATTGCAAGAAACGAAAATAAAAACAATACTATCAATGGTGAGAGCTATCATGCAATGATTACAAAATTGTTGTTTTTGGCCCAAAATGGTATACCATACATAGAAAAAAATTTTTAATTTAGTTATACCATATAGCACGCCAAATAATGTCTCAATTGCGCGCTTGCTACCTATTAATTGACTGCCTATATCGGGCGATTTAACGCGCTCAGACTAATTTTGGTGGAGTCAATATTAAAGAATTTATGCGAAATATACCGGCCGATATTTTCGAGAGAATATGATATATTTGAGCAGTAGCCGCGGCCAACATTTACAGCCTGTTTCCAGAAGATGGTTGATTTCAAAACATCGTCTTATTGTATGTAAAACAACAAAGAAACACTCAAATTTTTGAGTGTTTCTCATATAAAAAGACGATTACAAACAGGCCTCCTCTTGCAACAAACTGTTTATCTTTGAAAATTGAATTCTAGAGACGGCTCGCCTATTGTTTTAACTGTTAGTAAAAGTAGGGATTTCTACAGCAGGTATTGGTTTGTAATTCGGTTGATTTGTTCTCTAGTTGTAAAATGATAAAAACAGAAGACTTATATTTATAAATCTTTTTATCGCTTTCTTCATGAAAACCACAATAAAAAAAGAAAAATACCAAAAAATTCTTTGTTTCTTACATTTTAAAACACAGTTAATGGTCCTTAGGCGTAAATATTGGTTTTATTTTGTATTTTGCAAATGAAAAATATTTCACAGATTGATTTCAACATTAATCACTCAAAAAAATCTTCTTAAGAAATGAAAACCATAATCAAAACAGGAAAAAAACCAAACTAAATTCAATTGCCTGGCCTTGTGTGACTCTCTAAAAGTGTACTTTGATTTGATATGCCTGTGTACTCGTAATGTCCAAGATTCATTTTGCCATATTGAGATTGAAATATGGCATTTAAAGATTTTATGTTTTTGTGTCGGGTTATTTACAGTTGTTGTCCAAAAACTAATGAGAATGGATTTTTCCGTAATTGCAATCAAAACCATATTTTATCTGGAAACCAAGTTAATTGCGTATAAGAAAAGCAAAGAAAGTCTCTTAACAGACTTTATTTTAAAAGGCTATGAACTGTGTGGAACTTCCATTAAAATTATAAACTTAAATGTTTGTTGCTTTACTTTAGTGTGCACTTATTAAGCAACACAAATTAATTGTGGCAAAAAAAAAATAGTGCTAAAAATGTAACATTTAAAGACATATCTTTGCTGAAAACTGTATGGTATTCACGCTTAAGAAAAACAAATTTATGTGAAACTGCCATAAAATATACCGACGGGAGGGGGGGGGGGGGGGGGTTGGTCGTGGCTTAGTGGTTGAGCGCGTGCACAGAAAGTCAAAGTACCCAGGTTCAAATCCCAGCGAAGGAGAAAAATAAAAAAATTAATTTGCGGTTTTTCCAAAATTATAATTTAAAAAAAATAAGAGGTTCCCCCCCCCCCCCCCCCCCCTCCACCCCAAGAAATCCATCTTCATGAAACCGCTCCCTGGCATTTCCAGCCTTTTCCACCAAGAAAACGAATGATCAGAAATACAGCGCCATCTTCTGGGAAGATAAAAGCAAACCTACATAAAAAAAGATGCTCACCACTCACATTCAACATCCAGATGGGGCAATTGCTGATGATCATTCAAAGGTGAAAGTATAAAACTGGCCTTTGAGTGATCAAGTTGACAGCAATTCGTTCCATTGACATAAGGCGCTTAACATAACTTCTTTACATCTATGTATATACATATATACATATATCTATGTATATATTCAACATTCCAATACAATGCACTGCATTTAGTAGGGGTTTACTCCTGAGTATTGGTCTTAAATAAATAAAAAAAAGATTACTCCTTATAAAGGTTATTTAACGTAAGATTGCTATATGTACTAGGGTTTTGTGTGTTAAAATGTATAATAATGTGGCATAAAAATGCATCTGTATGACAGATTTTTTGACAAGTCTGTCCGACTTCATAATCTTTTAAAAAAAATCATACACATTTTTTTCTCCATGCGATCAGGGTTGCATTTTATAGGGTGTTTTTTATTGAGGTATAGAACTTTAAGTTGGCATCACTTTTTTAACTGGCGGCCATTTTGTCAGCTGTCAAGTGATTAATATTTAGTTTGGTTTGCCATTTCATCATGAACAGGTTGACAAAAGAACAACGCTTGCAAATCGTGCAAATTTATTTCGAAAATAATGGTTCAGTTCGCGAAGTTTACCGCAAGCTCCGTCCATTTTATGGTCGACATAATCGTCCATCAGAGCAATTAATTCGGTTAACCATGGATCGTTTTCGCACTACGTTTACTCTATGTGATAATACGCATCCGCAGAGACGTCGAACAGTGCGCACCGAAGAAACAATTGCCGCTGTAGAGCAAAGTGTTGAAGAGAACCCGAATGAATCGATTCGCCACCGTGCACAGCAATTGGAGCTTTGTCCATCAACTTTATGGAAGATTTTGCGCAAAGATCTTGGCTTGCGACCTTACAAGATCCAGCTTGTGCAAGAATTAAAGCCTCGAAACCATGAAATGCGTCGTGATTTTGGTGTATGGGCCGAAAATGAGATTGATCTCGATGCTGATTTTCATCGCAAAATTTTGTTCAGTGATGAGGCTCATTTTTGGTTGAATGGCTACGTCAACAAGCAAAATTGCCGCATTTGGAGTGAAGAGAATCCACATGAGACCCTTGAGACGCCATTACATCCACAAAAACTGACTGTTTGGTGTGCTCTATGGGCTGGTGGAGTCATTGGGCCATACTTCTTCCGAAATAATGCTGGAGAGTCAGTTACCGTTAATGGAGACCGGTATAGAGCCATGATAACCGACTATTTTGTTCCCGAATTGGCTGGCATGAATGTGGATGAGTTGTGGTTCCAACAAGACGGCGCTACATGCCACACAGCGCACGTCACAATCGATTTATTGAAGGAAACATTCGATGAGCACATAATTTCGCGGAATGGACCTGTCAATTGGCCACCAAGATCGTGTGATTTGACACCATTGGATTATTTTCTTTGGGGATATGTGAAGTCGCTCGTCTACGCCAACAAACCAGAAACGTTAGGAGACTTGGAAGCCAACATTCGTGGCGTTACTGCCAACATACGGCCCCATATGCTCGAAAAAGTGGTTGAAAATTGGACCTGTAGAATTGGCTTTATTCGAGCTAGCAACTCTGCATATGCTTTGCATCTTATTTTGTGTGATGATGTGGCACTAATGTTGCCATTTTGATGCGACTTTTAAAAGTGTGACAAAAATCGATAAGATTTTCTTGTAAATGAATCGTACGGCTGTGTATGATAGTGTATCATGGCCTTCAGCAGACTTCTGGCAAATGCTCTGAGAGTAACTGATTGCCACAAACAAGCTTCTCAAGTCTGTCTTTCGTATTCAACGTTAAATTGTAGGCCCCGGTAGCCATGGATCAAAGATGCCCAGTAGCGGCTGATATGAGCAAATAAAACTCACACGTATACTTACGCTCTTTTGTTTGATCGTCAATCAACCAATAGGAAATCAGCATGTTGAGTGGGAGAGACAAACTACACTTGCAGAACTTCTGTGTCTTATTTTTTTTTATCTCACCAATACTACTACCTTAGGCATCAATGCCATGGATTAAAATTTAAGCACTTACTTTACTCTCGTACTAACGCAGTAAACTGAGCAAACACACAACAGTTTGTAATCGAATCATATTTATTTTTCCTCATCTGTATGCACTGAGTTAACAAGAGTATGATCAAATTAACAAGAGTATGAATCATGATTCGTGTTTACTCAGTTTTTCAGTACTCACAGCTCATCTCTGGTATGTATCTACTTATATATAAAACCTCAATGTGTGAAATAACTCGTCTGTACTTCATGTCGTTTTTGGCACACTCCATTAACAAAGTTTAAGCCATTTTTAATTTTTTGGTCTTTTTTGCTATTTTTCTTTATTTTATTATAATTGAGGGGACCAATATTTTTGGGCTTTAAATAGACGGTGTGTGTAATGAAGAAAAATTATATATTTTTTTTCTATACTTAAGTATGTATTACCTAAAAAGTCACGAAATAGATATTAACTGACATGATCGGTTTTATTTATTGATAAAAATTTGAAAATGCTAAAAATTATTTTCAATGTTTTCGTTATTTTATACCCTTTTTTCTTTCTTATTTTGTGAAGGATTGTAAAACATTGTTAGTTTATGCCATTGACTTTCCCTTTTTAATGGTGTGGTATTCATTGGACATAAAGTTTTCATCACGTTTCACTTTTGTTATAAATTTTATTTAAAATACTCTGCAACAAAAATACAAAACAAAGGCGAGAACATCCTTTTAGTTGCCCACTTAAATTCTTGTGAAAAACTGACCCTGAATATTTGAATATTTGTTTTTTTATTTCAAAACGTTTTCAACGCTTGAAAAGAGTTGTTTATTGAGGCAAATTGTGTTGATTTTAGTTTAAGAAATTTTACAAAATGTTTTGTTTTTATTAGAAGTTAATCTTACAGAAAGAGAAAGGGGCTAAATGTCTATTTTCTTTAACAAGCATTTAAATAATTCTAAAATCATACAAACACACTTATTTCATGCCAATTTAAAACGTCAATGAACTCTATAGCTTGAAAGTATTTACGAAAAAAAAAATAAAACAAAACAAAAGTTCATAAATTTTTCATATTTCAGTTCAAATGTTTAAAAGATAGACAAGTGTGAATGCCATGACTGATAAGGTAGTCGTAAAGAGCACAGGTTAAAAGAAATATTTAAAGATGGAAATATGCAAAAATTAGAAGAAAAAAATACGATAGACTGAAACTGATACTAAAGGGAAAATATAAAAATATTTGACCTTTTGCCATTTAGGAAAATTAATAATTGAATAAAAACGAATATCAAATTGGATTAGAAGATAGAAATTTGATGCTCATACCATACCATAGGAAGAAACATGTTATTCTTATACAGCCTCCTACTTGATGAATTATTAAAAAGAAAATATTTGAATACAAGAGACTGCAGATTTCATCGATTTCATAAAACTTTCAATTTTGACATATACGAGTAGCTTGAGAAGCCAACGAAACCGGTAACTGGTTTAAGCAGGGGATCTGTTTGCCATCTCTGTTTGTTAAAAATGATGAATTTTTTTTTTCTTCTTAGAAGTATCCAAATGACAGATGCAGTGGCTGGAAAATGAACAGCTCTTTGGTGGAAGCAGGCATTGGTTAGTAGGGAGCCAATCATATCTAAACGAAGAGAGTGAAGTGGAGTATGTCTAGTGAATTATGGCCTTGTTTCAGAGTCGAATTGTCCTTATTACAGTCTTGTTCTCAAGCCATTATTTGTGAGCAAAGTGGACAGCTCCCTCTCAGAGATGGTGAGTAGGAATTTACTCGAGATGCTCTTTTTATTAAAACACTGGAAATTTAATTTGAATATATGTTTTCCTACTTTTCTCTTTTATTATTTTTAATTTTTAAAAATTCGGAAACGTTGAATGTTATTAAGAATGTTGAAAATCGAACCCACAGCCTCTCACACTACCTACTTTGCAACTAGGGCACCCAACATTTCTTATTGAAACAATAAGTTTTGAAATATTTTCTTTATTTTGATTAAAAATTTGGCCTGTTAAAGCTCAAATTACACTACTTAAAATTCTCATCTGATTATAACAGTTTATAACAGTTACAACTCCGATGGCAATAATTTTGAAAGTAGAAAATGTTCTATTTTTAACTGAACTCAGATAGAAACAATAAATGTTGAATTAGATTTGTAATTAAACTATCTGAGTGTACCTGACTGCGCTTTTGATATAAAACTCAGATGAGAAGCATAGGTAGTGTATATATAGCTTAATGAAAAAATTTACTTTTTTTTTGTAAGCTTTGTGGTTATTTTCTTGAAAGATTTTAAAATCTTAGATTTAGAACAATCATGGGCAAAATGTTTGTTCCTTTTCTTTCATGTTTGTGTTGTACTTAAAAGAACAACAATAATCAATATAAAAAAGTATTACAAATTTGCCATATTTCATGTGAATTTTTTCTTTTTATGGTATATTTTATACCACAAAGACAAAAATCTTGACTTATATTTTAAGAATTTCAACTAAACCAGCCAACCAAGAAAGAGAGCAAAAAACATTAATTTCTACATTAGAAAAATCTAATTTAAAATTTCAACAAAAATATTTACAATTGTTTACTTAACTTCAACTGTACCTCTCCCCAATCACCGTACACTTCCAATAAGTGTTAAGAATTTTAATAAAAACAAAAGAAAATCGAGGGAAGAGTAGCTAAATGTCAGCGGTAATAATTTTTTCCAATTTCTTATTAAAAGAAAGGTTTTTGTATCTCCGTAAATTGACAACCATTAAAACTGTAGAGAGAGCGACTCAACGATGAGTTGGGTTGTCACTTGGCTTTTTAGTAAGCATCATTTCTAAAGAGGTCTCAACGTTATTAATATAAAAAGTTAAAGCAATTTGATACCCTTCTTGAGGTGATGATAAATTCAATATTAATTAAAAATAAAGTATTTGAAATGTATTGATTTGGGGATAAGCATGTCTCTATGGCCATTTCGTCTGTACTTAAGAGACTCGTCAGGAAACTTCTTCTCAAAGGTATTAATCAAAAATACAAATACTTATAAACTAAATACCATATCCCATTTATTATATAAGAACCAAACAAAAGTATTTATAAAGCAATACATTTCATATATTAGAAATGTATTTGCCTATATGGCGAAAAATATTTTTTTTTTAATTAAAAGTATTATTTTTACCTAGCCAAATTCGAATATGCCTCGCCTTCCTATTTTTTGGTTACAAATGTATATAAGCTATCGACGTAGTTATTTGAATTAAATTAAGAAACTTCTGCTATTGCTGTTTTCAAGACCAAAAAAATTAAATCTTCTTAGAATGGAGAGAGAACTTTTAAAACATAAATGTATAAAAAGTCTATATTTACTTTGTATAGGAGGTACCATGCCTACTTATAAAATTTACCAACTTTTTAAGTGATGATTTGTATTAACTATGAACTTATTTCAAGCAAATGTAGAAGTTTTCTCTTTAAGCCATAATTAATGCCAAAATTAATATTTAATGGGATCAAGCTCAACTTTTAAACACTTGAGTTGTATTAACTATAAAAATATTCGGACCAAATTCAGACATTTCTGCTATCATTTTAATGCCAATTTGTCCGAATTAAGAAATTTAAATTATTACCGTTCTCAAGATACAAAAAGTAAAATTTTGTCCGTATAGAAGATACTATTCCTACTTTCTAATTCCGCCCACTTTTTGACTGATGATTTGCTTTAGACATTCTTAATCAATCAATCAATCAAGTAATTTGTGTGGGTGATACCATACCAACTGTTCTGATTTCATCTACTTTTAAGTGATGATTTGTATTGGATCTGGTTGGAGCAAATTGAAAAAACCCTTTTGCTAGCAGTTTTAAGACCTTGACAAATAAATATTAACTTTGTAAGGGTTTTGTTGCAATTTTTGAAATTTATATATAATATAGTTCCCTCCAGACATACAGAGAGCCACTGTAAAAATGTAATGAATATCGGTTCAGCGCTTTAACTGTCTTTAGCTTTCAAATAAATAAACAAACATACAAACCAACAAACACACATTCATTACTAGGGCAACCAAAAATATGCTCTATCAAATTAGTTTTAAGCGCCTAAAATATGCATTGAAAAAAAACTTTTAAGAGTTAAAAATATGCTCTATAAAACTCTTAATACATACATATCGAGCCGTAACCGCCAAAAAAGCGTAACCAACATAATTTTCGATTTTCGTTTTTTTTTAATAAATGAATTCATTGACAACATCTGCATCATCTCCTAAAATTTCATCGTCGTACAAAGTACCGTTACAAATTTAGAGCAAAAACAATTTTAGCGTAAGTGCACAATGTTTTTTTGTTTACATTTTTGATGACCGCAGATTGTTGGTTACACTAAAATTCTCTTTTAAACCTAAGCAAACAGTAAAAGAAAAAGCATTTTGCATTGATTAAAATACCTTTATAATATTAAATATTGTTGAAAATTCGCACTTTATAATAATTTTATAATCTTTTAACAATATGGCGGAGGTAATAAAAATATAAATTGTTCGAAATCTGAGACTAATGAAACATGTGTGGGAAAAAGAGGATATAGAAAGCAAAAAACAAAAATACCCGAAAGACTGCAAAAGGCTAAAGTCCGTGATAGAGGTGTTTTGCCTGACCCATGCCAAAATAAAAAATGTGGGAATTCATGTAGCTCTAAGCTTTCGGAAATTGATAGAGTACAAATAAATGAACACTTCTGGGAAATTGGCAATAAAATTAGACAAAAAGATTGGTTGATGTCTTGTATTAAGAGAAGCAGAAGACAATACAGTTATAATTATAGCATTAACTATAATGATAATTGTTTTAAAGTGTGCCAGCAGTTTTTATTAAAAACATTAAACTATACCAGAAAAATTCCATACTGAATATTTAAATTTGAAATATGACAATTCTGTGAAAGATTTATTACCTGAAACGGACCAAGAAGACAATATCGAATAAAATTAGTGACAAACTTATGTAAAGAACTGAAAACACGTTGTAAAGATACTATGAAGTAAATACATATTTTTTTAATTTATTTTTTATTTTATGTTAACTTTTAAAATGAAATTAATTAAAAGAATTAAATAAAATAATACTTATGTACATATCGCTAATTTGCTGCAATAATGTCAGCTCAACAAAAAATTTTTTTTTCAGTAAAGCAGTTTAAAGTTTTTTATTTTTGTTGGTACATTTTACACAACGCAAAACATTAATGTTTATTCGGATTCTACACACTTTAGTAAATTGTTTTCATCGCATAATAAAATTTTAGGAACCAAAGATTGAGATTTATTAAAAAATAATAACTTCTTTTTTATTGTACAACGATTTTGTAGCGCCTGAAATCTGTCGTTGTTGTATTAAAAAAATAAGTAGTATCGAATCACTTTCTGATCCTAAACGCTCAAAATCATTCCGATCACAATAGGTTTTAACACAATATTATTTACGATATTGGGAACATTTCTACATATTTAACTCAGAAAAACGCGATTTTGAGTTATGTCACTGTTGCAGAAAATGAGCGATATATATAAACAGTATTTTGTTTCTCTAAAAAAAGATTTTTTAGCTTAACTGACACAAATATCATCAGTAGGTTACAAGAGTGACAGCGAAAAAAGCGTAAGCGACAAAAATTACCGTTATTATTCTAAAATGTGAGCAATTTTAAATGTATTGTATAAATCGTGAAAAATAACACTTACATACTAAATTTCATGACAATAACTGCAAAAACAACGAAGATATTTAAAAAAAACCTTCTCCTTTAAAATTTTATTTTTGTTGGTTACGCTTTTTTGGCGGTTACGGCTCGATATGTTGATGCAAAATTACGTAAATTTTTTTTTAACTTTTAAACATGAAAAGTAACAATTAGTCACCACCAAATAAAATAAAATTCCATTATACATATTTACATAATATGTGTTTTTTAAGTTATTAATGCAGAAATATGAGACGAAAATTGTATTTTTATCTCTTTTTTCACTGAGTGGCGACTAAAAGTGTCTTGTACTTTAACTATCAGTTGGGCTAAGTTAAAATGTTTAACTTCATTTACCTCAGAATCGCTTTTTCTGAGTTATGCCACTTCTCGAAATGAGCGATATATTAATTTTAATTCGAAAATTAACATAAAAAAAACAAACAAAAAAATGCCAAAAACTTCAGACTGACAAGAATACAAAATAAAAGAATAAAAAATTAATTTAAATTATTAAATTATTGTTACAATAAATTACAAATTTTGAAACATGAAGCTTTGTCGTAAAACGCTCTTGTACATCGAGAAACTTCTCTCGACATCAACGGAAGTAATTGGTGCAAATTTGAAAGCAAACGTTTGCTAGCTTAATTTCCTTCGTTGAGTTCAAAATTTTTTTGATTTTTGAGGTGTTGTTTTATGGTAAATATTTTCTTTGCTAACATCGGCTTATTGCAAACTTTACAAAACAGATTAGTTTTAAAGTCTCGGTATTCGCGAACATATTATTAGTCTGTTTGACATGGATTGCTTGATTTGCTGCATATTCTTACGAAAATTAAATTAATTTAAAAATCAACTTTTAATCTAATTTTTTATATCAAGCAATTATTGAAACTTTTCTTCAATAAGTACAACGTTTAAAAATACGTAATATTTAATTTATGATTCATTATTAAGTGTTTTTGTACGCTACTTTCCCTAAATGTAAAATTTGTATGCTTTGTGGTTAATTAGTTTTTTGTTTTGAAGTTTCTTCCAAATTGACATTAACTATTTCACAATAGTTTAAGAAGGAGCTTTATAAACCATTCTCGAGAATTTCCCCAATTTCGCAATGTTTAATTATAAGCGTTTTCCAGAAAACACTTATAATTCAATAGAATATATTTATGCTATGTGTCAATAGGCAGTCATTATTTTGAACAATTAAAATTGGCAATACACGTAAATTCTTCAAACATATGTAAAAATTTGTAAAATATGCCATACAAATATGAAACATATTGAAAAATGCAAAAGTATGCATTTATGACGAAATATGCAAAAATATGACGTAACAAATAGGGGGTTAAACGTCGTAGTTTTTCCTAAAATGAAATAATATTTTGGTTGTTTTGTCAACAACATTTAGAAAAAAAAGATGTTAATGCATATTTTTGGTTGCCCTATTCATTACAATAACAGTTTATGGATATAATGCAAGTATGGCTGGGTTACAATGATACTATCGGAATAACGCCATTTAATTCCTATTGGCTCAGGTCTGTAGTATTCGCGAAGGTAGTTCGGTTAATTACTGTTATATCACTCGGCTAGGTACTGATACAACTAGTCCAGTGACAGCCGGTTGTACACAAATATCATAACTGTTCAGTGGCACAACTGCTATGTTTAGTTTGAAAATCTGTAAATAAAATCATTTTTTTTTTTGGGTATCCTTCCCTTTTTTTTAATTTTTTTTTTTGCTTTGGATTTAAGCCAGTTGCAGTTTTACACAATAACACGATTTGTTTACTTATAACACTGTTACCAACTGAACACCATCGGTAATATGTGTTTTAAAAATAAGCCAGAAGAAAACAACAACAACAAAATAAAATAAAGAAAACAATAAATTTTTTTTTAATTTTCCATGCTTTTCCTTGTTTTGTTCTTTTACTTACACAAGAAACAACAAACAACGTTTGTCGTTTAGAACTTCATCCACTGACATTTCATTTTGTCTTTTTAGCTTTAACTTCAACAACACTACTTGAAGGAAGTAATGCTAAAAATGTTACAAATTTTACTTTAAAAAAAAGCAAATGAAGTTGTTGGTAGTTAGGTAGTTGGTATTAAAGACTAAGCGAGTGTGAGAAGAGGCTAAAGAGTGAAATTTTTATTTTAAAACAAAATCATGTTACTGACAAAAATGTACTCTTTTAAAATCAAAGACATGCGAGAATGAAAAAAAAAAACAAAATAAAAAATAAAAAGGACTGCGTGGTTGTGGTTTTACATATACGCACATACATATACACTCGTACAGTGGTTTATATACGGAAACATAACGATGACAGTAAAAGAAAAATGAAAAACGCACCGTAAGTGTAACACTGGCTGCCAACGTTAAAAGTTGTTTCAGCATGAAAAACAAGGCAGAATGAAAAAGAAAAAGTGCTGAAAACTCTTAACAACCACATAGAAATTAGTTTTTTTTTCTACGTACGAGTATATAACATAATATGATGCGTTTGCATTGCCTTTTATTTTCCTGTTATTTCCCTTTTTTTTGTTTAAATTTTTTTGCTCAACAAATATGTGTGTCTTAAAAATGCAAAAATGTTTGCTGAAATATTGCCAAAATATATAGCATTTACCCACACAAATACACACACATGTATAGCTTATAAATTTGCATTTCAACACATGAACACGTTAACAATCTAGAGTTCCTCCTGGTATATGTTGTTGACATTTAATGTTGTTTTTTTTTTATTATAGTTGAGGGGCATAAGAGACAAAGTGCTGTTGCAAAAATTTTTTCTTAAAATTAGTATTAAAGAACACTTAAAGAAGACATCAAAAATGAATACACAATTTAAGGTGGCTGTTACAGTACGAAATTGAAAACAAATGGTAATTTGTCTTGCAAGATTTATTTATTGCAGTGTAATATACTCGAATGTTAGCTAAGTGTATATATAAATAATTTAAAATTTATTACTTTCAATTTTATAAGAACATTGAAACAATTTTAGATGGGACATCCAATTACATTCAAATTAAGAATTTAAAACCTTTAACCTTTAAAAATATATAATACTCGCCTTAATTTAATTGATATTGTTTTAATGTCTTTAAAGAAATATATTTGATAATTTCTTGCTATAAGTAAAAAATTCAAAAAATGTTCAAGTGTTTTCAAAAAAATATTATTCGTATATGGAGACGTTATATTTTATCGATCAGTATGAACAAGTAAATTATCATTTATTTCATGAGAATTAATTGAATCAATTATCCAAATTAATTGATATAAAAGTGTGAAATAAGAGTGTTTTAGATTATTTGGCATATTATTTAATGATTGCTTTGTGATTACTTCAATTTAAGATCAAAACACAATATAAGGCGAGGGAGTACAGAATTAATCATCCATCATCAGTGGTATGTTCAAAATTACAATATTTTGTTCATATTAATAGTTATCCAATTAAAGAAGCTTTTACTAAAAAAAATTGACCACGCCCACTTTTTTGATTTGTATAAAATCGGAAAACAATTGCACCTATTTGGAATTTTTTTTTTGAATGCTCACAGTAATCCAATTTAATTTTTCACTGAAACAAAAATGGATCCCTCCCACTTTTAAGAGCATCCTGTTTCATTATATCTAAAGTCGCAGATCGCCTTAACCGATTTTCAATTTTTTTTTTAAGGTTCTCAATATTCAAAAGTGTTCATAAGGAAACCCAGTCCCAGGCTTCCCTCTGTATCAATAAAACATTAGCATGCATTTAAACAGTTCATCCAAGAAACAATAATTATTTCTTTTTGAATTTGCTATTAGTCAACGCTCGAGGACCAACATCATTACGAGATTTCTGAAGTATAATATATAAATTTAATTGTCAAAAAAGCAAGAGGAGTTCTTGGCTTCATCAGGAGATGGAGTAGGGAATTCACTGATCCATATATTTCGAAGATACTGTATACCTCATTTGTAAGACCAATCCTTGAATATGGTTGTGTGATATGGCATCCTATTTATAATGTTCACAGTGATCATATTGAATCAATTCAAAAACAATTTCTTTTATTCTGCTTGCGGTGTTTACATTGAAATCCAACAACGAATTTACCACCGTATCAACAAAGGCTAGCACTTATTAAGCTTCCTACACTGAAGAGTAGAAGAACAATGCTGAATATCACCTTTTTGATGAACGTTATTAATGGTGAAGTTTGCTCTGAGTTTCTCTTGGAAAATATCACCTTTAATGCACTACAAGGCCCAACACGCTATTTCTATTCCCTTGTAATTAAGTATTACCGAATTAATTATTCTAACGCTGATCCACTTAGAAGAATTTGCCTAAATTTTAATGAACTTTACAACTTTATTGACTTTTTCTTATCCAAAAATTTAATTAAAAGAAATATTATAGTTCTTCAGAATACATTTTGTAATGTTAATTAATGTTCTTACAGAAGTCTGTCTAAAAATTTTATTTGTAGACTTATAAATAAATAAATAAAAATAAAATAAAATAAATGAAGAACTGTGTGACACGTACAGAGAAGCTTGTCAGCTCCTCCGATTATGAGAAAATAGCATTCATTGGTAATACACCCTCAGATAATACAAGCATTATTTTCAATAATTATTTTAACGTACTTCCCATCAGAACCGGCTTATTTGTGGGACAAATACAAGGTTGTCAGTTGTGCATTAGAAGATCAAATCAAAATTTCCAACTGATGAAGGAAAGAGGCTGTTATATTAATTAAGGATATGTAATTCATAACGACGAACCCAATCGTCCAATACACATTTAATCAAGAGTTACAACTCCACAAAGAAAATGATTGCAATGACTTGAAGGATTCAGTTCGAAAAAATCTTCCATTGTTGATTAGACAACAAAAACGTGCATACGATACTCTTATAAAAGATGTCAAAATTGGAACTGGGGGAATTTTTTGACGCTCCCTGTAGCACTGGAAAACTTTTTTTGATTGCGTTGATTTTGGCAATGCATTAATTTTTTGTATTACAAAGTTAAATTGTAAAAGTATTGGGTATTGAATACTTAATACAGCCTGCTTTTTAGAGTACTCGATACCAAAAATAGTTGCTTGATAATTTTAAGGTTGTACATATTTTTAAGTATAATATGTAATTATGTGATCTAAGTTTCAGGTTCTCAATGACAGAAGAAATCTCATAAAATCCAAAAATTTGGGACAATTGTTCTCTTTGATTTCAATAAAGATGAAATTATAATAGCATTTTTAGAACTGTTAAAAAAACCATATATTTTATACAAAAGAATTCTTTATTGAGACCAATACTCAGAGTTAAAACCCCTACTAAATGATGTGCATTGTATTGGAATTTTTGTAGAAAAGACAGTACATTATGGCAACAGAACATATATTTTGTTTTCTTATATTAAGTATTAAGGGCCTTAGGAATGAGACAAATTGTTATGAATTTATAAATTTGAATATGACTGAATAGGAAGTGTACAATTCGTATAGGTATATAGTAAAATGTCATAAATTTGTTGTTTTTTATTAATAAAAAACTTTTTTTACCAATAAAAAAGTTACAATATAATGACGATAAAACACAACAGCTCACTTTATAAATGTCCCCAAGCCTTTTAAAAAACTTTAAAAAATATCTAAAAAATTTTGTTACAAAACTGAGCCAATACTTGATGAGTTTTCAAAAGTATCATGAAATAAACGACTAGACACCAAAATATGAGTACAGCCACCCTAAAAAACTATTTGTGACAATTTGTTGGCTCACAGAAGAATTTCAATTTTCCTAATTCTAAAACGTAAGTTACTTAGCACGCTACCCACATGCAATGGTGAAAATAATCGCTTTTCTTATTTAATACAAATTTTTAGTTTCGATGTTTATCCCTTTTTTTTCTGGTGCTACTTTTAGTAACAAAATGCACTGCGTAGTTGTCATTTTCAAATTTACTTTAATTTGTTGTCTTTTTGTTTGCTATTTACTGGGTTTTTTCTTTTTTTTTTGGAGAATACTTTCACAACAATTTGTTGGCAGTTTGTTAAGCGGTCACTGCGTGCAGTATTTGTTTCCATTTGGCTACCAGCAAAGTTGATGCATCGTTGGGTGTTCTGTTTGTTTCGGTTTAGAAGACTTGATTTCTAAGCACATGTAGGTGGTAGATTTCCAAGTAACAATTAAAGTGTACGAAAATAAATAGAAATAGAAAATAAAAATAGAAAGAGGTATTTATATTCCTTGCCACTAGTATGAGGTCACATAGAGATTTTATAAGCATATTTTAGGGGATTTTAATTTTATTGCGTTTTAATTTTTGTCATTCAAAAAAGAGCATAAATATTAAAGAATTTTTGTGTTTTTTTTTTTTTATTTTAAAAATAACATTAAAAAGGGGAGCATTCTGTTTAAACGTATATAGGTCAGCAATGAATAAATGTATTTTAATTACTCTTTACTAAAGATTAAAAATTAACATACTTTAAGGAATTTTTTAGTATATTTACTGTCGTATTGATAAAATAATTAAAAGCTGATTTGTCAGCCACTTCAAGTTAAAAAATACTATTAAAGGGATGAACAATTTTAACAAAAAAATAGAGAGAGTGTAGTAGTCCACCCATACAATTAGTCCAATAGGTGGAATTTAAAAATTTAAATCTTTAAAAATTTTTTAAGTGAAAAATAATTCTAGTATATACTTAAAAAAAAGAATTTTCTAAGAAATCATTATTTGGGCCAGTTAATACCAGTTTTTTCATAAAGACAATGCAATTGATGTCTGTTGCTAAAAGACGTAAGAACAGAAGTGTTGACTTTCATAATTGATTAGCTGACGTGAGATATCTCAGGAAGAGCGTAAAATGTAATAACAAAAAACACAATGACAATAATGTCCATTACCTATGACGTAAAATTTATTATTAATAAAATTTATTAGCAAATACAATGAAAATTCAACACACATTCACACATGCTTAAACATGTTTAAGGTAAATACTCGTATTACATTGTCACTCATACCTGCTAGTAACCGTATTACAGTATTAATATTCTTGACCATAAACATGCCATTGGCCTTTTCAAATGGCTTACTGTTGAAAATAATTTTATTATTAAAGTTTATGTTCATTTTTGAAGGAAGTTTCTTTAGCGAAGAAAAGAAGGGAGTGAATATTGAAACTTATGTAAGAAATTAACTTAGAAATTTGAACAACAAGTGCACTTGTACTATAAAAAGTTTAAAATTTTTTATCACATATTGAGTACCTATTGCGCTATTTTTTTAATTTTTGGTAAAATAAAGGACTGCTAAAAGAAAGTATCATCTCTTCAGCTTAAACAAAACATACATAGCCCGGATGGCTAGACAAATTGAAACGAATATAAATATAATCACGAATTTTAATATATTATTAAGAGCGTGCTAAGTAGAGACGCCTAAAGTCTAGTGTTGAGGCCAAAGTAGGAAAATAAACAAAACTGAACATTTGATCTCATTTTGTTGTGTTCTTTACAATGAGTAAAACAAAAATAAAACAGAAACAGTGAGAGCGATTGTCCCATTTAATTTTTTATATTGTTTTTGTTTTGAGTACTACAAATACACTAACTCAAATGTGCGTAGGTACAACAAAAAATGAATGAGGAGAAAAAGGAAAGAAGAAGAGAAATAGAAAAGAAGAAGAGAAAAAAGAGCAAATTATACGAATATAACGGAATAACAAAGCAAGCACAAGAGCGAAAAGCTAATTGTTTCATTTGCGCTCTTTCTCATTTAGACAGTCTTTGTTTTGGTTTTGCTCATGTACAATACCATTAAAAAAATTTTGAAAAGTCTGTGACTTTGTTGTAACGTTTGCGAAATGTTATGTTTGTTTGCCCACTCTGGTTGAGGCAGACCGACCACAGTTAACGGGTTGTTATTGCCAACTAAGTAAGTATGAACAGATCATAAATGTAAAAATATGCAAACAATTTTATGCATTTTCAATTCTGCATAAAACTATAAATTGGTAAAATGACACAAAATTTTTACTCTTTAAGTGAGAGAGACGAGGAGAAAACAATGACTACATCTAGGATATAGTTGAAATAAAGGTATTATTTTGAGACTAATTGAGGTTTAAGTTGTAAAAATTTAAGCAAAAATATTTTGTTTTAATTTCAAAACTTTTCCTTTTGAACATCAATAAATGGCTCTACCAATACTCAGGCGGGTAAACACTCCTACTCCTTTGTATTGGAATGTGAAGATATATGTACTTATAGATTTATTTTTTTATTTGCCTTTTGTCGATGGGACAAGTTGCTGTCAATTTGATTGTAGAGGGCCCATTGTCCCATCTGTCATTGGATGCTGGTTATGAGCGGTGAGCGCCTTCACTAAGTAGGTTATCTGCTAACTTCCCAGATGATGGCGCTGTACTCCTGATCATTTGTTTTTGATGCCAATGCTACAGGTGGAGTAGAGTGGAATGTCAAGGAGCTGTTTCTTAAGGATGAATTTCATAAAGAGGGGGGGAAGGGGAAGCTCTTTTTTTAAACCATTGTGGAAAACCAGACTTGGCCTAGTTTATTGTACATTTCCCCAAAAATCGAACAACCTTAAAGGCCAATGGACAAGTACATTGCTCTAAATTATAACCAAATATTGATTTCAGTAAGTCGATGGTTGCAGGCAACGTATGCCATATAGTGCTGATTAGAGATGACGATCGGGATATTCAGAATCCCAAAATCACGAGATTTTCGGGATTTTTAAAAACTCGTCCCGGGATATCCCAGAATTTTCGGGATTATGAATTTACTTATATTTCTTTTGTAAATACAAATACAATTTTAAAAGCATATTTTAAACGAGTAGAATATTTGGTAGGAATAAAATTTCGTCCTTTTCTGTTAGTGTACCAAAAAAGCATAGTTTGGTAAATCAGTCTAAATAAATCTTGTAAGTAAATACCTCTAATAAGAAGAAACACTCTTATTTTATTACATTCGAATATAAACAAGCGCAACATACGAGTATAAAATAAAATATACAAAAAAAAATTAAATTTGCAAAAAGTGATGGCTTTTGAAGAACCCAAATCAAAATATTGTGGTGCTATTTTTTAGTAGACCTAAAAGGACCACCACAAGCGCAATGTAAAATGTCTAAAAGGTTTTAAAGACAAATGGCAGATCAACAAAAGGACTTTGAAGGATTTAAGGTAAGTTTTCTATATCTCCGAGTGATTCGATTTTTTACCTAAACTATCTTTAAAAATTAAAAAGGGGAGTAAATCAAGTTTGTTTATTCAACAATAATTGAATGCGATTGCTTGTCACTTTGGAATGATAATATTTATTAAGACTTAATGTTTAATATAAAATTGGAAATAAATAGTCGCCATGAAACTGAAAATCTTAATATATAAAATTGTCGTGTCGCGGTGTTTGTTGCCAAACTCCTCCGAAATGGCTCGACCGATTTTCATGAAATGTTGTGTGAATATAGGGTAGGTCTGAGAATCGGTCAACATCTATTTTTCATACCTCTAAATGTTAAGGTGACCCGCCCCAAGGGAAAATTTATGCCGCACCTAAATAATGAATGAAAAATTTTATGAAATTTTAAACTACATACATATATGTATATGTACCGTAGAGCATATGTATATGGTTTACTTTTTTTAAGTACTCAGAGGGGGCGGTACAGGAGATATTTCTCACTATCCCCAACTATCAAACTAAAGTACCGAAAATGGCGGATAATCATTTATTAAAATAATTAGTAACGCAGGCTCATATCAATGTTAAGTTTTGCAGTTCGGCGAAGAGTATTAAATATATTTGAACTAACAAGTGTTTCCTAAAGCAAATTTATAAGGCAAAACAACATTTGCCGAGTTAACTAGTATAATATATAAAAATTACAGGCTTTTCTTAGCCATGAGTGGAGAATCTATACATCTATCTATCAAAATTATTACACCGTGAAACTTACATTAATGTCTGCAGATTTTTGTACGACTTTACAAAACATTAAGAATAATGTAAGACACAGTTTCGGAAATTTAACTGCTTTTACGGCCACAGCATTAACATTGTCGTGGAACAGTTCTCATTGTACTCGTAATTTTTTTTTAACTCATTTGTTTGGTCTTGATTAGGCCATTGCTCTTTTTTCTTCTTCTTCAGTCTTTCATTTTCTAGCCAAATTCAATGACTGTAAAACCCCCAACTAAATAATGAAAGCTGTTCAAATGTTGACAAAAGTCAACTAACAGCTGCTTCTTGTCAAAAACAATGTTGTTTGTTCAGCCAAAAGTAGGACAATTTAATGTTACCTTTATAAACAAGTTCAAAGAACTTTAATTTATAATTTTTACGTCAAGATTGTAAGCAAGAAAGAAAATTTTCCGTTGATAAAAGTTCTGCTTTTAACCACAACCATTTGTTGGTTTTATAAAACAAAAAGTTAGTTTTTCCTAATAAATCATATAAATATTTTTAGACATTGTTTTTTTAAAACACTTTCTTCTTGTCAAGATAATATAAAGAGCCAGCGAAATAATATATAATGCTTTCAGTTTCGATTTCTGTATCATATTTTCAAACAGGTTGTCATGTATTTTTTCCTTTTTTTAGTTTATAAATTTTTCTAAATCAGGTGTATTCTTGGTTATATAAGGAAACGAAGACAGTTTTATAACTTCACAGTACAAAATAACGCTACTTTTTACTACTAAAAATTATTATTTGAATTGAAATAGAACTGTTTAGCAAGAAGACATTCCAACCCAAAGACTCACAGATTATAAAACCGCCTTCGCAATAAAAGATTGCCCTTCACTTTTGTATCTTTCTATTGTATTGCCTTCACTTTTGTATCTGTCTATTAAAAACAAGTTTTAATTTTTTTCTCTGTAAATAAACGTTAGAGCCAAAGTTTTATGTTACCAACTCTATTCCTTCAGCTTTTTTGTATTTTTTTTTTTTTTATTAATTTCTTTTCCTACATTTTTATCTATGCCGTCTTTGTAAATTTCCACTTCACGAGGTATTATTATTAGTTTCATACCTGAAAATTAGGCAGACAGGTTATAATAATTTACGTGTTTAAGCACAAAATTTTACAACCAGCACATGTTTATGGGCAGGTGGAAAATTTTTAAGGTGTGTTGTAGAAGCTTAAGATTTTGAATAAAATATAAAAAAGAAACAAAAACAAGGCATATGTGCAAACTAATGAACAAACGCTTAAATACGATTATTTTGTTCCCTAAACCATACAGAAATTTGTTTGAATTATAAGCGTCAAGTATGTACATTTTCCCAAACAATTGTTTGTTAGTTTTGTGAAGGTGACACTTAAACTTCAAATCATATTCTCTGCTACTGCCCTGTAATTGGTAGACAAAAGCCTTCTTATTCTACTAAACTTCGATCTCTCTACACCTGGTTTTAAGAGTTTATAAGCGTCCACACATAGCGCGCGATGTAAATTTTATAAAATTTGTAGGACCACAGAGAATCAAAGAGGAAACAAACTACAGCCAACCTGCACTCTTTGTATAGCGAAATAGAATGAGAAGGGTTTTGCTATCGATAAAAGGCAATCCAAAAAACCACAAGTAACTTCCCTTTTGAAGTAATCTAAGCATATCCACCTTTTTTTTGTCAAGCGTATCTTGACCCGCCTACATCTCTACCAGCCTTAATAAAGGGTGTCGGGAAATACCTAGAAATTGCATTTTCCTTTGCAGTAATATTCAGAGAATCTGAGCTCTCTATATAGCAAAATAGAACGAGGAGGGTTCTGCTATCGAAAAAAGGCAATCCAAAAGACCTCAAACTACTTCCCTCTTGGAAATAACCTGGAAATATCCAAATTTTCGTCAAGCGTATCTTGACCCATCTACATCTCTACCAGCCTTAATAAAAAATTGCATTTTTTCTCCAGTCATGTCCAGCTCAAATGGGTTTATGAAATGGGTTTAAATCAGAAGGTGATGAAAGTCCAGCTGACCCGAGTTTTTCCACAGGAAAATCGGAAAGTTTGATGACAAAAGGAAGCAGATACTGTATTAGGAGTTTATAGGTTCCTCGTCAATAGAGGACCACTCTCTGTCCCTATTACTCGGAACACAAATCTAAAAAAATCGTTCCGATAGAGCAGAGTAGTTTCAGCTCCTCGAACAATTAATGTAGAGCTACTACTAGAAGACGCTGAGCTGTTATGGAGAATCCTCACCTTAGTTCCAACCACAGAGACACGCACTCTTATCATCTTCAAAACTTGGAGAACAGCAAATACCTCAGATCAGAGCAAATACATTCCCCGCTGCACAATTCTATTTAAACTCCATGTATGACGATTGTAATACCAGAACGCCTACAAACACTGACTGCCCGTAGTCCATTTTCCTTACTTTCAAAGTCCAAAATTCACATGATCAAAGCTGTATGAAAATAATTTGAGTATGAAGCAAATTTCCTTAATTTCGCACTCTATACCAAAATTAAAACAAGAAGGTCAGCAATAGACAATAAGTGTAAAGTAACGTTGAGAGCATCATCGGTGCAAGTCTTGAGTGTTCTTAACTCTTTTGCCGAGTAGTATACGTCTATTTTTCTGAAGCAAACCACACTCTCTTTTTATGAATTATATTTGTTTTTAAAAGAAAGTCAACGTCAAATTCAAACGAGCAGCATCTAAAAAATATAACAAAAATTTAAATTGAAAAAAAAACGATGTCAAAAAACAAGCAGCAATTTTTCAGTCTGGATTGAATGGGCAATCAAGAATATTTCTACTTGTTCCTCTTTCTCCTCCACACTCTTCAGTTACTCGAAGTTATGAATATAAATAAGTGGAGTGCTTTTTTGTTTGTTTATTTATTCTTTACTTTCCCGATACTTGTTATATTGTAGAGCTAATTTTTTTTCACTCACACACATTTCTACGCATAGATACCGCCAATAACATCCCTCTTCTCTAAAGAAAAAAAAAAAGAACACAAATCTAAAATAGGCAAGGAAATGATTATCGAAATGTGAACACGTGTCTAAAATTTCAGCTGATTACAAAATAAAAAATAAAAAAATAAGCAAAAATATTTTTTTTATTATTTTTGTAAAATAAAAGTCAATTTATTTCGTTAATATGCAAAAACATGCCAACATGTATGTACATACACACAAACAATTGTACATATGGGCAATTTCAAAAATTTTCAACATTTGTTGAAACTGAGTTCAGATGCTTATTATTTCTCCAGTTTTTCGAATTGACCAAAACGGTCAAAAGGAAATGGTAGACCACACTAGAAAACTGGGAAATTCAAAATTTCAGGCCATCAGTTCTTTATCTCTAAAAGTTATGGGCACTCAAATATTGAAAAACTCAAAAACAGGCTTGAAATTTACTAGAGTTTTTTCATATTTCATCACTTTTCTACTTTTAGTTTTAAACTTCCGATGCTCACTGATATAAAATAAAGTCACTAGACTTTGTAGATATTTACACTCTAAAAGTTATGCCAATACTACTATTTGGGAAAAAGTTGTACAGCGGTTCACTTTTGAAACCAAAATTTTCCGATTTTTCAATTTTCGCAGTTTTTTCTATAGCGTTTTTGCGCCGTTCAAGAAAATTGCATTTCGTCAACAGTATTTATTACATGGTGTAATTTGCTAAAATTTGCGCCATATCACGTCGATGTCAGGCTGCTAGTTGCTGACAACGATGACCTTAAACTTTTATAAAATTGGCGTAAATTTGTCAAAAATGACAGTTTTTCGCGCCTGACATTTGCAATCTTATTTAAAACTGGTTTATGTATTGCGTGATCTAAACTTCTTAGTAAATGGCACCTCAACGTCAAGAAGGCGTTAAAATATTTTGAAACGCAAAAATTTTATAAAGAAAATAAAACTTTTGCGAAATTTAATGATTTTGTTTCGCGTTTTTTTAGTTAATCAGTGGTTTAAAATCAATGTAGAGTATTGGAAATGAAGTGCGGCGGTGAACTAAAGATCATATATAAATACGGTTAAATTCGGTCCATATTTAGCGGGTACAGCGGCATTTTTCTTCAAACACATTTTGCTTTGTGACATCTGCAGTTATGTATAGATTCCGCCGCTATTGACACCAAATGAATGGTTTTTTTAAGCTTGGTAATAAAACCGAATAGGCGTTAAAAAATTTTCATGATTTTAAATTTTACAGATAAAAAAAAAAAATCCTAACCTCAAAAATATTTCTTATAAAATTTTTTTTATTTTTTAAATTTGCAAGTCAAAACATTGTTTTTCTGTAAATTAGTTATGCGTTATATAAACACATATTATAATAATCGGTGAAACATTCATATTTTTGCAAAAATTCGCGTTTTTTAATGTTAAGGAAATTTAATTATAATTGATATTTTTTATGTATTTTATCAGTGCATTGATGAATTTGGACTGCACTGATGAATTTGAAATGAGTTTCATGCATCCATACAACATTTATTAAAATAAACCAATAAATTTAACTTTAAATTTTTTTTTAATAAATTTTAACTTAAAACCTCCATAACTTTCGCTCCGTTTGCAATAAATGATTAAAGCGAACTGTTTTGGTATGCTAAAATATCACCCTTCACGTGACCAAAGCGTCATTCGTGTCATCCAAAAAAAAAATTGGAAAAAAAAATATCAAAATGTCGAAAATTTTTGAAATTGCCCATATATATACTAGATATTGTATACATACGCCCAAACGCCGACAATAGAATATGTAAAATTTCTTTTACTTTAAAGAACACCAGCCCATACCTAAACAAACACAAGCACACATCAAATGTATAACCAGTTAGTCATCGCAACGAACCTGTTTACTTACAATGCGTATACGCATTAAATTATCGCGTATACGTTACAGTGTATCCACAATTTATGTTGATGAATATCTTGGAAAATATGAAATATAATGAAGATTTTTCTTGTTACCTATACTCTTTAATTAAACGTTAAATTAAAATGAAATATTTTAGCAAAATAAATTAAATGCAAATTTAAAACAAAATATTAATAAAAAAATGTTTAAGTAAAAGAAATTTTAGTATATGATAGCTATAGTGAAATGAAATTAATTACGAAATTAATTAAGAACGTTAGAATTTATAAGTACTTTTTGGTAAGATTTATTTTTTTAATTTTTTAAAAACATTTTTTGTTTTTACTTTTTCTCTTCTTGACGAAAATGTTTTGATAAAGAAATAAAAAATTAGAAAAAAACAGAAAATTAATGAATAACATTTACAACCTAATTTTAGTAAATATTTGAGGTTTATTTGTTTGTTTGTTTTTCGTAAGAGAATATTTGAGAAGTATGAAAATATCACAGCATATTAAAGCAAATAACTTTTATTTGCATAATTACAGTGAATATTTTCTATGAACACGCTTTAGATTTTTGTAATTACTCGTATCTGGCCTCTTATTAGATACAAGGTTTTCAAGAAAATCAAAACATTTGTTTTAACTTAAATACATAAATTTATTCGTACAATGGGTGGCCATAATTATGCCGACCAGCGCTAATTGTGTATACTCAGATAAACTGCTTTCAAAGAGACTTAAGACTTAAGCTTTCTGACCACAGGAAAGTGTGTCTGGCTAAGGCACTGGGATGGAGTAGGACCAGCATTGGGGAGAGTTCGGTTTCTGGTGCCTTTAATTGACTCTCAGACAGTTGAGTGGCTCAAGTTCACTAAAGGGAACATGTAAATAGCATAGAATCTGAGCACAAAGAGGCACCATACTTAAAATAAAATACTATTACCCGTCTTGAGAACCTCCATCATAGAAAATCTTTTCATAACGTTGTAGAGAATAGGTTTAAAGCCATAAAATAAGCGGTAATAATTAGAGAAATTTTGGTGGTGTGGTATTCGGTCTCAGAAGATCTTAGAATGGTGCAAAGTAATCATTTTATTTTTTATTGACAGACTAAAGCAGAGATAGGATTGATTGACAATAAATAGTTAATATACGCTTAAGTTATTATCTTTTTAGTACACTAAAAAGAAGGACCAAAAGAACGGTGTTTTATGTGGATCTCAAGATGTTTGGAAAATTTCAAACCCAGAGACTTGTCATATAGTGTGTCTTTTAAAGCCTCACAGCAACAGTTATGTAATGAATAAACAGGAAAACTAATTATTGATTAAACTTACAAACTAGACTTTCAAATAGTTTATAATTAAAATGTACATATGTTAGTAAATGAGAAACAAATTGGATAAAAATGGAAATACAATTGGTGCGGCAACAAATATTGTACTAATATTGAAACATGATTTCGCTCAAGTGTTCACCATGGTTCACCAATTTCCATAAACTAATTAATCAGACCATTGCATAAAAGTATTCTTCCATCAAAAGCTAATTTGAAGTAACAGTCCATTGACTGTAACATGTTGACTATTTGACTCCGCGAGCCCATTAAGCGCACTCAACAATAGTTTTCTGTGTAATGTTGTTTCGACAAAATTTTGTGGATTATTTTCAATATAAATTCTACAACTCTCATTACCTAATTAAAAAAATGGGCTTCATCGGGGATCAGTATATTGTATCGAAATTCAAAGTAAATTTGTGCTTTAGGCCATTCGACGAATTAGAGGCGCGTGTGATTGTCATTTGGCTTTAATTTCTGCACTAGTTAAATCATGGAAGCTCTGTAGCTAAATTTGAAGAGATGTAAAATCTTCCATAAAGGGGAAGGACACCACCCCAGTTGCTAGAGATGGGTCGAATTCATTTGAATTATAAAGTCTTGAGCCTGTTTAGCAGCTAAAGATTGTACAACTAGGCTGAGTTTATCGTGCGTACCCGTTATAAGACACACCACACGCCATCCAGTTGCATGGGGTGTGCTTAAATACACCGCATCTGACCAGCGGTCGGTCATGCCAAAGACACGCCGCTGAAAAGAAAGTACTACGGACATTGGATTAGCAATTCGGCATACCACTGTCTAGGTAGTAGTACCCACCTTAATGAGAAGTTCTATCTAGAACTACTACAACCACTAGGTGTACTCCCCGAAGTGTCTCACCAAAACCATCAGGCCGATTTACCTCACTCCCCGAATGACAGGGAAGCACAGGCAAACTGGGAGCGCTTGATGTCCGTAATACAAGATTATATAGGTGTCTCTGGTAAGTCCCTGAGAGCGTCAGTATAAAATTACCAACCACTCCTTGCCTATATCAAGTTCCAGGCCACCCAGAGCTAGATGAACTCCATATTCCCCGGTGAATACAGGCCCCTGGTATGACGTATCACCCGAAGCCATTTACTGTACCCCCGGGGGTGAATACAGTTTGTACAAGGCGCACTGTTCGTCATTTCATCGGATTCACAGTATTAGAAAGAGTGCATATGAACCGAAAAGAATCCAGTGCTATTCCAATTAGCCGGTTTGAAGGTCAACTATGCACGCCATAAACTAGACGAAGAACACGATATGTTCGACGAACAGAAGCATTTGATAACAAACTATAACCATTTGTAATATTGGTCTGATATCCATAATGAAATTTTAAACCAAACTAAACGAAAAGCAACTAACAGTTGTTAAGCTAGTTGTCAAGTAAGTTGTTGTCAATACAGTTGTTAAACTGATTATCTCCTTTTAATTAAATACCAAAAAGAAAAGTTTGTCATAAATTTTTGTAACAAAATTAACAAAAAACTTTTTTTAATAGAAAAAAATCTTAAATTTTTTATACATTTGTTATAATTTTATTTTTGGCACATTGCAATCAAAATAATAAACATTTTTTGTATTATCAATATCATTCCTTGGGTTGTTAGCTAATATTTATATTTCTATTATCAACATAACAAAAATACAAATATTGTAATGAAAATCATAAAAATAAAAATAAAAATTGCAATAACATGATTGCGTCCACATGAAATTACATTGAATTACATGGTATTTCATGGAATTTCATACGGATACAGAAACCATTTTATATTGTAGTTTATTTTCAGAAATGTTTATTTGTTGCTTTTGTTGTTATTACTTTTGTAATACCAATAAATATTGAATGTCCCCCTATTTTTACTTCTTCTTTAATGCATTTGCGAAATTGTGTAGAGTAAATACAAATATTTTGTTGTGGCCAAATATTCCCCTATTTTTCTCATAAAATTTATGGTCAAATCAACCTTGCAATTCAAATTGTCGTGCTACAATACAACGTGATTAAATTCTCATGGTTGATGAAAACCAAAAACATATTTTCTAAATAAACAAAAATTAAAAAAGAAAAAAATAAATTCAAAAATATTTGGTATTTTTTTGTTATCTAGTTTTTCCTATTTTTTTTTTTTTTTTTTTTATCAAAGTACCATACCAGAGACAAAGCTAATACGATCGATGCCTATATTCAGAGTTTAAATAATTTTGGAATTTACCAATTTGGTGCCTTAATTGGTGATATATTTTTTGTCATTATTTGCTTTACAAATATATGTATGTTGTAGTCGCCGTGGTCTAGTGGTTAGTATGTTGGCTTACTAAGACGATAGCGCCGGGTTCAAATCTCAGCTCTGACATCTTAAAAAAAAAGAAATATGAAAATATTATTTCTTTCGGCGACTACTTCTCAGCAGTCTTCTGGCAAAAGCTCTGGGAGTAATTGATTGCCATTAAAAAGCTTCCTAAATCTGTCTTTCGGAGTCGACTTTAAACTGTTGGTCCCGGTACGCATGGATAAAAATTAACTCACACAACATGAGTGCTGCGAAAAGCTAGACCGTAACCCTGAAACAGGGTTATAATGGCCAATTATGTATGTATGTATTTATGTTTGATAAAGTTAATTAATTGATCTTAAGTTAAGGCTTTCAGCTAGCTAAGGCATTCAAAGAGTATTGCTGGGAGAGCCATATGCTATTAATAGCATTACTTTATAGCAAATTAGTACAGATGATTAACTCTCTTTAATATTGTGTCATTGATTTTATCTAGATTTAACTATAACCCAATGAGGTAGGTAGATCAGATATATAGCTAATTAACCGTGTTGATTGAGTGCACGAAGCAGTAAGAGCCATTTGGACAGCATTACAGGACCACATAAATTATAAAAGTAGTAAAAGGACTTAAGCTACTCTAAGCTTTCTATAAAAAGAAGTAAAAGAAGGATATCCAGGTTAACGCACTACTTCAAACCATAGAAAAGTGGAACTTAAAAAATCTGTAAATTTCAACAGTCAATTATGGACAATCACAGAGAGAGTGAAGAATACTATGCCTTTAAAAATTGTTACCAGAACTGCTGCACTGAACGTTTAAGAGCAGACTCATCTCTTTCGCGACGTAGCATTTAGTCCAAGGACTCTTATATACCGCTAGGGGTTTTAATAAAGTGAGACGTAGGGAAATAAAACAAGAAGAAATCATATAAAAATTTCAGTGATTTACCTCGGTTACAAATAGGCCAAAGGAACGGCACAGGAGGTGACGGGCCTCCATTTATAATGAGATCTATTATAAATAACCCTTCAAATTGATAGCACATGGTAAAAGTGAGTTTTAAAAGCAAGTCCCTTACACATCAGTCTCTGGCTAATTTTGCAGATAAAATTTAACACGAATAACGTGTGAAATGAGGGTAGAAATAGGCGGAATACTCTGAGACTGCGTCACATGAAATGGTTAGTTGACCTTTTCTTTTATGGAGAAGAGCTTTGTAAACTATTCTGGTCGGATATAGAGACTCTGCTACCTGGAATATATATTCTCAATAGAAGGCGAGTCTCAGATGGCATTGAATGCAGTCACTGTTAAGGAGTAGTGCTGTCAAATTCTGCTACTTTTCATTACTCGATAGTATTGAGTATGGCTTTTGAACTGCTTATTTATATACGGGGAACACTTGAGCCGGATGGAGGCGCCATTACAACCCTGTTTCAGGGTTAACTGCCTAGCTTTTAGCAGCACTCATGTTGTGAGTGCCAATTTTTATTCTATAAGCATCCGGACCTACAGTTTAAAGTTGACTCCAAATGTCAGACTTGAGAAGCTTGTTACTGGCAATCAGTTACTCTCAGATCGTTAGCCAGAAGACTTCTAAGAGGTAGTCGCCGAAAGAAAAATTTTTTTCATATTTTTTTCTAAGAGGTCACAGCTTAGGTTTGAAGCCGGGGCTATCTTCTAGTAAGCCAACCATTAAAGAATTATTCGAGTTTTTTTAATCACTAGATAGTGTTGATGCCAATAAAATAATTTTTTGCCCCAGCAATGAATTAAATAATGCTAAAGGCGAATTCTCATACTCACTATTGAGGGAATTTCTGTTTGAGCGAATGTTGTTCCAAAAAAATTACCTGAAATATTACCTTTTAAACAGTCGAATCAGTGTTGCCCGATATACATTTAATCTCGGTTTCAAAATCATTTAGAGGTAAAAAAAATACAGCTTGTCATATGTCATGATAATGAGTTATTGTTCACTTTAAAAACAAACAAAAAAGAAAAAGCTATGCCATAAACATGTGCATAGAACCTACTTCAACTCATACAATTTTAATATTTATGCCAATCGCGGAACGAGAATAACACCTGTTACCAAAGAAATTGTCTATCTCTTTCTTTCACTCACTTTCAGATATATAACTTTATTTCTTAACTCTGTGTGCTACTTTTTGTATAACAATGTGACTGCGTGAGAATTGTCTGTGTATACACTTAATCCTGGTTTTACATTATCTTTTTTCTTTGCAAGATTTTAAATTAAAGTATTGGCAAAGGAAACTTAGTTCTTTGCAGAATTTGAGTATTATGATAAAAGTGATATTTTATTGTTATTACCATTAAAGTTTAATTTTTTTAGTCAAATCAGCAAGCATTTTGTGACAAATCATCATCGAAACAAATAAGTTGTATAAATTCTATCAGGCCTACAATCGTGTAATGCTTGATATCAAGTCTCTTTCCGGGTTTAATTTACTGTTTTATAGTCGAATTTGTTGTAAAAATAATTGCCACAATTCTAGTACGCCAGGGCGAATAAAACACAATTGAAGATTTGATTTATTTTTTTTATTGCTTAAATTTTTAGCTGTTACGATCTTAACAGAAAGAACACTACTGATTCTTGTAAGCAAGTATGCATTCGTTCACTTCTTTCTTTTCAAAAAAGCGTTGTCACTTAGTTTATTTTTATCAGCCTTAACGGTTTATCTTGTAATTTGACGGATAATGGAGAAAAGTGACTTTCATGTCCTCCTTATTTTTTTTTTTTTTTTTTTTTTGGCAAAAAACATTACACAAACCACGACCAAACTTGATAACTACTATGGGAACTCTGAACCATTAACTTCAAGACTAAAGGCGTGGGTTACCCAATTTGGTTGATTTCATACAAACTTTTATTCTGAACGTTAAGTTGGTCTCTACACGAAAATAATTTATAAAATAGCGATATGGTGTTTCCTCGTGATTTTAAAGGATCAGTTGGGTATGAGAAATATTTTCGCAAGATTGTTGACTGCCAGCCACAAACGCAAAAGTGTGACAACTTCGTTAGTATATTTTTATATATTTTTCTGTACTGCTTCTTAAGCATGTACCGCGTTAAAAGATATTGGGGTGTATTGTTTGCCATTTTTGTTTTTTATACGAACCTGACATTGTATAAAATCAAAATACCTTTGTATGTACTTAACCAGCAAACAAGAAATTAGCACTTGAAATATAATGCTCTTGTGTGTTGATATCATGCTTAGTCTATATTTACACTACATAAGTTCTCATTTAATTATAACAGTTACAACTCAGACGGCAATTATCTTGAGCTCAGGCAGAAACAATAAAAATTGAGTTAGATTTGTAATTAAACTCTCTGAGTCTATCTGAGTGCGCTTCTTATATAAAACTCAAATAATAACTTAGGTGGTGTAATCTTAATTTTCTAAACACAATTCCGCATTTCATTTATTGAGAGTTTTGATTAACTATGCTTTAGAGCAGTGATGTCCACTACTACATAAACACACTTGCGCTTGTGTATGAAGCTGAGAAAAGACTCTGCTTACTTCTACCAGAAATGGGAATGTTCGAATTATTTTCTGTTTATAACTTTATAATTATTTCTTCATAATTCTGAGTAAAGTACATAATCGATTGTCCGATAGACATGTGACCGATCTATTAAGAATAAAGGAGTACCGAGGTCACATAAATTTGGAGGAAATAATGAATAAATATTTCAGTTAAATAAAAATGATACAAAAAATATGCACTATACATCCCTGCGCTATGTTAGAGAGAAGCTAAAAAAAGAGCAAGAGTAACAATATTTCTTTTTATTATGTACATGTTTCACTTCGACGTAAGCAGTATTTGTTTTCCTATCACGCGTTATAGGGAAAGAGAATTTAGGACATCACTGCTTTAGAGTTCTTGTTTTTAATTCATTGATGCCCAAGGTAGTAGTATTGGTGAGATAAAAAGAATAAGACACAGAAGTTCTGTTTCTATAGAAACACACTCAATTATCATTTAAAACAACGAAAAACATTGTGTTTTTAAATTTGCTTTTAACTCGCTTTTAAACGTTTATTGCTTGAGAGAACTATTGTTTTTTTAGTTAGTTTTAAATATATATTAGGGCTGTGGTTTGCTGGGTAAGTACGTACGAGGGTATGTGAAGATGTGTGCAAACATATGGATATTTTACACAGTATGAGCACATATTTGGCGATGACATATTGTCAACAAAATTGTTCTCTGTATGCTTATGAGTCTGACATATTTGTTAAAACTGTTCTAAACGTAACTTTTTCAGCTTTTATGTTTTGTTTTTGTTACCATAGAAAATAAAAAATGAAACATAATTCATAAGGATACCAAAAGAGGGGACACTAGTGTAGCCAGAGCATAACAGAAACAAAAAAAGTAATAAAATTGTAGCAGAAAAAATACATACTTTATGTGAAAAAAAAGATAGAAACAGTACAAGAAGTAATTAGATTTGTGGCAATTTCTGTATGAATTTTAAAAAATTTTGAACAAAAAAATAATAATAATTAATATAGTAGTAAATAAAGTAACCAACAATAAATAATAGTGATTTATAACAGGCTTATAAAAAATGAATTTTCATATAAATTTTGATTTATAATATTATTATTAATGAGGTGGTAAGTATTTACCCTCTTTGAGGTTTAGAGTGGTCTAGTGGCTAGTGTGTTGGCTTTCCAAGACATGAGCCCAGGGTTCAAACCCCCGCTCGGACATCTCGGAAAAAAAGTAATATAAAAAAAATATTTTTTTTCGGCGACTACCTCTTAGCAGTGTTCTGGCATAAACTAGCTTCTAAAGTCTGTCGTTCGGAATCGACTTTAAACTGTAGGTCCCGATGTAATGGCCAATTATGTATGTATGTATGTAACACTCTCTGAAGAAGAAACTCACAAAAAAACAAAATTATGTAGAAATCTCAAAATTTTCCCTATACCTATTTAGAATTTGTATCCAAACGGATACATTAGACAATAAGAGGTTAATAAATTAAGCGGCTATTAAAAAAATTTTATAATTGTGCATCAAATTTTGTTTCATCTATTAACTGTTATTTTTTTTTTTTTTTATTTATTCACAGATCACAAGTTACTGCTATCAATCACTGTCAGTATTTTTTTATGCTCTGCTGTGTTAAAAATTCTTCTAAAAATTCTCATACTACCAACAACGTCTCCAAATTATTCAACCATGCGATAGACATACAACACATGCTATGCTTCATCAATCTTACAATCCTTCAATTATCAATTACATGAAATCTATCCCGTAGCGAAACGAATGTTGCAGCTATAGTAACGTTTAAACACAAAGAGTGCGACCAATCAATTCATGGTTATATGCCGGGTAAAAGATTTTTTTTATTGTGCATCTCAGCAGATGTTATGCCAGATTCTTAATAAAAAGACTTGCAAAATAAATGGAATTAAAATCAGTGTTCGAAAATACTTAGCATTTGATGTTTATGGATATTTATTTTTTTTATCAGGTTATTAGCTCTACCGTAAAGTGGTTCGAAAAAACAACATCTGGTATCAACGCTTAGAGTTAAAAGTTATATAAAAACAATTCCAAAAATATTTTTTTCTTAATTTTTGTCCGCCTATGAATACTCCATCCTGAGTATTTTGTTTACTGTGTCGCCATTTGTAGTCCGATCATAACATTTTCATGTTCGTTAATTTAAAAAAAAAATGGTACGTCGACAGTAGTGAAACCACTTAAATGCGTAACAACATAGAAATGTTCGGACTAAGATCACCATGAAGTTATTGCGTTGGTTAACAACAAGCACACACCAGACAGTGAAAATGGAATTTTGCTTCTCTTCCGAATTGCAAGTAAATTTTTTTTCAATCAAAGTAGTTGTCAAGTACGGTTTGCCCGTGGATCTTGTTACGAAGAAGGCAATTATAATAAAAGCCGATGGTACTGTAGTGTTAAAAGTGCGCCGAATAACATAACATAATAGTTTTTGTTTCTTCAGAAACGCTTTAATAAGATCAAAGTTAACTGCAATGAATATTTTTTGGTAATTAAAGAAGAAATGATGTCCGTGAAGTAATAGTACACTAGCCAATCTAGCCAGAGCCTTCAGCACTTAATATGCTTCGCGCTCGACTATGGCGCTTCGATCTAACCACCACGGCTACAGTCATACATATCATTCATGTCGACTAATGTAGATCGGGTGGAATAAAAGGGCAAAAACAAAATAAATTGTAATTCTGTTTCATCCAAATAAGATGACAATTACAAGAACAGCAATGATGGTAAGAAAAGGAGAATATGATAGAAACTGTTGTGTGAGTTTACTTCGGCTAACTCATACAAGTGTATGTGCATACGATTATAATTTCAGTATGCGATTTCCAAAAAAGTATGAGTTAAATAGTTGATGTTTGGTCTCGAATATACACAGGACACAAAGAACTCTGATGAGACTACCGTAGCTGGAGTCGAAAACAATTGTTCAGTTTGGCTAGTGTACTATTCCCTCACGGACATCATTTCTTCTATAATTACCAAAAAATATTCATTGCGGTTAACTTTGATCTAATTAAAGCGTTTCTGAAGAAACAAAAATTAAAATTAAATTGATCACACCTTTCCTGGGGCTCGAACCCAGAGCCTTTAGCACTTAATAACATAATAGTATTATTTGCTCTAACAAGTACTTACAAATTTAAAAAAAAATTACTTTGATAAGAGGGTTTATTGTAAATAACAATACTGACTAGGTAGAATCTACCACATAAATAATAGCTATTAGAGATCGTGCATTTAAATTTTAATGGCTCGTTTAGGGCGAAATCTGCCAGTGTTGCAAAATACTTTGTAACATTTATTAACGATAAATCGCGCAGAATTTATGTTTAGTAAAAGTAAGAACGAAGTATTTGAAAAATTTACCTTAAGCAAAACGGTAGAAAATAGAATAATAAGTTGTATAGTACTCTGTGGAAAACTAACATTGCCCCATGCGATAATGAGCCATCCCTGTATAAGCCATTCAAACGAAAAGTTGTTGTAGTCTAGATAGATGACCTAAGTATTAGATATAATGACCTGGAAATTCTATACAAATCAAATTTCGGAAAAATTTTAAATAAATCATAAGGCCATATTGAACCTATCTTTTGTTAGGGAAATTGAGCGTGAAGGTGAAGCAGGTAAAATAAGCACAACATATATGTATATGTGACGTTTTAAGAAAACACAGGCTGCACAAGTGGAACTCAATATCAGTATAACTAGAAACTGGTTATCAGGTGAATTGTGGCAATGACTGTGAAAAGGTCAAAATGAATATCAAACTCCAATCTGTACACTTATGTATCTTACACTGTCAATTCGTTGTCCCAAAAGTAATGACTTTATCAACAAAACCTGCATTCTCTGAACTCAGACTAATTTAAGCGGCGTAATCGCAACTAAACTCATATCGTTTTTGTACGGAAATATTAGTTTTTCATCCAGAAGGACTTTAACGATATATTTTTAATATTGAATTTCAAATCTTTAAAACACTAACTAACAAGCAAAACTAACGAAATGTAGTGACTAAAAAAATCCCTTTAAAAGCTTGAAAGCCAAATAATAAGAAAAACCAATTACTGCTTAAAATATGAAACGTTTAGCCAAAGTAAAGTTACTTTACTTACTTAGATAATAACTTTAAGAAGGAAAATGCATTCTCAATATATTAACAAGCATACGAATTCTAAAACAGCAAAAAAAATAAATTTGTTCTGTTAACTCAGCAAAAATTGTGTTTTTTTTTAATTTTTGGACATAATAGAAACATAACAAAATTACTTAAATCTGTTCTAATATATGGAGACATCTATTGCTTAAAAGATAAAAGGGTAAAAAATTAAAACGAAAAAAATACTCGCATAGAGGAAGACAACATTTAATAGAAAGAGCATTTATTTTCTGTGAATAATTTTCTTAAAACTTAAAAGAACTTTTAATAATTTCAAGGTCATTGTTCATTTCTGAATTTTAATGTCTCACAAATTCATCTGCACAAATGTACACCTTGCAAAAAGCACTTGAGTATTTGTTTTAATTTTTTAATCACATGGGTATTGTATTTTAATTTAGATGAGGAATCCAAACCTATCTAAAAACATTCGCTGAAACATTAGCACTGTTGAATACAAAGCAGCTTTACACTGCATCTCAAACTATATTTACACCACCTAAGTTCTCATCTGACTATAACAGATTATAACAGTTACAACTCAGACGGCAATAATTTTGAAAGTAGAAAATTTTCTATTTTTAACTGAGCTCAGGCAAAAACAATAAAAATTAAATTAGATTTATAATTAAGCTATCTGAGTCTATCTGAGTGTGCTTCTGATATAAAACTCAGATAAGAAACTTAGGTAGTGTAAATATAGCTTAAGAAAGTCATTCATTGAGTTTTAAGAAATCTTTAAAATCAACCTGATCTTTAGCTTGTTTGCAGTTATCAGACAATAAACAGATTCAGAACTGTCCTATTCTACCCGTAATAAATAAAATTCAAAAATTTTAAAATTTGTTTTTAAATAATACAAAATATTGAATTGGCAAAAAAAAATGAATGTTGTTTGCATACTCGTATAGTTCGATAATAAGATATTTTATTTTTATTTCCGATGAGGCCAGCAGCCAGAGAACAACCGCTACCATGTGGTGAATTGTGCTAGTCTAGATATAAAGTCTAGTCTAGAAATAAATAAACCATTTGTTTTAAGCTTGTTAGTATAGAAGTAACAAAAAACAAAGTTCGCAATCAAGTTATTTGGAAAACGAACCGTACGACTAAACAACGAATTCTTTTTATAATACTTATATTGCATAATTTACTGCACAATCAGCATGTTCTCTATGAGAGGAAGGAATACTATGTAATAATATACCTTTATTTGAAATTAATTATCGAAAAAAGCAGATTTATAGAGCTCATTATTAATGATTTCATCATTGCAGTAAAATTTCTTTCCACCAAGTTACTTCTTCAGGTTTGGTAACACGAAATAGTTACTCAATAAAATACGTTTGATTAGATAGCACTTCATATCCTAATTCAGTGTTTTTTTTCATGTATTTTGTTGTTGCAAAAGCACATTCCTTGGTAAAATGCTTTCCTTAAGGCGACATAATAAGTTTTTTATCTCAAAAAAAGTTCTGACAACCACCCCTGGGCCTTCCTTGATGTAAACAAACTACGAGAAAGTCACTGTTTTGACTGCTGTTTGTTCTGTAATCCACCACAGCATATCCACGGTTTATCCACAGTGAAGAAAGTTCATAAAAATGTATATTTCAGCTGAACAGCTGCCTACATTTTTAAGAATTTGTCACACATTTGCGTTTGCAAAAATCTTTCTAAAGTTAAAATCCAAAATTACAACCATTGATCCATATTGCAATCCTCAATGGGGCACCATGACTTCGGGTGAAAACTTTGCACTCTAAAGACCTCAACTGAACATCTGGAACATTTGGTATCTTTTATACTTGCACGGCTAAAATGAAACTCAGTAAATATCTTGATAATGCAGAGTTCTTATTAGTTTTTATCCAGTTGGGGATGTGGTTGGTATTATCTAACATAAAATAAGGTCTAATGAGAATACGAAACTCACTCTTTTTATATTTTCTTATCAAATTACGCGTTATTCTAATATAAAACAAACTCAGTGATGCAGTTTGTTAAAATTCTGACAGAAACCTGTTGATAGGTGAACAGTTCAAAAGTTTTTTTTTTTTGACAGTCACGAGCATATTTACCCACCCGGGACCGTTTTTTAAGCAAAAATACGGCGGCTAAATGCAAAAAAGTTATTATGGATTTAAAAAAAATAATTCGTTAAGACAAAAAAATCAGTTAACCGAGAGAATATATTTGTTTTTATTAATGCGTTAAATAGACAATCGAAACCGTGTTGTTTCTTATTTTGTTCTTAAAAAAAGTCTGGTTTTTTTAATGATCTCAATTAGCTTTCTAAAAGCAATCTTTATATCACTCACAAGTGTGTAACTTTTTACTCAAAAATGATTTCATTTAAGATTTCACATTTTCAACATTTGGCCTTCTTATCGGCTTGAATGACACTACGTCTGTAGCCTGTTTCATAACAAGTTTTCGTTAAAAATACTTGGCATTTTTGTAATATGGTACCCTTTAACTTTTTAGATTACAATTTTCTAAAACTGAACTTAAATAATATCTAGACTGATGATAAGTTTTCTGCTGATTTTGTTGCCATATGTAAGGAAAGCATAAAACTAGACATATGATAGAAAGAGAACTCTAAATTGCTTATTTTCCAAATAATGATATCTCAAGAATTCTCAGATTTTAGAATCTAAGACTCCATTTGACAGTGTAGAGCTTTATATCAGTTGAATAAGGCAGATTGTCCATTATTTTCTAACACTTAAACTTTTATTATTAAAGCAGTTGCAATTAAGGATACAAACAAGTCCTTGTAAATGGTATTTTTTCTTTTTTTTTCATAAATTCTCTTAAACTATACAATGATTTGCAATGCTTAACTGACTTCAATTATGAGTATTACAAAGGAATTTTTTTTGTATAAATATGAGAGTGCATATAACACTTACATGTTTGAACTTTATGTCTTTACATTGCAAAGATTAACTGTTGGTTACAACAGTTTCCTGCAGAAAAAAAAATATTTTCAAATAAAACATCACTTCAGAAATTTTGTTGCAGCACATGTATTGGTGTTTTTCTTTGTTACATAAAATACACAACAAAATAGCAAACATGTTACTGTAAACATATCCGTTTCCTTTTTACAATTTCTTTAGCATTTCTAAAACACAAATCATATGTATGTCATGACATAAACAAAACAAAGTTTAAACAATTGCAGTCAACAAAACACTCACATGCTGTACCACATTTTACATTTAAGTAAAATTTTTAATTAAAATCAAATTTTACTTTTTATCTCTTATCTTTTAAAGATTTATGGTTAAAACTAACAAAACAAAAAATTTAATTGAAGTGTTTAAACAAAATGCAAACTGTAAAAGTAACCGGTTTTTAAATTATTCGAAAAATTTATATATTTGAAAAGATATTATTTCGAATAGGATTTTTGGTTTTTAAATTGCGATTGAAAATAATTACAACAATTATCTATCGAACAGATAGAACCTATATTTTATATTTTGCATACAAATCTCAGAGAAGGAGAAAAATTAAAAAATTAAATTTGCGGTTTTCGAAAAATTCTAATTTAAAAATAAAAGGTTCCCCCTCCCCCATGAAGTCCATCTTCTTGAAACCGCTCCCTGACATTCCAGTCTGTTCCACCAAGAACACATTGTCAGAAGTACAGCGCCACCTTATGGAAATGTAGCAGCTAACCTACTTAGTGGAGATGCTCACCAATCATATTCAACATGCACCGACAGATGGGACCATTGCTGTCGACCATTCAAGGGTAAAGGTATAACACTGACCTTTGAGTGGTCAAATTGACAGAAACTTGTCTCATCAACAAAAAGGCGCATAACATAATATCTATAAAAAAATCCAATACAAATTGCAATACAATGCACTACATGAGTAGGTGCTTACCTCTGAGTATTGGTTTTAATAAAAAAAAAATACAAAATCGGTCTGTTTCAAAATTTCAAACAAAATCTCGTTAAACCGGTTTAAGGTTACTAAATACTCGTAAATATATTTTGCTTCTTTCAGGCACTATTTGTAAGTTTGAATATGCAATCTATTGTGCTTGTATTTACTTTATAAAAAAAAGAACAAAAACATGCAAAGAAACATGGTTCGTATTTAAGATGTGAAATCCGTAAATAACCAAAAGGTCTTCCAACACGGAATTTCCAATTTACAATTGATAGCAGCCAATTGTTAAAACTACATCTGTCAAATCCAGGTAGTTCTGACTTCAGATCTGTGTTTTGCCAGAAAACTCATAGTAGAAGTATCGTATCGAGAATATTCGACTGGAATTCTACTTTGCAGCATCGCTTTCTACTATTGTCAATCTAATTATAAACTAGGAAGTTGGCAAATGCTTGCAACAATTGAATACTCGAGTTTGTCTTAGACATGCTGGTGGTGCACATTTTGGTTAAAATTATATTCACAAATGGCTATCACAGATGTAGCTGTTTTGGTAATTGTAGTTACAAGCATGCGAAGCAGTGGGACATTTATTGTGGAAAAATGTCGCTACAAGCAAAAAAAAAGACTATTAAGTTTTTCAAATAATTTTATTTCGAACACTATCAAAAGCTTATTCGATTTGTCATTTAACATTTATTTTTGTCAATCCCTTTATTGCTACATCTCGTTTGAATCATTCATACATTAAATTTTTCTATTTTAAAATGGCATCAAAAAGTAAATGTGTGCATGAATGCATAAAAAACTATTTCTTTTTTGTACTTTTTTTTCAAAACAATACAAACAATTATATGTAGAAATAAAAACTAGAAATTGTCATATATTTACATGCCATATGAACTTATATTTGTAGTCCTAGAAATGTAAATTTACATATGGACTTATTGTCTGATATAAAATTTATTAAATAACCACAAACTGACAAACAACCATCCTCCTACACAGGAATACTACAGGACTATAAGGCAAAAGGAAAAAAAATTGTTTGTTCTTTTTTTTAATTCTTTGCTTCTGAGCATTTATGCATATGCAACTGTTTTTTTCATATTTTAAATGTTCTGAAAAGAAAATTATTTACAGCAGTTGAAGAATATATAGCAACGAATGGAATAAATGCAGGAAAAAAATCAGCACAAAGCAAAAGTCTCTTTAAAATAATAATTTTTAACTATTTAACAATCCACGTTTTAGGAGAGCGTATTAAAAAAATCAGGGAGCGTAACATTCATAAGTGATAATAAAAAAATCATTAATTAATGATTATTTTAAAAGTGAGAGAAAAGGTATTTTTCAGCTAGGAAAATTATGTTCGAATATAAAAAATTAATATTATACTTGAACCGGTGACAAATTTTTGATTGATTTTTGTTTGATTTTTAATTGGAAGCTGATATTTATGGTCCCTGGTTTACTTAAACTCTGCTACGACATATAAACAACCCAGCGGAAAATGGTAATCAATGAGAAACGAGAAGGTAATACAAGGAATGTATAATCTATTGATTTCGAAAACCATTACCCTTAACACAGATCATGTCCTACGAAAGTAGTAAATTCTTTTATTGTCCCCCCGTAATAAGTATTAGAATGCATTATTTTTAACGCATAAAGTAATTATTTATTAATAATTTAAAGGAATAAATTCTATGAAGTATTATTTTCAATGCATTATATTATTAATGGAAACTGTGGTTCACTATACTTGCCAGTGCCCTTCTCTGGCCCGACGAAGATTTCTTACATTAGGATCTGCTTTTCAACGGGCCGCTATGCGTGTTCAAGTGTGCCTTGTCATTACGAGGCTGCCACTTCCTCCTATCCTATCCTATATTATTAATGTGTTTATAATATATTACATTATTAGTAATAAATTTAAATTAATTTCCCCCACTAGAAACAAAATAATTGTAGGTAATCGGTAATACTCGTTTCACTATTTATCATTTTATTTCACCTATAATTGGGCTCTTGTTATTAAACTGCTAATTTTATCATGTTAATAAAAACAATTTAAGTTAAAAAAATATAAAAAAGATACGAAAAGCTATAGGTAACAAAAATGGTGAACGATCGAACAAGTATTCCCGAATAGCTACAAATATCGCAGAAGCAATAATTTCTTTCTTTTATATATGTGGGAATGTACATGGTAATCGATATGATATTACGGTTTTTTTTTCTATAAAATATACGAAAAAGACAAAAATCAACAAAGAATAACTTCTTTCTTCTATAGATGTGGGAATACACATGGTAATCAATATTTACGTGTGTGACACATTAAATTACCTTCTCGATTCTAAAATAATATATTCTGAAGTAATATATTATTTATGGGCTAGAACACAAGACTCTTCAAGCAATATGTCAGTTTAAAGTCGATTCTGTGATATTCAGATGCTTCAAAGCATGATTGTCTTCTAGAAATTTGAATTAAATACTTCTCTAGGTAAAAAAAAATAAAAACTCTGCTAGTATTTTTCACTTAACTGTTAATTTCCTCACAATATAAATAGGTTTTTTAGATAATAATCTTTTAACTTTTTCTATGAATTGTATCAAATGTCCCGTTCAAGTAAAAGTGTTTTTAAAAAAATATAAAAAATTAAAGCAAACATGACGTGGGAAGTGCATTTTAACAGAATTAATTGTTGCCCATTAGCAACATTGTGAACAGATAAACTGTCGAAGATAAAATTATGCTATGCTCAAAATAACAAATGACATTTAGATATCGATTTAATGCAAAATAAAATAACTGTTACGGTATTGTTAAGTCACTTAACACATCCAAGTTTCCCTTAATAATTCCAGAACCTTTTTGTGGAGTGCAAAAAAGAATTTGGAAGGACATATTGAGAGAAGGAGAGGACAAGGAGATGCTGTTTCTTTTCTTAGGCCAGACAGATCTCAGGCCTGTAAACTTTTACTTGGCAACTATGGTAGTCGAACACCAGATGGTCTAAGGATAACCTAGGAGTGTTAACTGGACAACAGACCGAGCACTGCAGATTTTAAGGTGACTTAAATAGATTAGGAATCAACTTTATGTCATCAGAAACGCTTTAATCATTGATCATTGCAATTAACTTTGATCTAATTAAAGCGTTTTTGACGAAATATAAATAATTAAAAAAAAATTAATCACTCTTCCTGGGGCTCGAACTTCGTAACCCCAACATATCGTAGATTAGTTTGTTCAGATTCTGTGATGAGGATAACGAGTCACCAGAAAATAACAAGCACTTGTGATTATGAAATATTAGATAAAGAATTGTCAATTTTGACACCGGCCGACAAACCTGAGGAGAAGTCTACAATAGATCTGTATGTATATATACTAAATATATTAATCGGTATCAGTTTTATAACCTCCGCTTATGTTCAGTTTATAATGAAAAATCTCTGCATTATTTAAAGTGTTGTGATGAAATGAGAATTTAATTTTCTTTCATTTTCACTAATGAAGACAAAACATAAGTTTATTAAAAAACTTTTTCTATCCTTCAAACACCAAAAAGAAAAAAGTTTCTTTCACTTTTAGACTAATTTTCTGCTACTCATTGTGAATATTAAAAACAAAACAAAAATTAAAACAATAAAAAACTCTCAATCATTTTTAATCAACGTCGTCATTCAAATATAACAATCAACGCAATTCAGTAATTTTGAAGCGAACTTTGAAATTTTGTCCAAAATATAAAGATGAAGAAATAAAAAGGTTTTGTTTTTGTTTTTCTCTTTTTTAAGAAATTGCAAAACCTTGAGTTGTTATACTTCAAATAAACAATTGGTGGAACAAGAAAAATCCTTATCAACACAACACAACACAAAACAAAAAATAACAACTTAATAATGTAACAATAGGTCTTGATTTTTTGCTTAAAAAAAAAGAAAAAGGCTTGGGAGTATGATTTGGTGTGTACTTGTGAGTTCTATTGCCTTAAGGAAAATTGTTGCAAAAATATTATTTTTAAAAGGCAAATATTTGAATACTAAAATAATATCTTTTTTGAATAAATATATTTAATAAAATGGTCAAAATTTAAAAGTATTTTTAGGACAATTCTGTTTAAAGCATTAATAAATAAAGCACTACAGTAGATTTTTAAGTTTTTTTTTTGTATCAATAAGTTTAGTTGACCTTATTATTGAGTAAAATATAATCTTAAAAAATAATTCAGTATTCTTATTAAATAACAAAAATATATATAAAAATTTTGTTAATATATAATACTTATCTGGTCAATTAAAATAATTATTATTTCGATATATCGTATATTTCGGCTTCGTACTTTATTTTATTTAACCTGAAACTTAACAAAAAGTTTATATATTTATTTTATTAATAAGAATACTGAATTATTTTTTAAGATTATTGGATAAAGAAAAAAGCTTCACGAAGACTGTAAATGGTGTCACTTATAAGGCACTTAATGCTGGAAGAGAAATTTGAAAGTTAAACGTTTTTATTTTGTGATTGAGTCTTAGTAGTGTTTTTAACAAATAAGATTGGGCTTTTAGTCACAATTTTATTAGGATTTAAATGTTTTTGTTTTTATTGTTATTTATTTTGTTTCATCATTAAAACGCCTTAATTGAATCAGAAACTAAATTCTACTAAGAGTTTAGGTTGATTTTTGTTAATGATTTACCAATCAAAGAAGAATAAAACATTAATTAAGAAATTGTGCACCAGCTGAACTGAATAAGATTTCGACTCCATTTCTTTTTTGTTTTTAAATGGAACAAAAACTGTTCTTCACTTCTTCAAGCATCGTTGCATTTATATAATAGGTAGAGTCCAATTTGTATAGTTTGTCAATCAACTGATTATATTCAATTTTTTGTTATAAGTTAATGAGTAAAAAATCAAAATCAGTGAAGAAACTATGCGTTAGAAACATAAAAGACTGGTTTTTAGGTGTTCTACACAGATTACAGATACCGGTTATTTTCTTTGCATTTCGAAATAAATAAATATTTAAGCATTTATAAACTGTATAAAATATTTAAAATAATTAACGTGCTTTTTTTGTTATTCTATAAAACTTATCGTAATATTAAGATTTTATTTTATCTATAAAAGATTGTTCATGCCAAGAACATGCTTCTCAAGTCTGTCGTGTAGCATGATCACGTTCTAAGATGATTGCACTCTTTTGAGTTCATGTGTATAAAATAATGTTTTACTTTTAACGCACACGGGTAGACAACGTAAGACACCTTTTGTTGGTGCAACTTACCGTTGTCATTCACACATTTCGCTACAAGTGATGGCGCCTATAGAATAACATTATATTCTGTTAAAAACTCAGACGACTTTCGACAGCTTTTTTTGGTGCTGTTTTACGGAAGAATATTTAACAATATTTTCCCATTATAGAATTTCAATGCAGGCACACACAGACTAAAATAGGTTTTTTTGTTTTTTATTTGAGACCAATAGCCAGGGGTAAAGCCCTACTAAATACTGTGCATTGTATTGGATTTTTTTTTCTGGAAAGGACAGTACATATTTATTATTTCTTCATCATTTAAAAGCCAGTGTTATACCTTCACCCTTGAATGTATAACAGCAATTGTCTAATTGCTGCATATTGATTGTGTGGTGAGTGCCTTCGCAAAGGTTTAGTAGGTTTAGCTGTTATCTGCTTCTTCCCAATACGTGGCGCTTTTCTCCTAATCATTCGGTTTTTGTTGACATTTATTAAAGTGGAATAGAGTGGAATGCGGTTTCTTCGTTGATGGGAGAGGGGGGGGGGGAACCTTTTTCATGTTTCACCTTTGCGAGCGCTCTAACCACTATACCACGCACCCGTATTTAGTATTTAGTGATAAACACTTTAAATAACATTTTTTGATAAACAAACACACAAATGTAATGTTAAGGGCAGGTTAACTTAGATTTTCATAAGGAGTATTTAAGCAGAAGAAAAATTTAAATAAAGAACACTATTACTATTATTATTTTTGTTGCACAATATCGAAGTTAGATTCAGTTTACTAGGCATATAAATCTGCCAATTAATTTAGAGTACCAGTGGCATTTTTAGCGCCGGTACAAATCCTTAGGCAGGAAAATAGACAATCATTTAAGTTCATACCTTAGATTGCAAATAAATAAATAGATCACTCTTTACAGTCCTTTGAAGTCGATATTAAACTGTAGCTCCCCCCGGTACTCTTGGATAAGAATTGACACATATGTATGTACTGCCGAATCTTGACACAGGGTTGTAATGTGTGAACTTGTAATTTAAACAACTTGCTATCAATTTTCAATCATTTAGGATTCATTATTGGAAGGTTTTCATTTATTTATCTATCACCTAATTGCAGCACTTGTCTAATTCAAAATTTTATATGAACACTCCTGGTCATATACCAAAGTTGTCTTTATAATTCTTGTTCTGCTCTCAAATTTCACTTTGTAGGCACATTAAAAAAATCTAAATATTCAAATTTTAATCACCAAAATGATTTGAAAAAATGCACTCATACACAGCTAATTTAAAAATTTTTAAAGCGTCCAAATGTTTCCTAAATACAGAACAAAAATTTAATTTGTTAAATATATTAATTCCCTCTTGCAAAAGAATAATCTTTTCCTAGAAACAGTTGTTAATTCTTGTTAAATTGTTATTTGAGCTGTAAATGTCATATACGAGTACAAATTCTATTTTTATATCAATTGCAATTAAATACACACCACAGCGTATGAGTAATATTTTATAAGAAATTAAACGAAAATAATGCTGATACGCCAGGGAGTGTAATTAAAATATTTTTTCCTAACACTTCTATGTATGTAGTATGTTGATTTCAATGTATGATATGTTTGCCCTGGTTGGCAAACACAAATTTTAAACAAAAATGGATAAGAAAAAATGCTTTAAAATAGTAGAAAGATTTGCAAATCAAAAGAATGTATATGAAATCAATATTTTTGCATAAATTTACACAAAATGTTGGCCCCAAAATTCATTTCAATTACATTAAAATTGTTTAAATATTACAGCGTTTTTCTATGATCAGTCTAAGGAATATGTTTACGGTTGTAAGAAAAAAAAAATAGTTGGTATATGTGGAGATGAAGGAACTATCTGGACATAATCGTCCTGAAGGAAGCCACGCTGCTTCTGAAGAAATATAGAGTAAAACTATTCTATCACATTGTCGGAAATTCAATTGTATGTGATAAGTAGTATGGGTCGGTACCATCACCAACGTTATTTATATATTAATTTACTAAGCGACGAGTCAATCAAATAAGTCATGGGTGGCTAGAAAAAGTTTTAAAATATCGACTTTAAAGAGCCATTTGTTCTTTCCGAAGAGGTGTTATATTTTGAGGGCCAATTTGTGCAGAATACTTAAAAAGTAAGAAGACTCCAAAACCGTTAATCTACTGCCCTGGACTTCAGAGACTCTAATAAAGTTATAGGGCTTGTGAATTTCAATGACCTTAGTGTTTATCAGTATTTCTGATTTAAATAATTCGTGCGTGGCTCTTGCTCAATATGATTCTATCCACAATGGACCTTTTCGAGTCTGTGGATAAAATACTTTCTCTGCAACGTCTTCATTAAATATTACATCAATAAATGTCCTACATAATCGGTGGTATGCGTAGAAAAAACTTTAATATTTTCTTTATAACAAAAAATTTTAGGCACCCCCAAGAGTGTGTAGTATATTCTTAATGTGAGTTTGCCCGACAGCTACTCTTTTTTGTTATTATGTTTGTTGTGGTAATATTTCCCTTAACTTTGGTAAATATTCTAACAATTGTTGATTCTTCATTAAACTGTGCCTTGTTAACTAAACTGTGACTTGGCAGTTATTAAACGTTTTTTTTTTCTTCCTTTTAAAAGTTTTATTTCACTTTCAAACAAACAAAAAATAAAATAAGAAAACAAAAGTAAAAGCAAAAAAAATTGTCATTTATTTGTCTATCCTGCCGTGTGTTATACTGTTGACATTTTATTTTGTTTTCCATTTTGTTTTTTTTTTTACTCTTAATTTCCAACAACTCTTGTTTATTTGTGTTTTTTTCTCATCATTTATTTTATTTGTTTTACTTATTTTGTTAATGTCATGCAATAAATTAAGTTTTAAAAACTAAAGCAACTTTTTTGTTCTTTTTTGTTCTTTTTTTTTTGTGAAAAACTTAATGTGATTCAATTCAATTTAAAATGAATTTTTAACTTTATGATACTGTTAAAGTTGAAGAATTTCAAATACAAGACCGACAACTAAGAAAAAGAGGGTATTAATAGTTCATTTAGGAGACTAATGGATAGTTTTTTTAATTTTAAAACTGATTATTTCTAATTTAAATTTTATTTGGCAGGAAGTTATTCATTTTCAATTCTCTTTAAGCAAAACAACTACCAGCTTGATTTAATTTATAATTCAGTCATGTTCCGATTTCAAAATAAAAAAGAAACAAACAGCATTTAAGACAGTACACAGGATCCCCAGATGGACTGCTTTAGATACATGAACAACCGATTATTAATTGAAATAAGTTGAGGAAGTTGAAAAAGAGGACATATTATATAAGGACAACTGTATAGGGGTTTAACGTGCGTACCTGTCATGAGATTTACCACACGTCGCCCGTTTCCAGGGCCGGTAGTTGAATACAATGAGTCCAACCACCGCCACCCGACACCGGTGCCCTCTAATCTCAATCATGCTCGACGGCACGTCGCTCAGAAGAGAGCCCATACCACCGAGTTAGCAATTTAGCACAAACCACTGCCTGGGTAGTGATACCCCCCATGTTGAGGGGTTTCTATCTAGCACTACCATAACGGCTACAAGTTCTCCCCGAAGGGCAGCACCCAAACTATCAGGCCGGTTTGCCTCATCCCCGGATGACAGGGGAGCACAGACATAACCGGGGGCTTCCTGATGCCCGTAGTACCAAATTAGAGTAGGTTTCTCTGGTCAGTCCCTGAGATGGTCAGTAATTAAAAATTACCAAGTTCTCTGCCTATAGCGAGTGCCAAGCCACCCAGAGCTAGGTGAACTCTATATTCCCAGGAGAAAACAGGCCACTGGTGTGAAGTAATCACCAGCAACCTTTACTGTATCCCCGGTGGGAATTATATAAGGACAATTGACTAAAAACAACAGACATACATTAACAGACTCAAAAAACAGTAACGCTGTTATATAGAGGTTGGAATAAGTTGTGTGCCGGGCCATGCAGCTATTCATGAAAATAAAAATGCGGACAAATTTGCCCGCAAGAGAGCAGGCCAGAGCCCTTTTGTGGAGTGGGAAGGGGAGTTTTCAAGGAAGGAGAGGAAAACGACAGGTGAATACTTTTCTTGCGCCAGACAAATCTTAGACTTTTTAAACTTCTTCTTGGGACATTTGAGTTGTGCATTACAGTGAGGAATTTACCAGGACTTCTTACAGGCGACTGCATACACAATGCGCATGTAAATAACATAGGAATCGTTGCGAGTAGTTTGTGCAGATTCTGTAACAACGCAATTTAGTCAGCAGACCACATACTGGATACTTATGCAGCATTAAGAAGGCACCTTTGCAATTGTCAAATGTCGGATAGGGATCTGTCAAATTTGGCACCGTTCGACATTTTAAGGTTTGCTAAGGTGACAAAGCTGGGAGCTTTACTATAAAAATCCTAGATAAGTTGAGGGCTGTAGAAAAGACCTTCAGGTCGAGGTATTTTTTATCACCTCTATCAGCCTAATTCTAAATAAAAATTCCCTGGTAGTTTTTTCCCACTACCATTTTTCCTATATAAATTCAATTGTAAAAATAGGAAAGGAAAAATAACTCTCGTGGAGTTTTTATTTAGAATTGGGCTGTATATGAATGAGTAAATAAACTGAATATGAGAAGTTTTATCATTATAAGTAAAATAACAGTATTCAGGTACACGCTCTCTAATTCGCTGTACTACACTCTGTTGTGAAGAGAGCCATTTTGTCAAATGTGTTCATGCCACCTAATTGTATTATACTACTTAAGTTGCCACATTTAAATCGGCACTGTTGTAATCAGTTTTAATTTTATTTACGCGTTTTACGGTTTTAAAATCATACAAAAGTTAAACTTCATATCACAAATAAATATTTTACAGTCTTGCTAGACAGGCGGTTTTGAAACTACTCAAGGACTAACCTGATGTTAAAGTTAAGTTTAAACTTTATTGGAATTACAAAGTAAGTTCATTTATTGTCGCTACACAGAAAAAAATTATTGCTAAAATAATTTCAAAGAATAATTTGTTTGAATTTGTATGTTTTAAATTTGTTTACTCTTTTTATTTATGACAATAATGATAAATAAGTATAAATCTTATTGTATGTGCATATTTTCTTTGAGTTTTAATAATTTTTTATAAAATATTGATCCAAGTTTCAAGAGATCGGTATTTTTTTTTTTTTTGTCATTTTGGAACGGAACTGCTATTATTACAAGTCGAATAGTTTATTTACTTACGTCTATGGAAATAATCCATACAGACTATACACTAAAATATAATTCAAAATAGTATAAAGAAATTAAATATAAAATATTACTTTTTTTCAAAATCGATTAATTCATAATAACATGTCATATGTCATGTTTGTGGCCATTTTAAAAACGTTTTAATTCCCTCAAACCCATGGCATAAATAGCTGTAAAAACTGCTTTGAAATTTCGAAACGATTTCAGTCACACTGCTTTTCAAACGTGTTAGAGCCAAACCTAGTGTTCACGCGCGAACCAAGTACTTTTCTCTTTTAACTGCAATTAAATGAATGCGGCGAAGTGTGAGCTTTTCTTTCTTTTTCTTTATGTTTCTTTTTCTTTATAATAATGTTTGAAGTGAAGCTCACACTTCAAACAAACAGAATACCTGTTTTTATTATAAGTTATGCATTCAATGAAACAAGTGGTCAGCGGCATTTCGGTTATTAGTGACATAGTGATATATATACATATAAAAAAACATACTCACGTGCATTTAATACATAAAGTTTAATATAAATTTAATACATAATATTTTATAATATTATTAACGAAATAAACAAAAAGAGGCGAATAGTGCCCAAATAATAAAAACAATAAAACTAAATTAAACCCATAACAATTGTGTGTGAGTGTTATTTATTGGAAACATATTAAAAGCACATCACCCCCCATTGGCTCCAAAATTTACTCCTGAGGAACATCCGGACCCCCGACTCCCCACACAAACATCTGGTCCTTCGAGCCGGATACTGGGATTTTTTGGACTCCACCCCCATTAAGTAAGAGGTAACAACATACAAAGTAAGTACCGAATCTTATTTTTTCTTACCCCCCATACATACCTACCTAAATTATACCCCATATTTGCCTCTAATTAATACTCCCCCATTTTCTTTAAAAATATTCGAGTTACTACTCGACCCCATTTCCTTTGAAAAATATATTGAATAATACTCCCCCATTTTATTCAAAAATATTCGAGTTATTACTCGACCCCATTTCTTTTGAGAAATATATTAATCACTACTACATAAGTTTTATTTGAAAATTCTTCAAATAAATACTCCCCCCATAACTACCTCAATTTAGCATTTATATTTGCGGCCCCCTAACTACATACTCAAACTAATACACCCCCCTAACCTACCTAAAATATACCTAAATTTCATCATTTATATTTGCCGTTTAAAATTCCCACTTTTTTAAGGTATTCAAAGTAAAACTTTACCCCATAATCTACCATAATTACGACATGTAAATTCCCATATAGTCTACCATCTTTTCAACGTGTATCGACAATAATCTACATACATATTTAGAAAAAAAAAAGAAAAGGAGAAATTAAAGTGCAGGCATTGCGGTTTTGTTTGCATTCCTATTTGAAGAAAAAAGAAAAGCAATTAAAGTACAGACATTGCGTTTCTATTTGTATTCCTATTATATGCATACATATTTGTCCATATATATGTATATGTCCATATATATGTTCACATATAAATACATACCTATATAAAGTACAGTTGGAAACAAGTTTCATTTAGCAGACAAAAAAAAATCCCATGCAATTTGCGTTTTTCACAAGTGGCCTGTTTTTTTTTTGAAAAGCAGCAACAAAAAAAAAAATGCAATAATCAAAAAAAAGAAACCCAAATTATTGGCATCGCAACAAGTAATTTCTTTTGCATTAATATATACGCATAGCAGCATATCAAAATATACATACAAGTATATAATCCCTTTTTTTATGCTGTCTAGTCCAGTACCTGCATTAAACATATTAAATCAAAACAACAAGAACATATACACGCATATTTTCTTGTTTGTTATAAAGTGGCGCGATTGACAACAGCAAAGGCCTACAACACAAACCGAAAACGAGAAAATATACATACACATGTATAAATATATTAATCGGTATTGTTATGCTACGTATTTATTTTTGCTGAAAGTTTCTTAAGTAAAACATACATACATTTAACCTTGAAATTTAAGAAAAGAGAAGAAACATAAACGAAATAAAATACTTGCATTTTTTTAACATGCATATGTATGCTTGTATGTGAACATTGCAATTCATAGAAAGAGGAAAAATATAAACCAAATAAAATATTTGCATTTTTTTTAACATACACATGTATGCTTGTATGTGAACCTTGAAATTCATATAAATAGGAGAAATATAAATGAAATAGAATACTTTGCATTTTTGTTTATATGTATGTAAACTGTAACATACCTCAACATTGTTTGATATTATATTTTTTGCTGTCTCTCATTTGTATGAAGAAAAAGTAGAAATAAAAAAGAGAGAAAATTACACTGGCTATATTTGCAGTGTTAAAATAAGGGTTGACGTCAAACCTATGAACGATCGAACTTGTCATTAATAAGGTAACGAACATTGTTACACTGAGGCCTGTCTTTTTTCATGTACACATAATATATGATGATGTTAAAATACAAGTGAAATTTAAATGGAGTTGAAATTAAATTGAAGTTGACTGGGAGAAATATTCATATATGAGAACATATATGGAATTTTAAAATCTTTTATGGAAATTGCTAATCTAGTGAAGAGGCACAAATAAATTAATAAATTTATTTATATATATACATATTCATTTATTATTTACATAACTTACATGTACCCATACACTAATCAATAAATAAACTTAATATTATTTTTGAATAAAGTAATATTCTAAATTGACAACTGAAAATTTATAAAAAAAGGAAGATTAAAAGGGGCCTCAATTCTGAACTTTATATTTCTGCTCATATACGTGGGTAGTCCGACAAGTTTTTTTTGCAAAATATATTTACATTTGATATACCCCCATATAAATAGCTGGTTATTCTACGTGGGCAGTCCTATAAGTTTACGCAATATATTTTCAGTATTATACCTATCGATAGTGAAATTTCATATCCCCTTAAATAAAAATATATTTATATTTTAAAAATTGTCTACGCAGTATTCATAAATAAAACAATAATCATTAACCCCCCCTTTTTTTATAAAATTAAATTCACTCGTTTTTTATATATTGCATCGTCAATCGATTTTAATATTTATCCCACAACATGGCGCTCTTAAAAGCCCTTATTCGATCTGCTGATCATCTCAAAGAGTTTGAGAGTTATTTCGATAAACTTGATGTTGACCGTCACACTATTCACTCCTTGGAGATACAAAAAAGCGAGATGGAGCGATTCTGGAATGACTTTCGAGCATGTTATGAAGATGTCTTGGACAAAATTGATGAAACCAAAGAAAAAATTGACATTCAATCAGTAAAAGGATGTTTTTTCTCCACCTACGAAAGTCATTTGCGTGGACTATCTAAGGCCAATGAACTACTGGATGCTCTTCAACGAAAATCTAAACGGACGTCTTGTTTTGCTGATAATTTAGATCACATCCCCCATGTGTCGGTCCCCCCATGCGATACCGAAATCTTCCACGGAGATTATAAATCCTGGCCCACTTTCCGTGATATGTTCACGGCCCTTTATCGCAACAACAAACGCCTCTCCCCGGTTGAGAAAATGTGTCATTTACTAAAGAAGACTCAAGGTGAAGCCCGAGACCTGCTGAAAACTTGTCCGCTTACAAACGATGGATTCGATATGGCTTGGGATAATCTCGTGAATCGTTATGAAAATAAACGAGTCTTAGTGAATGCTCAACTTAAATGCCTTTTCAATATCCCCCCAATTTCTAAAGAAACCGGCCCCAATATTAGGCGTTTACAACGCACAATCAACGATTGTGTTACAAACCTAAATCTTTTGATGATCGATACGAAAAGCTGGGATATTATCTTTGTTTATATCTGTTCAACATGTTTGCCTGATACCACCCTCAGTATGTGGGAACAATCTGTTTCTCAACCAGCCTCCCTACCCACCTGGAAAGAATTGGACGAGTTCTTGACCTCCAGATTTCAGACTCTCGAATCTGTGGCAGATATTCGATCTACCTTTTCTAAACCCCATACCTCGAATTCTTATAAACCCCCCAACCCTGGAGGTCAAAATATGCCTCATGGGAAAAAACTCCATAACTACAACACCAACGTGTCTACGCATAAATCTGGCCATTGCCTTCTTTGCCCATCTACTCACCCATTAAGACTCTGCCCTATATTCTTACGAATGCCGATTGCGGAGAGATTTGATATAATTAAACGGCAAAAACGATGCTCAAATTGTCTCGCTACCTCCCATGACCACAGCAAATGTAAGAGTCGATTTGTTTGTAACATATGTCAGAGAAAGCATCACTCCTTACTACATCGCTCTGACTCCCCCCCCACTTTCACCCCCCAAAATACATCGCGACCTAACCCATTAACCCCTACCCCAGTCGCTTTTACGCCTCACTCAAATGAGAATCATTCTCGAAATTCAACCCCCCTTCAGGCAACTACACCCCCCTTTAATAACAAGGCAGCAGTGGATAGGACCCTACAGACGTTTTCCACTCAATTGCAATCTTCTGCACATTCCGTTATTCTTGGTACAGCCCTCGTGGACGTTTACAATGGCGATCTGAAATGCACGGTTCGTGCTCTCATCGATTCAGCATCAGAAGCTACCTTTATCTCAAAGCGGTTACAAATGAAGCTCAATCTGACAACCCATTCTTCTCAGGCCGAGATCTACGGATTAAGTGGCTCATTAACCGCCACATCAGTTCACATCTGCAAACTTGAAATCGGATCTCCGATCGATAGCAGCTTCAAAATAGACGCCGATGCATTTATTGTAAACAAATTGACCAGCCAATTATCCCATTACCCCCGCTCTTCGCTACATGACAACCATTTCTCTCACCTTCAGTTAGCTGATATGGATAGCCAAGAGCACTCTCATATCGATTTACTTCTCGGAGGTGATATATACCCTAAAATTATTCAAAATGGCGTAGAGTGGTCCAGCCACCAATCCTTAATTGCTCAGAAAACCGTATTTGGTTGGATTGTTACTGGACGAATTGAGAAGAGACGTCAACCTGATATGTACCAGTCATTCTTTAATGAAATTACACTCTCAAACCAAATCCAACGCTTTTGGGAGCTGGAAAATATCCCTACCAAACCCCTTTCATCACCAGAAGATTTATATTGCGAAAATTTATATCAAACAACGACCTTTAAAAACGATGATGGACGTTTCGTCGTATCACTCCCCTTCAAACCCGAACACCCCCAGAGCCTTAATGTGGGCGCCTCCCGACATATCGCCATATCTCAATTTCTACGTAATGAAACGAGATTAAATAAGAACCCCCCCTTTACAACAGATTATAACCATGTAATCATAAAATACCCTACCTTGAGTCAAATGCCCAAAATAAACCCCCCATCTAATGATATCGACACGTATTATCCCCCTCACAACGCGGTCATTACACCCGACAGTGCAACCACAAAATTGCAGGTTGTATTTAATACCTCAATCCCTCCTGCCAGGCTGAAAGATTCTCCCAATAGAATCGAGGACTTTGATCTCGCCAGTTGGCCTCCCCCCAAATCTATATTAACCAAAAGCATTACGCAACAAATACGGCAATGTAAAATTGATTTGAGCGCAAAAACAAGCAAATTATGTACTCTGACCCCCGGTCACTTTTTACTCGAAACCTCTTTATTACCTCCCCTTCAACCCGACATATCTAGTCATACCCCAAATTATATTAACCGAAGGAGAAAATTGAAAATCCTATACCTCCACAAGCGGACGAAAAGGAAATACCCTCAACGATATTACCCCATAAATATCTTACTTGTTATCAGACAAGAAACCTTGCCTCCCAATCAATGGCAAATAGGTCGTATTGTGAGACTTTACCACAGCTCTGATAAACGCGTCCGAGATGTAAAAGTGCTCACCACCTATGGTGACGTCACTTGGCCAATTAAAAAACTATTCCTCCTACCCCATCCCCCCTCACAATTAATATATATTAATTTTTCTATCTTTCCCGTTACAGTTAATATGACTTTTCATCGCAGTAAAAGCGTTACCCCAATCCAACAGAAGAAATCTTCCCAACGACTTTCTTCCAGCAGTAAATCAAATAATTATGATTCTCAATCCATGCGCAGAATATACTTCCATTGCGCACTTTCTGGTACAAAGGTATCAGCTACCAATAGAAAGAATGCAAACAGAGATTGGTGCACAATATCTTTTCATTCGCGCTTTGACGATGGACCTGTATTTCATGTCACTGCCAAATCACGGAAAATCTACCCACCGTCTCGTCCAGAAAGAGGTGAAAATATTTATCCTCAACTCATTAGACCTGGTATCCAGCCACCAACATTTTCATCAGCTATGGCCCACGACACCAATACCATAATTGGAAAATTTGCATTTAAATATCTTTATATTTCTCATTGTTAAATTTAATATAAAATAGATAAAATCTTTATATTATATTAACTAACTTATACATTATATTCTCTTGTATTATTTTACCCTCTTAATGTATCTTTACATTATATTCATTTTACTCATATTACGTCTATTCATCTTATATTATACTATATTATAATTATCTCTGTATTATAAAAATCTAACTTTATAATATATTCATTTACCCTTTGTATTACAAATCTCACTTTTGTATTATAAAAAATTTATATTTATAATATTGTATTTTGTATTACAAACTTTATTCTTCTAATGTAATCATTTATCTTACTCATTTATTTGTATTATTATAAAATGTATTTTTATGCTATATTCATTTATTTCTTGTATTACAAGACTTCACCCTTCTAATATATTTGTTTATACAACTCATTTATTTTTGCATTATAAAACCAATGTATCTTTCTATTATCTTTACTTATTTTTTGCATTACCAAATATAATCTCTATAATACGCTCATTTACCCTTTGTATTGTAAAAATGTATTTTTCCATTACAAATTCATCTATATTGTATTCATTTATCTACAATAATTTACATTTATACTACCCTGATTTATCTCCATATTATATTATATTCTATTACTTTATATAGTATTATTTAAATACATATTTCTATATAGTATTGTATATTGAATTATTTTACCCGAACAACTATTGAATTTTTATGTACTTATATTACTCCTTAAACAATAGTTTAAAGTATCTTACCCCAACATATATGTACTTTATTCACTACCCTTTAAATGAGTATTTTGTTAACTACTTAATTTTAAGGTCATTGAATTTCTTTTATATGTGACTTATTTACTTATGCCTATATCTGTATATCCATATACTTTCCCTAATATCTAATTGCTTGTTGTACCCATCAATTTTAATTTGTGAACACTGACCACTTATTTTACCCTTTTCCCGTGGGCATCCACCTCCTTGTGTAAATTGCATTACAGCAAGGGGGGGCGGGATGTTCACGCGCGAACCAAGTACTTTTCTCTTTTAACTGCAATTAAATGAATGCGGCGAAGTGTGAGCTTTTCTTTCTTTTTCTTTATGTTTCTTTTTCTTTATAATAATGTTTGAAGTGAAGCTCACACTTCAAACAAACAGAATACCTGTTTTTATTATAAGTTATGCATTCAATGAAACAAGTGGTCAGCGGCATTTCGGTTATTAGTGACATAGTGATATATATACATATAAAAAAACATACTCACGTGCATTTAATACATAAAGTTTAATATAAATTTAATACATAATATTTTATAATATTATTAACGAAATAAACAAAAAGAGGCGAATAGTGCCCAAATAATAAAAACAATAAAACTAAATTAAACCCATAACAATTGTGTGTGAGTGTTATTTATTGGAAACATATTAAAAGCACATCACCCCCCATTGGCTCCAAAATTTACTCCTGAGGAACATCCGGACCCCCGACTCCCCACATAAACACCTAGCGTTTTAAAAAATGAGTATAAATGCATACGGTTGGGGTTGCCAATTTCTTCCGTTGGTTGTTTTTATTATTCTATGTGTATTATTATAGAAAATATGAAAAAATTAGAATTTGGTGGTAATTTTTCCGACTCAAAATACAGGCATAAACGCATATGAAGTTATCGTTATGAGTGAAATCGTTTTGTGTCGAACTAATGTTGAAACAGGCATACGCTAAGTAATAGTAAGCATAACTAAAGATATCAAAGATTGTGGTACGAATATGCACACTAAACACTGTATACTGCAAGTGTTCTTTGTTATTTGTTATTACTTGCAATACCCGCTCAGGCTTAGTGAAGGCAAGAAACAATTTCATGATAACTTCTTAGATTATGCGGTGCATTGTGCTGGTCTAGAAAAATATACTATGGGAAGAGAGAAAGAAGGAGAAGCGTTTGCAAACTTCTAATTAAAAGTTATTAATATTATAATTGACGGGAAAAAATTTCGACAGAAAGTTGTTCAAGAAACGAATAGTGCGGCTAAAGAACGAGTTTTCTCCTCTGTAGTGCCAATGTGCGATATTGTTGGAAAGTGAACTACAAAAAAACCCAGCAGAAATTAGTGCTTACCAATAAGCTATTTCGTAAGGGAGAAATTGTGAACAAGCACTTACTCGTGTGCATCAATAATGCATCATTTTTATCTGAAATGAGCCGCTAAAATGCAATAGAAAGGCAAATTTATTGCAACCAGTAAGCAAATAGTACAAAAAATCAAAAATAATACCTTATCCTGCAGTATATTTGGAAGCTTTAATGTGTAAAAAACAGTATAATGCTTCCATTATTGCTTACAATTTTATTTATTGCTTCCAAATCTTAAACATTTTCAGCTGGGAAAGTGCTGTGTAAGAAATACGGCTACTAAGTAAGAATATGCGATAATAAAGACTAAATTGAAAATATTTTTTTAATGATCTGAAAAGCCGAGTACGAATTCTAGTAGCAATTTCGTTTTGTCAGAAACGTCTTATTTATTATTATTTTTTTTTTTTAATAAATTTTTGAAAATTTGTTAGAAATTTAATTTTTTTCAGTGTACCTGCACATGCCAAAAGTTTCTATTAAAGTGTTCTTTGTTTCTTTATTTATTTTTGTTTCTTTTTTTACTTTCTTATTCAAGTCCTTAATAAGTAAAATTATAGAAGTTTTCCTTTTAATTTTTTAAAGCAACAAGTTTTAAAACTATGGTAAAACAGAATAAAAAGAAGTCAAATTGATGAACAGCAAGAAGCCTTTTCGCATATTTAATCATTCTCCTTCGCCCTTTATTTCTTTTGCTTATTGATGACAAAATATTTAATGGTTTATGGAGAAACAACACATGAAGAGAAATTTCAATTAATTAATTAATAATGGAATTAAGAATTTTCTTTGAGACTTCAAATTAAGGTTTTCTTTTTGTACAACATTCTCTATAATTTTTAGTTGTATGTAGATATTTATGTTTGTATGTTTGAAGAAGAAAGGTAATTTTTCTGTCAGTGTTGCTGCCATCATAGCTGTCATTATTGGCATATTACCACAGGCATAATCATATCATTATTTTCCATAATTTCGTTTACTTAACAATTGCACTATTAAGTGTCTATTAAATTTGACACAAGCGATGATTCGAAAACTTCAAAATGATTGATTGTGTGTAATAGATACTCTTATGTATGTATGTATGTACTGTGATGCAGTAGAAACAAAATCCATACTGGTATTTGGAATACTAAATTCGTTACAGCATTAAAATTTAATTAAAGATAATTATTGTTATTTTTCATTAAATATATAGAAACGAACAGTCTAAAAGATGTTTTTTAGGCTATCAGAATCCGAGTTCACTCGAAAGTGGACTACCTCAGCATTTTTAGTGCTCTGTATTTACCATTCACACATTGTATTATTTTTCAATGCAAGTATTAAAGGATTGGTAAAGGTTAGAGTTTTTTCCCGAGACATCCCGTCCCGGGAATTCCCGGGAATTTCAATTGTTAAAATTTCTCGCTTTCCCGGGATTTTTTTTCCGGGATCCCGGGAAAAAAAATTATATGACAATAAATAGTAACTACAAAGACGTGTTGGCTCAGACACGTCGTATTATCCAAATTTTCAAAAAAAGTCCAACAAAAATGCTATACTTCAAAAATATGTTGTCGCAGAACACAAAAAGGAAGTATGTCTTGAATTAGATATTGTAACTCTTGGAATTCGTTAGTACCAATGATAGAAAAGTTTCTGCTCATAAAAAATTCAATAAAAAAGAGTCTTATTGATTTAGAAATGGCTGAACTATGGGTTGAGGAAAATATAGTTGCATTAAACAACATGGTTAAAGTTTTAAAACCTATAAAATTGGCAGTGGAAAAGTTAAGTAGCCGTGATACAAACATATTAACAGCTGATGCCATACTTAACACATTATGTAAAGAAATTCATTTGAGCCTTCCATTCTTGGCGAAAAAATGTTTCAGGCTCTGCATCAACGGATAGATGAAAGAAGAGACAATACACTGTAGACTCTAGTAAAATATTTAAAAGATCCAAACTTTTTTAACAGTGATCATAGTCGCCGTGGTCTAGTGGTTAGTGTGTTGGCTTACTAAGACATGAGCCCTGGGTTCGACACCCAGCTCTGACATCTTAAAAAAAAAAAGTATGAAAAAAATAGTTCTTTCGGCGACTACCTCTCAGCAGTTTTCTGGCAAAAGCTCTGAGACTAACTAATTGCCATGAAAAAGTTTCTCAAGTCTGTCGTTCGGAATCGACATTAAACTGTAGGTTCCGGTACTCATGGATAAATATTGACACACACAACATGAGTTCTGCGAGAAGTTAGGCCGTAATCCTGACACAGGGTTGTAAACGCCAGTTATGTATGTTTGTATGATCATAAACATAGTTTGTTTTCTTATGCTTCTAAGTACTTGGTAGTTGGATATGCTGAAAATCTTTATAATCGACTCTTTAGTGAACATAATTTCGGAGAAGTTGAAACTTTTGATGACGTTGAAGAATTTTCTGCTGCAAAAGAAAAACATTTGAAGAAGTCTTAAATGCAGCCATTAGTGACGTAAATTGTACTTAATCTACCTCCAAAAATAAATTCAAGGTCTCTATAAAAAAAGAATTCAAATTTTTTGAAGGAAGTGGCTAAAGAACTCAAAATATTGAACATTTGTTTAAAGCACTTTTAACCATACGTCCAATTTCAGTAGAAAGTGAGAGAGTTTTTTCGATAGCAGGACAATTTGTTAATAAAATAAGAAATAGACTTTCGGATGAGTCTATAAATGCACTCAGTGTATTAAAAAATTATTTTTTAAACCAAAAAACAAATAATTTATTTATTTATAATTTTATGTTTTGATTTTAGATTTTACATATAACTATTATATTATAAAACTATTATTGTTTTAAATAGTTGAAGTTATATATATTTTTTTTTTGATCTCACACTACTCCAAGTTCCTATTTTTATTTTTAATAAAGTATGTTTATTTTTTTTTACTTAGTTATGTAAGTATTTACTTCGTGTAAACCAACATTTTTACGTTTCTAAATAAAAAATTTATTACTAAAACCAAATAAGTTGTATTTATTTCATAGGCCGGGATCCCCGGGAAAAAAAACTCTAGTAAAGGTAAAACGAATATATAACATTTTTAACAAAAACAATTTCTGTCTTTAGTTAAAAGTGTATTTTATTTAATTTAATAAAAAACAAAAATTTATTTACAATTGTAATGCAAAAAAAAAAATATTTTGAAAATTGCTATTAAAGCTATGCAAGCATTTTATGTGGTTCAGCAAGACAATTTACAAAAAAAAAATATAATAAATATCTCAAGAAATTCTAATGTCAACTGGGTAATAAAACTTAATTGTAATTAATGGACTCATAACATAACTCAGTAATTGTATGTGTGTATCAGCTCCAAAGATGAATGAATATGAGTAATATATTCGAGACAAAGTACCACAATCGGTGGTATGTTGCATGCCCTAAAAGCAGGTATGGTCAAAATTTAGCGTAGGTTCTTGAAACAAGCGCGCTGCTTAAAATTAAGTTGAAAGGAAATTGGAAAAAAAACAATAAATTCATTCAATTTCGTTAGAGAATTAAAATAACTTTTCATTACTTTCATTTTCTTAGAACTATTAGAGAAACTCAGTCATTCGATTTGCTTGAAAAAAAAAAAAAAAAAAACAAACAAATTTCTTATGCCATTATGAGTATTGAAGTGCTTTAGACTGAAAAATTCTTTATAAAGAAAACTTTTAGTAATTGAGACTACAATTGCTTGCAAGGCAATATATGGCTATGGAAATGAAAAAGAGAAGTTTCTTTTCTTTGGTTAAAATGAAGCGACAAATACACAAAAAAAAATTAAAAACTTTTTTCTTATTTGCCACCAGCTAACTTTTGTTTTTCATACTTAACAGCTCATGCGAAAATATTCTCAAAGTTAAACTTTTACTTGTTTTGATAACACAAAAAAGGAATAGAACGAAAGGCGTTGTGAAATTCTTCTTTTAGGTCTACGCAATTTTCTCAGTAATAGTAAGAAATTTATAGGTCCCGAGCCATAAACCGCGGACATCATTTTTTTCATTGAAAATATAAAATAATTCGAGGGAGTTAAATGTGGCGCATAAGCAGAGTCACAAGACAGTTAGCCTTCACAAACATGTTTCTTTTTTCGTCAATTTGATCACTGAAGCTTTGCAATCGCCGTGATCTAGTGGTTAAGCTACTAATACGGGAGCTTCGGTTCATGCCCCGGCTCTGACATTTTGAAACAGAGGAATATAAAAAAAATATTTCTTTTGGCGACTACCTCTTAGCAGACTTCTGGCAGAAGCTCTGAGAGTAACTGATTACCATGAACAAGCTGCTCAAGTCTGTCGTTCGGAGTCGACATTAAACTGTAGGTCCCAATACTCAGGGATAAAAATTGGCACACACAACATGAGTGCTGCAAGAAGCTAGGCCGTAATCCTGAAACAGGGTTGCCACGCCAGTTATGTATGTTTTGCAAACGCTCACTTACATTATACTCGCCGTTTTGGTTTTCTCTTTTGAAGATAATCAATAAAAGTTATATTAAAATAAATATATTTTATAATCTTACTTACATTTAGGACTCTTCTTGCCTACTTTGGACATGATTCTCTCATTCTAGTTTGATAGTTTTTTATCTCGGGTTCAAACTAACGTAAAACGTCTGTTTATTGGGCTAAAAAATCAACAAACAGTTTATAAATTTTCATGAACACACACATGGCAAGAAAACACGGCATCCACCTTGTGCATAAATGTCTCATCATCACACTCCTAGTCACTTTAAGAAGTATAGAAGATTCTGAAATGCCTGTCATCTCAGCTATTTTCAGCTCACGATAGTCCACTACCTTTTCGTGAAAGTTTCGAACACTACGGTGTTCGTCTTGGCAGCACCATGGCCTTGTTCAAAATCTGATGACCAATAATCTTTCTACAGACGTAATAGAAAAAGCATATAGTATAGGGCGGTTTTAATACTGATTGAATGAGAACCATCAAATGAAGGCATTGACTACATTTTTTTCTCTTGAACAAATTCATGGAGACAGTTTTTTTTTTTGTTAATTTATGAAATATGTATAAGAAACAAAACAATAGTAATTTATAAATAATGTGATGCCTTGAAACTTAAAACCTATGTGGTATAAGGTTGCCGCTATTTACGAAAGATTTTTTTTTTTTTTCAAAATACTGCCGCCGTGATTTATACCTCGTTATAGTTGTATTTTTAAGTTTTTTATTCCCAGTCTACAACGCATGTTGAAATAATTTGTTTTCGAAAAAAAAAACAAATGTCCTCTTGCCAGTGCGTAAAAACTTATATGTTTAGATGTTGATGGCGATGTAAATAACGATGAGAAAGTTATTTATCAAAAGTTGTGACTGGCATTGATGATTGACAAGGTTGTGAATCAAATCAAAAAATTCTTTCGTATCAATAAAAAAAAGGAATCAAAAAATTTCGAAAAAAAATATTGAAGGCCATCTAAAAAATGAATTTTTTTGCGTATATTTTTAAAGAAAACTAAAAAAAATATTATTATACAATAATAAATGACGAGAGTATCGAAAATTAAAAGTTATTTCAAACAAACTTTATAAGTTTAGTCTAAATACACACTTAGGAAATCCACAAACTTTATTACCAGCATGCTTATCGATTAGATTCATCCCCTACAAGAAGCATACAACCTGAGTATGAAATACAATCAAAAACCCACGATAAATAAAAAATTATATAATTAACTTTGTTGAAATCTATATTGCCTGCAGAAATTGATAATTTTATATCTACAATTTAATAAATCAGAGGTACTTTTAATTTGAAAATTAGTGCTCTTTGGTTGGTTGGTTTAAATGGTATCCTTCTTAAAAGAAAGTCTATTAGCACGTAGTGGCGTTTTAATTCCACAAAACCCGCCAACATAAAAAATGCCTACATCCAGCTTGCAATACAACCAAAATCATTGAAGATTAAAGCGCATAATATTCGGTGTCGGCTGGGAAGTTACAAAAGGATGAACCACTGATCCTTCGCTGTTGACTTTTTTCTTTTTAAGACCAATACTCACAATCAAACCCCTTCTCATGCAGTGCATTATATCGGAATTTAATAATAGATAGATAGATTTTTTCCTTCTCAATTTTCAATAAGCGCCCCATGTCAATGAGACAAGTTGCTGTCAGTTGATCATTCAAAGGCCAGTGTTATACCTTCGCCCTTGAATGATCAACAGTAATTGCCCCACCTCTCGGTGGATGTTAAATGTGAATGGCGAGCGTCTTTAACTAAGTATGTTAACTGTTATCTTCCCAGAAGGTGGAGCTGTACTCCTGATCATTCGTTTCTAGTGGAATAGACTGAAAATGTCAGAGAGCGGTTTCGTGAATTTGGACTTCTTGGAGGGGGGCCTCTTATTTTTTAAATTATAATTTTGAAAAAACCACAAATTTTATTTTGTTTTTTTTTAATTTTTTTTCTTCGCTGGGATAGAACCTTGGTCGTTTGAGTTTCTGTGCGAGCGCTCTAACAACTATACTAAGACCTTTCCACCCCCCCCCCCCTCCCTAACTAGTTCTAATTTCATTGTTGGATGGCCATGTCTATCTTAATGTAGAACATGTAAACGTTTCCTTCCATCCAAGATCTACCTTGACCTAAACAAAACAATTTTCACGGGAAAGCAATTTCCTCAGGCATTGTTTTTCAAAGTTGTGCATACTGAGGTTGCGACAAAGCAGCAAATATGACAAATATCTTTAGCAAATATGACAAAACTTAAGGTATAGTCACCTCCATCTATTCTAGAAGCATACCTGTATAAAATTGAATTTTTTTGTTATCAAACGGGTGTACTAGTAGTCTGTTTCAGGTAATACAGGTTTAATTATTTTTATAACGATTTTAGCAAAACAGCATCAAAAATTTAATTGAATTTCTTATAACCGTATTCTCTCAGTAATCAGCTGCTTTTAGTGTTTGAATTCTTTTAGACAGATACCAGAATATAGAGATTTTTCCGTTAGAATATATAGAATTTGCTGTAGATCATTTAAACAAACTGTCATATTTAAAGAAATTATTTCTCTTTAAAAATTTTACTTAAACAGATATATGATTGGATAGAGAGTTCCACAAACTCTATTGAAATTTAAAAAAATAATTTATGGTTTACTAAAGGAAAAGTTACAAGTCTAAATATAAACCAAATATATCTCTACTGACTATAGCACATATTTGATAAACTGATATCTAACGATAAAATTACTTGTTTTTAGGCATAAAAAATTTAACATCAATAGCTTTTGATGTTAAAATATAATTAAATGACTATTGGTTTCTTTTATGAAATAGAGAGTAAAATATTTAGATTTTATAGCCAAATAAATTACTCTAATTTAAAAATAATTCATTTGTTCTTTAAGTATCTTTTTTAGCGCCATTTTAATGCCGTTTCGATAATGATTTTAATTTAGCCATAAAGTCCTTTTCAAAGGAATACTCAAGAAAGTGAAAATAGAAAACGTAATTGCTTAAAAAAATAAAAAAAGGATAGATATAATAAGACATTGTAGTGTATAGGATAGTAGAATATATTGTATATGTATGTCCATTAAACGAGTTCAAGTCATCGAAAAATATAGCGTCTTGTACATACATAGAGACATAAATACAGAGCTATGGCCAGCTTCTCACAGCATTCATGTTGTCTGTGTCAATTTTTATCCATGAGTAACGGGAAGTCAACTCCGAACTTGAGAGAGCATTGACTTGAGAAGCATTTTCATGCCAATCAATTACACTCACAGCTTTTTTCAGAAGACTGCTAAGAAGTAGTCACCGAAAGAAATATTTTTTTTCATATTTCTATTTTTCAAGATGGCAGAGCTGAGATTTGAACCCGGAACTGTCGTCTAAGCCAACACGGCGACTACTTTTCGCTGTCAAGCAATTCTTCGTCGGATTGAGCATATTATAATAAATGTATACACTCTATAGTTTATATTGTTGACCAAGAAAGCCTTATTTTGTGTGTCAATTCTGACCACCTAATAGAGACAGTACTCGACGAGCAAATATCTCATGCAGTAATAAAATTGTTTTATTGGCTGTATGGTATGGCAGAAGGAATCACACTATCATATGGCCATATCAAATACCAACCAGTAATAGTTGTTGCTTAATCAAACTCTTTTCCAAAAACGTATAGTTCAATGATTCCTTCCGCCCAAAATCCTCACCAAGCAGTCGCACATAATTTTTATTCCCAATTTTGGAAATTTTGACAATTAAAAAAGTCATCGAGATAAAAATGAGCTGCATCGCTTAGAAAAATTTTGCTACAAAAATTAGCATCCACTTGTTGATGATTAATAATCCATTCTACAAGCTGTGTTCGCTGTTCATGGTCATAAGGCTACAGTTGTTTTATTAATTAATGTTTTTTTTTGTCTCTCTACATGCTGTAGAGAGCTTTTTGAAATTTGAAATTCTTTTTCCTGACGTCAAATTGATGATCCGATACTATTATTCACTGCTTTGATATTAATATTTAAACGGCTTGTTTTGGGTTAATCTTTTCACGGCTGACGAAATTTCTATTTTGACCATATTTTATAAAAAATTTTCAAACTCCAATCGCCAAACTTTCACTATTTTTTAAATATTGTTCAATAATGAAAAATCTTTGTTTTATCCATTTTTACTATCTCTAAACTCCCAGTTGTCAAACTGTTCTTTTTCAGGATTGCCCACAACTTACGTTAATGTTGGGAGAGCCTTAATAAAAATTATAAAGTAACAGTAGCAAATTAATAATATTTTTTGATAAAAAATTCAAAAGCAGTGCCAAAGTTATAATTTTTTCCAGCATTTTTTTAATAAAAAAAATTCTAAAATTGTTTCACTTTGATTTTTCAAGGACAAAAAACTAATATTTTAAAAATCATCTACAGCATCTTTTTCCAATTATATATAAGACTTGTTAAAAAAAATAAGAAAGTATACAGATATGAGAAGTTATTTTTAAGTTCTTCATACTTAATTACGGCAATTTTTAAAAAAATAAAATTGATTGCTTGTATGGAGAAGCTTGTCTCTCTACTCGCAAAGCTATTTCGTATGCTGTTAAATAACTCGCCATAAGACTTTCATCCGCAAATAACAAATAAACTATAAAATACTTATTTTTAAAACTTTATCAATTAAATGGCAATCAAAAGTAACAAACTCTAAATATTAGCTAAAACTACACAGATTCCATATCAATATTTTATTAATAAACAGAAATTGAAGAAAAAAATTTTACGTCATTGATTAAAGAATTTCAGTTTAATTTTAATACTCTTACTTTCACGATAATTTGTTATATCTTAAAATATTCTTTAGAAATAAAATGTAAAAAGAAAGAACCAAAAATAATCCTAAAAAACTTTATATTTCACCATTAATAATATTTTTCTTTTTAATAAAAAGAAAATAAATATTTTTACTTACGCACTAATGCTGACATCATAGTCAAATATAAAAATATGTAAAATTATCAAGCCTTTTTGTGTGATGCCCTACACAACACAATTAAGTTATTATCATATTTAAGACAATATGTGGATTCCATTGAAGATGCATACATACATAACTGGCCATTACAACCCTGTGTCAGGGTTACGGCCTAGCTTCTCGCAGCACTCATGTTATGTGTGTTAATTTTTATCCATTTGTACTGGGACCTACAGTTTAAAGTCGACTCGGAACAACAGATTTAAGAAGCTTTTGCCAGAAAATTGCTGAAAGGTAGTCGCCGAGAGAAATATTTCTTTCATATTTCTATTTTTCAAGATGTCAGAGCAGAGATTTGAACCTGGGGCCATCGTCTTAGTAAGCCAACACACTACAGTCAGTCAGTTACAGCTTTCTTTAATTCTCGCGACGATATAATTATTGATAATTGGACTATAATGATTTTCATTATTGTTTTCGACTTCATAACTTTTTTTACGATGTCATATATACGGTTCAAAAAGGGTAATAACGGCTCAAAGCAATACCCCTGTACTCAGTAAAAAACTCCTCACTTTGCATACCACAACTTCAAAATTTGTGCCAAGTCTTGCTTCTACTAACTACTACTGACCCAGAAGTGATTTCGCTGTTTTAATTGAAAAGCAATTAAAAAAAACTCCTCATCTACAGCGATGAGGCTTACTTCTATATTAAATAACACGGTAACAAACAAAATTGTCAAACTTGGACCAATACTGATCCATATAAGATACCAAACAAGTCAATCTTAAGTGTATATTTTGGTCTGTTATTATCATATTTAATCGATAACGACATTGGAAAAGGCAACACAACGTAGTGCACAGCTCATGCCATGAAAGTGTGCTCATGAAGCGTTTTTATAAAGTCAACCGTGGTTATGAAGTCAAATTAGTTTTTTGAGTAGTTTTTCAAATTGCAGGTCTATGCAAAAAAAGAACAACCCAGATTGCTTTATTTTTGTACCAAATTAATGGAAAATACGAGCGCCACGACCATAGCCATAGAAAAAAGCAAAACTGGCAAATTTAGAAATGGCTAAATGCAAGACTATTTAGAATTCTTGGTAAGTTTATGACTAAAAAAAAGCCAAAATGTATGTAAAAAGCCTTAAACTGTGAAATTAATCTGGTCAAAGAATTATGTTCAAGTATTCATAAAAAAAATAATGCAGGTCTATTGAGGGTTTATTTTACAAGCATTGCATAGAAATTTGTCAAATAAGCCCTTCATAAACCTGTTATACTGTTTTTTGAATACGGGCATTAGTTTATATATTTTGATGTGATAAATTCTGATTTTGGTCCAAAATCAATTAAGAGTTTAATTGTTAACACTAATATTTTATTGGATTTTATTTTACCTAATTTTATATATTTCAACACAGGATTGGAAACCGAAAATGGTCTATATTAGACGAGCAGCAGATAACATTTCAAACGACGTAGTGCATTATGCGATAGCCCAATTTCGGTTATGCTGAAAAGCAAATTGTATATATTTCGTATAATTTTTGTTCTTATACTTTCGTAAATATGTTACAAATAAATGGCATTTAATATAGTGGAAGTGTTTTAATTTAAAGTTTAGAAATTCATATGACACACTACCTCTAATATAAATGTAGGGTAACAAGCAATAAAGCTTGAGTGACTAAAATTTCGTCATATTTAAAATAAATTTGTTTTATATTTCTTTATTTTTATTGAAAATATACTATAGATGTTATTATCTCATACAGCTTTTAAGAAACAAGAAAAGGAACACCAAGCCAACCAACCCAATTTAAAACCATTTATTTCGTAAAAATTGTAAATAAATTATGAAAATCACCACGCAGAAAAATAAAAACCAAAAATTTTACAATTTTTATGGCACAACAAGAAAACTAAAAAACAACAACTGAAAAAAATGAACAAAAAATCAAAAAATAACGTCATAGTTTCTTTAACAGAGATGACTTCATCAGCATCCATATCGTTGGTAGTATAGGTGATGATGATGCTCATCAGCAAAAACACAAAAAAAAATTCATTCATAAAATTCGATAAACCATTTACAACTTTTCAAATAACCTTCAACTTTCCAACCTACCTACCACAGTTTTATAGTCTAAAAGCTGCATCATTTAGGAAAACATGCCAAGAATTGCTTATTATACTCGTTCATGTTCTTAACTTATCCTAACAAAAGTTATTGTTGAGCTTTAAATCGAAAATATTTAAAATGCCACTAAAAGAATCTTTAATGGTCATCAATGTAGTCGGTTTTACTTGGTATTTAATACAATAGAAGTTATGATGACAATTAACCAATATCAATGTAATTGTAGGCATTTAAATTAACATTTATGATCATTATTTGTACTTAAATAGATATATAGGGTTTTACAAATGAAAAGAGGGTTGTATCAGAAGTAAATACTTATGCCCGTATTCATAAAAAATAAAATTGGTTTATAGAGTGCTTATTTGACATATTTCTATGGAGTAATTGCCAAATAAGCAATTAATAAAACTGTTTTATTTTTTATGAATACGGGCATTAAAATATAAATATAAAAAAAAATAAATTTTAAGCCAACTTTATCCATTTTTTTCTTCAAAACTTATATAGAATATACATAGAGCTACGATTTGAATGAAACTTTACTATTTCACGATTATGCTTGGACTTGGTTTAGTTCCAGCTGTTGTTTTTTAAGATAGTTTTTTTTTATCATTTTTCTCTCAAATTTCGATCGGTATTTGGGCGATAACTTGACGTATACAAATGTTTTACAAATGTGAAAACGTTAGGAGATTATCCGTGCTGACACCGTTTTAGACATAACCCTACAAAAAAATCTAACAACGTCAAATTGAGGTCATAAAATTGAGAAATTACGCGATCGGTGAATTTTTCATTTCAAATCGGACTAGAACTAGAGTTCTTGTGATGTCAAAAGCGGAAAAGCAAGTGGTTTTTTTTAATCTGCAAAATATTTTTAGTTGGCTGTTTTAAAAGTTTTTTACTAAATACGTTGGATTTGTATATACTTACTCTCTTATAGTGTGATTTTTTAAGAGCTATAGGAAAGTTTAAAAAAAAACACATAAAATTCAGAAAAATTAATGAAATCTTTATTTGAATCGATAGTACGGTCCATATAATTTAATGTTTGAAGATTATTTTATGCAAATGTTGACCGTGACTGCGCCTCGAATGGTCCATCCCCTTAGTCCAATTTTGGCATGTGTTTTTAGAAGTTTTAATACAGTATTTGGTGGTATGTTGTGATGATAAGTTTCTGGCAACACTGTTCTATACTAACGGTGACAGCTCTTCCACTGATATTTTCAAGAAAAAATGTCAGCCCAATAAAGCCTTGAGATAATAATGCACAACAAACAGTCAGCTTTTCTATATGCAGTAGTTTCTTCGAGTCCCACATGCGACAATTTTGTGGAATAAGAAATGAACTTCTATGCTGAAGAAAATTTTGTTTAAAAATTCGGCATTGAAAGACTGTTACTATAGCTGTTACTCATATTCATAGCTGTTACACTTGAACTCTTTATTGCTAGAACTGCAAAAAAGCAAAAAAACTGGAAAATACGTCATAATGGACCGTAAAATCGACCCAATCATTAAGAGCGCTGTGGAGTCGACAAATTCGGATCATTTACTACATTTTCACTAATAGAGGCGATATTTTCGGGAGTGTGTACATTACGATGACGAACAGGTTTAGGCAAATCCGTAAAACGTCCAGTGTCTTCTAAAATCATTTATAATTTTGCCAATTTCTTGCACAGTAGACAGATTATGGAGACTATACTCACCCCGCAATGTAGTAGTTTTTAGCTCTGTTTTACTCTTTCTTCAATTTTTAAACAATATACATTCATAAATGGTAAAATTTTAACTGAATAAATTACATTTTAGACGACAGATGCTTAACATCTGACAACATTGCCAGACTGGCGGTTTTAAAACCACTAAATATATTAAATATATTAATGCGAGAAGCTAGGCCGTAACCCTGACACAGGGTTGTAATGGCCAATTATGTATGTATGTATGTAAATATATTAAATGTAAGTTGTAATGGGCATATACATATAAGTATAATATATGCATATAAATATACTAGATTTGAAATTTTCATTTTCCTTACAAATTTTGGATCAAATCCTGCTTCAAGTTTTTTTTCTGATATGGCTATAAGACCTTAAAAACAACCTTCCTATACTATATTTAAATTCATAAATGCACAAGCATGTTCTAGTTGCATGTGTGTGTGTTTCTGTACACATATGTCTTACGATAATTCTATTGTGTATTTTCTAATATTTGTTTCTTAATATCTTAATAACCCAATTGCATGTTAATTTTGCATGTAGTTGTGAGTGTGTATTTTTGTTACATTGACACAAACACAAAGAGAAACCAAAAACCTCCTACAAACACGATATGTAAAACCACCAATACAACCGTTTAGTAAATTATTCTATCTTAAAGGAAAACACCGTACATTAAACGCCTACTCAGTGTTGATGTCATTTAAGCTGAAGAACAAAATATTTTATTGTTCATGACGTTGCCGTTGTTTCAGTGGTTTGCAGATACCAGACATATTGGTATTTCCTCTTCTCTGTGATTACACTGTTTTTCTATTGTAACATGAGCAGTTGTACTATAAATTTAGCTTTTTTATTATTTCATTCATTTAATTTTTGTTGGAAGAATGAAATTGTTTTGTTTGTAGGATACAAAAAGAATTGGAAATACGTTGCTATTAGTACTCTGAAGAAGATGCTTTAGAAACAACGATTAAGAAATTGTTTCTTCTTGCATGAACTAGGTGGCCGAATAAATATTTTTTTCTTTTTTTTTTTTTGATTTGAAGGAGTAAGTAAAACTGTAAAACTAAAAGGTATGTAGCTGGCGCTCGTTTAAACTATGTGTCCTCATACACCGTAATCGGTGCCGACAACGCGTTGTTAGAACGTAATATGAAAAACGCCGTCTTGTGTTTGTTTTTTTGGAGCTTGGTAATATCATTGTAATATTGTAGACACATTAGTTTATATAAATATTTTATTCAAAAATTTCGTTTTATCTAAACTTTTCTTTAAAATATGATCCAAAAAAGATATTGAAAGCAATAAATGTTTTTATAAAAGAGTGATTACAGCATTTTCGTCAAATATTTTCATAATATGAAGCTCTATCGCCAACACATTACTAGTTTTCGTCGTCGATTTCTAAAACGAACATTCTTTGGGCTTTTAATTTATGAAATTTCATTTTTATGGCAGTATATCCCTTTCAGACGGATTGTGCGGGTGGGTTTAGGTCTCACTATTTTCGTTTATATTTGATCAACATCAAAAATACTGGCATGCATCGATTGCGCTGATTGTTCTTTATATTTGTTTCTCACACTATTCTGCTATTCGATTTAACGTTATTTAAATTATTTCGAAAATCTTGCGTCAGATTTCAATTTTGTCAAAATGAGCGGAGGGACAATTTGTATTTACAACTATAAAACTACTAACGGCAAATAAATTTTGAATTGGGGGCAACCATTTGAAGTCATTTGATGCAATAAATATGAGCTTCAGTTAAAAAGGTTAACGAGTGCATTAATTGTGCGTGTCCTGAAAATCCTTGAAGGATATAAAAATGGTAAAATCTAAGCATTGATTACATTTTCGTACGATATGGAGACCATATATTTCAAAAATCAGTAAAAAATTGCCATTAATTTAGTGGCAGGTCTGAAAGGGATATGCTAGATGTGGTAACCCAGATTGCGAAAGCTTAGTATCGATAACTAATTTTGTACTACAATCTAATATACCCAAGAAAATTCACAAGAATTACAGACTCTTTAAAATTTAATTCCGCCCACAATTATATGTCAAGGGCCTTGCATACGTTCCAATGTAGGGGGTTGAAAAAGGTATTTCTAATTATTTAATTATCTGTAAAGACAAAAGACACAATGTATTGCATAACAACTAACATCATCCAATAATAATAATGTTGCATCAAATTTAGATAACGAATAATTGATTAATTGTTATTGATTGATTGATGTCATTTTGATTATTATTGAGGTCATTTTTCACGCAATTGTTGTCACAATTCAATTTGATATAGACAGCTTTCAGGTCGCCTAAGTTTTGGGCAATTGTTATATAAAAAGAATGTTAGTATGCACCCTGTTGTTTAATTATTGCAGCAGTAACATCTTATTTGCATCGGCAAATAAGAAAAAAGAATAATAATAAAATAGGCCACCCTGACTAATAAGAACATCGTAGCCCAGTACAAGAAATTATCTATTTTTGCAATAAAAAATTTAATACAGGAGGCCATAAAGGTAAATCTGTTTAACTTTCTTATTTCCTCATTCTTTTTTTTTTTTTTTGGCTCAAATATTGATTTTTTTTAATAAAAAGGAACGTTTAGCAGGTTTCCATAATTTGAAAATAAATGCATTATAACTATTATATGATGGGTTTATTAAAGCTTTTAATAATGTTGTTTTATTTGTTATAAATACGTCAGTTATTATTTTAAATTGATAATAAACAAGCAAATACCATCAGAACGTATGTGGAATATTTAATTTAGAATATCACTTATACGCAGTGAAGGAACTTGATAATACATATTTGCATATAATTATAAAAAGGCCCTAAGTTACAAAAAATTCGAAATCTATTATTTTATTTATAATCAAAATACATGTTCCTGCCAAACTTTACAGTTTTTTAAACAAAAATTACGACTTTAGGACAAAAGCTTAAATTGAATTTCTATGTAAAACATTGTTTATTGAAAAGGTTTTCGTTTCTTCTTTTAAATTAAATTCATATAACGATATATTTTTTATTCTATTTTAATTGCAATACAATATCTATATTATATTGCTAGATATAGTGTAATAGGCCAGAGTCTTTAGAGGGAAACAAGCTCACAAACAGCGCATTAGATCTCCGACATACTACTTATACAGACTAAACTACTAAGGTACCAAACTTGATAATATTTGGAAATTTTTTCTCAAATTCTCACATTAACGTGAGTCTGTCACATTTCTAATGTAATTATTTACATTCCCAGAATTTTGAAAGCAAAATTGTTTTGGCCGGTAACTCTTCTACTGCTTTCTTTATTTTTATTGTTGCCCTAGAGTTTTGATACAACCAAATAGTGTTTTCCTTACTTTCATAATATAAATTAGTACCGTAGCATCTTTAGTACATGTTTTTCTACTTTTTCGTAGTCTTTGCGTTCTGTTCGTGTTTGCCTTTTTAGCTGGCAATAAGTTTCTTATAGAATATATTGCTGTTGCTGATGTTGCAAACTACTACTGTTACTTGTGTTGTTTTTCTTGTACTTGGTATTGTTAAAGTAAAAGCCATAAAATAGTGGAAGTTGTAATAAAAATAGGACAAAAGAGAATGCTGTGGTAAGAACAGCTAAAAGACATTTTAAAAATTTATGGTTTAACCCACGCATACATCAAATGTACGAGTTTGTTTCTTTAAACAATTTTAAGCTAATGCATATGAACGAGTTTTGTATACACACATGCATACAAAAGTTAAATGAATTCTTATTTGTTCTGTCTTTTTTTTAATATTTTTATTTAATTGTGTATGCGCAACTTCTCATTGGTAAGTGTGGATGTATATAGAGCACATGTGTAATTTTGTTTATATGCATTCAACTGTTGTGGTAGTAATTGCTTGTGTTGTCTTAAGAGGTATCGTTTCCTTTTAAAGTTTGTGCGAAGGCGTTTAGATTTGTTGGCGGCAACAGTTCTGTTACAGTTTCTGTGAATGATTCTTTTTCACACGCACATACATACATACTTATATTGAGATAGTTGTACAGCTGGTGCAGGCTGAATAGTTTTATCATGAAAAATGTTTCTATTTAAACAGCTTTCTTTTCGTTCTTCAATAAAAAATACTAAATCAAGATCTTTTTATTATGAAACTCAAACTAATAAACTTAATTTGGCCAAAATTCGAGAAGATTGCCTAGTGTTTATCCCTATATATCCGCACACTAATTTCATGACAGGTAAATTACATTTCGTAGACTTTGAAAGGATTTTAATATTTAACGCAAACTATTAGATCACACTTCGCTTATAATTAAGAAATACCTAAAACCTCTATGGGTTCAATGAGTGTTTTTTAACTGAATGAGAACTATCGACAATTATACAGGTATGTTCTGAAAATCACTTTTTGTAGGAGTGATTTCAAATCACGAGAAAGGTGTTCTGAGCACAAAATTTTTTGAAATTTTGTGATTTGAAATCGCCAGGTAAATTCTTGTCGATATTAAATCACTTGCCTTTTTAAACACTATTTTACTTACAATTGGGCGAAAAAAGTAAAACAAACATATAACATCATTTGTTCTTTATTTATTTTTACAAAAAAAAATTATAATTTCATACAGAAAAATTTTAAAATTTGCAAATTTTAAAACACATTACAATTTTCATAAAATTTTTTGATTTGTTTACATTTTTCACAATTTGCTTTTATTTTTCAAAACGATTTTTGTAGTTGCCAGATTTACAACATGTTATTTTATGTATAATTTGACCAAATTTGTCAATTAAATTAATTATTAAAAACTAAAATTTATAAAATTTGTGCATAAAAATTAATATAATGTAAAATAGTTTACATAGATTGGTTAATTTTTGAAATATAAATGTGCGATTTTAATGCAAATGATAGCAATGAATCTGGCAGCTCTATAAACGACACAAAAGAGCTTAAAGTTTGTGGTTTAGAACAATGAAAAACACTTCTAAAAACAAAAAAGCTCGTGATTTTCAGAACACCTAAGAATTTCTTGCGTGATTTTAAACTTACATGTGATTTGAAATCACGTGATTTTCAGAACATGCCTGATAATTTGGAGATACTAAGTATTAAAATCCATTATAAAGGTCCCTCAACCTAACCTAACGACACACTCAGCCCCAAAATACAATAAAAAAAACTTTAGTATATAAGTTAGAAGTTAGAACAACCAACAACGAGTGACTAATTAGTACCATTGAAAAATTCAAAGAGTTTACGCTTGAATGTTCGTGTGGAGTGTGCAAAACATCGTAGCCCAATAGGAAGCGAATTCCACACACGAACTATACGCACCACAAGAGAACGCTCAAATGGCGCATTATATATGCGGGAAATCTGCAACTGAAGATTCCTAGTAGAACTCAAGAATGAAAACATATTCACTAAACCAACGGGTCTCTGATTCTTTATAATATTATATAAATAGATTAATAATCGAAACTTCAAATAACAGTCGAAAGAGACATTCAAAAACGTTAATGAGTCACCATTCAATCCATTAATATTGATAATTTGGTACAATTTACACTCTCAACTTCAGCGGTCCTTATTTACTTCGAAATAAGCAAGAGCCTGTCATTATGGTGAGCGGCGAACACTATCGAGTCCTGCAAACTGAATTTTGACTTCCAAAACTGAATCAGCTAAACATCAACGGCATTACAGCCTTGTAAATATTAACACTTTAAGTTTCAAAAAGCAGCCATTATCAAGCACACCACCTTTCCATAGACATTGTTTTATAATTTTAAGTTTCAGTTTGGAGCAGTTTTGAAATTTGGCGTTAAATGATAGTGTATTTGCTAAATACATCAGACATCTACAAGTTTGTTGTTATTCTCCATCTTCAGGCAACCTCATTCTAAACAACAACTTCTGTGTGTCTAAAGCCAAAAATTATGAAATTACTTTTTGATTTCAATGTTTGAATTCAAATTTCATTGATATAATCACAAAAATATATTTTATTCTGAAAGTGGCAAATATGATTATTAACTCATGGATGTTATTTTTCCGATAATAAAATTTTATTTGTAATCTCTCGGCCAAAATTATAAAGAACAACTCAAGACAAAAACTTTACAAAACCCACCCGAAAATTATCTAAATCGCAAATCCTATAAATATCCTGTTTCATACATAAAAATTGCGATTCCAAAGAGGCATATCAATACGCCAGGCACAAAATTTTGCAACTAGCAAGTTGGCTGCTCAGAACAACTCGAGCTTTAATAGTTTATAGGAAAATATTTAAATAAATCTTTTTAATAACTGAATTACAATCGATAAAATGCCCCTAAAATGCAACCAAATAAAACAATTGGGAAAGAAGATGATGTTAAAGCGTCTGTCAACCTTTAACAATGGATTTTAAAAGGAATTATTAGCCGCTACACTGTAGAAAAAAAGCGAAAATTATTGGCCAAAAAGCTGTTGTATATAACTATTATAGTTTAAACTAGAAATTGAGTTCACTTTACTGGCCAGAACTGAAATAAGAACTTGCAGAGTATGACCATTATTTGTTTTGAGTAAACAATTAAAATGGTAAGCAATTATAGCCAAACGAACAGCTGCTAAACGCTGCTTGAGAAAATTTTCTATGATAAATCGCAAATGCTATACAATGATGATTGATTTGTACTGGTCGGACGTAAGGCAAATTATCACCCCAAGTTCTGGCAAAAGTCAATGGAATAATTCATAAATTCGACACTTATGGTGATTTAATTTCGGTGAAGGCCAACTTTTTCTATTTACTGAAAATACTCAATGCAAAAGTAAAATTAAATTTGCCCATTTAATAAAATAAAGTACTAAGCAACAAAAATGGAGCACAACTTTTACGCCATCTTGTATTCTGTCAGTTGAAAAAAATAATTAAAATATAATTTAGTTAAATTAAAATTTAAGAAATTACAGAATTTTATAAAAAGAAACAGGCTTTGACATATGTAATTGTCAGAGTAGTTATCTTTCGAGTGCCCAAAGAAGCATTCAAGTGTCCATATTTTTTGCAATGTTACAAGAAACACTTATTCAATGCGCCCTTCTTAATATTTACAAGAATTTTATCCGTTCTAAGATGGAATATATCTTCTATGTAAAGGTATAGGCCGGTATTTCAAAATTAATTTATTTAATCTTCTTGACGGTAACCAAACTTTCCGCGTATATTCTTCCTGTTGATTGTGATATAAACAAGTTTAAATCAAACGTCCTTAAAACTACTACACCCTCTTACCTCATCACCTGAGTACTGGTTTTGTCAAAATGAAAAATCATTTTAAAATAATTTTTTCTGTTAAAATTAATCTGGTGGTATGGGGGCTCATAAAATCAAGCTTGATTTTTGAGAATACATACATATCTGTATCCTATTCCGTTTTTGCTTGTGTTGTTTTTTTAATACAAAACACCATTTTTAAGAAAATAACAAATAGATTTTATAGCAGTCCATAGGAGTGGTGTTGTGTCACTGTTATTGTTGGCCTTAGACCAGCTCTGGGAATTCCAGAAACCATTTATAGCCTTCGTAAAGAAACTGAGAATGTGTGTGTGTGAGTTTGTATACAATAATAATAAAATCGTTAGAATATATATTTTGCAGAGCATTTAACACAAAAAAAAAGAATGAAAAAGAAATAAAAAAATATACGATATGCGCTATTATTTAACGTGGGTGCTAGTGGTAGTTGTGGTGTTTTGTTGTTTCATTTTAAAAGAAACAAAGAATTTTTCTTAATGGAGTTTACGCTACTGTGATTCTTTATTTTTCTTTTATTTTCTAATATTGTATTTACTCCTACACAAGCATTTAGAGTTAAGAAAAGAGAACAAATATAGACACTTGGAACAATTAAACCAGACTATATGACACCTTACATCAGAAATCCTTAATTTAAAGGCTAAACAAAAAAATATTGGATCTTATGCTTTTCTCTTACAATGCTCGTAGGATTGATAGAAATTTTAAGTTACACAAGTTATTTACCTCTAATTATACGGGTATGTTCTATAAACCGAAAACGAGAGAAATGAAAACAAATAAGAGTTCAAATCGCTATAATTTTAAATTATGACAATATTATGATATAATCGTTTATTCGTTCTACGAGTGACCCTTAACATAAGTTTTATGATCATCAACTCTTTCAAATAGTTGGCGCAATTGTCTTTGAAAAATACTCGATTTTGTTTTGCAGAACATACCCGATTACCATTTTTAGCTATACTCGTAAATAAAGTCAAAACTCAGTTACTATTAATGGACTGTATAGCTGTAATCGGTAATGCTTTTTGGACTATAACTTCTGCAATATTTATATTGATTTGGTTATAAAATTAATATTTCCCGTTTGTGCAAACAAGAAACTTTTGATATTTGATAAAGTCTAAATACTTATATAACCAGGCAACATTTATTCGGTTGTGTCAAGTGGATATATGTTTAAAGAAAAACATTTAATATTCCATTGCTCATTTAAAACGTTATTATATGACCAACAATTTAAAATGTGATGCCATTAAACTCCAGTTCACGGTTAGTCTTTGTTTAAGTAATTAATTATTAAATGTGTTACAAACTTCTGCATAAATCTAAAATTTATTAATAATTTACGGTTGGTATAGGGTGTAGAGTATAAAAAAAGCTTGAGGCTATAAAATGCCATTGCAAATGATGACTCAAGCAAATAGCAGTCAATGAAGTATATTTCATGTTATTTCTTTTTGTAATTTTTACTCTAAGAAAAGAAAATATATATTTTTTCTTTTATTTTTAAGAATTCTGTACAAATAATAGTTTATGAATTTGTAACTGAAAACTATGAATGGCTATAATATAAGTAAATGAAATAAGTCATAGGCCCTCTACAGTCATATTTTATACACCAACACATATTTCTTTTGTAAGTATTCATATATTTTCTTTGTCCAATTGAGTACATAATATGTAAAATATTATAAATTATAAATTTTCTATTATAATTTGGAACAAAAGATAAAAAAAAAGTTATAAAACATTGACAAGCGATTTGTCAATTTAATTGTAGCATTTTGGTAATAACTGTATGTATGTGTATATACTACTTATATACGTAGTATTAAATTATTGAGGGTGTTTAATATAAAACAAATAGTTAAAAATGGCCAAAAAACTTATTTTTTTTAATACATAAATAAATAACATTTATCAAAATACATAAATTTAGAATATGAGTTTATATTATAATGTATATTATACTTGTAGACTAAAAGCAAAAATTATATTTCTTGCAAAGTTATTCATTCAAATCAGTATAATTTTGTGGTTTTACCAAATAAAGGGTATTCGTTTAATATTAAACCTTCTAAACGAGTTTAAGCGGTACCCCTGTAGTAACAAAATTAATTTCTTTTTCAGCCTAATTTGTAATAAAATATTTTTCCCAAAAATTAACATATTTCAAGGCGTTTTTTTTTCATGCAAACCGTCAATGATTGAATTCAAATTCAAAAACTATTTAAATATGATGTTTTATTAGCTATCATGTTAAAATAATTTGTTTAAATAAATAATAATTCATTAATTGCGGTTAAATAATTGAAAAAATAAAAATCTAAAAGTGCCTAAAGATATGCTAGTTTTTTGCAATATTATTTTGACAAGCAATAATAAGAATTAAATTAAATAAAGCTTGTTTTTGTTATACCCAGTAAGAATTAACTTAAAAATATACATACGTATATATATTCGAGTATATACAGGGTAATATATGTGTAAAGTAGTAAAAAAAATATTATATTTATTTAAAACATTGTTAATAAAAGTTTATACAGAATGTACTCAAATTCAAACGTTTAAATTAATCACCATTTATTACTCAATAATTTATTTATGGAACTGATTAAAAATTAAAAAAAATTATCCTCAGATACTTTACGTACTCTTAGGAAAATATCAAATATTATGTGAGTAGCATTTTCTATTCATTATACTTTTAAAATCCTATGACTTATTTTTTTATAAAAAAAAATTAACTACCCTTATAAGTGATTACATTTGATACATTTGTAATTGAGCATCTCTTATACATATAATGTATTGCACACTTTGAATATAATATTGTTGTATGTATGAAAAAAAAAATAAATTTGGAGATATTTTAATAATTATATTAATTTTTTTGTGCAAGGCATAGTTTTCATAATGTTATACAAAAAAAAAAATTACAAATTGTTAAAAATAATTTTATACATATTTTATACATATTTTTATCAGTGTTCGAAAATTTACCTTATAAAACGTACTTTAGTGTTCTGTACTGTAGAATATTAAGTACAGAAACACTAAAAGTGTTTGTGTAGGAAATTCAAAACAAACAAAAAACATTATAATATTTTTGAATTTTCTATATAACGAATATACTGTTCTTAACCTATAGAAAAAAAAAACAAAGGAAAAATATTTTTTTGTTGTAATTTTTTTTTTAATTTTTTTATTTTAAACTGATTGATAAAAAATGCAAAAAAAGAAAATATTTTGAAGTTTGGGGAAAAATAACCCAAGATCACTAAACCAAAATGTATACAAACACTAAAACTGTACTGTTTTAAAACAAAAAACAGAACGACTTATTCTGGTTGTATAGAAATACACAAACACTAAAAAAATAAATACCGTTCTTGGATTTGTGAACCGTACATATAATAATGTACAGTTTATTTTCGAACACTGATTTTTATACGTATACATACTATATTTAATTGTGTGATGCTTTGAGTTCATAATTTCAAAAATGGTTTCCTATTAAACAATATTTAGCATACTTTTAGGATAATTGCCAAAATAATGTTTAGAATAAAAAATATATCGACGATGGAATTAAAGAACGCTGTAACTGACAAAAAATCAAAAATACGTTTTTTGCATCATTTTACGCAGAAAAAAAATACGCGTCGATTGGTCCCGGTCCCAGATTTCTACGTTGAAAATAAATTCACCTACGCCGTCTGCGAAGTGAAAAATACCAGTGTATTTGTTCTACTTTTATGAAAGTTTTTTGGCTCTGGTGAACATTTAAGGTTTTGTCAGTTACAGCGTTCATTAACTCCATCGACGTTATTTTCAAAATACATATCGTCATATTAAATGCAAACGGACGTAATTTTTTGTATCCGAAATTGAGCTTTTTATTAATTATGGTTCGTTTTATCAAAATACATGTACGTGCAAAATTTTAGGTTCCTGCGATCCAAAATGCCGATTTAATTAAAGAAATTTAAACGGATGTAACTACAAGTGCGTGTATTTCTAAATGAAAGACGACATAATTACATATACATATTTATATGAAAACCTTACATACAAACTGATTTACTGTATATAGGGATGCCATCCCTATATATCGATCCTAAAAATTATATAATTTTCAGGATTTACAAAAATTTTGGTTTTAAAGTCTTTTGCTTTTTCTGTAAAAAAAAAAACAAAAAGTGGAATTACGCCCGTTTGCATTTAATATGACGATATGTATATGAAATATAAAAAGATATTATTAATCATGTTTATTTCCAATAAAACTTAAAAAAAGATTAAAATGAATTGCCTATGGCGATAAGCATGTCTCTACAACTATTTCCTTATTGTTCATTAAACTCATCAGAAGACCTTTGCAAAGATTGTTTGACACAGATATAGCAAAATAATTTAATATATAAAAAATACAAAAAATAGAAGTATTGTATATGGTCATTTAAGACTTTGCGTGTTCTATAACCCTTTCAGACCTGCCAAAAATTTAAAATTTAAATTAATGGGAATTTTTTACTGATTTTTAAAATATATGGTCTCCATATCATACGAAAATATAATCAATGTTTGGATTTTACCATTTTTATATTCTTCAAGGATTTTCAGGACACACTCACAATTGATGCACTCGTTAACCTTTTTACTGAAACGCATATTTATTGCATCAAATGACTTCAAATGGTTTGAAACATTAAAATTTATATTTTTTTGTTAAAATATGCCCCAGTTCACTATTTATTAGCTATTAGTACTTTTGCAGTTGTAACGACAAATTGTTCCTTCCGCTCATTTTGACAAAACTGAAATCTGACGCAAGATTTTCGAAATAATTAAAATAATGGTAAATCAAATAGCAGAATAGTGTGAGAAACAAATATAAAGAACAATAAGCGCAATCGATGCATGCCGCTCTTTTTGATGTTGATCAAATATAAACGAAAATAGTGAGACCTAAACCCACCCCCACAATCGATGCATCACGGTCTGAAAGGGATAATAAAAGTAGTGATCCCACAGCGATCGAAATTCGGCCATAATTCTTCAAAGTTTTAAGCTAAAAATGTATTCAGAATTTCAATTGTCATATACTACCTTAGTTCATATTACCATCCTCAGATAGCCACCAACAGGGGCTTTAAAAAAATATTTTTTTTCAACACAATTTTTGTTTAAAATAAACTGCAAAAAACATTTCAAAATTTAATATTCTAATTCAGACGTAGTTCATATTACCAAATTATTTCATATGGAAATTTAAATATGCTTGCTTGCTCTTTTTTCTAATTGATAAATATCTGAACTGAACTGAACTGAACTGAACTGAACTGAACTGAACTGAACTGAACTGAACTGAACTGAAGAACTGAGTTAAATTTCATAATGGTTCACTTTTTATATACTATGTATATGTTAGCCAACATCACTTATTAAAAAACACACGTGGAATAAGTGAAGAAAAAATACCGATGCATGATAGCTGGTGAGAATTGTTTTGTTTCTTGATATATAAAAATATAAAACAAATATTATAAGTACTAAGGTCAGAACTGGCACAATGGATATTATTAAAAAATTTCAATTTTTAAAAAATTCCTAAAATCGTTTCTTTGTAGAGAGAATTAATATTTTCAATCGCTTTTTTTTAGAAAATACCATATAGCATACAAATATTTATGACCTGCATGTTCACATTAAGTCCCCAGATCATCGAAAGAAAAAGTAAAATTGACTTAACTTACCTGATGAGTATACACGTAACATGAAAAGAAAAAAAATTTAATGTTTAATAAACTCGTAAAGATAAAATAAAACATTAATATTAATAATTCAAGCACACATATATATATATATTTTCTATTTTCACTCGGGGTTTAAAACAAAAACGCAAGTATATAGTTGGAAAAGATTTCGACAATTCAACAAAAAATAGGCGGGCCCCCATCCCAATTTTACGGGATACATGTAACTGTAAAACAACTACTACCTGATAAAGAAAATAACGATAACTTTCTACTGATATGCGTTTTCATTTCTATAGCGCTGACTTAGGCTTAAATGTTTGTCTTGGCCTAATCGTGGAGTGCGACTTTCTTACATACATATTTATATTCGGGAAGACATAATAAGTGAATATATAGACCTCACTGGCATGGAAAGTAATTTTACAATGCTCGTGCTTCTATAAATAAATAGCTAAAAGGAGTTTCAAATAAAAATAAATTATGATCCAAAAAAGTTCCTTCCTATATAACAATGTAGGGTATCACAGGTTTTTAATCTCCAGTCTAAAAACCATACTGTATTCATATGTACTTTATTAACAATCATTTGCTTGAAAATAATTCAATAGAAACATTTAAAAGGTATTCCCATAGTGTCAGTTTTTCTGGTATCATTTAATTATTCATTTGCTTAAATGCTTGTCAATTCCCTATTTTACTCAATTAGTTTTATAACATGCAATTATTAATTAACAATAAACCATCAGTTCAAAGCAGAATAAAAAGAAATTAAAAAAAAAAACTTTAATTTACAAATTTTTTATCTTAATACATCTTCAGGGTTTTTAAGTTCTTTTTTCCTTTTGTTTTCATGCTTTTTTTTCCCCTTTTGCCAGTTGAGTTTTTTTCTTTCCCCGGGAATGAGGAAAAAAACACACAATTCCTAGAGGTCTTTTGCACAGGAAACATATACTGACTGAAGTAAATACAATATAGAGACGGTCTATACATGTCAATATCAATTTAATAGAAACAGTTGCTGCCAACAACAAGCAAATAAATGAGTATTTCTTTTTGTTCTCGTCCTTTTCTTTCTAATCAATGTAAACTGTTCATTTCAATTGAATGCATTCAATGTAATAAAATTAAAACAAAACATACTGTGGCAGTTTAGTCTACAAGATATTAAAGTATAAAGCAAGAAAATAAACTAAAAAAGAACCACAGGAGGTGTTGTGTATACACTGAATCCTACAAGTTAGTAGCGCATTAAAATGAATTTTTTAACAAAATTAAAACTTTACTTATAGATTTGATTTGATTTCTTAACAAGTCAAGTGTTAGAGTGTTAGAGCTTTCGAAAAAAAATATGGGCCTTTGAATATAATAAGATAATACACCGTGTAGACTTTGCCTCTGTCGTGGGTCCTACTTTAAGAAATACTTAGTCTTCGCTTGTTGTGGGTTGTAATAAAGGCAGTGTTACATTTTTGGTCAAGAGCTTTACGAAGGGTATGGGCTATTCAAAAAATTCTACATATTCCCAAATTTGTATATTTTGCAGTCGGGAAACCAAAAAACTACGCAGGCTTCGGTGTACAAAACTTTGTAACAAACCAAGTTTCACAATATTAACATTAATATTAAATATCACAGCACTATAGGTTATACAGGAATTACATATATACATAAATAATTGGCCATTACAAACCACTTTTAGGGTTACGGCCTAGCTTCCCGTACCACCCATGTCGTGTGTGTCAATTGTTATCCATTAGTACCGGGACCTACAGTTTAAAGTCGACTCCGAACGACAGACTTAAGATGCTTTTTCATGGCAATTAGTTACTCTCAGAGTTTTGACAGAAGACTGCTACGAAGCAGTCGTCTAAATAAATATGTTTTTCAAATTTTTTTTTTTATTAAGACCAATACTCAGGAGTAAACCCCTACTCATGCAGTGCATTGTATTGGAATATTAAAGATAGAAGGTAGATAGATAAAGTTTTTTTTTAATTTTATTGACCGCCAATTAGATAAGTTGCTATCAGTTGATCACACAAAGGCCAGTGTTATACATTTACACTTGAATGATCAACAGCAATTGCCCCATTTGTCGGTGGATGTTGATAGTGAGTGGTGACCGTCTTCACTAATTAGGTCAACTGTTATCTTCCCAGAAGGTGGCGCTGTACTCCTGATCATTCGTTTCTTGTGGAATAGACTGGATATGTCAGGGAGCGGTTTTTCTTGCAGATGGACATCTTGGAGGCTGGGGGGAACCTCTTATTTTTTAAATTATAATTTAGAAAAAACGCAAATTTTATTTTAAAATTTTTGTCCTTCACTGGGATTGAACCTCGGTGTTGGAGTTTCTGTGCATATGCTCTAACCACTATGCCATGACCCCCAAAATTGCTTTTTTTCGGATTTGAATCCGAAGCTCTTGTCTAGTAAGCCAACACACTAACTACTAGACTACGGCGACTACAGGTATTGCCTTTCCAATTCGACTGTCGATGTATTTTGTGATATGAGCCCTTTTGTTATTATACTACTGAGATATGTATATAATATTATATGAATATTCGACGCACTTGAATTTGTTGGAAGAGAAATTTTTGTGGGTACATAATTTTTACAGATATTTTTTCGACAATTATAGAACATAATAAATATTGCTAAAATGGCTGTGTTGGTATTACAAATATTTGCATACTTTTATTGTGTTTATAGGGGCTTAATGAATATAAAGTTCGGTTGGAAACATTATTGAAGCTAATATTAGTGGAATATAAGTCAAGCCCTAAGCGTGCTGAAGACTAAAGAAGTGAGTTGGTAAGTTTTAAAGCACCTCAATTAAAATAAACTATCAAAAGCGTTGGTTGCCCTTATTTAAGTCTTGCCCCTATCAGACAAAACAGCACATATTAAATAATTCTCTTCAGAAAAAAAATATATTGAAACTTTTCCAATGATTGGCAATCGTTTATTTATTTTTATTATTTTATAGTATTTTTTCTTCTAAATTATAATGTGTGGGTAATAAAATTTATATGAATAGATGTATTAATCAGTGATGTGTCTGTGTATGTATCGCTAACGTATGTCTAAAGTTCCGTTTTTTTTTATTTTTTTTTTTTTTTTTTTTTTTTGTAAATACCACATCCGCTATAAAGAAAACATAAACGCAAAGAAACAATAAAATCGACTGTCTACCACAATCATGTGTATCCTGTTCTACGCATACATATACACAAAAATATTTATTAACATTTTTATGCTCTTGCAAACAATTTTTTGCACTCACTCACACTTCCATAAAAAGAGAAAAAACATAAATTAACGAGCCAGCGGGAAATAAAAACAAAAACATAAAAACACATAAAATAATAACAACAAAAATACAAGCCACAAAAAACCTTATCTCTCTAGTGAGTGACATTACGAAGGAAAAAAAATTAATACAAAAACATGACCAACATTGTTATTATTGTCTATGGATTATGAAAAATACGAAAAGATAAAGACAACAAACAAAAAGGGTGTTGCGCTATTATATACGTTAAATTGCTTATAATTGTTGGATTGAAAAAAATTATCAAGGTTTTTGCAGTTTTCTCACACTCTTTCTTTGAAGGACTATTTTCTATCGTTATTTTTTCACAAATTATTTCTGTTTAAGAGCTTAAGAATTCTAAGAATTTCTTTTGAAAAACCAACAGCTTTATTCTGAAAACTACAAGAGGAACTCGTAGTAGCTCAAAAGTGTGAAATGTGTACTTCAAGTATTATTTTATGAGAAAAAAAAACTCTAAGATTTACACCAAGGTTTTGCTTTTACATGACTCAGTGATTTAAGCTTGGAACGATAATTTGGATTTTTTGTTTTTTTTTTTTTGATATTTATAACGTAATTTCAATATGGACGAGGCTTTTGAGCCATTTCATTAATGTGAACGAAAACTTGCTCCACTACAACATAACAGCAGTTAAAATATCGACAATAGCATATTGATTGGTCTCCTCCCCAGCCTCCTTCAAGAAGACAGAAACCGCTCCCTGACATTTCCAGTCCATTCCACCAAAAACGAATGATGAGAAGTACAGCGTCACCTTCTGGGAACATAGCAGCTAACCTGCTTAATGAAAACGCTCACCATCTACCGACAGTTGGGACAATTGCTGGTGGTCATTTAAAAGTGAAGGTATAACACTGGGGTTTGAGTGATCAAATTGACAGCAACTTGTCCCATTGATATAAGGCGCTTAACATCATAACACATAACATATCCAGCCTATTCTTTAGATTTAGAAATGTGTAACATTCTGGTTTCTAAACTAGAAGAACCAAAAGAAAGTGTTTTAACACCAATGAAGAAGTTATCTCATCAACATATATCCCTCTCCTATGATCGATCACCTACAAATATTATTTTTCATGAATCAAAAAAATTGTAGGAACCATAGGTAAAGTTTATAGGTAGGTAGGTCAAATGGCCAGTTAATCGAAAACGTGATCAACTACAATTAGCAGGACCAAACTGAATTCACCCAAAATAGGAAAAGAGCTACAGCCAACTAGAGCTGCCTATAAAGTGGACTAAAGCAAGGGGGTCTAGGTTCGCACATTACGCTAAGCTATCGAAAAAAGGCACTCCTAAAAACTTCAATCGTTTGGCTGCCAGACCTGGGCAATCAAAAAGAAAATGAACTACAGTCTCACTCTCAGAAGTATTCCCACAAAGCAAAGTTAAGTTTATAAAACTAAAAAAAAACTACGTTCTCAAATGAGATGAATTTTTATCCAAACAACTGTGTTATACCAAAAAAAGTCTTTTAAAGTGATTTTTGAGCAACATGTCTTAGATCGAATAATAGATGCTCAATTGAGCAATTGTGTTATATAAAGAAAGTATGAAATAATAGATATTACCAGAAATACTTGCCTTCTATATATTATATGTTACTTTTATAGTACCTAATATATGAACATTTAAATTTAAAAAAAATAATAAAAATAGTCATACGCTCCGTGGTTCTTCTAAGTCTTCTGCAGTTAAAACCACACGTTGTATGATTTTTTTATTTCATTTAATTTGAAATGCTTTTACGTCATGCCTTATTTTATTTTATTTAATGTAGTATATGAACGAAAAAATATTTATCACTGTCATAAAACCATTTGTTAAAAAAAATAAAGTAAATTTTTTTAAAGGTTCAATAAACTGCAAATGAACTTTAAGGCGTTTTAAAAGAAAATATCTCCATTATTTATATGCAAAAAAGAATTTTATGATGAGCAAAAGTATTTGAAAATATAAAATATGTACCTGCCAAATTTGTATTCAGCTTAACAAGTCGTAGATAATGCCTTTATGATTTTTTTTCATTTTTTAAACTGCCAGGTAAACTGCCTGTTGTAAAAAATGTTTATGCTGATTACCACTGACAGAGCAAGGATGTTTTGATCAGCCTGCTTAATAATAAAGGCTCATGTCATTTCGTATTAGAAAGTCATAAAATCAACTTGTTTTTTTATTTTTTTGTGGTGGTTAAAAGAGGCGTTTTAAGTATTTAAATCATAAAAAATTAAATAAAATCAATATATACAGTGTGAAGAAATTACATTACACACAAAAAAAAAAAAAATAAAATAATAAATTTGTATTAAAAAGTTTGTAGTTCCCATTAAATATTTAATTGATGTCGGACCAGCATCCCAACTTATTATAACAATTAAATTGCAAGTAAAATATTATAAATTGATTATATTTTAATTAAATATTTAGTAATATAAATTAAGAAATTTAACTAAAAATAAAATCAGAAAACAATTAAAGCCCATTATTACCACTTGCCGTTAGCTAAAGGCAAGATTTTATCAGAGAGATAATTCGCATTATCGTTATTACAAATAAATGTTAACCTACAGTGACCGATAAATTTATTGGGAAGATTACCTTACCTTTGCGTTAAAGTTAACTTGTAATAACAATAAGAATTTTATCGGTCTGATAAACTCCTACCTTTAACTAACTGCAAGTTGTAATAATGGGCCTAAAAGTTTTAATTTTACAAAATAAAAAAATCATTAAAAATTTTATTGAAATTAATTCATGAATTAATTAAAAGTTTTTATATGCAATAAAAGCGCCATTGTGAAAAATTATATGTATGGAAAATTAAGATTTTTCATTGTATGGATTGAATAACAGAACTAAGAGGCAAACACAAAGTCAAACTGAAAAAGAAATGACAGTTGATCTCTACTGTTGTCTATTCTTATATCCTCAATATTAGAAGGAACAAATATTTTTGAAAAACTAAAGTGTTACTTAAAATACTATATATCAGAACTTTCTTATTTATGCCCACTGTAATTGTTTTTTTTTTTTTTTTCTGCAAAATAATGACTGATTTCAGGCATTATAAACTGAGACAAAAAGAAAATCAAATTTTTATACTACATATAACCGTAAACTTGTAAAATAAAGTATACTTTTAGGTGATGATTATTGTAAGATTTTACAGCCTACTTTAAGACTAAAACAAATCCCTCAAAAAAACCTTTATAAATGTCATAAAGTAAATCATATTAAAACAAACAAAAAAAAACAATTTTTAAAAAAGAAAATGAAAAACTGCAGTCACATCAAGTTAACAACCTAAGAAATAATATTTGTAATTTTTTTTAAGAAAATTTATATTTTTAATAAATAATACCGTCAGCATTTTTATACTGTTCTTATCAGAGTTGGGTTTATTGCATTAGATTTAATTTTCCACTAAATTTAGTGGTAGTGGTAAAAATAGCGCATTATCGCCTCTTATATTTAGTGGTAGTGGAAATTTAATGCATTAAATAAAACGAATTTAGTGGTAGTGGAAATTTAGTGCATTGAATAAAATAAATTTAGTGGTAGTGGAAATTTATTGCATTAAAAAAAACAAATTTAGTGGTAGTGGAAATTTATTGCATTAAAAAAAAAAATTTAGTGGTAGTGGAAATTTATTGCATTAAAAAAAAAAATTTAGTGGTAGTGGAAATTTATTGCATTAAAAAAAACAAATTTAGTGGTAGTGGAAATTTATTGCATTAAAAAAAACAAATTTAGTGGTAGTGGAAATTTATTGCATTAAAAAAAACAAATTTAGTGGTAGTGGAAATTTATTGCATTAAAAAAAAACAAATTTAGTGGTAGTGGAAATTTAGTGCATTAAATATAAAAATTTTAGTGGTAATGGAAATTTAGTGCATTAAATATATCGATTTTAGTGGTAGTGGAAATTTAGTGCACTAATTTTGAATAATTAATGGTAATGGAATATAACTCCATTGGCACTATAGTGGAATGGAAATTTAGTTCCACTACCTCAGTTCCACTATCGTTTTAATATACCTTCATATATGAATATAAAATTAATATATGCATACATAGCTTAAGTCAATGTCAAAATAAATTGTAGGGAATGTTATTTTCTTAATTTACTAAGTCCGCCTGTATAAAGTAAATAATTGTTGTTATTGTTTTAATAAGAATTTTAGTACTTTCAAATGTAATAAATTATTCAGTTCACCATAGGTAAGATTTTAATGGTGCGGACTGTCAATATTGCCAGCCGCTAATCATTCAGAATTAGTGCACTAAATTTCCATTACCACTAAAATCGATTCATTTAGTGCACTAAATTTCCACTACCACTAAATTTGTTTTATTCAATGCACTAAATTTCCATTACCACTAAATTTGTTTTTTTTAATGCACTAAATTTCCACTACCACTAAATTTGTTTTTTTTAATGCAATAAATTTCCACTACCACTAATTTTTTTTATTTAATGCAATAAATTTCCACTACCACAAAATTTTTTTTATTTAATGCACTAAATTTCCACTACCACTAAATTTGTTTTTTTTTTAATGCAATAAATTTCCACTACCACTAATTTTTTTTATTTAATGCAATAAATTTCCACTACCACTAAATTTTTTTTATTTAATGCAATAAATTTCCACTACCACTAAATTTGTTTTTTTTAATGCATTAAATTTCCACTACCACTAAATTTTTTTTATTTAATGCAATAAATTTCCACTACCACTAAATTTATTTTATTTAATGCACTAAATTTCCACTACCACTAAATTTGTTTTTTTTAATGCAATAAATTTCCACTATCACTAAAATGGTTTTATTTAGTGGTTAACTATTTCTATCTGCATTTAGTGGTGGCTGCAATATTGCTGCATTAATTCTAAGTGGTTTAGTGTTAGTGGAAACGATAATGCATTATAAATTCAATGCAATAAACCCAACTCTGGTTCTTATACTCTCCGGAATATTTTTCATTTCATTGCATGCGCCCCATTTAATAAGGTTTTTCATTTGAAACATATTTCTCTGTTCAACAATCCTGTGTAAAGTACGAGTATGTACATTATTACGCTTTATTACATCCATTTATCTTGGTATTTCTCGTGTTTACTTTTTTAAATGCTGTCGGTAATATTTTTGGATTTTTGTTTTAATTTTTTTCTTTTTCGTATAATTTGCCTGCAATTACAGTAGATCTTCATTAAATGGTCATTTTCATTTTATTTAATGCGTATGTATTATCTTGCATATTTTTATGGCATTTTAAAGGACTATAGGAATAAATGTTTGTAATATATGCTTTTGACTTTTGGCTTTATTTGCATAACTTGCATATTAATGACTTAAAAAGCATATTAAAAGAAATGGAATTAACTTTAAAAGGAATAAATTTTTAAGTAAAGCAAAAAAGGAGAGGAAAGCAAAATTTACAGAAAAAAAAACTTGACTGCACTGCATAAATCGTTTTATTTTAAGCAAATACTTTTCGGTAAATAAAATAAAATGTACACTGTGTTTAGAGATTACACACAAGTATTCTCTTCGAAGTTTTTATGTTTCTAATGAATATATAAAAATTAATGAGTGTTTATTCGTTTATAACTTTGTTTGTCGACCTACAAACAGCTAAAAAAAAACTGAGCTGATTTTTTTTTTAATTTATAGAGTATTTGTCTGTTTATCTAGAAGAAAATATCTACTTGGTATGGCAGTGTCCTATAGTTTCATCTTTAAGAAAATCGGTTTTACCTGTTAACTGTCTATAAACTTAAATCATCGCTGATAGTGACGGTCGGGATAAGGCCGTTCACAATATACAGAATATTTATTTCGGGGACTACCTCTTAGCAATCCTCTGGCAAAAGCTCTGAGAGTAACTGATTGCCATGAACAATCTTTTCAAGTCTGTCGTTCGAAAAGGACATTTTCCTACTGCATACAGTGGCTCACCTATTCCTCTTTCTATAAAGTAAAAAAGCGCCCAAAACAAAATAGGAAATACTTAGATAGTGTATCATATTGATTAAACCACATTCAAGGACTTAAAAAATTATATATAAAAATTATATATAAAAATTATATATTAAGAAAACTTAAAAGTATAAGAACAAGTTAAATTTTGTCAAACGTGTTCATTTAAAATTCTACAAAAGAAAACCGTGTAAAGACAGAATAAGGTGTGCAAAGTTGTTAAATCAATTATTGAGGTCTTCATTAGAAATTGACTTTAAAAAAAAATTTTATAGAAATCGTTTGCTCATCTAATTAGTATGCCAGTTCATAAGGATGTGAAATATGTTCCGACAAATCTTTCAAGCATCTAAACAACAAAGCTGCTGTTTTGTTTCATCCAAATAAGATGACAATTACAAGAACAGCAATGATGATAAGAAAAGGAGAATATGATAGAAACTGTTGTGTGACTTTACTTCGACTAACTCATACAAGTGTATGTACATACAATAATAATTTCAGTATGTGCTTTATTGAAAAGTATGAGTTAAATAGTTGATGTTTGGTCTCGAATATATACAGGACACAAAGAACTCTGATGAGACTACTGTAGCTGGAGTCGAAAACAATTGTTCAGTTTGGCTAGTGTACTATTCCTTCACGGACATCATTTCTACTTTAATTACCAAAAAATATTCATTGCAGTTAACTTTGATCTTATTAAAGCGTTTCTGACGAAACAAAGCTTAAAGCTACGGTCACATTGGGTAAGTATTTGACAAAAAAACGTAACCACAATTTTATGAAAAAATTTATGTTTTTAATTTTTCATTTTTTAAAGTATTGTAAATTATATATCCAAATATTTATTCTTATTAATATCGTTTTTAAACAATTTTTGAAGAAATGTTTACCTAAAAAGAAATATTTGCATAATATATTTCAACAAAATATAGTCGTTACGTCTTTTTCGTCAAATATTTGCCTTATGTGATCGTAGCTTAAGAAGTGAATACCGAATTTGTCACAATTTTAACTTATTGCCTTCTTTTTCTTTAATATTTGAAATCACTTCTTATTTAAATTGTTCTTTTAATAATTTATTTAAAAAAATAAATGTAAGTATTACCCGTTTTTATAATGATTTATAAATTTTAAATATTTTCCTGTATTCCATTAAAGTTTATATTGCATTTTTACTCCAGAGACTATTATCTCTCTCTGACTTAAGAAGCTAAAGTATGATTTGTGGCTTTTAACATAGAGTTCAAACAACAAAAAATATATAATTATATATAAATCAAAAAGGAAAGCAATTTTAAAGGCTCAGATCTATTAAATTTCTCGTGTACAATACCCAGTGGCACAGTAGACAAGGACTGCTATTTATATTGTATAAAATGTCTTAGAAAGACTAAAAGATTAACAATACCAAAGTAATATGTATATGCCTTCAATATTTATTTTTTTTTCGTGTTATTTATTGAAAAAAACAGTATTTTATATATTTTGCATTAAATATTAATAGCACTCCTTGCACTTTCTTATATTTCCATATTATGATTATAATATATAATTTTTAATAATAATAATAATTTTTTCTTCTTTCAATTGTTTATTTCTTGTATTTTCCCGTACTTTCTTTTCTACAATTTCAAATATTCTGCAATTTAATGGAAATTTACTCAAGAGACTTATAACGAGGCAAAACCATCATAAGATGTTTATATGAAAGACAGTAACAACACGAACGGAAACATCAACATGCATACAAAGCATTTTAGCATTTCAACTCCTACGTTCTTAATATATTCCTCAAACACTTACTGCCTCTGTTTGTATCTTCCTTTAATTCAGCATACTTTAACACAAATATTGCATTAAAGAAATAAGCAAAAGAAAGAGATGAAAAAAATTGATTAATAAATATTGTTGCATATTTTAAGGATATACCGGGTTATACATTTAGAGACTTCAAAACTGCTGGCCTGTTAACACAGTCTATCATTTAAAGGGCCATTTATTCAGTTCAAGGTTTGCCATTTGAGAATATCAATCGGGTAAAAATAGTTAAAAATTACTACAAAATTACATGGTGAATATGTTCCTTACAATCGAAGTTTTATGCAAGGAATTGACCAAATTAAAAAATAACTGAAAGAAATGAAAGCGTTACAAATATTTTCAAGCCTATGCGTCTTCGCATTATTCGCATGGTCGAAAATAACTATTCTGTTAGTGAAAGTGTAGCGTATATTACGATTTTGTCGATTCCACGGTGTTCTCAGGAGTTGGGCCTATTTTACGGCTCATTAGGATATATTTTAAATTCTTATTTGCACTTCTATCTACATTAACTCACACCATAATTTCTAATAGACTGACCATTCACAACACCGTGTGAAAATTTAGTCTTCCCCGCTGCATTTCATTTCTGATTCGATGGTACCGTCAGCAAGAGAAATGACCAAATATGATGCTCGAAGAATCCCGAATTGATTTTCATTGCATTATGATCAAGAGTTGAGAAAAAAGTAAATTTTTTCGTAAAAAGAATAACTATTGCCAACAACTCAGAGCGCTTTGACCTTATGAGAAGTGACCTGTTTTAGCCTGTAATCGAATATAATATAGTTTTCTACAAAACGGACACTTCAGTTGCATAATAATGCTTGAACCTTTGTCATTATATACGAAATACAACGACATTTATATGAATGTCTCTGGAATGATTGTATCACCCGTTCCTTTCGAATATTTAAAGGAATTAAGCTTTTTTGAAATGAGTGAATCAAGGCATAGAGCGTAATTCATGCGTGTGTTCTTAAATACAATTTTAATTCGCATGGCTTTAAAAAACAATGAATTTATTGAAATTTAGAAATGCATATAAAATAAATATAATTAATGTAATGGTTTAGAAGACGTGGAAATGACAGTCTTCTTAAACCACTTTCATTTTATTTTGCTGGGATCTTTAGCAATAAGATGGTGAATTTCTGAATTAAGGTCTCCAATCAGTATAAGATCCAGAAGCATTCAATGTATGTCAAATATATTAAAAAAAGGACGCATAACTGCGGTCTAATTTAGTCTAATACATTCGCAGCATTCACACTGACCTTTTCCATGTACATTTTTTTTTTTTTTTTTAAGACCAATACTCAGGGGTAAACCCCTATTCATGCAGTGTGCATTGTATTGGATTTTTTTTGTATTTTTTTTTTGCGCCTTTATTTGTTGATGAAACAAGTTGCTGGTAATTTGTCCACTCAAGAGCCAGTGTTATACCTTCACCCTCGAATGATCAAACAGCAATTTCCTCATCTGTCGGTGGATGTTTAATGTGAATGGTGAGCGTCTTCAGTAGATTAGCTGTTATCTTCCCAGAAGGTGGCGCTGTACTCCTGATCATTGGTTTCTGGTGGAATAGATTAGAAATGTCAGGGGGCGGTTTCTTGCAGATGGTCTTGCTGGAGGGGGGGGGGAACCTCTTATTTTATTTAAATTTAATTTTTAATTTAAATTATAATTTTAGAAAACCGCAAATATTTATTTTTATAATTTTGTCCTTCGCTGGAATTAAACCTTGGTCGTGTGAGTTTCTGTGCAAGCGCTCTACCAGTATGCCACGACCCCCCCAAGAGGGAAAGAGTGTGTAGTGTTTGTGGACATTTGATTGAAACTAACTAACATCGTAATTGACAGGAAAACCTTTCGCGAGAAAATTGTTCCACAAACGATGATGATATCTCACACATACTTTGTTTTATTTAAATCTGAAAATAGAAAACGCTGAATGATAGACTCTTTATTTGCTTAATACTGTAAAACATATAATATTAAGTACATAATATTATAGCCTTTGATATGTACATACAGACACATGTACATACTCACTTTCATACGCATACATTTAATTATAAAATCAATTTACCAGTGCTAAAAACTGAAAATGATTTCTGTTTTATTTTTTTTTTTTAATTAATAATTACACGGTGCTACAGTGAAAATATACTTGGAAAGTGACCTAGTGTACGTTGTAGGCCTTATTGAGTAGATCATAAATCAATTTTTAAAAGTTCGGAAACACCCTCAAATTTCGGAGTTATTCCGAAAAAACTATTTTCGGGTAGGTTCGAGTACTTATGAACACGTAACTCAGTTGATTTTAATCCGATTTTAAATTTTTAAACGGTTTCAGAAAGAAGAAATATGTGCCTTTTTAAATGTGTACATATTTTTGTATATATATTAATTTTTTGCAGTGTTATTTTTAATTATATCTGATTTTAATTTTATTTTTTCTAAATTTTTGAACTTTGGCGCCATTTTTTTAAATTAGATTGTTTAGAAACATACCCTTATGTATATATTTAATTAAAGCTAATTTAGTTCTGAGTTAAACAAGCTTCTAATAAATAAAATCAAGTAAAAAATAAAAAAGTTATTAAGGTTTTTCAAAAGTTAAAAATTTTACTTTTACAAATATGTTTTGATCAAGATACTACATTTTCTTTATTTTTTAGTATTTTAATGATATGATTATATAAATATTTTAAAATAACAGTATTCAAATTATTCTATTTAGAAATTTTGAATATTTGATTAAAAGTGCTTGCTAGACCTCTTTCGCTTGTACATCAAATCGTCTGTTTCTTGCTTAAGTGACCAGCAGTAATTTGAAATCATTCATTGAAATCTAAATGTGCATGCAGAAAATGAACTTTATGGCAATTCTGCATCCCATTTCTACATAAGTCTCACGAAATTCCTTTACTGCATCAATATAATTTTCACTTTTTTCATTTCCCAAAAAATTTTCACATAAACTAATAAAGCTTCTCCATGCTATTTTTTCCACACATTTACTTAATTTCATTCTGAATTCTTCGTCAAGCATGATTTTGCGGATTTGAGGTCCAACAAAAATAAAAAAATAATACAATAATGTTTTGAAATCAATAAGGATTTGTACCCTTTCTTATTTTTGCTTCATTTATTCTTGGGAAAACTGATTTTAAGTGTAAAAAGGCATCGCTTTCCCTATCCAGGCGTTTGACGAACTGTTTCATGTATCGCAATTTGAGGTGTAATGGTGGCAAAATTACTTATTCATAATCATAAGACTAAAAAATAAAGAAAATGTAGTATCTTAATCAAAACATATTTGTAAAAGTAAAATTTTTAACTTTTGAAAAACCTTAATAACTTTTTTATTTTTTACTTGATTTTATTTATTAGAAGCTTGTTTAACTCAGAACTAAATTAGCTTTAATTAAATATATACATAAGGGTATGCTTCTAAACAATCTAATTTAAAAAAATGGCGCCAAAGTTAAAAAATTTAGAAAAAATAAAATTAAAATCAGATATAATTAAAAATAACACTGCAAAAAATTAATATATATACAAAAATATGTACATATTTAAAAAGGCACATATTTCTTCTTTCTGAAACCGTTTAAAAATTTAAAATCGGATTAAAATCAACTGAGTTACGTGTTCATAAGTACTCGAACCTACCCGAAAATTGTTTTTTCGGCATAACTCCGAAATTTGAGGGTGTTTCCGAACTTTTAAAAATTGATTTATGATCTACTCAATAAGGCCTACAACGTACACTAGGTCACTTTCCAAGTATAAAAAAAAGTTGCTCATTTGTAGCACCGTGTTATTTAAAAAAAATTTTGTTTTTATTTGTATTGAAATTTATTGACCTGTACTTTTATTAATAATTTCATTTTAATTGTTTTTTAATGCTACTGTTTGATTTCATGATATTTGTTAACAATTGATCTGGATTATGAAGTATTAATATATAATTTATTTGAATTAAAAACGAAAAGAATAATAAAAATATAAAGAAAATAAAATTTGAACAAGTCTGACAACTTATCACTCTACAATTAAGAAGGTATATTTATATATCTTTGTGATATCGAAAGGTTTGATTTGACAGCTGATAATGTTTAACTGAATTCTTTTACGACAGCACAAAGCTTTCAAAGTATGGACATTTGATTAAAAAAAATAATTGTGTTCTTTCGTATTTCATAGAACACCTTCTTCATTTTACGGGCAACATACTCGTAATCGGTCTAGCTGTTACATAATTCGTGAAGATATTGTTCGTTTTAGCACTAATTTCACTCTACTCGACTCAAAAACAATAACAAAACAAGTAAAGTGCTCATCGAAGAAAATATTGCACTTGAAACGTTAGTTTTGAAGAAAAGGCCAAAAAGTGAACTTTGTTGTCGTTCTAAACTAATTGGTCTTTGTTCTTTGACTACTTGGGGAATTTTAAGTATAAATCTTGGATCGCGCCCATAAAAAACTTCTTGTTCCCTTATTAATAAACTTTTTTATTGAATATAACAACCCGTTAGCAATTCCCTTCAATCCACAAGCTGTTTCAATGTGTTCTTGTTTAGGTCAGAAATGAAAAATAGAAGGCAAAGACCCATCGATCCATTGTTATCGCTTCATACAAGAAACTTCAAGAATTAAAGAAAGAAAAAAGAACAAGATAACAATCGATCTCGTCTCTAAGCCACGGAATTCTTAAATCGACTCTTACAAAATTACCAGCTTATTTAGGTTTATGAGGCAAATGCACAAATTTAGGCCAATCTATTGAAATCTTTTTTATGATACGAGTACGATTACATGCCAATAAGTCTTTGACATTTTAAATGAAACACAAGTTTTTGAATAGAAAATATTATTTTTTTTTAAGTAATCTCCATTGAGCTCTATTAACTCTATCCAACGTTTCCATTCTCACTAGAACGCCTGGTTTGTTGAAAGCAATGAGCATGTAGTTTTCGTCACTCCATTTAGAGTTAGGAAATAAGTTAATATTGTATTGTACTTGGAAAATAAACAAATTTTGTACTAATGTAAACACATTTTCACAAAATTTTGTGCAAAAGGCATTTATATAAACACAAACGAAAATGCCCCAAACGCAATTCAACTGTAGAGAATATGTAATTTAAAAATCTTTACATATATAAAATTTGCACAAACTTTTGTGTAAATAGAGCTTATGAGGCACTTAGATTTTTTGACAAACTTGATAGCATCGCTCGTGGTGATTTTTCTTTGCGAAAAATAAACTTAAGTTTTTAAATAAAGATGCAAATATATGCACAAGCATTAGTGCATAAATAAAAATTTGCACAAATGTTTGCAAATTTTAGTATATTATAGAGATACTTTTTTTTATTTTATTTGAATAACAGAAAATGTTTACCGTTGGCGTAAACAATAACGAAAATCTGTTCTTTTCTCATAATTCCTCTATTAAATATATTTTGTTTAAATTGTATATTCCCCTGTATTATATAAAGCGTCGTCGGCATCAACAGTCGAAAATTGACCCAGGTTTAGCCGTTATAAACAACAGTTACTGGCTCTTACTTTCCTCTAAAGCCTACAAATTGGCAACATTGTAAAATCTCTCTTTTTTATTTTAGACCGTGCAAAAAGAAAACATCTGGGCTTCTTAAATGCACATACTATTGTTTGTACAAGTTAAATATCTATAATTTAATAATATCTATATATTAATAATATCTATATATTAATAATATGTATATATTAATAAGAGGTTACCCCTCCCCAATCAAGAAGTCGATCAACAAAGAAACCGCTCCCTGACATTCCACTGTAATCCACCTTAACCATCAACAACAAAGACAAATGATCAGGAGACAAGCGCCATTTATTGGGAAGTAGCAGATGACAGCTAAATGTACTAAGCGAAGGCACTCACCACACAATCAGCATGCTAAGATGAGACAATTCGTCGTGCGGGAGTTTATGTGCTCTATCCGTCATATCACATTTTTTATATATCTTGTATTAATGATGCCACTTTAGGTTTTCGACCCCAAATTTTTCAAGTCTGTAATCCGTTTTGGCATATCTCGTCCAGTTTCAGCGATAAATAGCTGAAAACGGATTGCAGATTTTAAAAATTATGAGTGGCATCATAAACTCGAGATATATATTGTAATATGGCCAATAGAGCACATGAAGGTATAACACTGGCCTTTGAGTGATCAATTCACAGCAATTTGTCTCATTCCTAAGGAGCTTAATATAAGATAAGAAATAATATTTACTCTCCTTTCCATAAATAGAGGCTTACCCCTGATTAATGCAAAAAATATGCGTTTGCCCTTTTTTTCGTTTTAAATAAAGAGCAATTCTTACATTTTGCGCAAAATATAACAAAAATCCGTTCCTTTTTCATAACCACTCTATAAAATCTAATTTTTTAATATAATTTGTCAAAAGAATTAATAAATATGAAGATTTCTATGCTTGAGTGTGCGGATAACATATAGTTTAATGAATATAAACACTTACACTTTTTACTTAGTGTTGGTAGATACTCGTTAAAGAAAAAAATACTATTTCTTAATGCATTTTCAAATTTCCACAAAATGTTAAAAATATATAAATATACAATGTATACATATATGTATGTATACATTTTACAATGTGGAAAAAATTTGTCTTTATTAACTAGTATTTATTATGTGATAATATGCTTATGGTTAAACAAACTTTCAGTTTCTTTGCATTATTTTTACAAGTTTTCCGTTTATTTCGCTATTAAATAAAGTTTCCTGCAAAGCGTTATTAGTTGGGTATTAGAAAGCTAAATGTGCAACCAACATTTCCTTTTTAAGTTTATGATTTTCTAATGCCTTCAACTATAGGATCTCATCAAATGCATTTAAAAGGGATTATCTACCAGATTTGAGAATTTATCATTTTGACGATTTTTTTATATAAAAATATCACACTGACGATTATTTTTAAAATTAACACGATAGCCTTAAAAATTTAAAACTGTCATTTTCAGCATATAGTTAAAATTTTCATTCAAAAGAGGAAAAACATATAATTCACAAAATCTATTTCTAATAGATTGTGATTTAAATAGATAATGTAAAAAATGAATATGTCCAATACAAAGAACTCTGATGCTACCTACGTAGCGGGAGTCGAAAACTAGTTCAGTTCAGCGAGTATTTATACATATTTCTTAACGGATGTTAATTCTTATAAAGAAACCAATTTTAGAATCTTAAGACCGATATAATAATTATAGGTTTTTTTTTTAATTACAACCAGTTATTCCAACAACACCTCTCATTCAGAATAAATTTTCCGGTATTTGCTGCAGTAGCTTTAGCTATTCACACATAAAGTGCGAAAATTTTTTTTGAAGAATTATTTTGTTTTTATATTTTCTTGAAAAAGATAAAACGCGTTACAATCACCATTAACATACAAAAGAAAAACAACAAATACCACCATTTTTGCATCCAGTGAAAGCTTTTAGGTCACCAAGGCAATGATGTTATAAAAGAAAAAATGTTAAAAAAAACATCATGAAGGTTGCAACACCTTCAGTAACAACCAACAGCAACATGAATCTCCTCCTCAGGTTACATGTGTTTTAAAAAAGTCTTTTGGGTAGAAAAAAAACATCAACAACAGCCAACGACGAACAACCAACAACCAAATGTTAAGTGCTTAAAAAACGACGCAGAAAAAAATAAAAATTTTATTTCATCCGCTTAAATTTGGGTAAAGAAGCTTAGTGCCAGTGAAAACGGGTATATTTTTTTATCACTATAAATGTTTTTAAAACCAACAATTTACTCGTGCTTATATTGGCTTAAAAAACAGAATACAGTATCAATCGTAAAGAGATGTTCACATGTGGTTGAGGTACATTTTTATATAATTTTACAGCTTAAATATTTGGAGATAAATCGAGAGCTCTTATTTAGTTTTTCAAACTCCAATATACTCATAATGGAAAATTGAAAGTAAAGAATTAATGATAAATTTTTATAATTTTTACATTCTTTTAAACTTATCTGTCAAGACAAAGTTCTACTTTTACTGTAGGTTAAACACTATCTGGGAATACAGTGAGTTTTATTTTATTTGATGAAATCACTTATACGCCTTCGTTGAAATTTTAAATGAAGTCACTGCAATAAAAGTATGTATCCTGCATTCGTTAGTATAAATGAGAAAATAATAGAATAGTCATATATAGCTTTTCTCTCGTTCTAGAAAAAAAGCAAATTTTTATTGCAGTCTTAGAAATCCCAAATAAGAAATCTATAAACCTATATACAATTAGAAAAAGTATAATTTATGGTATATGATTGAAAAGAAAAATTAGTTCAAGACGAAATTACTAGTTGTCTTACAAATATATTCATCCAATTATTTCAATGTTTGCCATTCAACAATATTTTACACAAAATTTGATTTCTGAAAACAATCAACCACTTTTTCTAGTTGATTTTCAATTATCGTCAATAATATTGATTCGCAATTTTTAAAATAAATTTGATAATTAACGGTAACTTTTTTTCTTGTTTTTATTATTATTTTTAATATATTAACCTATTAGTAAACGGTTCTCATGGACAAAAATTAATACACACAACATGAGTGCTGCAAGAAGCTATGCTACCCTGACACAGGGTTGTAATGGCCAATTATGTATGTATGTATGTATTAATAAAGATACATACATACATACATAACTGGCCTTTGTATTAATAAACGGTTGTATTTATATTTGCCTTTGAGACAAAGTCGTAGTTAATAGTTGGAGATCTTTTTAAAAATTTCTTCTAATTTAATTGTATAAAATTATTTTATTTATGAACAAAAGCTAAGCAATCTGCTGCAGTGTAAAAAATAAAATAAAAAATTAAATTTGAAATTAATTGAAAATAGTGATAAACTTTAAGCTAGCATGGGCAGTGCCATGCCCAATTTTCTGTTAGTCTAACTATTGACACTTATCACAAAGTTACACGCTCTAGGTTTGAAAGTCCCAGGTTTTAAAGTTTTTTAGGTGTTTCCTAAATACAACTTTCATGTATAGACCGATGAAAGTCTATTTTGGGGCTTCTCGACCGTGCTGAGGTATCCGACTTTGGCAAATCATTGAAGCATCGTTACTACTATGGCAGGTGCTCATGATAAAATAAAAAGATTATTTCCCATTAATCGGCTGTTCTTTTATAGCATCTGTCACACTTTAGATGATTATCGAATGCTAAGAGTACATGGATTTTTTTTCAGATACAATCTTCTCGTAGATGTGTTTTCTGTCAATATTGATATGGACAGATTCGTATCAAATATTAACAAACAGTACTCCCTCTTTGTCAGCGCGTAGAAATTTTATCGAAAAACATCACAGGAGAGAGCGCTCGCACAGAAACTCAAATGACCGAGATTCAATCCCAGCCGAAGGACAAAAATTAGAAAATAAAATTAGCGGGTTTTCTAAAATTATAATTAAAAAATAAATCTATCTTTAAGAAACTGCTCCCTGATATTTCCAGTTTATTCCACCAAAAACGAATGATCAGAAGTACAGCGCCGCCACCTTCTGGGAAGATAACAGCTAACCTACTGGAGACGCTCGCCACTCAAATTCAACATCCACTGGCAGATGGAGCAATTGCTGGTGATCTCTCATGGCTGAAGGTATAACACTGGTCTTTGAGTGGTCACATTGACTGCATTTTCTCTCATCAACAAAAAAGGCGCATAATAAAAAATTAAATAAAAATCTATCTATGTATGTAAACTCAAATTCTAATAGAATGCACTGCATGAGTAGGGGTTTATCCCTGAATATTGGTTTTAAATAAATAAAATGTAATTTTTAACTGGATTTAACGTCATCATGCTATAAGAAATACACAAAAAAGCTTGAGAAAAAAAAATAAATTTCGTGCCAAGGGAGATGATTGATGTGTGATGAAGAAGATGCAAGCTATTGAAATTATAAAACAAAGGTACGTGAAAACGGATAAAGAGTCAAAAATGTTAATTTTCAAATATAAAAATTTAAAAAAAGGTGCTGAAAAGTTCAGAAGCTAATGCATAAACTACCAAAAAAAATTAGAGCAAGCAAATCGTAAAATTTGTAAATTTTCTTTAACACTTTTTCGCAAGATACCCTTTATGACACTTTCGCCTTTATGCACACTCTTACATGTATATTCTTTTAAGAGTATTAATTTATTTATTTCTTATTTTTATTTATGCTTCACTTGTTGCATACCCCTTTCTGCTCTACCAAAATAACATCAACTAAAGAAATATTTGCGTAAAAGAAAATATATATCTGAAAGTATAAAATTTAAAACCACAGCAAGTTCAACTGAAGCACCAACTACCAACGTTAAATGTCTTGTTTTACTTTTGCCTCTCCCCTGTTGTAGCTGTTGCTGCTAAAGATTTTTTGTTTTCATTTGTTTTTTTTGCCATATTCTGACTAACTTTTGCCATTAAAACCTTAAAAGATGTGTAACCTGATGCTGTAATACTTTAAAGCTGTTGTTGGTTGCAAAAAGAACTGTTGGAGCTGTGCTGTGCTGTGTTGTATTGCAAATTACATTAAAATGCCGCTCATTAATTTTGGTTTTTTTCCCTGCTTCATTCTACTACAAATTAAAATTAAAAAAAATAATAGCAACGGAAAAAAGCAACAATTGATGGTTTTAAAATGATAAAAGTTAATTGGTAAGAGGATTAGAAGAGTAGCTCTACAAGAAAGTGATTTCAAAATCAGTCTATACGTCAGTCTGGTAGGGATGACATTTGCAGCAAATTAAATAGAAACAAATAACCAGCGATAAAAAAGTTAAAGGTCGTCTTTAATTAAAGGTAAAATATCAGAAAAGAAGCAATCAAAAACTTACAACAGCCCATTGTGCAAAGGCGTTTGTCGGACTATTTTTTTAAGCCCACAAGGTTTACAAAAATTATTTAAAATACTTTTATAACATTTATCTATAAATACATATACGAGCATAACTTAGCTAACTTAGTTCTTCGTCAGATTGACAAATAAAAATTATTCTTCTTAATTATATATATGGTTGCATGTAAGAGTTTATGGCTATTTAATATAATACATATTATGTACGTGCATGCTATTCGACTTCCATAATTATTATTACTTCCAGCACAAAAACATAAGTTCGATTAAAGAGATTGTCAATAGAATATAATTTAATTGCGAATATACAGAACATGGAATTTAGAATTTCTTTTATTGGGGACATCATTAGCATTCTCATATGTTTTTAGTAGAAGTAATATTTGTTTACAGTAACAATATTTGTTAACAGCTCTAACAATATTGGTAGATCTGACAACCGTCTGAACAGAGCTTAACGAACATAAAAAGTACCAACTTAATAAGTCTTTAATTTGGCTACAAAAAATAGCAAAAAAAATCGCCATGTTGCCAAAACGAAAATGAAGACTCCAAACAAGTTTTAAAATCGACAACCCTGACTAGTAGTTGTGTTGTGTTGTTTCCCTTTTCTTTCAGCTACCCGGTGGCGAATTCAAAGAGATATGGTCATTTACAAAATTTTCATGAACACAATCAGTATTAAGTCGCATTTTAAATTAAATTATTCAATATTAACATTATGCATGACACTTATGCATGAAAATTTCATTAAAGTGGCACTTTACCTAAGAATGTCCAAACTTGGCGACATTGTCTGGTATGAGTCGTTTTTAAGCTGAACCCTAAAGGATTTTGTCTGCTATAGGTCTCCATTGATGAATTAAGCAGGAATAACGGAATAGTTTTTTTTTTTTTTTTTTTTTTTTTTTTTTTTTTTTTTTTTTTTTTTTTTTTTTAGGTTTTAATATTATACTATGTTCACACCTAACGTGTTTAACATCTCAATCGTGTTTAAGCCTTAAACACGTCGATTTTGAGGTGTTTTACCATACATTGACTTGTTTTGTTAAACATCTCAAATGAGATGTTTTAAATTTAAACACTTCGTTAAACACGTAAATGGAAGGGTTGCATTTTATTTTGGCATGTGTTCAGTATGTAACTGATGAAACTGTCACTTTTTATGGTTATTAAACACATTACCGTAGTGTAAAATGGCGGCACATTTAGGAAAAACTAAAAAAAGCACCAACAATAATAACAACAGAATTAGTTGTTTTTCACATTTATTTTTTATTTATATTTTTTTGTATGACGCGCGGTTTTCTTTTATACACCCTTTGCTCACCCTTTAATAAATCATTAATATTTAGAATTCCATAATTTTATTCTTCCAATTTTTCTTTTCATATTTTTAATTTTCTCAAATTTGTTTACAATTTTTACAAGCACCAATATCAGCTGATAAAACGTCATTCTTAAACATCTCAAATATAATGTGAACGCTTATGTTTAGTTACTAAAACATTTTGCTTAAACGCGTTCAAAAACACAAGTGTGAACATAGTATTATTTTCATTTTATAGTCTCTATGTCTTATTTGTTTTGATGACTTTGACGCTTTGTTAACTTGGAGGGTTATGGTATAGTGGTTAGAGCGCTTGCATAGAAACTCAAACGACCGAGGTTCAAATCCCTGCGAATGGCAAAAAATAAAAAATAAAATTTTTGGTTTTTCAAAAATTATAATTTAAAACTAAGAGGTTCATAGGTGAATCAAAGCGATATTTTTCGATACTGTCTCTACATTAGCGACACATTAGGTAAAAATTCACTATGACTCTCGATGATAATGTCTGTCAGAAGTCACCAATCAATACCCGGACTTCTATGAGACAAAATAAACTTCCGTCATATATGACATTTTGGACAAATGCTTTAAAAATTCATGTATAACCCCAAATAAAATTCAGCAACAGTCACCGATGATTTAGCATTGTCAACGTTTGTCACGACAATTCAGTGTGATTTTCGCCACCGGGTACTTGCATTATATGTACATACATACATATGTGTTGGTGCCCGCTTAAAGAGCGTGAAATTTTAGTATTTCAAATGTGTCTTATTTTTTCATTTAAAATTTTGTACATGATTTAGCATGAGTGTGCACGAGTATTACGAGTATAATCTTTTACGAAAAAGTGTAAGATAATGTACATATAAGAGTTAAAAAATTGAATGTAGTATATGTGTTTGTATGCGTAAATACATATTTTTATTAGATTTTTATTTTGTTTCATATAAAATAAGCATATTATTATGGTATATTTAGTAAAGCATTCTGCTTTTATAGCGTTAAAGGTCAAATATTTTAACGTTGCATTTTGTAAAAAAGACGAGATACTACAGAATACGCATAAAACATGACACCATTTCCAGTGTAACCAAATGGAAATTTATAATGAGAATATTGTTTCAATAATTACAAATCGAACATTAGGCTTTTAATTAAAAAAGAAATTTCATAAACAATGCTTTATATGTACTAGAAAGTTTTCATTGCGTTAAGTTTTGAGATAAAAAATTTTTTATTTATTTTTAAATTTCTACCCGGCAAAAAAAAATTAAAATTATTCTAAAATCATAGCCTTTCTCAAATATTTCTAAAAGCCTCTCTCAAATATTGAAAAGCATTTTAAGGCTCGAGCCACACAATGACCGGCAAGTTGGTTATTACTGAGCGCCATTTTTGAGCGCTTAGTGAGGTTAGTTGTTAAAATGCCATATTTTTATTTTTAAAATTTGGTAATCTATCTTGCCATAATAGCGGTCGGCTTTGAATTAAGACTGTTAATGCGCATTAACGCTATCGTCTGTCTACGGTATAATGTAGTACTCGTATTTGTCATAGGGCACACCCTTTTGTGTTTGACTGTCAAGTCGCACAGTTCGTTTATGGTGCAATCTTCCCCCGAATGTCTTTTCTATCAATTACGGCGTGAAAGAGTTCAAATCAAATGTCAATAAACTCTACTTCCTCCTTCCCATAACATATTTTCTAACACTAGTACACAGACTTCTAACCTGTGTTTTAGACAGAGTAGGAAAATAAACAAAATGAAACGTTTAATTTCATTTTGTTTTGTTCTTTACAATGAGTAAAACAAAAACAAAACAAAAACAATGAGAAACATACAACAAAAACATACCTAAATGAATCAAGATTTTTGGCAAAGCAGTAAACATTTTAATCATGATTTAAATTTTATTCAAAAAAATAAAAAAATATACATACGAACTCAATTAAACACTCAAAAAATACGTTTCTCCTTTTATTTTGTACGCAATTATACGAACGTAACGGAATATCAAAGCAAGCAAAAGAGCGAAGAGCCAATTGTTTTGTTTGTGCTTTTTCTCATTTAAAAAGTATTTGTATTGGTTTTGCTCATGTACAAAACGTCAAAAAAAATTTTAAAGTTTATGACTTTGTGAAAATGTTTGCGAAATGTTTTGTTGGTTTGCCCACTCTGGTTTTAGAGGATATTGATGTTGAAATGTATTACTGTAGTACATAAATAGATTTTTACGTGAGTAAAAATCACCCCATATCCGAACCACTAAAAATTTATATTTCTTGATAATGAATTATCTATATATGCACATATCTGGTCTAATGTAGATTCATAATTGTTTTGAAAAAAGATTTAAAATTGATAACAATTTTTTTAGAACAAATACTGCTTAAAAAAAAAAAACATTTAAATAGTTTTTATTTTCAACGACAGAAACTGCTAAATCCAGCTGTGAAAATTATAAACTGGCAGCAATGCTCTCTTTGTTTACTAAATCCAACAATCAAAATGCTGAAATGGCAACATCGCTTATCACCACACGCATTAACTATCTGTTTCAAGTTTAACACTTCTCTACAAATTTGTTTGCATAGTTTCAGGATAGAAATATACATGCATCTTAATAATCAGAACCACCCTGTTTGGTTGTAAACAGTAATAAATTTGCTTTAGATAAAAAACGTTAGCATTAAAAAAAATTGTCATTTTACGAAAAAGCTACAAAAGCGGATTATCTAACATTTAAATAATATTAAAAAAATAAATAATCAAAATAAATGCCGTATTCATAAAAAATATTGTAAACTTTTTGAGAGCTTATTTCTCAAGTATTGCATAAAATTTTGTGTTATGAGCCTATTTAATTTTTGTTTTGTTAATATGGGATAACATTTTAATAATCACCCTTATTCCATTTGGCGTCGGCGACGGCAATGGCAATTTTACGGCAACAGCAATTTAAAACAGCGATAACATCAATTTGGTATTATGTAAGAGTGTCGTGTCGACGTTGCCTATTTATCGATAATGCTAATAACATACAGCGCACATCTGATTTATTTTGTTTATGGTTTTAAAAAAAAAAAAGTTCTGTGTGAAAAAACTAAAATTTAAATAAAAATTTTTTTAAAAAAGTGAAGTTTAAATAAAAATGTTTTTTATTTCTGATTCTGAATCATCTAGTGATGACGAAAGTAAACAAAAGTTAATACTGGAAAGGAGACTACTTAGGCAAAAATCTTGCATTTTTAATTTTCCCGATGAAAAGTAAGTGACATACACATCTAAAGTCATAATTTCCAAAGTTATAGATTTTGTTATTTATTTTAAGATTTATAAATTACACTCAGTTGAATAAACCTTCATTTAAACATGTAATGGAAATAATGGAACCCCATTTGAAAAAAGGCACGAGAAATTCTCTCCCACAATTCCTTAAAATTAGTAGGATCAATGCCTTTACTAAATCCTCTAGCCAAAGATGGATTCTTTTCAAGCTCTTTCACAAGCTTCTCGAATTGCAACTTATTTGTTATTTTGATTTTATCCATTATTTTATTTATTAAAAAAAAACACAATTATATAAAAAGCACAAAAAATACCGATATATATAATAACGATAACGTTGAAATTTTTTTTTGAAATTTTAAAAACACAACACAAAACAGCACAAGACAACAGCAAAAATGGCGACGACAAAATCAAAGGCGACAACGACGGCAATTCTTCTTACAGAATACCGGTCATATGCTAACAGTCATCGATAAATGGCAATACCGCCAACTGGAATACCATTTTGCAACAAATCATAAAAAACGACGTCGTCGAGTGTTGCCGTCGCCAAATGGAATAAGGGTGAATGTTTTACACGGTTGGATAGTCCGCAACATATATGTATATTTCATGGTGGAATTACTTACAAGGTGGTGTTGCCAACCCAGCTGGGTTTTTTTTTGGTCATACCGCTCCTGTCAAAAGTTTTGTTTATATTTATGTTTTGTTTACATTTTGCTTTGTGTGTATTCGTGTTTTTGTTTTGGTGTAGAGACATGTATGTTGTTAAAAATACACACACATACACTTGTGACATGTGCTTTTTTAATTCACCATACCTGCTTTTGACATTAAAGAGCTGAAAAAACAAAAACAAATTCCCTGTTGTTTTTGTACTATATTCACCTGCCACCACCTTGTAAGTAATTTCACCATGGTATATTTTGTATGCATATAAATATAATATGCATATATGTTATAATATTGAAAAACGAGTAGAATAATTTATATTTGAATATATATTTTTCAAACAACCTGTTATTCAAAAAAGAAATTCTTTTTTTTTTTATTTTATTATTTTTTACTTTTAAATGCTTAAATATAAAAAGAAGGTAATCTGAAAATAATATACCTACACCATAGAAATATAAAGTTAAAGATACAAGGAACTGTAGTTTTAAAAACACAAGGTAGCACTAAATTTCAAATTTGAATAGACGTTATTTAACAGACAAATATTAAACTTTCATTTGGAAAAACCAAGTTCATCATGGTGAAAGAGAAGTTCTTTTTTTATACAATAATAAAACTTACCACTCAAAATTAACGGTTACGCCCATAAGTACTTAAAAAATCATATAAGACAAAGTTAATCTTATATGTACTCGTATAACATACGATTCTAATCAAATTACAAATTTGAATAAAGTGCAAGTAGGTATTAATTTTTCCATTCAAGTTTACAAAGTAATAATTATTTTTCTTAATAATAAAACTCACCACAATCAATTGGCTGTGCCGCCAACGAGATGTCCATTTTTTCGCTTATCTTTCAATTTTAGTTTTTGTAAGAAAATAAGTTTAAACTTCTATTTTATAATAGTTTTGTATATTTAATATTAATATTTAACAAATTATTCTACTGGTTTTTACTTTCTTGATAATAACTACCTAAACAAAATTTTAAAAGTACCAGCAGACCCTTTCATTGATAAAACACAGAAGCACTAATAATTCTTGTTTAATTGTATATATATTGGATTACAAGAAATTGAAATCGTATTTAATTTAATTTTTAATAAAAATTACATTAATATATTAATATTACACTTTCACTTTTCAATAGAGCCACTTAACTAATTTTCTTGCATTTTCTTGTTCACGGCGCTTCGTTATTAGTTGTTTATATTGTAATGTCGCCTTTTCAGAAATGTATGTGCAAGGTTGTGTTTTAGGACTAGCATATTATTATTTTATTGAAATCTAGTATGAATTAATAATGACTGTTAATATTTTGTATGTATTTTCGATTAATTTTAGTTAAATATTGAAAATAAATTTCTCTCATTTTCTTTTAAGACAATAATTTGTTTTTTGTTTTGTTTTCCTTATTCGTATTAGAATGGCAAAAGCAAAATGAATTGTCAAAATATTTGCCCGTATGTATAAGAATGGCGACCATAAAGTGAAATGTCAAAATTACTATACTGCTGTTGAAATACGCTCATACACACACATACGTAACTCGCACAGCATCTATTGGAATATTTTCCCCTAGTTTTTGTTATATTTCTACAAAAAATTTGTAAAAATATTTAAAAATTTTTTTATTTCTAAAGTGAAATCGTTTTATTAAATTTAAGAAAATTATAATTTAAGTGTTAAATCGTTAAGATTTATCGCGTAATTTGTGTAGTAAAAAAACAGGCGGTGTATAAATTACGCTCAAGACAACCGGGTGTAAGGCAAGAAAAAAATTTTAGAGAAAAATAACCAACAAGAACAAAAGCTTACCATCAAAGAACGAGAGAGAAAACAAAAGAATAAATAAGAGCAGGAAAATAAAATTGGATTGAAAAAATTTATGCACATGCAAATAATAAGTTTCTATTTTTTTACACTATTATACTCGTAACAAAAAACAAAAGTAGATTTGAACTATTTTCAATAAAAAGAAGGACCAATAAAATTAGACTTAAGAGTCCCAAGAATTTTCTATAATTATATAAGTTTTTTTGTGTTGATTGACTGTCGCCGCCGGTCTTAAGAGTGGCATCACTTGACGACGACCTCCCACATTGTAAACGTGCTTGGGAAAATTTCTAAAACTATTTCCCGGTTGTTGAGCTACACTGTTACAATTTGTTGCCTTTCCTCAATATGGATGTGTATGATGTTAGTGATGATCTGATTAAGAAACTCAACGATTGGAAACTGATTGGAATTATATCGGGTAAATTTAATGAACTGAAAGAGAATCACTCGAAAGTGAATTTTGTTGAACATGCCCTGATCGATTTCAAATACATCGAGAAAATTCTACTGAATGTTAAACTGCGCGAGGAGAAATGCAATAAACGGAGTTCCGAATATCGTATGTTGGGTAATGAACAATTTTCATTGAAAAATAAAAAGTATTTTCAGGTGAGTAATACGAACGTACATACATATAAATGCATGATTTTCTGTATAAACATGCATAAGCTAATATGTATATAGGACAAAAAAGAAAAACAAGTGATTTTCCAATTTTCTTTTTGGGTTTTGTTATCTGAGCAAAAATTAATATTGAACATTTAGTTTTTCTTTTCGCACACCGATTTGTAAATCTGTCATATTTTGATATCAAATGAAAATGTGCAATTTTCTATTAAAAAATGTTCTGTTTTGTAAATATGTATGTAAATAGAAATAGTAATGTACTGAAAATTATCAGTGTGACTGTTATCGGTATAAAATTTCATCAAAAACACATGTTTCAATTAAGTAATATTAACAAACGTTTAAGATCAGCCTTTTCTTTAAACTTTAACGGCTAGATGACTATTTCGATAAAATGCAACTCTCTATGAAAAGGTCACGATTTTCTAAATTTATTTTTTATTAATAAGCCGGTAATCATTTATAGGTATGATAAGTCAAAAAAAAAAAAAATAAACGTAACAAAATCATTAGAAGCTTACACATACTCGTATTATACAAATCTGCTATTTTAAAGGTAGTAGTTTTGACTCGCATAGGAGGCTCTGGTCAAAATTTTTGAGTTTGTAATCTACTTACGAAACCTTATAGAATACAAGGATAAAGTCCAACTTAAAACCCCAAGGATTGTAATGAATAACCTTACTGGTAGTAGTAGTACATTCATACATATGTATGTATGAAAGCAAAATTAACTTTAAAATATTAGATATTTCTATATAGCAATTTAAGTATATGTATATTAAACTTTAACTTTTGAGGATCATCACAATCTTAAATATTATCTCATATAAATATTTATATATAGATATAGCTTAATTCCGATATTTCCCACTTTGTGTAACTTTATCATATAATTTTTTTATCTAAAATTTTAAGGCTTTTAGATTGTTTATGTTAGACATTGAATAAAACCATCATCTTATTACAATCTTGAAATATTTAGCTTTTTTTTTTTTTGTTTTGTTTTGCAGGCTCTGGAATTGTACAATAAAAGTATTTGTTTTTCAGAACCCGGTTCTGAGAATCTCTCTATTGGTTATGCGAATCGTTCAGCAGTTCTTTTTGAATGGAAACGTTATCGTGAATGTTTACAAAATATTGAATTGGCACGCAAAGCTAACTATCCCAGCCGATTAATGCATAAATTGGATAAACGTGAAAAAGATTGTCATAAATTATTGACAAGTCAACCGCCCGATATTGAACCTTATGAATTTCAAATGAGATTTGAGGCCCATCCCCAAGTGCCCAATATAGCAGATTGTTTGGAGATGCGCCAAACTGCCGATGAAGGTCGTTTCATAATTTCGAAACAAAATTTAATGGTGGGGGATTTGATAGCCGTTGAAGAACCTTTTTGTTCCACTTTACTGCCACCTATGCGTTACATACGTTGTGCCACATGTAAAGAAGAGAAATATCTAACGCTCATACCCTGCGAAAGTTGTTGTTCTGTTATGTTTTGTTCGGAAGAATGTCGTGAGACGGCTGTCAACACTTTCCATAAATACGAATGTCCGATCATTGATTTATTACACACCATGTTTAATAAGATACACGGCATTGCGTTGCGTGTATGTCTTACAGCCTTAGAACTGTTTCCCACCATTGAAGAGCTTATGGCATTCTGCGATGATTCCGATAATCAAAATCGTTCTGCATTTGATTTAGACTATACGAATTTTACACCACGAGAGCATTATAGAGCTATACATGGTCTAGTGACTAATCAACATTTACGCTCAGTATCCGATCTATTTCAACGTTCTGTTGTTTGTGCTGTCCTTAAACATTTTATTATAAATTATACACCCTTGAAAGAGTTTTTAGGTGGAGATGAAGGTCAAAATTTCTTTACAGAATTATTGTTTAGACATTTACAGACATCACCGTCTAATATGCATGGCATAGATTTAGTGGAACAAATTAACGAAACAAAAGATGATACGACTCATTCTTCAGCAGCTTTTGCTTTTCTTTCATTGCTTAATCATTCATGTGCTCCCAATACAGTGCGCATTTACAAAGGTTGTAAAGCTTATTTGTTTGTGTTTCGTCCAATACCAGTCGGTGGTGTGCTCTATGACAATTATGGGTAAGTTTTGTTGGTTGCTACCAAACAATTGAAAGATAATTAATTTTGTGTTTTTTCCCCTATTTTTGATTTTAGACAACATTTTGCTATATTTCCTAAAGCGAAGCGCATTGAAACTCTTTCAATGCAATATCATTTCACTTGTAAATGTGAAGCCTGCCAGAATGATTATCCCACAATCATTAAATTACGGTCTAACCGACTTTTACCACAGGCAAATGACGAAAACGATATGAAGAGTCTGATAGATTACAACTTTGATTTTGCTTTGAGAAACTATGGCACATACTGTGACTTCCTAACCAAATACGGCGAGCTTTATCCCTGCGTAGAAATATGCCACGTCGAAGAAAGCCTCAAAATGGCTCTGCACATTTTAGTGGATGCTGTACCTCTTAAAGCGAGAATGAATCAAAGTCCACATTTCTTCGATAGAAATAAATTAGAGGATGCCAAACAGGAAGTAGAAAGTAAAAATAATCTTAAGACGGAAATAAAGCAGAAGCAAGAAGTGAAAACTGAAGTCAAAACTAATTAAATTTACAAATGAACTAATGGTTATAGAACAAACACAAACACAACAAGAACAACAGACAAAAAATGCTTTTTACGATGCCATACTTGTGTAGTAAACAAATTGACTATAAAATTTATAATTAATTGACGACGTTAATTTATTTTGGTACAGAGATAAACGGTTTTTGTAAACCTTAAAAGAACTAATTTGTAATTAAAATATTTAATTTTGGGAATATAAGAATTCTTAATAGTGGAACTAGAGAGAATTAGAAACAAAAATGAACGAAAACCAGCACTTTTTTCTGTTTTTTGTAGAAAACAAAACCTTATAAATTGACACTCACCTAAAAACATATAAATAATAGAGATTTTTCGAAAAAAAAACAACCAGATATATCTTTTGTATTTATAAATTTTAATTTATTACTTTAAAAAAATCCTTTTTTATTACTTTCGAAATATTGTTTACGATAATTTTTTCAGTACTATGTAATTGAGTAATAATTCAGAAAGTATACATTTTAAAGTCCAATTAAAGCAAGCATGTTCTGATAGTCACTATTTTAAGTGAGTCACTATACATAATCTATCTATGTATGTATCTTCAAATTCCAATACAATCTACTGCATGAGTAGCGGCTTACTCCTGAGTATTGGTCTTAAATAAAAAAAAGTGGTTTAAAATCACAAAGAAATGTGAAATCGATCATATAAACTTACAGGCGATTCGAAATCACTTGTTTAATGTTTTAAACATTTTATTTTAATCGATTTCAATGGTAAAATCCAGAATTTTGCACTAACGCATGAAATTAAGGGCTTGATTAGGCATGGCATACGATACACTAGTTGCTTTAATTAATTTCTAGCAGAAATAAAATATAAGTAGATTTTTAAAATATTGTTTGCTAGTTTTCATCCTTTTTTGGCAACTGGTTACAAAACTGGAAGTTCGGCTGCAAAAATACTTAGAAATTTTCAATTATAAAAAAAGGATATAATCAAAACAAAAATGCATATTCATCACTTTTGTGATGATATTTCCAGTATAGCATGAAATAATCGTATGTGTGATTTCAAAATTTCGTGACTTTCAGCACATGCCTGATCATTACAATTTAATTGGGAAAGATTTGTTTTTAATTTGAGTAGAGAAATTAATTAATTACATATAATATTATCCGTCCAAAATTTTTAAATCTTGGTTGACCTATGAAACCAGTTATTTGACTAGAAAATGGTTTTCGAATAAAAACAAAAACTGATATTTATAATTTGGTAGTTTTAAAACAAATTTTTCTTTCTACATTTTAAGGGGGTATGGTGCTGTGTGTTTTGTTTGAAATAACATAAAAATATAGGAAATCAAAATTTTTTACAATTTCGCTTTTGTTTTATCTATATTTATGATTTTTTTCGAAGTTCTCTCAATCCAAAGAAAATAAAGTCATGATTTTGAAAATTAAATGCAAACGCTTTGCATATAATATGCTAACCCAGGAATATTTAAAAATTACAAAACCTTAAACAATAATTTCGCTGTTAAAAAATTGTTATTGGTTTTTTTTTTAATAAAATTATGAAACACTTTTAAATACAATTCGAATGAATTTAGTAGGAGTTATACATACAATTGCTATAAAAAGTTATATCAAGTTCGAATAGAATAGTTATACGTTTTTATATATTATTTTAAAACTTCTTCTAATTTAATTTTAAATTATTAAGATAAAACGATTTGTAAACTTTTAATGATTGAAAAAAACATGCTTTTTATTGAAAATTTTATTTTGCACTACAGATTTTTGTTAATTGGAAAAAAAAAATCACAAACAAAAGAATAACAAAAACTTGTTAAAAACAAAAACAAATAAACAGAAAAGAAACATCATTTCAAAACAATTAATAAAACCATAAACAAATTATAGTTTTTTTATTTAATTTATAAATCTATTAAATCCTTAGTAAGCTCTTGATTGCTCACAAGATCCGTTTTTATTAAAGGTAATTGGGCATTGCACGTTTGAGTATAACTCGTAGATGTTTGTGAGGGACTAACAGCTGATATATCCATTTGTTTATTATAAAATGGTTGTAGATGCACAAATTCTTCAGTTTCTTGGCTGGTTACAGATGTGCTGGTATGTATACTATTATCAGTGTGTACATCAAAATCTTGAAATAATATATTGCATTGTTGAAGATTTTGTTCAAAATTTTTCTGAAATTCTTTTACATCAATAGGTTTAAAATCTTCACTTATGCCACAAACTGAATTTGCAGGGTTTTGCGAAATATTTAACATTTCAGCCAACTGTGTAACACAATGAGCTGAAGTTGGTTGAGTATTTTCATTGTATTGTTGCTTTTTATCTTCAGCTATTTCAGCACTTTTAATATAAATATTATCACCTATACAGTCCTTAAAATCTTGATAGTATATAGCATTTACATTTTCGAGAAATGTGCCATCTACAGCCTGAAAACCCAGTCTTATTAAGAGTGATATTTTTGTATTAAACAATTCCAACCAAGACTTATTAGTTGTATATATAGAGAGTTGTTCTGAATCACTGCAGGAGTTCCAGAAGTCCAATAAAGTATTTTTTGTAAAATCTATTAACATGCTGCGCTTTTCATCGGTATATATATTATTAATAGCCTGTAGATGTCTAAAAGTTATATCCATTAAATGATATTGTTGTTTAGTCTGAAATAGTTGCCATTTGTAAATCATGGTCATTAAATTCCACAGTTTATCCATAGACATATCATCTAAACGCATTAAAGAGCAGGTGGCTATATCTTTCAGCATAAATTTACAATGATCTTCGGTCAACAGTTGAGCATTTGGCTGAGTTGACCCCACTATAAGTGAATCAATGAATTTAGGTTCCAATAAAACCGCTGTTATATCATGTATAACTGAAAAAAAGGTGAAAAATTAAATCGTTAAATAGAAAGACTTGAAAAGATATAAATATATTGAAGATTAAAAACAAAAGAAAATTATTTTTAGTAAATTCTTATTTTTGTTTTAATACAAGATTTGTTTAACAAACCTTTTATAATTCGAAAATGTTTGATACTGACGTTATTGTATCTCTTTTTACACGCATATTATAAAGGATAGATACATTTCAAAGCAGGCAATATTTTGCCATAAAGAGATTTTTTTTTAATTTCTATTATTAGTTCATAGTCTGCTCAGTACTGCTCTAAATTAAAGCACGTTTCTATAAAACTTATATGATATGGTCAACAGCAAATGCCCCTTGAATATTGAGTGTGGTGAGGATCTTCGCTAAGTAGGTAGCTGTTGTCTATTACTCCCAAGTAGGTGGCACTTTTCTGCTGAACGTACGTATGTTTTTTTTTTTTTTTTTTTTTTTTTGAGACCAATACTCAGGGGTAAACCCCTACTGATGCTGTGCATTGTATTGAAATTTTTGGAAACAACATTATATATATATTTTTGTTCCGTCAGAAACGCTTTAATTAGATCAAAGTTAACTTTACTTTACTTTACAAGTGTATGTAGATGCATACGGAAGAAAATAATTTGAGTATGTGATTTCTTAAAAAGTGTGAGTTAAATAGATGATGTTTAGTCTTGAATATACACAGGACACAAAGAACTCTGATGACACTACTAGTTTGGCTAGTGTACTATTCCTTCTCGGACATCATTTCTCCTTTGATTACCAAAAAATTCATTGCAGTTAACTTTGATCTAATTAAAGCGTTTCTGACGGAACAAAAAAATTTGTCACTTTTCCTGAGGCTCGAATCCGAGTCTTCAGGATCTAATTATATATGTATATATATATATTTTTTTTTTCTTATTTTATTATTAAGCGCCTTAGGAATGAGACAATTTGCTGTGAATTGATCATTCAAACGCCAGTGTTATACCTTCACCATTGAATGATCAATAGCAATTGTCTCGTCGTTTTGCATGTTGATTGTGTGATGAATACCTTCGCTAAGTGCCTTGATGTCAATGCCGAAGGTGGAATAGAGACTTATTTGAAGGGGGAACCTCTTATTATTTTTTTTTTAATTAAAATTTAGAAAAACCACAAATTTTAATCCTTATTTTTTCTCCTTGGATGGGATTTAAACCTGGGCTGTTTGATTTTTTTTTTTATTTTTGAGAGCGCTCTAACCACTGTACTACGCACACCACACATGACTATTTAGAAGCGAATTGTCGGCCACCAGCGGATCAATTTCGTTTGAAAATTTTTACTAAAAGTATAGTATTAATGGAAATTTTTGCAGTATAATTATAGTTCTTTGAATGAATAAATAAATATTCATGACAGTCATCCATTATTTATCTCAAATCATATATAGAAATTATTTTTTTTTCTATATATCGTGGTAAGAATTAAAGAACGCTGTAACTGACAAAGCATTTAATGTTCACCTGTATGAAAGTAGAAAGAAAATACATACAGTGTAATCGCAATAGAGTGAACACTTGGTAATATGAACTACTCGATATTACGAACTCCCGTTTTTTTCATTAGTTACTCTATAGAGTGAACAATGCCCAACTCAGTAGAGTGAACTTTTGTTTTTCTTATACAAAATTGACAAAGACACCTAAGTTATCGGTCACTTCGGCAACAACATCTGGAAGAACTAACCCCAATTTTAGATATGCTTCAAACTGCTAATCCAAACGTGAGTTTGTTAAGCATCCACTAAACCTAAATTTATGAAGTTTTATATTTCCAGGAAGTTTTTACTAATGATGACATTACGGAATGGAACAATGCTGTAAGTTCACTTCCAATTTCCGCTGAAGGCGTTCCCGATGCCATTTCTGAGACTGGCACTGGCAAAGAGGAAGTACCTGTAGTAAAACTAGACATTACAGCAACGCAGGCCGTGCAGATTTTTGAAAAAGCTATTGACTGAGCAGAAAATAACACAAACAATTACGAAAATATTTTAGTTTTGCATAAATTCCGCGATCTAGCGGTGAACAAAGCTAAAAATGCTTGTACAAAGTAAAAACTCTTTAAAATTACTTTACTTCTTTATAACATTTAATAAGTATAGATTTTTTTATATAAAAAAGTGTTTTTTATAGACTCTTTAGAGTGAACATTTCCAATAGCGTGAACTGGCCTTGCACGAATTAGTTCACTCTATTGTGATTCCACTGTACTAGTATTTTTTAAAACGCAGACGGCGTAAGTGAATTTCTTTTCATCATAGAAATTTAGGACCGGGACCAATCGACGCGTATTTATTTTTCTGATAAAAATTATGCAAAAAAAACGTTTTTTAAATTTTTTGTCAGTTACAGAGTTCTTTAATTCTTGCGACGATATGTACGAGTATGTGTGTACTTTGTAATGAGTTAGTTGATGTCTTATCAAACACTTAATTATTTTCTCTATCATATTCTCCTTTGCTCTCCATCATTGCAATTTTTGTAATTGTCATCTGTTCCCAATTAAGAACTTTGTATGCTTGTACGCGTTTTAAAATAGTCAAACCAAAATAAAAATTTTTTCAAGCTTCTATGACATTCGGGTTTCTCATACTCATACTTCCGTGAGTTACCTAAGTTTATATACATACACATCCCAAAATTTAACAAAATACTTTTTATTTATCCAATAAAGTTTAAATAAATTTATTTAACTTATAGTGGATGGCCACACGTTGTTAAATCAGTTGTTTTCAAACATTATCATAAAATTAAAAAAATGTATTTGTATATGGGAGAAACGAAAAAAAAAATTAAAAGCTACGCCTTAAAATATACTAATTGTTTACTGTAATTTGTTTACCAATAAAAGTAACTTTATTTTTTTTTACCGAGTAGTAGGTGGAATTGACTTTTGAAACCACTTTTTTGTATTATTTTGTTAATTATTTATTAGCATATAATTTTAAATTTAATTTTTGAATGTGTTTTTTTTTATTTCTTATTAATTGGAAACTTTCAAATTTTAAAATTCCACAAAAACGTGGGGAAAATTAAAAAAAGAAAAAGATTTTTCAATGTCAAACAAACTAAAATAACCCTAAATTTACTGTCTTTATTCACAAAACAATAGTGTGCAGCGACGAGGTAAATTAATTAGCCCCTCTCTTTTTAGAAACAAATAAAATATTAACTCACTCTTATATCATAAGAATTATATCACTTTTCTTTACAACAACCCCAATTTAAAAATGAAAATATTTTCTTTTTCTTTTATTATATACATGCATACTATGTATTTATGTACATATGTATCTACCTTGTATAGACTTCTCAACTGCTATTTGTTGCGCTTTTAAACGTTGATCGATTACAAATAACATTTCACAACCCAAATTTACCATTATGAATACATTTGCTCGAGGATTTAATTTACTGCTAAAAGAGTTCATTTCTGTTAATTTTTATTTAGGAGTCACTTGTTAGAAAAACACGTCCGTTAAGCACGATATTCAAACGTTAACTGTTTTGTCTATAAAATGTTTGTGAATATTTTCATTTCATATTGCTTAAAAGGACATTTAGTAGTATTCTCATGTAGGAAACTAAGTTAGCGTGTCTAAGAGTTAGTATTTATAATTATTTGTTTTAGAATTGTGCAGATGATATATGTAATAGTAAGCGTATATACATACGTATAAGTACATACTTCTGAATATAATTTCTTACAAATACTCTTCTGTTGCAGTATTTCACCACTATTTTTGAATCAATAGAAAATTATTTGCAACATTTTTTTTTTTTCATTTTTTATTTTTATGAAAATATAATTTTTATAAAAATTTTCCTGCTAATTAGAAAGAGATTTTCTTTAAATGAATAATCGTTTATAAAAAAAAACTTACAAATCGAAATTGACTAACATCAAATAAAAAAGAAAAAATTAATTTGTTTGCTTTTTTAGCCAACATTGCAATACACACTCTTTACACTACACACTTTCCTATACTCTATTAAAAAACTTCTACTTAAAGTTTAGCAAAAAGAAAAAGCTCTGAGAGTAACTAATTGCCATGAACAAGCTTCTCAAGTCTATCGTTCGGGGTCGACATTAAACTGTAGGTCCCGGTACTCATGGATAAAAATTTACACACACAACATGAGTGCTGCGAGAAGCTAGGCCGTAATCCTGACACAGGGTTGTAAAGGCCAGTTATGTATGTATGTATGTACTTAAAGTTTATATAGTACATCCATATTATAAGTAATTAATTTAATTTTTTTTATGCAAATTTTTTTATTTATATGAATACAACAGTTATCTTGTTAACTTTATTTACTAAATGAGAGTTATTTAGAAGAAAAGAAACAAAAAATGAATATCGAAGTCTAAACGAATATTAATTAAAAAAATAGATTTAAAGTGTGTTTCAGTCAAATTTTCCATACAAACTCCTTTTTATTTTTTCCTTTTTTTTTTAATAATCTTTAAAATTTTTTCGATAATTTAAAACTATTAGAAGTTATATGGTGGCCCAGTAGTCTAGTGGGAAGATTGTGGATTCAATTCACACCAAAGACCAAAAGCACGACAGTCAAAAATATTCGTCAACGACATTTTCAAACAAATATCGCAAAGCTTGTCGTCGACCGCAAATTCTATCTATAAACTATAGAAACATGTCGTCAACTTCAAGGAAATAGACCGCAAAATATCAGGCACGAACAACTCCACAATGTTATCGACAACAGTTACTGACATATGTATGTATGTATTTATATTAAAGATATCCTTGACGGCAATGTCGTGCAAGATTATTATTCCAACTGGGAAAATTTGATCGTGTTTGATTGAATTAAACAATCAAACTTGAAGCAGTAAGAAATAAAATAAATTTTTCGCCGTGGTCTAGTGTTTAGTGTGTTGGCTAACCAAGACGAGAGCTCCGGGTTTAAACCCCAGCTCTGATATATCGAAAGAAATTTGAAAAAATATATTTTTCGGCGACTACATCGTAGACTTCTGGTAAAATCTCTGCAAGTAACTGATTGCCACAAGTCTGTCGTTCGGAGTCGACGATAAACTGTAGGTCCCGGTACTCATGGATAAAAATTGTTGCACACAACATGGGTGCTGCGAGGAGCTAGGCCGTAATTCTGAAACATTTTGTAATGGCCAATTATGTATTGTATATAAATTAGTGGTTACATTTTTTTTGTCAAATATTTGCCTAATATGACCATACCTTGTAAGTATATGAATATATGAAACACTTTAAACATCTTTAGTTAAATGGTGTAGTTAATGAAATAAAAAATATGCCATATTATGACAAAGTATCAATTTTTGTTTCATTTATTTACTGTGCATGTGTTTAAATAAAAAATGAAGTTAATATACATACTTTGTAATTGGCAAGGAAATAAATTGTGTGTATGTACAAAAGACTGTTAAAGTTATTAAAATAAACAACAACAAAGTGCTCCTTTATTGTAACAGAAAAGAAGAAAAAACTAAAATTTCGCAAAATGATTTTTAAATCCTTGAAATACGTATAAATTTAATCGAAATGTATGAAATGCATATATTTTTTAATTATAACTTCGGTTTAAATTTACATCTAAATACATACATACATATGTATGTATGTATATGTGTACTCCTAGATGAGAGCTGCGGCTTCAAACCCTATCTTGAAAAAAAGAAATATAAAATAATATTTTTTTTGGAGATCACCTTATAGTAGTCTTCCTGAAAAAGGTCTGAGAGTAACTGATTGCCATGAAAAAGCTACTGTAGCTTCAGGTATTCTTGGATATATTATTTTTGTCAATCGTGTTAAGGTTTAATGAGGAGAATTAAATAAAAATGTTCTTTGCACTGTTTAATAAAGTAAATATTTGATCAAAAAAGATTAATTTATGGGAATATTTGATGTCAAATATTTCTTTCTATGTAAACATTTTTTAAGGATTATTTAAAAACGATTGTTTGATGAAATTAGAAGCAAAAAAAAACTGTTTTTTCTGATAATAGAGTTATGTACGGCTGTTTTGTCAAATATTTGACTAATGCAACCATAGTTTAAGAACTGACTGAATATTTTTATAGGTGTGTTTGTTACATGTCTTCAATTAAGTTTTTATGTAATTTTGGAGTTTGAAAATTTTAAATTTGTTGCAGTAAAAAAAAAATAATTTAATAGCATTAACAGCCTGTTTCCAGAAGACGAATGGTTTTAAACGTTCATCTTTTTATATGTGAAACAACAACAAACCACTCAAGTTTTTGAGTTTTTTTCATATAAAAAGACGAACGTCTTAAACCATTCGTCTTCTGAAAACAGGCTACAATAGCCTAATCTTTGCTTTCACATGTTCTTCTTTTTATATAAAAAAAAATAGTCAAAAGAGATGGACATCTGAGAACACACTGTAAGTTTAAAATATTCAGCAAAGGAATAATTAAACATTTTTAACGGTAATCACTGTCTATGTTGCTAAAGCTATAGTCACATTACACAAATATTTGACGAAAAATTTATAATCGGTTAACGTAGCGATGATCATTGCTCCATATACTCATAGGGCCTTAAGACTCTCACCGGTTATTCTTGGGACATGGATAAAGAAACCTTAATAACTTCTTTTAAGACAATTGGCCAATATCTCCGTAACTATGCACCCCCATTTCGACCTCGTTTCTAAGTGTCACATAATGGCGAGTATTGCAGACAACTCAGAACAATACACTCCGAATTGCTACTGTGTATTTCAAGGTAACCAATGTAGATCACCTCCATCAAGACACTTCGATGCTGCCTGTTAGACAACACAATATGATCTTGATCCGGACAAAACCTGCTAGCTTGTCATCTGCCTACGCATCCCCCTTAGCACATTTGGCAAAATCTTAGTCTTCCTGCGACTCAAACTCGGGTCTCCAGACCATTATATAAATTTTACTATAATCGGTTCTTTCAAAAATGCTGTTATTGTACCTACTGATAATAGACCTATGATCCAACAAATATATGCACTATAATATTTTATTTAGTAGTAATAATACAAGGCTGAAAACTCAAATATTCTAAATTAATTTGAACTTATGTCGATTTAAACTATTCTTTCATATTGCCACGGATATATTTTACCAAATTAAATATTAAGCTAGAATATACTACATACATATGTATGTACATATTTCCTATTTTTTTAAACTGAAATGCCATTTTGATCCATTTTCAATCAGAAAACCAATTTACATATTTTTTAATACTCCTTAAGCAATAAGATCTGTATATATTATAGTATACCATGCTGTTTATAGTCTAGACTCTTAAAAATTTATTTTAAATCAACTTAAAATTCTAGATAATAATTTTTTTCTTGTCCTTGCTAAAATGTTTAACAATTATTTAAAACATTTGGATTTTAAACATTTAGTTCACACAGTTATTAATAGTACATTACAGTCTATACATACAGTGTTGGACAATACATATTGGACTGAACAAATATAACCAAATTTTTCAGATATTCATTTAGATTATTAATATAAACTCTGTAATCATATTTTCCAATAATAAATAATAAACATCGGGAATAAAGCAAACAAAAAAATATAGCTTTGGCCTTTTGTTGTTGTTTTATTTTCCAGTTATTAAGGTCAGACATATAATGTTATAAAAATTCATGTGACAAAACATATTGGACTCATTACAAAAGTTTTCAAAATCGAATTGTAAATGTTCCGTTAATATTCCAAATTAAGAATACCTTTTTAAATGTTCCATTATAATTCCAAGGAGGATTTTTTTTAATAAAACAATGAAGTTAACACTTGTCCAGTAATTTACTAACGATGGGAATGCAAAGTAGTGAAAATTTTCTATTTTTAACTTTATTTTCAAAATGGCTCGAACAAAGTACAACGCAGAGTTTAAAAAGTTAGTTATTAAAAATTTGTATGATGGTTTAACCCAAAAAGAAATTTGTGAAAAGTTTTTATTACCCAAATAAACCGTCAGCTTCATCATAAAAACTTTTAAAAGCTCAGACAGAGTTCAAACTATACACAATGGTGGCCGGCCAAGGTGCACAACAGGCAAAGTAGACTCTAGAATTGTCAGAGAAATTCAGAAACATGCACAAAAATCGGCTGTTGATTTTGTAAACGCACTTAATCTGAAAATAAGTAGCAGAACAGTTTAGAGAAGAGCTTATAGTGCTGGGCATAAAAAGTTGTCGTGCTGCAAAGAAGCCATTCATTTCCAAAAAAATCGAGCCGCTCGCACAAAATTTGCTAAAGAGCATATTAACTGACCCGTAAGTAAATGGAAAACAGTTATATTTTCGGACGAGCCGAAATTTAATTTGAGGCAATCAGATGGAAATATTAGAATAAGTAGACCAGTTAATAAAAGATTAGATTCTTTGTATTGTAAAGGGACTGTTAAGCACGGAGGCGGATGTGTAATGGTCTGGGAATGTTTTTCTGGTAGAGGTGTCGGGCCATTCTATAATATAAATGGGATCATGAACAGATTTATGTGCAAGGACATTTTAAAAAATATTATGTTGCCCTACGCTGACTGGAATATGCCTCTATCATGGCAATTCCAACAGAATAATGATCCGAAGCACACAGCGAAGTGTGTAAAAAATTGGTTTAGAACTTAAAAAATCAGCGTTACTGAGTAGCCGGCACAATCTCCAGATCTTAACCCGATTGAAAATCTTTGGGAATTACTAAACAACAGGATAAATCGCGATGAAGTGGATGGAAATAAAAATCAGCCATTCGAAGCCATAGCAGAAGCTTGGAGAAGCATAGACCCAAAGATACAAGATAATCTAATTTCTTCTATACCAAAAAGATGCAAAGCCGCGCTTGAAAATAAAGGATTCTCTACAAAATATTAGAATTATTATTTAGTCCAATATGTTTTGTCATATGGTTTTTGTTTAATAAATTTTTAGTTTTGAATAAATAAATTATCCAATCTTTTTCTTTTGTTTAACCTTAGCAATTTTCTTACAATTTTAACACAATTCCTGGTAAATATAATAAATAATTTTATAGTTTTCGCTGATTGATTAGATGTATGAATGTAGTCCAATATGTATTGTCCAACACTGTATGTATACACCAACCATGTACAATATACCTATAAATATATACATATTTATACATATATAAAGTTCCTACGAGGAACAGAGAGACACAGCAGTGCATTGTAAGACATGCTGTAATTGATTTTTAATAATGTATATGAAAGTTGCGGAGGTGGTGTTTTACAAATATTGAACATTATACAGTATTTTTAAAAATTTCTCACGCTAGTTTATTTAACAAAATATGTAAACATGTATGTATGTACATACATGTAAAGAGTCTTAGAACAAAACATACATACTTTTTATTATTTTTTTTTTTTGAAAATACTTTTTAATGCATTAGCATAATTTGGCTAAGTTCTATAGGTAAAAATCTTATTTGCATATTATTTCTCCCGTTCTCTTAGAAAAATTTGGTCTTTAAAAAAATGTATGCAAAACAAAACGTGTTTTTTTTTCTAAATTTAAAAAACGTATTTTTTTATAACAATTAATTTTTTTTATTTATTTTAGACTAGCTCAAACCCGGCGTACTTCGCTGCTACACCTACCACTACCATTTATCCCCATTTTTTTATAATGATTTTAAATGCCTACAAAAACAATTACACCAAATATTCGAAATTAGTATTTTATTTGTATGATTTGCCTTAACCGTGAAGTCATTCCGACCCAATTCCGAAACTTTGACTTTAACTGTTCTCAAGATATGCAAAAATCTGTATATAGTTTGTATGGGAGGTACAACGCCCAGGTCCAATTTTGAAAAAAATATACTCTATAGCACTTGCGGTAGTTGAGTCTATCTAACTATGTTCCAAATTTCAACAAAATCGGTTCAATCGTTTAGGCCTAACAAACTAACAAACAGACTTACAAAGCTATTTATAATATATATTTATATATGAATTACAATACAATATTAATATTATATTCTAATTATTACGAGCTGAGTGACTAAGCCAAATACTCTCGGTGTAGTGTCACAAAATATGGTCTCTGGTGTGAGTCGAACCCACAATCGTACTCACTAGGCTACTGAGCCACCCTCATGACAATTTATTTCTGTTGGTTTCATTACAATTGGATCTGTGAAAATGATGTGATTTTCTCGAATCATGCATAATTGCAGTTTAAACGAGCGTGCATGTCTAATATTTTGCATTTCTGAACGTGCATATTATAAATACTAATAAATGAACAATGTGGTTGTTAGAGGTATCATTGCCAGCATTGATAAGCCAATGACTTTACGTGGCCTTACAGGAAATCCTAAGGTAAATTGTCAAAATAATTTCACGAAATCAATTTTTTTTTTCATCGTTTGCTTATGGTTGTCTCGCCTACATAAATTTCATCCATATATTTAAACAAACAATTATTTCACATGATGCTAGAACGTAGCATGAGCTGTGGCTTTATTTTTGAAGCAATAATTTGCAATACTCTCAATGCAATCTAGACTGTATTTAAAAATTAATTAATTTAAAATATTAATAAAAAAAAAACTTGGATATTTTATAAAAAATAAGAGCTTAAAAGAGCTAATTTTGATGATAGAAAAGAAAACAAGAATAAAAATAAAAAATTCTATATGTATTTGTTAGGCTTTAAATTTTTCATCACGATCAATAACATTGCCTTTTTCTCTGTATTGTCTAGAGTGCTGAGAGAGGTTAAAAAAATATTTTTAACACCATCAGCTAAAAATGTTATTACGGGCTTTAAAATTTTCTCAAATCGTTTTAATTAATTTAAAAAAACTATAAAAAATTGTAAGTAAACTCGATTTGAAAAAAAAAACTACATTAAAAGCAAATGATCTTTAGTATACATAGAATGTATGTTAAATCCAATTTCTTAAAATGTTAAACATTTTATTTGATCCACTTAACAAAAACATACTAAATCACAAATTTTATGTAAACTGCGCTTGTTATGGCATAAAAATTAATCCTGCATATTTAAAATGAATTTCTTTCCCGTAAATCCCTTGAAATTTAAAGCAGCTGCAGCAGCTTCTTTGAAATTCTTCAAAGGCACTAATTCGTGTACAGGAGCAACAAATTTATTTTGTTCCATTAATTCACACAATTCTTTAAACATTGCTTGGCGTTCTGGTGATTGCGAATTTTCTTTAGTCCAACGAGTCATCCAAAAGCCACGGAAAGCAATATCTTTAAAAATTAAAGCAGCTGTAGCTGCTACTACAGGTTCGCGTGACATGCCACCATAGGTAACCATAACACCTTTATCGGCCAAATGTCTTGTAACTTCTGTAGCACTCTTACCACCGACACAATTAAAGGCTAATTTAGGTTTAGGTAATTTGCCCTCTTTGAATAGAGTGGTAGTTCGCATTTCCTCTTCGGTATATACTTCAGTAGCTCCCAAAGATTTAAGATATGCTTTTAGCTGTTCTATATCTGGTCGAGATCTTACTACGCCAACAGATTTCAAATCCCAGGCTTTACAGAGCTGATGCACAGCCTGGCCTACAGCACTGTTAGCACCATTTTGTATGACACAATCACCGGGAGATAATTTAACGAAATCCTTAAGCATGCGATAGGCTGTAGGTGGATTTACAGTAATGGTGGCCGCTTCTGCCAAACCAATTTTATCTGATACCGCCATAAGTTGATCCTCTGTATAGATAGCATGTGAAGTCCAGGTGCCTATGCCAGTTACAAAAGGCACCACTCGTTGGCCTTTCGTCAACTTTTTAACGTTGTTACCCACTTCTACTACCTCTGCTACACATTCATTACCCGCTACGGCAGGAAATTTGGGTTTTACAGGATACTTGCCTAATCATTTGGAAGGAATTTGTTCTTTATTATTAAAATTATTAATGCATTTGGGTACTACCTTGTATAGTATTTATATCGGCTGGATTTATGGGTGCCGCTAGTATTTTAACCAAAACTTGATTGTTTTGCGGTGTTTCCAATTGTTCGTCGATCAATTGCAGCACATCAACCGGCTCACCAAATTGGTTGTACTTTAAACTCTTGGCTAAAACCGACATATGACGCGACAGTTGTTGTCGCTGTATCTCTGAGTAAGTATTTAAATGTGTAGTTATTGATTTTAAATGTTTAAAAAACATTTTTAAAAGTATATTTGAATGAATCTTCAGCGTTATTCCAATAGAAAAAAATTTTTTTTTTCAACAGCTGACCTTTGTTTACAATTTGTGTATAAAAACAGATTTAAGATAAAAACGCAACACGAGTAGTTACGTAAAAAAGTATTGCCAACATTAAATCCAATTGGAACAACGAGACATGGCGTATTGATTATAAGATGCATTTAACGTACCAGCTGAGCTACTTTTTTTAAGCAATTAATTACACCCCGTCTATACGAACCATGGATTTGGTATATCATAAACAAAACGTCGTCAAAATTTTGTTCTAATTTGTGTATGTGGTGACTACGTATGGTTTACCAAATCATAATTTATAATATTTCATCAAGTGCATTTCGTTTATTTCTGCGGTGAGAATGTAAAAAAGATGGCGCCAAACTAAAAATGATAGTTGATGGTAGCACATAGTTGTTCGAACAATTGTTTTACCAACGATGGTCGACAAAGAACATGACATTGATTTAGAGAGACAAACAAAGAGAGATCGAACAAAAATTTGTTCATGATATAAGTAAGTAAAGTAAGTAAGAGAGTAGGCAATTTTTTCTTTGTTTTATTAAAACTCTTTTTGTTTTCATACTTTTTGCTGTGGTTGTTTTGACAGTGCTTTATTCTGACTAACATCAAAATGACATGTTGTTTTTTTTTATTATTTTATTTATTATTTTGTGATTTCAAAGGCACCTTACACCTCATTTTCAAACTTGATTCGGGTTATGTTGACTTCAAAAATTCATGTCAAAATCATATTGATCACACATAATTGAAAATAAAAGAAAATCGGTTATTTAAAAGAATAACAAATAAAAAATCGAGAATAACTGCGATAATTATTTATAATACTGTATTTTTATTGTATTATGAGATACCGGGTTTGTTCCGTTAGTCCACGTTAGGAGCCCGTGGCATCCCCATGTTATATTATTTTTTATTTATATTATAGATATGTATTCACAATGTATGTAAATTTTGTGTGCATGCATAAAAAATCTATCGTAAGATTTTTACTCTCATTTTTAAAACATGTACGGAGATAATTTCATATGATTTTCTCTTTCGTTTTTGTACGACTTGTATTACTGTCTAAATCCCCTTTAAATAAAATGAAAAAAGAAACAAAAATATTATGATTTTATAGGTCTTGAACATGAGCATGTAGTCGCCACATTTATAAATTTTTTGATATTTTCGCTGTCGACGTGCTATCCCTGATATACCAAATCTATGGCTCGTATTGCCGAAGAGTAAAACGAGCATAATACCATTGCATTTATATATGCATACCATAATAATTTATATTTCCGTAGCTTTCTAAAAAATCTTTTTTATTACATCATAATTCTTATTATTAACAATGAATAATTTGATAATATGTAGCGTCTGAATAAGTGAATAAACAAAATGGTAAAATACTGAATATAGTAATGTATTTAAATTCTTATGTTGGCAATGCTTATACATATAATAAAAATCTGGCATCTTTCCGAATCGTTCCTGGCAATTGAACCGCAGCCAACTTTAGCTTATTCCTGATTCGGCCATTTCTTTTGGAATTTGCAACTCGTGGAAGGTAGGTGTTCTTGTTTGAAAGCTGAAAAAAAAATTTAAAGTTTAAGTTTTTGAAATTAATTATACGTGATGATATATGCACCGGCCGTGCACCTCTCTGAAGCTTTCACCAAAAGCATTCAAACTGTGGATATACCATATCTGAATAAAAACTATATTATGAAAATTATATGATTTGTGTGTTTTGAAATAGTTCGTGAATTTTATTAATTAAACTTTAATTTTAGAGCCTAAATAAAGAAACAATTGCACATACACAATGTCTATTCTCAATGAATTATATTCGCGCGGATAGACCGATGATGTGACAAGTTATTTAAAAACAAATAACATTTACTTGAATTTATGTTACTAGGTCTATCTTCAACATGGGTGCCTACCGTTATATGCAGGAATTGTACAGGAAGAAGCAAAGTGATGTTATGCGTTACTTGCTTCGCATCCGCGTCTGGCAATACCGTCAATTAACAAAATTGCACCGTTCACCCAGACCCACTCGTCCCGATAAGGCTCGTCGTTTGGGATACAAAGCTAAGCAAGGATTTGTCATCTATAGAATCCGTGTACGTCGTGGTGGTCGCAAACGCCCAGTACCCAAGGGTTGTACTTATGGCAAACCCAAGAGTCATGGTGTCAACGAATTGAAACCATACCGTGGATTGCAATCTATTGCTGAGGTAAGCATAAATACGTTATCCATTTAATAAAAACCTTTGCTTTTAATCAAGGTTACCTACCCTAACCTTAAAATGTGTAACTAATTGTTTAATGATGCTAACATACCATATATAAGAAGAAACCATGTTGACTATTTATCCTTCCTTAGATGTCTGATTGTTCCTATTAAAACTAAAATATTTATTTTTCTTACTATGTGTTAAAACAGTTTCATTAAAAGTGTATATCTATATTTTTTCTATTTTAGGAGCGTGTTGGTCGTAGATTGGGAGGTTTACGTGTATTGAACTCTTACTGGGTTGCCCAAGATGCTTCTTATAAATACTTCGAAGTCATTTTGGTTGATATCCACCACAATGCCATCCGTCGTGATCCCAAGATCAACTGGATCTGCAAACATGTTCACAAACATCGTGAACTCCGTGGCTTGACATCTGCTGGCAAGAGCTCACGTGGTATTGGCAAGGGTTACAGATACTCTCAAACCATTGGTGGTTCTCGTCGTGCTGCCTGGAAACGCAAGAACCGTTTACACATGCACAGAAAACGTTAAGGTGTTAATCATTTTAATAGAGCTGAATAAAGTTATTTTACTAATTCTTAAAATTAAAGTTTTGTGTTTTGTTTTAAAAGAATAGTTTTACTTATAAATAAATATCTCATTTTTGGGATATCTAGATTTTAATGGACAGAGTAATAGCCTAAATTACAGAACATCAGTTTTTATAAACGCTTGACATTTTAGGCTGAAGAGACGAATTAAATAAAAAGAGTTGATTCTTTAGAGTTTTAAGCGTATTCAGTCAGACAATCTGAAATTCGGAGATAATCCGGTAGTGATGGAGAACTATTTCGATCGAAATTGAAATTTTTAAAGTCGTATAAAACTTATCTGTTTTAATATTCGCAATAGTCAGTAAGGTAATGAGTAAAAAGGTCCAAATATGAAAGAATTTGGAAGTTACAGCAACTTGAAATTTCATTCGATTCTAATTTCGATCAATATCGGTTTTCATCACATCGGAATGTCGGAAAATTCACAACGGTTTCATATAAGCTTATGCATTATGTTTACTAACGTTTTCTAAATTAATTATATGGAGAAATTTTTCAGCTCATATTCGCACATGTTTTGAGTAGCTTCTTTACGAAAATACAAGTCTACGCAGTATTTTAAAATGTTAAAGCTATTGCCTGTCATTAAAATAAATCTAAAAATTTTAAACTAAATTTCTTCGAGATGAAAAAAAATTTCGTAAAAAACGAAATTCTTTTTGTTTTAAATATACCATTTCAAACGTTTGGAAATGTTCTTTTTCAGTATAAGTCTGTTTTAACACTGTACAGGCACTTGAAAACCTGTATCAAAGAATATTTTGACTTTTGAGTTGTAACGCTGATAGTAACTTTAGTACAGCCAACCATATATCAAAATAATTTTGATTAATCTATTTTTACGGAAAACAAAAAAAAAACTTAAAATGTTTTCAAAAAATATTTTAAAGGTTTTCTCATCCAGAATTACAACAAAACGTTTTATTAAAACATTATCATTAAAATTTCGTGCTAATGGTGAACCTATAAATGTTTTAGAAATGGTGGAAGAAGAATTACCAGAACCAACTGAATCGCAAGTTTTGATTAAAGTTTTAATGGCTCCCATCAATCCTTCCGATATAAATATTATACAGGGTAATCTAAACAAGCCTCTTGTTCATTACATTCATGGTAAACCAAAGATTAATCCTAAAATGTTTCAGGACGCTATCCTTTGCAACCTTCAAAATTTCCAGCCACGGGTGGTAATGAGTTTGTAGGTGAAATAATCCAAATGGGTGAAAAGGTTGAAAATTATATTGTAAGTGACCATGTAGTGGCCTATGAATCGGGTTTGGGTACCTGGAGTAAATATTTGCTATTAAATGTCAAACAAGTATATGGTGTACCTTTTACTGTACCCTTACCAGAGGCGGCTACTTTAACTGTGAATCCCTGTACGGCATACCGTATGTTAATAGATTTTGTTACACTACAACCAGGCGATTGTGTTATACAAAATGGTGCAAATAGTGCTGTAGGTCAGGCTGTACATCAATTATGCAAGCATTGGGGTATAAAATCAGTGGGTATAGTACGCGACCGGAAAGATATAATTCATCTTAAACAGTATTTATTGGGACTGGGGGCTACAGAAATATTTACAGAAGAAGAATTGCTTAAAACTCAAGTATTCAAAACGGGTTGCTTGCCTAAACCCAAATTGGCTTTAAATTGCGTAGGCGGTGATAGTGCTAACAATATAGCCAAACTCTTGGAACATAAAGGCATAATGGTTACCTATGGCGGCATGTCCCTAAAACCTGTATCTATTAATACAGGCGCCTTGATATTTAAAAAGCATTCATTTCATGGCTTTTGGATTACCGATTGGGTAAAGAAAAATGCCAAAGACCCTGAACGTAATTCAATGTTACTTAATTTACTAGAATTAATGGCAAGTACAAATTTTAAAGCCCCCGTGCATAGTTTAATACCATTTGAAGAATACAAAAAATATGGTCAACAAGCCCTAACATTAGCCAATAAAACTAATAAGAAGTTTATATTTGATATGAAATAAAAACTTAAATTGTATGTAAATAAAACAAAAATTTATTTGAATCTATTTTTTTTAAGAACTGATACATTGATTTTTCTTTTTACTTGTATTAATCAAAACTTTAATTTTAGTTTTTGTTATGCATAAATGTAAAACAAACCAAAGACTACTAAAAGAAATTTATTCATAGAAGAAAAACCGCCACAAAATATAATATAAATCCATAAGAAAGTGTAGATTAATTAAACAAATTAAAAAGAAAATACTTAATTCAGTAAAAAATAAACAAAATGTTTAAATAGAGATTCTTAAAATAATTCTAAGTGATAAGCAATATTTGTATAATAATATATATGTTGTAAAGGATTTAAATTAAATGAAATATAACGCCTACATGTAGTTAAAGTGTCTTAAGCTTAAATCTTCTGATAAGCTGGTGAATCATAAAATTTGCGTTTTTTTAAAGTGGACTTAAGAGGTGTGGCTGCAACATTACAAAAACAATTATTAGAGTTAAAATAAAATATTATAGTTTTAAATTCTTTTACCATATAAAGAATATATAGCATCTTTGTTATTATGACTTAGGGTTCTAGCCAAAGTTGGGGCAATTTGATTGTTTTCTTTATCTTCACCCAACGATACAAATTGAGACCAATAGTCGAATGGTATTTTTAATAAATTCAACATGACCATATATTGTGTATAAACTTCAGTAAATATGGCGTGTTGATCTGGATCAGGTGAAGAATAGCCTACAATTGTGGGACCAAATACTCTGGCTATATTATCTAAAGGCATTAATACTTCACGGCATTCAGCAATACGTTGAAAATGCAAGACAAGAAAAGCTAATGTATCACGATTTGTTTGTGGCAAGGCATCAATAGCTTTATATAAATCTTTACGTATATCTTCTTCGGAAGGATTTTGTACAGCATTACAGAAATCTTTCCATAGATTAGTGGGTATCAAAGGCTCGCGTAAAGAACGCAAAAAGTCCTTAATGCAGCCGCATAAGACATGAATGTCAATATTGGTCAAAAATGGTACAGACTTTCCTCTTAGAAAACGTTCCTTCAAAGCTTTCACTTCACGTTCAGAACCTGAGACACGATAAATGCCTACTTCGGTTAAACCTCTAGATTCAATTTCATTGACACAGTGTACAATCAATGCTGGGATTAAAGGCGCCACAGAGGGAGCATAATCTGATATATTTCCCATAGGACCTTTAAATACAGGAGTGCCAGTAGAAGGCATACACATGAAAGTAAGGAAAGGGCGACAATCGGTATGACAGCGTACCGGACAGTCACGACAACGCAAGCCAACAGAACCAAAGCGTATTCTAAAAACATGTCATTAGTAAATAAATATTATTCCAATATTAATTTGAAATATTTATACTTACTTTTTTTGACATTGTATGCAAGTTTCAGCTCTTATAAATGTTTTACTAACGAAGTTATGTGGGCGTTTTAAAGTTCCTGCCGATTTCATATGCTGTTGTAATATGGGTGAATCATTATGGCCATTATTAGCTGGCGTTCGGGGTGTAGCTGTATTCTGTTTAAATGGTGACTTACGAGGAGTTGATGGGGGTAAATTGTCTACAGGTTCTATTTCATCTGAATTGTTTTCTTTATGTACCGTTACGGGTACGGTTTCTATAGTGGATTCTGCTCTTATCACACCATTACCATCTTGAGGTATGGTGACTTTAGTGGTGGCACATATACGCTCAAAGTCTGGATTATTGTCAATAACATGTTTCAGTGCACTGCTACGTCTACGTGAACGTCTAACTTGTGGTTGTGCTGCCAAAGGTGTATTGTTTCCACGAGAACTCTTACCATTTGGATTATTTACAAAAGATTTACGATTTTTATGTCTTGTACGTGTGTTATTAACATCTAAGAAATCATCTTCTGATTGGGTAATGGATAAATCTGACAGAAAACTACCTGTGGAATTAATATCATTACCATACTTTTCCTCGCCATGACGTTTTAGTGACTTCCTTTTTCTCGGTAAAGTATTTAAAAAGGCCAACTTGTCTTTGGTCTCATTTTTTAAATTGTTCTCATGTTGCAATAAATCGGCTACTGCAACTATTTTCTTTTCCATTTGATCACGTTCATGTTCAGCTTCCCGGCGAGCTTTACTCTCCATTTCCAGTAAACGGCGTGCGTGGAATAGTTTTGTTTCTAAATCGGCCATCGATTGTAACGAAGCATCTAATTCACGCTGTATGCGCTGGGCCTCCTGTGTTCGTGTTATGCATTCTAATTGCAATTTTTCCTGCAGTTGTAAAATTTTTAGAAATTCCTCTTCAGCTGAGCCATCTATTAAGACATGAACACAGCGTCTCAAATCATCGAAGGTGGCCAAAGTTGACAATATGCTATTGGTAGAAGTCATTATTTCTTAGAAGCGATGTGATATTTTCACACAATAACACTAAACACTTCAAAATATGTTACCATTTAGTTACTTTAAATTGAATTTGTGTTTTCAAAATTGTTTTTAAGAACTTTTAATATAAAATTCAGTATAGCGCGTGAGAATACAGTTTTTTAAAAATGCCGTTTGAAAAGGGAGAAAACAAAGCAGCTGCGTTGTTTTTGTTTTCAGTATGCAGGAAAATAGTGTTGTATTCTTTGGTATTATATATATAAACAGAGTTGTATTTTTATATTACTAACGCCCACTGAGCTGCATTTTAGAAGCTACTTTTGCTCTTTCAAATAATGTTTTTGTGAGTCAATTTGTGTTTTTATCTCTCCAAACTTAAAGAAAATTAATTAAAAAGTCTGGGTGCTCTGAGATATAATACGAATGCCCTGTAATTAAAGCAAAGAAAAAATTTCAACATTTCAATACACCAAAACGGGAACTGTGTATAAAAATTGATCATTTTTGTCAAAAACTTCAGACTAAAATACACATTTAATTTGCTAATAATAACCTTATTTCACTATACATACATAATTATGGCTTATTGATTCTAAGGTGTATTTTACATACCAGCTGAGCTGTCATGATTCCTCTTTCTTAAATCACGTAAAATTTCAAAAACAGATTAAATAAAAGGAAAATAATACAAAAAAGCAAAAAATACCCAAGTATGTAGAATTGCATGTAACTCATAAATTTGCCTTGGTACAAGTGTATAATTTATAAGATAATATGTAAGTTAAATAGCCTCTTGCTTTTATCACTTGGCTAAAAAAAAGTAGACAGAGAAACAAAAGCAAAAGATAAAAATTAGTCAAAATAACAGCAGTAATCAAAACTTGACAGGCAAAAGTGTGACACAAAAACATATGTAGAATTGCACGTACTTTATAAGTATGCCTTACCTTAGTGTATGTTGTGGTGAAATAACTAGCTATTCAAATTTAATGATCATTTCTCTCTAGCTTTGGTGAATTTATTAAAATATTTTTTCTTAATAACACTTCTTCTCCAGTGTTCGTGGCGTGAGTGTTGTTTTTTTTGGATTAACATTTGTTTAATTTTTATTATGTCATAATACTTTTTATTTATTGGTATTTTAGCAGAGGAATTTTGTAGAAATATGGCTCAAATTGCTAAAATCTTCGCCGGTCGTGCCCATAATATTTTGCAAGCTGCTGCCAAGCAACCCCAACTTGCCCTACGTTTCTATAGTGCTGCTGGTATGTAAATAAAGTTATTTTATTTTTTACTTTTTGTTATGGAATTTTTTTTCAATAACCAACATAACATAATGCCGGTAAATCTCCCCTTGACCACAGTAGTAATACTATATTGCATTGAAATATGTAAATGTGTATGCATTATAAGGAGTGTCTTTATAAAAGCAAAAGAAACGGCCGGCTCTGTATATTTATTTGTTTGCATTGCAATTTAAATTAACAGAGACTATACTTGTTCTAGACTTTTTTGTTAAACATTACGTAACATTAAAACTTCTAATAAGTTTTGTGTTATCTATCTATCTAAATTGTTAGAGACAAATATAATAATAATTATTAGTTTAATTAATTACGATAAGAAAGTCCTTTAGTAAGTTATCAAAAGTATGCACATCAACGAATTGACCCCATATTTATACATAATTAAGAATTAATGTTTGTCATTGGCTTAATTGACTTTCTTGTTGTTGTTCTCGTTAGTAGTACAGTGAAAAGAAATAACATTATACATTGGAATAAAACTTGGTAGCACTTTTTCAAACTAATACAAGATTTTAGCAGTGATTAAAACAACTTTATAGTAATACCTGCACAAACTTTTTTTCTATAAAAACCAAAGCAAATCAGTATTAAAAACAAAAGCGCTTAATAAATAGTAAAATAAATCCAATGGTAATAGTAAAATAAATCCAAATGTAAAGACAGTTTATTAGCTAAAATATTAAAGTTGTAGGTATACAGAAAAGAAAGTAAACAGAATATTAATGAAAAATAAAGACCTTATTAGCTACATATAAGTTTATATGCATATAAGATGTTAAACAAATAGTAACGTTTGTTTATTTCAGTCACTAACTTCGAGTTCATCAAGACCGAGTTGGCTGGTGAAAAGAAAAATGTTGCCGTCATTACTTTAAATCGTCCCAAAGCCTTGAATGCTTTGTGCAATGGTTTATTTACCGAACTTAATGCAACTTTGGATAAATATGAAAAGGACAACAACATTGCTGCCATTGTTATTACTGGTAGTGAGAAGGCATTTGCCGCCGGTGCCGATATTAAGGAAATGCAACCTAATACCTATGAAAATTGCATAATGGGTAACTTCTTAAGTGATTGGACACGCGTTGCTAAATGCCAAAAGCCCATTATTGCTGCTGTTAACGGTTATGCTTTGGGTGGAGGCTGCGAATTAGCCATGATGTGTGATATTATCTATGCTGGTGATAAAGCCAAATTTGGTCAACCTGAAATTGCTTTAGGTACCATTCCTGGCGCTGGTGGCACTCAACGTTTGACACGTGTTATTGGCAAATCCAAGGCCATGGAAATGTGTCTAACGGGCAACATGATTAACGCTGCTGAAGCCGAAAAAATGGGTTTAGTTAGCAAAGTGGTACCCGCTGATCAATTAGTTAATGAGGCTGTAAAATTAGGAGAAAAGATCGGTACCCACTCGCAATTGATTGTGCAGCTGTGCAAGGAAGCAGTAAATACTGCTTATGAAACCACTTTACAAGAAGGTTTAAAATTCGAAAGAAGAACTTTCCATGCTACTTTTGCTACTGTAAGTTTTTTTTTGTAGATTTTAAAGGACAATAAATAATTTTTTTATTTACTTTTTAGGCTGACCGTAAGGAAGGTATGACTGCTTTTGTTGAAAAACGTCCAGCTAAATTCAATAATAATTAAATACCTGCTTTTAAAGAAGTTTTTTTTTTTGACACTAAAGTTTTACTTTTTACTGCTTTTTTATTACCAGTAATGCATTTATAAATATTATTGTGAAAACAAGGTTTTCTTTTTTAAAATATCTTTATTTTTTAATAAAATATATGTACATATAAGCTCAAATTTTAAAAAGATTTTTTATATAGGATATAGTTTTAAATTTCTATAAAAAGTATTTGATTTAACATCTATACAAAACATAAAAAAATTTATAAATTAAATTTGGTAAAAGCTGTGAGTCTTACCACGCCTGCAAGTAAAATGTAGCAGTGCTTGTTCCCATTAAAAAAGGAACACAATAAGTGAAAGCGTGTAAATGGGCATAATTTTGTACTATTTTTTTATTTCAAAAATGTATACAAATCTAATATATAAAAATTAATGTACATTTTGATATCACCACTAACCGCGGAAACGGATAGATCGATTTCAGCCGAAATTCCAGGGTACGTTAGGGATAGTCTGTAGATTGTTTGTGTGAAGTTTGGGCGAAATCGGCCCATTGGTTCCGGAGATAAGGCATTTAGATTTTCCTATATTCCCATACAAATTCAATATAAAATGTTTTCATATTATGCCTAACTGATATCTTGAGAGCTGTTAAAGCTAAATTTTCTAAATTTAGAAAAAGGAAATTCATCAATCAGAAAGTAGGTGTGGCCGCCCATACAAGTTAAATATTAATTTCTTTATATCTTGAGAAGTTTTAAAGCTGAAGCTTCTGAGTTTGGTGTAATTGATTTCGTAGTCATTAAAAATCATTAGTCGAAAATATTACAAATAGTAGCGGTAGGTGTAGAGAAGCACGCCCGGTTTAGTCTAGTAATATATAAAATTGTAAATTTTTCTTATCAGTAAACCAGTTATATTATGCATCATAAAAAGAAGCATCGCCACTAATTTCTGAATAAAACCGAAACAGTTGGAAATGTAAAATTGCGTTTACTTACTTGAAGTTTTATTCCTTTATTTTATTCATCGAAGTCTTGTTCTAAAGTTATGATATAGTGGTTAGAGCGCTCGCACAAAAACTCAAAGGTCCCAGGTTCGAATCCCAGAAGAGGTGAAAAATGAAAAAGTTAGTCGCCGTGGTCTAGAGGTTAGTGTGTTGGCTTACTAAGACTAAGACCCTGGGTTCGACTCCAGGCTCCGACATCTTCAAAAAAAGAAATATGAAAAAAAAAAATCTCTTTCGGCGACTACCTCTCAGCAGTCTTCTGGCAAAAGCTCTGAGAGTAATTAATTGCCATGAACAAGCTTCTCAAGTCTGTCGTTCGGAGTCGACATTAAACTGTAGGTCCCGGTACTCATGGATAAAAATTGACACACACAACATGAGTGCTGCGAGAAGCTAGGCCGTAATCCTGACACAGGGTTGTAAAGGCCAGTTATGTATGTATGTATGTAATTTAAAAATAAGAAAATCAAGTTTATAAATTTTTAGCGATAGAGTTTCAGCTTAGGAGAGCTACAGAATAAGGCCTCAGGCCATACAATTTTACTTAAAGGCTTAAAAATTGTTCGTTTTTGCAGACCAAAGGTAAGAAAAGAATAAAATAAAAACTCTAAATTTTTGGTTTAAAATTATTGGTTTTTATATACATACATATTTCCCTTATTTTCTTTTAATGCTATCCTTTAAACACGTTTGTATTTTAAGCTACATCAGAACTTTTATAAGCTTGTTTAAGCAAAGAGAGATTTAAGAAAAAGTTTTTAAAGCTTTCTCCTTACTACTACAACATGTGTGTTTTCTTTTAACTTTTCATGAACAAAAATAGATTCAGTTTGATTTGGGTTTTGTTGTGATAACACAAGCGCGCTTTTGGAAATACGTATATAAAAGAATAAACATTTCCTAAAAAAAAAGAAAATATTAAATAACACAATAACAAGAAAAACAAATACAAATTAAAAAAAAAGAAAAGAATAATAAATAAAATTATTATTTGCTAATATGTAAAAAGAAAGTTAAAAAATAATTTTATAAATAAAAATAAAAGTATTTTGTCGTATAAAAAATATATTAAAGAAACGTATACGCCACTCTGTACCATTAAACATATACACGCAGAAGAGAGCTTCATACATATGCATACATCTTACATAAACATATAACTGTATATGCAAGTGGAGTATAAAATCTCTACAGTATAGTATACAAACACACAAATACTGACAAATAAATACTTTTAACAGGGAGATATTTATTTTACACTATATATACGAGTATAAAAAAGAGAACAAAAGGCAAAGAAATAAAACAAAGGACAAGTGTAGAGCAAAAACTAAATATTTAGTTGAGGGAGCAAGAGAGAGCGAGTGAAAAAGAAAACGAAAAATAAAGAAAAGTCTCAGAATTTATTGTATTATATCAAGAAACTCAAGGAATTTCTTAAAAAAATACAAAAATATGAAAAATTAATAAAAAATTCTAATAAAGAGAGTGTTTAAATGTTTACTGTTTAATCATTATATCACAGCTAATTTGTATGTGTAATTTTTAAAGTACACATAAAGTATATATCTACGTTAAAAATCAATACCATACCTAAGAAGAAGAGAAATCTTTAATTTTATTTTTTTTTATAAACATTTGCTAACAAAGTATTTTATTTTAACAACAACAACAACAACCTCTAACAGAAAAACACAAAAAATGGATATTTTAAATCAAATATTAAATATGAATGCTGGCGGGGCATATGGTGGTGGTAAGGCTGGTGGTGCCTTTGATCCCCTCGCTTTTGCCATGAAACCACAAGTTGTGATACGAGCCTTGTGTTGGGTAAGTTTTGAGGGTCATATTTAAGTATGAGCTCAACAAATCTATGCTTCTATATGTATGTATGTGTATATAAGTACATGTATATATATTTTGCAACCTTAAATAAGAAAATCAAGGAAACATTTTGTAAAATTTTTATATTAATGTTAATTTTTTGCACTTTTGTGCAATTTATATATGCATATACATACATATACAACATATAAATTTTATTAATTTCTGCTCTTGTGACATTTAACCTTTAATTGTTTAATTGAAATTCTCGTAGGCTCATATAACATGTTAATATTATTGTTGTACTTGCTATATTTACATATTATTGTCTTGTTCTTATTAATTTTTTCTTCTCAATTTTGTTGTTGCTGATGTAAACTTGACACCTTGTTGTATACAATGGCCTACAATTTTTTTTTGCATTCCACATACATACATACATACGTATGAAACTAGAGATTTAATACGTAAATCTTACTCACAACTAAAATGGAAATATTTCTTTTGCTTACATTTATACTGTATTACATTTATATATGTGTGAGCGTGTGTTTTTAAATATCACTGTAAAAAAAAAAAATTCATAGACTCTTGTATTGATTTTGTTTGATTTTTACTCTTATTTTCTGATTTTTTTAACGTGATTTTTTAATTTTACTTTGGTTTTTATTTTCTATATACAAGGCCTATAATGATGATACATACAATGTACATTTATACATACATATGTATAGTAGTTTTATGACGACATATAGAGACGTGTTATAGTATTCTTTTCCTTTAGGAAAATTCTAATAAACTGCTTGCTTATTTTAAAGATTGAACTGAAACCAATGGGTAATACCAGTTTATCACTGAGGGTGCAATGTTTCCATTTCAAAACAAATTTTTAATTAATTATAAAAAACTTTACACGTTTCGAATTAATTTAAAATTTGTATGTTTTTGTGTTTTCAAAATCCTTTGTATAGTTTTGTAAATAATTTTTTTAATTAAAATTTTAGAACAGAAATTAGTTTAGTTTAGTTTTAGTTTTAGTTTTATTTATTCACAAAGTAATATATAAGCCAATCAGGCCAATTAAACTATATTACAAGATAACAAATAGCCCTCAGTTCACAATCAGTAGATTCATATACTTAATATAAAAATATAATAATGATAGAAAACAATTCATTGGAAAATATAAATATGACTAGAACAAATATTAATGCAATAAAAGAATAATAATAAAAGAATAAAATATCCGAAGTCCATTTAGCGCCCAAGCAAACAGAAAAAAAGAAAAGCTAAAAAAGCAGGAGTTTAGCAAAACTCACTCTAGACAATCCCATCACACACTCACTAGCCAAAGACGAAAAAGGGTAACATGAACATGATCCGACAAACACACATTGATTATTAATAGTGGTATCAAGTCCTGTTAAAGTGAGAAATCAATTTGAGACGAAAAGCATTGTTCGAGTGAGAAAAAAGCCTAAGTTCCAGCGGTAAACGGTTTCAATTTCGCGCAATTCTCACAGTAAAAGAATTTTCAAATAGAGAATTATTTATCAGGGGAATTACAATCTGAGTGTTCCTGGATGAATGAGAAAAATAGAACTTTGAATAACTCTATTTTTAATAACTCTATAGAAAAAATACAAATTGCGTAATTCAGTATAGGCATTAAATGAGCATCCTAGAAAACGTTGAACAAACCCAGATACGTGTTCACGTCTTCGAACCCCATAGACATAACGCACAATCATATTAACTGTACGACGCAGGGTAGCTAAAGCACCCGCATTAGACCCAGAAAAAACTTCAAGTCCGTACAAAATTTGTGGCATCAAAAGAGCATGTGCTAGTCTCGATTTAACCTGTGGTGGTAGGTATAGATTCGCAGAATAAAACCGTCTAATCAATCCTAATCCTACTAATATGCGCAATATGTCTAATAAAGCTTAAACGACTATCCAAAAAAATACCCAGACACTTCATGCTGTCGACAAATTCCACTTTAGATGTACCAATGTTTATATCAAGAGAAGACAAGAGTGAATCAGAAATGCCAAAGGTAAGCGCTCTAGTTTTCGACATATTTACTGATAGATTAGATTAGAAATTAGTCATTAGTTGAGTAAAAATTTCTACCAAAATATATGTATAAGTAATTTTATTTATTTCCCTAAAAGTTCCCATACAAAAAAAAAAATCAAAAACAATATGTCCTGGGGGTAAATACAATTCTAAATGAATACAAGAATCATAGTCTAACAATAAAAAGAAACACACGCTTAACCCTAATTAGCCTTAAGAACAACCAATTATAAAACTAATGGAAACAAATTATATGTGATTATTATTATTATACTCTGTGATATGTACCCTAGTGTGCTGCTGGTGGTTCTGTTCATTTTAAATTAAAACATAATAAAAACCGCAGGTGTCTTGTTCAAATAAAATACGATTATTTTTTTAAATTCTTTTAAGTAAAAAAAAATAAAAAAACAAGAACCCTCATACGAGGTCTGTGCTATAGAAAAGGTGAATTGTGATTCGCTCAAAAAATATTTTCTTATTCAAAAATTTCAATTTAATAGAATTTAATTTGTGTCAGCGACTTTTCCAATGTATATTTACATGTTAAGGAACAGGAAAAAGTTACATGGAGCCAATTTTGGGAAATACAATGACTGAGCTATGATTATGGTATACTTTTCAGCAGGGACCGTAACGGCTAAAAGTTATATCCAAAAACTTATTTTTTATGGTTATTTTGAGAGTTTTTTTTTAAAGTTCAGCAGAAAAAGTTTTTTTTTTTCAACGAAAAAGAAAAAGTTAAAAAGAGAGTCTCAAAAAGAGAGTTTTATTTTTTCATCATAAAATAAAACTCATTTTGTGAGTTTTATTTTTCATATTGTGAGTTTTATTTTTCCGTCATAAAAGAAAACTTATTTTTGAGTTTAATTTTTCAGTCAGAAAGATTTTCTTACACCTAATCCTAATTTTACACATTATCCTCTGTAAATTATTACAAATATTGTTTCTATCATATTTTGATCCTTGCAGAAAGTTGTAGGAGACGCAGTCATCGCACCCGCTTTCATCCTCCTCGTCAAATATTTTTAACATATTTAGTAAGTTTCGGCAATTATCGGTTATAATTGTGTAAATTTGCCTTTTATTAACATTAAATCACCTTAAAACCCGATTAACTTGAGATTTTAGGTATTCAGCTATAAAAAACAATAAAATAAAGATACCACAAGCAACGGGAATAGATTAAAAATAAAATCTGTATTAAAAAATAAAATCTGTATTGTAGTCGCCGTTGTCTAGTGGTTAGTGTGTTGGCTTACTAAGGCGATAGCGTTGGGTTCAAATCTCAACTCTGACATCTTGAAAAAAAAAAGAAATATGTAAAAATTATTTTTTTCGGCGACTACCTCTCAGCAGTCTTCTGGCAAAACTTTAAACTGTAGGTCCCGGTACTCATTGATAAAAATTAACACGCACAACATGAGTGCTGTGAGAAGCTAGGCCGTAACTCTGAAACAGGGTGGTGATGGCCAGTTATGTATGTATATAATGTTACTTTGAGGTTTATACAAATCATCAGACGAAAAATGGGCGCAATTATGTCGGTGGGAGTGGCACCTCCCATATAAATCAATTTTTTTGTTTTATCTAGAGAAAAGTAATAGGAAAATATAACACCAGAACAATTGATAGAGTTATATCCGCAGAATGTCACATTTTTAATATAAAAACTTAAACATATACCAGTCTAGCAGTCCGGACTGGGTACTTCTAGTATTTTTTTTAAATAAAGTTTTGTGTAACATTAAAAAATTGCAGTAATCCGTAACATATAAATTTTGTAATCTGTTGTAATTTTTATTTTACATATTTACTTAACTGAAAAATCTACGAAAAAATAAAATAGTTTGGATTAATTTTTTAAAATTTTAGTCGCATATATCGATTAATTTTTAAAACATTTTTTTATACACAAAATATGTTACTGATAAATATGTTTTGCTTGCCTGTAAAGCTTTTAAATATTAATTTATCTTATAGATACTCGTATAACATTGAAATCTATATTAAGAATAGTAATATTTTGTAAATAAATGATTAGGATTCTGTTTACAGGGCCCTTTGTTAAAGGACTTTTAGAAAGTCCTTGAAAATCCCCACACACGTGTCAAAAATGTACTCTACTTTTTTTAAAACGTCATAAAGTAGTAATAAAACATAAAAAGTAATGGAAAAATATTTAGCAAAAAAAAAAAATTAATATAAAACGTGATGTAGAACAAAACAAAACATACTCATTCATGCTTATACACACTTTAACCATTAAATGGCTATAAAAAATGGATAAATGCAGAAAAAAATATAAACTCACTAGAAATACATTTAGAAAAATCTAATATGGAAGGGTATAATGTTTCTTAAGCTGTCTGCCTACATGCCAATAGTCAGTACGTGCTATATGTTATAAAGAAAGAAATAAAAAAAGACATTTTCTTGGTAGTAAAACCTTTTAAAAAGAATAATTGATAGAAATGTTTAAGTGTTTTTTAGTTGTATTTCCATTAACTTTTTGTTGTGGTTGTTATACGAGTATGTACAACAAAACAAAAAACCTTTTAGAATACTATATATGTGTGTTTTTATTTTTGAGATTTTTATTGACAAAAATACTTAGTTGCCCTATATGTATACTTAAATTGTATTTATACATAGTAGAGTTGTATTATGTAAATGGATTTTTTATATAGAAATTTGAATTTGTAATCTTTTTAAAATAAAGGACAATTATTAGAAATGTATAAAAGTATAATAAGCGAAATAATCTTAAAAAGGGTAGTATGTATGGGCAATTTCAAAAATTTTCAACTTTTGTTGAAACTGAGTTCAGATGCTTATTATTTCTCCAGTTTTTCGAATTGACCAAAACGGTCAAAAGGGAATGGTAGGCCACACTAGAAAACTGGGAAATTCAAAATTTCAGACCATCAGTTCTTTATCTCTAAAAGTTATGGGCACTCAAATATTGAAAAACTCAAAAACAGGCTTGAAATTTACAAGAGTTTTTTCATATTTCATCACTTTTCTACTTTTAGTTTCAAACTTCCGATGCTCACTGATATAAAATAAAGTCACTAGACTTAGTAGATATTTACACTATAAAAGCTATGCCAATACTACTATTTGGGAAAAAGTTGTACAGCGGTTCATTTTTGAAACCAAAATTTTCCGATTTTTCAATTTTCCCAGTTTTTTCTATAGCGTTTTTGCGCCGTTCAAGAAAATTGCATTTCGTCAACAGTATTTAAAAGATGGTATAATTTGCTAAAATTTGCACCATATCACGTCGATGTCAGGCTGCTAGTTGCTGAGAACGATGACCTCAAACTTTTATAGAATTGGCGTAAATTTTTCAAAAATGACAGTTTTTCGCGCCTGACATTTGCAATCTTATTTAAAACTTGTTTATGTATTGCGTGATCTAAACTTCTTATTAAATGGCACCTCAACGTCAAGAAGGCGTTAAAATATTTTGAAACGCAAAAATTTTATAAAGAAAATAAAAATTTTGCGAAATTTTATGATTATGTTTCGCGTTTTTTTTAATTAATCCGTGGTTTAAAATCAATGTAAAGTATTGGAAATGAAGTGCGGCGGTGAACTAAAGATCATATATAAATACGGTTGAATTCGGTCGGTGAAACATTCACATTTTTGCAAAAATTCACCTTTTTTAATGTTAAGGAATTTTAATTATAATTGATATTTTTTATGTATTTTATCAGTGCATTGATGAATTTTGACTGCACTGATGAATTTGAAATGAGTTTCATGCATCCATAAAACATTTATTAAAATAAACCAATAAATTTAACTTTAAATTTCTTTTAAAGAGATTTTAACTTAAAACCTCCATAACTTTCGCGCCGTTTGCAATAAATGATTAACCCCAACTGTTTTGGTATGCTAAAATATCACCCTTCACGTGACCAAAGCGTCATTCGTGTCATCCAAAAAAAAAATTTCGAAAAAAAAAAAATATCAAAATGTCGAAAATTTTTGAAATTGCCCGTATACATTTTTATCAAAAATATATGTATTCTTTTATACGAGTAGGTTACATACGTATTGTATATATATTTGTATAAGAACGAGAATAATAAAGAAAGATTGAAGTAAAGAAGGAGGAAAAAAAATGTAGTACACACACGTACGAGGAAGTTGTAAAAAACCTAAAAGTAAAGGTGAACTCAGAACAAGCAAATTTCGCTGTTCATTCCATATCCAAGATAATGTCCGGATCAACACTTTTGTTTATAGGAAAAGGTGGACAGAAGTTGATATTCTGTAGTGCAATATAGAGTTCCCTAAAGGAAGATGCCAAAGTGGAGGACCTCAAACCCGATATATTATTAGAGAAACAGAACCTTGATTCTCTTTTTACAGTAGAAGAAATATACATACGTGTTAACTTTACCTCAAAAAACAGGCGTGATCTGAGAGTGCCTGTACAGCAATCTTTCCTGGGACTGACAGTTCGAAAACGTGGTCTAAGGAACGGTAGTCATCATGTGCGTATGCCGTTTGACTGTTGTTTTGGCACCTTCGCTGATTTAATTGGACAATTTAATCCGATGTACGTTATTGGGACATTAAGAATTACAGTCATTTTGTGCGTATGCCATTTGATTGTTGTTCTGACACGCCTTCGATTTATTAGACGGTCGTACTTGACGGACTTTAATTTAGCCGGCCCTTAGGCATATAATTAATTTCATTTTTTTATTTTCTTTAACTTAAGTTCTATAATAGTTTAGTAGATAGAACTATTTTATTAATTTATATAAAAAAAAAAAAACTTCAACGAAGTGTTTTTTTTATGCAACCATTAGACACCGCTGAACTACCCCAGCAACCAGCGTAAACATGTCATTACATTGGCATTAAACATTCATTTCGTTAGTTGTGGATAGAGCGAGAATACCTTTAGGTATAACAAACTGTAGAGTACAACATCGTGAGATGGTTAAACTCTGCCTCATATGCTTTGAAAGCTGTTATGTGCAGTAGGAATGCAACCACAAGTAGTACGAAATGTTGTATCCATATTGTAAATGGAATAGTCCAGTAGAACATTTGTCGGGTTGAAGAAGCTATAGTCCGAAAAATAAAAAGCCGCAATGAATATTCTCCAATTGTAAATGCATAGTGGAGGAGTTGCGGACCCTTTATTACATAAGATCGTTTTATAGCAAGATGCGTGTATTGTGCTTATAAGCGATCATTACTCATAGAGAATAAATGGGGAATGGCTCGATGATTGCTCTAAAACCACTACAATTTGGGGTGAAAAATAGAATTTTGAACAGCGAAAAAGGAAATATATTTGAATGGGTTAAACTGAATGACTTTTTCCACATAAATTGTTACCTTACTCCAGGTAACAATATGGAAGAATTTAAAGTACTCGTAAATGTTTTTTTCGAAAATTCTGTGAAACGAAACTTCTTCATCACACAAAAAAGAAAAAAGAACGTATTAAATTTGTTTAAAAAACAAAGAGGTTTTTTAAATTTTTCGCTTATTTTTTCATCCTTAAATCATATTCTGGTACAGCTTAAAATTTTTTGTTGTCAGCGCATTTGTAGAGTTTTTCTGGCAAAAAATAGAACAAAATTGTTGGCTGAGGCATTATGACGTTGCTTTTGTTAAAAAAAAAATTAATTACAGTCGAAGATAAGTAACCATATATTATATTATGATGAAAAACCAGCAATTTTGTTTTGTGTTGTCACTCTCTATGTACGAGAACTGCGTCATTCTTTGTTAAAGAAATCAATAGGGAAAAACTTAAAAATTTATCGTTATTAATTTGCATTTTATATTTTGCGTTTGCTTGTCTCTTTACCATGATTCCTCATGAGTGAAGCGAATAAACTAAAAAGCAAATACTAATTGATGTCACATTGCTGTTTTGCTCATTATGAAATTATTGAGTAATATTTTTCGTTGACACACATTTTTTGTCTAAAATATTTGAATAAATAGCATTAATTGAGCCAACCGAATAGGATAGATGGGCATTTTTCAGTACCAGTACTTTTTCAGTATTTTCTTTCTTTACCGATTAGTGGAAAAAAATCAGTATTCAGTAAATTTTACTGTTTACTGAAAAGAGAAATCAGTATTCAGTAAAAAGTACTGATTTGTGTAAAAAAATTCAGTAATAATTAAATGACTGATTAAAAAAGTAAAAACACACAAAAAAGCAATTTTTCTCAAAATGCAGTTTTTTAGTTATGCCACTATTCATGTCAGTGAGCAATGCGTACATATCATTTTTAAAACACAAAGTATCTACTATCAGTCAAATTTAAAAAATTTTTTGTTGGGAAGCTCCTCAAGTCTATCGTTCGGGGTCGACATTAAACTGTAGGTCCCGGTACTCATGGATACAAATTTTCACACACAACATGAGTGTTGCGAGAAGCTAGGCCGTGATTCTGACACAGGGTTGTAAAGGCCAGTTATGTATGTAATCATTAAGAATTAGTGTACTAAATTTCCAGTACCACAAAATTTTTTATATTTAATGCATAATGCATAAAATGGTTTTATTTAGTGTTTAATTATTTCAATCTGCATTTAGTGGTGGCTCGAATATTGCTGCATTAAAACTAACTCGTTTAGTGGTAGTGGAAGCGATACTGCATTATAAATTCAATGCCATAAACCCAACTCTGAGTAGACTATTACTTTTTCATGATTTTTCTTTTAAGTGCATGATTTCTTTTGTTTAAGATTTCTTATAAATTGTTATATTTTTAAAATATTGGTGAAAACTTACTACCAAAAAATGCTAGAATTTAAAGAATTCTCTTAATTAGATGAAATTTTATTTACATTCGACAATGAAAACTGAAATGTAAAAATGTCATACTTTGTAAATATACATATAGCTTAAGAAATGTATTCTCAAGCTTTTTCAACTTTTCATTAACATTTAATTATTTATAATTTGCATTTTAATTAACACAAAGAATACAGTATGAAATCTTTGGAATATTAAAAAAAAAGAAAAACTTATCTTAATGCATTAACATAAATACACTTAAATTATCATCATTTTACTTTCTTATATTATGATTCATCACATTATTAACATTTCAATGAAGGTATTTCTTATAACATCTTTTAATTTAACTAAGTGTGTAAATATTTGCACATACGAGTATATGTATGACTACCATAACGTATGAGTATTTTTATTCTTTAACAAAATTACGCCATTACTTATACTCTAGAGTGACCTTTAAATAATACCCACCATTTATACACAATGACTGAGATGTATGTACATATGTGTGTGCAAACATAAAGAAAACTAAAGAGCAAAAAAAAAAGGAAGGAAAGGTTATCTTGTCTTCGAAATAAGTATATGAGATTTTTTGTTTTTGTTTTCCGATTGTTTTTTTTTTGTTTATTTGCTATGTTACGTTTATGTTATTTTAAATGGGTCAAATCATAAACATTTCATTAGTATCCAAGGCCAACAATGACCTTCAAGTATGGAAACGTCAACAAAGAAAAAAATTAATCTTTATTAAATCAAAACTCGTTGTATATACAAACACACAAACATATACATATATGCATGTGTATTTATTTCTCTTTTAATTTTTCACACCTGTTTGCATTGTTGTTTTTCTTGTTATCAGGGTTGTCAGAATTATTATGAATTTTTTCGCCAAATTGAAAGTAAGACAGTAAAACGACAAAATTATTAATTTAGTTTTATTTTAGGATTATGACAATAAAATAAATATTTTCTTAATTGTTAAAAATATGTTTTGTATGTATTTCGATATGTGTATTCGTATCAGGGCAAAACTGGTCAAAGTTAATCGACAACCATGGTTTAATGATGGTTTAAAAAATCTTATAAAAACTTGCGACGACTCCTACAATAAGTGGAAGAGATTCAGAACTGAAGACCTAAGGAGATTAGATAAATCTTAAGGATGTTAATAAACATATCAAACTAGCCAAAATAATATCTGTAAATGGTATGTTGGTGTAAATTTACTGAACAATCAGTTTGTTTAACTTAATGTTCAATCAACAGTCAATAATGTATATGAGGACCTTTGTTATGTTTCGATAAAAAATCCCTTTAGGTTTTATTGTGTTAATTATCTTGAAGTTCTGGAAAGGATGTCGCAGATAAAATCGAATGTAATTGAGTTGAACAATTTGAACCCTAAGTGTTTTACAGCGTTAAAATCAAAATTACTGTCATATTACACATATTTATTTAACTCAATGGAAAATGATTAGGATTACTCCTATTCCTAAAAATGATAATGATTCAAGCCTATTGCAATACTGCCCTTCTTATCTGAAGTTATGAAGAGCATTATGGCTAAGCAGATAAATCATTACTGAGAGACAGAGTGGGCAAACAAACAAAACATTTCGCAAACGTTACCACAGAGTCATAAACTTTTCAAATTTTTTTAATGGTATTGTACATGAGCAAAACCAAAACAAATATTTTCTAAATGAGAAAGAGCGCAAATGAAACAAATAGCTTTTCGATCTTGTGCTTGCTTTGTTATTCCGTTATATTCGTATAATTTGCTCTTTTTCTTTTCTTCTTTTCTTTTTCTTCTCATTCTTTTTGTGTTGTACCTACGCACATTTGAGTTAGTGTATTTGTAGTGCTCAAAACAAAAACAATATACAAAATTAAATGGGACAATCGTTCTCACTGTTTCTGTTTTGTTTTTGTCTTATTCATTGTAAAGAACAAAACAAAATGAAATAAAACATTCAGTTTTGTTTATTTTCCTACTCTGCTGAGAGAAGAACAATTTCTTTTCCACTTGGCAATCAGGATTTATCAGATCTAAGAGCTGTACTACGGCTCTGTTGGCTGTATGTAAGTGAGGATCTAAGATTGAAATTAGATTAAAATTTTACAGTTTTTCTAGTTCTATTAGATCATAGTAAAGCTTTTGACTCAGTTGTACATGAGGTATTACTAAGCAAGCTTAAAAGATTATATGCTGAAGACTCGAGTGCGAGCCCCAGGAAAAGTGATAATTTTTTTAAATTTTTTTGTTTCGTCAGAAACGCTTTAATTGCAATGAATTTTTTGGTAATCAAAGGAGAAATATTTTCCGAGAAGAAATAGTACACTAGCCAAACTGGACATATGTTTTCGACTCCAACTATGGTAGTCTCATCAGAGTTATTTGTGTCCTGTGCATATTCAAGACTAAACACCAACTATTTAACACATACTTTTCTAGAAATCACGTACACATAGCATCTCCCATGGTAGTTCCGATAGAATAATGAAACGACGACACATTGCGCCGATGCTCCAACGAATCGATAGAGTTGGATACTTTACCTTCTCTGACCTCACCTCTCACCTTCGCCCTTTCCTGTATACAGTCGAGAAGCCCCAATATAGACTTTGAAGCACCAGGCTCATACTAGGTCGGATAAATGTCTTGTAAATATTGAGAAGGTCACATGGGGTGAAGTATTTCTTGCACCATTTTAAGAAACCACTTGAATGCTCCTTCCACATTCGAAATATGTGATCATTCCAACAGACATCACAATTAATTCTCATGCCTAAAACATCAAGAGCGTCCGCCTCGTAGATATTTACATTATCCACAGTCACAGATGGCAAGATTGCATTATCAGCACCACGCCTATGCGTGATAAAAAAGAACACTGCTTCAGCAGCAGTGCTGGTATACCATCCCATTATTAATTTTATATAAATATATATTATATATGTATGTGCATAATTCATTATAAGTTGAAGAAAATGTGTTTGCTTTTTACAACCATACTGGAAAATAAATTTTTTTTGTGTGTTATTTTTGCTATAAAATTAAGAAATTTCAGTTGTTCTAAATGACAATAAAATTTGTTTAAATAGATATTTTATGGCAAAAATTAAAAAATAAAATTAATTGCAATAATTTTGCATTCTACATTTACAGAAAAAAAAAGTTTTTTATATATTCTTTTAATGATTTCTCCAAACGTTTTTTTCTGTCTAATCAAAGTTATTAATTAATAACAACTACTTTCTTAATAAACCATGTCTTTATGGATATATTAAAAAATGTACGTTCAAAACTTTCGTTCGTGTACAGTCTTTACATCTCATTTTATTTACTCTATTCATTTGATAAGAAAAGTTATATATTAAGTTTCAAATAAAAAAAAATATCGTATAACTTTGCTAAGAATGTCATTTAAGTTTTTAACAAAGTACTTTATGAACATTAAAAAGTTTTTAAACTAAGTAAAATATTATGCTAAAAGTATATAAATTTTACCCTGACCTTTCTAAGCGAGTACACAGAAAAAAAATTAATTGGCTGTTGCGACAAAAATGTTTTTGCAGTTGAGCGATTTTTCTTCTTGTCCCAAATTGAAGGGACATAAGGAGTTGATTTAAATAATATTTGTTTACCACAACACGTTTCATCGAATGAACTGCACTTATCACAACAGCAAAATTGCTGTTGACAAAAATCAATAGCAAAATTATTTTCGATTTTCATTGAATTAAATGTATGTGTAAAAACACGTTTCAACGATAATTTATTAAAATCAAACGTTTATATTTTAGACCAGACTAAACTCGAGTAGTCGCCGTGGTCTAGTTGTTAGTGTGTTTGCTTACTAAGAAAATAGTCACGGGTTCAAACCTCAGCTCTGATATAAAAAAAAATATAAAAAAAATATTTCTTTCAGCGATTAGCATTCTTCTGACAAAAGCTCTGATTGATATGAACAAGCTTCTCAAGTCTGTCGTTCGGAGTCTATCTTAAACTGTAGGTCCGGGACTCATGGTTATAAATTAATACACACATAACACGAGTGCTGCGAGCAGCTAGGCCGTAATCCTGAAACAGGATTGTAATGACCAATTATGTATGTATGTTATGTATATACCCTCAACCTGGAGTGCTTCGCTACACCTATCATCACCGTTTGTCTACACTTTTCGACTAATGATTTTTAGTAACTGCGAAGTAATTCCGACAAAATTCAGAAACTTTAATTTCATACTTCTCAAGATATAAAAAAATCAATATTTAACTTGTATGGGAAGTACCACTTATCCAATTCCGCTTACTTTCTGACTGATGATTTTCATTGATCGTGAAGTCGTACAGACCAAATTTAGAAACTTTAGCTTTAAACGTTAGCAAGATATAAAAAATCTGTATTTAGTTTGAATGGAAGGTACCATGTCCACTTGTCTGATTATGCTCAACCGTTCTCAAGATACCAGTACCTTAAAGTTTTGTATGGGAGGTACCACACCCAGGTCCAATTTTGAAAAAAAGCACATCCTACTGCACGGTGGTTAAAACAATGTTTGTTTCAAATTTCAATAAAATCGGTCCAATTGTGTAGGAGTGATTTACCCAGAATTAGGTATGTGCATATGTACGAGTACATACGGATTACAAGCAAAATGTTATCTACGCGAATGCGGATTGTTGTTGTGTAATTTATCGTTTGCAGTCAGCAGTGAATTTTTTCGTGTTGTTTGAGCGGTGAGTGTTTAGTTTGGGCAACCACTGCAATGTATTAGAAATTTTTGGAAATAATATCGTTAAATTAAAAATATTTGATTTATTAAAGGCATGAGCTATAAATGACGAAACAGTTTTAAAATTAGCAGAAAGGAGTTTAAAACTTTCGAATTAAAAAGTCAATCTACATATCAAATATATTTGAGTGATTAAGATCCCCAAATTTTTTTTTTATTGAAACCAATATTCAGGGGTAAACCTCTACTAAATGCTGTGCATTGTATTGGAATTTTCGTAGAAAGGACAGTACATTATGACAAGAGAACATATATTTTGTTTCCTTATATTATAAAACGCCTTAGGAATGAGACAAATTGCTGTGAATTGATCATTCAAAGACCAGTGTTATTCTATCACCCTTGAATGATCAACAGCAATTGCCCCAACGTTGCATGTTGATTGCGGTGACTGCCTTCGCTAAGTAGGTTCTGCTGTAGGTTCTGCTACTTCCCAATAAGGAAGCTTTTCTCCTGATTATTAGTTTTTCGTTGTCAAAGGTTAAGGCGGAATAGAGTGGGACGTCGAGGAGCGGTTACTTTGTAGATGATCTTCTTGGAGGGGGAGGGACCTCTTATTTTTAAATTATTTTGGAAAGACCGCGAACTAACATTTTCATTTTTCACCTTTGCTGGGATTCCAACCTGGGCCGTTTGAGTTTTTGTACTAGCGCTCTAGCCACTATACCACGCAACCCCTATGTTACTGTATTGAACAAATTAAAAGTTTTTCTTCACTTTGTAGACAGTCCTTTCAAATAATGGTATGAATTCATATACATATAGAGCAAATATATGTGATATATATCTTATTATTATTACTTAGGCCATTTAAAGCCAACTATTATATTCAATTTTCTAATTTTTTTTGTAAATTTGAAATAAATATTTGTGCAAAGTATTTGGGACAAAGTCTACTTGATTTGGTAAAACATTTTTTTGATATTGCCGAAAAGTATTTGAGACAAAAACAATTGCAATTGTTATACACTTTTTGCTTTTGCCTAATTGTATTTGGGACAAAGAGCATTTTATTTGCTAAAACTATTACTGCATTAGATAAGTTATATTTGAGACAACAATATTTTCGTAGTCGCAACATATAGCAATTGCTATTGTGAACGATCCGAATGTAAATTCTATTAGTGGTAAACTTAAAATCATTTGCCATTACTATTTTTTTTCGGTGTATGTATATAAAAAATAAAAAGGATGTAGCAGGTCTAAAATATTTTTTTTATGTATGTATGTATGTATATATCCATTCAATATTTGAGTAAATTTTTATGCCAGTAATGCACGTTTCTTTTTTTAGCTTTTGTTTAATTAAAAAAAGATTTATAATTTCCGCCATGTTGGGTATTTAATTATGCAAAGTAACGCTGTTTGTTTTCTTAGTATTTTATTTAATCAGCAGCCTTTTTCTTATTCATTACTTGAGCGTATTATTATACAGTGCTATAGAATTGTCAAGTTGTTTCTTTAAATGTAGTCATACAGTTTTGTTGTTGCATTAAAATACTACGAGTATATAAGAGCAAAAAAAGCAATGAGAGAGTGAGAGTGGGTGGTAGGAAAAGTATAGTTTAGTTTGACAACTATTACTCATAATTTTTATATACATAAATACTACATAAATACGTAGTACTCTGTCTATTTGGGTAACTGTGTGTGTTTGTGTCATGTAAAGTTTATTATCTCATATTTGCTAAAGGAACAAGAAGAAGAAAAATACGTTAGCAGAGAGACAAATGCAAAAACAATCATTATTATTGTCCTAGTTTTCATTGTAAATTATCTTTTCTTTTTGCATTATCATGGCATTTTTTGTTTGTTTTTGTTTTTCCTATTATGCATTTTTGTTTCAGGAGAAGTTGTGGAACAATAAAAGTTTTTATATGTTACGAGTGTCTAAGCAGGCGTATGATAAATGTTAATGATTTGTTAAAGGGAAACATTGGGTTGTCGTTTTTTTTACATTTTGCTTTAAAACTTTATAATTTAGCTTTGAGTATGATTGTGCAAAAGAACATCAGAATATTTATTGTTAAATCCTGAGGGCATACTTAAAGCAGACATTTGCATTTAAGCCCTTAAGGAAATGTACAATCTTGTCATTACAATATCCATTAAGTGATTTTTATAGCCTACAACACTATGTTATGCAATTTTTATATTGAAACAAGACCAACGTTTTTAAAATATTTATTTTATTAAACTTTTAAGTGTTGAGGCTTTAATGAACCCCGGAGAACAAACATTTTAAGTATATCGACAAAAATAAATTATAAAAATTCACTATTTTTACCATGTGGAATAAAAAAAGTCTGAAATCATCATATTTCAATGAAAATAAACATTTTTATTATAAATTGTTAAAAGTTAATATACAAAAAATAAACACGTGCTGCTCGCAACTACAGTCACATTTTTAGCATGTTCTTTTTGCACCGACCAGGTAAAAATAAGCGGCGTTAAATCCAAAGGCTCCATATTGACATTGAAAATTTTTTTATTTTATTCAACAGTTACATATAATTACATATTTTTAATTTTAACATCGATTAAATGTTTTATACAGCCTGATTGAAGTTTCTGATACTTTCTATGTACAGGAAAAAAAGCATAAATTTAAAAATAACCGCAATTATCGTGTCTAAACTTTGTACATATCTTTCACGCACCCTGAATGATGTTTCTGTGTGGCTTAGCTTTTGTTCATTACGAAGGAATGGAAAATATTAATTTTTGCAAAACAAAAAATATTATAATATTTTACTTCAACTATTATAGATTAAATTTCCGCAAACAGATGTTAAAAAAAAGAAAAATCATTAGCTTTTAAAACTCCACCTTATATATAATTTCACCTTGCCTGAGACAATCTGACAATTTGACGTTCTAAATGTCATGATATCAGATCGTAATGCAACTGTGAACATTTGTTTATCAAATAAGAAAAATCGTAATGTCTTTGCATCATCAACATCAACAACTTTCTCTAGAAAGGCAAACATGATCAATTTAACTTTAAAGAAGTCACTTCTTTTGCCTGTGTGTATAAGTACACTACTAGCATGAAATACATGTTTTCTATTATTACAAAAAATTCCGGTTTTAAGTATTCGGTAATTGAAAATAAAATAAATAATTCCTGAAGGATGATTAATTGTTATAATTTAAAGACCTTAAACTCAATAACGTTTTGTTAACTTTTACTAAACGTAGAAAATCAATCATGGTATAATCATCATAAGGTAGTCCCAGTTTGAAATAGTATAGAACCCTGTAGTTTTGCAACCCTGCTGCTCTTAGAATTGTCAAATAAAAGCAACACTGTAGTTGGCCGTTATACACAAATAAATAGATTATTTTAAACAAGCTCTTCCTCTTCTTTTTTTTTGTGGAAAATTATATTTATATTGAAAACAAAAATTAAAAAAATAAATTTGGTATTGATAATTTGGTATTGCATTTCATCATTTTAAATTTTAATTTATAATTTGTTGTCAAAGAAAAAAATTTAATTTCAAATTTGCTTAACGTCAAAATAAAAAACAAAGAAGAAGAATAAGATTTTGACAATTCCAAGTAAGCAGCTGTAATTGTTTTGGTAAAGCGGGACTACCTTATGATGATTATACCATGAAATCAATAAAAAAAAAAATAATTCAATGATATTTTTAAAAAATCTAAAACAAAATATTTTCATATCTTAAACATCCCATTTATTAGTTAAATATTTTTTCTTTAAATTTCTAGTACTTTTGATGAACTTTTTTTGTGTTTTCACAAAAAATATTTTTTTTTTGTTGTTTTCATATTTCTTGTTTCATAATTTCTTTGTTTTTCTTTTTTTCTATGAAACTATTTTTAGCTTTTTTCTATTGTTGTCTTCGGTTGCATATCATCAGAAGGTTATCGTGAAGTGGATGGTAAAGATGTTTGCATATTAAATGATGACAACATGGCTTGTAAATATGGCAACACAGTGGGTGTATTTGGTTTTTTAGCGTCAATGGCCTTCATAGCGGGTGAATTTCTATTTGAACGCATGTCATCGGTAAAAAGTCGGAAACGTTTTGTAATGGCTGATATGGGTTTTTCAGGTAAGTGTTGTTGGAGAAGGGTTGTTTTGATAATATTTTTTCACACTAATTTTTGGTTTTCTATTCTTGTTTTTGTAAAGCTTTTTGGGCTTTTATGTATTTCGTGGCATTTATATACGTTTGGTCACAATGGAGTTCGGCTGAAATGCCTCCCGGCGGTATTGGAGCCAGTAATATGCAGGCAGCTATTGTATTTTCATTATTTTCTATATTCACTTGGGTAAGTAAAAAAAAAATTAAGTAAAATTTAAATATCGTCGCAAGAATTAAAGAACGGTGTAACACATGCATATTATCGTGGGTCAATTTGTATGTTATTCTATATATCATTCCAACAAACTTTGCCAAAGAAACCATAGATCTAAAATGAATTTTGACCTTCCGGAATTTGCGTCAAGGTTTTGTTTGTGATTTGAAGCTTTTCAACGAAAAATTTTCTACATTTTCAATCCCAAATATAAAACTAACGGCCAATTGTATTGGAAAGCTTTTTCGATTTCGTGTAGTCTCTAGAATTTTAATATCTTTAAGCTTTTTCTTTTTAATTTATCATGAAGGTGATATTTTGAAAAATGCAAATTTTTGGTCAATTCTTGAAAAAAAAAATGTTGAATTCTCAAATATACCTGTTTAAAGTTAAGCTTAAATTTTATATAAATTCTTTTTTTTTACGAAAACACAAAAATATTTTGCATTTATTTTCAGTTTAAAGTTATTTCTTAAAAAATTCATACATACTTGGAATTTGAAGATTGATAGATTTTTTTTCATAGATATAATATATATTATTTATCTTTTTGTTGATTAGACAAGTTGCTGTCAATTTGACCACTCAAAGGCCAATGTTATACCTTCACCCTTGAATGATCAACAGCAGTTGCCCCATCTGTAGGTGGATATTGAATGTAAGTGTTGAACGTCTTAGGTAGGTTAACTTTATTCTTCCAAGAAGGGGGAGCTGTAATCCTGATCATTCGTTTCTGGTGGAATAGACTACAAATATCTTTTTTTTAGAATTATTGTTCTTCACTGGGATTAAACCTCGGTCGTTTGAGTTTATTTGCGAGCGCTCTAACCACTATACCACCAAATTAAAAATAAAGGGCCATAGTCATAGTCAATAAAAAAGCATACTTTAGGGGTTATAAAGTCGACTTTTTTTAAAAGTGCACTTTTTGTTAACCATAGACAAAATAAAACATACTTTAAATGAAAAAGTATATTTTAAAGTTAAAACATGCTGAAGTTGTTTTTAAATTATTTAACATCCAACTTAAAATTCAAAAACTAAAATTATAAATTGAGAATTTTTAAAATATTAAATAATTTTGTGGTAAGTGTGCATAAAGTGAAATAAAAATGTGCTCAACTGATGGAATTATAAGGTACTTTGCTATTTTGGAGAATTTGCGAGATGAAAGAAAGCACAAAATTTATAGAAAAAGGTTTGTGACCTTTTAGCTAGATGATGGCGAATTTTTTGACAGGTATAGATTTGATAAGGAAACAAAACGTTTCTTACTAAGTTTAGTGGATGACAAACAACGTACAAATAGTTTACCCATTCCCATAAAAGCCTCCAAGTTTTAACAACATTGCGGTTTTTGGGAAGAAATGCCCATCAAAGCGACATTAGTAAGTAAAACAGCTATGGGCTTATTTGATGATGTCAAAATTTTTTTAGAAAACAAAATATTTTGACTTAACTTTAAAACGCGATAAAAAAACACCAACGAAAATATATAAGAGACTGCATCTAATAAGCTCGCAGGCATTGTACTTTAAAGTAGTTTTTTTAGCTGATCTCCAGAGATCCCACATATTGGAAAGTAGCAGATAACAGCTAAACCTACTAAAACCTACTTAGGGAAGGCACTCACCACACATTCAACATGCAACGATGAGGCAATTCCGTTTGATCATTCAAGGGTGAAGGTATAACACTGGCCTTTGAATGATCAATTCACAGCAATTTGTCTTATTCCTAAGGCGGTAAATAACAATATAATTAATAATCATATATGTACTGTCCTTTCCAAAAATTCCATTACAATGTACAGCATTTAGTAGGGGTTTACCCCTGAGTATTGGTCTCAAATAAAAAAAATATGTCTTTGGTAACTGTCGGTAGAGTCATGAAAATATTTATAAAAAATTGCACTATTGCTTTCGGACTTTATAACGGTTCCAAATAGTGCTGAACCCGTTGATGAAAAAAGAAAATTTCAGCAATTGGCGTGACTTCCAAACGTAATAAGAGCCATCGATTGAAAACATGTGAGTATAAAGAGTCCAGCCAAGGCTGGAAATACATTTACAACAATTTTCATACACACATATCTCTAAGAAAAAAATCTTTGAGTATAAATGAATTAATAAACGAAACAGTATAATATGTATTAAATAATAAATGAATAGATTTGTGCATGAACATCGATATCACTAGAACGCATAAAAGTGCTTTCCATATACGAATTAAATATATCTTGCCTTTTCAATTTTTTTCTTTTTTATTTAAAAATTCAACAATTTAAAAAAATTGTTTTTTTTTGGGTTTCCGTTTTAATTTTTTTTTGTATTTTGTAACAAAATGTATGAAAACGATGTCTACATTTGAGTTGGCACCCATTAAAAGCCGATTTGATTTAAAATATACTTTTATTTTGACTATAGTTACAAACAAAATAAAAACATTTTACTAACTTAAAACTGTTTTTAAATAAAACCGACTTTTTTATTTGACTATGACTATAGCCCAAAACCTTTAATTTAACATAAATTTAAAATGTAATTTTTTTAGGCTTTATGTGCTTTTATGGCGTATAAGCGTTTCTTAATTGGTGCTGGCGATGAATTTACCTCAGCCTTTGAAAATGATCCCGCCAACGTAGTACATCAACAGGCCTACAATAGTTATTCTGTGGACAACGATAATGACCAATATAGTGCTTCACCATTTACCGCTCAACAAACAGGTAATGAATGATATAATACAAGTGTAGTAAAAGCAACAATTAGAACACATTTTATTAAAATTATTATTTTATTATTTTTTTTTAATATAAGACATGGAGCAACAACAGCCTACTATGGATTATCAACAGCCCACCTATTAGATAAAATTTTAGAATTTACCTTTATAAAAACCCACAAAAAAAAAAACAACAAAAACAAATATTCAAAATTCCTACTGTGTTTTTTTAAGTAGAAGAACAAAAATAGTTAAATAAAAATATCATTTGACATGCAAGTACATTAACATATTCAACTAAAGATATTTAGAGAGAAAAACAAAAATATTTTTGCATCTGGCGCTCAAGGTAAAAATTTCAAAAATTCAAAACTTTATTAACTTGAACAATACAAAATATACACCGAAATGATACATATTTAGTAGAAACATTAAGAAAAAACAAAAGAAAACAAAATAAAAAGATCATTTAGCAAAAATCACATCATATAAAAACTGTTACAAATACGAGTATAAGTACATAAATTTCAAAATTTTAAGAAGAGTAGAAAAGGAAAGGAACAAAACTATTTATGGTCATTGAATATAATAAAAACTATAAAATTAATTCAAAACCGACACCTATGAAAACAAAAACAATAACAAAATAAAAGCTTTGTTTGGTATATAAATTTAATAAAATTATACACTAAAAACTAATAAAAAAAAATTGAACAAGATGCTTCAGCTTTAGAACAGAATTTATTAAAAAAAAAAAAATAAAAAACACACAAAAAAAAAATATAAAAGAAAACTTTTTGTATTTTAATAAGTATTAAAAACAAAATATTAATTATATTAAACATTACAAAATAAAAACAAAAATGAAGAAAATTTTTTGTTAAGATTTATCAAAATATTGCAAGGTTTTTATAAAACTTTGTTTGTATTTTTTATTAAAACACAATCCTTTATAGTCTGTAAATCGAAAATAAGGAAAAACTAATTTTCTGATAATAAAGAGATATTGCTTTTGAAAATTCTACACTTTTTCATATTTCATTTTAAAAGTTTCTTGCTTTGTAGTTTAACAATTGTTTCTTTTTCCATTTTAAAAAAATTTAAAATTTTTTTATTTGTTTATATCAAAGAACTGTTTGAATAACACGTTAAAAAAAAATCATTGAGTTTTTGGTGAAAACAGGTTATATTTCATTAAATTCATGAAAAAGAAAAAAAAAATGTTTTTTTTCCCCTATTTAACTTTGTACTTCCTGCAGGTGAAGAAACACTTACAAAAGGAAACACCTACACCTACATAGGAAACACACAATTGTATCTACAATAAAAAAATATAAATTTTGTTGATACTTTTAAATTTTATTTTAAAAACAAATTCTGCTAAAAACGCAAAAATGTTAAATGCATTTCAATGAAGGGAACTGCTAAATCTTAAAGTGATACAGATCGATAATATAATGAATGTTGTTGTTTTGTATATTTAATACATATAACAGTTTGAATACTTACATTTCAATAAACTCATTTTTTGTGGGCAGGCCTTACATATCAATTATCGTAAAGTTTGTCTCTTTAAAATCTAAAAAAGCATGTTGAAACAGTTCACCATTCAATTTTTGTCATCAATTTCTACGAACGGCAATTTTTTAGTGCAGTTTAACAATAATTTTAAATACTTAATAATATGTATTAGGCGTACTTGGCTCAATAATTTACAACAAAGTTTGCTTTTGCCAATTATTTTAATATAGAAATATTACTCATCTTGAGAATATTCAAATGTTTGATTGTTAATTTAAACCGCACAATATTTTTCTGATTAATCTTTTTACAAATTCAATAGTTTGCAATAATGTGAAATGAAATTGCATAAAAATAATATAAAAAGTATTTCAAGAAACAATTTTTGTCTCACTGTTGAATAATAATATAGAAATTGGCAACGTTGTTACATGTGTTCTTTTGCTCATTTGTTGAGTCCTCTCGTTGCTTTTATTTTCTCTTGAAAGCAGTAAAAGAAATTTAATACAATATGTAAAAAATTATATATCATCAGTTGTTTAGACATACCACTTTCCAGTATTTTGTTTAATATTGTATGAAATCATTTCTCCATTTTGAGGTGGCACCCACTTAAAGTTGGGTCAACTCAAAACACACTTTTATTTTCACTATATGTAGTTGCAGAAAAATTAAAGCAGGCTTTTAATTTAAAGTTGTTTTTTAAAGGAACCGACTTTAATGTTTGACTAATATATACTAAAGGAATTATAAAATGTCTGTCAACAAATTTTAAATTCCCAAAAATCAATATGTAAAATCTGCTTAAAATCGATTTAATGACTAATTTTTAGAATTTTTGTACAAAACTGGGTAATATTAATTTTACTAAACTTTTCTTACAGTGCAATTTTCATTTGCTCAATAATATTCTTTTTTATCATCACTATTTCAAATACCAAAAACAGATAGACTACTACTGTTCATACATGGGCACACTGCATTATATTTTTAATGCAGTATTTGAAGCAGTAAGCAGTAAAATTTTACTCGTTACTGAAAAAAATAGCAGTAAGCAGTAAAATTGTACTCGTTACTGAAAAAAATAGCAGTAAGCAGTAAAATTTTACTCGTTACTGAAGAAAATTGCAGTAACCAGTAAATGTTTACTCATTACTGAAAACAATTGCAGTAACCAGTAAAATTTTACTCTTTACTGAAAAAATTGCAGTAACCAGTAAAATTTTAATCATTACTGCATTTTTTTCAGTAACAGTAAAATTTTACTGATTACTGCAATATTTTAGAAACTAGTAAAAATCCACTAGCAAATGGAAACGATTTTGTTGTTGTTGTAAAAAAAATCTTTTATTATGGGATATATTTTGTTGTATGGGATATATTTTGTAAAACCAGAATTATGTGTATTGCATTAATCATTGAAATTTAAACATTTTTCTGTTACAACAAAATATATCCCATAATAAAAGATTTTTTTTACAACAACAACAAAATCGTTTCCATTTGCTAGTGGATTTTTACTAGTTTCTAAAATATTGCAGTAATCAGTAAAATTGTACTGTTACTGAAAAAAATGCAGTAATGATTAAAATTTTACTGGTTACTGCAATTTTTTTCAGTAACGAGTAAAATTTTACTGGTTACTGCAATTGTTTTCAGTAATGAGTAAACATTTACTGGTTACTGCAATTTTTTTCAGTAACGAGTAAAATTTTACTGCTTACTGCTATTTTTTTCAGTAACGAGTAAAATTTTACTGCTTACTGCTATTTTTTTCAGTAAGCAGTAAATTTTAAATTTTTAATGCAGTATTTATTTAATGCAGTATGCCCATGTATGCTACTGTTTGGCAGAATTTGCCAATTGTTTAGTTCGCATCATTTGATGGAGGCTTTATTTGACTATTCAAAGAAGATATGCACATAGTTAAGTCGATATCTTCGCCCTCTACCGAATTAAATGAAGTTTCTTTGCAAACGCTTTTATTTTAAACAAAAATTGTTTAAAGTAATCCAGTTGTTTCTAAGTTTTGCATTCTCCATAATCAACCAAAATTCAATTTCATTAGGAAACGGAATTAATTCGTATTTCATTAAGTATTTTGTTTTTAATAAAAAATCAACACAATTACCATTACCGAACGAAAGTGAACTCGAAATTGTATGTGAATTCGAAAATATGGAGTACTGCACACTGTACTCTAGCAGGAATGGTAGTAATAATAAAAAGGTAGTAAAATATTTATATTAAATGAAGTAAAAAAAATTATTTAAAAATCCTTTTTTTCCTTAATAAAAATATCATTACTTTCTTTTAAATCGCATACGATTTCACACTGATTTGATTTACAGACTATTATCACAAACATTGCTGTAGTAATTGTTTTACAAAATTGGTATTTTTAATATTGGATTATAAATAAAGCTTATAAGTGTAAAAATTAAAAAAAAAATAAATAAATGTTATAATAGAACATAAAAAACCAAATATTTTTTTATTATTAATAACTCAGGTTATAATGCGAAGTAAAGATAATTCAAAAAAAAAAAAAAATAAAAAATATATTAAATTTAAATTTTAGCATAAATTTTATTTATATATTATTTTTTTTAATAATTTGGCTTAACTTAAGTTATTATTAATTATTATAGTTTGCTAAAATATTCCATTCAAAATACTCTAAAACAGAAAAACTTAACGGCTTTAATGGTTTTATAAACAAAAAAAATTTTTCAAAAACAATGAGAAACTTCCTGCTGGAAGAAATCCTTTTTAATTTCACTTACTACTGACATTATGGTCCTAAAGTTGCAGACGCTTTGGTCATTGCTTAAAATCCTATTGTAAATGATTAAAGATCTTATATGACTTACAACACCATTTTATATAATATATAATTTCGTCGCGCGGGAGTTTAAGTGCTCTATACGCCATTTTTTAAATGTCGAGTTAATGATGCTAATTTAGGTTTTTGACACCAACATTTTTAAAATCTGCAATCCATTTTCGGCTATTTATCTCCGAACATTGGCGAGGTATCCTAAAACGGATTACAGATTTGAAAAATTTGGGGTTGAAAACCTAAAGTGGCATCATTAACTCGAGATATATAAAAAATATGAAATGGCGGATAGAGCACTTGTGTTGGCTTACTAAGACATGGGCCCTGGGTTCAACTCCAGGCTCTGACATCTTCAAAAAAAAAAGAAATATGAAAAAAATATTTCTTTCGGCGACTACCTCTGAGCAGTCTTCTGGCAAAAGCTCTGAGAGTAACTAATTGCCGTGAACAAGCTTTTCAAGTCTGTCGTTCGGAGTCGACATTAAACTGTAGGTCCCGGTACTCATGGATAAAAATTGACACACACAACATGAGTGCTGCGAGAAGCTAGGCCGTAATCCTGACACAGGGTTGTTAATGGCCAGTTATGTATGTATGTATGGATAGAGCACTTAAACTCCCGCGCGACGATTTGTGAACAAATATTTCTCCCTAAGTTACAAGTATTTGCGTTCATTTGGTGGCTTATAAATAATCCGATTATTCTAGAAACAAAGCAAAATTTGGTTTCCGAGATATGGGTCTATTACGTCCAACTAACTGCGTATAATTTGAAAATTTAAATATAGTAAATATTCTCAATATGAAAATCTACATAAAGGTCTTCTTATAACTTATCTGGATAGAGTGGCCAATTGTTGAAAATTGTGACTTGTTACTCCGAATTTTTTGTTACTCTGTCATATTCTCTAAAACTAGCAATTCTATAATTCCTATGCCATTTGTTTTAATATAATTGGATTAACTATGATTCACTAAATCAACGCATTTGTTTGTGACCACTGTTGCCATGTTTTTAACCAAATTTTGTCAAAAATGTAACCAAATTTTTAACTCCTAATTCTGATAGAAACAATTAAATTGTCTTTAATCAAGTATAACTTTAAATTTTTTTTTGCAATATCATGTAATGTACTTTGATTAGTCTGGCAAGATATAATTTTACCTTCTGATTGTATGGGAGAACAATACATACATACACTTACACATTTATATGCATATACTTATACAACAAGTTATTATAAAATATTGCTGGAAAGTTTCTCAAAAACTTTTTACATTGCCTACCACATTTATGGTAATAATATTGTTTCCTTGTGCTTGATTATTACAAACAATTTTATATAACATTGTTGCTATAAACTTAACAGAAATTATTTAAAAGCAATGTGATATAAGGAAAGTACTATTAAAACTGTTACTCTTTTACGGTATTTTTTTTTTATAAAAAATAATTAATTGTTTGACTTTGATTATCTTTGTAATATACTTACTTATGTTTATTATCTTTAAAAGTATTATTTATAAGTAATATGTAATTAAGAAGTTAAATTTAAATTTAAGCTTTATTTTATTATTTGCAATAATGAAGTATTAATCAACGATTTTAAATGAAAAAAATTACACTTATTAATTAAACACACATACGTACACTTAGTTGTTCAGTAAATTAAAAAAAAATAAAAAAAAAATTTAAATATAAAATAAATATTTTGCAAACAGAAAATTATTTTATAGGAAAAGCAAAAAATCCAATAAAATGCCAAAAGAAATAAAAACAAAATTAGAATAAATAAAAAAAAAAATAAAATAAAAAAATGACAAAATAACAACAACAACAACAATTTTATTAATTTGATGTTTAACAATACATATTAACATAATCCTTAAATATTAAAAAAAGCATAACAAAAATTTTCATTCAATATTGAAATATTTATAGTAAAATAAAACCATTGTTACACACATAAAATTATAATTAAAAAAATGACAAAATCTATAAACATATATACATATATATATATACAAACATGCATATAATTATTACATATAATTGTCTATTTAAGTAGTAAATGTGCGCGTTTTTTTTAGAGAAAAAAAAATAATAATACAATTGAAATATAAAACAAATCCTTATATAAGTATAAAACAAAAACATAAAAACAAAATAAAACTTTACACAATAAATAGTATATAAATATGAATATATACATATAAATGTAATTAATAAATAATAATTATGTTATGTTAGTAAAAAAAATATAATCAACAAATATAAAAATCCTTAAATCTAAATAAAACAAATGAATAAAAAATTTAATATACTATATAGAAATAATATAAAAAAATTATAATAAACTAAAATAAATAAATATGTTTGGTTGAAAAATTATTTAAAATAAAAAAAAAAAACAAAAAAACATTAAATAAATAAAAGTTTTTTTTTTACATTTATATATGTAAAGAGGCGAGTATTCAAAAAATAAAAATTTTATTTTTTAAAGAATTGTTTTTTTTTTATTTATTTTCGATAAATTTTTTACATCTAAAGAATTCGATGTATCCTTATTTTGAACTTATTTATTTATTACTTCCCTACACCTACGATGCCCATTCTTTCGACACTTAGACCAAATTCAGAAATTTAGCCTTAACCGCTCTTAAGATACACAGAAATAGTTACTTTGTTTGGGAGGTACCAATCCTACTTGTCCTCCTTCTTTTCAACTAATGATTTTTATTGACTACGAAGTCATTCACAACAAATTCAGAAACTTTAGTTTCAACAGTTCTCAGGATATATATAAAATAACTATATTTAGTTTGTATATGCGGTCCCAAGCCCACCTGTCGAATTCCTCCAACTTTCAAACAAAACTCAGAGCTTTAGCTTTAACCGTTCTCAAGATAAACAAAAATCGGTACTTAGATTTACCATGATCAGGTCTAATTTAAAGAAAAAAAAAAAAAATCAATTAGTCGTTTAGGCGTGATTGACCGACAAACCAACAGACTTACAAATAGATTTTTAATATACATATGTATATAATGGATTAGCCAATGTATAAGTTCTTACAGACTATTTTTTAATTAAGTAAACCCCTACTCATGCCCTTCTCATCTATTGGAATTTTTGAATTTTTTTCTTATTAAGCGCCTTACGAATAAAACAAATTGCCACCAATTGATTTGATCACTCCAATACTTTTACCCTGTCGTTGGATGTTGCTTGTGGTGAAGTTTGTAGCTGTTATCTACTATTTCCTAATATATGGCGCTTTTATTTTTATCACTCGGACAGATTTGTCAAAAAATCTGTTACACAGGTACATTGCCACACTGTTATACTTTTCTCTTTTAACACACACGATTTTTTGACAAATCGTACGACTCAATAGGATAGTGTATTACGGCCTTTAAAACTGATTAATAAAGAGATGAAAAACATCTTTAAATTTTATTTGATATTTCAGTGATGTCACAGATTTTATTTTTTATTTTTGTTTTTTAAAAATTTTAGAATACAATTATAATAAAATTAAATTAAATTATAATGAATGGCATGTTAAAACAGCTTGTATAGTGATAGATATGTATTTTTACATCAAGATTTCAGAAATTTTATTTCAGAATATTAGAACATAAATAAATACAATAAAAAAATCTTTAATAAGAAAAATGTTGCTGCAAAAGATTCATAAAATTTAAATGATCAGTTATATAAGGTGTGCGTCACTATAAAAAAAATTATATTGGAGTTATACAAAAGTTGCTAGGGAAGTCCACGTGACCAGGCAATGTGTTTCCAGAGTGGTCAAAAAGTTCAACAAAGACCTAAAAATTGAAAGACAGCCTGGAACAGGTAAAGCAAAACTCGTAACGAACGACGCGAAAGCCAAAAAGGTTGTGAAGCTTTTGCTGGCTCTTCCAAACATTTCTGGTCGCGAAGTGGCCCGGCGCGTGCAATGTTCGGAAAGTTTTGTGCGCCGAGTTAAAGCTAAAGCTGGCCTTAAAACATTTAAAGTCCAAAAAGTTCCGGATAGAAATGCTAAGAAGAATATTGAAGCAAAAAAAAGAGCAAAACTCCTCAAAAAAGAATTTTTTTAAAAGTTCGAATGTTGTGTAATGGGTGATGAAACTTACGTTTTTGCAGACTTTGCGCAGCTTCCTGACCAAGAGTTTTATGTAGCGGATAGTAGAGGCAATGTTTCTGAAGAGTTCCGAACTAAAAAGCTATCAAAATTTCCCAAAAAGTTTCTAGTTTGGCAGGCTATTTGTAGCTGCGGCAACAGAAGTGCATCGTTTGTTACATTGGGATCAATAAACTCAGATATTTATATCAAAGAGTGTCTTCAAAAGAGGTTGCTCCCATTTCTAAGACAGCACAACATATCAACATTCTTCTGGCCAGATTTGGCAACATGTCACTACAGTAAAAGCGCAATAGACTGGTATAATAACAATAATGTTATTTTTGTTCCAAAAGAGGCTAACCCACCAAACTGCCCAGAGCTGCGGCCTATTGAAAGATATTGGGCTCTGGTCAAAAGAGAACTAAAGAAGAGTACATCTGTTCCCAAAACCATTACTTAAAAAAATAACAGCAATACTGTCCTTTATTAAATACTATTAAAAATTAAAGAGGTAAAAACTACAATTTTAATAATTGTTCAATAATAACAATTGCAATACATTATGAATAAAATAAAAAGTCTTTTAGCGAAAAATATCCCTATCTTTCAATTATAATACATATTTGAATACATTTCTTCTAAAAAGCAGATAATAGTAGATCAACGGCCAGAAAGAAGAAAGCAAGCAATTGGTATACACCATTTGGAAAAAATTATAACTAAAGAAACTCATAATATTTCAGATGATGTGTGATGCATATAGTCAGATGTGGATGATTTTACATTAATTTGTAAAATACTTTAAAATAAACTATAACAAAAATAAATATTTATCTTTAAAACTTAGTCTACAATAAAATCTTATGATAAAACCTTATAATATGGGATAACTGCATTCACTGGCTATACCACAAAAACTGTTTTCGTTACGAGGCAATTTCATGAAGCCATTCTCACCCCAGTTGGCGGAATATGAGTTTTTAATAATCCAATAATCACGACCATTTTCGCTACCATAACCAACAACCACAATGGAATGATTTACTTCACCCTGATTACATTCATCATCATCAAAAATACCGCCACTATATTGTTCAAATGTGATAAGATCAGCATTAATTGAACAGGCTAAAGGACCCAAAGTGGCTATAACTTCTTTCATTTTTTCCTCGTCACCCGGTTTAATACGGGCGTAGTCGCGTATGAAAACGCCTTTATCAAAGGTTTCATTACGGCCACATTCAGCATGTTCCATTTCTGTATAGGGATATTTGGCTTCAAGAGAAACACCATGGTCGCGTATATACTCAAAAGCATATTCTTGGAAACCACCATCACAGCCCATGCTGCCATAATCCTCAGCACAATCTACTAAATTTTGTTCGGATAGAGGCACTAAAAGACCAGTGCGTCTAAACAAATGTCCTTCTAGAGCACCAATTGTGGCAAAAGACCAACAGGAACCACAATCCAGACCTTGAAAACCGGCTGGAGTAACACCACCCAATTCACGCCAATCAAATTTTTCAGGCAAATTATTGGTGTTGGTTTTGGCCGTTACAAAATTGGTGTGTTTTGAGGTAATTTCTCTGAAAAATGAAAAAACAAAAAATTTAATAAAAATTTTAAACAAATAAATGAAAAACTCACTCTCCAGTAAAGGTTATCTTGGAACCAAATAGTTTAGACACTTCTCTATGGCTTAAATCAGCCAAAGGATTTAAGTCCAAATTAAAGGACATTAAACCCAAGGCAGCATATTTATTACCCAAATCTATTACAGCCTTCTTAGCATTAAAAATTGATTCTCTAAACATTTTTTCCTTTTCATCTGTGTACTCTTTACCCGTCTGCTGCAAATAATCATCGTAATTTTTTACATCACACAATTTGGGAAAATTGCTTAGAGAATGTGTCAAAGCCATGCAACTGGTTACATAAATCAACGCTAAAACTATTGATAGACAACGAATTTGAAGCATTTTATAATTGGTTTTGTTCGCTTGCCTGGTTTTGTATTGTTGGGGAAATCTAAAAATAAAATAATTTTTTTTGTATGTTTTTGTATTTTTTTTATAAACAGGTGCTAATTTAAATGATAAATTTTGATAGATTAGACAAATTAATGAAAACAAAGTTCGTTTAACTTAAAACTGGTTTGTGCGCAAGATGCTGGTGTGTTTTAAATGACTTGCATAAGCGGCATACATATGTGGGACAAATAACAACAAAAAATTATCAAACGAACTTATGTAGGTATGTTGTATATAAAATTCATTAGTTCTTGTTTTCAAATGGATGGACATTACAACTTTCATTTTGATATAATTGAAAACTTTCCGCTACTTTCGTGGTAGAAGTACTCCTTTTTACGATTTTTTTTATTGAATTATTATGGACAGTATAAGAAGATTTTGATTCGTATAATTTTGTGCTATTTTTGTTTTATTTTTTTTTTGATAAGAGCAATACTCAGGGGATACACTCCTCCCTACTCATGCTGTGCATTATATTGGAAAGATTATATGCTATAATATGTAGTCACCGTGGTCTAGTAGTTAGCGTATTGGCTTACTAACACAATAGCGCCGGGTTCAAATCTCAGCTCTGACATCTTGAGAAAAAAAAAAGATATGAAAAAATTATTTCTTTCGGCGACTACCTCTGTAGGTACCAGTTTTCTGGCAAAAGCTCTAAGAGTAACTAATTGACACGAACGATCTTCTAAAATCTGTCGTTCGGAGTCGACTTTCAACTGTAGGTCCCGGTACTCAAATATAAAAACTGACGCACACAATTTGAGTGCTACGTGTATGAGAAGCCAGGCCGTAACTCTGAAAAAAGATTGTAATGTAATGTAGGTATGCATGCATTTTGCTCTCATGCAATTTGAATTTTTGTAAATTAAGGCTATTTTTTTGAAATCATATGACGATATATTATTTAATAGTTGCTTTTTGGCTATGGCATTACAAACTTATTTTAAATAAACAAGAAAAAGAAAGAAACTTATTATTTGTATTAGGTGAGGAATTTCAAAAAATTAAAAAACCTTTGATTTTGAAATGAAACAAGTTTATGATACTCATACTTATATTGTAAAAAATAACATGATTGTAAAGTTTGTGTAAAGAAAAAAATATATATATTGGTTAATTAATGGCACATAATATTAGCATAATCCAATGAATTTGAATATTTCGCTTGATTAAAAAATAGAAAGTATGTAATTTTAATCTTTTACCTAAAACATATTCAATTGGGAATTTTTATTAAACATTAATTTGTATGTAACTTGATTTATTTTTAAATTCAAATTACAATTTAATATATTCGAAACAAGAAAAACCCCCTAACTTTTTTGGATATCCCTGTAAAAATGGGTGTGGTGTGCTAGTGTAACAACCGAGGTATTAAATTCTGCCATAAATCGTTAAAGTTAGAAATTTATTTGGCCCACAGTCGGACATGGAGATGAATAGTTGCTAAGATGGCTTTATTTTATAGAAAAAATGGTTGATCTTTAATTTACATTGACTGTTTAATATATCTTTGAATATTTGCTTTTTCGGCTCTGTTTATGCTACAATGCTTTCATTCACTGCAATATAAATATAAATAATCTATAGCTGTTACTTTGTGTTTGACGGTCATAAACGTCAATTAAGTAAGCCAAAGAAAATTTTAATTGACAATCTTTAATACTATAAAGAATGTGCACTAATAATTTACAAAATAATAAAAGTTGCCTATTGCTTAGGACTTACCGGCAACAATAAAGTCCAACAATTTATAGAGATGGTTCATGTTGTTAGAAAATTAATTTTCAGTTTAATGTATGAATGCTGGGATATAAAACGTTAAACAAATTATGAATTGAAACAATAAAATACTTTAATAGTACAAGAAACAAGTTCGTGTGTATTGAGAACTATTCCAGAACTTTCGGACGAAATTGGGGATGGACTAGTAAGGACAGAGACCACAGCTTATTTTATTGTTCAGATTCCTTTAGAATCCAAAAAGGTCAAATCGAAGGAAGATAGGTATGTGAAAATTACTACTTAGCAAGAAACATGAGGAAACATGCCGGTTCAAAAGAAAGTTTTTGAAAATTAAATGAATATTTTACTGATTTTACTATTCAACCACTACTGGCTATGGTATAATTTAAATATGTTACATCTTTGGAATTGAACAGAGTTCCAGCTCTGTTTGGTGGATGTTGAAGTCATAAAGTACTATTGAGCTACTAGACAGTTTCAATCGCCAACAAGTGTATCTGAAGAATATGGGAAATTCTTGAATTGGAAGCTTTTTCAACTTGGTTAGAATAGGACGAGTGAGTGAATACGGTTCTAATGGTTGACTTTTTCAATCTACTAGATAATAATAATAGTAAATAAAAGCAAAGATTAGATGCTATAGAGGTTATAGGTTATGGGTGAGGTTGGTTCGTTCTCGTGATCCAAAGATTTAATTAGCACTCCCGAGCCGTTTTCATGCCACGTCTTTGATTATACACTACCTAGCTGGATATAGTCCGTGCGATTCAGAAAATTCATAAGTCGGTCAGTGCTCACAACCGCCAGCTGCTTAATGTTATCAAAGAGCGGTTTACCTAAAGTTGGAACTCTCTCCATCCATAGGACAAAGCATTCGCAGAAAAAATTAAATGTCGTCTTTTTTTCTCTGGTTGTTTACTGCTGTGGCAGTACGTTTTTAATGGAATATTATATATAATCATGGCTGCTTGCCTGCCAATGACCCAAAAATTAGCCAGCACTGCAGTGAGCCTGCTGGACTCTTATGTTTCATGACCAACTATGAACTGGTTTATACATACATACATAATTGGCCATTACAACTCTGTGTCAGGGTAACGGACTAGCTTCACGGAGCACTCATGTTGCGTGTGTTAATTTTTATCCATGAGTGCCGAACCTACAGTTTGAAGTCGACTCCGACCGACAGATTTGAGAAGCTTTTTTATGGCAATCAATTACTCCCAAAGCTTTTACCAGAAGACTGCTGTGAGGTAGTCGCCGAAAGAAATAATTTTTTCAATTTTTTTTTTTTAAGATGTCAAAGCTGAGATTTGAACCCGGCGCTATTGTCGTAGAAAGCCAACACCCTAACCACCAGACCACGGCGACTACAATGATCTGGTTCTCCAAGTAATATTTTGCCAAAGCGACCTGATGATCCTGTAAGTCAGACTAGTCCACCTCTGACCTGCGATCCGATAATGTTCCATATTAACCTTTACAGCTGTCATTGTGTTACAAAATTAAACTTCATTTTGGCACAAATTGAAAAAAAAACAAGAGTTTAAACAGCTGTTGGGTGAGACTTTTATATTGACGTCTTAATAACACTTTAAGTGAAAATTTAACTTCTTAAATGACACATAAAAACTTTAAGACACTTGAACTTAATTTTGGATCATAGTTTTCAGTGATAAATGTGTTTTTAATTAGTTCAAAAGCAATGTGTTGTGTTGGTTTTTGACGGCTTTTTATTATATTTGATAGAAATGTCTTCGAACACTCATTTATAATTAATTTATTTTTTGTGTAATTAATAACAATTACATCATTAGCAATTGTTCTATATAAAAGAGTAAAGTAATACAAAAAAAAAATAATAATAAAACGTTTTTAATATTTAAATTAACTTTTTTTCTGTTTCATATTTTTAATTTCCTTTTCATTTGAATGCTTATTATAAATTATTATTAATTATTGTGTAATATTTATGTCGGACGGTTTTTTACAAATCTCTTTTTTGGTTTTTTTCTATTGTTTCATTTTGTTTTTATTTAATAATTTTTTTTAATTTACACACCTTTCAAAGAAATATATAATTTTGCTTTGAAACAAAATATTTAATTTTTATATTCGGGTGATAATGACTATAATTTAAAATATCCACTGAATTCGTTAATAATTTTATGCTATTAACTTGTATTTATTTTATTTCTTTAGAGATTTTTAATAAACGAAATTATAAAACTATAGATGTTTTCCGTTAAATGTCTTTAAATCGAATGAAATTTTGTTTCGAATTTTTTAAGGTTTTTATATGTTGTTCAATATTTTTTTTTTAAGAAATGCATCATTAAATCGTGAAGATAAAAAATAAATGTTAAAAAAATTGGAAAAAAGCGGATTTTTTTACATTCATTAATGAACGTAACTTTTTATTTCACACTCATCTTCTTTTTTCAATAATTTGTCATAGACTTGTTTTAAAGTTACTGTTGCTGGTTTTGATTTAAAAATATTTCCCCTTTTAAATTTTGTTGGAATCAATTTTCTATAGAAATGTTAGGATCCGTTTGTTTTGCTCTACGTAATTATGCAAATTTTGTTTTTTATTAAAGTTATAAAATATGGTTTTGGTGGTTTTTTTATTTAACGATCAATCATTCCGCGAATATAGGCATCATGAAAGCAATGGTTTTTAATGCTTTAATTTTTATAGAACTGCTAAGCGGTAATGATCAATAGCTGTATTGTAGGATTTAAAAACAAGAAATTCAAAAAAAAAAGAAATTGTTACTGAAATAGGAAATTATTGCAGTTAACTAACTAAGCTTTAAAATCTTAAATATATAGACCACATCAGACTACATACATACATAAGTACATACATAATTAGCCATTCCAACCCTGTGTCAGGATTATGGCCTAGCTTCTAGCAGCACTCATGTTATGTGTGTAAATTTTTATTCATAAGTACCGGGACCTACAGTTTAAAGTCGACTCCTAACGACAGTTTTGAGAAGCTTTTTCATGGCAATCAATTACTCCCAGAGCTTTTGCCAGAAGACTGCTGAGAGGTAGTCGCCGAAAGAAATAATTTTTTCATATTTCTTTCTTTTTTTTAAGTGTCAGAGCTCAGATTTGAACCCGGCGCTATCGTCTTAGTAAGCCAACACACTAACTACTAGACCATGGCGACCTCTTCTAGACCCTCAGACTGCAAAATGTGTAAATTACTATACACAATGTACTTATATGTTATACATACATGTTCACATAATTTTTGTAAGCGGCAACATGCAGATCTAGTGCTGCCAATAAAATAAAGCTATTAAATATGTATGTTACCATGCGTAAGAAAACCTACCTAGTATTTTTTTAAGACCAATATATACATATACATATATCTCGAGTTAATGAAGGCACTTTAGGTTTTCGACCCCAAATTTTGCAAGTTTTGGAGATAAATAGCTAAAAACGGATTGCAGATCTTAAAAATTTTGGTGTCAAAAACTTAAAGTGGCATCATTAACTCGCGATATATAAAATGGCGGTTGGAGCACATAAACTCCCGCACGACGAAATGTGAAAAATACAATAAGGTAATATTGATATAAATAATCCATTTTCATGAGACTTAACTCTGAGTTGAGTAAATTTTCTCGATTAACTATATTAAAATTAATTGCAAAGTAGACTAACACAAAGTCGGTCAACACTGACTATTTGTATGGATTTGAAGTATACAAGTACAGGAGTTTCGAGCTTTAACGAACCTAAATGTTGTCAGGCCGGTTCGTCAAACTGAAAAGTTCATTATATGCAGTACTTATTTTAAACAGCCGCGCCTGTTAAGATTTGTTAAAAAATACAAGAGGTATAATAGTTTAATAATTTATTTTATTAAAAAATAATTTTTGCATTCACTTTTTCATGTAAAACTAACAAATCAAAAATAGTATATGATTTACTTAATAGCTTTTCTGTTTCGTGATACAAACTTAGTATATTTTATACTTTTTAAAAGGGTTTCCTTTGATTTTAAAATTGTAAACACTGTGGATTTATTCGATTCATATTTCTTGCATAGATCTTTTATTCGCAAACCATTCCGGTGGTCATCGATGATTTTTATTTTATCTGTCAAAAAAAAATTTTTTCCTTCTACCCATTTTAATGTTTACACGACAAAATAATACGCAAAACTAACTACATATAGTAACTTAAAGAAAAAACATAGAAGAAGCTGAAAATAACGGTAAAAATGTTTCTACTCTCGATGGTTTTTGGTACTGTTGTTCTACCAATATGTAAAATTTTTTCATTTTTCAAATATGTATTGTATATGTATTATTTGTTCGTTGAATACAAAAAATATTTTTTGTTCGCTATATAAGGTACTCAATAGAAAAAATTCAAGTGTTCGTTAAATGCGGTGTTCATTAAACCGCGAAACTACTGTATTTGTATTGACATTAAAAATTTTTGTTTAATTTTGAATGTCTATTTATTTGCTTGATGCTAATACATGTGTTACATGCACTTACGCGTATGCGTATGCGTACTGATTGTGTGTTGACTTTTAGTAAAGAAACACATATTTGTTAACGAATTGGGCGGAAAATGTCGATAGCTTAAAATATTGACTGGTTGTTTAAAAATTGTTTTATAGATTTTGTTTAACAGTTGAAAGTATAAAAGGTCTTAAAATTTTTTAATAATAAAATAAAAATGAAAATAAAATTTTAGAAATTCAGAATTATAAATGTAGTACATCTGATTTTCTTTTAATTAAATTTTTATTTCTTACACAGTCGTACTCCTAAGACTATAACATTAAATCATGTACATTTAAAATCAAGCGTTTAAAAATGTATTTTGTAGTTGTAGCTGAAAAGGGTAAAAAAAAATAAAGGAGATTTATAAAAGAATTCTCGATTTCTGTTTTCAAGGTCTTTTTAATTTACCGGTGGCCGGGCTGCTTGGCCACACATCAAACTGCCGCTTCAAATTCGCATTGTTTTTAATTATGTCTGTAAAAAAAAAAAATACTCACACCCAAAGGTCGATGTGAATTTGAAGAAAACCAAAATAATTTAGATTTTTACTACCACCGCAGCATAAATTTGAAGCCAGTTTACAAAAATTTCAAACTTCTTTTTGGCTAGACCTCTTAGCAACAACACATACTGTTTTTTTTATTGTATACAGTAGAATCTCACAAATTAGAATCACTTTGTGCACCTGGCAATTCGAATTTCTGAAAAAAAAATGCAAAACAACAGAGCTACAGGCTCTAATTTTAGAGTATCCAATACAATGAAATGGCTGGTTCTAATTTCTGAATGGTTCGAATTTGTGACGGTTTGAATTTTTGAGATTCTACTGTATTGTGAAAAATATGCATAAACAAACTCCATATTTGTTTTGACTTTGAAGCGACAACACTTATTTTTTTTTGTATTATGTATTTTTAAAAATGCGTATAAATTTCATTTTTGAATTTACTGCAGTTTATCGCTGCTCGACTGCTTTATGGCAAGTTAATTCTAAAGAATACAGCAATAGAAATGGAAAAATATTCTCTTAAACTTTCATACACGAATACTTCTATTGTCAGGGTTGTCAGATAGTTTTCAATCTTTATCCCCAATTTCAAAATTCATATCCCCAATAATCTCCAAAACCTTGATTAGTTCAGCCCCAAAAATCCCCATATAAACTGCATCAATGATTTTGCATGTACGAGTATGTACATATGTTTTACATATGTAAATTTTAAATTTGGAAAGAGATCAACATAAAGTCTTGACGACATTCTTTTTAAGCCAACCTCTTGCTCGCTTCGATGTGTGTTTGGGACGTTATTTTGTTGAAATACTGATGGCTGTGCCATTTCATATTCAGCATAAGACATCATGCTATCGTTTGAAATATTTTTGTAGTATACGGCATTTTACTATTTTACCTCAATTCTAAATAAAAGTCCTGTGCCATATTATGGAAAACATTTCCATACCATAAAGTATAAGTGGATAAGTAATTGTGGTCGGACGAAACTATATAAAATTAGATAGTTTATCTAGGAAAGAAGTAATTTAGCTGTCAATAAAACCATTAAAAACGGTGGCGGAAAAACCGAGAGCACACGTTGCAAAAATTTTATATGAAAGTATGAGTTTTAAACAAGTTTATAAACAAGTCTTGAAAATTACTTAAAATTCTTTCACCATGTGTTTCAAATGTAAGAAGTTTATAATATATAAGTAATTAAGTAAGCAAAGAAATTTTAAAAATCGCCGAAAACTTGCCGATCATCCCCAATAAAATCTCCATCCTCAAATGAACTTTTATTATTCCCATTTCAGAAAAAAATCCCCATTTTGGGGATAAATCCCCTAATCTGACAACACTGCCTATTGTGTTTGATGTTTTAATTCGTATAAATAAATACATTCATATGTATGTGCCTTTAAAATTCTAAAAAACCCTCCATAAAAATATACAAAAAATGTTGTGTGAATGTTAAACGTTTTTTGTAGTTTCTTTAAAAGTTAATTGACAAATTTTTTAATGCCAAACATGTTTTTTTTTTCATTTTAAATTCTATTTATTTATAACAAAAAATATCTAGTATTTACGTTAATCAAGCTTAAGCTAATTCCGTTGGAAATATGGCATTTTTAGTCAATGGCTTTGTAGGGGTACGGAACAGTTTCATTATACCCATTTCACCCCAATGGATACCAAAGGAATTCTGCAATAACCAATAATCCATGCCAGTTGTAGCATCAGTATCATAACCCAATACAACCATAAAATGTGAACCACTTTTTGTAGCAGGCTGTTGGAAAATACCCTCTGAGTAGTGCATAAATTCAAAGGAGGTGGGATTAAATTCGATCACCACAGGAAAACCACCTGAAACATACGCCTTTAAAGATTCATCATCACCATCGGTAAGCCGAGAGTATTTGGCCAAATTTGTAACCAATTGGCCATTAGGGGTGCACATGGCAGGTTGAGAGAGCGTATTGTTATTCATATAATCACTTTCTAAATGTAAGTCCATGCCATATAACGTCAGATAATCAAAGGCTGCCTGGGGAACTTGAGTTTTACACGCGTTTGATTGACCAGCGCAATCAATTAAATTTTGAGCTGACAATGGAGCAGGATTCATGTTACCCGTTTGTTGAGCCTGTAATAATTCTATGGCCTTAGCAGCAGCATAAGCCCAACCGCTGTTACATTTAGTGCCTTGATTTCCAATAGTAGGTAACATGCCAAAGTCTGTTACGGGATCATAATGTGGTGCTGCGGGTTGTACTTCAGGCAGAGGAGAATCATTAGAAGAACCTGTTGCAGTGGTTAATGGAAATAAGGCATTAAAATGTATAAAACGCATATCGGTAAATTGATTCACTGCCAATTTGTAGGTTCTCAAGCCACGATCATATAGATTATTGTGCTTATCGATCATTTTCTTGTTATAGGCATAATAGTACTGGGCATAGCCCTCTGTAAAAATCGAGTTTGTGTAGTCCTTATTGAATTTAGCCTGGAATAAAATAAAAAAAGTATGGGTGAAAATTTGCATTTTTTTAGTCTATTAAAAATATTTTTTAAATAATAATTTTTTTCACAAGGGGTGCTAATAACACCTCAGCCTCTAAAAGGCTTGTTGTTGTTTAAAAAATTTGTCAGTAATCAAGATTATTTTAATATTTTTGCCACTATGCTTCAACTTTCTTAAATAAAAACACTGTCATATATGTATAAGAAAAATATTAAATAATCTCAGTCATATCACAGATGCTTTATTTTTATAGCCATAAACTGAAACACATAACTCTTCATACAAATATTTGTTTACGTTCATCTCCAAAAATTTCGATAAGATTTTTTAAATTTTTTATATTAAATATATCATGTTCATGTTCAGTTCACGGTATATATTACTTTTATTCACCTTATATTCTGCCCACTCTTGTGCTGGCACATGATTTATGGCAGTGGATAAATCCAAGTAGCAAACCGTTAACACAGCTAACAATATCAAGGAAATAGTTCTCATTTTATGCGTATCCCGATTTTTATATTCTTCCTAATGTTAACTAAAGTAATAACAAATTAAAACTGATTTTTCTTTAGCCTGCAGCCATTACTTTTATACTTTTCTTAAGAATGATACAAAATTTCTATTTAAATTTTGTTTTTCTCTTTCTTTTTAATATTTTTATCTTCTATTTGTTTAACTGTGAAATAAAAAAATTTCACTTACCAAAATAATATTCTAACCCATTTACAAAAAGAATCTGTGAAAAAAATTGAAGAAGACGAAAAAAGTGTTAAAAATCTAATCTAATTTGCTATTAAAATTAAATACATACACTGCCGTTAATAGAGAAGAAGTGACTAAATACCTTTTGGTTAACATATGACAAAATAGGCTAGAGAAAAAAAAATATTCGCCTTGATTTATAAGACTAAAACCAAAATTAAAAGTGTAAAAATAAGCATTTACCAATACTTATACTTTTTCTTCCTGGAAATTTTGTATAAAGCAGTTCTGAGTAGTACTGAATCAAATGCATTTACAAAATTAGCTGAAAAAATGTTAAAATTCTTCAAAAAATTTTCATTCAAGTAAACGAATTTGATCTTTTTTGCCTATTTTTTAAACTTGAATTGATCATTCACCATTGAATGATCAACAGTAATTGTCTCATCGTTGCATGTTTATTGTGTGGTGAGTGCCTTCGCTAAGTAGGTTTAGCTGTCATCTTCTACTCCCAATAAGTGCCGCTTGTCTTCTGATCATTCGTTTTTATTATCGATGGTTAAGGTGGAACACAGCGGAATGTCAGGGAGCGGTTTCTCTGTTGATGGACTACTTATTAGGGGGGAGGACCTCTTATTTTTTTAATTATAATAATTTTGAAAAAACCGCATACTAACTTTTTAATTTATCATCTTTGCTGCCTTCTGAACCTGGGTCATTTCAGTTTATTGTGCGAGCACTCTAACCACTATACCACGCACCTCCTCCTTAAGAATTGCATAATTTTACGTTGAATTTGAATATCATACAGAGTACATATGTTTTTTTATGACTGATGGTTTAGGAAAATAAAGAATGTTTTACTCTTGGTAGGTAGATTGGTCTTTTCAGAAAAGTATTTGATTTTAATTGAAACATGAATATTTATATTAGAATCAAACGTCCACAAACATTATTCCCCATTTACTTACCCATTTTTCTAGCACAAGCATAAATTTTCGCACAACTAGTTGTTATTCACTTCGAGGGCTAACCTCGTAAAACATTGATAAATTTATTTTTTAAATAAAATTTCAAATTGTGCAGTATTTAATTACTTTTTGTTACATGTTTTTAAGTTTTAATTTTTGAATTAAATGAACCTTAAAAGAACTTAAGAAAAAAAATTCCGTTTTATTTAAATCCTTTTTTCTCCCTTATTCCAAGGGAACCAAAGCAATTTTCGATAATTTCGAATCAGGCGCTCGATGTAACTTCATAACTCCCTTTTCACCCCAAGTTTCACCGAATGAGTTCTGCAATAGCCAGTAGTCCATGCCCAGGCTATCATCATGACCATAACCCACCACAACCATAAAATGAGAACCTCTACGTGTGGCAGGCTGTTGGAAAATACCCTCTGCATAGTGCATAAATTCAAAGGAAGTAGGATTAAACTCAACCACAACCGGATAGAAGCCATTAACACACTGTTTAACGAGTTCATCATCTGTACCATCAATCTTGGCATATAAAGCCAAATTCGTAAAAAATTGGCCATTAGGTTTACACATATCTGGTTCACTTAATTCATTTTTATTTTGATAATCACTTTCTAAATGTAAATTCTGTTTATATGTTGTTAAATATTCGAAAGCAGCCTGAGGCACTTGATTTTTACAGGCATTTGAGCGGCCAGCACAATCGATTATATTTTGTGTTGACAACGGACCCGGCAAAGGACTTTGAAAAGCTTTTTGCATTTCGATAGCTTTAACAGCAGCATAAGCCCAGCCACTACTACATTTAGTGCCCTGATCTTCAATTCTATGGGCGTTTAAGAACGTGCGTATATCAAAATTATCTGCCACGGCTGTACTTAAGGTTGGTAATTGGCTATTAGGAAATCGAGTCCAATCTGTAGCCTCTGGAAACAAAGCCTTGAAGTGTATGAAACGCATATCGGTAAATTGGTTAACTTCTAAGCGAAACGTTCGCACACCACGATCATATAGGCTATTATGCTTATCAATCATTTTCTTATTATACGTGTAATAGTATTGGGCATAAGTTTCGCCAAAAGGAAATCCACTATAATCTTTATTGTATTTGAGCTGCAAAAGAAGAAAACATTGGAAAATAAATAAAATTCTACATCTTCCGAATATTAGTACCAAAATAAGATCTAATGACCTGTTTTCATAAGGCAAAGCATTCACTTTTTTAAATTGTTTTTCAGAAATTATAAAGTTGTTTATAAAAATACACCTGTTTTTAGATCCCGGCAAAATCAAATGGAAGTTGTTTCAGAGAAATGTCGTTTTCGCAACATCTAATTCATTATATGAATTGGTTTTATTTCTAATGCATTCTAAATTCCAATACATTCGTAATTTTTAAAGCAATAAAAATGAACATTAAGAACAAGCTATCAAATCACATGATATGCAATGACAAGTAATTAAAACGAAGTAAAATGGTTTTGTTAACACATGACGAAATGTCTTTGAATCACACATTATGCGTTGGTCCAATTCACTCATTCTAAATGCGTTTAATTTCGCTAATACTAAAACCATGTATGTATATCCTGGACATTGGATCTATATTCAAATTCATTAGGCTCTTTGACTGGTTTCCAGTATAATTTTCTGGGGAAGTAGTGCTTCTTGTGTGGCGCCTCTGGCTATCAGGGCTCCCCGGATCATGTGATTGTTATTATGAGGCTGCCACTTTCTCCTATCCTATCTCTAGGACTTAATTAAATGTTATTTCAATTTTAAAAACTTACCTTGTAATCAGACCATTCCTGTGGTGATACATATAAAATACCCGAAGATAATTCCAATAAACTAATCGTCACAATTGTAAAAATTATTAATCTAAGTTTAGCCATGGCAATAAAACTTTTCCCTTCTCTATACGATATAGTCTTTTTTATAGTTAACATGCAACTGACTACTAATTGTTAATTTTCCATTATTTTTATACCTTTTTTAGAAATGTACCCAAATACGTTTTTCTAGTTCTTTTATTTTTATTTTTATTAAATTTGAATTTGTTGATAAATTTAAATGCATTACATATTTATTTAAAGAAAATTTATTTTAACCACTATAAACATGTATTTTAAGCACTTTTGGTAAAAGGTCATCTTACGGTCATTGAAAATAATGCTCAATATCGTCAAAAATATGTAAATATGCTGCTGTTTAAAAGTACTTTATTGTTTAATAGCATTATGCACCAGTGCTAGTTAAATAGAAAGTTTAATGTGACATCAAAGTAATAGACATACAGCATGCATGACGTAAAGATATGTAGAATGTGAATAGAAACTCCAATAATCTTAATCAGAGTTTGAAATATAAATTTTTCTTAAAAAAGTTTTATTACAGAGTAGAAGTATAATTAATATAATTTCTTTCCTAATTCTACATTGCCACAAGTGCTTTTCTACTTACATAAGTTATACTTTAACAAGCTCTGCTAATTATAAACCTGCATTAAAATCGAATTTCAATGTTTCATTTTATTGAAACTTTCAATAATTGTAGGCACTGTTTTTTCGGTTACAAATATTGAAATTTTCGGGTATTTGAAAAAAAAAATCAGAAACAAATGCAGTTGCAATAACATTGACGCATTTATTCATAAATCCGACTTCAGTGTGCTTGGTCGACTATAGTTGTAAATAGCCTTCTTTTGGCTTAAAAATAAAACCCATTAATTTTTTCGTTATGGTTGTTAGTTTTTTCTATTAAAGTGAACATTTATTTATAAAACATCAGGCCTTAATTATGGCATCATGAATAAAGGCCTCGAATATATATTAAGAAAGCAAAAAACAAGAATTATTTGCATTCTATTTCACCTTATGTTATATTTTGATAATATAAAGTTTTAATTCCAATGGCTTTATATTAAAAATTCTTGTATATAAAACAATTTTACAGGATTTATTATATACATACTAGTTAACACGGCAAACGTTGTTTTGCCATATAAATTTGGTCTAGGAAAAATTTTTTTAGTTTAAATATATTTAATACTCTTCACCGAACTGTAAAACTTAACATTGATATGAGCAATCAATGCCTGCGCTACTAATAATTGTAATAAATTATTATCCGCCATTTTCGGTACTTCAATTTGATAGTTGGGGATAGAGAAAAATATACCCTCTATCGCCCCCTCTGAATACTTCTTAAAAAACCCTAAACCATATATGTTCTACGGTACCCTGATATACATATCATGTTTCAAATTTCATCAACGTCAGTACGTTATTTAGGTGAGGCACAAATTTCCTCTTGGGACGGGTACCTCAACATTTAGGGGATGAAAAATAGATATGAAAATTGACTTTTGTTAATCTAAGGTTGTGTTAAGACACCAACAAAATTTAATCAAATTCAGTTTATTAGTTGGGGATAGAAAGAAATAGCCCTTGTACCACCCCCTCTGAGTACTTAAAAAAAGTAAACCATATATGCTCTACGGTACATACATACATATATAGTTTAAAATTTTATCAACGTGGGTACGTTATTTAGGTGAGACATACATTTTCCCTTCGGGCGGATCACCTTAATTAACATTTAGGGGTATGAAAAATAGATGTTGACAGATTCTCAGACCTACCCCATATGCACACAAAATTTCATGAAAATTGGTCTAGCCGTTTCGGAGGCGTTTGGCAACAAACACCGCGACACGAGAATTTTATATATTAGATTTCGAAATTTTAGATGTTACTTAATTTTCCGTTTGGTGCCTTATTTAATGCCATACGAAAAAACAATTTGCAACGTCAAATTTGATAAAATTTCATCGCTAATTGTTGTTATAAACACATAAACAGCTACCGATCATCGACCACAAGCTGTCAAAAATAGAATGCATGTATGGATATGAGAATAATTAATTTAGTGGCAACACGACTACCGACCACAAGACTACTTTTGTAGCCAGTAGCCAACTTAGGCTAATTTCTATTTTTCTTGGCAACAATAAACAGTTTAGTGCTGCCAATCTTATTGTATTAGTTTAACTGTATACATTAAAAAAGGAAAAAAAAATAATCATTTGCTTACATTTTTTGTTTAGTTTTCATTTACATATTTCATTTACATCAGTTTTTATTTTATTTTTAATTTATTATTTAATTACCTTTTTAGTTTTCTTAAATATTTATAAGTTTCCTTCAGACATTTGTTGTTTTTTGTTTCCTCACAATTTCACTTAAAAAAAATAAGTTTGCTATGTTTTGTTTAGGTTATGTTCAACATGTTAAAACAGATGTTTATTTTGTAGCTGTAGTCGTTATTACATATAATTAAGTAACTGGCTACTTGGCTACTTTCGTAGCCAGCGAATTTTTTAGTCGTGTGTTTGGTGGTCGATAGCTTTGAATGTGTTTATAGCATGAGCCTTGACATATTCAACAAAATTTATTCAAGGGCAGATAAAATCATCAAGAACGAAAATCGGTTTTCTCCGTCCGTACAGTATCTGCCGGGTGAATCAGGTAGTAGTCGCGCATCTTTTTGCGTCCTAAATAAAAATCATAAATCTGGTGTCACAAACAATAAGAGTCTCAGAAACTTTGCCCGACTAATTGGTGGTTGTGAGCGGTCCTTCTGTTGATGGATGTGGTTTGGAGTTACATTGAAAAGAAACTAATTTGTCTTGATTTTCTCGTTGCTATGTTGCAGCAGAGATTTAAGAAACTCCTTAACTCTAGAGCTATGAGAGAGTATAATCCTAGAGGTGTAATTGTGAAAAGATCTTGTTATTTACTGGCAGACATATTAAGATAACGTAAGTTAGCATACAGCCAGTCGAGCCTTTAATGTGCACAATTTCCTAACTCATGTATTTAAATTGTTTAAATTTCAATTTTACTTACAACTGCTTGCTTTCAATAAACACACGGAAATTTCTTATTATTCCAAATTCTGAGAAGTTTTCGTGTATCGCTATTAAATTATAAAGATAAATTTTTTATTATTTAACTTAATCTATTCTACCACTCAGGGGCTTAATGTTTTGTTTACAGAAAAGAGCATTTAAACAAATATTTGTGTAACAATATATTTTAATTTCTTCTATTGAAAAAAGAAAATAGAAGATGCGGTAAAAAGAACTTTAAAATAAAATATGATCTATGTATTCCCTATCAGCATGTGTGATATAATGCTCGTACATGTCGAAGTAAAACAGCTTTTAAAAAGGTGTGATTTTCTTAATTTTTTTTATAGAAAACTAATAATTAGAAGTAATCATTGAATTTTTTTTGTTCCTAATAATAGGCTCGAGCATGTCAAAGTACTCATATTTGGCCTACATATAAAATCAATAACAATTGGACAGATTTATTGTAATTTTTAAATAAATAAGTAGCTAATAAATGAAAGTGGAAAAGTGTTAAAAGTTTAAAGAATAAGAAAAAGTAACGAAAGTTTTTCTAACTAGTTTACTAGTCAAATGCTTTGACTGGTTTTAGAGGTTGGTTTAGTTATCAGAATTAAATAAATTCACCCATGTTGTTATGGTATTCCACAAAATGGATAACAGGTAAAATTGAAATTTTAAAAATTAAAAAAAGAAATAAAATAAAATAGTTTTTCAACTGTTAGAGTTTTTGGCGGTTAGTTTTGTTACTGGGATCAAATTCCCATTAAAAGATACCAAAATTATTCGCCCATGCAGTCCTGTTCTTCTGCAAAAAGGATATCAATTAAAATTTCAAGAATTGCAAAATTGAGAAAAGAATTTTAGAAGAATTAAAGAATGCTGTAACTGACAAAAAATCGGAAATACGTTTTTTGCATCATTTTTATCAGAAAAGAAAAAAATACGCGTCGACTCGTCCCGGTTCTAGATTTCTATGATGAAAAGAAATTCACTGACGCCGTCTGTGTTTTGAAAAATACCAGTATCTTTGTTCTACTTTCATACAGGTTTTTTGGCTCTGGTGAACATTAAATGTTTTGTCAGTTACAGCGCTGTTTAATTATTAACAATTAAGTTTTAACATAGATAAAAATGTCTGACCTTGATTATAATAACTGTACTCTAAATCGTATGAATTGTATGTAATTCTTTGTAGCGAATATCAAATGATTATGCATCTTCATTGAAGACACAAAAAATGTGTTATAACAGGTATGTGTGTTATCTTGAATATGAGTCCAATAGATAAAAAGAGAAAATAATTCTTTTGTGCAGACTCCAAAGCCGAATTGAATTATAATGTGGTAAATTGTCGAAGAAATACGCGAAAGCATAATTGTATTTCATGTACATAAAAAGAAAACTCGGTAAAAGGAATGAAAGGTCAACAATAGGCCTTATTCCAATTGGCGACTTCGTCGTAGTCTAACAACATTTTTGTTATTGAATAAAGGCAAGAGAACATTTTTTTTCTATTCTATTACAAAAATGTCGTAAAACTATGACGACGTCGCCAACTGGAATAAGTCCTAATATTTAGGATTTTCTAGTACAGAAATAGTATTCAAACAAAATTCTGAAAGACCTCAAAGAAAAATGGGCTTAGTGTGCTTATACAATTTTTTAATGAAAAGTAATTTAAGATATTGCCAAAAATTTGAGGAAAAAACCAGTAGCAATATATTTAAAAAGTTTTGAAATATGTCGTGGGAAGGCTAATTTTCTTTAGGATTTTTGGGCTTTGCTTGAACAATTACATTTTTTAAGATAGAGGTTTTGAATAAAAGATTTCGATATGTAACTATGTATGCCAATTAAATTAGCTAATATTTAGTTGGCTAATTTCCATATACATAGTCATGCAAATTTGTAATATGGCAGATACAATTTTTGCTTACATATTGGGTTCAACAATAACAAAAGTGGTTACAAAATTTTACTGAATAGCAAAATTATTTATTATGCTGCTTATTAAAAATTTGTCATTAAAATTTCGTAGCAAAACGCAGTACAGGTACTGAATTACATATAAGTATAAAGTACCAAATAACTACAGTCCATATACATAAATTAAAATTTTACTATGGCAACATTCTTACCTGCTTTGAATTTAGAACATTTTTTCTCTTACCGTTTACTAAAAAGAAAAGCTATTACTTTGCTCTCTATTTACTCTCCACCCACCATAAAATGACAACATGAATAAAAATGAATTTTTTTTTGTTGTTGTTGTTTTTGTGTGTTGTTTTTGTGAAAGTTTTAACTTTTTATTTATTTAGTATTTTTCCTTTATTTAATCATTTATGGATTTTCTTCTACAAGCAGAGCTTTACAGACTTAAATACTAATTCATAAACAAAACTGAATAAAAGTAAAATATAGTTTTTTGGTTGTTGTTGTTCTTCTTTTTTCATATATATGTATATATAACTTCCTTTTGTTGTTCTTGTTTTTCTTTAAATAACAATTTTTTAGGGTTTTTTTCTTTTGAGTTTAACAAATAAAAATAAACGGTTGTATTTTGGTTTGTTTATTTTTATTTTTTGTTTTGTTTTGAAAGAACTTAATAAAAAGTTTTCAGAAAAGCTTTTTTTCTTGTATTTGGTTGTTGTTTGTGTTCGTTTAAAACTTAAAATGTTTGTTCTGTTTTAAATAATTTATTTTGTTGTTGTATTAGCAGTGTTTTTAAGGTGTTGTTGTTGTTGTTTTTGTTAAAAAATATTAGAACCATGGAAGGTATTATTGGGTTTTCTCTTTAATTTTTTAATGACGATTAGATGCAGTTCATGATGTTTAATTTTTTTGTTTTGATTATTGCATTTAAGGTGATTCTTTTTTTGTTTTGTTCAAGCAAAGCTCATGATATGGTTTTACGCATTAATTGCTGTATTTTTTTATTTTTATTTTTTTTTATTTTTTAACCATTTATGCGTAAGTATTTGCTTTTTTCAATAATTCAAATGTTTAAATGTGTGAGTTGTGTGTAATTTTAAATATATATTTGGTTTTTGTTTTCTTTTTTTGGTTAAAGAAGGACCGTCGTTTTTTATGTAAAGAATGCAAAATGTAAGCGTGTCAAGAATATACACGTAAATTATGAGATTTTTAATATGTTTTTTTTCAATTTCATTGCTTTTTTATTTTGTTTTTTTTTACTTCTTATTTAATGTTTATTTTTTAATTATTATCTAATTAAAGATTTTTTTATTTTATTAAATTTGGTTTTTAAATTTATTATTTAAATTTATTTTAGTAGCTTTTTTATTTATTAAAGAACCTTTTTTGTTGTTTTTTTTTTTGTTTTTTAGTTATATTTGACTATATTAAACTTTAAGTTTTGTTTTTGCTTATATTTAAATATATTTTAAATATGAGATTTTTATTTCGGCTAGTGTTTAATTTTTTTTTATAACATATTAATTATCTTTTATTTTTGTATGTACTAAAAATTAAATAGATTTTTATCTACAATTTAATGAAGTTTTTAAATTATTTTATATTAAATTAGTTTTCATTTATAATTTTTTTTTTATTTGGTATATAAATTTTTTACTAAATTTGTTTATATTTTCTTCTTTTTTTATTTTTATTTTTAAATTACTTTAAGACAGACCATTAACGATTTTTTATTATATATATGGTATATATGATTTTTTGTGGGTTTTGTCAAATAATATTTTAATTAAATTAAACAAGAATTAAATAATTCCAATTTTAGTAAAGATATTTCATATATACATATATGAATATAAATATTATTGAACGAGGTAACTCTGTTTTTACTCCATTTTTGTTTTTTACTATTTTGTTGTTGTTGTTTTTTGTTTAGAATACAAATATAGAGTGAGTGAGTGGTACCAGCAAAATACTTCCTTCTTATTTATTAAGAGAATATTGGTGTATAAGCCTCTTAATTTATAATTTAATGAATACGGTCTTTTAAATATATTTGAAGTTTTAAATTATTTAAAGGGATTAATGCATTTTTGCAAGATTTGTTATGATATGGACCATCTATAAATGCCATTTTGAAGACAATTTGTCAGGGATTTTAATGGATTCACTGTATAGAAAATACATCTGTACTTATGTATGTATGTGTATATACATATATCAGGCGGAAGTATGTATGTAGTTGGCAACCTTATCACTAATCGCAAAGCTTTAGGGAAAAGTCTGAGAATACAGGCCGTTTAGTATGAGATTTGATTGAAAGAGAGAAGAGTGTAAACAATATTGCTTGACGCTGTTAAAACTCTGATTATGCAGGAAACTTGCCCTGAAAGATCTTTCTGTGCCTGATTAATAGTAATCTGCGAGCTTGATAACAAAGTACTAGAAGTTTCTCACTTTTTTCTCTGAGCAATTAAAAATTTATAGTCCCTATAAAACAAAGTAAAAACTAATCTGATTGCTTAAATTCAAAGAACCAGTAGTTTTTAACTTTCTTTCAGCAATTAGAAATTTCTAGTCCCTATAAAACAAAATATACCATCTTAAGGTTCTGTTATTCGAATTTTCCAATTTGAGTTCTTTTGAATCGGAGAGAAATAGTAAATATGTATGTACTTTTTGTTAAGATTATTGGATTTATTAGCAGCTGGAGTCTTTGACAGTGAACCATATGTATCGAGTAACTCCAAATATATTTGCTTAGCAACAGAGTTACCAGTATTTATGACAGTACAAAACATCGAGTAACTCCCAATAATTTGCTTAGCAACAGAGTTACCAGTATTTATTTTTTGTTAATTCATTTTGTTAATAAATTTTTAATAAAATTAATCACTTTTTAGAGCAATTAAGAAAAAAATTAGTTAAATTTGTTCTTTATTTTCTAAATACTGTTTTAATTAATACATTATGTTTATAAGTTTCTTAAAAACACATACATACATACAAATAATTTGTTATATTAAAACGAAAACATTATACATATATGTATAAATTAAAAAATAATATTTCAATTTTATTTTAAACTTAAACTTTAAAATACTACTTATAATTGCACTTATAAATCTTTTATCTTTTTTTACTTCTTTAACAAAACAATGAAAATAATAATCGAGGTATTCGATTAAACTGCTAAATGCCCATTATATCTCTTAAACGTTCATACATTTTTATGAGTTTAAGAGGCATTTAGCATATCAAACGTATAGCCATAATGAATTTTTGGATTTTTTTTAAGAGATTTTTAGATACATTCTCCTATGAATGTCTAATAAATTACCAAAAATTTAGAGTACTATGTCTAAAAAACGTATTAGAAATATTTAAAATAATAAACAAAATTAAATAATTAATTTTTATTTTGCTATATAAAGAAATATTTTGTATGCTATACATATATATATATATATGTATGTATATATATTTATAATTTATTTATCGCTCTAATACTCTATGACATTTAAATAAGTATGTATACACTTGTATATTATCATAGGAAGATTTATTCATTCATTTATTTATAATATATATAGATTTAGTTTTGTTTGTTTTATTTATTTATTTATAAATATATTTATTAACTTTTATTATTTCATAGAAATTTAAGTTCGATGAATTAGAATTTCTGTTGAATGAAGAAGTTTTAATTTTTTTATTTCATTTTTTTTTCTTAAAGTGGACTTTGTTTTAGTAGTTTTAATTCAAAATTTATTGTGTTTACTTGTGTTTTTCTTTTTGTAAGAGTTTTAAAGTTTAAAAGATTTTTTATTTTTTCTTTTATTTGTTTACTTTTTGTGGGAAAAGGAGGTTTTGTTTTTTTATAGTATATGTATGTATATAAAGGGTTTTTTTGAAAATCTGAAATGATTTTTGTGTCTATTTTAATTTTTTTTTGTTTGTTAATAAGAGCATTTAATTTATTTTTACTTTAATAAAAATCTATTGCTAATGTTGAAAAATGATAAGGAAATTTAATGTAAAAAAAAAGAAACAAACTGACTTTTTTATATTTTATTTTTAATATTATTTTGAATTAAATTTTATTAAAAAAAACTTTCAGCAAATTTAGAGGAGTTTAGACTATAAATTTTTTAATATTAAGAGAATATTTTTAAAATTTAGATTTTACTATTATAAACGTTTTATTATTTTATTTCAGTTTAAAATATTCACATATTTGTTGAATTAGGGATTTTAATTTTTAACTTTAAGAACAATTATATAATATATTATTTTCTATGTTAAGCTCTTTTTAGAAACTAAAAAGTTGAAACAAGGTTAACCAGAATAATTTCTCAAGCAATTTGCAATCAACCAAACTTAACTTCTTAACATTTCTGCAAACGATTGCCCAACGTCTTATTTCGGTTTGACTTATAGGGTAAATTCGGGTAATGTTGAAAGGTACGTGTTTTTTTTAGCATTATTCTGTATATTAACTTAAGATTTCCCCGCACTTCTTTAAACAAAATGTTTAAATCACATACATAAATAATCAGTGCTCGAATAACGTCTTAGTTCTTATTAGCTGGCAAAACATTAATTTGGTTTGTAAAAAAAAGCCCCTAGTTTATATTGGATACATAGTCCACTATACCCGAAGTTCCTACAAATAAACATACATACATATGTAAATGTAAAAATAGGGTTAAGAAAATTTTTGACAGCCAGATAATGTTTGCCGCTCTTTATTTAGGCATGACTGTTAAAGACCACAGGTTAATTTTTAAATAATTAAATTATTATTAATTATACAAAATATTTCTTTTGTCAAAAAGAGTAAGAGTTTCTTTTCGGTTTAAATTTAGTTTGAAAGATGGAAATGGACAATCACGAATTTCGCTTTGTTTTTCTTATAATAAAGATTTTTCTTTATTTTAAACATCAATATGAAATTTAGTTTGTAAAAGTTAAACTGGAATAAATATTTTATATTTGCTAAACTTGTATTAAAATGTTATATTTGTTAGCTTGTTAGGTTATTTTATTCATTATGTTTTAACCATTAAAAATAATACTGTCTTAATAAGACATAACTGTTCATATATGTAAACTTTCGTTAACCCTTTATAGCCCAAGGCTCAATAACTTTGGAATAAATATTTGCCAAAAACAAGTATATATTACAAGCAAAAACAAAAATATACTAGTATTATCGTATAAAAATTGCTAACAAATAAATATAGAAATTATAAATTTTATAAGATTTAAATACAAATATCGTCGTGCGGGAGTTTATGTGCTCTATCCGCCATTTTATATTTTTTATATATCTCCTGTTAATGATGCAACTTTAGGTTTTCAACCCTAAATTTTTCAAGTCTGTAAACCGTTTTTGGATATCTCTTTCATTTTCGGAGATAATAGCCGAAAACGGATTACAGATTTTAAAAATTTTTCTCTAAAAATATAAAAAGGCGGATAGAGCACATAGACTCCCGCACGACTACCTGAATGTACATATGTATATGGCTACAGATCCGCCGTTTAGAGTTAACAAATTATTTACATCAATAAAGTTTGCTTGTTATGAAATTTAGAATTATAAATATGTTTGTCACATAAAAAATGAAAAATTTTATAAATAACTGCGTTTAGTAGTGCTATTTATTTAAGTTTTATTGTTTAATTATTAAAAACTTATAAGGAGTTTCTTTATAAACTTTATATTATTGGCAGTCGTAGAAGAATTGTTTAAACTCTAAATTACAATTAAAATGGCGACAAATTTAGGCAGTTTTATTTTTATAAAAAAAACCTATTATGTATTGAGTAATATTTTTTTGTTAAAAGGACTTTGGAGAAATGCGAAAAATTTGAAACAATTTTAAACATATACACACATATACAAATATATATGTATGTATATGTATATGTATGAGTATGTAAATAGTATATTAAGAGGCACGTACTTCTTTTTGTCGCTGGTTGTTTAATATATATGTATTTGATTCTTAATTTATTTTTTTAAATTTTTAAAGAGAATTGTGGAAAAGCGTTACACAGTAGTGTTGGCAAAGTATTGAGTACTGGGTACAGAGTTTCGAGTATTTGTACTAATTTTCCTGACACAGGGTTGTATAGACCAGTTATGTATGTATGTATGATAATACTAAAAAACAAGTAACTACTCAATACTTTAAGAGTTGTATTATTAATTCGAATTTCTTCAATTTTAACGGTCAAAACAAAATTCTGTCTAAAACACCATACTTTATGAAATTGAAATTTATTCAAATAAAATCCGTTAAAAGTATTGAGTAGTATTGAGTACCCAAATGTAAGTAATCCGAGTACAGTAGAGTAATGAAAAGTAGCAGAATTTCACAGCACTTTTACACAGTGCTTTTAAATTTTTCACTTAAACTCCTGTAAATTTGCTTGAAAAAAAAAAATAAAAAATATTTTTTCTTAATAAAAAAATCCCTCAAAATGTTAAAAATAAAATGAGAATATGCGTGTAAAAAAAAGTTATGAAATAAAGAAATTGCTAATATTTTTGTTTTGTAATTTACAACCACTTTCTTTTTTCATAATAATAAATTTTCTTCCCATCTAACATGCCAGAAAAGAAAAAATGCCAATTTGTTACTGTTTTTATTTTTTCTTTTTATTCTATTTCTTAAACGTTTATATTTAAACTTTCCTTAACTTTAAAATACTTAAAATTTATAAATAATTCTTTTAGGCAGTTTTACTATTGTATGGTTTGGAAAAAACTTAAAAATAAACAAAAATTAAACCAAAAAAAAAAATAAATTTTTCTGTCATTTTCATAAACCAGTAAAACTTAAATTAGAATTTTTAAAACATTTTTTGTTTAGTTTTCTTTTTTATTAGCGCTGTTTAATTATTCAAGACTCAGACCTAATTTTGTTCTTTGTTTTTATTATTATTTAATAATATTTATATATAGACTCCTTCCATTATTCAATATCTTATTATTATTTTCAGTTTTTTTTTTCTTTTCTTTTTTGTTTTGTTATCGACAAGCGTAAATGTTTTTATTTCTCTTTCTGTTTTTATATATATAATTTAGCTTAATTACTTATTCCTCTTTATTTTCCACACCACAATTCTTTCCTTCATTTTTTTATTTATTTATTTTTTTTTCTTCAATTTTTCTTTTTACTATTATTTGGTTACGAATTTAGATGATTTTTGTTTTTGTAGTTATTTTTAATTAATTTTTTCTTTTCTTTGGGGAGGTTTTTTCTTTTTTCTATAAATTATTCTTTTTTTATATTTATGAATTTTGTTTCAAATGAAAATTGATACGTTGACATGAAAACATTATAAAGAGGGCAGCTAATGTATAGGGCATTAAGTGAATCAATAAATTATTATTATTGTTTAGTAATGATGCAGCATGATTACATAAATCATTGGTGCAGGCACAATATAGAGCCTGTACATCATGAGTGCCCGAACGTTTCAGACACTCATTGTCATCGGTACGTTCATCAGGTATATAACCGCAACCTCGTACAACTCGTACTTTACCGTAAACTAAGAAACATTTATTTTATATTAATAAATAAATATTTTTTTTAATATTATATAGAAAATTTTGTATAAATCTTACCCTTTTGTACAGTTTTACGGCATAAAATTGGTTTATACTTATCCTTAAGATGTTCACGTGGTTCCTTTTTGCTGCAGTTAACTTCACCTATTGAATAGGGATCAAATGGATCAGCACAACGGCTATCATATTCGCTATTGCAATCATAGCACATTAAAGCGGTTGTAACTGAAAAGAAAAAGTAATCAAAAAATATTAGCAAAGAATCATTTAAAATTGAAAGCAAAAATAGTCAATTTTATTAGGCTAACAACGACAGCTTATTAATCAAGTGTCTTATTTAGCTGTAATCCTGAAGCAGGATTGTAATGACCAATTATATACATACATATGTAAGTATATTATCTAGACCATATACTAAACCCTCCGTCACGCACATGTTCCGATAGTCACATACGTAGCGCACGCATATGGCCAGATGCACTATGCATTTCAATACATCTTTATGAAAAATGTGCAATTTTATTGATAACATTATATTATTATGACATTATTTTATATAATTTCCATTGTTATTCTTTTTTTTTCAAATGATTAGAAAAATTAATTCATTGATTCATTCATTGATTTCATTGCTGCGAAAGTGTGTACTATGAAGAGAGTGGGGCGTAGCCAAATATCTGAAACTTACAACAGCTACAACAACGCAAAGTGCCCACAAAACTCACTTTGAGTTCCTTTAAGTAAACAAACGTAAAAAAAATAAAAAAAGTGCAAATCTCATTATTCTCTATATAAAATACACGTGCATCTGGCCAGATGCATGCGCTACGTATGTGATGTGTAGGTGAAGAAATCCACATAAATTGTATTTGTTGTTTTTTTAATTTTTTTTCAAAAAACGATAGCTAACAATATTTGTAGAGACACAAACACCTTGCTAAATTAGAACTTTGTTTAAGTCAGTGTTAAACTCGTAAAAGATCTAGTCAGATACATGCCCAGGACGGAGGGTTAAGCCTGCTATTAAAGATCTACTAAGATCTAATCCAGCTATCCGTTATAGGTCAGAATCCAGAATTTTTTTCTCTTATTTTATTTTGAAATTTCTCATTTTTTTCTAAATGCTGAAACCATCACCAATTGTTTTTTTACGATGACAATACTTAGAAGATGACCTCTACTCATGCAGTGTAGTCTTAGGATAACCAATATTTTATGCAAGCATTTATTTTGTATATTGTTTGATGCTTCTAAATTAATAAATTAACAATTTAAGTACTATTTCCCTAAACTCCCTTACGGACATTTGCTTACTGGTTGCATAAAATTTGCATTTCTATTGCGTATTAGCGGCTCATTTCATATAAAAATCATGCATTATTGATGCGCACGAGTAAGTAATTGTTTACAATTTCTTCCCTACAAAATAACTTACTGGTAAGCACTATTGTCTACTGGGACATGACAAATTGGTTAAATTAAGACGAAACTGGAATGATTTTTAGATTAGCGTGGCATTGAATATTATGTCTATTTGCGCGAGTTTAGAGCAATTGAACTCATTTGAATGGCATCAAGGCGAAAAGACACCAATTTTAATTCACTCTCATTTAATCATTGCCAAACACTTGAGTTTTTTGTGCAAGTCAGTGCATCTTTTGAAATTTGTTAAAGATAGAAGTCCTGGCTTAAAATATTTCATGAAAATCTAACGATTAGTGAGTTGGCAAAAGCTCTGAAAGTAACTGATTGCCATTAACCAACTTATAAATTGCGGACCTGACATTTTATACATAGAGTTTTTTTATCTTCATGAGAACTGTCGATATTAATAACTATGTTTTAACAGAAAATGCTTTAGTTTACATTTCTGTTCAGAAGGATTTGAATCATTTAACCCCAAAACAACGCTTTCAAATTGTAAAAATGTTCTTTGAATAAAATTAATCCATTTTATTATTTACGGTCCACATAATCGGCATAATAAGCAGACAACTCGTGTAGTTAAAATGCAAACTTTTAAGCATCTGTAATTTTAAACTATAAATTGCCAATGTAGAATTTTCAAACTTGACGATTGATGTTTTAAGTTCAACTAGAAATTGCATATTGTCATATGATTGCGAAAAAAACCCTTTTTTAGCAAAAATTCAAAATCTTTTCTTTGAATTGACTATGATGAAACTTATTGAAATAAATGTTCCTTCCCAATTTCACATTCCTAAGATCAAAAATGATAACTTTATAACACAACTTTAGATTGATTTTTTATGAAAAAGCACTGTTAATTCAAAACTTTTTGGATTGTTTAATTATTTCTTTTATTAATTTTCGATAGAGTAATATTAAGAATATAATAAATTTTTAACTTAAATTCATACAATACAAGAAATTCATTATCCTTCAAGAACAATATTATTTACTAACAAACTTCTTAGCAATTTTATTAATAAATTATTTACAATTCACTCTTAATGTGGTGGTAAAAATTACTCATTTACTTATGTAAAGCAATATTTTTGTGAAATAACCACCCAATTATAAATATCTGGAAATATTTCCTCATGGCCAAATATTGGATGTTTACAATTTTTTTATTTAATAAATCGTCGAAAACCTAAAGTAGCATCATTAACTCGATATATATAAAAAAAATATGAAATGGCGGATATAGCCCATAAACTCCCGCACGACGAAATTATATTCTAAATTTAATTTTCGTTTAGCAATACATAATACGGCATATATTAATTTTGAATTCAGTAGAGTTAATCATATCTGACGAGATGTACAAGTATAAGTAATTTATGAATAACTATTATGAACTTTTCTGAATGGAACTTAAGGCTTTTATGAATTCCTATGACCATATGCTCGTAAAGTATCAGTAAATTAAACCGTGATAGTAACAAGGTTATGTTTTTTATGTTGCTTTGCTTACAGATTTTTTCTTAACATTTGCAATTTAATTAAATTAGTTGAGTCAGATTTGTTTGAAATTCAATTAATTTATATTTTTTTTTATTCAGATTTTTTTTTCTTTTTCTTGTTCTTTTTATTTCATGTTTTTATTAAAGAGGGTGTGCGTAAAAACTTACCTTGCAGGCATGCCAAAACGGCAACCAAAAGCAGTGTTCTTTCCATAAGTGGTGACATTTTTATTATTTGTTGTGTAAGTATTTATTTATTGTTGCTGCTAAATTAGTTGTTGTTTTTTCTCGTTTTTAATACTATAATTTCTATATATGTATATATATTTCTTTTTACCGTTATTTAATAAATGTGTTAATATACACTTGCATACACACACACATACACAGGTACTCTATCACCAGTTATTCGTATTTTATCTGTTTTATAATGAACAAAAATTGGTTTCACTTTAAATTGCTTGATTTTTTTTGAATACCTCAGTCTTTCACTTCTAAATATATATGTATTTCGATTCAATTAAAACAGTAACGAAACACGCAACTTGAAATGTTTTTGTTTTATATTTTAAATTTATTATTTATCAATTTTTTTTATTCTTTGTTTTATATGAAATTTAGAATACAAATTAAAGAGAGAGAATGCTTTTCAAGAACATTGAATTATAAATGAACAACATGCCGATTTAACTCAGCTCTGATTGAAATAAATTTCGTGAGAAAAATATATATAGAGAGAGAGAATGAAGAAGAGAGAGAAAGAAAAATAAAATGCCATGAAAAAAAATAATTTTTATACAAAAATAATTAAAAAGCTTTTTTTTAATGCATAAAATATTTAATACATAGTTTTTTGGTTTTGTTTTTTTGTATATTAGAATAAAAAAATGTTAGTGGTAATCATTTTTCGTTGCAAACACCCATGCAACCGTAGCAACCCATGAAAAACAATAACAAAATGCAGGCATATATCGTCGATGAAATTAAAGAACGCTGTAACTGACAAAACCTTAAATGTTCACCAGAGCCAAAAAAACCTGTATGAAAGTAGAACAAAGGCACTGGTATTTTTCAAAACGCAGACGGCGTAAGTGAATTTATTTTCATCGTAGAAATCTGGGACCGGGACTATACGACGCGTATTTTTGTTCTGATAAAAATGATTCAAACAAACGTATTTTCGATTTTTTGTCAGTTACAGCGTTCTTTAATTCCATCGACGATATGCTATGATTGCTTGTTTAGGGTTTACAACATAGTTAAGCAAAACTCTCAATAAATTAAATGCGTTTGTAGCACAATTGTGTACAGAAAATGAAGATTTGGATTATATGGGTTTACAACGAAGAGTGATTATCGCTCTTGTACAGAGAACACCTACAAATTTAAAAAACTTTGTAATTAATGAAACACAAAATGTCATCTATTCAAAATTATATAACAAGTACATAAATAATGTGTCAACCTTTGCTGAAACTTAGCAGGCTCTTCCCAGATTAAGGTTAATTATAAAAATAAGCTTTCCATATATTTTGGCAGCTTATATTCTTTTTAATTTATTTTTCACAATGCTTTAATAAAATTTTTTCGCCACATTTTTTATTACCAAAACATATGGAAACAACGAGAACTTGACAATATCAATAATTGCTTAAAGAGATATGTCAAACCTAGTGTGTTAAGCATTGTCTAAATGTTCATCAAAAATTGTTACACCTGCACAAAATGTCTTTTTTTTATTAATGACGCATTTGAATATACATGAATTTTCCAGTTTTGATGTATTTGATGACCGTAGTCTAGTATGTAGTGAATTGACATCTTGAAAGAAAGATATATGAAAAACATTTTTTTTTTCGGCGACCACTTCTTAGCAGTCTTCTAGTAAAAGCTCTGAGGGTAACAGATTGACAAGTCTGTCGTCCGGAGTCGACGGTGAACTGTGCGTCCCGGTACTCATTGACACACAAAACATGGGTGCTGTGAGAAGCCAATTGTAATGGCAAATTATGTATGAGGTATTTAATTCTTTTGACTTGCAAATTAATTGGTCATACCAAATTAAAATTATACAAAAACACTAAAAATTCCAAGTAAATAAAATGAATGGAAAATAAAAAGAATAAAATAATTATTCCCGTAATAAAAAACTCTTCATTGTTTTTATTTCATAAATTTTTTACATACAGTAAGCCACACAGCATATTTTAAAACTTCAAACATTTTAAAAACTGAGTATGTAATTGATTTCGAGTAGAATGTAATTCAAATGACCGGCTTCAAATCGTAACAAATCACAAGATTTTGTAGATACAAAACACATTTTGTTTGGCATTTACTTTTGCAAAAAAAATGTTTAAAGCATATAAAATTAAAATTTGTACATATTGTGTGCGTCAATTTTTATCCATGAGTATCAGGATCTACAGTTTAACATCGTTTCGAACAACAGACATGAGAAGTTTGTTCATGGCAATCAGTTACTCTCAGAGCTTTTACCAGATGACTGCCAAGAAGGGATTGCCGAAAGAAATATCCTTTTTCTTCAAGATGTCATATAGCTAGGATTTGAACCCGGACCTCTTGTCTTTGTAAGCCAACACGCTATATACTCGTACTAGACAACGGAAAATACAATTTAGTTACATTAGTTTATATATTTCTATAATATTAAAGTTTAAAATTTAAAACTACTAAAACTTTGAATATTTATGTGAATAAGACATGCGACATTTCGTAACAATACCGCAAGCGGAAACGGAAACTACAAATCTTATACAAACAGTTATATTCATATTATTTTACAATTGATTAGCTTTTACATTTACTTTACAAGACAAACAAAAGGATTTATAAAATAATTTGAGAACCCAATTTTAACAAAAAAAACCAATACAACAATACTCATGAAACCATAATTAAATCTCAGGAGATATATTCGTAATATTTCTAAACTATTGATTCAACCACAAGCAAAAGAAAATGTTTCTTTTTTAACTTTTTAAACTAAATCTTATTACCATTATATAAACATCATAAGGCTATAAAAAAACTCACACCCCGCCCTCTGGCCTTTCTTCTGTAATAAAACGAAGGAGAGTAACGAACAAAAAACAAAACAAACAAAAAAAAACTAAACTAAACCATTTCTAGTGTATTGGATTAATCTGAAAAGTAGGCAATAAAAACATTTTCTCTTTTTGTTAAGAAACGAAAACCACAAAAAAGTAAAAACACACATAGTATATGCATATACACAAATTACTGTTATATACATACAAACATACATACATATGTATCTATTCTTATTGTTTATGTGTGTCCACGACCTATTGAGTATATTTTAAATTTTTTACTTTTTGCTATATGTAGTTGTCATTGTGACAGTAGTAGTTGTAATAGTAGTAGCAATAGTGTATCATATTTATTTTCAATTATTATTGGGGTTTGTGTGTGTGTGTGTTTTTTTGTGTGTGTTTAGTTGTTTGTTGTATAAGTTTGAGAGAGTGTTATTTGGTATATTTGTATTGTTGTTATTTGTGCATTTAGCTATTAAACTCAATACAACGATGACGCTAAAAACGACCTAATTACATGCATACATATAAACACTCACACACTTTGTAACTACAAACAAGTACTTTTGTACTCTCTTATTAATGTACACATACACACACTTACATAGAGACACACATTTTGAAAGATTACATCCAAACAAAGTAAAAGAAAAATATAACAACAGCACGAAGAGAATTGTTCTTAATAACTATCACTCAACCATACCACTTACACACACTTACACACATTGACTCTTGGGGATATGCTATGAAATATTTTTTGTCTTGTCAGCACAAATTTTTATATTATTTTTGCTATTGTTGATGCCGTTTTTATTGTTTTGCTGTTGTCATTGTTGTTGTTGTAACTGTTTTTTCTTTTCTTTATTTTGTTGTTGATGGAAAGAACAATTTAATTGGATTGAAATGTTAGCTTTTTAACTACACTTTGCAGTTAAAAAGTCTTTTTGAAATAAAAAACAAAGAGCAGAATAAAATGTTTGGTATGAATATATGTATAAGAAAACTATGATAACTACAACAACAACATTAAATGAAAAAGTATATATAGAGGCAAAAAAAACCTCTCACTCTTTTACTCAAACCTTAATCTCAACATAAGTGGGTGCTTTTTTACCACTTTTTTGTTTGAAGGAAGGCAGTCATAAAAAACAATGCATTCGCCAGAACTGATGGAGGTGCATATTTATTATGTATGTATGTGCTATGTAAAAAGAATGTATATACACGCATATATACATATAAGTACAATATATACGAGTATATGTAAATTCTATATAAAAAGAAGCTAAAAACCTTTTGAAAAATAATTGCTATTGCTATACAACAAAAAATAAATAGTAAGTCGGTCAAATTCGACATTTACATATTAAAAAGTTGTGTAAGTAATACAAAATAGACCAGGAATAGGTCGCTTGTTTACTAAAATTTTCTATAATTTTCTTTATGTAACACACTTTATAGAAAAGAACTTCAAATAATGTATATATTTATTTATACATATGTAAAGATTTTTTTTAAACCATAATATATAGTTTGCAGCAGTAAATGTTTCTTTTATTTAATCAGTCACATATAAGTAACGTCTCATATTGTAAATTATACAACCAACACTTTTTCAAATGAAGTATGTTGTTTGTTTGAATTTCGGAAGGTATCTACACTCGTTTTGTCTGCTTTATACATGGCTTATGCATGTTATACATGTCTTGTTCATAATTGGACTTGAAAAGTTCTCCTAATTTTCTTGTTACAGGCATAGATGTTAACTTAAATGGCAGGGAAAATAATTTCCATCTATTAAATGTTTTAACTAATTCAATTATTCTGTTTAAAATGGACCCTTTAATACAATATAATTTGTTTACTTCCTGTATATAAGTATATAATAGGTCTGCCAATATTTTCAAAGAATACTTCTACAAGAATATTCTTCAGTTTCAATTTAGAGCTACACTCTCTAAAGTGCAGTGCACTCATCTCAGCCCGAATTTCGCCATACCCGAGTCAATTACCTTTCCCAGAAGGCCATCATTTTGTCACGCTTTGCTCGTGGTTCTATTTGTTCTATTTGAATTCTGCTTTTACTTTATTTTTGTTTAATAGTACTATGATATTGCTGTTAACTAGAACATTTTCATTGTGAATTATTTGTTTTAAAATGCAAGAATGTGAAAATGACTGTATTTGTTTTTTCCCCTTTTTTATTTAACCCATCGTAGATTTGGTTATGTAGACTCCAGTTACTAATACACTGCACCACTATTAGTTATCTACTTGCTATTGGATATATAAGTAGATCTGGTGACATTATAGGAATAGTTCCGTTTTTACCATAAGAGTGCATGTGGCCTGAAATCCCAGATTTCAATTTAAGAAAGATATTAAGAGCCCACAGATTCTCTTAAGGTTTTCTTCAATTTTAGCCGTTTGATATTCAGGTGCTACCTTGCGAAGGGTGAGAGAATTAAATTTAAGGGTCTCTTATTATACTGGTCATGTTAGTCAGATATGAGACACGTATTCCTGGGAGAAATTCCTGGCCAATTATAAAGTAGGGAGACAGGACGAGTCTACCTACGACTCTTCAATGATGCTTTTAAAATAACAGACATGGTGGATTATGAATTCCGAAAAGTCTCAAATTGTTTTGCTTTGAAAGTCACCAAGATTAAGAGGGTGCGCATTTATATTGATAACTTCCCAGATGGTAGGTGTGTTTCTTTACTTTTTGGGTAATGTTCGGTAAATAGAGAGTAAGCAATAATTTCTCTAAATAAGAGACAAATTTACCCAAAAGTACGGGAACGCAAAAAAGCAAATATTTTACCAATTCACATAAAACACAACTTTATGTCACACACACACATATATTGAACATGTACGAGTGCTTTCGCGAAAACTAAACGACAATAATTCGAATTATACATGTTAACTAAGGCAAAAAAAACCTTTATATATATATATTAAATTATATCATAAGCCTTTCACCGCAGGTTTATAAATATTTTATAATTCAACTTTTGAAATTTTTTTTAGTTTTCTGAACCTTTCATATTTCTATTATTTTTTAAACAGCTGATTATTTGTTTACTTGCACAAACTAGCCCGAAGAAAAAGTACGGGCTATTTCGTGCATGAAGAAGAAGAATGTTACTCTCTCAAAATTTCTCTCATTTACCCAAATTTTGTGTACGGGAACGCTTTTTGGTAAAATTGGGATCCCGCGGGTGCTCAATGTGGAGTAAAGAAACAGAGTTGGTGTTGGAATGCCATGTGTCACTAAGACGGATAACGGAATATTTCAGCATTAGACTCATTTAGATACTAAAACATATCTATACACTTTACACAGCTAACAGTGTAGTAGATGAACTGGCTAGACAGGGTACGAAAGCACAGATTCTTCTGGCAAGAGAAAGTGTTAGTATGCCAATCTTTTTTGAGTACAGTAGAACTGGTGAACCTGCCAAAGCGAAGGATTTTGGCAGTGGTAAATTTTGGCTGTGTAGGAATATTCTGCATCCAATTTTCCTGTAAGAGGCAAATCAACTGAAAAAATTAGTAGTTACACAAATCAAATACTAAATTAACGTCACATTGTTGTATGTACAGACATATACTTACATATGTATATATATAAAACAACTGTAAAAGTTACACCTTCAAGAAATCTAATAGAGTTAAAAGTTTGTGAGTTGATAGGAAAGAAGCGTTGAAATACAATCTCTTTTATAAATTTTACACGTAATACTTTCCAGTTGAAAAGGTATTATTATAAGATTATACAATAAAGGAAGTGCATGTATTTAACAGTGCTTTAAGCTTTGTAAATACATATTATATGTAATACAAACAAAGGAATACATATAAAGCATTGCCTTAAACTTTTCAAAAAGCCATAACATATCTATTAAAAACTTTTGCGAATAAATTTTTTAAACAAAATGTAATAAATAGGGATAGGGTAAAACCAGCTTTACAAGCCGGGTTACTCAACTCAACCTGAATGGGAAGGTACGTGTAAACTTGAGGTGAAAAATAAATTTTGATAAGCACATGTTATAACCGACCAAACCAGTTTTTTTAGTATTGAACATGCTATTGTAAAAGAAAGATAAAGAGATTGGAAAAAAATTTATAAATTTAATAGCAAAAATGTAAAGTGAAACCTCTAAAAGACCTCTTATTAAAATTGTTATTTCCCAATTTCTAGCAACATAATTTTCTTCCTACCCCTCTTTTTTAATCTTTTCCACGTTTAGTATTTTTAGCAGACTACAAAATGTATACAAATATTATGTACATTATTATGAATATTTTTTATGCAACATGGATTTAAAAAGCTAGAAATAGCTAAATATGGTCAAGTGACCACTTAATACTCACATATGACCACTTAAAAAACTATTATTGCGAATGACGAAAGAAGAAGGAAATTGAATATGTTTTTCGCACTAGATTTGTTTAAAATTGCTTTGTACTTGTAACGAATGCTCTAATCTGCTAACAATTTTAACAGTATGACATACTTACTGTATACAATAAAGATGGCTTCTGTAAAATCTGTTAATAATTTTGAATTTTATTTTTTTAATTATTTTATTACATTAAATATTAGCTCAGCTTCTTTGTAAGCGTTTTATTACATTCAAAAAAAGTTCGTAAAACAATGTAAACGTATAATAAATTTGTATTTATATATCTTATGGGCCCAGGTTCAAGTCCCAGCAAGGGAGAAAAACGAGGAATAAAAAATCTTGCGGTTTTTCGAAATTTTAATTAAAAAAAATAAGAGATTCCCATCCACTGATATACTCCCTGACATAATACTCTATTCTGTTGGCATCAAAAAACCAATGATCAGGGGAAAAGTGCCATCTACAGGGAAGTACTAGATAACAGCTACCTACATAGCGAAAATCCTCACCACAATCAACATCCAATGACAGATGGGACAATTGATGTTGATTATTTAAGGTTGAATGTAGAACACTGCTCTTTGAGTGATTAAATCAATTGACAGCAACTTGTCTTTTTTGTAAGGTGCTTAATAAGAAAAAACAAAAGAAAAAAAATCAAAGTTAAGCGTAAATAAATCAACTGCGCTTTATTCCGACGGAGTCTATTTCATAATGATCAATAAAAGAAAGAAAATCTTAAAATGCACAAGTTTTATTAAGTTGAGACACAATCTATACATACATACATAACTGGCATTTACAACCCTGTGTCAGGATTACGGCCTAGCTTCTCGCAGCACTCATATTGTGTGTGTAAATTTTTATCCATGAGTACCGGGACCTACAGTTTAATATCGACTCCGAACGACAGACTTGAGAAGCTTGTTCATGGCAATCAGTTACTCTCAGAGCTTTTGCCAGAGGTATATTTTTTTTTAAGATGTCCGAGCTGGGTGTCGAACCCAGGGCTCATGTCTTAGTAAGGCAACGCACTAACCACTAGACCACGACGACTACTGAGACACAATCTGTAATTAAAGAATAATTCGATTGCTATTGTCGAAAAATGTCCACAATGATTCGAAAGAAAATCGTTAAATGTTTCAGGTCCATCCTATTATACTTTTGAACAGCAGAACTTCAAATTGTGGTTTAAATGTTCTTGTTAAAAGAAGTAATTGCTTCACTAATGTTTTCCACTTGCATTTTGAATAAAGAAAACTAGCGCTGAATTTACTTCAAGTTTATTAGCTAATATTTCCTATATTAAAATTCCTATACATTTTTAATTACTATTATTAAAATTCATACAATATTTTGTGTAAAACATTATTTACTTTTTGGAATGAAAACCATTAGAAAGTGGAACTTTTATATGTATACCTTTTAGTTATATGTATAGAGACCATACCAGTTAAATATAAAGTGCGGTAAGAATAATCAAACATAAAATGTAATAGATTAATATAAAATAATGTGGTTAATTTAGCGGTTTTTGTTAGTGCCGACAACAGTTTTAGTGTTTGAAAAATTTCTTAACTTCTTAATGTCCAATTAGAATGTCTATACCATAAAACGTTACTGTACAGTAGGGACTAATATAGGGTGTTACGGACCCCTACATAACTAAGGCATCTGCAAACGTCATTATACAATGTCCACGTACCCAAAACAAATATACTCTATTCCTAAGCTCTAATCTTTCAAATAAGATTTGAAAATTTTAAATATCATGCGATGAGTGGCGAGCGATCGTAAGGCAGCTTGACTGAATCTCCAAGTTGATATCAACACTTATGTAGTGGTACACATGGGCTTTTGTCATAAACAAAACAGGAGTAGATACTGAATGTTTCCATACGAAACCTAATTTAACCTCTTTAGACCCAATTTACACATACATATGAGTAGTTAAAAAAAAATATATTTTAAAGCCGCCATTATATTAGTTTTTTTAAATGCTTCCCTTAGCTCCTATCATTTGGTTCAAAACTCTGTTCGGTACCCATACGTTCTGGTTAAATATTCAATACTCCTGCAAATTGTGTCTACTTCTTTAACTTTTACTGAACTTTTTTCAAAAACCTAAATACTATTACAGAAAAATTATTCTCAAAAATTTATCAGTTAAACATTTTATTCAGGTTTCAAAGGTTTTGGAAATTAATTTTTAATATGTATATTTACATACAATGTATAAAATAATAATTTAAATCTTAAATCGAATAATACTTCAAATTGCTAAAAATTTCAAATCAGACAAAATTTTGATTTTTGGTCGTTCAAACAAATTCTATATATTCGATTCGATAAATAGTAAAAAAAAAACGTTTTTTTTATATACTTATGTACATATACTAGATTTTTTTTATTGGTATTAATCATTACTTCAATTGAATTACAGTTTTAAATTATGACCTCACATGACCCCAATAAATGAAGAAAAAAAAGTTTTGATTATACACGAAAAGTTTACATTAAATAACATAATGACCTCATTTGACCCCATTTTCAAAATGCATTGATACACACATAAAACAACTTTTTGTCGAAAGCTATAAATTTACAGTTATTGGCTGTTCTACAAAGACATTTAAAATTAATTTAGAAGACACAAAGGCACATAGAACGCATTCTTTTAAATAAAGTACAAAAAAGGAAAGGAAGGATGAGTATGTTTTTTATATTTTTTCAATTCGTTTTTTTTTAACATGGCAACGTGAATAGCTGGTGCTCTTAGTAATTACAATAGCCAGAAGAAGAAGAGGCACTATACAGTTAGAGAAGGTATTGGTGGGGTCCTAAAGGGTTAAACAAGAAAAAAAAATCTGACAAGAAAATTGATTTTTCAATTTCATTCTTGTTTGAGTTACAACTGATATAACAGTTAAGAATTTTTTATAAGCGTTTTTGCTTTAACTGTATACAAGTGATATATTACCGTTATTTCTATACAAATGTATGTATGTATAACAGGAAATAGAAAAATGCAAAAAAAAAATGTATGCTGTTCTTGTTGTAGTATTCTTGCCGTTATGAGATTTTTCTTTTTTTTTTGCTTTTAAATATCCTGTTTTAATTTATATATTTATATAATTTCCTGTCAAAATAAAGAGATTCAGAAAGAAACACACACAGAAAAAGAGAGAGAGAGAGAAAGTGACAGATACTTTTTAATAGAAAAAAATAATTTTATTTGCAATACTGTTTCAAGTGCTGAACTCATTTTCTTGGGGAAAATAGGACCGCATAGAAAAACTTTCATAACTCGGTTACGTCTTTTTTAGCTGATGCTCTCTACTTACACACACTTTTACATACTATCTGCTTCTCTTTCTTGCACTTTGTATACACATACTTAGTATGCATGTAAAGTTTATGCAGTCTCTCTCTCTCTCTCCCTCTTCTTTTGCACTCTTCTGGCTATCATGGCTTCAATTTTTGTACTGGTTTTGTTAGCGAATTTTAATGTTTTTTGTTGGTGTTGTTGTTGTTTATACTCTAATGGTTAAAAAAATATAAAGGAAAATATATATTCTCATCTACAGAATTATTGTGATTATTGGAAATTCAATAACTGACCTAGTTAAGTCAGAGTCAGTTTAAATGAATTTCTTATAATAATTTATGAGAGAATTTTCTTAACAAAAATTGAATTTTAATTTATTTTTCTCTAACATCATTATTTATGCATTTAAAGTTAGAAAAAGAAAACTACTTTTCATATTAATTTCTATAGCAATTTTAGATTTTAAATGTCAATTTTAACTATAAGAAAAAAAACTTATGTAATCATTAGTCATGCTCAATTTTTTGTCAAAAATCGAATATAAAAATGATATATTTTCATTCTTTTTATTTAACATAAACTTATGTAAAAAAAATTGTTTTTAGTTAAACAGAAGACAAAACAATAAAACTTAAAAAGCTTTAACAATTTAACTGAAAATTTTAATATCACTTCTTTTTTTATATAATATACAAAACAAATAAGTCTATATAATATAACTTAATTTATCAAGAGGTTACGTAGTTTATAGCACTGATATTATTTTTCTTTGCTTGTTAGTTTTTCTTTAACGAAAAGTCCTTAATTCATTTTTTTACTTTTTCTCTTTGAATATTTTTCTTTCTCTAATATTTTTTCAGATTTTAAACAATTTTTTAATCATTTCTTTTCATATACATATATGTATATATTGTATTTACGTAAGAGCTTGCCTATATATAATTGCCAGTACCCGGACAAAATGTTAAAGTGAAAAAAGTTAGTTTTTTTCTTGTGATATATTCTTTTCAAAAAACAATTTTTCTATTTTTCCTCTTTTTTTATTATATTTGATGCGATGACAACAGCCAAACGTTAAACACCGTTATTTCTTGTTTTATGTTTGTTTTAAATTCACACACAAAAAGCACGAGTCGGAAAAAGTAAAACCAGCAAGGACGTCTGTAGCTTTACTGTTAAACTTGCCACACAGAAAACCGTAACGAACACACAGTATTTGAGTTGAAGCAAAAAGCACTAAAAAAAGTGTCATATATATATCTAACATATGCTGTTTTTCTCCCTCTGTTAATCGATAAAATCCGTTAGCTAACAGAGTTGCTTAAAAGTGTCTCAAACCTGCTACACTAAAACGATTTCAATTTAAACAATTTCAATTTCTGGCTTTAAAAAAACACAAATTTTGTTTTATAAATTAATCCTCATGCCAGTATTAGGGATTAAATTTTAATACTTTTTTTACTTCAAAACAATTGTTTTTTATTATCCTATACCCCTTTTTATCAAGCCTATGAAATGTCAATAACAACTCTGTACTAATATGTTATTGTTCTTTTAGTTAATTGCTACTCTCTCTCTCTGTGCTACTCTCTATATCTGTTAAATATTAAAAACTTTTGTGTGCTTTTATATAAGTGCATAAAATACACGTTAAGAAATATTGCTAATATTTTATGAATTATGCTATGGATGTTCCAATAGATTTTGATCTTAACCTAAAATTATTATATTTAAAATTTGCTATTGTATGTAGGGTGGCTATATATTATTTTTAAAGCTGGCCTCAACCTGTCCACTAACGTCTAGATTTAGAAGGTAACAAGGAAGGTAATCAGGTGCCTATCAGTTCTCTCACTTGGAGTAGCGTCTGCCCATTATTCAATTACTAAGTCCACGACTCTTCCAAGGCGGCTTTTTAGAAACAACTTTATAATCATGTTAGTATGTAATTAAATTTTTGTTTAGTTAAAGTAACTTGTTATAAAATAATTTATTTTGCAAACAATCCTTTTAAGTTGGCTTTTACATTAAGGACCAAATTATTGATGATGATGAGGAATTAGTAACTTTTGATGTTATTGCACTTTTCCCTAGCATACCTGTTCAATTAGCGATTAGTATTATAGAAGAAAAATTGAATGTTATTGAGATTAATTAGACAATGTAAGGATAATATGAGGTGTTTTGCCAATTTTAATGATAATATTCAGGGTAAGAGAAACAGGAATGGTGATAATGCAACAGCGAATAAAATTTATAAATCGATAATTTATATACCTGTTTTGTCAGACCGTTTGAAAATGTCAGGAATTTTTAATCAGGATAAGTATAAATTGTGTTATACGATATATAATACTTTAGAAAGATTATTTAGCAAGACAAAGGATAAGGTAAAGAAATGGGACAAGTCAAATTTAGTTTAGATTATTCCTTGTAACGGTAATGATAGTGAAATTTGTGATAAAGTATATGTAGGTACGACCAAGAATAAGTTAAAAACTAGAATAGCTGCACATAAATCGGACCAGAAACAAAGGGATATTAATTCACAAAAGACGGCTTTATCCGCACATTGTTCAAAATTCAATCACTATCCAAATTTTGAAAATGTTTCTATCTTAAATGTAGAAAATAATTATAAAAAACGTTTAATGTTAGAAATGCTACAAATTATTAATTTACCAACAACACACAGAATTAACTTCAAAGCTGACAGAGATAACATAGCACAAGTATACAGACATTTAATACACAGAAAATAAATTGTTAATTTTTGTTACTTTGATTTATTATTTAATATTTCATTTAATATCTTAAATTAATTTGTTGCACATTTACACTAATATTACTTTATTTCATGATTTTATAAACATTTTTATATTATTGATTTTATCATTGTTGATATTTTTTTCTGTGTTCTTTATGTAGCCTATCTAATCGTAAAATTTTGGTTATATGCACTTGCAATACTGCTTACAAATATGGCATAAACAAAAGAAATGATAATTGACTTTAAGACTTCCTTTGTTTTTCTGCTATATAAACTGTGAATCAAATTTTTTACACACAAACGTTTATAAGAACTTTAAAAACATGAAACTTTTATTAATCTACACAGTAATTGTTCTCTGTTCTTGGGCTAATGCCAGGAGTGTTAAAGTTAACGAAAAGTAAATAATGTTTTTTTTTAAATGTTTTTAGAAAATTGTAGAAATATTTTGATGTATCTTCCCAGAGACAAACAACAGCTCCATAATCTATTAAAATTTACATATCATACAAATCAAAATACATCAGATGTACCCCAAATTGTGGACTGGCGGAAAACGGGAGCCGTTACACCAGTGAAAGATCAAAACGATTGCTGTTCAAACTTGTATAAAATAATTAACGGCAGCACTATTGTTATAAATATACTTTAAGATGCAACCTTGTGAGGGCAAAAACTATTGTGTTATTATACCTCAGTGAATGTTTATAATAAAAAAATTGTTTTAAAAGCATACTATTATTGTAGTTTTAAAAATTTACTTTTAATTAATTATAGTTCTCCTAAATTATTCAAATATTTTATTAAATTATTTTAGTTTTTGTCTGCTATTTTACTTTAGAAAACTGTTTTCTTTTGTCGCAAGGCAACTCTGTTTCTTTATTAAAAAGAAGAATTAAGATTTCGCTGCTTGGCCAAACATCCAGTGTTAATGCATTGAAATTAATTTCGAATTTTACATAACAATATTTCCTTAAAATACATAAATACATTCATACATATTATGTTTTAAGCAAATAAACACTCTATTTTTCAAATAATATGTGGTCCTGAAAAGGACTTTTTTCTTTTAATCTAATATCTTTATATGAAAGACCATTTATGTAGAATTACTTTTTTTTAATTATGTTAATTATATTTAAGATGTGCGTCACTATAAAGTGTAACACCCATTTTTCTTAATAACTTTTTTCATTTTTAATCAAAATTATTTTTCTTAATCACAATATCTTTGAAAAATGTGTCAGATTTTAAAATGTATCAGTTTGTCAAATTTGACTTGTTAGTTAGTTCATAATGGATAATCAAAGACAAGTGCATACAAAAATTATTCAAATAATTAAAAAAAAAACCATATTGGAGTTATACAAAAGTTGCTAGGGAAGTCCACGTGACCAGGCAATGTCTTTCCAGAGTGGTCAAAAAGTTCAACAAAGACCTAAAAATTGAAAGAAAGCCTGGAACAGGTAAAGCATAACTAGTAACGAACGACGCGAAAGCCAAAAAGGTTGAGAAGCTTTTGCTGGCTCTTCCAAACATTTCTGGTCGCGAAGTGGCCCGGCGCGTGCAATGTTCGGAAAGTTTTGTGGGCCGAGTTAAAGCTAAAGCTGGCCTTAAAACATTTAAAGTCCAAAAAGTTCCGGATAGAAATGCTAAGAAGAATATTGAAGCAAAAAAAAGAGCAAAACTCCTCAAAAAAGAATTTTTTCAAAAGTTCGAATGTTGTGTAATGGATGATGAAACTTACGTTTTTGCAGACTTTGCGCAGCTTCCTGGCCAAGAGTTTTATGTAGCGGATAGTAGAGGCAATGTTTCTGAAGAGTTCCGAACTAAAAAACTGTCAAAATTTCCCAAAAAGTTCCTAGTTTGGCAGGCTATTTGTAGCTGCGGCAACAGAAGTGCATCGTTTGTTACATTGGGATCAATAAACTCAGATATTCATATCAAAGAGTGTCTTCAAAAGAGGTTGTTCCCATTTCTAAGACAGCACAACATATCAACATTCTTCTGGCCAGATTTGGCAACATGTCACTACAGTAAAAGCGCAATAGACTGGTATAATAAAAATAATGTTATTTTTGTTCCAAAAGAGGCTAACCCACCAAACTGCCCAGAGCTGCGGCCTATTGAAAGATATTGGGCTCTGGTCAAAAGAGAACTAAAGAAGAGTACATCTGTTCCCAAAACCATTACTAGTTTTCGATATAAATGGACAGCTGGTACCAAAAAAATCACCGAAAACACTATAACATTGCTTATGGATGGCATAATGAATAAAATAAAAAATTTTATAAAATTAAATTAATTTTTAAATAAAATAATACAGAATATAAATCTGTAATAAAAATGCAAAATAAAACTATTTTATTTTTAACTCTAGCTTACTCCAGTCAGTTTTTATTTGACTTTTGATGTGTTACAGTTTATAGTGACGCACATCTTACTTACAGACAACATCATAAGTCAATATAACTGGCAAGAACAGACGAACAGCAGTATAAATTTCGCGACTTGTATCGTTTTTTGTTTTCCACTAATTGTGTTCATTCATTTCTACCAAAAGTATTTTGCTTTCCAGAATTGAGCTATTATGGTCCATTTGAAGTCACCTATTTCTGTGTGAAAGCCACCAATTTTATTAAAAACAAAACAAACAAAAAAAATTCAAATCGGTCCTTTTCAGGACCACTAAATACTTATAAAAGAGATAATTTTTTAATTCAAAAACTTTCAACCTAGGCCTTAAAACGAAAGCGGATATGGGCAAGTAAAATACTAATTTGAAATTGTGGCTAAAATAAATTTTTATAAGCAAAATGTTAAAGAAAACCTTGTTTGTTTGCCTTGAGGACAAAAATTTGAACTCTTTTTTAAAGTTTTTGTGGTTCTGAAGAGGACCTTTTGCTAAATTTCAAACTGGAAATGAAATTTACTTGGAGCTGGTATGCTTTCTGAGAAGTATACTAACCATTTCACTGGACAAAACCACAGAAGTCTATGGTCATTTAATTATACATATATGGCTTTTATTTTGTTGTTTATAGCAATACTTCTTAAACTTTGATTTAATGAGTACTTTTTCCCTTTTAACTCTAATTTTACACACAAAAATTATTATTTTCTTTCAATTACAGGTTTTTTTACACTACGCGTCATCAGGTTAGCGCCCCCCTAACTTCTCATTTACTTTTTACATTTTCTATTTTAATACTGGGCACAACTTCTTAATTTTTGTTTTGTTTTTGCAATCATCATATACGTTTTCTTTCACAAGAAAATTGAGCTCAATAAAAGAACCGTTATATATTATTTTATATTTTGTTTTATTTTCTTTAAAATACTTTTCACTTATTTTGATTCATCAGATTAGCGCCCCCAAATTAAATTTAAGTTATCTAGTTTGCCTTTGCAATAACTGTCATCAAATTCAATATATTCAAACATTTGCAAAATATGGGAAGAGGAACAGTTTTATCTTTGGAGGAAAAATCGAAAATTGAAGCTTATTTGGAGGCAGGACTATCCTTCCATAAAATGCAGAAAAAACTGCAAGGCATAGGAAAACAATAGCCAATTTTCTTAAAAATAAGGAAAACTATGGAAAAAACTTTAAAGGCGGTAACAATCCAGTGGTTTCTGAAGCAGATAGGAGAGCCATACTGAGGGAAGCATCAAATTCGCATGACTCGTCTACCAAAATTAAGGAAAAAACTGGTGTTAAAGCGAGCTTATCAACGGTGCAAAGAGTTATATGAAAAGCAAGACATTTACGTAGAGAGAAATTGAAAAAAAACCACTACTTAATGCGCTAAGAAAAGAAATGCGATTAGATTTTGCTCGAATACACATGACATGGTCTGCTGAGTGGAAGTACGTAGTTTTTTCAGATGAAAAGAAATCCAATTTAGAAGGGCCCGATGGGTATAACTATTACTTTCACGATCTACGTAAAGAGGAACATCACTTGGACCGCTTGCACAGCCGAGAGGGAGGTGTGATGGTGTGGGGAGCTATATCCTACTATGGCACCTGCGAATTGCAGTTTTTAACGTCACGTATGAATGCGGAAAACTATAAAAACGTTTTAGAAGTAGCTTTTCCTCACTTCCAAAACATGTTTGGGGATCTAGAGTGGCATTTCCAACACGAAAATGCCCCAATTCACACTGCCAGATCCGTAAAATCATGGATTCAAACCCAAAAAAGTTGACGTCCTTAAGTGGCCACCATACTCGCCCGACCTTAATATAATCGAGAACGTCTGGGGATGGTTGGCTAGGAAAGTATACGAGTCCGGAAAGCAATACAGCACAAAAACAGAACTAATTAAGGCATCAAACACGCTTGGTCCACCATTTCGTTGAATTACATTGAAAGTCTGTACAATTCCATTTCCAATCGAATTTTCGAAGTGATTTCAAATAAGGGTGGAACCACACATTACTAACACAGAAAAAATTATTTTTTTGATTCAGACACGAAATTCACTGAGTTAATAAATTTTTTGTTTATTTTCGGTCCTACAAAGAAATTTGTGAATTCGAACAACAAATTTGTAATTTTTTGTTTGAAAAAAAAATTGCGATATTTTCAATAAAAATGTTGCGATATTCAATAAACGTTTTTATTGGAGTCACAAAAACGAATCAAACAAAAAATTTAATAGAAGTAGATAAAAGTTTTATTGAATATTACGGTTCTAAGCAAAGAAAAATTTTGTCAAAGTTGAAAATAAATCGTATTATTTGTAATATCAAAAAAATATTTGATTGTATTTATAAAATGCGTATTTAAAATAAAATTTCACATTAGCAACTCACTTTGTTGATTGAATTTTGGTGATATTTTTTTCTGTGTTCTTTATGTAGCTTATCTAATCGTAAAATTTTGGTCAGTAATTTCATGTTAATATATGCACTTGCAATACTGCTTACAAATATAGCATAAACAAAAGAAATGATAATTGACTTTAAGACTTCCTTTGTTTTTCTGCTATATAAACTGTGAATCAAATTTTTTACACACAAACGTTTATAAGAACTTTAAAAACATGAAACTTTTATTAATCTACACAGTAATTGTTCTCTGTTCTTGGGCTAATGCCAGGAGTGTTAAAGTTATCGAAAAGTAAATAATGTTTTTTTTTTTAAATGTTTTTAGAAAATTGTAGAAATATTTTGATGTATCTTCCCAGGGACAAACAACAGCTCCATAATCTATTAAAATCTACATATCATACAAATCAAAATACATCAGATGTACCCCAAACTGTGGACTGGCGGAAAACGGGAGCCGTTACACCAGTGAAAGATCAAAACGATTGCTGTTCAAACTTGTATAAAATAATTAACGGCAGCACTATTGTTATAAATATACTTTATGATGCAACCTTGTGAGGATAAAAACTATTGTGTTATTATACCTCAGTGAATGTTTATAATAAAAAAATTGTTTTAAAAGCATACTATTATTGTAGTTTTAAAAATTTACTTTTAATTAATTATAGTTATCCTAAATTATTTAATTATATTATTAATATATTTTAGTTTTTGTCTGCTATTTTACTTTAGAAAACTGTTTTTTTTTTTGTTGCAAGCCAACTCTGTTTCTTTATTAAAAAGAAGAAGAAAGGTTTCGCTGCTTGGCTAAACATCCAGCTTGTCTACAACATCAATAGTGTTAATGCATTAAGGTTATAAAAAAATGCCAATGGAAGTAGATCCGATGCATAATGTTGCTGTAAGTATGTATGTATGTAATTTACAGTTGTTATTATTTTTTCTTGTTTGCTCTCGAAATTATAAGCAAACATACCATATGAAAATTAAAAAAAAACTGCTCCTTTTTAGGGCCATCATCTATTTTAAGAAAAGAAATACTGGGTGGTATTCTTGATTCCGTTCCGTGGCTGCGGATAGCCATATTTTGCGCGGAAGCAAAATTTGCTATTATTCATTCCGTTATTGCCATATTGTTCCGTTGCTGCGGTATCATATCGTTACTGCGGTATTGCCTTATTATTGATTCCGCAGTATAGATAATTTTCTTCATTTTGCTTACGCACAAATTTTTCAACGGAAAGCTCACGGAAAGAGATTAAAGAAAAATAAAACGGATACAAATTAAAATTTTTGTGCTTTAAATTTTAATTTATAATATATTTTCATTTGTTTCTAATAAAATAAATAGTAAAATTTAATAATTGTTATTTTAATTTATTTAATTCGCTTATTTGAAAATGAAAAATGTAAGGCAAAATATTAAATTTTGCAAAAAAATTTTTTGAAGTTTAATTTATTGTGTTATGTATATATAATCGAAATAAGGACTTTTTTTAGAAATAAAATTAGAAAAATTACAAACAAACAGCAGTTGGAAGAAATGGTAAATACGTATAATGAAATCTAAGAAAGATATTTCATGCGGTTTAAGCCAACGATCGCGAATAAAAGATGCCGGTATTTGAAAAAAATATTCTTCATTGATCTTTGATTTCTTTTGTATTATACTGTAGGTATTGACTGATTATAAAATCAGAGTGGAAAAAGAAGCTGACAATGACTGGAAACAGGCTGTGATCCATGTAAAAAATTCCTTTTACAAAAATTTAGGAAAATGTAAGCGCTTTCCTGAAGATTAATACCGCGGTTCATGGCATACAAAATGTAAGCAGTTTTGGTGTTTTCAAGAAGAGCATGCCGACTGAAAATATTGCAAGTGAAGAAATTAAAACGGCGGAAGAAATTTTTATATTTTATACATATCGTCGATGGAATTAAAGAACATTTAAGGTTTTGTCAGTTACAGCGTTCTTTAATTCTTTCGACGATATGTACATATATATTGATTTCACAAATTACAAAAATCTTTTATATTTTTTGACTAAATAAAAAAGAATATCACACCAAAATATTTATGTATTATTGCCATACTGTTTGTATTTTAACAACAAATCAACTCTAAACTCATTAAAACAGGAATGTTATATTAAAGTCGCGGAAAGCTAATACCGCAGGAATGAATAATTGCAATTTGCTTATCGATCGATATTTCTTTCCGTTCAGCTTTCCTTTCCGTGCGGAATCAAGAATAGCACCCACTATTTTGCATTTATGTTAAAAATTGGTCCTTTTCAGGGCCTTCATCTTTTTAATGAAAAGAAGTAAAATTTTTTAATCATACGAGTGAGTATCTATATGCTTTAATTTAAAATTGTTTAGTACTTTTGAATATATGAAATTAACTTCGAATTTTAAATAACAATATTTCCTTAAAATACATAAATACATTCATACATATTATGTTTTAAGCAAATAAACACTCTATTTTTCAAATAATATGTGGTCCTGAAAAGGACTTTTTTCTTTTAACCTAATATCTTTATATGAAAGACCATTTATGTAGAATTACTTTTTTTAATTATGTTATTAATTATATTTACTTACAGACAACATCATAAGTCAATTTAACTGGCAAGAACAGACGAACAGCAATATAAATTTCGCGACTTGTATCGTTTTTTGTTTTCCACTAATTGTGTTCATTCATCTCTACCAAAAGTATTTTGCTTTCCAGAATTGAGCTATTATGGTCCATTTGAAGTCACCTATTTCTGTGTGAAAGCCACCAATTTTATTAAAAACAAAACAAACAAAAAAAATATTCAAATCGGTCCTTTTCAGGACCACTAAACACTTATAAAAGAGATAATTTTTTAATTCAAAAACTTTCAACCTAGGCTCAAAACGAAAGCGGATATGGGCAAGTAAAATACTAATTTGAAATTGTGGCTAAAATAAATTTTTATAAGCAAAATGTTAAAGAAAACCTTGTTTGTTTGCCTTGAGGACAAAAATTTGAACTCGTTTTTAAAGTTTTTGTGGTTCTGAAGAGGACCTTTTGCTAAATTTCAAACTGGAAATGAAATTTTTTACACACAAACGTTTATAAGAACTTTAAAAACATGAAACTTTTATTAATCTACACAGTAATTGTTCTCTGTTCTTGGGCTAATGCCAGGAGTGTTAAAGTTAACGAAAAGTAAATAATGTTTTTTTTTAAATGTTTTTAGAAAATTGTAGAAATATTTTGATGTATCTTCCCAGAGACAAACAACAGCTCCATAATCTATTAAAATTTACATATCATACAAATCAAAATACATCAGATGTACCCCAAATTGTGGACTGGCGGAAAACGGGAGCCGTTACACCAGTGAAAGATCAAAACGATTGCTGTTCAAACTTGTATAAAATAATTAACGGCAGCACTATTGTTATAAATATACTTTAAGATGCAACCTTGTGAGGGCAAAAACTATTGTGTTATTATACCTCAGTGAATGTTTATAATAAAAAAATTGTTTTAAAAGCATACTATTATTGTAGTTTTAAAAATTTACTTTTAATTAATTATAGTTCTCCTAAATTATTCAAATATTTTATTAAATTATTTTAGTTTTTGTCTGCTATTTTACTTTAGAAAACTGTTTTCTTTTGTCGCAAGGCAACTCTGTTTCTTTATTAAAAAGAAGAATTAAGATTTCGCTGCTTGGCCAAACATCCAGTGTTAATGCATTGAAATTAATTTCGAATTTTACATAACAATATTTCCTTAAAATACATAAATACATTCATACATATTATGTTTTAAGCAAATAAACACTCTATTTTTCAAATAATATGTGGTCCTGAAAAGGACTTTTTTCTTTTAATCTAATATCTTTATATGAAAGACCATTTATGTAGAATTACTTTTTTTTAATTATGTTAATTATATTTAAGATGTGCGTCACTATAAAGTGTAACACCCATTTTTCTTAATAACTTTTTTCATTTTTAATCAAAATTATTTTTCTTAATCACAATATCTTTGAAAAATGTGTCAGATTTTAAAATGTATCAGTTTGTCAAATTTGACTTGTTAGTTAGTTCATAATGGATAATCAAAGACAAGTGCATACAAAAATTATTCAAATAATTAAAAAAAAAACCATATTGGAGTTATACAAAAGTTGCTAGGGAAGTCCACGTGACCAGGCAATGTCTTTCCAGAGTGGTCAAAAAGTTCAACAAAGACCTAAAAATTGAAAGAAAGCCTGGAACAGGTAAAGCATAACTAGTAACGAACGACGCGAAAGCCAAAAAGGTTGAGAAGCTTTTGCTGGCTCTTCCAAACATTTCTGGTCGCGAAGTGGCCCGGCGCGTGCAATGTTCGGAAAGTTTTGTGGGCCGAGTTAAAGCTAAAGCTGGCCTTAAAACATTTAAAGTCCAAAAAGATTAGATCAGATTAGCGCCCCCAAATTAAATTTAAGTTATCTAGTTTGCCTTTGCAATAACTGTCATCAAATTCAATATATTCAAACATTTGCAAAATATGGGAAGAGGAACAGTTTTATCTTTGGAGGAAAAATCGAAAATTGAAGCTTATTTGGAGGCAGGACTATCCTTCCATAAAATGCAGAAAAAACTGCAAGGCATAGGAAAACAATAGCCAATTTTCTTAAAAATAAGGAAAACTATGGAAAAAACTTTAAAGGCGGTAACAATCCAGTGGTTTCTGAAGCAGATAGGAGAGCCATACTGAGGGAAGCATCAAATTCGCATGACTCGTCTACCAAAATTAAGGAAAAAACTGGTGTTAAAGCGAGCTTATCAACGGTGCAAAGAGTTATATGAAAAGCAAGACATTTACGTAGAGAGAAATTGAAAAAAAACCACTACTTAATGCGCTAAGAAAAGAAATGCGATTAGATTTTGCTCGAATACACATGACATGGTCTGCTGAGTGGAAGTACGTAGTTTTTTCAGATGAAAAGAAATCCAATTTAGAAGGGCCCGATGGGTATAACTATTACTTTCACGATCTACGTAAAGAGGAACATCACTTGGACCGCTTGCACAGCCGAGAGGGAGGTGTGATGGTGTGGGGAGCTATATCCTACTATGGCACCTGCGAATTGCAGTTTTTAACGTCACGTATGAATGCGGAAAACTATAAAAACGTTTTAGAAGTAGCTTTTCCTCACTTCCAAAACATGTTTGGGGATCTAGAGTGGCATTTCCAACACGAAAATGCCCCAATTCACACTGCCAGATCCGTAAAATCATGGATTCAAACCCAAAAAAGTTGACGTCCTTAAGTGGCCACCATACTCGCCCGACCTTAATATAATCGAGAACGTCTGGGGATGGTTGGCTAGGAAAGTATACGAGTCCGGAAAGCAATACAGCACAAAAACAGAACTAATTAAGGCATCAAACACGCTTGGTCCACCATTTCGTTGAATTACATTGAAAGTCTGTACAATTCCATTTCCAATCGAATTTTCGAAGTGATTTCAAATAAGGGTGGAACCACACATTACTAACACAGAAAAAATTATTTTTTTGATTCAGACACGAAATTCACTGAGTTAATAAATTTTTTGTTTATTTTCGGTCCTACAAAGAAATTTGTGAATTCGAACAACAAATTTGTAATTTTTTGTTTGAAAAAAAAATTGCGATATTTTCAATAAAAATGTTGCGATATTCAATAAACGTTTTTATTGGAGTCACAAAAACGAATCAAACAAAAAATTTAATAGAAGTAGATAAAAGTTTTATTGAATATTACGGTTCTAAGCAAAGAAAAATTTTGTCAAAGTTGAAAATAAATCGTATTATTTGTAATATCAAAAAAATATTTGATTGTATTTATAAAATGCGTATTTAAAATAAAATTTCACATTAGCAACTCACTTTGTTGATTGAATTTTGGTGATATTTTTTTCTGTGTTCTTTATGTAGCTTATCTAATCGTAAAATTTTGGTCAGTAATTTCATGTTAATATATGCACTTGCAATACTGCTTACAAATATAGCATAAACAAAAGAAATGATAATTGACTTTAAGACTTCCTTTGTTTTTCTGCTATATAAACTGTGAATCAAATTTTTTACACACAAACGTTTATAAGAACTTTAAAAACATGAAACTTTTATTAATCTACACAGTAATTGTTCTCTGTTCTTGGGCTAATGCCAGGAGTGTTAAAGTTATCGAAAAGTAAATAATGTTTTTTTTTTTAAATGTTTTTAGAAAATTGTAGAAATATTTTGATGTATCTTCCCAGGGACAAACAACAGCTCCATAATCTATTAAAATCTACATATCATACAAATCAAAATACATCAGATGTACCCCAAACTGTGGACTGGCGGAAAACGGGAGCCGTTACACCAGTGAAAGATCAAAACGATTGCTGTTCAAACTTGTATAAAATAATTAACGGCAGCACTATTGTTATAAATATACTTTATGATGCAACCTTGTGAGGATAAAAACTATTGTGTTATTATACCTCAGTGAATGTTTATAATAAAAAAATTGTTTTAAAAGCATACTATTATTGTAGTTTTAAAAATTTACTTTTAATTAATTATAGTTATCCTAAATTATTTAATTATATTATTAATATATTTTAGTTTTTGTCTGCTATTTTACTTTAGAAAACTGTTTTTTTTTTGTTGCAAGCCAACTCTGTTTCTTTATTAAAAAGAAGAAGAAAGGTTTCGCTGCTTGGCTAAACATCCAGCTTGTCTACAACATCAATAGTGTTAATGCATTAAGGTTATAAAAAAATGCCAATGGAAGTAGATCCGATGCATAATGTTGCTGTAAGTATGTATGTATGTAATTTACAGTTGTTATTATTTTTTCTTGTTTGCTCTCGAAATTATAAGCAAACATACCATATGAAAATTGAAAAAAAACTGCTCCTTTTTAGGGCCATCATCTATTTTAAGAAAAGAAATACTGGGTGGTATTCTTGATTCCGTTCCGTGGCTGCGGATAGCCATATTTTGCGCGGAAGCAAAATTTGCTATTATTCATTCCGTTATTGCCATATTGTTCCGTTGCTGCGGTATCATATCGTTACTGCGGTATTGCCTTATTATTGATTCCGCAGTATAGATAATTTTCTTCATTTTGCTTACGCACAAATTTTTCAACGGAAAGCTCACGGAAAGAGATTAAAGAAAAATAAAACGGATACAAATTAAAATTTTTGTGCTTTAAATTTTAATTTATAATATATTTTCATTTGTTTCTAATAAAATAAATAGTAAAATTTAATAATTGTTATTTTAATTTATTTAATTCGCTTATTTGAAAATGAAAAATGTAAGGCAAAATATTAAATTTTGCAAAAAAATTTTTTGAAGTTTAATTTATTGTGTTATGTATATATAATCGAAATAAGGACTTTTTTTAGAAATAAAATTAGAAAAATTACAAACAAACAGCAGTTGGAAGAAATGGTAAATACGTATAATGAAATCTAAGAAAGATATTTCATGCGGTTTAAGCCAACGATCGCGAATAAAAGATGCCGGTATTTGAAAAAAATATTCTTCATTGATCTTTGATTTCTTTTGTATTATACTGTAGGTATTGACTGATTATAAAATCAGAGTGGAAAAAGAAGCTGACAATGACTGGAAACAGGCTGTGATCCATGTAAAAAATTCCTTTTACAAAAATTTAGGAAAATGTAAGCGCTTTCCTGAAGATTAATACCGCGGTTCATGGCATACAAAATGTAAGCAGTTTTGGTGTTTTCAAGAAGAGCATGCCGACTGAAAATATTGCAAGTGAAGAAATTAAAACGGCGGAAGAAATTTTTATATTTTATACATATCGTCGATGGAATTAAAGAACATTTAAGGTTTTGTCAGTTACAGCGTTCTTTAATTCTTTCGACGATATGTACATATATATTGATTTCACAAATTACAAAAATCTTTTATATTTTTTGACTAAATAAAAAAGAATATCACACCAAAATATTTATGTATTATTGCCATACTGTTTGTATTTTAACAACAAATCAACTCTAAACTCATTAAAACAGGAATGTTATATTAAAGTCGCGGAAAGCTAATACCGCAGGAATGAATAATTGCAATTTGCTTATCGATCGATATTTCTTTCCGTTCAGCTTTCCTTTCCGTGCGGAATCAAGAATAGCACCCACTATTTTGCATTTATGTTAAAAATTGGTCCTTTTCAGGGCCTTCATCTTTTTAATGAAAAGAAGTAAAATTTTTTAATCATACGAGTGAGTATCTATATGCTTTAATTTAAAATTGTTTAGTACTTTTGAATATATGAAATTAACTTCGAATTTTAAATAACAATATTTCCTTAAAATACATAAATACATTCATACATATTATGTTTTAAGCAAATAAACACTCTATTTTTCAAATAATATGTGGTCCTGAAAAGGACTTTTTTCTTTTAACCTAATATCTTTATATGAAAGACCATTTATGTAGAATTACTTTTTTTAATTATGTTATTAATTATATTTACTTACAGACAACATCATAAGTCAATTTAACTGGCAAGAACAGACGAACAGCAATATAAATTTCGCGACTTGTATCGTTTTTTGTTTTCCACTAATTGTGTTCATTCATCTCTACCAAAAGTATTTTGCTTTCCAGAATTGAGCTATTATGGTCCATTTGAAGTCACCTATTTCTGTGTGAAAGCCACCAATTTTATTAAAAACAAAACAAACAAAAAAAATATTCAAATCGGTCCTTTTCAGGACCACTAAACACTTATAAAAGAGATAATTTTTTAATTCAAAAACTTTCAACCTAGGCTCAAAACGAAAGCGGATATGGGCAAGTAAAATACTAATTTGAAATTGTGGCTAAAATAAATTTTTATAAGCAAAATGTTAAAGAAAACCTTGTTTGTTTGCCTTGAGGACAAAAATTTGAACTCGTTTTTAAAGTTTTTGTGGTTCTGAAGAGGACCTTTTGCTAAATTTCAAACTGGAAATGAAATTTACTTGGAGCTGGTATGCTCTGTGAGAAGCATAATAACCATTTCACTGGACAAAACCACAGAAGGCTATGGTCATTTAATTATACATATATGGCTTTTATTTTGTTGTTTATAGCAATACTTCTTAAACTTTGATTTAATGAGTACTTTTTTCCCTTTTTACACTAATTTTACACACAAAAATTATTATTTTCTTTCAATTACAGGTTTTTTACACTGCGCGTCATCAGGTTAGCGCCCCCCTAACTTCTCATTTAATTTTAACATTTTCTATTTTAATACTGGGCACAACTTCTTAATTTTTGTTTTGTTTTTGCAATCATCATATACGTTTTCTTTCACAAGAAAATTGAGCTCAATAAAAGAACCGTTATATATTATTTTATATTTTGTTTTATTTTCGTCAAAATACTTTTCACTTATTTTGATTCATCAGATTAGCGCCCCCAAATTAAATTTAAGTTATCTAGTTTGCCTTTGCAATAACTGTCATCAAATTCAATATATTCAAACATTTGCAAAATATGGGAAGAGGAACAGTTTTATCTTTGGAGGAAAAATCGAAAATTGAAGCTTATTTGGAGGCAGGACTATCCTTCCATAAAATGCAGAAAAAACTGCAAGGCATAGGAAAACAATAGCCAATTTTCTCAAAAATAAGGAAAACTATGGAAAAAACTTTAAAGGCGGTAACAATCCAGTGGTTTCTGAAGCAGATAGGAGAGCCATACTGAGGGAAGCATCAAATTTGCATGACTCGTCTACCAAAATTAAGGAAAAAACTGGTGTTAAAGCGAGCTTATCAACGGTGCAAAGAGTTATATGAAAAGCAAGACATTTACGTAGACAGAAATTGAAAAAAAACCACCACTTAATGCGCTAAGAAAAGAAATGCGATTAGATTTTGCTCGAATACACATGACATGGTCTGCTGCACTCTATTTTTCAAATAATATGTGGTCCTGAAAAGGACTTTTTTCTTTTAACCTAATATTTTTATATGAAAGACCATTTATGTAGAATTACTTTTTTTAATTATGTTATTAATTATATTTACTTACAGACAACATCATAAGTCAATATAACTGGCAAGAACAGACGAACAGCAGTATAAATTTCGCGACTTGTATCGTTTTTTGTTTTCCACTAATTGTGTTCATTCATCTCTACCAAAAGTATTTTGCTTTCCAGAATTGAGCTATTATGGTCCATTTGAAGTCACCTATTTCTGTGTGAAAGCCACCAATTTTATTAAAAACAAAACAAACAAAAAAAATTCAAATCGGTCCTTTTCAGGACCACTAAACACTTATAAAAGAGATAATTTTTTAATTCAAAAACTTTCAACCTAGGCTTTAAAACGAAAGCGGATATGGGCAAGTAAAATACTAATTTGAAATTGTGGCTAAAATAAATTTTTATAAGCAAAATGTTAAAGAAAACCTTGTTTGTTTGTCTTGAGAACAAAAATATTAACTATTTTTAAAAGTTTTTGTGGTCCTGAAAAGGACCTTTTGCTAAATATCAAATTGTAAATGATATTTACTTGCAGCAGGTGTGCTTTGTAAGAAACACATGAAGCGTTAATGAACACAAGTAGACGAAATTTACTTAATTTTCCACACGTTAAAAATTTTCCGTTACTCGTATTTAAATGCATTTTATACTTACCTTGGATTTTAATATACATACTTTCTTTGTTTTCACTGCACAAAACCATAGAAGCCGATGGTCATTGAATTATATATGGCTTTTATTTTGTGGTTTATAACAATATTTTATTTGTTCTTAAACTTTGATATACAACACTTCTGTCAGTACATTCTTCCTTTTTATTTTATATTTACACTAATTTTGCTCACAAAAATTATTATTTTCTTTGTTGGATTTAAATATATTTGTTTTGTTTTCCACGGTACAAAACCAAAGAAGCAACACCTTCGATGGCCACCAAATTTTATTTTGCTTTTATTTTGTTGTTTATAGCAATATTTTCATTATTTTAACACTTTGCTGTATTGAATTTGAATTGTTCTTAAAAATAATATCCGGCGCAGGAAAACTAATATAGCTTTTTATGCAAGTAACTTTTAAAGACGATATCAATACAAACATACATACATTACCGGCCATTAGCACCCTGTTTCAGAGTTACGGCCTAGCTTCTCGCAGCACTCATGTTGTGTGTGTTAATTACTATCCATGGGTACCGAGACCTACAGTTTAAAGTCGACTCCGAACGACAGATTTGAGAAGCTTTTTCATCGCAATCAATTACTCCGAGAGCTTTTGCCAGAAGACTGCTGAGAGGTAGTAGCCGAAAGAAATAATTTTTTCATATTTCTTTTTTCAAGATGTCAGAGCTGAGATTTGAACCCACGATACATACATTACTGGCCAATAGCACCCTGTTTCAGAGTTACGGCCTAGCTTCTCGCAGCACTCATGTTGTGTGTGTTAATTTCTATCCATGGGTACTGGGACCTACAGTTTAAAGTCAACTCCGAACGACAGATTTGAGAAGCTTTTTCATCGCAATCAATTACTCCGAGAGCTTTTGCCAGAAGACTGCTGAGATTCTGATATAAATGTATTTTGATTGATTTAAATGTATTTTCTACAAATGTTCTTTAAGAAATGTTACAGAATTTCCAGGAGGAAACTCCTTTTCAAAGCGATAATAAAATTGGACGAATAAGAAAAGAAAGCGTTCGAACAGTGATGTGCACCTACATATACCAAAATAATTGGATATCATACTCTCTGATATAGGAATTAACATTGTGAAAGCAAATACATTTGGGTTACGATTGTTTGCTTTTGATTAATGAGTCTAGCTTTAATTAATTCTCATTCAACATTAATCAGTATAAAATATAATGTAATTATAGATAAAAATTTTAACAATTAATTTTTACTAAAGAAAGTATATTGCGGTACGAAGGATCTTAACAGTCATTTTATTATAAGAAACCCTTAAAATAATTGGGTCTACGCCATATGCATAATGCCTCAGTCTTTACAAAGAAACTTTGTCCTTCCACAACGACGGGATTACAACAGCCAATCAGATCAAAAATTCAAATATTAAAATACTCGTATATGCTTTGTACACAACTGATTTAAAGAAGTCGATATTTTATTTTTGTTATTCTCTTTCTATTAAGCTGAAAGATGGGGAATAATTAGCGCAGCGCTGCTTGATTTGAAATCAAAAAAACCCACAAGTAGTCTAAAACTGTTGGAAGAACCTATAAAGAAAGAAGAAATATACGGCAGAATAAAAAGCAGTAATTGTTTCGTTTTGGGAAAGTATATTTCGTATTCTTCAATAATGTTATCTATACATCCATATCGTTCCCTATAAGTGATGTAATTTTTTTTTTTTTTTATTGAAATGAATCAACAGAAGAATTGATAGCAATACTAAATATATACCCTTCAGAGGAGTTTCCCCAATTAAATTGCCTTCATCTTTATTACAATTTTAATTATGCAAGAGTATTAGGTCGTTAACATTATTTTTGTACGTACCCACGCAATATTCTTTATGTAGCCTATCTAATCGTAAAATTTTGGTTAATAATTTCATATTAATATATGCACTTGCAATACTGCTTACAAATATGGCTTAAAGAAAAGAAATGATAAGAGACTTTAAGACTTCCTTTATAAATATTTCTGCTATATAAACTGTGATTCAAATTTTTTACACACAAACGTTTATAAGAACTTTAAAAACATGAAACTTTTATTAATCTACACAGTAATTGCTCTCTGTTCTTGGGCTAATGCCTTGACGCAAAAGAGTATACTACAGGAGTGGTTAGAGTATCAAATAAAATATGGCAAAAGATACCGCAGCCTGGATGAAAACCAAAAATGTTTTAAGAATTTCGTTAGAAATGTAAACTTAATAAAGAACCATAATCAACATTTTACAAATGGTCTGGTAAAATATCAAATGGCTGTAAATCCTTTTACCGATATGGACTTACAGGAATTGGAAAAATCCTATATGGGTCTTAAAGTTACCGAAAAGTAAATAATGTTTTTTTTTAAATGTTTTTAGAAAATTGTAGAAATATTTTTAATGTATCTTCCCAGGGACAAACAACAGTTCCATAATCTATTAAAATTTACAGATCATACAAATCGAAATACATCAGATGTACCTCAAACTGTGGACTGGCGGAAAACGGGAGCCGTTACACCAGTGAAAGATCAAAAAAATTGCGGTTCATGTTGGGCTTTTGCTAGTACTGGTGCTTTAGAGGCTCATCATTTTCTAAAGTTTAACAATTCTGTGATTTTAAGTGAACAAAATTTGGTAGATTGTGCCACAGCAAATTATGGCTGTGAAGGTGGCTGGATGATTCCATCTTTTGAATATGTTCGGGAAAATAAAGGCATTAACCCCGAATCTCAGTATCCGTATCAAGCTATTCAGGGCAAATGTAGATTTCAAAGTAATTATATAGCAGCCACGTGCACAGGTTATCGTACAATACGTCAAGGCGATGAACAGGCCTTGTTAGAGGCTGTAGCTAAGTTAGGACCTATTGCAGTAGCCATTTCGGTCAACAATAATTTTATGAATTATAAGAGTGGTATTTATGATGATCCCAATTGTACACAAAGTGTTAATCATGCTGTTCTACTGGTGGGTTATGGATCTGAAAACGGCACAGAGTACTGGTTGGTTAAAAATTCGTGGGGTACTTCCTGGGGCGATAAGGGTTACATTAAAATGAGACGTAATAAAAATAATCAATGTGCCATAGCCAATTACGGTGTCTACCCGGTGGTTTAAAAGTCTATGTTAAGAAATTAGAAAGTTTTCATTTTGTAAAAATAAGAAAATAAACAATTTTAGAAACAATAAAAAACGTTGATTCTTAAATTCTAAATCGTTGGTTTTCTACCTGTAGCGCGATTCAGTAACTTACATATTTTTACGGTAATCGCATTGTTTTCAACAGTAAACAACGGAATTTTCGATATTGCTATTCATTATCTTTTGTTTACGATAGTCTAAATATTTGAACTGTTTATTCAGTTTGAAAATCGTAAATTTTTATTTTGAGATTTTGTTAAATTTCTACGCTACTAACTAGTTGGGTTGAGAACCATTCTTGTTTGCTTTTATACCAAAAGAAACTAGAGGTTTGTAACTTTGCTTACTTTTTATCCATTTTAACTACCAATTACCAAAAAACTAAGTGATTTTACACGGTGGTGGCGATGGGGCAATATAAACATAAAGAAAATTAGAGTTGTGGGCTGTCGCTAAAGTGTACTTAGTGAATCACATAATCATTACTGCAAACAATAAAAATTGTCGAGTTCTTTTGCTAATATCGTATTGTTAAAAGTCACTCAATCGCGGTACTGCTTCATAAACAATTATTGTAATCTAAATCCAATTAAAATTGCATTGTCATGACCTTGTTGCTGAGCTTCAAGAAATTGGTCATGTACTTTGAGGAAAACAGTTCAAATCAATTTATTAAATTATTTTCTCTCTCAGTAGCTAAAGCATTATAAGTAACTCGTGTGATTTCAACAATATCATTAACCATCACTGCTATCTGAATTATCGTCAACACTACAAGTAGTTTTATCTTATGTGGAAACGTATTAAAACTATTGCTTTAAATTTCAAAATATATTTGAAAATACTGTATTAAAATGGTTGCGGAGAAATGCTGCATACATTAGGGTAAATTAAAAACCTTAGTAAATACTTGCTAAAACTTGTAGAAAATAGTTAAGGACAGCACTGTCGCTATAAATATACTTTAAGATGCAACCTTGTGAGGTTAAAAACTATTGTGTTATTATATCTCAGTGAATGCTTGTAATACAGAAATTGTTTTGAAAACATACTGTTGGTGTAGTTTTAAAAAATTATTCTTAATTAATTATAGTTCTTCTAAATAGTTTAAATATTTTATTAAATTATTTTAGTTATTGTCTGTTAACTTATTTTAAAAAAGTGTATTTTTTTTTGGCTGCAAGGCAACTCTGTTTCTTTTTTAAAAAGAAGAAGAAAGGTTTCGCTTGATAATAAAAATAAACGAAGTTTCTTGCGTTGTGATTAGAATTGTATTATTTATTAACAAATTGCTTTTTAAGGAAGTTGGTTGCTTAATTTCAATAAATTATTATTTATAATAAAAAGAAAACATATTTTACTGTGCAAATATAGAAATTATCAAAAGAACAAATATAATTAAACAACTGGTGAGTAAATTGCTGTCTGCATAAGTGTTTTTTTTTCATATACCCATATTGATAAAAAATTGCAAAAGTAGACAAAATTAATATGTTTTCCGTAAAAATTGTATTGCGTCATATAAATGTGTGAATTTTTTTTTTTTTACAAAACAATAAACATTTAAAATACATTTCGATGAGATTGCAATTATTAGTTGTTTAGAAATCTGAAGTTAGACTAAAAGTTTGTTGTTGTTTTGCTTTATACCTATGTACACTTGTATTTTCTTTGTTTATTCTTCGTATTTAGGTTACTGCGTAATGGTTTGTTTTTTAATATTTCTAGCCGCTTTTTGAAATAGAAAATTTCAAAGAAAATATTTAAATAAACACTAAAAACTAGTAAATTTGTTTGCTCTTAATTTTACGTACATTTTAGCGGTCTTTTCAGCAAGTTATTTAGGATTTTGTTAGGGTCAATGGGTTTCAGATTTATAAGCTTAGATACTGTAGTATTATTTTAAATAAGTTATGCTTCTTTACAATAGACTACTAAAATTAAAACACTATGGATTGTAATAAAAAATCTATTTTTTTTGTTTCTGTACAAAGCAGCCAAAAGAGGCAAAGAAAACATATCGTCGATGGAATTAAAGAACGCTGTAACTGACAAAACCTTAAATGTTCACCAGAGCAAAAAAACCTGTATCAAAGTAGAACAAAGGCACTGGTATTTTTCAAAACGCAGACGGCGTAAGTGAATTTATTTTCATCGTAGAAATCTGGGATCGGTACCAGTCGACGCGTATTTTTTTTTTCTGATAAAAATGATGCAAAAAGCGTATTTTCGATTTTTTGTCAGTTACAGCGTTCTTTAATTCTTTCGACGATATTAAAGTATTGAAAAATGAACTACTTTCTAATGATAACAACCTTATCGTGGACACAAAGCAAAAGATAGGCAAACACAATTTTTTTGTTGCAGTTAAAAAACTTGTTTTTTGTTTTGTTATTTTTCAATATGTATATACGAGTATAGTACAAAAGATTGCTTTGTGCTCTGGATTTTGTCATAAAAACTTTTACTTTAAACAATAACAGACACATAATTTGATAACATTTCCCTATAAAGCCGATTAAAAAATTTTCGATATTCAATATCAATTCATTTGGTATTAGAGGTACATACTTACATATACAGTCGAACTTCACTATAATGAATTCACATGAGAAAAGAAACCTACTTTAACTTTAACTTTATTGCTGACTGATAGAAACCCTTCTGAATTGAGGCAAAAAATTGCACAGTAAAATTAAAAATTAAAATAAATGAAAATTTTTATTTGTTTTTGATTTTATTTATTATCTATGCATGTAATTTAATTTGGCTTGCCATTCTTCCGCTATTGTTCATTAGAATTTAATGAATCTTTTTCTTTAAATACCTACCTAAAGAATTTACAACAATGCGCATACATGCCTATGCACGTATTGCTTTTATTATCTTTGAAATTAACTAAATCGTAGTTTTGGAAGGTTTATTAAGTTCTATTTATGGATTTACGTGATATTTACAACAAAGAAGACTAGCTTAAGCATCACTTTAAAAAGAAAATGAAAAAAGTGTGTAGCATATTACTTGACTGATAGTTATAATAATAGTTTCATATTGGCGTATGAAGTCAAATTCAGGCTTAAATTATCCGGACCTTGAGTTTTCCAGATTAATATACTTTTTGCTTAGTCTTGTATCTCCTTTATTATGGCCGGCAGCTCTCAAATTTGAATAAGTATTGATTTGAAATCTTTTTTATATAATTATTTATTGTGTATGTACATTTATTACATATTATGATTACAGCACTAAGATATTATTGCTTTAGTCCAAATACTACGTTGTATATTGTTTGATCAGGGTAATAAAATTTAACTTTTTGTAACATATTCAGACTTGTCACAGAACTCAATTGGGATCGGAAATCAATCAATCAATTAATTTCGAAAATTCAACAAATAAAATGAAATTCTATTCTATCCATATCCGAAAAATTTTCCGGTTTCAAAATACATATTGATTTTCACAATTAAAACCACTTTAAATTGGAATTGAGTTTTATAAAATTTTTCTTTTTTTCTCTAACTGTAAAGAAATGAACAACATTTTAATAATTTAAAATAAATAATTCATGTTGCAATTTTAGCGACCTTTTGTAATATCGAATTAAAATCTGCTTTTATTAACAAAAGTTTCAATTTCAAAACTTGTTTTCTGCATATCTTTTTCTAAATTGTGTCAATATTAAAATAACAACAAAATATGTACTATTTAAACGAAATAAAATCCAGATAAACATTTTAACAACACAAGTTTAAGCTCATTTAATGATATATTTACTCGCTTTTTTATATAATTTATACAAGTAAAGCTCAAATTTTTTCTATTTGTTTACCTGTGCTAATTTTTATACCAAAAAAGCATTCCTCCAATAATAATAATTAAAACAAATAAGCTTTTACATTTGAATACACTCATCTTCAATGACAGTCTGACTGACTAAGTGAAAGAACTTGTTTATTGAATACTCATACACTGACTGGTACCAAAGATATTAATTGTTAGTGTTGTTTAGTTTTATTTTTTGTTTTTTTTTATTATTATGTTGTATGTGATTTTTATAGAAAAATAGTTTGATTATAAAAAAATTAACTTTTAATTAGTTCTAATAGGTATAATATAGTAAAAAAAATTGTGTAATTAATAAAATTTTATATATTTTTATTTATATTTTTTTTATTCAGCATTTATTTCAATTAAAATCAAACATCACAATTTACTGCAACACAAAATGCGTACAGTATTAGCATTATTGGCTTTGGTAGCCCTTACTCAGGCTGTAACTCTAACAGATCTTATTAAGGAAGAATGGCATGCATTCAAGGTAAGTTGAGTTTTTGTATTATTTTTTTTTTTAAATAAGGTTGTTTTAGTGTTTAAAGTAAAAAGTTTTTAAAATTACAAAGTGACTCATATATGTACGTATTTTTTAATTTTGGTTTAAACACTTGTTTCTTTAATGCAATTTCATAGACAACAATATTTTTTTGTTGTTTTGTTTCTTTTTGCTTTATTTTTTTTTTGTCAATTTATAATATTGTGTTGGTTGTATTAGTCACTCTTGATACTGCTTTTATAAATTTTATCACAAAATTACAATTTATTTTATTTATTGTTTTGTAAATGAGATAAATGAAATATAAACCAATTATAAGTGTAAGCAATTAAGGGGAGTCTTTCATAGATAAAAATAAATATTTTATTGTTAATGTTTATGCTTAAGTCTCTGTTTTCATAAACATTTACACATTTTTTAATATTTTTGTATTGTTTTTTAAACAAAAACAAAAGAATTCAAAATTGATTTTAGTAGTGAAATGATAAAATTATTCGCGATTATTCCCATAAGAAATTATTAATGGAATTAATTGCACATACATACATATTAATTGCACATACATAGACGACTCGTTCTATAGTTTTCAAATAAACTTTTAACATATTTATGTTTTAAACTTTATTGACTAAGTAAATTTGAGACTAAAATTATTATTATTAATCAGTTAACAAAGAATATTTAATACCTACAAAAATTTGCTACTCCGACTCGATAATTTCCTGGTATTACATGTGCAAAAAACAAAAAAAAAAACAAAAAAAACCTTTTTTTTAATTCTGGTTTTTCGACCTTTATTAATTAATGTAAAGAATTATTCAAGCTCAAGGTCTCTTTTTAAATAAAAATCTTTTATTTAATTATAATCAGCAATACATTCTGTTTAGCACTTGATAGAAATATCTTTGTAAATTTAGCATTTGCGTTTGCAAATATTGGTTGATAAGACAAAGCATGCGAAATAATCGAAACAATTTATAATTTACAAAAATCTATATAAAGAAGTATATTTACACAATTTAATAAATTAAAAAAAGTGGAATATATATGTACACTTGATATTTATTACAACGCTAGTTTCGTTTTCTTAATTATTGATTAGACAGATAAGTAGCATAAGTAATTTTCATTCTTTTTTTCTTTTTAATAAGAAATATTGGTTAACTTACTAACATTGGCTACTTTTTAAATTCAATAGAATTGAAAATATACCCTCAAAAATGATTAAATTAAACATAAACTTTAATTTTAATATTTGCAAAATGTTGGACACTATCAGTTTTTTTTTTATTTTTAAAGAATTTATGGTATTTATTATTATTAAATTGCTTTGTTTGTATTAAAATAATATTAAAAAAATATTTAGCTTATAAATTTGTGATACGTAATAAAAAATACCAGTCACAAGCATTACATTTTCTTATCATTATCTTGTACATTGCACTGAAGAGTCGAGTCACACGCTTAAGTTATTATCATCATGTGATGTATTTTTATTTACAACTCAGACTTAAACAACGTCATTATAAGTGATATTTTCTATATGATTTTTAAATATCAAGTAAATAATATTTTTGAGATTTTTTTGGTTTTGTTTTTTTAATATTTTAAGAACTGTACTTTCTAGCAAATCATGATAGTTAAGAATACTAGAATATCAACTGCCGCTACAACAGATGGTTTTATCTCTCCTCAGAAAGCCAATTAAGACAAAAGGCTTCTTCCGCCATTATCTCTTTAAAAGAAAATACATATGTCGCCAAGTGCAAAACAATGGCATTTGAGATAAAATATTGAGTCCTTCTTCTTGTTTTTTCTAGTAACAGATAAACAAAAATATCAGTTTTTAATAAAAAATATTTTACGCTTATTGAGGGTTTATCTGACATATTTCTATATAATACTTGTCAAATAATATTTTTTTATGAAAACGGGCATAAATCTATACAGTTAAATAAAATTTGATGTGTTTCAGGAAGAATGTTATTTTCACAACTTCAAAATCATTACATAAATTAATGCGCCGTTTGCGGAAGTAATTAAAATTAGCATTAGATCTCGTCAGGTGCTTTGAACTGCTTCAAGAAAAACAATTACAAATTGTATTTAAATCATGCCTTATGCATTAATACGATTCATTCATTTGAAATGTGTATAATTTCTCTAAATTCTCACACAAATACATAATCGTTAATGTTAAAATCATACATGTGCCACTTAAATTGAACCCATGATACAACTGTATATTTTGAAAGTAATATTTTGCTATAAACAGCGCCACCTTTAACAAAAATATTATATTTTTTAAAGGTAAAACAATAATGAGGATGCGTAACATAATGGCGTTTTCGTTTCTACAAAAATGTGTAACATTTTATTATTATATTACATAAAAGTAGGATGTTATTTATTCTTTTTTGATCTCGTTTTATTGTAATCGACATTTTTAATAGTTGATATAAAGGATAACTTTTAAAAAAGGCAATATTTTGTCAAGCTGAGAGAGAAAAATATATGAAAGGCAACATTTTTTGGTAGAAACGAAAACGCCATAAGAAAAGTCTTCTTTTTTTACATTAGCTTGCAGAAGATGAGGTTAATGAACATGTAATAACGTTGATATAAATAATAGGCCTTATTCCAGTTGGCGACGTCGTCGTCGTCTAACAAAAACTTTTTTTTTAGTAGATTAAAGACAAGAGAACATTTTTTCTTTATTTTATTACAAAAATGTTGTCTCATGAAAACGACGTCGCCACATGGAATAAGGCCAAATAAATCATCTACATATATCTATACTATTACTGGAGTATTCATACCTATAATATTTTTTATGAATATAGGCCTTAGCATGAAAAATTATATTACACAAAATATAACTGGTTATAAATAAAATTGTCTTAATTGTTTCTATCAAAATTATAATTTAAATATTTGGTTATTGCTATTCCATTTTGGCAATACTTTATGGCTATTTGATTATATTTGAATAAAAGGCAGTGTTAACAATGCTGTTAATTTAAAAGATTTCATTTCGAGTTTCGAGTTTTCAAAACACTGTAAAAATGCTTTAGAATTTGAAATATATGTTGCATACTTTAGTGCTTTATAGAGATTATTTCAACCTACTACTCTTTTACAAATTATATTTATTATACAATGAAAAATTAGAGCTTTTAGTATAAAATATATTCGCTTTTCTTCTACTTTATACCAAATAAATCCAATGATTATTTTTACTTTAGAGTATCAATACAAAAATATAATTTAAAAAATTCTTTTGTTACCTAATTAAAGGGCTTCTAAATTAAAAACACAAGTCATCATTGTTTGAACTTAAGAGACCGACCGGCATATTTTACAACTACACACCTTTTATAGCTTATTGTTACTCTATTTATGTTGTGGATTTTTCTTTCTCATATTTTCTTTTTACATTTTTCTTAAATTTTTTTGTTAAAGCCAAAAAAAAAAAAAAAAATCATCAAAAACATGTATTTGAAAACAGGAAAAAGAAAAAAAAACCACTATAATTATACCAAAATATAAAGACGTATATTATAGTTGATTGCATAGGTACTAAAAATGGTACTTTTAGCGATACTTTATTTCTTGAGATACTTTCCATTTTGCAACTTTTTATAATTGCTTTATTAATATTAAATTTATTAATTTCAACATTACTGCATCAGTGAGGTTTACTCCTATTAAGCTTAATTATATTTGCTAGTTCATGTAATACCATTTCAATAAATCTTCCCACTGAGTATTAATATAAAATAGTGGTTAGGCTTTTTCGGCAAGTACAGATTTGTTAAATGTGAACATATCTTTATAGTTTGTATTTAATATTACGAGCAGTGTTGTCATACCGTAAGATTTTTTTTGTTTTGTTTTTTTCTTTCAATTTTTTTGAGGTGCATACAAGTTTTGAATATTTCTACCTAAAAATTTTTTTTTTAATTGTACAATTTTATTTATTACAATTTGCATATTCAAATTGAACGAATTTTTAAACCTTTATAAATTTTTTATTATATACAGCCATGTCATGAAACTCAAGACCGTAAATTGAATTTTTTGAAAATTAAATATTTCTTCCAAGTAAAATCACCCTATATGATATTTTTGTATATTCATACAACGATGTTACTTTCAAAGTTAACAGTGATTTCATTTTAAAAAGAATTTACCTTTTTCAAAAAACTGAATTTTCGGAATTAAAACCACTTCCAATCAGAATTGAGTTTCATGACATGTCCGATAAATTCAATACAGTGGGTGGCGATGTAGGGTCTGAAATTATAGGTTTGTTTTTCTCTCAAATTTAATATTACATACGGTATGTACATATAAAGGATAATAGGAATAATTTTTTAAAATAGTAATAGGTTACTGTCGTCTGACAAATTTTCATTGTAAATTAAGGGCAAAAGTTAAATGTTTTCTTTATTCTATTACAAAAATGTCGGACGAAAACGTCGTCGTCAACTGGAATAAGGCTGAATATTTCAACAATGATAACAGCGGTGCAATTTTATTCTGATAAAATGGATGTCAGAGAACACTCTTTAAAATTTAATATTGCATTTTGTAGTGGGCGTTAAAAAAGATTTCATTACGGCAATCACTTTCTTGTGTTTGCAAGATTTATCAACCTTATTTAGAAAAACTTTATAATTTATTAGGCAATGAATACTCGTAGCTCGAGTTTCTTCATTATGATTTTGCTCAAGCCATATGTTGGATAAATAAAATAGTGAAACGTATTCAAATGTTTGGGCAGCTCCTGTATCCACAGTCAATGTTGAGCAAATATTTTCCCAAAATAAATTCAATAAAAAAATTAAATAAGAAATATATTAGGAATACCTTCTTTATGTGGCATTTTAAGAGCATGTATGTACATTTGTATATCTGTGTATGAGCATTTGAATATGTATTAATATCCTTAGAGGTCATACGAAATCGAGTGTATTCGTTGGGAAATGAACTGAAAAAATATTCTAAGTAAAATATGCGTATTGTACCATCATTGATTCAAATGATGAATGAATCAAATCCATTTGTAATGCGTGATTAAAAAGGTTTTTCATGTGTTGTCGAAGACAATTTTAATTCATTTTTATTAAATATCGTTGTTACAAGATTTGAGAGGTTATTTTTAGGAATGAATTGAATTCATGCAATGATTTAGAAGCCATGAAAATTACTTTCTTATTAAGGTACGAAATAAACTAAACAAAAAATAAGTGAAAAAAATAAAGTAATCATTTCAAATATTAAGAGTTATTTTTTTAAATTCTGCTTAATAAAGTAAGCAGATAACTATTTATAAACTGATTATGGCTGTACATTTTTTCAGCTACCGTTTTCCTTTTACCACAAAATTATATTATCACAAAGTACCATGCGCAAATACTGATATTCCATCACTCATATTGAACATGTTTGACTTGCTCTTGGTGCTCTTTTTTTAGTCGTTATAATATTTTTAAATATGTGTACTGATAACAGTGCCATATTGCCAGCCAATGTTTCAACCCTCAGTAGCATTAGTATCTTGTATTAGTTTGGTTGCTTTTCGTTTCGTTTGTTCTTTCATTTACTGTTCTCGGCAGCAGTATATGCACGTTGTTTTGTTTTATAATACAAAAATATATTTAAAACGAGATAAAAGAAATAAGTTGTTTAACAATAACAACAAAAATAATATACACACTAAATGAAAATCGAAATAAATAAATAAAAGTGATTTCATTTGACAATATTTGTTGTCATTAAACAAAAATAAATAGGAAAAAAGTACATATAATTTGACAATAAAATATAAATAAATAATTAAAAATAATGGAAAGCAACGAAATTAATGTTACTACTGATGTTATTATACCAGCCCTTATAATTGGTGGCCTTTTCATAATTAACGGCATTATATTGTGCATAATCATTAGAAAACGACGAAATATTGTTTATGAAGAATACAATCATGAAGCAATCCTTCAGGAAGAACCCTCAACCAGTCAACCTTTACAATCAGCTGTAGCCACTATGGAAGCTGGCGGAGGAACAATGTCGGATAATGAAGAAGGCATTGAATTGCAAAAACTTTGATTTTTATTTTGCACCCGATATATTCCTTGTAAAGGTTAATATCCATCCCAACGATTTTTTTTTTATTATATGAAGGCTGTATTAGTAACTTCTTAAAAGTATGCCGGATTCATTTTTTTATTTTTGTGTAATTTTTGTTTGTTTTCAAATTCCTTAAGATAAAACGTGGTGCATTTTACAATTTAAAAATGAAATTTCTTCATATGCAAAAAAAAAGTCTTGTATACTAGAAAATCTTTAAATTTAGACATGAATTTAAAGATTTTCCTTTTGCTATATACTTTTATTAATTAATAAGATAAAGTAATTTATAATTTTAAGCTTAATATATTGTTTTTTACATTTATTTATTTTTTATTTGTATTTTGTTAAATTAGAAAAAAAAAATAGAAAAAAGACGATGCTAATCATTAAAACAAAAACAATATATACAATACAAAAAATATTAGATTAATTATATAAATAAATGAAATCTATTGTTTAAATTTAAAGTTAAAAAGAAGCAAAATTGTATGTATATGATTTGGAAAGTTCATTTATTATGTGCTATACACAGTAGGGTGTCAATAAATCTATTACATACATACGAGTATTAAATCGTGTTATTGAATGTGATGTTGGTTATACACAGATTTTCTTTATTTTAATAAAAAAAAACAAAGTTTTGTGAAGTTCTGCTGTTTACTTCTTTTTTAATTTGTAGCCCAAAATAAACGTGTTACTTGTCAATTTTCGTCACTCTTATCTTTCTCTGTATACAGCTATGTAAGTGAAAAAATCGATTTAGATTTCTAATGTCTACCAAAAATTTTTGTAAATTGTATACTTCTGTAAATACAAGCACATGCTAAATAAACACTGGCAACTGTGACTCTCAACCGGCAGCTGATTCATTGTTTTTTTTTATTATTATTTAACACATTTTTGTTGGCATTGTTATTGTAGTACTTGTTGAAATCTCTTTTATTTTCTTACTCTTTCTCTTTGACAATGTATGACTGTGATGTAATTTTTTATATCATATTACAACAAATAAGGACGAGATAAAAATAATAGGAAACAAAATTTAATTAGATCACAGTTAAATTCTATAAAGAATTTCGATATTTTGCAATGAATTTGTTTGATAATCAAAGGAGTAGTACACTAGCCAAACTGAACATGTTTTCAATTCCAGCTAAGGTAGTCTCATCAGAGTTCTTTGTGTCTGTACATATTCATGACTAAACATCACACTTTTTAAGAAATCACATACATTTTTTTTAATAAAACAAGACCTGCTTAAACAAAACCGATACTGGCTGTGTTTTTAAGCCATTATTAATGGTTTTTATTGTATATTGCGGAAGGAATTTATTATCAGAGGGTCTTCTGACAGTAAAATTACTTCTTTCGGAGTTAAACAAATTAATTTAAGTTTCGTCCGAACACAAAATACTTCTTCACTTATGCTTATTCTAAATATTTATATTCATTCATATACTATCATCGATGGAGCTGCATTTTGCAGAGTAATTCAATGTACTGAAGTCCAGATAAATGAATCGCGATCCAAATATAACAATATATGCTAAACGTCTAACAGTGCCCTTTTTGTTTGACTTGTTTTGATTCGGAAAAATGATTATAAAGAGAATTTGTATTTATTTGTTTATTTACTATATGACTGTCTCATAGTACAACAAGATATGAATCTTTTAGATTACAGTACTATGAAGGAAATCAAAAATTTGACAATAATAAGAATAAAAATAATTTTAGTTTCACTACATATTTGTTAGTTTGTAAAACATGCTAAATAAAAGTCTACTACCATTTTCACCTTCTACTTTTTTATATTTTTTTTTCTATCATCAGCACAGTCAACATTTAATATTAAACATTAATAGTGAATGGTAAGACCTTTTATATGATGTAGATTATCATATTATATATTATATGCTTTGTTATTTTTGTGTTATCAAAACCACATTTTGGTATATATTTGTGTTTACAAGCTTTGATTATATTAACTTTGTTAAAATTAGCCTTTACTAGAGCTAGTCAAAGATTGCTTTTTATTCGTTATTATTAAATTTCGAAACTCAACTGCCAATAGCACTGGTCTATACTGATAATCATATACGGTAACGCTGATTCTTTACATTTTCAAAGAAATAATCAGCCAACATTCTCTTAAATGCATAACAAATTTGGGAGTATTATTGTAATTGAACATATTGTACATTTGGAATTTGTTAGATATAGTACATACGTATATATTTATAATACAAAACATACACAGAACTAAACTTTTCCCCTTAAAAATTCAAATATTTTCAAGCTGCTGCTAAACGCCATAAAACACTAAACCAATTTTATCTTTCAAGCTTGGCGTTTTACGAATAATATTGTTCTTTTTTTATTTATTTATTTTTTTTGCGGCGTTCTCTCTGGTATGCATTAAATTTCAGGCACTTGTATTAATTTTTCAATTAAATTAATTAAACTAAATTGACAGCTTAAATGTTGAAATTACATTACACATCAATTCAATAATATAGGGGCTATATTTATGTACAAAGTGGTGGATAATAAGTATAATATATAAAATGATGATAAATAAATGTATAAAGGCCAACATAAAAGGCAATTGCATTTCCATTTGCATTTATTGTGCAAAACAAAAGCTTACATTTAGATACATTTCTTCTTCGTATTATTAAAACAAAAACCAATAAAATGAAAACAGATCATGCTTCATTGTCTAGATATGTACATATTTTAATTAATAAATGTAGATAGTGTTTGTGTATAAAAATTAAAAAAAAAATGTATTCCTTTATGCATGCACATTTAGAAGCATTACGCTGCTAGAGCATTGTTCATAGTAATACTGGATACATAGAAGTTTTGACGTTTTTTCTATGTCCTTAGCTAAAAAAATTAATTTAACTGAGTTGTGGTTTCTAAATATATCGTTTGTATGTCATAGAACAATACAGAACCTAAAGTAACACTGGACCACTTCACAGCAAACAAATGGCAATTTGAAATTTACCAACATACTGTGGTATTATTGAGCATCAACGGTGGCAATAGGCTTATCAATACGAGAAAATGTTACTCTATACTAAACTGTACTGTAGGAATTTCCATTGTCCATATTCTAAAATGATCTTAGTTATTGAAAGCATTCAGCTTTTCTAAATCTCAAAATAAATTCGTTATTTTCTGAGTTCAACGTGTGAAGCTAACGTGTGAAACAAGCTTTAAAATCAAATGACCAATAACAACGAACTAAAATTGTTTCCGTCTAAACATAATAAACCCCTTTGAATTGCCTCTTTAGTTCGATTCACTCATACGTTTCAAATTTCTTTCTAAGTTTTCTCACAAACACAGCATCCTCTGGTGTTAAAATAATGCTTGTTTCACTTAAACCATTTCTTTATGTGTTGAGTTCGTTATTTCATTACATTATTATCGGGTAATACTTTACTGATTTATTGTCAAAGTAGTAATGAAAAATATTTATTTGTATAAATATTTGTAGTGGTTTTAAAATTCTAGCGTCTAGAATTTGATGTTTGTGATTTTCATAAAAAATTATGATTTCTTCCTATACAATCGTTCCATCAAAGATCGATGACCAGATAAAATGCACACATATTTTGAATTTCTATTTTAATGTTTCCATGAGAGTTTGATTTCAATACTCTTCCTACGTTAAACGATAAGTAAAAACGTGTTCAAATTTAATTTTTGTGCTTCTATTAAAAGAAAATCTAATAAAATTATACGCCACAGAAACATACAGTACAAATACATGTTTCCATAACAACTTGTACGTATTATGTTGTAAAAGCCACCAACAACACACCCATTTTTTTCTTTCTTTATTAAACAGCTTGTCTACTCATTTGTTTTTTTTTTTATGCGGAATGTCTGTTTTTTTTTTAATTACACACAGGAAATGACCGTTTGTTGTATAAAAAAAAACTGCAATCAACCCAAGAACACTAAGAAAATGTAAAACTGCTTAAAAAAATCAACATAAAAAGTTTCTTTTATTTTCAGTCTGTAGGCATTTGCATATTATTTGAATCCTTTATATTCAAACTGGTCTTACAAGTTTAAAAATTTTTTTATCTTAACCAGTTTATCTGTGCAAAAATGTTAAGGATTTTCATTTGAAATGGTGTAGAACTTTTAAAATTTTAATACACATTAGAAGCCAACTTAAATTGCGCTGAACTTGCTTATCGCAAATTGGGTTGTTTGAAAAAAAAATAATTTTTATTGGTCTTGTTTTTATTTCAATCATATCAGCTTTAATATTTAATCGCCCTTTCTTATTTCTGCTCATGCAGTATTTGTTATAACGTAATTCATACTATTTTGTGATATTACTTGATATACAAGTATATTATTTTAAAAATCTTTTAGATAATCATACGTCTATAAGCTTTTATTTAAACTAAAAACTATAAAGAACAACTTCTAAAAAATGATGCCTACATCAGAGGTGCCAAAGTAGCGTTTTTACGTATTGCAAAACCCATTTTAGTATGTAGCAAATTTCCTTTTGAATTTTTCAATTAATTATAAGATGTGTACAAGTTTACAAACAACACAATAATGAAATATTTTTTGAAAGCTCCCACTTTCATATTGTACTTCAATGCATACATACAGACGTGTGTTGACAGATTCAAACAGTAATAACCGAATAGACAGCTGATTGACCGATCGCATATATAATCTATCCGTCTTAATATCCAGCATATTGTAGTTTTTAATTACATACATACATATCGTTATATTAAATACAAACATTTAATTCAATAGTCATGCCAATCATTCACACCATTCGTTGCTTTTTTTGAGTTAAATGACTGAGATTTCGTTACATTCACTCTTTTACTCATTTTGTGTGAATGCATTCAAAGCTCATAAACTGGCAATCAAACTGTTCTCTATGTATGTACATTGTACAATATTAAAAATCGATGTTAATATTTATGCCTTGATAAAAAAAAAATTCAAGAGACAAAGTGTAAAAAAACGAAAATCGATTGTTTTCTCGTAGGGATCCGGCTTCGAATATTTGGCCTAAAAAACGGCGGTTTCGATTTCGGTTAAAACGGAACAGCAAACACTAAATTTATTGCATTTGGTTTATTTTACTAACAATGATCCATTGACCACTTTACAAACTGAAAACAACTGATATTGTGAGCACATTTGTTTCAACTTTGTAAAAATAATAAATAATACGATTCATAAGTAAAAAATCCATTTAAATATTTATAATGTTTACATAGTTGTTGCATTACATGGATAACATGGATAATTTAATTTTTGTTTTTTTTTTTTTATTACAGTTGCAACACCGTAAAAGCTATGCCAACGAGGTAGAGGAACGTTTTCGTATGAAGATTTTCAATGAAAATCGTCATAAGATTGCCAAACATAATCAATTATATGCACAAGGCAAAGTATCATACAAGCTGGGCATCAACAAATATGCCGATATGTTACATCACGAATTCAAAGACACCATGAATGGTTATAATCACACTATGCGTAAATTGATGCGGTAAGTTTTTGTTTTTTAACAAATTATAATTTTCATAATAACTTAGTTCCAATATATTTTCTATCTATAATTATTTAGTGAACAAACTGGTGTAGTTGGTGTCACTTATATTCCTCCTGCCCATGTTACGGTACCCAAATCGGTAGACTGGCGCCAACATGGCGCTGTAACTGGTGTTAAAGATCAGGGTCATTGTGGTTCTTGCTGGGCTTTCTCCTCTACTGGTGCCTTGGAGGGACAACATTTCCGTAAAACTGGCGTTTTGGTTTCATTAAGTGAACAAAACTTGGTTGATTGCTCTACCAAATATGGTAACAATGGCTGTAATGGTGGATTGATGGATAATGCTTTCCGTTATATTAAGGATAATGGTGGCATTGACACTGAAAAATCGTATCCCTACGAAGGTATTGATGATTCCTGCCACTTTATTAAGGCTAGCGTAGGCGCAACCGATACCGGTTTTGTTGATATACCCGAGGGTGATGAAGAGAAAATGATGAAGGCTGTAGCCACTATGGGACCTGTTTCTGTAGCCATTGATGCTTCGCATGAATCTTTCCAATTGTACAGCGAAGGTGTATATGTTGAAGCTGAATGTGATGCTCAAAACTTGGATCATGGTGTTTTAGTTGTTGGCTATGGCACCGATGAAAATGGTGTGGACTATTGGTTGGTAAAGAACTCTTGGGGTACTACTTGGGGTGAGCAGGGTTACATCAAAATGGCTCGTAATCATGATAATCAATGTGGCATTGCTTCTGCTTCCAGTTATCCAACTGTTTAAAAGAATTTAATTTTTCTTCCTTCTTTTATTTTAAAATTATTATTAATTTTACATATTTATGCCAATTTCAAGATGTGAACAAAAATTCCACTATCAAATATCTTTTCATTGGTTTATTCTCCTATATCTACGATACATATAATTTTAATTTTACAATTCTTATTTTTTTAATGCGAAACATATTTTGAGCTTTAACTGAATTGAAAGACTTTATATATTAAAAAAAACGAAAATTTTCTGAAAAATTGTTTGGCCATTCGTAAGCTTTAGCCTAAAATGCTGTTTATGTTTAATCTTATTCTTTTATGTTTTAAAAATATGAATTTATTATTTATGTACATAAGTATGTATGTGTTTTATGTAGTATATCGTTTTTCTTTTAATTTTGATTTAAATATAAACAGCTAAAAACAAAGACTTTGTTTCTCTAGAAAAATAATAATAAAAAGATGCAGAATTTTCGTTTCCTTAGTTAAGTTTTTCTTTAATGTACCAAGAATTATACAATAGAATAAAATAAAATCACTACATGTAATTTTAAAAGTTTATATAAAACAATAAAAAATATATTTAAAGAAATATGTATATATTTAAAAGACTTTATTGCAACAACGATAATTGGATTCAACTGAAAAAACGTTAGTTTTGTAAAACAACGGGAAAAGTTACATCTGTATCAGGCATATTAAAAAAAGAAAATATTCCCTTTATTAAATAGAATTTTCTACTTGATTTGTTTGACAGCTAGTTGGTTTCTTGTTTAACTAGGAAGAATCAAGATTCGGTTGAATAATTGGATTAAGGGACCATCCAAAGCATTGCTATAAGCGTATGATGTATACCTTATATCCAGAGAACACGCGGATCAATACTGGGTATCCTGGAAATGTCGTGTAGAAACCACTTGGCGACTGTTTATATGTGTATATATAGGAATTATGAAATTATTTACTAGTCCTACAAAAATCAACGCAATTGTTTACTATTTCATAGTTGCCTATATGTCAAAATGGCAACTGAAAAAACAGTTGCCGTACATACTATGAATTTTTAATTCAGTTGCGTTGCCAGCTGGCAATGTTGCCATCCCTAATCGACCCATTAGAAATAAAATCATGGCTTACCAAGATTTAGAAAGAACTTTATATTTTTTTTCTGGGATGTTTTTTCCTTAATATATTGAACGAAATAAAAGTTTATACGTTCATGAAAATGCCCATATTTTAATTGCATAGAAAACTTTTTATATTAAATTATAGGGCAATGGGGGGTGCGTGGTATAGTGGTTAGAGTGCTCGCACAAAAACTCCAACGACCCAGGTTCAAATCCTAGCAAAGGTGAAAAATGAAAAAGTTAGATTGCGGTTTTTTCAAAATTATAATAAAAAAAATAAAACCATCTTCAAAGAAACCACTCCCCGACATTCCACTCTATTCCACCTTAACTAATGTCAATAAAAAGCGAATGCCACCTATTGGGAAATAGCAGATAACATCTAAACCTACTTAGCGAAGACACTCATCACCACACAATCAACATGCAACCGTGAGGCAATTACTGTTGATCATTCAAGGGTCAAGGTATAACGCTGGTCTTTGAATGATCAATTCACAGCAATTTGTTTCATTTCTAAGGCGCTAAATAGTAATATAAGAAAACAAAAATGTATGTTTTGTCATAAATGTACTGTCCTTTCCAAAAAATTCCAATACAATGCAATGCTTTTAGTAGGGGTTTACCCCTGAGTATTGGTCTCAAAATAAAAAAAATTAAAATTATATGGCAACTGAAATTCGTCTTTTACTGCTTTTATAATTTTTTGTTTATATTGTTACGAAAAATAAATTAAGTAAAAAAAGGACCAAAGATTACTGCTAAAATAATAAGAAAAACGCGTAATATGGTAACACTTTAAAATAAAGTAGTAACAATAACCACGTAATTTTATCTTGTGGTGTTATCAGTAAAAAATACGCTCATGCACACATACATCTTTACATTGGTGCTGCAAATATACCCAGTTGACTTTGTCTTCAAGACATCCTCGAGGATGGGTGCACGACAATAGACTATCCTGCACGACGCATACACGACAGCCAGAACAATTCGTCAACGACATTTTCTATCAAATGTCCTAAAAATCGTAGACGACTGGCTGAGCGACAATCACTGAGGTTGTCGTCAACCGCACATTGTATGAACTATGCAAGCATGTTGTAATTTTTATGTTTATCGTCGACAACTTCAAGGAAATAGACCACTAAATACCGTGCATGAACACTTCTGCAATGTTGTCGACAACCGTTAGTGACATGTCTTAAAGTCATCCTTAAAGACAATGTCGTGTAGGACTATTGTGCCAACTGGGTAACTACGAAATCATTTTAACACAACATATACAAAATTTTTTATTCTACAAACTTCAAGATGTCGCTGTCGGACATTCAGTTAACTTTAACTTAACTGAAAGCTTACTATTTCTCAAGTAGTGGTGATTGACACTTGCATTACTTTGATGTGGAATTAACTAACTATTTTAACATTGTGATGTCCTAGGAAGTAGTCAATTGTCCGACTCTGCATTACTTTCAATTAACTTTAAAGTTTGTTACCTAGCTGTTAATTTAAAGTTAACTTTTTTTGTAGCTAGCTATAAACTTACTACTTAAAGTTAGCTTTAAGTTAACTATAAATTAGTTAAATTTCAGTCAACGAAAAGTTAGTTATATGCTGAAGACTAGAGTTCGAGCCCCATTAAAAGTGATCAATTTTTTTTTTCATTAATTTTTGTTTCGTCAGAAACACTTTAATTAGATCAAGTTAACTGCAATGAACATTTTTGGTAATCAAAGGAGATATGATATCCGTGAAGGAATATTTATAGTTTACACGTTGGCTTAAAACTCACTATTCGTTTCTTGCTACTTAGCTATCGTATTAATTATTCGAAATAAAACAGTTTTTAAAAATTTATATTTTAATCGAAAACAAAAATTTCTAAAAATTATGAGTTTTTCGAGAAATAAAATAGTTTCTGTGGCATTTTGACAAAACACCTTAAATCGAGGTAAGATAGCAAAAAAGTTTAAAAAAATAACTCGGGGAAAAATAATTTTTATTAAAAATTAAAAAAAAAACAAATTTACTGAAAAATTTCCTCTACAATAATAGGTGTGTTTCTTTACTTTTTGGGTAAAGTTCGGTAAATAGAAAGTAAGTAATAATTTCTCTAAATAAGAGACAAATTTACCCAAAAGTACGGGAACGCAAAAAAGCAAAATATGAAAAAACACAACATTATGTCACACACACACACAAGTAGTGAACATGTAGTTTCACAAAAAATAAACGACAATAATTCGAACTATCCATATTAACTAAGGCAAAAAAAAAACTTTTTTATATAAATATTGAATTAAGTTATGCTGTAAGCCTTTCACCGCAGGTTTATAAATATTTTTTAATTCAACTTTTGAAATTTTTTTTAGTTTTCTGAACCTTTCATTTTTCTATTATTTTTTAAACAGCTGATTATTTGTTTACTTGCACCAATTTGCCCGAAGAAAAAGTACGGGCTATTTCGTGCATGAAGAAGAAGAATGTTACACTCTCAAAATATCTCTCATTTACCCAAATTTTGTGTACGGGAACGCTTTTTGGTAAAATTGGGATCCCGCGGGCGCCCAATGTAGAGTAAAGAAACAGACTTAATAATGGCCCTAAATAAATGAAATTTTTTGTGACTCTACTTAAAATATACTACAGTGTTTGTATACACTTTTGTTAATGTAAATTTTGCATTCCGTTGTAGATAGATTTAAGTTAGTCTATACAAGCTAACTTAAAGTTGGTTTTTTTTTGTAGTTAGCTACACATTTGACGGCAGGTGTGCTACAGATATACACACACATATACATACAAAACTAAATTAACATATTGACCAGCGTTGCAACAGAAGAAATTTTTTTCCTATAAAAAAAAACCTACCAAAACCCTTTGCAGCCTACCAAAGGTCAATAACATAAAAAACACATACGAACACAACTACGTGATAAAAGACCAAAAAACAAAAAATGTTCTACCTTTTTTTCCCTTGATTAGGTCCACAGGTAGCAAACCGTTGAAAATTTAATGAAATAATGAACAACAAAAGTTTACGTATGATCTCAATAAACAACTTTCTAAAACAGATGAATTTCCTAAGAATGATCCTTAACACCGTTCAGGTAGCGCTTAAACAAGTTTCGGGATTTTTTTACTTTTGCGGCTACCTGAGCGCTACCTGAAAGGTGTTAAGACCAATTCCTAGGAAGTTCATATGTTTTTAAAAAAAGTTGTTAAATAAAAGGCAGAGCAGAATGTGGGAACCAAATCATTTGTCGTTTAGCTACTACAGAGTAAAGACCAAAGTAAATTAATAGTGAGTCCTAAAGTGTGGTATTTTTTACTAGTGTATATCCTGTGAAGTGTATTAAGTGCAAATAAAGTAAATTAGTAAGTAAATAGACAATTAAATCAAGTATTTTTATTGCAATTAAGAATCCACATAATTATTTCTATAGAAAAGGTTTATTGAAAAAAAAAAACGTTTTAAAAATTAAAAAGGTAACAATACTTTATTTCCTCTAGTGTAACCCACAAGTTTTGTTGAATTTATAAAAATATATGTTGATCACAAACCTTGTTTATGGAGGAGATATTTTATTTCATTGGATGTTTAAATGCTTCGACGATAGAGTCAAATGATGCAGTCACTTTAACCTTTTAGGTTTTATAAGGCTGCTGTTGTCCTTCATAAATTTATTTCTTGTCTCTTTAAGGAAAATAAAAAAATTAATGGGGAATAAAATTGTTTTGAAAAAGAAAACGAAAATAACCAAGTTTTTATATCCATCTATATAAAATCTATATTTTTAAAATCTACAATCCGTTTTCGGATATTTATCTCCGAAACTGGACGAGATATCCGAAAACGGTTTGCAGACTTGAAAAATTTGGGGTTTAAAACCTAAAGTGGCATAATTAACTCAAGATATATAAAAATTAAAAAATGGCGGATAGAGCACATAAACTCCCGCACAACGATATCTGTTTGTATTTTTCTCAATTTGCTAAAAAACGATTTAGATAGAAATTAAAATCGTTTGTATTTTCAAAGTCATATACATAAAACTTACCTGTTTTAATTATTTCAAAATGTTAATAATCAAGGATGTACTGACAATGGTCAGAAAGGAATTCCAAATATGAAAGAATTTGGAAGTTATAGCAACTTAAAATTTTATTCGATTTCAATTTCATTCGAATTCAATTTTCATTACATACCAGATTATCTACCCACGTAATTTAATTTATTGTTCATAGGGATTTAATGAATCTTTTTCTTTAAATATGTACCTACCTAAAGAATTTACAAGTAAAAATCATTTAAGAAACCATACGCATACATGCATATGAACTCATTATCTTCAATATTAACTTAATCATTTAATATTTTGATATTTTGGTATATGATGGAAATTGAATTCGATCGAAATTGAAATCGAATGAAATTTTAAGTTGCTATAACTTCCAAATACTTTCATATTTGGAATTCCTTTTTTACTCAATACCTTTCTGACTTTTGTCAGTACATCCTTGATTATTAACATTTTATTGTAAATAGAATAATTAAAACAGAAACGTTTTATGTACATACTTATATGACTTGGAAAATACAAACGATTTTAATTTCGATCGAATACGTTTTTCATCACATACTGGATTAATTGTTAGTGTTTTTTATTATTTTGGATATAATAAAAATAAAATAATTAACTTTTAATTACTTCTAATACGTATAACTTAGTAAATAATTGTAAAATTAATAGAAATTTATTGTATTTTTATTTATATTTTTTTAGCATTTATTTTAATTAAAATCACACACATCACATTTTACTGCAACATAAAATGCGTACAGTATTAGCATTATTGGCTTTGCTAACCCTTACTCAGGCTGCACGATTAACATGGAAAGAATGGAATACATTCAAGGTAAGTTGAGATTTTGTATTATTTTTCAAAATATGGTTGTTTTAGTATTTAAAATAAAAGGTTTTCAAAATGAAAAAGTGACTCATTCGTATTCTTTAATTTTGGTTTAAACACTTGTTTAATGCAATTTCATAGAAAACATATTTCTTTATTGTTTTGTTTCAGTTTGATATTTTAATTTTTTCGAATTTACAATATTGTGTTGGGCGTATAGAACCCACACAGTCGGTCTGTCGATGTTCCTACAAGATAGCGCACGTTCCATAGAACGATTGCTATTGCTATCAAAGGCACCCTCTACATTCAGGAAGAGGGCAATCTCTTGAGATCGCCGGATATCTCTCTAACTCAGAGACGAGATACTGAAGTGCCCCCTCCGTGGATATCCTTCCGCCATATGCAAATTGAGACCGATGTAGAGGTCTAACGTTACCCATCTTCTCCCTAATATGCAGATCCACCTTTCTCTCCATAGTCTTCAGTAGAAAAGATGTTAGACTTATAGGCTTGTAAGAGCTTGGTAGTTCCCCGGGCCTTTTGCCCATTTTCGGAATGAAAACCACGTTGACCTTATGCCGAATTCGTGGAATATATTCCATGCTGAAACTACTTCTGAAATTTTCCAATAGAAATATGCCCGATCCCTTCTGCAGCAGAACAGGAAAGATTCCGTCCTCTCTCGGTGTCTTTTAAGTCTGGAACAGCACAGGTGGCTTCTTTTTACGTTTTAAAACCCTTCTAAAAATATTTTATTTATATCGGTATTTCACTACTGCTTTGTGCGGGTTTGTCAGGAAATATGTAATATGTAATATATTATTATTTTATTTTATATTTATATTGAAATTAGTTTAAGCTATATATAAAATACAGTCCTCAATCCAAAAAATAAAAAATCCATTTACATATTTATAATCTTTACATAGTTGTTGCATTAAATGGGTAACACATTTTTTTAAATTTAATTTTTGTTTTGTTTTTTTTTATTACAGTTGCATCACCGTAAAAGCTATGGCAACATGGCAGAGGAACGTTTTCGTATGAAGATTTTCAATGAAAATCGTCATAAGATTGCCAAACATAATCAATTATATGCACAAGGCAAAGTATCATACAAGCTGAGAATCAACAAATATGCCGATATGTTACATCACGAATTCAAGGACACCATGAATGGCTATAATCACACTATGCGTAAATTGATGCGGTAAGTTTTTCTTTTTTTTTTAACAAATAGTAATTTTCTTAATAACTTAATTGCAACATATTTTCTATATATAATTATTTAGTGAACACACTGGTGTAGTTGGTGTCACTTATATTCCTCCTGCCCATGTTACTGTACCCAAATCGGTAGACTGGCGCCAACATGGTGCTGTAACTGGTGTTAAAGATCAGGGTCATTGTGCTTCTTGCTGGGCTTTCTCTGCTACTGGTGCTTTGGAGGGACAACATTTCCGTAAAACTGGCGTTTTGGTTTCATTAAGTGAGCAAAACTTGGTTGATTGCTCTAGCCAATATGGTAACGAGGGCTGTAATGGTGGTTGGATGGATAATGCTTTCCGTTATGTTAAAGATAATGGTGGCATTGACACCGAAAAATCTTATCCTTACGAAGGTATTGATAATTCCTGCCATTTTAATAAGGCTCACATAGGCGCAACCGATACCGGTTTTGTTGATATACCCGAGGGTGATGAAGAGAAAATGATGATGGCTGTAGCCACTATGGGACCTGTTTCTGTAGCCATTGATGCTTCGCACCCATCTTTCCAGCTTTACACCGAAGGTGTATATATTGAAGCCGAATGTGATGCTGGCAACTTGGATCATAGTGTTTTAGTTGTGGGCTATGGCACCGATGAAAATGGTATTGACTATTGGTTGGTAAAGAACTCTTATGGTACTACTTGGGGTGAGCAGGGTTACATTAGAATGGCTCGTAATCGGGATAATCAATGTGGCATTGCTAGTGCGGCCAGTTATCCAACTGTTTAAGAGAATTTATTTTTCTTTCTTCTTTTATTTTAAAATTATTGTTAATTTTGTACATTTATGCTAATTTCAAGATGTGAACAAAAATTCAACTATCAAATATGTTTTCATTGGTTTACTCTCCTATATCTACGATACATATACATAATTTTAATTATATTTGCTTATTCAACAATTCATACAAATATTTTAAGTTTTAACTGAATTGAAAGTTATTATATATATAAAAAAAACGAAAATTTTAGAAATATTGTTTGGCCATTCGTAAGCTTTAGCCTAGTCTTTATTTTAATATGAATTTAATTTTATCTATGAATGCAGTATATTGTTTTTTTTTTAATTTCGATTCAAATATAAGCAGCTAAAAACAAAGACTTCATTTCTCTAAGAAAATAATAATAAATAAATGAAGAATTTCGTTTCCTTAGTTTAAGTTTTTCTGTAATATACCAAAAATTATGCTATAGAATAAAATAAAATCACTTTATATAATTTTAAAAATTTATAAATAAACAATAAAAAATAACTTTAAAGAAATACAGTGCACGAGGTACATATAACAATAATACTGATAACATAGATGAATTTCTAAAAGAAATTGGTAAATGAATATTGTTTTGTATCTAATATATGAATATTGTATCTTTGTAATTTTTTGTTTACTTTTGTATTTACAATGTTGCTTTGTATTTTTTGTTTACTAAATGTAATAAATTTGTTTCCCTATTCAATTCTTAAAAATATAAGTGGAACAATAAAATAAATTGTTTCCCTATTTAATTCCAAGAATATAAGTGGAGCACTAAAATAATAATTTCCCTATTAAATTCCAAGAATATTAATTGGAACATTAAACCAAACTCAAGTAGAGTAATAAACTCTTGCTTTGTTTACAATCAAAGCCAGTCATTAAACTAAAACTAATTTCGGTCACATTAAGTGTGTTTCTTTACTTTTTGGGTAAAGTTCGGGAAATAGAGAGTAAACAATAATTTCTCTCTATAAGAGACAAATTTGCCCAAAAGTACGGGAACGCAAAAAAGCAAATATTTTACCCATTCACATAAAAATATGAAAACACACAACTTTATGTCACACACACACGCATATTGAACATGTACTTTCGCAAAAACAAACGACAATAATTAGACTTATACATGTTAACTAAGGCAAAGATAAACTTTTTTATATAAATATTGAATTAAATTATACTATAAGCCTTTCACTGCAGGTTTATAAATATTTTTTAATTCAACTTTTGAAATTTTTTTTAGTTTTTGAACCTTTCATTTTTCTATTATTTTTTAAACAGCTGATTATTTGTTTACTTGCACAAACTAGCCCGAAGAAAAAGTACGGGCTATTTCGTGCATGAAGAAGAAGAATGTTACTCTCTCAAAAATTCTCTCATTTACCTAAATTTTGTGTACGGGAACGCTTTTTGGTAAAATTGGGATCCCACGGGCGCCCAATATAGAGTAAAGAAACAGACCTATTGTTTATTGATTTTCTTTTTCTTTTGTATTTGTAAGATATTTTTTTTTTAAGAAACCAATATTATTCATTTTGTAATTGTAAGTAATTTGTTAAGAAACCACAATGATATATATGAAAAACCAAAAAGATGAAAAGTATTCAGTTGTTGTTTGATCTTGTTCCGAATCGTTCTAAAAATTAATTTTGGTTTCTTAGCATTTGCTGCTCTATTTTTTTATAAAAAATAAAGATTTTATAAATTTACAAATTTTCTTTGTGTTTTTATTTAAAAAAATAACTAACATAGAGAAATAACAAAATTCACGCGCCCTAATGTGAACACCGCATTATATGAAAACTGCTTAATGTGATAATTTTTTTTGCTTCAGTGACTACTCTAAAAGATGAACAAATGTAAAAAGCCATTTAATGTGAACAGTTTTTTTTTTTAATTTAAAACCTTAAAATTCTGTGTTTTGGCCGCTATCAGAGCCCTGGCGTCACCCATGGGAAACTCTTCCCTAGTTTTTCGTTGCAAAGAGGAGCTGAAGCTCCTTGCAACTGCTTGTAGCATATTATTGGTCTTAGTTCCGGGTCATAGGGATATCGTGGGAAATGAGCGCCTTTGCCTGAGGGCTCCTACTCAGATCTCCACTGCCATCTCCACTGCATATGCATACATACATTATGTATTGCTTTATTTTAAATTTTTTTAAAAATATGAATTAACTTTCAATTTTCTGCATTTTCTTTTTTAAAGGTTTTAAGACTAGGACTACTGGTCTACAGAAAGCCAAAGAAACTTGTGGCTGTTATGCCAAAAGATATTTATTGAATCTTTAGTGTGCGTCAACAAAACTGGTCCTTTTTATTCATTTCAAAATAAACCTGTTTTTTTGTGGCCCACATAAATTTTTATATTCTTTATTTGGCCCGCGTTAGGATTTGAGTTTAACATGCTTGGTGTATACAAAGAAATAAAGGTGGTAAAAACCATAAACAAAAAACACAATCACACGGCCATTCGTATTTGATATGGGAGAATTTAGTTTACATTTTATTTTTTGGTTAAGATGACATCACAAAAAGAGAGCATTTATAACGGCCTGCGCAAAGCACTATCTTTATTTCTTTGTTTCATGAGTGTCGACAGTGATCAAAGAAATGACAGCTCAAAAAGTTTAAAATCAGCTGTTACAATACCAAACAAAAAAAAAAATATTGTAAATTTATTGTAGCTATCCTGTTTTACACTGTGATGTTGTGTGTATGCTAAACATTTTCTTATGGCTATCTTGCTCTGTTGTTCTTGTTATAGTTGTGGGAGTTTCGTCACTGTTTACACTGTGATTGTACCATGCTCTCTTCAAAGAATCTTGTATATCTTGTATTCACAGCTGATTTTCGGCTTTTTTATCTGCCATTTCTGTCTCGTCTATATTAGTCTGTGATAAAAATAACCGAAGTTTCTTGCGTTGTGATTGGAATTGTATTATTTATTAACAAATTGCTTTTTAAGGAAGCTGGCTGCTTAATTTTAATAAATTATTATTTATAATAAAAAGAAAATATCTGGGATGTTTTTTCCTTAATATATTAAACGAAATATGTAAAAGTAAATACGTTTATGAAAATGCCCATTTTTAATTGCATAAAAAACTTTTTATATTAAATTATAGGGCAACTGAAATTCGGCTTTGGCTGTTTTTATAATTTTTCGCCTCTTTTGTTTATATTGTTACGAAACATAAATTATTTAAAAAAAGGACCAAAGATTACTGCTAAAATAATAAGAAAAACGTTTAATATGGTAACACTTAAAAGTAAAGTAGTAACAACAACAACCACGTAATTTTGTCTTGTGCTGTTATCAGTAAAAAATACGCTCATGCACACACATCTTTACATTGGTGCTGCAAATATACTCAGTTGACTCTGTCTTCAATATATCCTCGAGGATGGCTGCACGACAATAGACTATCCTGCACGATGCATACACGACAGCCAGAACAATTCGTCAACGATATTTTCTATCAAATGTCGTAAAAATCGTAGACGACTGGCTGAGCGACAATCACTGAGGTTGTCGTCAACCGCACATTGTATGAACTATGCAAGCATGTTGTAATTTTTATGTTTATCGTCGACAACTTCAAGGAAATATATCACTAAATATCGTGCACGTGAACTTCTGCAATTTTCTCGACAACCGTTAGTGGCATGTCTTAAAGTCATCCTTGAAGACAATGTCGTGTAGGACTATTGTGCCAACTGGGTAACTACGAAATCATTTTAACACAACATATACAAAATTTTTTATTCTACAAACTTCAAGATGTTCCTGTCGGACATTCAGTTAACTTTAAATTAACTGAAAGCTTACTATTTCTCAAGTAGTGGTGGTTGACACTTGCATTACTTTGATGTGGAATTAACTAACTATTTTAACATTGTGATGTCCTAGGAAGTAGTCAATTGTCCGACTCTGCATTACTTTCAATTAACTTTACTAAAGTTTGTTACCTAGCCGTTAAATTAAAGTAAACTTTTTTTGTAGCTAGCTATAAATTTACTACTTAAAGTTAGCTTTAAGTTAACTATAAATTAGTTAAATTTCAGTCAACGAAAAGTTAGTTATATGCTGAAGACTCGAGTTCGAGCCCCACTAAAAGTGATCAATTTTTTTTTTAAATTAATTTTTGTTTCGTCAGAAACGCTTTAATTAGATCAAAGTTAATTGCAATGAATATTTTTGGTATTCAAAAGAGAAATGATGTCCGTGAACGAATATTTATAGTTTACACGTTGGCTTAAAACTCACTATTCGTTTCTTGCTACTTAGCTATCGTATTAATTATTCGAAATAAAACAGTTTTTAAAAATTTATATTTTAATCGAAAACAAAAATTTATTAAAAAATTTCTAAAAATTATGAGTTTTTCGAAAAATAAAATAGTTTCTGTGGCATTTTGACAAAACACCTAAAATCGAGGTAAGATAGCAAAAAAGTTAAAAAAAAAACTCGGGGATAAATAATTTTTATTAAAAACTAAAATAAACCAAATTTAAAGAAAAATTTCCTCTATAATAATAATGGCCCTAAATAAATTAAATTTTTTGTAATTTATTTTTTTTTTTTTTTTTTTTTTAGACCAATACTCAGGGGTAAACCCCTACTCATGCAGTGTGCATTGTATTGGAATGTGAAGATGGTTGATAGAAGTTTTTTTTTTTTTTTTCATAGATTTTGTATTTGTCCACTCAAGAGCCAGTGTTATACCTTCACCCTCGAATGTTCAAACAGCGACTGCCTCATCTGTCGGTGGATGTTTTTTTAATGTGAATGGTGAGCGTCTTCAGTAGATTAGCTGTTATCTTCCCAGAAGGTGGCGCTGTACTCCTGATCATTGGTTTCTGGTGGAATAGATTAGAAATGTCAGGGGGCGGTTTCTTGCTGATGGTCTTGCTGGAGGGGGGGGGAACCTCTTATTTTACTTAAATTTAATTTTTAAATATTTATTTTTATAATTTTGTCCTTCGCTGGAATTGAACCTTGGTCGTGTGAGTTTCTGTGCAAGCGCTCTACCAGTATGCCACGACACTTTGGTTAATGTAAATTTTGCTTTCCGTTGTAGCTAGCTTTAAGTTAGTCTATACAAGCTAACTTAAAGTTGTTTTTTTTTTTTTTAGTTAGCTACACATTTGACGGCAGGTGTGCTACAGATATACACACACATATACATACAAAACTAAATTAACATTTTGACCAGCGTTGCAACAGAAGACCCTTTGCAGCCTACCGAAGGTCAATAACATAAAAAACACATGCGAACACCACTACGTGATAAAAGACCAAAAAAATTTTTTCTACTTTTATTTTCCCCTGTTTAGGTCCACAGGTAGCAAACCGTTGAAAATTAAAGGAAATAATGAACAACAAAAGTTTAAGTATGATCTCAATAAACAACTTTCTAAAACATATGAATTTTCTAGGAATGATCCTTAACACCGTTCAGGTAGCGCTTAAACAAGTTTCGGGATTTTTTACTTTTGCGACTACCTAAGCGCTACCTGAAAGGTGTTAAGACCAATTCCTAGGTATTTCATATGTTGTTAAATAAAAGGCAGAGCAGAATGTGGGAACCAAATCATTTGTCGTTTAGCTACTACAGAGTAAAGACCAAAGTAAATTAATAGTGAGTCCTAAAGTGTGGTATTTTTTACTAGTGTATATCCTGTGAAGTGTATTAAGTGCAAATAAAGTAAATTAGTAAGTAAATATACAATTAAATTAAGTATTTTTATTGCAATTAAGAATTCACATAATTATTTCTATAGAAAAAAAAGGTTTATAAAAAAAAAAAACGTTTTAAAAATGAAAAATGTAATAATATTTTATATCCTCTAGTGTAACCCACAAGTTTTGTTGAATTTATAAAAATATGTGTTGATCACAAACTTTGTTTATGGAGGGGATATTTTATTTCATTTGATGTTTAAATGCTTCGGCGATAGAGTTAAATATGCAGTCACTTTAAATATTTAAGTTTTTTAAGGCTGCTGACTTTAAAACTAAAAAGTTAGATAACTTAACAGGTGAAATTAATTTTTTGTCACTTCATAAATTTATTTCTTGTCTCTTTAAGGAAAAAAAAAATTTGTGGGGGAAAAATTATTTTGAAAAAGAAAACGAAAATAACCAAGTTTTTATATCCATCTATCAATTGCCGGTTGTTAGCTTTACTTTAAATTTTCCACTTAGCCGTTATTAAGAGCATTCTTCCTTCTTAAAATTGTACGAGTATCGATAGAATATACATATAAACTCAAGACACATTGATAACTGTTTTACAATTTTCAAACTAAAAAGTTTCTTTTGAAATTGAAAACCCTGAGATCTGAAAAATGACAATGTTGTGAATTTTGTTAGGCGTCTAAAAAGTTTGGCCTCTTTTGTACTCGTACAGCCACAACAAAACTACTTACATACTAAAGCACTGTTTTATTATTAAAGATTACTATGCTGATTTTCAATAGTACATGAGTATTTGAGAAAAATACAAACAGATATCGTCGTGCGGGAGTTTATGTGCTCTATCCGCCATTTCATATTTTTTATATATCTCGAGTTAATGATGCCACTTTAGGCTTTTGACACCAAAATTTTTAAAATCTGCAATCCGTTTTCTGCTATTTATCTCCGAAACTGGACGAGATATCCGAAAACGGTTTGCAGACTTGAAAAATTTGGGGTTTAAAACCTAAAGTGGCATAATTAACTCAAGATATATAAAAATTAAAAAATGGCGGATAGAGCACATAAACTCCCGCACAACGATATCTGTTTGTATTTTTCTCAATTTGCTAAAAAACGATTTAGATAGAAATTAAAATCGTTTGTATTTTCAAAGTCATATACATAAAACTTACCTGTTTTAATTATTTTAAAATGTTAATCAAGGATGTACTGACAATGGTCAGAAAGGTATTGAGTAAAAAAGGAATTCCAAATATGAAAGAATTTGAAAGTTATAGCAACTTAAAATTTCATTCGATTTCAATTTCGATCGAATTCAATTTCCATCATATACCAAAATATCAAAATATTAAATGATTAAGTTAATATTGAAGATAATGAGTTCATATGCATGTATGCGCATGGTTTCTTAAATGATTTTTACTTGTAAAACCAGATTATCTACCTACGTAATTTAATTTATTGTTCATAGAGATTTAATGAATCTTTTTTTTTAAATATTACCTACCTAAAGAATTTAGAGGTAAAAATCATTTAAGAAACAATGCGCATTCATGCATATGCACTCATTATCTTTGACATTAACTTAATAATAGTTTTGGAATTTTTATGAATTTACCTGATATTTACGACAAAGAAATCTAGCTTAAGGCCCCGATTATCGTTTACAACATCTAAATGTTGTGTTGTATTGGCTACAACATATAAAAATAAATGTTGTAAACAATATTCAAAGTATATTGTACAACACATAGGTGTTGTAAATCATAATCTCAATTTTAGAAATACAACATCAAATTTACAACTGTTGTGAACCATAATCGGGGCCTAAGAATCATTTTACAAAGAATATAAAGTAGTCAAGTCTGTAGCATATTATTTGACTGGCAGAGAAAATAATTAATTTATTCCGGATCTTAAGTTTTCCAGAATAATAGACTTTTTTCTTTGTCTTGTATCTTCTTCATTATGGACGGGATGCTCTCAAATTTAAATAAGTAATGATTTGAAATACTTTTGATATAATTATTTATTGTGTATGTACATTGTATACCAAAGCTAGGGTATTAGCTATGTTACTATAATTCTAGCACTGCAATAATTTTATTTAATTCAAATACATATTACATTGTATATTGTTTGCTCAAGGTTATAAAATTTAACTTTGTAACTCATTCAGACTTGTCACAAAAATCAATTCGGTTCGGTAGTGGTTTCAATTCCGTAAATTCAATATTTAAAAGCAGAGTAAGAAAATAAACAAAACAAAACATTTGATTTCATTTTGTTTTGTTCGTTACAATGAGTAAAACAAAAACAATGAGAACGATTGTTCCATTTAGTTTTTTGTATATTGTTCTTGTTTTTGAGCACTAAAAATACACTAATTCAAATGTACGTGGGTAGGTAAAAAAAAATTAATGAGAACAAAATTGAAAAGTTTGAAGAAAATACGCTTGTAAACATTTGGGAATTAATTTGCTCATTATAACACCCTAAAATAATATATATGCATACTTACATACCTAAATGAAACAAGACAAAAATATACATACGAACCAAATGAAACACTCAAAAAAATACGTTTCTTCTTTTGTTTTACCCAGTTATACGAATGTAACGGAATATCAGAGCAAGTACAAGAGCGAAAAGCCAATTGTTTTATTTTCGCTCTATATCATTTAAAAAGTATTTGTTTTGGTTTTGCTCATGTACAAAACGATTAAAAAAGATTTTAAAAGTTTATGACTTTGTGCAAACGTTTGCAAAATGTTTTGTTTTTTTACCCACTCTGTTTAGAAAATTAAATATTTCTTGCAAATAAAATCTTAATTCATCAAATTGGTAATAATATATACATACATACATGAATACATACATAATTTGCCATTACAACCCTGTGTCAGGGTTACAGCCTAGCTTCTCGCAGCGCTCATGTTGTGTGTGTTAATTTCTATTCATGAGTACCGGGACCTACAGTTTAAAGACGACAGATTTGAGAAGCTTTTTCATTGCAATCAATTACTCCCATAAATATGACTTTGAAAATACAAACGATTTTAATTTCGATCGAAATCGTTTTTCATCACATACTGAATTAATTGTTAGTGTTTTTTATTATTTTGGATATAATAAAAACAAAATAATTAACTTTTAATTATTTCTAATACGTATAACTTAGTAAAAAATTGTAAAATTATTAGAAATTTAATATATTTTTATTTATTTTTTTAGCATTTATTTTAATTAAAATCACACACATCACATTTTACTGCAACACAAAATGCGTACACTATTAGCATTATTGGCTTTTGTAACCCTTACTCAGGCTGCACCATTAACAGCTTTTCTTAGGAAAGAATGGAATACATTCAAGGTAAGTTGAGATTTTGTATTATTTTTCAAAATAGGGTTGTTTTAGTATTTAAAATAAAAGGTTTTCAAAATGATAAAGTGACTCCTTCGTATTCTTTAATTTTGGTTTTTACACTTGTTTTTTTAATGCAATTTCATAGAAAAAATATTCCTTTATTGTTTTGTTTCATTTCGATATTTTATTTTTTTGCGAATTTACAGTATTGTGTTGGGCGTATAGAACCCACACAGTCGGTCTGTCGATGTTCCTACAAGATAGCGCACGTTCCATAGAACGATTGCTATTGCTATAAAAGGCACCCTCTACATTCAGGAAGAGGGCAATCTCTTGAGATCGCCGGGTCTCTCTCTAACTCAGAGACGAGACACTGAAGTGCCCCCTCCGTGGATTTCCACCTACCATATGCAAATTGAGACCGATGTAGAGGTCTAATGTTACCCATCTTCTCCCTAATATGCATATCCACTATTCTCTCCATAGTCTTCAGTAGAAAAGATGTTAGACTTATAGGTTTGTAAGATCTTGATAGTTCCCCGGGCCTTTTGCCCATTTTCGGAATGAAAATCACGTTAACCTTATGCCGAATTCGTGGAATATATTCCATGCTGAAACTACTTCTGAAATTTGCCAATAGAAATATGCCCGATCTCTTCTGCAGCAGAACAGGAAAGATTCCGTCCTCTCTCGGTGTCTTTTAAGTCTGAGACAGCACAGGTGGCTTCTTTTTACGTTTTAAAACCTTTCTAAAAATATTTTATTTATATCGGTATTTCACTACTGCTTTGTGCGGGTTAGTCAGGAAATATGTAATATGTAATATATTATTATTTTATTTTATATTTATATTGAAATTAGTTTAAGCTATATATAAAATACAGTCCTCAATCCAAAAAATAAAAAATCCATTTACATATTTATAATCTTTACATAGTTGTTGCATTAAATGGGTAACACATTTTTTTAAATTTAATTTTTGTTTTGTTTTTTTTTATTACAGTTGCATCACCGTAAAAGCTATGGCAACATGGCAGAGGAACGTTTTCGTATGAAGATTTTCAATGAAAATCGTCATAAGATTGCCAAACATAATCAATTATATGCACAAGGCAAAGTATCATACAAGCTGAGCATCAACAAATATGCCGATATGTTACATCACGAATTCAAAGACACCATGAATGGTTATAATCACACTATGCGTAAATTGATGCGGTAAGCTTGTCTTTTAAAAAATTCTAATTTTCTTAATAACTTAGTTCCAATATATTTTCTATATATAATTGTTTAGTGAACAAACTGGTGTAGTTGGTGTCACTTATATTCCTCCTGCCCATGTTACTGTACCCAAATCGGTAGACTGGCGCCAACATGGTGCTGTAACTGGTGTTAAAGATCAGTATCATTGTGGTTCTTGCTGGGCTTTCTCTGCTACTGGTGCCTTGGAAGGTCAACATTTCCGTAAAACTGGCGTTTTGGTTTCATTAAGTGAACAAAACTTGGTTGATTGCTCTACCAAATATGGTAACCATGGCTGTAATGGTGGTTGGATGGATAATGCTTTTCGTTATGTTAAAGATAATGGTGGCATTGACACTGAAAAATCTTATCCCTACGAAGGTATTGATAATTCCTGCCATTTTAATAAGGCTCACATAGGCGCAACCGATACCGGTTTTGTTGATATACCCGAGGGTGATGAAGAGAAAATGATGATGGCTGTAGCCACTATGGGACCTGTTTCTGTAGCCATTGATGCTTCGCACCCATCTTTCCAGCTTTACACCGAAGGTGTATATATTGAAGCCGAATGTGATCCTGGCAACTTGGATCATGGTGTTTTAGTTGTTGGCTATGGCACCGATGAAAATGGTATTGACTATTGGTTGGTAAAGAACTCTTATGGTACTACTTGGGGTGAGCAGGGTTACATTAGAATGGCTCGTAATCGGGATAATCAATGTGGCATTGCTAGTGCTGCCAGTTATCCAACTGTTTAAGAGAATTTATTTTTTCTTTCTTCTTTTATTTTAAAATTATTATTAATTTACATATTTATGCCAATTTCCAGATGTGAACAAAAATTCCACTATCAAATATGTTTTCATTGGTTTCCTCTCCTATATCTACGATACATATACATAATTTTAATTATATTTGCTTATTCAACAATTCATACAAATATTTTAAGTTTTAACTGAATTGAAAGTTATTATATACATATATAAAAAAAACGAAAATTTTAGAAATATTTTTTGGCCATTCGTAAGCTTTAGCCTAGTCTTTTTTTAAATATGAATTTAATTTTATCTAAGAATGCAGTATATTGTTTTATTTTTAATTTCGATTTAAATATAAGCAGCTAAAAACAAAGACTTCATTTCTCTAAGAAAATAATAATAAATAAATGAAGAATTTCGTTTCCTTAGTTTAAGTTTTTCTGTAATATACCAAAAATTATGCTATAGAATAAAATAAAATCACTTCATGTAATTTTAAAAATTTATAAATAAACAATAAAAAATAACTTTAAAGAAATACAGTGCTAAATGTGACAATTTTGTTTTCTTCATTGACTACTCTAAAAGATGAACAAATGTAAAAAGCCATATAATTTGAACAGATTTTTTTTTAATTTGAAACCTTAAAATTCTGTGTTTAAGCCGCTATCAGAGGCCTGGCGTCACCCATGGGAAACTCTTCCCTGGTTTTTCGATGCAAAGAGGAGCTGAAACTCCTTGCAACTGCTTGTAGCATATTCTTGGTTTGGGTTCCGGGTCATAGGAATATCGTGGGAAATGAGAAGGCGGATCAGGTTGCTAGGAGGGCCTCTGCCGGAGGGTTCCTACTCAGATCTCCACTGCCATATGTCTAGCATATACATACATATATATGTATTGCTTTATTTTAAAATTTTTTAAAAATATGAATTAACTTCGAATTTTCTGCATTTTCTTTTTTAAAGGTTTTAAGTCTGGGACTACGGGTCTACAGAAAGCCAAAGAAACTTGTGGCTGTTATGCCAAAAGATATTTAATAAATCTTTAGTGTACCTCAACAAAACTGGTCCTTTTCAAAATAAACCTATTTTTTTGTGGCCCACATAAATTTTTATATTCCTTATTTGGCCCGCGTTAGGATTTGAGTTTAACATGCTTAGTGTATACCGTGATACAAAGAAATGAAGGTTGTAAAAACCATAAACAAAAAACAAATCACACGGCCATTCGTATTTAATATGGGAGAATTTAGTTTACATTTTATTTTTTGGTTAAGATGACATCACAAAAAGAGAGCATTTATAACGGCCTGCGCAAAGCACTTTCTTTATTTCTTTGTTACATGAGTGTCTACAGTGATCAAAGAAATGACAGCTCAAAAAGTTTAAAATCAGCTGTTACAATACCAAAAAAAAAATATTGTAAATTTATTGTAGCTATCCTGTTTTACACTGTGATGTTGTGTGTATTCTAAAAATTTTCTTATGGCTATCTTGCTCTGTTGTTCTTGTTAGAGTTGTTAAAGTTTCTTCACTGTATACACTGTGATTGTACTATGCTCCCTACAAAGAACCTTGTATTCACAGCAGATTTTCGCTTTATTGATCTGTCATTTCTGTCGCGTCTATATTAGTCTTTGATAAAAATAACCGAAGTTTCTTGCGTTGTGATTGGAATTGTATTATTTATTAACAAATTGCTTTTTAAGGAAGTTGGTTGCTTAATTTTAATATATTATTATTTATAATAAAAAGGAAACATATTTTACTGTGTAAATATAAAAATTATCAAAAAAACAAATATCATAAAACAACTGGTTTAGAGGATATTAATTTAGGTACGTAAAATCAAAGAGAAAATATTATGAATAATATTATAATACAAATTAATTTTGGCATTCTTAATATATTAAAAATATGGCATTAGAGAATCTTAGTTTGAAAGTTATAGCAACTTAAAATTTAATTCGATTTCAATTTAGATCGAATTCGATTTCTTCATAGGGATTTAATTAATCCTTCTCTTTAAATACCTACCTACCGCTTTGTAGCTAAATTTGTAGGTTTTCATTCCTTTATTTCTTTGTACAATGGGCCATACTAATTAAATATAACAGTTATAAAAAATTATTCCACAGAAAAATTTATAATTAAATTTCCGTTTTGTTTTTTTGTACTGTTATATCGAGTGGGCCGCAAGTTTGACATCTATGGGTTAGGCGAAAGAACTTATTTATTGAATACTTATACGCTAACTGGTACCAAAGATATTAATTGTTAGAGTTTTTTTATTATTATTATTTAGGATATAATATATACGAAAAAGTAGTTTAATGTTAATATAATTATAATAATAATAATAATTATAATTTATTATTTCTTATAAATTAGTAGAAATTTATTGTATTTTTATTTATTTTTTTAAGCATTTATTTCAATTAAAATCACACAGATCATATTTTACTGCAAAACACAATGCGTACAGTAATAGCATTATTGGCTTTGGTAGCCCTTACTCGGACTGTAACACTAGCAGATCTTATTAAGGAAGAATGGAATGCATTTAAGGTAAGTTGAGATTTGGCATAATATTTTAAAATAGGGTTGTTTTGTGTGTTTAAAATAAAAAGTTTTCGAAACACCAAAGTGACTCACACATATAGTGACCATTCGTCCTGTTTTTAAGAGGACAGTCCTTCTTTATGACCCGATGTGCTTTCAGGTTTTTTTTAAGAGGACAGTAAATTATCCCATACCATACAACATAAAAAGGTTGTTGTTGCCAGTAGCTTAAGTTTTAAGAACCATAAATTTCAACAATCAAGAAAAAGAAATTGGCTGTCATCTAAGGTACTTGGGCTTATCATTCTGTTCAACACATTTATTCATTTCGGTCAAATGCACTTTAAAATTAATTAAATCATGCTTTGAACAAAAATATTCGTGCGCTCGAACTAAGTGTGAAGTAATAATAAGAAATATTTTGAAACTTATTTCATTGGATTTGATAAAAACTGAGGCCCAATTGCATTTCCATGTGTTGTAATGTATGTCCTTTTTTTTCATTGAAAAATACGTATTCTTTAATTTAACCTGAAGACTGGTTCTATAGTTTTCAAATAAACTTTTAACATATTTATGTTTTAAACTTTATTTATTAAGTACAATAAGTTTGAGACTCTAAAATAATTATATTTAATATCTACATAAATTTGATACTCCGACTGCATAAAATACAAAAAAAAATTTTTTTTTAAATATTTCTCAAAATAATAGTTCGTCGAAATTGGCGACGCAATATTTTACAGATCAGTATGAACATGTAGTTTTTTATTTATTTTTTTCAGAGTTATTTCAGTTAAGTACCCAAATTAATGAATAGAAAATTCAATTATGTTGGCATTTTATTTATTGATTCAAGCTAAGGTCTCAATTGCACCGCCAGTAGTTATACTTGGTTGTTGATCTGAACAAAGGGTTGTGCTTAATTTAACACGCTCCCTCAAACAATCAAACAAAGGGTGTATTTGTTCGATGATTGATCCCATCATTTAATTTTTTTCCTCAATCCGCGGTTTTAATTCTTAGGATGTTTTATTTTTATTTTCCATTCTTCTAAAAATAATGGTGAAAATTTCTGATTAAATTGACTTAATTATATGCAGATAAATTTCCCTCTTACATTTTTTATCTCCTTAAACTTGCTCTAGACCGATTACTTTCGCATTAAGGAAATATAAAAAAGAAATATAAACCATAAGCATTAATTAATGAAAATATTTCATGAAGAAATTTTGTTTTATTTAAACATTTCTTTAAAAACTGTTGAAATACAAAAAATAATGAGGAATAATATTTAGATACATATATAATTAATTAGTCTGTTTAAGAGATAACAAAAATCCATGGCTATCAAGTTGCATTACAAAGAAGGCTCAGACTGAACTCCATCCACAAAATAGTTTTTAATAGATAAATTTGATCATCAAAATTATCTCTTAAATGCAGATTTAACAAAAGTATCAAGTATGAATTCAAGTGTTTTATCACTACATTTTAAAAAAGGTAAACAGGCAAAAATATTATCAATTAATGCAAACACTTTAGGGTCCGCATTTGTTCATATCAGAATATTACGAACATTGTTAAATATCTTTAAGAAATTGTTTCTTCAAACAAAACAATGTTTGTAGTACCTATTTGCTGATTTTGATTTCGAAATACAAATAACTTATCATTGTCTGATATTTTGTTTATTATTACAAGATTCTGTGTCACGTTTGACTATACGCCTTGTATGTTTATTTCTTAAAGAATCGTTTTTTTTGTTATTAGACCCAGACTTTATATCAGCAATACATTCCGTTTAGCAGCTGATAGAGATATTTTTGTAAATTTAGCATTTAAGTTTGCAAATATTAGTTGATAAGACAAAACATACGAAATAATCTAAACAATTTATAATTTACAAAAACCTATATAAAGTAGTATCTTGACACAATTTACTGAAGTAAAAAAAAAAGTGAAATATGTATGTATGTATATACTTGATATTTAATACAACGCTAGTTTCATTTTCATAAATATATGAATATATTTAGCGCAAATATTAAAAATATTTTTAGCAAAAATATTGAAGTCTTTAAAGCTGAAACATTCATTGGGCTGTATAATATTATATCGTTGGTCTCAAGTAAAAGTATTTTTTTAACAAAATTGGGTTTTTCAGTGATTCCAATATATTTTACAGAAATACATACCTCTTCTCAGAAACAAAGTCAAATGTGCGTTTGATTTTCATTCAAACCTGAATTAAAAAAAGAGTTACCTTTCAACTATTAATGTTTCTATTATGTTTGTACCTTCTCCAGTAAAATTACGATTATTTGAGTTAGGGCCCTTCAAACTGAAATCAAAATCGATTACACTTTGGCTTTTGAGCGTCTACATGGCCAACAATTATTTACATATCTGGAAAAAATTTACAAGTCTTTCTTTTTAATTGAAAATTGGTGTTCTGCTTGAGGAAGAAAGAAAAATGTACATACTGCCTGCCTTCAGACGACGTTTGCTCTTCGACGTTATTTCTGATATAAACAGACCAACGTCAGAAAAAGTCCTGTTGGAATAGGATAATAATCCATGTTGTCTTTTTTGAAAAATGCTAACATACAAATGAATATTAAGGTCTTGTGTTCTCTAGAGTTTTAATAGAATTATTAAATACCCGAAGCCGAAAATTTAAATTCTAAATTTAGTGAAATTCAGCATGTCATGTCTCCTGCACACAAAATTTGCTTGACATTAGTTTGGAGAAGATGATTAGTTTTTATGCAATTAATGAACATATGAATTTAAATTTATATAAATAATGGTCCTTATTCCAAGTTGGCGACGTCGTCGTCGTCTAATATAATTTTTGTTATAGATTAAAGACAAGAAATACTTTTTCTTTATTCTATTACAAAAATGTCGTCAGGCGGCAACGACATCGCCAACTGGAATAAGGCCAACTAATCATCTACACCAATACCCCGATTTGCGTCGCTTCAGTTTGCGTCGCTTCGAAGTTGCGTATTTTTTTAAGTTTCTGGAATTTCAATGTTGCGTCGTTTTTGTTTCAGTTTGCGTCGCATGGCTTCGAAGTTGCGTCGTAAATGCTACGATTTGAGTGGTTGATATGAAAATGTTTTTACAAAGTTAAAGCAAAAAAAGGGGATTTCCCGTTTAGTAGAAAGCAAATTTGCAGGTGTGCGTTGTTTACATGTTAAGCGTAGTTATTAGTTTCGAATTATACAGTGGTCTTCACAATTGTTATATTTTTATTTTAATAAAATCTGTTATTCAAAAAATAATAAGAAAATATATTGATTTAAAAACCCTTTTTCTAAGCTAAAATGTTTAAAACCTGTATTGACTAAACGAAAATCAAATACGTAAACAATTGAAAATTCTGCTTCAGTTTGCGTCGTTTCGGTTTGCGTCTCATTTTTTCAGTCCCAATTAGCGACGCAAAACGGGGTATTGGTGTACATATATTTTGTCGTTCCCACGACAATTGGATCTAAGCTCCGATCCGACTACCAGTCGGCCAATGGTTGTCAACTCAGGGACTAAGACAACAACAAAAACAACATATATTTGTGTCTTCTATACAATTAAGCTATGGTCACATTAGGTAAATATTTGACGAAAAAAAACTTAATCATTACTTTATGAAAGCATTTATTTTATTTCTATCAAGTTTTAAAGAAATTTAGAAAACATGTTTACATACAACGAAATATTTTGAAAAAAAATATATATAAAAAAAAATAGTGGTTACGCTTTTTCCGTCATTATGCCATTTCGTCCTTTTGTAAATTGCAATTCATGTTTTCTAAATTCGAAAGAATTGATTCATATTTAATTCAACTCGTTTTTTGGTGAAAAGAATTAATTCAAAATTTTACCAATTCAGTGCATGAATGATTTGGAAATTAATTCAAAAGTGAATTATTCGTTTACAACTCTCCAGTATACGTAAGATGTTTTGTCTTATAAAACAAAAACATATTTAAAACGAGATAAAAAAAGTATGTAACTTGTTTAACAATAATAACAAAAGTAATACCAAAAATATAATCCAACCAACAACACTAACTAAATGAAAATCGATATATAAAAATAAGAGTCAATTATTGTTGTCATTAAACAAAACATAATCTGACAATAAAAATAATTTAATAATTAATAATAACGCGGGTCAACACAACTCTTGTTTCTTTTAATTTCTGTTCTAGGTATTATTGGCTACTTCTGTGGCTCTGATTATGAAAATAGTATTGGGAGATTGCCAACAGCTCTACTTTTGGAAATATAAAAAATGACTTTTTATTATATTTCCTTGAATAACGACTATAGGTAGATCTCGTTGTAAACTCCAGCAGTAGTCTGCCATCATATGTGAGCCCCAACTTCCCTGATATCGCATTTCCATTGTCCCAAGATTCTGATGAAACCTTTCACCCTATTGCTTACTAAAACCATCAAGATTTTGTGGAAATTGGTCCAAATGATATAGTAAAAACTACAGATACAGTAAAAACAATCAGGATTAAGCAGAAAATATATTCTTGACGAGACCATATTAAAAACAACAATAGTATATGTATATCTTAATGTTCAATAAATACTTAATGAAAATTTAATTAAAAATAATATGTCAGGTCAGGGCAGTTAGCTATAACTTAAACACAAGATCTGTTAGGGAAAAACTCTTGACGTATTGAAAAAATACACATCATTCTGATATAGAAACAAAAAAATCGACGGAAACAAAGAGTTATGGGTCTTTTATTGTACAGTGTATCGATTACAGCCTTGAAAAAAAAACTTAAAAAAACAAAGTGTGAAAAATCGAAAATCGGTGGTTTTCTCGTTGGTTTTCGGCTTCGAAAATTTGGCCTAAAAAACCGCGGTTTCGATTTCGGTTAAAACCGAACAGCAAACCCCCTAAATTTATTGCATTTGGTTTGTTTTACTAACAACGACCCCCATTGATCACTTTACTTGTTTCAACTTCGTAAAAAACTAATAAATAATACGATTCATAAGTAAAAAATCCATTTATATATTTATAATGTTTACATAGTTGTTGCATTAAATGGGTACCAATTTTTTTTAATTTAAATTTTGTTTTTTTTTTTTATTACAGTTGCAACACCGTAAAAGCTATGCCAACGAGGTAGAGGAACGATTTCGTATGAAGATTTTCAATGAAAATCGTTATAAGATTGCCAAACATAATCAATTATATGCACAAGGCAAAGTATCATACAAGCTGGGCATCAATAAATATGCCGATATGTTACATCACGAATTCAAGGACACCATGAATGGTTATAATCACACTATGCGTAAATTGATGCGGTAAGCTTGTCTTTTAAAAAATTCTAATTTTCTTAATAACTTAGTTGCTACATATTTTCTATACATAATTGTTTAGTGAACAAACTGGTGCAGTTGGTGCCACTTATATTCCTCCTGCCCATGTTACGGTACCCAAATCGGTAGACTGGCGCCAACGTGGTGCTGTAACTGAGGTGAAAGATCAGTATTATTGTGGTTCTTGTTGGGCTTTCTCCGCTACTGGTGCTTTGGAGGGACAACATTTCCGTAAAACTGGCGTTTTGGTATCCTTAAGTGAACAAAACTTGGTTGATTGCGCTAGCGACTATGGTACCGAAGGCTGTGATGGTGGTTGGATGGATAATGCATTCTCTTATATCCAGGCGAATGATGGCATTGACACCGAAGAATCTTATCCCTACGAAGGTAATGATAATATCTGCCGCTTTGTTAGAGACGACGTAGGCGCAACCGATACCGGTATGGTTGATATACCCGAGGGTGATGAAGTGCAAATGATGATGGCTGTAGCTACTGTGGGACCTCTTTCTGTAGCCATTGATGCTTCGCCTCCATCTTTCCAGTTTTACAGCGAAGGTGTATATATAGAAGCTAAATGTAATCCTGACAACTTCAATCATGGTGTTTTAGTTGTGGGCTATGGCACCGATGAAAATGGTATTGACTATTGGTTGGTAAAGAACTCTTGGGGTACTACATGGGGTGACAAGGGATACATTAAAATGGCTCGTAATCGGAATAATCATTGTGGCATTGCTAGTGCTGCCAGTTATCCAACTGTTTAAAAGAATTTATTTTCCTTCCTTCTTTTATTTTAAAATTATTATTAATTTTATACATTTATGCCAATTTCAAGATGTGAACAAAAATTCCACTATCAAATATCTTTACATTGGTTTACTCTCCTAAATCTACGATAAATATATTTTTAATTTTATTTGCTTATTCAACAATTCATACAAATATTTTGAGTTTTAACGGAATTGAAAGATTTTACATATTAAAAAAAAAGAAACGAAAATTTTATGAAATATTGTTTGGCCAGTCGTAAGCTTTAGCCTAAAATGCTGTTTATCTTTAATCTTTTATTCTTTTATTTTATTTATAAATATGAATTTAATATTTATGTATATAATTATTATTTTTAAATTTTGATTTAAATATAAACAGTTAAAAGCATTTCATTTCTACAGAAAATTAATAATAAATAAATGAAACATTTTCGTTTCCTTTCCTTTAATATATAAAGAATTATACAATAGAACAAAAGTTTATATAGAACAATAAAAAAATAACTTTAAAGAAATATGTATACTAGGATGTTTCATTTTTTCCATAGATGTGTTTTTCATATGACTTTGCTTACGCCCAGAGTCTCGGTAATATAAAAGTTATATAAACCAAATTTTTAGAAGATTGGATGACATTTAGAGGTTGCACAAAATTATCAAAATAAATAAAGAACTTTATAATATATAAAAATATCTAAAAAGTACGCTTACTTCGTTCAATTTTGAAAAGACCTAACGGCCGTTAGTTTTGCTTTTTTGCCTTTGCCTGTCAAACCACATAACAGTCCAAACAATTCTATATTTCAAAAATTCAAAAATAATAATTTTGGCTGAAAAAATTTTCATTTGCTCCAAATTGTTTGATCTTTGTTGCCGATTCATAAAAATTTTCTTTGTGGATTGAGAATCTGAAAAACAATTTTTCATAATGTTGATTATGCAAATTTTTTTGTGGGATTCTCGTGATGCATGGCGTTCAAATTGCCCACAATGGAGACGTTACATATACATATTACATTTCTTACCATATTTAGTATTCTGTAGCCATGGGAGTTTTTCCTTCCATTTTTCACAAAACGCTGCGATATTTTTTTTTTCTATTTTTACATGATTGTTATTACATGAGTGTAATATAATTACTTAAAATTTTTTTTAGGTTTTTATTTTCAATTAAATTACTTGCAAAAATTGCATTAACGCATTACCTGTTTTGGTTGAAAATATCAAAACCAAAGCTTGCGTTTAGAGATCGCATCAGTGTTATCAGATGATTATTTTTCTTCCCACCAAAAAAATTTCAAAACCCCCCAAATTAAACGTTTTTTGAAAATAAACCCCTAAATTGAAAATAATTTCGTTTAACAATTTCTGAAATATTTTTGTTTAAGAATATGTTTCAAAAACAATTAACAGTTAACAAATATTTATATGTAATGTAATGTTTTTTTATAACAATACTAGCTGAATCCGGTGTGCTTCGCTACCCCCTCGTTATATACATATTACAAAAAAAGTATTTTGTATAGCAAACATTATTAGTGGTGTCAGTAAGTATCTGAATTAAAAAAGAAGGGGGCGGTGAATTGTGCGTGGCTCATAGTTATATAAAGACGTTAACAGTATTAAGAGCAATATATTACCAAATAAAAAAAATATAAATTTCTACATAGAACAAAAATTTTGAAACTTTCAAATAAAATTTGGCGTGAAAAGGGGCGTGAAAGAGGGCGTGGAGTAATAAATTATTATTTATATTTCGCCTGGAGTATAATGTGTATACAATTTGAAGTAAATATTTTAAAAACTATATGGGGACAATTACATAATTTAAAAAAGTGGGCGTAAAGGTAGGCGTGGTCGAAAACAGTTCCTTTTTAATCATGTCAGAGTCCCAGTTAAATTCTGTGAAAATTTCAGGAAGATCGGTCCAGAGGTTTGGTCTCCTATAAGGTACAAACAAACAAACAAACAAATAAACAAACAAATAAATAAACAAACACACATTCAATTTTATATATTTAGATTGGAATCAAATTTCTTTAAAAATATCGAATGTTGACAAATGATTTTCGTTAAGTTTGTACATATTATCGGAATTAAAAAGGTTGAGCGTTTCAGGTGTTGGGTTAAAGTTGGATCGAGTGTTTTTATTAAATCACCAAAGTGGTTAATGCTGCTGATGGATGAATGCTCAGCTATAAATATTATACACTTGCAATATTTACAAAACGCTTTATAAATATTTTCCTGCACGGGTGCCAACCAATCTGAAATTACACAATTACTTTAACGTATATATTTTTATTTTTTTAAAACGCAGTACCCTTAAATTGCTCATCTTTCTAACACTCCTTTTTATATTTTTGGTTATAGTTTTTTTCTTTTTTGGCATTTTTATGATATAAACTTGAAAAGTAATATATTTTCAAAAAACTTTATTTTTAAATTCTACGAAATAAAGACAAAATGGAAGTTGAATTGGAATTTCAAATGTTGATACTATATTATCTACTACTCAAACAGTTGTAAAATATAGTGAATATAGGTGAATCTATTTTGTGGAACACCACTGTATGTAGTCGCCGTGGTCTAGTGGTTAGTGTGTTGGCTTACTAAGACGACAGCGCCGGGTTCAAATCTCAGCTCTAACATCTTGAAAAAAAGAAATATGAAAAAATTATTTCTTTCGGCGACTATCTCTCAGCAGTCTTCTGGCAAAAGTTCTGGGAGTAATTGATTGCCATGAAAAGGCTTCTCAAATCTGTCGTTCGGAGTCGACTTTGAACTGTAGGTCCTGGTACTCATGGATAAAAATTGACACACACCACATGAGTTCTGCGAAAAGATAGGCCGTAACCCTGACACAGGGTTGTAATGTCCAATTATGTATGTATGTATGTATGTATGTATGTATGTATGTATGTATGTATATCAGGATGCAAAAAATAAAGGTAACGCATTCCGATTGTAAAAATATTTTTTCTGCTCGTCTATCTTACACTAATCATAAACAAAAAAAAAAAAAAGCACAATCACACAGCCATTCGTATTTGATATGGTAGAATATTGCTTACATTTTATTTTTTGGTTACGATAACATCACAAAGAGAGAGCATTTATAACGGATTTGGGTAATGCACTATCTTTATTTCTTTGTTTCATGAGTGTATACAGTGATCAAAGAAATGACAGTTGCAATACCAAACAAAAAATATTTTGTGTATCATTATAATATATACGAGTGGGAAGAGCAAAGCAGGTGTATGCTAAAAATTTTCTTATGGCTATCTTTCTGTGTTTTACTTGTTATAGTTGTTGGAGTTTCGTAACTGTATACACTGTGATTGTACCATGCTCCCTTCAAAGCACCTTGTATTCACAGCAGATTTTCACTTTATTGATCTGTCATTTCTGTCGTGTCTATATTAGTCTTTGATAAAAATAACCGAAGTTTCTTGCGTTGTGATTGGAATTGTATTACTTATTAACAAATTGCTTTTTAAGGAAGTTGGCTGCTTAATTTTAATTAATTATTATTTATATTAAAAAAAACATATTTTACTGTGTAAATATAAAAATTATCAAAAGGACAAATATCATAAAACAATTGGTTTAGAGGATAATACTTAAGGTACGTAAAATCAAAGAGAAAATATTATGAATAATATTATAATACAAATTAATTTTGGCATTCTTAATATATTAAAAATATGGCATTGAAGAATCTTAGTTTGAAAGTTATAGCAACTTAAAATTTCATTCGATTTCAATTTCAATCGAATTCGATTTCCATCAAATGCCAGATTATCTACTTATGAATAAAAAATTTTTCTTCATAGGGATTAATTGAATCCTTCTCTTTAAATACCTCCCTACCGCTTTGTAGCTAAATTTGTAGGTTTTCGTTCCTTTAGTTCTTTGTACAATGGGCCATACTAATTAAATATGACAGTTATAAAAAATTATTCCACAGAAAAATTTATAATTAAATTTCCGTTTTGTTTTTTGTACTGTTATATCGAGTGGGTCGCAAAGTTATATGTTGTGGGCCGCAAGTATGACATTAATGGGTTAAGCAAAAGAACTTATGTATTTATTGAATACTCATACGCTAATTGGTGCCAAAGATATTAATTGTTAGTGTTTTTTTTATAATTATTATTTAGGATATAATATCTACGGAAAAATAGTTTGATTATAAAATAATTAACTTTTAATAACTTCTAATAGGTATAATTTACAAAAAAAAATTGTAAAATTATTAGAAATTTATTGTATTTTTATTTATTTTTTTAGCATTTATCATCATACATATTTTACTGCAAAACAAAATGCGTACAGTATTGGCATTATTGGCTTTGGTAACCCTTACTCAGGCTGTACCATTAACAGATTTCTTTCATAAAGAATGGAATATATTCAAGGTAAGTTGAGATTTTGTATTATTTTTCAAAATAGGGCTGTTTTAGTATTTAAAATAAAAGGTTTTCAAAATGATAAAGTGACTCATTCGTATCCTTTACTTTTGGTTTAAACACTTGTTTTTTTAATGCAATTTCATAGAAAACAATATTTCTTTATTGTTTTGTTTCTTTGTTATATTTTACTTTTTTTATTTTTTGCCAATTTACAACATTGTCTTGAGTGTATTAGACACTCTTAAAACAGTTTTTATAAATTTTACCAAAAAACTACTATTTGTTTTTATTATTTTTTGATTTGTATATTATATAAATGAAATATAAACCAATTATAAATGTAAACTAAATACTAAAACTAAATATTTTATTGTTTATGTTTATGCTTAAGTCTCTGTTTTCATAACAGATACACTCATTTTTTTAATATTTTTGTATACTTTCATTGTGAAGTTTTTCAAACAAAAGCAAAAGCAAACAAAATTGATTTTCGTTATCAATTGGTGATAAAATTATTCGGAATTATTTCCATAAGAAATTATGAATGGAATTAATTGCATTCGTTAGAAGACTGGTTCTATAGTTTTCAAATAAACTTTTAGCATATTTATGTTTTAAACTTTATTTACTTTATTTAGTACAACAAGTTTGAAACTCTGAAATAATTATATTTAATATCTACAGAAATTTGCTACTCCGGCTGCATAAATAACAAAAAAAGATTATTTAATTATTTCTCAAAATAATAGTTCTTTGAAATTGGCGACGTACTATTTTATAGATCAGTATGAACATGTAGTTTTTAATTTATAATTTCAGAGTTATTTCAGTTAAGTACCCAAATTAATAAATAGAAACTTCAATTATGTTGGCATTTTATTTATTGATTCAAGTTAAGGTCTCAATTGCACCGCCAGTAGTTATACTTGGTTGTTGATCTGAACAAGGGTTTGTGCTTAATTTAACACGCTCCCTCAAGCAATCAAACAAAGGGTGTATTTGTTCGATGATTGATCTCATCATTTAGTTTTTTTTTACCTCAATCCGCGGTTTTATTTCTTAGGATGTTTTATTTTTATTTTCCATTCTTCTAAAAATAATTTTGAAAATATCTGATTCAATTGACTTAATTATATGCAGATAAATTTCCCTCTTACATTTTTTATCTCCTTATACTTGCTCTAGACCGATTACTTTCACATTAAGGAAATATAAAAAAGAAATATAAACCATAAGCATTAATTAATGAAAATATTTCATGAAGAAATTTTGTTTTATTTAAACATTTCTTTAAAAACTGTTGAAATACAAAAAATAATGAGGAATAATATTTAGATATATAATTAATTAGTCTGTTTAAGAGATAACAAAAATCCATGGCTATCAAGTTGCATTACAAAGAAGGCTCAGATAGAACTCCATCCACAAAATGGTTTTTAATAGATAAATTTTATCATCAAAATTATCTCTTAAATGCAGATTTAACAAAAGTATGAAGTATGGATTCAAATGTTTTATCACTACATTTTAAAAAAAGTAAACAGGCAAAAATATTATCAATTACTTAATGCAAACACTTTAGGGTCCGCATTTGTTCATATCAGAATATCACGAACATTGTTAAATATCTTTAAGAAATTGTTTCTTTAAACAACACAATGTTTGTAGTACCTATTTGCTAATTTTGATTTCGAAATACAAATAACTTCTCATTGTCTGATATTTTGTTTATCATTACAAGATTCTGTATCACGTTTGACTATAGGCCTTGTATGTTTATTTCTTAAAGAATCTTTTTTTTTGTGATTAGACCGATACAATACATTCCGTATAGCAATTGATAGAGACATTTCTGTAAGTTTAGCATTTAAGTTTGCAAATATTATTGATAAGACAAAACATACGAAATAATCTAAACAATTTATAATTTATAAAAACCTATATAAAGTAGTAACTTGACACAATTTACTGAAGTAAAAAAAAGTGAAATATGTATGTATGTATATACTTGATATTTAATACAACGATAGTTTCATTTTCATAAATATATGAATATATTTAGCGCCACCTTTAGCAAAAATATTGAAGATTTTAAAGCTCTAACATTCATTGGGCTGTATAATATTATAACGTTGGTCTCAAGTAAAAGTATTTTTTTTAACAAAATTGGGTTTTTCAGTGATTCCAATATATTTTACAGAAATACATACCTCTTCACAGAAACAAAGTTATCTGAACATTAAATTTGCGTTTGACTTTCATTAAAACGTGAATTAAAAAAATAATTACATTTTAAATATTACTGTTTCTATTATGTTGTTCCTTCTCCAGTAAAATTACGATTATTTGAGTTAGGGCCCTTCAAATTGAAACCAAAATCGATTACCTTTCGGCTCTTGAGCGTCTACATGGCCAACAATTATTTATATATCTGGAAATAGCTTACAAGCTGTTCTTTTTAATTGAAAATTGGTGTTCTGCTTGAGAAAGAAAGAAAAATGTACTGCCTGTCTCCAGACGACGCTTGATCTTCGACGTTATTTCTGATATAAAAAGACCAACGTCAGAAAAAGTCTTCTTGGAATAGGATGCAAATCTATGTTGCCTTTTTTGAAAAATGACAAATCAAGAAACAAAGTGTTAAAAATCGAAAATCGTTGGTTTTCTCGTTGGTTTACGGCTTCAAAAATATGTCCTAAAAAACCGCGGATTCCATTTTGGTTAAAATCGAACAGCAAACCCTAAATTTATTGCATTTGGTTTATTTTACTAACAATGACCCATATTGACCACTTTACTTGTTTCAACGTTGTAAAAATTAATAAATAAGGTGTGCGTCACTATAAAGTGTAACACCCATTTTTCTTAATAACTTTTTTCACCTTTAATCAAAATTATTTTTCTTAATCACAATATCTTTGAAAAATGTGTCAGATTTTAAAATGTATCAGTTTGTCAAATTTGACTTGTTAGTTAGTTCATAATGGATAATCAAAGACAAGTGCATACAAAAATTATTCAAATAATTCAAAAAAAAACCATATTGGAGTTATACAAAAGTTGCTAGGGAAGTCCACGTGACCAGGCAATGTGTTTCCAGAGTGGTCAAAAAGTTCAACAAAGACCTAAAAATTGAAAGAAACAGGTAACAAAACTGGAACAGGTAAAGCAAAACTGGTAACGAACGACGCGAAAGCCAAAAAGGTTGAGAAGCTTTTGCTGGCTCTTCCAAACATTTCTGGTCGCGAAGTGGCCCGGCGCGTGCAATGTTCGGAAAGTTTTGTGCGCCGAATTAAAGCTAAAGCTGGCCTTAAAACATTTAAAGTCCAAAAAGTTCCGGATAGAAATGCTAGGAAGAATATTGAAGCAAAAAAAAGAGCAAAACTCCTCAAAAAAGAATTTTTTCAAAAGTTCGAATGTTGTGTAATGGATGATGAAACTTACGTTTTTGCAGACTTTGCGCAGCTTCCTGGCCAAGAGTTTTATGTAGCGGATAGTAGAGGCAATGTTTCTGAAGAGTTCCGAACTAAAAAACTATCAAAATTTCCCAAAAAGTTCCTAGTTTGGCAGCTATTTGTAGCTGCGGCAACAGAAGTGCATCGTTTGTTACATTGGGATCAATAAACTCAGATATTTATATCAAAGAGTGTCTTCAAAAGAGGTTGCTCCCATTTCTAAGACAGCACAACATATCAACATTCTTCTGGCCAGATTTGGCAACATGTCACTACAGTAAAAGCGCAATAGACTGGTATAATAAAAATAATGTTATTTTTGTTCCAAAAGAGGCTAACCCACCAAACTGCCCAGAGCTGCGGCCTATTGAAAGATATTGGGCTCTGGTCAAAAGAGAACTAAAGAAGAGTACATCTGTTCCCAAAACCATTACTAGTTTTCGATATAAATGGACAGCTGGTACCAAAAAAATCACCGAAAACACTATAACAATGCTTATGGATGGCATAATGAATAAAATAAAAAATTTTATAAAATTAAATTAATTTTTAAATAAAATAATACAGAATATAAATCTGTAATAAAAATGCAAAATATAACTGTTTTATTTTTAACTCTAGCTTACTCCAGTCAGTTTTTATTTGACTTTTGATGTGTTACAGTTTATAGTGACGCACACCTTAATACGATTAATAAGTAAAAAATCCATTTACATATTTATAATGTTTACATAGTTGTTGCATTACATGGATAACATGGATAATTTAATTTTTGTTTTTTCTATTACAGTTGCAACACCGTAAAAGCTATGCCAACGAGGTAGAGGAACATTTTCGTATGAAGATTTTCAATGAAAATCGTCATAAGATTGCCAAACATAATCAATTATATGCACAAGGCAAAGTATCATACAAGCTGGGCATTAACAAATATGCCGATATGTTACATCACGAATTCAAGGACACCATGAATGGCTATAATCACACTATGCGTAAATTGATGCGGTAAGCTTGTTTTCTAACAAATTCTAATTTTCCTAATAACTTAGTGGCTACATATTTTCTATATATAATTGTTTAGAGAACAAACTGGTGCAGTTGGTGTCACTTATATTCCTCCTGCTCATGTTACGGTACCCAAATCGGTAGACTGGCGCCAACATGGTGCTGTAACTGAGGTTAAAGATCAGGGTGATTGTGGTTCTTGTTGGGCCTTCTCTGCTACTGGTGCCTTGGAGGGACAAAATTTCCGTAAAACTGGCGTTTTGGTTTCATTAAGTGAACAAAACTTGGTTGATTGCTCTAGACCATATGATAACGATGGCTGTAATGGTGGATTGATGGATAATGCTTTCCGTTATATTAAGGAAAATGGTGGCATTGACACTGAAAAATCTTATCCCTACCAAGGTATTGATAATTCCTGTCACTTTATTAATGATAGCGTAGGCGCAACCGATACCGGTTTTGTTGATCTACCCGAGGGTGATGAAGAGAAATTGATGATTGCTGTAGCCACTTTGGGACCTATTTCTGTAGCCATTGATGCTTCGCATGAATCTTTCCAGTTTTACTCCGAAGGTGTATATATAGAAGATGAATGTGATCCTGGCAACTTGGATCATGGTGTTTTAGTTGTTGGCTATGACACCGATGAAAATGGTATTGACTATTGGTTGGTAAAGAACTCTTGGGGTACTACTTGGGGTGATGAGGGTTACATTAAAATGGCTCGTAATCATGATAATCAATGTGGCATTGCTACTGATTCCAGTTATCCAACTGTTTAAAAGAATTTATTTTTCTTTCTTTTTTTATTTTAAAATTATTATTAATTTTATACATTTATGCCAATTTCAAGATGTGAACAAAAATTCTACTATCAAATATCTTTTCATTGGTTTATTCTCCTATATCTACGATACATATAATTTTAATTTTATTTGTTTATTCAACAATTCTTTTTTTTTATTGCATACAAGTAATTTGAGTTTTAACTGAATTGAAAGTTATTATATATTAAAAAAGACGAAAATTAAATAAAATATTCTTTGGCCATTCGTCTGCTTTAGCCTAAAATGCTGTTTATGTTTAATATTTTATTCTTTTATGTTTTAAAATAATGAACTTAATATGTATGTACATAAGTATGTATGTGTTTTATCTATTTATGTAGAATATCGTTTTTTTTAATTTTGATTTAAATATAAACAGCTAAAAACAAAGAATCCATTTCTCTAGAAAAATAATAATATATAAATGAAGAAATTTCGTTTCCTTAGTTTAAGTTTTTATTGAATATACGAAGAATTATACAATAGAATAAAAAAAAAAATAAAAATCACTTCATGTAATTCTTTAAGTAAGTTTATATAAAACAATAAAAAAATAACTTTAAAGAAATATATATATATTTAAAAGATTTTAATGCAATAACGATAATTGGATTCAACTTAAAAAAGGGTAGTTTTGTAAAAACACGGAATTATTTACTAGTCCCTTTCATTGCCAGCCAAATACTAAGATGACAAGAATGTAATAATATTACGGAGTTCATTATATAACCAAGGGGTTCAATGTAGGTGAAACTAGCACGATTTTAACATTAGTTTGTCGTTAAAGATTATCTGCCGTATTCGTAAAAAATAAAATCTATTTATTAAGGGCATATTTGAGAAAGGTTTGTAACTTTAGGAATACTACAGTATTGGAAGAGAATTTAGAGAAATAGAACTCATAGGAAATTAATAAATCGAACCAAAGCAGGCTTTGCCATGGTCGTTTCTATTAAATATTTGTTTACAAACCACTAAATTTAAGTACAAATTAAATCTAATTTACTGCTTTGTGGTAATGAAAAACTTTTATTTTAGTTCATTTTAAATTTTAAAAGCTACTTGAAAAAGTTAATAGTTGAGGAAAGTTGATTACCCTTGGAACATATGGTAATTTTTGGTGTTGCCTAGTGTTGTTCTTTGTTTTAAAAAATAGTTACATACCTACATAAAAGAAAAAGTGTAGTTGAAAAATACATTTAAATTTAAAAATTTCAGTTAATGTGCGGTTCTGTTCATTTTGGGCTACAATCTCGATGTGGGTTCCGTCCACACGACCAATTACATCTGGAAATCCTGTTTTTTATTTCGAAAAAATAAAGTTAAACTTCTTGTTTTCAGCTTTTGTTATGCTAAATTTTATCCACTGTGGATGAGCTTCTCAATGGCGTTCAATGTTTCGGCCCAAACCTTCGCCACCATTGGCTGTGAAAGTCCCAGGTTATAATTGTTTCCAACCCCTGACCAAGAATCGTAATGTCGCTGCCAATTTTATGGCGTTTGGAAAGTAGGTTGATCGAGTTCCTTTTTTTAAATTGGGCTCTATGGTATCCAACACATATTTAAATAGGGCCTTATTTAGGCTGAAATAACTTTTAAATTAAAAAATGTAATGAAATTAATAAAAAAAAAAACTTTGAACATGATGGCTTAAATTTACTTCTTACTTCTCATTGGGCAAGTAAAAAATGCCGACTTCTGCAGGTTTTTTTTCCACTACTAAATTGGTTTAAATTTCTTCTTCACTGGAGTTTGAATCAGAAAGGAAAAACATTTTTATTTAAATTTTATTTTTTTTTATACTATATTTTTCACGAAACTAGTTTTTTTTACCAAACAATGAAAAAAATGAAAAAGCTGTCTCAAACATTAGAGATGTGTGCTGTATTTTATTAACATTATCGATAAACAGGCAACGTCGTCATAATACTCTTATAGAATACCAAATTAACATTAAATTGATGTTGCCGTTCTTTAAAATTGCTATTGCCTTAAAATTGCTATTGTTATTGCCGATGCCAAATAGAACAAGGGTGAATTTTTTCATATTTTTTTTTTTAAGATGTCAGAGCTGAGATTTGAACTCAGCCCTATCGTCTTAGTAAGCCAAGACACTAACCACTAGACCACGGCGACTAGTTAATTACATATTTTTTAAGAGTAAATTGTATTACTATCCGTAAATTTTTACTAAAAAATACCCAAACAGACCTATACATATTTTGACACTGGCTAACCGTCAACAAACACCACCTCTTATATAATTTCACCATGGTTTGACTATTATTATTATAATTTTTTTGTTTTTTACATAAAATGTATGAAAATAAAAAAAAAAAAGAATTTTGTTTTATTAACATTATATTGTTTATTTAGACAAATCTATCGTATACAATGTTAAAACATTTACCTATTGTATATTGCAAAAAACAATTTGTGTGTACGTGGTGTTACAATTTCAATAAATTAACAAACATTCTTATATAAGTAATACTAAAGAAATGTATTTTCATAAAATTTATATGTTTATTCTTTTCAAAGATCAAATTACATAGAAAGATTTTTATATCTAATATTACACAACTAAAGGCAACAAAGTGTAGGGAGTGTTTGTAAATGTTTGTAAAACATAAAAAATTTATCAATTACAAAATGAGTAGTACATTCTTACAACCAAAATTATATTCTTTTTAGAAAAAATATACATACGTACATACATATGTATGTATTTCAAAGGAATTTTTTATATAAAAATAGCAAAATTAACAATTAACAGTCTTTGTGTTGGTTTTCCGTTTTTGCTCTTTTTAATACAAATCTATAAACTACGCAAAATTTTAACGATTTTTAAATAATAATTTTATCATTCGTGTCTTTTCTTTTGTTTATGTACGAGTAATACAATTTTAGTATTTTTCTAATTATTTACTTAATTTCATTAAATCAAATGTCCTTTTGTTTATGTCCAGGGCAGATTATTGCTAAACATGGTGGTACCTACTATAACGTATGAACTAAACCATACAAATATCATGCCAGCTTTGGATTTTAATTTCAATTTGTCTAAGGATTTGGGCATATAGTCAGCTGCAAACCAATACAGCGTGGGTGTGGCTGAGCATAGAAGCCTAGTGGAGACTTGTATATGTACAAAAAATATACAAAATAAAGTCAAAAATGACGAATGTATAACAAATGGCAGAGTCTTATATTCTTTAATCAAATGAGCTAAAGGATATTTTGTTAAAAATTTTACTATGAAGTGCCGCAAGTAAATGAAACAGTGCCAAAAGAGAAAACCTATAATAGGCAAGGCTAAAGCAAAATTCGGCAACTGTTTGAATTCATAGTATTTCAAGAAACCCACCTGCCAATAGTGCGATTGTATATAGGAGTAGGGAAATGGTAGAATATTATCACACCAGGGAGATTCTTGTTTAAAACGTTGGCCGGCCAATACAAACTGTTTCTCACGAGCGTATGTCAGCACTGCTTCAGTGTGGTTTACATGATTCTCACTATAGCAGTACTGTCTAAAAGCAAAGAAATTAAAGAAAGTCCAGGGTATTAAAGCTATTAATAAACATGTTAATAATTTGAAGCAGGTTGCTAATAAATTCGTTTGTCTCAATATGCATTTACGTAACAAAAAATATAAAGAAAAACCAAAATTCACCAAACCATTTGATCTGGCCACAATATTTAATGCCAAAGCAAAGGTAGTTCTTACAAAACGTATTTCCAGGCAACACTCCAACATGATATAGAAGGAAATTAACGAAAATAAAGTCTCAGAATAGGCAGCAGAAAAGAATATAGAGGCTGGATTAAAACAAAATAATAGTACAACATTCCAGCTTTTGTTAAGATCATTAAATATACGCTGCGTTAGTAGATACAGTATGTTAGCGGCCTTACAAAACAATATTACATTTAAAATTACTGCCACTAGCAGGCAACAAGATCTCATGGTTAGAAAATCTTCCAGTATATAATGTAACATTTTGGCTATTGTATTTACCATGACTGGATAGAGTGGATAGAAAGCGAGAGTATTTTCATAGGTATAACCATGTTCAGCAATGTGTAAAAAATATTCACCATCCCAGTGTCTTAAGCCTCCTAAGGTAAAATCCACGGTTTTGTCCAACCATGTAGTTTTCTGAGTAGCATCTATGGGCGCACGAAATACATCGTTCTTGTGATCGGGTAATATAGTATTGGCTAGTAGTTGTAAAACAACTACTATGACTCTACTAGCGAAAGCTAATTTAGTGACCTTTTCCGCCATCTTCACTTTCTCCTACTCTCCCACTCACAAAATAAAGCCAGGATTAAATGTGCTGTAATAAAAGAACCACAAAAATATATATAGATAAGATTAAAAGAATGTATAACTTCATTTAAAAAAGAAGTCTATAGGAGAGTTTTTATAAGTTTGACCTGACAAAGCAATGACCACATTATGAGAATTTCATTTCTAAAAATTTCCTTGTCTCTGGGTTGGTACAACGTTTGCATTATTTTTATATAAAATATAATATCTTTAATGAGTGCCATTGCCACTTTAAAATGATAGACAGAGAAAAATTTGTTTATTCTCCCGGACTATTAATTTTAGAATCCCCATAGTAATGATTCAACTGCTCTACTTTATATAATTTTTTTATGTGTGAAGTTGTTTTTAAATGACTTCATCAGTTCATAGTTTGCCTATATTAAAAGAATTTAGGTGCAGCAAATATTTCTTAGTCAGCATATAGTGGACGAAATTTAATACTTTAGGAGAAAAAGCAATAAAATTTATATGAAGTTTACAAAAAAAAAAAAAAACCAAAATTTAAACAAAACAGTTTTTTTTATTTTGTTTAAATACCACAGAAGCAATACAATATTAGGGCCCACTGTAACAGCTGCGGAAATAGAAAACCTTTTTGTCAATGACCGACTGACTGATTGCTTATGATATCATGGCTACTACACGAACTATTATTTAATTTGTTTTTTCTAATTTTCCTAGTTTGTTAAATTATGAAAATAAAATCTCTCCCTATTTATTTCATTAATTTAATGAAAATTTTATTGACGACACTATAAAGAAATTTTGTGGCAATAAGAATTCATGCTGATATCCGTGTGCCATTTAACAAAAATTTTATATAAAAGCTCTTTAATGAATTACTTACTTAGTTTTGTTAAACTTCCTTTATTTAAATCCAAGGCCTATTTATTTTTTATTAATAGGCCTTGTTTAATAAATCTATTATATTGTTTCAAAATAAATATGGGAAAAGTGTTCTTTACTGCCTCACAAAAAGAAATTTTTTCACTTAACCGGCGCTCTTGACAAAAAGTCATAACAAAAATGTAGCAGCTGTCAACAATTTCACACATGGCAGGTTTTGTATACCTAACTGAAAAATAGGTGTTGCCATACAAATATCTAGTTGTATCACAATACAGTTCTTGTTTACTGATATAAAAGTGCTGCCTAGTTTTTACTTTTTTTTAGAAATCCCTAATCAGCTGTTCCCCTCATATTTGTTGTAGTTTAATGGTAATATTGGCGTAACATAATCTGAAAATTTGAAGAAACGATTAAAAGTAAAATGTTAATTACTTTAAAACTCTTCAAACAAACACAATATGTGAAACCAAATAATTTAATAAATATCACATCTCTAAAAAGAGCAATAGTATGCAAAAGCTTTTCTACATCCCCTAAACAATGGGCGACAAGTGAAGCTAAGCCGCAGTTAACCCAATTGGAAGTTAATGGTCAAACCTATGCTGTTGATAATTGGACCAATGTAACCCCGAAAATTCTTTCGTATATGGGTTTAAATAAACATCTACAAAAAGATCACCCTTTGTCCATCATAAGACAGCGTATTGTCAATTATTTCTATCAGGCGTATAAAACTTCACGTGGAAACCCTTTATTTTCAGTATATGACAAACTAAATCCTGTAGTAACTGTGCAACAAAATTTTGACAATTTGCTTATACCCCAGGATCATGTAAGTCGTAATAAATCCGACTGCTATTACATAAACAGCAATTATTTGTTGCGAGCTCATACTACAGCTCATCAAGTTGATTTGATTTCTTCTGGCTTGGATAATTTCTTGGTGGTGGGAGAAGTCTATCGTAGAGACGAAATTGATAGCACTCACTACCCAGTATTCCATCAATTAGATGCTGTGCGTTTGGTAACTAAAGATAAATTATTTGAGCGTAATCCTGGCTTGGAAATTTTTGAAGAAGGTTGGCGCGAAAGTAAGGGCAATAAAGCACAAGTTATACACTCCTCTTCAAAATGTATAGACCAGTCCAAACAGCCATGCCATAGTTTGGAGGCGGTTAAACTTATGGAGCATGAACTAAAACAGGTTTTGCTGGGTTTGGCTCAAGATTTGTTTGGCTCTAATATAAAATATCGTTGGGTGGACACATGTTTTCCTTTTACGCAACCTTCCTGGGAATTGGAAATCTACTATAAAGGCAATTGGTTGGAAGTGCTGGGTTGTGGCATAATGCGACATGAAATTTTACATCATTCTGGAGCACAAAATTCTATAGGCTACGCCTTTGGTTTAGGTCTGGAGCGTTTGGCTATGGTGTTATTCGATATACCTGATATACGCCTGTTCTGGTCCAATGATTCTGGTTTTCTTTCGCAATTTAGTGAAAAGGATTTAACAAATTTGACGAAATACAAACCTATATCACAATATCCACAATGTAAAAATGATCTATCATTTTGGTTGCCACAAGGCGTTGATGTTGAGGCAGGTTTTGTGCCAAATGATTTCTATGATCTGGTCCGCTCAGTAGCAGGAGATGTTGTGGAACAGGTATACATTATTATAATATATTTCGTATTCAGATTTTTTAAATTAATTTCTTCAATTTCAGATCACTTTAGTAGACAAATTTAAACATCCTAAAAAGGGCTTAACCAGTGTTTGCTTCCGCATTGTTTATCGACATATGGAACGCACTTTAACTCAAGCCGAAGCTAATAAAATACATAAATGTATAGCTGATGCGTGCGTTGAGCATTTTAATGTAGAAATACGATGAAGTGTTAACGTTTTGTAATGAAAATTAAATGTGATAGAATTAAAAACCAAAAATGCAAAACTTTTATTTTAAATTACTGTAAACTGAAAGAAAAAACTTGCCGATTTTAAAAATATGAATTTGCTGACAAATATAAAATGTAGGAAAAAGGGAAACATTTATTGAAAGGTATGTTTATGTATAGCATTTTCAGTTTAAATTAAACCTTTTTCAAAATAAATGAAACCTTTTTCAAAATGAACGCAACCTTTTTCAAATTAAACGAGACCTTTTACAAATAAAACGAAACTATTTTCAAAATAAGTGAAACTCTTTTCAAAATAAATGAAACTTTATTTAAAATAAATGAAACTTTATTCAAATTCATTTAAACATTTTTCAAATTAAATTAAACCAGTTATAGAATTTAATAGAAAACAAAAGAAAAAAACAAAAAACATTCATTTTTAATTATGGATAATGCCAAAATCCATAAAAACCAGGAAATTCGAAATATGGTGGATAATAGTAACTGCACGCTTAAATTTTTACCACTTTATTCTCCTATGTTGAACCCGATAGAGAAAACATTTTCTAAGATAAAATTCCACTCCCGATCATTATTAAAGTGAAATTACCACAGAACATAACATAGTAAGTGTATATAACACTGGTTTACAGCCAAAAAATACCAAGAACGCCACATGCCTAGATAAGTTAATTGGGACCTCCTGAGCACGAAAAACGCTGTTATTATTTTATCCTAAGTACCGTTTTTTTAGATAACGGTACTTTTGTGTTTTTCGGTGTATGGCCCCACTCAAACCCTTGTGGAGTCCAACCGAAAAGTCTGATCGAGATATGAAATCTTTTACCTTGTTCATCACTTTCGGAGCCCAATTTTGTGCAGAAAATATTCAAATGACTGAATAAAAAGTGTAATATAGGTGTCATATTTGCACTTAAAAGTTAAAAAGCATAAATATTCAAATGATAACGGCCCTTTTGTTATACATGTTTTCACCCAACGCTTACCAATGGCATTGAATTTTGCATTAATGTATCGATCTTCTCAACGTAATCAGGACGTCTGTACTTTCCCAAAAAGTTGTGAACGATGTCCTGGAATGCTTCTCATGGCACCAAATGAGTTGGACATAAACACTCATTAAATGCTTGGTCACCCTACAGACTCCAAATTTGAGGCCCATAAATATACCAGCTTCATTTTTCTCGCTGTGGTTCTCGGAAATTTTTGTTTAATGTAATTCATAGCAAGACTGTATTTTGCAAACTTTTTCGCAATATTTGTAAATAACCCAAGCTTAATATGTAATGGAGGAAGTATTATCTTCTCCTGAGGTCATTTTTGATATTGTACTCTCCGTGCGTACGTCCACTTCGCTCGGGTTAAACTTTTCGGGTGTAGTGATTCTGACGGTCACGGCTGTCCCATAAACATAGAAAACATAGAAACTTCGTGTTGCCCCCTTGCACTTCTTATTCAGTTATTTGAATATTTTCCCCACGAACTTGGGCTCCGAAAGTGATGAACAAGGTGAAAGATTTCATATGGATTTTGGCATTATCCATAATTAAAAATGAATGTTTTTTGTTTTTTTCTTTTGTTTTCTATTAAATTCTATAACTGGTTTAATTTAATTTGAAAAATGTTTAAATGAATTTGTATAAAGTTTCATTTATTTTAAATAAAGTTTCATTTATTTTGAAAAGAGTTTCACTTATTTTGAAAATAGTTTCGTTTTATTTGTAAAAGGTCTCGTTTAATTTGAAAAAGGTTGCGTTTATTTTGAAAAAGGTTTCATTTATTTTGAAAAAGGTTTAATTTAAACTGAAAATGCTATATATTATGTATACCGTACATATCTATAAATATCTATGAATTTTATATTACTTATGCCGATATTCATAATAATATTTTTATTAAAAACTAACTTAAACCCGGCATATTTCGATACACTTACCACTAATATTTGTCCACATTTTTCGGCTGATGATTTTTAGTGACTACGGAGTAATTCAGACCAAATTCTAAAACTTTAACTGTTACTGATTTCAAGATATAGTAAACTCAATAGTTAGTTTGTCTGGAAGCTACTACCTCTACTTGTTCGCCCTTTTTTCTACTGATAATTTTTAATGACACTCCCAATTGTCCAATTTCGCCCACTTTTTGACTGATGATTTGCCTTGCGCATGAAGTCATTCACACCCAATTCTGAAACTTTAGCTTTAACCGTTCTGAAGATATACAAAAATCAGGGATAAATAGAAAAAGTGGGTGTAAAAGTAGGCGTGGTAAATTTTTCTCTCGATGAAAACTTAAAATGGATTAATACAAACATTTGAAAGAAAAATTAGTCAAATCGATTGAGCCGTTTTCTAATTTTAGGTAAATCAAAATAAGTGACCGTAAAAGTGGGCGGGGCAAAATTTTCTTTCCGTAAAAACCTAAATTTGATCACGACGATTATTAGAAAGAAAAAATTGTCAAAATCGGTCCAGCCGTTCTCAACTGATGCGATGAACAACGAACAACAACACCCATGTTGTGTGTGTCAATTTGTGTCTATGAGTACCGGGAGATTTTGTCAGAAGACTGCTAAGAGGTAGTAGCTGAAAGAAATATTTTTAAAAATTTTTTTCTGGGATTTGAACTCGGAGCTTTTGTCTAGCAAGCAAACATATCTGTTACTCTTTTTTATTCGGCAAAAATTTATTTCAATTGTTTAGCTCTTATATGTAGGTGAACATATATGTAAAATAAGCCTTTTTCTTACTATAAAATATTACAAATGCCGTTAATATGAAAAATTACCTTTCGCTAATTGCACCATAATGTTCATGTATGTGATTCCTTTATTTTACTAAACAGTTTTTCCCGCGATTTTGAAGCTTAATTTTCTACTATGAAATCACTGATACAAAATTAGTGTACGAAAATGTGTGAAAAATAAAGAACGGACAGCAAGGTTATTTACGAAAGAAAGTTCGAAAGTCTTCTGTAATCATATACAAATTTTACGGAAGATAGGCAATTGGTTTCATTTTTTTGATAGTACATACCAACAAATACATATGTTTGGTTGATGGAATTACCCGATATACCATTTTGTGAGAGGTCTTAAGATATACCCAATCCATTTCGTAAGAAATTGATTGGTATTTGGTTGGTCCATGCTCAAAGTTTGCTCGCAAAAGAAATTTACAAGAATTAGTTCACAAAAGTTTGAATTGCCTTTAAGTCTTTGTCCTACACAAATTGTAGTCCTAGAGGAGAGTTGATTGATACAAAGCTGGAGTTAAAAATAGTTACTTTTACATTGTTAGAGATTAATGTGGACTTCAATAAAAGACTAATTGACTCTCATGATATATTTTAAGACATTTCTAAAATACCATTCGGTGTTAGTTAGATACTACCCAAGTGGCAGAAATGTGTCACATCCTTAAAATTTAAGTTTAAGTGAAATAACCTAACATCTGCTGCATTTGTTCTCATCAATTAGTCCTGTTGCCTTTGATACCACTTTTTCGAAGTTTTCTGCCAAGTCCATGCTATAATGTGCTAAGAGCTATTTACGTTCCTTATAACGTTATATAGTTGCGTGTAGGAAAAGCTAAACAGTAAATTCTATTGTGAAAAATGGCATTTATGTTTTCTAATATACATATAAAATTCTCGTGTCGCTGTGTTTGTTGCCAAACTCCTCCGAAATGGTTTGAATGGTTTTCATGAAATTTTGTGTGCATATCGGGTAGGTCTGAGAATCGGTCAACATCTTATTTTCAGACCCCTAAATGTTAAGGTGACCTAAATAACGTACCGATTTCGATGAAATTTTATACTAGGTAGATCTGCGTACCGTAAAGCATATATGGTGTACGTTTGTTTTTCAAAAATTCATAGGGGCGGTACAAGGGCTATTTCTCCCTATCCCCCACTAACAAACTGATTTTGATTAAATTTTGTTGGTGTCTTAACACAACTTCAGATTAACAAATGTAAATTTTCACACCTAATTTTCATATCCCTAAATGTTAAGGTACTCACCCCAAGAGGAAATTTATGCCTCACATAACTAACGTACAGACGTCGAAGAAATTGTAAACTGGATATGATTATCTGCGTACCGTAGAACACATATGGTTTATGTTTTTTCTTTTAAGAAGTACTCAGAGGGGGCTATACAGGGAATATTTCTCCCTATCCCCAACTAACAACTGAAGTACCGAAAATGGCGGATAATCATTTATTAAAATTATTAGTAATGCAAACATTAATTGCTCATATCAATGTTGGACTTTGCAGTTCGGTGAAGAATATCAAATATATGTATATTTGAACTAAAAAAATGTTTCCTAGAGCAAATTTATATTTATATGTTAACAAGTAATTATATAAAATTCTAGCTTAAGCTCGGCGAACTTCGTTGCCTCTATTTGAATTAAATAAAAACTTTAATATAAAGCAGAGTACCATATTCCGAAACTTTCGCTCTTGCCGTTCTCAATATATGTATATGTATAAATTATACACGTTTTCTTTGTATAAGAGATAACATGCCCGCTTGTTCAAGTCTTTGTTCAATGATTTGTAATGTCCTTGTAGCTATTTGGGCCAATTTAAGAAAATTCTACTAGTATACTACCACAAAGGAATGTACAGGCGTTAGTAAAAGGACAGCTCAATATTATTTGTAAATTTAAATTCCGAGTATTTTCTTTAATCCGTTTTAGTAATTTTTAAGTTTCTTCTTTTTTTAGTTTGTTTTATTTTTAATTTCTTCAGTGTTTTTTCTTCTACATTTTTAAACTGACCTCTTTGCGTGTTTTATTAATAATCCCTATTGACAAAAAAAAAATCTAAACAAATTGTGGGAATAAAATATAAAAATCCAATGCAAGAAAGAAAGAAAAAAAAACGAAAAAATAACACAAACTAAATTCTATTTGTTATAAATTATTTCCCTTGATAACTCTTGAGAGCATAGAACAAATAAAAAAAAAAATTATGCTTAAAACAGACATACTCCACCACCATGTCCTTAGATCTCATTTTATATACATTCTTGTATCTCATTTTATTTACATTCTAGTATACTCAGATATTTGTCAGTGTTTTAATTTAATTTGTGGTTTACTTAATACATACTTGTATGTACTTTGTTGCGGGTTAAAATAAATGAAACCACCCATGAGGAAAAATACAAGGCCAGGTCGAAAAAAAATTTTTCGTGGCGGATACCTACATGAAAGCATCGGGTAGAGGCCAAATATAAACCCAGACTATCTCTAAAGCCTCTAATCCCTCATAATAAAGCCCTAAGTGTTAGTTCTACTGTTAGTAATTATTATGTCAGGAATTGTTTTTTGTTTGTTAGATGTTAGTAATTTGTATAAAATTCATGTTTTCAATTTTAGTGTTTTGTTTATGATTTTTGTTATGCTTTATTTGGAGCATGATTTTGTTTGTAGTTTTTAAGTTTTTTTTTTGTAAAGCAGTGTATATAGTTAAAGACCTGAAATGAGAAGAAAAATAATTATTAGAAAGAGTTAGGAACCTTTCCATGGAGCGATACATTCATACCCTTTTGATGAAACGTCCATCCATTTTATTTTCTGAAAAGAAAAATAAAAACTTGAGTAGAAGAAAATTTAATCATACTTACATGTCCTTTGCAGCTGATGGAATGCACATGCGTAGCTTTTTCAGAACCCTTCCTAAACAAGTGAGGTGCGTTTAGTGAGTATAGAGAAGAAAAATAACAGGGTGTATCTGTACTAGGAAACTGTTACTTTTCAAAATGCGTATGTAGGAAATTACGAATTATGGGTAAAATAGGTGCAATTAAATCCGAAATTTAGCAAATTTAAAAGTAATTCCACCTCAGAAAAGTTAGAATGATAATTGTGTAGTTGTCCTTTAATTTAGCTTCCTTAAGTAGAATTTTGTTATTCTTCGTTTTGATCCCATATACAGAATGGTTAATGAAACAACAACAACACGCATTAAATTACTTTACAAAACAACATGAAAAGATAGAAGTGTAGGTAATGTAATTTAGAATAGTGAAACTCATAAACATCAAATATAGCATTTGATATGTAAAAATATCTTACAAGTCCGTTACGGAATAAATAAGTGAATGACGTCATGCATATTCAGACGAAAGTATGACTCATCATTCACCGTTACACAAATAAAAAGATAAAGCAAACGAAAGTATGACTCATCATTCGCCGCTACACAAATAAAAAGTTTAGGCAAACGAAAGTATGACTCATCTTTCACCGTTGCATGAAAAATTTTTGCAATTTAGCTTTGGAATGTAGTAACGGAAAAGATTTTTTTTTAAATTTAAACAATTCAATAGGCGAGGATATATAAGTTCATGTTAAGGAATGCTCGAAGATTATTAAGTGAAAAGATACTAAGCTGTGTAGTGCTGGAGAAAAATTTTAGTGACTTTTAAAAGAAGTGAAAAGTTTAAGAGCGAGTGGTCCAAATAGTGTAAACAGTGAAACACTTTTTTTGATTTGAACCCATAAGAAAAATAAATAGTGTATATAAAATAAGAAAAAACGTGAGTGGACATAGTTTATAGTTAAAGTAAAAAAAATTCTTTTTTGTAACAAATGTTTATTTTTATTAGCTGGCTATTTGTGTATGGAAGAATATTGAGAATCCTCTGACCACTCGATGAGGAAACGAAATAGCCAGGTAACAACTATTATTTTAATTTTATAAAAATATTGCCAGCACCAAATTATAAATAGAGAGCAAAAGTCAGTTAAAGAAACAAGTAAAAGATATAATTTGATCAACAATACCTAAATACTCCGGAAAAGAAATAGAAACCTAATTTTGAAGTTAAATTCACACCCCTTAGTAACCAGATTCACTTATTGGAAAGAAAAGTAAAACAGAAAAACAAAATAAAAATTTTTTTATTGTCCTTGAAGAAACACCTTAAATTTTTATAATAAATCTTAGTTTTAAGTATTTCCTTTTAGTAATTTTTTTGTATATTTCCTTTTTTTTTAATTATTTGAAAAATCTCTTTTTTTTTGTGTGACATATATATCTAATAGTGCGTATCCAGTGCTTGGGTAGATCGCGATAAAGTAAAACCCAAGAATAAGTAAAAAAATTAGATTGCAAATACAACTCAGGGAGCTCCTTTAGCTGTAGGTATTGAGTTTATTTTCGAAACTAAATTCCGGTTTTAAGGAATAAAGAACTTAAGCCCTGTTGATCATAATTCAATTTATATTTTAATTTTTGTCCCATTATCAGATATATATGTGCTTTTGTAAAATTTTAAATATTATTAATTTTTCATTAAATTTATTTTTTTTTATTAATTTAATTCAATAAATAATGTGTTAAATATTCCTTTAAATATGTTGGCTTAATTAATTAAAGGGCAAAGGCAATGATAGACAGGTAAGTGGGCACGAGGTCAGGTGGAAATAGGGTCGTCGCATGAATACATATTGGATCTTCTCGACGACAAGGTTGGGTGGGCAATTTTGAAACTTAACACCTGCTTCCAAACAAAGTCTTTTTATGTGGTCCCGTAGAGTTAGATTTTAAACGTTTTGTTTTTTTTTTGTGTTCAATTTTTTTTTTTTTGTGTTCGGATACGCGTCTGGCGGGAAGGGTTGGAACCACCTGAGATGTCAATGAGCTAGACGGAAACCTCGCCAGTGCAACCGGTCCGTAACATAAATGGCGCCCAAACAAATGTGGTAACTTGGAATACTTTTATATTCAATTATGAAAAATATTTCAAGTTACAGTGTAAGTTCATATAATTACAGCTATATATGAGAAAATAGACCAGTTAAAGTTTAAAATAGCCCATAAAAATCACCTGATATTGTGGACTTTTATTCTTATAGCGACCTGGTCAAAAACGCACCAGCGTTTCCTTGTATGAGAGTAAAAGTCGACATTAGAGGATGATTTTTGTCCAAACGCTAAACTGTTATAGCTCAGGTTTGGTTGAAAATCTGCCTGATTGTATAACTGTTCAGTGAATCACATTCTTGATTTAATTTTAAATTGATAAATTTAATTTTTGCATTAATTCGTTGTTTGTGTTTGAACGTCCGATAATCTGATAGCCTCTCGTTTTCATTTCTAAGACGAGGTTAGTTGTATCAGATGAGATGTGTAAACGATGTCTCCCTTGTATACTAAACAAGGTGATGGTCCGCTTTACCACACAAAATAACGAATTAAAAATGTTTTTGAGTTCTAATGTTATCTAGTCCACATGAAGAGACTTTATATTATATTCCACCTTGACACACGCATCCGTTTATCATTGCCTTACCTGAACAAATAAATATAAAAGAAAAAAAAAGGAAAATCACTTATTATAAAATAATCATTATTATATATATTTTTTTTTATTTTAATTTCTATTTACCTATTTACACATTTCATTTTTATAAACCTTATTTTATTTATATCACCGTAGTATTATCATCAGTATTATTTGAATTATATATATTTTTTTTAGTGAATTTCAATACGTAGAAATCTGGTATACTATACATATAAAGTTTTGTTTTAGCGTGAAACAACATATTAGCCTTCCGTATTTTCTTTTAGCAATATTCTACACGTATTTTTTAATTTCATCATTAAATTTTTGTTATATTGGTTTCGTTATTTATTCCCCTTACGCAAATCTTTGATATATTAATATTAGTTTGTTTATTCGCGTGGCGGGTAGTATGAACAATAAGCCAAAGGTTAATCGCAATAGAAAAAGAGTTAGACAAGTCCAATTTGATTTAAATCGTTCTTCACCACAAGTCGTTAAGAAAATTCAGAAACCAAATACGCCTATAATAAACACCGAAACAAAAAGAAACAGAGAAATGACTGAAAATAACAGAGAAACAGATCAGTTTAGGGATATGTCCAAAACGATAATTTCCGGCTCATCTCAAACATCTCAGACCAGGGCGAACATTCATGAAGATATCTTAGCTCAAGGGTCTAGTAGACAATCAATTAGATCAAATAGTGCAGAACGTTTTGAAGAAAATGTTAGGAAGATGATTGATCAGGGTGTTAGCACGCAGGTCGCAGATATAAAAAGAACTATGCATGACTTAGCAGCAACAGTGGGTAGGTTGAGCATGGTTGTCCAACAAACTCAGGAAGAAAATCGGAGATTATTAGAGTCTAGTCTGCAAAATCAAGTAAAAAATTCAAATGATGCGTTTCAACCTATGGATATGTCTGCGGCAAAAGAGCAATCTATTCCATCATCGAGAGCTTCATCTGTGAGCGGTGATGATTGCAGAAATTATAGCCCACCGCGTATCGACAAATGGGGATTAGAGTTCGATGGAAATAATAGCAAACTAGCTGTAGAAGATTTTGTGTTTCGTCTGGAGCGACTACAGTCTCAATACGGAGTATCCTGGAAAGAAGTACTAGACAATTTTCATCTTTTGGTTAAAGGAGCAGCTGAAAAGTGGTACTGGCTCTTTATTCAAACGACTTATGTAACAGAATGGTCAACTCTAAAATCTGCTATGCTTAAACAATACCAAGCTACAAGATCTAGCTTTGAACTCATGAGAGACATGGTAGAAAGAAAACAAATGCCAGGAGAATCGATTGATGATTTTTTTTTCGCGATGACCCAGTTCAGATCCCGACTAAATATGTCCATGCCAGAAGCCGAAATGATCAAAATGATTAAGAAAAACCTACGAGAAAGTATCGGCAGACTCGTATATCCAATGAACGTCTCCTCAGTTGAAGAACTTAGGATAAATTGTTTAGATGCGGAAAAGACATTTCTAAAAAAAGATGTGAGACAACAGCCAACACCAATTAATCGATATCCTAGACAAGTTCATGAGATATATGAAGAGCAACAAGAATTTCAACCCACATTGGAGATAAATAGTGAAGAAATTGCCGCATTAAGAAGTAGTAATAATAACGGCCCCAACACAAAAACACCAATTATATGCTGGAATTGTCGCCAAACAGGTCACGTTTTTATGGATTGTCCATCAGAACAGAGGACCATTTTTTGTTTCCGTTGCGGTAAAGCTGATGTGATAGCACCAAACTGTGAAACCTGCAGAAATCGGATTTTTCAGAGGAACGACGGGAGAGCGGGGGACCATCGTTCATCACTGAACCCGCAAAACAAACGACCAGAATAAATACCACCAACGTAATAACTGCAACAAAAAGATTCAATAAGATCATACCACAATTACGACATCTTTATACGCTAGAAGAGCGACAAAAAAATTATGATGAAATCAAAAACAAAATATTTAACGCCGAAATAAGTCACCAACAACCCATCTTGTCAAAAAGAGTCCAAAAGTTACGAGAAAAGTTTGCCAAGAGAAAACGACTTAGAAGACAGGCCATCGAAGCAATAAAATCAGCCGAGAAGAAAATATGCGACCCTAGACCATACGCCGAGATTAAAATTGGGGACGTCAAAATTAACGGTCTTCTTGATTCGGGGGCTACAGTTAGTCTCTTGGGCAACGGATGTAGAGAGTTGGTACAAAAATTGAAGACAGATATAACACCTATATATTCAATTGTTTCAACAGCAAGCGGCCACAAACAAAGACTATTGGGCAAAATTGTGGTGGATGTTGAATACAACAACAAACTATCCAGAATTTCGTTTTATTTGTGTCCCGACTTAGAGCAACCAGCGTATCTGGGCATAGATTTTTGGAAAGCTTTTCATCTTGCGCCTGATGTAGTTGGATTATCAGAAATTAATACCGAAAAGATCCTAGAAAACTATAAAATTGAAAATGCCATTTCTAATCCACATGATCTAAGTAATGTAGAAAGAGAAAAACTAAATGAGGTAATCGAACTTTTTCCATCATTTGAAAAACAAGGCTTAGGGTCTACCACTCTTGAAAAACATCATATAACTTTAGTTGAAGGAGCAGTACCTGTAAAGGATAAGCATTATCCGATTTCTCCTGCAGTTCAGGAAATTGTATATAAAGAAATCGATAATATGCTGAAATTAAATGTTATTGAAGAGAGTGAGAGTCCCTGGAGTAATAGGACAACGGTAGTTCGAAAACCAGGTAAAAATAGGTTTTGTTTGGATGCCCGAAAATTAAACAAACTTACAGTAAAGGATGCATATCCATTACAAAATATTGATGGTATACTCAGCAGGATTGATGAAACTTACTACATAAGCAGTGTAGACCTGAAATACGCATTCTGGCAAATCGAATTAGAGGATGAAAGCAAACCCTATACCGCTTTTACTGTGGCCGGTAGACCTCTTTATCAGTTTCGAGTCATGCCTTTCGGTCTCTGTAACGCGGCACAAAGACTTTGCCGACTAATGGATAAAGTGATACCACAGCGGTTGAAAGAAAATGTATTCGTGTACCTGGACGATCTACTGGTCATATCCGACTCTTTTGAAAAACACCTGGAATTGTTGAAAGATGTAGCACAATGTTTAAGAAACGCGAATTTGACGATAGGATTGAAAAAGTCGCAATTTTGTTTTAAAGAACTAAAGTATTTAGGTTTCATAATAGGTGGTGGTATGTTGAAAACTGATCCTGAAAAAATAAAAGCTATAAAGGAAATAAAGATACCAAAAACTCCTAGAGAAGTCCGAAGTTTCTTAGGAACTGCTGGCTGGTATCGCCGCTTTATAAAAGACTTCTCCACCATATCAGCCCCTTTAACGGATACGTTGAAGAAAAACAGCAAATTTATCATGACACCTGAGGCGATTACAGCATTTGAAACTTTAAAGAAAGCCTTGACATCGGCTCCTGTTTTACGTCATGCAGACTTCACTAAAAGATTTTATATCCAATGCGATGCCTGTGAATATGGAATTGGTGCAGTGCTTTATCAGCTAAATGAAAAACAAGAAGAACACCCTATCGCATTTTATTCTCAAAAATTAAATAACTGTCAGAAGAACTACAGTGTGACAGAAAAAGAATGTTTGGCAGCTGTGATGGCGGTCAAGAAATTTCGTCCATATGTGGAGATGATGCCGTTTACGATAGTCACTGATCATGCGAGTCTAGAGTGGTTAATGACACTAAAGGACTTGACAGGCAGACTTGCACGTTGGTCACTACAACTACAAGCATTCGATTTTGAGATTATGCATAGAAAAGGTTCTGAAAATATAGTCGCAGATATGCTGTCGCGTTTACCCGAAGGCGAAAAAAATTTAGATGAAATCAGTATGGAGGATTTATTTGACTTCGAAACCACAGAATTTCAAAGCGACGAATACCTGGAGCTGATAAATCACATTGAAAATAATAAAGAAAAATTACCAGACTTAAAAGTTGATAACGGAATGGTTTTTAAGAAAATGGATTTTGAACGAGAGGAAGATACCGAAGACTGTAAATGGAAACTCTGGATACCTCCAAACATTACTCAACCGATTATAGAAAAAGCTCACACTTCATTAACAACAGCTCATGGAGGAGTAAATAAAACTCTCGAAAGGCTAAGAAGATATTTCTATTGGCCTAAAATGGCGCTTGGGGTGAGAATGTTTATACGAAATTGTCAAACGTGTAAAGAAACCAAACCGACGAATCAAAATCTTCGCCCAGAAATTGGAAATCAAGTAATTACCGAGAGACCATTTCAGAAATTATATATCGACTTTATGGGAAAGTATCCCAGGTCGAAAAATGGTAATTGCTACATCTTCGTTGTAGTCGATCACTTCACAAAATTCACTTTCTTAAAAGCAATGAGAGAAGCATCTGCCAGTAACGTAGTGCCAGAAATCATACACAGCGACAACGGAGCTCAATTTACATCAAAACAATTTGCAAATTTATTAAAGACGTATAAAATACAACACCTAAAAACGGCCGTATATTCGCCACAAAGCAACGCTAGCGAGAGAGTTAACCAATCAGTGCTTGCAGCCATAAGAGCGTACCTAAAAGAAGACCACAGAGAATGGGACTTATACTTGTCTGAAATAGAATGCGCATTAAGGACGGCTGTACACGCTGCAACAGGAGTTACTCCATTTTTTGCACTTTTCGGTTATCATATGTATACTAGTGGTGCTGAATATAAACTGGGAAGAAAGCTGCAATCTCTGACAGAACATCAAATTACCAGCTTAGAAAGAACTGATAGAATGGAGATAATAAGGCAACAAATTCAAGAAAATATGAAAAATGCTTATGAGCAAAGTGCTGGAAGATATAATAAAAGAGCACGGAAAGTTTTCTTTGTCCCAGGCCAAGAAGTATATCGGCGAAACACAATATTAAGTAATTTTTCGAAAAACCTTAACGCAAAATTTTGTAAAAAATTCTTGAAATGCAGAGTAGTCCGACCTGTTGGTAACAACATGTATGAACTAGAAACACCTCAGGGCAAATCACTAGGAATATTTCACGTTAAGGACATAAAAGTTTAGGGAGATTCTGGTAGAATTATTTAAGTCAGTAGATGAGGGAACGCAATAAGTATTAAATTTAGTTTTATTTAGGTTTTAACTCAAAAGGGGGATGAGATTTTTTTTTTGAGATTGATTAGAATACTTCACCTTTAATTCCATGGAAATTACAGAATACATGTGATATACATATGTATGTATGTACAATATATAAGCTTCTATTCACATATGTACCTGATGGATAATAATTATTACAGGAGAAACTAAATGTGGGGGAAAATCTGAAAATGATTATATTGTAGAAAAATAGCTGTGTGAGAATTAAACAACGGTGTATTATAGTGATAACAAAAATCTCTCACCACTTTCTTCATCGAAGGTTCGTGGAGAGATATGATGACTATTGGACACTAACGAACTTTGACATGTTGAATAGTAGAGGCTTAACCCGCGTGTTAATTGTTTTAATTAAATTTTAAGTTTATTGTATTTTGTTTTTATTTTTGTTTGTTTTTTTTATGAACGAATCATAATTTTATTTGCCTCAAAACTTAACTTTTGTGGGCGTTCGATTTAACTTAGCACTAATGGTGCACTACTGAAAAGTCAGTAACAAGAAATTATTTAAATTTAAAAATGGGTTGTCTCTACAGTTCTTTTGTCTTAGTATGAGTAAAAGAATCTGGAAGAGTATTCGTGTCCAATAGGCCTCAAAATCACTATAGTATGCCGGTGTAAAACATTGCTATATTTGCCAGAAATATTAAATGTAGAATTAGACGAGGTTTCCTTCACCAACGAACTAACCTTATGCTCTATTGCCCGGCTGGTTCAATCGGACAAGCATAAGACTCACTTCAGGGTCTTGGGTGTTCCCCACGTTGGGCTTTGAAAGCGAATTTTTCCACCCGCACACCGATCCCTTCGGATAAACCCTTAGAGATCGGAGTTTTGTTGCGGGTTAAAATAAATGAAACCACCCATGAGGAAAAATACAAGGCCAGGTCGAAAAAAAATTTTTCGTGGCGGATACCTACATGAAAGCATCGGGTAGAGGCCAAATATAAACCCAGACTATCTCTAAAGCCTCTAATCCCTCATAATAAAGCCCTAAGTGTTAGTTCTACTGTTAGTAATTATTATGTCAGGAATTGTTTTTTGTTTGTTAGATGTTAGTAATTTGTATAAAATTCATGTTTTCAATTTTAGTGTTTTGTTTATGATTTTTGTTATGCTTTATTTGGAGCATGATTTTGTTTGTAGTTTTTAAGTTTTTTTTTTGTAAAGCAGTGTATATAGTTAAAGACCTGAAATGAGAAGAAAAATAATTATTAGAAAGAGTTAGGAACCTTTCCATGGAGCGATACATTCATACCCTTTTGATGAAACGTCCATCCATTTTATTTTCTGAAAAGAAAAATAAAAACTTGAGTAGAAGAAAATTTAATCATACTTACATGTCCTTTGCAGCTGATGGAATGCACATGCGTAGCTTTTTCAGAACCCTTCCTAAACAAGTGAGGTGCGTTTAGTGAGTATAGAGAAGAAAAATAACAGGGTGTATCTGTACTAGGAAACTGTTACTTTTCAAAATGCGTATGTAGGAAATTACGAATTATGGGTAAAATAGGTGCAATTAAATCCGAAATTTAGCAAATTTAAAAGTAATTCCACCTCAGAAAAGTTAGAATGATAATTGTGTAGTTGTCCTTTAATTTAGCTTCCTTAAGTAGAATTTTGTTATTCTTCGTTTTGATCCCATATACAGAATGGTTAATGAAACAACAACAACACGCATTAAATTACTTTACAAAACAACATGAAAAGATAGAAGTGTAGGTAATGTAATTTAGAATAGTGAAACTCATAAACATCAAATATAGCATTTGATATGTAAAAATATCTTACAAGTCCGTTACGGAATAAATAAGTGAATGACGTCATGCATATTCAGACGAAAGTATGACTCATCATTCACCGTTACACAAATAAAAAGATAAAGCAAACGAAAGTATGACTCATCATTCGCCGCTACACAAATAAAAAGTTTAGGCAAACGAAAGTATGACTCATCTTTCACCGTTGCATGAAAAATTTTTGCAATTTAGCTTTGGAATGTAGTAACGGAAAAGATTTTTTTTTAAATTTAAACAATTCAATAGGCGAGGATATATAAGTTCATGTTAAGGAATGCTCGAAGATTATTAAGTGAAAAGATACTAAGCTGTGTAGTGCTGGAGAAAAATTTTAGTGACTTTTAAAAGAAGTGAAAAGTTTAAGAGCGAGTGGTCCAAATAGTGTAAACAGTGAAACACTTTTTTTGATTTGAACCCATAAGAAAAATAAATAGTGTATATAAAATAAGAAAAAACGTGAGTGGACATAGTTTATAGTTAAAGTAAAAAAAATTCTTTTTTGTAACAAATGTTTATTTTTATTAGCTGGCTATTTGTGTATGGAAGAATATTGAGAATCCTCTGACCACTCGATGAGGAAACGAAATAGCCAGGTAACAACTATTATTTTAATTTTATAAAAATATTGCCAGCACCAAATTATAAATAGAGAGCAAAAGTCAGTTAAAGAAACAAGTAAAAGATATAATTTGATCAACAATACCTAAATACTCCGGAAAAGAAATAGAAACCTAATTTTGAAGTTAAATTCACACCCCTTAGTAACCAGATTCACTTATTGGAAAGAAAAGTAAAACAGAAAAACAAAATAAAAATTTTTTTATTGTCCTTGAAGAAACACCTTAAATTTTTATAATAAATCTTAGTTTTAAGTATTTCCTTTTAGTAATTTTTTTGTATATTTCCTTTTTTTTAATTATTTGAAAAATCTCTTTTTTTTTGTGTGACATATATATCTAATAGTGCGTATCCAGTGCTTGGGTAGATCGCGATAAAGTAAAACCCAAGAATAAGTAAAAAAATTAGATTGCAAATACAACTCAGGGAGCTCCTTTAGCTGTAGGTATTGAGTTTATTTTCGAAACTAAATTCCGGTTTTAAGGAATAAAGAACTTAAGCCCTGTTGATCATAATTCAATTTATATTTTAATTTTTGTCCCATTATCAGATATATATGTGCTTTTGTAAAATTTTAAATATTATTAATTTTTCATTAAATTTATTTTTTTTTATTAATTTAATTCAATAAATAATGTGTTAAATATTCCTTTAAATATGTTGGCTTAATTAATTAAAGGGCAAAGGCAATGATAGACAGGTAAGTGGGCACGAGGTCAGGTGGAAATAGGGTCGTCGCATGAATACATATTGGATCTTCTCGACGACAAGGTTGGGTGGGCAATTTTGAAACTTAACACCTGCTTCCAAACAAAGTCTTTTTATGTGGTCCCGTAGAGTTAGATTTTAAACGTTTTGTTTTTTTTTTGTGTTCAATTTTTTTTTTTTTGTGTTCGGATACGCGTCTGGCGGGAAGGGTTGGAACCACCTGAGATGTCAATGAGCTAGACGGAAACCTCGCCAGTGCAACCGGTCCGTAACAACTTATACTTACAAACTTAGAAAAATCAAACCTAAAACTTTTGCATTTAAGTATATAATCTTAAGGCTCATGGTCAATAGATAAAGTACTTAAAAAAATAACTGTAACCCTTTAAAGTCAACACAACATCGTTTACAATTTGATCTCAAACAAACAAATATATGTAATAGAGGTTAAGTAATGAAATTAAAAAATACTATCAGCAGCATACTACCAAATGGTATCGTACATTTTTAAATTTATATTAATGACAGAAATATAATAATGTCGTGGGATGAACTTACTCCTTCATTTCATTTATTTATTCATATGAGAGGTAATAAAATTACTTCGACCTTATATTGCACAACCCTTTCTATAATATCTCCTCCAGTTTTGTCGCCTATACGAACTTTATAATGCCGGCTGATGCAAACTTTGACAGTTCCAGTATTCCATTTCTTCCCATAATCCTAATTGCGGTCTCTATGGCCCTGTTGCTCACCATAATATGGATTGGGCTTAAATCTAATAGAGCCTTTAGGGTAGTTGTGGGACTGGTCTTAATTGCCTCAGTTATACTCATACACGCCAGTTTCTGTATCTTATTAAGCTCAATCCGGTTTATACCCAGACATCTCTTTTCTGCCGAGATAACAGTAACAACTGGTCTGAACAGCATGGTATACATCCAGTAGAGTATCTTTGGGTTGCAGCCCCAAGCTTTTCTGTAAATCTTCTGCATACCATTAGGGCATGTTTGGCTTTTCGAAATGCCTCTATATCAGCCCACCACGTTAATTGACAATTCAGTAGAACAATATCGCCTTCATAACCCTGGTAGTCAGTGCCCGCCTCAGATAGTTTACTAAGGAGTTTGTCAACAACTTGGCTCCACATCGGAGGTGATAGAACCCCACCCTGTGGGCAACCTCTAGTTATAGTTACAGTCATTATATCCACTTCTGCATCAGTTTCCGCAGACCTAGTACGAAGAACTTCTGCCATCCATCTAGATGTCAATCAGTCCACTCTTCTTTGAATTAGACCCCCTCTATAACCTCATGAGAAGTGTTATCGAAGACAATTTCTATATTCAAGGATACCTATATATATCCCACAATTTTCATTAGAGCGGTTACTGTTGACCTGCCCGTTCAGTACGCGTATTGCATGGGATAAAAACCACTCCTTCAGGCTGTTGGTTTATAACCAAGATCCAGACTACTATAGCATGTTCTCATCAGGAATGCTAACAAACAATTCAGCCATGCCTTCTTATAGGAGAGCAGAAAAAATTCCATCCTTTCCCGGAGACTTAAATGGTTGAACATTGCCCAATGCCCTTTTCTTATTTTATTCGGAGCATCTGCTCGCTCCGAATTGTATTGCCATCACCATAAGTAGGGGTCTACGCCTGAGTATTGGTTTTAATAAAAAAAAAAACGTCCTCGGCCTGTTCCATAAAATTTTCCGTCGCCCTTTTTTGCGCCTTCTGTTCGGTATAATCTTTAAAAATTTTTTCATTGAAACTTTTTCACTCATACGAATCAAATGTCTAAGCTAAAGTAGACCTTGTATTTCGAGAACAGCTTCATCTGCTTATGCAAGTAACCATGTTGCTATATCCTGTAAAAAAATGGGTAAAGTCAGCATCCTGTACAGGGTGATCTTCGTTTATAGTGAGAGAGAGAGTTTAATTTTTAAACAGGTTTGTCAGATGGTTTTCAATTTTTATCCCCAATTTCGAAATTTATATCCCCAAAAATCCCTAAAACCTTGATTAATTCATCCCCAAAAATCCCCACACAAAGTGCATCAATAATTTTGTATTTATGTATGTATATATGTTTAATTTGATATGTAGATTTTAAATTTGGAGATTATGCAGATCAACTTAAAATCTTGACGACATTCTTTTTAAACCAATCTCTTGCTCGCTTCGATGTGTGTTTCGGGTCGTTATTTTGTTGAAATACTGATCGCTGTGCCATTTCATATTCAGCATGAGACATCATGATGTCGTTTGAAATATTTGTATAGTATACAGCATCTATTTTACCTCAATTCTAAATAAATTTCCCTTGCCATATTATGGAAAACATAAAGTATAAGTGGAGAAGTAAGTAATTTTCGTCGGACGAAACTAAAATTAGTTTGTTTATCTACGAAAGAAGTACTTTAGCTGTAAAAAGACCCTCTAATACTGAATACCTCCTCAATAAAAACCATTAAAGAAGGTGGCGGAAACATAATAATATGGGGATGTTATTATATATGTATATGAGAAAATAAATCAAACCAAGAGCACAAATTGCAAAAATTTTATATGAAAGTATGAATTTTAAATAAGTATATAAGCAAGGTTTGAAAACTAAAATTCTATTAAAATTCTTTTATCGTGTTAATAATATATAATTAAGCAAGCGAACAAATTTTAAAAATCGTCAAAAACTTGCCGATCATCCCCAAAAAAATTCCCATCCCCAAATGAATTTTTTTATCCCCATTTCAGAAAAAAAATCCCCAATTTGGGGATAAATCCCCTAATCTGACAACACTGTTTTTAAACTGCTTGCTAAAACCGAAATAACTTATCGTCGTGCGGGAGTTTATGTGCTCTATCAGCCTTTTCATATATTTTATATATCTCGGGTTAATGATGCCACTTTAGGTTTTCGACCCCAAATTTTTCAAGTCTGCAATCCACTTTCGAATATCTCGTCCAGTTTCGGAGATAAATTTTAAATAAATATTTAAAAATTTTGGTGTCAAAAACCTAAAGTGGCATCATTAACTCGAAATACAGTATGTCAAGAATGACTTTACACATTAAAAATAATACTGATTTTTTATTTTGCATTGATCAAAAAAATCGCATCCAGCATTGTTAGGCAAATGTTTATGGTTAATTGCAATTGTATGCATTGCATAAAAGCATATATGACGAAAAATATTAAAGGGTACTGTAAAATAGGCGAAAACTACAACAAAAACAAATATTCAATCATTTTGTTAGTGTCAAGTAACTCTTTACACATTTTTTGTTTCACAATTTTTTGCACTCATTTCATAGTTAACTGTGCATTTTCCGTTATTTTTTTTTGTTTCTGGTTGATTTTGTATATTTTTAAAGTTATTTATCATAAAGATTTTAGTGTGTGCGCATCGTTAGTTAACAACTTTATAAGTTTTAAAATGCCAGGAAAGCGATTATCTTATAATGAAATTCAATTAATATACTACAATCACCACTTAGGGAAAAGCGTTCCGGAATTATCAAAAATGTTTGCAGTGTGTCATAAAACAATTTACAATGTTATAAATCGCGCAAAAAACGATGGAAGACTGGAATTAAAGGTGGGTGGTGGTCCAAAACGCAAAATTAATAAACGTGTGGAACGCTTAATCATAAGAAAAATTATCCAAAACCCTAAAATTTCAACCAGAAGAGTTGCAAGGGAGCTTCACGAAGAGTGTGGAACTATTGTTTCTCATGAAACTGTGCGACAAATCTTGTTGAGCAACAAGTACTCATCAAGAGTAGCACGTAAAAAACCTCTACTTTCTTTTTCAAATATTGAAAAACGGCTTTCTTTTGCTACTCTGAACGCCACAAACCCAGTTGAATATTGGGAGGACGTCATTTTCTGTGACGAAACGAAAATTATGCTGTACTACAATGATGGGCCCACAAGAGTATGGCGCAAGCCTTTAACCTCGCTAGAAAATCGAAATATTATTCCAACAGTGAAATTTAGTAAACTTTCTGTAATGGTTTGGGGATGCATTTCAAGCAAAGGCGTCGGGGACCTGGCATTTATAGACTCAACGATGGATGCACAGCAATACCTGGACATTTTAAAGAAATATTTGAAAAGCAGTGCTGAAAAATTTGGGCTTTTAAGGGATAATAAACCACAATTTAAATTCTACCAGGACAACGATCCTAAACACAAATCCCATATTGTTAGAATGTGGCTCCTTTATAATTGTGGGAAAGTTATAGATACCCCTGCTCAAAGTCCCGACCTTAACCCCATTGAAAATTTATGGGGGTATTTGAAGAAAAGAGTCGCTAAGCGAGGACCAACAAGCAAAGAAAGCCTAAAAACTGCAATATTAGAAGAGTGGCGAAATATACCATCTAATTACGACTTGAAAAAGCTTGTTAGGTCCATGCCGAGGCGCCTACAATCTGTGGTGGATGCTAATGGTGGCCATACTAAATATTAAAATAATTAAATATATAGGTTTTGTAATAACCTTATGTAATATAAAAAAAATCACTTTTGTGTAAAGAGTTATTTGACAGTCTCAAAACCGAGGATTATTTTTTGTTGTTTTACCATTTGTTTGTTTTGAATTGAATTTTGTTAATTTTTTGTTAAACTACTTTCTAAACATGTAAATAATTATAATAATTAAAAAAAATTTGTGCGTTGTGTAATAAAAAATATAATTATAGAACTAACAAATATAAAAAACACGGTTTTATTTGGTGTGTAAAGTCATTCTTGACAGACTGTATATAAAATGATGGATAGAGCACATAAACTCCTTCACGACATTATTCTTCGCCTTATTTTCAAGTCTTATGTAGCATGATACTTTTACCTCTGTGCGTTGAAACCAGCAGCTTTTATCCTCACTTACTGCGAGAGCCAGTCATTTTTAACTTTACAGCTGCCTTAAGTTGAATTTTTGTAATATTTTCTTAACATTTTTTAGGGTATTTATTATGTAATATTACCCTAAACCACGATTTTATAGCATATTGTTTTACTTTTCCTATTGCCAAACGTATATGGGGAAATTAATACTTAAAGGGTACTGCTACTTGTGTGCCACTTAATTACCAATGGCAAAGTATAGCAAGCCCTTTGGGTTGCACAATACAATATATGTATATAAGGGCGTTTGTTTGTGTATGCGTGTGCAAATAAGGATTCATAAGGACTTTCTATTTATTTTTGGTCAAGTGGTTTACAAAAAAAGGAAAAAAAAAACTTTTATTGTTTATTTTCAATGTGCCTCAGTTTGCTACTTTTCTTTAATGACAATTATTTTCCATTATAGCCTTTTGTTTTTCATACAATAAGGAACATAAAACAAATTTTCTAAAGAAAAACCTTTAAAAAATATAAGGCACTTAAGTGCTAAGATTATACCTGACAAAATACAAAAACCAAAAAGGAATTTAAATATTTAAGACCATAAAATAGCCAGATAAGACAATAGAAATCTAAATTTAAAAATTGGTTGGATTTGGTTGGTAAGTAATTAAGGCTTAAAATAGCATTAATTAAACGAAAAGTTTACAAAGAAGTAAAACTATAAAAAATGCTAAACTTTGTCGGAAAGATAAAAATTTTGAAATTTGGTCGGAACTATGATTTAAATCTTTTATTCTTGTGCCTGTTCTAACTTGTCTATACAATACAGATAATTTGTCTGAGTTGCATTCTTTGCATACCCTTATTTAATCTATATTTACACCCAGAGTAGGAAAATAAACAAAACTGAACGTTTGATTTCATTTTGTTGTATTCTTTACAATGAGTAAAACAAAAATAAAACAGAAACAGTGAGAAAGATTGTCCCATTTAATTTTGTATATTGTTTTTGTTTTGAGTACTACAAATAAACTAACTCAATTGCGCTCTTTCTCATTTAGAAAGTATTTGTTTTGGTTTTGCTCATGTACAATACCATTAAAAAAATTTTGAAAAGTGTATGACTTTGTTGTAACTTTTGCGAAATGTTTTGTTTGTTTGCCCACTCTGTTTACACCACCTAAGTTATCATTTGAATGTAACAGATTATATAGAAAATGTTCTATTTTAGACAGAGTTCAAGCAAAAACCAAAAAAATTAAATTAGATTTGTAATTAAGCTATCTGAGTCTCTCTCAGTGCGCTTCTGATATAAAACTCAGATGAGAACTTAGGTGGTGTAAATTTAGCTTTAATAATCAAATAATATTCGAAATAAAATATAGCATTGAAGTAAAATAACGGAATAAAGAAATAAACTGTTATATGTATTTGTTAGCGTTCGTTTCGTGCTGAAACATATTGAAAGCTGTCGTATGTATATACGAGGTATGATAAAAAATAACTGTTATTTTAAATTTTTTCAAAAAGTAATTATTTACTCATCAATAACTATTTTGTCCCCTTCAAAGTAATTCCCCTCACTTATGCCAGCGTTTTTTCCAATCTTCGAAACACTTTTGAATCGCGCTTTTTTGAATCGCTCCTATTTCGATTTTCCTTTTATCTCCTCAATAGTAGCAAAATGCTTTCCTTTTATCGGTGTCTTCAGTTTTGGGAAGAGGAAAAAGTCAGCGGGGGTCAAGTCCGGCGAATCCAGTGGTTGAGGCATGATACATACATTCATACAGACATATTTGGCCTTTACAACCCTGTGTCAGGGTTACGGCTTAGCTTCTCGCAGCATTCATGTTGTATGTCCTAATTTTTATCCATGAGCACCGGGACCTACAGTTTAATGTCGACTCCGGACGGCAGATTTGAAAAGCTTTTTCATGGCAATCAATTACTCCCATGCCTTGTGCCAGAAGACTGCTGAGAAATGAAATGTGAAGATATCAAATAAAAAACAAAATAAAAAATAGAAACTTCACCTTCAAGACCAAAATTGCAAAAAACTTAAAGAAATTCGATCTTTTTTACCTTTTTTCCCCTGTTTAGGTCCACAGGCAGTAAACCGTTCAAAATTTAAGAAACAATAAACTGCAAAAATTTGCCTAAGATCTCAATAATTAACTTTCTAAAACATATGAACTTCCTAGGAATGATACTTAACACCGTTCAGGTCGCGCTTAGGTAGCCGCAAAAGTGAAAATTTCCCGAAAAATTTTTTATTTAATTTAATTTATTTTTTCTTTACTTTAGTTTTGTTTTAAAAGATATTTTGTTCTATTATTTAACATTTCAATCATTACTTGAATATACACAATTGCTTAAGACGGGTCGGTTCACATAAACCAACACCCATTTGCCCTAAGAAGTGTGTGCTTTATGCAAAATTGTTAGTTGTCATTTACTATCTTTTCTTCAAAACATTAAACATTAATCATTTATGGAACAATTGTGAAAATACGCCCTTGTCCCTTAACTAAGAGAAGAAAAAAAGGAAAAAAAACAAAATCCTTTAAAATCAGCTGAGCATGCCATTATAACTTGTGTTGACTTTGTTTTATGGTAAAAAATGAAGGCGTAATGAAGATGGGAATACGAGAGTTTCGAAAATAAAATACAAATGTCGTTTACAAAAGTATTTTGTTTTGTTTTTATTTTACAATAAAAAAAAAAAAATAATTTTAACAGCCAGCAAAAGCTGATTCTTTATGTGCTTTGGGGACTATTTTTGTTGGTTTTTATTCAGTATATTAGAATTTAATACCATAAAAGCGTTAGAGAATTTATTTTGGAAGTTTTTTTTTGGTACTGAAAGTGAAGATTTTTAAAAATTTTTGGGGGCCTTTTGTATGAAAATTTTTTACATACACATTTTATTTTTAGTCTAGTCTAAATGCGTCTTTAATTAATTTAGAAACAATATTAAATACAAACTTAAAAGGTAAATTAGACCGTTGCCACATACATATCCTTCTACTTTTTTTATTATTATTTTTAAGGAAAACTTGCAATAATCAAAATACCAACCTAACAATATTGTTGAAATATAGGTATACCACAATAAGAGCTTAAAAAATTATAATAATTTGAAATGAAATGCGAGCCATTGCCTACTGTGATATCTTGTCAGTACACAGGCTGCAGCATGTTACAAGAATAACAAGTAGGCTCACAAGAACACCTGATTCTTGTTTCTGTGGATCGCTTAAGTATGAAATTTGTTTATGTTTATATTTTTTTTAACAAAATTTTGTGCTTTAAAAATAATATAAATACAGGGTTTTTCAACAGGCACGTTATAAAAGTAGAGCGACAGGGACAGAAAACGACGCTATATTTCTTGCCGCTCTTTTGACATTTCTCCAACAACGAGTCGAAATTATTAAAACTTACTACCGAAATTTGGAGTCAGTGAGCTCAACGTTAAGAGCGCTACGTCCAATTTATGGTAGTCATAATCGTCTTAGCAGATCAACAATTGAGAGTCTAGTGGAAAAATTTAAATCCACAGGAACAGTACAAAATGTTCCCGTGCCAGTGAGACAAAGAAGTGGCCGTAGTGTCGAGCATATTGCTGCCGCTGAGGCTTCAGTTGAAGAAAGCCCAAATTTGTCTCTCCCCCGTCGTTCTCAAGAGTTGGGCATCTCTGTGACGTCGTTGTGGCGAATTTTGCATAAAGATCTTGGCATATATCCTTACAAGGCCAAATTGACGCAAGAACTGAAGCCGCTTGATCACCAGAAGCGTCGTATGCCCGTGAATTGAGCTGAGCAACAAGTTATTCGGATTTTCATCGAAAAATCATCTTCAGCGATGAGGCTCTTTTCTGGCTGAATCGCTTCATCAATAAACAAAATATGCATTATTGCTCAGGCAGCAATCCACACGTACTCCATTAATCATCATAGCATCCCGAAGAAATTACGGTTTGGTGCGGTTTATAGGGCCGTTCATTGGGCCGTTCTTCTTCCGTAATGATCAAGACCGGCACGTTACTGTAAATGGAAATAGCTACCGTTCAATGATAACCGAATATTTTTGGCCCCAATTGGATGATATGGACTTGGAGGACATGATCATCATCATGGATATCATTGATATCCAAAAACGTTTTTGGTTTATTTAAAAAAAACTTTTGTAGCGCTCTTATTGAGAAAAATAATTTGTGTTTTCTTTTCGTGAATTTAAAATAAAATAAAGAAAATCATCATTTTAAGCTGTTGCTTGTACAAATAAAAAAAAGGAGCAAGTGGAAATGGCAGTTTATTTTCCGTTCTAAAATATTAGCGTAGAAAAAACAAGTGAAGCTCAATTTGCACAACTAATGTTTCAGCCAAAGTTCACGTTTGTATGAACAATTTTGCGCCGGCTGAGTTAGGAAAAGCAGGATAAACAATTTTCTTAATGCCTAGTGCTATGCCAATCCATTTACTAAAAGCAATTCCCAGAAAAAGTAATGCCATTGCCAACGTAAGGAAATTGTTCTTTAAATATACTATTTATAATAATTCATTGGAAAATACCTTTTCAATAAAAAAGAAAGTTTCAAAACAATTGGATCTTCTCTTAGTGAGGAGTTCACCGATGTTTCAATGGAGTCTATTGCCGAAATTTTATGAAATCCATCGACTTTCCAACGGAAACACAGCTATTGTAAAGTGAGTAAAAAATTTAAACAAACGCCTTAAAATTCAAAAGGCGAAACAAAGAATAAATAAAATAAATCTTTAATTATAGCACTATTAATAGTTTTTTTAATGTGTTTATTTGCGTTAACCTTTACTTTTGTAAACAAAAACAATAGAATTTGACATTTTAGCGTACAAATTCCAACAATAAAATGCCTGTTGTTTTTCTTTTACTTATAAAGGTACCTTATTTAATATACCATGGTTTGCAGGCTTGACCAAACCAAATAACCAAATACAGTAGATTTGTAACAAAACAAAATGTGTACCGTCTTTACTTTTGATAAATAGAAATTAATTTATAATTAAATGGTCAGCTACTACTACTAAGATAGCTTTTCACAATCCTATTGCATATTTTCGCTGCTAATGACGTTTATGCTGAGAAACGTATTGATGACCTTCGAAATAGTAGACTTACACAATAATTAAACAAATACTAATCCTAATGAGGCCTTTTTAGGCTCTTTTAAAATTAAGTTAAGCCCTGATTTGTTTTGTTTTCCCGGAATATTCAACAATTTGGTTTTATTTTGTTTGTTTTTTCTATATATATATAAATACTATAACAACAAACGTAAAACCTTACAGAAACTATGAAATACGACGTCCAACAGTTTGTTTGCAGAAATCCTATGGCGTTGACTAGCATTATTTACATTAAAGCGCATGTTTAAAGAGAAAAAAGAAAACATGCTGTTCAATAGTCTCTTCGTAAAAGAGAGTTTAAACAAAAGTGTTTAGACACAATGTTGCCAGTTAACTCTAGTAACATTAGTAATGACATTACTGTTAAGGTAGTAAGAAAATGTTGTATTTGTAGGGTGTTTTTGCTGTAATTAAAAATAAATCTTCAATAAAAAAAAACAACAAGAAAATAAATTGAAAAATAAAAGAAACATTCGATATGGCTGCAATTGATTTATTATGTGCGCCATTTGTCATATTGTTTCTCCATCAGCATCGAATAAAATTGTATTTTTTCTTCTTTTTCTAACACCTTATGAGCTAACAGCGAAGGTGTTGGCCTCAGATATAGAGCTGTCATAGCCATTGTAATTCTTTAACAATTAAGCCATTAAAACTTATAGGAATTTAAAGGCATAGAAGGGCTTTTGTTAAATTAATTAAAATATCATTAAAGGTTAGCAAAAGTCACACCATCAAATGCTAATTTTCACTCTTAAATGTTTAATTTATAATTTTATTTATAATATTTTCTGCTCAAAGTCTTAACAGTTATTAAAAATACCTTGATTTCTTATAGTAAATAACTTTTGCCAGGCAATATCAACTAAAATAATTATTTGTTCTATTAAAACTTAACACCGAACTGCTGTGCTTCTTCGTACTCATAGTTGAAGAACCTTGTAAGGAAGTTTCTTTTTCAACAATTTCTTTTTTATTTTTTCATTTATTAGTTGTGATGTTTTTATGAAGTTTTAATTAGTTTTGTTGGCTTATTAGTGAAATTTAATATAAATTGTTTGGTGTAATTAAAAGTATGTTCGTTTTTTCTTTCTTTACTATTATAAGTAGTATAAAAATAAAAATAAATTATGAGATTTATTTGTGGCATAACACATTTATCAATATTTAGGCAAATAAAATCATTTTACGAGCCTAAATAGCATGTTCTTATATAAACAGACTTTTAATACAATTATAAAGTTTTTATGAAAAATTTTTGGATAAAAAATGTGTGAAAAATATTAAATTTTCTGAAAATTTTTGCAAAATTATAAATTCAATAGAAAGAAAACTAAATGCTACAGTGAAAGTATCTACTTGCCAGAGAGTAATATAAAGCTTTTTCAGTGAAATCATTAAATCACGATAAATAATTTATTTCGAAAACATAGCCCAGTTAACAATATGTATAGTGTAGATGTATTAGACAATATACATATTCAGGTCAGCCCTCAACTTTACCGGGATTCCTACAATATCTCCCGCAATCTCGTCGCTCTAACGTAGTTTAAAATACTGGCCGGTGCCAACTGATATACACCAAGGCATATCTTTCTACTGTGCATCAATGCTGCACATCTGCCTGTCCTATTTAAGTGTCCATTGAGTCTGGAGTACCCGGTCAGACGACCCGCTAGTATTATTAGATTATTCCTAGAGAACCCAATGCTTGTCTGACCCAAGAAGAACAAGTGTCTCTCCCTGTCTTCTTTTCCCTTAGTATGCTTTAGTTCACAAATATCAAGTTTTTTGTGTAAATGATTTTTTTTTTAAATTTTTTAATTAAAATCTTATTTATTAAAAACAAATTTTAATTATATGGAGGATGCTTCTTTAAATCTGCTAGAAGGCTAAGTGTTAAATGAACTTTTTAATATTATATATTCTAATGCCCACCTTGTTTCAAAAACCCAAAATTTTATCATTTTAGCTTAAGAGAATTACAGAATAAGGCCCCAGGTGTTTAAATTAAACCGTAAACGTTTACAGTTGGAGTCTCTAAAACGTTGCTTCAAAAAAGCATTTTCAATTGCCTAATTAACTAGTTCTTTTTAAATAAATTTTTGTTCTTGTTCATATTTTAGTTTTTCAATAAGACTCTATAGTTTAAATAAAAAAGGAGGAAAAAAGTCTACTGATGGTTTAGTTAAGTCGTTGGTGCTTGGCCATAGAAACAAACCTATCGCCACAAAAAATATATTTTATTTCAAATACATTTTTGCAATTAAACATGAATAACTTTATATATAACTGTTACATGGTAGTTGTTAATTTCTTTCTTCTATAATATTTGTTGGTTACTGCTTTTTGTTAATTTTCAACATTTTAATTTTTTTTTATTAAGAAATCCTAAAGAAAAAAAAAAGAAAACTATAGTACAAATAGCTTGTACACTCAATAGTTTTAGTTCTTTTATTAACTTTACTATGGAGAGAGATAATTTAATTTCAAGATTTTGTATTTAGCTGCACGTTAAATTAGAAAGGGTAGGGAATTGGTTGTACATTGGTATCAAAAATCAACAACTTTTGGGAGTATTATATTGTAAACTACGAGTATTCTGCTAAACATAGTATGATAGAATAGAGAGAATACTTAGAATTATTGACAGAACTAACATTGTTAAAGCTGGGAGTATATTGATTGACAATAGTTTTCTACAGCCGAAAGCCATTATTATATGCTAATGGGTTTTTCTCAACTATAATATATTTTACAAATAAATATAAGTTCTTTTTTATAAAGGCTAGCAGCCTTTTTTATAATAAAAACAAGCTTAAACCAGCGTGCTTCACTACACTTACCATTATCATTTCTCCACATTTTTCGTCTGATGATTTTTAGTGACTACTAAATCAATCACGCCAAATTCAGAAACTTTAGCTTCAACACTTCTAAGGATACGTATTTATAAAGAAATCAATATTTAACTTGTATGGGAGGTGTCACGCCCAGTTGTCCAATTTCGTCCACTTTCTGACTGATGATTTGCCTTGCCCATGCAGTCATTTAGACCCAATTCCGAAACTTTAGCTTTTTATAGATAAATAGAAAAAATCGGGCGTAAAAGTAGGCGTGGCAAATTTTTCTTTCGATGAAAAATACAAATGGATTAATACAAACATTTGAAAGTAAAATTAGTCAAATAGATGGAGCCGTTGTCTGATTTTAGGTAAATAAAAAAAAGTGGGCGTAAAAGTAGGCGGGGCAAAATTTTCTTTCCGCAAAAACCTAAGTTGGATGACGACGAACATTAAAAAGAAAAAATCGTCAAAATCGGTCTAGCCGTTCTCAACTGATGCGATGACCAACGAACAACGTTTCAATTTTTACTCAAACGTACAAGTTCTTTAATTTTTTTGAATTCTCTAACCAGCTATTAAATATAATGTATAGAAATATCAGTCTATAGCCGATGATAACGTCATGCGAGAGTTTATGTGCTCTATCCGCCAATTTCGTATTTTTTATATATCTCGAGTTAATGATGCCACTTTAGGTTTTCGACCCAAAATTTTTTTTAAAACTGCAATCTGTTTTCGGATATCTCGTCCAGTTTCGGAGATAAATAACCGAAAACGGATTGCAGATTTTACAAATTTTAGTGTTAAAAACCTAAAGTGTCATCATTAACTAGAGATATATGAAATGCCGTATAGAGTACATAAACTTCCGCACGACGATAAACTTGCCATAAACTCTCCTATATTCTTACGAGTTGCTAACTTTTCATTATAAATACGGCCGTAAAATTCTATTTATTAATATTGTTTTCCATTAGAAGTACTTTCTTAAATACATAAAATTTATTTTATTTTCTTTTAAACATTGCTCTAATGTCCCTGAAATATTTGCAATTATTTTACTCTGCTTAGTATTCTTTTACGATGGCCCATAGAAAAATGCACTTGAATTTTTATAACTGCCAAAACATCATCATCAACGTCATCATTACTATGTTAAACTTGCAACGAAATATTTTATTCGAGTGGTTGATAGTGGTAAAGCTATGGCAACAATTTCAACAAAATTAGAAAGAAAATTTCCTGGAGTAGTAGATAGCAAGTAGAGAAGAAAACATGTAAAATAATGAAACCTTAATGAAAGCATATTAGAAAAGAATTTAAAAGTGTACTTACTTGCAACATAATAATCTACTATTGAAAGATTTGTTTAGTGATTTCTTTCATTCTTATAACTAGTGAAAGTAATTTCTATATTAGCATTTCATTCCTTGTTTTTTTTTTAAATTTGTTCTTGTTCTTGTACTCTCTAACTTCAGTCTATATTTATTTGCATACTGTTTTTATATTATTTTTGTTTTATATTTTCTGTTTTGTTTTTATTAAATATTCGTTTTCATTTTAAATAGAGATTACATGCAAAATTCAGTTTTTTTTGTTTGTAAGTTATTGTTTTATTTTCATTAAAAACAATCAGCAGTATTACATTTTTGTGAAATTGAAAAAATAAAAAAAATAAAAATACTTCACATTTTACAATTATTTTGCTATTGCTTTACTCCATCAGCAAATTACATCTGGAATAGAAAAAAAAGAAAAAATGAATTTAATAAATAATAACAAGAAAAAAAAAATAAAATCATGCACCATAAGAACAATAGCAGAAACATTTGTAGAAAGTAATGGAGAGTATGGAATAGTGTAATAAAAATCATGCCACTAGACGTATGATTAATGTGAAACGGTTATTAATATTTAATATTAATCATACGCTCTGATTAAATTAAATATTGAAGAAAAATGCAACGTATGTATATAATAAATAATAATAAAACTATATTGTTAAAAATTAAAGCAGTAAAATACAATTACTGTCACTATATACTTATATATTCATACATACGAGTACATACATATGTATGTATGTATATCAATTATTGATTAAATTTGTAATCGTTAATAACATATTTTCTATTTGATCAATTACGTTTAAATAAATGTTATTACATTTGTAGTATATGACAACATACATACATACATAACTGGCGTTTACAACCCTGTGTCAGGATTACGGCCTAGCTTCTCGCAGCACTCATGTTGTGTGTGTAAATTTTTGTCCATGAGTACTGGGACCTACAGTTTAATGTCGACTCCGAACGACAAACTTGAGAAGCTTTTTCATGGCAATTAATTACTCTCAGAGCTTTTGCCAGAAGACTGCTGAGAGGTAGTCGCCGAAAGAAATATTTTTTTTCATATTTCTTTTTTAAGATGTCGGAGCTGGGTGTCGAACCCATGGCTCATGTCTTAGTAAGCCAACACACTAACCACTAGACCACGGTGACTACAACATGACAACAGGTTTCTCAATTATTAACCCCTTAATTACAATAATTATACAATTATTTTTATATTATATATATTAATATACTATATTATGTATGTTTCAGTGGTCTGGTAGCCTCAATATGATATTCATATAACTAAAATAAAATCTGTCACAGAAACAATTTCTCCTTTTTTGTCTTTGCCATTTTTAATGGAACCCAAATATAGCTTTAGGAATATATGAAAGACCGCGTTACTCCTATTAAACTACTGTCTTTTAGAGGAGACGAACTTGTATGAACAGTTCTTTTTTGAAGAAATTGTTACCTAGTTTTAGTGATTATGAAACTATTCTAGTTAAGCTAAGCTAAGTATTGAGTGTTTTTTATAGAGTATCACAATTTTGAGTTGGCACCACTGCTTTATTGGACCACTCAATTAACAGCTGAGCAGCAGTTGCTTTTTGTTAAGTTTGCTTTGAAATGTCAATACGAATTGACTTACACAAGAGCAACGCGTGCAAATTGTGGAAATTTTAAGTCAAAATAATTGTTCTATTCTATTGCTGTGGATTTTGAATTGCCATTCAAAATTTTATTTTCCAATGAAGCCCATTTCTGGTTGAATGGTAAATAAAAGTAAAGAAGCAGAATTATCGCATTTGAAGTGAGGAGAATACACAAGCTTTTGTCGAAACACCATTACATCAACAGAAAATTATTGTTTGGAGCACTTTATGGGCCGTCGGAGTCATTGGTACATATGTATACAAAAACGATGATGGTCAGAATGTTACTGTCAATGGTGAACGGTATAGGAACATGATTTGACATTTTTTCGTTCCTCAATTACGTGGCATGAGTCTTGCTGATATGCAGTTCCAACAGTACGGAGCCACATGCCACACAGGGGGCGCTACAATTGATTTACTCAAAGAAACTTTTGATTAAAGAATAATTTCATGTAATGGCTCAACTAATTTGCCACCAATATCGTGTGATTTAACCCCATTGGATTATTTTCTTTCGGGTTATTTTAGGTCACTTGTCACGAAGATAAACCACAAACAATTGAAAACCTGGAAATCAAGATTCGAAGAGTCATCGGCGAAATATGGCCGCAAATGCTGCGAAAATTTGGTGAAAATTGGTGTCCCAGTCTGGGACGTCAGACGGCTTCAAAAAGCTTTGGAAAGAGAATTGGATATACATCCAGATTATTATGATTCAAACTTGTGTCACTCTATAAAAAACACCCATTAGTTTAAAATTTTCGACAAAATACTACATTTTTTATTATTATTATTTTTTTGGCCCATCACTCAGAGGACGATCCCTACTCATGCACTATATTGTGCCGGTTTGGGAAAATTTTGTTATGGGAAGGACGAAAGAGGAAGTAGTGCTTGTGGACATTTGATTTAAACTTATTAAAGGTAGAAGTAAACAGCATGCGTTGCGGCGTTAACGGCGTTTACAATGTACTATGTAAGTCAACTGTTTGACTGTTAACGCATCTAAAAGTTGAAATTTTTTCAACTTCTATACGTTCGATTATTTTCCATTCTTGCCAGTAACTTGCTCTTTGAAATTTCACTATTTTAACTTTTTTTTACAGACGGGCGCAACACACAATTGGCTCAACGCATGTTATGTACTTCTATCTTAATACAGTAATGTATGGGAAAAACTTTCTCGGGAAGACTGTTCCACAAGCGAACGTTGCTGCTAAAGACCGAAATCTCTCGATATTGCATAGTGCGCTTCACTAGACAATCAACTACAAAAGAATGTGCTCTGAGGGAGTTACAAGTAGTCCGTATTTTAATAATTTAAATGACAATATTTTCGTTTTAATAACGTGAAAGTGGTCAAGTTTAAAAGACTGTATTTGCATTTCAATAACTATTTCCACCTGATTGACTACTCATTATATTATGCGATAATAAGAAAAGGCTTAATTGAATTCTTGAATAATTTATGTTGAATAGTTATTTATTACAAAAGTATTAATTCTATAAAATAACCTATAATTAGGTATTATTTCATAGATTGAATAATAAAAAAATAAATTACACTGTAATATCTTCTGTATGCATGTTATTTATTATTTGATTATAAAAATAAATTTAAAATTTGTATAAAAAGTATTTTCATACATATATCTTTCAAACATGTTGCAACTCTTCAATTTCGCAAAAACTTTAATTTGCCATTCCCAAACACTAATGTAACGTTCGCGTACCATACCGTATTTTGTGCTTATGATTAAAGAAAAGGATATTAAAAGTCAAAGTTATCCTTTATCAGATAAGACAAATATTATTTTATAAATTATTTTGTTACTTTTTTCTGTCTTTATACCAGTATGTAATTTTCTTTAATATTTTCTGATCTTAATTGCGTACCATGTTTACCTTTAATATTAATTGTTTGTCAGGCTTTATTTATAACCATAATTCAATATTTTTTTTATTATAAATCCCAAAACACAGGATTTTTCTTTCGACAAAAACACACTTTGTGTTAAACATTAAAACATTTAACACACACGCCATTAAAGTAAATTGGAGAATATTTGTATTTGAATAGGCTTGAGAATGTATATACATTTTTACTGACTTTGATATCAATTTAAAGAGATTTTTGTTGTTTTTACATTTTGCTATATTATGTATGTATTTTTCTGTATATGTATATTAATATACTTATACTACATTAAAAAAAACCAATAAAAAACTTATTGTCAGTTTAAAACGACTATATGGCATGCTTTGCTATGCTTTATGTTTTTGCTTTCAAGACAAAAAGTATTGCGATATTAAAACATAGAACGATAGAATTGTGATGCTTTATTATCATTAACATTAAACATATTGTAGGTTTTAGTTAATTCTAATATACGAGTATTTCAGCATTTGTATAATATTCAAAAAAATATGAAAAAGAGAAAATAATGCTTTAACATAACCATACTAAATATGGTAAAAGAAAAGTTGAAAATTAAATAAAAAGTGTTTAAAGAAACGAAGAGGGAATAAAAAATAAAAAAAATTTTTTTAAACTTCGAAATGGACTTACAAATACGAGTATTACAAATTCTGTATTATTTCCAAAATAAGTAGCTTATGGGCAACATACAAAGGCAAAAAAGGAGAAAAATGCTTTTGAAAAGTGTCATTGTGCAGCTCATCAGCATGAGGATTAAGTTTAAGTTTATTTATGGCTGTGCACAGTTCGATTGCACCTTTTGATCGTTTGATGAACTTTTCAAAAACATTTCACTGCTCGCAATTGAAATGGAATAAAGGCCTTAAAATAAAGAATATTTTAAAGATATTAATAGTGGCTATTATGGTATTTTAATACTAAGATCCTAAAAATAAATTATAGCTAACCTTTAAGAAGAAGTGGTAGGTTTTAGTTATGCTGTTTTTAATATGAAATCCCACGAACTCATTTCAATATGATGTGGGATCATTCAAAAGTTATCTTATCTGTGTAATTGGAATTTTTTAAACATTTTTTTTTAGTAATAAAAAATTTTTTAAGTAATGGGTGTTTTTTATAGAGTAACACAAGTTTAAATCATAATAAAGCAATAAAATATATATATTTATAAAATCAATATAACAGGCTTTGTTGAGAAGAAAACTTTATGAAAGTAATGTTTAAATATAATTTCTGCCATGTGGCCGCCACGGCTGGCTGCGTAGAAAACAAATTTTCGCAGCATTTGCGGCCGTATTTCGCTGAAAACTCTTCGAATGCTTATTTTCAGGTATTCAATTGTTTGTGGTTTATCGACGTAGACAAGTGACTTAACATAACCATACATACATACATAACTGGCCTTTACAACCCTGTGTCAGGATTACGGCCTAGCTTCTCGCAGTACTCATGTTGTGTGTGTAAATTTTTATCCATGAGTACCGGGACCTACAGTTTAATGTCCACTCCGAACGACAGACTTGAGAAGCTTGTTCATGGCAATTAGTTACTCTCAGAGCTTTTGCCAGAAGACTGCTGAGAGATAGTCGCCGAAAGAAATATTTTTTCCATATTTCTTTTTTTGAAGATGTCGGAGCCTGGAGTCGAACCCAGGGGCCATGTCTTAGTAAGCCAACACACTAACCACTAGACCACGGCGACTACATAACATAACCGCAAAGAAAATAAGCCAATGGGGATAAATCACACGATCTTGGTGGTGTTGCGTGAAATTATTCTTTAATCAAAAGTTTCTTCGAGTAAATCAATTGTAGCACCCACTGTGTACTGTGTGGCATTGTGGTCTGTTCTGTTGGAACCATATATCAGCAAGATTTATGCCACGTAATTGAGGTACGAAAAATGTCGAATCATGTTCCTATACCATTCACCATTGACAGTAACATTCTGACCACCATCGTTTTTGAATACATATGGACTAATAACTCCGCCGGGACATAAAACGAACCAAACAGTAATTTTCTGTGGATGTAATGGTGTTTCGGCAAAAAGCTTGTGGATTTTCGTCACTCCATTCAATCAGGGCTTCAACGGATAAATAAAATTGTGAATAGAAATTCAAAATCGACAGCAATAGAATAGAATTTTGTTTAAAAATTTCAACAATTTGCACGCATTTCTCTGGTGTAAGTCGATTCGTATTGAAATGTCAAAGCAAACTTAATAAAAAGCAACTATCAGCTGTTAAGTAGGTGGTCCAATAAAGCAGTGTTGCCAACTCAAAGTTGTGACACTATACAAAACACCTTTTATAAACCTATATATAGACTTTTATATGAATGTAAATTAAAAGAATTATAACTTTAATTTGCCATTTGTTCGTTATTATATATAAAAATCTATTTTATACCATAAAAGGCTGATAAAAAATATCTGTAACAATATTGCTTTATTTCTAATATATTTTGATAATTTTATTATGCGGTCACCATAGACTAGTATGTAGCTTCTGGTTCAAACCCCAGCTCTGATATCTTGAAAGTAAAATATATGGAAAAATATTTCTTTCGGCGACCATTCAAACAAACAAACTATATTCTGATCCACTATCAGAAGTAATGTAGGGTATAAAAATGTCATATACTATCTATATGTATAATCTTAGACATATGCGTGGGCATTACAGCCTTTCGTTAGGTATGTACTTATATACATATATCTATAGTTATATATATACAAATATATAAATTTGTGTGTGTTTGTATATATAGTTTTTTATTTTTTTGGATAATAAACCAACATTTTAGCACATTATTTATGACATTGTTTTCTGGTATTGTCGTTGTTGTTTCTTAATTTTATCTTTCATGAACAAGTACATCTGCCTGGTGTTTGGCCCAAAAATTGTTTGGCTTAAAACAAAGAGGAAGAAAGAAAATATTGTTATAAAAACTATGTTGTTCTACTAGTATTGTTATGTTCAGAAAAATACATCCATGAACGAATTTATATTTTTATTGAAGGTTTTTTAGCAAATTTGTAGCATACGTTAATAAACCATTCATAGTTATTGGTAATAAATAAATAAAAAATATGTATATTTAAACAGGCTTCTTTCTTTAGATAGCTTAAAATTTTTTTAAAAGTTTAAATTTTAGAAGAATTATTGAGGACTTTTGAAAAAATAATTTAAGTCGAGTAATTGGCCACTACAACGCTGTTTCAGGGTTATGGTCTAGCTTCTCGCAGCACCCATATTGTGTGCGTCAATTTTAATCCATTAATACCGGGACCTACAGTTTAACTTCGATTCCAAACCATAGACTTGAGAAGCTTGTTCATGGCAATCTGTTACTGTTAGAGCTTTTGCCAGAACACTGCTAATAGGTCGTCACTGGGAGAAATATTTTTCTATATATCAATTTCGTCCACTTTTTATTGCTATTTGAACCAAATTTAATAACTTTTACTAATGCCGTTCTCAATATGTACAAAAATTATGCCCACTTGTTTAATCCGCAAATTTTTTAACTAATAATTTGTGTTATCCAAGAAATGTTTGTTTCTCTAACTCGCAACAAAATTAAAAAACAAAATGTGTTTTTAGTTTTAGCTGTTCTGTAATATTTTTGAGAATTCAAATTGACATGTTAGTTTAACGATTGTATATTATTTTTGAGTTTTAAAAGCATTTTCCTTAAGCAATTCTTGGATTGTTGTGTTTTAAATATTTTTTTAAAGCACTTTACTTTCCTTTTGTTAGAGTATTTAAATTGATTTCTGATTAAAAGATTTCTATAGTAATAAAACTGTAATACGCTGCAAAGTATTGATTTATTTGTTTAGTAATTCAATATGCATGTAAAGGTTTAAAAACTGCACATGTGCATACTTATATATTTAGTTTTTTTCATTTTGCAGAAGTGTAGGAACAGAAGTCCTTAACATTTTTTTATTGGAGGTCTTGTTGAACAGCCTTTAAGCTATTTCATTAACAATTTAACAAAACAAAAAAAAAAAAAAAACAATTTCTAACAAAAAGATTTACTAATAAAGTTGCTTCTGTATACATGCAATTGCTCACAATGTTCCAACAATTTGTTGTTCAAATTGTAATTATTTCTATAGCAAATTTGCATTAAAATTCGTGTTGAAATTGTTGATTTAAAAATAAAATTGTAAATGGCATGCATATAAAATTACTGTTAAACATTTTTGTTTACACTACAGCGTATAGGTAATTTTTATTGTTTTATAAATTACTCATACGCCCAGAGGTACATTATATGAGTTCAAATATATAGGGTCTTCCAACACAGACTTCTGAATTTAGACAGTAGACAACGGCCATCTTGTTGAAGCTACATTTTTCAAATTAGTTTTCATTTTTCAGTACGTTTAGCCAAATCACTTTGGATGGATAAAGCAATTAAAAAAATGAGCCAATAATTAACCTTTTTCTTTGTCAACATGAGTTTACTCTTTAGGCAACACATCATGTGAACAAAGTAAATTGACGAATTTGGGACCATACCAAACCACATGAGAATCAAGAGCGTCTAAAGCATTCCGTAAAAGTTACTGTTTGATGTAAAATTTAGACTTTTAGGACGAAGTTGGCCATGACAGTTAACGATTTGATTTATGTGCCAGAGCAAGGAAAATTGGACATTTTGGATGTGCTCCTCCCGGGGAAGCCATTTTTTTCCGGGAGTAAGGAAAATGCATTTTACTCATTCACTAAGCGCCGTCGCGCAGTAGTATGTCGGACTCTGTCCTTTTGACTCTACCGACTAAAAACCATATTCGTATCCCACGGGAGTTTTGTCCACCTCGGAACCGCTTTGGCAATACTTCGAGGTGGCTACTCATATTGCATTCACATCCATTCATCAGAATTCGCCCGTGTCCGGGGGCCCGATCACCTTCGCCACTGCGTCTAAATCCATTTTCTTCCCGCGGAACATGTGCTTCACGTAATTATCCACCGCATTCCAACTTACTTCGCTATGTATTATTTTCCGCACGATATTTTCGGCAGACATAAAGCCCGTTAATGGTCTCCAGATCCCTACGGCTCTCGGCCCAGAAAACGCAGCTGAAAAAACTATCTTCGGCGTCGTCCAAAACTTCCGTCTTTTCATAAATACAGAAAGGTGAATCGCATCTCCCCATGTGGTACAGATACCTCCGGAAATAGCCATGATCCGATAGCACCTGGGTTAAATAATAATTCACTTCATCATTTTTCCTGTATATCCACATTCGTATGTCGCTGATAAGTCTAAATGTCCACCTGCCAGATGACAATTACAAAAACTGCAATGATGATGGGAAAAGGAGAATATGATAAAAACTGTTACGTGACTTTACTTCGACTAAGTCATACAAGTGTATGTACATACATATGGAGGAAAATAATTTCAGTATGTGATTTCTTGAAAAGTGTGAGTTAAATAGTTGATGTTTAGTCTCGAATATGCACAGGACACAAAGAACTCTGATGAGACTACCGCAGCTGGAGTCGAAAACAATTGTTCAGTTTGGCTAGTGTACTATTCCTTCACAGACATAATTTTTTCTTTAATTAACAAAAAAATTCATTATAGTTAACATAATGTCCACCTGCCATATTTCTCATTTCTACACCATGTTTGCCACTTTTGCAAAATCTCGTATCATTTTGTACCTTAGATCGGGGAAGCCATGGCGGTCATATAAATTATGATAACTTGCACACACTCACTTTGTTTTATTAAAATTTAAAGATAGGAAACTCTTAATGAAAGACCTGATAAAAACCCGAACTCACGAACACAATTTAAAAGCAAAAATGTTAAAATGCTGTGCTTGTGTTAAGTTTTACACAACAAAATGAATTATTTAAATCCGAAGTTCGTGTTTTACAGAGTTAAAAGGCTGTTAATTGAATTGCAAATTAGTGTAAATGGCTCTTGAAAAAAGAAGAGAAAGTTTGAAATTATAAACTCATATTTAACATGCAATTTTTTAATAATTATTTCATTGCCTTACGAGCAAAACCTTAATATGTAATTAAAAAAAGGAAAGAAAAATAGTAACACGATTAAATTTTTTAAAAATTAGAAATTTGAAATATATAAGAAATAAATGCATTTATTACTCTTAAGTGTCAAATAGAAAAAAGTCAGCAACTTTTGCTTTCAATTTTTTAATTAAATTTTGTTACAACAATTCGGTTGTAATTAAACGATTTTTTCATAGAAATAAAATACAAGAATAGGCGAAAAATATGAACTTCTTGTAAAGACGTTCACAATAATAAGTTTACTATAGATATCTAAACTGATGTCTTGTTTGCCTTGGCAGCTGATTCTCTCTGTTACTATAACCGACATAAAGGTTGTTTTACTGTTCATTAAAGCAGTGTTTTTTTTTTGTGCCAGCACGGCAGCATTTAAAGTCTTTTCGAGTGTGACAAGGAGATGGTTAAATAGAATTAACCACCGAGTGAGATGAAGAAAATGTTGTTCTAAAAGTCAAGCCTGTTAGTGGGATCAAGCACTCAATCAAATTATTTACGGCATTATCAATGGTTATTTCGCTTTACTTATTGAGTGGGGTGTACTTTAGTAGTCGCCGTGGTCTAGTGTTGGCTTACTAAGACGATAGTGCCGGGTTCAAATCTCAGCACCGACATCTTGAAAAAAGAAATATGAAAAAAATATTTCTTTCGGCGACTACCTCTCAGCAGTCTTCTGGCAAAAGCTCTGAGAGTAATTAATTGCCATGAAAGAGCTTCTCAAGTCTGTCGTTCGGAGTCGACATTAAACTGTAGGTCCCGGTACTCATGGATAGAAATTTACACACACAACATGAGTGCTGCGAGAAGCTAGGCCGTAATCCTGACACAGGGTTGTAAAGGCCAGTTATGTATGTATGTATGTATGTACTTTAGATGGATGAAGGCTAATATACGACATCAAAGCAAACCTTTTAGGAGATATATTTAATACTCTGGTGAAATTATTTTATTTAAGTTATAACTTTTTGTCTTTGTGTATCTAAATTTTTGAATTTTATTCTAAACAATAATTATTTCTTAGAATTATTACTAACCTGCCTATAGCTTAAAAGTTTAGAAAGGGAATTGAGCATTCGTGTAAGTCTTTTCTCTACCAATTTATATTTCTTTTATTCGGCAAGGGATAATATTTTTTCTCTAATCCAATATGTAATATTTAAAAAAAATCTATATAAATTTATGTGCTGGATAAAATCGTTTTTCATTAATTTTGTTTTCAAATTAATGTACAGTTGTCTGCGAAAAATAAAAAAAAATTAAAATGATGTCGCACGTTTAAGTCTTTTAATTGCAAAAAATTAAAGCCATTGCCTTTAGTTGTAATGTGTTTCCATCATTTGGTTTGTTGAGAAGTAGAACAGATGTACGAGTATGTATATTTTTTTTAGTTTGTCTGTTTGGTTTTCCTTATAACCACGTTACGTAATTATAAAGTCTACTTTACTAAACGATTTTTTACTATTTTTTTATTTTTTTTTTTATTTTTATTTTTTTTTAATTATTTTTTTTTTTTTTTGGTGACAACGCCAAAAAGGCAAAGTGGAAAACTGCCATGGGTCATAAAACAAATGAAGTGGTTTGGGTACTTTAATTTTAGTTTTAATGGAAAATGACAAATTTTTTTTTAAGGTATTACACTAAAGGTGGAAATACATAACACACGTTTGCAGCTAAACGCGTTTAAAACTTTAAGACTTTTAACGCTTTTAAAATGGCAAGTTACATATCGTCATATTAAATGCTAACGGACGTTACTACACAAAATTTCGAAATTGAGTTTCTTTTATTAATTAATTATCAAAATACATGTTCGTGCAAAATTTTAGATTCCTACGATCAAAAATGGTGATTTTATTAACGAAATTCAAACGGACGTAACTACAAGAAGACATAACTGCATACATATTTATATGAAAACCTTACATATAAACTCATTTGTTGTATATAGGGATGCTAATCCTTATATCTCGATCCAGAAAATTATGATTTTCAGGATTTACAAAATTATTGATTTTAAGGTTTTTTGCTTCTCATGTAAAAAAACAAAAAGTCTAGTTACGTCCGTTTGCATTGAATATGACGATATAACACTTTAGAAACGACGTTTTAATATGTATGCATATATTTACATATGTATATATACTATTTTTATTATTATTTAAGTTTAAATGTATTTTTTCGTAAAAATTTTATATTTTTTTAAACAAAATGTTTTTCTTACAAGCAAGTCATAAAGCCACAAGTAATTGTTTCATATTTTTATACAATTTTTTTTGTCTACAAAAAAACGAACAAACGTTTTTTATATCTATAGTGATTTTATATTTTTTAAGTCATCCAGCTGTCAACGCTTGTAAAAGTTGAAAGTTAGCCAACTCTTTCGCGTTAGTAGTGTAACTTTCTTTATGAAAATACATTATTTTAACTTTTTTGACATAAGCATGTAACGCATGACGCTCAAAACGCATGTTATGTACTTCCACCTTAAAAGAGGATATCGTACGAGTACCTATGCCGTCATTCCCAACTTTTTCTTTACTTTTCAAATTTATTAAATAAGTAATTTTAATTCGAATATTATTATCATATTCCATAGTATATTCATACAATATTTATTTCACATTAATAGGAAACACAGATGTCGGATAAACTGGTTTTAAAGTCGTAAAAATTTTAGTAAAAAATCGTCAGAAAAAAAAAACAAAAAAAATTAATGCCCGTATTCATAAAAACTATTTTAGGTTTATTGAGGACTTATTTGACAAATTTCTATGCAATAGTTGTCAAATAAACCCTCAATAAACCAAAAATAGTTTTTATGAATACGGGCATAAAAATATAATTTTTTTAAATAAAATTTTTATTTTTATTACAGTAAAAAAATCGTCTTCATAGATATTTTTTAATAACACGCTAATACACAGTGAAAATGTACTTTAGATTGAATGTACTTATATAAGAATGGAAATCAGAACTCGGTAGAGGAAATTAGAACTTATTTAGAAGCAACCACAAAATTTTGCATAGAAAACTGGCCCGGTTCAAACTAGATTGATTGTGCTGGCACAAAATGACAGCTTACAGGCAAGAGAAGCAGAGAAGATAATGGTTTTTGGTTGACGTAAAGCATAGTTAACCAAAACTCTTAATTTTTTTTTATTTTGTAGCACAATTGTGTACAGAAAATTAAGATTTGGATTATATTGGCGTAAATTTTTAAACACCTTTAATTTCACATTAGCAGCACAAAAGTAATATGTGTCTTTCATCAATTGTCGTAGCGGTGACATCAGGGTGTTGACATGTTTGTTTTTTATATACTAAATGGGATATAATTTTCATTTAGTTTATAATTTTTCAAACATAAAGGCTGTATCAGTTAAAACATTGTTGCTTTACGCGACGTTTAAAACTTTAACAACAAAGCGTAAAGCAAAACGTGTATGACACAATGAAAACTTTAAAAATAGCGTTGCTTGTTTAGTTTTTTTAATTTTCTCAATAACTCGCAATATATATTTACTTTTCTAGTTTTAAAATAAAACTTTAACACAAAACCAAAAATAAAACTCTTAAAACTTTAAATTTTCAAAACTATTTAAAAAAAATTTACAGCAGATTGTCAAAGCGCCCAAAAAGATGAAAGTTGGCCAACTTTCCACTTTACGTTACATTAAAAGTACTTTATATAACAAGTGTCATATAAACATGTACATTTTGTCTTAAATGTCAAAGCGACATCGCTTTTAGCTCTTGTGCTTTCTTTGTTATTCCGTTACATTCGTATAATTTGCTTTTTTTTTCTTTTTATTTTCTACGCTCATTTGAGTTAGTGTATTTGTAGTGCTCAAAACAAAAACAATATACAAAACTTAATGGGACAATCGCTCTCACTGTTTTTGTTTTGCTTTTGTTTTACTCATTGTAAAGAACAAAACAAAATGAGATCAAACGTTTCGTTTTGTTTATTTTTCTACTCTGCTCACAATGCACAGCATGAGAATGGACTTAAACCCCTTGGTATTGACCTTAGTAATGTAAAATATACTTGCGAGCTCCTTAGTGGAATTTGTATCCTAAAAGTAAAAAAAAAATTAAGATTTTTTATGTGTAAAAATTTCTTAGATTTGTACTCCTTGTTTAGAAAAAAAATGCATGTCTTCTTTCTTTTTTCAAAATAATTAAATGAGGGTATCAACCCCACTTTTTTAAAACCATCATAATGACATACATAGCCGCTTGCATTTGCTCATGTAATGCTATAAAGTCAAGCCAAAATCATTTTCACAAAAACATTTGTACTGTTTTTTTTTTAATTACATTCTCTAGTATTTATTTTAATTAAAGTCAATGCAATTGCACTTTGCTATTGTACAAAATAAGTAAATAATTGCATTTCAAATGATTTAACTACAATAGCAAAATATCAGTTGTAATGTCAGTAAAGCATGGCATGCTGTTGCAGTGCTAAATAGGCCATATAATGAACTAAAAATGCAAGAAATTTTTAATTAAAATAATTAAATTTTATTTCGTTTTTTTCTCACTTTTTTAAACTTTCCATTTGGTTTAATTTTTTTTACAGAATTAATTGCATATGTACGCATGTGGTTTATTAATGAGATTAACGAGCATACTTTAAGGCGGCTTAAACACATTTAAATTGATGTGTTTATTTTTAAATGTTATTTTTTTGCTTTATATTTTTGGAATATTTTTATTTTAAAACAAATAATACGTAAATACTTTGTTGTTTTGTGTATCATATTTAATATTTATTCAACTAGAAAATAAATTTAAATTTGCCAACTTCCTCCACCTACCAAAAGGTAACCCCATTTAAATGCCGACACATTAAGAAGAGCCTTAAAAATATTTAATATTTCATTTATGTTGATTATAATCCTTTTAAAGCTTAAATATGATAAATATTACCATAAACGCATTGCGACACAAATTAATTGCCAACAATTTTGGTTGTTGTTGTTGCTGTTGCGATATATATGTATATACTTGTTGTTTGAAATTTGCTGGTTTTCTGCTTTAATTGAAGCTTTACTATAGTTAACGGCATCATAGAAAATAAGAATATACGGCTTTTTTGTTCGTTGTTTATGTTGGTAACATTTAAAAATATTAAATTAAAAATAAAATTCTCATCTAAAACCAGCTTTATTTATGTAATCTCTGCAAAACAATATTTCACTGAATATTTCATACCGAGCGTTTAGTCAAAATAGAGAGAGAGAGAGCAATTTTGAAAAGAAACATTTGTTTGCTTTGAGGCTAGAATCAAACAATCTTGCCCTTACGAACATATCATTTTATTATCAAAGCTCATTAAATTAGCTTAAAGCTTTAAAAGTACTATTGTATATACTGTATTAAGAGCAGTGTTTGTTCAACATGAGTGCTGCTAGAAGCTAGGCCGTAACTCTGAATCAGGGTGGTAATGGCCAGTTACGTATGTAAAGTTCTGTTTAGCACAAAGTCAATTATTTGTTATCTGCAATTAAAATCACAATCCTCAAATGAACGTTTGCCGATATTCAAGAGTTATCCGAAACAGTTTTGTTACACTTAGCAAAACAACTGAAACCAAATAGTAATAATAGCTATGTTTTCTTCTAAATGAAAGTACACCACAGAAGCTTCTTCCCAATTTTTTAATTCAATTTAAAGCATGCCAATTAGAAATTTTGTTACCCAAAGAATTTAATATAAAATAAGTCAATATTTATTCAGTTTCGACCGACAATTTTTGTTTGTGTTGTTTGTGTTTTATTGCTAATAAAAAAGGAAATAAAAGAAAACTCTTGCATTTATCAACATACATTTGCTCTCTAATATCCTTTTGGCATAACGTTTCATTTATTTAATATTTGATTGACGACAGTGGAGTCTTACTAATACGATCGTGAGGCCAGTGCTGATTGCAAAATTAGTAACTTTTTTTTAATTCATTTATTTTCTACGGTTTGATGACTGTGATACCTTATGTATGGAAGTGTGTAATTTTAGAGTTTTGCTGGCTAACGATGGAATTAAAGAACAATCTGACTAATTGTTTTATACATTTTTGTGAACATTTTGGAACTTTATTAATCTAGAGCAGGGGTGAGCAACCTTTTTAATCAACGGGCCACTTTAAATTTTGAAATTTTTTGGCGGGCCGCACATAAATACTAATAATTTACAGAACTCTATTTATAATAAAAATTAGAATAAAAAAATATAAAATTTAAGAAAGAGTAAAAATTTCATATATAAATTTTAATGCCAAAAAAAAAGTATTTGCTTGAAATTTTTAATGAGAAATTTGGCACTGTTTTTTCGATACAACCTGATCAATATCAGCCGGAATTGATGAGGTAGCTACACATACACAAGTTTCTAATCGTGCATTACTCAGTCTTGATCGGTGGTAATTGGTCGGTGGTCGGATTTATAAACATTATCGATGTTTACTGAGAGAAATATGTAAATTTTTTACATCAGTATTATTCTGCATGTCCATCACTTCCCTTTGAAAGTCTTCGGGAACTGTATCCACATCGATAATTAATGGTTAGGAAAACATTTTCATGGAAACTGCTGTCTTCTCAGTTTCTTCGTAATTGAAATTCGTTGATTAATGTGTCTATATATTATGTGTATTTTTGAGAACCAGCAACATTTGTTTGGCGGGCCGCATAAATATGTTGAAAGAGTATAAGTTCTTTTTAATAAATTATATTATTTCGGCCTTGTCGGAAAAATTTAGAATCTAATTGGGTACACATTTTAAAATCGTTATTCAAATTCACAAAGGATTGGTAACAAAACCTTTTTAATTTTTAGGATGATAAACTGTATTCTATATATTATAACGATATTCTACTGTAACTATATTTTACAGTTTCTAACCCAACAACTGTAGTTAAGATTTTGTTTAAAGTATGGTTTTTTAATTTCCTCTTTACATGTATTTAACAGTTTTTAGACACATACATACTCACTCATACATATGCTTACTTATAAGCATTTACACTTGTATTGTATATACCAAAAACACACTCCTTTATATATATACATAGTAACTTTAACAGTTTTATACGTTTCCTTTAATAATTTTTCTTCTTCAATGACAAGAGAGTTAAATGTAGTGTGTAACTAGTTTACCATACACATACATCTATGCACGCATGCACATGGATATTAACATCAATCTGCAAAAGAACGTTTTTAGGAAACGTGATAAAGGGTTTGTTTTTTAGTTGCACGAGAACTAAAGATATCGATAACTATGTATATGACTTGACATTTGTACTCGTTTTACGCCAAAAGTACGTTTCCGTAACAGTAACAGTACGTTACCAAATCGGTAATCCAAAGTTCGAGAAGTTCTTAATACTAGCCATAAAGAAGTTGCATCAGTATCGCCCAATCAATCTCTAATGTTTTTGTTAGAAAACGGAAAAGCAAATGGCAGCGGCAACACCAACGATGGCAACACAGCTAGAAGAGTATTTTTTACACAGACCTTTAGCATCTATTACTGGTATAAATATTAATTTTTTTAAATATTTACATATACATAATCTTAATTGATCTCTCCTCAAATTTTTTGTCAGTAGAAGTCCGTATACAAAATCTGATAAAGCTAGCTTTTTGGTAAGTATGTTGGCCGACAATTTGGGTTTTGGGTGTAGTGAAAAGGGGGTGTGGACCGCAAATTTTTTTTCTCAAGTTGCTTTTTTATCAGCAGAAGTCCTCATAACCAATTTTTTGGAGCTAGCTTGCCAGGAAGTACTATTTGCCATTATTTTGAAAAACGGGGTCGTGGCTCACCAATTTTTTTCAAGTTACACTTTTTGTCATTAGAAAGTATTTTGTGCCGCTAAAATCGCGATTCGGCAATAGTGGACGGACGTTACACTTTTGCGAATTGGGCCTAACTGCACGAAAATGAGTATTTTTGTCGAAGAATTGTTTTATTGAAGACAAAACGTTTCAAAGTAATTACATCCATTTGACTGTTTGATGCGATTTATATACATGCTTAGGGCATCATCAGTCTTTATTTCTTTTGAAATGGACAAGAACCTGCAGTACGGTGAACCTGGCGACCGCTATGCTAACTGAATTTTTGATGCCAAACCCAACCACAATTGATTTCAAGCAGACTGCTGACAAATTTCCTTCAAGAAGTAGTGGTGATCGATTGGGCCCCACATTCGTTTGATTTAATAACACTAACAGAAACCTAAATAAGAAAAAATTAAAGTCAACTTGCTAATTTTAAAAGAGTGTGAGCATTTTATTATGATTTACATGCATAAACGTTATCTGCATACATACACACATAATTGGCCATTACAACCCTGTGTCAGGGTTACGGCCTAGCTTCTCGCAGCACTCATGTTGTGTGTGTTAATTTTTATCCATGAGTAATGGGATCTACAGTTTAAAGTCGACTCCGAATGATAGATTTGAAAAGCCTTTTCATGGCAATCAATTACTTCTAGAGCTTTTGCCAGAAGACTGCTGAAAGGTAGGCGCCGAAAAAAATAATTTTTTCATATTTCTTTTTTCAAAATGTCAGAGGTGAGAATTGAACCCGGCGCTATCGTCTTAGTAAGCTAACACACTAACCACTAGACCACGGCGACTACATGTTATCTATCACATTATAATAAAAGAAATGTAATGTAATGTAATTTCAACAATATTTCTGCTTTTTATTATCATTTTATGTTCTTAATCTTTAAAAAAAGCACCCTTTAACTCATATGAGAGTGTATAGGTTAAAGAAATAGTGACAGAAAGCTAGAGAGAGAGAGAGAGAGAGAGTGAAAGAAACAGAAGTACAGACTTAAAGTTGTTATTTATCAGCCTGCCTTGTGCATCATTCTGAAAAACAAGTATTTATGCAAAAAACCTCAAACTTTTGGTAACTGTGCATGCATAAAATGATGTTGATACAGCTTGAATGCATGCATATTGTACTCGTATGTTTATACCCACGTACTTACTCGTCTATAGGTATATGCAGTCAACTGCTATTGTTGCCTTTGATGTTGCTATTGAGAAATATTTGTTGTGCTTTCCAGTTGTTAAATTGTCGAGGATGTCGTAAGACTTTATGCTCTTTTTGTCTTTTCGTTGTTTTTTCTCCATTTCTTTTTTAATCTTTTGAAGTGTGTGCACGACTCTTGTGTTTATTGTTAATAATTCATATTTTTCACTTGAATTTTTTTCATTTATTTGTTTATTTATTTTATTTATTTATTTCGTAAAATATGTGCAGCAAATGTTGTGTAAAACGTCTGCTTATGAATACTCGTATTTGTTGTCGAAAACAATAAATTGAAAAAAAGTGCTTGCAATCCATTGATATTTATTTGATGGTTCGAGTATATTAAGCAAATGAAGGTGAATGATTTTCACAGTTTATCCTCTTTGACTTATAAATTGCTTTTGGTATGAAACATATAAATATGCAGAATAGTTTAAAGTGATAAATTGCTCTTTTAATAATGAAAAAGTTATGATCTTTCCTTATACATATACTCGTAGTGTGTACTATATGCCCTTTGTCTTTATTTTAACACAAATAATTTACTCTGGAAAATTTTATGAGTGAATATAAAATAAAATTGTTGCTGTAGTCTCCTCCAAGCCAATTTATTTACCCTATTTAGACTTGAACATGACATTGTAACACAATTTATTGGGCCATTAGATAATTAAAACTTATTTAATTTTTTTATATGGCAAAAGTTTACATTATTCGTTTGAACAATGTCCCCCTCCCACATAATGGCCAAAGTTTTTGAAAATTTAAAAGCAAATTTTTTTTATTCTCCTTATTTTTTTGTTTCTCCCTCAGTGATCAACAATAAATTGTCATTTAAGTATTAGAATTGAAGTGAAAATTTTAGAAATTTTATACGTGTTTTTTAATTTTTCAAATCAAACGTCACGTTTTAATACTTCTGTTCTCCATTTAGAATTTTTATGTAATGCAAAATAAAAAAAAAAAATAAAAAAAATTGGCACAATTTTGGTGTTGCATTTAAATTTTCCTTTTTTTTTCTTCTCTAGGTAAGATGTGGGGTTTGCAAATAATTTATTATCTAGGGAGTTTTTTTACATTGCTGTTACATTTTAACTTTGGACCACAGAATTTTACGTGGAGTGTCAACGTGACATGACTTTCATTTTCTTCTCTACTGGATTTCTGTTTTTTTTTTGTTTTTTTTTTTCTTCATTCTTTCTGAAGCTGTGGGAAACTTTTTAATAAAGTGTTTTAAATATTTCTCTAAAGGTGTTTTGCATAAGATTTAAAAGATTTGAGGGTTATATTTAATGTGGGCAGGCAAAAGAAAAAAAATTGCGTTTGTATTATTATTTATCTGTAGTAATAAGAACAGTAATAGAAAATTAAACATTAAAGCATATTATAAATTTTTAATTAAATTTAATTACTTATTGATTGAAAACTTATTTAGCACAATTTATCGTATATTAAGTGATTATTAATTTGATTTTTTACAGAGAGTATTTATTCATTTGTTTTTAAAACTTAAAATCTAATTAATTAGTTTCTATCTTGATAATATAAGACATTGTATTTTAGCATAAAAATAACTAAAAATACAAGAAATTCTAATAAAATTAAAAAAAAAACAAAATGTTAGAAAAACCTTCAATATCTAGAATTTTCATCAACACTTTAATTGTTTACAGAATTAATCTGCCTGCTTCCTCTGGTAGTCGCCGTGGTCTAGTGGTTAGTGTGTTGACTTACTAACACATGAGCCCAGGGTTCAAATCCCAGCTCTGATATCTTTTTTCGGCGACTCCCTCTTAGCAGTATTCTGGCAAAAGCTCTGGAGAGTAACTGATTGCCATGAACAAGCTACTGAAGTCTGTCGTTCGGAGTCGACTTTAAACTGTCGGTCCCGTTACTAATGGATAAAAAAAAATTAACACACACAGCATGGGTGCTGTGAGAGGCTAGGCCGTAACCTTGATACAGGGTTGTAATGGCCAATTATGTATGTATATTTCCTCGGATTTACTTCTAATTGGATCATACTCAGAATCATTGCATTTATTTAAAAATCTATTTAATGAATTTCTTCTATTTCTATACTATAAAATGTTGTGAATACTCCATATGGAGATCACGAGTTCAGTGTGAGCCTGGTAGTCTGTAAGTCATTTTAAGAGATTTGTAATACTTGAATCTTTCTTATATATATATTTTTTTTTAGCTTTACTCCAAACGCAGCATTCTGAGCCTGATGATTGCAAATAATTAGTTTATTTGCTTAGTTAAGACATTAGCGTTTGTTGAGCACAGGAATATCTAAAATATCGACATTGTATCAATGTATACACTCAGAAAAAAGTGGTAGAAAACTATCGAAATTGATACCATTTGATATTAAAATTGAGTTATCGATTTTTATTAATTTTTATTAACTTATGATATTTTTATACAATTGTTCACGATTTTACTACCGGTTCTTATTGATTTGTTAACTTATGGTATTTTGTGCCATTTGTTCTTATTTTAAGAACGCATTAAGCTTGATTTGATACCGAAAGTTAATGAATTATTGTTCACAATTTGTAATTTGATGCCCTTGGTTAATAATTTTAGAACGCCTTTTTTCCCTCTGTGTAAGGAAATGTAGGTTTTCTTTTAGTTTAACTATTATTTGAACTTGACACTATTACAATGGTATAACATTGTGGAAAGTGGAGAAGAAGGTATAAATTTAAGAAATTTGTTGAAGGGGAAACTAATAACTTCAGTTTTATTCATAACAAGTATTTATTTTTCTTGTCAGCTGTTAAAAATGAATAAAATGTTAGCATTCAAAATAAGATAAATATACAATAGCGCTTTTGTTGTTGAATGCTTGTCATAATACGAAATGAAAATTCATTTTATACACTCTCTCGCCTACAATCGAACGTTTAATTAATGTTACAACTTACGAAGAAATGGTTTCAATGTATTTATAAAATTCACCACTATCGAGAATAATTTTTCATTCAAAATAGTTTCTTATTTTCAACTTTCAATTACATGTGAATTGTTCCTTTTGTTAACTATTCAATGGAGAATGGTAGCCATAAAAGAAATGACATTCAATTTTCCGTATGATATGTAATCTTCTCATTCGAAATAAGTTCTTTGTTTCATACAAATTTTTAAACATAGTTTTTGCTTGGAAAGTTATTTATAATGCCATTGTTTATTATTTGTTAAAACCAAAAATAATCTACTGCTTAGCAAAATGAAAAACAAAAGAATCAGAGGCAGTGGTTTTGTTAAAATTTTAAAAGAGGTGTTGGTGTAGTTTAAGTGCAAAAAAAGGTAGTAATATTTACTAGGGTCTCTATAGTATCTCCCCCCGTTTCGTCCCTTAGGCGAACTTCAAAATATCCGCAGATGCAAACTTTGACAATTCCCCATCTGATATCTGATAATCACCAAATTACTTCTTCCTACTGTGCATCAACGCTACACAAATGCCTAGTATGTGCTCTGATGTCACGACCGCTTCGTCACAGGATCTGCACAAATATTTGGAAGCGATTCCTATTCTATTTAAATGACCATTGAGTCTGCAGTGCCAGATCAGAAGTCCCGTCAATATCCTTAGATTTTCCCTAGTGAATCTTACATCTTCTCCTATCATAGTTACCGAGGAAAAGTTTAGAAAGTCTAAGGCCGGTCTAGCCTAAGAAGAAAAATTGTCTTTCCCTGTCCTCCTTTTCTCTCACTATGTCCTTCCAAACTCCCCTTTCCATCCCATAAAAGGGTTCTGGCCCAACCAGTGGAATGGATGCTCCCTTTCTGGAAAGTTCATCTGCCAATTCATTTCCTTGAATACCCGCATGGCCCGGGACCCAGTGTGAGCTGCCCCTTTTATCCATGTCTAGCTGGTTCAGTTCCAAAAGACAGTCCCATACTACATACTGGTAGTGTAAGAATTAGGCAAAGAGGAAAAGAAAAACAAAAAGTAAAGTAAGACATTCATGCAGTTGAACCTCAATTATTCGGATCGAATGGGAGCAACCTCTTAAAAAAAAGAAACATTTTTTACACAGATAATACCACAATTAATAAAAGTATAATATAAACTAACTGTAGCCAGTTAATTATGATGATCAACTGTATATAATGTTTTATATTTAATTTTCTACTTTTTATTTTCTTTTTATTATTTTTGTTGTTGTATTTTTTGTATTTGTATTTTTAATTTTTTTTTATTTATTCGTTAAAGCAAGGTCGTATGCACATTTTCATATGCAGCTCTTATGCGCTATAGTACTCAATATAAGAAATTACATCCTAAAAGGTAATTTTTGTTTTATTTAAGCTGTTTTCCAACAACTTATATCCTTTAAAATAATGAATGTGACAACAGTCATTGTTAAAAAACAACAATGCTTTTATTAAAATTTTATTTATAACAGGAAATTTTCATAAAGATTATCAAAATACTTGTGTGCTGTGCTGTTATTAACAAAAAGTTTTTTACTTTTTAAACTTTAAATGGATGTTATCGTTTTGCGGTAACAAAATGTTAATTCTGCAAAAAAAAGAAAAGAACTTTAATATATAGAAATGCTTAAACATACGAGACTTGTTAATAAATATGGTCTATGGTCTATGATCTTCTCACAAAATTTTCTTGTTGGGTTTTGTGCTCACTGTGCTTAATCAACGATATGATTCATTTTCATCAATCTACTTAAAATATTTATACATAAATTTTAATTTTGTCAATTCGGTTTTTTCGTTAGTTGTCAAATTTTATTATTTTAGTTCTCTTAAAATAAAAAAAGATTTTAATTTTAATATATAATGAGCATCCGAGAATTCTGAGGCCATAACCTTGCCAGCCAATTATTGCTTCTTTGCAGGCTTGAATTCAGATAATTGTGTTCTATCCATTCTACTAATTTTCGGTTAATTGAACTCTATATTTTTGTTAAAATTTATGCACGATATGTTTAAAACACTTCTTTGATGTCGTAAATACTAAAACTATATTAAAAGATTGGCTGGTTGTATTTCGTGGTGATCCATAATCCAATTAGCACTTTCGCACTGTTTTGATGTCACATCCTCGCTTATCTTGTTAAGAGAAACTTAAGGCAACACGTAAATATATTCAGTTCCTGCGATTGATAAACTCCAAAAGTCGATCAATGTTCATACCAGCCAGCTTCTTAATATTATCAAAGAGCGGTTTACCTTTAGCTGGTACCCTCTCCCTCCATAGGCCAGGGCATTCACAGACGAAGTGGAATACTGTCTCCTTCTTTTCCGACTACTTACAGCTGCGGCAGTGCAAATTAAATAAAATGCCCATCCTGGCTGCTTGCTCTTCAACAGCCTATTTTGATAGATTTTCCTATTATTTCAAACTAATTTTTAGGTCTTTATTGATGTTTTCTTCACTAACAGCCTCCTTGGGGTGTCTACTGGGTATATCGTCTTTGAAGTTTACTTCTTTTCATTCTAACAAACAAGTTCTTAGTAGTGGCTTTTTCTGGTACAAAGACCAAATAATATTTGCCAAAGCAACAGTATTTTTTTTTCAACAACAGTTTTTATTTTATTCGTTTAAAAGTAATACTTCATTATCACTTAGTTTTTATCCATTTCATTACATTACGAAAATTTTCTTCGCTCTCAATGCTGTACTTCACGAACTAATTGTCTGAGAGCTATCAAATTTCTAAGCCGATCTTTTAAAGCTTGGTATGTACAGAAATTAATTCCATTATCACCTTATACATATATTGTAAGGACATCTATTAAGTATATTGTTTTGAAATAGTAAACAATTTTAAATGTTATCCTAACCAATGTAAGCTCTAAAACAAATTCATTCGGTTCATTTTACTCGTTTGATTAAGAACTCATTTCAAAAATCTAACTTAAGGCGGTTTAATGACGAAACAAAAATTATTAACTTCTGAAAAACATTCTATCTTCACTTACCTGGTATTAAACATCTGGCATTAAATAAAACCATAGTTAAACTTATTACTTTATTTAACAATTCTATCAATATTGGTATTTTCCTAAAGTATACAGACTTATAAAAAGTATGGAGACTGTATTATACAAAGTACTCAAGGCTTTAAAAAAAGTTTTGCCAAAAGTGTAGAATACAATTTAAGAGTGACCTTATTTTATTGGAACATATTTTGATATTTTTTTTATAAAAAAGAAAATGTTGTTTATCTTCATTTGTATCTCTTATCTTTTTTTAATTTGGCTTTGCCGTTTTTCTTTTGTGTCTTTGGTTTGACTGTGTTGGTTTGGTTAATGTTATAACGAACTTCATTAAGTGATAAAAGAATAAATAAAAAAAAAAAACAGCCGCATACAACAAAAACTTTAAGAATATAAAAAATGCGGATTTCATAGCAAACTACTTTTAAAAATGTACTTAAATTATAAATTTAATTTTTTGTTTATTTTTTAATTCCTCCAGATAAAAAATTTCCTTTCTTTTGCTCATTTTTTCCATAAATATGTGGTTTAATCACAACTTAAGGCACTGTATGAGACCGAAATGTTTTCAAATTGAATTGAAATTTTTGTCTCAAAGGCAATTTCATTAAATTGGTTGTTTTATCATAAATTGCAATAAAAAAAAATTAAATTTATATTTTGTGTAAAATCAATACCTTTGTGTTTTATTCAAAATGTAATAATAGATAAAAGTATATAAAACAATAAAAAAGCAAAATTGACTTTTAGTCTGTTCCATATTATCGAAAGTACGTGTACTTAATGGGCACTTTTATACTAATACAGCGAACGAAAATATTCTTTCGATAATGCGAAATAGACACTTAATACGGTTTTAGTTAAACTGTTCTATAACAGATTTTTTTTATTACAATTTTTTAAAAGTAATCGGTCGATTGCGCAAACTAACTGAATACTGCCTGAGCGTAGAATATTGTCTTACACTAATGACGATGTCATCATTTTATCATTTTATAGAATGCTTAAATAGTACCCCACCCAACCAACTCATTTTTTTGTAATTGTCATCTGCTTCTGACATTTAGAATTACAACGAATGTTTTCATTGCGCTCTGTGTGTAATTTTTTAAGTCATGGAAGTATAACCATACATATATGGACACCACTACGTTGTAAAATAACAAGAAAGAAAAAGATCCGTGTCTCCCAGTTTTGCAAAAGTCATGCAATTTTTTTATGAGCCCTCAAACATTGAGGACCTCCGAGTTATTTTCTCAAAAAAGTGATAATTTTTTCAGGGTTATATCTTGCAAACCCTTCGGAATTTTGATTTATTTTCTGAAGCAAAGTTGTAGCTCTTTTTATGAAAACCAAAAACTGCGAAGATGTAATATCAAAAAAAAACCTCGTCTTAAAGACCAAAATCGGAAAAACTTTAAAAGTATGTTGAATTGGGGATCAGCTAATTCAATGCCATGAGGGATGTAATTGTTCTCCTTTAATAAAGAAATCATTTTATAACTATTCTAAATTCATTTCATAGTAATTTTAAAAGTTCTATTATAAAATCTATACATAAAGAGCAAATCATTACAATAACATTAGTAGGATTTTTTATCATGCTTCATGTAACTCTACCTTCACTAAGTTATTGTGAATAAACTATATGCTAACTACATACCCAACCAATAGTACGAATAGTTCTAATAGTTTCTAAATTTTTTACATTTAATGTCTAATCCTAACTTTACACATTCGCATCGATTTTTTTTTTAACTCGAAAAAAATATTTCTTCTACTACCCTCGCTGAAACAGGCTGTAAGTTGGCTGTTAAAAATATCAGTTTTACTTTATTCGTATAATTTTTACGAAACAAGGTTAGTTAAGCAACAGATAACAAGAGCTTGCAATTTCCCCGAAATAAAATTTGATAAGGCTTTATAGCTGGGCAAGTGTTTTAATATATGGAAGCCATATGTATATCATGTATTAATATTTAGGAAATTCTACAACCTAAGGCTGTTATGGTAGCATGTGAGAAATTTATGCCCAATTTTTTTACAACTAAAATCATTGCACACTTTTTTCATACCAACTAAGTTTATCCTTCGCCTGCTGTGAAGTAAAACTGGCAATATTGAGTTAGACTGCCTTGAATTTTATATTTCGTTGCGTTTTTTTTTTTTTCTTTAATTCCTTCAGCAGTTGTACGGTTTTAAGCAGTTTTGTAAACTTTTTTTACTGCGTACAAATAAAATTTCAAGTTTCGTAAAAATTTTTTGTTCTTCATTTATTTTGCCATTAAACGCCAGCTATTGATGGTTAAAGTTGGATAACAGTCATGTGCTTTCTGTTTTTTTTTTTTATTTTACAAAAAGTAAAACTCGAACTAAAAATGAACAACAACAACCGTTGTAAAAATAGTAGAGGAATGGTAAAGGAGAAAGAAAATTAATTAAATCGATTTTAAACAAATATTGATAAAGTTTCTGAGATAAAGTTTAAACATGTAAACGAAACAAAGAAAAAAAAAATCGAAACTAAATAACTGTGAACTATAAAACGAAGGAATTAAAAATTTAGAGCGAAAGTATCAATAAATTAAAAAATATACATTTTTAAATGAAAAATTATATTATTATATGGAATATATATAGCTTCAGCTTAAATGCAAAATTAAATAACAACACAAATCAAGTTCCTGATTGCTAATGCAGTAGTGCAGTAGACGTTCGTAAATTAGAACTGGCTTGCATTCTAATTCTTCGGAAGCTGAAACTGAAAGCAGTCTTCTGGCAAAAGCTCTGGGAGTAGCTGATTGCCATGAACAAGCTTCTCAAGTCTGTTTGTGTAGGTGTAGGGTTCGGTATTTATGAATAAAAGTTGATACACACAACATGAATGTTGCGAGAAGCTAGACCGTATTCCTGAAACAGGGTTGTAATGGCCAATTATGTATGTATGTATGTATGTATGTTTTAACCCTGAAAAATTGTGTTTACAGCCCTTATTTTAAAGAATTAATTCAAACTATTCCATGACCGCAAACGAAATCGAAAAAGGAAATGGAAACATGTTTGAATGAACTAGTAAACTGTTTTCCACAAAATACTTACATGACATATCTGTTAATGCTCGGCAACAATATCGGATAACAGATATTACTTAGGGGGGTCGTGGTATATTGATTAGAGGCCGGGCACAGAAGCTCAAACGGCCGAAGTTCAAATTCCAGCAAAGGAGAAAAAAATAAAAAAAAATAAATTTGCGATTTTTCAAAAATTATGGTTTAAAAATTAGAGGTGCCCCCCCCCCCCCCCCCCGCCATTAAAGAAGTCAATCTTCACGAAACCTGATATTACCATTTCCTCACTGACATTTCCAGCCTATTCCACCAATAAACAAATGATCAGGAGTACAGCGCCACCTTCTGTGTAGATAACAGCTAATCTACATAAAAAACAAGATGCTCACCACTCACATTCAAGTAAGTAAGTAAGTAAGTAAGTAAGTAAGTATTGGTCTTAAATAAAAAAAAAATAAAAAAAGGTATCATTACGATTACGAAATTTGACTTACTGAGTACTAGGAATTTAAATTAGTTTAAAAACTGTTTCATCTTTTGGCAATGGAATTAAAATCATTCATTTTTTATGCAAGAGTAACACATACGTACATATGTGTATATCGAAAGGTCTTCTTAAGACCTTTATTTAGGTACTCATAATGACTATATTTATTATTAAAACTTCCAAAATATAGCCGACTCAATTACTTACTTACTTACTTAGCTGGCCATAATAACCCGTTAACGGGTTTCGGCCTGCCTCAGCACTAGTCTCCAGGCGCTTCTGCTTAGCGCGCGCCTTCTCCAGTTGGTCACACCAATCGATGACAGGGCTTCATCAACCTGGTCCTTCCAACGTAAACAGGGTCGTCCTCTACGCCGACGTCCAGTGACCTTCGCATCGAAAACTTTCTTCGCTAGAGCAGATTCTTCCGTCCGAACAATGTGGCCGAGCCAGCATAGCCGCTGGATGTTAATACGCTGGACAACGCCCACATCGCCGAGAAGCTTATACAGCTCATGGTTGGTTCTAATGCGAAACTCATATCCATGCTTTAGAGGACCAAAGATCTTACGAAGAACTTTTCTCTCGAACACCCCCAGGACCGCTGCATCGGCACAAGACAGCGTCCATGCTTCCGCACCATAGAGAAGCACCGGGAGAATAAGCGACTTGTAGACTGTTAATTTCGTCGCACGAGAGAGGTCTCTATTTATAAACTTCCTACCGAGACCGTAGTAGCACCTGTTGGCCAGTGTGATTTTTCGCCTGATCTCTAGACTGACATCAGTCTTGCTGGTAATGGCGGTGCCAAGGTAGATGAACTCATTGACCACATTGAATGTATAGTTGCCGGCTGTAACCTGGGAGCCGATACGATCAACGTCCCTACTCGTCGACAACATGTACTTCGTCTTGCTCTCATTTACCGCCAGACCCATTTTAGCAGACTCCCGTTCAATAGCATTAAAGGCTGCGGTGACATCTCGCTTGGTATGCCCAATGATGTCTATATCGTCTGCATACGCAAGGAGCTGGACACTTTTGCCATTACGATGCACACCCGCCTTTCGCAAAACACTCTCCATGACGAAATTGAAGAGGTCGCAGGATAAGGGATCGCCCTGTCTGAAACCTCGCACGGTATTAAAAGGCTCGGAGAGGTCTCTTCCTACCTTGACGGAGCTGCGGGAATTACTCAACGTCATTCTGCACAGTCTTATCAGCTTTGCAGGAATACCGAGCTCAATTACTGGATCAAATATGGCTAAATCTCAGAAACCAATCTTAGCTTTGTTAGAATAATCGGATTATTCATAGACTATTAAATATATATTTTTTTTTAAACCAATACTCAGGGGACCAATACAGAGCGAAAGGATAGGATTGAGTTACGAATGAGACAAGTTACTTTCATTTTCATGATCACTCAAATGCCAATGTTATACCTTCCCACTTGAATGGTCAACAGTAATTGCCCCATCCGCCGTTGGATGCTGATTGTAATGAAGATCTTCGCTAAGTAGCTGTTATCTACTGGTGGTGGTAGGTGGCGCTTTTCTACTGATTATTTGTGTTTTGATGTCAACGCCAAAGGTGGAATAGTGTGGATTGTCAGTGAGCGGTTTCTTAAGGGTTGGCTTTTAGGAGGGGGCTTATGTAAGTACATTTAAGTCCAAAAATTTATTCAGAAATATATTTTATGTATTTGGATGGACTTGCTAGTAGTATCTAATGCTTTCAGCTATTGAACAGTATTTTTGGTCTCCTATAAAAAAAACCATAAAAAATAGGGTGAAGCTATTCTGCATTTAAAGTGACTATATACAATTTTACAAATTTTCTAAAATTTCGAAATCATATTCTTAACATTCTTTTTTACTATTAATGCAATTTGTTTTTTTTTTTTACTGTATTTACAAAGCAAATAAAAATCAATTTTAAATAGAAGAAATGACATGTTTTCGTTGTCACACACAGAAAATAATATAAAATTTTATAGAAAAATTGTCATGTAATTCTCACATTTAAATATATTTTCTAATACTCATAATGTTTAAAACAACCATATATGAGGAGTATATGTTCTTAAATTGCACAGCTGGTGTATCATTTCACTTCAGTTTTATTTGAAGAAATCAATTTTTTTTTATTTCCAAAAAGTTTTCCAAATCATGTTACGTGAATATAATATTCATAAAATTGATTACAATTCTAGTTAAGTTCTTGGATAGTTGTGTTTTGCGGTACAGAATAGAAAACCGAACAAATCAATGCCTCTAAATAATATTCATTTTTTGTTTGAGAAGTATTTCTTGATTTTCTCTTGTCGAAAACTTTTTTGTTTCATTGGCAAAAAAGAAGAAAATCATTTCTTCTCAAAGATATTATTATGATGATGATGATGATATGTGTGATGGTCGATGACTAAATAGGAATTTTTAAAAAAATTATAATAGATAAAACAGACTTTTGGAATTGCTACAAAAGAAAGTATCGTATTCTAAAGATGATTTAAAAAAAAATTAAATAGCATAAAGCAGTACTCTACAGCTTTGTGAGACATACAATGTAAATATATGATGGTGTTAGAGACCACTAGCCTATCTGACGTACAGAAGAAACCTAGTAGAACAAAATAATCCTTATAAAACATATTTTTCTATGTTGTAAAGCATCATGTTGTTTAGAATTTCCTTTTTTTAAGACTTCAAGAACTTCTACTTCTGTAACAAAACTTATCCTAAACTGAGTCTATTAAGCGAATGTACATTCTATTATAGCAAAATGACAATTGTGACAATGTTCATACTTAAATGGTTGCACAAATGCAATAAATGTGTGTAGCAACGAACACATAATCCAACGCTCATATATAGAACATAAAATTTGTTACGAATGTATGTTTCCGTAACATGTAACAACCAGCAATCTATAAAAGCCCTCAAAGTATCAAATTTTCTAAGAATGTTTGTGTAATAGTTTTTACGTACATATTTGTTCAAAAATTTGTTCTACAATTGTGTAGATTTTCGAATGCTACTTTTTTTTTAGATTGTGCGGCTGACACAAACATCTATTCAAACACCCATCCCACTTGATTTTCAATTCAATCCAGTGAAAATGTTTGTCAATTCTCAGCATTTAAAAAGAATATTTCTGTGCAATGGAATGAATGTGTAATTTTGAACATATTAGAGAAATATGTAATTTTTTTTAAATGGTATAATGCAAATTAAAAAAAAAAAAAATTATAATATCAATGCATTGGTTGTGGTATGACCAGCCTTGGGTGTAGTGAATGAATTTCAAATTACATTTCATGTAACGGGTAATTGAGGCCTAACAATTATTAATTACAAATATTAATAAATTGTATTTCTGTTTAATAACGTGTTAATTATTAAAATAATTCGCTTTTTGTAATTTCCCATTACATATTTAATTTTATACTTTCAAAGTAATCTTCTGTAGTTCTTTTTCGCTTAACTATTTACTAAATATTGTAGTTGTTAGTAGTTAATTGCCTACTATTAAAGTATAATACCACTAGCCTTTAGGGCTACACTGATCAATGTCTCCGGTGGAAATTGAACTCACAACCTTCTTCATAGCAAATTTACACGGCATGCATAAATAAGACAATTATTAACTAATAATAACAATTATTATTTAGTAATTAAAATTAACTTAATACAGATAATTAGTAATTGGAATCAGAGTAGGAAAATAAACAAAACTGAACGTTTGATCTCATTTTGTTGTGTTCTTTACAATGAGTAAAACAAAAATAAAACAGAAACATTGAGAACGATTTTCCCCATTTAATTTTGTATATTGTTTTTGTTTTGAGCACTACAAATACACTAACTCAAATGTGCGTAGGTACAACAAAAAATTAATGAGAAGAAAAAGAAAAGAAGAAGATAAAAAGAAAAGAAGAAGGAAAAAAAAAGCAAATTATACGAATGTAGCGGAATAACAAAGCAAGCACAAGAGCGAAAAGCTAATTGTTTCATTTGCGCTCTTTCTCATTTAGAAAGTATTTGTTTTAGTTTTGCTCATGTACAATACCATTAAACAAATTTTGAAAAGTGTATGACTTTATTGTAATGTTTGCGAAATGTTTTGTTTGTTTGTCCACTCTGATTGGAATTGTTATTTTTACAAAACGAAAATGGTAAATTCACTGAATTTAAAAATAGAAGTAGAGCTTATTAATTGATAGAAACACTTTTTAGCCCTATTGGGATATTGCGGAAAATAAGTAAGTGACTGGTAACTTTAAAGACTGTATATAACTTTTGAAATAACATCTCAATTTCCAATTACTTAATTTAATAAAGTCAATTTCTTAATGCAAATACTTTTAATTAAACATTTCCAGCTCAATTTAATTTTATATATAATTTTTAATTACAGGTAATTGGAAAAGAAAACAACTATAAAATAGTAAAATAAATTGTTAATAAGTACAGCACATTCACCAACTAAAATGTTCCATTTAAAATAGCTAACAGTTCATCACCTATCTACCACTAAGTAATAACTAAAAAAGACAGAAAGAAAGAATAACTTCGCTAAGTAGGTTTTTAGCTATTATCTGCTACTTCCCAATAGGTGGCACTTTTATCCTGATCATTCGTTTTTCGTTATCAAAAGCTAAGGTGGAATAGAGTGGAATGTCAGGGAGCGGTTACTTTGTAGATGGACTTCATAGAGGGGGGAGGGGGATCTCTTATTTTTTAATTATTAAATTTTAAATTTGACCTAAACCTGGTTAAGCTTTTTGTTTATACAATGGCACTCTATTATTCAAATATGACAAATTCGGTGTTAATGCTAAATTTTGGGATCTTATTTCAACCAAAGGTCAATTCTTTAATTCAATAGCACAATATACATCGAAAGAGGTAACCATATTTTAAATATACAGCAAACGATTATTTGCAACAGTTTCTTTTACAGACAGTTTATTTAAACCTTTTCTATTGACAAATGACCTGTTTACGAAAGCTCAATATCAAACAAACATAATTAAGGCGTTTTCATTTCTATCAGAAAATATTGCCTCATTAATTTCTTTCCTCTTATCTTAAGAAATATTTCATTAATGAAATTCCTTGATTGTTAACTTAGTTATTAAATGGTTCTTTAGAATTACTGGCTCTTGTTGATTCTCTTAATAAAATGATGTGAAACTATTTTGAATTGTCACAGTAACCTGCCACTGAGAATATTGATTGCAGTGAGGTTTACTTTTGAGTTTTTGCTTGTAATCAAAGCTTTTGTTTGCTAAACATCCCTTTGGTAAGCAAAATTCATTCAAAAGATTAAATTTACAAAACATTACAGTTTAGCTGATGATTACGATTTGTTTTCTAAAAAGTTTCTCAATGCTAATAAAGCATCCTTTGGTTAGCAATTTTAGTTTATTTGGTATATTTATAAAACAACATTTTGTTTTAATTTGAAATTTTAAATGATGTAAACCCGTAACGAGTTGAAGTAAAAAAAAGAAAAATAAACAAATAATTGTTGCTTTCAATTTTAAAGCAAAACAAAAAAATATATTCAACTTAACATTGAATATGAATACTTGGAATTTTATTCGGCTTCTAATTGAAAGTTTTTAAAAAGAAAAATCCAATTAGCCATTGACATTTTTATTTATATGTGAGTTATTTCCTTAATTAAAGTTTTGACAAACACTCAAATAAAAGTAAAATATATTTTGGGCTTATTTGAAGGCTAAAGATAAAAAGTTTCTATATTTCTTTTTTGTTGTTGTTGTTGTGTAAACCCCATTTTGTGGTTTCATTTAGTTGTTAGTTAGTTTGTTCAGTTATTAAGATTTACATATTTATTTCAAATAAATCTGTCCGTTAAAAAAAGAATGAAAAAATTTCAAAGCCATACAAATGGTAATGGGTGTGTGGTAACACCGCTAAACGATATTTGTTAATAAATTCCAGAGTAGCGTTGGATGTTTGTCACATAAACCCCCGAAACAAATGAAGGCAATGCGTAGATGAAGAAGACATATAAGACAGCTAAATTAAAATTGTATGACTGGCAAGACTAACAACTTTAACAACACAAAACCACAAAAGTTTTCTTCTTTATGTTCAAAAATTAAAATATTACAGAGATTTTGAAATATTTACTGAGGTATGAGTGTAAATAAAAATGAAAATGGCTAAAAAGTTTTAGCCATTTTATTTTATACTCGCATAGACACCTTAGAGTAGGCTATTTTAAATGAGATTTAATATATTTTTTAAGCGATAAGCTTTTTGGAAAAGTTTTATAAAACCTACTGCATGTGGTGGTTAGCAAACTAGTTTAATTGCTACTACTGGAAATTAAGCAACAACGAATAGGAAATTAGAAACAGAAAAATAAAGAGAAAATTTACTATTTTAAAATAATAGCCAATAAGACAGAGCTTGTGCTATTTACTGTGAAAGGAGGTACAAACCTCTCTCATTAGCTTTACTAGATTAATTTACTAAATTAAGTAAAAGTCACATATCTGGATGTGATATTGGATTAAAGCCTCTGTCTACCACACGGGTCTAATGGATCCGAACGTAAATTATTTCTTATTAATAATCCAGATGCTTTATCACTTCTTGACTTTATTCCTTTCGCCAGTTTTCTTGTGTTTAGTGTTTAATTGTTATTTTATATTATCTTCTAATTTAATCAATTTTCTTCTGGAAACTACCATTCGGCAGTAGGTAGGCTATTAAACCCATACTTCTTGCATACAATGGATTCCATGGATCTGAGTTTTGTAATTAGTGCAAGTTTTTTTGCGGTAGACAGAGGCTGCTTGTCAAGAAGCAAGTAAAATCGTATGCCTTGCTTTTTACCATTGCCTATTTATGTTCGGCAGAAAATTAGAACTCAAACCACAAATATTGCCTTTGTTGTACAACCATATTGTGTAGATGTACTCCAGTTCTGTTTCTACACTTATTAACTGTTCACGTGAAATTTATTTCAATTCAAAGTGTACTCAGACTGAAATATTTATACATCTGTCACCAATATTTCAGTAGCCAGGGTACTAAATACTCTATTGCAGCTTAGTCTATACTTAAAAGGATTGCGTACTGACCTGGCCATGAGAATATAGAATTTTTGAAGCTGTGCTAAAGCCTCCTTCCTGGATAGACCGTATAAGGTTCGTAGATAGATCTAACATGGAATCCGACTTGGGGATGGTGTGTTATATAAATCGTTAGGGAATCTATTAAATCATCTGATGCATGTGATGTTATTCAGATTGAACTCTTAGCAACTATCCAAACTTTAAAAACTGCAAGAGAAAAGGGTTTCTGTAAGTGGAATATGAGATTTCTCTGAGACTCAGGATGCTATTGGGTACCCTGTCTCGTCCAGACACAACTCGGTATTAATTCTTCGTTGTAAAAAGTAGCTAAAACTTCTCAGTGATGCCGGTATCATTTTAATTCTATGGGTTGCTGTTCTGTTTTCATGAACTATCGAAGCGGAAAGATTGGGTCTACTGTTTAATCCACAGTGTAACTTTCACTTTGATTGTCCAAGATTGGACAGATTCTTTAGAGAATCTATTAAATTACCTGATGCATGTAGTATTTTTTGACTAAAGTCTTAGCAACTATCCAAACTTTGAAAGTGCCAAAGAAAAGGGTTTCTGTAGGTGGAACATAAGATTTCTCTGACACTCAGGATGCTATTGCTATTCTTCGTTGTAAAAAGTAGCTGAAACTTCTCAGTGGTGTCTGTATCATTTCAATTCTATAGGTTTCAAGTCATGGGAGTTTTCTGTTCTGTTTTAATGAACTGTCGGAGCGGAAAGATTGGGTCTACTGTTTAATCCACAGTAACACTTTCACTGCGATTGCTCAAGATTGGCTATCATACACTTTTAGTTTGTTTGGAGTTCCTTTTTAAAATGTCTTATGGGTTGATAATGGTGATTAAAATAAACCTACAGTCCAAGAAATTGGCAGGATTATAAAAAAGTTAAAAAAGATACTGGAAGCCTAAAGATATAGTTAGGCCTGTATTTCATTGTAATTTATTTTTTTTTAAATTTACTTTTTTTAACAGTTCACAACATCGTAAATATGCTGAATGGGTGCTAAATCAACAGGTTGATAAAACTCATTTCTATAAGTTGGCTAAGTCAACATGCAAAGTCTAAACATTATAATGAAATAAAAATTTCATCGAAATCATTATTCTGTATGTGCTTTATTTAACTTTACTTTTGAAACATATTTGTTTTCAAATGCCTATGATTCCAATCGTAATAACTTATTTGGGTACTATATTTACAAAGTTTCGCACATGTTGATTTAAAAGTACTTACTTTTAATCTTGTTGCTTTTTTCTTTGTTAGGCAGTATTTTTGTTAAAAACATAATTACATACATACATACATACATAACTGGCCTTTACAACCCTGTGTCAGGATTACGGCCTAGCTTCTCGAAGCACTAATGTTGTGTGTGTCAATTTTTATCCATGAGTACCGGGACCTACAGTTTAATGTCGACTCCGAACGACAGACTTGAGAAGCTTGTTCATGGCAATTAGTTACTCTCAGAGCTTTTGCCAGAAGACTGCTGAGAGGTAGTCGCCGAAAGAAATATTTTTTTTTTTTCATATTTCTATTTTTTGAAGATGTCAGAGCCTGGAGTCGAACCCAGGGCCTATGTCTTAGTAAGCCAACACACTAACCACTAGACCACGTAATTACCACATGAAATGCTGTTGTGTAAAGTTTTAACATGTTTCTGTTATTGTTTAGTGTTATGCTTCAGCATGTATGTACATATGTACATGTGTGTGACAAGTATTATAAACAATATAATGCAGTTATTGCTGTACAAAATATTTTTCACAAAATATTTATTCTATTGCATTTTTGTTTAATTTGTTTTTTTTCATATAAATAAGATTTGGGCAGTACATTATATGTGTTTCTCTAACAACCTTAACAAATAAAACGTTAAATTGTTCATATTGCAATTATTATATTATTTTAATTAAATACCGTGTACACAAAATTTTGCTGCTGGCTGTGTAAATTCTAATGAAATGTTTTAAAAATTATTTTCATTTCAATTTGTCTTTTTTTTTTCTTTTTAATAAATGACTTTTAACAAAGTTTATTTTTTTCTGGTCATTATTTGTTAAATAGACATTTTTTTTATTTGAAACGTTTAATAGAATTTTACCTTTGCTTTTAAAGTTGTCAAAATAATTAATCTTTTTTAGTAGTAGAATTTTTTAAACAAACCCAACAAACCAAAATGATTTAGAAATAATTTGCAGAAATCTTACTAACACAAGCCGTAGACTAGGAAAATTGTTGCGATTACTATTGTCATAAGTTTCTACAAATAATTTAAAAATGCAAAATAAAAACATGGAGAAATATTTTTCATCAGAATTATTATTTTCTTATTTCGTATAATATTTGTATTAATAAATATATTTCATACATCCAGTAAGTTGTTTTTTTTTGCTTTTGACAAATTTGTTTTCTTCCAATTTGCCTCAACAATATTTGGTTTATGGTCTGGCAATGCGAGTTCTAATCCCAGTAAATGTGATAACATTTCAAATTAATTTTGTTTTGTCAGAAACGCTTTAATTAGATCAAGGTTAAATTCAATTAAAAATTAAAAGTTTGTTGTAATGATTTTTTTATAATCATAGTAGAAAATGATGTTGGTGAAGGAATAGTACCCAAGCCAAACTGAACATGTTTACTAACCCAGCTATGGTAATCTCATCAGAATTCTTCATGTTCTGTAGGTATTCATGATAAACATCAACTATTTAACTTGTACTTTTGGTAGGAATCATACATACATTGGAATTATGCCTTTCCTTTTCTACATGTAGATACACTTGTAGTGAGTTAGTCAAAGTAAACTCAAACAAAACACATTCTTTTATACTCTCCTCTTCTCATCGTCTTTGAATTCTTTATAATTTTCATCTTATTTAGATGAATCACAAACAAAAAAGTTGCAAATCTGAAAAAAAAGAATGAAGAAGAAAGAGTTTTTATTTTATTTACAACATACATAAATAATTTGCAATTCCAATTCCAATTCCCTCTTTCAGGTTTACGACCTAGCTTTTCGCAGTACTTATGTTATGCGTCAATTTTTTTTCATGAATTCCGGAACCTACACTTTAAAGTCGACTCCGACCGACTTGAGAATTATTTCCATGGCAATCAGTTACTCTCAGAGCTTTTACCAGACGATTTCAAGAAATACTTGTCTTTCTGCAAAAACTGTTCAAAATATAAAATACCATTTATTATTTATAACGTCTATCAGTACCGCGATTCAGTAACTTTTAACAATACGATATTCGCAAAAGAAGTCGAAAGTTTTTATTGTTTGCAGTAACGATTATGTGATTCACTAAGTCCATTTTATCGACAGTCGACAACTGTAGTTTTCTTTATGTGTAAATTGCAATAATGGGGCAGCACCGTATAAAATCAGTTAGTTTTTGAGTAGTTGGCAATTAAAATGGGTAGAAAGTTAGCAAAGCTACAAACCTCTAGTTTCTTTGGGTATAAAAACACACAATAATGGTTCTCAATAAAACTAGTTAATAGCGTAGGCACATCTCTCTACAAAATTTCAATATAAAAAATTGACGATTTTTCAACTGAATAAAGAGCACAAAAATTTTGGCGTTAGTTTACGACAACAGCCATCGTAAACAAAAGATAATGAATAGCAATATCGACAATTCTGCTGTTTACTGTTGAAAACAATGCGATTATCGTAAAAATATGTTACTGAATCGCGCCACAGGTCTGATTAACTTTTGTTAGGTTTTGCCTTCTTTAAGCATAGGACATTTTATCTTCTCTTGGTTCAGATTCTTGGTTCATAGCTAAAAATATACAGAAAAATAAATACATAAAAAAGAGTAAAGAGCCCAAGCATATAACAAATATTATTTCAAATGTTATAGATTTCGATAGTATTATATTTTGTCTCTTGGAAAACATATTTTTAAGCACAAAAATACATAATTTCAGCCCGCATTATAGAAATAGCATTATTTTCAGAAACAGTTACAACAATATAGCGAAATTAAATATTTTTTTTTCTGTTGAGACCAATACTAAGGAGTAAACCGTAACTGATATATTGGAATTTTTTGAAAAGGACAGTAAATATCTTTTTCCTTATATTATTATTAATGGGAATGAGACAAATTGCTGTAAATTGATCATTCAAAGGCCAGTGTTATACCTTCACCTTGGAATGATCAACATCAATTGTCCCATCGTTGCATGTTGATTGTGTGATGAATGAGTGAGTGTCTTCGCTAAGTAGGTTTAGCTGTCATCTGCTATTTCCCAATAGGTGACGCTTGTCTTCTGATCATTCATCTATGTTGTCAATGGTTAAGGTGGAATAGAGTGGAATGTCAGGGAGCGCTTTTGTTGAGGAACTTCTTGGAGGGGCGGGGAGAAATATCTTTTTCTTCAAATTATCATTTTGAAAAAACCGCATACTAACTTTTTCATTTTTTACCTTTGCTGGGATTTGAACCTGGGTGGTATACCACGCACCCCTTAATCATATTTGTTAAATTGTTGTCTAAACAAAGTGTTTGCAAATATTATTATAAAATATTGTAAGATATTTTTTATGATAAGCTTATGCAACAACTCATTTACAATTTGCTTGTGGAATGGTCTGTTGGGAACTCATAAACATACATGTATTTGAAAACATCTATACGTATGAGTAATATTGAAAGTTAATTCATAGATGAAATATTGCTAATACGCCTTGTTTTCATTTGACCATCATATGGCCTTGCATATATTTAAAACAGATTATTCATATGTATGAATGCATATAAAAAATTAGTATATAAACTTCTGATTAAAATTGGCTTACAGCAGTTTTTGACACAACATTTTTTATGCCATGTTTTTTTTTCAAGGATTTTTATAGTTTTTTTTTGTATTTGTTCTTTTTTTTAACTCCAAAGCATATATTTGTTTTCTTGTTACAGAGAACAATTGCAAACGGTGGCAAATGATTTATAGATACAACCCACTACAGCGCTAAGATATGGTAAGTAAGAACTAAAAATATTTTTATTTTATTTTTTAGTACATTAAATAAAGGATTCTATGCCCCTTTGCATATTAATGCACTTAAAATACATTTACTTCGTCATTCGTAAATTAAAGTTCTTCACTAAATTTATTTGTAATTTATTTCCTCTCAATGTGTGTAGTAATAGTGCGTTTGTGGCTTAAAAATAGGCAAATGCTATAAATAAGTTGTAAACCAGTAATTTGTTTCATATTAACATTATAAAGGAAATATAAACATATTTAAAAACTTTATTACATACCTGGCAATTGTATAAAAAATATCCTCCATTAAATTTAAGTTTAAAGAAAAGTAATCTGAAACTGTTGCCAGAAAACTTTGGAAAAAATTTGCATACTCGTAGTTTTGTTTTTGTTTTCTTAAAGTTTTTTTGTTTTGAATTATAATTTCTTGTTTGTTTTTATTTTATGAAAAGCTTTGTTTTATTTAATAATGAACGTAATGTTTGTTTGTCTTTTTTTTTTTTTTTTGCTTAGTACAAAATGTTTTTTATATTTTACAATTTAATAAACATCTGCCTTTTCATTTTGCTCTGGAATTTAATGTAATTCGTTTGATCATTTTCCATCATGATTAATGGGGTGTAAATGAAGTAAAAAAAGAAAAAATATTGTAAAAGGAAAACAATAAAAATCCCAATCAGAAAATTTTTGCAAAGTGAAAACAATGCGTCTGAATGGGTAAATATTTTATTTGAACACAATTTCAATCAACAAATAATTGAAAAAAAAAATCAAAAATGTACCTTCAAACATGAAAGACTTTTAAAAGCCCTATATTATATAATACGGTTTAACAAAAATTTTTTATTGAAATGTTTAAAGCAGTATAAGAAAAAAAATTTTGTTTTTCATTTGACTTTTGTGCTTATTCGTTACAAAACCAAATCTACTCATCTGCCATTATAAAGACACCGTAGCGCGATTTTAAAGCCAGGCAATGAATGAAATAATGAGACGTTCTGTGGCCCTCTTAATTCTACTGAAAGTTGACTACAGCATAGATTACAGGATTATATATTATAGCCATCCGATAATATCTCGTATGTCAACAACATTACTGGGAATTTAATTCGTAAACAAACTAACTATCATATCCGAGACGGCGATTGATAAATATATTTTTAATGGTTTTGGCTGCATTGAGAAGATGTCGATGTTTGTGGATTGTATTCTACTGCTCTATTGTTATTAAAACGTTACAAGTTCTGACAGAATAAGTCTTGTTGTTCCATAAAATCTACTTTTACTAAAACCACTCGTCTCTTACATAGCTCATACCTTTGTTATTTTTTTTTACTTTCCTTACAGTGTTCTTTATAAATAAGGATCAAACCCTGAGCAAAAAATAATTTGTTTTTTCTCTATTTTGTTCTAACAAAAGTAGATATTAGTGCTGTCAAATTCTACTACTTTTCATTACTCGATAGTATTGATTAATTTGAATTGGGTACTCAATACTAATCGATATTTTTAATGGATTTTATTTTTAGTAGAAAACAATTTCATAAAGTATTGTGTTTTAGACAGAATTTTGATTTGGCCGTTTTAATTTTTAATTTAACTTCGAAGAAGAATACACCTCTTAAAGCATTGAGTAGTTACTTTTAAGTATTGAGTACCCAAAAATTAGTACAAATACTCGATACTTGTTACCTATTATTCAATACTTTGCCAGCACTAGTAGACTTTAATTCGTACAAGAGTCTAAGTTTGTAAACATATGAAAAGATGAACGCCTTAAACCATTCGTCTTCGGGAAACAGGCTGTAAGTCCTTATATTCTGTTCTGTTCTGTTCTGTTCTGTTCTGTTCTGTTCTGTTCTGTTCTGTTCTGTTCTGTTCTGTTCTGTTCTGTTCTGTTCTGTTCCACTCCGTTTTGTTCTTTTGTTTAGTGTGTTACTTTTTTCTTACTGCTTTTAGTGTTCTTGGATTTGGCGATTTTAAACGCTTCAATATAAGGTGTAAAATATCACCAAAAGTATTTCTCATATTCTGAAGGAAGCTGGCTTTATTGAAAATAAATCTATTTTGAGAGACTTGTCGTGATTCCACGTCATTCTCTCTCTCACTCTCTATACTTCACTCCTTTACAGAACCTTAAAATATATTGAGCTCATTCGTTGTTCTTAACCTCATCCAAAAATGAAACGGTCAGTTAATTCCCTTTTACTCTTAACAAAGAGTTTCAACACTTATTATTTGAATTGCCTAATAGAATGACAAAATAAGCAACTTTTAGCTTTTTATAAATATCTTTTCCTTTTTTGCACTTATAGAAAAAACATGCCTGAATTTTCGACTATTGGAATATATTATGGTCTGGCAGACAAGACAATATTTTTCTTCTTGAAAGAAATTTGAAATAAAAAAATCATTTATTTAATAACAAATTTATCAAATTTTAAGCATCATTAATAAAATGCTTTAGATTTTTATTCAATAAAAAAAATTTTATTTCATACTTAAAAAAAAAAACAAAATTGTTTAGTTATTGGCAATTAAAGTCTCATTTACATTTATATTTTTTCACACCAAAGTCTGCTGACCGCTTTTAACACTTTTTTGTTTAAAAGTTTGTTATTGCACTTGTTTTGATCATATTGTTTGCGGTTATTGCTGCCACAGTAACCACAACAATTAATTTAAATTTTCAAAAAGTATGAATTAAACTCAATCAATCAAATTAAAAAAAAAAAAACTAAAATGTGATATAGAAATTTGTTTCCTATACTATATGTAGGCTTTAAACGGTTCTGAATGTAATACAACATTTAAAATGGAAAAATGACTTTTAATTAAAATTTTATTTGTTTTCATTTGTATTAAACGCCTATTAAGATGGATTTTTTTATACGAGGAGGACGAAAACGAAAACTGAAACTGAATAAGGTTGTTGTCCGTCACAGTACTTGTATCATTTCAAATTCGTTTCCGTTTCAATTGGAAGCATTGTGGCATAACGTTTTAAGTTGTCACTATGAAATTCGTTTGGAAAACTTTACTTTTCAATTACAATTTATCCCATGGTGCAGCAGCAATATTTTTGGTGTTACTGTTGAAAGCAAGTAGAAAAAAAATAATAATAAAAAATATTCCATGCTTGAGGCCAAGGTGAATTGGTTATAAGGTACGCTCAGCAGAAAATTTTTAAGACTTGAAAGCAATTAATAAAATTGTAAGCAATAATGGAAGCATTATATTGTTTTTTGCTCATTAAAGCTTCCAAATCTGCTACAGGATAAGGTATTATTTTTGTTTTTTTGTATTACTTGCTTACTGGTTGAAATAAATTTGCATTTCTATTACATTTTAGCGGCTCATTACATATAAAAATCATGCATTACTGGTAAGCACTATTTTCTGCTGGACGGTTGTTGCTAGTATAATGTATTTCAGACTATGGACTTTTACTCCAATTTCGATGCTAAATTTAGCTATATGGACATATTTATTTATAAAAATAGTGATTATTATGCTGTGGATAATTCATGCAATATAATAATTATTTTATTGTTCTATCTATTCTATTAATAATAAACAAAATTCTATAATACCGAAAACTTGAAATAAAAAAATATCAAATGATAAAACTAAAATATAAAAAATTATTTTGCATTTGCCTTTAGTTCATTGATGTTTTCAAATCGGATCTAATGATTTTGAGTGCCGAAAATGACCGTTCTATAGACACTTATATCGAGTATAAGTTCTGCTAATGTAATTGAGGACCTAGCTAGTCCCTAGTCCCACTAAATAAATTGCCAAAATGTGGGTAATTGAATGAAGTAACTCTTATAAAATAAATGACATACCACTTGTTCGTACTGATCTGCAAAATGTTACATCGGCAATTCAAAAATATGTTTCTTTTGTACGTATAATACTGAGAAACTAAGAAGTTGAATTCCAGAATGTGTAAATTCTCCTACTCTAAGTCCAACTCGGGTAACATATTAGTATATAAGAATATTATAACTCCAGGGTACCAAATTAAAGTTTTCTTATATGCTTAGTGAAAAACTATCTTTTAATCCACACTTACGAAATTATTAACCGTTTGAGCCACATACTCGTACATATATCCACACCAGCTAAAGTTACAAGAGTTGAACTATTTATATTTCGAAAAAAAGGAAAACTTTTATCGTCGACAGACCTTGTTTTATAACGAAAAAAAAATCAACAAAAAGCAATATTTTATTTAAATATATGTATACATATGTATATATATATAGTTCGTTTTATCAAAATACATGTTCGTGCCAAATTTTACGTTCCTAAGATCAAAAATAGCGATTTTATTAACGAAATTCAAAGGGACGTAACTACACGTGCATGTATTTTTTAAATGCAAGAAGACATAATACATATATATCTATATGAAAACCTTACATACAAACTCATTTGCTGTATACAGGGATGCCAATTCCTATATCTCTAACCTGAAAAGTATATCGTCGATGGAATTAAAGAACGCTGTAACTGACAGAAAATCTAAAAATACATTTTTTACATCATTTTTATCAGAAAGAAAGTACGCGTCGATTGGTCCCGTCCCAGATTTCTACGATGAAAATAAATTCACTTACGCCGTCTGCGAAATGAAAAATACCAGTGTATTTGTTCTACTTTCATACAGGTATTTTGGGTCTGGTGAACATTTAAGGTTTTGTCAGTTACAGCGTTCTTTAATTCCATCGACGATATGATTTTCAGGATTGACAAAATTTTTGATTTTTGCTTCTCCCGTAAAAAACAAAAAGTGTAGTTACGTCATTTTGCATTTAATATGACGATATGTACATATGTAAAGGGTGGCAAAATTTGAGCACAAATACATTTCTTTTTTTTTTGACAAATTCCGTATTATTGGTGTTAATGTAAAGTAGAAATATGGGAATTGATAATGGAGTATAATTTCTGGGAAATCTTTATGTTTGGCACCCCCGCAGACGTAGGCTCTTTTCACAAAATTTTTAATCACATTTTACAATAAAGCTTTGCTTACCTCGTAAATAAAGCTCCGAATGCTACGTTTCAGAGTGTCAGTTTTTGTAGTTTCTTTGCGTAAACACGGCCTTTCAAAAGGTCTCAGAGAAAATAATTCAGCGGCGTTAAATCACATTAACGTGGCGGCCAAATCGCGATCGAGAAATTTCTCATCCAATAACTATTTGGCCGGCTATTTGGCACCATCCTACTGTAACCAGGGGTTACTGATGTCAATATTAGCTAACTGTAGCAACAAAAAATCGGCTATCACAGTCTCAATACTAAAGATGTTTTGTTTTTTCGCTCAGTTTTTCAAACAGGTAATTTCCAAAAGTATGAAGCAAACAGTGGCATTATAGCGCTCCATGATTAAAATTTCTCAACTTTTATAAATAAAGTAAAAGTGCATTTATAAGCAAATATAACATAAATAAAATGTATTTCAAAGGATGGCTGATCAATTCTCGCCATTTCATCATTTGACAGCCAATTTACTTCCTAATCTCAATTTTGCCCACCCTGTATATATTTTTTTTTAATTGAAAAGTATTGTTTAATTGTGTAAAAATATTGTTTTAATTAATAAAGCAAGTAAATAAATAAAATAAATAAATTAAAACAAAAAATAACAGAAACACTCTTATTTAAAATAAAAATCACAATTTTAAAACAAATAACAAATATTTTTATTATTTTTTATTAAAAACATTTACATACTCGAGCACGTGAAGAATAAAATGCATATTAAAAAGAAACAGAAAATAATTGTTCTTGTTTGTTTAATGACAAACAAAAAATAAACAAATATACTCTTGCTTGTACATGTAAATGAATACTTTAACTCTTTTGAGTTGGAAAAAACACAATAACAAAACTGGTAATTGGTGATTAAAAGAAGAAAAATAAGAGCACTTAATAACTCAATGATAGGCTTACTTACGCATACGTAATTCCTATTTACACACAGACTACAGGTTTATTTTTGTGTAATTAACAACAACAATAGCCACACTAGTGCTCTTGATTGACTTCCTGTGTACATGCATGCAGAGTTGTCGGTAGTTGCGAGTGTAATTCTATTGTTAATGATTCTTAAGCACATACTCGTATCTTATAGGCATGAAATGGAAACTTTTAAATTGTTTTTCAACCCCTTTTTCAATGTATTACACTTTAACCATTAATGAAAAACAAATTTAATACAATTACTTTTAAACATTTTTTTTAATTATTTAGAACAGCTCTTTAAATATATTTTGCGAATTTATAAGTAAACAATGAAAGCAAGCAAATGGCTTAATCAGAACAAATTTTTAAAAAATATCTTTATAAAACGAGTTAATATTTCCTTAAGTTATATAAACAAAAATCAATTTTTTAAATCAATTACTGCTTTTATTTACTTTTTACTATTTGTGCTAGAAAAATATAATAAATAAGCATTTTTTACGCGTATTTAAATTTTTTATATACACATCGCACACTAAATCAAAATTATTTTTTTTACCAAAATTGCGGTACAAAATTAAAAAAAAAATAGAAAACCTTTTTTAAAAGTGTTTTCATTAGTGTAGAATTCAAATTGATTATAAAATTACAACCAATTTTCGTAAAACCATTTTTTGCCTCTACTAAAAATTTGTGAATTTTTAGTTATGACGCTTTATGACTTAGTGTTCGATATGTTTATTTCAGTTTAAATAATGAATTAAGATTTGAACAAATTATCATAACACCAAGTGTCAACTGCTACAAGTGTAAAAAACTATTTAATGATATTTGAATGAATAAAACGTACATTATTAAAGGTTTAATAATAAGATAGTATTGTATATAGAGCTAAAAGGGGTAGACAAATTTAAGGTTTAGAAGTAAATTGGCTCAGAAACACAGTTTTTCTGATATATGTAAATATAAAGTAAAAATATTTAAATTATTAATAGAATATGATGTCTTTCATCAGCACGTCGGCAGACGTCCGCTCTTTTTAAAAAATATTGAACCACATTTTACAGCAAAGCTTTTCTTTTCTTGTCAATGCAGCGCCGAATTTTATCTTCCAGATCGTCAGTTGTTTGTTTACGTAAACCGAGTCTTTCAAATGGCCCCAGATAATATAATCAACTGGTGTTAAATAACAAGAATGGACGCCCAATTTACAACGCTAAATCGAGAAATTATGCTACAGGGAAATTACTAAACCGTTTTTTTTTTGTGGCCACAATTGGCTAATGTTGACTTCAGTGACTGTTGGGTTCATACATACGGGATACGGCCTAGCTTCTCGCAGCACTTATGTTGTGTGTGCTAATTTTTAATCATGAGTACCGGGAGCTACAGTTTAAAGTCAACTCCGAACGATAGATTTGAGAAGCTTTTTCATGGCAATCAATTACTTCCAGAGCTTTTTCCAGAAGACTGCTGAGAGGTAGTCCCCGAGAGATATAATTTTTTCATATTTTATTTTTTTTAATGATATCAGAGCTGAAATTTGAAGCCGGCGCTATTGTCTAAGTAAGTCAACACACTAACCACTAGATCACGGTGACTACTTTTGAGTTCAAACAATTTATTTATAGCATAAGAAATTTCGCGGTCGTGTAGTTTTATGTTTTGGCGTTGTCATTTAGCCTTTTTGTTCTTGTGATTTAACGTTGCTGAATTAATCACGATATGCTTCGGTAAAAAAAACTTTTAAATAAAACGAATGCATATTTAAATTTTATTTTGCAAATAAATAATAAAATAAAGGAAGTACTAATTTTGTACAGAAGTTACTGGCTGTTGAAAATGCTCGTTCATTTCCATTAGATAACTATTTTTATTATTACAAATTAGTTTTTATTGCGTTGTAAAACAGTGCGGCTTTATTATTAGTTTCTCTACAAAGAAATAAATTTTTTCCTAAAACGGTAAAGCAATCACCTTTGGGCTTGACATATGAAAGATCGTTTTTAATAGCATACTCGTATTTCAATTCTTCTTGCAAAGTATGATCTCTCCTTCATTACCGTTTAAAATTCTTGATAGTTGACTTCTTTTCAGACTCATTTACGGTTTCGAAAATATGACCTAAAAACGCTAGTGAGAAATCAACTTAGTAGTATTATTTTACTTTCTAAATTTTATTTCATGCTTAAACAATCCCAATACAAAACTATTTCTTTCTCCTATTTCGTTTAATTACTACAATTTTACAACATTTATTAAATTTAAAATAAATAGTTGATAGTTATCAAATTAAAATGTACTCAAAATTAATAGATCTCTATTAAACACTTAATAAGAGTGTATTAAACAATTTAAATTGCCAATAAATTATACCAATAAAATATATACTCGTACGAATTGTACGTGTTAGTCGTCCGACTGTTAAAAGAGTATTTAAAGTTAAGCAGATTTATATAGAAAAACTTATAAAAAAAAAGTAAAAATAGTAAAAAAAACTACTTGTAACAACAACTAGTATTAGTAGTTTCAATAACTTACAGTAGTAGTCGTAGTTGTTGTTTATTTGTGTAAGTAAATATAATAACACCACACTTAAGTAAACAAACAAACATAAATATTAATACTAATAAACTCATACCGAAACTAGTTGTTTATAAGAAGAGAAAAAAAAAAAAACAAAAATAGAGAGAAAGAAACATTAGGCAGCTCTCATAGACTACCCAGTCTAGATTTTCTGTGTTTTTTTTTAGTGTTGTATGAGCAATAAAATTGTATTGTTTTTCTGAAATTGAAAGTACGCACTACATGCACACACACATGGCTTAATATACCATAAGTGATTGATGCCATACGATAATATGAAAAAACAACTCATAAACCAATGCGTATGGAAGGGGAAAATTTTCAATTCTCTGTTTTTACAAATTTATTATACAAAAAGCCCAACAAAAATTTTTATTACAAATTGCACCATTTAGTGGAAGGTATTTTTGTTTTTATAAGAACAAGTTTTTAATTACCATACTTTGTTATAAAGAAATTAGAAATAAAGCTATTTTTCATTAAAAACAAATAAACATAAGCAACTATCATACCTTCCGTCCCTCATCAAATAACAGTGAACTTAATACGTTCTAGCTGTATAATTTTGTGAAATTTTTTTTTAGCCACTCAATTCTATCACCCTCATTTTAAGTAGCCTAAAAAGATACTTGGTAAAAAAATATATACGTATGTATGCATGTCCCAAATTTAATTGCTGTACCTAAAGTAGTTACCTGATTATGGGAATATTTTGAAGTGGGCATGGCGGTCTATTTGCTCGACAACCATCCTTAGTACAAACCTACTAAATTATGTTGGTTTCTGATTATTATTTACTGGTAAATTTCACGCGCTCTTTGATCCCACCCATTTAAAATTTTGTATTTATCATCAGTTAATTTATACCTTCTTTTGTTTTGTTTTGTTCCAACTTACTAGGCGAGAGCTAAATCCCGGCTCTGACATCTTGAAAGAAAGAAAAAATTAAAACCTTTTTTTTTCGGCGGCCAGCTCCTAGGAGCCTTTTGTCAAGAACTCTGAGAATAACTGATTGCCAAGAACATGCTTCTCAAGTCTGTCGTTCGGATTCGACCTTAATCAAAATATATGTAGGTGCTATGACAAGCTAGGCCGCAAGGCTGAAAAAAAGTTGTAATGGCCAATTATGTATGTATGTAATTATATATGTATGTTATGTATGTATTTTAAACCTTTTCATGTATTGGTTTGTCAATGGGTTGTTGTCGGTTAGAAACTGATAATCACATCGGTATATAATAATTATATAAAATCGAACCTTTCCATAACACTATGCGGCAAATGAAGACTTTTGGAAAAATGCACGAACTACACAGTATAGGTTCGATTGTACTATCAAAACTTAGTAAAACCCTTTACTCGGTTTGGTCAGATTGACTACCAATTTTTTTTATGGACCTCAAAATATTTTGAAAATCACTGCATCACTCAAAAAAAGGTGTCATCAGTTTTTGGCCAGCAACTAACTTAAACTTAAAGATACTGCTTAATAAAGGTTCGGCAATAATGTAGTGAAGATTTTAGTGAATAAATTTTAAAATATTTTTTGTGGAAAAAATTATTTTTTCTTATACTTTTTTTTTTGCAAAAATGTACGAAAATTTTTTACTTTTTTTACTTTTTTCAGAATAACTCACAGGAACTCGTAATTTTTCGTTAACAATATACGACAAAATTGCAGCCATTGTAAATCTAAACAACTTTCCTAAACATATCAATACAATCTGAATGTGTCTAGGCAACCAAAATAGCTTACAAAGAACAATTTGTACCCAAAAAATGGTATTTTTCACTATTTTTTAAAATATATTTTTTTTTAATTTTTAAAAAGTAGTGAAAAATAATATTTTTTAAGTACAAATAAGTAAGTAAGCTTTTTTTTAATATCATTTAAGTTAAAATTGATATTAACTAATTTCACATTTAAATATGAAGTTAAGAGCTGGGCACAAGTGTATGTAGCCTGAAGTACTAAGGGTCAAATTTACCTATGAATGTCCCTAAAATTATTTCATTATAATGAAAAATTCACTCTTTGGGAATTTATTATAAAGTACTCGTAGACCAATATTGAAACAAAAATCTATTTTGAAATGACTTCATTAAATAAATAGAACTTTATTGTAAAGATGTAGATAGAGAAGTTCGACTGTATATTTATAGATGTCGATAAACTTGGCATTACTTCCTTTTTTAACTTTATACGAGTATACCTTTCTTCACTTTTCACATTTGAAAAAATGCTTTAAATAGAAAATCAAAAGTAAATATTGAAAAATTTACTGGGATGCAAAAAAAAACCGAATTATTACACGCATATGCATTTACTGTATGTGTGTGTGCATAAGTAGTTGGGATTTAAAATTTTTTTAAAAGATTTAATAGTATGTGGTGCGTTCGTATGGATTTGTGCAAATTTCTATCGCATGATTTTTTGCATAAATTTATGAGCATATGAATATGTATGTATGTATATTAGTGTGTCCCAAAAAAAAATTTTTTTTGTTCCCCCACCTGTTTTTGAAAGCTTATAGGGTAAAGTATTTTTGTGTTTTTTTTCAGATTTTTCGGAAGAGGTTTAGAGGTCGCTAAAATCGAATGTAACCGAAAAATCGGGGTTGCTCGACTTTTTTTGAATTTTGCGCATTACTCGGCCCATTAGCACGATTTTCTTTGTTACTAAGTCAATTTTTTTAAAGAAAACTGTTCAAACTTTACTTCTATGTGCATATATTATAAGTTTCGGTAATATTTTTGCTCATTTGAGTACCCTTTAAGTCATTTTTTTGTAAATTTAGCATAAATTTTAAAAATAATGCTTTGTAACTTTTAAAATTTCTATTGAAGTTAAAAAAACTAATGATTCAGTTTAAAATGTGGATAAATTCTGAGTCATTTAAAAAAATAAATATTGAATTTGCTCTTACCGTTCCAAAGTTACGCCCAAAAAATCTAGGCAGATTAATTCTCATACCCAAAAAAAAAAAATTAAAAAATTATATTGTTTATTAGTTTTCAATTACACTGGTTTAAAGCCAAAAAATACTAAGAACGCCACATGCCTAGATAAGTTAACTGGGACCTCCTGAGCACGAAAAACGCTGTCATGATTTTTTCCTAAGTACCGTTTTTTAGATAACGGTACTTTTGTGTTTTTCGGTGTATGGCCCCACTCAAACCCTTGTGGAGTCCAACCAAAAAGTCCGATCGAGACAAATGACATATCGATGGAAAGGTGATTGAATGCCTTTTCCGTCGATATGCTGGAAAATTCTATCTGAGAAGAAATCGCTGAGATATGGCACCTCAAAATTCAAAATTTTCATATTTTTTACTTTTTTTTCAAAATTTTTCATTTTCATTTCAATTTTTTCCTACGTTATATTGAATATCTGGAATGTTTTATTCTTTTACCAAATAGCTTATTTAATAACCAATATTTTAAGCGTATTTTGAAAAAAAGCGGATGAAAAATAAAGTTTTTATTAAGGATTTTGTGGAACGACAATATTTTCATTTTCATTGCTCACACAGTATATTCGTGATTTTAATTTAAATTTTTTACGTCGAATATACTGTGTGAGCAATGAAAATGAAAATATTGTCGTTCCACAAAATCCTTAATAAAAACTTTATTTTTCATCCGCTTTTTTTCAAAATACGCTTAAAATATTGGTTATTAAATAAGCTATTTGGTAAAAGAATAAAACATTCCAGATATTCAATATAACGTAGGAAAAAATTGAAATGAAAATGAAAAATTTTGAAAAAAAAGTAAAAAATATGAAAATTTTGAATTTTGAGGTGCCATATCTCAGCGATTTCTTCTCAGATAGAATTTTCCAGCATATCAGCGGAAAAGGCATTCAATCACCTTTCCATCGATATGTCATTTGTCTCGATCGGACTTTTTGGTTGGACTCCACAAGGGTTTGAGTGGGGCCATACACCGAAAAACACAAAAGTACCGTTATCTAAAAAACGCTACTTAGGAAAAAATCATGACAGCGTTTTTCGTGCTCAGGAGGTCCCAGTTAACTTATCTAGGCATGTGGCGTTCTTAGTATTTTTTTGGCTTTAAACCAGTGTAATTGAAAACTAATAAACAATATAATTTTTTAATTTTTTTTTTTTGGGTATGAGAATTAATCTGCCTAGATTTTTTGGGCGTAACTTTGGAACGGTAAGAGCAAATTCAATATTTATTTTTTTAAATGACTCAGAATTTATCCACATTTTAAACTGAATCATTAGTTTTTTTAACTTCAATAGAAATTTTAAAAGTTACAAAGCATTATTTTTAAAATTTATGCTAAATTTACAAAAAAATGACTTAAAGGGTACTCAAATGAGCAAAAATATTACCGAAACTTATAATATCTGCACATTGAAGTAAAGTTTGAACAGTTTTCTTTAAAAAAATTGACTTAGTAACAAAGAAAATCGTGCTAATGGGCCGAGTAATGCGCAAAATTCAAAAAAAGTCGAGCAACCCTGATTTTTTGGTTAAATTCGATTTTAGCGACCTCTAAACCTCTTCCGAAAAATCTGAAAAAAATCACAAAAATACTTTACCCTATAAGCTTTCAAAAAATGCTGGGGGACCTATAAAAATCGAAAAAATTTTTTTTTTTGGGACACACTAATGTATATGGCAAAATATTCAGTTATTTGATAGTCCGAGTGGGGTGTACACTTATAAGTTTAACTTGTTATTGCTTTTGGTTGTACTTGTTAATTTTTTTTCATGGTCTTCTGACCATACCATACCATTTGCAGTTTGCATTACAGAGTAAACGCTAAATGCGTAAATGAGTGTGCATGTTTAAGTGAGTTTTGGTATAACGATAAAAAAGCACAATGTAAACAGTAATTGCTTCTTTTATATATATATCTCTCTCTCTCTCTCTCTCTGTTTTTACAAATATGAGTGTAATTTTTCTATTAAATTTCAAAAAACAAATATGAAAGTAATCTCATGAATTTATTCATATTGTATGTACACAAAGCATGTCTGCATTGCTTAGTTAACAGTAAAGGTTAAAATTATTAGAACGCTTAAGCTACGGTCGGTCATATTAGACAAATATTTGATCAAAAAAGCGTAACTACTATTTTATGAAAATCATTTTTTTTTCTTACCTCTGAATTTGATTAATTAAATATTATATGAGAGGCTCTGATTGTAAGAAGTAACTACTTACTCTCAAGGAATATGCATTTATAAATGTTGTAAATTTTGTTTTTGTTATTTTTCTATTAATTTTTAAACTTTTTTGTTGTTGTTTTGTTTTTTTTTTAAATAGCTTTTTGAAAAAAGTTTTTATATTTGATTGGATTTGTAAATTTAAAAAGAGAAAAAATGTAAAATATTACACAATTGTGTTAACTATTATTTAAAAGGTAATGAATGAAAAAATTTTTAAAATTTAAAAGGAATGTTTAACAAAATAACATATTTTATAGATCCTGACGATGAACCATAGGGTTCGAAATTTATAGATCTATGTTTTATTAAAAAGGTGTTTTATAGTTATTATATTTTACATTATCAATATATAAGTATTTATTAAAATTTAATTTTTAATAATTTTTACAAAAATGTTTGCACAAAATGAAAACTTTCCATAAAATATATCCAATTTCCAATATTTGGTTAACCTTTCAAATGTGTAAGATTTATTTAATTTTTTTCAGTACTCAGAGGATGATCCCTACAGTGTTAGATAAATATTTGACGGAAGATTGTTTCATAAGCTAACCGTGCCGCCAAAAAAGGGATTTCCCTATAACGGATTTTGGGATTCATTGGACAATCAACTCTAAAAAGGATATGATCTGTAAAACGTACGTTCTAGTATTTCTGCAATTCATAAGCAAATTCTTAATTCAATGAACTGTGCAATTCCAGAATAAGCCTCTAGGAATTTTTTTTATTTTTTAAAGTTCTGTGAAACCGGTTTGCAAATCATAACAAACCTATTATATCTGCCAACTTTCAAAAGCGTACACAACGAAGATTTATTCTTGTGAGTTGTTAATTTGACTAAGAAAAAAATAATAATAATTCTACTGTATCTGTATATTGCCGTAGTCTAATGATTAGTGTTTTGGCTTACTAAACAAGAGCTCCGGGTTCAAACCCCAACTCTGACACTTTAAAAAAAGAAAAAGAAATATGATAAAAATATTTCTTTCGATGACAACCTTTCAGTAGTCTCCTTGCTGAAGCTCTGAGAGTAACTGATTGGCTTGAACAAACTTCTCAAGTTTGTCGTTCGGAGTCAACTTTAGCTCATGGTACTCATCGATAAAAATTGAAGCACATAAAATGGATGCTGCGAGAAGCCAGGCCGTAATCTCGAAACAGGATTGTAATGGTCAATTATGTATGTATGTATGTCATTCCTCTTAGCTGTTTTCAATTTTGATGGCCGTTAATTTTGGCATTTTCATTTTTGAAAGGTGAACCTTCGCAGAGGGTTGCCTTTGTAATTCGACTCAATTAGAGGTGCAATTGAGTAATAATTGTACAATTTATTGATTGAATCTGTAGTTATTTTCAAGGCCTAAAGGCCCAACCATAATGTGCTTAGGCTAGCTTAAACAACTATGCGAATGCATGCAATTAAATGTGTATAACCATAATGTACATAACAAACGTTTCGTTGAGTTTCGTTCAATTTCATTTGTTTACGTTTGGAGCGAAGCCGATCGCACCAAACGTAGCAAACAGCTGTTTTTGTGTTTGTGTAAACAATAATAAACAAAAGACGGCAGTGTGCAATAGAAACCGAGGATAACTTTATTGAAAATTTTATTGAAAATTTGATTGAAAATATATATAAAAAAAACGATTTCTCTGTGACAAATGTGTATCTTATTCATTTTCAACCATTTAAATATTTTTCTTTTCTGTTCATATTGTAGCACATTAATAACAAAATTTAAACAAATGTGCTTGTGTTTACAATTGGAATGAACGCACGGTTGCATTTTTTAGTACTATTTTTTATTTATGATTTATTTTTTTTTTAATTAACAAAAATAAATATAACTCACGTGTTTTCGGTAAAATATTTAACCGTTATGGATACTAAATAACAGTTTGTGATAAAAATCTATATATTTATGAAACATAGAGACAAATCAAGTTTTACATAAGTACTAAAGTTTGCAACTAAGAACAGCTTGCACTTAAGTTCAAAAAGTACATTATAGCCACTCGAAAACTTCGTTAGATTTTTGACAGACGTTTCGTTGATTTTTGACATTAGCATACGTCTACGAAAGTACATTATGGTTGGGCCTTAATATGTTTTGCTAAATTGAAATCTATTTTAGATTGCATTTATAACTAACAAGAAAAGAAATATACTACGGATTTTCAAAATCAATTTTCATCTTGTATTATTATCTGGACACTACTGTAGTTGGTATTCTGAATTCAATTCATTATTTTTTATCTTATTTTGTTGCCAAGTAACTTCTAATACGACTCTATGCTATTCAACTCTTTTGTTTAACATGCATACAAACCACAAAAGATTTTTCTCTTGTTGAAGTTTAATATAGTTTTCAACCATTTTTTTTACAAGACATTTTTGGTTACGTTTGTGTGTTTTTACTTACCGTAAAAGTAAATTTTAAAAGAAAAACCTTTAATTAATTATGCGTACAGATGTAAAAAATGTAATGTAAGAAAAATGACTCAAAATAAATTTTAAATCTTTTCTTTTCAAGAATATTATTTTAGAAATCATTGCAAAAAAAAAACAAAAATTTATGATTGAAAAAATTAAGAAGCAAAATATCATCAATCTGTCCGGCATACGAACTCTGATTTCCTGATCATTCCATAATAAAATTTATTAAAAAACATTACTTTTGCTGGCCTATTTAAGTAAGAATTTTATATATATATATATTGATATATTACTTGCTTTTAAATTTGTAATTTAACTCTGGCAAATTTATCGCAGTAATCACTCTTCGATGCAAACGCCATTGCAAGTCTTGCAAACATAGCATATATGCCTACATTTTGTTATTGTTCGACATGGGTTCCTATATTTGCAAGACTTGCAAAGGCGTTTGCTAGGAAAAGTGATTACCGCTTATACGTATATTATTATATATATTTTTTTATTTTATATGACAAAAGGAACCGGATTTTCCTGCTTTTTTCCACACTGTTACTCTGTTACATTCAGGAAATATTTTTTAGTTTTCATCATATTTGTATAAAAGCCTTACAAAAAAGTCCATTAGGGCATTGTAACATATTTCCTTTAATTAACTTCCGCAGTACTCTTAGAATACTTTTTGTAAAAAGTATTAAGTATATTAACCTCAGTATGTGATCAAAAATTAACCCATAAATGATTATGATACAAAATAAGTTTTGGAACTGAGATTATTTCACAAAATATGTGGGTATGTTATATAAGAGAAGTAAATTTCAAATTGCAAAATATTACTAAAAATCCTGTGTAAAATTTTTACAGACCTTTCTGCTTTGCTCGCTTTGCTTCTCGAAGGGTTAATTTATTTGTTTCTTTTCATTTTATTAAAACATTTAGCACCATATCCACCAAGTACCAAATATTCAATATTCATGCAATAGAAAATATGTATATTTACATGTCCTCTTCAACTCCATTTGAATTATAAAAGCAAATCGAATTGCACTTAGAAAAAGCATAGAATTAGAAATGTATGGCAAGTGATTTATTTTTCTTATTTTTTTTATACCACCTTTTATGACATTTTTGTCAAATGCTTGTATGACATGAAAGTAATGATGACAGAAATCAACAAAAAAAGCAACTTTAATTTTATGAGTCGACAAAACTCATAATAAGATAAACGAACGAACGAACGAACGAACATTCATAAACGTGCTCGCATGTAAAAGCCCATAAGTATAGGAACGGATTGTATATTTTTTGTAGCCAATAAACAAAAATCATAAAAATGGAAATTAGGTAACATCTGTATTTATTTTGTTATTCATGCCACACATTGTATTTGAAAGAATACCTACTTAAAGATAATTCCTATGGTATGAGTCATTTCACCGTGAGAAATTATAATAAAGAAACACTCTTTAACCCTAGTAGGTATGAGGGTTTTTTGTCGCTAAATGGCATAACCAGGTCTGTGCAGACCTACATGTAATTTGTATGGAAATGCATAGACAGATGTGTTAAAAGTGTGTTTAAATGCATTTTATGCTAGGAAAACCACAAAATGGACAATAAAAATGCATTTTTATACATCTTAGTTATCTATTAAGGGTATTTTATTAGTAATATGTGTACAAAGGAATTTTATACACGGCATTTAACGCAGAAATACCTAGCATTTGAGAGTTGTTGGCATACCGCTTTATTGCAATGCACGCAATAAAAATGTGTTTTTCGCTTTTTTTTGTTCAACATAAAACTCAGCAAGCACGATGGTCTTTTGGCAGAGGACGCGCAAGGTCTGGACGGTCATATATGGGTGGGCCTGCAGTTACCTGCAAACAAACAAAGTTTGTCATGTTCGTCGAAGTCAACTACATCATACAAGTCAAAGGACGGTAAGATTTGTTCAACAGCTCCTCCGGCCACTGGTAGACTTCGTGCACATAACTGCCGTACGGTGTGTCTTGAAGGCTACCCTATCTACAGGGCGACGATGTCTGCTAACCGATATATTGTATAATATTTCTCAAAGTATATTAGATTTGATAACGGTATAACTAGAACTGGTTGACTTGTAGAAAACAAATCGCCCGTAATCGATGTTTGTAACATGCTCATGAAAAACTTAGAACGCTGATATGTTCCGAACTGTTCTCTTACCGAGGCCGCGTTCGCTTTATCCAATATATACCATCAAAACCAGCCAGATAGGGCATAAAAATCTGTAACTAAATCAATTTTCAAATTTTAGCCATTTTGTCCTCACAACTCATTACTTGGCTGAATCTTTGACTCGCATATGGCGGCAAACTAGGTAAGGCCAAAAAAGCTCACAATTCTGTTTCCGTTACAAGTTGCGTTCTCACTCGCGGACCTTACGGTTTGTTTCAGGAACAGATGTGCTGAAGATTTCGGGTCTTAAAAGAAATTTAAAAATCGTCGATAGAATTAAAGAACGCTGTAAAAGCGAAAATACGTTTTTTGCATCATTTTTATCAGAACAAAATACGCGTCGATTGGTCCCGGTCCCAGATTTCTAAGATGAAAATAAATTCACTTACGCCGTCTGCGTTTTGAAAAATACCAGTGTCTTTGTTCTACTTTCATACGGGTTTTTTGGCTCTGGTGAACATTTAAGGTTTTGTCAGTTACAGCGTTCTTTAATTCCATCGACGATATGAAGATGGGGTTTCGCATAGTGCCTATTACCGGGCCTTCACGACTCACCGTAGTCAGTTATGTGCACGAGGTCTACCAGTGGCCGGCGGAACTGTCGACCAAATTTTACCATCCTTTGACTTGTACGATGCAGTTGACTTCGACGAACTTGACAAACTTTTTTTGTTTACAGGTAATTGCAGGCCCGCTCATAGATGACCGTCCAGTCCATGCCGCATCCTCTGCCAAAAGACCATCGTGCTTGCTGTGTTTTAGATTGATAAAAAAACAGCGAAAAGCAGATTTTTATTACATGCATTGCAAAAATCCGGTATGCCAACAACTCTCAAATGCAAGTTACTTCTGCGTTAAATGCCGTGTATAAAATTCCTTTGTATACATATTACTAATAAAATACCCTTAATAGATAACTAAGATGTATAAAAATGCATTTTTATTGTCCATTTTGTGGTTTTTGTAGCATAAAATGCATTTAAACACACTTTTAACACATCTGTCTATGCATTTCCATACAAATTACATGTAGGTCTGCACAGACCTGGTTATGCTGTTTATGACTAAAAATTTGTAAACCCGGATCAACCCGAACCCGGATCCACAATAGCTCTGATTTTTCGCTCATTGTGTTTAGAGACAGTTGCTCCAGGAAGTCATGGAAGGATTTGTCTCTAACATAAAAAGCAAAAAAGTTATACAGACTTTTATATGCAAAAAGTCTGCACAGACCTGGATATACCGACTAGGGTTAAACACAAAAGATTTAAAGACTTAAAGCAGCTGTATAAAATTGAATTATTTGGCAGATCATCATATAAAGATAATATGAGCTTGTACAAATCAGTTACCAACTCGTGCAAATTTATGATGCAAGTGGTCATGTAGTAGTATATTTCTTTATCTTTGTTATTCATCAGGGCATTTACCATTGTAGTACGTATTGAAAGAATAGCGAAACGCACGCAATACTGAACCAATGCTCTATCTAATTCATCGATAAAGTTGGATACATCAGCGTTATATATAAGCGCCTACGTTTTTTGTTGTATGGCGTTCAGAAGCCAAAAATAGACTCTGAAGCAGCTGCCCATATTCGAGAGTTGTGTTTAATAAAAGTTTTGCTAATACTATGAAATTCAGGTGCTGTGAAGTATGTCTAGCACCATATATAAGCCATTTTTTTCTCTACCATCAAAATTTGACTATTCCATCATCACTGATTTTTTTACATGCCCAGAACATCAAGAACGTCCGGCTACTCAATATTTACATGCATACATACATACATACATACATATATACATACATTCATACATACATAATTGGCCATTACAACCTTGTGTCATAATTACGGCCTATCTTCTCGCAGGAGTCATGTTGTGTGTGTTAATTTTTATTCATGAGTTCCGGGACCTACAGCTTAAAGTCAATTCCGAACGACATATTTGAGAAACTTTTTATGGCAATCAATTACTCCCAGAGCTTTTGCTAGAAGACTGCTAAAGCCCCTATGACACCTACTTTTTTTGTATTGAATTGTTATAGAATTGAAAGAAAGAAACAACAAATGCTAGAAAGAGTGGAATATAAAAAATGTAAACAAAATATTTATTTTTGTTTTTGTATTTATATTTATTTCAATGTTGATACTTTTTATTTTGTAAAAAAACGCTACCTTGAAGACAAAAATACCCTAAAATCGCTTAATTGTACAATAACACCATTAAGTTACCAACACTATAATATTTTAAATTCTAAATGTCAATTTTAATGTAAAATATTTTAACTTGTTTTTGACACACTCCACTTTTTTATCGATAACATTTGTAAATTTTTTGGCAATTCTGTATTTATATGAATATAGTTGAACTCTTTACACCCTTTATACTTTCTTATTATATTATATTTGCACTGTTCTCCAAATCATTTTTAATACAAAAAAAGTAGGTGTCATACGGGCTTAAAAGGTAGTCGCCGAAAGAAACAATTTTTTCATATTTCTTTTTTTTTTTTTTAAGATATCAGTTAGTAAGCCACTAACCACTAGACTACGGCGACCACAATATTCTCTCAATATTTACATTAGCCATAGTCACAGACGACAAGACTATATCATAACCACCACGCTTATGTGTGAGAAAACAAAATAATATTGAATCTTGCGCTCATTCAATTCGACCCTGTCAGCAAGTCGTTTGTGGGAGTGTTATTATCAAACAGTCTAATTCATAATATCTCCTTAATTTAGGTTTTATCCATACATTAGTTATGAGACGTTATCTGTCTTATAAGCTCAAAATAAAAAATCTTATTCATAAACCTTTCATATGAGCAAATTAACTAATAAACGATTTTAATGTCATGCTGGCAATACCTTGATGTTATTTCAGCATAGCGATGAACAATAAAAGCTATCAGTTACTTTGGTAATTTTTTAATATTCATAAAAGTAATGTAATAGTAACAATTATGCATAAAATAGATGTAATTGAAATAATATTTACTGCTGTGAATAAAATAACTAAAACTAACTGAAAAATTAAAAAGAAAATTCCCTTGAAGCGCTTTTTTTAATTAATGTATGTATGAAGTAATCGAATACTACTATTCTCTTTTTGGTTTGTGCATCACTATTCTGTTTACATTTTTTTATATCAAAATTTGGTAAAATGGAATTGTAAACTGGAGAGAAAGAAAAAGAGAGATTTACATTCGTAATTTCTGCAGGCACTGATGACAGAGCTTGTAAAGGAAAGAGATGGCATATGTAATACAAAATAAGAACAATTGTTTAGCCATTTAGAAATTTAATTTTGTATAGAGACTGCAATCATTTGCTATTATAGGAAAATTTCTAATTAAGTATGTGAATTTAAATATGTAAATATGTACCTATAATTGCAATTATATTAGTTGTATTCATTGTAATACTATATTATTGCGAGGGGGATCCTTCGTCGGAAGGAGAGAGACCTTGCAAGGTAGATGGAACTGTAGGGTTCAAATGGACCGGCATATAAGGCTCCATCCTGAAGTAATGTCATAAATTGACGGTCCCAGGATGGAGCCTGGTGATATAGAGAGGGGTTTTAGCCGGTAGGCACGCAATAACTGCGTGGACTCCGGCACGACGGGTGGCAAAAACCACCTAAGTGCGTAAATGCATTTCCAAAAAAAAAAAAAAAAAAAAAAAAAAAAAAAAAAAAAATACTATATTATTCCACTTTTTTTTATACAACATGCAATCCAACCCACAAATGTCGTCTAATTGCACGGTTAGAGTAGGTTGAAACCTATAACAAAAATTTCTCATTTATAAATGGTTTATGAGAGCGTTATGACACTGTTTGTTGTTTATGAATTTAAAATTAAGAGATTTTGCTTATTTATCATTATGAATAAGCGTTTTATCTCATTATGAATAAGTCTGTAAATGTTTATCATATTCTCCAAATAAATATGAGTAGAAAATTTTGCTGATAACTGCGAAAGAGCAGACACGATTAATTAAGAAACAATATAAATAGAGTAAAAGATAGAACATAACCAGTTTTATAGAGCAATTCCTGAGATCGTTCGATATGAAATTAATATGAAATAATTATCGATACCAAAAGCAGCAAGTTTAGAATTGAGAACCCTATCGGCAGCCTCTCTCAGAGATTATTATCAACAGATCAGCATTGAGAAGCCAGTGAAATAAAAAAAAGTTTGATTTCGAGTAATGGAACCTTAATTTTACTTCTGAAGCTGTGTATTTTAACAGCTTTCGTTTATTTTCTTTACTGGTTTAGCTTGAAAAACTCCAGAATTGTTCAATTTGGTGGCACAAAATTAAATATTTAGAATATGCATGGCCATATGCTCGAAATATTTTAGAATGTTAATGCCATTCATACCACATATTTTATACAGCATTGATGGTGTCATTGCAACGCGTCATTGAAATTTGCTTACACACTGTAGAAATCGATTCAAAATAAGTATATCGCACTTATTCGATAACAAGAACTTTTGATTTTAAAAAATCTCTTTTACATCAGTTTTGTATGTGAATGACTCATATGCAAATACATATTATGTTTTTCTTTTTTTGTATATTGATTTGATAGACAAAGTATTTATCGCACGTAGGCAATTATATGAGACAAACAGCGGAAATACATGCAATAAACGTTAATATGTACAAGAGGAAAGAAAAAATAAATAAAACTAAATGGCTAAAATAAATTTTATTACGAAACTGCTAGCCATAGACCTACTACCAATGGCTTGGGTAGCCAAAATGCTCAACTGTTTTGTATTTCATTTTCCGTTACCCATATTGCTAGAATCCAGTTTAAGTAACTTTTTGCCAGAATTTAAAGTAAAATAGAATGTAAAAAAAGTAACCAATTCACAACCTCTGTCGTAAATTTAAATTTAAATATAGAATTTAATGTCATCCGATTTTTTTGTTACAAATTGTGTCATCATCTCTTATTGTATAACGACAATCGTTGTTGTTTTTTTTTGTTTTTGGTTTTTCTAACATTTTATTTGACCCAAAAAACTTCGTTTTCCGTACAAAATTTTTTAATAAAAGAAAATTTTGTTTTTACACTCTACACTGTCATATGGGTTTGAGGTATTTAAAGAATGTGTTGACATTTGTTACACTTAGAGGTAATTAATTATTTTTAAAATTTGAACACAACAAACAAATGGACACACACACACCATATTTTTTTGATTATACAATAAATCTACAGTTGATGGTATCACAAGGCAGCATATCTGGAATGTCATTCTTTGAAAAGTACAACATTTTCGCAGCCCTTTAATACATTCAAAGATTTCAAGGAAAAAGAGATGATTTAACTTATAACATGGCTGTGGCCATGTGGACGCTCCAGTGCCAAAATGTAATCGGCTTTATGTATAACAGTATACAGCCGAGCGAAAAAACAATCTCTTTTATTTTTTATTTTTGAAAAAGTCTTCTGTTGCTGGCTTACGCCGATGGCATTAATGTCTTTGGTATGATCAGAAGTGTTGTAAGTACAGTATTCCCCAGTTTGAAGACGTAATTATGGAAAGTGGTTCCTCTAGTGTACAGAGGTGAGACAAAGTACATACGAAAATGGTATGCGACTCTGTTTACTTTTGGCCGGCAATAATGTCAACGCAGAAATCTAAAAGAGAATCATTCTTTCAAACAAAAGTTATTATGGGATCATGAATCAATTAAAAAGTGTTTTGCACTCTCAAATCATAAGAAAACTCTCATAAATAGGTGATTCAAACTCTATTTTAATTTTTTGGACCACGAGTAGAAAATGGCGAATGTGCTAATTAGTAACGGATAGAATATCCAACTGTCTTGATTCCTTCCCTCCCGGGGGTACAGTATATGGCTTCTGGTGATACGTCACACCAGGGGCCTGTACTCACCAGGGAATATGGAGTACACCTAGCTCTGGGTGGCCTGGCGCTCGCTATAGGCAGAGGGTGGTTGATAATTTACTGATGCTCTCAGGGACTGACCAGAGAAACCTATCTAATCTGGTACTACGGGCATCAGGAAGCCCCCGGCTTGCTTGTGCTTCCCGTCATTCGGGGAGTGAGGCAAATCAGCCTGATGGTTTGGGTGCGGCCCTTCGGAGAGTGCTCGTAGTGGGTGTGGCATGCTGGATAGTAGTCAACCTCTTCAACAAGGAGGGTTGCTGCTATCCAGGAAATGGTAGTGTCGAAATTGTTAACCCAATATCCATGGGCTCTCTTCTGAACGGCTTGTCATGGACATGTCCGAAATTAGAGGGTACCATCTTTGGTTGACGTTGGTCAGACGCTTAAATTTGACTACCACCCATGCAACTGGCTGGCGTGTGGTAAGTCTTATGTCAGATATCCACGAAAAACTCACTCTAGTTGTCTTGATTCCTTTCCCCCGGTAGTACAGTAATTGGCTTCTTCTTCCACCTGGGAATATGGTGTTCATCTAGCTCTGGGTGGCCTGGCGCTCGCTATAGACAGAGAGTGGTTGGTAATTTACTGATGCTCTCATTGACTGACCAGAGACACTAATCTGGTACTACTAGCATCAGGGGCCTCTGGTTTGCCTGTGCTCCCCTGTCAATAGGAGAGTGAGGTAGATCCCTTCAGGAAATACATGTAGTGGTTGCGAAAGTGCTAGATAGACCTCCTCAACAAGGGGGGGCTACTACCCAGGCAGTGGTGTTATCAAAATTGTTATTCCAATATTCATAGAGCTTTCTTCTGACCGGCTTGTCTATGGTATGACCGAAATTAGAAGGCACCGGCTTTGGATGGCGTTGGTCAGACGAACAGTATTGAATCTCCACCCACGCAACTGGGTGGCGTGTGGTCCATAGACACGGACGGATACGCATGTTAAATTTAATCTAGTTGTCTTGATTCTTTGAAGCATCGGACTAATGTGGCGCTCTGATGAATTAAAAAGTTTAGTTACTGCTGCTCACATATTATTATGTAGCACACTTATCTCTTACAGAACACATTCTTTTGTCACTAATTGTTCACCGAATTGTGGAATGTATTATAAAGGAAACTCATGAATAAAATATCAGACACTACTACTGCTTTCCTTTTTATTTAAACATGTTTTCCCATCAGTATACAATGCACTGAATGAGTAGGTGTTATCACCTGAGTGCTCTCTCTGTTTGTCCTATCTATCCTACAACCTGAAATTGAAGTTTGGATGCTGAGGGAAAAGGATTTCCCGGTTTGGTTAGAAATGTTTATCTGGTGGGAAAGAATAGAAAACTTTATCACTTAAACGCAGCATGCAGGTTCCAAAGTTTTTACTATCTGATGCGTATGAGTGTATAGTAATTGACTTGAAACCGAAGTTTTGATGGAATGCACTTTAATTACTTTTGTTGAAATTCCTGTCGCCCTCCATTGTAAGAGGTGAATACAGTATTAAATTATATTCTAATACAATCAGAGTGACAACGACATATGATCGGTGTAGCGAAAACACTACACTCGCATTAGAAGACTAGTGTACTTACTACTTACTAGTCCAGTGAAGCACTCAAATGATATGATATTGTCTTTGAATTGTAGTGTGAAATAAAAAGTATTATAATTTGATTGATAAAGGTTTTTTTATTTATTTTTGTTTTTCTAAAACTTTTGAAACACACAGATTTTTTTTTTTTTTTTTTGATAAAAAAATTTGTGCATTTTCGTTTACCCCTTATGATTTTTATTTTTTTTTTAAGAAAGAAAGAAAAAAAATGGAAAATTTATGCAGAGACATGTCTGTTCTGAATTAGAATGCAACTACTGATTGCTACTATTGCCATTATCATACAAGTGCTACTTGATAGAGGAAAGGGAAATTGTGTTAAGAAGTCATGGAGGAAAGAAAAAAAATTAATATTTAAATTTTTTTCTTTTTTATGTTTTTCTAATATTACAATCTGAAATGAACGTTGGTAAAAATATGAAAAAGAAACTTTTTAAAATAGATTTCATTTCATTCATTGTAAGCAGTTTAGTAGTACCACTAAAACTTTTTAGTTAAATATGAAAAAGATGTGTAGTTGAATTACCCGGAAAGTGATGCTATTTCTCGTAAAAGTTGACGCTTTCAATAAAAGGCTGATTTTGACAATTAACAAACACCTGCGAAATCTTAAGAACCGGGTAAATATAGGAGGCTTTTTAAAGTTTTTGCATTTATGAGCTAACAATGTGGTTAAAAAACAACAGATTTTATATCTTTCTTTGGATTTAAGAAAAAAAAACCTGAAAGCTTTGAAATCTTTCAGGTGTATATTATTTAAATATCCTTACAAAATCTTAGTGTTTTTACTTCGCACACACACACTTTTTGTTAATTTTTTTATACAAATTTTAAATAATTACAATTAAAAAACAATTTTGGTTTTTAAAGCCAGAGGGCAAATTACGGCATTCGATATCGAACGATATTTCATACAATTTTAAAACAATTTACAGAAAAGTTTCGTTCGGTATCGAATGCTGTAATTTGCCCCCCGAAGTTTAAAAGTCACAGTTGTTTCTCTCTAAAGCCAATGAGAAACTTACAGCCTAAAAAGATCGTTAGAAAACATAGTAGAATATATTTTGTTTTTAAAATTCAATATTATTATTCAATGCCTTGTTACCTTGGAAGCCGATGCATTGATTACACAGTGTAACAGAATGGAACAAACTGCAAATACTTGAGCTGTGATGCAACTTTTGTGAAAGGCCTTCTAGAGCATAATACAAATAAGGATATTTTCTTTTATACAATATCAAAATATCATGTTTTATAGGCATAAAAATATGATCTGAGTTTTAAAAATCGATTAAAAGATAATTAAGCTATAAAGATTTTAAAAAACTAAAATTTTTTCGAAAACACAATATTGAATCAAAACAATCAAAATTGTGATTTTGGGTCTTCTCCTCTAGGTAATGCTTTGCAATTGGTCAACACTAAAAAAACACAGAAAAAAACCCCCAAAAAAACGAGCTTTTTAGTTTTATTCTTGTTTAATTAAAAAACAAAACGTTTTAGTTTTAAATTTAAATTACAAGTTTATTTGTACAAGTTTTCACTTTTATAAAACATTCACTTAACACTTGATAATATTTGTATAATGTATCGTCTTTAAAATCTAAATTAGTAATGTTTTTGTTTCTTAAAAGACTTCATGATCGTTCATAATATTCTTAGCTTACAAAGCCAGCGGTACGTACGGGTATATATTACAGAATAAATATCGAACGATATTTAGGCATACAGAAATATTAATCGCCCTTAGAAACAGGTATAATATAACAAATGTTATTTAAGCATACACAATCAATGTTACTTCTTTTTAAATTTATAGCAAAAACATGATTGTGCATGATCAATCATGTTTACTAACGTACAACAAAATAATCATTATGTTTACTTAACTTGCATACATATTTATGTATGTATGTAAGAAAGCAACATGTTCGATCAAACTTGTAAAAAACTACTGACCGATACTAAAAAACCAAACAGCAGTAATACGAATAACTACGAATATTGGACATTATCTTTGTTGCTGTAATTATTTATACTGTAGTAATGTAATTATCCAGTAGGGGTATTCACTGTTGATAAATATACATAACTCTTTTACCCGTAACTCAAGACTGACAAGACCTTTCAGAAGTTGCATCACATTCCAAGTATTTTTTTTTTGTCACACTGTGATATTATTTTTGTTTGATTTAGCCCGAGCACAGTTGTACCTTTGATTATACTTTTTGTTCAACAGACGTTCCCGTCGTCCTTATGAGCATCAGCAGGTCTGAAACTATATGTCTCCCTAAGCACTACCATATAAATCTATTAAGAATCCCACATTCACACACATTGTCACTTGCCTGTTGAACAAGAAGAAAATCGAAACAGCTTATTTAAGGAAAGTAGAGAAAAGTTTTGTTTAACCAACGTAAAGGCTTATAAGAGCCTATATTTTCTGTATATCAGTACCAGACAGTTAGTGATCAGATGTTACATTGAAGCCTCTTTTTTTCAGCAGAAACGACAGGTGCTAATTGCAAGGGTAGTAACGATTTGTAGCCAACAACCTGGTGAAATCGGATGGTAAATAACCAGCATACAGCGGTGTAAACCCTTGTTCTTCCTTATCCTATCTGATATCTAACTAACCAGACTTGATATTCATTCCAACTTTTATATTTAAAATATGTACTTGCATTGTGTGATAGTTAAAAAAGTTTAAGAAATAAAACTCCTTACCGTAAAATATCTATAAACTGAATATAGACTTCCGATTTTGGTGACTTATGGAAAATTGTAAATTGTAATTGTAAACAAGAGTTGCTGCCTGTACTTCCCAGTTTTTTTTTTTTCATTATTTTTTTAATTTAATTCTTTGATTCTTGATAAAGAAATAAACATTAAGCATTACTACTTAATTTTATTTTTAAGCAGTAATTATTTGATTAAAATACCAAAGAAAAATGTTTTGTTTCTTTCTTTTAATTTAAAAACTCTTCTTTAATATTTTTTTTAATGCAGACCTTTTCTTTTTATGAAAACTAATTTTAACTTTTAGTTTAAAATCATTGTTTTTTTCTTTTTGCCATATTTCTGCGTGTCTACAGTTTTTTCTTTTGTATAAAACTTTTTCCCTTTTTTGGTCGCCATCAAAACTCAAGACGAGATCTTAAGGTGGTAAAAAAAGGAAACAAAAAACTTTTCTTTCCTTTCTCTTAAAAATAATGTCGTCCTTCAATTCAACATTCCAACAAATAATTATACTCAAACCAAACGTGGTTGAAGCAAGTGTTTTTATTACATTTAGAAATTTTTTTTTGTCACTATTGCTGTTTGCAGTTTCCATTTACATGCCACTTTTTGTGGCAGATATATTTCAACGTCTAAGAGAAAGCTCCCTTGCAAACAATGAGATAAATTGCAAACAAAAAAAAAGTACAGAAAAATTAAGTCAAATAATAGAAAAGAATAGTTTCAACCATGTCTATATAGATTTCCTGCTTGTGTTAACAAGAGTACAGTTTTTTATTTTCTCGATTTATTTTTTTTATTTCCTTTTCTGATAAAGATTTATGAGCCAAAATCGCTAACTTGGCAGAAGTATTGTAAAACTAGCGCTGGCACAATAAACCACAGTTTGTTGGAAAAAAAAAGGAAGAAAAAAAGTATTACATGTTAGGAATACTTTAACAAATACTGGTTAAAGGCTATTTAGTTAAAAATTGGTTTTTTTCATAGAGTGAGACTTTAGCAGGGACACATTCAGACACACACACATACCAAAACCAAAGAAAGGCCGTCAAAAAGTCAATACTATGGCAACTTAACATCATAAATTTTAAGAATTCATAACTGTGTGACTGAAAAACTATTCGAGCATTTGATTTGTGCCATTCTTTGTTCACACTCTACTTTGAGTGTTAAGGTGTCGTTTAAGTCGCTTTGTAACTGTAATAAAACACTTAATATAGTGGAGCATATGGAGTAGACAGTAGTATATTCCCTTACATTAATCAAATAAATTTTAAAGCAATTTTCGCGATGCAAGAAACAGTTAATGCATAAGTCTAGGGTCAGGCGGTCAACTTGTACTGTTTTAAGTTCCGGTACTTTATAATAGCGAAAAATCAAAATGAAACTGATGGGCACAACGATAGGGGACGCTATTATCTTATCCAGAGATTCTTACAGCGAAACATGAAATCAGGGAGAGTTCAAGGTGTTCATACAACTCGTTCTATCAATAGGTATACAGGGCTGATTTAGTCGAGAAGGAGTATCAACATTAGATGTACGCTAATCAAAGTCTCGTTTGGCATCATAATATCACATCATCATGTTTTTAATTTACAATACTTAAGAGAAGGTTAACTCTGAACAACTCTGATAAATTATTAAAAATTAATTTTTAAAAATCAATCATAAATAAGCGCAATTTATAAGTGACTTCGTGATTTTTATGGCACACATTAGCGTTCATCCATTTTGGGCTTAAGCAATTCTCAACTCACTGCACAGACTATTCTAAAAAAACTCAAACGACCGAGGTTCAATCCCAGCGAAGGACAAAAATTATAAAATTTTTCTAAAAATATAATTTAAAAATAAGAGATTCAACCCCTCCCCCTCCAAGAAGTCCGTCTTCAAGAAACTGCTCCCTGACATTTCCAGTCTATTCTATACAGCGCCGCTACCTTCTGGGAAGATTACAGCTAACCTACTGAAGACGCTCGCCGCTCATATTCAACATCCACTGACAGATGGGGCAATTGCTAATGATCACTCATGGGTGAAAGTATAACACTGGCCTTTGAGTGGTCAAATTAACTGCAACTTCTCTCATCAACAAAAAAGGCACATAATAACAAAATTAAATAAAACTCTATATATGTATGTATCTTCAAATTACAATACAATGCACCTGCATGAGTAGGGGTTTACCCCTGAGTAGTAGTCTTGAATAAAAAAAAATTCACCATTTGGTTCGGTTTACTACCTGAAGACATCAATAGATTTTCTTTTTTATAAAATTGAACATGTCGCGGTGGTTGTATGGCCGAATTCATTTTCAAATGTTAATATTTATTAATCTTTCGAATATATTTTTTTAAACTTAATGTAAACCATATGCACATACATACATACATATGTATAAGTGTATAAATTTTTTTAGTAAAAATGTCTAATTCGGCTTAAGAAAAACACTTAATAGTTCACGCATTTGGCATTGACTTACTTTCAGTATTCAACATTTTTTTTTTATTTCCCTTCTTCTTCAGAATATCAAAAATTTCTCTTCCAGATTAATTTCTACTTGATTTTCAACTACCCATGTATGCATGTAGCAATGCATGTAGCATGTATGTTGTATAATATTGTAAAAACTTTTTTAAGAATTTATTTTATTTTTTTTTTTCTAAATCTCGAAAGAATTAGAACACAAAGCTGGTAAAGTTATTGAAAACATTACAACTCCCAAGTGTTTTGTACATCGTTTTTTGTATATACTATTTATTTGTTTGCTTTACATATTGGATAAAAATAGTTTGCGCAGTGTAGGATTTCAACAAAATGTAAATATTTTTAAAAAACCATAGAGACTTGTTTATTTGTTTAACGTAAGCCTGAAACTATTTTTATAGTCGAATAGTTGTTGAATGTCTGAAATATAAAGTTATTTCATATTTTTCGAAAAAATCTCTCAAAAGGTAAATAAATAAGAGGAAGTTATACCATAAATACGTGGTTATATATTGTTGTTAAAGCATACTTAAAGGCTGTTTAATTTTTCTAATTTTTGATTTTGTAACACATTTATACATAAATGCTATACATATATTAAAAAAAAAATTAAAAATTTAATGATGTGGCACCTATTTGTAAAAAAAAATTATCTATAACTTTTATAAACTTTTTTTTTAATTTTTTACACTCTCAAATCTAACTCCTCTAAAAAAAGTTTAGGCAAGTTTAAATATACCTACATATGTACTAATGTATGTATGTGTTTATATGAGTATCGTACGTACTTAACCTGTGTATGTAGGTCAGTCAAAAAAAGTTATATTTTTGTTACTTTCTATTATTAAATGAAAAAAAAGTAAAATTGAGGACATTTAAGGGCGTTTAAAAAAAAAAAAAAAAAAATACTATTTTAACATCAAGTTTCAGGCACTAAATATTTATTTTAATTTTATATATTTATATTTAAAAATATATAAAATTTAATAACAAATGAACACATGTATGTATGTATATAAAATGGGTGTTTTGTATGACATCTATCGATATCGTTAACTATACTTTTACAAATGATAATATTAAACTTTCTCTGTTCAGTGGGTAAATAAACAACACAGTGCAGGACTAAAATCTTGAACTAATTGAGACCTCCAAAATCTGAAAACTTATGATGGTAGAAGGAAAACACTAGCTGCTGTAGGTTCTGCTGTCATCTCTAAAGTGGCATCTTTCACTCCCGACTTTCATTATTCCCCTGTGTGCAAGTAGTGATCGTCTGTTGCTCGTTTGTCCCAATAGCAGAGAAAGCAATAACACTTTGGATATCCACACTTTATGCTTTACAAAACATTGACAACTTTAAGGTCGCAACAGATTTTCCATAAATGATCTGCATTTTTTAGGTAGTTTTGCTATTTTGAGCAAGATATTGTTGCTTTTTTTATTTTATCTCAAGGCAAAATTTGTAGATCTAATTAAGAGGTTAAAATTGTCTGAAGAGAGAAAACCAATATCTAAATAATATTTCGAATATTTCACGAGATATAGACTTAAAAATCAGTACAAGGTTCTTGAAAATTGTACTAAAATTCACCTCTCCCATCCTCCCCCCTGTCGAAAACTTCAAAAATGAATTAAAAAAAGAACTTTCGATAATAATTCTAAACCCAACTAGGGTTTTCTTTTACAATCATAAGGTTTCAGATTTGGGGGTCTCAATTAGTTCAAGATTTTAAAATTGAAAAATGTGCTGCTGTGTAAATATTGCGCAAAAAATAAATTTTTTCGCGAAGTTTACAATTTTATATATTTACTGTCCATATAATCAGCCTAGTGATAAATCAATTCGTGCAATTAATTAATTTTTTCGCACTACGTTCACTCTTCTCGCTGAAAAACCATCAACATGGAATAAAAGCAGCATGTGTTTTGAACAAGATTTCTTTGGTTTTCGACTAAGATATTGTATGCAAGAATGTTGACTTATATGTTAGGGCGCTTATCGTTATTTTCAGTCGTTGATTCATTTCGACAAAACAGTAACTCTTAAAGGATTGCAAGCCAAAATGCAAACCACCATTGACACCCTGCCGCTAGGCTTATTAGATAAGTAGTCGTAGGCGGAAATCATATGTATAAAAAATAAATATTTGTTTTGTTTTCTTTTAATTATCTTTTTAAGTTTTCAAGCTGATTAAAAAGACTTATTTACAAAGTTTAACAAAAGAAAAAAATGGAGCAAACTTGATATATCTGGAACTAGATGTAACTTTTCTGCAAAGTCTTTTGTTCTAGGAATTTTTAAAACATCTCCATAATGTAGAGTTACGCTTAAAAACCTGTTTTTGATTTTCAGAAAATTTGGATCACATCCGAGATATTTTTTTTTGTGTAGCTAACACCGTATTACATTTTTAATATTCTGGAAACACATTCTATATTATATTTATACTTATTGTAATAAGAGTCAATATATGATTTATTAGTAATTACTTTTAATATTTGGCCAATTAAAAACTATTTCCCTTAAATGATTTAATGTTAGAAGTAATCAGAATAACAGAAAAATGACGGTTGAACACATTCTTCGAAATGACCCAAAGTTTACGTAGTGGAAATATTTTTCTTAAAATTAATATTTTTTTATCTACGTTGAACTTATGAATTCTAATTTAGCAGAATCTCGAAATCAATAAAACCACAAATTAAATTGTTAAGGCAGAAAATTTTTATTTTAAATACTTCCTGGGGAAGCTAAATGAAGGAGTAGAGAAATATCGATAAGTAACAGCCTGCCCCACGTTACCGAACGTTTGCTTTTGTTCGCATTTTAAATAAAAGACAGGTGGTTTAAGTATAAGTAACTGTTTTGTACGACAAGTCTAACGAAAATAGATTCAGACGACATCTAAAATACTTTAGGGCAGGGATGCTTCTAAAAAATAAGCACAATATGGATATTTAAATCAACGAATTTCAACTACGATTCGAAATATTCTAAGCTGAGAAGAAAGCAGTTTCCATGAAAATGTTTTCCCTGCTATTTATTATCGGTATTGATACAGTTATCAAAGACTTTCACACGGAATTGACATGCAGAATAATACCGATTTGAAAATATATTTCTCTCAGTAAACATCGAAAATGTTTATAAATCTTATCTGAGTCCTGAAAAATGTCCGCTTTTGATGAAAAATACAAGCAAATGATGTTTCTGTTCGTAAGTACGTATGTTTGCAAACAATTATTTTCAACCATAAAATTAATGAAAAATGACCACCGATCAAGACTGAGTGATGCACGATTAGAGGGTACGTGCAGGTACCTCATCAACTCCGGCTAATAATGATCAGCTTCTATCGAAAAATCAGTTCCAAATTTCTCATTAAAAATTTCAATTAAATTCGTTTTTTGTGGTCTTTTTTTGTTTGTTTTTATTTTGTATTAAAATTTATATAAGAAATCTCTGTTTTTTTTTAATATTATATTTTTTTAATCTAATTTTTAGTATAAATAAAGTTTTGTAAATTATTCAAAAGTGTTACTTTACTTGCGGCCCGCCAAAAAATTTTAAATGTAAATTGGCCTGTTGATTAAAAATGTTGCTCACCCCTGCTGTAGGGTCATAATTTACCCATTTCAGTGATATTTTTTTTTTTCTTTAATTTTTTTTAACTTATTAAACTGTTGATTCAGCAACATTAAAATTTAAACATTTTTAAATAAATCTCAAACACAAAGCCAAAAAACGATACATTTAAGCATAGTGGCGCGCTTTTTCAAACAATAACACGTTGCTACAGTGAAAATGTACTTGGAAAGTGACCTATAATCATATCATTATAATCATATCATTATATAAAAAAATAAACAAATACTACATTTTGTTCAATACATACTTATTTGTAAAAAAAAAAAATTAACTTTTGAACAACCTTATAACTTTTTTATTTTTCACTCGATTTTATTTATTAGAAGATTGTTTAACTCAGAACTAAATTAGCTTTAATGAAATATATACATAAGTGTATGTTTCTAAACAATATAATTTAAAAAAATGGCGCCAAAGTTAAAAAATTTAGAAAAAATAAAATTAAAATCAGATATAATAAAAAATAACCCTCCAAAAATTTAATATATATAGCAAAATGTGTACATATTTAAAAAGGCACATGTTTCTTCTTTCTGAAACAGTTTAAAAATTGAAAATCGGATTAAAATCAACTGAGTTACGTGTTCATAAGTACTCAAACCTACGGAAAAACTCCGAAATTTGAGGGTGCTTCCGAACTTTTAAAAATTAATTTATGATTAGTTCACTTTCCAAGTATAAAAAATGCGTATTTGTAGTACCGTGTAATTAGTGACTTTTTTTGGTTCGCATAGAATTACGTTAGACATCATGGAACAGACTTAAAACAAAAGATTTTTATTTATAAATAGACCTTGAGCATTTAAAATAGGTCGATAAATCAGACTAATCAATTTTTTTTATGCAGGAAATGTTTGTGGTCTAGTGGTTAGTGTGTTGGCTTACTAAGACGATAGTGCCGGGTTCAAATCTCGGCTCCGACATCTTGAAAAAAGAAATATGAAAAAAATATTTCTTTCGGCGACTACCTCTCAGCAGCCTTCTGGCAAAAGCTCTGAGAGTAATTAATTGCCATGAAAGAGCTTCTCAAGTCTGTCGTTCGGAGTCGACATTAAACTGTAGGTCCCGGTACTCATGGATAGAAATTTACACACACAACATGAGTGCTGCGAGAAGCTAGGCCGTAATCCTGACACAGGGTTGTAAAGGCCAGTTATGTATGTATGTATGTATGTAGGAAATGTTTAGAAATATTTAGTTTGGTCTTAAGAGTTATTCCTCAGTTTGTTTTCATCATGTTTCGTTTATCGTTTCTTTGTTTCAAGTATTGATTAAAAATTCTACACAGTTTGAATTCAAACATTTACTGCCTACGCAACCATAGATGATAATTAAAAACTATTCCATAATGTCAGTCACCATTAAAAATTTCTTTTTCTTTTAAGAAACACATTCTATGCGTTTGATAAAAAATTATCAACTCAAAAGAGATACTTAAAGCTGCTCAAGCTGTCACATAGACAAATTTTAATCAAAAATATACTCATGATGGTGTGATGAGTTTACCAACAACAAAAAATAAATCCATTGAAAAGATTTTTATTACTTTTAGGATTTGTTAAAATATTTTTTCTCTTCTTTTGGTTTCATTTAAACATATTTATTTGCTGTGAAACTAAACAAATAAAACTCAATACTTGCTTTCAATTTTTTATTTCATTTTAGATACAAAAAAAAGTATATTCTCTTATATGTATATTTTACTTATTGTCATTCTTATGATATTTTTTCTTCTAAAATTTCCCTCTCTGCATTTTCTTCTTTTTTTTTGGAAGTTGTTGACAAACGGAAACAGAGAAAACTTTTCTTTTTTATTTCTGCTAAAAGAATATTTTAATATTACAAGATATCAGCCAGAGAAAAAATGCAAAATCGTATGGCATTAGTTCTCAATGGAAAATGGTTCTTACAGTAAAATAGAAATATAGTAATGATAGTATATGTTAAATATTTATAAATTTACTATACAAATATGCATAGATTTTTAAAAGTAAAGATATTCAATTAGAAATTTCTTTAGAAGTACTCGGTGTCTTTTTAATCCCAATAGAAATTACAAAAATATTAACTATCAAGCAAATTATCATACTGACAACTCGAAAAATGCTACTAAATTATTCACAATTTATTTGAAATCAGCAATTAATTTATGAAATCACAAAATATTGGTTAGCAATGAGCCTTACTTTTGACTTAATGTTACAGACTACATAACGTCCAGAAAAATGCAACGTTTTCTATTAATATCTTCCTACTGACCAAAAATTGACAACTTCGTGAATGTAAAATTATCACTACAACACTATTCTTACTTGAGATTGTTGTAAAGGGGTATCACAATAGGTCATAAGGCCTTCTTATGCACTCTTCAATTTTAAGCGACTAGTGCAGTCTAACATAAATAAATATTAAAATTTTTATTTCAACAAACTAAACACAATCTTACTGATCAAGCACTGTCTTCTTCTTGAATTGCCATTAATATTACTTCACATAATTTGTTTCATATCACATGACCACACCATCATACAATACATTTGTTAACCCTATTAAACTATCAAAAAAGTTGACTATTGCAAAAATTTTCATACTGCACTAACTCTTTGATATTTTTATTTTAAACACTACGGCAAAACATCATACTCTGGCGCTATCAAATTATTCAGATTAATTTTAGAAATGAGTCATCAATTTGGTCAGCTTTACACATAACTGACGAACAATTTTTAGCTGAATAGGTTTAATATAAAAAAACTGAGCGCTTGTGTTGTATTCATGAAGTGTACATGTCATCATTGCAATTTATTAGTTTAGAAGTATAGTCAAAGCTGTATCTGAGATCAATGTATGTTATTAACGTCCCTTAATCAACAATGTTTTCTTTGAAATTATAAGCAAATATATGATCATGGTTTCTTACCAAATTTAATATCGGCAAACAATTTATTTCCAGAAGTTAACATGTAAATTTGCCTGCTGGCCATTGAGCAGCTCTTGATTATTTCTTTTAAAACCACATGAAATCACTGGTTTATGCTGATCAACCAGCAACAGTTGCCTTCTGAAAGGCTAACATTAGTCGGCAACATTCGTTGCATATGGCCAACAGAGCTTAAAATAAAAACATTCGTAGTTTGATATCTAGAATTAATTTTGTCAAGCTCTGCCGAAAACAATTTTGCTCAGCGAAACGTGTCATTTTGAGTCTTACTTCAGTATAGAATAGCTTGGTATATAAAAACAATTTTACAAAAGGAATATTTTATTATTGTATTAGTTTTTGGTGGGTTATTTCATATGAAGTAAGTCAGTCCCTAATAAAAATAAATTCACAACAAGTTTTTGTACATTTTTTCAAGAATTTATTTCATTTTTGTTTTGAAGAGTTATATCAGGTCGCCAAATGAATCCTCATAAGTACATAGTTTTAAGTTATTAACATATCAAGGCGTATACGTACTGAGCAATTATGTACAATAAAATAATATTAATCATACGCTTGTTTATACATAGTATGTACATATTTATGTATGTAATCGCTGACCAAAGAGAGAACAAATGAAATTGTTTTTACATTGTAGTAAAGACGACAACACTTCGTCGCTTGAGCCTCCACATAGCCAGCCATGCAATGTATACGAAATGAGTTAAATACATACATATATTGTATGTATGTATATGGTATTGGCTCCTAAACGAGAGCTCCGCGTCCAAACTGACATACTGAAAGAGAGAAATATGAAAAATATTTATTTCGCAGGCCACTTCTTAGCAGTGTTCGCACAAATCATTGAGAGTAACTGATTACCATAAACAAGCTTCTTCAATAGTTTGGAGTCGACGTTAAACCGTAGGTTTGTTTCCGAACATTTGCATTTTTCTATTTTCGTAGAAATCAACGAGTCCATTTTGAACAGCTAACAATAACTATCTAGTAAAGAAACTCAATGGTACAAAAACTCTTTTCAAGTGGTCGAATGTGAGTAATAAGGGCATACATTTTCACTTCACATTCTTCAATCAATATTTTATGCATTGCATAAAATTTTAATCAATTGTATTGATCTCTTTTTGGGCGACATGAAAATGTGGTTTCAATTATGTCACCAAAAAAATTGACATCGTACATCCACCATCTCCAATTTAACAACTCTTTAGTTATACAAGCTGCAGACAATTTTTCCGCTTTGATTTGAATTAGAATTTCATTTTTTCTATTGTTCTCATTTTCATTACTAATGCCGTCTATAGTATCGCATGCACTTTACACAAAATTTATCTCAAATATTTGCATTTGAAATACTTCCAACTACATTGACTGTTGTAGTGTATCTGTTAATTTACAAAAAAAAAATTTTTTTGCTTCGCTTTGCATACAATTCTTACTCGTATTTGCTTATAAATATTAAATTGTGTCAATCGATTTGATTATTGCAAATGTCACTAAATAGTTTGAAAATTTTTAAAAGCTTTGCTTACAAATTATTAAATTAATATCTTTTTTGTCAACGCCAATGCAATCAAAGATTTCTATAGCATAGAAAAAAATTTCATTTTGATTATTTTGAAATATTAGCAAACATAAATTTTTGACAATCTTTGATTGCAAAATATTAAGACATCAACAAAATTTAATTACAATTTTTGATGTTTCATTCAAACAATAGGTTAAAAATGTTTTAAGAGTTCATAAGATAATTTTTTTTTTGTTATAAGAGAAAGCCATTCCTTGTTTTGCACTTTTACATATTTAAATGGAGACAGATAAAACAGTGAAAAAAAAATATTTAAGCTTTGGTTTGCTTGCCAGACTTTAAAACTCTGATTAACAGGTAAAGAAATAACATGTTTGCAATGGACTCTTCACGAATCCATGATTTAATTGAAATTAGCGAAAATCAGCTATAGTCAGCGGTTACTATTGCCACACATTTGGTAGTGTTTAGTCCATAACTGATAATAGCTGGAACATTTTTTCCTTTATAAGGAAAATATTCTTAGTGGCATTAAAAAGCATGCTCTTCTAAATGGAAATCTTCTGTAAGACCTGGTATAGTTCAAAAGAATTACAAGATGTAAACAGATTTGTACGTCAGTGATATATTCTAGAAACAGTTTTTATTATAGACGAGACGTGTACCCTAAGGGCTAATTAGTCTTTACTTTCTGTTTCTGTAGATGATGTTGTTAGTTGTTCTGTGACAAAATATCAGCTGTTTCTAGTAAATAAATAATAATAAAGAGTAATAACGAAAGAGTATCTAAAATTGTGCCAAAAGTTTCAAAAATAAACAAAAATGATAAAAAAAGGGGAAAAATTTCCCGGGGAATTTTAATTTATAATTGAGCTGATAGATTACTCATCGGATTTGGAAGACGAGGTATCTTTTTTTTGCTATTCTTTTGTGTTTTTTGTTTGTTTTTCAAACTTATTTCAAAATTTCAATGTTTATCTTGAACAAAAATTGTTATTCAAAATCGCAAAATTTTGATAAAATTTTTAGTTGAAAAATAAAACGGATGTCAGATTTTTTGAAATACTCAACCAAGTTTTGTTTTTAACAGATTCGTCCGAAACAGGACGGAAGGGGGTAGAATAACTAACGACTTATACATATTTTTCTTGTCAAAACAGAAACAGCTGATTCGGAGTGTAAAGACTAATTCTATCTTTAGACTTTAGTCACAAAGAAAGTATTGTACCAAGTTCTTGTCTTGGCATCAACAGCTGCGGGTGGATTTAAAAAAAAAAACAATATTGTCTAGTGGGCTATAGAAGACTTGGCCAAGGTAATTAGGCTAGAGAAGTGAGTGAGTGTATTACGCTACGTTATTTGTATTTAAAAAAAACACTCAATTTCACTCGAATTCGTTGTTCAAAACATACCCATTTGACAATTGTTAGGGTGACTGTGTATAAAACAAAGTGGTAGCAAACAATCGTATTAAAAATAAACCTTAGGCTTTAATAAAAGTGTATTTTTACCAGATTCAAAAGATATGGCTCAGAATATTTTTCGGTAAAGTTTTACTAAAATAAAATATGTTTATTGAGTTTGGAATAAAAAAAAAACGCTATCAAAATGACCACCTACCAACAATTTCACATGTACAACAACACCACACCACTTATATAAAATAGCATTGGTTTATAAAAAAAAGCATACCTTAGGGGTTGATATTTATTTCTCTTATTTGAAAATAAAACAACTGTAGTTTATTATTAATTATTTGAAATATTTATTATAGGTTTTTTTTTTCTTCAGCATGTTTTTCTTTAAAGAAATTTTGAAATGGTTTATTTTTCATTATTAAAGAATTTTGTGTTTGTTAATTTTTCTAAAAGCTTTGATATGATTATAGAATAGTTTTAGGAGTTTTAACAACAATTTATATAATTATAGTTTTATTTGTATTTTCTTTCTTTATTGATTTTTTAATTTTCCATATAATTAAAATAATTATTACTAACAACTGATTATAATACATACACAATACTTGGCATATCTAAATTAGAAACAGGTGTTGGAGAAAAAAAAAAAGGAAACAAAAAAAAATGGAAATCGATAGCACCGCATAGTTTTAATATTTAGAGGTTTTTCTTTTAAGTTTTATATTTTTTTTTTTTTTTTGTTTTAAATACAAAATTTAAATTGAATAACAAACAAACTAGTTTGTTTAAAAAGTAAGTTTTTAGTGAGGCAACAGTATAAGTTTATAAACATATGAAAAATTTAATTTAACAATAGTTTTTAATGAAATATGTTTATTGTTGACTAAAGGGAAGATCAATTAATTCGTTTCTTTCTTTCTTCGAAGCAGCTTATTTTTTTAAACTGAGGAATTTGGTTTCAATTTACTGCATTTTTATTGCCTATTTTTTTGCGTTTTAAAAATTGAAACAGTTGTATATGTGTAGGCACAATATACAAAAATATGTTGCTTTTATAGAAAAGTTTATTAAAGAACAAACATTTTTGCTTCTACACAAAATTAAAGAAACTGTTTTCAATTAATCATTTAGAACCACCAAATAAATATTGTAGACTATAATGATGATTACAGCTCCCCAGTTGTTTTATTGATGTAAAATTTTTGTTAAAAATTTGTAGTTAAAAAATTCTTGTTGAATTTTTCTTGTTTGTTTTTAAACTACTTACAGGTTGCAATTGAAACTCGATAATTCGGCATGCTCCACCTGTGTTTTACACCTCTTTTAACTGTGGTTGTCATCAATTATTTAAAATATCCAAAAAACTGTTGGTTTTTTTTTTCTTCAAATCCTTACATTATTTTCGAACGTAACTTAATCGTAATTTTTACTTCAGTTTAAGTTTTTTATTTGTTTCATATGAAAATATTTTTATGAAAGCTCCGGATACATATTATACAGAAACAAACACTGAATGTACTTTCATGTAAAAGGTTAAGTTATGACGTTTTGTTTTCTACAAAAATGTGTTGCATTTTATTATAAAAATAGTAGGTAATATATATATATATTTTTTAGATCTGATTTTATTGTGATCTGCTTATTTACCTATACCGTAAAGAATGGTTCTGAAAGGAGACAACATTTTTTTGTTAGAGGCTATTTTAAAGTAAGTAAGTAAGTAAGGCTATTTTAAAAACCTGTAAGGAACTTTATATAAGAAAAAATGTTTTATTCTGTGCAAAACTATAAGAGAAACTTATTTTGAACCTTCTGAAGACATTAAAAATAAAACAAGTATTTCTGTTGTCAGCTTTTAGGCTGAGTTTTGTAATATATGTATTACTTTCTCACGTTTGTTGGTTTAAATTAAACTTTTCATATGCTTTATTATTAATTCCTTTTTTTAACATTCAACATTCATATATATGTATTTATATTTGTTTTAGTATTTAGTTTTTCTCTTGGAGTAACATTTATAGACTTTATTCATAATTTATAACTTTTTGTTTATTTTTTATAAGGAAAAATATTTAAAAACTACTCTACAAGGATATTTTAGTTATTATTATTATTATTTGAGATTTATTGTTGTTATAATTGTTTTTTATAAGGTATCGTTCTCTCATTTTTTGTTATATTTGTTTTTGTTTTCAAATAGGCCTTTAGAGAAGATAATTGTCAGCCAAATCACAGCCTGTTAGTATGCAAACAAAGAAAATTAATTTTTGTTTGTATAGAAACAGGCTTTATAGGTTTAAAATTGGCAAATGTTTGGCATTTAAAGATCTTAGGTTTAAAATATTAATGAGGTTTCAATTTTAATATCTGTGTTTTGGCTTGATTTGTTAGAAAAGCTAATAATTAGCTGCTCTTTGATTAGTTTGTTTCTTATTTTTTAAGAGAAAGTGGTTTTTTCTTATCTATGGAGTATTAAATTTTTTTTAATCGGAAATACATTTAACTACATAAAAAATTAAAAAAAAAAAACATTTTCTTAATTTATTATTACTTCGTTTATAAAATTTAAAATTATTAAAAAAAAGTTATTTTTTAAAATACTTAATAAATATATTTAATTTTGGTATACAATCTAAAACTGGCAAACAATTTAACAATTGTTTGTAAGCTTTTGTTGTCCAAATATACTAATTTTCTTGCATTAATAGACCCCTCCCTAGAGTATACTTTACATTTTTCTTAAGCCTTGTGTTAGAGCAAATCTTTATATATTTATTAAGTATTTTGTAATAATTCATTTTTGTTTTCACTGTTATTTCATATATAAAATCTTTTCAAATATAAATGTTTATTTATTTTTGTTTTCTGAGTACACGTAAAAAATTATCTAAATAAAATAAATTTATTTGTTTTATGCATTTGCTTTTAAACTTTCTTTAATTATAATAAAATCGTTGATTTACTATTAATTCGTTTCTCATAATGAAAATGGCTTTTTTGTTTTGTTCATAAAAAATTGTTGTATACCTCTGTTTTGTAAAGTGTTATTCTAACTTAGAAATCTGGAATATATTTTAATATTTTAAATATTTTTTTATAAAGCGTACATTTAGGAGTAGCTTTTCAATTGTTTGAATTAAAATAAACTTTTAGGTTAAAAACATAAATATTCGGCATTTAGAAGTACTTTACATTGAGTTGCTTCAAATACAACTTAATTATCATTTGAGTTTTATGTTATAACAAGATAATAATAAGTCTCAAGTCATATATTGAAATAATTTTTTTTATATATGGCCTTTTGAAGAGATTTGAGGCTTTTGACCTTATGGCCCATTGCTATCTGAGATTTCCTTTAAATAAAGTTGATTTCTGTAATGTTTATCGGTTGTGCAAAAGTTGCACCGAGGGTTGAAAGAAAATTCTTTACGTTTGTCCCATCACCTTTTGTCCTTAGCGATACTATTCTACCTTTGCATAATTTGTGTAGCAATTAATCTTAAACAGTACTTTAATGTTTTGAATTTTTTAAGTTTGTAACTTATTGTAATGGATCGCACAATAAGTCTTTTTTGATAGCAATGTTCTTCTCGAACACTTCTTTCCTTTCCGCGTGTTCCCTATTCTGAATTACAATTTTCCTTGAATTTTGATTTTTTTTTTGTTTATATTAGAAAAAAATCCATTTAGATAAAACTATTTCGAGTTGTGATTTAGCAATTCGACTTCACAGAGAATAATTGTAACAGATTTTATTTGTTATTTTTGAAACTAAAGCTAGACTTTAATTTTTTTAAAACTGTCCCATTTTTACTATTTAAATGACACAGGAAGTTAGAACACGTTGTAAAAAATTCCTATACAACAATCCAAATTTTTCTACAATTTCAAAGAGTGCATAAGACATCAAGTAAAATTCAATCAATTTTACTTATTTAAAAAAAACACCGTTTATGTACTTATTTAATAAACTGTCCATAATACCAATATAAACTGCTTTGTATTTAACTTTTAACTTAATAAACCCTAAAAGTAGGCTTTAATTTTGCTTTACTTTTCATAAAACTGGCCCTTGGTTTATACTTTAAGAATTTTTTATTTAACTGCGTTCTGTAAATAAAACTCAATAAACCACCTAAAAGTATACTTTTTTTCTTAATTAAAAGAAGCTATTATTAAAATATATTCCAGTTGTTTCTAAAATTATTGAAACATACTATTTTAAAGTGTTGCTTTATATTTTTCTAATGATTTTTTTTTTATAGAATTCTTATCTAAATTTCATTTTAATAAGTTTTTTTTACTGCTTTTCCCACATGTTTTTTTATAATTGTAATAATTAAAATATAATTAATATTTTGCTGCAACCATTAGATATTCTGGCATTATTTTTTATTCAATTTTATATATTTATTAATTAATTTTAAATTTTTTTGTATTAAATTTTATTCCCAAAAAAAATGTGTCAGTGTTTTTGCATGAGCTTTAGTATATTATTTGAATTTTTTTTTCTTTTCACAACTTTACTGCTCATCCTCTGGTGGCATTTTAGCTAAAGTCAATAGTATCATTGTCAGTTCTTTGCGTGAAATCTTACCATCCTTATCATAGCCAACGCCACGTAAAATTGTTTCCTCAAAATCTTTCAAATCGGAGGCATCATAGTCATCCTTAAAAGTAAAAAAAAACACACACACAAAAATTTTTTTTATAAAACAGTATTTGAATAAACTAAAGCAATGTTCACACTTGTCAAATATTTGATAAACCAAAAAAAAGCGTAACCACTATTTTATTTAAGCACTATTTGGCCTAACAAACGTTGTTTTGTTCTATAAATTATTGCGAGAAAATATTTTTCTAGTTCAAAAATATTTGATACTCTTCACCGAAGTGCAAAACTCAACATTGATTTGAGCATTGATTGCTTTGCTTAGCAGAGAGGAATATGGTACCACCCAACGCATATTAACGTCAATTTCTGCGTTGCTATTAGTTTGAATAAACGATTGTTCTCCGTTTTCAATACTTCAGTTTGATAGTTAGGGATAAGGAGAAATAGCCACAGTATCTCCCCCTCTGAGGGCTTAAAAAAAAACCGTAAACCATGTCGTCGTGCGGGAGTTTAAATGCTCTATCCGCTATTTTATACATCTTGAGTTAATGATGCCACTTTAGGCTTCCGACCCCAAATTTTTCAAATCCATTTTCGGCTATTTCGTCCAGTTTCTGAGATAAATAGTGTCTGTTTTGTTCTATATCCTTCAAACCAGATCGTTTTTGTGCTATTTTTGATCGATTTTCTCAAAATGCATTTTTGGCAAATAAAGCACTTAAAAATCCCGCCGCACGACAATGTGTTCTGTGGTACGCAGATCTATCTAGTTTAAAATTTCTTCGAAGCCGGTACGTTTTTTATAAATAAATCGTCCCTTAGGTTCACCTGAATCCGATTCTCAAAACTACCCGATATATACAAAAAATTTCATGAAAATCGATAGAGCCATTTCTGAGGAGTTTGGCAAAAAAACACCGTGACACAAGAATTTTACATATTATAAAAAATAAAAAATAAACACAAGAAATAATATTTTAAACTTTGTTCATATGTTGCAATAAAAGACTGGGTTCGCGTTTTTCATCAAATATTTATCAAATGTGAACGTACCTTAAGCCTTTGCTTTTGACTAACTGCCGTATTCATAAAAAATATAATAGATTTCATAAGAGTTTACTTGACAAGTATTGCATAGAAATTTGTCAAATTAGCATGTAATAAATGTATTTTATTTTTTATGAACACGGGAGTAAAACATGAAAAGTTTTGGTCTAATTTTTCATTTTATTTTTATTTTTTTTATTTTATTTTTTTTTTTTTTTTACCTTTTTCACTAATTCCAATAAATCTTTTAAGAAACCTTTTAATTCTTCATTTTCTATGGAGCCGCTATTGTCCTGTTAAAAATAAAGCAATAATACATAAATAATAAAAAAGGATTATAAGAAAAACGAGTGTGTGACAAAAATGTTCATTATTAAGAAACATCATTCATCATTTGTTTTCTTCTAAGCATGTGCTATTTTTTGAAGTGATTTATTTCATACACTCTGGTCTATTGCAACTTTTAATTTAAACTAAATTAAAGAGTATTTCTCTAGAATTGAGTTTTAAAATTACTTACTCTGTCATAAAGTGAAAAAACTTTTTCAATATCTTCTTTGGTCAATCTGGCTGCTCCCTGTTGTAGGTCAAGTTGAAAGAATAAAAAAATGAAAGAAACATTTTAAGAAATGCAGTGTTTATTAAAAAGTTTTTTTTCTGCTTTTCTTTTAAAATTATTTTAAAAAAATATATTAAAAAAACAACAATTAAAAGTTAGTATATGTACTATTATATATTTAATTAAAACAAAATATTAAACAGACAAATACTAATTCTTTTCTTTTTCTAAACACTTAAGCTAAAATTGCTACTGATTGCAAGTGTGAAAAAATATTAATTTTATTGAACAAACATGGAACAAACAGCACAAAAAAAGCTTTTTTTAGCATTTTTACCATTTGTTTAAAAAAAATAAAAAACAAACAAAAAAATAAATAAATTATTACAAGAATACGAAGTGAAAAATTTAAAGGCTTAACTACAACCAAAAATAGCCCTAGAAATGTTTCTTCTTTTTTATTTTTCCCTATTTTGAATTGAATTATCTTGCTTTTCTCGTCTTATAGAAAATCTATCAAAATCAAGGCAAATAATTATGTTTTCTATACTCCTATCCAAATTGAATTAAATGACTTTGATTCTTCTTCTGTCCTTTCTTCTTATTATTGCTGGTAAAATATTGAAACTAAACCCCCATATTGCGTATTTACTTACAGTCTAATTCATAATGGAATAAAACATGCTTATAAGGGCGTTATAAGCAAAAGCTGTTAATTTTGTATTCATAATCAACAAACGCCGTGGTCTAGTGGTTAGTGTGTTGGCTTACGAAGACGATAGTGCTGGGTTCAAATCTCAGCTCCGACATCTTTAAAAAAAAGAAATATGAAACAATTATTTCTTTCGGCGACTACCTCTCAGCAGTCTTCTGGCAAAAGCTCTGGGAGTAATTAATTGCCATGAAAAAGCTTCTCAAATCTGTCGTTCGGAGTCGACTTTAAACTGTAGGTCCCGGTACTCATGGGAAAAAATTAACACACACAACATGAGTGCTGCGAGAAGCTAGGCCGTAATCCTGACACAGGGTTGTAATGGCCAATTATGTATGTATGTATGTATGTAATCAACAAACAGTGTCATAACATTCATAAACCATTTCTAAATGAGAAATTTTTATTGTAGGTTTCTACCTACTTTAACCGTACAATAAAGCGACATTTGTGAGTTGGATTGGATATTGTATAAATAAAAGAGGAATAATATACTATTACAATGAATACAACTATTGTAATACATATACAATAATTGCAAGTACATGTATGTACATATTTAAATTCACATAATTAAAAATTTTCGTGTAATAGCAAATGATTGCAGTCTCTGTACAAAATAAAATTTCTAAATGGCCAAAAATTGTTTTTATTTTGTATTTCATTTGCCATCTCTTTTCTTTACAAGCTCTGTCATCAGTGCCTGTAGAAATTACGAATGTAAATTTCTCTTTCTCTCCAGTTTACAATTCCATTTTACCAGATTTTGACATAAAAAATGTAAACAGAATAGTGATGCACAAACCAAAAAGAGAATGGTAGTATTCGATTACTTTATACATGAATTAAAAAAATGAGTTGCAAAGGAAACATTTTTTTTTATTTTTCCAGTTTATTTTAGTTATTTTTTAACAGCAGTAAATATTACTTCAATCACATCTATTTTATGTATAATTGTGTTACTATTACATTATTATTAAAAAATTACCGAAGTAACCGATAGCTTTTATTGTGCATCACTATGCTGAAATAACATCATGCCAGCATGACCTTAAAATCGTTTATTAGGTAATTTGCTCTTATGAAATCTTTATGAATAAGATTTTTTATTTTGAGCTTATAAAACAGATAACGTCTCATAACTAATGTATGAGACGTTATGAATTAGACTGTTAGGCTTTTATTTTTAAGTTTGAGTAATAACTAGTAGCAGCAGTTTGTTGATTGATAACAACATTTTTTCCGTTTATTTTTTTGTCAACATGGTCAATTTTTTTTTTTTTTTGAGACCAATTCTAAGGGTAAACTCCTACTAAATGCTGTGCATTGTACTGGAATTTTGGAAAAGACGAGTACATATATTATTATTAATTATTATATTATTGTTGAGCGCCTTAGGAATGAGACAAATTGCTGTGAATTGATCATTCAAAGGTCAGTGTTATACCTTCACCCTTGAATGATGAACAGTAATTGCCTCATCATTGCATATTGATTACTTGGTGAGTGTGCCTTCGCTAAGTAGGTTTGACTGGTATCTTCTACTTCCCAATATGTGGCGCTTTTTTCCTGATCATTCGTTTTTTTTTTTTTTTTTGTTGACATTGGTTAAGGTGGAATAGAGTGGAATGTCGGGGAACGGTTTCTTTGTAGATGGTCTTCTCGGAGGTCCTTAATCTATGCAATCAGTGTGGAAATATTTTACAATTATATTGCAAATGAAATCGTACAAAAAGTTTGAGTTCTTATTACAAATTATCGAGAACAGAAACTCAATTCGATCGTAAACACTTTTTCTCTTGAAATATTTTCATTTTTCCCATAAACGCAATTGTAAATAATTGTCTGTCAAAATATTTCAATTCTTTCTATTGATTTTTTCCCTTGCTTTTAATCGGTGAACTATAGAATAAATGTGAGTATTTGAGTTTTTTACCTTATATTATATATTGCAGTTTAAAATATATTAATTTAGAGCTATACAAGTAAAAATATTGCCCAAGGAGTCTTTATTAAAAAAAAAATAAATAAAAGTGCATATTGCTGTCAGTATTGGACGAACAAATTTGTTGTCAAGTTAATATATTCAGTAGAATGCAAAATAACCTACTCATAGCACGTAGGTTTTGTGAAAGTTGCCAAAGACCTGGTAGACAAATTTTGAAGTTCTCTTATATCTTGTGGAGAATGTTGTACTGATGCTCTTATACTTGTAACATAAAGCGTCATTTATTCAATAATTTGGATTTACGTTAAATGTTAATAAGGTAGAACAGATAAGAAAAATTCTGCCGCAAATTTAGAGACAACGACCAAACCGAACAATGGCACTAATTCTAAAAATTGTCACTGGATACTTAAAAAAAAAAACTTAAAAGACACACTTAACCCCTTAATTACTACTTGATGTTAGTTAAAGGCAAAATTTTATCAGGCAGATAAATTGCTTTTTGTTATTACAAGTAAACTTTACAAGCTGAGGAAATCCTCCCAACCACTTTATCGGTCCTTTAGGTTAAAGTTTTACGCAGTCGCAGCGGACATATGCCGGAAATCTTATTTAAAGATTCAATGCCATGGAATTTTCGACCAGATTTTAATAAAAAAAATTATTTATTTCAACAATATTTCTATCCTGTATTATCCCCTTAAGTTTTTAAACTTGAAAAAACATACCCGTTCTTTAAGTTTTAATAAAAAAAAACTATTAAAAACTTATTTACTCTTTATGCAAATTACTTTTTTCTTTTAGCTCAAAACGTATAATTTTTCTTTTGTATCTTCTCAAAATAAAATATTTTAGCAAAATAAAAGGATTTTAAAACTTTTCAGATAATTTATTAATTTACATATCCATAATATTTATCTTATTTGGTGCTGTTCAAGTTCATGTTCATTTCGCTTTTTTTTTTTCTTTTTGTATAAATTACAAGTACTTTCTTTAGGTGTGGGTTGCTTCCAAAAAAAAAAAAAGTTATCAACCCAAACGTAACGTAAAAAAAAATCCTTGAACTTTCAACACATACGTGTACAAAAAAGTTTTATGTCTTCTTTCCTATAGACAAAAAGCGACAAAAAAGCCAAACAAATGCCAGCCGTATATTACTGAGACACCAAAATGTTTAATTCGATAATTTTATTCCAAATAAACAAAAAAAGAAAAACAAGTAAAACGAATACAGTGGTACAACAGAGTGAAATACATATCTACATACATACTCATGTGCATAGGTTATATATGAAAGTATATGGGTCTATCCATGCAAGAAGAAATATATTTAAATTTCGAGTTATATGTACATGTAACTATAATTCCTTTTCTTGAATTCATTTAACACTTTTCCTTGTAACTTTTCTAAGAAGTATATCATTAAAACGATATATTTTTCTTTTTTCAATTTTCCATATCAATAATAATTATACATAGTACTTAAGAAAAATATAAAATATGCAAATAAACTTAATACTGAGCTTGAGGTCTAGTAAATATTTTTATTATGATGTTTCTCTACTCCCTTTTGATAAGGAAATAATAATTCTAGAGGAAACTACACAGTAGCGAGATATCGATCTAAAAATATATGCCACTTTTCAATATAAAGTCTGTACTTCTGGGTCGGTATGGAAGAGCAGCTTAAGTCAAAACATAAAATTTTAACATTTTACTATAATTAGTCATTGCCTAAAATCAATCATTTTACCTATCGATACTAGAGTTATGATACAACAAATATGCACTATAATATTTTACATTTTATTACTACTCTGAGATTAATGAAGAATCAAAAGTGATAAATTAATTTAAGCTTATGTCGATTTTAACTATTCTTATATATTGTCACAGATTTATTAAAATTATAGGCAATTATAAATGGCTTATTCTTAAAGTGTTCACCAAAGTTAATAATAAAACGCAAAAATTATAACGTTTATTTTGTTCTTCGTCGTAGTTTAATGTCTCGAGTACTTAGCTGTCATATCATGTCATATTCTGTTAAAGTTACGACAGTTTTGGCTATAACTCGTTATTATAATATGAAAAATTCTCAATAGGAATTCGAAACTGTAATCCTTAAAAAGTAATTTGTGCTGTAAAATACAGCAGATGACGCATTTCCGTTGTCAAAAGAACGGAAAAACTAAAAGATTAAGACGTCAAACCTACACATTAAAATTTTTCTGCGCATTTACATATTCTTATATAAAATGATGTTAAGGGAAAATCAAAAATGTGAAACAATTTATTATTACATTCATAATTTGTTTTAGGATAACGTCATCTAGCGAAAAAGCATGTGCATGTCGTAATTCTTAGCTGATATGCCATCATCACTGTTGTAAAACAAAGTAGACTGAATTACAAAGAAGTCTCAGATTTCAGGTACAGAAAGTCATTTGTCCAACTCACACCATAGTTTTAAGACAGGTTTTTAATATTTCCTTAAAAGAATGTTACAAAATCTTCTAGAGTTTATTATGTACTTCTATCAATATCCCTTCATTTATACCCAATTCTCTATTATTTTTATAATATTTTTTATTTTCTCATTCATCATAAGCAAGTTTAAGATAAGATAAAAAGAAAATGTTTAAAGAAATACAAAATAGTCATAGAAAATAGAATTCGTGCCTTTTTTTTCCAACGTCCCTGCCTTTCTATACTATTCGCCCAAAAATAGGCAGGCTATTAGTCCACGACTTCTTGACCAGAGTTTCTGCAAATACTCAAAGCAGCAGATCTAGTAAACAAAATGTAAGCTAGCAAGGCACAAGTCGCAGTGTTCAGCAAATGTGTTTGTTTTAAATTTAGTAATAATAATAAATATATGAATACTTCACTGCTCCTCCATATCCTACCGTTAAATTGTAGTACTTTCTTCTGAAAGTGTGGTTAAGCACACAAATAGTACAATTACCACTAACTGTTGCCTGTGTTACATTTTTCTGTAATTGAAAAATCTGACAGTTTTTTTTATATATAATTCCAAAATTCTAAGGACCTACAGAAAGGGTAAATGTTAAAACTATATAGGCTACGTTTCTAAAACTCATCCTGGCTTTTTTGAATTTTTGAAGAGTTAATTTTAATTTGTGTTTAAACGAATAGAATTTTGTATGCCTTTCATTTAGTATGTAAACACTTAGATATAAACGATCATCCTGCTTTAGTACTTCACATAATGTACAGTACGTACAGCCCTAATGAATGAATAAATAAATTAGTTTGTAAGTGTAATAACCCATATAGAATATTAGAGTTTATTTTTTTATTTTTTATGAAGTTATTCAGATTTAAAGGTGTATAATTTATTATCATGTGGCACTATAAAGATTTACGTGTCATTTGTAAAATTCAAAAAAAAAAAAAAAAAAAAAAATAAATAAAAAAACTCGGTAAAAAAAAACAACAAATGTGGCGTATAAAAACAGGCAAAAGTTGGGGCAGAATAATCAATACAGAAATCGAATCTAAAACGTAAGGGCTTTTAATTTTCAGTATATAAATTTAAAATAAAATTTGAATTATAATCAATAGTGAAATGTATTGCTGGTGGGGATATGCGAGTCTCTATAATAGTTTCAAGCATTTTTATGAAAACACTTAAGTATTAATAGTAAACATTGTATGGCCATCTAATTAAGAGTTCTTTACTTTACTTTTTTCTTTTTTCTGGCCTTTTTGTTAAATTAAAACATAAAACGATTTTTTATTAAAAAAAATTATAAAATTTAAACATTAAAAAAATTTACCAAAATTTTCTTTAAAAAAATATATAATTTAACTACATATGTATGTCTATATACATATTTTTTTTTTGCCTAAAAATATTCTCTATAGTATTTTACTTAGAAATATTTCTAATTTTTCACTGTAATAAACTCTATATCACACATAACACATCGATACGTTTAGAATTTTAAGAAAGGAGAGGTAAAGAAGTTAAATTATCATTTTTCTCTTATCTAAAAACTTGAAATGTATGAATCAGCACTAAATTAAAAACTTTTCAATTTAACGTAAATTTGTTTAAAAAAATACGTTTTGTTTTTAAATATACTCGTATTTCACTTCTTCTTCACAAAAGCTATATAAATACATACTTAGATATGCACTGTATATATATTTATAAATGCTCACTCAACAGTATATCTGCCAAAAAAAAAAAGTTATTATTATTCAAAAGAAATGAAAGAAGAGAAAATTTGGTATGCAATGCATAAAATTTTATTTCGAATTGCTACTTGTATTTTATAAATATATAAGTACATATAAATATAAATGGCGAACAACGTTCACACATTATTTCACGTGCATACTTTTTGGTAATAAAAGCATTCAAGTGCATATATGTATGTGAGCAGTTTTACATAAGCAGATAAAAAATACCATAATAAATAAACAGCTAAAGCGCCTTAAAGTCTGCAAAAGAAATTTTCTTTAATATTTTTGACAATTTTTTTTTTACCAATATTTTTATGTAAAGGTATGTATATAAGACTATTTATTGAATATATAAAACGAAAATATTTTGCACAACAAAACCTGCGCATATTAGAGCCATTGACAGTAGACTGTTGTGCTATTAAAAAAAAAAGAATTATTTTACATTTGTGTGCTATTTCAGAATAAATTTCACCCACACCCAGATTAAGCTTTATAAATCTTATAGGAACTCTGCAGTTCAATGTAAAAAGTGTTTTACTGAATTATTCACTGTTAATACAAGTAAGGAACATTCTTGTCCGTAAATCCGAAACAATTGAAAGAATTAAGGTGTGCGTCACTATAAAGTGTAACACCCATTTTTCTTAATAACTTTTTTCACCTTTAATCAAAATTATTTTTCTTAATCACAATATCTTTGAAAAATGTGTCAGATTTTAAAATGTATCAGTTTGTCAAATTTGACTTGTTAGTTAGTTCACAATGGATAATCAAAGACAAGTGCATACAAAAATTATTCAAATAATTCAAAAAAACCATATTGGAGTTATACAAAAGTTGCTAGGGAAGTCCACGTGACCAGGCAATGTGTTTCCAGAGTGGTCAAAAAGTTCAACAAAGACCTAAAAATTAAAAGAAAGCCTGGAACAGGTAAAGCAAAACTGGTAACGAACGACGCGAAAGCCAAAAAGGTTGAGAAGCTTTTGCTGGCTCTTCCAAACATTTCTGGTCGCGAAGTGGCCCAGCGCGTGCAATGTTCGGAAAGTTTTGTGCGCCGAGTTAAAGCTAAAGCTGGCCTTAAAACATTTAAAGTCCAAAAAGTTCCGGATAGAAATGCTAAGAAGAATATTGAAGCAAAAAAAAGAGCAAAACTCCTCAAAAAAGAATTTTTTTAAAAGTTCGAATGTTGTGTAATGGGTGATAAAACTTACGTTTTTGCAGACTTTGCGCAGCTTCCTGGCCAAGAGTTTTATGTAGCGGATAGTAGAGGCAATGTTTCTGAAGAGTTCCGAACTAAAAAACTATCAAAATTTTCCAAAAAGTTCCTAGTTTGGCAGGCTATTTGTAGCTGCGGCAACAGAAGTGCATCGTTTGTTACATTGGGATCAATAAACTCAGATATTTATATCAAAGAGTGCCTTCAAAAGAGGTTGCTCCCATTTCTAAGACAGCACAACATATTAACATTCTTCTGGCCAGATTTGGCAACATGTCACTACAGTAAAAGCGCAATAGACTGGTATAATAAAAATAATGTTATTTTTGTTCCAAAAGAGGCTAACCCACCAAACTGCCCAGAGCTGCGGCCTATTGAAAGATGTTGGGCTCTGGTCAAAAGAGAACTAAAGAAGAGTACATCTGTTCCCAAAACCATTACTAGTTTTCGATATAAATGGACAGGTGGTACCAAACAAATCACCGAAAACACTATAACATTGCTTATGGATGGCATAATGAATAAAATAAAAAATTTTATAAAATTAAATTAATTTTTAAATAAAATAATACAGAATATAAATCTGTAATAAAAATGCAAAATAAAACTGTTTTATTTTTAACTCTAGCTTACTCCAGTCAGTTTTTATTTGACTTTTGATGTGTTACAGTTTATAGTGACGCACACCTTACTTAGAGAGAGAGCATAAGAAAAAACGCTGTCAAAATAAAATAGATTCTATTTCACGACTGCATTCTCCAGCGTTTTTATCTGTCAATTTGTGTGGAAAAAAACGTCATGCCCCAGTTCTGTTTAATCATTAATACTAATATATATAATCTATATAAATAAAAATCAATATTATTCGTTGGTCATCGCATCAGTTGAGAATGGCTGGACCGCTTTTGATGATTTTTTTTTCTAATGATCGTCCTAATCCAACTTAGGTTTTTACGAAAAGAAAATTTTGCGCCGCCCACTTTTATGCGCACTTTTTTGATTTACCTAAAATCAGACAACGGCTCCATAGACTTGACTAATTTTTCTTTCAAATGTTTGCATTTATGCATTACAGCTTTTATCGAGGGAAGAATTTGCCACGCCTACTCGCCTCCCTGATTACTGTAGCGTTTTTCAGGCCGAAATAATGGCTATATGTCACGCTGCAAAGGTGATACTTCAGGCTGGCACTCCCACTGCCAGTATCACCATATTATCTGGCAGCCAGGCGGCGGTCAGATCCCTGTCGAGTTTGACCACAAACTCTAAAATTGTAGGCAACTGTCGCGATACCCTTGTGGCACTCTCGAGGCAGTGCGTCGTTAATCTGATTTGGGTTCCTGGTCACAGGAACCTCGCGGGTAATTGTACTGCGGATGAACTGGCTAGGACGTGTACGTCTCTGCCGGAGGTTCATCCTCACGTGGAAGTGGGTATACCTCTTTCCTCCCTTAGGCTCCTTATTAGAAGGAGCCATTTATTGGACGCGGACCTGGCCTGGTCGCGGGAGGAATCTTTTCAAGTTGCTAGACTCACCTGGCCTAGGCTGGACTTGAGGCGTACCAATCAACTCTTTAAACTAGACCGCAGGGATATCTCTTCCGTTGTATCTATCCTCACGGGTCACTGCGTGATGGGCAGGCATGCAGAAAGACTTGCCCGCGAATGACTTCTGTCGTGGCTGTGGGTTGGCTGAGGAAGAAGAGACTGTGGTCCACTATATTTGCCAGTGTCCATCTCTGGCTCGACGCAGATTTCTTACATTAGGATCTTCTTTTCACGATGGCTTGACTGACCTGTCGATCCTTGACATTGGATCAATTGCCAAATTTATTAGGCTCTCTGGCTGGTTTCCAGCATAATTATCTGGGGGCTCCCCACATCATGTGGTATCAGAACGGGCCACCATGCGTGCTCAAGTGTGCCTTGTCATTACGAGGCTGCCACTTCCTCCTATCCTATCCTATCCTATTTCCACTCCCACTTTTTTCTATGTATCTCTAAATACTGATTTTTGTATATCTTAACGGTTAAAGCTAAAATTTCGAAATTGAGTCTGAATGACTTCATGGGCAAGGCAAATCATCAGTCAAAAAGTGAGTGAAATTAGACAAGTGGGCGTGACACCTCCTGTACAAGTTAAAAATTGATTTCTTTATACATACGTATCTTTAGGAGTGTTGAAGCTAAAGTTTCTAAATTTGGTGTGATTGATTTCATAGTCATTTAAAATTATCATCAAAAAAAAGGGCGGACAAGTAAACGTAGTAGCTTCCAGATAAACTAACTATTGAGTTCACTATATCTTGAAATCAGTTACAGTTAAAGTTTTTTAATTCGGCCTGAATTACTCCGTAGTCAATAAAAATCATCAGTCGAAAAATTTTTCAAATAATAGTAGTAGGTGTAGCGAAGCACGTCGGGTTTTAGCTAGTAATATAATATAATTATATACATATGTATGTGTGATTACAGAAAGGCTTGCAATAGCAGTATGAAAGATAAAGGTGTTTCTATTTTTATTTAAAAACAATGTCCGGTTCTATTACCGCAAGTTCCATTTGTAATTTATATCTGTACGGGCTAAACAAAAGTTTTATTTAAATTTTTCGGCATTTGTTTTTTTTTTTTTTTTTTTTTTTGAATTATGCCCACGTTGCTTTCAAAATAGCATCATTAATGCTTCATTGTTTTTTTTTTCTTTCATATAACAGAAATTGTTTCTTAGTATGTATTTTTTTTGAAAAAAAACAAAAAGTAGTTTATTTTAAGAACCACTTAAAACCTGTATAACAACGGTTTTTTTTATTAAGTGCTGTTATATTTTCATATCCTGTGTCCTCATACTTAAACTAACTCATTATTTTCAGACAGATGGATATATGGCATGAGTTAAAAAGCATTAAAATGCATTCTTAGAATTTATAGTTGTAGAAAGTCATTCGGTAAAGCTTAACGTGCTATTAAAACATTAAATTGTACGTGGCAGCCACCGAAAAGTTAAGCAGCCACCCAATGAGTATATCAGCTAAGTTTGATGCAGTGCAGTAGAATTATAAAATATTTTGCAACGTTTATCTTTATAATTTCAAATTAAGCTTAAAAAAAAGAAAGCACAAAATGTGGCATTTTGCATATACTTATATCCTTTAGCGATTTAACTTTTTTCTATTTTTTTTTTTTTTTTGCTTATACTTGTATTTTATCTTAAATAAATTTTTAAATGACTTCCATTAAAAGTGAATTAAAATGTTGGCTTAAAACAAACAAAAAAAAAATTGTCAAATAAGAAGCCATAGAATAAAGGAATTAGTGAAAATAACAAAAAAATACATAGAAACTTTTAAAGTATTAAACAGTTTTTTTTTAACAAAATATAGACTAATGCCCATATTCATAAAAACTATTTTAAGTTTATTGAGGACTTATTTGACAAATTTGTATGCAATACTTGTCAAATAAACCCTCAATAAACCTAAAATAGTCTTTATGAATACGGACAAAAAGTTATATACATACATACTTTATACATACATATGTATGTTTTATATAAATGTTAAATAACTTATAAAGTTTTAGGCAAAAAATTCAAAAATTAAACGCAGTATATAGTGACTGGTTGTGTGACTTGAGTGACACATTTCAAGGCCACATGAATTCACGATAGTTGTTATTGATAAGCCAACAATATCTTAGAATTTTATTGTTTTTAAAGACCAATACTCAGGGGTAAAAGCCTACTCATGCAGTGCATTGCATTGGAATTTGAAGACACGTAAATAGATATATTTATTTAATTTTTTTCTTATTATGCGCCTTTTTGTTGATGAGACAAGTAGCTGACAATTTGACCACTCAAAGACCAGTGTTATACCTTCACCCTCGAATGATCAACAGCAATTGCCCCATCTGTCGGTGGATGTTGAATGTGAGTGGCGAGCGTTTTCAGAAGATTAGCTGTTATCTTCTCAGAAGGTGGCGTTGCACAGTTTGTTTTGTTTATACAATATTTGGCAAAAAATATAAGGAGTGCTCGTAGAATGTTGAAATTTTGCTCTGAGCCTTTGGTTAGCTCAATTAAGAAAAATATAAAGTTTCATCAAAATTGGCCACGCCCACTACCCACCGCCTATAGACCCCAATATTTATTTTTGGCCCAAAGTTTTTGAAATTTTGCTCTGAGCCTTTGGTTAGCTCAATTAAGAAAAATATATAGTTTTGTCAAAATTAGCCACCCCCACTACCCACTGCCCATAGAACCCAAAATTTATTTTTGACCCAAAGATTTTGAAATTTTTCTCTGACCTTTTAGTTAGCTCAATTAAGAAAAATATAAAGTTTCATCAAAATTGGCCACGCCCACTACCCACCGCCCATAGAATGAAAATTTTATTTTTGGCCCAAAGTTTTTGAAATTTGGCACAGAGCCTGTATTATATACATACTTACATATATAAACAGGTTTAAGAAAATTAAAGGCTTTCTAAATTCAACAAAAAATAATTAGTTTTTTAATTAAAAATTAATTTTTTTTAATTATTTTTTTTTTTTTTTGCAGGAAACTTATCATTTTGGTTATAAAATTTTGCTGATCAATTTTGTGTATAAACAAGGAATTTAAACATAAAAGCTGTGTATTGAGAAGATAACTTTCGCTTACGCACTGATTTTTGTTTTGTTTCTTTTTTGTTTTATTTTCATTATACGCTTTCAATACTAACTAAACTTTTAAATTAATTGAGGGTATAAAATGCAGTACATATTTTGTAGTTTTTTTTGTTTTTTTAATAAACGAAAGAAAATAACAAATGTAGATAAATTTAACAATAAAAGTTTCATGCCATAGAAAATAAGTTAAGCATTTAATTAAATATATATTTTAAGTTCTAATGACCGCTATAATTAAGAGATTTTTTTACAATTTCTTTTTATTTTTGCATGCCAAAGGTAAAGAACTAACTGTGTAGCAAATCTACGGGTATTTTTGTTTATATAATTTGTTTGTGTTTTTAACGAAAAAAGAAAATACAAAAAACATTTAAAAATTGTCAACGTTTAACTCAATAAAAGAAGAAAATAAACTTTAAAACCAACAAAATGAAAAACAGGAAACGGAAATACATTAAAATGGTTTATTTTTCATTGCTTTGCTCTATATTTTTATTGTTTTCTTTTTTTTTAATTATTTCTTTTTTTTTGTAGTTGGTTGACTGTTTTCGAGAGGTACTTACTTCAATACCTTCCTATTTTATTTGTTATTATTGTTGTTTTTGTAGTGATTTATTAATATGAAGATGTTGTTGGTTTGTTTGTTTTTTACAATTTTAGTTAAAAGTTTAGTTTTAAAGTGTAACGTACAAACACAACTCAGTTTGTGTATGTGTGTGTGTAGTATTTGTTATTTTTAACAGATAACATGGTTTGTTATTTTGTTTTTACAAGTGAGTGCATTTATTTTAAAAGAAATTTAAAGTTTAATAAATAATTTATAGTTTTCAAAGTAATTTATTAGATGTTATATTAAAAACAAAAAACATTATAAATTAATAAAAAAAAAATATTAGAGTTTTGTTTATATTTTTAAAGAATATTATTTTTAAAAATATAAAAACAATAATTAAAAATTATATATTGAATTTTTAATGATTCAATTTCATATTATTTAAAGTTATATAAAAGATATTGTATGTAAAGTGGTAAAAAGGAAAAAATTAAATTGTTTTGAAATATGGAATAAAATTTTAGTTCGAAAAAATTTTTCCATTCAAAGTTTGTAAAAAAACATGATGTTTTAGTAAAAATTTAAGCAAATAAATTATTATTATTTAATTTAAATGTGAGTAAAGAGTTTTAAAAATATAAAAAAGAGTTATATATTTTTTAAACATAAAAAATTAAAAAAAATTAAAATAGTATTAAACAAAATTATGAAATTTTTTTTAGTTCATGACAAGTAAAAAACAAAATAATAAAAAAAAGTAAAATGTTTTAAAAATGTGAAAACCCGGTTTAATTTATTTGCATTAACAATTTTAATGAGAAAAGAAAAAAATATATATATTTTTTTCATTGTAAAAATTTGTTTTAAATTTTGCAAAAAATAAAAAAGAAAAAAAAAAATTTAGAAACAAAAACGGTAATCCGAATATATGAATTATACATTTTTGTTGTTTAAATTGTTTTAAAAAAAATTTTAAAAGAAAAAAAAATTTATCAATTTGTTTGATTGTAAATTTTTAATAAATAAAAAATTGGAAAAAAATTCCACAAAAAAAATTAATAATTTGACAACAAAAATGTTCAAAATAAAAAAAGATAAAATATGAAAAAGAGTGGAAATTGTTTACGTGACATTCAAAGTGCATAATTTTATTTATTTTTAATTTACAAGGGTTAGTGTGTTTACGTGTATTTTACAATTTTATATGAAAGGGATGAAAGATTGTTAAAGTGAATTTTTATTTTTTTTAAACACAGTGAATGAAAATAGAGGAAAGGTTATAGGGATAGAAGAAAACAGTTAAAAAAAAAATAAATAAATTATAAATGATTTGTTGTTGTTGTTGCTGTAAATTGCTATATTATAAATATATATTTGTATTTATTTTAAATATTTGCATTTTTCAATTCAATACATATTGCAAATTGTTTTTTCTTTTTACTTATTTTTAGCACAATGCAATGGGGATTTTTTTAAAAGGGATATTGCTGTTATATTTTAAATCATATAAAAATATATAATTAAAGAGAAAATTAAACTTAGAAAACTAATAAAAAAAACAGAAATTAATAAATAAAAGAAACAATTATTAAGTTACTGAGACACCAGGCAAGTATTTGATCAAATATACATATATTTGATGAAAGGAAGTAGCCACTGTAGTCGTCATGGTCTAGTGATTAAATATGAAAAAAATATTTCTTTCAGTGACTTCCTCTCAGCAGTCTACTGGCAAAAGTTCTGGAAGTAATTGATTGCTATGAAAAATCTTCTCAAATCTGTCATTCGGAGTCGACTTTAAACTGTAGGTTCCGGTACTCATAGATAAAGATTAACACATACAACATGGGTGCTGCGAGAAGCTAGCCCGTAACCCTGAAACAGGGTTGTAATGGTTATCTATATATGTGAGTATGTAAATAGCCACTATTTTATGGAAACTTTTATATATTTTTAAATAAATAAAAATCTCAAAAAAAGACGTAGTTTTTCCGGTAAAATTTGAAGTAAAACAGAAATCTTGAATTATAGATTAAAAACCGGTTTTTCGGTTTTTTTACATTTATAAGCAACGAATTTATAAAGAAACTGATATCATTCAAAAGAATGAATTTTTTGTTTAATTTATTTCTGCACTTGGCAGTGGTCGCAGCAGTAACGTATGAAGATTGTTAGCTTACTAGACAAGAGCTCCGGGTTCAAACCATAGCTCTGCCATCTTGAAAGAAATAAATATGAAATAATAAATATGACGACCATTTAGCGGTCTTCTGGCAAAAGCTCTGAAAGTAATTGATTGCAATGTACAAACTTCAGCTTCTTAAGTCTTTCGTTCGAATCCGACGTTAGACTGTACGTCCCGATACTTATGGATGAAAATTGTCACACGCAATATGGATGCGCTGTGAGAATCTAGACCATAACTATGAAAAAAATTTTGTAGTTGCCAATTATGTATGTTTATGCAAATATTTAGTTTTACGTGTTATTATTTAAATGACAATACAATATTAATATTATGTTCAAATAATAAAGTGTTGCCATCAAATATTTGATCAAATATTTGCCTCTTGTGGCCATTCCTTTCGAACAGCAACCACTTCTGACTAAAGCATATTCTTTAATGTGTAACATAAACTATATGACCTTATGCATGCTAACATTCCTCGAAGATACTCCCTATGTCTCTGACTTTTATAATATTCTGCTACTTAACTGAAAGAGAAACAGTGTCATACTGCCAACAGGCATATCTTCGTGCGGGAGTTTAAGTGCTCTATACGCCATTTCATATTTTTTATATATCTCGAGTTACTGACGCCACTTTATGTTTTCGACCCCAAATTTTTCAAATCTGTAATCCGTTTTAGGATATCTCGTCAAGTTTCGGAGATAAATAGCCGAAAACGGATTGCAGATTTTAAAAATTTGGGTCTCAAAAACCTAAATTAGCATCATTAACTCGAGATATAAAAAATGGCGTAAACATAAACTCCCGCATGACGATATATCATTTGACTTCAATCAAGATTTGAACAAGCTGCTTTTCTGAGGTTGTATTTGACATCTCTTAAGGTGATTTAAAGGGAAATAAAACAAAAACCAAGTCTAAACTGGAAAACCTGCACCCATGATAAAAAAAGTGGAATATTCTGAAATATTTGGACGCCCAAGTCTTTACACCTGAAAAAATTAAAAAAATAACCACATGCAAGTACTTGTTAATTTCCGATATATTTCACATGACTTTAAGGTTTTCTTACAATCAATGATAAACGCAAACCTTCTACAACTTTACATAAGTGTTTGGCATTGTGCAACCGTAATAAAAACGAGTTTTTGTATCGTTTCGTAATAAAGGAAGAAACACGGATCTACCAGAATACACCAAAGAACAAACCGAAAGACAAAACTTTGGGTTTTTAGAGACGATCAGACTAAGAGTAATTACATATTGATTAAATCGTTTGCTATTTAAATTTCTTGACATTTCCATACCAAATCTCATCTAATTTTTATTGTTTTCTTTAATAAGATAAGAAAATTCTTAAGAAAGGCATTAACAAAAATGAGGCACAAACAGACATTGTGCCAAAAAGTGGTACATATTTTGCTTCAGATATTTAACCCTTTTTTCTATATTAAACATCTTAAAAAAATTAAACAAGGAATCTAAATTTGTTCTACTCAATTAAACTTTTAATAGCTAATTTTTTTACTAAATGAGTAAAACCCATATCTCTTTTCTTAAACCACGAAAAGTAAACAGATACAACTAAAAGCCATTTAGATTTGCAATGACAATTACGAAGAAATCAAATACAAGAACAACAGCAAGAAACGGAAACAGTGGCCTATAACATAAACTTAAAGCAAAATAGAGAAAGAAAGGGAAATAGTTAAAAACTTATTTATACAACCAAATAACACCATAAATTCCATATGTATGAGAAATTCCGGTTGAGAAATAAAACCTTAAAAAAACTAACAGATTTGAGAGCATATTAGCCAACATAGACAACAGATTGGAAACTTTTTTAATTAAACAAATAAAAACTACAAGCAAGTGAACATAGTGAACTAAAAAATTATTCCTTTTTGGTGCTATGACACTGCTAAAAGAAATGAGTATACAAGGGTGGTATGAAAACTTTCTGACCTGCTGTATAAGTGACAGACGACCGTAATTTGGAAAAAAATACTTTGGTAAAAATGGCAATATTACGTATGTTTTAAATTTTAAGACATCACTATGCATAGTATTTTCTGTAGAGAAATAAACAACAACATGAAATTTTATGAAATGCAAAATAAATATTCATGTCTATGTAATACCATATCAATATCAGCCCAACTAATATTAAAAACGAAGTTACATTCTACTCTTGTATGGTCGCCTTAGTCTAGTATGCAGTATGTTGGCATACTAGACGAGAGTTCTTGCTTCGAACCCCAACTTTAACATGTTCAAAGAAAGAAATATGAAAAAAAATTTTTTTATGAGAACACCTCTTAGCATGCTTCTGGCAAAACTTTAAGAGTAAATTTCTGCAATGACCACGCTTCTTAAATCGTCGACATTAAACGGTAGATACTCATGGATAAAAATTGACACAAAATATTATGGATACTTTAAGAAGCTAGGCCGTAAGTCTAAAAATAGTTGTAATGGCCAGTTATATATGTAGATCCTACTCTTAAGAACTGTGTCCTTCGTTTACAACTATAAAATATTAGGTAGCGCTGAATATAAATCCGGCCACACTAATCGTCAAGACGAACACCATGGTGTTCAACCAATTGAAACGGTTAAGGAAGTTTACAAAATGTTATTGAATTATTTTCAACTGCTGCTGCATGAACTAACTAAAATGGCAGGCATTTCGCAAATTAATGAAACATTTGATGATAAGAAAGAAATGCGTTCACAATGGAAAAAAACAGAAAGCAACAACCATGGAAAATGAAGAAGCATCTCTAAGCATTATGTGGGTTTCGTCCGAAGACATGCCGTACGCTGTCCAGAAGCAGGACTGAAATACTATGCGTTAGACCAGCACCAACTAGTGCACAAAAACTCTATTCCACCGAACTTAACCTTGTTAAGCTACTCACACCAGAAGATGACGATCCAACAAAGGTTTAGAAATTCTACCAGCTACTCTTGGAAAGAGTCGCCAGAAGTCAATCCGAACTTCAGGGATAAGGAAATGGAACTGTATGTGGGTTTTATGTGCGCACCATCCGTAGACATATCACACGCCGCCCGTTGCCGGAGCGGTAGTTGAGTTCAATGCGCCCAACCACCGCCACTCGATGCCGGTACCCTCTTAATCCGTTCATGCGCAAGGGCACGGCGCTCAAAAAGAGAGCGCAATAGCACCGAGTTGGCAATTTAGCACCACCACTGTCTGGGTAGTGATACCCCCCTTGCTCAGGGGTTTCTACCTAGCATTACCACAACCACTACGTGTACCTCCCGGCGGAGGACCTCACCAATCTCCAGGCCGATTAGCCCACCTTCTTGAATGACAAGGAGTCCCGGGCTAACCGGGGGCTTCTGATGCCCGTAGTACCAGATTAAGGCATCTCTGGTCAGTCCGTGAGAACACCAGATAATGCCTGCCACGCGTACAAGTACACGTGGCAATAAAGGCCATGCACCACCATTAACGGCATTCTCTGCCCATATCGAGCGCCAGACCACTCAGGGCTAGGTTGAATCCGATATTCCCCAGAGAAAACAGGCCCCTGGTGTGGGTAATAATCACCAGCAGCCTTGCCTGTATCCTCGGGGGGAAGGAAATGAAACTGGAGAATTGTTTTCATAAAAGGCAAAAACACTTTCATCTGCAAGCAATGTCATGTCCCCTAGTTTTTTGGATGTCAAACCAATCAGCCTTGAATATTATGCTAACTTATTGCCATGTTTAGGTGATGAAGCTAAACAGAAAAGGCTTCATTTAGCAAAAAAAAAAATTATTCATTTTCTATTGCGAAGCCAAAAATCAACAAATTAAAGTACGAATTTCGGTATTATAAGCCTTGTGCGCCAGATTTGGCAAAAACGAGTCCGTCTTTGCTAAGTATCTTAAAGAGCTAAGCAGTTCTAATTGTAAATAGGATGTCTAATCTATAAAATACCGCTCAGAAAAGTGTTGCGTTATGCTTAAAAATAAAAAATCTCTTTTTTCAAATTTATAGTGTTTTCTTCGTTAAAGGCCTATTAGACAGGCATACTTGTCTGCATACATGAACGATGGCATACTTTTGGTTTTGTTATTACACTATCGAACACTGCCGTCGTACTTCAGTACACAAAAATTTTTGAAGGGAAAACATGTCAATGAAACGGAAGGTTGTAGTGCCTTTTGTTGTGGTACAAATCTGATTTTATTTGCCACAATTGTGGGAAGCTTTTATATTTCTCAATAAACTCTTCCCAGAAAATAATATTAGTAAATGACATTTTTTTTAATTTCCGACGTACACACAGCAGCGACAACAAGCAAACTGAATTTTTTTTATATAAAGTACGACGGACACGTTATTAGACGAGTATGTTGGTATGCGACAGACTCAGAAAATCAAAAATTTTTGAAAACCAACGTACATGTCTGACATACTCGAAATACATGCTATTAGACAGTGAGTTTTGGTATGCCATCGTACATGTATGCAGACAAGTATGCCCGTCTAATAGGCCCTTTAGGTCGGCTAGTTTTGGGACTGCAATTACGTAAAAGAAAGTGGAATAAGAAATTCCTTTACTTTATACGCCTCAATAAATCGTCAAAGACATTAAACATAATATGATTTATTTTGTTTTGTGGAATACAAAACAAAGTAGGTTTATATTTAGAATTTTTTAAAATCTACTTTAAGGCTGATAAACATACGTATGCCACTAATCTATGTACGTACATGTGCATAAAGAATTTGTTATTGCTGTTGTTTCAAACAATGTTTTCTTTTTAATTAAGGCGTCTTTCTAAATAGTTTACTCTTTGTTTTGTTTTTTTTTCCGTTGACTTGTTTTTGTTGTTGTTGCTGTTTTATTAATTTTCTTTCTCATTTATTGTTATTGTTAATAATGTTGCTAATGGTAGACTTGATATGACCTTGTTTTTGTTAATATCACAATAGAAAGAGAAAAAATCACGCACACATATACATAAATACATACATCCATACATACAAATTAAACCTTGAACTCTTTATATGTTTTGCCGTTTGTTTGTATTACACAAATAGCGGCGTATAGCAAGCCATTATAAGTCTCCTCTCTATTTAAAATCTTATCATTCTTGTTGTAAACAATAAATTGAGAACTATCCTGCTGAAAATCATAATGAAGTTGTTATTAAATTATAAAACGTTTTTTATTTAGTTCGTTAGTTGAGACTAATGCTACTGGAATCTTTAAAAAGCATCTTTTGGTCTTGAGGTCTATTTCATAAGTCTTGTTGACAGCAATAAAAATAAAAACAAATTGTCTTTTGTATGAATGTATGTATGTACTCGAATTTTATTTTTATTGTCATTTTTCGCGCTTGGAAATTATTAGACAACAATGGAATATAAAAGCCAAAAACGTTTGTGTCTCAACGGCATAAACTAAAAACCAATTGCATAACTTAGGGCGTAAGACAACAAGAGTTTTATGAAAAATAGAAAAAGTCAAAAGTTAAATGCAATTGTTTACAACAGATAAGTTTAAAGAAGAATTTTTATGGCTTTATAGTTACAAAAAAAATAAGTTTATTATGAAATAAAAATATACATAAAATACTTGAGGAAAAATTATGGTTTAAGTTTGGAAAAGTTGTTGATTTTTTCTCTATAAATATTTTCAAAAATTCTTTAGCGATATATTTTTAAAAAGTAGATATTTAAGGAATTCAACTGTTGAAATTTAAAAAATTTAAAACTTGGTTTTGCAATAAACTTCTTGTTTTATTTGCTTTCATATATAACATCATAATACGTGTATAAATTATATAATATAATTATAATCTACACATTTTAAATATTTTTATTTAATCTTATTTGTTGCCTTCAAACGTCTAACAAGTAACACGATTTTACTAAAATATGTAAATAAATACAATAAAATTCTTTGCCAAATACTAATATGCTGCATACTTTTAGGAATAGCAATAAAATAAATACTATAACCATGACAAACCCACAGATATATAAAAAGATACAAGATATTTATAAGCAAATATTAAAATTGCATGATAATACTGAGTAGGTATTTGAAAAATGAAAATAAAAATATTTTTTGGGAAGTACGTTTTCATATGACAACCACAATAAAATATACTGCCCCTATTTATAAACGTCTTAGAATATGCTTTAGTATTTATGCAAATAAGTTTTTGCCAAAGTGATATGCAATATATTCTTGAAATGTTTTCAAGTAGAGTTGAAGTAAATAAAAAGTTAAAAACAAAAAAAAATAATAATAAAAGAAAAAATAAAAAATAGAAACTAAAAATTTGAAATTGAACAAAAAGATAGCTCCAATATTATATAATTTCGTTTTTTGGTTTGGGGTATTTTTTTTTTTTTTTTATATAAATTAACGGAGTGCATTAAAAATTTGTTTTTGCTAATTTTTATCTATTTTAATTTTTACTATTTTGTTTTATTTTTATAAATTTTAAAATTGAATGCAGCTTTTATTGTATAAGAAAAAAAAACAGACCTGTTTGTTTTTCATTATTAAGAAAAATAATATTTAGGGCAAGATTATAATTTACTCACCTTAAAAACTTGGCGGCACAGGAAATTTTCTTTAACTGGAAGCAACCTTAAGTTAAATAAAAGAAAATAATAAATGATAAAAATATGTGAGACAAATAAAAAGTATATTTAAATAATAGGTACATAAAATACAAATTTTAATATTTTTTTATTAGGCTTTAAAACGATAACAAAATATATTTACGTTCAACCTTTAATGGGATTACAATAGGCATATAACTTTTGGGATTTTTTGAATATATCAAAATTTAACAGGCAAGGCTAAATAGTCCATTGAAAAATATGAACAATTGCGTTTTTACTTTTTCGCAATCGTTAAAAAAGGATCTGTTCTTAATACAATGAAATTTGGAATTATGACGGTTTCCATTCATTAACTTTGAAACATAATCACCAATGGATAATGTCTGGGACACCTAGGCATTTATTCTTCTTATTTATGCTTCTCCCTATCTGTAAGTTTATATGTGATCCATGGTATGATGTATGGTTTTTACGTACAAATAACTTTTCATTATGAAAAAACTCTTTTATACCATTCAAGATGGTTAATTTTTTACGACATTTTTTGCAAGAACCGTAGACAGCAACTCAGAGTTATATGTGCAGAGCGAGCTTTTGAAATAGAACGCGAACACTTAACTTAAAATGTATTTCTTGTAACACCTCATTTGTACTTTACTTTCATTAATATTGTTTTAAATTTGTAAAAAAAAATCTACGAATGGCTTAGAAATCACATTCGGTGCTACGTGAGATAACATTCTTGTTATCAGTACAATATTTTCCATAACGTAGTGCCTAGTTTACAAGTTTTTCATGAAATCTAAAACTAATTTAAAACTAAATCTATTTTTTCTTTCAATTGGTTAATAATAATAATAATCGGGTATGTTCTGAAGAACGTTACCGAGTGAAATTGAAATCGTGTGTTTTTTCTAAGACAATTAAAGCTTAATTGCACCAATTATTTAAAACTATTGATGATCATAGAAGTTACGTTAATGGTCATTAGTGGAAAGCACATTGTCATATTTTAAATTTATAGCGATTTTAAATTGTAGTCACCGTGGTCTAGTGGTTAGTGTGTTGGCTTACTAAGACAAGGGTCCTGGGTTCGACTCCAGGCTCTGACATCTTCAAAAAAAAAAAAAGAAATATGAAAAAATATTTCTTTCGGCGACTACCTCTCAGCAGTCTTCTGGCAAAAGCTCTGAGAGTAAATGATTGCCATAAACAAGCTTCTCAAGTTTGTCGTTCGGAGTCGACATTAAACTGTAGGTCCCGGTACTCATGGATAAAAATTGACACACACAACATGAGTGCTGCGAGAAGCTAGGCCGTAATCCTGACACAGGGTTGTAAAGGCGAGTTATGTATGTATGTACGTTTTCAATTTCACTCGTTGTCGAATATTTTTATTTTATTTAAAAGTAGAAAACTTTAAATTTGTGAAGGGTCTCCGCCAGAAAAGTATACTACTTTGTTTTGCCGCCATATTAGTAAACATTAGCCTTCACAGTTTAGTCTTGGCAGTCGTGAAGTAGAGACGTGGCAAATTTATTATCGAAATTAATTCGGTAAACCAACGTGCCAATAGGATGCTACAACTCGCCTATGACAGCCCCGATTTTCATGAAAAAATTATAATAAGTGACGAGGCACATTTTCATTTAAATGGATATGTGAATAAAGAGAATATTTGGTTCTGGAAAACCTTGACATTATTAATCAGTCACCTTTGCATTCATTAAAAGTGACAGTCTGGTGGGCAATTTGGTCAGGAGGAATCATTGGATCTTACTTATTTTAAACAGATAACGGCGTAAGGGTAACTGTTAATGGGGAGCAATATCGTGATATGATTGGAAACTTTTTAGCGCCTCAACTGCATGTTTTGGGTTTAACTAACATGTAGTTTCAACAAGACGTTGCCACATCGCATACAGCCAGGGTTGCAATGGAATTACTGCGGGACCTCTTTCCACAACAAGTAATTTTTGTTCCGAACTTTTTGTTGTGGGGATATCTGAAAAGCAAGGTTTATGCAAACAAACCAGAAGCGCTGGAGCAACTCAAACAAAATATTCGTCATCAAATTAATGAAATACCGCGTGAAATATGTGAGGCTAACAGAGGCGGACATTTATCTGATATTGTGTTCTATATATAATTGCCGACATTAAATAAAACATTTATCAATATAAGATCGATTATCTTTCGTTTAATCAAAAATTATTAACAAACAAAGTAGTATACCTTCCCGGCGGACACACTGTATGTCAGAAGACCATAAATTATTTGGGCACATGTTACGAATCAGCAAAAACATAACATTTTTAGCCATAACATATGTTGTACAAACAGAAAATCTATGATATTCTTCTAGGCTAATTTTTGTTTAATAACTGAAGAATTTCTTTTGTGCATATGCCGCTATTTAATGACCAAAGTTTTGAGTTTAAAATTAAAATTACTTGACATTTATATATGCATGTTTATATGACTTTTGCATCTGTCATGAGAAACAATTACAGCAAGTTTTTGAACAAATCTTAACAAACTGAAACAAAAATCTCCCATGAACACATGCCTGTTTTAAAACAAAATCTTTAGAATATTAATGTTTAGATTAATAGCAAAAATGTTCATGAGCCCTGGTATTTAATAATTATTTCCCGCCTTTAAAGCTTGCTTCTTAATTTTTGTTTTTTTTTTTTTTATTTTTATTTTTTTTTATTTTTTATTTTTTTAGTATTTTTTATTTTCATTACATGATCTGTAATAATTAAGTGGTGCCCAAAAGCATAATACACATTTTTACAACATTGTTTTTAAGATTTTATGGCACTTTACTAAACCAACAATCTTTTTAAAAAAAAATTCTTCTATTACTTGTACAAGCACATAATTTAGTCCTAAATTGTTGGTCTACGCGTGGTAAGCATTTAAGTTGCAAAGACTTAAAACAGATTTTCATGAAACAACATTAAAGAAAAAGTGAGTGAAAGTAAGAAAAGCGTGTGAAATTAACAACAATGAATAAAGTAATATTAATAGAAAAACAAAAACAAAAACAAAAAAATTAACGCACAAAATGTGTTCAAAACTTACTTGGCCATTTCGGATAATTGTAAGCGTCCATCTTTATTGGCATCAAACACTTGAAGCTAAAGAGAGCAAGAGTAAGAAAAAAAAAACCAACAAAAACTTTATTATTACAATAACACCACAACAAAATATTAAATTGCTTTATTCTTTCAACAAATATTTTCAAATATTTCTTTTTCAACGTACTGAATTTATAAAAATTGAAGAAGAAATTTTCAAAGCATACTTCTTGGAATTTTTAATTAAAAACCAAAAACAAAAAAAAAACAGGACAAATATTTTTATTAAGAAGAGAAAATTTCCCTTTTTTTATTTGAATAATGTTTGTGTTTTAATTAAAACAGAAAAAAGTATTTCCAAGTTGATTAAGGTTAAGGCAAAACAACAAACTGTATACACTTAGGCTTGTTAATTAAAATAAACTGTTGCATATTTTCTTTGACATTTTGTTATTATATCTGTACATTTATTAGTATTTTCGTAAAATATCTAAGGAAAAATAAAAAGTTTTCACTTTTATTTTGTTAATTTTTAATCAAAACTTACCAAATAAAACAACAAGACAAACAAGAAAAAAAGGTATACACCATGAGATATGCTTTCAAACAATATTTTTTTTACAAGAAGTTTGTTTTCTGGAGGTTGTTTTTATGAATTAAAAAATTTTCAAAAGTACCTTAAATTGTAATTGTTAAGAACAGTTATTATAAATTCAAATTTTGTTTAGTCACTTTACTGAAAGCTTACCCAGCGGGAAGGTTGAAGACAATTAATCTAAACGTACTTGTCCAAGGACATGTAAAAACATAAGTAGTAACAAAAGTTCGTGATCATGACCACTGAAAACTAAACATAACTAAGTTATCGAAACAGTTTTGCATGTACAATCGCCGACGTGTAATTGTCTTTAGATATAAGATCATCTTATTCTTTCTTTGGTCAGCAGTGGCACACTGGGATATATACTTTTTTTAACTCAGTATTTATTCAATTCATCCTTTACATATTTTGGAGAGGTTATCAAAATTAGTTCTATGAAATGTTTTAAAGTGAAATTATTAGGAAAACTATAAACCGTGGTCTAGTGGTAAGTGTGTTGGCTTACTAAGACGAGAGCTCCGGTTAAAGCCCGGCTCTGACATCTTGAAACAAAGAAAGTTTAAAAAATTACCTCTCAGCAGTCTTCTGGCAAAATCTCTGAGAGTAACTAATTGCCATGAACAAGCTTCTCAAGTCTGTAGTTCAGAGTCAACATTAATCTGTAGGTGCCGGTACTCATGGATAAAAATTTACACACACAACATGAGTGTTGCGAGAAGCTGGGCCGTAATCCTGACACAGGGTTGAAAACGCCAGATATATTATCAGAGGGTACAAAAAGGTATCAGTAAGACCCCTTCATATAAAGTCTTAGAACTCGAACCGGTCCCTATTACTTAGAAACTAGTTACCTGACTAGTTTGGTGTCAGTTCATTTCTCTATAGAGTATAGTTAAAACTCAACCAAAACTTATTACTGCATAACGATGCTAGAGTCGCCTCAAATGACATAAGAAAACCGTAAAACTGTCACCAAAATATAATCGAGGCAAGCTATAATTACTTTAATTACCGAGAGTCATTGGTCATTTTTGAACAAGTTTGGCCAGAAGATTTGAATAATTTGTCTTAAGCATTTTTTCTGGATTATTTGTAGTTCCTTTCTGAAATTCTGCGTAGAGTTTTAAGTGTTACAGCCGGAGAAGATATTATTTGTACGCCATATTCTGTACAATACATTTCAGCCTTTGTTCATCTCACTTATAATATCTGTAAAAGAACCAACGTCCTTACTATTAATACTGTCCATATAGGAGAAAATATCAACATCCATGGTTATCAGCTCCTCAATCGTTAGTAGTAATACATTAATTTTGTCCTTAACATTGATTCTCAGGTTGAATTTTTAAGTGTTCTTCTTATATTTCTGTATGGAGTTGATGCCCGTAGTTTTAATACGATTTATCTGAAGAAGCCCGAACCTGCCTAAGAGATGGTGCTGATCCTCCTCGACATAAGCGAAATACTAAAACTACTAACAAGTACAGCGGAGGTTTTGCCAAGTTAGACTTAATTCAAGGATTAGCCGTAATCAAGCTATAATAAAGAAATATTCATACTAAAGCCATACTGAAGCCATCAGGCTTAATCATAGTCAGTCACCAAATTACAAAAAAACATCGTCATATGAAATCATTGAAAAAATTTTGCAGGAGACTCAAGAAACCTTTCAAATAGCAATGCTTCACTTTTGATCGCAAGAGTTAAAAATTTTGCAGAAACATGAATTTCGTTACGGTGCATCATTATCAATCAATATATAGATTTTGAATTTATTGTGAATTATAGCGTTTTTGAAATCATATGAGATATAGTCAAGACGTAGAAAATAAATAATGGTCTGAAATGACTACTATTCACACGGCTCTTTGAATTACTACATTCATTCTCCTAATTGCTTATCGGAATTAACGCACACTGACAACATTTTTATAATAATTGTTAACAGCCCCTTCTTCTTGTTATTTTAGTAATTTTTTATTATTGATATTTTTCTTAAGGAATACACAGATTTGTAAATACTTTGCCTGATAATGCAACCTGAGTACTGCTAAATAAGTTGACTCGCTTACAGAATTCTATATGAAAAATTGTGTAATTCGGCATGTAATTGGAGGTTGAATTTCAAATGAAACTGCGAATTAAGAACAAAGGCTAACCATAATTATGTTTTCAGTTATAAAGATATTCCTTCTTTATTTCTCTTCTCAGTTACTTAATTTTAGTGTCAAATTTCATTTAATTATTGGGAATGTTTAAATTCAAAAAGTTGGCATAAAATGTACAATACGAGGGTCACCATAAACAATTGATATAAAAAAACCTCATGGCTAAATGAATGTTCATTTAATAAAATTAAAGTAAAAACAAACCCACACCAAAATTGCTTTGTTTTACATTAATCATTCACAAAAAGAAAAAAAAAAAGACTAATTTTTCATCAGTAAATCGTTTAGAACAAAATTACACACCCAACTACTGCTTAGATTGTCTGGCTGTTTCCTATTCTTCTTCAATTATTATTCACATACACAAAAAAAATGTTTTTGGTTTTGTATGAGCAGCTCCAGCCACAACTTTATGGCCAAACAAATTTTGTCCACTTTTGCTCTCACTTCAAATACCATCTGTATACTGGTCTATGAAATTTACTTGTTTGTTTTTTTTTTTCTTCTTTTTTTTTGTTTGTTCTAAAAATTCTATTTATTGCTGTATATGTGAGGGAGTATGCCATTATATAATTAATGGTTAAGCCAAAAGTTATGCTCACAGACAATTAATTTTTTATTATAGCAATCTGTTTGGAAGGCGGTTATTTTCCAAGTATAAATTTAGGTGTTTAAGAAATGATTTTAACCATTTAATAGCTTCTTTAAGAAAATAATTACCACATCAAAGGGGTTATAACAAAATTTTTACAAATTTTAATTTGTTGAGCATCATTAAAGCCTAGTAAATAAATTAAATTAAATTAAATAGCATAGCATAGTACCACGGAAACAACGACAAAGACGAAAATTAAAGCATATTTACAAGAGCAGCAACATTTTTTTATTAAATTACAATAGTAAAGAACAATATAGTTTTAAAATACATATTTAAAATTAACATGTTTCCTGGCAAAGCAATAAATTTGATAGTAAAACACCAAAGACAGAAGCCTAGCAAGGCCGCAGCTCAACAGAGACAAAATTAGAAACCGAGTGAGGTAATGGAGGAAAAGAATATTCAAAGCTTTCACAATGTCTATTGGTCACTGGTCTCTAGATAAATGAGCTAATTATATTGACATAACCGGTTATAGTAGCTCTGCAGACACTATGAAGAATATTATTATTATTATTTTTATCCTTGTTCAGTAGTTGGAACAAAGCCAGACACTGTAACCCAAAATACAACTTTTATGGACTTGTAATTCAAAGTATATTATAGAACTTATTGAACACGTACAAGAAAGGGCAAGGGTGTTATTTTATGAATACTACTTACTACTGGCACTTGTTCTAACACATAACGTATTTTTCTAGCCTTAAGCCATTATATAATTAAAAAGAACACGGATTTTGCCATTACTAGATCATTTCTAAACCACTTTCATGTAACAAACTCAGGAACTAAACATAGTTAATTCAAAAGTTAACTTAACTACCCAGCAGAAAATGGTTAAGATTTGGAAGCAATAAATAAAATTGTAAGCAATAAGCAAGCTTTTGAATATGCTACAGGATAAGGTATTATTTTTAATTTTTTTTGTAGCGGCTCATTTCATACAAAAATAATGGATTGTTTACAATTTCTCCCTTACAAAATAACTTACTAGTAAACACTATTTTCTACTGAATAAGTCTTTACCAAAACATAACTTGGCCAAATCATACAATCATATTTTTTTAACATAATCCCACGAAATCTTAACTATAGCACAATAAAGCCTTGAAATCTTTTTCGTAATCCCAGCGCTAATTAAGAAAAAAGACGAGTAAATTTAAAAATTTATTTTAACCTTTAAAACCAGGCTTTTATTGATTGTAGTGCTCTATACATTTTTTTTAGATTTAAAATCAATGAAAAAACATTAGCTTAGCTGCCTAACAATATGCTTTACATTATGTTCTGCTTAATTAATCCTTTTAGTTGCGTCAGCCCAAATGTATGCATAGAATTTTTTAATTCATGCAAAAACAAAAATTGCAGCAATTAAATTAGGAGCGCAACAAAGATATTGAATGTATGTAAAGCAGCAATATTAACCATTAGAAAAAATATTCAAATTACAGTGACTACTACTAGTGACTAGGAAAAATGAAAATAAATATATATACGAGTATTTGACCTTTAAGTTTTATTTCAAATAATTAAATTTTCGTTTACTACCCAAAAACGGGACTACAATAACTCAATTCTATAATTTAAGTAGATGAACACAATACAGAAATTTGATTTCTGTACTCCCTAAACTACCCTGACAATTCAATTAAAGCACAAAATATTATGATGTCAATAACAGAAACTAAATATGAAAATGTTCAACGAATATTTGTAAATATTTGCTAAAATCAGCATCTACTGAACAGAGTATTAAAGTATTGTAATAAAACCAAAATAATTTATTACATTTTGTTTAACAAAACAAAACAAAAATTAAATACAAGGGCATCAGAGATAAAAAAGTTATTACACATTATTATAGTTTGTCTCTCTCACTGTATTATAGCCATTAAATTATTATTTATGATTTAAATAGCTTTCATAATATTTAAAGAGAAAATAAAAGAAAAGAACAAAATATTTAAACTTACCATTGTATCTGTGTATTCAATCAATTTATCTTCTGAAACATCATTTATTTTCTTGGCCTCTTTGAGTAAATCACGTAAGAAATTTTTTAATTCATCAGCTTCTATGTAACCTGAATTATCGGTATCATATTCACGCCAAATCTTTATTCATAAAGAGATAAAAATTATATAAAAAATAAATACATTTAAATTAATAGTTTTTAAAGTAAAGTAAAGTGAACATATGTTTTTTAATTAAAAAATTTAATGCAATTTTGTATAAACATTTCATTAATCACCTTCATGAATTCCACACTAGACTCTAGAGGATTATCAAAACGGAATAATAAGAGGAAATTTTCTTCCATGGGTAATAATTGAGCCAACTGAAAAAGAAAAGCATATTAAATTCTATGATGTAAGAGAAATTAAATAAGATACATATATAAAATACGAGTATGTTGGATAACAACAAAATTTTAATTTACATTTACTTGTAAAACAACTTAATAGTTAAAAATTAAAATATTTTTAGGCGCTCCTTAACCTTCTTTTAAATTTAATTATTTCAGTTTAAATAATACCTTAATATTTTATAATATTTTTTTAAAATACAGTGTCATCTACTCAAGTTTAATTGCATGAATAGAACCCATTTGAATAAGAATATAGAGTTTGTAGACTAAAAGGAATTACATAAAAAAGTAAATAATAATTATATCTTTTAAACTAACCATGGCGAAAACCTCAAGTCTAAAATAGCAAGGTCTTAGCGAAGCCATAATCAACATTGGCTTAGTGTTAAGGAAGCTGTAATATGATTCATATTAATATCTCAGGGGGTGTAGCGAAGAACTCAGAAATGGATTAAAGTACTATTTTTAATTATTTATTCAATTATATCCCAGAAAATGTTACATGATGAGAAAAATATAATAAAATCACATGTGCAACACATGATGAAGAGTATCAGTTTAGAAGAAACATGTACGATTTTAACATTAATTTGTCAATAGAGATAATAATAAAAATAATAATAAAAGTGAACTCATTTGAAATGAATAAAATGAAGCAAGCGTTTTTTCATATCGTTAGACTAAAAAAGTTTAATTCGTTTTTATTGCATATCATTTGAAAATCACATTTTTTTATTGAGACCAATACTCCGGGGTAAACCCCTACTAAATGCTGTGCATTGTATTGGAATATTTGTGGAAAAGACAGTACATTATGACAACAGAACATATATTTTGTTTTTCTTATATTATTAAGCGCTTTAGGAATGAGACAAATTGCTGTGAATTGATCATTCAAAGGCCAGTGTTATACCTTCACGCTTGAATGATCAACAGCAATCGTTAAATGTTGATTGCGGTGAGTGCCTTCGCTAAGTAGGTTTTTAGCTGTTATCTGCTACTTTCCAATAGGTGGCGCTTTTCTCCTGATCATTAGTTTTTTATTGTCAAAGGTTAAGGTGGAATAGAGTGGAATGTCAGGGAGCTGTTACTTTGTAAATAGACTTCTTGGAGACGAGATCTCTTATTTTTTTTTTTATTTTTTTTTTAATTACAATTTTGAAAAAACCGTAAACTAACTTTTTCATTTTTCACCTTTGCTGGGATTCGAACCTGCGCCGTTTGAGTTTTTGTGTGAGCGCTCTAACCACTATACCACAGATATGAAATCTGTTTTATGAGATAGTCAGAAATAAAGCCGACTTTAAGAGAAATAGTGCCAACTTTTGTATAAGTGGATTCTAACTCATTCATAAACAACTTAAAGTAAACTTTTGACGGTAGTGTCGGTTCTAAAGTTAAAACCAGCTAACCTGATTTCAGCTTTACAAACAATACAGATGTTTATTTTAAAGCAAAACAGATGTTCGTGAAAGTTACAAAAATGTTCGGAGATTGTAGGTTATTGTGACGAATATTTTGTTGAATGAAAGCCAACAATAATTAAAATAGCGATGAGCAGTTTTAAGTAAATAAATACCGAAGTAATTAACAACCAAATATGTGGGTAAACTTTCTATTTCCAGTTTTTCCATTATTTTACTTTTACTATGATATATGTTTTTATTTTATATTATTAAAAACAAAACAAAAAACATACATAGGTTAAAATTTCTTTTTTGGCTTTTTTTTCCAATTGCTTGTGCAGGCATTTCATATTTTAACAAGAAATGGCAACTAAATTAAATTAACTGTTCAAGGTTGCCACTTTTTACTTTTTTATTAGATTGTTTTAAGAAACCGTTTATCAAATAAGAGATAACACCCATTTAGTGCCCGATCAACTTAGTATGCTTTTATTTAGACTATGAATACCAAATCCTTAGTGAGAGCTTTTTATTTAAAGACTTATTCCCGTATTCATAAAAAATAAAATTGGTTTATAAAGTGCTTATTTGACATATTTCTATGTAGTAATTGTCAAAAAAGCAATTAATAAAACTGTTTTATTTTTTATGAATACGGGCATTACTTTAGCAAGAGCAGACTTTTGTGTATGACTACGAATAGGGGCCATTAATTTTGAACAACTCCCAATATTTAAAAAGGGAGTTTAAAAAACGTCTTAGTAAAAGACATCGTGTGATTTGGGACTAAGTTTTTGGTATCCTGGTTCAATTGGCATCGACAACGTTTTACAAAATACGAACGATTATGTTTTCTTTCTATAGTTCATAGGTTTTACACAATTTTTAAACATACATAATTTGTTTTGCCTGAAGAAAATAAATTTCCTAATTTTTTCAACTCTTAAAAAAAAATTACTACAGATTTTAATGTTTAATTTTCTTTTGAACATCTTTGTTTCCAGAATTTGGCATCAAGTTTGTAAAAGACTAAAATTTTAAGCATTGGCAAGTGGAAGAGAAGACAAAAAATTTCTAAAGAAATCACAAACATTCACATTCGATTTTGCCCTATTTAAATGCAAATACAGAGTATTCATGCCATTCAATTTAGATTTTTTTTTTTTCATTTTAATAGAAATATTTCTTTTTAATGCTGGTGGTAGTATTTACTTACCTCTCTAATATCAATTTTACCATCTTGATTATCATCATAGGCCTCCATAAAACATGATTTCAATTCTTGCAACATTGTGTCGGTGACAGCCTTTGTTATTTTGTGATATAAAAACGTAAAGTAAGACATGAAATAAAAGAAAAAGAAGTAAAGAAAAGGTTTTATTATTATTTTCCAATCGAATTGATAAAGAGCCAGAAAGAAATAAATCATCATCTTTTATTAAAAAATAAATTAAATTCTAAGCATATTAATAAATAATAAGACGAAAAGGTTAATTTACTTGTTGGAATATGACAAATTTCTAAGAAACTTAATTTTTTGTTAAATTTTTAAAGACCATATTTTGTAACAAAAAGAAGTATATTTGTTTAATGTTAAAAATTCTAAAATGAAACTTGGCATATTTTGTGAAACTTTATTTAATTAAGCCGAATTAAGCCATTACCTAATTAAGCTTTATTTTAATTTTTCTTTCTTACGAAACCGTCACACAAAGAATCACCACTACTCATGCAGTGTATTTTGCTGGTACTAAGAAAACAGGTTAGGGAAAGTCAGAATAGAAAGATTAATACTTAAGGACTTTGGATTCTTGGTATTAAATTATTCAGTTCTTAGTCAGACTTGTCAGATTTATTTTGACATTTACCACCAAATTCATTGCGAAATTTAATTTTCGTATTAAAATTTTTTGTCAAAGATCTGGAAATTCGAGTTCGATTGTCTATAAGATTAATTATTAAATTAATTCATTCTGAAGAATATTTTTATTTTTACCGAGCCATAACCACAAAAAAAGCTTAAACGACAAAAGAGAAATTTTACAAGAGAAGGTTTTATTATTTATGTTTTGTTAAAATTACGATAGATCAACAAAGTTTTGTATAAAAACACAATTTATTCAAATGCATACAATGAATCCAATTACTTTCTCATATCGGAATAATAACCTCCATTTTTAGGCGCTTTAGCTTTTCTTGCTGTCATTCTAATGAACTACTGAGAAAAAATTACGTCGCTTGAGATAAAATATTCTTATGAGGAAGACTTTTCAAACTACCTTTCAAATGCTTATATAGTTAGTACAAATTAGTATTTCCAGATGGCACAAAATCAAATTTTTATTGAAAAATTAATCAGAACACCCTGAATTTTCAAAAATTATGAGATCATCTTATGTTCAGCCGAAATTTTGTACAAAATTGCCAAACATCTTTTGATCGAATTCTGAAAATTTATGGGTAAAAATGTTGATTTTTTTCCATAAAGTAAAAATAACAGTAATTTTGTATATAACAAATTATGAAAGTTTTAGTTGTTGTTGAAGTCCTAAAGGACCATTTTCAACAATAAAAAAGTCGATGTTGGTATATTGGTAAATATAATTTTTAAAAACAAATTATTTCGGTTTTTTTTATGGGAAAATTTTAGCTAAGCGACAAGTTGCTGTCACAAAAAAAAACAAATTTTCAAAATTCACTTAATATGAAATTGTTTTTGTTATAAGTACATAAAGGTACACATAAATACCCCCATATGAAAAATATGTCGCTTGAGCTTTTTCGGCGGTTATGGCTCGATATGTCGTGGAATGCAAATTTATTTTAAAGTGCCCAAATGGAACTCTTGAAACTCATCGTTGGCAGAATTGTCAAATTTGAAGGGAGTATAATACACAAGTTTTTGTGAGCTGGCGAAATCATTGCGCATATGTTTTTAAAAACTTTGATAGTCAGAATATTACTGTCAATAGCGAACCGTATAGTGACATGATCAGACATATCGTTTCACGGAGCTACATGCCCTACTCAAAACTCAAAAACACTTTTCATGAAAGAAAAATGTTAAATAATTTGTCACCAAGATTGTATGATTCTTTTCTTTGGGGTTATGTAAAGTTTCTTATATCGTCGTGCAGGAGTTTATGTGCTCTATCCGCCATTTTATATATCTCGAATTAATGATGATCCGTTTTCAGCTATTTATCTCCGAACCTGGACGAGATATCTGAAAACGGATTGTAGACTTGAAAAATTTGGGATCAAAAACCTAAAGTGGCATCATTAAGTCGAGATATATAAAAATAAGAAATGGCGGATAGAGCTCATAAACTCCCGCACCACAATATATGTAATATACGTCAATAAACCAGAGACACCTGTAAGTCAACATTCGATGAGTTGTTGAAGAAATAAAAAAACCCATTTCATTAACTTTAAATATATGCTCGCATTATTTCTTTATTTTATAATGATTTCAACTTCTGCAACTTTAGAAAATAAAAACATATTATTTTTAACACATAATTAAATTCCACTTAAATATCTTTTCATTTCTAAGAAATTTTCAAATTTTTTATGGCTTTTAAAACCCAAACTTAAAACCTTAAGTACATATACATTTGTAGGAATGTACAGATGTTAATATGTATGTGAGTTATTAGTCAGCTCATAAAAATGACCAAATCATGACAACAACGTCAGTTGTGTTTATAAAAAACTTTGTATTTCATCATCAAAATCATTCATCAGGTTGGGCTTTTTTAATTTTGTTGTCTTTTTTTGGTCTCTGTTTGTTATTATTTTTTTTTTTTCTCTTTTTGCGGTAACAAGTGGAATTGCCTGTTGATGACATCAACCAAAACATCATTGTTTGGGGAAAACAGGGTGAATATAAAAAATGTGGCAAATTTTTTCATGTCATAACTTGTTTGTATTTCATACTTAAAATCTGTTTCAAGTGTAAATTTAAAATGGATTTTGTTTGTTGCTAGTTTTTCTAGCACTTTTTTTAATTTTGTTGCTTCTATCCTAATCGGTTTAAGTCTATTTTACTCTTCAAATGCTTTTTTTTTCTCTAAGTTGTTAACAAAGTGCTTAATGTCATTTTTAGAAGGAAATGAAAAATTGAACATTTAAATCCCTATTAAGACTAGCAATATGCAAATCTATACATTTAGGAGTTAAGGAATATACATCATTGCATATATTTAGGCATATGACAGAAGTATTTTTTAAAGCAATAATGAGATAATAATTTATTTTAAATAAAGTCAAAACTTGAAAGCTTAACATTTTGTTTAATAAAAAAAAAACTTCAAAAACATCCATATCAATTTTAATTTTTTTAATAAATTTCATTTCAACACAAATTTTCATTCCTTTCACTACAAACATGACATGAAATGTTCTAAATTCTTCAGAAAAAAATAATAAATCTTGTAATAAATCCGTAACATAGAAAAAAAGCAATACTTTTTATTAAAGGACAGTTAACAAGAGAAATCCATTAAAAATAAGACAACCAAATTATTTAAAATAAGGCAGCAACTACAAAGCCAACAACATTTGCACACAATAATGAAGGTCATTAATTGTAAAAAACAAATTATTCCACCTACCTCTGGGCTGATATCAGTAGCATTGGCACTGGAAACAAATTCGCGCAAAAAACCATCTAATTCGGTGCCTTCAATATAACCATTACCTAGAAAAATAAAAAAATTAATTAAAATCTTTATAAAGCCAAGGAAAAGAACTAAAAGTAGGCAATAATTTGTTAATTTTTTAAGTAAAAACAAAATGAGACAGTGATTAATTTACAGGCTGATTGATTGATTGATTGATAGATTACATATTTATTTGGGTAATTGATTTTGTAAAACATAAAAACAAGTTACAATAAAACTACAAACGAAATTTATTGCAAAACCGCAGATGAGGGGTTTGTTTTCTTACTTTTTTTTTCTCATTTTTAAGCCTGCTTAGACATGTGATATGCGTTCCTTGAAATAACCACAAAGTAAATTTAATTCTCTGTGTTATATATTTTTCACACTGTAAAAACAAAAACAAAATACACAAATGCCTAAAAATATACTGTAGTTAACATTTGAACTCATCATTGATTTTTGTTTAACAAATACTTGATATACATGCTGAGAACAAATATACAAAAGTACATACAATATATATTTCATCAAAGATGCTTATAAAGGGTGGGCCATTTAAAAGTTAAAATTTAAAAATGCAATAAAGCAGAAACGGTGTGAAATTTTGTCAAATAAATTTTTCTTTTTGTGAAGTACAATTACTCCGGTAGAAATGGAATATTAATGCATTCACATGGCTGCTGCCGGCCCGAATTGTGCGAGAAAATTGATGAAAACTACTGGAAAAGTATCAACTGCTCGAAACAATTTAATAATAGATGTTCATTAAAACGATATTGTATTTCATACATAATGAAATAAAAGCTTCACCGACGTCATGTGTACTTTATTTAACTTTGAAAACTAAAAAATTTATAATCCTGTACTAGCATATCGCTTATAATTTTAATACACATACAGACATACAAAATTGGCCATGACAACCCTGTGTCAGGGGTTACGGTCTAGCTTCTCGCAGCACCCATATTGTGCGTTTTAATTTTTTATCCATAAGTGCTGAGGACTACAGTTTAAAGTCGACTCCGAACGACAGACTTGAGAAGCTTGTTCATGGCAATCAGTTACTGTCAAAAGACTGCTAAGAGATAGTAGCCGAAAAAAATAGTTTTTTTAAATTCTTTCTTCAAGATGTCAGAGATAGGGTTTGAATCCTGGCTTGGTAAGCCAACACACTAACCACTAGACCACAGCGACGTACATAGGCGGTTCGGAAACTTCTTAGCCTAGCACAAAAAGCGCGGTATAAACAGAAAAAAGTTAAGTGTTTTGGATCTGGCAACTCCTTCATATAGAAACAGGTGTTCAAAAAAGACTCATCCGCGATTTTTTTACGATGGAAAAATTAGAAATGCGTGCTGTCATTAAATATTTACATAAAAAAGGTTTATTGGGACAAGAAATTCATAATGATATGGTGAATGTGTTAGGTGAAAGTGCTCCTTCATATGCAACAGTAAAAAATTGGGTTGCTGAATGCAATTACAGTTACCACTATTTTGAAGACCATGAGGAAAACTATTTTAATCAAAGGATAGGATTGCTAGAAAAGCGTTGGACTACGTGTATTGAAGTTTCAGAAGATTATATTAAAAAATAAAAATATTTTTGAAAAACTAACTATTGTCTTTCATTGATAGGCTAAGAAGTTTCCGAACCGCCCTCTACATATAATTTTAATATATGTATATAAATGTGTAGTCGCCGTGGTCTAGTGGTTAGTGTGTTGGCTTACGAAGACGATAGTGCTGGGTTCAAATCTCAGCTCCGACATCTTAAAAAAAAAAAAAGAAATATGAAACAATTATTTCTTTCGGCGACTACCTCTCAGCAGTCTTCTGGCAAAAGCTCTGGGAGTAATTAATTGCCATGAAAAAGCTTCTCAAATCTGTCGTTCGGAGTCGACTTTAAACTGTAGGTCCCGGTACTCATGGGAAAAAAATTAACACACACAACATGAGTGCTGCGAGAAGCTAGGCCGTAATCCTGACACAGGGTTGTAATGGCCAATTATGTATGTATGTATGTATGTATATAAATGTAGCGTTTCAATTATAGCTATATAAGAATACAAATTTTTTTTCGATTTCTTAAACAAGTTCATAAGATTTTACAAAATCAAGGTTTTAAAATATTAGAATTCCGGAAAATTATACTATTTTTTATTTTTTACTTTATATACTCACCATCTTTATCATAATGTGCCCATACATCCATAAATTGATTTGCTGATAGTTTCTTTAATTCTCTTGATTCTGGATCACGATATTGACGCATAAAATTATGAGCTTTTTCAATCTGTACTCGCTTCGCGGCAGCAGCAGCGGCTGCAGCTGCAGCAGCACCATTTGTAGCCTCCATATTTAATTGAAAGTTATTTTCTTTTTGTATGTTTTGTCTCTACTTGGCTTATTTTTTCGTGCTTGAATGAAACGCTTTTTTATCTCAAATGGAATTTCTTTTGATTTTTGATTTTATGAGAGAAAAAAAATTTTTTTCTGCGTGTTTTCAGACAAATCCTTCAGGGATTATTGAGCAATACTACCTTTGGCCAAGTCACGTTTCAGGGCTGCACAGTTGGGTGGCTGTTTGAAAAGCAGATTGAAACTGTAACGAAAAACAAATATGGAAATGAAAACACGTATGAGACAATATTTAAAAAAAAAGTCTTTCATATTAAGAGTTTTAAAAGCTTAAAACTCAATATTCTTTTGATAGCAAATAATTTTACTTAAAATTTTTCTTAATATTTCTTATACATATTCAACTTGCATCTGTTTTTCTTTGTTCTTTCCTTTAAAAACATGCATACGTTTATATACAGACATAAGTAAGTAAATATTCATTTCAATTCAATCAAATTATAATTTTTCACTTTATTAATTCGCTTCAAGTGAAAAAATGTTTAAAAGGAATAAATCGTCGAAGAAAGTTGTAATCATTTAAGTGTTATGCGTGCGAAATGATAGAGAAAATTATTTCGAAAATTGTTGGTGATAAAAGTAATTGAAATTTTTGTGGAAATGTTTCTTTTTTTAGCTCACAATAACCCAGAAAGCATTATTGCTGTGGTAGAACAGAGAAATAGAATTAGAATTTTTTGAAAAACCGAAATGTATTGCTTTGTAAATGCTTTTGTTTGGTGTTTATATACTATGGCCCATTATTACAACTTGCCGTTAGTTAAAGGTAGGATTTTATCAGGCAGATAAATTGCTTTTTTGCTATTACAAGTAAACTTTAACTTAAAGTGATCGATAAATTTATTGGGAGGATTGCCTTACCTTTAGGTTAAAGTTTACTTATAATAACAAAAGGCGGTTTATCTGTCTCATAAAATGCTACCTGTAACTATAATGAAGTTGTAATAATGGGCCTAAATGGGATATGATTCGCATTTAGTCTATAACTATTTTAACATAAGTATTTATAGTTTTGAATACCGTCTTTGAGAAAAATTCTTCTGACGATTCTCTTAATGATAAAACAGAACAGAGGAATGATGTTTTTTCCCATACAAATTGACAAATAAAAACGCTGAAGAATGTAGTCGTGAAATAGAATCTATTTTATTTTGACAGCGATTTTTCTTATGCTGTCATTTTGAGACACAAATTCTCTCAACAATGTTACCACACTTTTATTAAATTTCATACATTTTGTAAACAAACCCAATTATTTTTTGTTGTTGGCGCAAAGAAAAACGAACATGCGACTAATGCCGAGCGGGCGCGGTACTTTGAAAATATAAAAAAAAATTTTAAAAATGCTATAACTGCGATATGATTTTCTTTTCTGACCACTTCATGGTTAAAGTTAACACAATTTCAAATTCCCGCAACTGACTAACGCTATAGAGGCTACATTTCAAAAAAAAATGTGATAATAAAAGTTTATTTTCAAAATAGTAACAATATTTATGTCCCTACTAAGCACATATTACTATTTATTGTTCGGTATGTCCGCTATTAAATCTGAAACAGGCGTCGGATTTTCAACTAAAGAAAAACGCGCACTTCATGTTAAACTAGGCCGGAGTAAGAACTCCCGAAGTAATATTTTATCGCTCTTGTAAGGCATGGCTTCGTAATTCCAATTGCAAAAAGCAAACCTCTCAGTTTGACTAATTGGCATCAGAAGAGTTAAATCTGTTACTGTTTTTTAAGTATTACAATTAATAACTGGGCGTTTATCCCAATGGTTCTTATCAGAGTTGTGCGTAATCAATTATTTTGTGTAATTAATTACATGTAAATTACACAATTACATGTAATTGTAATTCTTTTTTTTTCAATTACAATTACATTTGATTGTAATTGATGCAATTACATTTTTTGAATTACAATTACATGTAATTATAATTGAAAATTTTCAATTACAAATTACAAGTAATGGTAATTGAAAAAACTCAATTAACAATTACATGTAATTGTAATTGGAAAAATTCCAATTATAATTACAAGTAATTGAAAAAATTTAATTGGCTTCATGAAGTAATGGTGGAAAATAAAGTAATCATTAGTTTTTGAAGTAATCATTAAAAAAAATTTATTTAATTACAATTACTTTTAATTATATTTACATTTTTATAACAATAAGTCAATATACATTTTAGTTACATAATTTGTTTTACTTATATTTGAATTGCTCATCCACCTCAATAACATCAGTCTTATTTATGATAATAAATATAATGCGTAATATGAGTTTTTTATAAATGGCAAAACAATTCAAACAATCTCTTTAATACCATTTATCATTCATTTGAGATACAAAATTACATTGATCTTATTTTTTAAAGTAAAATGAGGCGTAATATGTTGAAAAATTTCATTAAAGAAATAATATTTATAAAAATATCAAAAAAAATATTTTTTTTCCCATTACAAGTAATTACATACATACATAACTGGCCTTTACAACCCTGTGTCAGGATTACGGCCTAGCTTCTCGCAGCACTCATGTTGTGTGTGTCAATTTTTATCCATGAGTACCGGGACCTACAGTTTAATGTCGACTCCGAACGACAGACTTGAGAAGCTTGTTCATGGCAATTAGTTACTCTCAGAGCTTTTGCCAGAAGACTGCTGAGAGGTAGTCGGCGAAAGAAATATTTTTTTCATATTTCTTTTTTTGAAGATGTCAGGGCCTGGAGTCGAACCCAGGACCTATGTCATAGTAAGCCAACACACTAACCACTAGACCACGGCGACTACAAGTAATTATTTAGTGTAAATTACAATTATAATTACTTAGTAATGGTAATTGAATTTTTTCAATTACAATTTTTACAATTAGTAATGGTAATTGAAAAAATTCAACCATTACTTGTAATTTGTAATTGAAAATTTTCAATTATAATTACATGTAATTGTAATTCAAAAAATGTAATTGCATCAATTACAATCAAATCTAATTGTAATTGTAATTGTAATTGTAATTGTAATTGTAATTGTAATTGTAATTGTAATTGTAATTGTAATTGTAATTGTAATTGTAATTGTAATTGTAATTGTAATTGTAATTGTAATTGTAATTGTAATTGTAATTGTAATTGTAATTGTAATTGTAATTGTAATTGTAATTGTAATTGTAATTGTAATTGTAATTGTAATTGTAATTGTAATTGTAATTGTAATTGTAATTGTAATTGTAATTGTAATTGTAATTGTAATTGTAATTGTAATTGTAATTGTAATTGTAATTTAATTGGCCGGAACAACACTGAAAGATATACACTTATTGGCCTAAAAATATTATATAACTTTTTAAAACTAATTGTTTGTAAAATCTTTAAAATTTTAATGATAAAATATGCATTTAAATATTTAAGGTTATCTATCTTTCCAATTCGTTACAAGTTGAATTGAAAAGAAAATACCACAACGATGTCAACAATATTTAATTTACAGTATCAAATGGCATTTCAGCTACTAGTGTTTTTGTTTTTATTTTTTTTTTATTATATCCTTATCGATTTCTTAATAGACCAAGTACAAGTAGAAAACAGAAACTGTCACCAAAAGAAAGAAAATTCTGTTGAATGCCAGCACTCGTGGGTGAGCAGTACATATTTCATAAATTGATTGACATTTTAAAACAACAGCAAAAGTAAAAAACAAAACATAGGCTGAGACTGTGACTGTCTGATTTTATGACTGTTTTTATATGATTGACACAATTATGTTCTTTAATATCAGTGTATACATATACTCTTGTATTCCTTAAAAAAATTTATTTCTCAAGACATTTGAAATATATTTTTTATTTTTTCTCTGAAATAAAGAAAAATTGAAAAATCTTTATTTAAATTAAAAAAAAAATGATAAATTATGGTTTTGGCTCGAAAAAAGCCTTTTAACACATTCAAATAACAAATTAAAATAAGAATTTAAAGGCTGCTTAAAAAATTATTCAAGCATGTAATAAAAACAGTCATGATACCCTATACAATATGGTTTAAGAAACTATATACTTTGTATATAGTTGAGTATCTTTAAAATAATCTTAAGCAAATAAAGGCTTCTTAAAATTTAATTTAATTTAAATTACAATTCCCCAATTTTATGATTTTTCATACATACAACCCTGTTTCAGGGTTACGGCCTAGCTTCTCTCAACACCCATGTTGTCAGTGTTAATTTTTGCCCATCAGTACTGGGACCGTCAGACATGAGAAACTTGTTCATGGCAATCAGTTGCTCTCAGATCTTTTGCCAGAAGACTGCTAAGAGTTAATCTTTTAAAATTGATACTGATCCCAAAATTGAAAATAAACATGGTCCTATATTTTAGAATAGAGTGCAATAGCATGACAATTTGAATCCATTTACAAGGTTTTTGGAGTAAACTGTCCTTTTTTATTTACGGCAATTTCTCATAATGAAGAAAAATGGCTCTAAAAAAAATTAGTGAGTGAAATTTCGAATTGCTACGGTTTATAAATTTGACAATTGTTTAAACATTTTTTTTATTTATTAACATGATTAACAAATTGATGCATTTAAGTTTTATTCATCTTTGGAAAAAAATATTCCATTTTAAATTCGTTTGTTTTTGAATTACAGAACATACTCAATTACGAAGTGTAGGATACTACATGGTCACAGTTGACTGCCTACTATAATAACTTTTTATTTCTTATTGTGAAAACTTTATTAGTGGGGTCGTGTCATGTCTGTAAATCTTAAAATAATTTTTTTTGGCAATCCGTAAAACCAATAAAAAAAGAACAAATATTTAGACTGACAGGGGTAGTTAATTTTAGTAGCAAATTTGGCAATGAATTCACATATAGGAAATGTGGTACCCTAATGGTCACAAAAATAAAGAGAAAGAAATAAAAAGTATTTACATGTATTATCCAAAGTCTGAACAAGCTTTCGATTCACTGATTTTAAGTTTAATTTTTATTTTATTAGTACAGACAAATAAACTGAAACCAATTTGATTTAATTTTATAGGAATGGATAGAGCTAAAGAGTAACGCAAGTAAGAACAAAAATCAAAAGTGATTCAAAGGATTAAAATAGTAAGTGTTGGCATTGACATATTGTACTCGTACTTTAGAAAAATTATGCTTTAAAGAAAACAAAATAAATATTTTGTCAGATTATTTAAAGAAGAATACTTTTTTAGTTTATAGATAAATTATCATCAGAACCTTAAAGAGTATTTCAAGCTCTTTTAATGTATATTTCTAACTTGGTTTTATGTTTTAATCTTTTTGTTTTTTTTTTTAATTTCAAAAGAACATTTAAACCATAAATAGTTAAGTTAAAAACAACAAGTGGTTGTTTCTATTTTTTTAATAACTTATTATTGTAGTAATCCATTATCATTGACGACAATGATGGCCAAGTTTAAGGTTAAAAATAGTTTCTATAGTACATAGTTTTACAGGCAAATTAAAGTAACAAGAGAAAAAAATGAGTACTTAAACGTAACACCAACAAGGCAACAGCATAAACAGCAACAGACAGATAGTGGGTTAGACGACATGGTTTTACATGGTAATTAAGTTACTACAAGCAGAAATCATTTGCACACACACATACACACAAATGCATACATACATTCCTAAATACGGTAATAAACTCACTTACACTTTATTAACGTACACGACAGTATTAAACAACAAGAATTTCACTTACTCTTACACACTCGCATAAACACTTGTTATGTTGTAGTTAGAAAAAAAAAGTAAGAGAGAGAGAGAGAGAATTAAATGCATGCTTTTACTTGTTGTATATTAACATCTATACTAAGGTTTTCGGTGTTGCCATTTTGGTTATTTTTAACCATTATTAGTTTTCAATTTATAAATGTATTATAGTTTTTTTTCTACATAATATTTTTATTATGCAGAAATTCAAATAAACAAATAAATAAATTTTATTATTTCAATTATGGTATTTTTTAAAACATTTTATATTTTAGAAATAAAAGATTAACATCTTTTACAAAAGACACTTAATTTGATTTAATTTTTGTAAATTTCTTTCGAATTAAGAGATTTCCAAGTATAAAAATTAGCTGTTGAAACAAATAGTAAAGAAATATTTTTACATAACGTTGAAATATTTTTAAAACATCCCAAATTTTTTATACCCCTATAATTCCATATTTAGTATTATTAGTATATTTATTATTTAGGCCATAGGTATAATTTAAGCGAATTCACTTTTGCAAAAGTTTGAATTATAAAAATAAAAATTTGCGGTTTTCTAAAAATTATAATTTAAATTAAAAATTAAATTTAAGAAAATAAGAGGTTCCCCCCCCTCCAGCAAGACCATCTGCAAGAAACCGTCCCCTGACATTTCTAATTCATTCCACCAGAAACCAATGATCAGGAGTACAGCGCCACCTTCTGGGAAGATAACAGCTAATCTACTGAAGACGCTCACCATTCACATTAAAACATCCACCGACAGATGAGGCAATTGCTGTTTGATCATTCGAGGGTGAAGGTATAACACTGGCTCTTGAGTGGACAAATTTACAGCAACTTGTTTCATCAACAATAAAGAGGCGCAAAATATACAAACATCTTTGAAAAAAAAAAAAAAAAAAAAAAAAAAAAAAAACCTGTCAACCATCTTCACATTCCAATACAATGCACTGCATGAGTAGGGGTTTGCCCCTGAGTATTGGTCTTAACAAAAAAAAAAAAAAAAATCAAACCACACATATTTTGTAACTTTATTTAGCGAGAGAAATTAAGAGAGATCAAATACAATTTTATATTTCTCCACCTAAAGTGGTTTTTGACACCAAAATTTTTAAAATCTGCAAACCGTTTTTGACTATTTATTTTCGAAACTTAACGAGATATCCGAAAACAAATTGCAAATTTGAAAAATTTGGGGTCGAAAACCTAAAGTGGCATCATTAACTCGAGATATATAAAAAATATAAAATGGCGGATAGTGATAGTAAACTCCCGCACGACGATATGTTTAGTCTACTCATTGATAAAGTTCTAATGTTATGTTTGAAATACCTAATTTTAAACTGTTATATCAATCCACATATTTTAGTTTGTCATTCATGCAGTTCTTCAAAACTTTGTTTTAAGGTTTAACTCAATTGAATAGAATTGCCTAAAGTTAAAAATTTAGTAATTTCTTATCTAATTTGGTTATTTCTTCTATATAAATAAAAATCAATTCGTTGGTCATCGCATGAGATGAGAACGCCAGGACATATTCTGACCATTTTTCTTTCTTATGATCGTCATAATCCCACTTAGGTTCTTAAGGAAAGAAAATTTTACCCCGCCCACTTTTACTGAAACTTTTTTGATTAACCTAAAATCAGTAAACGCCTCCATCGATTTGACTAATTTTCTTTCAAATGTATGTAATAATCCATTTTAAGTTATCATCGAGTGAAAAATTTGCCACGCCTACTTTTGCATCCACTTTTTTCTATTTATCTAAAAATCGGAAAACAGTTGCACCGATTTAGCTAATTTCTTTTTCAGATATTCGATGCAATTTAATTTAAGTTATCAGTAATTTTAAGACAATTGTTATGATATTGTATTTTCAAATCAAATGTAAATTAAACATACCTCAAACCTACATACATATGAATAAAATTTTAATTGAAAAATAGTTTTTATCCTCTTTTTAATGCATTTTAAAAATCCAACGCAAGCATTTTTCCTAATTTGGACAAGACAGCGTCTGTCGGGTCAGCTAGTTATTACTAAAATTTTGTTACAAATAACAGAAACTGTGGCAACACTGAACATTTTATTAATAAACACATATTTTCACTATTTTCTCACCCGCTCTCTTCCTACTGTTCAATATACTTGTTTTTTATTTTTTCTCCTACAAAAGATTTTAAGTATATTTGAGAGTTCATAACACTATTCGTACAATTTAAACTATAAATTAATTTCACATGTTATTCTTTATTTTTTTATTTTTAATTGTTAAGCGCTTCTAATCAATACATCAACAGTGCCAAAACTGTGTAAATAAAAAAATAAAATAAAAATAAATTTCGCGTCACTCACACGTCTGCAGTAACAATCGGAATAAAACTGAAAACAGCCCCTAAAAATATACTTGTATTTTAAATAAAAATAAAAAAGCTATTTTCTATTTTTATTTTCCTTCTAACGGTTTTTAAATTCATAGAGAAAAAAGCTTCAGTAAAGAAAAATACATAAGCAAGAGACAAGGAAAGAAATGAAATGAAATAGACTTTTCAAAATTGAAATAAAAACATAAACAATATTGTACACAGTTTTAAGGGCCATAAAGTAGCCTGCAATATAAAAGCCGATAATAGAAAAAATATAAAATGAATTGAGCTAGCGCACTCTAAACTGCCATAAAGTTATAAATAGATATTATAGAAGACAACCAAATATATAACTTGTATATTTCAAGTCATATCCATGTACATATATTATCAAGCACAAAGAAAAAAATATAATTTGTCCTGGTTAAGTTCGTCATGTTAAGTATTAAAACTAAAAGTACTGTACAATTGCCATAAATACTTTAAAACACAACAAAAATATTAAGCAAGCAAAAAGCCCTCATTCAAAATGATTTATTACCATGTAAAGTCGCAACATGACGGCTACAATTTTAAGATTCGTTATATGATTTTTTAAAACTTGTCGCAAAGAAGCTCTTAGAACTTGAGTATATAAGTGCTTTTAGTAGAGCATACGGTAGACTGACGCTGGATTACAGTATGTAAGTTGTTAACCCGTAAGCATACATACATAGTTTGCCATTACAACCCTGTGCCAGCGTTACGGCCCAGCTTTTCGCAGCACCCATGTCGTGTGTGTTAATTTTTTTTTCCATGAGTTCTGGGACCTAAAGTTTGAAGTCGACTCCTAACGACAGATTTGAGATGCTGCTAAGAGGTTGATGTTTTTTTTAAGAAGTTTTAAGCACTCAAATAATTTTAACAGACAGAATTTCTGCTTTTTTAAAAAAGCGTTTTAGTACACTGTTTTTAAAAGACTGTTTTAAAACAAATTTTTATTTTAAAATTTTTTTTTGAAGGACACAGCAAATTCGTTTACTACCACTCTGTTAAAAAATGCTATACTTTAAGTCAAGTAGTTGACCTGCGGGTGTTGGTTGTTGTGCCTTTTGATATTGCTGCTTATTCTTATTCTAACTTGCCTTGATATTCAATGTATTTTTTTTTTCTGCTTCTTCTTTTTTGTCACGTATTGCTTTTGTTTGTGCTACTTTTCATAATAGTTTTTTGTTTTATATTATATTTCTAAACTTTTTATTGCCCTCAGGTAGACCATAGAGCTTCATGTAAAAAAGACAAAAATATAAAGTTGACATGACAAAACAAACCAAAACACAATCATTAAGGACTATACACAAGTTTAACAGTTTTTTTACAAGTTTTTTTTTTAATGATTTTGCATTATAATGAATGACAATAATTTAAAAAGTTTTTGAATTTCAAATAATTCAAAATAGAAATAATTTAGATTAAAAGAAAATATATATAACAAAATACTTATGTATACTTAAAATTTATCTTTAATATACCAGTACCGTAACCCCTAAGCGTATACGTTATGTGAAACCCATTTAAATAATTTTCATACGTCTGTGCTTGCAAGAAATAATTTTAAAAAGTCCTTGACAATTTCTTTCAGTTCACTTTTGGGCTCTTTTTTTCAAATTTTCTTTTTTTTTAAAGAATACTAAATAGATACTTAATATCAATTTAAAGTAAAGAGACTTTTTCACATGCTCGAAAACTTACAAGAAACTTGCTATCAGTTAAAACAAAAACAAAATAAAAATAAAATAAAACTTAGTACAACGATATATAAGCAGAAATGATAAATTTTTTAACTAATAAAGTAATATACTCTATTAATGATTATTTTCACCTCATGATGACTGATTTTTAAAGTAAATCTCAATAATTTGGTGTCCTTTCTAAGTATCAATCTATTCATAATAATTAGACTTATAGTGAAAGCATAATGGCTTGTTTCTGTATGACAAACAGGCCATAAAGGTAAACGAAAAGTAAACAAATATCAATACAGTGCCAGCTCACTAATCCGAAGGCGTGTAATCCGAACTATCCAGTAATTCGAATTGAATTTATGACGTACTACATGCTCTATAGTCCGCATTGATTGCATGCTCAGTAATTCGAATTGCATATTTTTTTCAATTTAGATATTTTTTTGAAACAATTCAGTATAAAAGATTCTTGCGAATTACTTCAACGGTATTGGGACAATGTGCCCAATTCTTCCATAAAGTCTTTTTGAAAGCATATTCATTCTCAGCGGTGGAATTCAGATGAAAACATCCCACTTTCAAGAATTACCTGAAAATGATCGTGTTTAAGAAACAGAAGAATTTCACACAATAGCCAATTTGTTTCACCGCAATAATGACGTGCAAATTTCTTAAGATGAAATTCTTAGCTGGATCTTTGACAACACTTCTTTTATAACTATTAGTTCAGAGTCAGACACATGACATATGAAGACAGAGGCAATAACGAAAAACGTTAAAAATCGTGAAGCTATGCAGGCCTTAAATACTGCCATAGATTGGCCAAAGGAACGTGGTATGCAAACAGATTACATATTGGTGCTAAAAGAATTGTGAAACAAAGCATTGGAAGCATGTGCACTTAAGAAATCCAAACTTACATCACAAGTTATGAATGTTACTAAAAATAAAATATTACTAAAAGCTTTCGTTTTTTCACTTGTTATCAATAAAAATTAATAAATTTGTTTTGAAATAATAGCTTGTGTTTTATTTTCGAATATAGTAAATTATAATACATAATTATAACACATCCAGTAATCCGAATATCTCGTTAATCCGAATAAGGGTTTGCAATCATTAATTTGGATTAGCGAAATGGCGCTGTATTTATAAAAACAAAACAATCAAAAAATCAAAATTAAACGTTCTAACAAAATATTCAAAATTAGGAAGAACTTCTTAGCTATTGATTTTTAATTGATGTACATAATTAGTATTAATGTACATATATACATATATATATGTATGTCTGTATGTATGGTTGATAATGAGGTCAAATTAAAACATTTATGTGTCGTGTAAATGCTACCATTAGCGATCGTGATTAAAAATGCAAAGCATGTAACTTTTTATATCGTGGAATCATGATATAAGAAACAAAACCTAACCTGCTGTCTATTTCATTATATTGAGCAAATGTTATTGATTTCCATCTTAGGAAAAGCAAATTGTTTGGATTTCTCTTTATTAGATTTTGCAAACAATATTAAATTTAAGTTAGCACTTTTCTCTTGTTATTTTAATAATTTTCCGATACCTACTTTTTACTTAATTGAAAGTTATCCATGCCAAAATTATTTAATATAGATTCATCAATAAGTTTAATTAATAACAAATATCAAATAACATTATTTTCTTACAAACTATTTTTTAATTGCATTTAATATAGCCAGATTCAATTAGAAAGAAAGAACTTTCCTAAATTTCTTTAATATTTCATTCTCAGTTTAATTTAATTTATATTAAAATATCCTTTAAATAACTTAAATATTCAAGGCTTTAACGCCCACATTTAACTGTTATATTTCGTGGAGTATATTTTCTCATTACTTAGTGTCTCTCTATTTTTTTGTTTAATTCTTGAACTTGTTTACATTTTTTTTAAGTTCACCACTTAACACAATAAAAATAAATAAACAGAGAAAAAAATAAACAAAACAGAAAACCCTTTTCACACAAATCATACTCCATGCTGTATGAATAGTTAGTTTAGCAATGGTTTTCTTTATTCAAAAGCGACAACAACACACATATACATATGCATACAAAGCATAAACAAAAAGCAACAACAACACACTACACTAACTCATAATAGAGTAAATGTTATAGAGGCATAAGCAAAGGTTATATTTAAATAAAACATGAAAGTAGTTGAATGTAAAAGTCATGCTATAACACGTAGAGAAGAGAAGCAAAAGAGCAGAACTTAAAAAGTTTTTTAATGATTATAAGGTGTGCGTATATACCAGTATTTGTGTAGGTAAGAAAAAACAAAAAGCATTCCCTGTCGGACTTTTATAGACTAACACCCAAATAAAAGGCTCAAAGCCAACTCTAAAATTAAAAAAAAATTAAATTAGTATATTTCGTGACTTACAGTTGGTACCTGACTCTTAGTGCACTTTGTTATCACCACATCTTAAACTTAGAATGAGTTGATTTATGGTTAGCTGAAAAATATGCGGAGATAGTGAGCACTAACCAGTTCGTATGAGAATGTGAGGTAAAACCAAATGCAATTTTTCTAAGTTATCTTATACTTAGCTTAAACTTACACAAAATGAGTGAACACTCACCAGGTCATATGTAATCGTGTTTTATATTTAAATGAACCTTTTATATGCCAATAAGTTTTATGCATCACAAGCCTACTTATAATGAATTAACTTAAGGATCCCAATCATACACCAGCTCGTATGACATCATATTTCAAAAGCAAATGAACGTTTTCTATGCAAATAAGCAAGTTTTAGTCAGCTCTGCTTCATTACTGGGTAACTATAAGTTAGCTTAAAGTTAACTCAAGTTTCGATAGGGTTCTTATGATAGCAATGGTAGAGATATAAGCATATGTGTTTATTGAAAATAATGTTATTATAATAAAGGGTTTTACAACAGAGATGATATATTTAAAATATATAAGCGCAACATATGTACATACATATATACATAACTGGCCTTTACAACCCTGTGTCAGGATTACGGCCTAGCTTTTGGCAGCACTCATGTTGTGTATGTCAATTTTTATCCATGAGTACCGGGACCTACAGTTTAATGTCGACTCCGAACGACAGACTTGAGAATCTTTTTCATGGCAATCAGTTACTCTTAGAGCTTTTGCCAGAAGTAGTCGCCGAAAAAAATATTTTTTTTATATTTCTTTGCTTCAAGTTGTCAGACTTGGAGCTCTCGTCTTAGTTGGCCAATACATTAACCATTAGTTATTTATTTGAAATTACTTATGTCTTGTTTGTTTCATAATGTATACCATTTTATAATGGAAAAACATACTCCAGAACAATGTTTGGGTTAGGTTATGTTATAAAGGCAGACGTGCAACAAATCTACGTTTTCGTCAGCTATCTCATTGCCAAAAATGTCGTTAATTAAAATGTGGTATGTCGCGGTGCTCACCTGAAAGATATTATTGTCTATACATCATGGCATCTACTACAATAAACAAAAAAATTATTTTTTGTGTTACTGAATAACTCATGTGTTTTCTTTACTATTTTAATTGTATTTTTAATGGCAAACCCTTTATGTTTATTTCACCATTACACATAAGTGTGGTTTTCTTTATTCTTTAATAAAAAAAAACTGAAAATGTAATATACGCATTAATATATGCATATAATTCTACATTGTCTATGGACACATAAAGGAGTCTCACAACACCCAAATGGAAGGTGTCTTTTTAAATTCGTAATAATAAAATAGTAGAACAAACTATTTATAATTTGATGTTGTTCATTATTTAACTAATTATTGGATTTACCCCTGAACAATTTTATCAAATTAACATCAATCATCAATGGGCGTAATTAATTGTGACTCTTTGATTCCCAAGAACTATATGAGCAACTTTAAAGCAGCAAAAATTAACTGGCTATTAGAATTCTGGTAGACCTGTCGAAAAATGTATGATGGTTTCATGTAATGAATTATGCACAAGCTATAGAGTACATATCGTCAATGGAATTAAAGAACGCTGTAACTGACAAAAAATCGAAAATACGTTTTTTGCATCATTTTTAGCAGAAAAAAAATACGCGTCGATTGGTCCCGGTCCCAGATTTCTACGATGAAAATAGATTCACTTACGCCGTCTGCGAAATGAAAAATACCAGTGCATTTGTTCTACTTTTATGAAATTTTTTTGGCTCTGGTGAACATTTAAGGTTTTGTCAGTTACAGCGTTCTTAAATTCCATCGACGATATATATATGAGAGAAGAAATTTTCTGAATATTTTCTTGGACAGTGTCCAATATTGAAAGGATTAATATTGATTTTGCCTGGTAGGAAAATATTCCAGTGGTTAACGGAAACTTTGGTTTCTGCAGTGAACATGTGAACAGATAACGGATTTTACTTGTGTAGCTGCGGGTGGCTGCCGAAAAAAGCTAAATTAACTTTAGAGTGCTGGAACTCAACTGTTTTTTCTGACTGATATCAGATACGACATTAGTAAGTTTAAATCAAAAGTCGGCGCACTCTTTTTCCGTTCCCTTATATTCTCCTAGACCAGCACAATGTGCTGCATAAATAAGGGTTAACCCCTGAATGCTGCCCTTAATACAAAAAAGGATTCACTTGCATACTTTAAAAATTGTTTAGGATATTTTTTAATTAATTTTTATATTTAAGTATTTTTTTATTAAGAAAGGTGTTTTATTTATTAAGCCTATTGCCTAAAGATGCTTAGAAATATTTTTATTATTTTCTCAAAGATTTATAAACAAAAATATTAATTTTTTACACACTCTCTATCAATAGCACTTAATCAATTTTAATTTTGAAAAGTTCATTTTTCTTAGATAAACAAAAATTACAAATAAAAGCCTTAAGAAAAAGTTGTTTATTTAAAACCATAACAAAAAACAAAAAATAATGTGTTACAAAGAATTATTAGAGAAAAAGTATAAAAGAAGAAAAATCAATGAAAAAAGTGTGATTATTATCAATTGTAAAAGTGTTTATTTGTTTAAATCGGATCAAACAATTCAATTAAAAATTGAATACATATTGCATGTGCATATGAGTAGCATCTGTTAAAATTAATGGCTTGTTTTGCTATTGACACTGCCTGCAGCAGCATTATTTTGTATTGCTTTGGGTCTCAATGCAGTCATAGTCTGCAGCCAGACACACAAATCATTTTTAAAGAAAACATTCTTTTTTTTTCGATATTCTTTGTGCATATTTTCATATTTTACTTGTTTTCTCGTTTTGCCTTTAATAGCTTATGACTTAAATAATTACCAGCAATAATTAACAACTGCACATATGACAGAAAAATATGAAAAAACATTTTTAAATTTTATTATTAAGATTTTTGACCTTTTTTATTGAAATTATTATTAACAAGTTTAAGAGAAATTAAATCAATTTAATTTATTTAGTGTTTATTACGAGTATTGTTTGTAAAAGAAAAGCATATATTTAGGCGTTCTTAAATGTTTGTTCATTTGTTTATTTCAGTTTTATTAATCCATATATATGTATATTTATATAGGTATATATTTGTCGGTCAGTCATGCCTTATCACTGAACTGATTTTATTGAAATTTGGATCAGATAAACACAACTACTGAAAGTGCAATACGGTATGTTTTTTTTTTTTAAATTGGACCTGGACGTGATACCTCTTATACAAACTAAATACTGATTTTTGTAAATCTTGAGAACGATTAAAGCTAAAGTTTCTGAATTCGGTCTGAATAACTTTATGGTCAAGGGTGTGCGGAGTTGGACAACTGGCGTGGTACTTCCCGAGTATATTGCTTATTGGGATAAGCATGTCTCTACGAATTATCCTGTAGAATTCGTTTTATATTCAAGGGTTCGTTTATTGTAAACTAAACCATCGATATTTTTCGATTTTAGGGCAGAGACCATATGACCATAGAGACATGCTTATCCTCATAAGCAATATATTCTATATTTAATATCAAATTTCATATTTTTTAGATTAGATTTTGATAAAAAAAACTCTGTAAAATTCATGTAACTTTTTAACAAAACAATCAGAAAATGTTTTACAACTTTAATTTCCCCTCAATTAATTAAGTAATAGCGGTAGTCCTTTATCGTTGTAAAAGCAGTTGAAAAATCTTGCAGATAAAACAAAACATTAAACAACAACAGAATGTAGGCATATATGCTGGAATTTACAACCAAGAGTGATTAACATTAAACTTCCCTCTCTCTTTCTCTCTCTCAATCTTAAATTTCCTATTAACTGCTGATAAGCGTGGGAATATAAAACAAAACTTGTAACATTACAAACAACAATACAAACTTTACACGTGAATTTTTAAATGATTATAACCAGAGTTGTCAGATCTGGCAAATTTAAAACTTGTCTTTCCTATTTGCCTACATGTGATGAGACCATAATTTATTTTGTAAAATATAAATATTATTTTTATTCTGGTATTTTAATGCTTGAAAATTAAAAGATTAATGGCTCGTGATGTTTCATTTTCCTTTATGTCTACTAGTTGAACCTGGGTTGAAGGCGTGTTTTCTACTATTTATATATCATTAGGACTTATCTCCGAAATAGAAGTGAACTTCTTAACGAGTATTTACAAGTTTTTAATTATCTGGGAATCTTGGGAATTCCTCGTCAGTCCCTGTCCAGACTTATAGCTGTGCATACGGCTGATCCGTAGACACGCAGAGAATTTGGGCCTGCCCTTTATTTCGCACTGCAGGAGTTGCGAGAATACTTCTGAGAGTGAGATGGTAGTTCATTTCCTCTGTTATTGCCTGGCAGCCAAACGATTGAAGTTTTCAGGGGTGCCTTTTTTAGATAGCTTGGCGCAATGTGCTAACCTAGAACCCCTTGCTTTACTCCACTTTATAGGCAGCTCTGGTTGGCTGTAGCTCTTCTCCTATTTTAGATGAATTCAGTTTGGTCTTGCAATGGTTTCAAAACGGCACCTTGTGCTAATTATAGTTGATCACGTTTTCGATTAACTGGCCATTTGACCTACCTACCTACCTAAATATTAAATCTAAATAGCGCACTTTGTTTCTTTTAAGAATTGCTGGATAAATTTAATTCCCATACAAAATAAAAATAATAAGGAGAAATGTTTTTACGATATGGCGCACAAGATACGAATATATAATAACTTTGTAACCAAATCAATCCAAATTTTGTTAAATATTAGCTATAGAAATTTGATTCAAAGTATTTATTGCATCATTTACAAAATGGTGACTTTTTGTCATTTTTTGCGAATTCATCTACTTTAAATTAAATTTACTTTTTATGCTATACACACATTTGTACGTGTACATACATATATAAAGAAAAAATATTTTTAATAATTAAATTTATTGGAAAATTTTTAGAACAAATGTAATTTGGTGATTTTGGCGATTTTTCACACTGAATTTGGCGAAAAAGATGAAAATAAATCTGATAAGACTGATAATAGAAATTATTGTTATTCCGTAGGAATAAAAATTTTCTACAATCACAAAAAAACCAACATCAGTAGCTGCTAGCCACTAACAGCAACACAAATATGACCAGACAATAAAAGAGAACTATTCAAGGGAAATTTTTTTAATATGAAGAGGAAGTTATTTCAACAAAAAAAAAATGCATACACACGCATACACATTAATATTGTGTTTTATGATAAACATTAAAAGCAATTAAATTAAGAAGTTTATGGGGAAAATTTAAAATAAAATTATCTTGAGATAGATTTTTAAAAATCAAATGAAATTTTTGTTAAAAGTTTTTTGTTGTTTTCTAACTAAAATATAATATACATATTTAAATAAACTTTGAAGCAAAATTTAAAACAAATATTAAAAAAATTTACTTTTTAGAAAATTAATCATCAGATATTTTCTTAAAATTTTTTTATTTTAATGTTATTAGCAGAACCATTGAGAAAAAGGCCAATATTTTCAAGCACATTAAGCTTAAAAACTTTTAATAAGTTCTGAAATACCAAAAAGAAAGCTGCGGCTGGTGAAACTTCTTAAATGCCAGGTTTTACAAAATTATGACTTTTAGAATGAATTTTATAAAACTGTCGTAGAAAAAAAAGTAAGTGTATATTCTTATTATCTTCTTTAAAATTCCAAGAATAAAATGGCATTATTAATAAAACTATACGTACTCAGTTGTACTCTGTTTTGCGATGTACCTCATACGCTTTTTCTAAATCTGATGCTAAATTTCGTCACAATCACAGCTCTCGTCTCGGTAGAAATTTCTCTTATTTTCACCATTTTATCAGTTTTTAGTGATTTTCAATTGACGAGTTTATTTTCAAAGACCTTAACGTTTTTAAAACTTTTAGGGAATGTGTAAATATCAGAGTTGGGTTTATTGCATTAGATTTAATTTTCCACTAAATTTAGTGGTAGTGGAAAAAATAGTGCATTATCGCCTATAATATTTAGTGGTAGTGGAAATTTAGTGCATTAAATAAAACCATTTTAGTGGTAGTGGAAATTTAATGCATTAAAAAAAACAAATTTAGTGATAGTGGAAATTTATTGCATTAAATAAAAAAAATTTAGTGGTAGTGGAAATTTATTGGATTAAATAAAAAAATTAGTGGTAGTGGAAATTTATTGCATTAAAAAAAACAAATTTAGTGGTAGTGGAAATTTATTGCATTAAATAAAAAAAATTTAGTGGTAGTGGAAATTTAATGCATTAAAAAAAACAAATTTAGTGGTAGTGGAAATTTATTGCATTAAATAAAAAAAATTTAGTGGTAGTGGAAATTTATTGCATTAAAAAAAACAAATTTAGTGGTAGTGGAAATTTATTGCATTAAAAAAAACAAATTTAGTGGTAATGGAAATTTAGTGCATTAAATAAAATAAATTTAGTGGTAGTGGAAATTTAGTGCATTAAATAAAATAAATTTAGTGGTAGTGGAAATTTAGTGCATTGAATAAAACAAATTTAGTGGTAGTGCAAATTTAGTGCACTAAATGAATCGATTTTAGTGGTAATGGAAATTTAGTGCACTACTTCTGAATGATTAGCGGCTGGCAATATTAGCAGTCCGCGCCATTAAAATCTTACCTATGGTGAACTGAATAATATATTATATTTGAAAGTACTAAAATTCTTATTAAAACAATAACAACAATTATTTACTTTATACAGGCGGACTCAGTAAATTAAGAAAATAACATTCACAACAATTTATTTTGACATTGACTTAAGCTATGTATGCATATAATAATATTATATCCATATATGAAGGTATATTAGAACGATAGTGGAACTGAGGTAGTGGAACTAAATTTTCATTCCACTATAGTGCCAATGGAGTTATATTCCATTACCACTAATTATTCAAAATTAGTGCACTAAATTTCCACTACCACTAAAATCGATATATTTAATGCAATAAATTTCCATTGCCACTAAAATTTTTATATTTAATGCAATAAATTTCCACTACCACTAATTTTTTTTATTTAATGCAATAAATTTCCACTACCACTAAATTTTTTATATTTAATGCAATAAATTTCCACTACCACTAAATTTGTTTTTTTTAATGCATTAAATTTCCACTACCACTAAATTTTTTTTATATAATGCAATAAATTTCCACTACCACTAAATTTATTTTATTTAATGCAATAAATTTCCACTACCACTAAAATGGTTTTATTTAGTGGTTAACTATTTCTATCTGCATTTAGTGGTGGCTGCAATATTGCTGCATTAATACTAAGTGGTTTAGTGGTAGTGGAAACGATAATGCATTATAAATTCAATGCAATAAACCCAACTCTGGTAAATATGAATATATTCACAAACATACAATTGGTATAAATGCGGTTTTATAGGTAAAATTTTATGTGGTTTTAATCGAAACTGGCTAATTTCTTTATAAAAATGTTTAAGTGTTATTTGCAAAATTATTTAGAAAGTAGCAAACTTTGCTTAAATTTAAAAGTACAGGGTGTCCGCCGGGAAAGAATACTCTTTTTTTTTGTTTTTGTTTATAATATTTGATTAAATAAAAGGAAATGGATCTTATATTGAGAAATGTTTTATGTTTTATGTTGGCAATTATGTATGGAATACAATATCAGATAAATGTCCGCCTCTGTTAGCCTTACAAATGGAAGCCCTTTTGAGCACATTTTTCGTTACATTCTCACACATACCACGCGGTATGTGAGTTGCTTCAGTGTTTCTGGTTTGTTTGCATAAATCTTGCTTTTCAGATATTCCCACAAAAAGAAGTCGGGAGCAATAAAATCAATCGACCGTGAAGGCCAAACGACATCAGCAACAAAGTACTCGATTATATTAAAATTTAGGGATATATGATTTCTTCTGTATTTAAAAAAAGCTCTTAAGAACATTATGTTATCTTTCTGAAACTTGTGGCAGTAATTCAAAAATATGTCAACTACCAAATTACCTAAACTCTAAACCAACGAAGAAAGCGTTGATTTAATATTTTAATTTTAATAAAAACTTACAGTCAAACTAAATCATTTAAATCCGTTTAAGGAGTTCACTAACCATTAGTAAAATTGTGTCCAATTTCTATATTCTATATTTCGACTATATTCTTATAAACATACACTAGTGAAACTCAGTCCGTCATGTCTATTTCAACACAAAATTTGGTTAAAATTTGTTGATTGGTTTTTAGTAAGTAAACCTATAAGTGGCAAATTTATATAAACAAATAAAATTGCAAAATTATATCTTGACCAACAAATCGATAAAACTATAGTGTTTTACATTATAATTTAAAAAATTTAAAGTTAGGATTGAGCAGAGACTCTACTTAATTGATTGCTTTTAGCAGAATTATGATTTAAAAATTTATTTATTTTGATTTCATTATGATTAGTTTTTGTTCAAATTTGGATGCAAAAACTAAGAAGCAATGACAAGACTGCCCCTTGTTTCATTTCATTCTGGTCATTTATTAGTTTGATAGGAAATATTTATTAAATTAAAAATATGCACAAATAAGATCTTCAAATGATTGCATTATATGCCAATATCAAAAACTAAAATAATAAATTTTTAGAAAATATGTTTGCTTTTTTTTAACCTTAAGTTAATATACATTTGTACATACTTATATATCTGTGGACATTTGACAAAACGTCTTCTTTCAAAATCAACAACTTTTCAGTAGAGCAAAAAAAACAGTTAAAAAAGCTAATAGAACTTATTGTTTAGGAAATTAAAGAAATTTTGAACTTGGATATTATACACAAATACTTAGCGAACATTATGCGACCTTTTTTTCCTTCTAGAAGCAATAGTTTTCTGTAAAACGACAAAAAATTAATTTAAGACTTTTTGTTATGTAGATTTTAGAGAAAAAATTAGCTTTCGCCATACAAGTCGTTTTAAGTCGCTTAAGTCAAGACAAGTTGTTTTGTTAAAACGGAATAAAAAAAAATATTGAAAGATCTGGAAAATATATTTCGGTTTTATTAAAAAAATACTTCTATTTTTCCTTACAATATGCAAATAATTAAAAAATAATAGAAAACTTTAATTAAAATTTTTTATAGACATTCAATTTTTCAAATTATTCTTAATTCTCTGAAAGAAGTCGTTTTATCAAATTGAAATTGGGGAAAAATCTGAAAGAGGTCGATTAGTCAACTGCATATCTTGCATTCCAAAGGTCGTAGAAATACGGGGATTAGAGCAAAAGAAGGACAAGGAAATTCAATATTTACTATAAAAATCTTGGAAAATTGTCTTATTTCGAGAGAAGACGTTTTTTCAAAATTCCACAGATATCATTTCTTACTTTAAAAAAATTTAAAGACTTATTTATAGAAAAAAAAATTATTAAATGAAAAATAAAAAAATCGATAATATTAGTTAACAAATTTTCAATGACCAACAAAATACATTCTGACGAAATAAAAATTAATTTAAATAATTTATCACTTTTCCTGGGGTTCGAATTCGATTCTTCAGCACATAATGTAATTTATATAATGTATTTTATATTTATCTAATCGAAATCAGTTTTTCTACATTTGTAGACAATGACTCTGGTCATATTTTTTTTTTCAAATATTTATTCCTTAATTAAGTTGAAATAAAAAATTATTTAGGAAGGTCTAAAACTATGCCGAATTTCTATTATCTATTATTTTCTATTTTTATTCCTTTGCAATATATAAAAGTAATTCAAATAAAAAAATTTTATTCTCCTAAGTAGGAATTGACTTTTAAAATTATGTTTTTATATTTTAAGGAAGATTTTCAGAACAACATAATTTTTCTTATTTATTTATTTATTTTTTAATTAATTTTATATAAAAATGTTCTTTAAATTTTTTTATAACTTGTCTTAGAAATTAGTTTAAATAAAATATATGTATATTTACTTTGTAATTTTGAAAGTTTTATTGAAAACTATTTTTGCACTTTTAATATTTTATTATTATTTTATTAATTTTTAACGCTTTTATATATATTTTTTTATTATTTTTCTACAATTTGCTTTTTAACTTTTTTAAACTCTTTTTAAAAGAATTTAATTTTTCCAAAAATTTAATTTTTAATTTTTATTTGAATAAAATTTTTTTTATTTGCACAAAAAACACCACTTGAATAGCAAAAAGAGCTTTTTAACTGCGTTGTAACGTGTATCACGAGTATCCTGTGCAGACTACTTGCAAGACGCTTGAAAACGTGGCTTTTTACGTGAAGTATTCAAAATAAAATATAAACATGTATGAGTCTATGAAAAACGAAAAATGTGTAAGAGAAATAATATTAAAGCGCAACGAAATGAAACGAGTAAAACGAAGTAATGCGCAAAATATTTCCTACAAACAATTTACAATACATATACACATGTTTTTCATAGAGTAGTAACAACAATATTGTGTTTTCTTGATGTTTTTTTGTTTTTTTTTTTTTTTTTCTTTTATGTCAATGAAAATTTATTTTAAATTCATTTTGTACATAAATTGTTAGTTTTCAAAAGAGTATAAAATTTTAACTGAGAGTGGGCGCTTTATAAAGCAAGAACAAAAGAGAAGCAAATAACATCACCTACAAATGTAAATAAACAATGTTTACATGTATAGCAACATATGTTTTCCACAGGAAATTATTTCTAAATAAAACAAAACTGTTACACTCCTAAACATGTTGCTGGTCAGTATATTTTCATTACCCATTAAAATAATCACTTGTTATTAAAAGATGAGTATAAAAGAGTAAAATTATTTATAATTGTGACAAGAAAAACAGAAATTTGTATATAAGTATTTAATTATGATTTTTACATTCATATTTACAGCTGTGATCAACATTCTCTGTAAATGCGCTCTCACACTACAGCGACCAGTAATAAAGTCTGTCAGATGTTTCAGGTCTGGACTTCTATACCTTAGGACATCAAAATTGCACCCAAACTGTGGAGTAGTTGCCGTCTTAGCATTTCTAAGACCAACCTGAGCATTCCATTTTCCAAGCATTTACCAATTTCCCAATCTCTAATCAGATTGATCATAGTAGGAACCGATGCTACCTAGTAGGACTGCGAACGATACAATACAATGCTTCCGCGGTCTCATCGCCTCTTATTCAACAGTGTCCAGCTACCCAATACAATTAAATGGACCAAGAGAGCAATAACAAAACTGTTGTAATTCTGTTCATCTAGAATGGATGACAATTGTAAAAAAATATAATTCCAATATTATTTCATGAATATGTACAGAACACAAAGACCTCTGATGAGATTTTCGCATCTGAAGTCGAAAAAATTCAGTTTGGCTGATGTATAATCCTTTCGCGGATCTCAATTACTTCTTTAATTGAGAAATCATTGCAAAAACCAATCTAAATTCATTTACTATAATTCAGTTTCTGATCTAATTAGGGAGGTTTATAAATGTTGTTTCCTTATATATATTATATTTAATGATAAATTAGACAAAATGTACATAATCAGCGACATAGAGATTAGCAGCAAAATATTTAAGCGTATGAAATACTATAAATTTAGCATGCTTGAAAATTAGTGCCGTTTTGAAATTATACTTTTTCAAATTTTTAATTGGCCTTCGAGCAACAATGAATCGAGATGGCAGCAAATCAAGCAAACAATTACATAGACATAAACTAATATTGCTTAAATATCTTAGAATTTTTGCATACGACTTAATATATTTAGACCGAAACCACGCAATAAGCGATAAAATAAAAAAATGTATAACTTTTAGTAAACGTGTTTAAAACTTACCCCTGAACTGGTATTAACTAAATACATACATACATACATACATATGTATGTAACCATATTAAATATTTATATATCGCATAATGATAGCTGTTGTCAATAGGTTTTTTTAAGGCTGATAGTAATAAATCTGAAAAGGAGAGAAAATAGCATTTGAAGCACATTTAATTCTTGTAAGAGTTTTAAATGTTCGATTTTTAAAATGTTTTTAAATTGTTAAAAGAGGCAAGTATTTTTTTATGTTAATGAATATCCACTTCAATCATTTTAAATTACTCGCATTGCTCTGCTCTCTAAGCAATTTATATAATATAAAGTATTTGAAAAGCTATATTTTTGCAATTGTATTTTTTATCATTCAATTTAATCTGAAACCAAAAATGTTTTTAAAAATCTCCCCCACAATTAAAGTTTTATTTCTGTCTGTCTTCGCTATTGACTTTTTTGCACTAGAAGAAGCAAATTGTATCTGCTGCTAAAACGTGATCAAATTATGTGCAATTTCTTATTTCTCTTTGCTTAGACCTCGAGTTTTTGGAATTGTTGCAAAGAAAAGTTTATCAAAAAATCCACATTAAAAATAAACAGACTTAAACGAAGAAAAACTTAAAAAAAAATCCAAAGAAAATTCTTATAAAACCATTTACGAATGCTTTACAATATTTTGGAAATTTTCTTCCTCACAAAACGTTCATTGAAGGCACATGAGAAGATTATTGGAAGCAAATTAAGGTCAAAACTAAAGCATGCAGATAACTTTAAAACGAAAAACTAATTTATTTTCTGTTCAACAAAAAAGCACCCTACTCTAAACAAGTTGATGAAAAGCATACAATATTCTCTAAAACATATATTTACGCCATTTAAAATCTTTTTAGTGTTTTATAAAAAGGATATTTTAAATTCGTTTAAACCCATTCACCAAAAAAATAAATAAAAATATTTCGCCAAAGTTGTCTTTTAAAAACTACTTTTAGGCGCACTTAAGTAAAAAAAATCCATCCACATTAAATGCTTTATTTTTGTTTTTTATCTTTACAAACATGTGTGTATCTTTTTATCTTTTACGTTTATTTTGGCATAAAATTTCCATTTAATGAGCATTTAATTTCAAAAATATGTCCCCCTTACTTGCTGTCAACCAAATTAGTGAATACGTTGTACTCATACACATGCCAAAACATATGCATTATTTTCAAACCAACAATTTTCTCCTAAGGGTATGCTATGAATTGGCAATAAGCCAATCATGTGTTATATGCGTTCATAAGTTCTTCTGTTGTACCCTACATTAATAGGTGATGCTTATTATGAAATCTGTTAACTCTTTGAAAAACGTGTTATATTTCACTTATATTTTAGAAGTTTATTCGATAACAATTTCTGTGTTGATTCTGTCGTGCCTGTCTATGTGTTTTTGTAAGGCTTGATATCAAATTATTGAATTTTTTAATTATTTATATAATTATGGATTTAGATCGCGTCATCGAGCTATTGAGTACCACACACTGCAAACTAAATTATATTTATTAAAAACTAAAACTTTTATTCTAACATGAACGATTGCTTGGTGCGATTTTGTATGGTCTTCTGAGAATTTCTTGATTGTTAACTACAGTAAGATGAAGGCTATTATTTTTCCTCGAACTATCTTTGATTTTAGTATTGCTGTTGATGTCCAGAATATTGCTTTTGTTGACAGTCTGAGGTGTTTGGGGGTTTTCCTTTATACTAAACTTTCATTTGAAACTCATGTCAATCATACTATTACCGGGTTGCAGGTACCTTTAAGAAAAATGTATTCTAATAATATTTTTTTCCGTACCATATCAGGTTTAGATTAGCGTATGCCCTTCTTATGCCTCATGTTCTTTATGGACTTGAGGTTGTATCGGATACATTATCTTATGTCTTGAAAAAGTTAAATAGAGTAGTTAACATTATTACTCGTTATGTTTTTAAGCTTTTGAGGAGAGCGCATGTATCCAACTACGTTAGTACTTTTCTGGGTAGTGACTTTAGTGAATTTGTTTAAATTCGTTGCTTGTTATTATTTTATAGAGTTATTAAATATAGAGTGCCTCGTCGTCTCTGCTCTGAATTCAAATTTTCTTATTTTATTAGGAACCCTCAGATATACCTATGAGACGATGAAGTCTATTTGAGAGATCTTATGTTGAGAGGGTGGCTAGAACCTGGAACTATTTGCCTTTGGATCTTTTTATATATTATCATTCCAATAATTCTTTTCGCCTCAAACTCTTTACGCATTTTCGGACTAATTAGATTTTTTTCTCCGATGATTACCCCCCTGTTATTGTTTTCATAGTAAGTAATTTGCTTTGATATTCTCTACTGATTTTGGACCCTTATTATTATTTATAATTTCTTTTAAGTTTTTAATTTTTTTTTTTTTAAAGACTAGAGAGCCAACTGTTAATTTTAAAATTTAATATATTATGCTTATATTCATATCGTCATATTGAATGCAAAGGGAGAAACAAACAAAAATCAAAAATTTTGTAAATCCTGAAATCATAATTTTCACGATCGAGATATAAGGATTAGCATTCCTATATACAACAAATGAGTTTGTATGTAAGGTTTTCATTTAGAAATACAAGCACTTGTAGTTACGTTCGTTTGAATTTCGTTAATAAAATCGCCATTTTTTATCGTAGGAATCGAAAATTTTGCACGAACGTGTATAATGATAAAACGAACCATAATTAATAAAAAACTCAATTTCGAAATTTTGTGTAGTTGCGTCCGTTTGCATTTAATATGACGTTATATATGTACATATACAATTAAAAAAAAATAACTTCAATAATCTTGTAATTTTTTTTTATTTGGCCTATGTGGCTATTTATATTACTTTATGTTGTATAAATATATAAATAAAAGCGCTTTAGGGTAAATTTACTAACTGCCGTCATCTATCATTCCAAAAACAAATCATTTTAGAAAATAAGTTCTAGTAGTATAGAATATCATATAGACGAAGTAAACCCTAAAAAAAATCTTATTGCTGTATTCATAAAAAATATTATAGATTTTTGAAACGCTTATTTGACAAATTTCTACGGAATACTTGTCAAATAACATTTAAAAACCTATAATATTTTTTTATGAATACGTGTATTAGTTTGTTTTCTTCTATATAGCACTAGAGTTATAAACTTATATACAAGTATGTATATCAGGTTTGTACAAAAATGTAAATAGCTCAATGAATCTTCTCTGGGATCCAATCATTAGTGAAAAAAACCGTTTTAATTCCTTAAAGTATTTCTGAATAGTCACTTTTTCGTGTATCCTTGATCTGTCTAGGCGATTTAGATGTAAGTTCTTAAATTTACTTGTATAATTGAAACTGTGGGCATAACTTTGAAACGAGTGTATTAACGGAAATCAAGAGTAGAGCAAACCTTCTGTAGACTTGTCTAAATGAAATTTCTAATTTTCATTTATTTTCAAAACAAACATCGTTCATAGCCATACTATGAACTGAAAGTTATGTTGATTTTTTTTTTTTTTTTGAATCGTATTACCGGAATTGGTGCATTTTAGAGAAATTGAAATTTTTAAAAACTTTTTTCCAAAAACTAAAACTTTTTATTTTTTAACGAGTAAAAATATCAATTTCTGGTAGATTCCCTCAATTTTGTTTTATTAAAAAAAAAATTAAAAGCGTAAGGAGTTTAATTCAAGAAAATACACGCATTTTATTGTAATTTAAGCAATTAAAATCTTTCCTTGTATGTTACACTGTGTTAAAAGGCTAACCAAAAAAACGCACATTGTGAGAAAAACTACAGAAACGGAGAATAGTAGAAACCATTTGTACTTTATCTCTCGTTGATTTTCTTTTTTTTATTCAAAGTAGAGACTACATGTATGTACATATAGTATGTGCCAAAAAATAGACACACACATACAATAGCATACATTCACAGCAAAATATAGATCAATGGGTAAAGTAGTAATAAACGGAAGTCGTATCTATGGGTATTGATAATTATAATTTTCAAGTCCATAATTATGCAAATAGAAGAACGACAATACTAACAGCAAAAACAAAAATTACAAGGCACTTAAAACAACAATAGGAAATTTTATTTTTTTATAAAGAGCTGTAATAGTCATACAATGAAAGGGTATTAGCCAAGTGAGAAGAATTTTATATTCCTTGTTTTTATTCAATTCGAATGAAAATAATTATGAAACGGAAACTGCGAGTATAATAATTTCTTTAAACATTTTTAAAACACAATCATCATCATCATGCAAACATTTATCATAAGTCAAGCATTCGAAATCAATAAAAATGGCAATGCCTGAATTCCCCGAACATTCGGTTTTACTTTTGTTTTGCTCTCACAACTTGAATACGAACTTTCAAGAAAGTTGAATCTAATTGGTGAGGAAAAAGTCTTTAAAATTTGACAAAAGTCCTGATCCAATTTGCAGTTAACGTACAAGCAACTTATAGTTTCAGTTTATTTTACTTGTTCTTATATTCCTCCAGATTAGAAGTCTTCTCTATACTCTGAATTCTATTAATACTATGAAATCGATTTCCTCACTTGCTGAAGAGAATGAATATGTTTTTGTTGTTGGAAACATACTCGTACAGTCGATATGACTTATTCGAATCCGGCAAAGAATAGATTTTGCTTTGAGAAATTTTAAAATGATAACTTTATAAAAGTACGTACTTCATTTAGTGTTTGTTGTTTGTTAATGATTGTTAATAATTGTACTATTCCATAAGTATATGTTCTGAACCTGTCACATGGCCTGAGTATTGTTACCATCTCACATTAGAAGTTGACTTTTTGAAATATTTTTTGCTTTATTTTAATTAAACTAATTGTAAATAATTTAATAAGTCGATGAGAAATTTTCATTTGAATGAAACATTATCTATCTATCCTATGAACAAAAAATCCGACATTGATGTGATTATTACAAACGTTTACAAAATAGTCCACAGATTTTTCCAAATCTAATACTACAGTAAGCTCTCCTTGGAATTCAAAGCAATTTTCAAGGCTAAAGAGTCTTAAGAAAAAATATATAAAAAAAATCGATTATTGATTATGCTTTGTATTCTATTAGCTGCTGTGAAGGTAACACATTATGTTATATAAAAATTATTTTATTTTGGATTTTCGACAAGTACGAAATTTCTTAATCAAGAATTTTGTAATGATGTCTGATAATATACATATTCGTTTGCATCGAGTCACGTTATATATTTCTCTAATTTTAACGGTCGTGAAACTTGAATTAGAATAAGATGTCATTTAGTTTTGTACCTAATAGCGGTCCAAGTAGTATTTTAAACCATTGTGCGGAATCTTTCGGCGTACAATTAGCTCTGTTGTTTAATAGTTCGATTACTCATATATACTTTCGTGAGTATTGGCCACACGGTGTATAGTCAGAAACATATGTATTAATGAAAGAGCTACTTTTATGTGATCATTTTTTAGTAAAATGTTTTTTGGCACTTTTTTTATATTCTACACTACACTCTTCTTATACTACAAGTGTTACATATTATTTGATATGATTATTCGCAATTTGTTCTTAAATTAATTGCCATTTTGAACTTTCTCTAAATGTCCATTTTTCTATAATAATTTGTCCACACAATTTTATTTTTATTGTTTCTCTATGAAGCTGTTGTTTTTAGACTGATGTTTACATTCATTATTAATATTTTATTTGTTGTTAACTTAACAATAAAAAATATTACCTACAATGAAACACAACATGCCCCATAATTAGGAAACATATTGTTTATGATTGTTATGTCATTATTTCTTTTACCCAGTCTCTTTTTTGTTTTGTATTTTACTTTTACATTTGTTTGACTGTGTGTGCGTGCTTTTGTTTATATCCGTAAAACTTAAAACAAAATATCGTCATGTAAAAGCAAATTTCTTTTTATTATTTGAAATAAAACATTAATTGCTGTTATTATTACTAGTGAGTGGGAGTGTGTAATCATTTGTTGCTGGTCCTTTAAAAACAGTGTTGGCAACTTAACTGTAACTGCAGGGCTTTAGTCTATATATAGCAACATATTATCTTGATGAATTTTCCATGGCAACTGTAAAGAACTACAGCAGCAACCGGTGTTATATAGATAGCATTTGCTGCGTGCCTTATAAATCGATTTTAACAGAGATGCTTAGGTGTTCAGGAAAGTTCTATTTCCCACAAAGTTAATGACTCCTTGAAATTCTCATTAATTGTTAAGAAAAAAAATTTTGGAACTCTTTTTTACAAAATTCTAATTTGAATCCTGTCTGATTTATTAGCGTTGGTTGTTGTTGTTGTTGCAACGAAAGTCTCACTCCCTCGGTTAGTGCTGTAGTACAGCTTTGTAGACGCTTAAATCCAGGTTGTCGTTCGGTTAATAAGTTATCAAAAATATATTCAAAAATTCCTTTATGTTTCATTTCATTAGATACAAGAAAAATGGTTGCAGATTTCCATTGTAATGGAAAATTACATACCTATACATACATAATTGGCCTTTATTTCAAGATTATGACCTAGTTTCTCACAGCCCCCATATTGTGTGCGCCAATATTTAACCATGAGTACCGGGATCTACAATAAGACACAATGCGTCTCAGGGTAGAAGCAACCTTCCTTGCGGAGAAGGTGATACTATCCAGCATATACAACAACCCCCACGTGTACTCCCCGAAGGGCCACACCCACACCATCAGATCGATTTACCTAACTACCCGAACGACAGGGGAGCACAGACAAACCAAGGGCTTCTTGATGCCCGTAGTACCAGATTAGATACGTGTCTCTGGTCAGTCCCTGAGATAGTCAGTAATAAATTACCAACCTCTCTGCCTATAGCGATCACTAGGCCACCCAGAGCTAGGTGAACTCCATATTCCCCGATGAGTACAGGCCTCTGGTGTGTCGTAAATCACCAGAAGCCATTTACTGTATCCCTGGGGGGACCGGGATCTACAGTCGACTCCGAACGACAGACTTGAGAAGCTTCTTCATGACAATCAGTTACTCTCAGAGTTTTTGCTGGAAGAATACTAAAAGGTAGACGCCAAAAGAAATATACTTTTCATATTTATTCTTTATTTTAAAGTTGTAAGAGTTGGGGTTTGTACCCTAGCAAGCCAACACTAGTAAATGACAGAGTGGGCAAACAAACAAAACATTTCGCAAAAGTTACAACAAAGTCATACACTTTAAAAAATTTTTTTAATGGTATTGTACATGAGCAAAACCAAAACAAATACTTTCTAAATGAGAAAGAGCGCAAATGAAACAATTAGCTTTTCGCTCTTATGCTTGCTTTGTTTTTTGTTGTTTTTTCTCTTCTTTTTTTCTTTTTCTCTTCTTCTATCCTTTTTCTTCTCATTCATTTTTTGTTGTACCTACGCACATTTGAGTTAGTGTATTTGTAGTACTCAAAACAAAAACAATATACAAAATTAAATGAGACAATCTTTCTCACTGTTTCTGTTTTATTTTTGTTTTACTCATTGTAAAGAATACAACAAAATGAGATCAAACGTTCAGTTTTGTTTATTTTTCCACTCTGGTAAATGATTAACATTAACAAAATATTCTTTAAACTAAGAGATTTTAAATTAACATTTAAATTTTTAAGGAATCTTTGCCAGACAACTGTTACAGAAATAATGTTCTAATGACTTTACATAAGGAGTAAATACTTATGCCCGTATTCATAATAAATATTTTAGGTTTATTGAGGGTATATTTGACAAGTATTGCATAGAAATTTGTCAAATAAACCCTCAATAAACCTAAAATATTTATTATGAATACGGGCATTAAACTGTTAGAGATAACCCGGTCATATTGAAATAATTACTCGTAGAATTCTGGCCTAGTTAATGGAAGTAGTGCTGTCAATAAGCAGGAGCTAAAGTATTAGAACAAAAACATTTTTCTTTTAATTCCTGTATATAGGTCCTCCAAGCTACTTTCAAACATAGACCTGAAGACATAATAATGGAAAGTAGTAGATGTCTTATTATTCCAAAACCGTGGCATAATTTCTAAGAATGTTCGTCAAATGCCCATAATGCACAGTTTAGTGTCTATCAACTGAATTAAATGTCTCACTAACCATCACTCATGTGTTAAACGAAATGCTTTATCAACATAAAATAGACCATAAATAGACGTTTGTTTAGGCTTCGAAACAATAACAAGGAAAAAACAAATTTATTAGAATTTCTTAATAAAAGAAAAGAAAACAAAAAAAGAATTATATTTATTAAAACACTACTCGTACATATTTTTTACTGGACTTTAATTGTAAAAGATATTTAAGAAAAATATTTGTTTTAAATCTTTAATTTTGTGTTTAGTTTTTCTAAGAATGTAGACGCTTAATAAATATTTTTCAAAATGATTGAAGTACACAATTAATAAATTTTCGATTTGATTGAAGTACAAAAATTATTTAGAATATATTGAAAACTAAAATTCTTCAATTTCAAATTCAAATTGCACATCGTAAACATCACAATTAATTTCTGTTGTACTCGTAATGAAAATACAAATATTGACATCCGTTGTTGAGCAAAAATTTATAATCTTCAAATGAAAATTTATTTGATAGCAAAGTAATTTCCAACAAATTATTTTAATTTCCTATTAATGAAAAAAAAAAAACAATAATTATTTTTCAAATTGCCTAAGCATTAGTAATACATATGAACATCAAAGCTATTGAGAAATTTTTTAATGCTATAAAACTATGAAATCATTTGCTATAAATTCAAATCGTGGCATTTAAGATTCCATAGTATCTCATTAATTAAGAAAAATATAGTTGAAATTTTATAAATCATTAGATTTTAAACAAATCCAGTCATTTTTGCAGATTTGTTATGAAAATTTAAAGCATTTTTAAATGATTTTCTTAAAAGTTTGAAATCATTTAAGAATTTTTCTACAATTGAAGTTGTAATAATAAAACTCGTTTTATTTTTTTATTCTTTTTACTACTGTCCTAGTGTTTTTTTTTTTTTTTTTCTTCTTCTTTTTTCAATTACAATTCTTTTAAACGCATTTTATTGTTGGTGGGCCTTAATAACATCACTACGAGAATATAAAATTTAATTTTGCCAAGAAAAACAGTATGACGCCTTTAAAATATCATGAAACAGAGAGAAAGAAAACTGTTGAAAAAACTTATTTCTCCTTTAATTTACAAAATGAAGCACCATTTCTAAGAAAACAAAATTATAAAAAAAATCTGAGTGAAGGGGTTATATTTTTAAGAGTTCGAAAACTTTAAATGATTTTTTTATCACATCGTATTCTGTTAGATAATTTTTTAATATGATGTCGGTTGAAGTAGAAAAAATAATGTTTTAAGCAGAGTAAGAAAATAAACAAAACGAAACGTTTTATCTCATTTTGTTTTGTTCTTTACAATGAGTAAAACAAAAACAAAACCAAAACAGTGAGAACGACTGTCCCATTTAGTTTTGTATATTATTTTTGTCTTGAGAACTACAAATACACTAACTCAAATGTGCCTAGGTAGAACAAAAAATTAATGAGAAGAAAAAGAAAAGAAAAAGAGAAAAAGAGCAAATTTTACGAATGTAACGGAATAACAAATCAAGCACAAGAGCAAAATGCGAATTGTTTCGTTTGCGCCCTTTCTCATTTAGAAAGTATTTGTTTCGGTTTTGCTCATGTACAATACGGTTTAAAAAAATTTTAAAAGTTTATGACTTTGTGGTAACGTTTGCGAACTGATTTGTTTGTTTGCCCACTCTGGTTTTAAGTTTTAAAGTACTGATGTGGTTTTTAGATTGCATCGAATATATTCGAAAATCGATGAAAAGTGAAATATATTTAACAAGTCCTCCAAGTCAATTAGAATTTGTTTAACGGCTGGGTCAGAGAATGAAGGTGGTACAGAAACAGAGGTATTTGGACCTGCGAAGTAATGTTCTGAGCTCATAGCACAGCTGGCAACCAACTCCAGGCGAAAGCGTATGCCATGAAAAAGTGTGCTTAGTTGAACTTCGACAAATGGTATAAAGGCCATACTGTCTAGTAGTCAGGCTCCCATCCGAGCTCTTGGCTCTTCTAAAATTGACTGCCTGAGTAAACTGAACAGACTTATACTTGGTATAGGGTCATTTGGGCATTTAAGGGAATGAACTTACCAGATTTTGAACCTTACATGCAACTGTAACAGAACTTTTCTAAGACTGGGAAAAGATATCAGAAGGACATATTGATTGAAAAAGGAGTCAAGCAAGGGCGGTTATTTTTTTTTTTTTTTGGGCCAGACAGGTTTTAGACTTTCTGCTGGGAAAGAGACGATTTGAATTGTTGATAAGGTTGTTTAGGAATAACTGGAGGGTGAAAACCATACTTTTTACAGTTAGAAAGTAAATTGGTTTAAAAACACATCTTTTTTATTGGCGAACTCAGTTTTATTTATACCAATGTAAAGTATAAATTTTGGAATTAATAATGTAATGGAATTGTAGTCGCCGTGGTCTACTGGTTAGTGTATTGGCTTACTAAGACATGAGCCCTGGGTTCGACACCCAGCTCTGACATCTTAAAAAAAAGAAATAATGAAAAAATATTTCTTTCGGCGACTACCTCTCAGCAGTCTTCTGGCAAAAGCTCTGAGAGTAACAAATTGCCATGAACAAGCTTCTCAAGTCTGTCGTTCGGACTGTAGGTCCCGGTACTCATGGATAAAAAAATTAACACACACAACATGAGTGCTGCGAGAAGCTATGCCGTACCCCTGACACAGGGTTGTAAAGGCCAGTTATGTATGTATGTATGTATGTATGTATGTATGTATGTATGTATGTATGTATGTAAAGTTATAGTTGTTTGTGGTTTGATCACGTAAAGCCGGTTTTTAACAAGGCCCAAGAAAAAATTATGCAGCGGCGTTAAATCACAAGAGCAAACACATTGTGGCTCCGTCCTGTTTAAACCAAAAGTCACTGAAAATGAATTTGCTAAAAAACTTCGATTTCATAAACGTTCGACGCAAACAATGGTATTGTAGCTTCCATGGTTAAATATTTTCAACTTTTTACTAAATAAATGTCAGAGGATGAAATCCTAATTCTTGACATTTTATCGTTTTACTTTCTTGCCCCCTTTTTTATGTACATCTGAATAGAATACAAATTGTTTTGAGTCTTGTTTTGTGCGGATTCTGTGACGAGCACATACTGCACATTTTTGCAAAATAAATGCATATTGAGTAAAGTCATCTTGATAATTACATCAAGTTGGAATAAATTTGTCAGAACCACAAAACTGGGCAGGAGTAAAATAGATTTACAGATCGAAATTCTTAAATACCTCCTGAAAGACTAAGTTAAAGAACTATTTTTCTTTTTTGGGTGAAACAGTGTTACTGCACAATGTAAGCCGCAAAAACATTTGTTCTTAAATTTTAATGGCTTTAAAAGTAAGTCAAGACGCAACCATTTAAAGGATTTCATTTTAAATTGAGAAAGATTTTTTCTTAGCACCTAAAAAACTGTTTATAAAAACTACAAGAAAACTATTAAAATAGGTAATTGTATAGCAGAAACCACTTAACATTTGAAAATAACTTAAGGTTTACTTTGTAAATGACTCTTTATGTTGTCACATATGTACATATGTAGGAAGAAAATGCCTTTAAAAATCGTTATTCGAACACCTACTATGCTTTTTAGCACATACTCTAATAAAGATTTCCATTTTTAGCCAATTTCTTCAAAATATGTTTTATAAAGTTGTAAAAAAATATAATAAAATCCTTTCATTAAAAGCTATATTTTGCATTTTTTTACATACTTTTATACAATTCAATGCTCGTAAAAATAAAATGCTTCATAAAATTTTATGGCCACTTTTCTTTTTTGTCATAATTCATATACACATGTATGTATGTAAGTAGATAAATACGAAATGTTTGGCTTCCAGATTACAAATTTTTATAAGTCAGATTTGATTCGTTTTATAAATGCATAAGAAATTAAACCAAAAAAAAATTAGTCCGCCTGGCTAAAAGATACCCTATTTACATTGTGTTTTAATTAAAAATATAAAAGAAATTAGTTGATATATTTTTTTTATATCCTGTTTTTTGTTTATCAATGTCTTCACATCTTATTTAAAGCTTTTTAAATTATTTATAAGGTTATACTGATTTATGCCTTCCATTTTACAATGGATTTCTCTAATTAAAATATTTTAATTACTTTACTGTCTAATAAAATTCAATTAAAACGCATTTATTTATTTAAAAGCCATTAACATGTTGAAATTATAAAATCTTTCTTCCTAATTATAGATAATTAACATGCTAAACATTTGGTAGTTTTAATATTAATTGTTTTAAGTTGTACTCCTCCCTCAAATTGAAAACTTTTTTATGATAAATTTGAAATTTTACAAAAATCAAAAAAAAACTTTTTCAGTATTCACAATGGCTTTCTTTATTTTTGTATACGTAAACAAATTAATATTTAAACTCAAAACAACTAAAAGTGGTTGGGGTCTAGTTTTTCTGATAACTAATTTCTCTTATACGTCCATCAGCAATTTCAACTAAAAAAGTACCCACAAAAAGTTTTTCGCCAACTGTGTCAATTTTAGTGAAATTAGATTGTCATCTATTATACACTGCCGCTCACTTGAATAGGTTTACTATTTTCATTACATTCAAATTAATTTTTTTCTAAAAGTAATTAAGTTTTTAGTTATATTATTTTCTAAAATGGTAAAATATTGGATTATGTGTGTTTACAATAAAAAAAATTGTTTCAATAATTAATAACTGAATTTTAGTAATTTTTTTCCCAAAACGAATATGATTTTCAGCACAATTTTTTGGGTCATTTGAATAGGTTTACTATCATTAATTTAAAAAATTAAAGAAAAAAAAGATTTTTTTGTAAACCTTTTTAAATTTTTTAAGAATTCTTACAATGCTTGATGATTTATTAAGGAGTATATCCTCCTTTATTATTATTATCCTATTATTTCTCGTAGACTTTGCGAGAAAGCAAGCCCCATACATTTTCTATAATATTTAAGACAGGGTAATATAGTGGCCCCATCAACATATCGACATTTTGGCTTTAAATCCTCACTTTTACAAACCTGGCATTGGGTATCGGGGCATTATTTTGTTTAAATATCCAAAGAATTGGTCTAGAAATAGTAGAAAAATATGGAAACACCTTTTCAGGTGCTGTTTTGTAATTATTCGCGTTCATTTTTGATGTGAGGAATTGAAGCACAAATGTACCATAATATGAAATCGCCCCCCACACCATTACACTTCCCTCACAGAGACAAGACGACTAAGGTAGCGTTCCTCCTTATGTTGGTCGTGGAAATAGTAGTTGTATCCATCCGGACCTTCCAAGTTAAACATTTTTTTCGTCTGAGAAGGCAACACGATACCACTCATTTTTATCGTTCATGTGTGCTCGTGAAAAATGAGACCGTGTCGCTTTACGAGCAGCAATAAAAGATGTTTTTTTTTAATTTTTAATCTCCTTAAATGTTTAGAACGTCGAATAACACATCTTACAGTGCCTATGATAGCTGTGATACCCAATTTTTGTCTAATTTTTGCAGCAAAATCGTTCGAATTTGAGGCAGCTCTTACAATAACTCTTCTGTCCGCTTCTGTTGTGGCTTTTTTCGTCAGCCCTTTCATGTTTTTATACTAATCAGACAGATTTCTTAAAAAATTACTTACAACATTCTGGCTGCGATCAACTTTTTTGTCGATATTCCTATGGCTTAAGCCAGTTTCATTGAATGATTTAATTTTACCTCTTCCTTCTTCAGTTAATCCCTTGCTGCGCCCCATTTTACGTAAAATATATAAAATATTATTGCAGTAACTCACAAATATTTAAAATTTTAATTATACTGTCGATGGTCAAAAGCAAACTAATTTTATTCCTATTGAACCTATTCAAGTGACCCAAAATCTACACCTGTTTTCGCAACATTTTGAAGTAAAATCAAAAAATAACAAATTTTTATTTATTGTACCGTTATTCTTTTCTTCCTAAAATATGATTATTCATAATATCTATTAATTTAAGTGAAAAAAAAATTATTCTCCTAAAGTTTATATGAACAAAAATTAAAATATAAGAGCAAAAATTATTAAACCTATTCAAGTGATCGGCAGTGTATCAGTAATAAACGTTAAACAATACACTTTCAGCAAAATAAGAAGGACGATATTCCTCTTTAGTATGTATACAAATTATTCATGTTCAGATGAAAAAGATGTAAAAACAAACAAAAAAAACGAGTACAAGCTACAACCCAACACTGTCAGTCATTAATCAACCAACTAATTTTGGAAAAAAAAAACTTTTCAGAGTATAAATACCCCAAAATCCTCATTCTGCAAGTCTGAAGTCTAGGACAAAGGCACAAGCAATGCTTTACCATCTTAGACACCCTTCGTCGCAACGAACGCTGCAGAAGTCTGAGACACTTGCAGCTCACAACCTGGTTCTTACTCTCAGTGTATAATACCTGGCCACAAAGTTTACCAAGGTCTTAAGAGACTATCGGCCAAAGTTAAAGAACTAATCCATGCTAGAGCAGATCAATCTGGGCCATTGCATCCTCGAAATCCTACAAACACTCCCAGACCTAGTCCCACTTAGCGAGAATTTCAAAGGTCAGTTCGAAAGAAGAAAAAAGCTAAATGTCTTACAGACCCATTGCCGCCATCTCCTATGTCATCTAAAAAATCCGAATCCAAGATCGCTTAGTGCTGCATTCATACAGAAACAACGCAGTGGCACGTTGCCAACAGCCATTAGCTGACATAACGTCCATTAAGTGCGTTGATGGCAGTCTGACTATCCATATATGCATAAGGCCGAGGCCACGCAATGAGCGGCAAAGCGGTGAACGGCAAGTGGCTTATTACTGCACTTCATTTCTGAGCGGTTAGTGCGGTTAGTTGTTAAAATGCCATATTTTTATTTTTAAAATTTTGTAATCTATCTTGCCATAGTAGCGATCGGCTTTGTACATATGAAATTATAATCTTCGCATTCACTTTTGTCTTGTTTATACTTCGCCGCTCAGAAATCAACTATAAATTAGAACAAATTCTATACCTGAGCGGCGCCGCTTAGCCGCTCAGAAATGCCGCTCATTGTCACTTCAGTAGTCCTCAATATGTTTTAATTTTTTGCCGCTCACCGCTTAACCGCTCATTGCGTGTCCTCGGCCTAAGACTGTTTTTATTGCGATAGTACACTTTCTACTAAATTTAAACGAGATCACTTGGACAAACAGAAATTATGTTTGATAAAAAGTTATCGTAATGATTATCTTTATATTATAAAATGTATGCTTTTTATATGAATAACTTATTTACATAAGAAATCTTTAGCTCTAATTTCACATTCCTCTGATCATGGAATCAACGTACAAATCCGCTAGTAGGACATAATTGCCTCAGAGGGTAATTTCTCTACATATCGTTATAACTTTAATTTATTTATTTTATTTATTTTACAATTAGTTTTAGAAAATCGGGGCATAAATGTACAACATTTTTTGTAAAAAAATTTAAGAAGTTAAAACTGCAGCTTGAAAATCTTTAGTGGTGGTATAAAGATATCGAAGAAAGCTTTCCAGTAGTTCTGCTTACATTATGCAACTATCATTGTTACAGCTGGGCTAGCCATGTCAGGGTTTTAGTGCTAGTATGATGGGTTCAATCATCAAATATATAAATACCCCTTGCAGCTTGATTTCAAATTGCCTATAATTTCCGCAATACAGTCGAACTTGTTAATTTAAGCGCAAACATTTTTCTCAACTTGACCTATGACCGAGTAATATAAGTTCTGCTAATTGAGACCAATAAAAAAATGCCAAAATAATTTAAAATATTATACACTTTTTAAAATAAATGAAGAGAAATCCTAGCTGACACTGAACTAAGTATTACGCCGCATTGTGACATCTAGTGCCTTTTTCTGTAAGACAAGCAATTTCAAACGATTGAAAATATGTTTAAAAAAACTAGCATATGTTCGCAAAAAAAATAAACAAAATAGACGTGAAGTCTTTATTTGCCATACAAATTTTGAATAACAGTCTACTTTAATTTTTTTTTTTTTTTTTGCATACGGACATTAATATTTCAAATGTTTTAGAGCACTTTATATACTTCTATTTGTATTTAAATTTCTGGCTTATATGGCAATTGAGAAGGCCTAATAAAACTTTTATAATCTTATATTTATTTTCTTATTTTTAAATTCGATATGAGTTTATTTTAATAATAAAAAAAACACATTAAAATACGACACAAAGTCATATTTTCTAAAGTAATTCTCAATAAGTAAAACTCAAGATTTCCTTTTTAATTTTTTGAAAAGCAACAAATAAAAGAAAAACAATAAATTTCGTATTCTTTGTTAACAATCAAAGAGAAGGAAACATTAACAGTCGCTGTCATAAATATGGGAAATAAAAATTAAAGACAACAAAGATAAAAAAAGAAACAATATAAGACAAAATTTTATGTATTACGAAAGCAAAAATATGATCAGATAAAAACAGGCAAACAAGTGAAGGTTAAAACTTTTTTAATGCCAGAGAAAATATTTTTTTGAAAACATAATATGACTTAAAGAACAACAAAAACAATACAATATGAAAACAAATGAAAAACGCCAAACAACTGTTGCCATTTCCGTTTGCCCTCTTACAAAAAAGTGAGAAAAATATACTATGAAAAAAGAAAAAAAAAACAGGAAGTTAAAATGAAAGCGGATACTTACTAACGACTACGTAGTACTATATGTGCTTGTGCGTTTCTTAACTACAGAGAGAATGGTTGCTAATGTATTGTATAACATACATACATGCATAGACTGTTATAAAACTACTACCAAAGAATCAAAAAATTGTGTACACAATTAACCAAAAAATGTATACTCGTAGAGGAATTATGATTATAGCATCTTATAAGTAAATATTAGGGCTCCCTACTTTACATATTATTGTTTCGATAGGTTGTTTATATGACCACATTTCGATAAAAATACTATTATAAGACTCATAATTACTTATATAATAAGGAATAACCGGTTAAAGCATTTTATAGGTAAACATAAGTGCTCTCTGTTCATATATTTGTAAAAATATGCAGAAACTCAAGATCAAAAATATTGAACGCCCTTTTTAGAAAAAAAAATATTAAATAAGGAAATTATGATTAAAAGAGTAGCTCCTTGTACACAAAGATCAAGGCTATCAATTCCATTATGTATTATATATTCCAATCTAGGGAAACTGACTAGATAAACACTTTCCGATTGCATTATGTTCCTCAGAAAAATATTCTTTTTTTTTAACTCTGACTTTCCGGCTATTTCATCTAAAAAAATTAACATCGTTTAACGAATAGGAAGTATAATAAGTATTACTCTTCTTTCTTAAAGCTTGACTACAGCTTACTGGGGTCTGCTCTGTTAGCAGTATTGGTTGAAGTACGACTCCGAAGATCCACACTCAATCACCAAATATATACCTAATTTTTTAGAGTATCAGTCACCTTTGTAAAGAAAAAACAAGATAAGACCACTAAAGGGTCAAGTTGTAAAAGATACCAAGGGTCTCTCCATCCGCCGCTTGCACCAGATACTTAGTTAGGTGTCTGCTTTGATGTAAGACTTATAAGAATATTAAAAACTGATAATACTATATATTAAGAAGTTATGTATCTTCACTAAAGGCAGCCTTACACGACATGTTTTTTTTTAAGATAAGGTTTCAAATGTGTCTCTTAAAATAAGTCAATTTACATAAGGTTCATCATTTTTACTCACAAACGTATATGTACAATTATATATGTAAAGAAATAATTGATTTAATTGTTTATTTAATAATTAATGTATTACTGATAATTATTATTAATGATATCATACATAATGCAGCGCCGACGAAGGTTTGTGCACTACGTAGACATTTGATGTATTGCTGGCAAATTTTTGAGTAATGGGAACCCTACTAAAGTACTTGTGATTAGTAAAGTAACCAGAGAAAAGTGAGCATTTATGACTTATACAATTCTATCGCCACTTGCCAACTGGCTTTATGAAATATTATCATAAAAATAAAGTTCTTTGAGAAAGTATCTTTAAACATACTTACAAGAAAGCATAAAAATATAATTTTTTTGTTTAAGAAAGAATAGAACCAAAAGCCAGTGCCACTAAATGGGAATGTCAAATTTAACAGTCGACACTCATAAAACAAACACCAACAAAAACTTCACTTAAAATTTCTCTTGGAAGTTATATTTTTATTACTTTTATTTACCACAAAGCAGGTTTACGTCTGTTCGTTTTTATAATTTTGCAGCTGAAAACTTTTAATAAAAATGTTATTGTTTAACATACAATTTATATGTTTTTAAATTACAATTTCCTTACCGAAAATTTTTTTATAAGTTTTTATTTTTATATCAATGTTTTAATTTTATAATAAATTGGAAGATATCAGGATTTAAAAAACACACTATAGGGGGTCAGGTGTCTACAGCAGCACTTAATTATAAAATAAATAATCATTTGCAGTGTTGTCAACTTAAAGCTTCTAGCACCTAGTGCCTAGTGCTTTTTATTTAAAAATTCAATGCTTTTTCTTTTTTTTTTTTTTTGGTGACAACAAATCTTAATTTAGAATAATAATATAAACGTGTTCTAAAAATCAACAACAAAATTTTTTTAAGTGGAAATTTGAATACAGTAATATGACTAAGGTTAGTGGGTACAATTTTTACCAGAGAATTTTACTTAAATTGAGGAATAGGGCTTCCGAAAAATAAAAAACTTTATATGCTGTTCTAAACTTTAATTGTAAATATTATACGATCTAAAAAATAAAAATCACATAGATCTGACAGAATTATATTAATTAAAGATGCCAATTACATATTGCAAAAAAAAACATTTTTACCACGGGCCTTATTCTATAACTCTCCTGAACTAAAACTCTATCGCTAAAAATTTTTAAACTGGATTTATGACTTTCTGTCTACGAATACAATTATTGAACCCGTATTGTAATTAATTCATTTTATTTATTCTAACGCCCAGCCTGTTTTAAAAACCTACAATTTCAGCATTTTAGCTTAAAAGAATTAAAGAATAGGGCCCCAGAAGAATTTAAAAGCCTGTCCCACAATATCGTACATTTTTGTTTGTTCGCATTCTCAGCGAAAGACAGCTGTTACGCATCTTAGTGATTGTTTTCAGTACGACAAGTTTAACGAAAATAAATTTGAACAATAACGTAAAGACTTTGGGACATAATTTACCCATTTCAGCAATTTTTTGTGTTCTTTTTGTTGTTTTCCTTCACAACATTATTTTTAAATATCTTAAGTCTCAAACATAAAGCCAAAAAAAAACTATAAATTTAAACATAGTGGAATGCTTTTTTGAACTATATTGAATCACTTGTTTTCGTGCGCTTAGTTTTACGTTCAATTAATTCATATTCTGATATGTAATGGAAATCGAATGTAGTTTCAAGCTGCTATAACTTCCAAATCCTTTCATATTTGGAATTTAATTTTTACTAAAAACCTTACTAACTACTGCCACTACATCCTTGATTATTAACATTTTAAAATAATTAAAATAGATAAGTTTTTTATGGCTTTAAAGAGACAAACGATTTCAATTTCGATCGAAATCAGTTTTCATCATATACCGGATTATTTAATTTTCCAAATTAATTTTTTTACTGTTTTTTTTTTACAATTATTTTTTTAATTGAGATACAAAAACAGATATGCTTTGTTATTTTGTCTCATTTAGCGTTAATACAATCAAAACTTTAATTGCCTACAATTTTGTCGCAAAACTCGAAATTACTAATCCGTTAATTGGTACTATTAATATTGTTATTAATTGCAAAATTAGTAAAGAATTTAATTGATAGTACAAATTTTTTAATAACAATCAAAAGAACAAAGTCAACATGTGAAAAATTAAAAAAGCTGAAAGCCAATTAAAAAAAAAAACAAAAAATAAATATTCCTTATAAATATAGTGATAAGCATAGCAATTCTAGACATATGCCTTTAAGCATTGTGCCGTTGTGTTCCTAAACGCCGAATAAGCACTGAGTAGGCCAATTAATAACTAGTCTAGTACACAGTTAATTTAAAAACATATATGTATGTGTTTAAAACAAAAAATATACTAACTATATCGTTTAATTATTAAATTTCTCTTGTTCTTGATAAAATCATTAACATGAAATTTTAATAATAGCCTATATGTTATGTTTAGGAAATATAAAGTTTTATTTGTTTGCAAAAAACAAAACTTTTAGTAAAAGCACATTTTTCCTAATGTCTCTATTACAATAATAAGACAAGGTTAACTAAGCTAGTTAAAACTATTGTTTTTCTAAACGATTTTTTTGTTTCAATAAGTACGTAACAAATGTAAATTTCCGACTAAATGAAAGATTAAATAAATAAAATGTTAGTAAATTTATTTAACAAATAAGATATGTATGTACATGGTTTTAACCATGTGAAAAAAGAAAATAAAACAATACAAAGAAAATTCTTATTTAAACGACAATCAGGTACAAAAAATATAACAAAAAAAATATAAAACAAAATAGGAAAATATAATGCAGACCAGCACATGCGAGTACTTGTTTGCCAAGTAACTGGAGAATAATAAAAAAAAGAAAATAAAACGATTTTTGTCAAGGTTTCCTCTTGATAGAGAAAATAAAATCACTGTCATTACACTAAACAGACACACACACACAAATATATAATAACCCAGTAATCGCGAAAACAAGCGCTTAAAATATGATGCTTCTGTGAGCTGATATTAAACCTGAACATCATATCTTCAGATTAATATTAATCGTATTGTTAACTGTTTTTATGGGAGAAGTAAATAACTTAACTACCTAGATAGAGACTAGCAAGGATTTTACAAGAAAATTTTATTGATTGGTTTTTGTTTTTTTTTTTTTAAGCTTAGATTATTTCAAGCCGTGCTTTAAAAAACCTATTTTGTACTGCTTTGCCACTCAGTGTGGTTCCATCTTCTTGTTTAGCTTCGCCGACAAGAAAAACTTTAGTCTCACCTAATGCTTTTTGCACACTATCTGCCTCTATTTTGGAAGTTTGAAGCAGATAAAAGCTCATCCCAGAATATTTTATAAATGCAAATTTTTTTGCAAACGGCCGCCTCCTCACACTTGGTCCTGCCGTTGCGGGTTAAAATGGGTAACTGTACGGGTGATAAATACACTACAGACTCCGTAGTCTTCAATTTATTTATTGATAAAAACAAAATACAAAATATAAACACAAAACAATATCTCCAATTACTCGTATATAAACTTCAATTAGTAATATCATAAAGAATTAAAAAATAAGAATCACAGAGAGCAATTCAGATACAAAATTATACATCATCTGATTAAATTATATATATGAATTAGAGATTACAATCACATGTAGAGGGAGTTAAAGTAATATATTACCTTCTAATTGTGCCAGAAACATAATAATTAGAACCAAGGTACAGCAATTAAAGCTAGTCTATTTGTATAAGACGGCAAATTCGAATAAGAACTATAAGTAAACCATGAAGGCAGAATAATAAAAATTGTTTCTGTACTGACTCATTCATATTAACGGCTACAATATACTGCTGCTCGTAAACTATAGAAGCGTATGCCAGAATGGGTCTCGCCAATAAACAAAAAAAAAAAGTTTAGTAATATAAATATGTATCGAAAAAGTCATTTTTCCAACGTTTAATTAAGCCAAGAACACATTATCATCCTATTCACTGTGGTCATAATGTGAGAGTTAAATTTTAGAATTTCTATCCAATAGAATGCAACAATCAATAATAGAAACTACTTTCTTCAAAACTAAACTTCCCAAAATATAAGTACAATCATTCACAGCTCACCTTGAAAATGTTTTATGTTTTAGTAATATTTAGATCCATTAAGTTTACTTTACACCATAAAATATAGCCAATCCAAATCCTTCTGGAGTAACAAATGCCTTGTCGTATTACAACAAGTAATATCATCACTAAAAAATTTCGATTCCTGAATATAAGAATATCTGATCAAGGCTACTATCCTGAGGAACACCAGAAGTCACAGAAATTTCCCTGGAATACACCCTCCGCACCTTAACGGTCTGAGTCCTGTTATCAATATTGGTCGTAACATAGAAATTTAGTCTGTAAACAGAACTCATTAAAATATGGTCGTATGACCAGAAAACTAAAATTCAAAATCTTTTAATTCTTAACTTGTGTTTGCTGGGATATTACGTACGCATACATATGTATGTATATGTATGTTTGTGGATACATATACATATATTATAACGGTGGTATATCACATAATATGTATCACAACAATGTATTTCATCAATGTAACTGTTATGAAATGAATGTAAAGGATTATATGCGTACTTATTTCTACATACATAGTATATCGTCACCTTAAATGTAAACATGCGTAACTACACTTTTATTATTTATTTATTATTTACAGGAGAAATAAAAAAGTTTTGAAATCAATAACAATTTAGTATTCTATATTTGGTAGAATTTTGTTAATAAAGATAAAGACAAGAACGATTTTCATATGTACAAGAGTTTAGTACCGTCTTTTTGCAACAATGCAGAAAATCAGATTTGTAGTGATTTGAAAAAGTTGGCATTTTTAGGGCTTCTTAATTATTGCTAAACTATTCTTGCATTCTCAGGAACCGCGTTAGAAGAGTGGTTATAAACTTAATCTGTTTCAATAAGTTCAGGCAAAATTCGGTATCACCAGGGCCCTGCTTTATCTCCTACTCTATTTGTAATATGTCTTACCAATCTTCTATCTTTAACTTTGATTCCTATTTACTCTTTTTCATCTAACAGAAAATTAGCACTTCTATTCATTTGATCGTAGGCCGAGACTTTATGAGATTGGGCTAAATAGGCAAAATATGAATAACGCAATCACAAATGACCTGTTAAAAGTATCTATTTAGAATCGTGTGAAAAAAAGTCGAAGCAACTACAGGTCATATAAATATTGAGGAGACAGACGCTCTTGATGTTCGAAGTCACGCGAATCAATTGTGATGTCCGCTGCAATAATTTCTTTCTTAGGTATTTAATTTTTTTTTTAACTTTACAAGAAATACTTCACCTCATCTGGCTTTCATAATATGTATTGATAGGTAATCTATCCGACTTAAATTAGAATATAACTCTCATGTATTTTATGTTTCCAAGAAATCTATTTATGATTTCCCCTACCGCAGGCAGAAAACAAGAAATCTTTTTCTTAGCGACGACAGGTATCCAACTATGTATGGCATCTATTAAGAAAGCATACATTGATTCCAATGAATCCTTTTGCAAGAAAGTGATTTATTGAAATTTACGCACAAACACATAATCTCCAATGACACTCTTATAATTAACTCATGAAGGTTTTACCAAAATTAAATCACTTTGTCATCACTTAACTTCATTATACTTATGTATGTAGTATATATAATTAGATTTATCGCATGTAATATTTTGCTGGGTTTGGTTTGTTTGCATTTATGTTGACGATATGTAATATTTGTGTAACACACATATGTATGTGCATGTGTGTAAAACATATTTGTAAAATGTTTTAAATCTTCAGAGATACAGAACGGAAAAAATATTAAAAAAAAATATATTACGGGGAATAAAGAATGAAAAAATTCACTGAATTGAAATGAGGTTTCGTGTAACAATCATTAAAATGTCATAAAATAAATAGTAATAACGTTTTCAAAAAGCATATACACATACATACATATGTATGTATATATAAATGATTCTACATGGGTTTGTGAGGGAAACATTTAAGTAAAATGGTGTTCTAATAATGTTTATGGATGTTGCGAAAATACGATAACTTTCTTTAATATTCGATTTTTTTTTTCTTCAAATTACTTCAGCACAAAAAACCAAAAACTAACTTTAAAATGCTAATATAAGCTATACATACATATTGTTTTATTTTTATTAATACATTAAGTAAAAGGTATGTCTTTGTAAAAGGGACGTTCTCCATAGGAGTAGAGCGCTTGCACAGAAACTCACACGACCAAGGTTCGATCCCAGCGAAGGACAAAATTATGAAAAATAAAAATTTGCGGTTTTATAAAATTACAATTTAAATTAAACATTAAATTTAAAAAATAAGAGGTTCCCCCCCCCTCCCCTCCAGCAAGACCATCTGCAAGAAACCGACCCCCCTGACATTTCTAATCCATTCCACCAGAAACCAATGATCAGGAGTACAGCGCCACCTTCTGGGAAGATAACAGCTAATCTACTGAAGACGCTCACCATTCACATTTAAACATCCACCGACAGATGAGGCAATTGCTGTTTGATCATTCCAGGTTGAAGGTATAACACTATCTCTTGATGAACAATTTGACAGCAACATGTTTCATCAACAAAAAAAGGCGCAAAATATACAAAGACCTATGAAAAAAAAAAAAAACCTATCAACCATCTTCACATTCCAATACAATGCACTGCATGAGTAGGGGCTTACCCCTGAGTATTGGTCTTAAAAAAATACGTATAAGCATTTCATTTATTTTAGTAATTTACTCAGTTAGCAGAAATCACCTTGCTGAGACTTTTTTTAATTACTCTTTGTAACGAAAAACTGTAGAATCTCTATAAGAATTAGTGTTTAATAAATCACAGAGATGTTTAAAATCTAAGATTTTAATTCATTGTATACGAGTACAACGATTTGATTAAGACAAGTCATATAGTCATTTAAATTGAGTTTAATGTATTGCTGTTTATGAACACATTTTGAACAGATAAATGCTCTAATTGCCATGAAAAAGCTTCTCAAATTTGTCGTTCGGAGTCGACTTTTATGTTTCGGTCCCGGTACTCATGGATAAAAATTAACACACACAACATGAGTGCTGCGGGAAGCTAGGACGTAACCCTGATACAGGGTTGAAATGGCCAATTATGTATGTATTTATGTATGTCCTTGTTAAATAAGCCCTTAATAAATCTATAATAATTTGTATGAATATATAAGTAAAAGGTCAGATATGACTCTAAACTAGCAAGAAAAGGGTAGCATAAATGACTAGGAGAACTTGCCAGTAGGTACTATTTTCTCCGGACAAAAATATCTTTTTAGTCACGCAGAAGAGTCAAATACGACTCTATTTTGTTTAAAAACTTTCATCTTTTTATTACATGCATATGTATGTACATATGTACATAACTGACAATTACAACCTTCTTTTAGAGTTATGGCCTAGCTTCTCACAGCACCCATATTTTATTCATTAATTTTAATCCGTGAATACCAGGGCGTACAGTTTAACGCCGAATTCGAACGACAAACTTGAGAAGTTTATTTATGGCAATCACTTATTTTCAGAGCTTTTTCCAGAAGACTGCTAATAGGTGGTCACCGAAAGAAACATTTTTTCATATTTCTTTCTTTCAAGGCGTTAGTGCGAAGGATCTCTTGTCTTAGCAAGCCAAAATACTACATACTTGACTACGGATTTTTATTTATTATTTACGTACTAAATTACAACATAATATTAAATTTTACTCTAATTATTATTACGAGCAGAGCGACTAAGACCATATGCTCGGTATAGTGTTGCAAACTAGGGTCTCTGGTGGGAATCGAACCCACAACTTTCGCACAAGCAGTATTTAAAAAAAAATAAAATAAAAAAAATTGTCAGTTGTTAATTTGGTTTTTTTTGCGTTTATTAGATCCTTTTACTTTTGTGGATAGTATAGGGTCATAGCGAGATTATTCCAAAAAATTCAATTAAATAAGAGGGTATTTAATTCCTTTACATTCTTGCTTTCTTTAAGACTATTCAATATTATGACCAAATAAATTATTATATTTTTTCTTCCTTAAAGGGTAGGCTTTTACCAGTTGCAAGTGGTGAGTATGATTAATCAAAATCAAACATGCTTCAGTGTCTTTATTGAAATTTTTGTTTTGATTATTATTAATAATCTTAACAATTAATAACAATTCGATATTTGCTATTCTACTCAAATTTTATCTTTATTTCGTTTATTTTCGATTTCAACAATTAAAGCCGGCTGACCACTCACAACACTGCATATACTCGTATGTATGTTAATAAAGTTGCACCGCAACACAGACTTAAAATTTTTTTTTTTTTTATTTGATTTTTTTAACAAAATTTTCTTCAGCGATGAAGATCATTATCAAATGAATTTGCTCGGAAATTTTGTATGAAAATGTTTACTTAAGGTACACTTCAAGCATACTTTATTAGTATTATTACTGTTGAATACTTAAAAAATACGCTTATTGAGGGCTTATTTCGCAAATTTCTATGAAATACTTGCTAAATAAGCCCTTAATAAACCTATACGATTTTTTTATGAATACGGCAGTTAGTATTTTGGTGAAAATTTAACTAAAAATTAATTAAATAATATGATGAAATATGAGTTAAATTGCATTGTTTCAGTTAGTCCTCACACACACAGCTTTTGGTCCAGAAGTTTTCATTCCACAAATGGACAATTATTTTCCAACGAGTATCGAAGTAGTCGCCGTGGTCTAGTGGCTAATGTGTTGGCTTACTAAGACATGAGCCCTGGGTTCGACACCCAGCTCCGACATCTTAAAAAAAAAAGAAATATGAAAAAAATATTTCTTTCGGCGACTACCTCTCAGCAGTCTTCTGGCAAAAGCTCTGAGAGTAATTAATTGCCATGAACAAGCTTCTCAAGTCTGCCGTTCGGAGTCGACATTAAACTGTAGGTCCCGGTACTCATGGATAAAAATTTACACACACAACATGAGTGCTCTGAGAAGCTAGGCCGTAATCCTGACACAGGGTTGTAAAGGCCATATGTATGTATGTATGAATGAGTATCGAATTAATTTGTAAAACCTCAACAAATGAAATTTACGTGTTGATACTGGATGACAATCACACTTCCATTGAGATGTCATTGCCAAGAAAGTATGTAATTCAGATAACATTTAATTTGTACAAAAAAAAAAAAAAATACGACTATTATTTTATTTCCAACTGACAACTTGACATCTGGAAAAAAAGAAATACTATGGAAAAATATTTCTTTCGGCGACCACCTCTTAGCAGTCTTCCGGTAAAAGCACTGAGAATAAGTGATTGCCTTGAACAGGCTTCTCAAATCTGTCGTTCGGATTCGACGTTAAACTGTAGATCCCGGTACCTGTGAAAAAATAAGACGTAACTCTGAAAAAGGGTGATAATTGCCAACTATGTATATATGCATGTGTATTCTATATCGATTTTTCTTGTTTATATAACAAAAAAAATCAAAAATTATTTATAATTAAATACATTATGAAATATTATTTCATACAGCAGTCAATTAGCCACCAAAAATAGTAACAAGTTGCTACCAAAGTGAGCAACAAAAATTTACAAAGACAGTAGAAGCTTTTAAATTTTTTGTTTATACATACATACATATATGCATGCATACTTTCTAATAACAAGATGTCACTTTATCTGAGGTTATTGTATTTGGAAAAAGTAGTAGTCAACGACAAAGTCATAAGCAAAGGGGCATTCTTATCATAGCCAAAAGCTATGGATGTCCTTGTCCAATAATAAATGAAAGGGTTTCACAAGTTGAGGTAGCCAAATGTGGCCGCAACCCTAAAATCAAAAAATTAACTTATGGGTCAATCAAGGAAGACTATATCTAAAGTTGTGGCAGTTCATACCAGATCACTGGTATCTCAGTAAACATTCAGTTTATATGATCATAAGAGTTAACAATCCCGCCTGCAGGAACTGTGTAGTGAGCACTCGGTGAAACATGTACTGTGTGAATGTCCAGTTTTACCAAAGAAAAGGCTTAAATTTCTGAATTCACCATACTTCTATGCCTTAGAAGATATCACAGACATCAAAACAGCAGGTTTGCTTATGAAGTTTACATCTTGACAGTTGCATTGCTCTATTTAAGTTCTTAAGAAAAAACTTCTGAAAATATTTGATTTAGATTTTTGTGTTTATTTTTTTCATTGAAATCGTTGTTACAGTAAATTAAAAATGGCTGCGATAGATTTTTGAACACAAAACTCTGTCTATTCGTTTTACGTCTTCGGATGTTAAAGGAGCATATTGGAAATTTAGTAGTTGCATTTTATAAGATCGGACTCAAAATTTGGTTTATGACCCAACATTTCAGCAATATCTTTCAATAAACTGATTTAAATTTTCTACTTGAAAAACCCAAAATTTCCAGATGAAACGGTAGTGAGTATAGATTTGAAATGTTGTTTACGAATTACGGAAAATCCACGTGACCCATCGAATAGCCACTGGTAGAGGAAGTGGTATATTTGGGAATTTTTTTTTTTTTTTGTAAAATTTAAAACACGTTTTTTTCGTATTTGAAATAAATTAGTCTAGATTAGAGTAACTTTCTTTGACATGTACATACTTATATATGTATATAAAGCCATAAAAAACACTTGCACTTGTTTTTTTTTTGCTGGCTTGTTTATTTAGGTACTATTAGAATTTTAGAATAAAGTACATATTTATTTTTCTTCAAATATTTTATATACACTGACAACTTCAATATTCTATGTTCACTTCTGTTGTCTAGTGTTCTATAAGTAATTTTATAAAAAATTTATAAATTTTATCACAATGATTTAAAACATTCTACATATGAAAGCAAATAAATTACACACACATATGCATGAAGGCCAGACAAAATCAATCAGTATTAATAAAATATAAGACATTTATTATTACAATTAAAACGAACATACTCGCTCGTTGACATACATATGTACATACATACAAAAACATATAATTTCTAATTTAATAACCAAAATATAATAAAGGGTGAGCAAATGTGAAGTTAGGAAAAAAATTGGCTTAAAACACATACACAGTTTTTTTATAAATTCAGTTTTATTGATACCAATGTAAAGTAAAACTATGGGAATTTATAATGGAATATGATATCTGGCATATGTCCACCTCTAGCACACTTTGCAACAAAGCTCCACTGATCACGCCAATATAGCGCCGAATTTCATCATTCAAAGCGTTAGTTGTTTGTGGTTTGTTCTCGTATACCCGGTCTTTCAAATGGCACCAAAGAAAATACTTCTGCAGCGTTAAATCACAAGAACGAGGCGACAAATTGATATCGACAAATCGCGGCCAGTAAATTGAATTGTTTGGCCGGCTGTGTGGCTTGTGGCACCGTCCTGCTGAAACTAAAGGTCACTACTATCCACTTTAGCCAATTGTTGTAATAAAAATTGGTTATTATGAACTCACCACTAGAGATCATTTTGTTCAAAAATGCGAATATTTTCGTTCTGTTTTTTAAACAGCCAATTCACAAACATTCGACGCAATCAATGATAGTGTAGTGTAGCGTTCCATGGTTAACATTTTCCAACTTTTTACTGAATAAATGTCAAAGGATGACAGCTGAAAATTTACAATTTACTTTCTCACCTCAAATTTGTCCACCCTGTATTATTAATATACGTATGTCCATTAGGGCAGATTAATTTTTTTCGGTTGGTAAAAAAACAGAAAAACGTGGCAGGCATACAGCAGAATTGAAATCTGCACAGAATTCTGAGAAAATTACCCAAAGAAATTATGGGTATAAAGTGAAAACCCAACTCCCAGCGTAAGGTAAGACGATTTTTTAAGGTATTTTAAAAAACTGCATGTTATAACTGTATCCAAACATAATCTACTATTCATTTGGACTTGTTTTAAAATAAATTTTATGAGCAATAAGAATCTGTTTTTATTGTGTTAAAATTTTGATCACTATTAATTGATTTATGCACTTGATTGTAGAATGCAGTCTGTACGGGTGAATAATTGTATATCTAAATATTTTTACGTTCCATCTGGGGTTCCTCAAGGTAGCCATCTTGGCCCCCTTCTATTTTCGCTATTTATTAATGATCTTCCTAACGTTATTAATTTTTCTGATATATTATTGTATGCAGACGATGTAAAAATTTTTCTTTCCTATAAAAATTCCAATGAGCATGCTTATCTTCAGAGTGATCTCGACAACTTCTTTTTATGGTGCAAGTATAACATGATGGAGCTGAATATTAAAAAGTGTAAATGCATGCGATTTTTTAGAGGTAATTTTATTGATATTAATTATTCAATTGGTGGTCATCAATTGGAGTTGGTGGATTCATTTGTTGACCTTGGTATATTACTGGATAGAAAATTGAACTTTACTGACCATATTACTATGGCTGTAAATAAGGCTAGATGTGCTCTTGGCTTTATTAAGCGGTGGGCAAAAGAGTTTTCTGATCCGTACATTACTACACAGTTGTTTATTTCACTCGTCAGACCTATTTTGGAGTATGGATCAATCATTTGGGATCCCTATTACAACGTTCATAGTGACCATATTGAATCTGTGCAAAAACAATTCCTGTTGTTTTGTTTGCGTGGACTTGGATGGAACTACATGGATTTGCCTTCATATGTGAACAGACTGGCATTAATAAAGCTTCCTACCCTTCAGAGTCGACGTACTATGTTAAATATATCATTTATGATTAATCTGATCAGTGGGGATATATGCTGTGAATTTCTTTTAAATTCTGTTAGATTCAACATTCCTTGTCGTAACTCACGTTATTATAACCCTATTCATGTTCATTTATGTAGATCTAATTATGCTCTTGCTGATCCTTTTACTAGACTATGTCGCCAATATAATTATTTGTCAGATCTTGTTGATTTTTCTTCAAATTCACGTTCTATAAAACGAAAAGTTATTGTTTTTCTTAATACGTAATTGTATCATTTGTATTGTTAAAATTATATATATTAGTAAACGAAATTATTTTAATTTAATGTTAATTTTATATGTAATGGTCAGTAAGGATTTTCATCCATTGACTTAAATAAATAAATAAATAAATAAATAAATATTTAAAAGCTATGCGTCTGTTAATTTATTACTATTATTTTTTTTTTTCTTTTTTTTTTGACTTATCACATCATCTGCGAAGTCAATTGAGTTTTCCTTGTCAAGTTTTCTGACTACTTTAGAATTTAGTGAATCAAATTTACCAAGTTATTGTAATGTTCCAAAGTATTATTTCTTATAAGTAAACGCGAAAAAAACAAACAAACAAACAAAAACAGCAATTGAATGCAAGACTTTCTCCGATAATTGGAAACAAAACAATTGAAATTTTGGAAAAAATGTTAATATTGCACTGATAAATAGAAAAAACATTAAAAAAAGCTAAAAATATTTCTCCATAAATACCATAAAGAGCAAGAGGTAATGTATTTTCAGCATTTGACACATCGTTTAATGATGTATTTATTTAATATCCGTAAATGCAGCTATAAAAAAACAATACCAGGGAACCGAGCAATGTGTACAATAGCGAACGTGTGCCTAGTGATGCGTACATACATAACTGGCATTTACAACCCTGTGTCAGGATTACGGCCTAGCCTCTCTCTCACGAGTAAATGCAAAAATAGTAACAACGTAATAGCAGTGACTTTAGAACGTCGAACCCGAACACCCTGAATGGATTTTAAAAAAGATTTAGATTAATAATTATAAAAAAAGAAAAATTTGTTCTTACGAATTACTCAATGCCATTACTAACTTAAGTTTTTAGGTAAATTTTTTAAATAAAGGTCTCTAAAGTAAAGCTTGAAAAGATGAAACAGAATTAAGTCCAGCATTATTGAAAAATTTTGTATTTTTTGCATCAATAGATAAGTATTTTACTCTCATTAGCCCATTTGTGTTAAAGCATTTTTGTCAAGTTTTAAAGATTTTCGCAAAATACAAAATTCTATTATGTCTCTCGTCGGGAGCTAGGTTTTAATTTAATTTTAATTAACCTATAGTTACTTAGACAATTTGTTTTTAATATATTGTAGATTAGATTTTTGCTATTAAGTTAATTAAAAAATTGACCCACCCTAATGTCCAATGTATGGATATTATGACGACAAATTGAAATAAATATGTACAATACATGTAGGTATCTTGATTTACATGCATACGAGTACTTATACCATTTGACTATGCTCTTATTACCTGATTAAAACGTTAAAAGAGAAAGAAGGAAAAGAAAAATTATAGACTTTAAAGGAATTATTAAGCACAATAATTATTATTATCTTTATAAAGATTAATAACAGAAAAAGTTGAACTAATTTTACGAGTAATAGCTTTAAAAGCAATAATGGGATATTGTACTAAAATACTTATAATTTTAGATATAAAAAAGTTTTAATGCCATATTAATAAAATATGTTGCCTCTTTTTTTAAATTACATTAAAACTTTTTTATCTAAAATTTTAAAAATTTTATTAATTTTTTATTTCGCATTTCCTGCAGAATTAAAAAGCTTTTTACGCTATTTTTATATTATATACATACATACATATAGACATATTTTGTTCAAATTTTCAACCGTTAATAAAAAATTTTCTATTCATCTAATTGTTTTATTATAGGGTGTTTTTTTTAGAGGTATAGAACTTCGAATTGAAATAAAACACAAGAAAATCGTTTTAATGTCCATCAATTTGGCTTTATTGGAAGGATAATTTTATGCCATTAATGTTTAAATATGATTTCGGGCATGTGGCCGCCGCGGCTAGCTCGAATAAAGCCAATTCTACAGGTCCAATTTTCAACCACTTTTTCGAGCATATGGGGCCGTATGTTGGCAATAACCCCACGAATGTTGGCTTCCAAGTCCCCTAACGTTTCTGGTTTGTTGGCGTAGACGAGCGACTTCACATATCTCCAAAGAAAATAATCCAATGGTGTCAAATCACACGATCTTGGTGGCCAATTGACAGGTCCATTCCGCGAAATTATGCGCTCATCGAATGTTTCCTTCAATAAATCGATTGTGACGTGCGCTGTGTGGCATGTAGCGCCGTCTTGTTGGAACCACAACTCATCCACATTCATGCCATCCAATTCGGGAACAAAATAGTCGGTTATCATGGCTCTATACCAGTCTCCATTAACGGTAACTGACTCTCCAGCATTATTTCGGAAGAAGTATGGCCCAATAACTCCACCAGCCCATAGAGCACACAAAACAGTCAGTTTTTGTGGATGTAATGGCGTCTCAAGGGTCTCATGTGGATTCTCTTCACTCCAAATGCGGCAATTTTGCTTGTTGACGTAGCCATTCAACCAAAAATGAGCCTCATCACTGAACAAAATTTTGCGATGAAAATTAGCATCGAGATCAATCTCATTTTCGGCCCATACACCAAAATCACGACGCATTGCATGGTCTCGCGGCTTTAATTCTTGCACAAGTTGGATCTTGTAAGGTCGCAAGCCAAGATCTTTGCGCAAAATCTTCCATAAAGTTGATGGACAAAGCTCCAATTGCTGTACACGGTGGCGAATCGATTCATTCGGGTTCTCTTCAACACTTTGCTCTACAGCGGCAATTGTTTCTTCGGTGCGCACTGTTCGACGTCTCTGCGGATGCGTATTATCACATAGAGTAAACGTAGTGCGAAAACGATCCATGGTTAACCGAATTAATTGCTCTGATGGACGATTATGTCGACCATGAAATGGACGGAGCTTGCGGTAAACTTCGCGAACTGAACCATTATTTTCGAAATAAATTTGCACGATTTGAAAGCGTTGTTCTTTTGTCAACCTGTTCATGATAAAATGGCAAACCAAACTAAATATTAATAACTTGACAGCTGATAAAAAAGCCGCCAGTTAAAAAAGTGATGCCAACTTAAAGTTCTATACCTCAATAAAAAACACCCTATATAACTATTGACGTTTTCGTAATTTTTTTTTCAAGTACTAATTAATTAATAATGCTAAAATACACAAATAAAGAAAAATTTAAAAACACCTAAAACTATGCCAATTTTCACTATATATTTTATAAACAGTAATAAAAAGTGAAGAAAATATAATTTTGTAATGTTGTCCATATATTAAATTATAAACTACCCAACGTATACTATCGCTAAGCGCGTGTCCAGGAGGCGAATAGAGAAAAGCCTGCCGGATATGACCGGTGGAAGGGAGATTAAATATCTCTCGCAAAACAAACAGTTGGTAGTGAAAGATCAGTATGATCTTTATTATGGTATTTCTGGAATATTATTTAAAACAGGCGAACTCTGAATCTAACAACACAGAGTTCAAAATCTGCGTAAATGATTCCTGAAATAAAGTAATAGCTTGCCGTCTGCAAGTCCAACGAAGCAGGTTTAACAGCGCATCAATTGAGTACTCCTCCGTGATGTTATTCTTATCGTTAGCACTTATGCAGCCCTCTGCACATTACTCATTTTCTATTCTTAAGCATGCCTCCAAAGAAGAAAAAACGTACTGACCACTATAATATACGACCAGCTACCCTTCTCCTTCCGCTCCTCTTTCATCAGCATTTTGTTTCTTAAGAAAGCCGTTTTTTTCTTCATCGCTTGAAAGCAAATTGCCTGGTGTGTGATGGAAATCGATTTCGATCGAAATTGAAATCGAATGAAATTTCAAGTTGTTATTACTTTTAAATCCTTTCATATTTGGAATTCCTTTTTTATTCATTACCTTACTAACCATTACCACTACATACTTGATTATTAAAATATTAATAAAGCATTTTGTATGACCCAATTCTACCATTTTTATTTTAAATATTTTTTCCTTAATCATAATTTTCTCAATATTTTATCCATAATTATTTATTTCTTCTTCATTCTTTTAATCCGCCTAGGTACATAAATACATACATAACTGGCCATTACCACCCTGTTTCAGAGTTACTTACGACTTAGCTTCTCGCAGCACTCATGTTGTGTTTATTAATTTTTATCCATGAGTACCGGAACCTACAGTTTAAAGTCGACTCCGAAAAACAAATTTGAGAAGCTTTTTCACGGCAATCCATTACGCTCAGAGCTTTTGCCAGAAGACTGCTGAGAGATAGTCGCCGAAATAAATAATTTTTTCATATATTTTTTTTTTCAAGATGTCGGAGCTGAGATTTGAACCCAGCGCTATCGTCTTAGTAATCCAACACACTAACCACTAGACCACGACGCCTAGATACACTCTCCACCAAATTATCAATAGCTTGTTTAGGTATCCTCTCCAAGAGCTCATGCAGGTTTGTTGGGGCTCTATTGTAAGTTTCCAATCTTCTTTTCAATAATGCCCATCAGTTTTCAATAGAATTCAAGGCCGGGCTCTAAGGAGGCCACTTAATTAATTGAAAGCGTGGATTGGATAACTAATTATGTTTAATTCTAGCAGGGTGTTTAGAGTCTTTATCATGTTGAAAAAACGAAATTTTTGCATAAAATCCTTGTTAAACTTTCTTCGTCAAATATTTGCCAAATGTGGACGTACCTATAGTCAATCCATACACACACTTGTGCTAGCTTTTATGCCTACGTAGAGATTTTAATACACCTGCACTTTAATATGTGGCTCAACATACATACATACATCCCAAGCAGGTAGATATTATGGCTTTTAGCCATATTTATGCAATTTGCTGGCCCTTTTTTATATAGCAATCACTGTAGCCTTATTTAAACTGCTTGACTTTGCTATTTTTACACTTGACTGGTAAGTATTTAGTAATTTTATTAGATTTTTTCCTTTCTATTTCATTTTTATTTATTTAACTTCGTTGGACATTAGTTTTGATCCTTTCGTATTTTTTTTTTCTTATGAAAGTTGACTTTGACTTTTATACTTGAATGGTTATGCTCGTTATGACTTTGGTTTTTCTTGTCTTTTGATAAATAATAAATTTGGCAGCATGAGATGGCTAACAAAAGAAAATATATGTTTGTATGTATGTACTATATGTATATGGCACTTAAGAAATCATTGTTAAATTTATTAGTAGAAGTGTGTGCAAATAAAGTTGTATATCTATATCTACATACATATATATAATTTTGCATTGTGTTCGTAATCAATCTCTGTAATGCGTGCACCGATCTTACTGTTGCATCACCACCTAATACAACTTTAAGAGCATATTTTAAATTGCGCGAAAATGATTCTTTCGCCAGAACATTATTATACGCAAAAGTTCCAAAATACTTCAAGTCGGGTGCATCAAAAAATATTTCCAGCGACGTACATATTCAAGTGATAACTTGGGACGTATTTATAATGTTCACTCAAATAATGCAGAGTGCTCTTATTTACGTTTGCTTTTAATAACCGTTCGAGGACCAACATCATTTCGATAGCTAAGAATAGTGGATGAAGAGTTATGTACGCCGTATAGGCAAGCGTGCCAAAAACTCAATTTGCTAGAAAATTATATTCACTGGGAGTAAACACTTGGTGATGTATGTAGATGTTGCCGCCTATCCTTATCAAATTCGAACTTTACTTTACTTTGTCTACATGTTTGCCGTCGAATCCATCTGAATTGTGGACAAAATTTAAGAACCATCTATCGGAAGATACTCTGTTTCGAGTTCGCCAAGAAAATCATAACTCAGAAATGTTTTGTACCACAGCGTATTGCATCACAAAATGGCCACAGAGAATTTTACCTTTCACATTAAAGTTAAATATAAAATAATATTACAAAGTGAAAACCTTGAAGAACCCGGGCAACGCAGGGTAACACCAACTAGTATAACATAAAAATTTTTTGAAATAAAATTTTACCGATACAGAAATTAAGCAACACATTTTATATATCCTTTATAAAATTTTGTTATTAAAAAAAATCGTTACACTCCACATACTCTTTTCTGTTTTTATTTGATATTAAAAAAAATTAATGAAACTATGTTGCCTCATTTTCAACAGCTTAAAAAATTTACAAATAATTTCATATCATTTTAAATTCAAAACAATTTGGAAAATTAATAAATTATACACAAGGAATGAATATCTTAAAACTAAGTTTGAAAAATTCACTTTGTCTTTTTATCAGCCTCATCAAGTTCCTTTAATCTATTCATGCGTTGCAACAGAGTTGGATGTGAATGATTCCAAGATGAATACAGCCAATCGTGTATCGGAAAACCTAAATTATCCAAATTGAGTTTAATTAATGCCTTTTGTAGTTGTTCGGTGAAGCCCAACTTTTGAGCAAACTCGTCAGCTTGATATTCAAAACGTCTGGATAACATGGTCATGGCATAACTCAGTATGGCATTATACGGTGCCATAACATAGGTGAGTACTATAAAGAGGCCAACTAAAATGGGTCTTACACCAGGCTCGAAACCTACAGCTTCATAGAATGGTGCATATTTGAAGCAATAATTGAACACAAAGAAAATGAGTAACAGATTCACTTGCATAATGATAATATTCTTGGTAACATGCCCCAATTTCCAGTGGCCCAATTCATGACCCAAAACAGCTAAAACCTCTTCATTAGTACAGCCTTTGCCTTTGTCTTCCTCCTTTATGTCAGCATCGTCTTTTTTGCCTTTATTTAGCAATAAAGTGTCAAACAAAACTATACGTTTAGAGTTCCACAAACCATAGAAATAGGCATTACTGTGTGAAGAACGTTTAGAACCTTCTACCACATATAACTTTGTTAAGGGGAATTTCAGAGAGGCTGCTAAATTTTCTATTGAAGTTCTTAATTCCCCTTCTTCTAAGGGTGTATATTTATCAAAAAGAGGTGCTATAAAAATGGGATATATTGTTAACAGCACCAGAGAAATAACACCAGCAAAGGCCCATAAATAAATAAAGAAATGTTCACCACCCCACTGTACAATGAATACCACAGCTGCAGACAGTAATACTGACAAAATATTACTAACAAGCAATCCTTTAATTTGGTCCCAAACGAAGAAGCCCGGTGTTTGCTTATTGAAGCCATGTTTCTCTTCCAACACAAAAGTACTATAGATTTTAAATGGTAAATCTTTCACATAGCCAAACAGACTTAAAATAATGACAAAGAAACAACAGACTACAATTTCACTCTCAGCATTTAAATTCAACTTTTCAACAACTTGTACAGAACTTTGCCAAAACACAGCAATGAGGCCGAAATACAATTCAAGTGGCACAATTAAAACATCCATTAAAAGACCTTTAAAAATACCAAATTGTTCTTTGTCCAGACCATAAACACGAGCTTTATGAAAGGTCTCCTCATTCATGTGTTCTTTCAGCTCAGCGGGTACTTCTTTGGCATTTTTAAAAACCTTAACCTAGAAAAAAAGAAAAGATGGAAGAAAATACAATATTTAAAAAGAAATATCTTATTTTGCTGTTAACACAACAATAAAACAAAAGAGTTTTTAATATTAAGCCAGAATTTTAGTGCAAAAAAAGTAATAATAAGAAAATGTTAATACTGAATAGTTGACATGAAATGATGTGAAATGTAAAACAAAAGATTTTTTTATAATAATAAATATGAAATAATGAAATACCAAAAAAGGAGTTACATTTGTAAAAAGAGTTACGCTTATGCTTGTTAGTTTGAAAATTTTTAAGTAAATTAGTGCAAAATATTCTGAAAACTGATTACATGAAACTTCCTAATATGTCAAAGATATATTCTGTAAACCGAAAACGAGTAAAATAGAAATCGATTGATATATGTAATTATGTACTATAATAAAAAGAAAGTGGTTCAAGAAGAATGCAATTTTTACAATTTCTGAATTATTACATATTATTATTAAGGATGGCTGACTGACTGTAGAGGATCAAAAAAATAGAATTTAAATTTAAGGCCTTTAAATTCTTTTGTTTGGTTTTTATATACTCAATGGGATGTAATTTGGTACCATCTTTGGGAAAAAGTCGCCTGGCGAGTATATCAAGAAGAGACGAAATAGCCAAATAGACATGATTATCCCTATAAGCAAAACATTTCAATATTAATATTTTATAACATTTTTAGTAGGGAGGCTCTTCATCTTTTAACATTTTTTTAATATAAGAAAAGAAATGTAATGTTAAAAAGAAAACATCAAATTATATCTAGCTTTTCGAAAATACAAGTTTGATTATTAAGTATGCAAATATAGGCAACTTTAGTTTTTCCTGTGTTAATTATTTAAAATTTTTTTATTGGATTTTTAAGAAGTTTATAAATTCAATAAGGTGAAATAAAAAATTAGAAAATTATTTACAAATATTTTATCATGGATAAAAAATTAACACACACAACATGAGTGCTGCGAGAAGCTAGGCCGTAACCCTGACACAGGGTTGTAATGGCCATTTATGTGTGTATGTATGTATGTATTTAAAGTATATCTTATATGTTGGCTTAAAGTAAAGAAAGTATTATAACTTTTAATTAGTTTACTGAAATTTTAAAAATGGATGCAATCTTGAGACTCTTGTCTTTTAAAGTAAACTTTTTTAAATTTTCTCAACAGTTTCGGAAATGCTGCATCTTTAATATATTCTCTTTTAGTGAAACGTGAATTGAAGTTATTTGCACTTTCGAGAGATAGGTAGATTATTTTTACTATTTTACGTATAATTAATGCAAATTTCATATCGGTTTTGGCAATCAATATCCATTTTATTTTTTAACAGAGTAAGAATTACAGTTAACTTATTTCCATAATAAAATACCAAAGTTAACTTTTAACATTTACTATTGGATGAAGGGAAAACGGAATGTACCACAAAACAAAATTAACCTCAAATTTAACACACAAAAAATAAATAAAAAAAAAAGTTAAATGTTTTATACAAAAGCATTTAGTTAGCAAATATACCAATAAGTATGCACGAGCACAAACAGAATGAAGTAATTAAACAAATATTACTCACCTGTCGCAAGGATAGATAAATTTCAAATAAATTTTCTAAAATGCATAGTCCTAATATGCTAAACAGCACCACATCAGCTTCTGTAAGCGACATTCTTTCAAATGCTGACAAAAAGGTGATTTAAATGACTGAAAATTAATGCAATGATAAAAAGGCACACAATAAATACAAATAATTCAAATTTACAAATAATATACCTTCTGGTCCAAAATTGCAAAAATTCCGTCTGTAACAAAAACTTTTTTGATTACTTCTCTGGCTTTTATTATAATCAAATGCCGGATAAAAAAAAACTATAACCACCCCTTTGACATAATCAACAATTCACAATAGAGTAAAATAATTTCAAATGACGGTGTTCATTAATTAAATCGGGAAGTACTAAAAATTTGCTAAAACACTGAAAACGGCTAATTTGCGGAAAACAATTCAATTCGAAATTGTAGTAGTAAAAAATAATACAAAGAAACTTTTCAATTTTTCTTTATTTTTTCAATAGATCATAAAATAAAATGTTTATGAGTTTTATGATGAGATTATAGAAGGTAGTGACAGATGAATATACTACAAAAACAACAGGGAATTTGTTTCTGTTTTTTCTGCTCTTAAATGTCAAAATCATGTGTGGTGAATTAAAAACAGATGTCAGAAGTATGGTAAAATTACGTACAAGGTGGTGTTGCCAACCCATCTGTTTTTTTTTTTTTGTCATACTGATCCTGTCAAAAGTTTTGTTTATATTTATGTTTTGTTTATATTTTGCTTTGTGTGCATTCGTATTCTTGTTTTGGTGTAGAGACATATATGTTGTTAAAAATACACACACACACTTCTGACATGTGCTTTTTTAATTCACCATACCTGTTCTTGAGATTAAAGAGCTGAAAAAATAAAAACAAATTCCCTGTTGTTTTTGTACTATATTCACCTGCCACCACCTTGTAAGTAATTTCACCATGTGTCAGAAGTGTAGGTGTATTTTTAGCAACATATATGTCTCTACACCAAAACAGAACTCGAAAACACACAAAGCAAAATATAAACAAAACTTTTGACAAAAGTGGAATGGAATTTTAAAAAATATTGAAATTAAAGAAATTTTAGGAATGTTTTTCTCTAACCATAAAATTCAACTTTTAAAAGTACTCTTTAATTTTAAAACAGCATAGATTGGGACCCTAATATATTTACTATATGAAATAAGGCTTTTAGCAGAGTTAGTTATTAATTAATTTTGGGATGAAATTTAAGAAATTAAAGAGTTCTAAAACTCAAAATAAAACTATAAACCACGTACTCTGATTTTCTAACATACGTTGATTTTTATTAAATGAAAATTTGTATTTATATTTGTTATGTTCTACAGTGTAAATTTTTGTAGTTCTACAATGTAAAAGATTTTCATTGAAATTGGTATGTTGCAAGGGCTTTAGGTAGGTTCATTTAACAAAATTGGTAGGAAATATAAAGGAGTGTGGTAACACTGCTTGTGGTAAATGCGCCTTGGCAGTGCTGTCAGATTAGGGGATTTATCCCCAAAATGGGGATTTTTTTCTGAATTGGGGAAATTGAAAACTACCTGACAACCTTAATTGTTATTGTGAATTGTTAATATTTACCAAAACATTTGTCTGCGATGGCATATCATTCAATATTTACAAAAACTTAAATTGTTAGCATATTGTGTTGTTAGTAAATGTGAAAGCCTAATCCAAATTTTTATCAAATTCTAAAGCAAAATAAATACATTTTTAAAATTTTATCATAAATTGTTAATAAACAAGAAGAAGTTGTGTATAATATGCCTAATAATCAATTAAAAAAACGTAACAGTGACAAGGACTCCTTGGTTGTGGCGTTACAGTTCGAAGAAAGCAAAAATAGCTCTGTTGCAAGTGAAAATGGACAATTGAACAATAGTAATGGAAGTAATACATCTGGAAAAACTAGAAAAAGGTGAGGAACTATAAATTTTATACAATATAAAAAATTTAAATTGGTCCCGTGGTTCTGAGCAAATGCATGTGCAAAAATTAAAGCTATATTGCCGTTGACCCTTAAATGCTACCGTAAAAGTGAGGCCACAATATATTCGTTTATTTGTACTTTCTATATATTTTTTTCATTTTGGTTAACAAGAAGATAGTTTCATATATACCAAGGTTGGCAACCGAAACGAATTTCGGTATCGTTATCAGTACCGGTAAAAAATTATTTGTCATTTCGGTATATATACCGGTATACACATATACCGAAACTTAATAAAAAACTTTAAAAAGAAATATACATATACGAATGTTTTTAATGGTTTTTGCACAATTGACTATTTTAATAATTTTAGAAAACGTGAAATTGTTCGATTCAGTGACTTAGAATCAGAATTTGAAGATTGTGATCTAGAAGATGCAGCTGCCTTGGAAACAAAACTGCGTAAAGTGGCACGAAGAAATTCTCTAACACATGAAGAAATGATGAAATTACTGCATGTAAGTTGAATATCGTTTCTAAAAAAATAAATTTTTAAGAATTGTTTTCATTTCAACCTTTTCAGAAATTTGTTAAAAACGAGCATATTTTAGCTTTAGTTACTCTTAAAGCTGAAGATGAACTAGCTAAAGAAAAACGTAAAAAGGAAGAACACAGAGCTATTATTATAACAGAAACGCCATCTGTACCTAAATTAACACGAGCAAAAGCGCGTGAATTGAACAAAAACCCTGTTATACAATTACCAGCCCTTAAAGATCAACAACAACCCGAAATAACTGCTTTAATAAAAGAAGACTTACACTCCGATGAAGATGATGAGGAGTACGTATTTAAGGAAGAAGATTTTATGTCTGACGATGATCCCAGTACTATAACTTCTGATGTAGACTCTAATCCTCGCACACCTATGACACCAGCTAGTCAAATTGAAGATTCCCCGATAAAATTAAGTGAAGATGGTTGTTTTAAAATGCCGTTAAGCAAGAAAGCCGATGGGTTAACAGAAGAATTGCGTATAGCTACAAGAACTAGATCAAAATATTGTCTACAACAAACAACAATAGAAGATTTACAATCAGAATTTGTGCCTCCTGATTTGGAAGAGGCGTTAGAGGTTTCAGATTTACAACCTCTTGATGAAGATTGGATGCAATTTTTAACAGACTTCACAAAACCTTTAAGTAAGTTTCAATCGAGAACTGACAACGCATAATGTATTTCATTATTTGTTGGTTTTTAGATTCTAGTTTAGTGGGGGACGATGATGATCCAATTAATGATCCGGAATACGTAGCAGCTGAAAAAGAACCAGGTAAGTCCGAAAAAGTCATTTAAATTATTAAACAGAATACGACCAAAACTTCAGGCAAAAACGACTCTCAGAGAAAACATGCCCAAAATTAAAACGACGACCGCAACTTCACGAACTGTCATTTAATGTTTTTACATTTCTTGTATGTTAAACTATTAAAAATTAAGTTTATGACAGTTTTTGCGAAGAGGTGAATTTATATTCTACAATTTAATCATCTTTACGCATTTTTTCAATTATTTTTTTTATAATATCACACATTTTATTTAACAAATTCCAAAATTTATTAATATATTTAAACTTTCAAATGTTGTTTCGATTTTCTTTTGTTCTTATTTTTGTTTACTGTAACAACAAAAAACAAATGGGTTTGTTTACAAAATGTATGAAATTTAATAAAAGTGTGGTAACATTATTGAGAAAACTTGTTTCTAAAAATGAGAGCATAAGAAAAATCGCTGTCAAAATAAAATAGATTTTATTTCACGACTGCATTCACCAGCGTTTTTATATGTCAATTTGTATGGAAAAAACGTCATGCCTCAGTTCTGTATAATCATTTAGGGATAAGCATTATGTGTTATATATAAAGCAATTCACAATAGCCAATGAATGTGCAGTAGAGTTGATACTGTTTGTATTTTGTTAACCCATTAAGAGAAACCGTAGTATATAAAAAAAACAAATTGAAAATAATGTAATTGCTTATAACCATATATTCAGACGATCGTCATTGAAGCGTTTAAAAAAGGCAAGAATCTTTTTTTTTTGTGACATTTTTGTACTTCTCTTTTACTCTTAGTCCTTCTACCTCAGTTGTATTTGGTTAAAATGAAAGAGAAAATAAGAGATTCAAAAATAATAAAAGTTATGATACGTAGGTGTGAATTCTAAGAGATTTTGAAACGTTTTTTAAGGAAAATTAAAAAATCTAGGGTGCTTTGAGCCAGCGTGTGAGCTGATCACACAATGTGTACAATGATGAAAGTATTGACAGCTCAAAAGTTTAAAATCAGCTGTTACAATAACAAAAAAGAATATTTTGTATATATACATACATATATATTATGTATTATTATTTCGGAATATACCTGTAATCAAAGAAACGACATTAAAAGTTTATTAATACAGTGTTATAGATTCCTATTAAATTATTTTAATTCTTTATACAATTATTATATTAAATCTGATTTTCTAAAGTGGCATACTCATGATCCAACAACTTTAATTAAAACAGTTCATCTATTAAAGAGTTGGGTTTATTGCATTAGATTTAATTTTCCACTAAATTTAGTGGTAGTGGTAAAAATAGTGAATCATCGCCTCTTATATTTAGTGGTAGTGGAAATTTAATAGATCAGAGTTGGGTTTATTGCATTGAATTTATAATGCATTATCGCTTCCACACCACTAAACGACTTAGTATTAATGCAGCAATATTCCAGCCACCACTAAATGCAGATGGAAATAATTAACCACTAAATAAATATTTTAGTGGTAGTGGAAAATTAATGCATTAAATAAAACGAATTTAGTGGTAGTGGAAATTTAGTGCATTGAATAAAATAAATTTAGTGGTAGTGGAAATTTAGTGCATTAAATAAAACGATTTTAGTGGTAGTTGAAATTTATTGCATTAAATATAAAAATTTTAGTGGCAATGGAAATTTAATGCATTAAATATATCGATTTTAGTGGTAGTGGAAATTTAGTGCACTAATTTTTAATAATTAGTGGTAATGGAATATAACTCCATTGGCACTATAGTGGAATGGAAATTTAGTTCCACTACCTCAGTTCCACTATCGTTTTAATATACCATCATATATGGATAAAATATTAATATATGCATACATAGCTTAAGTCAAAGTAAAAATAAATTGTAGTGAATGTTATTTTCTCAATTTACTGAGTCCGCCTGTATAAAGTATATAATTGTTGTTATTGTTTTAATAAGAATTTTAGTACTTTCAAATGTAATACATTATTCAGTTCACCATAGGTAAGATTTTAATGGCGCGGACTGTTAATATTGCCAGCCGCTAATCATTCAGAAGTAGTGCACTAAATTTCCATTACCACTCAAATCGATTCATTTAGTGCACTAAATTTCCACTACCACTAAATTTGTTTTATTTAATGCATTTAAATTCCACTACCACTAAATTTATTTTATGTATTGCACTAAATTTCCACTACCACTAAATTTGTTTGTTTTAATGCAATAAATTTCCACTACCACTAAATTTGTTTTTTTAATGCACTAAATTTCCACTACCACTAAATTTGTTTTTTTAATGCAATAAATTTCCACTACCACTAAAATGGTTTTATTTAGTGGTTAATTATTTCCATCTGCATTTAGTGGTGGCTGGAATATTGCTGCATTAATACTAAGTCGTTTAGTGGTAGTGGAAGCGATAATGCATTATAAATTCAATGCAATAAACCCAACTCTGATCTATTACAATATATTCCAGATGCTTAAATATGTGTTTTCTTTCAACTACGTCAAAAGTTTAAATAAGGAAATACATTTTCCTTACATATATGTATATCCGTGGGAAGAATAAAGATGTATGCTAAATATTTTTTGTGGCTATCTTGTTATAAACTGTGAAGTTGTTTGTATGCTAAAAATTTTCTTGTGGGTATTGTGCTGTGTTGTTCTTGTTATAGTTGTTGGTGTTTCGTCACTAAATACACTGTGCCCATCAGTTCATATTTTGAAACTGTTTTATTTTTCTTATTAACATTTGCTAAGGGGCACACTATTGAAAACATTTTTCATTAATTAATTCATGTTAAAGTATCTTCCCTCTCAAAGAAAGGTGGATGGATATGCCGCATTTCGCACCCTTCTCGGTGTCAAACACAGTTTATACAGTGATGAATCAAATGACAGCTGCCACTAATTTTACTACTGATTTTTTTTTTTTTTTAGTGGAAAAGTTATCTTGGGTCTTCGCGGTGATGTTTACAAAAACAAAACATCTGTTTATATTATGGCTTATAAACCCACCTTTGTATTTACATGACCAAACATTCACAATAGCGTTATCGTAATGAAAAACAAAATACTAAATTTTCTATAATTACAAGAAATTCATCTATTAAATAATTAACTTTTTTTAAGTAAAATTCAAGTTTTCTTAAGAATTAAATAACTTGAATTAAAAAAATAAGTAGTTAAATAAGTTTTGCTATTAATAAATGGCAAAATGTGTTCAAAACAAGAGTTTCAAATGAAATATGAATATGAAGACAGTAATTTGTAAGTAATTAATTGCATGTAAATTATAGAACTACATTTTGAATACGAACTTTGTTTTATGTTTTTATTTAGTAGCTCTACATATTATACCGATTATAATGATGAGGAACAAAGTGATCAGAGTCAACTAAATGAATCTCAAGGGGAATTGGTTACAGTTAAAACCTTGGAGGGCAGTACCACAAGCGTTTATTTAAGGCTAGGTAATCGTATCCTATTCTGCTCCGGCAAATATTTCTATTTGGAATACACGGTAGACATACAAAATTTCTTAAGAGGTTTAAAAATAACTAATCAATGCTTATGTTACAGACTACCCAAACTGAGCATCAAAAGGAGTACACCGGAGTTGTATGTACCTGTCATACATGTGGTGTTAAAATCAAAGGCTCACTAAAGGTGAGCTCAAATTTTATATGCCACCTCAAAGCTCGACATCCAGAGGTCTATCAAGAATTCCTAAAGCAAAAGCAGGTATTAGCTGGTTGTAGTACTAGAGTAAAAAAATCAGATAGATCTTTTAGTTCTACACATCGCTCTAGTCCATATCCTGCTAATATACCTTTAACGATAAGCAGTGCTTCTGCTATTATAACACAACAAGAAAAGCAAGAAAAATTCCAGCGTAATATTTTACAATTTCTAATGGCCACTAATCAAAATCTTGAACTTGTGGACGATAAACATTTTCAAAGTCTTTTTGAATTCGTAGATTTCCCAGCGCAATTTAGAAATGCCGATTATTATGAGAAAATTATTATAGAGGATTGTAAATATAAGAAATTGGAATTGGCTAATATTTTTAGTCGCGGCCCAGTATTTAGTTGTCATACTTGTGATATATGGGATTATGGTGAATCTAAATATTTTGCTTTAGCCTGCTTTTGGATTGATGATAATTTTCAAAGACAAGCCGCTTTATTAGCTTGTAAGCGCCTAAATAGTTCTGAAAATGAATCATCTCTGGCTAGTGTACAAAATGATGTTTTTATGCAATACGGTCTCCAAAAGGAGTATATTGTTAATAATTTAACTGGCAACATACAAAACTATGAAAACGATTTCATAGACTTTGGCTTAACAACAGAAGTATTGCGCATGGACTCTTTCCATCCTTTAGAAGATTATACATTTTTTAGACAAATACAAAAAAATTTAAAATTGTCTGATATTGTTAATGAAACTAACTGGAGAATGCAACGATTGGACATACAAAAACTTAATAAAATATGGATCACAGAAATAATAAAACATATGGATGAAGATACAAAATTACTTCATCAAACGTGTATGAAAAAGTAAGTTAAAAAAAGAGCACATGGCAAAAAAAAAAAAAAATTCCTAGTGCAAGTTTTTTAAAATTACACATAATTACATCACTTTTAAAAACAGCGCACAAATTTGTCTCGAATAATGTTTGTTACTATTTTTTATTAATTTTAGATGCTGTTGTCTTTGGCTTGTATGTCATACAAAATCGTTTAAAGAAACTTTCAAAACCATATTGGATACACCTATTACCACTCCCAATATGTTTTCTTTAACTTCTTTATACCACTCTCTTAAACAGTTGCTTTATTACAAAAATAATTTGTCTTATATATATGATTCTATAAATAAAACGGGGTTTTCTGAAACGGAATTGGAGTATTTAGAAGAATTGGTGGATATTTTTGAGCCTTTAAATGCTGCATTTGAATTTTTAGATTTGCCACAAAATCATTTTTATGGTTGTTTCTTACCGACTTTAGTAACGCTCAAATGGAAATTGACTCGCTTGTTAAACAGTAAAAAACTAAAACATTTACAAGATGTTTTGGCAAAAGTTAAACTTGCTCTGTTACAAGAATTTAAAAATTATTATGAACTAAATGAAAGTCAATCCGAAGCCATTATTGCCGCCATTACTTATCCACCAGTTAAAACCAGATTTTTAATGGGTCTACAGGAAACCATCTCATGTTTTAATTTTCAAGCTAGAAATCTTATACTTAAATACGCTAAAGATTATCATCAAGCAAATAATGAAAATCAGCTGGAGGGTAATTTAACACAAAATGAGCAGCAGAATGTCAAGAAAGCTAAAACAGAGGCTTTTGATTTCTTTGATTTTGGTGATACTACAGAAATTGGTGAGTTGAATCGTTCATTTTTTTTAACAAACTAAATGTGGGCTTTATTTATATTATTTTTCTGTTTTAGTTAGTGAAGATTCTCAGGTGCCGAATTCCCTTAAACAAGAAACTGATGCTTATTTGGCAGATGGTGATAATACCTTAATATCTTTACAAAAATATCCCACAATTAAGCGCATGTTTTATAGGTATAACACCTGTATACCTTCACCGTCAAGTGTTTTACGACTGTTTCCTATACATAAAATATTAAAAAATAGTTTGACAACATCTACAACGAATGAACAATTCGAAAACAACTTATTTTATCAATACCATTTTCTTGATAACTAGTTTGTAATACGATGCTTTTATTTATAGTAAATTTTTCAAACATGTAATTTTAGGTCATATATATACGTAAAAATATAAATAATAATCTGAAAAACAAAAATGGTATTATAATTTAAAAAGTATTTTTTGAGAGCAGCTTTATAATTGTACATTTTAAGAAACTCATTTTATTTAATATTTGTACTATTTAATCCACAGTTGATGCTGAAGAGCTGCGAGATATTAATATTCCAAAAAAGGAATTATCGGAACTCGTAGCCGAGCTCTATGATGGGTTTATGGCAGAAGGCTTTGCTATGGATAGTATAGATTTAGAAACTCCACGTAAATTTTTATTAAATTATCAAGAAGACGGACTTAATACACCCAATGCATCACCCGAAAAATTAGAGAGTACTCTTAATGTTCCTCAGCAACTGGATTTTCAAAAAGAACCCTCAATTCATGTAGCAATAGCACAAGAAACTCAAGAAGACGGACTTAATACACCCAATGCATCACCCGAAAAATTAGATAATACTCTTAATGTTTCCCGGCAACTGGATTTTCAAAAAGAACCCTCAATTCATGTAGCAATAGCACAAGAAACTCAACCTCAATCTAATACAGTAACATCTACCAATATATTATATAATGATTATTCATATCATCCAAACGCTGTGTCCACACACCCTACCCATGATTTTAATAATAGAAATACCGAAGAAAATGTATCTTCAATACCAATAGCCCAATCACTTTCCTATAATGTGGAGAATTCTCAATGTGACACAATTTTAATAGACAATAGTGCCTTAAATACTCAACTTGACCTAATAGCTGTGCCCATACCCGGTCAACCAAACTGTTTTAAATTAGCTAAAGTTGTACAATCACCAGAAAAAACAAATGGTGCTAAAGACAACCACATTAATAAAGAGAATATACCATCGTCTTTACCGTTAGCAGAACGCTATAATGAACCCTATGACACAAATTATACTTGCAAATATGTTTCCGTACGTAGACATGTTATTAATGAATATATAAACAAATTTGAAAGCCTAAAAAATTCCCAAGATAATAACATATCAAGTACTACATTAGATGTTGCCGAACATGAAAGTACAATTGCCCAAACAGGTTTTTCAAAATATCAATATGATTTAATGCAACAGCAAATGAGGATACATGTACAACAGTTAACACAGACATATGTACAGACCTATTGTCATCCAGAATTTTGGAAATTGGCACCAAAAACAAAAGAAATGCTATTGGAACTACAACAGAAGTCAAAAGAAAACAATAATTTTAAAATTTGGAATTTAAATGGCGCAGTGGAACTAATAGAAAACTGGCAACAAGAATTGGATCAGGATACACCGGAAAATGCCGAATTAATGAGATTTTTACACCGAGAAATAGACTGCACGTGAGTTAAAAAAAAGAAACATTTTCCAATAGATATACATAATTATGTGATCATATTTTAATTGGCCTTTTTCAGCAATTCTAATGCACGTCAAATACCTCGCTTTCATCCACGCATATTAGAGTGTTATCTTAACTCGCCCGTATTTATGTATCCGCAATATTTACCCAGAATGCCATTTTCTCCCAAAGCTAGTATTCAAGTTTTCTCACCAGCTGAATCGTATTTAATAGCCATGGGTCTCGAAAAGCATTTAAAACTCATATATGAAAACAAAGAAAAAATACCCTCGAAGACTACTCCCTTAAGAACTGCCTGCAAACGTCTATGCAAAGATACGTTGCATGGCAAACGTTATAGACGTGTTTGGGATTATATTATGCATTTACAAAAAGTCGATTACTATAATCCTATCAAGGTAATGAATGGTTTTTATTAAATATTCGGCCTTATTCCAATTGGCGACGTCGTTACCGTCTGACGACATTTTTGTAGCAGAATAAAGAAAAAATGTTTCTCTTGCCTTAATATATTAAAAAATGTCGTTACACGACGACGACGACGACGCCAAATGGAATACGGCCTATTATTTATAACCATTTGAACAGTTTAATTAAACGCTTATTTTTTTAGTATTTTTTTGAGCATAATAAAGCTCCACCTGTTGACCATGAACCGATTATAGGTTTTACAAATAATACTGTATTACCCCCTAAGGATCGCTTACCAGAACTGCCTTTAGTGTACCAAACTTATTTAAAAAAGGTGAGTGTAGTCTTAATTAATTTTTCTTTATATGATAAAATAATTCAAATATATAAACGAAAATTTCCTATCGATATTTAACAACTTATAAAATATGACGAGAATAAAGGCATATAAACCAATTTTTGTAAACACTTTCTTTGCATTTCCATAAAAAATTTAAATTCGATGAATAAAATTATCTTTTGTCAGAATATCTACCTATCTACTTATACATAATATACTATGGATATTTATGTTCCGTTATATTTTAGCCACATTTTTGCGAGTTCCAAAACGTATTTGAACCTAAAATTTTGCGTATAAAATTAAATCTAACAACGTTTAGTAAAAGAGAAAATAAAATTATATGAATTGTTCATATGCCCTTATTCACATCCATGCATATGTTTATACCTTGAGAATTGAATTGTTAATTTTTAAAATTTAATGTATACTAAACGATTTGTAAATATTTCAAGATATTTTGATTTGAAAACTCTTTGTTCGAATACTATTTTCACTTAAAATGTCTTCTGTAAAGTATTTGAATTTTTTTTTAATTCAGTTTATATTTCCAATTATTGTCACATATCTTTGTCCTTTCCATTTCCGATCAATGTGGTTGGTTGTTATGGCATGGTTTTCGTATTGTTTTTTTAACGAAATTTAATTCAAATTTTGTTCTATAGTGGAGTTCAACCTTATTGCAAGTAGCTCTAATACCGAGGTATCTACATCATTGTCGACTTATTTTACAAAAACTTGCTTCACTTTGTATTATTCTTTTAACATTTCTTTCTTAGAGTTTATCCACCCTATGCCACCATAAATCGACCTACATACACACATATCGTCATATTAAATGCAAACGAATGTATCTATACTTTTTGTTTTTTTTTTTTACAGGAGAAGCAAAAAACCTTAAAATCAAAAATTTTGTAAATCCTGAAAATCATATAATTTTTAGGATCAAGATATAAGGATTGGCATCCCTATATACAACAAATGAGTTTCAATGTAAGGTTTTCATATAAGTATGTATGTATGTAGTTATGTGGAAATGCACACACTTGTAGTTACGTCCATTCGAATTTCGTTAATAAAATCGCCATTTTTGATCGTTGGAATCTAAAATTTTGCACGAACATATATTTTGATAAAAATAATCATAATTCATAAAAAACTAAATTTCGAAATTTTGTGTAATTACGTCTGTTTGCATTTAATATGACGATATGTATGTAGCTTGTAAATTCTTAGCAACAGAAATAATGCTGGCTTTATAGGCTAAAAGACATATCTTAAACTTTCACCCTCTTGATAAAATCCTTGAATGCGGAATAACTGCGGAATGTTTTAAAAAGAGTAAATACGCATGAGAATTAATGTTTATTCTACTTTCACAGTTGTGCTCACACATTTATTTTTTATTACAAATTTATAAGAAATTTTTAATACAAAACTAAGAAAAAATGCAATTTCTAAATAATTAAAGAGAAAACTTAGAAGTAATTTTTCCTTAGTGGCCCACACGATCTCTAGGTATCAAACGTAATTCAGAACCGTGTTTAAGGAAAACATTACCAGCAGTTTGTTGAGGGCTTATGCCAATACCATCATCGGTTATAATCGCACTCGTAGCTGCGGGCACCTTAAATTCCTCAGCGGCAAATTTAAGTACAGCAGTAAAGGGTGTAGCTTCAGGAACACTTAATACTTTAAAAGGTAGTTTAGGATCCGAAGTTAAAGTAATTTTAAATGTTACTTTTGACATGTTGTTCAATTAGCCTTAAAAAATTGAACATTTGTTTATGGAAATTAAAGAAAAAAGTTAGTGACGTGGTCAATTTATGATTAACAGTTTAAATAGTTATTGTACATAAATGTTGTATTGTTTGCACGTTCATGACACAATATAAATACCTTTATTCGTCTAAAAATATCTTGGTTAATTATAAATTAGAAATTTCTTATATTTTATACTTTTAGTTTTTATTCAATAAACTCTTTGTTTTAGTTTATTAAAGCAGGCTAAAGCCCTATTGTGAATGATTATCTTTTTTTGTTGTCTAAAAAAATTGACATTTTAGAATGAAGGCTCAAATACTGGGATGTTTTTTTTTTGTCTTTGACGTTAATTGTCCAAATATCTCGAGAAAAATAAACAATATGAATTTACTTTTATGGTGTGCAAATTAATTGTTTATAAAACATTTTTTTAAACAAAATTCTAGAAAAACGAGTCGCCAAAACGAAAGTCTAGTAAAATATCACGCAAACGCCCATCTGACTCAGAGAATATCAAAGTTTCAGAAGCTTTTAGAAATTCTTATATAGACTTTGTGCGAGACGCTCTGGGTCAAGATATACCGTTACCCCAGAATTTTGGTGAATCAACTGAAACTAGTGATACTCAGGTCTCTGACACTGACACTCTAGCCAATTATTCGAGGAAGCGTAAAAGACCATCATCAAAGAGAAAACTACCGCAATCACTTACTATTAATGTGAATTATGTTTTTGGCAATAGCTTAGATGTCTCAAATACTACGACTTCAAGTTTATCAGCATTAGCAGCACCTAATTGTAGCATAGATACAAATTTTACTCCTACTGAAACTCAAACTTTGAGTGAAACGCTAAATATTTCGCAGCCAACAAGTGAAAATACCTTAACAAACAACAACAACACCAGTCTGCCAGATTCTACTATAAAAAGTTCAGCTGAAAGTATACAAAATATTACAAATAAATCCGTCACAATACCAGATTGTCCAGTGATTAAATATAATTTTGATTTACAAACAAAAACTTTGCAACCAGTATTTGATTTGACACAAGATGAAACATCCTTTACAGATCAAGAGCATATTAATGATTCGAAAAACAACAATGACACCCAAAAGAAAGTAGTTTATTGCCATCAAAACAAGACGCACTCAAATAAGAAAACGAGAAAACATAAAAAGTTATGCTATGCCTTTAAACTACATAAAAATATTAAACAAAAAGCATCTGCTTATCGTGAGAAACGTTATTTGCAAAAGCGTTGTGAGGATCTAATTACTGAATATTCTTTGTATTTAGATGCCATACAACTAAAATACAAACATAATTCTTTAGTACAATATTATTATCAGCATTTTAAAGCTTTGGAGATTTATACAAATCTATTGACTGGTTTAAGATATATCTGCAATAAATATAGTAGAAATATGTCTTCTGCAACCAATAATAGTCCATCAAACCTGAAACGTTCTCGTCTTTCAAATACGCATAATGACGATGATAGCAGTCCCTCATCGGCCAGGCAAGTAAGGAAATTAAATAGACAAGAAGAGAATTTTAGGCACATGTTATTGCCTGATACACCCGAAGAAGCAAATCGTAAAGATGCCAGTGAGTGTAAAAATATAATACTAATATAAAATATTTCGAAAATTAAAATTTAAAACATTTTATTGCAGTTTATGCCTTTAATTTCTATGAAAAAGTTGAAGAAGCCTTTAAGGCATCAAACAGACCAGATGATTGCAAGGAATTCAACACTATTTTAAAATCATTTGACCCAAAAACGGATAAAGTTTCCGACTTGTATTATGTAAGTTCTTTTATTTTTATTACGTTACTGAAAATTGTCTTATTGTGACCTTATTTTAAAACAGAAACTAGAAAAGCTCTTTTTACCTGAACATCCTGAACTGGCTCAGGTTTTTCTTACTTTCCTTCTACCATCTGAAGCAGCTGAAATAGGCAAATTTTTTGAGCATTTTATGATTAATAATATGACCACATTTATTAATAAATTAAATATTTATTTTAACAAACAACCCGCCCAAATAAGAAAAATTTATAATTGTCTTAATGATTTAGCTGACGATCCTAATGTGACCATGAAAAAAATTGAATCAAAAATACTACCACTACTGAAAGGCAATCAGTTTTTAATAGACTGGTTCATGCAACAATTTCCTCAAAATACACCACCGGAAAGGTAAGAAAAGAATTGGAACACAAACAAATGACAAAGAATTAGTAAAATACAAATTTTTCTTTTAAAGGCTGTTTTCTACACCGGAACATATAATTAATCTTAAAGAACAACAATCTAGTCGTTCTGGTGAATATGTGGAAACTATAACAAATTTAATAGACACACCCACCAATAATAATCAACAAAAGCAAAGCTGCCAGTTAAGAGTAAGTTTTTTGTTTATTTTTCTATCTACTTAAAATAAGCAATCTTGTAATATTATCTTGCAGTACATCAATGGCCGAATTTTCTATGGTTCTAAAATGTTATTACCAGCTAAATTATCATTTATGGCCGCTTCTTATGCAGACAAGCACATAACGAAGGATAACTCTAAGCCCTCTTCTTCATATTCAGCCTGTGTCCATGGCATAAGAGAGCATGGCGAAAAACGTTTACAAGCTGCTGCAGACCTTACCGCCACACATGCAGTTACTGAACAAACGCTTTCTTGTGATGATCAAGCAAAATCTGAAGAGGAAGATACATTAAAAGCCTTAGTTATAGACACTACTGCCGATGAAGAGGAGAGCTGTTCATCTGTAGAGTTATGCGATGAGACAACCTTACATGCACATGCTTTAAGGCTAAATCCTTCCGTTTATAGTTCCACTTGTTATGCTGCAGCAAATGCAACGAGTACTCCTAATATCACTAATAATTTTCAAAGCCATCACTCCAATGCCAAAAAGACTTCATTAAACTTTAACGAAGAAACAAAATTATCACCGCGTAAAAATGTATCGGGTACAACAGCAGGCCAACACAACTTAAATTCCCCGCTAAATATAATACCTAATTCACCTATTAATGTGAAAGACAAGCGTAAATCGCCCACTAAAAAAATAAAATCCCCTCTAAATAATAATAAGACAACTAAAACCATAACTGCCTCAGTTCAACCTATGGTGGTTATACATGAAACTAATTCAGCTATTCAATGTGCCAAGCGTCTTAAGTCGTTAATAGATGAAGGAGAACAGCCAGCAGAATCTTTAGAAGAACCCATTGATAATAAAGATATTATACAAATTGTAGCCAGAACAAAAAGTTCTTTGAAGAATAACACAAATACCAACTATTCTTCAGCTCTAAACTGTCCTGAGGTTAAAGAAGAAAATATCGATGATTTAGAATTTTTAGCAGAAGATACTGCGCTTAGCCCAAGTCCTTTTCCCTGTCTGCGTATGGATACCGATTCTAATGAAGAAGATCTTGCTCATTCTACATCGCACACACCCCCACCTCAACCTATTTCATTAACAACAATTACAGAACAGCCAATGACTAGTGACGAAGATAGTAAGACCGATATTGTTACCAGTTTCAATAATACTACGTCTAGCACAAATGAAACGACAATCTCTGTCGTTCCACAAAAGGCCTGGACCAGAGAAGAGGATAAAGTTATCTTAATCGAAATGAAATTGGGTTCCAAAAATCATCAAGAACTTTATCAACGCATAGCTGAAAAATTACATAATAGGACAATGTTTGAAATATCAGTGAGACATCAATTTTTAGTGGATTTTCTATCAAAATTATAAGGAAAATAGACAACATTAAGATTTGTTATGTGTTATAGGTTAAGTTTTCTCTAAAAGTTTATATTTAAAAGTAACAAAATACATACATACATACATTGTTTAACTTAATTGTTTTGTCTTATTTTTATTTGTCAAGATATTTCAAACAAAAATTTGTTTTAATTTACATAGTGTGTCAGAAAAAAAAATATTTATAAAAATAGATCAATATGTCCAATATTGGCATTAATGGATTTGGACGTATTGGTCGTATATTTTTAAGGCGTTGTCTTGAAAAGAATGCTTGCGTACTGGCTATAAACGATCCCATGATCAAGTTAGATTATATGGCTTATTTGCTTATGCATGATTCAACACATGGGCGACTGAAGGCCACTGTTTGTGTCGATGATAAGAAAATTATTGTTGATGGAAATGCAATACATGTATTCAATGAAAAAGATCCAACCAAAATACCTTGGTCTGAAGCTAATGTAGAATATGTGGTAGAAGCCACTGGCAAATTTTTAACACTAGCTCAAGCTGGAAAACATTTAAAGGGCTCTGTCAAGAAAGTTATAATCTCGGCACCCTCTAAAGATGCACCAATGTTTGTGTATGGTGTTAACTTGGATAAATACAAATCCGAAATGAAAATTATTTCTAATGCCTCCTGCACCACTAACGCTTTGGCACCGTTAGCTAAGGTTTTACATGAAAAGTTTGGCATTATAGAAGGTTTAATGACTACCTGTCATGCTCTGACTGCGTCACAAAACACTGTAGACGGTGCAAAATCAAATTGGCGTAGTGGACGCGGAGCTTTGCAGAATATTATACCAACTTCTACAGGGGCAGCCAAAGCAGTGGGTAAAGTTATACCTGAATTAAATGGTAAATTAACTGGTATGGCTTTTCGTGTACCAATCCCAAATGTTTCAGTGGTGGATTTAACCGTGCGCCTTAAAGATCCAGCAAATGCAGACACTATCAGGCAAGAAATTAAAGCTGCTGCCCAGGGATGTTTAAAAGGCATATTAGGCTATACAGAGAATGAAGTTGTTTCAACTGATTTTAATACCTATTCTATGTCATCGGTTTACGATGCTAAAGCCAGTATTTCCTTAAATGATCATTTTCATAAGCTTATAACTTGGTATGATAATGAATATGGCTATTGCTGTCGTTTATTGGATTTAGTAGTTTATATACAAGGCGTAGGTGATAAACTATAATATAAATGCGATTTATTCACATTTTTAAATAAATATTTTGCAGTATAATAATTTTTCTTTTTATTTTTGTCCACAAAGTTTTATTAACGATAATATATTAATTTTTATCAAATATTTTAATTATTCATATTTTTTGTTTATTTATAATTGAATACCTATATATGTATGTATCGTTTACAATGGTTATTATCATACTACACTAGAATTATCGTTAAATTTAACTGATGAAATGCTCATAATTTCATCATCTCCACCCTCAAGATTTTCATCGTTATCTGGCTCATTTACGACATCGTCTAATGTTGGTGTTTTAATGCGATTTCTAATTATTATGTCACGATCTGCTGGTGTTTGTAAATGTAAGGGATTGGTAACGATTTCGCAACCTTCTATATCGCGACCATGTAAACCTAAAGTCAGATTAACTTTCGACTGATGACCAGCCGTCAAATCACTAGCAGTAGAAGACAATTGAGCACCAGTAGTTCTTACGCTACCTGCAGGAGGAGGTTTTAAACGTGATGGATCAAGCAAAGAAGGCATTTTAGTAGGTTTCACCATCGAGCGTGCAGGTGAACTTTTGCGTGAATTATTAAAGGGTTTTAATTGTTTGGATCTGAAGAGAAAAACATTTTGCTACATATACCGTAAAGCTCAAAAAGAACAACTTACGCTTCAATTAATTTCAGAAGTAAACGATGATATGCCTCATATTCTTCACAACCAAACTCATTGGGATCATGTCTAGCATGTTCATACATATCGCAGAATTGATGTATCATACGCTGGCCAGTACCATTAAGGCAAGATGACAGAGTGGTTAACAGAAATGCTCTTAAATTTTCGTAAGGATGGCGAGTAGAACCATCATATTTCGCAATTTCACGTTCTATAATAGGAATTCTTGGTAATGTCATGTTTTTTATCTATACAGTTTTATAAATACCTAAAGTTTTTACGTCGTCCACTGCCTGCATACGATAGTAATAAGGAGGCAAGGGTTTATCACTTTGTAATATGTATTTATCGTCGTCCCACAAGAGTTTTGGTTCTTGTGTAATTTTTTGTATGCAATCCAATCGGCGTTCTATTTCCTTTCTTAAAGTCTGGCAAAAAATTTAATTTCACTTTATGCTACTTGTAATAAATATATGATCCCCGCCCCTACCTTTTTTGCATCATTTCCCACTGGTACATGTGGCCCCCTGCGACTCCTTAAGGTAAATCTCATTATTTGCCTTTTAGCAAAAATGAACAGCATAACAAACGTCAGTACTCCACCACCGATAATAATGATTATCATAACACCCGATAATTGCTCCATTTTTATTGCGGTTTTGATTCCTTTTGCTACTACTGGCTCTTGCTTTTGTAAGGGTGGAAGCTTGAACAAAACACCCGTTGTTTTATCTGTATCCCTTAATTTTTTCCAATATAAACCATCCATAGACATTAATTTAAATGATAACTATAGGTGAAACACTCCTTTTTCAGTTTATATGTATATTTATTTATTAAATTTGATAATTGATTTTTACATTGTTTACGGATTTTCTATACTTTCTGTACCATTTACATATCATCTGTTTGTTTTAGTTTGTTGTTGTCGCTATTGTGAATAAATACTTCACAAAGATTCCAAAAACAAAATGCAGAAAGATAACGGTCACCGAATAGAGCTGCCTGGTGTTCTTAATAAGAATATAAAGTAGGTAGTAAAAATATACCTGTTGTTGTTGTAGGTGGCTTGTATTTAATATGGACGTATACAAATTGAACTGTTTATACGTTGTGCGATATACGTTTTTATTCAGATAAGGGCATGGCGCTCGTATTATAAGGTGCCTTTGGGATTATACCAACATAAGGCGCTTAACATCTTTACATCTATCTATCTGTTCAACATTTCGATACAATGCATTGTATTTAGTAGGTGTTTACCCCTGAGTATTGGTCTTAAATAAAAAAAAAAACAACTTGGTTTTTTGTGATTGGTTAGAGTAAAGAGCTATCAAAAACCAAAACAAAAAGTATGAAAACAACAATTTATATGAAACAAAGAAAAAATTGACAACTCTCTTCACAAATTGTTTAAAAAAAAGTAACTCAACTGTCAAATGCACCTTTAAATCATTTGCGCCGTGGCAAAGGGTTAGGGCCTAAAAGAGTTGGTTTATAATTGTTGTATTTATAAGGTTTAATTCATGCCACATGGAATGTGTTTGTATTTGATAACAGAGTAACTTTTTTTAAACGATTGGTAAATCAAATGTCAAATTTGTTATTTAATTTTACTCACTTTATTTTAAAAATATATGTAAATGCTACGAATTGTTTTTTTTTTTTTTTTTAATCTAAGCAACAACAGCAAACAGGACAATATTGGACTTGTAATCTAATCATATGGTATTCATGCACTTTGCATATTAACCCTCTTTCTGATATTCTTTGTTCATATTAATACTACTTTTTCAACACAACTGTGAGTTTTATTGCGTCACTATAAAATGTTTACATTCTTGTTTCCTTTAACCTGAACGACGTCATAGCAAAATTGTACAATTGGTGAAAACTCTTGAAGAAATGCATACATAGATTTTTGTTGTTGTTTTGTTAGTAAATAAATAAAGAAAAAGAGCTTTTGCGAAACATTAAATACAAATTATAAGCAACAAATATGGAAGAAGAATCAATATTAATATTCTCATCGCCTACAGCAGGCGAGCCATACATCAAATGTTTTTCAAACGACGTCGCTGCGACTGCTAGCGAGACTACAAATTGTATTGTTAGTTCCTCATCTAACTTTTCATCATTTAATCTACATATAACCGATTGCTCTTCACCCATTTATACAAAAAGTATAAACAATTGTAGCCAAAACGAGATTAACAAAAACATCCACCAAAAGCAAAACAATAGTCGCAACACTTTGACGGGCGAATTAAACGGAAGAAAACTGTTTTATACGGAACATTTTAAATCCAATAATAAATTAAGCAGTTTGGGCGTACTGTTGGATAAACGTTCAATTGCACTTTTGGCAGTATTCGTTAGTATAATAGTATTTTACAAAATGGTTATTGTCACAAGTAAGTTCCCATAGAGTAATAATTTAAATTGATACAAAACATAAAAAAACGAAAATCCCAAAATTAAACATCAGAAGAATTTCTAAAAAAAGAAATGCATGCATACATACATATATAAAATTATTTTAAATTATTCAGGGTCATATTCTGTTAAGTCGTTGCTGCTATGATTAAAAATTCCCTACACCTATACATTTGTATTAAAAATAGAAAAACGCATTTAAATTCATAGGTATGTACATAAGTATATAAAAAATTATATTGGCAACGAATGAAAAAAAAGCATTTATTGATGATCTCACTTCGTTGTGTATTTGTTCCAAACACGTCTACCTCCTTGCCTTTCATAGTACATATAGTGTTGTCATTAAACTTCAAACATTTTACAAAACGGTTTTTCTTTTGTTTTTTAAAAAAGCAATTATTCACCTGTGTTTTATTGGTGTTTATTTTTACCATTTTAAGACAATTCTTTACTGTTAAAGCAAATTTGTTGTTCATTTGAATATTTATGTATATATATGTATGTATGCATGTACATGCATACACGTACCGTATGTTAATATCATATTATTTTATATCAGTAGCGGTTAACGGTTTGACTCAATGCAATTTTTAACAATAATAATGATGATAATGATATGTAAATATCATTATAAATTTTGATCCAAAGTACCATTTTTTTAATAACAAGAAATACAGTACTGGAAAATTAAATGGTAACTTGATTAACATTTACTTCTCATTGTTAGAAGTCGAAAAACGAAGACAATTTCTGTGTAAACATATATTTAGATTCTAAATTTTAGAATGATTAATTTTGACATGCCTTTAAAATTAATAACAATTGCATATACAGTCTGTCAATAATGAGTTTGCACATTAAAAATAACCAGCATTTGTAATTTAACGGTACTCTTTTTACCAAAAAGAGTACGTACGTCTTTTATATGTGAAACAGCAACAAAAACACACAAATTTGTCAGTGTTTTTCATATAAAAAGACAAACGTCTTAAAGCATTCGTCTTCTCTGAACAGACTGTAAATTATTAGTATATTTGTGGTTGCTTTTATCAGTGTACTTATATATCATATAATGAAACTTTCTTTATTTCAGAAATTCAAACTCGTTTTTTTGACAATATCACCATAGTCACACAATAACAAAATTCCAGTTTTGTGTGTGATTGTTTTTATGTCAAATTGATTTGACCTTATAAATAGTTCAGGGCCCTTTAATATTTATTCCTGTTGTAATAACTCAGCTGTTGCTGGAAGTTCCTCTCTGGGGAAAATCTTCCTGCAAATATAGCTTTCAAACAATTGACAATCTTTGGCTGACCGGGAGTCGGAATGTTCTGGAGCCTAGATGCCCATTCTCTCTCTTGTAATTTCAATTCAAAAATATTTTTCGCTTTTGTAAAAAATTAAAACTGATTTGAATTCCATTCCCGAATAAAATTTAATTTATTAAATTCTGCTTTAAAGAAGTGAAAAATAATTTATAAATTTGTTATTAAAAATACAAACAAAAAAGAAAAAACCTTACTTTGTCTACCCAACAAAACTACTTACCTACATACATATATAACATGGAGTACGTTCGTAAATTCTGTAATTGTTCACTGCGGCAGTTATGCCAAGTTTTGTTACTTATGCGCTATTAGCTGCTGAAGATGCTTTGCAACTACGCAATTTTTGCGCATAGTACGTAATTGTGAACACTCTGCAAACGAATATACGCGTGTATAAATAAAATGATTTTCTAAATAATGCTCATAAATATTAATGAAAAACCTTAATATTTCTTAATTATAAAGAAACATACTAGAAGAAGAATTAAACGACGTCTTAAAAGAGGGCTGATTCCTAAAATAAAAAATACTTTGAAATAATAATACGGTTCCAATACAAATACGACACACTATTGCATCAATATGTGGCAGTAATGCACAACTACTGCTGCTTCATTTGTGGTTTATCTATCAAATAATTAAAGCTGAATCTAACATAGACAAAGAGATATTGCATTTATGCTATTTACTATATTTCATTATTTATCTCTTTTCATTCATGTTAAATAATTATTTAATTTCAGTGCCCTATGCCACTACAGAAAGTCTAATTGATTTAAAAACATTTGCAGAAAACAGTTATCAGGATTTCATTATTTGGACTAATAAGCACAATATTATCAGTATTATACAGCCTTTATTATGTGGCTTAGTTGTAGCCATATTTGGCTATACTTTAGTATATTTGGATAGCAATATACCTGGTGTAAATCCACCCTCACCATTTTCACCACGAAAAAAATTATAGTAAGTTGTAAATTGATTAATCAAAAATTGTAGTGATTATCATATTTTACTTTTTTTTATTAGCTATTATCAGCAAAGAAGCAGCATTCATTTGGGATATTTAACCGCTTTAGCCGTGGGTATTGTCATTGGTTTTCTTATGTATTTAGATATTTAAATAGGTATAACCAGACAACCTATCTATTAAAATTTAATATGATCTATGTATTGACTATATATGAAAAAACATATAACTTTTAAAAGGAGTAGTATACCTTCTAAGTTTCGCACAAATATACAGAGAAGAGTACTAATCAAAATTAATGTTTAATCCTTTCATTTTAACATGAGTACAAAGTATTATAGTTTCCTCTTTTTAGAAACTAAACTCTAGAATATTTAACAGAACTTAAAATTTATTTACAACTCGCTCTATATTAATGATTTAATATTAAATTAAAATATATGTATATATAAGTAGTTAGTAAGAAATATACTAATTTAGGTATTGCATAAACTAAAAATAAATATTCATAAAAAAATTAAATAAAATAATTTATTTAGCCATTTATGTTTTGATTTTGTTGTAAGACAAAATAATTAATATTTTGTATGCGCATTAAACTTGATTGCTGTATGGGTTTATTTAAGGCTTTTAATTTAAAGATTCGTAAACGATTAAAACCAGTTATTTGACCAACAACACGTATATTCGAGTCTAAAATGTTTAATGAAAGTTATTTTAGTGCTTTTGTATTAAGAATACACATATTACCATTTTTGTAGGCTTCCAAAGTATTGTCAAAATCATAATAGATACATTGTAAAACAGGTCCATTACCTTCACTATTACGTATTAATAATATATGTTCGTAACGATTTTTTCCATCAGAAACTTTCATTAATTTTCCTAAATAGTATAACATAAATAAATTTTGAATATCTTTAAATTTACAGGACTAGAAAGAAAAAATATTCGGAATAATTTTGTTTATATATAGCACTTCCAATTTCTTAGACGGATGCTGAAAATAATATTAATAATAGGCCTTATTCCAATTTGCGCCGTCGTCGTCGTCTAATGACATTTTTGTTATATATTAAAGGCAAGAGACTTATCTATATCAAAAATGTCGTTAGACGGCGCCAATTGAAATAAGGGCTATTATTTATAAAGAGGTCAATAAAATTATTCTATTATTAAAAATATATTTTATTTTTAACATACCATATATATCCCAAAGTGTGTTAATATTTGGATACATTTTTGAAATTTTCAAAACAAAATCAGCTTTGCCTATTAAAACCAACATATTTCTTCCAGGTTTATTCATTACATCCTGTCCTGTAGACTTTTGTTCTTTGACAGCTTTATTGTTAACATGATATTCATTTTTCACTGTGGAACTACTAGAAGGTCGTTCATAACATTCCGTACTGACGCCACATATTGTATTATTCAACTTAACCTTACTTTCGAGCGCTTTCATTTTTGGTGAAGGCATTATAAAAAGTTCAGTTTTTGTTTCGAATTGATCAGAACTACTACATGTATCATTTACTTTATTATTTGTACGTTTTAAAGACCGACGTATATAAAGTTTCGTTTGTTTAAAGCCTGGCTTTTTGTCCTTTAAAGACGATTGAACAGTATCCAAACTACGATTCATAAGTTGATTGTCATTGTTCGATAGTTCACTGATAAATCTATTTCTCGAGTTCTTATCACGTAAAACTTGAGCCAGTGGTTTATCATGTTTAACTGTTTTTTAAAGTAAAAACTAATAAAATAATTACATATAATAATTTAAAGTAAAATTATACCTGAACGGAACATTTTGGTAAGTGACATAAACAGCTACAACTACTAAAAAAATAACGGTATTTTTTGATTTACTTAAAAAATTGAATTAAACTTGGCAGCATTGTAACAGTGCACTATAATTTAAAGCTTTTTTCGTTTTTGGTATACTAAATTTTAATTTAAAAATTAAAAACACAATATTTTTGCAAGAGAATATTCAAATACAGTAGAATAATTAACGCATTACGTGCGTTTACACTACGTATATTACACTTCTTACAATATGAAAGCTCTGTGGTATAATGCAGAGTAGCTATTTTTATTCTCTTCAGGGATGGAAAAGTTAATACGATTTGAATTTTTACATGTATTCATTATTATTGAGACTCCAAAGCAATAATAAAAATTAGAAATTAGCAAAATAAATACAAATTAAACTTAAATCTATGTTTTGAAATAATAATTTGAATGTTAAACAGTAACAATCATATGAGTTTGTGTGAATGTATTTAGAAGAATTCGTAAAGATTAACGGCCGTATGTATAATGAAAAGTTAGCAACTCGTTAACATATGGGACAAAAACTGGCAAATTTACCACCCGCTATAGATATTATTAAAATTTTTAATACCTTCAATATGATAACCAGTCAGAGAATCCAAAAAATTAAAGAACTCGTACGTTTGGGTAGGAATGTCAGCGTATAGGAATGACAAACTTAGCCTCTGTGTACAACGACATGCTAAATTTGTATTATAAATAAGACTGTAAGTGCTTGCTCTCTGCACAATACTCTACACGTTCAAGAAGCTTGGAAATAATTATTTTTTCAAACGTCAAATCTTATTGCCAGCACCAAATGTTTACCTGTAGACCACAAAAACATTTATTTACAAACGTATGTTAACATAGTTGTTCACTCATTTTGTGAAAAAATAATGTTGAACATGAACTGTTAAATTATACTTTTAAACTCGTAAACGAATGCCAAAATGAAAATTTATGATATGTTTATAAGATAAACAAAAAAATTTACGGCCATTTACAATGTAGAAATTTAAAGCTACGGACAACGCTTTTGGTAAAGTGGTGAAAGAAGTGGAGGGTATGTTGTACCGGACATTTTTCGTATCTTTTTGCTACATTTCGTAATTTTTGTTTTTTGCTACATTTTCTTTTTAAATCTGCTGCGTATGAAAGAAAGAGAGATTAAAAACATTTCTGTCTGACTTCTAATTTACACATTTTAAAAGCTGTAGGCATGGCGCAATTATCATATCAATCAATCAATAATCAATACGCCATGGCTGTAGGCAAGCATAAGTTTGTCTTTCCATTTCAACATTGTAAATCTGAACTAATTTCTCTTTTGTTTTATTAAAGTATGGCAACTTTTTCACATTCCCTCATTACACTCTTTTTGACAGCTTTATTAATTTCTCTGGGCTTTGTGTGGTGGAAAGAATTTTTGTCCACGCGAGTTGATTTTTTTATGAAAACCCCAATTTTTCTGATTACTTGAGAAGAATTACTTCCAATTTAAATTTGATATATAAAAATAAACTAAAAACTTAAATATGAGTACGATTTTAGAAAAAATTGCCGCCATTGAAGGCGAGGTTTGTATACATTTCTAAGAGTAGCTGCCCAAAAATCTAACCTTTATTTCTTATATGTGTACGTTTGTAACTCTATTGGTTGGTTGTCCATAACAATGTAGATGGCTCGCACACAAAAGAATAAAGCCACTTCTGCTCATTTGGGTTTACTTAAGGCAAAATTGGCCAAGTTACGAAGAGAATTGATTTCACCCAAAGGAGGCGGCGGCGGTGCAGGTGAACAAGGTAAGTTGTGAATTTTAGAATTATGGCATTTGAATAAAAAATTAATTTCTGTTCTTAATTTTGTCACTACAGGTTTTGAAGTAGCCAAAACAGGTGATGCTCGCGTTGGTTTTGTAGGTTTTCCATCTGTGGGTAAATCTACACTGCTTTCCAATTTAGCCGGTGTTTATTCAGAAGTAGCGGCCTATGAGTTTACCACACTTACAACTGTGCCCGGTTGTATTAAATATAAGGGTGCAAAAATTCAATTATTAGATTTACCCGGTATTATAGAAGGTGCTAAAGATGGTAAAGGTCGTGGTCGTCAAGTTATTGCTGTTGCTCGTACCTGCAATTTAATATTCATGGTACTTGATTGTCTTAAACCTTTGGGGCATAAAAAACTGCTGGAGCATGAGTTGGAAGGTTTTGGCATACGGCTAAATAAGAAACCACCAAATATCTATTTCAAACGTAAGGACAAGGGTGGTGTCAATTTAAATAGTATGGTACCCCAATCGGAATTAGATGCAGATTTAGTTAAGACTATTTTATCTGAATATAAAATACATAACGCTGATATTACACTAAGATATGATGCTACCAGTGATGATTTAATTGATGTCATTGAAGGCAACCGTATTTATATTCCCTGCATCTATTTGTTGAATAAAATCGATCAGATTTCTATTGAGGAATTGGACGTCATTTATAAAATTCCTCATTGTGTGCCAATATCGGCACATCATCGTTGGAATTTTGATGACTTATTAGAAATGATGTGGGAATATTTGAGACTTGTTCGAATGTAAGTACAACATTTTAGAATATAGATCTTTTTATATAGACAAATTTATGATTACGTTTAAAGAAATTCGGGAAACTTGAAAATGTGTTGCTTATCCCCAAGCATGTATCTATGGCCATTTCGTCTCTGCTTAAGAGACTCGTCAGGAGACTTTCCCAAAGGTGTTAATCAAAACTACAAATACATACTTATATTCAAATAGTTATAAACTAATTGCGAATCATATCCCATTTAGTATATAAAAACCAAACAAAAGTATTTACAAAGCAATACATTTCTGTTTTTCAAATATTATATTTCCTGTTTCACCACAGTCAGCCAACAATTAGGTGGCACAAAAACCTGTAGCGACTGATTGGAAAAACTAAAATATTTTAGTTTAAAAAACAAAATATATATTTCTTATCCCCAAAGCAATACATTTCATATATGTATGTATTTATATTAAAGCTTACTTTAAATTATGATTTTATTTTTTGTTTTAGCTACACAAAACCCAAGGGCCAACTGCCAGACTACAGCTCACCCATTGTATTACACAATGAGCGCACAACAATTTCTGATTTCTGTAACAAATTGCATCGTTCTATAGCTAAAGAATTTAAATAGTAAGTTTTAGATAAATAATAACAAATACTACATGTTTAGTAACGTTTTTAATTTGTTTTGTTTTACAGCGCCTTAGTTTGGGGTTCATCAGTTAAGCATCAACCACAAAAGGTTGGTATTGATCATGTGCTTAATGATGAAGATGTTGTACAGATTGTTAAGAAGGTCTAAACAATTTTGTTAAAAAAAAATATGCTTTGGACGACTTATTGAAAATTATTATACCCCTCCCTCTATGAATGTAAATTAATTGAGTGCTAAATTAAAGTTTTATGTCATTAATTTTTTTTTATTGTCATATGCTATAAAGAAACAAAAGAAACGAAATAAAAAGTTATAATACAAAGTGGAATGGAAATTTTTATTATTTCTTAGTTGATATTCGACCTTCGACGTCGCCATTTGGAATACGGCTTATTATTAGGTTCCAAATAAAAATAGCAATATTTGCAACAGATTATTTTCAGTTAAAAGTAATTCTTTGAAAATAGTTTTTTTACAAAAATATCGTAGGTTTTGGTTGGACCAACCTGTATAATAAGTTGTACGTCCTCAAATTTTATTATTACCAAAGAGAAATATAGGTTTGAAAGACATTCGTCCAACGATGCATGAAAGGAAACTAAAGGGGTAACCAGAGCCGGTATGGTTGGTCACATTTTCAGATTGGATTGGCCAATAAGCAAATACCCCTCGTTTTTATAAATGGAAGGTTTCGGCGTATTCATTTCTGTTAATGAGTATCTGATAAGAAATTTGAGACGTATAAGTATTTACATATAAGATGTCGAATAGCCAAGCGACCCTGAAGACTTTCTTACTCTATAAGGTAAGCTCTGAGGTTGTTATTGAACGCACGACTCCTTTAAATGAGCTGGATGTTTGCAACAGGGTTACATTTTGTTGGGTTTCCGAACATGACCATTAAAAATCATCAGTCGAAAAATATGGAAAAATCGTGGGGTAGACTACCTGGCTCCAGCATGAGCAAGTTGTAAACCTCAGACATACATAATCCTATAACTTCTTTACACATCAGTGAATATTACAACCGTAGTCGCCGTGGTCTAGTGTGCTGGCTTACTAGACAAGAGATCCGGGTTCAAATTCCAACTTCTGACATCTTAAAAATTAAGAAATAAAACGGGGGGTAGTGGTATAGTGGTTAGAGCTCTCGCACAGAAATTCAAACGACAGAGGTTCAAATCCCAGCGAAGGAGAAAAATTAAAAATAAATTTGCATTTTTCCAAAAATTATAATTTAAAAATAAGAGGTTCCCCCTTCCCCTTCTTCGGGAAACCGCTCCCTGACATTTGCAATCTATTCCACCAAGAAATTAATGATCAGGAGTAAAGCGCCACCTTCTGGGAGGATAACGGGTAACCACTTAGTGAAGACGCTCACCACTCACATTCAGCATTCCCCGTCAAATGGGGCAATTGTTGTTGATCATTCAAGGGTGAAGGTATAACACTGGTCTTTGAGTGATCAAATTAACAGCAACTTGTCCCATTGATATAAGGCGGTCAACATCTATCTATCTGCCTGAGTATTGGGAGAAGCTAGGCCGTAACCCTGAAATAGAGTTGTAGTGGCAAATTATATATGTATGTATGTAGGTGTAGCGAAGCACTCCAGGGGGGGTTACTTTGTATTTCGATTCAAATCGAAAATGCTTTCGAAAGAAATTTCCCATTCGAAAAATCAATAATGAATACAAAAATTTTTCGAAAATTCGTAAATTTTTACGATTAGCTGACGTACTCATAAAGAGTATTGTAGATTTATTAAATTTCTATGTGATACTTGTCAAATAATACATACATAACTGGCCTACAGTAGTAATACAGTAGTAATTCTATAAAAATTTATTAATGAAAAATAAAAAAACTTTATACGGGTATGTGTTGAAAAACGATTTCGATCGAAATTGAAATCGTGTGTATTTTCAAAGTTATATAAAACTTATCTATGTTAATTATTTTAAAATTTTAATAATCAAGGATGTAGTGGAAATAGTCAGTAAGTTAATGAGTAGAGAAGAATTCCAAATATGCAAGAATTTGGAAGTTATAGGAACTTAAAATTTTATTCGATTTCAATTTCGTTTGAAATCGATTTCCATCACATACCAGATATTATAATTTAAATAATAAATTTTATTGAAAAAAAAAAAAAAAACAATATTTCTTTTTCTTTGTTGGTATTTAAATATATGCTTTTATATACATACAGTTTTTTGTGGTTATTTTGTTAATGAGGGTTCTTGTTTTATTTTTTTTATAACTATAAAACTAAATTATTTAATTTTACTTTTCCTTTACTTCTTATTTATTTTGAATGGGTGATTGGGTATGTAAATTATATTTTTTATTATTATTTATTTAAATTACTTAATTACTACTATAATTTTTTTTTTATTCACCCATATTAATAAGTCGAAAAAATTAACTTTAAAAACTTATCATTAAAAAAAGAAATATATATATAAATTGTACCAAAAATAAGTAGTTATTTTTATAAGTAATTTTAAATGAATACTTAAAAAACCACTTATAAAAAATATCTCTGGTATATGTTAACAGTTTTTTTATACGATATTAATTTTTATTATTATACAATAATAGGTATAATATAATTAAAAAAAGTTATTTAAAGGACAAAAACAACAATTTATTGAAACAAGTAGTGAAGTGATATATGAAAACAATTATTGAAAATTGAACATATACATAAATTTCAAAATTATACATGTGTATGTATATATACATATATGCAGAGTTTCATATTTTTAAAAAAGGAATTCTAAAATACGATTTTAATGTAAATGTAATTATATGTATATCAGACAACATAAACAAGTGGACAAAACTTAAGCCTAAAACTAAATGAATTTTTTTATTTTAGAAATTTAAAGATTTAAAAAAAGAAGTGTCTGATTATTTCTTTTCATTTCTAAGACAAAATAAACAGGGTACCTTGAATGCTTGAAATATATTTACGTAGAGCTCGCTTTACCCTAAAGAAATTGTTTCATATAAGTGAGAGGATAAATAATCGGGGGTATGTTCTTTAAAACAAATTCGTGTGCAATTTAAATCGAGTGTTTTTTCAAATACAAATTAAACTAAAACACACAATTTATTTTTTAGTTTGATATTCAAAGAAGTTATTTTAATGGTCTTTAAGTAAATAAATAAAAAATAAAAAAAGGAATCAAAACCGTTTCACATTTAAAATTATAAAACTTAAGTTAAAACATACCCGAATAATATTTATGCAGCCTTTTACATGAATTCTTGTTTTATTTTAACCCCGATGTTTACAACTTCTAAACATTTTATAAAATTTCGTACTAATTTTTTTATGAAGTCATTTTCTTTTTAACTGTCTTTTGAAGCAACTGCCAAGAAACCTTTACGGTTTTACGACGACTTTTAGTTGACATACCCTCTTTTTTCTCTACGCTCTCTTCACAGTCTAACAAAAAGAAATGTTGAAATAGCTACATAAGTCGCAAAAAAGACATGATATAAATTGCGTGTAAAACACCATATAAAATTAATTTCAAATTTATTTTTAATTCAAATTTTGTTTTCAAAACCTCTTAAACTGCATTCACATTTGTCAAATATTTGATTAAAATTAAAAACGTAACAATTATTTTATGGAAATATTTTATACAAAATTTTTGTTTTCTGTAAACATTTAAGGCCTCTTTACTCAAACGTAAACGTTACGGATACGTAAGCGTTGCGGCTGAGTTCAGCGAATGGTTTAGAATTGGTTTACAATTTTTAAACAGCTGATACGTAAAAACGAAGAAAAATTTTAAATTTATTGGATTCGCCCGCAACGCAACGTTACGTTTACGTATGAGTAATCATTTACACATACGCTTGATAAGTAAAACTGAACAGCTGTTCTGCAACGTTTACGTTTGAGTAACGAGGTCTTTATGCCCGTATTCATAAAAACTATTTAAGGTTTATTGAGGACTTATTTGACAAATTTCTATGCAATACTTGTCAAATAAACCATCAATAAACCTAAAATAGTTTTTATGAATACGGGCATTAAATAAAAACAGAGAGAAATGGAGAAATGCTATTGAAATGGGATTCTTTGATTAAATATGATTACTTTTATAAAACTACGTTTCTGAACAAGAAATACAAACAGAAATCATTGTAAATATATTAAAAAAATAGTGTTGCACTTATTGAGACTCATTTTTGAAAATCGTTGCACTTATAAAGACTGTAATTTGCCTGTTGCGCTAATCGGGGTGCTGCGTTAATCGGGGGTTGCGAAAATCGAGCTCGTACCGTAATTGTTTCAATAAAATAGTGGTTACGCTTTTTCCATCAAATATTTGACAAATGTGAACGTAGCTTAAGAGGTATTGAAATTTATTTTGAATGAATAAAGTCTTTAATTATTAAAATAATACTGCAGTCTTATGCTCGTATTCATAAAAACTATTTTAGGTTTATTTGACAAGTATTGCATAGAAATTTGTCAAGTTCTCAATAAACCTAAAATAGTTTTTATGAATACGGACATTAATGCATTATTTCTCCAAACTTGCGACATCATATTATAAAAGAAACTGCCATTAAATGTATCTCTCGTAAAAAAACACTTAATAAAATTAGTCAGTGAGTAAATTTAAGTTTCAAACACAGTATGCAATATTGTAAATTCTACTAAGCCTGGGGGGTTACTTTGTATTTCGATTCGTATAGAATTTACGAATTTTCCAAAAATTTTTCTATTAATTATTATTGATTTTTCGAATGTAAAATTGTTTTCGAAAGCATTTTCGATTCTAATCGAAATACATAGTAACCCCCTTGCTACTGTGCATGACGTATCCATCTGTGAAATAAATAACAATTATGAAAATTAAAAATAACAATCGTCCTAATTCAAGCTGTTGCAGTTGAATTTGTACATTTTTACGCCGCTTAAAAAGAAATACAACAGAGACTATATGACAATATTGCTACTACCCCTGATCCATTTGCAGCAAAATTGCATTAAACGCTTCAAAGTCTTTTTACTAATATGTAATTTGAAAATTCTGTGGTTGCTTGGGTATGCAATTAAATACAATTTTTTAGCTTTAGTTTTGGCCACCAATATACATATGCATACATATACGCATAAATAAGTATGTATGTATTTAATGAACAAGAATTATAAAACAATTCATAATAGGACAAAAAAAAGGGGTTATTAGACCCGCGTTTTTAATTCAAGCAATATGATTTGATTAAATTTAAATTAAACAAAATTAACAACGCTTGGTGTGCTTTTCTTTACCTTCTTTCGTTTGTTAAAATAAATAGGAATTAACTTAAAGAAAAATAGAAAATACTTAAAAACAATTACTACTAATAATTTATATTTTAGATCAGTTTTTTGTTTTGTTTTTTATATACTATGTAATTCCCTTCTAATATTTCCTGTGTAAATTTTGTTTCTTTTTAATGTTCAACTGAATCTATTTAGAATGTTATTTTTATAATATGTTTGTGTTTGATTATATATATATATATATATATATATATATATATATATATATATATATGTATAAGTAAAAACAAATTATTTATTAAAAAGAAAAAATAATAATAAAAAAAATAGAAAAAAAAATTTACGTTTTAGCCGCTCGAATAGCATTTGTTCGAGTTCTCTTAGGGTTGGGTTCGTTTGTATCGTCTTTAACACCATCAAATAAAGAGGCATGTTCCTATATTATACAACGTTAATATTAAATGTTAGAAAAAAAACGTCATAATAAAATTACATTCTATTTAAATCTTACCAATGAATTTTGATCTATTGAGGTTAAGTGTTCAGCGGCTGGTCGTTTTTCAGCTATTGCTTTTTTTATCGTTTGACTACCACTTGTTGTTGGTTTCAAGGCATTTGGTATTTTCTTAGCAGGACCAAGTATAGAATACGTATCGTAGGGTATATAAATTGTTGTATTCGGTTGAAAACCTACAATATCCGCGGGTGGTTCTTGGAAATACATGGGCGGTAACTTAATTGTTACATTAAAAGTTTTGTTTGGCGTTAAATCACATTGTCCCATTTTAGTACAAATAATATAGCTAGCGAGATCACAACAAGCCCACATTTTCTAAATATTTAAACAAAAAAATATTTTTGTTTCTTTCAATCGCGATATATAAAAAGGTTTAATTAAAACTTACCAAATTATAGGCATGATTATCTTCATGCGGTGTAACCACATAATTATCTTTCATCAAATCAATTAAATTCCTATAGAAACTATAAGAAAAGGCCTCTGGTTTTGCCATCAACGACTCCAATATAAAGCGTAGACATTTCTCTATTTGTTTTAATTGTGCACGATCCTCATGATTTGTAAATTTGGGATCATGCACTAGAATGGGTATAGCAAAAGCTAATAAAAAATCAGGTAGTAGGTGTAAACGTTGTTCGGCAGATATATCGGAATCTGTTTAAAAAAAAATTTATATAGTATACGTTATTAAACCAATGACAACTGTATAAAAAGATAACTGATTAAATTAAAAAACCTACTGGCTGTTTGTATAGTTCTAAGATATTCGCGTCTTCGATTGATATCAGCGTCTAAATATTGTCTCTTCAAGTCCAATAATCTGTATTAATGAAAAATTTAAATTTCAAATATTTTTTGTTTTTTGTTTGTTGTACTATAATAAAAATGAACTTAAACTTACTTTTTATCCGTTTCCCAACCAGCTAAGGCATAAAAACCCATAAAATCCAAAGGTAGGCAATTACTTAGTAAACCTTTGCTTAAACCCTTATGCAGTTTACGTGCAAACATTTCACGTACTTGCGGCACTGGATCACACTTTAAATATAATTTAATTTTATAGTTTTATTTAAATACATTAAAATAACATTTTTTACCATCAATTGTGATAAGCTATAGAACTGCTCGGCAGTGTATTGATCACCTACGCCTTTTTGTTCGCACACTTTTAACATCGCACAGGCAGCAGCTAATCTAAACCATGAGGTTTCTGCTGCAAACATTCGTTTATGATTTAATAGATCACCACCGTGATGTATAAAGGCTATAAGCATACGGAATGTTTTCTTAGCTGAAGCCTCATCGTCCTTAAGGCCTAATAGCCAACGTGCCATTGTTTTAAGACCTTCTATTTTACATAGAGTATCTGCAGGCAGGTCTTCTTGTTCACACCAATCACTATCGATTTTCGTACACACCCTATCTTCAGGTACAGGTTGTATCAATAATTCCTTAACAATGCGTCTAGCAATCATATTTTTGATTTTATCTGCAAATGCCTTTGGCATATTATAGGCGATATGACCCATAGTAACAACTTTTGTACGTTGTTTCGAGCAATTCGGTTTTAAAGTGACACGTAAGTTATCCATGATATCATTAAATACTGGATGTATCATTTTTGGTGTATCTACTGTTCCACAATCGGTGCCGCCATTTACCATTGTCTGTGTATTAACAAATATACAACGAACGGCATGTTTGGCTTGTTTGGGTGAACCCTCTAAGGCAAAATCTTTACAGACGGGCACTAATTCCTCCAGAATATTTGGATCAACAGATATAAGAGGCTTATAACGGCCCAAATGTGTTAAAGATTTCAGTAAGAGCGGTGCCGCATAATCTTCGTCGTAGCTTAACAAAGAAATCATGTGGCGTAGAATTTTGTCAGTAAAAAAGTGAGGTGAAAATAAATATGATAGAGCCTATAGGAAATAATGAAACATTGAAGGGTAAAGTAAATATTAAAATTCCTTACAAACTTACTGTTAATAATTTTAAACCTTGTTCACCGGCTTCATTAGGCGGTAAACCTATTTCACGTGCTGTTTCACCACCGCGCATACAGTCCTCAATTAGGCTTTAAAAGAAGATATTAAATTATAATCAAAATGTACATAAAATTAGTCTTGATTTAGAGAAAAATAAATTAAAACAAAAGAGAACTCACCCAATCAATATACCGACAGCTTCCTTATCAACCATTACCGAAGCTATGCGCTCTATTAACATTTTTACTGTTTGGTAATATAAATTCGTCATTATAGGAGTACCCAGTTTCTTTAACAGCAGCGACATTGTATCGGCACATTCTTTACAAGAAACATCACGTTTCAAAATGATTTCCATATAACGAAATAAAGTAGGATCTTTTCGCAAATTTGTACTAAATTTGCTCAAATATTCTGAAGCTTTATGAGGATCTGCTAAAAGTTTACATATGATAGCTTGTTTAGCATTAAGTTGTGTTTGTAAAGATGGTGTCATATCTTTAGTCTTATGTAGTTTTACCCATTCAAGGACGGTTTTACGTGTTATCATTTGATTTTTTTGTAATTCTATAAATGCCTTGGTGGCGTTATCATCAAAGGTACCCATAAGATGATAAAGTTGTTTCATACGTTCAACTGGTGGCAGTTTATAGGGCACTAATGAGGTGATTAATAAACGTTCAACTTGTAGACGATCTTCAAGTGTAGGCATATAATAGCCATGCATGATTTTGTTTTTAATCCATTCAATGGATTTCTTGACATCTTCTGAGAGATCATTGGGTTCACAAATGGCCTTTTTATAGATAAAAGCCAAACCCCACATGGCCTCTTTACGTATTTTGAATTTTTTATCTAAAGTGCGCTCACGCACAAAGTCTAGTAAATCTTCAGATTCACAAACAATCGTAAACTCACGTTTGGCTGTTTCTACAATGGCCATAACCACTTCATAGCGTACATTTTCATCAGAATCATGTTGGCGGGCACGTAAACGACTAATAATGTCTTCGCGTAGGTGGGGCTGATTAAGTAAAAAGTGCATAGAGGATTGTACACACTTGACGCGAATACTAACGGATATGTCACAAAAACGACCCAAAAATATACGTAATAAGGGAGCATGTTTAATAGATAATTTAGAATCCTTTTCGGAAAACATGCGGGCCAACAATGAGACTGCTTCTGCATTGTACATTAAAAACAAACATGTGTATAAAACAAAATAGAAATTAAAAATTCCACTTTACTTACTTAAACGTTCCTGTTCATTAGTGGATTTTAATTTACATTCCAATTGGGGTAAAATGGAACACAAAATGTTTGGGCAAATAATGTGTAATTCATAAATCAAATCATAGATTTTTTGGCATATCTCATAATTACGTTCAACCTTATCCAACACCAATGCTTGGTTAAAGAACTTGTTTTAAAAGAAACCATAAATTAATTAACTTTTTAGCCAAGTTAAATGGCATTAACTACTTACAATCTTTAAGATACTTTCTAAAGAATCTGCTGTCTTAACTACTAACTTTTCAGCTAATTCATAAGCAAACTTATTTTGTGATTTTCTGGGTTCAACAATGTTTATTAGTATTATATCCAAAATTTCATTAGAAAAATTATCCGCTTCATTTATTAAAGGTGACATAATATCAATCATAAAATTCTTTACCTTAATACTGTGCTCCTCACTATAAAGGAAATATAGAAAATATTAAAAATAATTTATTAAAAGTAAAATAAATAGAAAAGCTCACTTGACAATTTTAAACAGCATGCTAAATAGTTCACGAAATATTTCTTGACTATCTTCCAGTTCGAAACACATGTTAAATGACTTAACATAGGCTAAATTTTCCAACAAATAAAAATAACGTTTAAATGAGGGATCTTTCGGATCTTTAAGACCAAATAATTGTCTAATGAAAAACAGAAATATTGATTTAATTTGCTCTTGATCTTTATAGGGTGCCTCCGGAGCATAGACTCGCAAAATATCTGCTATACAACAGGCTACCAATAGTTGTACATCGCGTGATTGATGATGTAAAAAATTATAATCGGCTAAATGTAACGATAATGGTACATACTCTTGGCATATGGAATCATCCTGACCCATAGCTTGTAGGGCATTGGATAAGGTCTGTAGGAATAAAATGAAAAATACATAAACCACGATTCTAATATAACAAAACAAACAATTCACCTTAAGACGCCGTATAAGCTCATCCGTCCCTAAATCTTCTGTTAGGGGTTTACATCCCGCTGGATATGCAATATCCGCCATATTGTTTTACAAATAAATATCGGCAGATTTATTTATTTTCTTTAATAACGTATCACGTTAAAATCTGAAAAATTTAAAAATGTAAAAGTTTTTTTTTCTATATCGAAAACAAATTTGTTTTCAACAAGGCGAATTGATTATAAGGTGCAGTTAGTCCATCAGCTATATCTATTCGTTGAGGTTGATTAAATTGTCGAAATGTATTGCAGCACTACCGTGTTTGCTGGAAACTTGTCCACATCTTATAATAAATTCTCCTTGTTATTGACCATGGTGATATACATATGTAAGTACAATTTCAATAGAATATATGCTTTCCATTTGACAATAAAACTTTTTAACAAAAATTGATTAAAAAATATCGAAAACTAAGGGCAAAGCTGTAGTCAACGTAGTCTAGTATACTGGGTTCAAACCCCCGCTCGGACATTTTGAAAGAAAGAATAATGAAAATATTTGTTTCGGCGAGCACCTCTTAGCAGCACTGAGAGTAACTGATTGACATGAAAAAGCTTCTCAAGTCTGTCATTCGGATTCAACGTTAAACTATAGGTCCCGGTATTCATGGATAAAAATTGACACACACAAAATGGGTGCTGTGAGAAGCTAGGCCGTAAGTCTGAAAGAGGGGTATAATGGCCAATTATGTATGTATGTAAGGGCGATGCTAAGGTCACTGTTAAACGTTCAATATATATTGTGATATTTGGATCCCAATCCATATTTTGGAATATTAGGCTGTTCTGTAATATGGATCGTTAGCCTTTAAACAGTATACTACACTTTCAATAATATCGCGATATAAGAAAGTTTTCTATATATGTATATAAATTAAGCGTGTAACAGTGACCCAACACTGCCCTTATTAGGGTTATTTATTATTAGTGTATTATGCAATATTGATGGTTAGCGATCTATGTATATATCTTTTAGTGCATTGTTGTACGTTCAATATACATACATATATTGAGATATTTGTTTCGGATTTCAGAATATTGGATTACATGATGCTTTATCATATTCTCCAAATTTTGAAGTGATGAATATACTTTTATTGAGCTGTCATTTTCAGGATTTGTAACCTCACCTTTTTTAGGTATTGGAGTTACATTAGCAACGTTCCATTTAGATGGAAACACACCGGCAAGTGCTGGCACAAAAGACTTGTATACATATGATAAGGTCTGCAAGAATTATTTTGACTGCACGGGTTCGAAAAAATATTTAGGCGGCGGAAATAAATCGTCTTGCAAAAGTTTGCACTAAGAGGTTAGCTTTTTAACCGGGTTCGTGAATTATTGGTCATTTTGTATAAGAGTTGAAATTGAAATAGTTATTCCGTATTTTCTTAACGAAAGAGCAAAAGTTCTTACTTCCCCGAGGAAAGAAGCCGAACTTGTCAACAAAATTTAAAATTATTTAAATGATATATCGTCGATGGAATTAAAGAACGCTGTAACTGACAAAACCATATATGTTCACCAGAGCTAAACAACTTTCATAAATGTAGAACAAATACACTGGTATTTTTCATATCGCAGACGGCGTAAGTGAATTTATTTTCCTGGTAGAAATCTGGGACCTGGACCAATCGACGCGTATGTTTTTGCTGATAAAAATGATGCAAAAAACGTATTTTCGATTTTTTGTCAGTTACAGCGTTCATTAATTCCATCGACGATATACAGGCGACATAAATCGAGAACTAAAAAAAGGAACTATTAGCACTTTCAAAATATAAATCACAATTCTTCAGTGTTTTTCATCACTGACGAACTTTAAGCATGATTTGAATTTAGGGCTACAGTCTGGGAATAGTACCCTCTTTGATTAGTAGTATTGCGCCTCAAAATATTTGCAGATTTCGAGTATTTTTTAAGGAATCTTACGGAGAAAGGCAACTCCAGTCTTCTCCCTTAGACCAAAATATATTTGGTCACCAAGTCAAATTAAATCCACCAAAAAGCAATACATATTTACAGAGGTATATATTAGTAAATTATCTTTTAATGTGCAGGATATTGTGCATTTCATTGGTATATGTAGATAAATATACATAACAAAAGAATGAATTCTTTCCATGCTCTGTTAAGCATTTATTGCAGTAAAAAAATGAACACAAATTTAATGTCAGCGTGCCTGTTTTTTCATTTTTGTTTTTCGTTTGTATTTGCTGCCACTAGCTGAACGTTTGTTTAGTAAAACGATACCGCTCAATCTAATTAAGCAATGAAAAAAGGCAAAATATTGGCAATCAGCAACACACTAAAGGAATTCTATTGAATCCTTGACTCTATTCTGCTGCATTCCTTTCACTGTAGGATAATAACAATGGCACATACACTGGAGTCTCAGTATTTACTGTTACATTTTTTTTCCATTCTACCTTTTGTTAAAAATAATTTTCTTTTTAAAAGAAATTTATTTTCACTTCGTGGCTGCAACTCTTTTTTTTTTTGCTTTTGCGTTTTATTTTCTTTTCTATTTTGTTGCTTTTGCTATTATTTCACGTTCACTATAGTTCTCTGCTCTTCTTTTTTTCTTTTTAATTTTGATTAAAAAAAAACAGTTTTTCCTTTCCGATTTTTCTCTTCTTGTAAATTGTTTAAACAAATGAATTTTTATTTGTTTTAATTATTTACATGTTTAACTTTTGTTTAATAAAAGTAATTTATTTAATTATAAGGTTTATTGCGCTGATTTTTTCTATTTATTTTCCCCGAGATATTCTTTTACGATTTGTTTAGGACTTTATCACACAATTCTACGCCATCTTTTGAGGCGTCACAAGGTTTTTTATTCAATTGACAGATGGCACTAGCAGTAATGGCCACCTCAGTTTATCACTTTCAACGTCAGATGGCAGTGCATTAACTAAATACACAGAGAAAAATAGAAATATTGAATAATAAAAACAAAAGGCACATAAAAAATAATTTTATTAATTTTAATTATTTATGACAAGTTTTTTCAATATATGATTAAGACCATATGTTCGGTGTAGTATCATAGACCAGTCTCTACTAGGGAATAAAATCCGCAATCTGTCTCTAGACTATCGGGGCATCTTATAAACAATTTTTTTTATACATTTTACTAAAAATTGGCTGGATATACAGAAAATTAAATCCGATATGGGATAAGATTCGCGATTATGTATGACTGTGTGAACTATTTCAAATTATTTTCTTGTGGTTTTGCTTGAGTTCATAATAGTTCCGCAGGATCATTTGCGCTAAAAATGTTTGAACATTAAATTGAAAACGTTACTGACATTGAGTAAAGCGCCTAACGGATTACCATCAAAAGTTTTAAACTAGCAAAGGCAAACGACTCTGATATATTAATTATATTGTTGCTCTAGCTCTGCTATTGAAAAATTTGATTGAAGAATTATGTTTTTTAGGGAATTTTTAAAAATTTATTTCTTTTGCATGATTTTTAATAAAGATATATTTTCTTAAATACATTATGTTTTAAATACATAATTTATTAATATACTAAATACAATATTATTGTTAATTTCAATGTGTTTAACTTATTCAAAACTATAACTATGATTGTTTAACGACAAACGATTGTTGAAATTGTCTAAAACAAAATGTATTAATAAATTCGTTACATATGTATATAAAATACTCGCTTGTATAAGTTTATAGATAAAATACTTAAAAATTACCGGAATTATTATACTACATAAAAATTTAAATTAGTAAATATACTTAATAAATTTGATATACGAGGAGACATCTTTCCTCTTTTTCTATAATACTAATAATCAGGTGTATTATTGTTAACAATTTGATATTGAGATTGATGAGAACGTTTAGAGATTTTACGAAACGGACAACGTGTCATCATTCGAAACGTAATTAAAATGCAAAATGCAAAAAGAAACCAAAAAACGTAGACTAGCAATGATATAAAACGGTTGGGAAACCATAAAACTGTATAACTGAGATCAAAATTTTCTGTATAATAAAAGTAAAAACAAAATTATGTTTAAATAACTTGAAAGTTTTTTAAAGCTCACCTAATACAGCATAACCCATGCCAATATTTGGTTTACCCATACGATATGATGAAGTGGGTACCATTATTTCCAAATAACTATGCTGTTGTTCTCTTAAGGCCTTTAAATTGAAATGCTTAACGGTGTGCTCATAAAAATTAATCACTTTCGTGGAGGGATGTAAAAATATACGCGATTCATGCCAATGTCCCGAAAATATTATATGTGGATCAAGTTCAGTCAAAATGGCTCTTAATAGAGGACCTCCACCAATTAAAATGGGTGCATGCGATAAGCCAATGCGCAACTTTTGTTTATTATTTTTTCTATCCGGGTTTGTAAAATCCAACATCATGCGATTGATCTTAAAGAAACGCAATTGTTGATAGTCAAATATATCACGTTTCGTAAAGGCGTCTTCAAAACGATGTATATTAAGATTTGAGATATATTCACCATTCTCACCGCCTATATCGTTGTCACCGGGTATATGTATGACCTGGTTAAAAGGAGAAATCATTTGAAACTTAAAACGAATTTAAATGAATTTCTTCTTAAAGAGATTAAATCAAACAGTTTAAGAATTACTTACTCTTGTATCCTTTTCGGTTTTATAAATATCTCGAAAACGTTCTACATAACCGTTAAATTCTTCAGGAGACGCTACGTTACCTTCATCGAGTAGATCTCCCAAAAAACAAATTATATGTGGTTTGGTAAATATTAAAGCTTGTTCGAACGTTTTACGTAAATACCTGTAAAGTAAAAGCAAACATGTTTTAAAATAAACATAAATTTTGGACTACTGTGTATTGTGCTACACTGTTAGAGCAAGGCTTTAGTCTGTTTTACAGCACATAGTTTAATGGTCTTTGACACGCTGTTCAAAATTAGTTGAAATTTATTTTAACATTAGATTGTAATATGATAATAAATAGATAATGACATTTATAAATTTCTCTTTCGTCATTAAACGTCTTAATTAGACCAGCACTAAATTATATGAATTTTTTTTTATCTAATTAAGGCGTTTAATGACGAAACATATATTAATTAATAAAAATGATGAAACAAGTTTGTCCTAAATCGAACTTTTTAAATAATATACATATACATATACATGTATATATGTATATTTACATGATTATTGAAGAAACTTTAGGTATACAGTTTGTCACATTGCACGAGTTCAAATATATAGTAAATGCCGAAACATAGTCTAACTGTTTTTCTGCTAGATAAACTTTTGCCATTCACAAAGTTTGTTTGGGATAAAGTGTAAATTAGAACAATATGTTGTGATTTAATTATTATTTTCTAAATTAATAATAAATGGGATTTCTAACAAATAGATTTTAAGAATAGTCTTACCTGTCAGAATCGTATCTGGCTACACCACTGTAAAATGACTTGTCATATGTTAAACCCAAAAGCTGAGGATCTGCTATTAAGAGCATACGAGTGCAATTATCTAAAAGTCAATAATATGAACGCGTGGTTAGCTTTGTCCTGAATTAAGAAACACTTTCGAAAGTATTATTTTATTCACTGACTCACCCAATTTACAATTTATTTCTTGCCAAGAAGTGCGATTAAAATAATAAATTAAAATTTCATTGTAAAGGCCCAAAAGTACAGTCAAAAGTAAAAATGCCCTTGTGATTAATCTGTAAAAAATATGTTCATTAATCGATAATAATCAATCAACAAATTACACCATTCATTCACTCACCTATTTGCAAAACGCATAGAAGGCATTGTTTTGTTTATTGGCTTTAGCGTTAATTTTGGTTGCAAGAAGCAAAATTTAAAATAAAGTAAAAAAAAAAAAAATATTTTGCTAAAACTGCATTACTGTGCTTTTTCTGTACGCATCTATTTTTAGGCCATTTATTTGCTTGTTACCCTTTAACCAATGATAGTGATGCCACAACTGCTGCTCTTAATACGTTGCAGTGATTGATTGTTTTGTTGCATATTCTTTTACCACTGACCGTCTACACCAAACCTGTCATAACGTATAAAAAGCAGACTGTTGGCAAGAAAAATCGTTGGTCTGGGTAGTAGTTATGTCAGCATTAATTTAATTAGTGGGACTTCAGACAGACACTTCAAAATCTATTTACTTTTTATTAAATGATTCACTGATATGGCTTAAGTACTTGATTTCACTTATAAATAACACCTATTTATGTTAAATTTATAGATTTTGCGTCAATTTCAATGTTAGCATATATTTAAAAGTTAATAATACTCAAATAATAAAAATAACAAAATAATTCTTGTTGTCTTTTGTTTACAAACACACAGCATCTGTTTTGTTGTTGTTTATTCATCAAGCAGCTGTAAGCAAAGAGTGGCCGGATATTGTAAACTAGTAAAACAATTGTGCTGGAAAAGTAAAGGTTAAGAAAGTATGGTTATTTTGTTAGGCATTTGGAATCATAAAAAAAAAAAATTGTGAAACATAAAAAGTATTTTTGGCGGGAAAGTATTTTTCGTCACAATGAAGGCTTTTTTAGTGTCAAACGTTTTGTGTGAATATGTACCAGAAGCAATTATGGATCTACAAAATTTATAAATTATAGTTATTGCCAGGTAAGTTAAAATAAGGTTTCGATTAAGTTACCAATAAATGCCTCTTTGTATTTTGAACAATAGTTTCAAAAGTGTGTTGGAATTTCCTTATGCCCAATATGCCAGTACTGTGCTTATTTAGCAGATAATAATGTAAGGGCATGTAGAAATTTGTAATGGAGACAAATTAATTGAAAAGCTTGGCGGGTTTGGTGTGTTGGAAAAAATACAAGCATACAGAGTAACTTTAGGGTAGATAATAAAAGATGTAAGGGAAAATTGAAACGCTTTGAGAAGATAGTCGTGTTTTTTATCAGTGGCTGTATATAAATTTAATTTTTTCTAAAAATTTTAATAAAATACGTAAAGAAGATAAAATATGTACATATATTGTAACGAATCATTCTTTATAATTCGTTTAATATTTACGGGTTCTTTATTTCCAAACCAAAACACAGTTTTTTCCGATTTTAAATTTTATCTACACTCTAAAACGTTTTATAAACAATTCAATCAAAATAATACTGTGAAGTACCTACAGTTTTTCTAGTAATTTCTATGTACCAGGTTTTCACATAATTTTACAACAACAATTTCCTTTACAATTTTTTTTTAATTTTATATAATAACTAGCTGACCCGGCAAACGTTCTTTCGCCCTGAAATATTTTGATTTTGTCTCCAATTATTTCTTTTTTTATAAATTAATCTTAAGTACGATAAGTAGCAGTGCAACATAATCAAGATGTTATATGTTATTATCTAAGAAAATTTTTAATATATTGACAATTTTTTTTTTGAATGCCCATATAAGAAAAGGATACTTATTTTTGTTTAATAAATATATTTTGTGAATTTGAGCCAAATCGTACCATAAGTAAAAAAAATTGAAATATTTCGACAATAGCGCCACCTATCGTTGTTAAACTTAAGAGAAACCTGGCTCCTGACTAAACTTATACATATATTGTCCAAGTTTGGTGCCAATCGGTCCAGCGGTTCTTGAGTTTTTGTTAAACGTACCCGGCACGAACGTTTTTATATATTAAGATATTCTAATAATTTATTTATGTATATAACTTAAATGCTGGAAATAATAACAAAAGCCAAAATAAATAAATGTAATGATGATTTTGCTCTATAAAATTATTTCTTCATAACAATGTCTTCGTCAATTCAGTCACCTGTTTATACAGTATTCCCTGGATAATTGCCCCACGCTTATTTACCCCAATTCCAAATCCCCATATTTTTTTTCTTACCATTTTCTAATAAAATTCCACTGTTAATTAACTTTCGCTTAATTGCGGTATTCGCTTAATTACCTCAAATGTATTTTCCCAAGGGATGGATGGGATACTTCGGACAAGGCAAAGTCTCTGATTGGGGTCAACCTGGCGGCCTCCAGAACGATCCTTGTTCCCGTTGTATTCAAGTCGACATACAGCCTCCACGTGGCCCTCCTGGATAACATTCTAGCACCCGCTAGCTTGTTAGCTGATGTATGCGGCGATTGTCCAATCCCCTGGACTTTAAATTTGGGTTGTGCGTAGGGCTTGAAACCCACCACGTAAAAATAATATTCAATGAAAACTTCAGCAAAAGCCTCTAATCGGACCCCCTTTTATGTTGACGACCATGGCAAACGTTTTAAGGACTATGATTTAAGGATATGCACCTGGAACGTGAGAACCCTTTATAGGGAAGGTGCCTCTATCCAATTGGCGGATGCTCTCAAGAAATGTAGGGCTGACATCACCGCCATCCAGGAAATGCGATGGATAGGACAGGGTTGTACAAGGCAAGCAACATGTGACATCTACTACAGCTGCCATGATAACAGACGTGAATTTGGCTGCGGATTCGTAGTTAGCAAGAGGCTTCGCCATCTCGTCTCAGAGTTCACCCCCGTGAACGAAAGAATAGCTACGATCCGGATGAAGACAAAGTTTTATAATATCAACCTCACCTGCGTACACGCCCCGACGGAAGAGAAGGATGATGCGGCCAAAGATGCTTTCTACGCAAAGCTCGAGAATGTTTACGATAAGTGTCAGGCGCATGACGCCAAAATTGTCCTCGGCGATTTCAATGCGAAAGTTGGGCGTGAAGGTATCTTTGGCCCCACTGTCGGGCAGTTCAGTCTCCATTCTTCCACCTCGCCGAATGGCATGAGACTGATCGATTTCGCCGCGGCGCGAAACATGGTAGTTTGTAGCACCAGGTTCCAGCATCTCGATATCCATAAGGCCACCTGGCTCTCTCCCGATCGATCAACTACCAACCAGATCGATCACATTGTGATTGATGGAAGGCATGTATCCAGCATACTAGACGTGCGCACATTTAGAGGTCCAAATGTCGACTCGGACCATTATCTTGTCGCAGCCAAGATGAGACTGCGCATATGCGCAGCGAATATGGCACGTTCTAGTGTTCGAGGGAAGCTGGACATCAAAAAGCTGCGATCACAAGAGACAGCCAGGTCGTTTTCCGATCGTCTTTCTAATGAGCTCCATTGCATCCCGTCCTCTCTCGAAAGTATTGGTGGACAGTGGTCTCACATTGCTCACTCTCTGCGCAACGCTGCCGAAACAGTCCTTGGTTTTGAGCGTCCTCCCCGCAGAAACCAATGGTACGATGAAGAGTGTCGTGAGGCCACTGCGGCAAAGAATGCTGCCTACAGAAGAACGTTGCAGTCCACCACTACAAGAGCAACTGTGGAGGTGTACAGAGAGAAGAGGAGGGAAGAGAGACGCCTATTTAGAAGAAAGAAAAGGGAGCAAGAAAGGCGTGATCGAGAGGAAATCGAGATGTGCAGGAGTAGACATGATGCTCGAAATTTTTATAAGAAGATAAGGCGTCTTACTACTGGTTTTAAGACCGGAGCAACCTCCTGCAGAGACGAACATGGTAATCTGGTTACAGATGCACATGGTGCACTGAGATTATGGAGACAGCATTTCTGTAATCTACTGCAAAGCGATGATGATACAAATTCCGCTGCTAGAGATGCTGTGCCGGACCCAATCAACGATGACGTTGTGATCCCGTCCCCCAGCCATGAAGAGGTCAAGGTTGCCATATGGCGACTGAAGAACAACAAAGCAGCCGGACCTGACGGTCTGCCCGCTGAACTCTTCAAGTATGGAGGCGATGAGCTGGTTAGGTGCATGCACCAGCTCATTTGCAGAATATGGCTGGAGGAAAGTATGCCCGATGATTGGAATCTCAGTGCCCTCTGTCCGATCCTGAAAAAGGGAGACCCCACAATATGCACCAACTACAGGGGTATAAGCCTTCTCCCTATCGCATATAAGGTTCTTACCAGCGTATTGTGTGAACGACTGAAGCCATTCGCCATCTCACTGATTGGACTTTATCAGTGCGGCTTCAGACCTGGTAAGTCCACCATTGACCAGATATTCACACTGCGCCAAATCCTGGAGAAGACCCATGAAAGTCAAGTCGACACACACCACCTCTTTGTCGACTATAAAGCAGCGTTCGATAGCCCGATAAGGGATCGCGTATATGCAGCAATGTCTGAGCTCGGTATTCCTGCAAAATTGATAAGACTGCGCAGAATGACGTTGAGTAATTCCCGCAGCTCCGTCAAGGTAGGAAGAGGCCTCTCCGAGCCTTTTAATACCGTGCGAGGTTTCAGACAGGGCGACCCCTTATCCTGCGACCTCTTCAATTTCGTCATGGAGAGTGTTTTGCGAAAGGCGGGTGTGCATCGTAATGGCACTATTTTTAACAAAAGTGTCCAGCTCCTTGCGTATGCAGACGATATAGACATCATTGGGCATACCAAGCGAGATGTCACCGCAGCCTTTAATGCTATTGAACGGGAGTCTGCTAAAATGGGTCTGGTCAAGGAGTTCATCTACCTTGGCACCGCCATTACCAGCAAAAATGATGTCAGTCTAGAGATCAAACGAAGAATCACACTGCCCAACAGGTGCTACTACGGTCTCGGTAGGCAGTTTAGTAATAGAGACCTCTCGCGTGCGACGAAATTAACACTCTACAAGTCGCTTATTCTCCCGGTGCTTCTCTATGGTTCGGAAGCATGGACGCTGTCTTGTGCCGATGCAGCGGTCCTGGGGGTGTTCGAGATAAAAGTTCTTCGTAAGATCTTTGGTCCTCTAAGGCATGGCGATGAGTTTCGCATTAGAACCAACCATGAGCTGTATGAGCTCCTCGGCGATGTGGGCGTTGTCCAGCGTATTAACATCCAGCGGCTACGCTGGCTCGGCCACATTGTTCGGATGGAAGAATCTGCTCCAGCGAAGAAAGTTTTCGATGCGAAGATCACTGGACGTCGGCGTAGAGGACGACCCTGTTTACGTTGGAAGGACCAGGTTGATGAAGCCCTGTCATCGATTGGTGTGACCAACTGGAGAAGGCGCGCGCTAAGCAGAAGCGCCTGGAGACTAGTGCTGAAGCAGGCCGAAACCCGTTAACGGGTTGTTATGGCCAGCTAAGTAAGTAAGTAAGTATTTTCCCAAAATAATTATTTTCTAAAAATTGCAGCTTAATTCAACTATGTAAGTATGTTTATATACATAGGCATAAAATGTTCGTTGAATTAACTTTCAAACTACTTTTTTGATACAACTTTCTAATTAAAGTCTACCAAGCTTATGTATAAGTATATGTAATTATAAAGTTACTTGCTTTTCAAACGTATTAATCGTATACAAAGAACATACAATATATCCTCATCGATAGATTGACATCGATTTAGGCAATTTGACCTTAAGTACAGAAATTTTTTTTAGTCGGGTGTTATGAGAAACTATTTTGATTGCTTTGAAAATTAAAGTTTTAATGGAACATGAAGCATATTTTGAGAATGCAAAAACAGAATTGTAGAGTAGAATCTGCGAAAGAGAGAATACTGTTGACGATATATTAATTGCAGAGTAATGCTTTGTCAGGTCTAAGTAAGAATGTTATGGCAGTCATTATATATATTTTATCATGGTTAAATTCTTAAACTAATTGTACTCCAGATTAATAACTTCTATAAAAACTGCTCTATGTAGTCTCAACGTGAGTTGCTTAGTTGATTTTGAAGAGCTTTCTAATGCATTGTGAGGAAAAGTGGGCCGAGTGTGTTGTTAGCACTGATATTTGTTCTAATATACCTTGCCATAGGGGTATTGCTATTTGCTACCTATTAAAACGCATCTTTATCTATATAACATAGTTATTAATATACATACATATGTATGTATTTCAAAACCTGATCCATATCAAATTTTCTTTTATATTTTTTCTAGTTATTTTCAATTTGAATACACATATTACAAAAAAAAATCATTTGTTTATTTGATTAACGGATAAAATTAGATTGAAATATTTTATTTAAAATAATCCATTTAGTTTTCCTCTAATATTGTAGAAAGAGAATTTTAAGGATTTAAATTTTTATAAGTTCTAATATAAAAAAGTTAATAAAAAATATTAGAATGTACACATGTATGTATGTATGTACTTGTATGGATATGAGGCTTAAATAAATATGACTAGGTATATACAATAAAACAAAATAAATATTTGGCATACAGTAGTATCAAGGTAGAGCGAAAATCTAATGATAACAAAACTGAAACTAATAGAAACATTTCCAAAAAGAAACAAAACAAAAGCAGAAATAAAACAAATAACAAACAAATATATGTATATGTATGGATATGTAAATAGCATACACGTATCGACAAAAATCCAACATAGAACACATTATTGGCAAATATTTTGGTTTTTTTCTATATTTCAAATATCACGGCTAGAGAGAACAACAAATACTCATACACGTGTGTATACTTCCCTACCTACAATTTGCATATGAAACTAAAAATCTCATGTATGGTACATACATATGCATATTTATGTATTACCATCGATGAGCAGAACAAATTTTTGTAATATACAGTATTATTTTTTGGACCATAACCCTATAGATGTCTACATTCCTTTAGGAAATGCTATGGTTGCATTGCATGTTCATAAAGCTATTCTCGTCTACAACATCAGATGCATAATATCATGTGTTAGTAAAACATAGAGCACCCATAGAAAGTGCATAATATTTGTATATGTATTTGTGTGTATTGATTTGAAAACCGTTTTATTATATTAACAAAAAATACAAAAAAAACAAACCAAATTAAACTGAAGTGGACTTCTTATAACCCTATAATTTATACGAAAAGTGGCCTTAAGCATCAATCACCTTAATCCATTTTTATAGCTTTTTTACGCTGCAGCTAAAGTTACAAATAGAAATGTTTTGAGACACTCAATATTATTAGTTTTAAAAAAACTGTCGCGAAATTGACAGATATGAACCAGTCTAAAAGAGACAAAAATAAAAGAGTGTGAAAAATCACGAATGGTGCCTTCTGTTACACATTAGAAAACATTGATTTTAATTAATTTAGCAATATTTTATTAGACACCGAAACTGTTATACAACCTTCAACAATTCAACTGGCAAGTATTAGTAAATTACGCTACTGGTACGAAACTGTTTAAAAATACTTGTTGATTCAGCTTTGAATTCGATTCTAACACACAATTCTTTTATGTTATATTGTGTGTAATATGTAGTTTTAGCAGCCAGACTTCTTTACATACATACGTATTTATATTTTAATTATTTATGATTTTAAATTCACGTGATAGTCTTCTTTTATATATTTGATAACCAACACTGAAATTTTGCTCCTTTCGACCAAAATGTGCAAATTTTGATCCACAGAAAAAATAGCTCTAACCAGCTGGAATATAAGTTTATTCCACAAAAATGTTTTACTTAAGATGCTCTTACAAAATTATAGAGCTGATATTCAAAAATTCTGCTATACAGTGTAATTCTTTTTTAGCCTCATGATACTTCAATTCATTATTTCCTCCAAAGGGACGGATTGAAATCTTAAATTTAGGAGCAGGTATTGAGGTGAAATATTAGCTCTCAGAATCCTGCGATTTAACACCTTTGGATTGCTTTTTGTAGAGCTATGTGAAAGATAATGTTTACGAGGACAATCCTCAAACTCTTGACTAACTGAAAGCCAATTGTCGTGATGTCATTATCGACAAGTTGATGAAAATTACCTCAAAAGGTTTGAAGCCAGCTAGTCGTCCAGTAGAGGGCATTTGGATGATATTGTGTTTCACGTATAATGGCAAGGTTCAATCATAATACATACATACATAACTGGCCATTACAACCCTGTGTCAGGATTACGGCTAGCTTCTCGCAGCACTCATGTTGTGTGTGTCAATTTTTATCCATGAGTACCGGGACCTACAGTTTAATGTCGACTCCGAACGACAGACTTGAGAAGCTTGTTTATGGCAATTAGTTACTCTCAGAGCTTTTGCCAGAAGACTTCTGAGAGGTAGTCGCCGAAAGATATATTTTTTTCATATTTTTTTTTTAAGATGTCAGAGCTGGGTGTCGAACCCAGGGCTCATGGCTTAGTAAGCCAACACACAAATCCCTAGACCACGGCGACTACAATCATTATAATGAAATAAAAATTTGGACTTGATATGAATATTTTCTGTGCTTTATTAACTTTTTTTTTTGTACTTCAAATTAAAGTTGAAAAATTTTGAGTATTGTCATCTATCCTACCTTTATTAAGGTACTTTCGTTAAGGCGATTTTGGTATAATATGAAAATCAACTTTTAAACAAAGCCTTCTATGTCCAGTTTAGCTCACAAACTTTAAAAAAAAAACAAGTTGCACCGCACCAAAACTGCAAAATTATATGAAAATTGAACAAAATGCACTCACATAGAGAGCGGGTGGTTGAAATGCACAGCAATTTATTGTCGACAACCAAAAACAACATCTGGAGGACTATGCATTCATTCTATTCATTTATTTCACTATGGAATAATATTTCTAACATTTTGTTGCACAAATCATGTTTATCCTTCCTCTCATCAAAAGCCACACAAAACCTGGCTCTATAGCAGAGCTGCTCGTATGTTGAGGTGTATGCAAGATAGCGATGATAAAATGATGAATTCAACTTCAACTTCATGAAAAATAATGTTTGAAGCGTAAATAGATGATTAAACAAATATTCAGAGCAAATGTATGGTTATTTTTTCATTTTTTTTTTGCAACAGAAATACTAAAAACTTATTGAATAGATTTGAAATTCCAGTCAACCTTATTCTACCACCTGCCTTGTCTAAAAGAATCATCATTGGTGAGTGCAGGCATTTAAGGTGTGCGTCACTATAAAGTGTAACACCCATTTTTCTTAATAACTTTTTTCACCTTTAATCACAATTATTTTTCTTAATCACAATATCTTTGAAAAATGTGTCAGATTTTAAAATGTACCAGTTTGTCAAATTTGACTTGTTAGTTAGTTCACAATGGATAATCAAAGACAAGTGCATAAAAAATTATTCAAATAATTAAAAAAAACCATATTGGAGTTATACAAAAGTTGCTAGGGAAGTCCACGTGACCAGGCAATGTGTTTCCAGAGTGGTTAAAAAGTTCAACAAAGACCTAAAAATTGAAAGAAAGCCTGGAACAGGTAAAGCAAAACTGGTAACGAACGACGCGAAAGCCAAAAAGGTTGAGAAGCTTTTGCTGGCTCTTCCAAACATTTCTGGTCGCGAAGTGGCCCGGCGCGTGCAATGTTCGGAAAGTTTTCTGCGCCGAGTCAAAGCTTAAGCAGGCCTTAAAACATTTAAAGTCCAAAAAGTTCCGGATAGAAATGCTAAGAAGAATATTGAAGCAAAAAAAAGAGCAAAACTCCTCAAAAAAGAATTTTTTCAAAAGTTCGAATGTTGTGTAATGGATGATGAAACTTACGTTTTTGCAGACTTTGCGCAGCTTCCTGGCCAAGAGTTTTATGTAGCGGATAGTAGAGGCAATGTTTCTGAAGAGTTCCGAACTAAAAAACTATCAAAATTTCCCAAAAAGTTCCTAGTTTGGCAGGCTATTTGTAGCTGCGGCAACAGAAGTGCATCGTTTGTTACATTGGGATCAATAAACTCAGATATTTATATCAAAGAGTGTCTTCAAAAGAGGTTGCTTCCATTTCTAAGACAGCACAACATATCAACATTCTTCTGGCCAGATTTGGCAACATGTCACTACAGTAAAAGCGCAATAGACTGGTATAATAAAAATAATGTTATTTTTGTTCCAAAAGAGGCTAACCGACCAAACTGCCCAGAGCTGCGGCCTATTGAAAGATATTGGGCTCTGGTCAAAAGAGAACTAAAGAAGAGTACATCTGTTCCCAAAACCATTACTAGTTTTCGATATAAATGGACAGCTGGTACCAAAAAAATCACCGAAAACACTATAACATTGCTTATGGATGGCATAATGAATAAAATAAAAAATTTTATAAAATTAAATTAATTTTTAAATAAAATAATACAGAATATAAATCTGTAATAAAAATGCAAAATAAAACTGTTTTATTTTTAACTCTAGCTTACTCCAGTCAGTTTTTATTTGACTTTTGATGTGTTACAGTTTATAGTGACGCACACCTTAGTTGTCAATGATTTTGTATGAATATAGCTGAAGAGTTCTTGTTTATAAAATTTATTATATTTTTTTAATAACAACAGATGTGTGCAGAAAGGATTAGAAAATAAAGTGTATTTTAAGGATTTTTATTTTAATTTTAACAATTACGGGCATTTTTGCAAATAAAAAATAAAGAAAACAAGAGTTGATTGTATCTGAAACTTATATATATGAGGTATATGTTCTTTGCGTATTGCTATTGGTGTTGATAATTCAGGCGACGACTTAAACAAAGTGCATTGCGCCCCGGAAAAGATCGACCCAATGATCATACAACTATTATAAGCTATTAAATGAGGCAAAGTGTATGTGTCAATAATTTCAACCGGCTAAACGAACAAAAATAAGGTCATATTTAGAGGGTTAGTAAAAAGTAGACTGCAATAAATAATCAGCGTTGTCAACTTTAAGCCTCAGAAAAAGCACAAAAGTAAATAAAGCACATATTTTTTGAAAAAAAGGCACCAATTTTAAATTTTATAATAAATTAAACTTTAATAATAACTATAACTAACGGAATAAGCTTTTTAAAACCCCTTTTAAGAGCTTCAACTAACCTTTTGTTTTTGCGTTTAAAACTAGTCGTAACTTTTAGCTTTGGAGTTAATATATTTAACTGATATATGACTCTAATTTTGAGAGTTGTTTGAGTTTAAATTATCTGAATAACTGTTACCTACAGTCTGTGGTTGCAGTGCATTCAAAAACATATGGTTACGAACTCTAAATTGTATTTTTTTTAAATAAAAACTCGTCAGCCATGTCATGCCGTTCAAACTTGTTCTACAATGACTTAGTAAGAGAGTGTAAAATATGTTTTAGTCAAACTTATGCATAGGTAGGTAGGTAGGTAGGTCAAATGGCCAGTTGATCCGAAACTCTGATCAACTACAATTAGCACAAGATGCCGTTTTGATACCATTGCAGGACCAAACTAAAGTTACCTGAAAGTAGAAAAAGAAGAGAATATAACTACAGCCAACCAGAGCTGTCTATAAAGTGAAGTAAAGCAAGGGGGTCCAGGTTCGCACATTGCGCCAAGCCGTCGAAAAAGGGCACCCCAAAAAACTTCAAACGTCTGACCGCCAGACCTGGACAGTCACAAAGAAAATGTTCCACAGTCTCCCTCTTAGAAGAATCCCCGCAACTTCTGCAGTGCGGATTAAAGGGGAGGCCCAGCCTCTCTGCGTGTCTACCGATCAGCCAGTGACCCGTATACACCGCTATGAGTCTGGACAAGGACTGACGGGGAATCCCCAAGATTCCCAGAGTCTTACCCCGGTTATACCGTGGCCAAAGTGTCCTAGAAACAGCACAGGTAGTGATGGAATTCCACCTGCTCTGTGCTTTCCCAAGGAAAAACTTGGATATCCTTTCCTTAATGGTGGTCATAGGGCAGTGGACATCCAGGTAGGAAGCAACATGCTCCCCTCCGGCAGAAGCTCCCCTAGCGAGCTCATCTGCCCTCTCATTTCCCAGGATATCTCTATGACCAGGAACCCAGACCAAGGAGATGCCACAAACGTCCCCAAGACGCTTCAGCTCCTCCTTACAACGAAGGACGAGGGAAGAGTTTCCCATGGGCGAAGAGAGGGCTCTGATAGCAGCCTGGCTATCAGAAAAAACCCTAACTTCACCCCCTATACACCGTTCCCTTAGAATCCTCAGTGCTTGCATGATTGCAAACACCTCGGCCTGGAAAACACTGCATGTGTCCGGCAATCTAAAAGACTCTGCCAGTTTGGCAGACTCGGAGTAAATACCAGCCCCCACGCCGGAATCCATCTTAGAGCCATCCGTGAAGACCGAAAAACCGGGACCCATACCAACCCTTCCTAATGCCCATTCTTCCCTACTGGGGAAGACAACCTTGGCACACCCCCCAAAATCCAACTTCCGGAGGGCAAGGTCAGTACGTATATCCCGTATATGAGGAGGGAGTAGCCCTAGAATATTACTATGGCCCCCTGAAAATCGTCCCCAGAGGCCCAGCTCTCTCAATCTGATCGCACTCTGAGTTGAAATCGACATAGCCTGAAGGTCCACAGGCAGTAGGTGCAGAATGACGTTCAGAGCAGCATTGGGGCAAGTCCTGCAGGCCCCAGTGATACCTATACACGCAGTCCTCTGCACTCTTTCCAGCTTAGTGACAATATAGCCCTTGCGAAGGGCTACCCACCACACCAAGCAACCATAGGTTAAAATTGGCAAGACCACCTGGTTGTACATCCAGAGCACCATATGAGGTCTGAGTCCCCATCTTCGACCAAACATAGATTTACAGGAGTAAAAGGCCACACAGGCCTTTTTCACCCGCTCCTCTACATGAAGCCTCCAATGGAGCTTGGGGTCCAGTATTACACCCAGATACTTGACCCTGGATGAGAGCTCCAGAGTCTGACTACCCATTCTGGGCAGTCTAAACAGCGGAGGTTTGTATCTTCTGGTGAATAGCATTAGCTGAGTTTTAGAAGGATTAACCCGAAGACCACACGTGGCGGCCCAATCACCCAGCTTACCTAAAGCACCCTCCAAGATCTCACTCATAACTGAAGGGAATGGTCCCGAAACCAGCAGGACCAGGTCATCAGCATAAGCAACTACCTTGACCCCACCGCCATTAATTACGGATAGGATCTCATTAACGGTGACTAGCCATAAAAGGGGTGAAAGAACACCACCCTGGGGTGTTCCCCTGCTCACAAATCTTGTGACCTTGGCCCCAGCTAGCACCGCATTAATTTCCCTGCATCTGAGCAGAGAAGCGACCCAAAGATAGATATATCTCTCCACCCCTAAGTCCCTTAAAGCCCTAGTAATAGACCCAGTCCTTACATTGTTGAAGGCACCTTCAATATCAATGAAGGCAGCAAGAGTGAACTGCTTACACTCCAAGGATTTTTCCACCGAACCCACCACCTCATGTAGTGCCGTCTCGATGGACTTCCCCCTCACATAGGCATGCTGGGCAGCCGAGAGCTTGCTCTCCAGGTTCTGACGGAGATGACTGTCTATCACCCTTTCCAGCACCTTAAGAACAAAGGAGGTAAGACTAATTGGCCTGAAATCACTCGCCATAACATGCCCCCTTCTACCCACCTTGGGAATGAAGACCACCTTGGTCCTCCTCCAGCTACTGGGTACGTAGTTAAGGGCCAAACATGCCGAGAAAATCGTCCGCAGAATAGGGATCACAGTTCCCTGCGTCTTCTGCAACATTATCGGCGTTATACCATCCAAACCCGGTGACTTGAAGGGAGAGAAGCTGTTAATGGCCCAGGAAATCCTTTCCGGCGAAAGAAAGGTTTCCTGCGAAATATCACACATCTCACCCTGTTCCACCGGCTCACCAACCTCCCCGGAGTTCTCCGGAAAGTGAGCGTCAACGAGTATTTCCAAGGACCCCATTGATGACTCCGCCCACGTCCCGTCTGTCCTCGCAATTAGAGTCCTGCAGGAGTGGTCCCTAGATAGGATCTTGCCGAGTCTCGCAGTGTCCTTAGTGGATTCGATGGATTCGCAATACTTCCTCCAAGAATCGCGCTTCGCATCTCTGACGGCCTTCTTATAGTCCCTCAAGCACTCCTTATAGGCTTGAAAGTCCCTGGCCGAGTAGCAAGCATTGAAGACCGCTCTGACCCTCTTTCTCAATTCAGAAAGGTCCTTACTCCACCAAGGAGGATAGGTCTTCTTACAAAAAGTGAGAGGACAAGACACCCTGAAGGCCGACTGATACGACCCCTCAAGGACCTCGACGTGTCTGTCCAAATCGCCTACGGAAGATATGTGAGATTCCAGCCCGTTCACCTTTCCCCTGAAAACTCTATTAAACAGATCCCAGTTCGTCCTCCTTGGGTCCCTTCTGGGTGAAGTGACACCCCGACCGAACCCAATTTGGTAAAAGATCAACCTGTGATCTGAAAAGGAGTCGCTAACAGAAACTCTCCAGTTTTCAACATTGAGGGAACGGGTAGAAAGGGTAATATCAAGGACTTCCTCCCAACCACTTGACGTTACCGACCCAGGAAACACAAAAGTGGGGGTCTTGCCCCTGTTACAAATAGATAAATCTTGGCTAATAATAAAATCGAAAAGAGACTCGCCCCGTTCGTTGATTTCGCTGCTTCCCCAAATGGTATGTCTGGCATTTGCGTCGCAGCCGAAAAGTATGTTCTCTTTTTTGGGTAAAAGAGACTCCGTCAGTCGGAGCACTTCCTCAGGAGGCGCTGCACGGTCATGAGCCATATAAGCGGAGACCAAGAAAAAGCAACGGCTACCTGATGGTTCCACCCTAACAACCGCTACATCGGGAGAGCTAAAGTTAGACAACAAGAAGGCATTAATAGTTCTCTTAACAAGAACACAGGCCCTAGGCCTACCTGCATGTTGAACGTAAAATAGGTTAAAGGATCTATCCTGCAGACCCATAATTTTAGACTGCCAGATCCATGGCTCCTGAATTAGGCAGATATCGATGTCTTCCTCACGGAGGACGACACGGAGGTTATCAGTGGCTAATTTGGTATGCCTCAAATTAATTTGAGCCACCTTCATCATCGTAGGAGTAAACTAAGTGCAAACCTACCTTGGATTGCCCAGCTGACTCCGAGTTTCTGTCCGTCCCAGACAGACGGAGAGCGTGCCCAGTACACTCTTAGTTTCTGTACTCTGTTCATATACAAATGTAGGTCCCACGAGTATGCACGGAAGGGGTGGTCCACCCCGGCAGAGCCGGCATACCGGGGTAAGGCACTAAATACAACCGACCTTGCCCGGGCGTCGGAGGGGACCGTTAGGGACTGGTTGTTTAAAGACACCACCAGCCACTCAGCTCTCGGCACGGGTGCCTCAACACCTTAGCTTAACGTGTCTGTACCTGTCTTAGTCTGACATCTCAAAGTCAACCTGTTCGACATGGGAGACCCTACCAGAGCAACAATCAGTCACTCCGTCGACATAGCCTGACTCATCACTGATGCTCTCAAGCCCTCCCACCGCATCAAGGTCCAGGTACAAGGAAGGGAACTTATGCATAGTTTTTATACTTATTTTGTACACATCGACATGGCAAATTAACATGTCAACACATGCTACATATCGCTCATTTGCGAGAAGAGTGGCATAACTTAATAAAAGCGATTCTGAAATAAATGCATTTAAACATTTTTATTTTAGTCAAAATTATAGGATATATTTTTGGTCGCCACTCAGTGTCAATGTCAAATGTGTTTTTTGAGTTATGTCCCTCTTCTCGGAAATGAGCGATATGTTCTTAATGATGAATTCTGATCATTTGTTTAAATTATTATATTTACAAAATAAAACTGCACATAAGTTAGAAATTTTTTAGATCAGAGTTCTTAATACAGTTGCCGAATTCACAAAACCCTTGTATTCATTGTATTCGTTGTTAGATTGTATGGCACTACAACAGCTGTGCGCTTGTTGCTGGTAATTTGTATATAAACATTCGATACAACTCATACACTTTTTTTTCATATGTTTTAAAAAAGTTTTATTGGTTTCTGTGTTATTGTGAATGAAAAATATTGACAAAAATATAAGCACAAAAAAATTCTTTTTATTGTCAACAGCAAATTAAATAAAATAATAATGCGTGGTATAGTGGTTAGAGCGCTCGCACAAAAACTCAAAGGACCCAGGTTCAAATCCCAGAAGAGGTGAAAAATTAAAAAGTTTGTTTGCGGTTTTTTCAAAATTATAATTTAAAAATAAGAGGTTCCCACCCCCCCCCCCTCCAGGAAGAACATCTACAAAGATACCGCTCCCCGACATTCCATTCTATTCCACCTTAACCAATGCCAACAAAAAACAAATGATCAGGAAAAAAAAGCGCCACCCACTGGGATGTAGCAGATAACAGCTAAACCTACTTAGCGAAGGCACACTCACCATACAATCAACATGCAACGATGAGGCAATTGCTGTTGATCATCCAAAGGTGAAGGTATAACACTGGCCCTTGAATGATCAATTCACAGCAATTTGTCTCATTCTTAAGGCGCTTAATAATAATATAATAATATATGTACTGTCCTTTCTAAAATTCCAATACAATGCACTTAGTAGGGGCATTTAGTAGGGGCTTACCCCTGAGTATTGGTCTCAAATAAAAAAAAAAAAAAAAATTAAATAAAAAAATATAATTTTAATTCTCGTTTTTCGACCTTTATTATTTAATGTAAAGAATTACTCAAGCTTAAGGTCTTTTTTTTTAAATAAAATCGTTTATTTATTCCCTGAAGACGCTACACGCAGGAGTAGCGAAATATCGATAAATAAATAAACGATTTTATTTAAAAAAAAGACCTTAAGCTTGAGTAATTCTTTACAATAAAAAAATATAAAAATGGAAGAAAAATGTACATATTTTGTTTGTAAAAATCAACTTTTTAATGCAGTTTTTCTTTTTCTCATTTGGTTTTTGACGTTTAATACACAAAATACATTCATATACATACAATAGATGTTCACAAGCCAACATTGTATGCAATACATGAAACAACGATACAAAACTTTGTGAATTCGGTAAATATTTTTTTTTTATTGTTTTGTCACATAATATATATGTATTCCTGATGATGCTACGCAAGGAAGTAGCAAAATATCGTAAAATAAATAATAGAAATATTTATTCGACCTTAAGCTCAAATAAATTAAATAATAATATTTTTTTTCTATAATATTTTTGTGATTATCAGGGCGGCGACTTTCATGCATACATATTTGCAGTCAGTAGCTCAAAACTAGTTTTGTTCAAATACTTTTCCAAATTGAAGAATTTACAACAAAATGGCATCGATTTCTTTTTCCATATTTTGCTATAAATGCATATTTTTGTGCATATTTTGCTTTTAAATGCATATTTTCGTGCACATTTTATGATTTTTTTTTATGTATATTTTTGCAAATTCTGAAATTTAGTATTTGATTCAAGAATTTATTCTTTGATACTGCAAGAGAAAAAGATATAAAAAAGTTGCTAGTACATTTGATTTCAAATCATTAATTTATAAAGGAGTATTCCTCAAATGAATTGGCTTTTTTATGTATGCTCCTATACCTTCAGTAGAAGTAATGTGCACATTTTTCATGTACAAAAACTTTTATCGATAGAAAATAGTTTTGTATTTGAAAATTAAAAAAAATGTATTTTTAACAATTTTTTTTCCATTCGAAGAATGAAAAACTTATAATTCACATAATAGATAGTGCAAGAACTCTGATGAGACCTCCGTAGCGGGGATAGAAAACTAGTTCACTACCGATAGTGTAGTGTTAATGTTAATTCTCATAAAAATTAATAATTCTGAAACATTAGAATAATTATAAAAAAATGTATTTATCTATACAAATTAAAATTTCATTCAAAATTGTATTTGATGTATGTATATGTATATTTAAATACATATTGCAACTAGTTCTTGAATTTTTTTGATTTTAAATAAATAAAATTTAAAAAAATAAAAACATTTTAACTGCATTTTTTTATTTTTAGTGCATTTTTCATTAAAAATGCATATATTGTGTGATTATTGCTATATGTTGTATTATAACAAAAAGTACCTTTTTGAATTTTATAGCAAAATTTTTAATTCTTTTTTAATAGAACATCTTTAAATATTTTAATGATTTCTTAATTAAAAAATGAAAAAATATAAGTTCAATGAGAAGTAAAGTATCTTTTGTTTAATATACTATACTTCTAAAAAAAATTATGTATTATAAAGAGTTTAAACTCTACTTTTTTGTTTAAATTCCTCGTATATTAATTTCTATGAGTTTTTAGTACCTTTATATTAAAGGTTTATCTAAAAATGATTTCAACTCACTGTGTTTGTTTTTGTTGAAACAAAAGAATTGAAATATTTTTGTGTAAACAATTTAAATTTCACGTTTTTTGTTGTCATTAAATCGCGCTATACAACTCGTTATAATTAAAATTGTATTTAATTTTCCCCCCTTTTTTCCTGCTTTGCCTTTCTCTTCCTTACTTATCTTATATACGAATACATGCATATAAACAAGTATTGCAGTTAAAATGCTGCTGTTGGATTATTTTGTTTTTCATTTTTATTATCATTTTAATATTTATTTAGTTGTAGGAGAGTATATTTATCCCTGAAGGATATTTTTCTGCTGTTCCTCATTTTATTATAAAAAAAAGAAAAAAGAAAAAAAAATGGTTTTGTAAACAACAACAACAACAACTGGTAACAGCGTGAGGTTATTAACGCATAAATTACTACCAAATTTACAATAATTCTTGGCTCTCTTGACAGTTTCGAACTCTACGTGACTCCTTAAAATATGCAACATAAACGCATATGCACGAGTTAGTTGCATATACATAAATAAATGGTATGCATAGATATGATTATACAGAGCGTGGCGCTTATAAATTGGACAAAATTGTTGATAAAAAGAATTTAATTTGAATAAATGGCTTTTAATAGACTACGAACACCAATGGCAATGGCTTTTATAAATTAATTGATAATGATGGAGAAAATTTATTGTCTGAATAATACAGTTTTTTTTTAAGTTGGCGGAGGAGATCGCATATTATGCTATTTTGGATTGTAGGTGTAAAAGAATATAGTTTATGGAGGTAAAGAACGCCTTAAACTCGACAAACTGGCAATGCATTTGTGACGATATAATAAATAGCTATTTTAATGATAGAAATTTTCTTCATGAAAGCGTTAATTAAACAGAAGAGTACCATGTCACTGCGAGCATTCTACAATGATCTGTAGTGATCTTATTACTACGGAACTTAGCACATGATGATGTGCTTCGCTTGCCAATGCCGACGGGTGTAAAAGTTGTAGGATTTTCATATGATTGCTAATTATCACGGCTGACAAATAAATCCACAAAATTGAGTAGCTTACAAATACCTCGATAGACAAGAAATTGCGCTAAGGGCAGATAAAACAGAGGCCGTTTTAATAACATTCGCTTTACTAGTAGCCTAAAATACTTTGGAGTGATTATAGAGAACAGGCTAAATTTCAAAAAGCATATAGAACACGTAATTGAAAGCTTCTCTTTCCAGAACGGTACCTAATGTTGGATTCCCCAAGCCTGATCGGAAGACTTCTATAAGAACTGTCGTTAATTCCATTTTAGTCTGCGCTGCACCATAATAATAATTGGCCATTACAACCCTGTATCAAACCAATTGATATGCTAGCTGATAATATGAAGAGGATTTATGAACGAAAGTCTAATGCAAGAGGGCAAAACTCCATAGTATCTAGAGAGGATCAAAACGCTTAAATCGCTTTATTAGCAGAAAATTGCTGCCAGAATAACCAAGGTAATGAAAGAGTTACGATAACTGGAGATATGTATTGCGCCATATGGACTTTAGAAACAGCAGTAGAATTATTGGAAAAAAATGCTTTTTTTTAAGACCAATACTCAGGGGTAAACCCCTACCCATGCAGTGCATTGTATTGGAATGTGAAGATGGTCGATAGAAGGTTTTTTTTTCATAGATGTTTAAATATTTTTGCGCCTTTTTTTGTTGATGAAACAAGTTGCTGACAATTTGTCCACTCAAGAGCCAGTATTATACCTTCACCCTCGAATGATCAAACAGCAATTGCCTCATCTGTCGGTGGATATTTGAATGTGAATGGTGAGATTAGCTGTTATCTTCCCAGAAGGAAAAAATTTCCTTTCTTTAAACAATTCTTCCTATTAAATAAAGGATTGTCGACGTCAAATTAAATTTGCAATTTTGTAATCGTATTACCGTTGACCGTCGATGATTGCGGGAAATATTTCCTAATCTTTTTTTTTTTTTTTAAATTTTAGAGGCCACCATCTGTACTTAAATGCAATAAGAAGTCCCATGCAAAATTTTGATAAAAAATACATAAACAAAAACAATATTGTTTGCGTATAATAGAAGGAAAACAGAACACAATATCAGCAAACAATATCCTCACAATCCTTAAGGACAGTTACTTATTTGAAAAAAAAAGAAAAATTCCAGATGCTAATACAGATGCGATAGCATTGTCAGGGCATCATCGTCATCATCACCATTCATCGACAATAAAATGTAATTTTATATTCATATTCTGTTTAATTAGCAAACGACAAGGATTCATTCATCATTTTCACAACCAAGACTGCTACCATTAAAATGTTTAGGAAAACCTCTGGGAGCCAGCATAAAGTGTTCTTAACACATTCCTATACTTGTACGTATGTACGTCCATAAAACAGTAAATAACGTTACACTTCTTGTTCTGTACGAGTATATTACTTTTAAAACAATAAGAAGGGTAGCACTCACGGTAAGCTCCTGATTCTGAATTTCAACAATTTCAAGCATCACTTTCATTCAAAAAAATAAAAAAGAGGGTGAACAAAAATTTTTTGAAGGGGAAAAACAAACCAGCTTATAGTGCGAGATTTGTTCAAAAAATATTTGACTTTCATTAAAATATAGAATTATATAATATTGTCACGTAATCATTTAGTGAAAGGTTTGGCATTTATAAATATGGATCGTTTAACAACAACAGAAGAATGTGCAAAAATAGTTGCAATCAAGGTATGCTGACGACGTCTATGTGCCTCAGCCTTAAGTCCCGAACATTTGAGTATTTGAAACACAACACACGTCAAGTTAACTTCATGATACCGCTCGAAATGGTCGAAAACTACCTATATCGGGTTGATCGTTGAAACTAATCTGCAGGCGGTCATTTAAATAACTTTAAATTTAGCACATAATGAAGCATCAAAATGAATTAAAAGTTCCAATTATTGCTTTTTTTGTGTTTTATTTACTTTTGAAATCGAAAAATGGATGACCTGTGTTTCTTCTAAGATACAATACAGTTATACAACATTTCATTATTCGTTTAAGTACGTTTGAACACACATTTACACATTTTTAACTTTTATCTAAAAATAATGCAAATACTGTCTTGATTTTTTATTAAATAGTCTTTGAGCAATGCGTAGCTGACAAATGCCTCATGTGCAGAATATCAAAAGGCAAATATATGATAGCTCGCTGTCAAGATGTCGATATCATTAATAACTTCTCTACGTACACTAACAATACTCGTATTAGCTTCTGATTTACGATTTCTTGTTTTACAACGAACAACTGAACACTTTTAAAACAAAATATATTGTTTTGTAAACCATGAGGTTTTGGTTCTGAAGTTCCACTAGAACTGCAGAGACAATTACAAAATGCTGCGCTATCCTCTCTTCATTCTGATTTTTATAGAAGCTTTGGTTTTGTTTTTTTTTTACTTTAGTTTTTCCGTTTTCGAGCTACAGTACATCACCGGTTTTCTTTTCACTGAAAACCCAGTTATTTACTTATATTACACGGTGCTACAGTGAAAATATACTTGGAAAGTGACCTAGTGTACGTTGTAGGCCTTATTGAGTAGATCATAAATCAATTTTTAAAAGTTCGGAAACACCCTCAAATTTCGGAGTTATTCCGAAAAAACTCTTTTCGGGTAGGTTCGAGTACTTATGAACACGTAACTCAGTTGATTTTAATCCGATTTTCAATTTTTAAACGGTTTCAGAAATAAGAAATATGTGCCTTTTTAAATATGTACACATTTTGGTATATACATATTAAATTTTTGCAGTGTTATTTTTAATTATATCAGATTTTAATTTTATTTTTTCTAGGTTTTTTAACTTTGACGCCATTTAATTAAATTAAATAGATCAAAATCATGAGTTACATGATACTTTTAAAAATTGATTTATGATCTACTCAATAAGGTCTATAACCTACACTAGGTCTTTTTTCAAGTATAAAAAACAGTGATCATTTGTAGCACCGTGTAATCCATCTAATGTTCTCACAATCTTTGTTATCATAAATGCCTCTAAATAATCAGCTGCTATTATAACGTAAAATTGAAAACAATCCTTCTTTTCTTTGAACAAGCCTCATACACGATATCTTGGTGAGGATGGTGTTGTTGTTGCTGTTTTTATAATTTTACAATTGTTGTTGTTGGATGTATTTAAATTTTTACTAAAAAATTCATTCATGCTTATACAACTCGTTGCATTCAACAACACATTTTTAAGTTTGAGTATTTGGCTTGTATTATATTTGAATGTCATCATGGTTGGTTTCAAGCAGTGTTTTTTTTGTTTTTGTTTTTTTTTTATAATAAATCTATACACGCAAACATTTACTAACGCACACTAATATAAAAAATTCCCATTTATATACATTCTTAAAGTCCTTATTGTTTTAAAGTTTGCTTAAGGTATTATTAGTTTTTCATGTCATATGAATGTCGTGAACGCTTCTACGAGTATTAAGCTTTTATGACCTTTGCTTTTGTCTGGAATTGCCTGTAAATGTTACATGTCGTAGAGGCAGTGCCATGTAATTTTATCGGTAATTTTTGTTATTAAACGTGTGTCAACGATATTTTATGAAAAAAAATGTCTAAGTTTTGATCAGGCTCTGTTCTAAATTTTCTTTAAGAGGTCATAATTAGTTTCAGTGCAAATTTTCAAACGTTTGATCTCAGGTGCGTAGCATATCAGTAGTTTTTGCCACTACGTCAGACTTTCAATTTAATCATGTGTCAGTCACACTACGAACCAATTTTTGTTTCCTAGACTTGCAACCATTGAAAGGATGAAGAATGTTTAGGTTTTTCAAAACGAGTGCTTATCAGTAGTACTTTATGAAAAAAAAAGAACTACCAATCAGAATTCATGAGTGCTTTTACTGCAAGAAAAATGGATTTTACAATTGGAGAGTTTGCTTTACATAATTTTATTCCATTTCCAGCTTTTCATTAAGAAGCTCGATACTAGAAGAGGTTGAGATTGTCTTAAAGATGCGCATAATAGTGTAAAATGAGCATAGGTGTTTAAAATCCTTGACTAGCACAAATCACATTCACCAAAAATTTTTTTTATCGATTGAAATGTTGAAATTTGATAGATGAAATAGCCCTTTTACAGTACTCAGCGGTTCGCACCAATAGTCAATGAGAGAAATGACTGTGTTCGTTGTAGTATTTGTAGTTATTAAATCGTGTGTTGATAGATTGTAGGACTTTAAGCGCTTCGCTTTCAACAGCAGTTTCAGTTTTTCTTGGCATTTTATACGTTCACTTCGTAGTTTTTCTTGGTTATTAAATTTTTAATATATTTACCTGCTGAGGGAATATGTACTCCTTCTTGCTTCATTGTTGAGGTATCCTTTATTCCTGCAGGATTCAAATGCTTTCATATTTGCTTAACACATACCCAAACACCTTGCCCAACTTGACTGCTTCAACATACATACATACATACATACATATGTCAACGTGCATTTTGTACTCCATTGCATTCATGAAACTCTCGATTGCTTGAGAGTTTTTAAATAATGCAGTATGATGATAAAGTTGTTGTGAATGATGTTGATGAAACTGCCAGCCATTATTTTTTATTCTTTCATAGAAAAAAAAGAAAAAAAAAAATACAGCCTCTTAATAAATTTGCAGCACTTGTATAGAAATAATGGCTTTTAAAATGAAATAGAGGGGAAAGTGAGGATTAAATAAATATAAGAAAAATCCAAAATAACATATTTTCCATTTAAAAAAAAAAGAAAGAAAACGAATATTAGATAGGTTTGTACATACAAAAAGGTGTGATATGATAAGATCCCCATCCGTCAATTATAAAAATAAACAAAAACTTCATTATTATCATTATCATTAGGAATAAAAAAAGATGTATATATTAATTGGAACTACATTTTCTTTTAAAAACTTTCAATGAAGAGAGTCATGAACGCATTTAAGAATTTGGCGTCAGTCGGTAAAATTTAATTGATTGATGTTCAGTTTTTTTTTCTTTAAAAGTTTCTGTTTAACTTTAAATTGTTTCTGTCTTTTACAAGATCGTAAATAAATATCCATTCGAAGTTCTTGTTTAGTTTGGCAACGACAATGTTACATTGTTAGGTTTGCACACTAGAAGTTATTTGCTTAAGAAATTTATGAGTCAAGCTGTGTGTGTGTATGCCTGTACATAACATTAGGTATGTATAGATATAGTTTGCAGAAGTTAAAGCTTAAATTTTTTAAATTATTCCACGAAAGAAGTTTGCTAGTCACAGTCGACAATAGCATAATTTCAATATGTATTCTTTATACGGGTCTGGTCGTCAAGTTTTCTGTAATTATTTATGTACTTACCTAATACGAGTAGTACACAAAGTACAAATCGTGCTACGATATTCTTTTACCAGAATAGATGCAGGAAACAACATCGGGATTTGCTCCATCTAATGGTAATAATATCGTCGATGGAATTAAAGAACGCTGTAACTGACAAAACCTTAAATGTTCACCATAGCCAAAAAACCTGTATGAAAGTAGAACAAAGACGCTGGTATTTTTCAAAACGTAGACGGCATAAGTGAATTTATTTTCGTCGTAGAAATCTGGAACCGGGACCAATCGACGCGAATTTTTTTTCTGATAAAAATGATGCAAAAACTTATTTTCGATTTTTTGTCAGTTACAGCGTTCTTTAATTCTTGAGACGATATGTAGTATATGTCAAGGATGCTTTCTTCCACACAGAAAGCAGTATATTTTCTTACTCAAGAAATTTGGAAAAATTTGTACAGAAAATTTAGAACATAACCCAGGGTACAACTGGTCTCAGGCAAAGAGACTGCTTATCGTGCATTTTTTTGAAAAATGCAAAAGTTAATAAATTGGGTGCAATAAACATTATTATTCTCGCGTATGCGAATGACGTAAAAATAGTCGGGAGGACCGACCTAAATGTAACTGGAGCGTTTTCTAAAAACAAGATAAAGATAATATTCGAAATTTTTAGAGATATGCCTCGATGGAAGAATGCCAAGACAGTTCCGGCCACGAGTTTGTAACCTCGAGAAAGTGAATTAATTGTTATGCATACGACCTGCCAGATAAACAATATAACAGTACTGAGATACTTATACTATCAAATATATATGTTATTTGATTATCGATAAACAGCTTAAGAACAGAACTTTTTATTTTTTTTTTAGTTGAGTTCTCAATACCCAATTGGCATAAGTGTCGCGAACGAAATGTCATTAACGAAGAAATTGAAGAAATTATAAACTTGTCTCTGCCGTTTTTTGTCGTCAATATTGTGGAAAATCCTTGTCAATTACATCGTCGACAGATTATTGTGTATGATTTTTTTTTTGAAAGTGTCATTGACGATTTGCTTTAAGTATTGTTGTCGTGCAGCCATCGCTGAGAATATCTTAATGGAAAGGCCATGTGGGTTAATATAAAAAACAAGAATAAGTAAAAAACAAAAAATTGAAACAACTACAACATCTCTCTAAGGCACATGTAAAGCACCAATAACCGTTACATTTACACAATGTGTTGAGCATGTGATTTGATTTCGTTTTGTATTCCGTAAAAAAATTTTTGTTTATTTTACAGCACTTGTTAACAGATAAATTTACTTCTTTCATAGTTGAATTGATTTTTCTCCTCAATATTTTCTTGCTCTTCTTCTGATGTTCATTTTTTTCTTGTTCAAATAGGTGTTGTGTTGATTTTAGATATTCCTTTGCTATTGCTCCCTTATAGCTGTTAATGTCATTGGAGCTGTTTTCTTTTTCTTTTTTGCTGAGTGTTTATATGAAAAAGTGTGTGTTTGTGTGTAGGCTTAAGTGTTTATTCCCTATTTTACATGTGTAAAGTGTTTTTGTGGTTATTGTTGCATTGGCGGCATTACCAACTATTTGATCAAAGAAAAATAGCTGTTTTCTTCCATACAAACAATATACAGTTAATTTGCTGTTTTTGTTTTTTAAGCTTTCTTGTGGTGGCTTTAATTATTTAAAAAAAATAATTTTAAATGAATTTTCAATGAAGTATTTAAACAATAATTGCCTGTATAAAGAAGAATTTAATGGGAAATTGTAGTTTGTATATAAGAAAGAAAGTGAAAAATAATGAAAAAATTTAAATTTAATTAAATAATTTTGTTTTTAAACATTTGCTTCTTATTTTCCTGAGAAGAAATATAAAGGCACCGCTTGCTTCGTAAATGAGCTTTAAAAGAATCATAGAATTTTAAAAGAATATTTATGAATTAATAAACACATTTTTGTATTTTAGTGTTTTAATTATAAAATAGGTTCATAAAACTTAATTATAAACAGAATTCAAAGAATTTAATCTGCTGAATATGCACTTGAAATCAATTCCATAGATAATTATATGAATAAGGGATATAAATACATGTATAGTAGTATGTATAATGTTTTGAAAAAACTCTCGTCGTGTAAGCCAACATACTAAATACTAGAGCACCGCGGAGCATCAAGATATTTATTTCGATAAATCTCTTCTGGATTCTTTAATTCTGTAAGAAAGCAGTAAAAGTCTACAACTATAGAGAAAAATAATCTATTTATCTATCTTCAATATCTCAATACAATGCGCTGCACGAGTAGGGGTGTACTTCCCTGAGTATTGGTCTTAACAAAAAAAAAAAAAAAAAAAACAACAACTGTAGAGAGACTACTCAAAATCAGCCTACAGTTCGAAGTAAGCATCTTCTTCAAGTTCTTAAAGTACTCAGTTGTTCAAACATTTCAGTTAATATAGAAGATCATAAATGATCAATTCTGCAAAGGAAGTCCTCTAATCCTTTACTGCTTTTGTTAAGATTGTTTCTTCCCTTTGAAATCATTACACAACCAGACATTACCCCTTATTCAATGAGATCCACAGTCATGCTATTACTTTACAAATAGTAACAGCGCAGCATAAAAAGTTTTTTCTTTAAGCTATCCGACGCGAGGGAATATCGACATCTCTTCGATATTTTAAAATGTTTACAGCCTACGTATCAGTATCTTAATATGCTTGCTTTTCTTTTCGAATGTCTAAGTGTTGCGGAAAACATAATGGTTATATTTTAATGTTATTGTTGTTCAAAATTTAGACGTAGCACAGTTGTCAGGTACTGTAACACTTATGGTCTACTATTGGTTCAGCAAGAATTCCCAATAAACGTATGCAGGTTTGCAATATTGATTTGTTTGCCAGCGACACCAGACACATCCATATACTAAGTATCTTAAGAATCTCACATTCATAATATGCGTGTCCCGGTTCCTATTTCTAATACCTGCAAGCCCTATTTACCGGGTGTATAATTCCAGTTTGCTAACACTTAAATGAAAGATAACACTATTGCAAGATAAAGCTGTAGAATAAGTGCAGTTTCAGCTTTACTTAGTAAAAAAGAAATTTTAACTTTTATCCTTAGCACTTATCTAGTTTTAGTTAACCTCAACACATTTACTCAGCCCTGCAGAGCCGTCTTTTCAGTTATAATTTTTTTACAACTCCTTCAAATCCTTTGTCCTAATTTTCTTTGTTCATCCGAACATTTGTAATATTCTGCTTTAAGCATAAACATTTTTTCGATATTAAATATCTTTTTTTCAGGCGCATAGAATTGATAAAAATCAAGGTGGTGTGGTTAACAAATGAAAGCCAACGAAATTAGAAGGAATTCACATAAGAACAAGAAATTCTGCCGTCCAACCGGCCGGCAAAATGTTTCAATAGGAATACTTAGATGGGGTTGAAGGGAGAACAAATGTAATAGCTATAAAATTATTCTTCAACAGCGCTTGCAAAGGCAGCAAACAGTTAAAGCATTAAAAGCAGTAACAGTCAGTATTTTAGCAGCAGTTGTGCTGTGGCAGGCAATAAGAGCATAGACGCCATGAAACATAAATTCTCTATTTTATGGCATCAATAAATGTCAAAAAGACTGAAATGATTTCATTGTTGTCGTTGCCGTAGTATTTGTCGTCATTGTTTTGTTTGAGCATAATGCGTTTTATTAGAGTGTAACATTGTGTTTGCACGTGTTTGTGTGCGTGTGTTAAATTCAAATTTCCACCCCTTTTCTATGGGTTGTATTAGTAAGACACTGATATTTATTCACACTTGCAAACAAAACACACTCACCCCACATGGAGAACCATAAAAACTTAACGTTACAATGCCACGATATAAAATAAAACAAAACAAAAATACTTACAACAACTGCAAATACATATGTTCTATAAACGAAAGAAAACAAAATAAAGGCAAATAATTTTTTTAGATTATTTTTGGTGTAATAAAACCGCACCAAAAAACAGTAGCAGTAAAAAAAAGGATCTCTTTGCTTTATTTTTACTACCAAACAACAACAGACATATTATTCTTAACACTTTATAACGGCACTCGCTCTCTCTCTCTCTCTTTTTCAAAAATTACTATTTTCATTTTTCAACCTTAACTGCCAATGTAAAATTATAATAAAAACAAAACAAAAATAAAATAACGGTAAAAACAACTCTCATGATATCATTTTTGGTTTTCAAAAAGGGATGAATAAATGGTTGGCAACAGTGTGAATAACATTTCAAACAAAACAACAATGAGTTCAACATTTAAAATGAACTTAAGTTGCATTAGTGTAGTAGTAGTGGTGGTAAAATTTGGGTTGAAAAAAACTATAAAACTGGGAATTACCGCTAAAGGAAGTGCGGTAGTAAAACAGCAGGCAGTTCCTTGCGCTTTTGGGCTAAACTTCATTCTCTCTCTTTCTTCCTCATAAACGTTAATAAGAAAAGTATCATTGTCAGGATTAAAATGGAAATTTGTAGAAAAAGACCCATCCACCCCACACACTCATAAACCTCTTAATAAAGCCAGTTTTATTACAGCAACGTTATTAGCACCAGCTACAAATGACAGTGACAACAAAGTGGAAAAAAAAAATTTTTCAATCAGTACTACATATGTATGTATAATGGGAGCTGCTCTGATTAAATAAAAAGATTCCTAATAAAAGCATCGTCTTACGTAATATCCATATTTTTAACAGAGTACATCCTTTTATAGTTATAACAATCCTCCCGAAATATTTTTCCTGCAAATTAACACTTGTACAGTAAACTGAAGGAGTAAAATTCATCGCCTGAGTGCTGGTCGTATTATAAAAAATTTATATTTATGTATGTATGTACATACATCTTATTCCTATCAATTCAGGCTACCAAACCTATCATAATGCTGTATTTTAAATCTACTAAGCGTTTGGAGCGTAGATCTTAGCTTGACAACATCATTGTACACTGTGCCGTAGAGTTCATTACATAATTTTTTCTTCTCTATACATAACCGATTGTCTTAATTGTGTACCATTAAGAAATTATTTTATCATTTGGAGACCAAAGTAATAATCTAAGTTTACAACAATAGATGCAAATCAATCGGCCCACTGTTATTCTGAAAGGTCCCTCATAACGATATACTTATTTAATTTGAAATACAAAATATTTAAAGACTTTCTTTTTACAACTGTTTACAATGAGCGTACGGTGGGTGTGCTTTTTAGATTGAATGTGTTTGTGTAGTTGTTGCTGTTTTTATATTTCCAAAAAAATGTTTTAACATTTTAAGACAGTTTTATGTTTAACTCGTGTTTGTCGTAAAAATTGAATTTCCCACTCAATACTTTTTTGACATTTTTGTTATTCATTTCTTGTTTTTATTTTGACATTGTTGTCTCATAAGGCAATCTTAATGCATGTGCTTTATAGCCGAAAAGTGAAACCAGAAGCCATCACAAAAGCAAAATTAACTACAACAATAATGAAAATGTTAATAAAGAAAAATATTTAATATCACTGTTATTCTTACAGTGGTTGTTGTTTTTGTGGTTATTTAACATAACATTTTGACTTTATTTTACTTTGTACACTATACTACGTACGTACATACATGCGTATCTTCCATATTTTTGTATAAGATGCTGTAAGAATAGTTGCTGTTATTGTATATTCTGTTTACTGTCATAAAGTGATATTTACGATTATGAATCGTTTATTACATGAGAGTCCTGTAGCCTTTATCACTAACCAAAACAGACACACACACACATAAGTACATAACATAAGCTCTCATAAAAACATCAACATTACGGAGAATATAACAACTCTGCTGCAGAGCTTTTTCTGTTTTATTACTGTTTTTAACTTTCTTATAATAAGTGGGAACGAGAGAGTGATTGGAGTGGTGAATAGTGATAGCGAATGTTGTTTATTTTTGTTGCTGTCTGTCATGAAATGTTGCCATAAAAATGTCGTAAATTTGCTTTTTTTGTATGAAATTAAGGGAGAAAACCCAGTAAAACTTTTCAATAATCAGCATAAATTCTTCCTCTTATTTTTAACTACTACAACAACAATAGCAACAGCTAGAATAATAAACAGAAGTAATAACTTTTCATAACGTTAAATAATTTTGATGGAACTCATAAAAAAGAAAATAATTTATGGTTACATAACAAAAATATGTTTGTATGTAAGTATATTATATAAAGGAATAAATGAAAACAACACGGTTGCATGAAATAGTACTGGACAAATCGAAGTATAACGTATCAACAAATTTTTTTTTATAAACTACAGTGTACCATATTGAATTTGAAAAATGAAAGCTATTTATGCCTGTGCAAACTATCAGCTAAAAATTTAATTATCGCTGTGGATACTGGGAAAGAAAATCATCAAAAACTAAGACGTATAAGACGGCCATTAGGCTTTATTACTTGAACAATTTGAATCTTGAAAGCTTTTAGGCCAAGATCCTTTCATAAAATCTTCCATTTAGTGGAAGGACACATAGCCAGTCGCTGAGAATGGCGACGAATTAACTGATTTGGATCTTCTTCAATTCTTCTCTATACTACGGTTACAACTGTATCAGTATGCATTGTTTGGCATCTCACGAAATAAAAAATATGAGCATTAGTAAACGTGCTCATATGTACGATAAGTTTGACTTACCGAACCATTATTTTGATGCAAAATTTCAACAATTTGCAGGCGTTACTCTAGTGTAAGCCCATCCATAATAAAATGTCAAACTAAAGTAAACAAAAGCAACTATCTGCTGTTAAATGGTCTGTTGCCACTTTAACGTATTTTTTTTCCTTACTTACGAAATGAAGAGTGAAGAATAATTTTAGTTTCTGATAAAGTCATTCAATGGACATTCATGAAAATAATAAAAAAAAACTGATCGATCAAAAATAGCACAAAAAATTCTGGTTTGAAGGATATAGAATAAAACAGACATTATTTATCCCAGAAACTGGACAATATAGCCTAGAACAGATTGCAGATTTTTTTTATTTTTAAGGCCAGCACTCAGGGGACGGCCCCTACTTATGCAATACATTGTGCTGGTCTAGAAAAATATGTTGTGGGAAGGGGGAAAGAGGGAGTAGTGTTTGTGGACATTTGATTTAAACCTACTGATATCGTAGTTGGCAGGAAAAACATTGTTCCACAAACGAGCGGTGCGGCTAGAGAACGAATTCTCTCTATAATGCATTGTGCGATTCGCTGAACAATCAACCACAAATGGGTGCGCTCTGAGAGAGGTACGTATAGTTCGCAAGAATATGCAACCACCCGGAACCAAATCCCCTATCTCATCAGAGCATCTCCCATGGTAGTATCGATAGAACAATGAAACGCACGCCACATTGCGCCGATGCTCCAACGAATCGATAGAGTTGGATACCCTACCGTCGCTGATAAGCACCTTCGCCCTTTCCTGTACGCGGTCGAGAAGCCCCAAAATTGATTTTGAAGCACCGGCCCATACATGGGAGTTGTATTCCATCCTAGGTCGGATGAAGGTTTTGTAAATATTGAGAAGGTCAGATGGAGTGAAGTATTTCCTGCACCGTTTTAGAAAACCGAGGCACTTGAATGCTTCTTTCGACACTCGAAATATGTAATCATTCCAACGGACATCAGAATTAATTCTCATGCCCAGAACATCAAGAGCGTCAGCCTCCTCAATATTTACATTACCCATAGTCACAGATGGCAGGATTAAATCATCACAACGCCTATGCGTTATAAAACAACATTGGGTCTTGCGCGCATTAAAGTCGACCCTGTTTGCGAGACCCCACTCGGAGATTCTTTGCAGGTCATTTGAGAGTGTGTCTTTCATATTTTGCCTCCTTAAGACGTTCTCCAAAAGGCTCGGCCTACGATCAAATGAATATGAGTGATAAATGTTACTGTCATCTGCAAAGGAGTAAATGGGATATGAGGTTAGTAGGAGAAGATCGTTAAGATTTGAAAAACTTGGGGTCGACAACCTAAAGTGGCATTAACTCGAGATGTATAAAATGGCGGATAGAGCACTTAAACTCCCGTACGACGATATGTGTACAATAAAATGTTAATTTTTTTTTATTTAATTTAAAAACAGAAGTTTTTACACTACATCTAACCAAAATAATGTAATCTTGTAATGCTTTATCGAAATTTAGAAATTTCAGAATGCCAATATAAACGTTTTTCAGTATTTAAAGTTTCAATTTTTATGTGATCTACAAAATTTTATGGCATACAAAGTGTATTACTTCATTTGAGTTCATCGCGTCGTGTTAAAGATTCACAGTAACTCGACCATAAAAGGAGAGTCCAAGTGGTTAGGACAAAAACTCAAGTTCCCAGTTAGCTTTACTTTCTCTTCCTTATTTGTTTGATCTGTAAGAATAAAATGCTATTTTAATATTTCATGTTGCTGACGATCACAATTTTAAACATGATTTTTAATTGCATCACTTAAAGCTTGAATTTGTAAGAGGAAAAACAACACAAATTCAAAACCCACATTAGACTAAACAAAAGTGAAAAATAAAACAAAAACAAAAAATCAAATCTAATTAGTTACTTGTTTTATTGGATTTTTCGAGTAGTTTTCATATCTTTTTCTCCATTCAACCCCTTGAAATACTTTGCTATTCCAAAATATGTATCCCCACACAAAATGTAACAAAACGTTTCATAAAGAGAACAAACAAACGGACAGACATACATGTGTATTTATATAGAGTGTGTAGAATGAATTCCTTTGATGATAACTGCGGGTACAATAAACATCGAAGAAGAGCAACAAAAACAACAACAGCAGACGATCATTGACTCCTGAACTTCAATAAAAATGCAATAAAAAAATTACAAGAACACACAAAAAAGAAAAAGAAAAAAATCAAAAGAAAAATCCATAAAAAACTCCCCAAACAAATTACCATTACAAATGCTTCATCCACATAAACCATTCATTCAATATACTCGAATGCCTGCCATCAGTGAACGCTTCATTTCCTCCTCTCACAAACAAGCTGCAATACTAGAATCCAAAGATCAAAGACTGATCAAGTCTGTCTGCCTCTTTGTTTCGCTGGGCGTTCGCAGTTTATTACAGTAAAATGAAACGACGAGCACACTTTTCGTCTTTATCGACAATAATAACGTTGCTTGCCATGATCATGGAGATAATGATGATGATCATCATTAAAAATCAGTAAAAATCAGTAGTAGCAGCAGCATCAACATCATTACCACCCGCAATATTAACACAATAAAATGCATTGCAATTGGAATCATTAAAATCAGATTTAGATTTCAAAAGTTTGTAAAAAATGAAATGAAACAGACTGTGGTAGAAAGGGGGACAAAGGGAATAAGGAATTTTTTTTCGATAATTACTGAAAGCTTTTATAGAAACAAGTGCTCTGAAGTCCAATTGGTTTTGTCATTCGCTTGTTTCTAAAATTGACGGGCAGTGCCATGTAATGTTTTTGCTGAGTTTAGGAAAAATTTAGTACCCGCTAACATAACCATGATAAAAAAGTAAGCAAACGGACAGAGTATTATGTGTGCATCATGGCTAAACTATGAGGATGCATTCGCTCTTTGCTCATGGATTGGAAGCTATCTAAGCCTCCATTGCACCAATGGCTGCTGTATTAGCAATTCAGCTCGACATCGAGTCACCAACACTGCGTCTATTTCCAAAGTCCCTACTTGTGACATAGAGTAGGAAGCCACGTACTGACTAGCCTTTTTCTAGAAAATTTCTATTGTATCCCCTTTGAAGTTACGTCACTCAATTTTAATTCTTTTTTTATATTTTTTAAAATTTTTTTTTGTATAACTATTTATTTTACTTGCGGTTGTAAATTTCGGAAGTAAAAGAAAACAAAAATTGTATAAAAAAGATCTAAAAAGAATCGTATTTGCTGAACAACAAAACCCATACAATAACTATAAAAAATAATTAAAAAATGATCCTTTATTTAGTTTATGAGAGAAGCGAAGATTTTTTATTGTAAACAAATATCATACAAATTTAAACATAAACATACACACTCTCATTATTAGGTATATCTGAAAAATAATAAACAAATTTTTCTTAATAAAAATCATTTTTTTTGAGATAATTAAAAGTAAGAATCAAAAATCTCAAACAATCTTCTTATTTGAATAGAAATAACAGAGGCCGTTGTTACACTATATGAAGAAAACTAATTGGTTTAAAAAAGAGAGCGGAAAAGAGATTCACTAGTAAACAACAGTAAAGGCACACACACACACACTATTGAAATACTGCTCTACGTTGCTTTTAAAAGGGAGTTTTTAACTCAGAAAAAAAGAAGCCAGACTGTTTATGAAAAAATGCTTTATTTAATATATGTATGTATAGGTATTAATTACTGCTTTGAGATAGAGATTGTATATCACCGTTTAGCTAAGAATTTCAGCTTTTTATTGGCAGCGTGGACAGTCTAATCGGGGGTTCCATTTAACAGGTCATTAAAGAAGGGCAAAAACAGGGTTGTTTTTGTACAAATATGTAAAATTTAAAGTATTTTACATGCTTTCTTACTCTTTCAGAGTGTAGGAAAAATCGAATTCTTGGATTATAAAGGAGTATTGTACATCACCAGTTAGCTAATTATGCCAGCTTTATAATGGTATCATGGATGCTATATATTGGACTGGCTAAAGTAGACCATTTAAGCCAATTTCCTTTCGAAGTATAGGAAAATAAAAATTCATCGTTTTTAATAGCAAATTGTATATCATTTAAATAAAAAACCATTTAAATAAAAAACTTTTGGAATTCTAATCGGGGATGCCAAAAAAGTCAATAAGTGTCTGTCCTAGTTCTCTCAGAACAGCAGTCGCTTCCCTGCAAGAACTACATGACTGAAACTAATACAAACAAAATATTTGTACCCACACATTTAACATATATGCAAGAGTGAAACAACTAATAACAACAACAACCTATAGTTGCATTCTCTGGCTTAATAAACAAATTTTGTTCTAATTCTTCATAAAAAATTGGTATTTGAAACAAATTAGTTTAATTGCTTAAGAAAAACACAAAGCCTTTCTGAAAAGTTTAAAGCAAGTGTTATGTATTCAGTTTTACTCATAAACATATATTTTTTCTTTTATTGCGTATGTAATGGAAAACCGACTAAAATAAGGCTGCTAGTAGTGACGTAAAGACGACTTCCCGCTGAATTTAAGTGCATAAGTTTGTTATCTTTTTGTTTTAACAACAAATTCTTTAATATCATATTCAAGTATGGAAAATAATAAATGTTGTTATAAATTAAAGGAATACCCGTCAGACTTGACGGGTTTATACATCAGTTCGGATAGCTATTTTATTAGGTTTGTTAATGAGCTGTGACTGTTAATCATTAACCAAATGTGGTTAATCATTTCTGACTAATATTTACATCTTCCTTGGAATAAAAAAAAACAGATTTATGTTCAATAGCCAACATTTTTAGTAGGTTAGAGTAGGATGCAAAAACACATGTACACAAATATTTCCATCAGTTTTTTCATATTGCCCTTAAGAAAATGATTAAATGCATATTTCAATCAGCAATGTCAGTCATATGACCGCTCAAATGACGGTCACTGTTCTTGCATGGTTGTTGTCAAACTTCCAGCTTTGTCGCAAAATTTTTTTGACTTCGCATACTTTTACATGCATATTTTAAATTTCATGACACTACTATATATCACTACACCAAAGACTTGGTAAATAAAATTAAAAAAAGGTCTTAAAATATTAAAAACATAAAAGAGAAAGCAGAAGGTATTGCTGCTGATATTGGGGAATTATTTTCCGTTGGATAATATTTTCCAGAAATTCTGGCCGAAAAATTGGAATTCAAGTTCAAATTTAAAATTTTAGAATCGCTGTAACCCACAATAAAGAAATGCTATAAGTTCATTCCAATTCATACAAACAAAATAACAAACATTGTTTTTGTACGTGTTTTTGCCCTAGAATTCATTATAAATATACATAACAAATTTTTTCCTTTGATCTGGTAATATTATTTATGTTGCATTAATTACATAAATAACGAAAAAAACCGGCTTTTGGTTTTATTATTTCACTATGTTGCGTATAAATGTGTTTGCTTTACACACGTATAAGAGAGTACTTGTGTGATTTAACAGCTAAAACATAGAGAGTGAACTTAACATTTAATGCACAATCTTTTCTTACTTTAGTATTCGTTATTAGTTCTTTCCATGCGGTTGTGTTTAACGGGAGATTTAACGGTAATTTAAAATAAAAAGCGTGAGTGTGTGTATAGAAACAACAATAAAAAGGAATAATATACAGACAACAATTGTCTCTTATTAAAAGTTAATGCGAAAATTAAAAAAGGAGTAGAAAAAAAAAAACAAATAAGAGACAGGTTTAAACATGTTTAAACATGAACATTTAATAAAGAAATTATAATGAAAAGTGATTTTTAATAAAAATAACACATAAAATATAGAATTATATATGATAAGTATCTACCTAAATTAACCTATTTGAAAAAAAAAAAAAAAAATCTTTATGTTAAAAGACGCACAAAAATTTACTTTTTTCCGCGTGTAGTTGTAAAGCTAAAATGTGTACATTAAAGTAATATTTTTACTTAATTAATTTATTTGTTTATTTATTTCCTCCTTCTGCCTTTGAAGTTTAAAACAACATTAAATATCTTTACAGCAAGAATAACGACAACAAATATATGTATGTAGTTGCAATAAACAAACATTAACAGTGTTACATACACACCATACCTACATATAACCTCTTTCTATTAAAGTTTTGTGTCGGTGTTTATTCGAGTTTTGGTTTTTTTATTTTTGTTGTTTAAGTGAGTGTGTGCGTGCATTAATAAATCGTATGTAGAGACCGGCAAAAAAAAAATAAAACAGTACCTATTGCCAAGTCCTGTATGCTAAATGATAAAACTGTCAATAGCTTTTCGACACCACTGGCTTGTTTCGACAGCGGTGTTTTATTTTTATTTTTGTGCTGATAACTATACAAATATTAATATCAATTAATATTAAGTGAAAATAAATACAACAACACATGCATACCTGCAACATAAATGTTTACCTTTAAAATTACTTACATACACTCAGCCAGACACAAACAAGAATAATAAACAAACACAAAAAAACCTAGACTACGTTTGGAGAGGGATTATAAACAATAAAAACATAAAACATTATAAAGGGAAGAAGATATAAAACACAACTTAAGCAAAGAAGCATAAGAACGGGTACAACAACAAAGTAAAAATCGTATAATATCAAATACAACAACATGTCTGCATTTTGATTTATTGTAACAACAAAAAACGGAGACGAAAACAACCGCCATTTACTTAAATTGCACAAAAAAAAGAAAAAGAAAAAAATTGAGTGTTATCACCTCTTGGCTCTCTTCTCTGTTGTATTACCTCTTGTTAACGCATAATAACAGTCAAAAATAAACTCTTAATCAAATAACAAAGGCAAAGGATAATTAATTTCCTTTAATAGATATTTGCTGAAAATATTTATTATTGTTGTACGGCAAATATTTATCGAGAAAATGGTTTTTTATTAAAAACGAATATTTTATTTTCTGAAAAAGAAATTCATTTTATCACTCAAAAGTATTTCTTATTGGATAAAAAACAAATAGAGAAAAAACATGGATTTCCACAGACTCCTATGCAGTGTTTTAATGCTGATGATTACAGGATTACAAAGTACGTACAACAGAAATGTTCAATTTACAATAATTATGTTTTTTTAACGTATCAATAGGCAGAATTTTTTACAGCTAATTGCAAATAGATATTTCTATTGTATAATCATTTACTTACATATGTATGCAGTGCTGCTCAAAACTTGCACCACTTTTTCTAAAATTTTAATTTTTATATTTTTAATTTACAAATTTTTAATGTAAAAAAAACTAGGGTTGTTGCGGATGTTCGCAGCTGATTGTATCCTACGTTGAGTTCAAGGGTTTAATCAAAATTTTTGACAATTCATTTTCGCAGATACAACCTTTTATTAAAAGGAAGAAATATCATTTATCGAATTCTTTCTCTCAATCGGGACTTAAATAAACAGTTTCATATCAATTTGGTTGATATCGAATTAGAAAATTACGCAAACCAACATAGTGGCATATGTATGATTTTCGTTTACCGTAAAGAATTCAAGTCTACAAACAGCGACACAATATTGTATTTCCATGGCTAAAGGAAAGTTCGATGTGTGGGAACGAGAAATCTGCTCATTGTTTTACTCTCAGTTCCCGGTTCTGAGGCAGGTGAAGCGGTTGATGAGATACTATGAATGGGAGCCTGTGTCTTATAAAGAGGCTAGTAATAAGAGAATTTATGGGTTTCTTGACAGGTCACAACTACAAGAAATATTAACTTAGGTGCGTACATGACACGGAGTTGCAACTGTGTGGGGAGGAGGATGAAACGACAGAGCATATACACTGTAAACCTTTTACTTTGGCAAACATTCGAAGGAGAAGATTTATTAAGACTTCTTTTTGGGCGTTATTAGGTTCATCAATTACTCATCGGGGATATCACAATCTTAATACGAAAGGCTAAGGGCATTATTCAGGAGAACATGCGTGATTTCGTTTGCGGTTTTGTAGGTACGTCACCCGTCCAAGTATTTTAATGGAGATCGTAAATTGAAGAGCAAAATCGAAAATTGCGAAAAAGATCATGAAGTCTACGAATTGCTTGTTCACTACGCTGATTGTAATGACTGAAAAATGAATAAAGTACTTCGCAAACAGATTTTTTTTGGAGCATTTTTAGTTTTTAAAATATTTTTGTTCCCAAAACGTTCACAGGCAATAGTCGTCGTGGCATTGATGAATCTGGATTAGCCCATCTATTCGGCAGTTTGTTTCCTTTATGTTGTTCCAATCGGTTTTAATGAGCTTAACGTCCCGAAAGTAATAAATGAGTGCTGAAAAAATTAAAAAAGTATGTTTTAGATATGCTCATACATGGGACGAAGCTCATTATTAAATATCCGTGTTGATTATTCTGGTAATGCCCTCAGCTAGGATAGACTTTTATGCCAGAATAAGGATTTTAAGTAGATTTTGAACACTTATTTTGGGATTAGTCAATATCGAAACCGTTCGCATTGTACATATAGCGATGCGTACACTGACTCTTTTTTGTTATTGAAACAAATAAAAGTGAAATGACAGATTCCCTTGCTCTATTTAAAAATTTAAAACTTTGCCTTATTGAAAACTCTTTGCAAATAAATATGCAAATAAGAAAATATATTAAATGAATTTATAATTAAAAAAAGTGTACTTAAGTAAGAACTGGATTTAAAAAATGCATATGGTCGTAAAAGTATGTCATAACAAATCAAAGGAATTTCATTAAACATTGAACGATCCCAAACAAATAAAAGAAAACTTAATAAGTAGAATAAAAAATTACAAAAGCAGAATTCATAAAAGAAAGGAATTTAATAAATAATAAATATGCATTTAAAGCAGCATAGAAAAAATCTACATCTAAACTAAATGTATTAAAATTGAATTAAAAAGTGTATGCCTACATATGCCTTTAATATAAATATGCTTTATTTGGTATAGTTTTTGTTTACAAAAAGGCATATTAAAAAATAATTAAAAATGCATATTATATGCTTTAAAAAATTCACAATAAAATAACAAATAACAAATATGCATGCTAATAACATACATATGTTACTTTACCAAACAACAACCTGCTTGAATTATATGGATATGCACTCGTACCTGTTTTTTAAGGAGCTGTAGAACAGTTACCGTTGGGCCGCATGGAAAAGTAAAAAAAAAATAATATAATGGAAATCTTTAATCTTTAAGTAATTATTCCTTTTGTATTATATTTTTCGTATTTTTGAACAATTTAAACAATAAAAGCAAATTAACAATATTTCGTTAAGTGTGTTCGATTGTCTGACTGTCGAATTTTATGTTTGAAATATTCCTTTAGGTAGTTACTTCAATAATAATGCACACAAAGAATATGTCTGCATAATAGGACCATACCCAGACAAAAAGCATTATAATGACAATAATGTCCTGCCATAGGTACTTGAAAGAGATCATAGAGAGCAGTAGTATTTTTTATAAGCCAAACAATTGTATAACAATATAAGGAAATACGAGTACTTATAAGTGAAACACTTCAAATAAAATTGAGAAGAAAAAGGAAAAAGTCTTTTCATAAGAAAAGATAATGTTCACTATAAATGGGAATTCTGTAGACCATGAACATAAAATTGTAACAATTTTCAAAAAAAAAAAAGGAACTAAGAACTACCACTGCACATATACAGGGTATGTCATAGTTTGAGCAATTATTTGTATAATGGAATGATGAATCGGTATAACTATAGTTCCAGCATAAGTGTTTACATGGAGCTTGTCAGTGGTATTAGAGATTTGGTAATGAATAGAAAGCGAGGTATAAGGAACTTAAATCTGAAGATTATGTTTGAAAATCGGCGTTCTTTTTTGTCGAACTGCAGAGTATCATAGGTGAAATTAGATTGTTAGATCACTGATACCAGTATGATATTTAAGCGCTTCTGATTTCATTCTCAGATACATATCGTCGTGCGGGAGTTTAAGTGCTCTATACGCCATTTAATATTTTTTTTATATCTCGAGTTAATGATGCCACTTTAGGTTTTTGACCAAAAATTTTTCAAGTCTGCAATTTGTTTTCGAATATCTCGTCTAGTTTTGGAGATAAATAGCCAAAAACTGATTGCAGATTTTAAAAATTTTGGTATCAAAAACCTAAAGTGGCATCATTAACTCAAGATATATAAAATGGCGTATAGAGCACTTAAACTCCCGCACGACGATATGCTACGTGCAGTAGTGTCTGTAGGCTAAGAAAAACTGAATGAATTTGAAAAAAAGCAAATAAGACAGAATAGAGGTTAACGAGCGTAGAGCTAGGATCTGTTTTCAAAAAAAGGCCAAAGTAGGAGTAATAATAACTAAGTACAGTTGTTGTTCAAAAAATCTAAATCCAATTCTTCTGACCTAGAGTTACAATAGCGTTTTTTGTCTAAAAAGCAAACACTGTAATACTTTAATAACAGGTAAAAATGCTTTCTCATAGATTTACTTACTTACTCGTACGTGGCTAAAAGCAATGGAAAGAGGGTCGAAATAAATACCGAATGTTGTTTTCTTACTCATAGAGGTGAGTGGCTTGTCATCTTTGACTATGGATAATGTAAATGTTAAAGTAGCGGACGCTTTTAATTTTTAGAGATGACAATTAACTACGTCGCGACGTCCCCTGGAGTGATCACATGTTTTGGATTTAAGTCGTCGGTTTTTTCAAAAAGTACACGAAATAATTCACTCCCTCTGACCTTTTTTAATATTTACAAATCTCATGTGTATGTCGATGTTTTGAATCCTAATTTGGAAATTCTTAAACGCGTTCAGAATAGAAGTAAGGAGCCTATTAGTGACAGTAGCGTATAAAACTCTATTGCTTCATTAGAGCATGTCGTGTTTAAGAATGATAAATCTAAAGATTAGGCCATCACGCATTTAAAATTTGATTTTTCTGAGCATCTAATTGAAATGACGTCATGAAAAAGCTAAATGTGTACTCATAACAGTGAGACAATTTTTTATTTCTCTCTTTATTTTCTCTCAAATATAGGGGAGTCTACGTTTTCTAACGGGGAAACATGCGGATGGCTTAATCTTTATCTGATTCCCAATAATCGCATATTTTTACGTAATATGTACTAGTATTTCTCACATTCAGTGAATCAAATAATGTATTTGTCGCACGTTTGAATTATAGAACAATCTTCCCGGACTGTCTTTCCTGTCAATTGGTTGGTTAACATAACCGATTATACGCCAGTGTCAATAAGTATACTACGACGTCGGTTCTGAAAAATTTCCTGCCAATTACGATAGAAACAAATTCAAGTCATACTACTACTACCTTTTTTCTCCTTCTTAACACTTGTACTGTGCACTACTGATAGTTATAATGCATTCTAAAAAAAACTGTTTGGAATATCGTCGTGCGGGAGTTTATGTGCTCTATCCGCCAGTTCATATTTTGAATATGTATATCTCGAGTTAATGATGCAACTTTAGGTTTTCGACCCCTAAATTTTCAATTCTGTAATCCATTTTCGGATATCTCATCCAGTTTCGGAGATAAATAGCAGTAAACGGATAGCAGATTTTAACTCGAGATATATAAAATGGCGGATAGAGCACATAAACTCCCGCACGACGATATGTATTTTAAAAGTTCTCACTGATATTTTTCAATTCGAATGTCGATGTATCATCTGTCAAAACATAGATGTTAAAACGCTAATTTTCTTATGTTTATTCAATTATCGCGTGCTCAATGTAATTCGACAAAGAAGACCGAAAACGCTCTTTACCCAATAGGCTCTGATAGTTTCGACAATATTTAATGTAAAGTGTCACCATTTAGAAGGCATTCCACGCACGTTTAAATCGGTTGATCGATGTTATTTTGTTTTAAGATTTACTCATTCACTATACAGATGGCTTACCCTGTACTTAATCTCAAACTTTACAGAAGCTAGTTTTTTTGTCTCAAGTACATATTTCATCCAAACAAACACTATCACTTTTCAAATATTTTAATTATTTGAGGTTTTTTTTCTTTTAATTTTACAAAGAACAGGGTGGTTTTGTTCTCTCTAAGTACCTTCTTTGGTTTCTTCTAAAGTTCCTTTTAAACATTAGTAAAGAAGTAAATATGACTTTATCTGCTTCTTTGAGTAGTAGAAGTAGTAGCAGGGATAACAGCTTTATTAAGGATTTGATGTTTTTGGGAAAAATACATAAAATATATTTTTCAAATAGAAATTTTCTCTCTCTTTTCCCTTCAGCTTGTCATAAATAGTAAATGGTTGTAGTTAATGAGAAGCAAAGAAAAAGAAATGTTTTATTTTATTAAATGAAAAACAAAGATAATTGCAGTATTTTTAAATAAGTTCCATTACATTTCCGCTTATTCCAACCAAAGATAAAAGACGCATGAAATAGTAATTCATTTGATCTCTTTATTAAGAAGTGCATTAGAAAAGGAATAATTAAATTTTATTCAATTAAATTTGACCATACAGAGAAAGCTAACAAAAAAAGTAATTAAATTTGGTTAATTAAAGTCTACTATTGGGAGGAAAAAAACATTTAATACTTGGAAACATTTTAAGATATTGACACAACAGTTTCTTAAACTTATACCGAAAAATTTGTATGTTTTTAAATATAAAAACATACTCTGTTATTTAAAATTCAGACATTTTGAGGTGACAAATTATGCCATAAAACCCGTGCTTTCAAGCTTTCAATTTAACTTATCCGTTTGGATAGTATGGAATAAATTGTACATTTTTAGATACAATAGCTCAAAAAATAACTATATAACTTTAGTTTAAACTTTAATCAATTAACTTTTAACACACAACGGTGGGAGTCATTACCGAAAAACTCCAATTTCAAACATTTTCATTAAGGAAATGAGAAACATTTTTTATTTTCATTGTAGATCTTTGGCAAATGGATTACTGAATTTAGTGAAATAGTTCATTTTATTGAGCTGAACTTAAATCCATTTTAAAATTATCTCCTTAAAAAAAGAAAATAATATAAAATAAACGATGCCTAAGCTGAAATCAAATGAGGATTTAGTTAAATCATTTTTAAAATATATGCTCATCACTTTTAATATTAGTTTTTACATACATAAGTTTGTGAATTAAACATGTGAACTAATCTATTTCATTGAGCTAAATGTTAATAGCTCTTACTTTATTGAATTTTAAAAAAAAACTTCTTGTTTTAAAACTAAATATCTTACATATAAATATAAAAAAAAAAATAAATATAAAAAAACTACTCAATGAAATAAAACTAATTCATGCTACTGAAATAAGTTAAAATGAGCACTTAATTTGGTGAAGGTATGTGTCTACTGTGCTAAAATATTGTGCTGAAGTCCGCAATTTGAAAGAGAGTAGGTTTGAGTACAGAAACACTGCTCATGAGCTTTGAGCTTGTAATTTGATTTCGAAAAAAATTGGATAGTATATTGAAAAATATTTAGGCTAAAGACCCTTAAGGTTTATGTTAAGCCACATATCATATCATATCATATCAAGTGACCCGAAAATATGAATTTAAATTATTTGTGGTATAAACTTTATATTTAAGTACAATTAAAATTCATGTCCATCTACTAAAGTAAAATAATTAAAAGCAAAGAAAGGGAGGAGGTACATATTTACATATGACATGTATCAGTTATTTCAACATTTTCGTTTTACAGTTTTTTAAGTAAGAAGAAACTTCTTGGAAAGCAACATCGTTTATAAGAATATGGAATTGTTATTTTTATTTGATGAAAATAATTTGATGCGTTCCTGAACTATGCGAAATACAAGATATATGACCGAAAATAAAATGAATTTAATCTATCAGTTTAATGTGTAATACTGCTGATTTGCTTTTACTTTTTGTAAAAATGTTGTTAAAATCCCTATATGAGTTTTGTAAATTTACAAAATCCATTTTAGAAATTGTCTAAAAGCCTAGTGTACTACTCACTTAAGTCGTTATTGCCCAATAACTATTTCCCTTATTATTTGAAATAATTCAAGTTGAAGCCTTTTGTTTTCTGTTTTTTTCTCTTCTTAAACATTCGCTTAATTTTTCTTCTTCTATTTTTGTTTTTTTCTTTTTTTTTAATTTTTGACGTCGAACTTGACGTGTCAGCATAATAAACCCTATCATTATCTCTCTTATCCTCTTTCCCACCCTTCTCACTCTCTTTTTCATCATTACATTCTTGTCAAAGAAGAAAAAACAAAAAATTTTACTGACTGTATACTGTCTTTTATATACAAACTTATGGTTGTCAGATGTGGTAATATCTCGCCAAATGTGGCGATTTTAAAATTTGTTTGGCGTCTTAGTTTTCGATTTGGCGACATGACAATTTTGTTGTCTATTGATGAATCATGGATGTCATTTAAGAAACATTAAAGTGAATATAAAAATATAATATAATTTTGATTTTTATAGACTTTATTTTTATTATTGTTTTAATAATGATCTCCAATACAACTTGTCTATAACTGAACTTCTTTACGCGTTATTAATTATTTTTTTTAGAAATTTTTAACAAATAAATTTCAAAAGAGGAATGTTTTAATGATGTAGTCTAAAGCAGAGTGGGCAAACAAACAAAATATTTCGTAAACGTTACCACAAAGTCATAAACTTTAAAAATTTTTTTTAATCTTATTGTGCCTGAGCATAACCAAAACAAATACTTTCTAAGTGAGAAAGAGAGCAAACGAAAAAAATTCGCTTTTTGCTCTTGTGCTTGCTTTGTTATTCTGTTAAATTCGTATAATTTGCTCTTTTTTCTCTTCTTCTTTTCTTTTTCTCCTTATTAATTTTTTGTTGTACCTACGCACATTTGAGTTAGTGTATTTGTAGTGCTCAAAACAAAAACAATATACAAAACTAAATGGGACAATCGCTCTCACTGTTTTTGTTTTGTTTTTGTTTTACTCATTGTAAAGAACAAAACAAAATGAGATCAAACGTGTCGTTTTGTTTATTTTCCTACTCTGGTCTAAAGCGTTCTAGACATACATATCTATTTAATAAAATTGCAACTATAGGGCTTCATTTCTTTGGTAAAAAAATTAACATTACGTGTATTAAAAACCACATAAAGCTCTGATGCGAAAATTTGGTTTGGTTCTAATGCTTGAACCTTGCCATTATACGAAATACAATATTATTTAAATCACCACCTCCGTAACCATATTTTTTGCACATTTTGTGTGATATATCAGTGATAAATTGGTTTTCAAATGCTTCATTGAAAGGGGTAGACACTGTTTTTGACGTAACACCGCCAAGAAAATCTAAGGCCGTCAAATTGCTTGATCTTGGTGGTCAATTAACGTTGCCCCGTATATAGTTCAGCTGATAATTTTCAATTGTAAATCGAATTTATTCGGTTATCATACGGCCAAAGCGTTCTGAAGTGATGCACACAAAAGAGTCACCTTTACCAGCTGCAGTGGACTTTTAGCAAACATTATTATTCAGCATATCTATGGCATTGTGAATAGTTGGCGGGCTTTAATTCAAGCGTAGGTTAGACTTCATGTATATGGAGGTTTAAATACAAATGTAAACTATGCATTATTAAATAGTAAAATAGCCCAATTACTGAGAATTTAGTGAAATCCACAAATTCGGTTTATCCACAACACTTCCCCTAACAGAAGCGATATTTTCGACAGTGCGTACATTGCGATAATTCACAGGCCTGACTATATCTGTAACGCTTCCAGTCTTTTCAAAGTTCTTTATAATCACCACTTACTCTTTAAAAAGTGGCCATGCTTGAATCATCATATTTGTAAGAGTTTTAATTATTTTTATTCGCTCTTCGGTTGTTAAACGAACCAAATTCTTAAGTAGCAAGTCTTTTCCAAATAAATTACATTTTAAATGAAAAATACTAAACAGCTGACAGCTTTGTCAGACGGATGGCTAAAAACCAATATATAGATAACCTGATTAATAAATAAATTTAAATTTATGTGCAATCCTCATTTTCGTTTTGATTTATTAAAAAATAAAATTTTCGAAATAAATTTTTTTTATTTTTGATTTATAAAAAATATTAAAAATAAGTCAAAATAATTTGGTGATTTTGGAGATTTATAACATTGAAGTTAGCGGAGGAGATCAAAATAAATCTGGCAACGTCGATTCATGGCTCAGGCTGTCTAACAGCTTGTGTGTGTTGTATTCCTGGTTGTGCCTTTTTTTGTTTTCATGTACACACATACTGCATACACTGTGTCGGGTAAAGTAGATGTTGTGGGTCTTATGATTGTGTCATAAGAAGATAAGGAAGGGCAGCAGCAGAAAATAATTGAGAAGACGAAAGAAGATGTCAGGAATTTCGCTGAATTAGTGAATTCCCTAAAAGAGGTCGTTTGTTGTTGAGTTGTCGGTTGAGACGTCTGAAACGAAGTTAAAACAACATTAAACTGGCTTAAACTAAGGCGGCATTTACTGTGTGCCTGTGTGTTAAACTGACTGTTTTGCTTTTCGTCTGATGGTTTGTTTATTTTCACAAAATATTTGGCTTCCTTTGCTTAAACTTCGGCTACATTTAACTGAATAGTTTAACATTACTTGTGTAAAAGTGTGTGGGAATTGTTGTATGTATGCATGTGCGTGTGTGGGTCTTGAAAATCATTAAGTAAGCCAGTCAGTTAGTCAGCCAGGCGTTTAGTCATTGACTACACACACACATACACTCAGCCCAAAAGACCGTAAGAAGTTAATGGTTAAATCGATTCTTTATGCATGAACAGTTGAATATTGGAATGAATTACTTGCATAAGAACGAGTAATTTTGGATTTTTGCCCACTTTTTGTTTTGTCGTTCTGTTTTCTTTTCATTTTTCTCTTTTATATTTGCCTGTCTGGTCCTTCTTTTTCAACGGTAAGGAATTATAACTTAAATGTGTGGAGTTTTAATCATTGGCCATGAAGTAACGTTTAAACATTGGCTTTATTTTCACGGTTTTCTCAAATAGCCTTCCATTAGCTGTGTTGCGATTAAAGAAAAAAAAAAAAACAACAAACTCGATTGAACTTCTCCATACTTGATGATATAGTTGATAATGATGATGATGATGATAAAGATGAGTTCTTGTGTATATATTTGCTTTTTTTGGTTTGCATTTAGCGTAACTTTACGTGTGATTGCCATTAAATAATTATTTGCTCAGAATATTTTATTATCATCTCTTCCTTTTTATTGCTAAACACTTTAAAAGTTTTTAATTTAAATCTTCTTTCTTTTTTAGCATTTTGTTTATCAGAGTCCTCATCGCGTTTTTTAATTTTGCCTCAAAGCCAAACTATAGCTGAAGGAGATTTTGTTGATTTCAATTGTCATGCCACACCCACCAAGGGTTTGTTGTACACCTGGACTTTAAATGGTAAGTATACACAGAATTAATATATATATATAATATTTTATAGAAAAATTTTATGAGACAAAAAAAAAAAAAAAAAAAAAAAATTATGACAAATCTGTTATAAGAAAAATTAAAAAAAGATTGAACCGTAATATTTGTGTTATGCAGGTATAAAATGTTGTTCCCTTAACTAAATAGTTATTTTAGAATAAATTTTTTTTTCGTTTCTCATATAAGTTTTATTTTTGATAGCCGATGTATCAGTGATATATCGTCCGTTCGCTGTGAATATCGTTGCTGATGACCGAAACATTGATGTTTTCTAAGTATCGTTTGTATTTTTGTATATTGTATTTAACGACGAAGATCATTTTTCGCTTAACATTTTGGTTAAGTTACGCGTGGCATTATTGTACGTTATTTCTGTATAAAAGAAGACTAAGCTAGCATTTGCCTCACATTTACTTACCCCCTTTAACCGACTAAGAAGGATTCAACCCATTACATAGGGACACGTACACACAATGGTCCGTACTACTACAGCTTAGTATGGGCAACTATACGGATAATAAATAAATTACAAACTACGGTTTATTTATTGAGTAAAGAAAAAACTATTGTAAAGGGTGAAAAATTTAAGGTTAGTCGCAGTGGTCTAGTGGTTATTATTTTGACTTACTAAGATGATAGCGCCGGGTTCAAATCTCATCTCTGACATCTTAAAAAAAAAAGCAATATGAAAAAATTATTTTTTTCGGCGACTACCTCTCAGCAGTCTTCTGGCAAAAGCCATGAAAAAGTTTCTCAAATCTGTCGTTCGGAATCGACTTTAAACTGTAGGTGCCCGTTCTCATGGATAAAAATTAACATACACAACATGAGTGCTGCGAGAAGCTAGAAGCCGTAAGCCTGACATAGGGTTGTAATGTCCAATTATGTATGTATGTGTGTAAGTAAATTGGCTGTTAAATGATGAAATGTCAAGAATTGAGCTGTCATTCTTTGACATTTATTTAGTAAAAGGTTAGGAAATTTTAATCAAGGAACGCTACACTACCATTGTCGGCATCGAACTTTTGTTCTTCAACAAAATCATGATGTTTAGTAATAATACCATGACAACCGATTTTTTGTGGCCAGAATTGGCTAATGTAGACATCAGTGACCTTAGGTTTCAGGAGGACGCTAAATAATTCAATTATTGTACGAGAAATTTCCAGGTCGATTTCAATTGGACATCTCGTTCTTGTGATTTAACGACGCTGGATTATTTTATCTGGGACCATTTAAAGGGCCGGGCTTATGTAACGTTCTGAAAGATGAAATATGGCGCTGCGTTGACGAGAGAAGCGAAGATGTATTGTTGAATGTGGTTCAAAATTTTGGGAAAAAGCGGACGTCTACCGATGTGCTAGAGGTGGACTTTTGATACATTTGTTTCAATAAAACTGAATTCGTGAAAAAAAGTGTCTTTATAATATAATATTTTCCGGATTAACTGTGAATTATTCTACTTGTTTGCATCCTGTTTCTCATGATTTGATTTCTCCATTATTTTTGGTAGTGCCATGTGAAATCTGGGGTTTCGATGCTTTGACGGCCAATATTGTTTTTGTCATTTGTCACATAGGGCCTGCAATTTTCGAAGACGTATTCCATAATTAAGCGTTCAAAATGCTCTTTTTTGATATTTTATGGTATTTTTGGCATTTTAAAATACTCCTCGTAGCATAGCTATGAAGCAAATGAAATATATTCAAGAAAATTACACAACTTGCTCTTTTAAAGAGCTAAACAGTTAGTTTTATTGCCCAAGAGAATTCATTGTAGCTGTACGAATCTATTATTTTTTATTTTATTTTTTTCAATTAAGTTTACTTTTAGTCTTAATTAACTTTCTTTTTTTTTGCCAATTTTTAGGTCATTTATTAGCCAATACTACGCGTGTCTATCAGAATGGTTCTGATTTACATATTGACTCTGTTATTCGAGACAGTGATGCTGGTGATTATGTTTGTATTGCCACAAATGTGGCAAATGGTGCAAGACAGGCCTCACCACCGGCTCGTTTATCCATCATATGTAAGTATTAAATACTCTTTAATAAACTTTTACTTACTGTAAGATTATTGAATTCAAAATAATAAAAAAAAGGAATAGCAGAAAAGAAAATAGTTTTCTAGGTGGGTAGGGACTAGTCTACTTATTAGCAGGTAATGAGTTCCCCCACCGTTACGGTTGGCATATTACTTTGCTCATTATAATTGGAATATAAATCAATGCTTTGAGTGCTACAGTAAATTAATGGGTAGTTTGCTAATCTACTAGTATGAGTGTTGAAAATTCGTTTGGGCTTTACATCTGCTTTTATAAAATCATGTACAATAAAGGTAAATCAGACTAAAGGGATGTTAAAGGATGTCATCAGTCACTTAAATAAATGAGTAAGTAATTTAAAGTTTGCTGTGGAATTTAAAGAAAAAATAAATAAATATGATTTGCGAAGCACTTATGCATTTAAATCTTTAAAAGGTTCATGCCTTTTCAATTAAAAGAAACACATCCTGTTTTAAATTTTATTCCATATATCTGACATCCTTCGCAGTTAAATAAGTTTGTTTTATTTAATTTTATTTTAAAATTCTACCCCTTTTTATTATTATAATTATTTTCTTTTAAATTCATTTTTAATACTCGTGCTTTAAATAATTATTTAAATAAGAAAATCAGCCATTTTTAAGAGGGTTTTGTTGGTAATCTTGTATTTATTTTTCTTCTCACTTGCAGCTTTATTGTTATAATTTTTTGCTGCATTAATTAATAAAAATAAATGAATAAGTAATTTTTTTCCAGTGTAAGTATTATATCATATTACAATATATTGTATTTTTATATAATTATTTTAACTGACAAGGGAGTCCCTTAAACAAAGTTAAGAAAAATGCTCGTAAAATTTTTTTAATGAAATCAAAACAATCAACTTGATTGCTTAGGTTCAAATTCGCTAACCTTATTCAAATTTCTTTCTGTAAATGATTCTCATTTAGTCCATATACCAACTATAGTTTATGTAAACATTTGGGATGGAAATTGAGTTGCTTTAACATCAACTAAATTATATTATTGGATGTGTTCTGTAAACCGTGAGAAATTAAAGTCGAATAAAATTTAAAATTTCTATGATATAAAAATGTGATAATTCTTTGATATTTCTTTCATTCGCTGAAAATTTTCGACTGAAAATTTTTAATGACTACCAACTCAATTACATTAAATTCAGAAACTTCAGCCTTAACACTTCAGAAGATAGAATGAAATTAATACTTAACTTGTATGGGAGATACCACGCCCACTTGTCCAATTCCTCTTCACCCCCAGGTGCAATTTTAAAAAACCAGACCTTATTGCACTTTCGGCAGTTGAGCCTATCTATTTATTTTCATATTTCTTTTTCCTTAGGATGTCAGAGCTGGGATTTGAACCCGCAGTTTTCGTATAGTAAGCCAACACACTACATACTAGACTATGGCGACCACATTCACCTTCACTTTCGCCAAATTAAACCCTAATTAAAGTGCATGATAGGCACATTCTCTAGCCTTTGGAGAATAGTGAACTCGAGTTAATAGTGGTCAATCGTAGGCAATACTGACTACGCAAGAACCATTTTTTGTGTGTCGTGTTGTACCGACGTCGAAAACGCTTTACAAAATAGGGGGAATTATTTTTTTTATTAAAAAACTAAATTAAGCGGTTAACTTCTTAAGTTAGATTAATCATTTATATATACATATCTGTGGCATTTTGACAAAACACCTTAAGTCGAGATAAGATAGCAAAAAAGTTTTTCAAAAAAACTCGGGTAAAGAATTATTTTTATTAAAAAATAAAATAAACCGAAATTAAAGAAAAATTTCTTCTATAATACAAAATTTTAAAAACTACACAAAAATTTTTTTTGAATAAAAATTCGTATCATTAACAACATTTTTTTCAACTTTTTAAATTTGACTTAAGATGTTTTGTGAAAATGCCACAGATATGTATGTATGTATGTTGTATATCGTCTTTTATGTTCTTAATATTTTCATATTCTTGATAATTTAATTCCTTTTTGATTGGACCACAATTTTAAATTATATGCTGATGTGCTTTATGAAGTAAATCCGTTTACCTATACACTAGCGCTCTTAAATACCACTAGCATAAAAACTACACTTAAAGTTTTGTATTTATTAATTGCATTTTATATAATTTCATTTTAATAGCTGTTTGTTTCCTTTTTCAATTTTAAATCTTTATTTCTTCTTCTTTAGTTTAAACATATTCTCTTTGTGCTAGGGAGACCCTTGTTTATTATTTATATTATTATTTATGTCTGCTAGTATTATTGTTCTTTATACAAATGTATGCATGGCTGTATGCATACATTCATACATACATACGACATAATATTTATATAATAATATTATTATGTAAGTATGTATGTATGCATTTACATACATATATGCTTAAATCTATATACAAATAAGTATACAGATGTTTATAATGCCATCTCCTATTATCCTTAAGGATTTATAGTAGTGAATGCAAATTGCAAATGCTCGAAAACCACTTCAATTTGTATACAACTTATATAGCACTCCTACATATACATATTTGTTTATGGTACTCTACTTGTATATATACATAAGAACAAACATACATATGTACATGCATATTTGGTTTTACTTATGTATAGGTATTTGCAGTACGAGTACATTGTATGTATGCTGACTGCCAGCAAGTTGTTGTTATTGTTGTTGCTATATTTTATATACATACTATACTGATCCATCCAGTCTTTATTTTAACTGTATTAAAATAATTATGAAATATAATAAAGTTTTAGAAGAATGGTAACAGGAAATGGTTTTCAGCATAAAAATTTAAAAACAAGTTTAAAGTCTTTAGATAAACGGATCGAATTAATGAATTTTATATTAAATTCCTTTTCTTTTATTATTAATATTTTACGAGGGAAAGATATTTCTTTAAAATATAGTATATGAATTTTTTATACATTTTATGTACGTAAATTTTATTGATCATACAGCTGTGACTTTAATGAAATTCTTTAAATAATAAATAAGTCCCTTCTCTGTTTTGTTTTAAATCTTGAGTCATTAAACGTAAACAGAGAAAACTACCGTAAAATAAAACCTATAAAAACAAAATAGCAAATTAATGTTTTTCTCTTGGTGGAACTACTAGTAGGCATGAGAAATTGTTTTTTTTTTGTTTTGCTTTGTTTTTGTTTCTAAACATTGTTTTCTATATAAACTTATGGTTGTTGTTGCTATTGTCTGTATATAATTTAGGAAAATTGTTGATTGCCTTTGTTAAAGAGAAAATTTAATACAGTAGCATTACTAATGAGAGTAATAAGTGTGTAACAATATTCTCTAAAACAGAATGAGAACAAGCGTTTAATGTTTTTTTTTCTATTATTGTTTTTGTTACTTTTGTCTAAACCAAAAACAAAAAAACAACTTTTGCTTGGCAACATTATCTTCACCCACAACACAATAATAACAAAAACATTACCATGTAACACAGCATCACCATTTTACTAAAACATCTCCTTCACCACTAATACTTCTGCACAAACAAAATAATTCTCTTGGAAAAATCACATAAAATTTTACGAGTCGTGCACAAAAAAAAGAAAAATAAATAAAAAAAAGAAAAATAAAAACATTAACGAAGAATGACTCCCTCGGCAATATTTTAAACATTTTAAGTCTAATACTGTGTATGTGTGTGTTAAACGTACATATGTGTATATTTACAAGATTATGAACACACAGACAATGTGAGTGTTTTGTCTATTTTAATTCATATACTATGGATACAGTGGTGCTTAAAAAAAAACGAGTGACATAAAATCAACTCACGGAGAAAAACGAACAACTTTATAGTTAAATGTACTAGAATAAAATACTAGTCTAATAAATTTTAACAACGGTGTGGAGATTTAAAACTTATTGCAATTAAAAAAATTAAAAAATTTGAGTATTTCGATATTCGTCGTGCGGGACTCCACTTTAGGTTTTTAACACCAAAATTTTTCAAGTCTGCAATCCGTTTTCGAATATCTCGTCCAGTTTCGGAGATAAATAGCCGAAAACGGACTGCAGATTTTAAAAATTTTGATGTTAACCGTTACGATTATTTATTCATATATTGTAGTACAAGTATAATAGATTAAAATCCTAAAGAAAAAATTTTATAAATAAAAAACAAATAAACATTAAAATAGAAAAAAATCTATTTTAAATTTACTTGAAGCCAGAATTATTGTATTTATTTTATGAGTAGTGAAACAAATTAGTATAATCTTTTAGACTCTCTCAAGTCTAGTATGACTAATTGTATGCTCGATTAAGTTTTAGTTTTTCAAACTACTAAAAAAGGCTATTAAATTAAAAAGAAAAAAAAAATGATTTAAATATTTAAATTAAATTCAAGTTATAATTTTCAACACTTGAGAAAAAAAATCAAACCCTTGAATGAAAAAATCCCTCTTAAAATTTGTGTAAATTATACGTCATTAAAAAATTCTTGAACTTTTCAAGAGACCAACCAGGAGTAGTAATATTTTAACAACTACAATAACAACTGCAACCATTATAACCTTTTGAATAAAACCTTTTAGAAAAACAGCAACAGCAACAACAACAACATCATTAGCAGTAGCAGTAATAATAACATCAGAAGTGACATCATGTCAACAAAAATTTTTCCCTTTTCTTTTCTTGACAATAATTTTTGTTAAATTATTTCTTTACAAGAATCAACCATCATCGTTATTATTAACAACAACAACTACAACAGCATGCTAAGTGGTTGTATGTATTTAATACCAGGCACAAATAATTTGGGGGATTCTTTTAAGAGTATACTCGTAGTTAGTGTGAATGAATAATCGAATAAAATTAATTAAATAAAAATGTGGGTTTAAAAGAACTATGGGATTTAAAAGCACTATGCTTAACAGTGTTGTTAACATAATAAAGATTTAATATGTAAAAAAAAAAAACACGACAACAATAACGACAACTACTTTATATTGAGGTGAGAATTTTAACAATAAGTGAATGTAAATATTCCTGAGTGTGTATGTTCGTGTTTTTTAAGACTAATTAGTTAATTAATTAAATAACACACTCCTGCTCATAATTAGGGCAAACAAAAATATGCATTAGCATTTTTTTTCTGAATGTTACTGACAAAACAAGCAAAATATTAATTCATTTTAGGAAAATCTACAACGTTTAAGCCCTATTTGTTACGGCATATTTTTGCATATTTCGTCATAAATGCATACTTTTGCATTTTTAAATTTTTTTCAGAATTGTATGGCATATTTTACAAATTTTTACATATGTTAGAAGAATTTACGTGTATAACCAAATTTTATTTTTCCAAAATAATGGCTACCTACTAGAAAGCAAAAAACAAATTAAATACAAAGGATAAAAACTTTACATTTAGGGGAATTAGAATTTAAAAAAATTGCTTAAGAATGAATTCTAAATTAAAAGTTATGTGTTTTTCAACGTTTTACCTATTGGAGAAAAATTGCAATAAATGCATGATATAAAAAATTATATTAATTAAATTTTCGTAAGAATATGCAGAAAATCAAGTAATCTGTGTCAAACAGACTAAATAATATATTAGCGAATACCGAGTAGTCAAAAACATATTGAGCTCAACGCAAGAAATTATGATAGGAAACGTTTATTTTCAAATTTGCACCGTTGATTTCGACACTTTTGGTCGCCACTCGGTGAAAAAAAGATATAAATATAAAATTTTTAGATATGTTTAAAATTACAGCTCGTTTCATATTTCTATATTATCAACTCAAAAAATGTGTTTTTGAGCTATGTCAGCATATAAGCATTTAAGATTATGTGCTGGAGGCCCGGAGTTCGAGTCTTAGGAGGTGTGATCAATTTTTTTAAATTAATTTTTGTTTCGTCAGAAACGCTTTAAGTAGATCAAAGTTAAATTCTATAAAGGATTTTATATTTTTTTGCAATGAATATTTTGATGATCAAAGGAGAAAATAACGTCCGTGAAGGAATAGTACCCTAGTCAAACTGAACATAGCGCTCATTTGCGAGAAGTGTGGCATGACTCAAAAAAGCTATTTTGAAAAGTAGAAGACACTTTTGTTCTCCACTCAATGAAAAAAAGAGAAAAAATTAAATTTTTGGATATGTTTTAGATTACAGTTCGCCTCATATTTCTGCATTATTAACTCAAAAAATGTGTTTTTTGAGTTATACCACTCTTCTCGCAAATAAGCGATATGTTTTCGACTCCAGTTACGGTAGTCTCATCAGAGTTCTTTGTGTCCTGTGCATATTCAAGATCAAACATCAACTATTCAACTAACACTGAAGTAGCTGGAATCGAAAACCCACTTCCTGGGGCTCGAACTTCGGGCCTCCAGCACATAATGTATAATGCACTTGCTTTAGTGATGCCCTCTAACCACCACGTACATGTCGTCGATGTCGACTAATTTGTATAAAACCTTTATAAATAACTTTTCCAAAGAGTGATTTCTATAAATACTTCGTTTCAATATCACCGATTTGCCGCATGCTTAAAACTGAACCTTCAATAGATGCCAGTCTTTCCACCGTTAAAAGAAGAGACCGAGAATATAGTGTTAAAAGTTACAGATACACAAAAACTTTTTGTGTCAGAAAAAGACCGAAATCCCAGATACCCAATCGCCAGAATGAAACATTATAAACATGGCATGGATGGGATTGACCAAATAATGCCCAATTTAGCATGCTATACTAACAGAATAGTTGTTACAATCTGTAGGATTTCTAGAGTTCAATTATCCAGATTATAATATATATATATTATATTATACTTCATTTCTCACTTTCTGATTTACAAAAGTACTGAATACCAATTTTCATACGTCTGCGATACTTCCCTCCATATTTAACCAACGTTTATTTGAAATCCAAACACTGTACACCATTTTTTAAATTAAAAATGCTTTAAGAATTGTATGTAATTGCACGCATTTGGACAGCCAGATTTTGTAGAAACTTTTTACATTTCTTTTGTGTCCAGTGTACTTCAGTTATTAATATTTATTTATCAAAGGTAACATTTCTTCGTTAATAGCCTGTATTTTTAATTGATTTTTTTGTCATACAGTAGAATTCAACTACTAAGCAATTTTTGATTTAATTTAAAAAACAAATCTGAAGATATTTTATGAAAAAAAAAATTCACTTCTTGCCTAGTTTTTTTTAATAAAGGCTAAAGAACAAACTTCATTTTCAAGATCCTTATATTACTTGTTGTTGCTGTTTTAATTTTTTAAATATTTTTTATTATTTTTTTCTTCCTTCAGCTGCTCTCAACATCTGAAACTCATAAACAAATTGATTGTGACTGAGTCAGACAGACTGTAAAAAAACACAAAAATAAAAATGTGCCTGTTTCTATTCATTGTTGTTGCTGTATGCTTCATTGTGAGTAGGGTTATTATGTAAAAGTATGTGTAGATTTGCTGGCAGGAAATATTTTTGTGTTCTCTCTTCTTTTGTGCATGAGTGTGTGTGTATGCCTGGATATTTGCGAATCCTTGTTTGGCTTGCCAAGTGGTTGATTATGTTTAACCAGTCTTTGTGTAACAAATAATAATAACAACAAGAACAATATAACCATAGCTAAAGCAATAAAAAGAAATGTTTATAAAAAAATAAAAAAAAATATAAATAAATAAAAATATTAACAACTACCCTTACGAGTATTTGTAATAGACTTTAAATTTTACCATTGAATTGTTTTTATTTTTAATGCTACTTCTCAGTGTTGTCAACTTTTTGAAAAAAAAACGCATGTATTAGAACACATTCTAACTTAGCAAAAATTGGAATTTACTGGTAAACAGTTTTGTTTGGGAGAAAAGCTAAACTCCAGCTTACAAAGTTTATTACGAAAGGCATGATTTTAATATGTCGAGCTGCCACTTAAAAGCAGCCCCTACAATACAACCTGCTTCCCTGTAAGGGAACATAATAGGCTGTATGTATAATTATTTACATAAAATGCTAATTTCAAACTGTTACTCTGTAAGTAATAACTGTAAAAACTTAATTTAATTATGCTTTCAATTATCATTTCGTTTAGTCTTAATCGTAAGCTAATACATCAGCAGTTAAGTTCTTTGTAAGCAATAAATATTGCCTCCAAACGTATGAATTTTCTTTTATTTGAATCGACATATCGGTGTCTTCTTTAAGATCTCGCACTATATTAGCAATATTATTTTCGGTACATACATTTCTTTGTATTCTTGATGGGTTTGAATTGGTAAGATTAAAATTAGCCCGATCCCGAAATTAGCCCGATTAGCCCGAAACGATCTATAACTGAGCAAATTGTTTGCGCACTGTGTTAATTATGTTGATCATAAAATATACAAAGTTATCTCTGAACTACAAGCAATTTCTACAATTTAAAACGTTCTTCTGATCTTACATGATACATCGTGACTACCCAAACCCTATTGAACGGAAGTGTCAACGCTTTTGACATTCTCAGCTGTCAAATCTTAGTTATCAATATCAGTAAATCTCATGCAGCTAAAAAAAATACCCATTACATTAAAATATATTACTTTCTTAATGAAAAATTATTTCAAAAAATTTTTTTAATTTGACTGTCAAACTGTGCTCATACATTCCCCCGGGGGTTCAATAAATGGCTAATGGTGATACGTCACACTAAGGGCCTGTCCTCACCGAAGAATATGGAGTTCACCTAGCTCTGGGTGGCCTGGCACTCGCTTTAGGCAGAGAGTGGCTGGTAATTTATTACTGACGCTCTCAGGGACTGACCAGAGATACCTATTGAATCTGATACTAGGAGCATCAAGAGCCCCCGGTTTGCCTGTGCTCTCCTGTCATTCGGGGAGTGAGGTAAATCGGCCTGATGGTTTGGGTGCGGCCCTTCGGGAAGTACACGTAGTAGTTGGGGTAGTGCTAGATAGAACTCCTCAACAAAGGGGGTACTACCCAGGCAGAGGTATGCCGAATTTCTAATCTAATGTCCATGGGTGCAGTGTATTTGACCACCACCCATGCAACTGGGAGAAATGTGGCGTGTCTTATGACGGGTACGCACGATAAAGTCAGTCTAGTTGTCATTTGAGTTTTTGTACGTTTGATGAAGTAGCTTTGCAGACATTAGAATTTCAATAAATATAGTCGTCACGTCACGTACAAATATTGATAATGTAGTACTAAATTTTCTTCTTCTTCTTGTTTAAATATATTAATCTTGAAAACAATATATTAACAAAAAACAGTATAAATAGTGTTAAAAAGCACTAAGTTGGCAGTGCTGCTACTATTGCTCATCATTTAGTTCTAGTTACTCTCTCCTTTTTCTCTCTTTAATACAAAACTCAACATAAGGCTTGAATTATTGTAAATGTGGGTGTTTTTGCCAAGTTTTTGTTTTTTCTTGCCATTGCATGTAATAGTATATGTACATACATATGTATAGGCGAATGACTGGCTCTTAAAGCCAGAGATGGGAAACAACTATTTCTATATTTTTTACATAAAAAAAAAATACCTGGGAAGTGATAATTTTTTTTGTTCTGTGGGAATGTAGTTATATATCCACCGATTTTAATTTGTTCAACGGACTCATTAAAAACATAAATCCATTATTATTCTCCTTAATGATCTATTATGACTCATATTCATTTGATCGTAGGCCGAGCCTTTTGGAGATCGGCCTGAGAAGGCAGAATATGAATGACACACTCTCAAATGACCTGCAAAAAATTCAGAGTGGGTCTCGCGAACAGGGTCGAAATTAATGCGCCCAAGACCCAATATTGTTTTATCATGCATAGACGTTGTGATGATTTAATCCTGCCATATGTGACTATAGGTAGTGTAAATATTGAGGAGGCAAAGGCTCTTGATACACTCGGCATTTCAATAATTTGTGAAGTCCGTTGGGATAATCCCCTTGGAGTTCTGAAGGAATCATTAAAGTGCCTCGGTTTTAAAACGGTGCAAGATATACTTCACTTCATCTGTACAAAACCTACATCCGATCTAGGATGGAATAAAACTTTCAGCATTATTTCAAAAAATAAAACAAAAATTTTATAAAACTGGGATACATCTAGTTTACACATCTCTCAAACTTTTAACATCCATTCGGCCAAGCATTTTTCAATTTTTACAAAACAAAATTTTTAAATTTTGACTATACCAAGGTCGCTATTTAAGCCTTTTTTGTCTGATATAATGTGACAATTATCGTACTGTAAAAAACTGTTCATAAATATATTCATTAATAACAATAATTGTTAAAAATTCTTTTGTAATATTCTCACTTTAAGTTCACTGTCTCTCTCTCTCTCTCTATATATATATATATATATATATATAAATTTTTAGGTACATATGTATATATTATGTCCAAAATAATATACCCTCTATTCATCAAATCAACTTTAAATAAATAGTTTTTATAAATATTAAAAAATTAAATAGAGAAATAGAGAAATGTTAAAATACGGCAGTAGTCGCCGTAGCCTAGTGGTTAGTATGCTGATTTATCCTAAGTAGGAACTCATAATAAAGAATTCTTATATAATATGTTTTAAATGAGTTTTTAAAAATTCGAAAAAAAAGTTTTAACTCTTTTTATGCTCTGCGTTATTTTGTAAACCATTTGTTATTGTCTAGCATATTTTGAAGCACTGACTGTCTGCCGTTTTTCGTTGTTTTACTGCAGGGTTGCAGATTTAATATCGTAGATGACTTTTTTTCTCTATTGAAGACACATAACAAGAACAACAACAATTATAGAAAAAAGATACATTTTAAAAATTAAAATAAAACTTGTACGTTTGTTCCTTCAACTGTACGAGTATGAGTGATTTTTTTTTAATAAAATTTTGTATATAAAAGTTTTGTCAAAAAGAAATCTGTTTGTTAACTATTCACCTGTTTTTTAACAAACAAAAATTTAATTTAATTCATAGATTTTTGAGGTTTTCTGTTAAATTTTTTATAAAAAAAAAATTCTTTAAGTTTTTTTTAATATTAAAAAAATTAAAGTTTGATTTAAGGACCCGAAACATATTTATTGAAATTATTTTTTTGTTAAAAATTTCCATTTATTTTTGAAAATTTTAAGCTTGAAAATTTAAATAAATAAAACCTATTTTCAAATTTTTGAAGCACATTTTTAGGGGTTCATATTAACTGTTAACTGCAGCCTACTTTAAGGAACTTAAGTATAAAACAATTTTACAGAATTTTCGATTTTTTTTAAACAAAAACAAAGGAAAAAAATGTATATTTGTATATAAATAAATTTATTCAAAGCACTAAGCATTTAAAGCTTTGAATTTATGTCTTAAATAATATACATTAAACAACAACGTAATTTTGGAGACTATACATTCGATTGGAGAAAAACCTTTTTCTCATTTGATAGCACAACTTTTTATACGAACAATGTTATTTAGATCCTTTGTTTGTTGTTGATAGAGCTGAACTCTAACAACTTCTATAGGTATTTAAGTGAAGAAAAAAGTGAAATATTTAACAAATGACATTATTTTTACATGATTACATTGGTCAATCTTGTTTATTCACCGACATCTAATTAAAAACGTAGCAGTGGAATTACTTTTAAGACTCAGTCGAATTAAAGGACCTTGAAATTTGCGATAATTAAAATACTACACTGTTTTGCAGAATAGACAACGACAGTTCATTTACTGAAGACAATCTGCACAAGCTACTGTTTTTAAATTGACGTATTTATACACGAAGGAGACAGACTGTAAATAGATTCTTTTGCAATCCAGACATCATATATGCTCGACTCGTCTGACAGCGAAAGAGTGAGTATTATATGTATGTAAAGCCGGCTTGAAGAAGTTGACATATTCGTTTCTTATATACTCTAAGATGCATCAAGTCTCTTAAGCGATAAGTAAGTATATTACGTAGTTGAGACATTCATGGATATAAATTGACCTATACGATTACCTGAAGACTTAAAAAAACCTTTTTGTTGGTTTGAATGAAACAGGTTTGTAAAGAAGAATTGTAAAACTTTTTCTTACGGAAATTTGGAATTTAATATATCAACTTTCCACTTCACACAAATATCGCTTTATTTTGCGTATATAAATAAAGGCAGTATTAATAACCGCAGTTCTTCATCGGGACTCGTGTCGATCTGCTTTAAACATAGAATTTGTTATTTCTGCATATTCTTTCATGATCTCGCTTACAAATCTGCTTCCAAGTAACACTTGCCATAACAGTTGATTATGCTGAGCCAAATAGTGGCAATAAAATTGATTTAAATTGACACTACCGCCTGACAGCAGAAAGATTTAATCGAACAAATTAGCGCTTTGTAAATTTCGGGTAAACCTTCTTTACTTAAGTTACGGCCACATTAGACAAATATTTGACGAAAAAAGCGTAATCTCTATTTTTTCGAAAATATTTTAGGTAAATATTTCGTTTTATGGAAACATTTCATCAAAACTTATTAAAAACAATATTAATAAGCAAAAAATTGAATATTTTATTAATTATATGTGAAGGAATAAAAAATTTTTTATTTATTTATTTGATTTAATTTAATTTGAAAGACCTAACCTCAAAAAAAATATTAAAATAAATGTTTTTATAAAACAGTGGTTACGTTTTTTACGTCAAATATTTACCTAATGTGAACGTATCATTAAGAATATTTTATTTACTTTTTTAAGATTGCCATATGGTTCAAAATAATACACGAAACACGTTTTTTATTTCTTGTATTTTGATCTCTGGCCACTTATAAGTACTTTTTTCTAATCAATGATCTCCCTTTCAAGTCCACCGTTGCATTCAAGTGTGAAAACCTTTGCCGGCTTTCTTTTTTTTAGTTTTCTATATTTGTTTATCACTCTGTTTTATCTATAAAATTGATAAGACCCATAGGCATAAATTGCAGACAACATTTATATACAAAAGTGTTGTTATATTATTTGTTTTTGTGGTCAAATAAAAGAAAAACTATGTGTCTATGTGGAGAAGGCATACAAACCTTTTTTTTTAATTAATTTTTATCGTCATTTTAAAGAGTGAACGTTTTATTTGATAGCCAGGTGACAAGTAAAGGAAATGAAAAGAAATTTTGTTTAAAAAAAAAAAGTTTTCATCAAGTGTTAGCTTCTATTAGAATCTAAATTAAAAAAAAAAAAGTTTTACCTACCTTTCTCTGATGACACTATTTAGTGAATTTTCTTTTAAAAGGAAACCTATATCAAAATTATCCCAAAAGTCTAAGGCGTTACGTCCAAATTAAAGTTATTTTGGTAAACTTTTGTTTAAATGTTTATAATAGAGCCTAAAAAAACTATTTAACTCACTTTTTACTTGTTCTGAGCAACTTGTTTTGCGTATAAATGAATGTTATTCTGCATTCTTAAGAATGCCAATTAGTCTCTCCCAGACAACTTGAGCAACTGGTATTAACAGAAAACATTGTTCTAGAGCTCCGGGTTTAAACCCCAGCTCTGACATTTTAAAAATAGAAATATAAAAAGCTATTTCTTTCGGTGACTATCTCCTGGCCACAGCTCTAAGAGTAACTGATTGCCATGAGCAAGATTCTCAAGTCCTTGGTTTGGAGCCGACATTACAATGTAGGTCCCGGTACTATTGGATAAAAATTGACAAACACAACATTAGTACTGCGAGAGGCTAGGCCGTAAACCTGAGACAGGGTTTTCATAGCCAATATTTAACATCTATTATACTTCACCTTTTTTTAAATTATTGCATAGCAAACCAACCGATCCAACCGGCTCGTCTCCTGAGGTCCAAACATAATAGGTTTTACAAAAAAAGATGTACTGCCAAATAAACTAATACTCTTTGGCCGGCATCTGATTATAAATTCAAAGCAATTAAAGAGACTAAAATATGTTTTTGAATTAAAAAGAGGCTGATCTTCCGTTTTACAGTACGAAAATTGATGGAAAAACGTATATTTTATATAATCAAAACACCATCATTTGACTATTGCACTTAAAGTCGTACAAAAAAAAAGAAAAAAAAAAAAATAAAGAAATTAATTTGAGTGTTGAAAGATCCCACAATCAATTATTTATTAACAACAGTTTCTGAAAGAGGGAGAGAGCGGGAGGGCGCGTGCACATGTACGTATGCATGTATGATTTTGTGGTGTAATTTAAGAAACTGTGAAAAATCAAAAAACATGTGTTGAGTTGCCGTGTGATTTGATGAGTTTTTATTTACTTGAACACACACAGTCACCTTTTTTAAACACATACACGACTACCACTAGTCTAGGTAAACAATATTCTATGAGCATTGCTTTGTTTACATTTTTTTGTTTTGTTTGTATTTTGTAAAATGTAAACAATAGAGAATATAAATAAAGAGTAGTTTTATTAGTACAACTAAAATGAAATATTCTTAAACAAAATAAAGAGAAATGATAGAAAATTGATTACACTAAAGGTTTTAGTTACGTACATACATACATACAAATATACATACATACATATGTATGTATAAATAAATAAAAAAATAGTGTAGAAAATTTTTCAAATTTAATTAATTTGTTATATGTTATTATTTTTCTAAAAAAAAATAAATATTTAATAAATTAAAAAAAAAATCCTGTTTTTATATGACTTTTGTTTTGCAAGTTATTAAAAAAGGTTTGCCGTAAAAACTTGTAATTAAAAAAATTATAAAGTAACAATTAAAATAATGTAATAATAAAAAACACATGTTACAAGAGCGTTCCTTAAATTATCGGACTTAGCAGAGACAACACAAAAAAAAAATACCTTTCTTTCTCAACTTTTTCAACTTTTAGCTCAATACAGTTTTCCCAGAGAAAATCATTATTTCATATACCCCGATTGTAATCAGAAGAGACTATGCTTCTAAAATCATTTACCACTCACTCATTTCTTTTAAGTTCGGAAATATTCGACAGAGCTAATTGTAGGGTTAAAGCAATTCATAATCGTATTTTAATTCATAGATTTTAGCCATAGCAATAGCGGCTATATAAACTATTGCATTCATTTCCCTTCAATTTCATAATTTAAACACTTAGCTTAATAAATGCCGTTGATTGTTTTTCCTTTTTTTTAGATAATAATTAAAAATTATTCCATGGAAATTTTATACCCCTAATAGACATGTGGTACACATATCATACTAGTATTCTATACCACATGTGTGTCAGCCTATACCACAATTATAGCATCGAACAAACTGGTTTATAGCTAGTTCGTATACTACGTTCATGCACGTAGTATAAATGTGGTATTGTATTAAACGCAGCTAAAAATAAAAATTAATTTTCCAAACATTTCTAAAGTAAACAGACCTAAAATTGCATTAAATGTCATTTGATCAGCTGTTAATTATATTAATTTAAAATGTCCAATTATATGCAAATATTGTGCGAAATGCCAAAAAAAAAAAATAACGTTGATGTTTTTAATGTGAACCTCCGTGACTCTTCCGACTTTTCTGAATCTGGCCTTAAGATGGCCAAATGCGTTATTCACGACACGTCGCTATGAAGAAAGTCGTTTATTTAATGCCCTTCTCTTTTCATTTTGAATAGGGTTAAAAGGAAACATTTTTTTTTCCATTTTTCATAACATATGATCAAATGTCAAATGAAACCACAATCTATGCCTATCTATATGTATGTGTGTCACTATTTACGTACTATAGTTTCTATACCACATGCCTGTCAGGGGTATTACAGCCTTCGCCTGCTTTGTTTGTTCGTTTGTCTCGTGTGGTGTAAAGTGATGGTCCTAGTCTTATTCATGGTAACGAATAGATATAAAACTAGCTAAAAACTCTACTGAAACACACTGTTTTTGTTCTGTTGTGAGCAAACACTTCCAACACTGAAAGTGACAATTGAGTAGGAAACTTTATATTTAATAAAAACGCTAGTTAAACTCTTGACCTTCTTCAATTAATAAACAAAAATTAATAAACAAAAAAAGTAAAAATATTGTTTACAAATAGTTTTTGTTTTGCAACAAGAAATGACGATCGGGATATCCCGAATTCCGGTGTTTTAGAAAATCCGGGATTTTCAGGACTAAGAATTTACTTTTGTGTATGTATATACATTTCTTTGAGGAAGAAATTTTTTAAGATTTTCATTTACAAGCATATTTTTTTACGATAAGAATTAAATTTAAATTAAATTAAAATTTTTTGATAAGAATTAAAGCCCTGCAGATGTTGATCTATACAACATACTAACAAGTGTCACGTCATATAGTTGCCATGCCATATTATGCTGTTCAAACATATTCTACAGTCATATATTAAGACAATGTCAAATATGTTGGAGTCAAACTTATGCATTGTTTTTATACTCATTTTGTATACATCAACACGGAACATTAACATGTCAACACATGCGACATGCATATATTCTGATAATTTGTTTGAATTATTATACCCATAAAATAAAATGGTGTAAAGCTCTTTAATGCAATAACTTTTTATATTTGATATTTTTCTTTCTAATAAATTGTGTGATTATTTTCAAATATTGTATTGTAAATATGAGTATAATAAAATATTATTGTAAAATATGAATTAAACAAATTGAAAAATAACGCTGGCAGACTAAAGGAACATTTAAATTTGTTCTATTATTAAACAAACATTGTATTATACTCGTACAATTTATGTATAGGTTTACAAACTCCAGTTATATAAATAAATATACCCTGTAACACCGACTGATGTAGTGAACTTTTATACAACAGTATTAAAAACATTATGCACAAAAATTATTCATAGTATGGTATGGTATTCAACACGGCGAGCTACAGCAGCTTAGCCTATTTGTAAAAAACATGCTAAGACACTTTGATGACTTTTCATGACATGGCATGACATTGTGTTTGAGACGACATGGCATAGCATAGCATGGTTTTTTTAATGACATTTTTACACTAAATATTGCGTCTTAGAGTACTTTAGTACGAATCAAAATTTCCCCCACATTTTTGTTAGTGTACTTAACCAACATACTTATAATTTAATAACATACATACATGGTTTTAAAGACTAATGGGGGTTCAACAAACAAAGGCTTATAACTCACATTAAACAAGAGTCACTAGAAATTTTACTTCTCATATATATTTATAGTATAACGTGTATTCTTATTAGAATTAAATATTCATTAAGGAATATTTAATATATGACAATATGGGAACTGATGAGACCTACGTAGAAGTGCTCGAAAACAATACATATTTTTTTTTAATAATCTCTCATTTATAATTATTATATATTTTTTAGAATTATAAATTCGAATCTTTATTGGATCTATATTATTGTATATTTATTGTATGATTTTTAATAGTCTTAAGATCCTACATATTACTGGCATTCTTATGAAAACTAACAGTCGCTAAGGAATATGCAAAACGCTAGCAGAACTGAACTAGTTTTCGACCCAGCTAAGAAAGTTCTCATAAATTAATTAATCCCGTTCGTCATCCCTAATTGCAAGGTAAATATATTAAAAAAATAATTTGGCAAAATTCGCTGTATGTTTTTAAATGGATGAAATATTTGGTTATTTCTCAAACTATTTGTAAAAAATAAAAATAAAATAAATAAGAATTTATTGAATAACACTTTGTCAATAAAGTGACGAAATTATGATATTTTCCCATGTGGATTCATATAAATACCAACACAAACAGTAAGATTTCCATACCAGTAACCGCTGCTGTTAAAATTATTAAAAAAATTTGATTTTTTATATTTTTTTAATGCATTACCCTGTATTTATTATGTTTATGTAAATAAAATGCATATGATTTTCATTTGTTTCTTTTTTTTTTTTTGCTACTTTTTCCCCCTTTTAATTTGTGTTTTTTTTTATATTTTTGGTTCACTTGTGTAGAAACATGTCTCTTCTCTACTCTTAAGCAAAAACACACGTTCTATAAAGTGTGGCAAAAACAACAGCAACAAGAATAAAAAAAAATAAGAGGAACATACCACTTGAAGTTGAACTTCGTTGTATAGTCAGTTGTTAGGTAGCATGCAACAGCAACAACAACAACAACACCAAACACAGCAAAAGAGTAATAGCAACGTATTTGTTCCCTTTTCCTGACAAAACTTGTAACACCCTGGCTTTACTTTTCTCAATTCTACAACGCTTTATGTGGCCCCAAGTCAGTCAAATGGGAACGTGTGTTCGTCTGTCCGTCTGTTAGTCTTTCCAAGCAATTGTCTACAAATTTATGTAAAAAAAAGAAAAGAAAAAAACATAAAAATATTTATTTAAGCGAAACAATAAATTGCACTTTAAATGCATTTTCCATAACAATCGTAAAATGCTGTCATGAAGCAAAGTTTTTATTTTTTATTTCATTTCTACTCATTTTTCAGCTCGTTTTTTTTTTGTTTAACAAATTTACTGCAGGCTAGAAATTCATTTATTTGTTGCAACAACAGCTACACCAACATAAGCAAAAAAAAAACGTTTCTCCAGTTTCTGTAAATATTTGCCGTAGAAAAGACCACAGAATGTCACAAAATGTGGATGTAAAAGAAACAAAGTTTCTGAGAGAAAAATCTTAAAACCTTTTACAATTTTAGTAGACAACGAATTGCAAAATAAAAAAAAAATAAAATAAAATTTAAATGACATGTGGAATTTTGAAATAGTCCAACAGACAAACTCGTCGTTCGTTTGTATTCCTAAGCAAATTGTATGCAAAAAAGTAAAAAAAAGTGAAAAACATATTAACAAAAACATATTAAACTAGAACAAGAGGTGTCTTGAGTCACACCTTAGAGAGGAAGTCATCTTTGCTAAATGTCAATATAAAAAATATATAAAAAAATATACGAAATTCCTTGAAATAAAGGCTCTATAAGGAAATAAACTAGAACTTAGGTTATCTGAAAACCAAAATGACAAGACAAGGAACTTCGAAGTCTGTTCAGAGTTTGAATTACTATGTAGACCAGTTATTGGGAGAGTGCATAGTTGGGCATTTTTCAGTACCAGTACTTTTTCAGTATTTTATTTTTTTACTGATTAGTGGAAAAAAAAAATCAGTAAACAGTAAATTTTACTGATTACTAAAAATAGAAACCAGTATTCAGTTAAAAGTACTGTTTACTGAAAAGAAAAATTAGTATTCAGTAAAAAGTACTGATTACTGAAAAGAGAAATCAGTATTCAGTAAAAAGTACTGATTACTGAAAAGAGAAATCAGTATTCAGTAAAAAGTACTGATTACTGAAAAGAGAAATCAGTATTCAGTAAAAAGTACTGATTACTGAAAAGAGAAATCAGTATTCAGTAAAAAGTACTGATTACTGAAAAGAGAAATCAGTATTCAGTAAAAAGTACTGATTACTGAAAAGAGAAATCAGTATTCAGTAAAAAGTACTGATTTGTGTTAAAAAAATTCAGTAAACATTAAATGAGTGATAGTAGATACTGTGTGTTGTAAAAATAATATGTAATCAGTAATCAGTAAAAAAAAATTTACTGAATACTGATTTACGTATTGCAGTAAAAAAGTAATGCAGTATGCCCATGTATGGGAGAGTGGCTTTTAAACACGATATAGTACAGCACTTGCATCTATTATCCGCTGGGAATAACAAACTGAAGAAACTAAAACAGAAACGGTTTTATATATTTAAATCAAATTTTTGAGGGTTGATGGAATTAAAGAACGTTGTAACTGACAAAACTTTAAATGTTAACCAGATAAAAATGATGCAAAAAACGAATTTTCGATTTTTTGTCAGTTACAGCGTTCTTTAATTCCATTGACGATATGCATTTAAAATACTAAAACATGGTCTCCTGTTAATATACTCAACACCTACCAGAAAAAGAAAGAGTTAGCAGTTGCAATTAAGCTAATTGTTATTTTATATTTCAATAGTTTTATCCGAAAATAGAAAATAGTTAAACTGGCCAGGTCTATACAAATACGAGTAGTGCATAAATTGTGCATTATTTTTCGCCCTCTTGTAAAAGGTTGCCGTGGTGATGCAGTGCAGTGATGTCACACAGTGTAAATAAAAATTGCTTCCATTGAAGTCTTTTATCAATAAGAGTGTGTGCATTTTTTTTTAAACTTGATTTCAAAGATAAGTATGTACGTTTTGGTTCACTTTTGTGTTTAATTTCCAGCCCCCATTGTACAACGCATGAAATTTTTTTTTCAATTCAAAAATAATTGTCGCAAATAAATGTGGCATGCAGAGAAGATAGAGTAGAAATACAAAAGTTTTTTTCTGTTATTGTTGTTTTTTTTTTTTGCAACTTATTAAAGTATTTAAAGTGTTTCAAGCCCATTAAAGAAATATTTCAGCACAGGTTTTATAGAAAAGCCAAGCCAAAGCCAGTAATTATGGCCATAATATGGAAAAACGATAATAATTATTAAAAAAAAAAGGTTTGTGCGAAGGAAAAATGTTGTTTTTTAGTTTTCCGGAATAATATTTTTTGTTTTATGGAGAAGTATTTTTCATATGTTTTTTCTGAAGATTTGAATTACTTCAGCTATAGAATGCTTAATTCACAGCTCATGGAAAACAAATTAATCGCACTCAACGATAACTGCAGCGAATTTCAGTAACATATCATCGCAAGAATTAAAGAACGCCGTAACTGACACAAAAACGAAAATACGCGTTTTTGCATCATTTTTTTATCAGAAAAAAAACACGCGTCGATTGTGCCTGGTCCCAGATTTCTATGATGAAAAGGAATTGACTTACGCCGTCTGCATTTTAAAAAATAGCAGTGTCTTCTTTCTACTTTCATACAAGTTTTTTTTTGGCTCTGGTGAACATTAAATATTTTGTCAGTTACAGCGTTCTTTAATTCTTGCGACGATATTTTTACGATAATCGCATTATTTTCAACGGTAAACAACAGAATTTTCGATATTGCTATTCATTAATTTTTGTGTACGATAGTCCCAATAGCTATTGCCGTAAACTAAAGACAACAATTTTTTCTGCTATTTATTCAGTTGGAAAATCGTAAATATTTTATCTGGAAATTTTGTAGAGAGGCGACAACGTTAATGTGTCTACGCTATTAACTAGTTTGTTGGAGATCCATTTTTATGTGCTTTTATACCCAAAGAAAGGAGATGTTTGTAATTTTGCTTACTTTCTATCCATTTTAGTTACCAATTACCCAAAAACTGACTATTTTAATAACGTATTGTCATATTATTCTATTTTAAATATAAAGAAAACTAGAGTTGTCAGCTATCGCTAAAATTTTCGTATTCTTTTCCTAATGTCGTATTGATTAAAGTTACTGAATCGCGCTGCTGATCGAGTGATTTCTTTGTTATATCTCGTATTTTTTATAGAGTGTCACAACTTTGAGTTGGCATCACTGCTTTATTGGAACACCCACTTAACAGCTGATAGTTGCTTTTTGTTAAGTTTGTATTGAAATTTCAATATGAATTGACTTACACCAGAGCAACGCGTGCAAATTGTTGACATTTTTAATCAAAATAATTGTTCCATTTCCATTCAAAATTTTATTTTCCGACGAAGTCCATTCCTGGTGGCTACATGCCACACAAAAAGTTCTACAATTGATTTACTCAAAGAAATTTTTGATGAAAGAATAATTTGACGTAATGGCCCAAATAATTGGCCACCAAGATCGTGTGATCATTGGATTATTTTTTTTGGGGTGATGTTAAGTCACTGGTCTACGTCGATAACCCACAAAAAATTTAACACCCGGAAATCAACATTTCGAAGAGTTATCGGCGAAATACGGCCGCAAATGCTGAGAAAAGTTGTTGAAAATTGGATTGCGCTTACTATGCGCCATCCGTGGCAGAAACTGTATTTAAACATTAATTTCATAAAATTTTCTTTTCAATAAAGCCCATTAGATTGATATTAAAAATATATTTCATTGCCTTATTATGATTGAAACTTGTGTCACTCTACAAAAACACACCCATTAGTTGTCATAGACAGTCACTAAAGGGTTTTGTTTAATAAAACTTCGATTTTAAAATAAATTTGTGCAATTTTGTCAAAGTCGACAATTTGTTACCATATTTTTTTTTCAAATGATTGTGCATTCTTTGAGATCAGCAGCAGCAAAATTAGAACGATCGAAATCATCATACAAAACATTATAGAACTTAAAAGCCCGAAAAAACACACGAATTTTCAATCAATTTATAAAAAACTCTGAACAAATAATTTTCTTCTTATTTATAAAAATGAATAAATTTAAGTTAAAATATGCTATAATTTTAAGAAAATCAGCTGTTCTATAGTACCTCTATAGATAGTCTCTTTTTAAATTAATTATTTTATTATAGAAAGCAATCGGTCATCGGTTAACTAGCCAGCCGTAAATCAATAAAATTTAGTTATCAAAAGACATTTTTTTTCTATATTTTCAATTAAAATTTTTAAATTTTGGCCAAGCTCTAGTTCATTTTCCATCAAATGCAACATTGATTACAACCTTTTCCTTAGCTTAGACCAGGGCTTTAGGAAGTTAAAAAAAAATAATTAAAAGTTTTTATTTATTTCTATTTCACTTCTTTAGATGTACTTTCTTGTGCTCTTATAGATACATATTACTTTAAATGTTATTTGTTTTTCTTGCAGGGATCCAAACAGCCAATGTTCAACTTCTCAGTTTACGTCCTCATGAAGTTGTACTCAAGTGTCATGTAGAATCCTCTTCCGGTGATGGTCTTTTGGAAATTGAATGGTTTCGCAATAGCGAAAAGCTGAGTTCTTTAAAAAACATTGAATTGCAACAAAATCTTATTATTATACACAATCCCACTGTACAAGATGGTGGTCTTTATCGTTGTATTGCCTCTAATGCTGCCGGACGTGTTATAAGCCGTAAGGGTTATGTGCTCAAATGGGCTAAAACTGAAAAATATGACACCACCTCACGTAATTGTATACCGCGTTTAAGGAAAAACTACATAATGACCGAACAAATGAAGAATATGTTTTTGTGCCGTGGCAAACGTGGTGGTGATGACAATTCCAAATTACCCATAGCCCAAATAGAGATAACTCAAGGCCCTACCAAACAATTGGTGGTTAAGGAGAATGAAGCTGCCGAACTAATGTGTGCCTACACGAATAAACAGCCGCAAACTGATGTGGTCTTAAGATGGCGTAAAGATGGTAAAATCTTCCGTCAAATTGATGTGGATGATGAATCGAGTGCCAAACGCCTTGTAGAATCAAATAAAGATCCCATGCTAAGGGAAGATGCACGAGTTTCTATAGCAAAAGAAAATGGTTCATTGCTGTTTACAAACGTTATAGCCAGTGATGCTGGCCAATATGTGTGTCAAATTGTCATAGAAGGCTATCGTCCCACCACATCGGAACCGGGCGAATTACAAGTTATTGAACAATTGAAATTCATGCCACAACCTACTTCAAAAAATCTCGAATTAGGTTCGGTCGGCAAAGTACACTGTAAAGCACAGGGTACACCAGCGCCACAAGTTAAATGGCTTAAGGTGAGTTAAAAAAATGTTACTTTTCTTTTCCTTAAATAATACGATTTAATTGAATATTATGTAATCGTGTGTAATCGTAATTATAAAACAGTGGTCAATAAAAGATATTTTTAAAAAGAAAAAAAAATTAATTAAGCACTAACAGAAAATACAAAAATTACTTTTTTTTTTTTGTAAGAGAAAACTTAAATGAGGCCAGCAGTCAGGAGATGACCCCTACTTATGCGGTACATTGTGCTGGTCTAGAAAAATATGGTATGCGAAGAAGGAAAGAGGGAATAGTGCTTGTGGACATTTGCTAACATCGTAATTGGCAGGAAAAACGTTTACGAGAAGATTGTTCCACAAACGAATGGTGCGACCAAAGAACGAATTCTCTCTAAAATGCATTATGTGATTCAATGGACAATCAACCACAAAGGGATGTGCTCTAAGAGAGGTACTCGTAGAATATGCTACCACTTGGAATCAAATCCCTTATTTCATCAGAGCACCTCCTATGGTAGCAGCGATAGAACAATGAAATTAACGCCACATTGCGCCGATGCTCCAACGAATTGATAGAGTTGGATACCCTACCGTTGCTGATGAGCACCTTCGCCCTTTCCTGTACGCGGTCGAGAAGCCCCAAATTGGATTTTGAAGCACCGGCCCATACATGAGAGTTGTATTCCATCCTAGGTCGGATTTTTTAATACAAAAAATTGTCAAAAAATATATATTTTCTCCAAATTCTATGGATTGCATCTTCTGAGCTCCACCGAGCTCCAGCCAGATACTTATATCAAATTAAAGCCTGAAGTATCAGCTAATTATTTATTAAAAATTCAGCTGCTCGTTTTTGCCCCTAAGCAATTTCGGTTTAAGAAACTAAAAATAGTTAGAAAAAATTTCCTTTTAGGGTCCATTCGGTTCCAGTAATAAGTTGAATATAGCCGGACCTACATATCTTTTACTTAAAAGAAAAACTGCAAATTTTGAGGCTTAGAAGGCAATTTTAATTCGGTCATATCTCGTACACTACATACGTAATCTAAACAACTATTTCTACGAATTATTATGGAAGTGTGCTGTATTTCAATAAAAACGGCACTGAAAAGTTATCAATTAAAATATCTGACATATACAAGCTACTGAACTGTGTAAAAATTGTCCTCAGTTTTCGTTTTACAATATTTAAGTGACTTCAGTAGACTTTTTCTAAGACAAAAAATTTCTTTTTAATCAAATAAATTATGAATTTCTCTCAGTGAAACATTCTTCTTTGGAACGGAATTATTTGATTTGTAAAAAATAGTTTTAAAAAATCGTATTTTAGTCACCAAAATACCGCCTACACAGAGTGCAAGACGCTGCGATGGGCGTGGCAGATTTCAATGAAACTTAGCATGCGTCTTTTGTTTTTTCTAAGTAGTATATGTACTAAATTTTAAGACTTTTGATTTTATACGAGAGGTTTTATGTGAAAATATCCATTTTGATTGTATGGGCGGTAGGCGATGGGTGTGGCTGATTTTCATGAAACTATTTTATTTTCTTAATTTAGTTAATATAATACTCCGTGCCAACTTTCAAGTTTCTAGGTCCACTCCTTATATTTTTTGCACAAAAATGTATGAAGCCGAACCAGTGTGCGGCGGGTTTTTGGCGGATATTTTGTTCCATACATAATTGAACCATACCAAATTATCGTAATAAAAAAAATGACAATAATTTCCTAAATAACTTGTGTCTTATTCAAAATCAACATCGGCCCTTAAAATGTAACCACCCTTTATATGTATGTATTTTTTTTCTTATATAAATATGCATTTCTTCAATAAGGCTTTCTTTTAAACAACTTGGCCAATTTAACCACTGTCATTTTTGTCAGTTTCTGCAAATATTCAACCACTTAAACTCTCATACTTATTTTTTTTCACACACATAATCTAACAGAATTAGTTTCATTTAAAGAACGTATTTAAAGATATTAAAAAAATGTACAATGAAAATATAGAAAAGCTTCGAAAACACGAAGAAAAAGTTGGGGAAAAAAAACTAAAGAGCTTAACAGAGTGAAGTATTTATACCACTTGAATGTTTAAAAACACTAATACGAGTACAAGTGACTTGAAGAGTATGCATTGGAATTTTTTGCTTTATTTTTTTTTATTTATTTCAAACAAATATAAAGTCAATGACCACAGGGTATTTTATTACGTTTTTGTTCCTGTTTTTTTTTTTTTTTGTTCAAGTTGTTTTTGGGGCAGTAAAAAAAAATATTAAAATGTCTTCTTGATAAGAATAATAAGAAGAAAACATAAAAAGAACATTTTTTAATCACAAATATTAGTTTAAAAAAATATATATTTATTTTGAAGTTTGTTAGGCATACTTTAAGGCATATATGTATGTAGTTTTAAATTAATTACTAGAAAATTCTAACGAAACGGAAAAAGCAGACATTTGCAAAAATTAAGCTATTTTTTGTTTAAAAAATTGTGTTGAAAGTTTTACTTAAAAAATTGGCTTTTTTAAAACCAATTGCATATTTTAAGGAAAGAAAGCATCTACAGTTTAAAGTTGGCTCAGAACAACAGACTTGAGAAGCTTGCTCATGGCAATCACTTACTCTCAGAGCTTTTGCCAGAAGTCTGCTAAGAGGTAGTCTCCGAAAAAAATATTTTTTTTAATATTTCTTTGCTTCAAGATGTCAGAACCGCGGCTTGAACCGGAGCTCTCGTGTTAGAAAGCCAACACACTAACCGCTAGAACACGGCAACTACAATTAAAATTGAGTAGAATATTTAAAAGTAATATCTCTTTGTTACCAAATAATTATATCTAAATATATAAAATTGAATGTGTGCTTGTTTATTTGTTTGTTTGTTAGTTTGTTTGATCTTCCTGAAATTTTCATAGCATTTAACTGGGACTCTGACATGATTAATAGGGTACTTTTTTTCGACCACGCCTACTATTAAACCCACTTTTTTTAAAATTATATAATTGCCCCCATATAGTTTTTAAAAGATTTACTTCAAATTGTATACACATTATACTGCAGGCGAAGTATAAATAATAATTTATTACGCCACGCCCCCTTTCACGTCCCTTTTCACGCCAAATTTTGTTTAAAAGTTTCAAACTTTTTGTTCTATGTATGAAATTTGTTCCTTCAAGAGTATTTTTTTTATTTGGTAATATATTGCTCTTAATACTGTTAAAGTCGTCATATAACTATGAACTACGCCCACTTCACCGCCCTCTTCTCTTTTAATTCAGATACTTACTTACACCACTAATAATGTTTGTTATACAAAATACTTTTTTTGTAATATGTATATAACGAGGGGGTAGCGAAGCACGCCGGGTTCAGCTAGTATATTTATATACATACATATCGTCATATTATATGCAAACGGACGTAACTACACTTTTTGTTTTTTTACAGGAGAAGCAAAAACCTTAAAATAAAAAATTTTGTAAATTCTGATAATCATAATTTTCAGGATCAAGATACATATAAGCATTATCATTAGGGTGGGTCAATTTGTTCGGGACCGAAAAACATGACAAAGCGTATAGCAAGGTCGTAATCTACGAGAAATTCTAAGAACTTTTCCCAAAGAAACCATGGTTCTAAAATCAAAACCGAGCTTCCGGTTTTTTACGAGAAAATTTGGTGTTCAGGTCATCCGAAAATAATGCTAGTTTTTTGGAAGTATTAATTGCAATTGGTGAATAGTTGACCCGTAACTCTGGAAGAGGGCTTATTTTAAAGGAAATTTTCTCACCTTTCTATATCTGTGCTCATTTGTAGAAAATTATTTACCCAAATAATAGTTTTGGAGGTTTGTGTCAAAATAATAATAGTCAAACTGTTAAAAACCTAAAACTATTATTATTGTGACATAAACTATTATTTGGGTAAATAATTTTCTATATATATATACTTATATTGGAAAGATCAAATTATCTGTCTCACTCTCTCTATCTCTGATTATTCGTATTCATTTTCTTCATTGAATAAAAAGAGAAACTAGTGACCTTAGTAAACCTGGGGCCAAATCGTCACATTCGTGATTGAGTAAGTTTTCGTATCGAATAAAATTTCGTGACGTATAAAAAACGGTATTGCGGCATTCGATAGCGAATATTTTTTTCAGTTTAGATTTTTGTTTTTGTTGGTGATTACACTGTAGTCGCCGTGGTCTAGTGGTTAGTGTGTTGGCTTACGAAGACGATATTGCTGGGTTCAAATCTCAGCTCCGACATCTTTAAAAAAAAAAAAAGAAATATGAAACAATTATTTCTTTCGGCGACTACCTCTCAGCAGTCTTCTGGCAAAAGCTCTGGGAGTAATTAATTGCCATGAAAAAGCTTCTCAAATCTGTCGTTCGGAGTCGACTTTAAACTGTAGGTCCCGGTACTCATGGGAAAAAATTAACACACACAACATGAGTGCTGCGAGAAGCTAGGCCGTAATCCTGACACAGGGTTGTAATGGCCAATTATGTATGTATGTATGTATGGTGATTACACTCGAATTTTTCGAAAATTCGTAAATTTTTACGAATTTGTAAGATTTTCGAATCGAATCGAAATACAAAGTAACCTCCTTGGCAAACTGTCGGTGCTATCGATTGTTTCCAGTAGGCTTTCGATTGTTTTTTTTTTCGATATCGATACTACTACTTAAAATAATGTCTTGCAATTTTTGTAAAAAAATAATTAATTAAACTGGTAGGCTGCAAAGTATTCAATAGAAAAAGTATTCTAGAAAAAGTTGGTGGGAATTTTTTTAAAGTGGCATTCATGTATTATTCTACTGAGTTAATAAATACAATAGTTTTTCTTTACCATAAACAAAATTACCGATTCTAAAAGGTCCCCGTACTCATGGATGGAAATTGTCGAACACAATATGGGTGTTATGAGAAGCTAGGCCATGACTCTGAAGAAGAGTTGTAATGGCCAATTATATATGTATGTATATAAAGGGAAACCGTCGTAGTGGGAGCAAGTACAAGGTGCAGTACAAGGGAAAATATTCATACTTTTAGAGTAAATATTTCTTTTTTTAAATTGTAGAAATTTACAATTTTAGTTGAGAAAGAAAAAGATAAAATGACTTTTAATAACGAAAACAGTCTTTAGCAAAATTTTTTAAAATAATTTTTTCTCCGTAATAATCGCCTCTTTATTTCAATAGTCGAATATAAAGCTGTATTGTTTTAAATTGGGCATAGATTGCAAATTTATTTATTAAACTTGGTGATTAGGATTATAACAAAATATATAAAAAGGCATAATGTTAAATCTAGACTAAAATTTTTCGAAATATTTGTTTTTCTTCTCTTTTAATTCCTTAAAATTTGGATGAATATTGCATAGTATTCATGAAATAAATGAAAATCGTTTTAAAATTTATAGAAAGAATTTTTGAAAATAAAAAATTAAATTTGTGTCACTAAAGCTAAAGTTTTATTAAAAAAAAATTAACACACAGAAAAAAAGGATAGAGATAAATTTTTTCCCTATTTTTAAATTGTTTTTACATCAATGCCTTTCAAATAAATTTTCGAGTGCTCTTGCAAACAAACAAACACAAAAAGCAAAGGAATAGGAGATGTTTCATTTATTTAAACTTTTATGTCCGTTTTGTGCAGTTGCTTTTTCTTCAAACTTTCAATTACTTGTCTTGTCGTCTTTTCTGTGAGACTTTTATTTGCTTTAACTAAGAACTTGTCCACTTTTATACTCATATTTTTTTTTCTATTTCTTTTGTTCTCTTTTTGTAGGATTTCAATGAAGAGTTACCAGACACTTTAGAGGACATTAATGGCACTTTGACTTTTAAAAATGTTTCGGCTGAACATCGTGGTAACTACACTTGTGTAGCCTCTAATGCCCAGGGTCAGATCAATGCCACTGTTAATATTAATGTAGTGGTAGCACCTCGTTTTTTAGTGGCTCCCGAAGGACCCATAGAAAGTGTAGAATCCGGTACAGCCATAATGCACTGTCAGGCTACCGGAGATCCCAAGCCCACCATACAATGGGATAAAGATTTACAGTATTTGAGCGAAAATAATACTGATCGCGAACGTTTTAGTTTCTTGGAAAATGGAACTTTGGAAATACGCAATGTACAGGCCGAAGATGAAGGCAGCTATGGCTGTACTATAGGCAATAGTGCTGGGCTTAAAAGAGAGGAAGTGCGTTTTATAGTGAAATGTAAGTGAATTGGTCTTTCAGAAAAATAGTTAAAGAAAAAAAAAAAAAAAAAATATTTACATTTTTGTACCAACTATAGCAGCCGATGGCTTTCCTCTGGGCGAGACTGAAGAGGGTTTCCTTATAACACGTGCCGTTTTGATTACCATGTCTGTGGCCTTTGCTTATATTATATTGGTTGTGGGTCTTATGATTTGGTGCCGTTATAGACGTCAAGCTCGTAAATCTCGCTTAAATGAAACAAATCCCGAAGCAGGAGAGGGTGAAAAGTTGGCTGAAAACGAACCTTGTCTGTCCGAGAATAAGAGCGCCAAATCTCGCAAAATTAATGGCAACAATAATCCCAAAGGACATTCTGCACACGATCCTCAAAAATCAGATGATACTGCCTGCAGCAATCATTCAAAAACTTCCAAAAAGTCTAATGTTTACGATCAATTAAGTTTTCCACGTTCTGGCATTAGCGAATTACTGCAAGTTGGCCGTGGGGAATTTGGTGATGTTTTCGTGGGTAAAATTAAAACCTCACTTATAAAACATAATGAGGACAAGGATACTGACACTGAAAAGCATAGCAACAGTGACAATGGCAATGGTTCGGCAGCTACCACCTCTACTTCTGTTGAAAAGAGGAGATCTAAGACCTCCATGGATGATATAGAGGAAATCAAAGAGGAACATGAAACCTGTAGTAGTGAAGGTGACCACATCAATGCCAATACGGATGAATATAAATTGGTTATGGTCAAGGCCTTAAATAAAATAAAAGATGACACTGCTTGCCAAGAGTTTCGTAGACAAATCGAAATGTTTCGCACTTTAACGCATAAGGGTGTGGTAAGACTTTATGGTTTATGCAGAGAAAAAGATCCTCATTATATGGTGTTGGAATATACCGATTGGGTAGGTTTAATTGTTAAAAAAAGGGATTTTTTTTTTATCTTACATTGTCTTTTTTACAGGGTGATCTTAAACAATTTTTATTGGCCACAGCTGGCAAAGTAAATACTTCCACAAATTCCTCCTCACCGCCACCTTTGCAAACGGGCCAAGTCTTAGCGGTGGCCTATCAAATAGCCAGAGGCATGGACGCTATATACAGGGCAAGATTTATACACAAGTAAGTTATGGTTTTAAAATGAAAAGTATTTGTATAAAATCCTAAAAGTTGGCTTCATTATTTAAAGCCCAAAGTAATAACAAAGGCAGCAGAAGATTTTCACATAAAACCAATGGTTTTCTACGTAAAAATTTAATAAAAATTTCCTTTAAAAATTTGGAAGAGGTCATTAAAATTTATTATATTTTGACTGCGGGGTTGAGGTCTGGAAGGACTTTTTTTAAGACTTACGGCATGTCTATATCAGCAGTCTTTTGAGATATATTTGGTTTGAATTAAATATTAGAAGGACTAATAACTTGCTCGGTTTTTTTTTGGAAATTTTTCAATTTTTAAATATTGCTTCATTGCTTGTTTTTAAATAATTTCTTGTATTTAAATTTTTCTTTTTTACAGAGACTTGGCAACACGTAATTGTATTATTTCCAGTGATTTTATTGTTAAGGTTTCATATCCAGCTCTCAGCAGAGATAAATACAATCGTGAATATTTTAAGCATCGCAATACCCTCTTACCCATACGATGGTTGGCGCCCGAATGTATACAAGAGGATGAATACACCACAAAGAGTGATATTTATGCGTTTGGTGTAGTCGTATGGGAATTATTTACTCAGGCGACTAAATTGCCTTTCGAGGAGCTAAGCAACGAAGAAGTAATACAACGAAGTCAGGCGGGTAAATTAGAATGGCATTGTGCTGATAATACACCCGATAACTTAAAGGAAATATTGGTAAGTAGGCCTTATAACGACATAGAGTATTTCCCTGATAATTATCGCGAGGATAATTTTAAGATTTTTGGGTTACTATGCAAGGAAATTATTTAAAAGAATAGGAATAACATTATTCAGAGATTAAAAGCATGGCTGAAATTTTAATTTATTAGAAAATTAATTAATTTGTATGTATGTAAATTCAATAATCATTTTTTATAAATTTATTTTTACAGAACTCTTGTTGGAATATTAATCCCAAAGAACGGCCATCATTTAGCCAGTTGGGTTCGGCTTTAAGTAAAGCCATACAAAGTTTGGATAAATAAATTGAGTGAGAATAAGTATTTTTTATCAGGTTGCATTTATTTTATATTTTATAAGAGTTAAGAAAAGGAAAATTAAAAATAATGAAAAAAGTGTAAAGAAAAGCCAAAAATGTTTTTACTTAAGTTTAACTGCCTCATTAAAACATTAAAAAAAGAGAAAGAAAATAGGGATATACTTATGTAATTATATTATTTATACAAAAACATACATACATATATATAGAATTATATAGAAGTATATTTGGTATAAAAATATACCAAAACATATTTTAAGCATTATTTGAATATAGAGAGAAAAAAAAAACAAGGAAATCTTATTGTCGTTCTTATATTGAAGTGAATTTATTCAAAATTTTTATATTGTATGTAATTTTAAAAAAATATTATTTGATATGAAAGTTTTTTCGAACATCAGGGGCAAATTAGGATATTCGATATCGAACGAAATTTCTAGGTACTTTTTTTTTTTAAATTATATGAAATGTTGCTAGTACGACGATTTGGTTTCAACTTTAATTAATTAAAAAAAAAAAAAAAGTAAAATAAGTTTGTTAAATATTTATGGCAGTATTCATAATAAGTAATTTTGATGTAGAACATAAATTTTGTGTTTTAAGAGAATTAAAAACAAAATAATTTCATCAGCCATGGCAAAGATTCTGTTCGGAATGGTTTTCACTCCGTATTTATCATTCCTTTTAACATTGTTTTTGATGCTTCAGATTCCGATCATTTTCATCAAATCGTAGAAAATTGATAAAGCAGTCTTTAAGTAAATAATTTGGTAAACATTTGGCAAATGCCAATGGATAATTTGGTTAATTCTGGCCGTGAATACTATTTTCGAACGAAATTAAAGCCTGTGTGGTTGAAACTGTTTTAATAAATATTGTTTCTTCTTTGTATGAATGTAAATATTATTCTACAAAAACAGTACGGCATTAGTTATTGAACGAAATTGTTAAGCAAACTGTTTTAAAATTACTTGATGTCAGAGTAGGAAAATAAACGAAACGACACGTTTGATCTCATTTTGTTTTGTTCTTTACAATGAGTAAAACAAAAGCAAAACAAAAACAGTGAGAGCGATTGTCCCATTTAGTTTTGTAATTGTTTTTGTTTTGAGAATAACAAAGCCAGCATAAGAGCAAAAAGAGAATTTTTTTCGTTTGCGCTCCTTCTCATTTAGAAAGTATTTGTTTTGGTTTTGCTTATGTACAATACGATTAAACATATTTTAAAAGTTTATGACTTTGTGGTAACGTTTGCGAAATGTTTTATTTGTTTGCCCACTCTGCTTAATGTAGAAAGCCGTAATTTGCCCCCAATATTAAAATTTTTTCTACATGAAAGATGCATAATATACAACCGAATATGTTAACCGAAAGAAATTTAGTAACATAAAAAATAAAGTTTAGCATACATTTGGGAGTAACAAGAAAAAATTTTAAAGCATATGCATATGCAAAAGTAATGCAGCTGGAGTTGTACCATTGACTTGTATTTGGTAAAGATAGATTAGTACTTCAATGAGAAGTAAGTTCTAAGTTAAATAAGTGTCATACCTTCACGGAAAATTCTCTAAAAGAGTTCAAAAACAATTTTAAAGATCAGATTTGTGTTAAAATAAAAAAAGCAAATCTCGCATTTGTCGAAATATGTTCAAATGCGTTTCGCGTTTTCAAAATAGAAAGCGGTTTGAAAACGTAACGTTTGTCAGAGCACGGGAGATTATTTTGTCACATATCTTGTGTGGATGCATGTTTTTGTGTTTTTTATACAACCTCCAAACAGCCCGTTCCAATTTGAATCCGTTAATAGAACTTCAATCATGTATTAAAATTTAGCCTGATTACGTATATATATTCTCATGTAAATATCTCCTCACGATGTGAAAATAAAGCAGAACATAAGTATCAACTGTTTAAACTTTGCTAGAAAAAGAAAAATAATAATCAAGAATTCATCATACAGTCGAAATTTCGAAAATAAATTGTGTTTGAGTACGTTTCAGTTAAAATAAATAAATAACATTTAATACTTCGAATTCAGCAGAATGATAGATTTTAAAGAAGAGAATAAGAATATGCAATTAAATGAGAAAGCACTAATGTCAACTTAAGCCATTATTATAATATAATTGGAATTAAAGAACGCTGTAACTGACAAAAAATAGAAAATACGTTTTTTGCATCATTTTTATCAGAAAAAAAAATACGCGTCGATTGGTCCCGGTACCAGATTTCTACAATGAAAAAAATTCACTTACGCCGTCTGCGAAATGAACAATACCAGTGTATTTGTTCTACTTTTATGAAAGTTTTTTGGATCAGGTGAACATTTAAAGTTTTGTCAGTTACAGCGTTCTTTAAATACATCGACGATATATTGCCACCGATACATATATTCATAAAAAAAAACCAAAAACTATAAAAAAGTTAAAAAAAGAACTTTATTTTAAAATAGAAAAACAAAAAATTAAAAATATATATACATATATTAAAATTGAGCTGATTATAAAGAATTGACTTAGTAAAATAACGTAAAATGTAAACCTAAATGTATGCTAGCATTATTTTATTTCTTTCATTCTATTAAAAAAAGCGCATCTTTTCATCTCCATTCACTTTATTTTTGTTATTTAATAAATATTTATATTTTTTAACAAGTTTTAGTATAATATTAACAAATTATTGTAAAAAAAAAAAGGAAATTATCAGCACACGCAAAGGTTAAAGGCTAGATAGCTACCTATCATTATAAAAAAAAGTTGTAGAAATTATTATGTTTTATTTTAGTAATTTACTTGAAATACCGCCACATTTAATTGTAAATATATTTCAAAGCACTGATTATTTATAGGTAAAGGTGTTTTTGCAAAGCAGCGGTCATACAATTCATACCAGTTAAAGCATTTATAGTCTTAAATATTTAAGAACTTTTTTATATACTTAAATATTAAAAATAGTATTAAGTTTTATTATTAAATACAATAAAAAGTATAAAACAATAAATGGAAAAAATATAAGTATATATAAAAATATTAAAGCATACTTTTAAGTATTATATAATTTTAAAATTTTAAAGCCTAACTTTAAGGGTAGTTTTTATAGAAAAAAGAAAGAACCTGTGAAAGATTCGAATATTTTAATTTTTTATTCGGGTATGTTTTATAAACGAAATCGAGTGAAACTAAAATCGAGAATAATAATTGATAATCAAAGGAAACTATTAAGTAAAAGAAAATTAACCAGCTTGCCAAAATTTAAAATTTTATTCGATTTTAATTTTACTCTTTTTTGTTTTATAGAATATATTCAATTATATTTTTTTTATAAAAAAAAACAGATATTTTTTAAAATCTAGAACATAAAATATATAAAATTATTATAATATAAGGTACTGTTATACGTTCAATATAAGTTCAATATACATATAAGGTTGTTCACACGTATATATTGTGATATTTGGATTATGATCCATCCCAGTTGGCACAATTGTTGTGCACGACATTGTAGTCAAGTATGTCCTTAAAACATGTCACTTACGGTTGTCGACAGTTTTATATTTCATTAAAGTTATTGATGATAAACAGAATATTGACGATACGCTTGCATAGTTCATACACTGTGAGGTCGACGACAAAGTCAGTTACATTGTCGTTTAGCCACTCGTGCACGATTTTTGTAAAATTCCTTTGAATTCTATTCATCGTGCAAGATAGTCTATTGTTGGTCACCCATCCTCGAGGATGTCTTTAAGACAAAGCCAAATGTGATATTTTGGATTTCAGAGCATTGGGCTATTCTGCGATATGGATCGTGATCCATCAATCTTACAATATGTGGTTATATTGAACGTGTAATACTGCCCATAGAGATTTAAGGAATGATATAATATTTTATAAAATTGTATAGTTTTTAGTCAAAAGTCAGCAGTCTTCTTATATTTATTAATAACCAAATACGAGTATATGTATATATATATATATTTATATTAAAGTTTTTAATTAAAATGAAATACAAATACAACAACTTCAACAAAAGATCTGCCATAGTTTTTAGAATTATTATTATTATTTTTAGAATTTTTGATAAAAACATATTTTTTAGTTTTATTATATTATAAGATCCATTTATTATATAAAAATATTTATATTTATAAAAACATACAGCCTAATTATAAATAAAAATTCTCCGGTAGTTGTTTCTCCTAAACAATTTTACATGAATTTACATGGGGAAAATGGGAAAAGGAAAAAAACTGCAGGGAAATTTTTATTTCCAATTGGACTGATAAATAAAATAGAACAAATAGACATTTATATATATTAAATATTGTACAGTTAAATAAATAAAATCGATATGGCAAGATTAATGATATGATTAATAATTGGAGGACTCAGCAGGTCTGCTAGTCTGTCATAAAGTTGTTATTTTTTTTAATAATAAAAAGATGTTCTTACTTTTATAATAAGAATTTTACAATTTTATGACAATAACACATAATAGAAGACCTGTGAATACTCCAATTATATATAAAAGAAATTATGTTTAAGGAAAAAAATAAACAAAAATTTTATTAAAAATAAAAACTTATCTTCTTTTTTTGTATTTAAAAGCAAACATTGAAAAATAAGTATATTGTGATAGTTGCTTCTACTCTTTTTTTAAAGTCACCTTTCACCCTATGTACTCGTAAGTCATATTTTTTTCTGCGTTAAACTTTGTACACACATTTTATTTCCAATAATTTATTTTTTAAGTACAAATGTATGGTTTGGGTGCCCCAGTAGTCTAATGGGTAGTTTGTTAGTGGAATGGTTGCGGGGGTTCGATTCTGATGAGAGACATTTGTCTCTCACACTGCTCCAAGCAGATGATTTTATTCACTCTCATCATAATAATATACCCAGCAGGAAAATATTGATTACCTTATTTTATAATCAGTTATATAATATTGTTACGAATTGTCCTTTATAATCCGTTTTATATTCAAGGGTTCGATATTTGTAATAATAACAGCAAAACCTACTATAAAAGACTGTAATGACGATTTTTCTTTATAAAATTATTTCTTCGTAACAATAAATTACTTCAGAATATATTACTTTTGGAATCGAGAAGATAATTTCACGTGGCGCACAAGTAAATATTGATTACCATGTGTATTCCCACATCTTTGAAGAAGGAAGTTATTGTTTGTTAGTTTTTGTCTTTTTCGTATATTTTGTTGAAAAAAGTGTAATTTGTTTTTTTTTTCTATTTTACATATCGATTACAATGTACATTCCCACATATATAGAAGAAAGAAGTTATTGTTTCTGGGTATATACTTAGTTAAAAAAATCCGTTATTTTTTACGCAAAAAAAATGTATTTTATTAAAAAATTCAGTTTGTGTTTAGTAGCTATTCGGGAATACTTGTTTGACTGTTCACCATTTTTATACCCATAGCTTTTCGTATCTTTTTTATATTTATTTTAAAACTTTAATTGTTTTTTTTTAACATGATAAAATTAGGAGTTTAATAACAAGAGCGCAATTACTGGTAGAATAAAATGGTAAATAGTAAAGTGAATATTACGGATTAGCTACTATTATTTTATTCCAGTGGGGGAAATTAATTTAAATTTACTACTAATAATGTAATATATTATAAATACATTAATAATATAATGCATTACAAATAATGTATCATAGCATTTATTCCTTCAAACTATTAGAGAATAATAACTTTATGTATTACAAAGAATGCATTCTAATACTTATTACGAGGGAACAGTAAAAGAATTTATTACTTTCGTAGAATATGATCTATGTTAAGCGTAATGCTTTCTGTAATCAATAGATTATACATTCCTTGTATTACCTTCTCGATTCTAATTGATTACCATTTTCCGCTGGGTAGTATTAATTTTGCATTGTAATTTAATAAATAAATAAAAATTGAAGCAGTGCTTTATGAATTTGGCGAATAGATCTATTTATTTTTTCACAATTTGGAAACGCTGTTTAGGTGTTAATCGATTTATGACGACTTGCCAAGCTTTGCAGACCAACCTAAATTAGAGCGTTAAAGCGCAACGTAATTTTGCGTCCATAATTAACGCTGTAATAAGTAGGTAGGTAGGTCAAATGGCCAGTTAATCAAAAACGTGATCAACTACAATTAGCACAAAGTGCAGTTTTAAAACCATTGCAGAACCAAACTGAAATCACCCAAAATAGGAAAAGAACTACAGCCTACTACTCTATTAGGTAGAGTAAAGTAAAAGGGTCTAGGTTCGCACATTGCGACAATTTCAATCGTCTGGCTGCTAGACCTGAGCAATCACAGAGGAAATGAACTATAGTCTCACTCTCAGAAGTATTCCCGCAACTTCTGCAGTACGGATTAAAGGGAATGCCCAACCTCTTTGCTTGTTTCCCGATAAGCCAGTGACCCGTATACACTGCTAAAAGTCTGGACAAGGACTAACAAGAAATTCTCAAGATTCCTAGAGTCTTTTCCCGGTTATATCGAGGCCAAAGTGTCCTAGAAATAGCACAGAAAGTGATGGAATTCCATCTGCCCTGTACTTTCCCAAGAAATAACTTGGATATCCCCTCTTTAATGACAGTCATAGGGCAGTGGATATCTGAGTAGGAAGCAATAGGCTCCCCTCCGGCAGAGGCGCTCCCAGCAAGCCCATCCACCTTCTCATTTCCCATGATATCCCTATGATCCGGAACTAAGAATATGCCACAAGCATTCCTAAGGAGTAACTGAAATAAGTAACTAAAATAAAAATAAACGTTGTGTCGACAACTGTTTACTTACCCTGTTCGATAAAATCAGCTAATTAACCATAATTAAGAGAAATAAAGTCACAAAATTGACCCAAAAGTAGCTAAAATATCATTACTTAACAAAGTGGCAGATAAAATGATAAAAAACAAGTACTGTTGTTTTGCAACTAACTTCACTTCTTTACACGCTGTCAAAATTTGATTTTCCACTTGCAAAGCATTAGCACCGCGATATTTGGTTTGGTCTCATATATTTTGTATGGGCATGAGCATTTTTCACAGGCGCTTTACGCCCTAATTTGGGTTGGTCTGTTACTAAACAGAAATGTCAATACAGTTTGACATTCTAAGCTGTCATACAATAGTGATTGATGTCGATATATACTTTATAGTTGCATTGTTTTCTTATTGTCTGATTTATATACTCTTTTACCAACCTGGTTCAAACTGCCAGAAGAGTATATACAATATGTAAGTTTTTTATAAATTGTGTTTGGGAATTGTGGAAGTTTACTTGAAGCGAATTTACAAAACAACTTTAAAAGCACGATTCGAGTTGCGGAATAGAATAAAGCTTTTGCTGTACTCCTTGAAGTTTTCCTATTTAATGCCTTTGGCTTGAATAGTTGCTACTGTAAAGCATTAAAAAAATTAGTTGAGCCATGATCCATAAAAGTTATAAATAAGGCTTAAGGCTTTTTGGGGAGCATGCGCTCCCTGAAAAACTACCATCTTTTGTCATCCAAAATTCATTTTTGAAAGGAATTTGGGCAAACAATTGTAGTTATTTTGCATTCTCATCATTATATGTTTGATGATTTTAGTAGGCGGATGACAAAATAATTTAAAAAAAATGTTTGTTCATATAATACGTGAATTTACCAAATTTGTTAAATGGGTACTGAGATTTTTAACAATTTTGTTATATTATAATTACGAGTTTTAATTTATTTATAATACAATTTAGATACAGGTACAGTACAATCTCACTAATTATAACCACTGTGTGAATTTCTGAAGATTTTTCTTTTTAAGAAAATGATAAAATTATAATAAAGCTAGTTGTGTAAGCTTTTCTTAAACAGAGAACAATTTTTATTTATGAGCATTTAATTAATTGAATGTATTAGTCATACAAAAACCTTCAAACACCACGAAAAAGTTCGGTGATTCCCCATTTTATTTTTTATTTTAATGAACGAGAAAAATAATTTGCAGTGAATTAACCCTCTAGTGCGCAAGAAAACCAAATTAAATAAAATACTACTTAAACGAAAGGAAATGGTTAAAAAACAAACTTTTGTTGTAGCAGTTTGTATAATTTTCGTTTATAAGGGGACAGGAGGCGAAAAATCCTTTGATGCAAATTTGCATCATTGCGCATTTAGCTTTAAATTCAAAATTTAAAATGTTTATACTTTAATAGTGATTTAAATGGACAATGTTTTTGTTTCTTCTTAAAAACCAACGTATTATTTATTTGTTGTCTATGAAATTTTACATTAAAAAAAAGATAACATTTTAAGTTTGTTCATTTTTAATGAAATTTTACAAAGCAGTTTTTGGTTTTTGTTAGATATAAAGCTTTGTTACACTTGCTACAAATCAGCTCACTTTAGCCCTTACAACCCGGCAGCTTGCATCTTACCCTATTTTCTTGGAATTCCGGTAAGTGGTCCACATTATCATGGCTAATACCTTCGGATGGTATAGCTGATGCTGGACCAAGTTTTTGCTTTTGGACATGGTTCTTGGACGTTTCTGTCTTGTGTTTATTTTTAGAAGTGTCAATACCAGATCCTTACGAAATTTTAATAGTGTAAGAGTCGTATTCCCTATTGCTCGCTTATACAGAAACTAAGGATTTGTAACTGCTAGGTTCAGTAGATGGTAAACTAAACGCATATACCACACCGGAAAGTACAATAATTTGTAGCCCCACTTGTGTGGCTTTGCAGGCATATATTGTTTGAAATGATATGAGGCTTTACTTGCGCACATTTGTTTATCAACAGATAAGCGTTCTTGTAAAGGAATGGATGAAAATTTAAACAATCTACCAGTGGCCGAATCTTGTATAATTTGTCGTAACATGAATCTGTTTGATCGGCAATTAAATTTTTATTATTGTTCAAATGAAATATTTGTATTTTCAAAATGTATTCCTTTACACAGTCCAAACCTATTTGAGTGTCCAATATAAGGCGAATAATGGAGTAATTCACTATTGATGACAAAATTAGGATGCCCATAAATTGGTAAATATCAGTTTTTTCAAAAATAAAGCTCTCTTCAATACTTTTTTGCTTCGCATACAAATTATATTCCTCAACTATATGTTGTGAAATGTCTTCATCAAAAAAGTAGTTGAGAAATTGGAATGGAGTCTGAAAGTTCGTCATAAATTCCGGCAAATCGGGATTTCCTCTAAATTTTATTTCGTCTTCACTGACAGATTTGTGGCACCAAGTAGATTTTCCGGAATTTCTGGAGCAATATTTTCAGTTACATTTTCATCTTCAAGTGGTTCATGAGATCCACAATATTTTCTTCACACAGAAGGTGCTCTAGATCTTCATTATTTAGAAGCTTACCTTCCATAATTTCATCTTCATCATCGGAGTCGTCTAATCCACCTTCACTTGCAGCAGGATCAAGCAAAATACGGAGAATATCCTCCTTTTTGTTAACATTTTCTGAAAATCAGTTATATACGAAAAATTTTTTTTTACTATCACCTAAATGCGCAGTGATGCAAATTTGCATCAAACCATTTTTTATACATAGCAAAGCACTTACCATAAAAAAACAATAAACACTATAAGATTTTAATAAAACAGACTGTAACTTATGTAAAAATCACAACAGTTTATAAATTTGTTGAAATTAATTAAATTTTAAGGTCAGAAAAAAACACTGTTTCCTCTACGCACAACAAATGAACGAAATTCAAAATTGCACAATAATTGAATGCAGCTATAACGATACTTCAAAATTAGAGAAAACGACGCTTATTAAATGCAGAAAACATATAACGAACATTTACACGAAACTATTTTTAAATTTTGAAACTACGGCGAGATTTTCGGTATGATTCAAATTTGCATCACGGCACACTAGAGGGTTAAAAAAAAAAGAAAATACAAAACATCCAGAAATTAGAACCTGTAGTTCTAATTTTAAAGTATCCAATGTATTCCATGTTTTGAAATGGCAGATTCTAATTTCTAGATGATTCGAATTTTTGATAGTTCGAATTTGCGAGATTCTACTGTAATGTATTTATAATTCATATAAAACAATTTATACAAACTTGATATTAACCCCCACATAATACTCCTCACAAGAAGAAATCACTCTATAAGAATTGAAATCGGTGCACAGGAATTTTTGAGGTTGTTGATTTAAAATCTGTGGTTAAGTTTCTCAAATTAAAAGTAGTGGATCCAATATGGCGGTCTAAATTATAAAATTGCTTTAGATTTACATGAAATTTAGAATACGGGGGTTTTTGAGGTTACTGTTTTTGAATCTGAGGTAAAATTATTCAAATTAAAACGGTCGATCTAATATCCAATTTTAAAATTTTTCGGAGTTGAGTGGGTAAAACTGAAAACTTTTTACCCAAAAACTCAAAAAAAAAAAACAAAAAATTAATAAATAAATAATAATAGCGATAATCACTCCTCGTTGCCTTGTAAGTATTGCAAATGTAGCAAACCATATCAAATAATAACAAATCTATATTGCAAACGTTTTTTATTGTTTTAAAATGGCCAAATTCGGCCAATTTTTAAAAAATTTATACAAATTTAAATTTTCTAAAAAAAAGAGAAGAACAATAAAAGCTTTAATTAAAAACTATGTCAGGTGGCAAGTCACCGCATTCGATATCAAGTGCAAGTTCGTGTAGAAACAATTTTCGATAGCCGCAATTTTTTGCATCTCGGTATTCGATCATAATATATCATCCACTATTATTTTTTACAAATCAGGAAAGGAAATTAAAACATATAAATTGGCACTTATGCTAAATAAGATTAAAGAAGTAATGGATCCTCTTTTTTTTGGCCAACTTTCATTTTCTAAAGATGAGTATGTTGTGCTTTTAGTAGTGAAGTGTGTTAATTTTTATCCATGAGTACCAGGAACTACAGTTTAAAGTCGACTTCGAAAGACAGATTTTGAGAAACTTTCATGGCAATCATTCACACCCAGAGCTTTTGTCAGAAGACTGCTGAGAGGTAGTCGCCAAAAGAAATAATTTTTTCATATTTCTTTTTTTTAAGATGTCAGAGCTGAGATTTGAACCCAGCGCTATCGTCTTATTAATCCAACATAAGGCGCTTAACATTACTTCTATGTATATCTATATATTCCAATACAATGCACTGCATTTAGTAGGGGTTTACTCCTGAGTATTGGTCTTAAATGAAAAAAAAAAAAAAACACACTAACCCCTAGACCACGGCGACTACCATCCAGTGGTAACTTTCAGTATAATGTCGCGAATGATTTTTTAGAACAAAATAACATGTGAACAATTGTAAAAATGAAATTCAAAACAAATCATGACACAAAATGATAACATTTTGATTGGATTATTTATTTCTTTGTCATGTTTTTCACTTACCATAAAAACAATTCAAGTTATATTTTTAAACTACTTAATTTCGAGAAAATATAAGAAACATATGCACTTACATTTATATTTATTTATTCTTACAGGTTTTGTTTTGATGGCTTTGTTTAGCGCCAAGAAGGTACAATCGCGTACAAATTCGGGTATATAAATGTTTCGATAAAGAGTGCCACGATCCATGTTAACAACTTTTCGATGAAGAATTATTCGATATCGAATGAGATGATTTACTCCCACAAGTTTGAGTTAAAAAAAAAATAAAAAGTTTATTTATTATAACAAAATTTGCCTTTTAAACTATTAGGCATTCACTATCACTTTTGTTTTCCATATTTAATTAAAATTATTTTTTGTTTTTCAACTATTCGAAGGAACTTAAAAATTAGACCAAATCGCACTCTGTATACTTCGTTTAAAACTTTGCTGACAAACTATGATTTTGACCACCTGCTAAGCAGTCATTGTTAATTTTTTACAACATGCCGTTATTAGGTCTGAGGCCTTATTCTGTAACTCTCCTAAGCTAAAACTCTATATCGCTAAAAATTTATAAACTTTGTTTAGGACTTTTTGGGTACGAATAGAATTCTCGAACGCTTATTGTAATTTAAAAACTTCATGCCTATTACCTCTAAATTTTTAATTTTATATATTCTAACGCCCAGCCTGTTTCAAAAACCAAAAATTTTAGTATTTTAGCTTAAGAGAATTACAGAATAAGGCCCTTGATGTGTTCTTTATCAAGTACTCTTTTAAGAGAGCGAATAATGAATTTTTGTTACAAAAATGGATCAAACTACCTATACTGCTGCTATTAGAAAATAATTTTGAGAAATAAATCAAAAAAGGAAATTATTTTTTTAATTAATTAAAAAAATATTTTATCTTTTGGGATCGGTGCATTCATTTTGTTGCAAGAAGAATTGAAAGAACAAAGAATTGTTCGCCTATACTTAAGGGATGAATAAAACTCATTGAAGCTAAATTATTAAAAAACATTTTTTTAAAATAATTTTTGTTTCATAGTACATTTATTCTACACTACAGACTAAATAAATCTGCCTTTGCACATAGATATCTTAGAAGTATTATATCCTATCCTTTATATGCTACACAATTTATGGTTTTTTTGTAGTTTTTATATTTGCTAGACTCTTTATAGCTTTTTAAATATTATTTTCTAACAAATTACCATCTCATTTCCTAAATCTTTTTAAAAACCTTAATAATTTTGAAACATTTTGTTCTTATGACTCTATAAAATGTATATGCAAAGATTTTAATTTTAATAAAACATAAAATAAAATAACGAATAAAAAAAAAACAATCATTTCAATAAATCCTTTAATTTTTTCTATTCTCATAGATCACCTGTTTAATATTTAAAATGTTCTCTCTTGCTGATAAACTTTTCTGACCTTTTCTTTAATGTTTTTCATGCCTGTGTTGTACACAATATTGTCGTATGTCTTGGGAATTTGTAAGCATTTCCTAGAAAGTGGTTTGTGTTTTGGTCCTTTTCCATGTTTTTTTTTATGACCAGCAAATAAAAATGAAATGTTTTAACATGTTCATAAAATACAGAGTCTGTGTTTTAAAAACGAAAATAAAATAAAATTAAAAACTTGTAAAATTAACTGAAGGTAAAATTTTAACCGAAACAATTTTACAATTTTATGATGTTTTTATTATTATAAATAAAGGCACTTGTATTACATGAGATTTTATTGTAATTTTTTCATGTTATGCGTTGGTTAGTTCATGGAACACATTACATTTTATACAAAAGATTTTTTGGGTTCAAAAATGATTTTTTTAAATGAAAAAAAAAAAAGGAATTAAATTAAAGATACAAAAATAAATTCAAATACTGCAAGTTTTGTATCATACATAAAAAAATTAAAATGGATTTTCAAGGTAGTCTTTATGAGCTTAATGTAATGCAAAGCGCTTTCAATCATAAAACACTTCAAATACTGCCTATCTTGTTCTCTCCCTAGCTTTTGAAAACATATATGTATATATCGACGGTAAATAACAGAATAAACTATAAACAAAATGAAAACAGAATACAAATAAATTTTAACAGAGCAAAACTGAAGTAAAGGTAATATCCCAGTCAGCATTTTTGGTCAATTATGAGTCTTTTTTGACTCCTCTGGGCGATTAAAATAGTCACATGAGCTCATTTTTGAGTCGAAAATGATTGTTTTGTCGGGAGAAAAATGTACCCTTGCCGCGACTCCCCTGAACGAGTCATTTATGACTCCCCTGAACGAGTCATTTGTGACTCCGCACACTAAACGAGTTTTACTTATCTTTTAATTATTTTTACAATAATAAAAATATTGTATTTTGTTTAAAAATGTAAAAAAACAAAAAAAAAAATTCACCAAGCTTAACTGAAGGAATTCTTTTTTTTATATGTATATTATGTGCCTTTTTATTGATGAGACAAGTTTCTGGTGGATTATACTAGAATGTAAGGAGCGGTTTCTTGAAGATGGACTTCTTATTTTTTTAAATTATAATTTAGAAATACCTTAAATTTTATTTTATAATTTTTGCTCTTTGCTGGGATTGAACCTCGGTCGTTTGAATTTCTGTGCGAGCGTCTTACCACTATACCACGACATAACAATAATTGCATAACTATTATTCTTTCAAATAAAACAAATCCGATTATAACGAAAAGCAGAAGAAAACAATAAAATACGACGCAAAATAATTATAAAAGCAGTCGTATTTCGAACGTCTGCACGATTAATTTATGATTCCGCACTCATTTTGGTGATTTATGAGCAAGCAATCTTCCAATTGCTGATAGGGATAAAGAATAACATAGCAGGTTTGAACTGAAATAGAATTATTTGTTGTTGTTGTATACATACATACATACATACATACATATGTATGTTCCTTTTTTGATATTGTACGTCTCTTTTTTCATTTTCAACTCTAGTTGAACCAAAGCCAGAGAAAAATTAGCACTGTGAATATTTGGACTCTTGCTGCCATCCCTTAATAAGAGAGGCAATCGTTATTTAAATGTCAAAATTTCTCATGCCCATATAATTTGTAGCAAATCTTTTCAATTGGAAGATCCAGTTTTGACAGAGTGAATTTGTAGCAAAAAGCAACTAAAATATAAACAAATAGGAAAAACTCAGGGTTGTGATAAAAACATATCGCTCATTTGCGAGAAGAGTGGCATAATTAAAAAAAACACATAATAATGCAGGAATACAAGGCGAACTGTAATTTAAAACATATCTAAAAATTGTATTTTTATTTCTTTTTTTTTACTGAGTGGTGACTAAAAGTGTCTTGTACTTTTCCTCTACGTTAGGCTAAATTAAAATCTTTAAATGCATTTATCTCAGAATCACTTTTTTTGAGTTATGCCACTTTTATCGCAAGTGAGCGATATGTTGTTTGGATAACTCTGTTTAAGGCGAGTTTAGACGGTAATACAAGTCGTACAACCAGCGTTACCACTATTGGTAGAATTCTACCAAAACTGGTAGAAAATATTTCGTTTGGTAGGATGGTAGGCTGAATATGATTTTGGTAGATTTTAGCAGAAGCTAAAAAAATCTACACAAGGAATTTCAGTTGGAAAGTTCAAGATTGGCGTATTTATATTCAAGCATAAAATCTAACTTTTTTCTCATATTAAGCAATTTTATCAAAACATATTTAATACACAACACTGAAACTGATTTCAAAAATACTAATTGATAGATGTTTCAAAAGTTTTTATCGGTAAAAAAGCCGAAATGTATACTACTAAAAATCTTAACCCGGCAGAAGTTTTTGATGTTGAACATGAGAATTTGCAATTTTACATTGAATTACTAAACCAAATACATGCTGGGTTTGATTTTAATCGAGAAGATATTAAATTGTTACAAATAATTGCTCCTGAGAAAGTATTGACAAAAGAAGACTTGCTTATATTGTCTCTTGTTTTAAAATTTTCTATTCTTACAGACTGTAGTCCTGATATTATTTTGTCGCGACTAAGAGAACAAATCTTTCAACGGAATTAAACATTGAATTAGTTCAATTAGAAACGGTTTAAATGAGAAAATTTTGGGTGAATTAAACAACTTTGTTTTTAATTTACTTTCTCTTCCGCATAGTTCTTCAACAGCTGAACGCAAATTGTCAACACTCTCCTTAATTAAAACCACATTGATAAACAAACTCCAAATAAATATAATTAATAATATAATGCTCTGTAAAGAGCTTGTAAAAGCTAATGATGTTTTTCATCTCAACAATGTGTTCTTAATGGTTTTTAAATAAAAATGGTTTTTGGCAGATTTTGATCAATGTTGGTAGATTTTGAAAGAAACTTTGGTAGAATTAAAATTTTTTCAGTGTCAACACTGCGTACAACATATCAAATTTTTGTGTAGAAGAGAATGAATAGTATCGTGTAAATTTGATATGCAATGAGACTGTACGACATTGAGAGAAAATACGGATGAATACTTAACAGTTATACGGCTCTCTTTGGTTTTTGAATTATACTTTGCCAATATAAGTGTAATAACGGTTGAAAATTAAGTTTGTAAGAAAAAAATTAATTTAGAAAACTGTTTTATGCAATAATTTTATTCAGCGTCATGTGTATCTGAGTTACAGAAAATATATTAAATTGAAGCGACTTTGATTATAGTGCCATGTGTACCGTTGGCGGCACTCTACGTGTTAAAATATTTTAAAAATGACAAAAATTTTATTTCAATTTATATCAATATGTGTTTTATCTTTATTTTTCTTTAATTTTTTTGTTTTGTTAAAAAAAAAATTCTTTTTTGGTAATTATGGTGTACCACTGAGATGTAAATGGTTTCAAGACAATCAGTAGCAAATTTAAGAAGCAACTTGGCAGCGTTATGCCCTTTTTGCTTGTCTATGATTGAGGTTTTGTCTGTTAAAGATGTTTGTGACAACCGTGCAGTGTTTTTTATTGTGTTTTGTTACTGACGGTTTTGCTTACTTCGCTAGAATAAAGAAGTGTTTTGAGGCTATTAAATCTTAAATTGTTTCTATACTCATTCTTAATAGCTGAGTTTGTTTGTTGTTTTTTTGTTTTATTTTTGCTTTTTACAAATATATTTTTCTTTTCATAAACATGCCTGTTGCTTTTCCGGTGAAAAATTAAAACGAAAACAAAGGGAGATTTTCAATTTCATAATATTTTTTATCGCTGTCTTTGAAGACATCACCTTTGCGAAGAATGATTATAAACATGTGATGTGTGTATGATTGACTCATTACAGATATGTACGCACGTCTAGATTTCTGTTAAATTTTTTACAAGGAACTCTAATGAGCCCATTTTAGTTGTAGACAAAATATGTTCAGTTTTGCTGGTGTCAGGTTTGCTTTACTTTTGTTACTTCTCCTTTGATTATATAAACATTGTAAAATCTAAAGATATTCTATTAATTACTACACTTTTGATCTTTCATGGTTTAAAATTATTGTTTATATAAGAGATTAATAAGGCAGCTTTGAACTCAAATCTTGGAAATATTCAACGCAAAATTAAAAAAAAAATATTAATTCGACAAAAAAAGTTTCACAGAAATAATGTTATACGAGCAATCTAGAATAGTCAAGTTTAACTTTTTTTTTATTAGTTTTGAAAAGCGACAAAGTTTTGTGACTTATTATAGCCCAAGCTATAAGCATATCAGGGGCTTGGTTAACGATCAGCTGATTTTAACTGTTGCATCAAATAGATGGAGGTGTTAGATAAGCCATAATGAATAGTGAGATTTCTTCAATTGATATAAACGCCGTAAAGACGACAAATTCCGTTTATCCGCAACACTTTTTTTTTAAGATTTTTTTTATAATATTAACAATTCCATGCTTATGAGTACCATTCATTAATGTATAATGTAATAAAAGTACTTCGACCTGAATATTTATTATGCAGCTTTCAACTTAACTAGGGTTTCTATACTATCTTCCACAGTTACGTCGCACTGATGAAGTTTAAAATGTTGGTCGATGCCCGCCTTGACAGTTCCCTATATGCTGTTCGATAGTCACCAAGAAGTCTCTTTCCACTTTGAATCAAGGCTGCACAAGCGCCGAGTATTTGCTTTGGTAACTCGATTGCCTCATTGAGTATTTATAAACTGGTCAAGAGTCCCTTGACAATTTTCAGGTTATCCTTAGGCAATCTAATGCACGACTCATATATCCTTCGATTATAGTTACCAAGTAGAAGTTGTGAAGTTGTGTACCATAGTTACTTTGTAATGCTTATTATTTGGCAAGGTTTGAATTTTACAGAATCCGATATATCGTAGTGGTCTAGTGGTTAGTGTGTTGGTTTACTAAGACAAGAGCTCCGGCTCTGATATCTTGAAACTCTATCGGCGATAGAGACCTGCATGACTCAATTCATCTCTTTAACACACAGTGAATGCAGCTTAACACTGTTACAATACTTTATGTATCCACACACTAAATAAAGAATGTAAGAAACAGAGGTAGAAAATGTCATTCAATAATGTGTCACTCATAACAGCTTGTATAGTACACACCATACAGAATATCAATAAAAAACAAAAGAGACCACCAAATCAAAAGTATGAATTTACTCAAAAAAATATACATCCACTTAAAAAACTAGCACTCATTAAGAAATTGGTTTTGTACAAAGACAGCTTTGAAAAATTCTGTCGTCATTGAGAGAGAGAATATGCTTAAAATGTAAATACATACATACTATGTATATGTCCTCTGCTTTGCTCTTTTTTAGGAATGTTAAACTATGTATGTAAAATTTATAATTTTTATTCCCTAAATTTCGTTATTTGTTTTATTAAACAAAACAAATGAAAAAACAACAAAAACACAACCACAGCACAGTGAATACTTACTGTTAAGAATGTGATATTCATTGTTGTTTTGAGTTACTGTGATTATGACTCATTCACTCAAATTAAATGGATGCAGTAAAAAATTAATTTGGTACACTATTTAGTCTGTTAAAGAGATATTCACATTTTTACAGATTGTGAATAATGAGTGAGAGTACAACAATGAGTCATTTAAAAGCATGTGCACAATTTTAGGTTTTTTCACATTCATTGCAGGTCTCTAATCGCAGACTACCTCTTAGCAGACTTCTGGCAAAAATTCTAAGAGTAACTAATTGCCATGAACAAGCTTCTCCAGCCCGTCGGAGTTAACATTAAGCTGGAGGTCCCTGTACTCATGGATAAAAATTGACACAGACCTAGCAGGAAGCTAGGCCATAATCCTGACACAGGGTTTTTTTTTTTTTTTATTTAAGACCAATACTCAGGAGTAAACCCCTACTAAATGCAGTGCATTGTATTGGAATATTGAATATATAGATATATAGCATTTTCAGTTTAAATTAAACCTTTTTCAAAATAAATGAAACCTTTTTCAAAATGAACGCAACCTTTTTCAAATTAAACGAGACCTTTTTCAAATAAAACGAAACTCTTTTCAAAATAAGTGAAACTCTTTTCAAAATAAATGAAACTTTATTCAAAATAAATGAAACTTTATTCAAATTCATTTAAACATTTTTCAAATTAAATTAAACCAGTTATAGAATTTAATAGAAAACAAAAGAAAAAATAAATAAAACATTCATTTTTAATTATGGATAACGCCAAAATTCATAAAACCCAGGAAATTCGAAATATGGTGGATAATAGTAACTGTACGCTTAAATTTTTACCACTTTATTCTCCTATGTGGAACCCGATAGAGAAAACATTTTCGAAGATAAAATTCCACGCCCGATCATTATTAAAGTGAAATTACCACAGAACATGACATAGTAAGTGTATATAACACTGGTTTACAGCCAAAAAATACCAAGAACGCCACATGCCTAGATAAGTTAATTGGGACCTCCTGAGCACGAAAAACGCTGTTTTTTTTCCTAAGTACCGTTTTTTAGATTACGGTACTTTTGTGTTTTTCGGTGTATGGCCCCACTCAAACCCTTGTGGAGTCCAACCGAAAAGTCCGATCGAGATAAGTGGAAAGGTAATTGAATCTCTTTTCCGCCGATATGCTAGAAAATTCTATCTGATAAGAAATCGCTGAGATACAGCACCTCAAAGTTCAAAATTTGCCTATTTTTTACGTTTTTTTCAAAATTTTTCATTTTCATTTCAATCTTTTCCTACGTTATATTGAAGATCTGGAATGTTTTATTTTTTTACCAAATAGTTTATTTAATTACCAATATTTTAAGCGTATTTTGAAAAAAATCGGATGAAAAATCAAGTTTTTATTAAGGATTTTGTGGAACGACAATATCTTCATTTTCATTGCTCACACAGTATATTCGGAGTAAATTCAAAAAATTTAAATTAAAATGATGAGCTACTTGAACTTTTGCGTTTTTTTCGCATGGATCTGCGCGAATGAGGAACCAACAATAGTCCGCAATCATTTGTTTATTTTTTGGCTGTAAACCAGTGTTATATACACTTACTATGTTATGTTTTGTGGTAATTTCACTTTAATAATGATCGGGCGTGGAATTTTATCTTCGAAAATGTTTTCTCTATCGGGTTCAACATAAGAGAATAAAGTGGTAAAAATTTAAGCGTACAGTTACTATTATCCACCATATTTCGAATTTCCTGGGTTTTATGGATTTTGGCATTATCCATAATTAAAAATGAATGTTTTTTTTCTTTTGTTTTCTATTAAATTCTATAACTGGTTTAATTTAATTTGAAAAATGTTTAAATGAATTTGAATAAAGTTTCATTTATTTTGAATAAAGTTTCATTTATTTTGAAAAGAGTTTCACTTATTTTGAAAAGAGTTTCGTTTTATTTGAAAAAGGTCTCGTTTAATTTGAAAAAGGTTGCGTTCATTTTGAAAAAGGTTTCATTTATTTTGAAAAAGGTTTAATTTAAACTGAAAATGCTATACATAGATACATAGATGTGAAGAAGTCATGTTAAGCGCCTTATGTCATTGGGACAAATTGCTGTCAATTTGATCACTCAAAGGCCAGTGTTATACCTTCACCTTTGAATGATCATCAGCAATTGCCCCATCTGGACGTTGAATGTGAGTGTTGAGCATCTTTTTTTTTATGTAGGTTAGCTGTTATCTTCCCAGAAGATGGCGCTGTACTCCTGATCATTCGTTTTCTTGGTGGAATAGGCTGGAAATGCCAGGGAGCGGTTTCGTGAAGATGGATTTCTCGGAGGTGGGGGGGAACCTCTTATTTTTTTAAATTATAATTTTAGAAAAACCGCAAATTAATTTTTTTATTTTTCCTCCTTCGCTGGGATTTGAACCTGGGTCCTTTGAGTTTCTATGCACGCGCTCAACCACTATGTAAAGACCAGTTATGTATGAATGTATGATATATCTTTTTACACTTTTTTCGATTGTTAAAGACCCATATTCGTAAATGGCAAACTTTTCGCTAAATAAGTGACTCTTAAGATGTTATTAAATATGATATTAGCAGCTGGCAGCCTTGAGGGCCAGGCGGTATTAGAAACACTAAATAAATAATTTATTATAAGGCTCTGACAATTTGTCCAATAATGACAATAACCTTATGGTGGCTATCTCTACAAGGCTGGTTAAGAGTTAATGCCCTAAAAATGTTAAAGCACAGTAACATTTAATGGAATCTGTAAACATGACAGTCAAATTATATTATGAATTTACTTTTGTGCCAACTTGTGTTTGTTATCCCTCTGAACCAAAACGTGCGCAAATATATTGTTCGTTGTTTTTCTTTTCATAGTAATATTGCTGTTAAATAAATTTATTTATTTATTTATTTATTATTATTATTTATTTAGTATTCCAAGAAAAATATATACCTACATACATATGTACTTATATGTACATTAGGGTGTCCCAAATAAAATTAAAAATTGGAATTCGTGGGAAGATCATTCTTAATTTGGATACTCATAAGGTAAAGTACTTTTGAGAATTTTTTCAGATTTTTCGGAAGTGGTTTAGAGGTCGCGCAAATTGATTTTTAATCAAAAATCGAGCTTTTTGATCTCTATTTAATTTTTGGTTATGAATTGATAAAAAATCGATATTTCCTCGGCTTCTGAGTCAATATTGTTAAAGAAAATATTCCGATCTTTAATTTCATGTGCATAAACAATAAGTTTCGGCAAAGATTTTGCACATTTTGGTACATTATATAACAGTTTTTCAAAAATTTTCAACAAATATAGAAAACAATGGTTTATAACTTTTAAAATTTGTATAAAGACTAAAAAAACTAATGATGCAGTTTTAAAAATTATTAAGTTTTAAATAAGACAGCAGAAAAAAAATAAATTTTCTTTTACCGTTCTCGAGTTATACCCCTTTAAAGCTTTGTACCCATTTTTAATAGTATAAAATGTGAACTATGTTGGCATCGGAATTAAATATACAACAATTTTATAAACAACAATAAAAAATTAGATTTGTTATAAGTCATTTATTTGAGTTCTTGTGATGTTGCTCTATGCTCTGCAGTAAATGCTGAAAGTCTGTTTCAGAAGTTGTGATATTAAAATAACTACTAGCCAAGGCTACACCACGATCTGCGACATCATTTACAACTTGCAATTATTGAACAGATAAGTGCAGGACGCTAAAACAGCGGTTTTTGATTAGTGCTTGAGATAAATTTTATGGCTTGAGATAAAAGGTTTTATGCTGTCATCTAACTGAAAATGTCCAATTTATGTGTGCGGACACGACAAGCTCTAATACAGCACGGCGGATTGGGGCATGCGTTTTACTTCTCCAAAAATTAAAAAAAGACGTCATATTTTTGACATGTCGCCACCATATGTTGGAACTAATTGCTGGATCAGCGTTTAACGCCCTTAATATTGAGGATCAAATTACATCGCCAAAAATTTAAATTTTCGTCACTCTTCAGCAAATGTGGGCTAGAAACAATTTTTCGGATTGTTCGAACAATGACATTGTTGGAAAAATTATCCCAATTAATTATTATTGATACGAAAAGATCTAATAATTTTTGTAAAAGGGAAGCTGGAGAATATACAATAAGGGAAGATTATAAAAAAATGCACAACTGAATCTTATTTTTTTGGGTGATAGACCTGAGCACCATCCAACAATAAAATCTCCTGGAGCTATTAACCGAGCTAGCTGGATGATGAAAATTATATACTCTATAAAAATATGTGTTTTTCGAAAGCAGCTACAACCTTTTATTCAAAGTTCAGAAATTGATGCCTTCTGAAACAGACTTTCAGCATTTACTGCAGAGCATAGAGCAGCATCGCAAGAACCTAAATAAATGATTTATAACAAATCTAACTTTTTATTGTTGTTTATAAAATTGTTGTATATTTATTCCGATGCCAACATAGTTCACATTTTATACTATTAAAAATGGGTACAAAGCTTTAAAGGGGTATAACTCGAGAACGGTAAAAGAAAATTTTTTTTTTTTTCTGCTGTCTTATTTAAAACTTAATAATCTTTAAAACTGCATCATTAGTTTTTTTAGTCTTTATACAAATTTTAAAAGTTATAAACCATTGTTTTCGATATTTGTTGAAAATTTTTGAAAAACTGTTATATAATGTACCAAAATGTGCAAAATCTTTGCCGAAACTTATTATTTATGCACATGAAATTAAAGATCGGAATATTTTCTTTAACAATATTGACTCAGAAGCCGAGAAAATATCGATTTTTTACCAATTCATAACCAAAAATTAAATAGAGATCAAAAAGCTCGATTTTTGATTAAAAATCAATTTGCGCGACCTCTAAACCACTTCCGAAAAATCTGAAAAAATTCTCAAAAATACTTCGCCTCATAGTGGTCCAAAATAAGCTTGATCCCCAAAAAAAAATTTTTTTTGGGACACACTAATGTACATGTATAATAATTTAATGGCATTATGCTTTATGTGCGTAAGCTTTAATCGCTGTTTAGAAGAAAAAATCTTTTTTCGGTAAATTTTGGTATAAGTTTTGCTTTCTATTGTTTCGTTTACAGTTTTATATATTATTTATTTATGCTTAAACTTTTATAAGCCGCAAGCATTCTTACTAAAAGCAAAAATAGAAATTTTTAAAGAAATTACTTACGTATGAGCAATATTTAATATGTTGCCACAACGCTCATACGTCACTATGGATAGGAGAATATTTCTTAGAATAGCCAATGTAACCACATACAATACATGTGTATGTACATATGCATGTGTATTGTATATATCAAAAATAAAGTTTATTACTTATTTTATATTATAATTTACTTTATTTTTGTTGTTCCTTTTTTAGATATTTAATATATTGTATGTGCGTTATCGTGTGGGTCTTATTTTTAATTTGAATATTTAAACCGCCTGTGAAAGATTTTACCAAATTGTTACTCAGAGCGGCAGTGGCAGATAAATTTCCCATAAGGTTAAACCAGGTTTTCTTTACTTTTTCTATTTTTTGTTGAAATATATTGAAATTCGTATTCAATTTACATTTTTGACTGGCTGGCAGGCAAACAGTAAAAAAATAAAGATAAAAATGATTTGCAGTCAAGTGAGAAATTTTTTACTTTCGTTATATATTTAGTACACACATATGTATATAAGGAGGGAATAAAGAAAATGTATCACCATTCTAGAAAGGGAATACGAAAGACGATAATTTTGTAGAAGAACAACATTTGTATGACTTTTTTGAGAAAGTAAATAGAATATTTTTTAAACTTTCTTTGCTGTGTTTTTTAAATTTTTAAAAAAGATTATATTTCCATACGAAATTCCTTTGATTATAAAGTATAAGCTTATAATCCATCAAAATTCCCAGATCATTGTCCAGCAATGTTTCATTAAAATGAAATCTATGTATTAGTTGGTTTAGGTGACACATGTTTAAATATCTTGATATACGTATTTCAATCCAGTAAAATTGAAATTACATCATTTGCTGAAACAGTGAATAGCAGATTGCACAAGCGTTTGACCGAAAATGTTATTAATGCAATAAAAAACTTTAATGTTATCAGCGTAGATAAGAAGATTTGACATTGATATTCGTCAACAAGTGGTAGTGAAAATAATACCTGTTCTAAATAGTTTGGAGATACTCTTTAAACCTCATGGTTACCTATTCTACTACAACTTTAAAATAATTGATTTTAATTTGATTTGTAAACAATAAGTCTTTTATCAAAACCAAATTATTTATTTCCATATTTGCTAAATTACAATATAAATTAAATTATATTCCAATTTACTATTACAATCGGAGTGACTAAGGCCATATGCTTGGTGTAGTATCGCAAACCTGGAATTCTTGTGGGCATCAAACCCACAACCCTAGCACCAGCAGATTATTGGAGCACTTCAATAATAATTAAATTAATTTTTTTAAAGTTCCAGGCCAAATTTGAAAAAATAATTTTTTTCATTGATTAGATAACTTGAAAACCTGCCGAAAAATATATATTTTTTCGATTTGATTTATAAAAAGTAATTTACTAATGAATGAATATTTAGTGAGTAACTTTTTGCTATTTAGTTTATCAGTGTAAAAAACAGATTTGTGATAAAAATTTATAGCATTTCGCCATGAATAGAAAAATAAAATAAACAACGACTGTAAATCGATGAATTTTATCATCAAAATTCGTGCTGTTTGACATATGTGTGTCTTAAGTGGTGTTCATTTTATGATCATTATCGAACCCTTATAACCATAAATCAACAAACAGAATTGACGAATTTAGTATGAAGAGCAGTCAGAGGTAATTCAAGAGTTGGCAAAGCAACTTGCGAAATGCGTTGAATTCGGCAGTATTATTAGCCTGTTCAACGTGTTATGATTTCTAAATTTTATTGACGACGCTGTGAATGTGAATTCAACAAATCGAGCCACATACCACACGACACACACTACATATCAATAATAGGGCTTACCAGTAAAATATTTCGTAAGGGAGAAATTAAAAACTATCACTTACTAGTGAGCATCTATTAAACATGATTTTTATATGAAATGAGCCGCTAAAAAGCAATAGAAATACAAATTTATTACAACCAGTAAAGTAAATAGTACAAAAAATCAAAAATAATACCTTATCCTGTAGCATATTTGGAAGCTTTAATAGATAAAAATATTATTATTGCTTACAATTTTATTTATTGTTTCCAAATCTTAAAATTTTTTTGCTGGGTACCATTAACCTTTTACGACGGCGGTTCGGAAACTTCTTAGCCTATCAAAAAAAGAAAATAGTTAGTTTTTCAAAAATATTTTTATTTCTCAATATAAACTCCTGAAACTTCAATACACTTAGTCCAACGCTTCTCTAGTAATTCTATCCCTTGATTAAAACAGTTTTCCTCAAGATCTTCAAAATAGTGGTTTACAACTGTAATTGCATTCAGCAACCCAATTTTTTACTGTTGCATATGAAGAAGCACCTTCACCTAACACATTTACCATATCATTATGAATTTCTTGTCCCGATAAACCTTTTTTATATAAATACTTAATGACAGCACGCATTTCTAATTTTTCCATTGTAAAAAAATCGCGGATGCGTCTTTTTTGAACACCTGTTTCTATATGAATGAGTTGCCAGATCAAAACAAAATTTAACATGTGTTCATAACAGAGATGAAAGTTTCCAAAACACTTAACTTTTTTCTGTTTATACCGCGCTTTTTGTGCTAGGCTAAGAACCACCTATGTAGAGGCTAGTTTGGTAGTCAATTAATTTTGCCATGGAGTAGGTAGTAGGCCGCAAAGATCATGGGATTTAACCTGACTAGACTAATTTTTGTGAGTATGCGTGATGTCTTTTCGATACTGCCATGAATCTAGCCATAATGTCAGGTCTGGAAGACAATATTACAACTGCCATTGCTTCCCATGAAGGGAGCACCCTTAGTAAAGTTGCAGGCAAAATTTACATTTAATAACATTGTGTAACAAAAAAAAAAAAAAAATAGCAATATACGGACTCCACTACGTGATAAAAAAAACCCGTGTCTCCCAGTTTTGCATGAAACTTGCTTAAGCTCTACCTGAACGGTGTTAAGAATCATTCCTAGGAAATTCAGATGTTTTTTAAAGTTGCTTATTGAGATCTTAGGCAAATTTTTGAAGTTTATTGTTTCATTAAATTTTGAATGGTTTGCTACCTATGGGCCTAAACAAGGGAAAAAAGATAGAATTTTTAAAGTTTTTTTTCGATTTTGGTATTGAAGGTGAAGCTTTTTTGATTTTATTTCTTAACAATTTTTGAGCTACAACTTTGCCTTAGAAAGTAAATCAAAATTCCGAACGGTTTGCAAGAAATGAGAAAATTATCACTTTTTTGCAAAAATGGCATCAAGGCCCCAAATGTTTGGTCTTTTATCACGTAGTGGTGTCCGTTCTATGACCTACTTAATCAAAATTACACACAGTATTTTAATCTTTAAAAATAATTAGAAGACATTTACTTATCGCTACCCAACAGAATATTTTTTCACTGGTGATCTCTATTGAAATTTTTCGACAAAATTTTTCTTAGAACATTTAAATACTGTAATTTTTGAAATGATTTCTTTGTATTTTTTCGGGAAAAAAAGGATCAACTAGACCCGTATGGAAGTATGCTAGAGGGTTACAATTTTCCCCAAAAATGGTCCTGATAAAATTTCTCAATATCACTCTGATAATGAGAATTCTCTCACGCATTAACACACAAAATTTTGTTGAGGTCTTTGACCAACAAATTAGAGTTTTGACTGAATTATAAGATTGTTCTGCAACAGACACCTACTTAATATGCCCTTTTGGAATCATTCGAATATGCTGTTGGATAATGTTTTTTTTTAATTATTTGTAATATTTTTTATTTTTACAAATTTCTAAATGTTTCATTATTAAAAATGAAATGCTTTTGCATCTGCTTCTGTTCTGACTTGTTGCTGATGAACTAGTTTAAGTGTTTTGGATTCAAATTTCGACATCAGACATTGAAATCTAGATATTTGCAGTATTATTATTTTTTTTTTAAAATAAATTTAATACATTATACGTATGTATATACATAAGTATAGTTGTCTTGATTTAACACTGTTATTAAAATATGTGGATGCTGAAAAAATAAAAGAAATAAAATATGTATAAATCTCGTGTTGCTCGTGCACAAAAAAAAATAAAAATTCAGTATTTAAATGCCCTGAAGATATTTGAAAAATGGTGCTGCAGTATTCCAAAAATATTTCTCTCAGTTAAAATGGTTCCGGAATGTATAAAATTAAGCAAAAACTAAAAGAATAAAAACAACACAAAATGGAATTTAAAGCATTTAGAAGGTTGCAGTAGACAGTAAAGGAAAAGCTCTGATACCCGATTAAGACAAGGACATACAGAAATTTACCATTTGCAGAACTGATGATGATTTTTCACACATTTCAACATTTGAATATGTTTTAAGAACAACAACAGAAATAACTAAAATGTAATACAAATGTAATGCTATAAAACGGATGCCAAATGCTTATGCTTCTTATGCAGGATTTTCCTGTTATTTCTATATTTCTAGTTTGAAAGCCTCTTACCAATACCTGTGATGAAGAGAAACAAATGCTGTTGTCAAACATTTACGTGATCTTCATATAATAGCCTTCCAGTTGTAGATACCAAATACCTTGCTTGTTACGTAAAAAATGTTGGCATATAATGTCTTTAATGTGTGTGATATTTTAAGCCTTTAGTCTTATGTTTTATTATGAAATGCAATATCCTGTTAGGTTTTATTGTTTTATTTGAATTGTTTAAGAAATAAAATTTTACATTGAGTTTAAAGAAGGCATGTGTAAAGTTATTTGAGCGTAGAAAATGTAAGTGAATTATTATGTTGAACCCTTTTTTTTGGCTTCCTCTCCACAAATATTTTAAAGCATTAATTTTCAAGATTTCCATTGAAAAAAGTGGTTATTTTCAGAGAGTAATTGTTATAAATGGCCTATTTTTCTTACTTTATTACAGGCCATTTTTATTTCTCTTGCTAATTTTTCATCTTGTTAACTACGCTCCTGGGATTTTCTTATATTTTTTGTATTTTATTTTTTTTTTGAATTCATAACACTTGCCCATAATAATGTCTACTCGTACATCGTTATTAGCTAGCTGTCTTGACTATCAAGCCATAGAATTTCGATTTTTTTTTCTCATTGTTTTTAGATATTAATTTCCTTGTTGAGTACTTTTTACTTCTATTAAAAAAATGTCAATATTATATTTATACACAGTTTTCATTATTGAAAAGACTACTGATGTTGCAGCAACTGTTGCAAAATTTAGCATTTGCAAATATTCTCACAATTTATTTTTATTATATTATACGAAAATTTTAATAAAATTAAATCTTTTGTACGTTGTGATGCATTAAATATTTTATATAATTTTACTTTGCTTCTAAACTAAAAATAACTATTAAGAACAACTTTTAGTCAAATAAAAACCATTGGCTAAAGAAGTTAAAACATTTGGTACAGAAATCATGTCTAAGTATAACTTGTACGACATAGAGTATAAATTTCATAGGAAAAAATGTGAAAGTCGAAGAGAAAATAAACACAAATTAAGTTAAAATCAGTTAGTATTCTCATGTAAATCAGAAAGAAATCCAGAAAAGAAGTCAACGAAGTAAGACAGGCCGAAGATATATAGAAGTTAAGAAAGAGTCAGATTGAAACCATATGGTAATTGTAAGAAATAAATAGCGCAAAAAGAAAACAGAAAATATTCATATATACATAATTGGCCATTACAAAGCTGTGTCAGGGTTACGGCATAGCTTCTTTCAGCACTCATGTTGTGTTAATTTGTTAATTTTTATCCATGAGTACCGGGACCTATAGTATAATGACAATCAATTACTCCCTGAGCCTTTGCCAGAAGACTGCTGAGAGGTAGTCGCCGAAAGAAATAATTTTTTCATATTCCTTTTTTTATCAAGATATCAGAGCTGAGATTTGAACACGGCGCTATCGTCTTAGTAAGCCAATGAAAATGTTCAGCGAAGTAATAATTTGAAATTGTTTGTCAGGCTAATATAAGAGAAAATAATAATATAAGAGAATAATAAAAGCCAATAATATAAGAGAAAGGCTCTTTAAAAATTAAACGAAATAACAAAAATACCACAAAAATAGTTCCCGTACAACCCTTGTATACTTAAAAAATCTGGTGCAACATATCACTTATGGATCGTGGTATAGTAGTTAGAGCGCTCGCACAGAAATTCAAACGATTGATGTTCAATCCCAGAAAAGGAAAAAAATTATAAAAATTTCCAGTCTATTCCACCAAAAACGAATGATCAGGAGTACAGAGCGACCTTTTGGGAAAATAACAGCTAACCTGCTGAAGACGCTTGCCACTCACGTTCAACATCAACAGACAGATGGGGTAATTGCTGTTGATCATTCAAGGGTGAAAGTATAACACTGGCCTTTAAGTGGTCAAATTGTCAGCTACTTGTCATAATAAAAAAAAAATTAAATAAATCTAACTATGTACCTTCAAATTCCAATACAATGCACTGCATGAGTAGAAGTTTACTTACCCCTGAGAATTAGTCTTAAAATATAAATTAAAGAAATTTCAAATTCATCATTGGTTTTTACTTCTACAATTTTATTCGTATTTTCGATTTAAAGTTAGTACTGGAATCACAGATGTTGGCAGATGGTAATTTGCACTAAGATGAAAAAAGCTCAGAGGATTGCTTGTATAAGTATTATTGGAACCTACAACATCTGTTCTAGTACTGCTGTCAACATTATTCTAAACCGATTAATCTTCAAGATTTATTAATTAGAGCTCAGGCTGCAATCAGGCCGAGGTAATGCGAATTTTGCGATAACTTACTTCGAGTTTAAAACGTTAATGTATTGATGTGGCTATTCGGAAGTTAGAACTTCAAGAGCGTGCTAAAATTCTTTCATCGTAGGAAATATTTGAGAACAGACAAAGTTTTTGCAAGTTCTGATATTACAGATTGAATCCAGAATAGCGGCTGGTTTTGCAATTATATAGATTTTGTGGTTATAGAACGGTGCTGTGCAGTTGATACTAGGTTTTTCTCTCTCGATAAATAGCAGCATGGTTTTTATTTTTATTAGTAAAGAGGAGCTAAGGCTTCTTGGTAGAGCGCTTATCATTTACATGGTCTCAATTTCGAATCATAGTAAAGTGGAGGGGAAGTAAGAGGTCAGATGAAGAATTTCTGGGAAAGCACAAGAGTACCATCACCTACTGAAACTTATAGCAGGGCACACGGGTTATTGTACTAACGTTATAAACGCGAAAAAATTGTATTAGACAGCTCAGAATGGCTGTTGTCTCATTTTTTTACCAGGGTATCGAAATGGCAATAAACATTAATTGTATTTAAACACGTACTGGTTAACCGACCTTCTGTCCTACCTTCTTTTCTGACAGGCTGGTTAAATAACACCTCAAAACCAGCTTATAAACTTAAGCAATAAATATATTTGTATTATTTTCCTTGACCTTTTTATTAATTTTATTATTAGATAAATTATTTGAGAAGTTATAACCCTAAAATTATACTTGTAAATTTTCGAAATCATGTAAAACATTTAAAATATTATAAAAACATTTTTAGAATTTTAAAAAGCCATTTATTATTACATTTCCCATATCCTGCTGTTTGCATTTGTAAATCTTATCGCCTGTGTAACATTTTTTTTTTTGCAACGAAAGTTCATGTTCGGGGCAAATAAAATATATTTTAATAGAAAAAAAAGCAAAATGTGTTAGGGAAATATTATTTAAAAATTCATCATAAAACTTTATTTTTTCATAATTTTTAAATTGAACATTAAAATTTATTTATATGTTATGCCTCTATATTCGTTTTCAGAAATATGGCATAAATATATGAAAAGTAATAAAAAAAATTATATGAAATAACTCAGGAATATCATGTAATGTGGTGATGACGTTCATCGCAAAATAAATAAAAATTTTTTTATAATATTTTCTTGGTTTGCTTTTTTATGCAATTTTGAGTTACATACAACTGATTTTGTTTTCAGAAATACATATATATTTTAGTTATATTACGCATTTTAATTGGCTAAAAATAAATGGGTTTGCTGTTATTGAGATTTCCAGTAATTTGATAGATAATTTTGGCCTGAGTAGTTGTAAATTTTCCTTATCATATAAAAAGGAAGGAGGTAAAGCTAAAAGTCTTGTTAGCCAGTTCTTGGTTTGCTATCTTCAGAATATATGCTCTTTTCTGTCGGTTGAACTACTTACCTTATTTTATTCATCTCATTCATTCTCTCTTTAGTCAGCACTACTTTATGTCAGTATAGCGTCCTAACCTCTCCAAATCTTCTAATGTTGTAGATCCTGTGTGAGAGCTGACATACATATCATCTGAATGATACAAATTTGAGTTGATTTAAGATACTTGGTGTTACTCCTCTCCTTTGTGAGCAGACCCTAAATAGTTCAGGTCATTGATGTCCAAGGTAGTAGTATTTGTGAGATAAAAAAAAATAAGACACAGAAGTTCTGCAAGTGTAGTTTGTCTCTCCCACTCAACATGCTGAATTCCTATTGGTTGATTGACGATCAAACAAAAGAGCGTAAGTATACGTGTGAGTTTAATTTGCTGATATCAGCCACTACTGGGCATCTTTGGTTTAGGTGATAATGGGAAAACTTGTTTAAGGCCTACATTGGTATAAAATTGTTGGCTGATATTTCTGTTATAAGTAACAGAGACTATAGAATTTTCGTAAATACTTTTAAAAATTCGAAAAATTTTTGTTTATTTCGTCTTCTTAATAGATTTCAGTTTCTGATCTAATTAAGGCGTTTTGAAGCTGAAAGAAAATTAATAAAAAAAAAACATCACAACCTGTCTGGAATTCGATTTCGGGTCTCCAGACCATTCCCAAGGGCAAATTTCAAGTAAAATTCAGTTTATTCCTCTAACATCTCAAAGTGAAGAAAAGTCCCAAATAAAAATTGTTGTAGCTTTGGTGAAGAGCAAGAGGAAAACACGGTTGTTAATCTAGCCGGTGAATATATCATGCATCGATATAGCTGAAATTCTCAGTTAGATATGAGGGACAAGGAATGGAAAGTAGCAGCGGCGGAGTGCTTTAGATGTTGGACTTATCGCAAATGATTTATTTGCCATGACTTTGCTCATAAATCAAGGCTCAATTTGAACGATGACATCAGCTAGTTATGTTGGCCTTGAATTTACGACATCGACCTGTTAAAACCATGTAATAATGTCCAATAGTACTGGCCTTTTTTTGTTGATATACCCGGTTGGGTTTTTTCAATTGGTTGCCAAAATATTTGACCACATACGTATGTAACTCTTATTAGACTCATTGGAGTTTTTATCGGCCGCTTTGTTACTATAATGAGTTTACAGTATGCTTAATAGCATTATCAATAATATTATGACGTCTCTAGCTAAGAATAAATACTAAAAAGGTATTATTAAGAAGACGTTCAATATTTTCGGATCTCGTGTGAATTAGTAGTATCTATTTAAATTCGATAATTCTTGTGCACACTACCTCGAGCAACCAGAAATGTAGCTTTTCATCGAAAATGATACTTTCCTAAAATTAGGATCAATTTTCACTTTATCCATTTCGTGGTTTCAAAAGTATGGGACTAGAATTCGACATCTGTCAAATGAAGTTATTAAACCAATTTTTTTCTATTCAGTTGAAAGTCTGAAATTGACGAAAGTGGATCGCTTAAGTATCACACAACGCATAAAAATTATCAAAACTTACTACAAAAATGGTGATTCTGCAACGGCCACATATCGTGCTTCAAGAGGAGATTATGGTTTACATAATCGTCTAACTACGCAAGCAATTGGCAAAATTGTGAAAAAATTTTAAGAGAATGGAGCGGTTACAAATATTGTAAGGCCTGTGCATCATCGTTTCGCTCGTTCCGCTGAAAATATCGCTGCTGTAAGTGAAAGTGTTGCCGAAGATCTGAATGTGTCGATTTCTCGTCGTTCTCAGGAATTAGAATTGTTTTACGGCACATTATGGCATATTTTGCATTTAGATCTACACCTACATCAATATAAAGTCCAGCTCACGCAACAACTGAAGCCAGCTGACCATTCACAACGTCTTTATTGCAAGAGACATTTCCTGGCCGCGTAATTTCTCGTCATTAGACTTTTTTTGTGGGGCTACGCGAAAGATCGTGTTTATACAGATAAACCTTTAACTCTTGAGCACTTAAAACCCACATTCGTCAAGTTATCTCTGATGTGTGTCAACAAGTGGTCGAAAATTAGCTCAAAAGAATCAATGCTTGTAACATTTCGCGTGGAGGTCATTTATAATAAAAAAGAAATATCATGAAAAAAATATTTTATATGTGTTTTATTTACGTTTAGCTTTGAAACCGCAAAATTGATAACCTTTTATTATCAATTGCATGTATTGTTTGGGGATACATTTCTTCATGGTGATGCAGCAAATTAATACACAATAATTTATATAATAATTAGTAATAAAATTTTCTATTTTATGTATATTGTGTTTTAAATTATCTGAAAACTTCATTACGAATTTCTTAATGAGTACGTGTTTGCCTGAGAAACAATTAAAGTTGACGAATAAATTTGTAAAAATCGAAATAAACAAAATTAAATAAAATGTTTCAACAATTACCTTCTATTGTCGTATTACTAATAAAACGTGTCAATTAAAGTTTTATTGCCAAATACTCAACATACACAGTAATCTACACGAATATCGTTTATAAATGTATGCAAATATTTAACGAAAACTTAAAACAGGACACATACTCTGGTATACCAAAAACTTTTTATTGTCTTTTAGCTGTGTAGCAGTGCTTAGTAACATAAAAAATAAAATATGATGTTTTTGGTGATAAAAATCAAAAAATACCCTACACCAACAATGGGAATAAAGTCTATATATTACAACTTAATGCATGTAAATAATAATTTACAACTTTCTGTATCTGATATCGTAAGCTATAGTTTGCTTCCGGATTATATTTCAATTTTAAAACTCATATTTTTTACTACAAGACTAGTACTCAGGAGATGACCCCAATTCTTGAAAAGCGCTATACTAGTGTGCAGAGTAGTATCTGTGATTTAATTTCTATTTTTTCATATCGTAATTGTCAGCAAAAAACATTTGTGAGAAGGACGCAAGGACATTTCACCTATACTACAATGACTCCATTGAGTTAAATATCATTTCATATCATAACTAATCATCTTGATCCTTTCATGTGCTTGGCCCAGAAGCCCCAAAAGAGTTGTTGAAGGTACGGCTTATACTTAGAGTTGTATTCCGTTTTGGGTCACATACAAGTCTTGTAAATATTTAAAACCATTATAAAAACCCAAGATAGTTGAAAGTTTCTTCCATAATACGAATAATGTGACTATTCCAGTAAATATCACAGTTTGATGCTCATACCCAAAACAACAAGAGCAAAAGCCACATTTCCCATAGCATTTAAGTGACAATAGATCAAAGATGCCCAGTAGTGGCTGATATCAGCAAATTAAACTCACACGTATACTTACGCTCTTTTGTTTGATCTTCAATAAACCAATAGGAAATCAGCATATTGAGTGGGAGAGACAAACTACACTTGCAGAACTTCTGTGTCTTATTTTTTTTTAACTCACCAATACTACCAGCTTGGGCATCAATGCAATAGATCATCATCAACAATATACCTATGAGTGGGAAAAACACCTTGAGTCTTTTGCGTATTAAGTTCGACCTTATTAGCTCGAGGTTGAGGTTGTTCACTGGTTTTGTCATCCATAATCTGCCATTTCACTAAAATCTCCCAAAGGTTTGGCCTACAATCCGATGAATTCGAGTGAAAAATAATATTGTCATACGCAAAAAAGTAAATAGGATTTGAAGTTATATTTAGAAGATCGTTAGGAGACATTAAAACTATATTAGCAGACAGAATAGAGCATTGGGGTACTCCGAAAAAGTCTGTCTATAACCACTCTTGCAACGTGGTTGAGAAAGTGTTTTGTAACGTGGCACGTTGCTCTTAAACGCCTTAGAGATATTCATTTATTCAAAACTATTCCATCAAATACTACCAAATTCCCCTGCTTCAATCAGTAAGAAATAAATTTTTTTGTGGCTTTAAATAAAGCAAAGTTTCTTCTATAGGGTATTAAAAATTTGGTTTTACTGTCTGCTTAATATGAATAAAGTATTAAACAGACTTTTCAGCATTTTTCACATATTATATGTTTTCCTTGTGTTTGTTTATAATTTGTCAGGCCATTAATGCTCAAATGTTCTATAACGTGGCCAGTACTTACAACTGTCAAGAAACCTACACTTAACAAAGTGCTAAACACGTATCAGTTTATTTTTTTACCACTCTTTGCTTGAAGAATATTAAGGCTTTTTAATTTTGTTGTTCACGTTTTTTATGTTATTTTTGCACTTGTGTCACGTTAATATCCTTCTTCGGGACATGCACTGAAATGCAATTATTTAGTCGTTTTTTTGTTTTTTTTTCGTAAATGAAATAAGAAACTATTGAACTCGTGGTTTAATTACATTTTTTTCTATATAGGTATGTATGTATGTAAAATGTAAAAACGAAAATTAAAGATAAATTATAGCTTTTAGGCTTGAAAAACTGAAAACGTGAGCTGTTATGCATTCTTAAAAGAAATTTAAAATGTTGGTTAAGGCAAGTTTAAGATTTTATTGATAAAAAATACAAAATTGAGTAAAAATTTGTATGATAATAGTACGTAATTGGCTGTCGGCTTAACAGAGTCCTAAAAACTTAATCAACACAAAATATTTGGTTTCCAAAGTTAATTTAAAACATGCGTAGATTGTTTAAACAAGAGTTAGCATAAACACTTGGAAGTCATAAAACCCATTGTGTTCGCCTTACAAACGGTGTTAATGTAATGGGGGAAGAATAGTAGGAAAAAACAAGAGTGGTTAACCACAATCCATGAAAAAATCCGCTATTAAGGGATCTATTTAGAGATGATCGCCCTCTCCATATCCCTCCACAAACTGATTATTGTAGTGTTTTTCAGGCCGAAATAATGGCTATTCGTCATGATACAAAGGTGATACTTCAGGGGGCACTCCCACTGCCAGTATCACCATATTATCTGACAGCCAGGCGGCGGTCAGATCCCTGTCGAGTTTGACCACAAACTCTAAAATTGTCGGCGACTGTCGCGAGACTCTTGTGGCACTCTCGAGGCAGTGCATCGTTAATCTGATTTGGGTTCCTGGTAACAGGAACATCACGGGTAATTGTACTGCGGATGAATTGGCTAGAGCGGGCACGTCTCTGCCGAACGTTCATCCTCATGTGGAAGTAGGTATACTTCTTTCCTCCGTTAGACTCCTTATTAGAAGGAAACATTTATTGGACGCGGATCTGTCCTGGTCGCGGGAGGAGTCTTGTTAGATTTCTAGACTCACCTGAACCGCAGGGACATCTCTTCCGTTGTATCTGTCCTCACGGGTCACTGCGTGATGGGCAGGCATGCAGAGAGGCTGCGCTTGCCTGCAAACGACTTCTGTCGGTGATGCAGGTCGATTGAAGAAGAGGATACTGTGGTTCACTATACTTGCCAGTGCCCTTCTCTGGCCCGACGAAGATTTCTTACATTAGGATCTCCTTTTCTCGATGGATTGACTGAACTGTCCACCCGGGACATTGGTTCAATTGCCAAATTCATTAGGCTCTCTGGCTGGTTTCCAGCATAATTTTCTGGGGAAGTAGTGCTTCTTATGTGGAGCTTCTGACTATCAGGGCTCTCTGCATCATGTGGTATCACAATGGGCCGCTATGCGTGCTCAAGTGTGCCTTGTCATTACGAGGCTGTCACTTCCTCCTATCCTATCCTAAGGATATTTCATATTCTTCTATAAAAAGCCAGGTAACTACAGAGCAGATGCTTTATAGATTCCTCCTGTTCTTCGTCGCACGACGTCAGACCAAAGTCCGGTTAACATCTGTCCCAAATTTTCTTCTGCGATGTAATATTATAATGGCCCGTCATAATGCCAATTATTGTTCTTATGCTTGGTTTGTCAAGCATACCAGTCCTGTTATCACCAAACGCAGGTCAAAGGTTTATAGCCACACAGTGATCAGACTAATTCCCCAAATGTTTCTTCTCCCTTATTAGGTCATATTTCTCTATTAGTCCATAGGAACAGTATATAAAGCTAAATGACTTAGAACACAATATGTAATCTAAAATGTTTTTCTTTTGCATTAAATTAAATATTAATTTAAACGGTTTTTTATCTAAATTTTTTTTCTCAATTTTAAAGTTTTTTCTCTAAAGACGTTATTTTTTTAATTATAAAAATAATTGCAATAAAAATCAGAAAACTTATATTCACTTAGAAGTACTTACACTGGGTTTGAAACAACAGATTAATCGAATAATATAAGTACGTATGTATTGCAATTGACAAATACTCAAAATATTTACATAAGAAAAACAAAATATTTATTTATTTTTAGAAAATATTGCTTGAAAGAAATAATAGAGACATTTTATAATTCTTAAACTGACATATTTATTTATCATTATATTACATGTAATGCACTCGTAATCTTTTAGTGCATGCCCTTCTGTAGTTGATAGTTCATTGGAACGTAAAATGCACTACCGAGTGCATTTGTCCTTAAGCCACACAGTTCGTTTATTGAACAATTGTCCCTGGTATCTTTTCCCTACTTATTACGATATGAACAAATACGAGTATATATCAAATGCCTTATTTTCCTAACACTAAGAAATATAAAATAACAATTCAAATCAAATTTTTACTTATTACGAGCTGACGAGGAGATGAAAACCAATAGGTTCGATGTAGTGAAACAAACCAGATTCTAGGGTGGAAAAGGAACCCACGATTTGCGCCCTTTTTTATTGAGACCAATACTCAGGAGTGAATCCCAACTGTTGCTGTGCATTGTATTGGAATTTTGTTGGAAAGGACAGAACAACATATCTGTGGAATTTTGAAAAAATGTCTTCTAACGAAATAAGACAATTTTCCAAGATTTTTATAGTATATATAGAATTTCCTTATCCTTCTTTTGCTCTAATTCCCGTATTTCTACGACCTTTGGAACGCAAGATATGCAGTTGATTAATCGACCTCTTTCAGACTTTCCCCCAATTTCAATTTGACAAAACGACTTCTTTCAGAGAATTAAGAATAATTTGAAAAATTGAATGTTTAAAAAAAATTGTATTTAATTTTTATTATTTTTTAATTATTTTCATATTGTAGGGAAAAATAGAAGTATTTTTTTTTTAATAAAACCGAAATATATTTTCCAGATCAACTTTTTCCTTTTTTTAATATGCCATTTTAACAAAACAACTTGTCTTGACTTAAGCGATTAAGATAATTTTTAAATTTAATCAAAAAAATTTTGACAAAACGACTTGTATGGTGGAAGCTAATTTTTTTCTTTAAAATCTATTTAACAAAAAGTCTTAAATTAATTTTTTGTCGTTTTAAAGAAAACTATTGCTTCTAGAGGGAAAAAATGGTCGCATTATGTTCGTTAAGTATTTGTTTTTAATAAATAAGTTCAAAATTTCTTTTATTTTATAAGCAATAACTTCTATTACCCTTTTTAACTGTTGTTTTGCTCTACTGAAAAGTTTTTGGTTTAGAGAGAAGACGTTTTGTAAAATGTCCACAGATGTATGCCCGTATTCATAAAAACTATTTAAGGTTTATTGAGAACTTATTTGACAAATTTCTATGCAAAAATCTGTATATATTTTTTCTTATATTATTATTAAGCGCCTTAGGAATTGAGACAAATTGCCGTGAATTGATCAGACAAAGGCAAGTGTTATACCTTCACCCTTGAATGATCAACAGCAATTGCCTCATCATTGCATATTGATTGTGGTGAGTGCCTTCGCTAAGTATGTTTAGCTATTATCTGCTACTTTTCAATAGGTGGCGTTTTGCTCCTGATCATTTGTTTCTTTTTGTTGTCATTGATTACAAATTTTACCACTGAAATCTTGTGTAAATTTAAAACTTTTCTGGGAATCGGCGGTTCATTTAATTTACAAGCTTAAGGCAAACTCCTGGAGAAATAGTACACATAGCTTTCTTAGGTTTTAGTTTACTCAAAATTGTTTGCATATTTTAAGCTTAAAAGAAGCTTTAAAGCGATTAAGAATGCTACACTTTATTCTCTTTAAATCATAATTTTACATTCCATGCTAAAATGCTTTGAACCGTTGTTGTGCATAAATTATCTTTTCCATGGCATTTTATGCTCAGCAAAGGAAAGCATACGTTTCTGTAGAATATTTAGGTGATGAACAATAGTAGATTTTCTCTAAATCCACAGAAATAAACTTACGTCACATGAGCAGAAGATTAAAATCTATCCATTAATTTTTATTCCATCAGACTGACCGAAAAATTGTAAACGAGAGAATAACATTTTTGTTGTGTACTAATGAAAATGGTGCGTAGAAGGCAGAGTGGGCAAACAAACAAAACATTTCGCAAACGTTACCACAAAGTTATAAACTTTTCAAATTTTTTTTAATGGTATTGTACATGAGCAAAATCAAAATAAATACTTTCCAAATGAAAAAGAGCGCAAACGAAACAATTACCTTTTCGCTCTTGTGCTTGCTTTGTTATTCAGTTACATTCGTATAATTTGCTCTTTTTTTCTTCTTCTTTTCTTGTTCTACCTACGCACATTTGAGTTAGTGTATTTGTAGTGCTCAAAACAAAAACAATATACAAAACTAAATGGGACAATCGTTCTCACTTTTTCTGTTTTGTTTCTGTTTTACTCATTGTAAAGAACAAAACAAAATGAGATCAAACGTTCCGTTTTGTTTATTTATTTTTTAGTAGAAGGTAAGACGTTGTGGATGAATTCACTTCGTGTCAAATTAATATTTCTTGTATTAAACGGTTGCTTTGAACTTGAATACTCGTACATCCAGTACAAATTAAATATTGTGTTTTTGTAGCCATGAAAACAATCCAATAAAAAATATTTAATATGTTTAATGAAACAAATTTATGTTTATTTTTTTTTCCTTCATTAAATTTTTAAAAATGCTTAAAAAAATAACAGTTCGAAGATGTTGATTGCCCTTGGAACACTAATTATTTTTTCAGACACTGTTTAAGTCTAATTAGACTTGAAAATTATTTATATTCCTTTAATGAATTTTGACAAGTAAGTCAAAGTTTTTAATAACTGCAAAAACTTTTTGCTAATTTTCCTTTTTTCCATTTTCTTTCTTTTTCTCCTAATATTTAAGTCTAATAACCAAACTTTCTTCTCACCTTAAAATTACTTTTAGATTTTTAACCAATGACGTCAATGTGTTTCAGTCAAATCAAATTCTTATATTCAAATCTAATTACAAAGTTAAAGCAAAAAATATATATATCTCTTAGGCATTCTTCTATTATTTATAAATTAAATCAAAACGTTAGACTTAATTATAAAACAAAAAATTACAAACATGGGTATAGAATAAAAAATAGAAGAATCAGTCAAAACATATCTAAATAAACTGAATACATACATACATAAATACATTATCTACCTTTAGATTTTTTTTCGCTCTTAATTTACATTTTTGGTGTTGGAAAATATTTAAACAAGAATTTTTCTTTTTAACACGTTTCAAATATAGAATTTGAAGTTATGTTTGTATTTTTATTACTAAAATATAAAGTCCTCAAAAAAGTAAAATCAACAGAAAAGAATTACACGCTTTAATATTAACGGGTGTTGAACATTCAATAACAACCAAAAAAAAGAAACCAAAAAGCCAAATATCCTTGACATGTTTAATTAAGTGAAAATAATTTGTTTACATATGTAGTATATCTACATGCGACACAACAAATTTAAAACAACAACAACACCAACAATTATGATAAAAATAATAATTATTATCTCCTTTATAAATAGACAGAATTTTATACGCATTTAATAAAAAAGTATTTGATGTTGATGATAATGATGATCAACATCATCATTACATTCTCTGCTGCCTGCTGTATTACAGAGTAATAAGTAATGAAAGACTGCCACTCATACCATGTTTTGGTATGTTTTTGTAAATATTTGTACAGTAATTACACACACATATATGTATATACTCTTTGGATTACTTTTAAATATTTTCCCATACACTCACTTAAATTCAAAAGACACGCGTTATATTCGCTTTTCCCACAGCCATAATTGCTTATAATTATGAATATTAAAATACCGTTATGACGAAATTAAAAAGCAAAACAAAAGCACTACACAATGTATGTATTGTATGGGTCACTACATACATATTTATTAAGTGTGTTTCTTTACTTTTTTGGTAAAGTTTGGGAAATAGAGAGTAAACAAACCTCTTTGAATTTCATTATTTTTGTTATTCCATGTTGTGTTTTTATGTCAACTCTTCTTGGCCGTTATAGACTTTGTATACGCCTTATAGTTTTATCGTCTGTGCCGCAATTACATTAAATATCCATGTAGTCGCCGTGTCCTAGTGGTTAGTGTGTGTCACGGCTCTGACATCTTGAACAAAAGGAATATGAATAAATTATACCTTTCGGCGACTACCTCTGAGCAGTCTTCTGGCAAAAGCTCTGGGAGTAATTGATTGCCATTAAAAAGCTTCTCAAATCTGTCGTTCGAAGTCAGCTTTAAACTGTAAATCCCGGTACTCATGTTAATATTTTATTTTTAATTCTTCACTAAAGTTTTTTGTGTACATAATTATGTATATACGAGGATATCAGTGGTAGTACCCTTAAGTCGGCATAAGGTCGAATTAATGTACTGTTTTAGAAATCACTTCAGTACTATCAGATGAGCCATTTAAAAGTTTAAATTTAAAAATGTAATAAAACAAAATCGGTTTAGAATTTTGCCAAATTTATTTTTTTGTTGTGAAGTTAGAAATGGAATATTATTTCATTTATATGGCTGACGCGGCTGGCCTCACAGTACTCGGACAAATTTTCGAGTGTATGAGGTTGTATCTCGACAATGGCTTCACGAATTTTGGATTTCAAATACTTAACTGTCACTGGTTTCTAGCACAACACTTGACTTTAATGGAGCCACACGAAAAATAATCCAACGGTGTCAAATCGCATTTTCTTGTCGACCAATTGACATCACCATTTTGGCTATTAAAATGGCCATCAAACGTTTAACACAATAAATCCCTTCTTTCATGAGATATGTGGCAAGTTACTCAATTCTGTTGTCACTTAACATCTTTCACAGCAATATCATGAAGAGCGAGCACAAAAAGTCGGTATTATTGACCGTAATGGCTGCGTTGTCCATATTTTCAAAGAAATTTGGGCCAATAATGTCTCCGTCCCACAAGCTGCACCAGTCACATGTAATAGGTGTATTGGCTTTTAAATCGTCATGATTTAAGCAGATGGTTGTGCGGCTTAAACTCTTGAACCAATAACTCTTTATAAAGCGTCATACCGAGGTCTTTTCAAAAAATTTGAAGTAAACTTGTACGTAAAATATTCAATTTTTTAAAACGATGAGTTGAAGTTGAAAAATTCTCCGCACACTCTCAGCTACAGCATCGATATTTCCGGGTATACACACTGTACGAGCACATTCACTTCTTGGCACATCAACAATGAAATCAGTATCACGAACTTTAGCAATTAACTTGTGTATGTGTATACCGGGCGGTATTGGTATTTTTCTGCGACCAAATTTTGTACGACATTTTAGAACAATTTCCGACCAATTGTCTTTGTTTTGGAAATAAATTTCAATATATTCCAACGTTGTTCAAGCGTAAGTCAATTAATTTCGATCAGTAAAGATATTACACTGAATTTTGTGATAAATAGTATTTCTTAAATCGAATTATTCGGTGTTTCAAATTTAAAACCATATATGGCCCACACGATATAATGTAAAGTATTCGTATTATAATGTACATTTGTTGTCTACTCTTAAATACTACTGTTAAATAACAGATTTTTGGCAAGAAATAATTACCATATAATTTACACAAACTTGCAAATATTGAAAAATTTAATTTTTTGTCTTAAGCTTCTTAATACGGATACAGATATATGTGAGTATACAAATATATACGGAAACACCTATATTTGTGAATTTTTTACCACTTAACTAACCAGCATGTCTCTGCAAAATTTCAATATTTAACACAACAAAAGTTTAATTTCATATTTATTTCATAAAAATAATGATAAAAATGTAAATAAAAGTTTTTCTAAATGAAGGTAAATTATGGATTTCAGGGGATTTAAAGTTTTGATTTTTTTTTTGTTTTTTTTATTCCTTTTTTAAACGTTTTTAAGCGTTTTAGGCAACTTTTTTCATTTGAGCCTAAATTTTATGATGATGACCTGAAAAGTTTTTTGTGGCGTTGAAAAAAAAAAGAGAAATAATCTTAAATTATGCCCTGACTAAAGTATTTAATAAAATGAAATTAATATTATAAATTATTTTTTTTTGTTTTTGTTAAAGTGGAAACGGAAAGAGTTGACAAGGTAGAAAAAAGGGTATAATTGATAACTTTTTTGGTTTATTTAATTTTTCTATACTTTAAAATTTTACCCGGCAGAATTAAAAAAAAAATATTTTATTTTATTACTACTTTACTTACAAATTATTTGCTGGCTTTATATACATATAGTATATGTATATTGTTTTTAATAATGATTTTAAGTATTTTATTTGTTTTTAAATGGTTTATAAAAATTATAAAAGTTTAAAATGAGTGCAAGACAAATACACACATATTTTTAGGAAAGAGTATTTTCTTTTTTTTGGAACAATGAATTAAGTACAAAGAAGATAAGAGTAAAATCATATACGAGGTACGATAAATAAATAAAAGCTAAAGATACAATACAACGTAGGTAAATATTATATACTTAAGGTAAAACAATTTTAACTAAATACAGTTTTAAAGTAATTGTATTTACAAATTTATTATTTTTTTTTAATTTTCACACCATCCATCGTTTATTTGTTCTTGAAATAAGTGAAAAATTCAACTTTTTTGATTCTTTTTTTAAGTATAACCTTTCTTTTTTAATAAATACTATGAGAAATAGAATATGAAAGCAGAACTACATATACACTGAGGTTGCAAAAAAATTAGAAATCAAATATTTCTTTCCAATTGAAATTGTAACTACCATTTCGAACAAATAAAACAGAAGTTTTTCAAAATAAATATTCACAATGAAAATCCATTAAAAACTTTTCTCTTGATAGACAAACAAAAAGTAGGTTTATTGTAAAAAAGATTAAAAGTTAAAAATTGAAGTTACAAAATTGGCTATAAATGTAAGAAGTTGGTTTATAAGTTTCTAATTTAATATACAAGCATATGTATACAATATATTGGGTTGGCAACTAAGTAATTGCGGATTTTTTTTGGAAAATAAAAGTCAATTTTGCTTTACGCGATTTTCAATGCATGTATGTGATATATGAAGCTTCTTGCAATCTCACGTGTTGTACTGTGACGATCCGAATCAATTATTGCTTTGATTTGGTCGTCGTCCACTTCAACTGGACGACCGGAGCGTTTTTCATCTTTTAGTGAAAAATCACCAGAACGAAATTTGGCAAACCAATTTTGACACTGCCGTTCTTTTAAGGCTTCATCACCATAAACAGCACATAACTTTTTATGAGCTTGCGAAGCGTTTTTTGCTTTCCGGAAATAAAAAAGCAAAATATGACGAAAATGTTTCTTTTGATTTTCCATTTTTCAACAGACGCCAAACAAAAACCACGCAACCGATCAAAAAATTTTTTTTACTGATTGACAGCTGAAGTACCGACTATTAAATATTAGTATTTGATATTTCAATTGCGTCATCTAACCTAAAAATTCAACTAATGCCATCAATGAGTAAAATCCGCATTTGCTTAGTTGCCAACCCAATACATACACCCAGCAGAGTGATGTTGAAATGGTTCCAGACGAATGACATTTTCATAACTTCTAAGTCATTGTATTGAAATGACTTCCTTAATTCGATTAAGTCAATTATTATTTGAAGTCATGGTCAGTAACATGAAAAACAGGTAATTTTCTATGAATTAATAACAACGAATCATAGTTCTCGTCAACAAATGAAAAAATGTTCTTGAAATCACTGCGATCTGCTCCACAACATTCATTAAGAAAATATTAAAGAGAGAGATGGAAAATACTTGTACGATCGGGTTAATTCGTGTGTAGTAAACCGATCAAACTGTGCGCAGTAACAATAATTCGAGAATTGAAGTTAACCGTGTAAAGCAAAATATATTCAAAAATTTTGTTATTTCTGCGCTCCAGAAAATGTTAGCATAGCTCGCAATAGAGGATACCACACTGTTAGAGTTATATAGGGGAAATTGTTGAAAACGAACATTTGGAATGGCTTACACACAATAATCCAGCATTTCAAATACTGCCTGTTTTGTTACATACATAATTTGCCATTACAACCCTGTTTCAGGGTTACAGCCTAGCTTCTCCCAGCACCCATGTTGTGCGTGTCAATTTTTATTCGTGACTACCGGGAACTACAGTTTAAGGACGACTCCGAACGAACAGACTTGATAAACTTGTTCATGGCAATTAGTTACTCTCAGACTTTTTGCCAGAAGACTGCTGAGAGGTTGTCGTCGAAAGAAATATTTTTTTTTTCAAGATGTCATAGCCGGGGCTTGATCCGGACTTCTCATCTTAGTAAGCCAACATACTAACCACTAGACTATCTCAACTTTTTCAAGAATATACTGTACTAAGCAACAACAACATAATATCTACAAAACAATGAAAGAAATTTAATTACATCAAAACAAAACTTAAGTAAAATATATAGATGAAGTGAAATAAAACTCAAATAGTACAAATAGAACCTTGTGTTGCCCTTTACTTATGTACATCTACTTTTTGGCCGTTGGTATCTTTTTTATATAAAAACGCAAGTCAGTTTTATAGATATTTGCTGAACAATGCCAGTTTTTTTACTCATTTCATTGTGAGGGAGTTTATGTGCTGTATACGCCTTTTTATATTTTTTATATATCTCGAGTTAATGATGCCACTTTAGGTTTTCGACCCCAATTTTCGGATATCTCGTCCAGCTTAAAACGGGCTACAGATTTTAAAACTTTTGATGTCAAAAACCTAAAATGACATCATTAACTCAAGGTATAAAAATGGCAGATAGCGCACATAAACTCCCGCACGACGATTTGTGAAAAGCATGACAACAATAAAAACAGTGGTTTACTTTAATATTACATTTTTTGTTACTTTACTGTCAAACACAACACAAAAGGCATTACAGTATAATTTGGGAAAGGTTTTGAAAGGATATAGAGCTTGTATTAAAACTTTAATTTCATAAAAGCTGCAATAGTGGTGAAGACTTTTAGAAGGTTTTACGCAGTGCTACAATAAAAATGAACTAAAAACTATCACGTGAATCACATTTCAAAGCAAAAAAGCAATGAAAACATGAATTAAGCTATCGAGAAATCAATAAACTATGCCAATTAATGACTATAAAAGAAAGCAAGTGCTGGATATGAACACCAAATACTCGAAGGAAAAATGTTTTTGTTGAAATTATTAATGTCTGTCATTACAAATTTGATTGATTGCTATGCCAGAAACAGTATTCATAGCATTGGTTGAGGTAAGATCCACAGCTTTATAGAATCGTATAAAACGAAAAACGGCAAAAAGATGTAAGACTTTCATGGTTTAGGTGATATGTAGCAATACAAATATATCTATTATTTACACTCAAGTGAGCTATGCCAATGGGGGGGGGGGGAGTCGTTGTATAGTGTTTACAGCGCTCGCACATAAACTTAAGCGATCCCAGTGAAGGAGAAAAATTAAAAAAATAACTGCTTACGGATTTTTAAAAATTATAATTTAAAAATAAGAGGGATTTCCCACGCACTCCTTCAAGAACTCCATCTTCAAGAAACCGCTCCCTGATATTTACAGTCTATTACAGCAGAAACAAATGATCAGAAGAACAGCGCCACCTTCTGGAAAGATAACAGCTATACTACTTGGTGAAGACGCTCACCACTCACAATCAACATCCACCAACGACAGATGTGGCAACTGCTGTTGATCATTCGAGATTGAGGGTATAACTTTGGCCTTTCAGTGGTCAAATTGACAACAACTTGTCTCATCAACAAAAAGCCGCATAATACATATCTATATAAAAAAAATCTAACTATCATAAAAATTCCAATACAATGCATAGCATGAGTAGAGGTTTACCCCTGAGTAATGGTTAAAAAAATAATTTAGGCCCATTATTACAACTTGCAGCTTGTTAAAGGTAGGATTTTGTCAGGCAGATAAAATGCTTTTTGTTATTACAAGTAAACTTTAACCTAAAGTGACCGATAAAGTTATTTTGAGGATTGCCTTAACTAACGGCAAGTTGTAATAATGGGCCTTACAATGATAAAAAATGGTGTAAAGCAAGTCAAAAATGTTTACACAGCGTATAATAATCAGAGTAGGAAAATAAACAAAACGACACGTTTGATCTCATTTTGGTTTGTTCTTTACAATGAGTAAAACAAAAACAAAACAAAAACAGTGAAAGCGATTGTCCCATTTAGCTTTGTATATTGGTTGTGTTTTGAGCACTACAAATACACTTACTCAAATGTGCGTAGATACAACAAAAAATTAATGAGAAGAAAAAGGAAAGAAGAAGAGAAAAGAGCAAATAATACGAATTTAACAGGATAACAGAGAAAGCACAAGAGCAAAAAGCGAATTTTTTTCGTTTGCGCTCTTTCTCATTTAGAAAGTATTTGTTTTGGTTTTGCTCAGACACAATACGATAAAAAATTTTTTTAAAGTTTATGAAATGTTTTGTTTGTTTGCCCTGATAATAATATCAACATTTTAAGCACTGAACCTATATTATAAAGAGATTTTTAGCATATTCCAACCAGAGATCAGCAATGAGTACTGAAAAAGTGAGTATACTCGAATCATGATTCATAATTTCTTGTACTTATACGCATTCAGACTCTTGTTAATGTAACGGAGACTCTACTCTTCTCAAAAGTTTGAAGTACTCATCACATTTATACTTAATAATACGTATGATGTTGTTGACTTCAACTCTCCTTAACTCAGTGCATACAGATGAGAAAAAATAAGTATGATTCGAATACAAACTGTTGTGTGTTTGCTCTGCTTACTGCGTTAGTACAAGAGTAAATTAATGCTATAAACACATTCCTAGCTACCAACCATTTACCACACGACTGCAAAAGAAAAAGTTTTGGGTTAAACTATGAATCGTGTTAAATAAATACTATGTTTTTGATTATGTAATTTATTATCTTTTTATTATTTTTCGTCACTAAAAAGAAAATAGATATGGTGTATATAATAAATATTCAAAATGTAACAATGTATATAAGCGAAAAAGTTAATTTGTATAGAAAATATTTTAAAGAAATTAAACAATTTTTAATTATTTTTTTTTTTTTATTTTAATAAGCAGGTTATAAAGAAATGGATTGCAAGAGTGATATTAATTAGAAAATCAGTGTCGGAGGTCTCCGATTAGTTCGGAAACATAAAGGCAATAGCCCAATATGGGCAATTTTCGTTTCAATAATATATTTTAAAAATATTGATTTTAAAGATGTAGTTTGTTAAGTATACTATAAGTTTTTACAATGTAAAATTTAGAAAAAATTTAAAAATATTTTTTTTGTTATGAATTTCTTTAGAACCTATTTATAAAATTATTAAAAAATACTCAAGGTATAAATAATAATTATGATATAATTGTGAGTATCATAATATATTCTTTTTATCTTCTTTAATAATTTCTTATAAACTTAAACTTTTTCGCTTATTTTTGTTTATTATTTGCATGTTCATTTTTGTATGCACCATATAAATTTCCTTTTGTATTGTATATGTCTATCGACTAAAACGGTAAATTTTTTTTCATATGATTCGAGTCACTCGAATCAAGTGTGAGTCTCATAAGTATTTTTATAAAATTATGAATCCAAGTGAGTATGAGTTTGATGTCAACATTTTACTCATATTTATTGCAACCTTTGTTAATGAATCAATGTTGTGTGAGAATGAGTGAGTCAGAGTAGTTAAATTTCAACTACTTGTACTCACTTATACTTAAAATTTTATAAGTGCTTATGAATCGCTAAAAGGCGACTCATTGCTGATCTCTGATTCCAACCTCATGTACAAATACAATAATATCACCGAGGTTATGAAATCTTTGTCTGACATGTATAAAATATTCGTAGATTATAACAAGTTAACTATCAAGATGTATAAAAATAAAGAATAATAATTCATTTTTTTTAAGTTTTATAATAATTTCAAAATAATTTTTAACACAAATCATTATTTAAAATACGTTCCTTCTTTTTAACCTGTTATTAGCTTGAATTCAACTATAAAAGCTACTCTAAGTGTGTCTAAGTCTAAGAAGTCTTAATATTTGGGTTCAATTTCAACTCACAAAAGCATTATACTTCAAACGCCAGACATTATGCTTGTTGGGATGTTTCCTAATCTCTCACACATGAGCGAAAAAAGTACAAACAAAAAAGAAATAAATTTACTCACACACATACATATATACACTTACATACTCCTGATTAAAATGTGAGTAAAAAATTCGGTACTGATTTTTTTTTAATTTTCGGGGACATATTAAATAAATAAAAAAAAAAATCTAAAGAAAATAGAAAGGGAGAGAAACTTTGTATTTATAATGCATTAAACAATTTTGTTTCATAAACGCTTATTTATGATTTATTTCTAGTGATTTATATACTTATACAGTACACATAACATTAAATTAAAAGACATTTTCTCATACGTTACAGTTGAATTATTTTTCTTTTTCTTCTTGTTTTTATAATTTAAGTAAACTACGCACATTTCATCTTAAGGTCAATAAAAGTTGAAAACAAAAATTAGAAAAAATATAGAAAAAATAAATTTTTCTTTTTAAAGACATTTATGTGTATATAAGTATAGGTATTAAGCACAAGACTGATAAAAAATCAAAGGAATATATTTTTAACTTCTTTAAAAAAAAACTTATTAAAATTCATAGAAATTTTAAAGAAATATAAACAGATTATTAAGAGACTTTTGATAAAAAAAAACAAACAAAAATCACAGATTTTCGCTACGTTTTGTTACTTTTAAGAACAGATATTTTTTTTATAGAAAAAAGTCTTTTATTTCTCAATATAACCCGCTTTAAGTTGAAAAATATTATAAAAGCATTTCCATAAACTGTTTTTACAAATTAACAGCCTGTTCATAGAACATGAATGATTTTTGACAATCGCCTTTTTATATGTCAAACAGTAAGTGTGTTTTTAGTGTAAGTGTTTCTCATATAAATAGACGAATGTCAAAAACTATTTGTGTTCTATGAATAGGCTTTAAAATATTTTGAAAGGCTTTAAAATATTTTTTAAAATATTTTTAATGCCTTTCAAATAAACGTCAAATTTTTTTTTTACAAAAATTTCTTCTCAGCCTAAAAATTAACACTAAAAATATTCTGGAGGGTAAAAGAGGTACTAGTATCGATTGAAATTTACAGACTGCTAGTATTCAAACCAGAGCTACTCTTCTCGATTGTATGCTAGCACGCTACACTACGTTATACATATATATCTTTAGTACAAAACAGGAAAGTTTCATTACGCTTAGAAATTTGTATTGATTTTCTTTTTCTTTCTCAAAGAGAAAGAGAGAGAGTGAGAGAGAGAGAGAGAGAAAATGAATTTACAATACATTTTTTTAATAGAAAAACTTACCTTTTGCAAAAAATTTTCTGATTTTTTGCTTAAAATAAAAAGTTTTCAAGAGAAAAAAGGTCTGAGATAATTTGCATACCTGTAATTAAAGGACTTAAACAAATATGATAAAAAATATAAAAAGGGCATATTTTAAAAGTTTCTATTTCTCCATCAAAGGATATGATAAATCAGTAGCTTTTTTGATAAGTTTTGAGAAGGGTTTCTTAAAATAAATTAAAAAATTTGTTTCGCAAGAAATATTTCTTTAGTTATTCTCTATTAAACAAAAAATTTCTTAAATCAATTTTCATTTTACAAAAGAAAGAATATTAGAAAAGATTATTAAAGTCTTACAAGATAATGCTGAAAAATTCGAACAACAGGAGCATTTTGATAATGAGAACTGAAAAAGAATAATGGGTTAGTTGACTTTTTAATACAAAAAAGAAGAAGAACAAATATACAAGACGAATTGTAATATAATAGCCAAGAAAACGCGAGTTAAGTATCCAACTAAATGCATCACTTAAAATGTTGATGTCAAAGGTACGGCAGCCAACTCAAGTCAACAACGAGAAAAGTACCACATTTTTGTAAATAACGAAACGAGGCTGGCAATTAAGTTTTTTTTTTTTAAGACAAATACTCAGGGACAAATCCCTACTCATGCAGTGCAATGTATTGGAATGTGAAGATGGTTGATAGATACATTTTTTTGTCATAGATATTTGTATATTATGCGTCTTTTTGTTTTGTTAATGAGATGTTGATTGGATCACTCAAGGATCACTTTCAATCTTGAATGATCAAACAGCGATTGCCTCATTTGTCGGTAGATGTTGAATGTGAATGGTGAGCGTCTTTAGTGGATTAGCTGTTATCTTCCCAGAAGGTGGCGCTGTACTCCTGATCATTCGTTTCTGGTGAAATAGATTGGAAATGTCAGGGAGCGGGTTCTTGAAGATGAACTTTTTGGATGGGGGAGGGGGGGAGCCTCTTATTTTTTCTATTTAATTTTTAATTCAAATTATAATTTTAAAAACCCGCAAATTTTATTTTTATAATTTTGCCCTTCGCTGGTATTGAACCTTGGTCGTGTGAGTTTCTGTGCGAGTGCTCAACTACTATACCACGACCCCCCCAAGCTAGCAATAGAATTAAAAGGGAACTTAAAGACAGGGTATTTTAAATAGTTCAATAATTGGGCAGCATGTAAAAAAACACAAAATAATAAACGGATCGAATTGGCAGAATTGTATAACGCTGCTTATATGCAAACATACATACACAACTGTTAATTACAATCGTTTTTCAGAGTTTCGGCCAAGGTTCTTACAGCACTTGAGAAGTTTGTCATCATTTATTCTCAGACTACATGGAGGTGGTCGTAGAAAGAAGTATTTTTCATGCTTCTTTCTTTCAAGATATTAGAGCTGGGGCTTAAACTCCAATACATTACATACTAGTCTATGGCGACCACAAAATGCAAGCGATTTTAAAATCGCTTAAATAAGACTACTTGAAATTCTGTGGAATTTTGAAAAAACGTATATCTAGAAAACGGTTAAAGCAAAAGTTTCTAAATTTGTTAGTTGGACTTCACAGTTAATACAAATCTGTGGAATTTTGAAAAAGCATCTTCTCTCGAAATAAGACAATTTTCCAAGATTTTTATAATAAATATAGAATTTCCTTGTCCTTCTTTTGCTCTAATCCTCGTATTTCTACGACCTTTGGAACGCAAGATATGCAGTTGACTAATCGACCTCTTTCTTTCCCCCAATTTCAATTTGACAAAACGACTTCTTTCAGAGAATTAAGAATAATTTGAAAAATTGAATGTTTATAAAAAATATTATTTAATTTTTATTATTTTTTAATTATTTACATATTGTAGGGAAAAATTTAAGTATTTTTTTTTAATGAAACCGAAATATTTTTTCCAGATCAAGTATTTTCAACCTTTTTTTTATATTCCATTTTAACAAAACAACTTGTCTAGACTTAAGCGAGTAAAATAATTTTCAAATTTAATCAAAAAAATTTTAACAAAAAGTCTTAAATTAAGTTTTAGTCGTTTTAAAGAAAACTATTGCTTCTAGAGGAAAAAAAAGGATGCATTTTGTTCGTTAAGTGTTTGTGTATAATATCCAAGGTCAAAATTTCTTTATTTTCGAAGCAATAACTTCTATTAGCCTTTTTTACTGTTTTTTGCTCTACTGAAAAGTTGTTGATTTACAGAGAAGACGTTTTGTCAAATGTCCACAGAATTTTGGGCTCAATATATGACGAAGGAGTCCAATTTAAGTGAAACATTAGCGTGCCTCAGAATATTATTTAGTTGTGAATTAAAATTAAAAAGTTTCTTCAGAGTTTCCATATTTCAAATATTAAAAAGTTTTAATTTTTCGGCAAAAGAAATCGCTTGACAATCCAGTTCGCCAAGGTCTATTATCTGTAATAAAAAAACTTCAACCAGGCAGAATATATTTAGCAGTTTAAGGAAACAAGACCTCTCGGGAAAGAAACTGAGATTATAGAGGTTCCTTACCACTACAGTGTAGAGGATGTTTCTTCTTAGGTGACGACAATCCCATATCTCCATCGACCAAAAAATAAAAAACCTTTGCTTGGGATAAACATATAGAAAATCAGCTAACAAAAGAATTATATTCAATATAATTATAACAACCGTGAGCAATATTTATTTTTAAACTTTACTTAATGCCAAATTTGAATAAAACAAACTAGAAAAAGCCAGTAGAATTGGCCAACACTCAAAATTATGTTAAATCACAGTGTGATTATCACACACATCTTTGATAAAGCAGCTCACTTCGCTAAAAAGTCCTTATATAGCTAGACATATGAAACACATAAAATTTTTTTCAGTTGTTCAAGTTCTACAATGCATTACGTAACTCGTTCAAAAAATTGATAAATATAAAAATAAAATAAAAAATATTAATAAATAAATAAAAATATTAACAAATAAAAAAATTAACTTAATAATGAATTCTTTGAAATAATTTTTATCTAAAGTAAGAAATTATAAATCATTAAGTTCTTATTGTAATGTAAACGTTGGAAAATTCCTTGGAAATTTATTTAAATTCGCTTTCAATAAATCTTCACTGTATTTATTTGTCTTTTTTTTCTCTTCTAAAAAAAAATCTTGTCTGATACAAACAAATAATGACAGAAATTAGTTTTTGTGTTGGCGTTACAGATGAGGGTTGTTACGAGAATTTTGCTATTTTCTTACGTATCGAGTTAAATATGTTGATTTGGAATTGTTTTTATAAGTGATTTTCTAATGAAGTTCATTTACCTTTTAATAAAGTTCACTTTATTATTATTTTGCAATTTAGTTATTTACACAGTTGGTCAAAATAATAAGTAAATGCATATTTACAAAATTGTCACCAGAGTATTGTGGCACAACAGTCACCATACTTCAAACCTATTAAAAACATTGGAATGAAATTATTTGGATATCTGATGCAACCTATAAACAGAGTGCTGACAAGAGTTAAAAACTACCCCTTAAAATAAAGGCAAAACTACTGGATACTAAACGACTAAGAAAAATAGAACAAGACAATAGTTTTTCTTTAATATTAAAAAAACAAAAAATATTTTCCGCCTTACAATTAAATCCATAAGTAGTTATTTTTTAATTTTTCTCCTTCGCTTATTACACTTAAGACGATAAAAACGGATCTTAAAAACAATTCCGAAAATACAATTAATAATAATATAAAATGTATGTTTTTAGGGATAAGCATGTCTCTATGGCCATTTCGTCTCTGCTTAAGAGACTCGTCAGGATGATGACGAAATATTATTTAAATTTGGGGGATTCACAAAGTGTGCTATTATGCTCTATTGTCAACAACTTTTTGTTTTTTTTTTGTATTAATAAAGCTTTTTCTTACTAATAAAAAAATGAAAACTTTATGACGATACGACATAATAGCATACATTGTGAATACCCCAAGTATTTTAAAATATTATTTTTATTTGATAAATATTTCAAATATTTTTCCTCTAATAGCTGAACTAAGTTACTTTGGGTTTTTCAATTCACTAATAAATACTTTATTTTTATGTTTGAAAATGTAGCAAAAATTAAGGTTAACAAGCATTTTATTTTTAAAATTTAGTTTTGTTTTATATTTGTCCCAACAAATGGTAAGACATACTCGTACTTGTGCACTTATTATTTCGATGATTTGTGTAAGAATTTTTTATGAAATATCTTTTCGATTGACGTTGTTACTGTTTAAACAAATAAAAATAGAATGCAAATATTAAATAAATAACACGAAACATATTTAAAATGTTAAAGGGTGTCAACAGAGAATCTAGCCTACACCACAGTGAATATATTTAATGACTTTTTAAGGTCCGTTTTTATCTTCTTAAGTGTAATAAATATTAAAAAAATTTAAAACTGCTTAAAAAAATATCCAATCTGTATTGGATATATTTCTGATATACATATATTTGAGAACGGGTGTTAAACATAAATTCGTAAGAAGAGTATACTAGGAACTACAGAATTTATCGGATCAAATTAATGTTTATGTCCAACAAAATTTTACAAGACAAAAATATAAGGAAAGGACGAGTTCAATATATGACAAAGGGGTTCAATTTCAGTGAAACATGCATAATTTTATTATAAACGTGTCTTAGAACATCATTTAGTTGTAAGAAAATTTACAAAAATTCAACTCATTTAAATTAATGAAGCAAACTCATCCATAATACGTGATTCCAAGATAATTGAGTATGTAATGAAAAACGAAACATTTAATACTTAATTGCGCCATGTATTTTAAAGTTTTGATTATTTTATTATTATTTTAGAGAATTATTTAAAAATTTATAACAACAACTTGTATTTTACAATTAAAGGGGATTTGAGATATTTTTCAATTTCAATTTCACTCGTTTTTGGTTTACAGAATATAATCGATTGTTTTTTTTTTGTTAACGCATACAATTTTATTTAAACAGCTTTTTTTATACCAATTTTCTGGACTTTAAAAAATGACGAATTCATTGTTATTAAGAAATTCATTTAAAATTAATACAATTCAATTCTTGAAACAGTTTCATTTAATATTTTTCGTTCATTGGTTCTACAATAGTAGTCCCTAATCTAACAACTCACGGTAATTATCGCATAATTCTTAGAAAGAAAAAAGAAAAAAAAACGAATCTGTTAAAAAGTGGGTAGTTTGATAAATATTTTATTATTGATGAACATTTTCAAAGACGCGATTTTAATGAAAACAGAAAAAATCATGACATGCATTAATTAAAATTATTTATCAAAATAAAATCAACTCACACGTCTGCACAGTTACATGGTAATGCTGACAACAACTTACAAACATAAACAATATGTAGGATGTAAAATATGGCTGAGAGCCAGTCATAGCCGGAAAGAGAGTTTTCTTATCGTTTTCAGCCATCAAGCTTTGTTGTTGTTGTTGTGTAACTAAAAATTCCGTTATGTTTGTGTGTGTTTTTTTTTCTGTCTTTTCTTTTCATAAACAGTAACTGCTTTAATAACATTAATTAAGACCAGACCGTTTAAAATGATTTCAACGATGCTGTTAAATTTATATAATTTTTTTTAATTTTTGCGTTGCTGCTGCTGTATGCTTAAGTCGTAGAATAATCATGAACTAAACAACTGCACCTGATTTTTTTTAAATTAAATTCTTTGTTCAAATATTAATTTGTTTTACATCTTCTCAATATATAAGTTGAATATAAAATTTTAAGTAAGTTTTACATAATGATGGGATATGGAACAAAAATAAAAAAAGAGAATATCATGACAACAGAACTGTATGCAAGGTAACTACACCACATACACTGCCTATAAATTTTTCTTTATTGAGACCAATACTCAGGGGTAAAACCCTACTGCTGTATTTGAATTTCTTTCGATAGAACAGTATATATTTTTCTTCTATTACTATTAATTGCCTTAGAAATGAGACAAACTGCTGTGAATTAATCATTCAAAGGCCAGTCTTATACTTTCACCCTTGAATGATCATCAGCAATTCTCTCATCCTTGCATGTCGATTACAATTTATTTATTTTTTTTTTTCTTTTATAGACCTCTTTATAACATCTAAAATACGTTTATTAAGGTCTTATTTAACAAAGTTTTATGCAATACTTCCCAAACAAGCTCTGAATAAACCATTTTTTTAAGACCAATACTCAGAGGTAAACCCCTACTTATGCAGTGCATTGTATTGAAATTGATAGATGGTGATTTTTTTTGTAGATATTTGTATATTATGTACCTTTTTTTGTTGATGGGACAAGTTGCTGGCAATTTAACCACTCAAGGGCCAGTGTTATACCTTCACCCTCCAATGATCAAACAGCAATTGCCTCATCTGCCGGTGTATGTTGAATGTGAATGGTGAGCGTCTTCAGTAGATTTGCTTTTATCTTCCCAGAAGGTGGCACTGTACTCCTGATCATTGGTTTTTGGCGGAATGGATTAGAAATGTCAGGGGGCGGTTTCTTGCAGATGGACTTCTTGGAGTAATATTTTTATATTTATGATAGTTAATATTTAGTTTCCAATTGCGCAAAGTTTTGGCCAAATTCACTTTTTCTTCTTCTTGTATAATAAAAACAAAGTGGGTGAACAACTTCTTATACAGATGTTGTGTTTATCTGTGACGATTTTAAATTGACAATTGTAGATGTAATTTAAGTTAATGTGTTTATCGTGTCTGCTTCTAATAGAATTTTCTTAGTATTATTTATTTTATTTTATTTTATTTTATTTATTATTTATTTTATTAGACAAGATCTCCGAGTTCAAACCTTAGTTCTGACATCTTGAAAGAAAGAAATTTCAAAACATATTTTTTACGGGGAATACCTCTTAGCTCTGGGTGTAACTAATTGCCATAAAAAAACTTCTCAAGTCTGTCGTATGAAGTTGACATCAAACTGTAGGTCCCTGTATTCATTGATAAAAATTAACATACACAATATGGGTGCTGAGAGAGGCTAGGCTGTAACCCTGAAACAAAAATTGTAATTTTTTTATTAATTAAATTATGGCTTTCTTTTTCTACTTCATCTTTGAGATCATCCATATTTTGTACTCTACATATTAAAAATAATGGTTAGTTGGTTCGATAGCTGCCGTATTCTTTCATTTCTTGCTGAGGGTTTTGAATTGAAAACAACAAAATTAGTGCAGAAACAATCAATAACTGTTGACTTTAAAATGTATGAAGTGGTCTATAAACTTCCCGAATAGGTTTATTTTTTACAGGAAATATCCAAAATTTTGTAACGTTGTTCCAATTGTCTAATAAATAGTATAAAAAAAAATGAAACTCATACTAATGATACATTGCTTGGTAACTCATAACTGGCATAGTCGTGGGTACCACTACGCTAGTAAATAAAAAAGAAGACAAAGATACGTATATCCTGTCTTGTTTTAGAAATATGTATGGACTCTATGTCGGCATAAAAATTTACAGTAATTTTTTATTAAACAGCTCATTAAAAGAATTACTTTTTAACTCAGAAAAAAAAGAATGTTCAGATGTGTGTATGGTTTTACGTGTTATAGTCGACCATTTCTCTTAATAACCTAAAGTAGTTTTTATGGAAAAACCTACTGCCATCTACCTTAAATAGGGGCATTAAAATATTATTTTTTTATAGATTCCTTTTCATAGCTAAAGTAAGACAAATATTTATATTTTACAAAAAAAAAAGAAAAAAAAAAATATTATTACCAGTCCAACAAAAATGTACAAAATATTGTGAAACGAGTAAATATTTTTTTTCACAAAGCCTCTTATACTCTTAAGCACGTGCTGTTTTGGCAACAAAAAACCATATGATTTCTAAAGAAAAATAAACAAAAACAATTTTTCTCATACAATCCCTACCCTAAGCATTATGATTTTAAAAAGCAGGGAGAGGTGGAGTAGTGTCTAACAAGCAACAGGTGTTATAAGCTGAATACTTTGGTTAAGATTAGGTTTTTCTACTACAAATTTTTTCTCTCTCCATCACTCTCTCTACGAACGAGTTCCACTAAAAAGTGGTTATTGAATTTAAAAGACCTGCGTCTAAAACAATATCATCCACAATTCATTGATGCTGTTTTGGCAACAAATACAGTGTGTTTTTTATGTGGAATGAAATTCTTAACAATTTCGGTGATGGCATAGGACGTTAACAAAATAATTTTATTAATATGCCTGCTACGGCAATGGGTAGCATATGGTTAAATTTATACAAATTTAGTCCTTAATGTGCCGTTAAAACGTTTACAAGCAAAAAGCGGTTAATAAAACAGTGAAAACAATAAAGAGTTAAATAAAAAGAAAATTATAAAAATATTATTAAAAAAAAAATACAGTGATTAAAACATAAAATTAAAAAAAAAAAAAATAAAATTACAAACATATATATAAATAAAAAATAATAAAAAAAATTTAAACATTAAAAAAAAACAAATATAAAAATGCATAAATTTTCTTTAAAGTTCATAAAACAAAACAAGCAATTGTATACCAAAAAATATTAATACAACAGCCAATAATTATAAAAAATTTAAAAATTAAAATATTTGAAAAAGTTTAATTATGAAACTCTCAATTGTATGCTGCACATACAACTGAAATGAAAAACATATTGTTAAAATTAAAAAAATTAATGCTTGATTTTACAAATACTGTCTTTAGTACAGTTTAAGGTCAGTTACTTTAATAATAATTTATATTATGAAACCAATATTTTGCTACTGCGGTTTTTTGTTTACAATAAATTTAAATATTTATTAAATAAAGTCTTAAAAAATAATAATTTTTAGAAAAAATAAAAGTGTTTACAATGAATAAATTTTAAAATATCAATACCACATCTTAAAATTTTCCCGTAGTGTAGTGGGTAGTGTGCTAGACTGTTAGTGTGATCTCTTACACTACTCCGATCATATCAGTCAGTCATTCGCCTGTAATTTAATAAATTAATAAAAGCAATAAATAAAATGGAGAAAACGGGTATTTGTTTAAATTTAAACTTTTATAAACTTTATATGATTCGATATAGAGCGAAATTTCATAAAATTACAAACAGTTTTCATATAGACTTCGTTCGATACCGAATGCCGTAATTTGCCCCCAGGAAATGTCATAGTTTCTCGCATAAAAAATTTAAAAATCTGACTACGTAATATTTGATTTTATGAGAGCTAGTTCATTAAAATATCCAACTTAATTAACCCTTTGCACTCGAGGGCTCCGGAGTGGAGCCATTTAAAGTTTATCTTCAAACTCGAGGGCTCCGCTATGGAGACAATGCAAATAATTTTCAGTTCATAACATAAGGACAAAAACAAATCGTAATAACTTCATTTATTTATTTATATTATTTATTATTTATTTATTTATTATTATATTTATTTATTATATATTATAACATTTGTATCTATAATTAATTAAAAAAGATTTAAAATACAACTATGACTTTTCTTTTTATGCGCACATCATTTACTTATATGTGAATATGGTTTCTCTATTGAAATTGATTCGAGTTGCTGGTATTATGAGTGAAAAAAAGCTTCGAGTGCAAAGGGTTAATAAAAAAACTGGGTAGTAATTTTAATTATTTTAGCATTTTCTTCATAAGCACAATCTCAAGTCTGAATTGCATTAGCAGAACATGCACTGGGGTTTTTGATCTACTTTTTTTGGAAAAAAAAGTTGTGCATAATTTAACACACTCGGCCCAATTACGGCTATTTTAGATACGGTAGTACCATCCCAGCAGAAAATAGTAAGAGAGAAATTGTAAACTATCACTTTCTAGTGCGCATCTATAATGCATGATTTTTATATGCAATGAGCAGTTAAAATGCAATAGAAATGCAAATTTATTGTAACCAGTACGCAAGTAGTAAACAAATTAAAAATAATACATTATTCTGTAGCATATTTGGAAGCTTAAATGTATAAAAACAATATAATGCTTCAATTATTGCATACAATTTTATTTATTGCTTCCAAATCTTAAAAAATTTTTTGCTGGAATCATTGAATTAAAATAATTTCTTACTGATAAGGCTAACTCAGCTGTAACAATGATTGATCTGCAATGATACGAAGTAGAATAACTTTACTAAAGTCTTCCTCGTGATGATCTTTATACCGCAACTGCAAATCATTAGACCACAGTTTTAAAATATATCTGGATGTTTTAAAGAGAATGGTAAAACTTGTTTTATATTTTTCTAAAACTAATTGCAGAATATTTGATTAAATTATCTGTTTAATAAAATTCAGATAAATAATCCTCTTAGAAAATCATATACCCGTTTCGTCCCCTTGATCGGAGTATTATTATTTATTAATAGATTTTTTAATCAAAATTAACAAAATCAGTATAATGCATGCTTAACTAAAACCTATAATTGACGTAGCAGAAGTGAAAAAAGATTGACAATAATAATTTCAAACCCTGAATTTTTTAATATTAAATTTAATATTAAATTTCTATAATTAATAAAAGCTTCAAGGAACTTAAAAAGTATGCCAAAATTTGTGCCATTTAATATAAATATGACTTCATTACTCTGAGTAGTAATTAGCATTACTACCGAAGTATATCATTCTAAATTTGTTGTAGATTGGACAAATGTCGATAAAGTAAAAAGTATTTTCAACTTCATTCATAAACAATCTGTAATGGTTTAAAAATATCTGGCATTTAAATTGAAAACACCACCTCTGGTTTAAAAAGGGTGGTTAAATTTTAAGGGCCGATGTTGACTGTTGTTCTTTGTATGTGCATTGGTTTTTCGACAATCACTTTTGGATTACCATTCCCCCAAATGCAGCAATTCTGCTTATTGACGAATCCAGTGAGGTGAAAATGTGCCTCATCACTGAAGATGATTTTCTCTGAAAATTGAACGTCCATTTTCATAATAAGCCTGAATAACTTTAACACCTTGCTCGATTGTGCATCTTTCCATGGTTCAAAATGGGTTTGTCTGAAATTGAGAAATGCCAAATGAAATGCAGGAAAAACTTGACGTTTAGGTGTGGTTCACATTCCACATCGGCCCTTAAAATATAACCACCCGATATAATTAAACTGTTAGCCCGAGAAAAAAAATCAGTCAGTTTAGATGCAACATTAAAATCAAGTTTTCGTTAGAAGGTAAGATTAGAGTTAAATATGAAGATATGGGAGTACACACTGTTGAACTAAAAACTACGCTTTGATTACTTTTCATTAAAAAATTATTCACTAAACCATTGAATAAGATAATTTAGAAATATATTGAGACGGGCCGAAGCAGTATAAGCGATGTTGCCTAAATTTGGTAGCAGAAAGCGTAGAAATGGAAACAGTCTCAGCTAAATTTAAAATAGACATTAAATGAAGTAGAAAAATGTGATCCTTTGTTACAACTGAAATTTAGAGATGAGATTCCAAGATATCCTGAGCTTATTCAGGCAGCCAGATTTATTTAAATTATAACAAACAGAATATCTATCTCAATGCTTATAAAAACATATATATGCCCATGTATCTACATTCACTTTCGATTTAAAAATTAAAATTGCAGCGATTGCAGTCGGCCTTAAAACTTTTTTTTGAGGACTCCACAGATATGCAATTTTTTCCACCGCTTTGCGCTTTTTTTGTCAAGTACTTATTCCTTTTTCGATTTATGCATTAAACTGTTAGTAGTAGAAAAATATTATGTTCTAATTAACATTAGTGAAAAATAAGCAAGATTAGTATTTAATTTGTACTGTAAGTCCAATCTTGAAGTCTATCATTCGCAAGGATATTTCTGTCAGACCATTGGGACCAAAATGATAGGAATTATTTCCCTTGTAAAATCACACAATTTTCTTACAGGCCGGAAAAATTTAAATTAACAATTCATTGTCAGCACAAGCGGGAAATTTTCTGTCGATTATATAACTTAATGTTTTTGTAAGAATACATAGTATTTATCCAAATTTTTATTCAGGAAAGAAATTTGTGAATTATTAGTTATGTGAGCATCCCTAAACAGGTCAACACGTTCAAAGTTTTGGCACTTGAAAAATTGGTAAAGAAAAAAAAAAAAAATTAAATGAAGTTGGAGATTAATATCCAAAATTAATAAACAGTTTTTATACTTTTGTAGATTTTTTTTTTTAATTTTTTTTTTCGCCAAGACAATCTTTTCAATTGTGTTTTATTTTTTCACATAAAAATTTATAATTTAAATTTTTTTTGGCTGAGGTAAAAAAACTTTTCACTAAATGTTGAATTGAACCACAAATTTTTTTTTAATAAGTTTTCATTTTGGTTGAGATGTATTATACTTGTACTTTATTTATTGGAATGAAAACTCGTGTAAGTATTAAAAAAAACTAATTTTTTTTAATCGTCTGCACCCCAGGACGTATACTTTTTATTTACTTATTTCAAATCAATCATTCGCTTAGATGGTCAATTAAACATTTTTTGTAACAAAAAACAAAAATGTGTAAATTTCACTTTCGTTTGCCCATAAGCTATTAACATAAAATTAGAAACAAGTGTAACAACACTCTCTCATTTGCAATGTTTTGTTTTAATGCTAACTCTCCTTACACATTCAAAGTGTAATGACCTTTAATACAAAGACATTGATGGATCTAATAAATTATTAAAAGTAATTGTAAAAATAAGCATTAACGCAATTATTAATAAGACTATGACAACAGGCAATTTTTAATTGAAAGAACATTTTTTTAAATGTTTTAATGATGGCTATTTAATAAATTTGTGAGTTAGCTGGTAAGAAAAAAAGAACTCAATTGACTTGGGGTAAGGTAGGTGATTTTTTTTTTAAATTTGAAACAAAGCAAAATTGTCACAAAAGTACCCAGAAGTGCAATTAATCCAAAGACAGTCTTGTAAATTAAATTTTATTTCACACGTAATAGCAACGATTAATCATTTTAAAGAAATAAAAATTAAAGCGTAACAATAGCTTTATGTAACTTTTAAATAACCCTCTGTCTACCACGCGGGTCTTATACACCTAATGGTAAATTGAATTGAATTATATTGAATTCATTAATTCATTTGCTGATATTTTTAGTGTTTTACTCATATGTTTGATTTTAATTTTATATTATTTTTTACGTAATCAAATTTCTATAGTTGGGCTCTTACTAATTCTACACAAATGCAAGTTTTGCGGGTACCGAGAGTTAAGTTTAGTTATGAAGCCGAAAAATGGATAATCCTGCATGATCGCTTTCTTCTTTTTTGGACTTTTGTGAATATATAAAAATATAAAAGGATTTCTGGTCGTTTAATTTTGAGCTGCTTTTCAAACATTGTAATCCGAAAAATCGCAACCATCAGGCCTATGGCTGATTTACAAAAAGTTTTGGTTTACCTTTGCACCATAGAAATGAATTGAAAGCTGGGAGTGTGTTTAAATAGTTGTCTGGTGTAATGACTTCCAATGGGCAAACTGAAAATGCAATAGAACTTATAAAATTACTTTTAATGATTGATTTACGGTAGTTGGGTACACATTGCATTTACTAACGCTTACTTGAATTTTGAAAATTCCTGTTTTTCAAAGAATACATTTTTGTTTATAAATTTTAATGTTTAGAGCACATAAAAATTTATTGTACTTGTAGTAGTCTGAGATAAACCTAAACAAAATCTACATCTGTTCAAAGTTTCAGCATATTAACAAATTTTCCTCTCATGACAGTTTTATTGGAACACAATTTGAAGCAACAGCATAACCTCTATTAGCCATTTAATTTAGCCTGTACAATTGAGGTGTCTGTACGACAATTACATTTAATGTCTGAATAGCATTTAAGTGTTTAAATATTTATCTACTCAATTGGGAATACAATACTTAGAAAACGGCTATTATAATACAAATTGTTTTATTAAATTACCAAAAATAAAAAAAAATGAAATAAAAGAAAGCAACACAAATGTATGTACAAATGAAAGCAAATACAAAAATATTGTTTTTATTACTTGTTCGTTGCTTACATTCTAAATAAAGCAAGAAAATAAATGTATTTCTAGCCATTTCAAATAGGGAAATTTATATGGGAGTTTTGATGTGTAGAGGTTTTCAAAAGTTGAGCAAATAAATCATATTTTTACGTGAAGTACTTATTTTACTTTTTTATGATTTCTTTGTTAATTCTTCAGAATGACCAGATTTGATGGTTTGTTTGTTAGCCTGTGTAATGACATGTATTATTACTTTAGCTGTTAAAAGTCATGGTTTTTAGGGGTGGCTAAGTTTTTATTTTATATCATTTCATTTCGTTTTTGTCATGACAGTTTACCTTGTCCCCGAAAGCCATGACACACGCCATAAACCACTCAACGATTTAAAAAAATATAAATGTATTGTCAGGGAAAAAATAAAGCAAAAAAATAAAAGAGAAACAAATCCTGTGCGTTTCTTACTTTGATTTATCTGTTTTAATTAATCTTTTGACTTTTGTTTTCCTTTTTTAGCATGTTAGGCAATGACATTCTTTTATGGTAAAAACAAAAATGAGAAAACTAAAGCTGTTTAAATATACAAAATGAATAAAACAGATTTTTGTCTTTTGTTATATAAAACAAGAATTATAATAATATAAATTAGCAATAAATGTTATATGAGTTTTACAACACACATATGTATGATTTTGAAAGGATAACACACTACAAAGCGTATGATTGATATTTTTAATTATGAAATAAAAATACAATAAAACACTTATACGCCTAAGGTGTTCACAATATTAAAACAATAAAAAAAAATCTTCAGCTCTCTGAACCTTTAACCTCTCTCGCTCATTCTCTCTCTCTCTCTCTCTGATTCTTATACTTTCTCTTAAGGCTATCATATGTAAGAACAACAGTGGTATTAAATGTGGATAACGCCAATGATAAATGTTGTTTAATGATTAATTATTTCATTACATCCATATTTGTGGTTATAAATTAAGATGTTTTCGAAAAGTAAAAAAAAAAAAAACTCTGCAGACAGAGGAAACTACTGACACTTATAAAGACTTATAAAGAAAAAGATTAATTATTGTTTAAGTTTTCTAGACATTTTACACTTAAAATATTTTTGTTTGAATTAAAATTTTAAGAATATTTCAAAATTTAAACATTTCGGCTGGGACATATCTGCTTTGCGAATTTTTAAAATTTTCCGCCTTTAAACTGAATTGACAACACTGTCACATCATTTAGCAGTTTACTTCTATTACAGTTGGAACAAACTGTGGAATTTAGTTTATGTTTGACCGTAATTTATAGCAGACTATAATGTTATTTGAGTAGGAGATAGAAAACAAAGCTTGATGTAAATCATGGGAACTTCGCATAAGGTTTTCAATGCAAAAAAGAGCTGCAAATGCCGAAAATGCCAAACGTTCCGAACGCCTACTTAATGTTCTAAGTAGCCGAAACAACAAATCACGATGTGGTGTTCACTCTGTAAATATGAAAGAGTGTAGATGTGGCTTGTTACAAAGCTTAGAAAATTAAATTTTGAATAATCACTTCGATGTAATAAGGTTTAAGCGAGAGAAGTGTAGCATATATAAATACATACATAATTGGTTATTACAACTACCTTTTCTCAGTGCCTAATTTGTATCCGTCAATTTATATACATGAGTCTCGGGACACCACAGTTAGCGCCCACTCCGAACGACGGACTTGAGAGGTTTGTTCATGTCTCTTAAGTTTGTTTAGAGACGAAAACTATTAAGTGGTTGTTAGAGCTGGACTACGGCAACTACTATGCAGCGTAATATTAGTTAAATTACTGTTTTTTTTTCAGAGAAAAGTCCATTTAAAAAGTGCGACATTTTAAAAAAGTTATGAAGATGCTTTATACTAAAGAATTTGAAGCTTCTAAAATACAAAAAAGTCAATGTATCGTCCCATTAATTAATATAAATATAAATTATTTGGCATTTCGAGATAATGGAGTGTAAAATTTTTGTGTTATTAGATATGTGGGAAACCGTAATATTTAAGAAAATATTCGATGTTTTTAAGTTATGGTCATTTAATAATTTGGTGGAATAATCAGGCTACTAGTAGATGACATTTCATTAATTTACAAGTGCATTAATTGCAAAAAATGGTATTAAAGTACCATGATGTCACTTAGGCTTTAATATTTGTTTTATAATAAGTATGAAAATCATTATATACTATTTTATTTAAATCATTTACACCATTTATATTGTTAAAAAATTGTGTGTATCAGTATACGTTATTCTTCGATTGTATTTTGTCTTGAAATAATAGAAATAGTAAATAATAAAAAAAATTTTATGTTTTTATACACTATTTTTCTGTGAAATTATATTCAGAGTAACAACTAATTAAAACGCCGTAACTGCACTTACACAATTATTAATGAAAATTCAAACACTCAATTTTGCGCTTATATTTCAATTGATCTTTTGACCCACTTTTTAAAAGTAGAATTTCACAAAATTTTGACCACATATAGAATCAGTTATATAGATTCTTATTATGCAATAAAAAAAACAGTATTGTACATGCGTATGCACTATTGTTTAATTGAGGGGACGATATACAAAGCCTTGTAGTTTTTTTGCAATAACTTAAACTGTTGCGTAGACGCCGTGGTCTAGTGGTTAGTGTGTTGGCTTCCTAAGACGATAGCGCTGGGTTCAATTCTCAGCTCTGACATCTTTTTCTCGCAAAAGCCCTGGGAGTAATTGATTGCCATGAAAAAGCTTCTCAAATCTGTCGTTCGGAGTCGACATTAAAATGTAGAGCCCGGTGCTCATGGATAAAAATTAACACATAAAACATGAGCGCTGCGAGAAGCTAGGCCGTAACCCTGACACAGGGTTGTAATGGCCAATTATGTATGCAAGTTAAGGCGACAGCATTATTAAAGTTTTTTTGTATTTTCAAACATTCATTGACCTGCTGTAAATAAAAACGGAAAATAAATTATTTTGCTGACATTGTCTGTCTGCAAAATAACAGCAAAAAATTGTTTTTAAATATAAATTCAAAATATCAAATTTCTTAACACTCGCAATGTGAAACTGCTGAATTGCACTTGAATTGTTTTTCTTTTATTTTAAATTATTGCTGAGTAACAAAAATCATGTTTGCTACTAGTAGAAATAAATAAGAATATTGTTTTAACAAATTACTTTTAAGTCAGTGGTGTTAATGTTAAGAACAAATGTTAAGAACTTATAAATAATACAAATCTTTAATTATAAAAAATAAAGAATTTATTTTTTTAACAATAAATAAAAAATAACTTTTTAACTGGGGGCTCAACCGGGATCCTCCACCGTATAAATATCCTGAAAATACAAAGTAAGGATTCGGTTAGGAGTGATCTAATTAAAAATAAGTATCCTTTAAAATAAGGAGAAAAAATAAAAAATACCAACAAGTATCCTTAAAAAAGGAGAAAAAATATAATAAAAAATAATAAGTATCCTTCAAAAAAAGGAGAAAAAATAAAAATTTTTTTAGTGAAAGTGAAAATAAAAGCAGTGTTAAAGTGACTGTGCGAAAGTACCAAATGGACTAAGAAAATATATAACCACCGAGTTTAATCGTAAAAGAAAACTAAATTTTAAAAAGTTCATATAAACTTTTGAAAATCTAAATTTTCGAACAAAAAAAGAATTTATCAAAGTGTGTGGAGAAGAAACGAACAAAGTGAACAAAGTCAACTTTCAATACTTGAAAAATCAAGAAACAAATTCTCCAACAACACCCCAGAACGATTGAGAATCTGGGTCAGCTTTACAACTAACCAGCGATAAAAGACAACAAGAATCTTCATCAGCTTTACAACAAATCAATAAAAGAAGACAACAAAAATCTGCTTCAACTTTACAACTAAGACAAGAAGAATCATCGTCAGCTTTACAACTAATCAATAAAAGAAGACAACAAGAATTTGCTTCAGATTTACAACTAATCACCAATAGAAGAAACAAGGTTTCCACCAATAAATTTTTGTAAGTTAGTTTAAAATTTCTATATAAATTAATATAAGAAAAAAATATCTGTTCCTTATGTGAAGTAAAGATTTAAGTGAAAAATTTTTTATAGTTGCAATCTTAATAAAATAAAAAATAATAATAAAACTTTATAAACACTGGATCGTATAAGGGAATTAGAAGAGGAAATAGGCTACTTGCCAGGAGAAGATAGTTTAAGTAAATCATTAGAGGATTTGACAGGTTCTTTTCAGGCTCTTAGTGCTTCAGATTCCACCATGACTACTCCTGCGCAAATTTCTGAATTAATTCGTTCACAGACAGCTCCATTACAGGAGACTATAGAAAGATTAACCCAGCAATTATCACAGATAGTTAGTGTAAATACGATAGTGGAATATAGACCACAGACCATTGATGAAACTATTCGTTGCGATGAAGCCCTTGATGTTATAAAATCTTTACCCAATTTTGATGGAAAAAACTCCTATGTAAGTTGGCGGGAAGCCGCAAACAATTCCATGCAGTTGTATAGGAAGGGTAGTAGAAAATATTTCGCAGCATTAACTATTTTAAGAAACAAGATAGTCGAAGATGCAAACGATATTCTTACTACTCACGGTACGGTCTTGAATTTCGATGCAATCATAAGCAGATTAGACTTCGCTTATGCCGACAAACGGCCACTACATATAATAGAGCAGGAAATGAGTATTATGCGACAGGGTTCTCTGTCCATTACTGAGTATTATAATGAGGTGAATAAGAAACTTACTTCTCTCATTAACAAGACTATAATGACTTATGGTTCAGAATCAAATTTAACTAGGGAACTTAATGTGAGAAATAGGCAATATGCTTTAAGGGTGTTTATCACCGGATTAAATGCTCCGTTGGCCAATATATTATTCTCATTATCACCAAATGACTTGCCGAACGCCTTAGCGAAAGCTCAGGAACTGGAATCAAACAATATTCGTGCAAGTTTTGCTTCTCAGTTCATTAGGGCAACAAATCAGAGTAATATTCACCAGAAGCCCACAAATTCGTTACGTTTTCCCCGTCGAAACCAAAATAATCCACAAGTTAACTACCGCGAGCTACGGCAACCAGAACCTAAACCCGAACCAAGGGAGTTAGGAACTCTGGCTAGTGTCAAACCTTCACAGAATCGATATAACAACCAGGGGACAAATTATTTTTACAACCGTTTTGGATCGCAAAATCGAGCTAGTAATTTTCAGCAGGGTAACAAACGGCCACATTCTCAAACAACATATCAGCCAAACCAAAAGGCTCAAAGAATAAACAATCTGAATGAAGACGCTTTTTTAGGAATAGACCCGACCTGCCCTGTATCGTCAGGACCACAAAGGATGGGAGAAAACTCACAATTTTGATTGACAGTGGCGCAACGAGCAGCTACTGCAAACCTGGAGTTCTTGCGAACAGAAGGGATTTAGTTATTAAGAAGAGAGTAAAAACTATTAACGGCTATACTCTCATTTCACATTATTATGAAGCAAGCATGTTTGGAGTAAGTCAAATGTTCTACGAAATTCAAGGACTTGATACAGATGTGCTTATAGGTTATAATTTTTTGAGAAAAACAAATGCAATATTAGACTTTCAGCAAGGGACAATAACTTGTGGAAGGTATTGCGAAAAATTTTTGAATTTTGAAAAGGATACAAACAATGCTGGTATAAATATTCCAGATAGAAAATATGATGAAAATAATCTCAGAGGCATTGGAGAAAATGTCTTGAATAAAATTATTAACGAAGAATATTCTCAAGGTGCCGATAAAAGTGTTTCATCTAAAAATGTTGATCATAAATCGGAAACCGTGGGAAAACTTCGCAAAAATATACGTGAAAAAGTAACGAGATTACACTCGAATATTGATTTAAATCTGCCTTTTAGAACAGACATTAGGGCGGAAATTAAGACAGTAGATAATAATGCGGTGTGGAGCAAACAGTACCCATATCCGCTATCCGCAAATTCATTTGTAAACAGTGAAATAGAAAAGTTATTAAGAGCGGGAATTATTCGTGAGAGCAGGGGCCCTTACAATTCACCAGTCTGGGTAGTCCCAAAAAAGGGAATAAATGATGACGGTACACAAAAACTCCGTTTGGTCATCGATTACAAAAAACTAAATGAGAAAACAATACCATACAAATATCCTATACCAGACTGTAATGTAATATTGTCCAACTTGGGCAAAGCTAAATTTTTTTCAACCATTGATCTTGAATCTGGTTTCCACCAAATTCTCATGAAAGAGGACGATGTGGGAAAAACCGCATTTTCCGTCAACAATGGGAAATATGAGTTTGTTCGAATGCCATTCGGATTGAGGAATGCCCCAAGCATTTTTCAAAACGCAATGGACGATATTTTAAGAAAGTTCATTGGTAGGTTCTGCCATGTTTATATAGATGATATTATAGTGTACTCAAAGGATTTAAGGGAACATATACAACATTTGGATATGGTGATCAATACACTCAGGGAAGCGAATATGAAAATATCCCTGGAAAAATCAAAATTTTTTGAGGAAGAAGTGGAATTCCTGGGGTATGTAATAGCACACGGGGTAATAAAAACGGATCCGAATAAAATCGAAACCATCAAAAATTACCCACAACCACAAACTTTAAGGCAGCTTAGAAGTTTTCTTGGTCTTACGGGTTATTACCGTAAATTTATTTGCAATTATGCCAATGTGGCAAAACCTTTGACTAGATTTCTTGCCGGAGAAAACGGTAGAGTATCTACTAGTGCTTCAAAGAAGGTTAAAATTGAACTCGATGCTGAGGGTGTCTCAGCATTTATTAAATTAAAGGATCTCTTGGCTGGTCAAGTTGAACTAACCCAACCTGATTACCAGAAAAAATTTATCCTAACGACCGATGCGTCAAATGCAGCTATTGGTGCTGTATTGACACAAGAGAAAAAACCAATTATATTCATATCAAAAACTCTCAATTCCACCGAACGTAACTATGCCACGAACGAAAAGGAATTATATGCCATAGTCTGGGCAATAAAAACCCTTAGAAATTATTTGTATGGCGTGAAAGATCTGGAAATACACACCGATCACCAACCCCTAACATTTGCAATTTCAACTAAAAATCCCAACGCGAAAATTAAAAGATGGATGTCTTTTATTGAGGAGTACGCTCCTAAGTTTGTTTATAAACCTGGTGCTGCCAACGTCGTAGCCGACGCACTTTCAAGACAGATCTTGAATAATATTCCCGATGATGAGTCACTACAAAGTACCCAACATTCTATTGAAAGCAGCGAAAGTTTTAATATCCCTGAAATCAATAAACCTCTTAACGAGTTTAAACAACAAATTTTGCTTTACAAAACTAATTTCACAAAACATGAATCCCTGATAACTTTCGGTAGAATTCGCCACATAATAGAGTTCGATACCAGGGAAAATTTGAAAAACATATTACTGGAATTTCTTAAGCCTAACCTTGTTACAGCAATTCATTGCACCGCAGAAGATCTCTACGAGTTTAAGGAGACCATAAAAAATGTTTTTAAAAACAAATTCGTTTATACTGGGATATTCGCGATTGATATTACTAACCCAGATGATCAAACAGCAATAGTAGAGCAAACTCATGTTCGTGCTCATAGAAACTGTAAAGAAAATCATAAACAGATATTTAAACATTACTACTGGCCAAAAATGTTAAATAGTATAAAACAATATATTAGACATTGCAATATATGCAACAAGGCCAAATATGATAGGAAACCTGCTAAACTTCCAATTGGAGAGGCTCCAATTCCCGACAATGAGGGGGAGTTCCTTCATATTGATATTTTTTACGCACAAAATCATAAATTTATAACCTGCGTAGATGCTTATTCAAAATTTTTAGTCATAAAACATATAGAAGATAAATTGAATCTTGGAGAAAAAGTCCAAGAAATTTTACAAAGCTTTCCAAACGCTAAAAAACTTACCCTTGATAATGAACCGGGTTTCACAACCCCACAATTTAAATCATTAATGCAGAGACTACAAGTTGAATTGTATTACTGTGACCCACGCCACAGCTCGACAAATGGTCAAGTGGAAAGGGTACACTCAACTCTGGTTGAAATCGCACGTTGCATTAAGGAGGAATTTCACATAATTGATATTAAAGAAACATTTTACAGAGCTGCTCAGCAGTATAATTTAACCATTCATTCAGTAACGAATAAAAAACCATACGACATATTCCACAACAAAATCCAACATGACGATGTACGAGATAAGCTTCGGCAAGCACAATTGAAACTGATAAATAGAAATAAACCTACTAAAATAAAAACGTATAAGCCAAATCAAGAGGTTTATGAGAAACTTATTGGTAAAAGAAATAAATTAGATGATAGGTACAAAAAGCAAAGAATAAGCGAAGATTTAGGAAATAAAGTAAAAATATTCAGTAGAAATAGGATTATACATAAGGAGAATATAAAATCATAAATGTTTCTCTTCTCTGCAGGAAATGTCACTCAAAATTTTATTGCTATTCACAATTATCGATGTCTGCCGGTCTGAGGTACAGATATTGGATTATTCAAATTCCCAACTTGTACCAATACATTTAGGACAAGCCCGGTTGCAAAACGGAAACTTCAAATTAATACATGTCCTAAATTTAACGCAGTATGAATCAATAATTCAAGAAATAGAATCGGAAATCCAAAACAAAATATTTAGAAATAGCACCTTATTGCCATTTTTCCTTCACGATGTCAGGCAAATGAAGGAACATCTCGAAATTATTAGACCTCGGAGGAAACGATCTATAAATTTCCTGGGTACAGCTTGGAAATGGATTGCTGGTACTCCAGATCATGAGGACCATAAAATAGTAGTACAGAAAATGGAAGGATTGTTGGAAAATAATGAAAGACAGAGGATAATAAATAGGGAAGTTTTGGAAAGGGTCAATTTGTTGACGAATTCCACGAACCACATCATTAAGACCATCCAATCCTTAGAAGAAGTTAGAAGAATACAAGAAGAAACAATAACCAATAAATTGAGGTTGTTGAGAGAGGAGATTGTTAACGTACAGTATGCCTTGCAGTGGTCAAAGGTAGGGGTTATAAATTCTTTTATTTTATCCGAAAGGGAGATGAGTGAGGTTAAACAGTTTTTAGATCAGGAAAAGTTCCCTTATACTGATCTCGAACAAGCATTAAGTTTTGCAACAGTAAGATTAGCAACAGATTATAGAGCTATTATTTACATAATAAATCTTCCTGCAATAGATAGTAAAGTTTGTGAAAAGATACTAATTAAACCAATAAAAAAGGGAAACAGAATTGTAAAAATTAATACTGAAAATATAATAAAATGTAATAAAGAAATTTATGAACTAAGGGAAAATTGTAAAGAATATAATAAGTTATGTATTTGCAGCGAAGAGCAATTAATAGATATAACCAACACAAATTGTATTCCCTCACTTTTGTCAAGTAGGAAACATGATTGCGTTGTTATAAATAATCAGCATGTAAATACGGTACAAGAACTATATCCGGGAACTATTTTGTTAAACCAATTTGAAGGTATTGTCGGAACTTCAAATAACGAAACAAATGAATTACGCGGGACATACTTGATACAATTCCATAACGATACTATTACGGTTGCCAATAAAACATATATTTCAAGGGAGATATCCGAATGGAAACCGCTTCCTGCATTATTGCAACCAACAAAAAATGGTGACAATGTGGAGGAGGTGCTTTCTTTGGAATTAATGAAAGATCTCCAAATGAATAATATCGAGGCGATATCGTCGATTTCGACCAAAGGAAAGGTGATGTTCTCGCTTAATTTGGGCCTTATGATTGTATTAACGTTTTGTATATTGGCAATAGCTTACAAGCTACGTACCAAACCTAAAAGTAGTTTAACGGTCACAAATATAATCAAAGAGAGCAACCCGCCGGTAACTAAGAATCCTGAAGAACCGTCTGAATCTCCTGAACAAAGATGCGAATTTCGCAGTATCAATGATCTTCCTATTCATTTGGTATCGGGACGATCCCACTAACGGAAGGGGGAGTTAAGGCGACAGCATTATTAAAGTTTTTTTGTATTTTCAAACATTCATTGACCTGCTGTAAATAAAAACGGAAAATAAATTATTTTGCTGACATTGTCTGTCTGCAAAATAACAGCAAAAAATTGTTTTTAAATATAAATTCAAAATATCAAATTTCTTAACACTCGCAATGTGAAACTGCTGAATTGCACTTGAATTGTTTTTCTTTTATTTTAAATTATTGCTGAGTAACAAAAATCATGTTTGCTACTAGTAGAAATAAATAAGAATATTGTTTTAACAAATTACTTTTAAGTCAGTGGTGTTAATGTTAAGAACAAATGTTAAGAACTTATAAATAATACAAATCTTTAATTATAAAAAATAAAGAATTTATTTTTTTAACAATAAATAAAAAATAACTTTTTAACTTGCATGTATGTATGTATGTTTCGTAAACTACTTTCCTAATTCTCTATCATTTTCTATTTTTTAGTGAAAAAATATGTACAAAATAATTTTTTTTATAATTCAAAAACACGTAAAATTTTTTTAAAAAAATTCTCAAAAATTTTTGGACTAATAAAACTCAAGAATTTGTAGTTCGTGCTCTCGCAAAACTAAAATTAAAATTTTTTTAAAAATCTGTGACGGGTTAAATTCTCCTTTAGATATATGCTTGAACGAAATGTGGGCATCAAAGAATTAATTTGGGATTCAGTAATGTGTTAGTCAATGTTATTTTTTATGTTTTCTTTTTACAAGTTGGCTGTGTCATGTAATGGTTAGATTTTCATGACGCATGTGGTACAATATGGACTTAATTAGGGCCAATCGACTTGCATTATTTGCCCATGATTTTGATACTTACCATTATCATTTGTACTGTATATTGAAGACCCAGCTGTTTTCTATGATTTATTTTTTCAAAAACAAGAAAATACCACACAGCGTTTGCTTACAAACGACCACATGGGTTTGAGCATTATTTGACAAATTTTTTTTTAATTTTCTTTAAAACTCTTATTTACGGTTTACTTTTTAGTTTTAAAGTAGCTTAGTTACAGACTATAAGAGACTTTTTAACGTTTCTTTTTTTAGTTAATATTCAACCTCCACACAGAATATTTTATTTTAAATGCTTTTGTTTGCGCTCTTCTTATAAGTTTATTTTTAACTAATTCTTATTTATAAACTGTAAATAAGAAATCCAAAAAAATTTCTCATAAAAACATTTTATGATTTTTAGTCTATTAAAAGGATATAAACGTTTGGTTTGTTTTTATTTTCTATTCTCTTCTTTTATATTATTTTTATTGATAAAGAATAACATGCTTTAATATGTTATTTCTGTGGGACGATTTTTTTTGTTGTTTTCCTTCTTTTTGTATAATTTTAGTATTTTATTATCACTTTTTTATAAGAAACACATAAAAAAATAGTAACGAATGTAACAAATAAACAACAATAAATAAATCTTTTAATAAAACCATAAAACAAACCTCAATAGAGTCTCTTTTTCTCTCTCTCTCTCTGTCTGTGGATTTTTACTAGGGACTTTAATTTAAAATGTTAAGTTAGTAACCTTCTTAAAAAGATTTGATAAAAGGATAAGTAATCCTGACTAAAACCATTGGGTTATTGTATAAGCCACTTACAAAAATACGAGTATGTTTAAGTAGATATTCGTTTATATAGACGAGTTATATACAATAAATATTTTGAAATGTCAAAGCATGCCTACAATATGATTTCTTTTGTTTTAAGAATTTATCATTTATCGTGGTGTATTAGGTTGCTTCAAACTAAAAGACAAGTGAAAAAGTTTTGGAGAAAAAGAGTGTCGAAAGATTGTCAATTATTGACAGTATGTACAATGCAACGGATGAAGTAAAACACTACTGTACCCATTTAACAAGATACTTTAATTTAGAGGGAGTAACGTAATTTTTAATTTCGTTTATTAAAATAAAAGCGGTTTCAATCCGTGCATTTATTTCGTTTTTCGTTTTCTGAAGAACCAAATTACGAAATGAACTTTGTTTCGGAATGGAATTGAACTCTGTAAAATGGCTGAATATAAATATTTAATAATCAGTGATTTAAGTATAAAATAATTTTTCTTTTTAGAAAATCATTACTCTTAGAAACTTAAAACATATTTGACGGAATTTTAAATTTATTAAATAAAAATTACGAGTTTCATCCAAGTCCTCTTAGGAAAAATAAATGAAATCGCTTCTGTTAAGTTAAAGTAAATGAGGAAGTATGGATCCCATATAATAAGTATGTGTTTAAGAATAGGGCTCACAAAAAATGTGTGTAATTGTTCTGTTACGTAGGGATGAGCAAATTCCGTTATCATTTGTCGTTTTATTTTCATTTAACTTAAAGCCTACACAGATAAATCTGAACAACTTATTTCAATTACGAAAGAAACGCATTCAACTCATTTCTCTTTAATTTGGCTTCAACCTGGTGAAAAATTGTGAATAAAAATTTGCAGTTCGTCTAGATTTTAATTTAAAAAGTAAAATAATAGCCAATAAATAAAATAATAATAATTTTAATTTAAAAAATAGTCAAAAACAAAACTTTTAGAATACAAAGTGATCTTTGTAAGCTATTTCGGTTGCCTAGACACATTCAGATTGATTATTGATATGTTCACAAAAGTTATTCAGATTTACAATGGCTACAATTTTGTCTTAAGTGTTGGTGAAAAATTACGAGTCTCTGAAAGTTATGCTGAAAAAAGTAAAAAAGAAATCATTTTCTCCTATATTTTTGCAAAAAAGTGCAAGAAAAAATTATTTTTTGCACATAAAATATGTTTAAAACTTATTTAGTAGACTCTTCACTATATTATTGCCAAATATAGATAAGCAATATCTTTAAGTTTGAGTTAGCTGTTGGCCAAAACCTGAGGACACCTTTTTTTTAATTTGTGTACATGGTTTTACAATTCTGACAGTTTGCTGGGCTTTCAATCTTGGAACGATGTCAAGCACGTGTTCCTAAACAAGTAGTATTAAAAATGTACAATTAGATAACAATTATTAAGAATGTATGTTTTGTAAACCGAAAAGAAATGAAAGTGAAATCAAATAAAATTTAAAATCTTTATAATTTTAATATAGGACACATTATTGATATAACTTTGTATTCATTTCCTTAATTTAATGGTTAACTTATATGATCCTCAAAATTTTGAAATAATTATCGCAATTAAGCTTTAGTTGTCTTTAAAAAAACATTTGATTTCAATTTCACTCTATTTCGTTTTTCAGAATACCCCCGTATCGTATAAAGTATTTTAAAAATGGAAAATGTATTTGATTTTAATTTTTGTTAATTTCATTGTCGTAGTTTTGAGTGTTGTGATTTTGTAGTTTTTAGGCAAATAATTTGCAACCATTTTTTGCAAATATCAAATCTCCCCAGACAAAATCGTGTACGGCATGGACAAATATTAAGAACTGCGTTTTTAGTTTTTCACTATCGTTAAAAAACGTTACGCACCAAACGCGTTAAAGTTTTGAATCAAACAAAGTTAAAAAAAAAACTTTTTTTGATGCCTTAACGTCTGACCATCACATCTATATAATTAAGGCATGCTGATTTCAAAAGTAAAGTCCGTTTTCGAGTCAATGGAATAGTTTTCTTCCAAATTTGATTTTAATTTCCGCTATTTTTTTTTTTTTTTTTTGCTGCAGTTTTTTATATAAAAATAAAAATAGTACAAGATATATATCCGCTTTGTAAAACATCGCATACTTTGAACCTAAAGTTTATATCTTACAATACCTACTTTTAATCATTTATTGTTATTATTTGTTTACATACTTACATATGAATAAACAATATTTAAAAAAAAATTGTTATTAAAAAAAATATAATTTGAAATGTATGCTTTTGGGGATAAGCATGTCTCTATGGCCATTTCGTCTCTGCTTAAGAGACTCGTCAGGAGACTTTTTCCCAAAGGTGTTATTCAAAAATATAAATACTAAAATATAAATAGTTATAGACTAAATGCCAATAAGGCGAAAAATATTTTTTGTTTTTTAATAAAAAAAACTTTTTGTTTTTCTATTCATTTGCTACAGACATTATGCACAACCGTAGGTTGGCCTGCTGTGGTGGAACAGAGAATAGAATTTAAATTTTTTTGAAAAACAGAAATGTATTGCTTTGTAAATACTTTTGTTTGGTTTTATATACTAAATGGGATATGATTCGCATTTAGTCTATAACTATTTTAACATAAGTATTTATATTTTTGAATAACACCTTTGGGAAAAAGTCTCCTGACGAGTCTCTTTAGCAGAGACGAAATGGCCATAGAGACATGCTTATCCCCAAAAGCATACATTTCAAATTATATTGAATGTATTTTGCCAATAAGGCGAAAAATATTTTTTGTTTGTTATTAAAAAAAATTAAAAAAAAAATTTAAAAAAGGCATTTTAGAAATCGGTGTCGATGCGTAAGGTTTTTTTTTACCAAATTGAACTGAAATAGTTTTCTTTATCATTAATACAATATTTGCCATTAGAAAACCCCTGGGGAGAATATTGTCCAAAAAAAGTTATCACCCTAGTGTGTATGCATGTAATACATTTAACATACTTACGTATTTAAATTTTTTAATTTATGCAAAAAGAAAATCCTATTTAAAATAATAGTGCAATAAAAGAATTTTTAAATTAATGCAATCCTGCATCAATTACAAAGTTTTGCCCTAAAAAGTGTTCTTAAGCCGATTGCCCAGATATAAAAGTGGTTTAGAAAAGATTATAAAATAGCACAAATACAGGACAGGATCTGCACCTTAATAGACAGCAAACACAAGTGTTGCGTGTAACAAATGCTTGTTTAAAAATTAAAGTTATCCTGTGGTCAAATTGCCGTACTCGAGATCGAATAAATTTGCTTTAAATTTTATAATTATTTTTATTATTAAAATTCATGCCAATTTGGCCTCTGACTTTTTTTCCTCAAAAGATTTCTTCTTTTTTCTTCGTTTTGACTTGCCAATATACAGTGCCGAACTAAATTATTGGCACAGCAGCCAATTTAAATTTCATCATTGGTTTAAAGTCTTTATTTAAACGATATGTAATAAAATAAAATACTTATTGGATATATATGTATATTTGTCATGATATTTAGTTTAATATATTTTCATATTTTTATTACGCTATTTAAAAGAGATAAAAAAACAAAAAAAGATCTCAATTTCAATGAACAAAATTATTGGCACACTTCTTTAAAAACTATAAAATATTTGCAATATAATAAAATTAATATTTAATAGGTAGCCCATTTTGTTTAATAACAGCCTACAGCCGTTTTGGCATAGAATTTACCAAATTTTTCGTAACTTCAGCTCGAATATTATGGATTTATTCGATTAGTGCCTGCTTCAGCTCAGTCTTATTTGTTATTGGCCGCTTTTTCACTCTTCTATCCAGCTCCTCCCATAAGTGTTCTATCTGGTTGAGGTCTGGGGACTGTGGTGGGTGTGGTAGAACATGCGGAGCATTGTATGCAAGCCACATACGCACGATATGAGCCGAATGTTTTGGATCATTATCGTTTTTAAAAGTGAACGAAGATGGTAAATTTAACTTTTCGGCACTTTTTTCACTTTTTCTTTGAGGATATTCAAATATTTTATTTTGTCCATAATGTCACTCCTGCAGCGGACGTGAATCCCCAAACAATCACTCCCCCACCACCATGTTTCACACTCGCAGCAAGGTTATTTTTTTTTAATTCTGTATTGGGTTTTCTCCATACTGTTTGGCGGCCATCGGAACGAAAAATATTGAATTTGCTTTCATCCGAGAATAGCTCATGTTCCCTAAAATCATTTGGCTGGAGTATATATTCCTTGGCATACGACAAACGCTTCTTTTGGTTCACTAAGGAAATATGAGGTTTTCGTCTAGCTACACAAAATTTGTAGTTACCTTCATGTAGGGCTCTTCGGACGGTGATGGCATGAACATCTTTTCCAAACTCCTCTTTAATCTCAGCAGCTATTTGTGTTGTAGTTATTTTGGGGTTTATTTTGATTTTTCTAATTACCTGGTTGCGTTCACGATCACTTAAAGATCTTGGTCGGCCTGAATGTTTAGCACTTTCAAATGTTGAGGCTCCCTTAAAACGCTGAACGATGCTTCGGATAGTGTAACGGCTTCTATCCATAATTTCCCCAATCTCAGCATAAGATTTGCCTTGATTGTGCAATCACAGAATAATTTTACGCTGAGATTCTGTGGTTTCCTTTTGTCTTTTACCCATTTTGAACAAAAACAAAAAATAATGGAAAAAACGCAACAATTTCTTAAAATTTGAAGGCACAATGACTTTTACACTTGAACGTATACAATTAGAAATGATGAATTTTCGCCAAAGAGGTTCCAGATCGACTAACTTTTATGAAATTCACTAAGTGTGCCAATAATTTTGTTCAGGTACATTGAGTACCTCATACCTATATTTGTAAATTATGGACATAATAATTAACATTTTTTAATGAAACCAAATGCATTTTGAGGCGAGATTATCAATGCATCTGGTAAAAGTGTTTAATTCTTAAAAATCGCTTTAAAATTACCATTAAATTAATAATGAAGTTGGAATTGGTTGCTGTGCCAAAAATTTAGTTCGGCACTGTACGTTTTATATCTTCAAGCAATTTGGATAATGTTAGTAAATACTTTTTAGAACTGTTCTGTCAGCTTTTGTTTTTAAGACGTAAATGTATCTTTTTTTAATTTTATAAATTCCTGTCTATTCCTTAATTTTGAAAACAAAAAAATGACATTTTAGGCATTTTAGGGGTATATTGTTTGAATAAAAAATTAAATCCTAAACAAACAAGAACTATTTTTATAGCAATTTCATGCAACATTTTTTTTGTTTGTTTGTCTTTCCTATTTGTTTTTTTTTTTTTTTTTTTTTTGTATTGCATTGCTAACAAATTTGGGTATTGTGTGATATTAAAAAGACCAAAACTGTTTAGAAAGTTATTAATTTAATTTGTAAATACTTTCTTTTCCTATTTGTAAACCCAAAACATACTGCCATTCTCATAATCCTCCTCACTTAAACAGAAACATTTTTTAAATGTTTTTAATTTTTAAAGGGTGTAAAAAAAGTTTTTCCTCAAATTCTGCTACTAAAGGGTGTGAAAAACTATTTGTACGCGTTAAAGGAAATACTTTATAAGAAAAAAAAGACGGAAACAACAACTAGAACAAGAATTTAAATCACATATTTATTATAGAAAAATAATATGGTTGGGACAGGCAACTTTCAAAGTAATATTTATTAACAATTTCATATATTGTATTTTGTGGTCTGTGTGTACAGTAAAGGCTATAAAAAATGGGTTAGTGGAGATTAATGGACTACCTTTAGTCGCTCTATTACAATGTATTTTTGAGAGTTTTTTATGAGTAAATTTATTATTTATTTTTTCCAAAATATACCCTTTTTATGTAGTTTTACTGTGATTTTTTTTTCTTTCTTTTTTTTGTTGCCAAAAATTTATTTTCATTATGGGTTTTTATAATAAGGGTTGTGTTATTTTAGTGTCCTTTTTTTTCCTATGGACAATGACTGTATTTTATAACAAATTGGTTTTTTTTTGTCTCTAAAGGCAATTTTCGATAATAGAAAAAGTGTTTTTTAGTTCGTATTTTTAAATTATTAAGGGTACTCACGAAGGGCCTTGCAAACTGTGCAAACGATGCAAAGTGTGTAAAAATACATCAAATTTTTCTCTGCAACAACAAAATATACGTATTTGAAATTTGCATTAATTGCACTGAAAAAACCTTAAGTAAATTGGCTGTGTATTTTTGCTTAAAACCTTGTAACATTTTTACAGCCATGTATTTACGAATGTAAAGATAACAACTGAAACCAAAAAATGATATTACTTCATATATACAAAACATGTGCTTTCTTTTTTAGTTATTGCCTTTATTTATTAAAAAAATTAAATATTTTTTTCCTTTTCGCTGCATTTAAGCATTTTTATTTGTAATAAACTTATTTTTTTTGCCATTTTAAGAATAAGATGCCAGATTTTTTGAGTCTATAAATCCGGCAGCCCTAAGTCAAACAAATACTTCAAAAAGTACAATTAATTATAAGAGGACGCTCACGATCTATAGCCATTTGCACAGCAAATTTGCTTAGTTTTAGTTTGCACAGATTCAATCGTGAGTACCCTTATTATTTATCTTAAATCTCTAAGGCTAGAGGTTTTTTGTGAAAATATAAAAAAGAAATAATGACAAAAATCATATTCGTCAAAATATCATTGACCATCACATTACTTAAGAGAAATAATATTTTATCAATAAGATGTCATTAAAATAATATAAAACATATAAAGCAAAATTCACATTTGGCAAATATTTGATGAAAACAAAACGTGACCACTATTTTCCTTTGTAGAAATATTTTATAGAAAAAATTTTACAAACGATTATTTTTTGTAATGCATTTTTGCTCACTGAGTTAATTTGAAACTCACCAAAGATGAGCATTTTTAGCAAAGGGTTGTTTTTAGTAATGAAGTTCATTTCTGATTAAATGGAAAGATTAAGAAAAACTAAAATAATTAAGGGAAATCGACTATTAAAACTAACTGGTTTACAAGTAGTTTGTATCATAGTTCCATATTTCGCTCTACATAATTAAGCAGCTATCATTACGGCAAGCGCTATCGAGGCCGACTGACTGAATTTTAGTTTTCAAATATTACTCAGTAAATCATCAATGACATTTGATTTCAACAAGACGGCCCGCTTAAGGATCAATTTATTAAAAAATTTATTTGGTGACAACTTTTTTTACAGAAGTCTTTCTCTTTATTTCTCCCCCTAGTTTGTGTGATTTATCGTCTCTATATTGGTTATTATGAAAAGTAGTAAAAAATTAAGCTGGTCAATGGACCATAGCTACGTCTAACATATGTATGCCGGAAATCATCTTTTAAAATTAATCGCTTTAAATTTTACATCCTTCTCATTAAAAAATTTCATACCAAAAATATGCCTTTTTGCATTATCATTTTAAGATATTAAAGGAAATACCCTTTTGTGATTAACTTGAGATTTCATTCGCATCATTAACAAAAAAGGAAAACAAATTTTAAAAACTTTAAACGGATTTAAAGTTTAGAAACCAGCACACAAAGGATTTTCTTTGACCATTTCTTGTTTCAGAAACCAAAACAAAATTTAAATATTTGGGAAAAGGTTTTAAGCTACTGAATTTAAAAGAAATATATAAAGGTTTGTGCTAAAAAAAACTTTATAGAAGAAAAAAAAAATAAAATAGGCTTAATAGAGTGAAAGAAATACACCTAATACTGTTTTTACACGATCATTTTTTATACGATTTTGATATAACATGGTGTAAATGAATAAATTTATTCTTGTTTTGTTAAGGAGTTAACTCCTTACATTCACATTTTTTATAAATTAAAAAAATAACTTGATACACAAAAAATCTTTTGTCGGCACAATTTTAATTAAAAAAATAAAAAATAATTTTAATTTTACGTTCTTTTACTAATATATTTATTTCACACTATGGCACTGGCAGAACAAAACAATAGTAATAAAATGTCAAAAAACACAAGTGAAATATTTGACAGTGGTATAGCTCTCATCAGGGGGCTAATTCTGGTAGTCGTGATCGAAACTTCATTCGAATAGAGAATAATTTCGACAACGAACAATTTTCTAATTCTGTTATTCGATACGATACGAATCGAATTTTTGTTTAGTGTTGTAAAACATGCAAAAAAAAGTCATTTTACAATACTGACAAAAATTCAACAAATAGTAAACAAAAACCTTATGTATGCATATACACATACAAACATACATATGTAAAAAAATTAAAAAAAAAATTTAAATCAAATTAAAAAAAAATAAAGCATGAATCCATGAATCCATCATTATTTTTTTAATCATCATCTTTCGATACTGATGAGAATTTAAATATGAATCTTGTTCGGCAAAAATGCGGAGTACCAGTGATCCCTTAAGTCTGCCAAGCAATGCGTAAATCTTGATATAAGCATTTTGAATATGTATTATGTATCTCCAAAGTTCCTCATTACGAGAATGTATATCAAACACCACTAGAAATAATAAATTAAACAGAGTATGACGCTGAAACCAACACAACAAATATTGGAAAAAAAATTCACGAAAATATTAAAATAAGTTTATGTAGGAACTGAAAATTGATTTAAATTCATATTTTTTATTCAAATTCGTATTGGATGACTAGAAACATTCAATTTTAACGCCATTTGTTCCCAAAGATGGTAAAGTCTTGCCTTTCCTTGCTAAGTATTCGGCAATATGTTCTTTGCCAAGTCCGTAAGTTATGCCATGAAATTTCCTAGAATTTCTTTGTGCATAATTTATTTTTGAGCTGAAATATATTTTATAATTTGAAGAAATTAAAAAAAAATTTAACTTACATGTTAATTTTTTGTCTTTACTTATGTATTTATATAGAAAAACGTTAATTCGAATGTCTTTTTGTTTGCGAGTAAAAACTCGCAAGATTGCTTTCGAACAACCATTCGTTATTGAATGGCATCATTAGAAATTTCGATACATGTTATTCGATATCGACTCATAGAATCCCAAAAGTAAAAAAACTCGTACATACGAGTAAGAATTCGATCGTAATCGAATGACAGAATTAGCCCCCAGTTTTAGAAGTTTTCCTACACAATAGGATTTTTTATTTTATCAGAGTTTCTTTTTTACACAAATGCAAGAGAAGAAGTTAGGCATGGAAAACTGAAACATATTCACCATAATTTTATTCTTTCCTTGTTCAAAGATATAACCGTTTTATTTTTTCCAATCCTCTAAATCGTTCTCTAGTACAGATGTAATATAGGAGAGTAAATACGTACTTACATATATAATTGGCCATTACAACCCTGTTCCAGGGTTATGGCATAGCTTCTCGCAGCGCCCATGTTGTGTGTGTCAATTTTTATCCATGAGTACCAGGGTCTACAGTTTAGTTACTCTTAAAGCCTTTGCCAGAAGACGGCTAAGAGGTAGGTATTTTTTCAAATTTCTTTATTTTTAAGATGTCAGAGTTGGGGTTTTAGCCCGAAGCTTTTGTCTAGAAAGCGAACACACTAACCACTACACCAAGGCGACTAGGAAAGTAGTCGCTTTATAAAAGGGGCAAAATTTGTCACGCCCATTACAAAATATCTACACGTGATGTAAAACAGAACTTATAGCGCAGTTTTGTGCAGGACTTCAAATCCTTTACGTCTTTACCACTTTCGTCCTGTTTCACAAAAAAAAGGTTCATTGTGTCGACTAGTGCTGCTCCCTTCAAGTTTCCAGTTTTCCTTTTTTATTTGTATTTTTCAAAAAAAATGTTTTCCAATTATTGGTAACGAAGTTGTTTGTACCAATTTTCGAAACTGGCACTCAATATACGAGTACATACATATATCGGGTGGTTAAATTTTAAAAGCCCATGTTGAATGTGACCCATACCTAAACGTCAAGCTTTTTTTTGCATTTTATTTCACATTTCTCAATTTTAGACTAACTCAATTTGAACCATTGAAAGATAGACAATCAAGGAAGGCGCTAAAGTTATTCAGGCCTATTATGAAAATTGGCATTCAAATAAAATTGCATATCGTGCACTTCGTGATTTTTTCGGTAAATTTATTTGTTTAAATGTGCATACAATCGGAAAAGTCGTGTAAAAATTTGAGCAAACTGTAGGAGATGTGAAAACACCAGTGCATGCTCGTACAGCTCGTAGTGCAGAAAATATTGCTGCTATTCGCTATAGTGTGGCCGAAGGGCAGTCCACCTCAACTCGTCGTCCTGCCCAACAATTGCACCTCTCACACGCGTTTTTGATGAATATTATAATGTGGACGATATGTGATTTCAACAAAACGGTGCCACCTGCTACACAGCTAACGAAACAATGGCTCTTTGCCGGACAAATTCATAAGCCGTGTTATCTAACGTTGTGGCGATGTCAATTGGTCGGCAAGATCATGTGATTTGACACCGTTGGAATTTTTTCTTTGGGGTTATTTGAAACAAGAGGTGTTCGTCGAAAAGCTAGCAACAATTCAAGAGATAAAGTATGAGATAATTCGGCACATTAACGAACCTCAATTATGTCTCAACGTCATCGAAAATTTGTACATAAGATGGAGGTGTGCCGCCGAGATCGCGGTTGTCATTTGGCCGTTATTTTGTGTCATACGTAATTTAACCATACCAAATTATAATAATAAATAAATGACAATAATTTCCTGAATAATTAAAATTTAAGCACCGCTTAGATATAAAAAATTTGCATTGCATATGAAACATATGAGCGTTACCCTGCTCAGTTTTTGATTAATAATTTTTAATATCTGTGAAATCCTTCTAACCAAATTCAGAAACTTTTGCTTTAACCGTTTTCTAGATATACAAAATTCAACTAATTAAACTTTCTCACTGATGATTTGTATTTCATCCTGAAGTTATTTGGGCAAAATTTAGAAACTTGATTTTGTTTATATCAGATTTTTTACTTAATTTTTACAGAAGAAAAATCGTTGTAAGAAAATCTTTTCCAAAGGGGTCTGTTTTTACGTATTTAAAGACATTTTTTTAACAAATGGGTTTATTAAAAAATATATGGTTCACTTTTAAATAAAATAAAGTATTCGTTTTTGTAAACAAAATATGTATGAAACGTAAACAAGATATGTATGTAATTAAGTAAGTACATATTAAAGAACATTTCATGAAAAGCAAAATGTCAAAATTATATGTAAATTTTAAGACAAAGAAGGAAAAAGAGAAAACAGATTTTGTAGAAATTTTTTTCATTTACTAATTATCTCTGTAGGTGGCTTAAGAAACAAGAAGCTAATTAAGAACAAAATAAAGTATTTCTTTTTGTTATTAAAAGGATACCCTTTTGATGGAGAAATCAATCATAAAAATTTTAAATATTTTTTACAAAAATAAACTAATTTTCTCTGTGGAAAGTCTGTTGGTTTTTTTGTTTAATAAAAACAAAATTGTGTTATTTTTTAAAGCAATTTCAGTAACAAATTTTAATATTTTTGCTATACAAGTTTTTGTTTTCCACATAAACGAAACACACAAAAACTTTTACAAAAACATGATCCCACAGAAACTTGTTAAAAGAAAGCGAAAAAAAATTTAAATTTATGGCCATAATAGCAGAAGGCTTACAAATGAATCAATTACCAACCACAGCTGTAAAATAAATAATTTTTTATTAATAAAAAATTGTAATAAATAATCTTAGAATACATAAATTATCTTTATGGACTGAAAATAAAAAAAAAAAAACGAATTGAAAATGATTTTCTTTCAAAATCGATTATCATTTTACTGCCCTGTTGCCAGACAATTATTGATGGTTTGCCAACAATCGTCTAGGGTAACTGATTATATGGCTATACTCGTATGATTGGTTGTTGGTATGGCTGTTGGGTTATAAATTTATAAAAAGAGAAATAATTTTCTATTAATTTTACGATTTTACCATAAAAATCAAACAAATCACCGAGCAAAAGCGTTTCAAATAGCGAACTTTAGGTTTGTGTGCTTGTTTTATAAGCATTTAATGATTTTACGATAAAACTCAAAGACTATAATGATGTTGGTTGTCGTTGATAATGAAATTTGATTTAATTTTTCTTTTTTTTTTTCATTATTATTAAAACAATATGTCATTGTAATGGTATGCAAACATTAAAAACATTTGTAATTTTCCTTTTTTGTTTTTTTTTTTTTTTTGTTAATTTTTTTGTTTAACGCAAGTTTGTATAAAAACATATCAATTAATGAAAACATTGTTGTTATGGAAATTATTTACAAAAAAAAAGAGAGGGTATTATTGATAAGGCTATTATTGTACATCTGAAATCAATCAAATATTTCTCTACAATTTAATACGAAAGGGGGATACAAAAATGTATAAAAAGCAGCAACAAAAGGATTATGAATTTTTAATGGCAAAACAGACCTTTTTCTTAACAAAAATATATTGTTTGCTTGTTTTTCTGCCACTAACTTTTTAAAACGAAAATTTTGTTAGAATCTTTAAGCCTGAAACAGTGCAAATCTTATTTCTATGAGAAAACGCCAAAGAAACAAATGCTCAATAAAAAACATGATGTGGTTTGATATCGTTTGCCTTTTTGTTAGTCGCACCCACACGCTCCAACATTAACACAAGCCCATTTAAAAAAAGCAATAAAAGAAAATGGTAAACACTTTACATAGGAATACTAGTACAAATGAAAGGTTCTCGAACTATCGGTACTTTATATAAATTAACACCTACAGATTATTATAAGTATTGCGGACAACAATCAAAAACTCTGGCTATGAAATATTTTTATTAAACCCTTCTGTTAGTTTTTGACCATTTTTTTACTTTTTATTTTATTTTAAGACCCCTACTCATGCAGCGCATTGCATTGGAATATTAAAGATAGAAGATAGACAGTCAATTTTTGTTTTGTTTTTGCCTTGACTAAGAAATGGTGCAACATATCAACTTCAAACGTTTGCTATTCGGGTATTTTTATATTTTATTACTCCTGAAAAACTTTCAACCATATATAATAAAATGGAAAAAAAAAACAATATATAAAAAATAGAAAAATAAAAAAATACGAATCTTGGGTTTTTGGACCATTTTGGTCCGTTCTTTCTTTTTTTATTAAATCTTTCCACTACCTGATGAGCATATGATCTTTCTTTGCAATTTGCATATAAATTTGTTGTATATAGTGCATTAGTTTTGCAGCAGCTGCAGATTCAACGTATTCTAGTTGCTGTTATTTTTGAGAAACCTCTTGTGGATGCTGTTCAATCAGAAGTTGAGGTTCTTATTTCGGAAAGAAGTTCAGCTAAAAATTTATTTGTACAGAGCTTAGATCTTTCTGTCGTGTATGCTTGAGCTAAAGATAAAGCTAACTGCCGAAAAACTTCTGCTCTCTTAGGATTTTTGTTCACTGATTTTTGTTCAATGATATGTAAATTTACAAAGGGAAATCCCATAAATATATAAATACTTAACTTATTAAAATAACAGGCTATCCATTTCAGGGTTTCAAAAGTATGGGATTGGAATTCGACATCTGTCAAGCCAATGTTCGGTACGGTACATACGTTCCAAAAAATACCGTTTAAAAAAAATATGCAAAATAAGTGCACATACATACATATACATTAGGGTGTCCCAAATAAAATTAAAAATTGGAATTCGTCGGAAGATCATTCTTAATTTGGATACTCATAAGGAAAAGTATTTTTGAGAATTTTTTCAGATTTTTCGGAAGTGGTTTAGAGGTCGCGCGAATTGATTTTTAATCCAAAATCTAGCTTTTTGAGCTCTATTTAATTTTTTGTTAGGAATTGGTAAAAAATCGATATTTTCTCGACTTCTGAGTCAATATTGTCAAAGAAAATATTCCGATCTTTTTATATATAATAAGTTTCGGCAATGATTTTGCAAATTTTGATACATTATATAACAGTTTTTCCTAAATTTTCAACAATTATCGAAAACAATGGTTTATAACTTTTAAAAATAGTATAAAGACTAAAAGAACTAATGATGCAGTTTAAAAGATTATTAAGTTTTAAATAAGTTAGCAAAAAAAAAAATAAATTTTCTTTTACCGTTCTCGCGTGTACAAGAGCAACGGTGGAGGTGTACAGAGAGAAGAGGAGGGAAGAAAGACGCCTGTTTAGAAGAAAGAAAAGGGAGCAAGAAAGGCGTGATCGTGAGGAAATCGAGATATGCAGGAGTAGGAATGATGCTCGAAATTTTTACAAAAAGATAAGGCGTCTTACTACTGGTTTTAATCCCGGAGCAACCTCCTGCAGAGACGAACACGGAAATCTGGTTACAGATGCACAAGGGACACTGAGATTATGGAGACAGCACTTCTCTAATCTACTGCAGGGCGATGACAACACAATTTCCGCCCCTAGAGATGCTGTGCCGGATCCAATCAACGACGACGACATTGAAATCCCGTCACCCAGCTATGAAGAGGTCAAAGTTGCCATACGGCGACTGAAAGGTAACAAATCGGCTGGACTTGACGGTCTGCCCGCTGAGCTCTTTAAATATGGAGGCGATGAGCTGGTTAGGAGCATGCACCAGCTCATTTGCAGAATATGGCTGGAGGAAGATTGGAATCTCAGTGCCCTCTGCACCATCCTGAAAAAGGGAGACCCCACTATATGCACCAACTACAGGGGTATAAGCCTTCTCCCTATCGCATATAAGGTTCTTACGAGCATATTGTGGGAACGACTGAAGCCATTCGCCATCTCACTGATTGGACCTTATCAGTGCGGCTTCAGACCTGGTAAGTCCACCATTGACCAGATATTCACACTGCGCCAAATCCTGGAGAAGACCCATGAAAGTCAAGTCGACACTCACGACCTTTTTGTCGACTATAAGGCGGCGTTCGATAGCCCGATAAGGGATAGCGTATATGCCGCAATGTCTGAGCTCGGTATTCCTGCAAAGCTTGTAAAACTGTGCAGAATGACGTTGAGCAAGTCCTGCAGCTCCGTCAAGGTAGCAAAAGACCTTTTCGAACCTTTTAATACCGTGCGAGGTTTCAGACAGGGCGATCCCTTATCTTGCTACCTCTTCAATTTCGTCATGGAGAGTGTTTTGCGAAAGGCGGGTGTACATCGAAATGGCACTATATTTAACAAAAGTGTCCAGCTCCTTGCGTATGCAGACGATATAGACATCATTGGGCATACCAAGCGAGATGTCACCGCAGCCTTTAATGCTATTGAACGAGAGTCTGCAAAAATGGTTCTGGCGGTAAATGAGAGCAAGACGAAGTACATGTTGTCGACGAGTAGGGATGTTGATCGCATCGGCTCCCAGGTTACAGCCGGCAACTATACATTCGATGTGGTCAAGGAGTTCATCTACCTTGGCACCGCCATTACCAGCAAGAATGATGTCAGTCTGGAGATCAAACGAATAATCACACTGGCCAACAGGTGCTACTACGGTCTCAATAGGCAGTTTAGTAATAGAGACCTCTCTCGTGCGACGAAATTAACACTCTATAAGTCGCTTATTCTACCGGTGCTTGTCTATGGTGCAGAAGCATGGACGCTGTCTTGTGCCGATGCAGCGGTCTTGGGAGTATTTGAGAGAAAAGTTCTTCGTAAGATCTTTGGTCCTCTAAGGCATGGCGGTGAGTTTCGCATTAGAACCAACCATGAGCTCCTCGGCGATGTGGGCGTTGTTCAGCGCATTAACATCCAGCGGCTACGCTGGCTCGGCCATATTGTTCGGATGGATGAATCTGATCCAGCGAGAAAAGTTTTCGATGCGAAGGTCACTGGACGTCGGCGTATAGGACGACCGTGTTTACGTTGGAAGGACCAAGTTGATGAAGCCCTGTCGTCAATTGGTGTGACCAATTGGAGAAGGCGCGCGCTTAGCAGAGACGCCTGGAGACTAGTGTTAAGGCAGGCCGAAACCCGTTAACGGGTTGTTATGGCCATCTAAGTAAGTAAGTAAGTAAGTAAGTAGTCGGAAGATATGTCTAGTACGTCTGAATTTTCATCCTCGCTGCCAATATCTGCTTCAGTTGCAACTGGCTTAATTATTTTATGGCTCCTTGTATCGAGCCATACATGATTGCAGGTCCGATTGAAATTTTTTAGCTCTTTCGTGTTCATGTTCATTTACCAAAAAATTTTCCGCTAATTTACTCGTCATTTGAAGGCCATCCAGAATTGAACTGGCGATTATTAAAGGCTGAATTATGACGAATTATGCTACCACATAACAAGATTTTTAATAGTGTATTTTAACCGTCATCTAATGTATGTATGTGGCAACACTCGTCTACGAATTTATGCACTACATACACTGCTTATTTCTCTAATATGTCTTTATTCGTGTAAAAAAGTCGTGTAAAAACATTAAAAAAATTTTTTTAAAGATAGTGTTATTTCAAAATCGTGCAAAAAAAAAAGACCATGTAAAAACAGGATTGAGTGTATAAGTATAATTTTTTTTTAATTACAATTTTATATTAATTACGATTTTAAAGGTTTTAATTTAAGAAAAACAGCTTCAAAACTTTGATAATGATATGATTTTTTTAAAATCAAGCGGTAAAATAAAAAATTCAAAAAATGTTGATAAACGTAGTGAAACTAATTGTTTGTCCTTAACTGTGTATAGATTGCAAATTTTCCATATATAATTTTTTTTTGTTTTAAATATCTTTTATTAAAAAAAAACACTCACATTTTCACCACTTTTTTATTCCCTCTTTTTTTTTTTGTTATTTCCAATAAAGGAATGTTTGTTTTATTGATTTTGTCTGCAATAAATTTAAATCTACAAAAAGCATTTCATTTTCATTATCTCATTGTGTGAAATGCCCCTTTTTATTAATGGCTTTGAACTTGAAAAAGGGTACAAAAGAAACCGAACCGAAATAAAAATACTCGTATTCCGTCAATTGCTTGTATTTCACTTTTACTTTTAAAATTTTCGATTACTTTTTGGTTCATGTTGTTATATTTTTTCTTATTTTTTAAATTTATTGTTGCCTTAAAAAATTTGTTTTATTAATAATTGTTTTTTTCTTCTTTTCTTTTTTTTTTGGTAATTAAAATACCAAATAAAACGAAATATTTTAAAATCAAAAATTTTGTTGCTGCTAAATTTTAATTATTTTTTATTATTGTGGTTGTCATTATGAAAATACCACTGGAAATATGAAAAATAATTAAAATTTTGAAATTAATGTTCATTAAACCCAAAAACAAAAAGAAACTGTAAGTAAATTTACTCTTCATTCAATACTAATGGGATTTAAGATTTGAAATTTTAATTAAAATAGAAATTTATTAAGCGGATGAATAGTTTTAGATTTTAATTAAATGATTTCAGGTTTCATCATTCATTGTAATAATTGTGGCATAAATAAAATAATGATTAAAAATAAGATGTGTAATGACAACTTGTTTTGAAAACTTAATTAAATATTCAAAATATGCAATTTAGTCATAGATTACGCCTAAGATGCTTGCTTTAAAGGCCTAGTTTCACAATCACAAAATACTCAAGTCCTGATAGAGACTCTATTACTTATGACATTAACACACTGTAAAAATCTTAGCAACGTTTTATTAAAACTCTATAAATAACACCATTTGTTTTGTTTTGTAATTTTATATCAGTCACTAAGACAAAATCTTGAATGGTGTAGAAGAATTAAAAGGTTTAAGTTTTCGACCCCAAATTTTTCAAGTCTGCAATCCTTTTTCGGATATCTCGTCCAGTTTCGGAGATAAATAGCCAAAAACAGATTGCAGATTTTAAAAGTTTTGGAGTCAAAAACTTAAAGTAGCATCATTAACTCGAGATATATAAAATGGCGGAAAGATCACATAAACTCTCCCATGACGATATGCTGAAACTTTGTACTATTTAAAGCAAGGTGGGCAAACAAACAAAACATTTCGCAAACGTTACCACAAAGTCATAAACTTTTCAAATTTTTTTAATGGTATTGTACATGAGCAAAACCAAAACAAATACTTTCTAAATGAGAAAGAGCGCAAATGAAACAATTAGCTTTTCGCTCTTGTGCTTGCTTTGTTATTCCGTTACATTCTTATAATTTGCTCTTTTTTCTCTTCCCTTTTTTCTTCACATTCATTTTTTGAATGAGTTAGTGTATTTGTTGTGCTCGTAACAAAAACAATATACATAATTAAATGGGACAGTCGTTCTCACTGTTTCTGTTTTGTTTTTGTTTTACTCATTGTAAAGAACAAAACGAAATGAGATCAAACGTTCAGTTATGTTTATTTTCCTACTCTGATTTAAAGCACTTAGTATTGCTAGAATTTTTTCACAATTGTTGACGTAGTAATTAATTACTGCAGGCCAAGTTCTCCAACCAGATATAATTGGCTCGGGCGGAAGGTCCAGATAAAAACACGTATCTTTCAACATATCAATTCTACTTGAAGATTTTAAAAACACTTTTTTTACATTTCCAATTACACTGTTCATCTTTTTCTATTGATTTCGAATACGTTCGCATTAGCGATGCAGTCCATGAGCTGTAAATGGTACATGTGTCACCTTATGATAAAACATTTTTATTGCGTTGCCTTATTGTTTCGATTTTATTGTGTTTTAATGTGGTGATATGTACAATACAAATCTGTGTATTAGAGAATTGAAAAATTGCAACTGTACAGCAAATTTCAATTACGAGTAGTAAATTTAAAACAAAGCTTTTTTATGAAAACATCTAAATATGCATCAAAAAGGTATAAAATACTCTTTAATAGGCTTTATACAGTTGCTCGCATCTTAGAAGAACGCGTGGAATATGTTAAAAATTGAAAAATCTTGTTTACATTGCAACTTCCTATATCTTTCATCTGTCATATTTTTTATACTTGAATAAGCAAAACATTTTAAAAAATAAAAATTAAATAAAATTAAATTTTAATATTCTGCAGTAATTGGATTAATAATTGCTCTTCAAAATCAAAGACAATTATTACTACAATATGCAGAATTAGTGAACGAGAGTTCGAGGACGAAGGCGATGATGAAGAAATATTTCTTTAAGGGGAAAGATATGCCAAGCATATGCTATTAAAGTTGAAATATGCAAAAAATGCTGTTAAGAACAAAATATGCACAAATATGCTATAAAAATTCGATACCAAATTTAATAAAAACTACAGAAACGGATAAATACATCACACCTAACTTCATAGGTCTTACGAGAAAAAATATTCAATTGCATATTTTTGGTTGAAACTTTAGAAACTTTAACTTCAATCGTTCTCAGGATATACAAAAATTATTATTTAGAATGTATGGGAATTACCACGCTCAGGTCAATTTTTGAAAAAAAAAACATGAACATGAACACGAACACGAACACTAAAAAATAAAAGTGAAATTGTGGTTAAAAGTAATGTACAAATCCAGGCATAGGTGTACTATAATTTTACTAACATTTACAAAATATAAAAACATCTGTCCGAGTACATACATACATACATAACTGGCCTTTACAACCCTGTGTCAGAATTACGGCCACACACTCATGTTGTGTGTGTCAATTTTTATCCATGAGTACCTGGACCTACAGTTTAATGTCGACTCCGAACGACAGATTTGAGAAGCTTTTTCGTGGTAATTAATTACTCTCAGAGCTTTTGCCAGAAGACTGCTGAGAGGAAGTCGCCGAAAGAAATATTTTTTTCATATTTCTTTTTTTTTCAGGATGTCGGAGCTGGGTGTCGAACCCAGGGCTCATGTCTTATTAAGCCAACACACTAACCACTAGACCACGGCGACTACTACATCTGTCCGACTGCTCAAAAAAAAAAAAAAAAAAAAAAAATAAAAAAAAAAACAAATTATTTTTAAAGTCATATGATAAGAGTTTGTATTATTCGACTTCCTTTTCGCATTCAATTTTGGATATACTATGTTATCCAGTATTAACATGTATATGTGTATTGATTTCGTACATTGGCCATTTATCTTATTTACCACCACCCATTGTAATCCATCCATATGTGCACTATTTTGTTAAGCGAAAGGCTAAAAACTGTTTGGAAAATAAATTATTGAAAATCATGTTACACCTGAGGTATGGCTTTCTTAACAACTTGCAATTTTATGTGAATCTCTATTTAAATTTACGGCATAAACTTTTATTTTTGGAAAATAACATGAATAGCTTTAAAGTATAAACTTCTCTATGAACTGCACTTTAATTTAAATATATTTTATATTCATACATAAGTTTTGTACTCGTATATATGTAGGTTTATTTTTTAAATTAAAATGGTTGAAAAATTTCTTGTTTACTGAAAATTGAAAATTTTAAAATTATTAGAAAAATTCCAGGAATTTTTTATTAAAATAATAAATTTTATTTTTCATTGAGGTACTCATTTTAACTAGTTTTTCTTTTAATTATTCAATACTTTACTTTTTTCAATTGAATTTCAATTTAAGTTTATTAACTCCATTTTATCTCAATTAAATTATCCTTCATCGTAGCGTTACAACCAACACCCACACAGAAAGGGAAATAATTTCATGCAATTTTATTTTTGTGAAACAAAACTCAATATTAAGTTGGCAGGATTTTTTGTTTTCAATGACCCTTAAAAAACAATTTTCTCAATTGGTTTTCGGTTTATATTGAGCAGCAACAGCAAGTGAATGGAACGGTTTAAAAAAAACCAGTTTTTTTTTCCCCAAAAGGTTCCTTTAAATTGATTGTAATAAATAAATGTAAATAGAATTCAATTTCTATCAAAAATTATTCACTTTTACGCAGATCTTATTAAGCAAATTGTTAAGAATCATTTGGTTTGATTTTTATATATTTTTGGAAGTTAGAAAACAAACAAGAGAAAGTAAAAAACAGTCAAAGTTAAAACAGTCGAAGTTAAAGTAAACTTAAATATTCTGGTTAACATCAATAGAACCACAAATTGAATTGCTTTTTTCGCTTTAAGTCTTTATCATATTAAATTGCTGTTCAAGTGTTCCTTGCAAGTTCCAAAATGTATAGCCCTGGATAACTTCCTTTGAGGATGTATATGTAAGAGATGTACAAGTTGTAACTCAAGGTAATAATTGCTGGGTTTAGCAACTTGTTATATCTTGTTTGCATTCAGTGTTTTTGTAAAAAACTTCTACAAATACCATAATCTCCTCACCTCTCCAACCTAACGATACAATTTATTCAAATTTTAAATATTTTACATACTTATTTTCAGCCACTCCGACTAGCCTATCTTCTAAAGGTGTAATTGTTTTTAAAAACGGCCAATGGAAAATTTTTATAGTCTCTAATCAAGCAAGTTCGGTTCTAAAGTTATGAACTGATAGTCATACATACATACATAACTGGCCATTACAACCCTGTGTCAGGATTACGGCCTAGCTTCTCGCAGCATTCATGTTGTGTGTGTAAATTTTTATCCATGAGTACCGGGACCTACAGTTTAATGTCGACTCCGAACAACAGACTTGAGAAGCTTGTTCATGGCAATTAATTACTCTCAGAGCTTTTGCCAGAAGACTGCTGAGAGGTAGTCGCCGAAAGAAATATTATTTTCATATTTCTTTTTTTGAAGATGTCAGAGCCTCAGATCAATGCTCAGGGGTGTAAACCCTTACTCATGCTGTGATGTGTATTGGAATGTTGAAGATATAGATAGATAGATGATAAGTTGTTAAGAGCCTAATGTCAATGGGACAAGTTGCTGTCAATTTGATCATTCAAAGGCCAGTGTTATACTTTCCCCCATAAATAATCAACAGTAAGTGCCCCATCTGTCGGTGGATGCTGATTGTCTTCCCATAAGGTTACGCTGTAGTCCCGATTATTCGTTTCTGAAGGTGGAGTAAACTGGAAGGTCAGAGAGCGGTTTCTTGAAGATGGACTTCTTGGACTTTTTGCTTGAAAAACAGCAAATTTTATTTATTAACTTTTCTTCTTCGCTGTGATATAAATCCGGGCTGTTTGAGATTTTGTGCGAACGGTCTAACCACTATACCACGACCCCCTCCTGATACCTTTTACAGCTCTTCATCATATCGACAAATTTTAAAATTATTCCTTTATAGTATTAGTAACATAGACCTTAAATAGTGTCGTGAAGCACAATTTAAAGTAGGTGCTCGAGCGCTCGAACCGTTAGATATCAAGTTGAAGTATCTGAAGAGCGCCTACGGATCAATGCATAATATACCGGAAATGTTTTGAAATAGTCATTTCGAATATCTACATAAGAAGTGTTCAGCTGTAAATTCCTCTCTCGCACCATGTGGTAGTTTAAAAGAGTCAGATATCTGCATAGCAAATTCTTGGGTATCGCCCTTATTACATCAGTGCATATAAAATTATAATTCTATACAATGGCCTTGGGTTTTCAAACAGCTAGTAGGCAATAAGTGTTGACAAGAGTCTAGCTACATCTCTTCTGTTAGACATATAAGCCAACTAGGTCTTCTTATATCTGAAGCATTTTATTAGAAAATTGCCTATTCCAAGTACTTATAAAAGTCAAGAATACCTTCCCAGAAGAAAATTTTTCAAGTTTGGAAGCAATAAGTAAAATTGTAAGCAATAATGGAAGCATTATATTGTTTATTTATACCTTTTTATAAAGCTTCCAAAAATGCTACAGGATAAGGTATTATTTTTGATTTTGTATAATATTTGCTTACTGGCTGCAATAAATTTGCATTTTAGCTGCTCTTTTCATATAAAAATCAGGCATTATTGAGGCGCACGAGTAAGTTATAGTTCACAATTTCTCCTTTACAAAATAGCTTACTGGTAAGCACTAATTTCTGCTGGGTTATGTTTGGGACAGTGTGGTGTAGTGGTTAGAGTGCTCAAGCCAGACCCGAATTCCAATGAAGACAAGAACACAATTTAAGCATGACTTCGGTCTTTGCAAAAGGCTAACAAGGCTTTTACCTCTTTTAGATATTCCTTCCAAGTTTGATTGCAACAAAATGGAATTCTATGCTGTAAAGAAGATTTAAAAAGGATAGTTTAAATTTTAAAATTCGAGTTCGAAGTCAAGTTGGTTTGTTTTTAAAATCGTTAAAATTATAAACCGAATATTTATTGCAAGGATTTAAGATTTCGTAGTTTATTAAGCAGTATTTTAAGGTAATGGACTTGACTGAACTCATCAAGCCTAGCAGACAAAAAGAAATCATTCTTGGACTCATGTTTTTGAAAGGAAAAACAGGACATGAACATGAAAACGCAGTCAATAGGTAAAAAAATATTGATTCAGAAATTATAGTCCACAAGCAATGTACTTTAGCATTTAAAAACGTTTTTAAGTCATCTCAAAAGTCACATTGTTTATTGAATACCAAAGTCAAGGAAATGGCAAAAGTAAAATGAAAATAAGCTCGTAGTTCCATTTCTTTTAAAGACAAACACAAAGAAAAAAAAAAACATCACAATCAGATTTAAATACGAAAGGACTTAACAAAAGGAACAGCATTCGATTGTATGAAGCCTATGCTGGCTATTGTGAGAGCTTGAGCGTCGACATTTTTAATCGGCTTTAAATACAAAAGTATAAATTCGAATTAAAAAAAAAAACAAACAAACAATTTCACCCATTCTCTAGTGGGCTAATCCTGCATTAAACAATAAAATAACGCAAAACAAATTGGCAATAAGTAATCTGAAAAAAAAAACAGATAAACAAATAAAAAACAAAAAATATTGTACAGAAAATCCTTTCCTTCTATAAAAATTAAACAACAATTCTCATTCAATAGTTGTACTGCTACAATCGATTTAATCTCATAACTTTCTCTGCATGTCAATTTCGCATTCATTTCATATCAATTTTGGCGTAAAACTGAAAACAAACTTTATTATCATTGTTTTGTAAAATAATAAAAAGGTTGTGGGATTAAAGATACACCAAAAAAAAAAAGGAAAAACATAAGAAGGAAAAATAAAATGTTAAAAACAGAAGTAATAAAACAATCGAAATGGATTTTAGATCCTTAAGGAAAAGAGAAGAAATGTAAAGTAAACTTATGCATCTGCTCCTTTTTGTTTGTTTTTAACAATTTATTGTTGTTTTATACAATTTATACAGCTAGCGGGTTATCCATTTAGTGGTTATCCTTTGACCTGGCCACGTTGTCGCCAGCTGTTTACTATCAGTCATCTGATCTGTACATATATGGTCGTAATAACTGGCCTACCGCGTAAGGCATAGACAAAATCACAAATAAATTAAAGGGACTGTGTATCACACTACATCTAATTGGTTCTATCTTACGACTAATTATTGGATATTTCGCTACTGAAAGTCCAACTCACGTAACAATTAATGCCAGCTTACCATTTTCAATGCCGTAGATAGGCTGTTTAGGGGCTAACGGAACAGGCTTTCAACTCTGTTTTTCCAACAAAATTTTCTTCCATATTGAAGCCCATTACTTATACGATACACAGACGGCAGCGTTAATTTACATCACCGTTTTACTTATGAATTATGATGATCTTTTATTAGAGTCTTTGAAAACCAATTTTCATTAACTTATCCGACGAGATTCTTCCGGGGATACATCCTGGCTTCCGGTGATTACGTCCCGCTAGAGCCCTGTTTTCTCCGGGGAAAATGGATTTCACTTAGCTCTGGGTGGCCTGACACTCGCTATAGGCAGAGAGGTTGGTAATTTACTGACCATCTCAGGGACTGATAAGAGAAACCTACACTAATCTGGTACTACAGGCATCAGGGAGCCCCCGGTTTGGTTATACTCCCCGTCATTCGGGGAGTGGCAAACCGGCCTGATGGTTTGGGTGCGGCCCTTCGGAGAGTACTCGTAGTGGCTGTGGAAGTGCTAGATAGAAAACCGCTTAACAAGGGTGGTATTACTACCCAGGCAGTAGTGGTACTAAATTGCTAATTCGATATCCATGGGCCTTCTTCTGACCGGGGTTTCTTTGACAATTCCGAAATTAGAGGGTACGGGCTTTGAATGGCTCTGGTCAAACGCGGCGTATTTGACCATCACCCTTTGCCACAGGGTGACGTGTGGTAAGTCACTGACAGGAACGCAGGGTAAACTCTATACAGTTATCTGACGAGATATCACCCAAAATGTGCGAAAATGTGGTACTCGAAAACTATATCAAGGAAATAGTGCAGCCAATCCAGAGACGTTCATTCTGGTAAATTTCAAATTTCAGCAAAATCATAGCTGTAACCCTACTTTTGAAACCGTAAAATGGATATCCCTATACATAATAATGGTACTTAAAGGAATCCCTGTAAATTTAAAATTACAAATTATAAAAGCTTTACTGAAAAATATAAGAAACAAAAAAAAAAATCGTGATAAATTAAGAAAAAACAAAAACTTTTAAAATAACCATTACCTTATTTGGATAATGGTGATGGAAGCTACCAAAGTAATTAAAAGAATTTTAAAAGTTAAGCGAGAAAATTAATTATTTTTGCAATGCCATGCTCAAACACCAGAGACCATGGCCATCAGAAGTAATTAATTGCAATACATTTTTTCCTTCGCAGTCTGCTATTTTGATTTATTTTTAAAATAAATTTTATATAAAATAGCAGGTTGGAATGTTAACTATCTGTACTTAAATTCAGAATTAATAATTCAAGCAATGTGAGGGTTTACATTTAAATCACAAAACAGAAATGAAATCTTAAATCTTTTTACAATTTGTTAGTATTTGTTTCTCTCAAAACTTAATTTTAAGAAAGAAAATTTTGTAAGTCAATCCTTAAGCTAAGTACTTTCACATTTGTCAAATATTTGATGAAAAAAGCGTAGCCAATATTTTCTATAAACATTTTCTATAAGAATTTTGTTTTTTGTAAACATTTCTTAAAAATTTATTACAGATAAACGCAAGAAATAATATTTAACTTTTCAATTTATTAAACTTAAAATAAAGAAATAAATATTTCAATAAAATATTTGACATATTTGAACGTAATTACCTTTGGGAGAGCAAACAAGAATTTTGATTTGTTTACCTTGTACATCTAAACCTGTTTTTACACGATTATCGTTTGCATGATTATGATTAAAATCATGGTCCCTACACGATTCTCTTTATTTTACTCCAACAATTGGTGTCATATACAGCAAATAATTTCCACAAACAATTTGAGAAAATATTGAAATTAAAATTATTATAGAATTATCCCTTTTTTTTGGTCTATAAAAATGCTGTACTCAAGAGAATTACCTTTTTGCTGTTTTTTTTTTTTTTTTTGCCCGACTTTTTTTTTTGTGAGCATCGCAAAAATTTACCATCATTGTTTTGCAATTCCTTTGAAAGGTCTCAATCAAACCAATAGTAATAATGAGCTAGATTATACTCTGAATGAATCTTCCCTTTCGTTGGCAACTATAAACTACTCGTTTTATATAGCAAAAATTAAACAAGGACCTACTACCAACTTGCCAATATCAACAACACTGTGTTGGTCGACCAATTGAGGTAAATACCTTAAAAACTGTTCATGTAATTCACAAAATGGTACGAATACTTTAGTTACCTGGATTGAAGGCATTTCAAAAGTGCAATGTATCGTTTACATATGGGAATTTTTTTTTATTAAGACTAATACTCAGAGGTAAACCCCTACTGATGCTGTGCATTGTATTGGACTTTTTTGGAAAGGACAGTATATATTTTGTTCTTCTCTCTTATACTCGTATTATTATTAAGCGCTTTAGGAGTGAGACAAATTGCTGTGAATTTATCATTGAAAGGCCGGGGTTTACCCCTTGAATAATCAACAACAACCTCATCGTTGCATGTTGATTTTATGGTGAGTGCCGTCGCTAAGTAGGTTTAGCTTTTATCTGCTACTTCCCAATAGGTAGCCCTTTCCTCCTGATCATTCGTTATTGTTGTTAATGGTTAAGTTGGAATATAATGAAAATGTCAGGGAGAGGTTTCTTTGTAGATGGATACCTTGGCGGGGAAGGGGGTGGGGGGAGCTAAATCTTATTTTTAAATTATAATTTTGAAAAAACCGCATACTTTTTTTTATTTTTTACCTTTGCTGGGGTATGTACCTAGGCCATTTGAGTTTTTTTGATTTTTGTGTGAGCGCTCTAATCACTAGAGCAGAAGAAGCCTTTGGTGACGTTTGACTAAAAAAAAAACGAAGATAAGACCTGTGACCAACACCTTACACCCGAGGCCGAGAAGCAATCGTAGTAGTGGACTGAAATGGGAATATCTCATTCAAAGAAAACGAAGACAGTTGCTTTTGCAGGCCAGTTCATAAGTTTTGTTATCTGGGAAGCATGTGGAATAATTCGTATTTATTACCATTTTGTGGAATTAATTATTCATTGATTTTTCATTGACTAATTTCTGGCAGCGTTAAAGTGATAAAATTAAAAAGAGGTCGCATTTGGCAAAAAAAAGTATTATTTCAGGAAGACCCTATTACACATTCATTTACACTCCGGTAGCCAAAATAAATGAATTAAGACTACAAAGTTTTTCATAACGATCCTTAGCGTCAGATTTAATTTCCTCGCATTGTTTTCTAATTTCAAACTTAAAAAATCACTCATTGGTATATGATTTGTCAACAATGAAGAGGTTAATTCTGCGATTAATGGCTATTTGAGACACCTGGACAGTTCTTACTATAAACAGGGTATCCAAGCTATTGAATACAGCTGAATGAAAAGTAAGTAGAGCTAAACAGATTAAGGGGAAGGGTCGTGGTATAGTGGTTGAGCGCTCACACAGAAACTCACATGATCGATGTTCAATCCCAGCGAAGGAAAAAATTATAAAAATAAAAATTTGCTGTCTTCTAAAATTATAATTTAAATTAAAAATTAATTTAAAAAAAATTAGAGGTCCCTCCCTCCAAGAAGTCCGTGTTCAATAATCCGCTCCCTGACATTTCCAATCCAATTTACCAGAATCCAATGATCAGGAGTGCAGCGCTACCTTCTGGGAAGATAACAGCTAAACTACTGAAGACGCTCACCATTCACATTCCACTTCCACCGACAGATGAGGCAATTGCTGTTTGATCATTCAAGGGTAAAGGTATAACACTAGTCCTTGAGTGGTCAAATTGATAGCAACTTGTCCCATCAACAAAAAGGCGCATAATATACAAATATCTCAAAAAAATCTGTATCTATCTACCATCTTCACATTTCAATACAATGCACTACCTGAGTAAGGGTTTACCCCTGAGTATTGGTTAGGAAAAAAAACGAGTTGAGATATAAAGCATTTGTTCCCCAAATTTGTTGTTTTCTTTATTTCGATTAATTTGAACACTAAGCTTGTATTATAAAAAAAAAAAATAATGAATAGTTTTCAAACCTTAAATACAATGCCACTATTTATCCCACTTGAAATGTGTTAAGCTTTGTGTGTATTTTTTCAAGCATTTCACAAGTTGTCTAGTTTCCTTTAACACGTGCCCATAGCTATGTCCACTGCTATGGTTAAAACAACATATTGCAAACGATTAATTTTTTCCATTTCTTTTTCTTTTTTTTTTCGAAATTTATTCAACGTTTAGGAATCCATCACTCATATATCATATCATACTGACAAAAAAAAAAATTAAATGCTTGTAACATAATATGTTCTTAATGAAGATTAAGTATGTGGGGTATCATAGATTAGGTAGTTAAAGACTAAATCACCTATGAATCACACGCCTTAAAAGAAAATGACAATAAGAAAATATAAAACGAAAGCAATACTTAAAGCAATTATTTTTCCAGGAAAATTTGTGTTGCCTTTAAGGGAAATTAATGAGTTTGTGTAACACAGAATGTTAACAGAGATTCATATAGACAAATTCTGCCTGGCAACAAAAATTATTTTTAAACAAAAACAGTCTCATTACGATTATCTCTCTTACAAAAAGAAAACTATTTATTTTTATACACTGTTAATGTATAAAGGTCTAACTTGGTCTGAAACGTGCGACTTGTAATCAAATGAAAAAATAACACCATTTCACACTTAATACTGAAAAAATCAATCAAACCAAATCTTAGTTGACTGGCAGAAGTAACATTGTATTAACAATTAAACACAGACCACATTCTACTGAATCAATACTTGGCCACTCTACTGTCATTAGTAAGCAATTTACAAATTTTTTAAACTTTAATTCCTTTCAATTAAATTAACAACTAAATCAAGCAGTCCAAATGCTAAAACGAAAACAATACTCGTATAAAGCATTTCTTCGAATAGTAAATTGAATGAAATACTATTAATCAATGTAGAAATATACTTTAAATAAAATATATTTATAGCTACGATTTTACTTGTGAAACACAAAAATTTACTCCAGCGGTAAGGGCTTTCTCTGGTAAAAGAAAAAAATTTTTTTTCTTTGTTAAGCAACCTATTACTAGTTCGTGTTTAATGCAAATATTGAACTCAAATCGATTAAACAAAAAAATTTGTTTACGGAATACAAACAACTGCATAAATTATTCCAATTGCTTCAAATCTAAAATTACAAGTAGCGTGTAATGTTGGTTACCGAAGAGCTTTATTTCAGTTGTTAAATTGTTGCCTGATTTACTATTAAATTGTTGGCAATATGTGCTGCTAGTAAAAGGTTTACAGCATGAAAACAAATTGAATTAGAAATTAATTAATTTGATTTGCAATCAGGAATTTCATTTACACACAGTAACATGCTGTTAAGTGGTTTAATTGAATGAATTTTAATGGCACTGCGGGGTCGTTGGTCATCAATTATTTTATTATGAAACATCTCATATAATTTTCAACACTGCCATAGAAAAGGGAATATAAATCAACTGATGAAATGTGATTAATAGTTAACAAAAATTGAAATTGATTTGTGATTGTTATCTTAGAACTATTTCATATGTACAAATAATAAAAAGGTTTTAAGAGAAAAAGGGTACTCTAAAGAAAAATTAAAATATAAATATTGTTTTTTCGTAATCTTCAAACAAATATTTAATAAAAAATTAACGAAAATCTATTAAATAAAATGACAAAAAAAACTATATTAAATTGTCTAGGATGTACACTAGTGTGTTACAAAAAAAAATTTTTTTTTTGGGGATCAAACTTATTTTGGACCATTATGAGGCAAAGTATTTTTGAGAACTTTTTCAAATTTTTTGGAAGTGGTTTAGAGGTCGCGCAAATTGATTTTTAATCAAAAATCGAGCTTTTTGAGCTCTATTTATACAATGTTATATAATGTATCAAAATGTGCAAAATCATTGCCGAAACTTATTATTTATGCATATGAAATTAAAGATCGGAATATTTTCTTTGACAATATTGACTCAGAAGCCTAGAAAATATCGATTTTTTACCAATTCATAACCAAAAATTAAATAGAGCTCAAAAAGCTCGATTTTTGACTAAAAATCAATTTGCGCGAAAAATCTGAAAAATTCCCAAAAATACTTTACCTTATGAGTATCCAAATTAAGAATGATCTTCCGACAAATTCCAATTTTTAGTTTTATTTCGGACACCCTAATGTACACTTAAGGTTAAAGTCTCTGATGAGAATCTTACCCGTAACCATGACATTAGCAGACTAGCACCACATACGTCAAGTTTTCTGTGCAATTGTAGTAAAAATATTTTATTTTTAAGTTTTTAAAAATCGTACATACATGTGGGTTGTGACGATCCACTCGTTGAAAAATTAGAGAAACAATTTTTAATATAATATTTTTTTTTTTATTAAGACCAATACTCAGAGTTAAACCCCTACTCATGCCGTCACTTGTATTGGAATTTGAAGATACATAGACAGATTTATTGTGTTTTTTTTTTTTTTTGTATTATGCGCTTTTTGCTATGAATTTGACCACTCAAAGGCCAGTGTTATACCTTCAACTGCCCCATCTGTTGGTGGATGTTGATTGAGAGTAGTAAGAGTCTTCACTAAGTAGGTTAGCTGTTCTTTTCCTGATCATTCGTTGCAAAGGTGAAATAGACTGGAATGTCAGGGAGCGGTTTCTTGAAGATGGACTCTTGGAGGGCGGGAAATTCTTATTTTTGTATTATAATTTTTATAAAACCGCAAATTTTATTTCATAATTTTTCTTCTTCGCTTTGATTTGATCCTGGGCCATTTGAGTTTTTGTGCGAGAGATCTAACCACTATAACACGACCCCCCCACACATAAATTTATACATACGTCCATACATATGTATATAGGCATTGGAATCTCTTTTCAGAGTTATGGCCTGGGTTCTCACAACACTCATATAGCGTGAGTATATTTTTATTTATGAGAACTGTGACCTTCAGTTTAATGTCGAATCCGAACGACAGACTTCAGACACTTCTTCAACCTAATCATTTACTCTCAAAGCTTTTGCCATAAGACTTCATATTTATTTCTTTCTTTAGTGCACCCTGGACTAAAAAACTGTTAAGTGGTCGTATTTTATATAAAAAAATTTCAAAAAAGTTCCTATTCAGGAAAACAATAAAATATTTTAGTTTAATTACTTTGCGAAGCTTATCCGGTTTTTATATAGATTTCTTTTGTATGATGTTAAAATTAACACGTTTGACAAAAATAGACTTGTGCTTACACTGCTTTTTTTTCTTTTACATATACAAGTAGTGACATATATGTCACTACAGTTTTCACAACTTGTCTAAATTATTTGTCATATACGCTTAAATTATTCTTTTTTTTTTTTTTTTTTTTTTTTTTGATTTGACAGAATTGTCATTTTTTAAGTTTTTGAAAGCTGTGTAAACCATTAACTATTTGTTATTTTTTTATTTTTGTGCCTTGTAGAATGAGGATTAGGTGTACTGTTACTTGCAAAAAAAATACACTATAAATCTAGCATAATTTTAGGCAATCTTAAAAATATTTTTAAATGTTTATTGCAGTGTAATTGCTATGGTAACATTCCACAAACCAGTTTTAACATCAGTTGTCATCTACAGCAAATATAATAAAATGAGAACCCAAATTAGAAAAATAAAATTTGAATTAAAATTTGCTGATTATGTCTTTGCTTGAACACTCCCCTATAACCACAAAATTTAGATAATTTTGAGATAAGAAGCCTATGTTTAAATTTTTAATTGTGGTGTGACATATGACTTTTGAGTATTACAACGTTATTTAGTAAATCCCTTAAGCATTGGTACAGTTTCATTATGACAAAAAAAAAAAAACCTTAAAAGGCGCTTGTAAACAATTAAAATTCTAATCTAACAAATGTCGTGAACTTTTATTCTATTTTTATTTCATTTTCATCAATTTGCATAAAATTGACATTTTGAATTACTTTTTTTTCCCTACATTTTTTTAATGTTTAAAACAGCAAGGATTGCAGGATTTATATATTTATTTATTTGTTAAGGAAGAAAAAAATTGTGTATTAAGCGCCTAAAAAGCTGCTTAAATAATAAAGGAATTTCAAAACATTAAATACGAAAGCAATAATACAAAAAGAATTTAAATAAAAATTTGAATACTAAAAATATGCACAAATTGAAAACATTAAAAGGGACTACAACAATAGGAAAACAAGCTAAAGAAAAAAAAAAATTACGTTTTATCGGCTTAAATTCTAAAAATTCTTAAATAAAAACTTTATTTAAAATGAAATCTACACCAAAACTGCCACCACCATCTGTTAAATAATATCAAACTGTCATTTAAAATGTTAATAGTGTTGACAGTTTAAAAAAGAATTTTTTTTTTTCGGGATATGGAAATTGTAAATGAAAATAACAAAAAATTTTTAATGCGGCGCCATTAAATAAAAAACCAAACAAAAAAACAAAAAAAAAAAGATAGTCATAGGCCATGATTTTATAATTATAAAATGGCCATAATAGTGCTATTAAAGCTTTCATTCATTCATTCGTTCATTCTCATGTAAACGAGTAATATGACACCCTTTTTATTTGTAGAACAAAATCTCTTCACTAAAAAAGAGAGTCCACGTAGTTTCTAAATATAATAAGGGATTCAAGCGTGTTTATTAAATAGATCATATTTATGGTAAATAAACACGCATTTGTGTCTTTCTTTTTTTAATTTTTTAAGGGCTCATAGTTTGCTTGTAAGTATTACAATAAGGCCTTGTAAAGGACGGTTTATTTGTGTGTGCTTGGAGATATTTAAAACCAACACAAAAACACTGTTAATGACCATAAACATAATTATTAATTATAAGATTGTAAAGAATTTTTATTAAAGCCATAGACAGATATTATTACAAGAAAAGGATATTAAAATTTTATTACCAGCGAAAATAAAATAAGAGAAAAGGTTCAGAGGCGATTAAAATATACTAAAAAAGCTAAGTATTTAAAGTTTTAATATTTTGATATTTAATTGATTTTTTTGTACATTCATTTTGTATTGCTGTTTGCAGGACGCTTATCGAATTAACATCCAAAAAGAATATCGATAAATAAAAAAAGGCAAATCTGTAAAAATAATTATATATTGAGCTTCTCTGAAATAAAAAACTCCAAAGATTTTTGAGACAAGTATATAATGACGATACTATACAAAGAAATATCGATATATGTATACTCGTAATTCAAAATCAAGCTCTGTCGTTCGAATTCGACGTTAAACTCTAGCTCCCGGTACTCATAGATAAAAACATAATGCACATAACATGGGGGCTGTGAGAGACTAGGTTTTAACTCTGAAAAATGGTTGTAATGGCCATTTATGTGTGTAATTTATTATCATTTTTCAAAAATTTTTGCTAATGAAAAAAAAAAAAATAATAAATAAATATTGTATTCTGAAGACTCGAGTTCGAGCCCCAGCAAAAGTATTCAATTTTTTTAAATTTTGCTTTGTAAGAAACGCTTTCATTAGATCAAAGTTAAAGTTCTATTAAGAAATTTATGTATTTTTGCAAATTTTTTTTTTTTTTGATAATCAAAGAAGAAATGATGTTCGTGAAGGCAGCAGGGTATCTGGTGGAAATCGAACCCACGACTGATTTCATTACGCTCTTTTATGAAGAAACAAAATTAATAAAAAAAAATGGTCATAAATATGTCTCATTTTCCAATTCGGATTTCTAGATCACTAGCCAGACTAAACATGTTTTCAACTTCAGCTACGTTAGTCTCATCAGAGTTCACTATTGTCTTTACATTATACATGTTCTGTATAGAAATATCAGATTATTTTCATAGAAAATATGTTTTTTCCTTAGAAAAGTGTAAAATTTTAAAATATTTTAAGTTAACAACAAATTATTTTTCGTTAATTTTTTCAAGCTTAAGGTCAGAGTTTATTGTTACTTTAGAAATCATGTACCCCGCAGATATCGTTGTCAGAATTAAACAAAGCACTACAGTAAGATTCTCACATTCCATATTGTAATACATAATGCATTTTATTATTAACTGAATATTTATTTATTAAATTACAAAACAATATAAATATTTACCCAATTCACAAAATGTTATATTGTTGTAGATTATAGTTAAAAAAATAAATAAAAAAAAATAAAAAAAAGTTTTCCAACTCTGGTGTATTGATACGACATTTCGGAAACATAGGAAAAATTGTCGTACATGTTGTAGTAGTTTTTGACATGGAAATTACCAACAACATTATGTACAATAGTTGTAGTTTGTCATAGTTTCTAACAATTTACGACAACTACAACATTTTGTGAATTGGGTAATTATATTCTAATTATTACAACCACAGTGACTAAGATCATAAGCTCAGTGCACCAGGTTATATGGTGGAAATCGAACTCACAACTAATTTCATTATGGAGTTTTATGAAGAAATAAAATTAATAAAAAATGGTCATCAATATGTCTGAGATTCCAATTCGGATTTTTACATTATTACTATATAAGCATTAGTACTGGCAAAGTATTGAGCAATGGGTATCTAGTATCGAGCATTTGTAATAATTTGTGGGTACTCAATACTTCAGAGTAACTACTAAATACTTTAAGGGTTGTATTTTTTCTTCGAAGTTGTATGGTAAATTTAAATTTTAATGGTAAAAAAATTCTGTCTAAAAACACAATACTTTATGAAATTGCTTTCTCTAAAAAATAATACATATTTGTTAAGAGTATCGAGTACCCAAATTAAAGTACTCAATACTATCAATTAATCAAAAGTAGCATGTCTTTGTCTATGGCCTCAACAACCTTTGCTATGGTCGTAAATTTTGTCAGTGTCAAAACACCAATAACACTGGTTTACACTAAAAATGTACATTTGATGAGATGTGATTTTTCTTATGTATTTTCTTCCGCTGAATTCAAAAATCAAGGTTAAAATTTTTTTTATGGAACAGTTTTTGAGATATGGTCCATTTCTCATTTTTTCGACCTTTTTTCACTTGACAAATTATATCTCGAGATAGATATGTCCTATTGGGTCGTTCTTAGTACCATATGGAAGGTATTAAGATGACGAACAAAAATGTATAACTGGATTTTTGATCTGTAAAGTGGTTCAAAATATATTGATGAAAATATGACACATTTTCCAAAAAATCATATTTTACAGTGCTTCTGTGTTAATGGAAAAGTACAAATCGTCGAAAAAACATCTGGTTTCTCTTCATGTACGTCCAGATGATACTTCTACGCAAGAACTAACACCAACCAGAAGAAAATCGACCGAAAAATGACAAAGGTATAAGCTATTGAGTGAAACAATCAAATCCCATATTTTTCGAATATTTTATTTTTTTTACAATTTCTTGGGTTTAAACGATTTTAATACATACGTCAATCATACGCCACAATGGCCAAATACATTCAATATGAGTATCACAACTGGAAAATATTTGGGATTGTTTCACTCAATAGCTTATACCTTTGTCATTTTTCGGTCGATTTTCTTCTGGTTGGTGTTAGTTCTTGCGTAGAAGTATCATTTGGACGTACATGAAGAGAAACCAGATGTTTTTTCGACGATTTGTACTTTTCCATTAACACAGAAGCACTGTAAAATATGATTTTTTGGAAAATGTGTCATATTTTCATCAATATATTTTGAACCACTTTACAGATCAAAAATCCAGTTATACATTTTTGTTCGTCATCTTAATACCTTCCATATGGTACTAAGAACGACCCAATAGGACATATCTATCTCGAGATATAATTTGTCAAGTGAAAAAAGGTCGAAAAAATGAGAAATGGACCATATCTCAAAAACTGTGCCATAAAAAAATTTTTAACCTTGATTTTTGAATTCAGCGGAAGAAAATACATAAGAAAAATCACATCTCATCAAATGTACATGAAAAAATTTCATTTTGTAAACTAGTGTAAGAAGACTGCTGTAATTCTATACATTTGGAATAGATGACATATACAAAAAGAAGAAAAAGCAATGATGAATTTGTTTGGCTACACTTCGGCTGTCTCATAACATAAATTATGAAAAAAAAAAAAATCCAATGTATAATTTCTAGAGAAAAGTGTGTTTCAAATAGTTGATGATTGCCATGTGTATGCAGAAAACATAAACAACATAGACTACCGTAGCTAGATCCAAACACATGTTTATTTCGGATAGTGCACAATTCCTTCACTGATTTCATGTTTCTTCTTTTTTTATTTTTTTAGTAAGACCAATACTCAAGAGAGTAAACACATGCTGTGCATTGCATTATAATTTTTTTATAAATGATAAGAGATAGTTTTTTTTCTTAAGCGCATAACGGATTGGATAAGTTGCTGCCACTTCACATACCTTCACACCTCTGTGGTGTGGATCTTCGCTAAGTAGGTAGCTGTTATCTACTAATGGAGAAATCATTGTTATCCCAAATATAATTCATTTTATGACGAAACAAAATACTACTGAAAAAAATTGAAACTTTTTTAAAGAAAAATAATCCTTTTTATTAATCATAAAAAAATTGTTTATTTTTATTAATTTTCTATTGAAAATTCCAAAAAAAAAATTTTTTAATTTAAGTAACACTCCATACAGATGTTTTCTTTTTAGCAACTTTTATATTAAAAAGATGTGTTTTTGATAACTTTTGTGAATCTTGTAAAGGAAAAGTTTTCATTCTAATAATTGTTTTAAATCTAATGTGGCTTTTCAGTAACTTTTTAATTTAAAAGATGTGTTTTTGATTTCGTTTCCATAGAAAAACCTATTTTTTTGGTGACACTTGTGCACCTTTTTTTTATAAAGTTGCTTCCCTTATAACTTTTCTACCCCCAAAAGTTATATTTTCAATTTTAAATTTAAAATATTGTTATTCTTGAAGAAATTGTTTTTATAATATATGGGCAGAATTAACCCTTCGGTATATACATAAACATATGTATAAGTATTGGATAAATACAATATTCGACTGTAAATTGTTTCATTTTTTATACACACCAGTCATCGATTAGTGAAATTTTCTATGAAATGTATCAATTGAAAGCATTTTAATATGAATACTTTCTTTAAATGCTTTAAGTTAATTATGAGTTTCTAATTAAAAGATTATAATCACTACACCTAATATCTAAAAATTTTTTTTATTTGTTTTAAAAATTTATATTTTTCTATTTGCTATAGAATTTTGTGAAAGCATTTTAAATATCAGTAAAACAATTATCACAGTCAAAATTGTTCTTAAAACTTTTTTTATAAAACTATAATTCTAGTTATCATTTAAATAAATTCGTTTTTTTTCTTCTTTATATTATTGTTAAAAGAAAAGCATTCCAAACAATTTTAATTTTTTTTTTTCTTTATGTGTAATTTCTAATAATATATTAGAGTACGAGTAACAAACGAGAAATGTTTCATTTCTTCCAACAATTAATTAAAAGTAAATTAATTGTATCGTTTTTTTCTTATTCTTTTTTTTTTGTAATTTTTCCCGTATTATCAATTATTATATGATTTCATAGCAATTCATTTGTTTATATTTTTATATTGAGCATGTAAATCAAATTCTTTTTGCCAGATAATGACTTTTTTGAAATTTTCTTAAGAACATTTCCTTTGTGATTTTTCAGCAGTTTTCTTTTTTGCAGAATTTTTTTTTTAATTCTAAACATCTGTGTGTACAAGCATTGTGTGAATTGATAATCGATAACAATTCTTTTATTTGTTTATCTTTTGAATACTTCAATGAAATGTTTTAATTTATGGGCCAGAAAACAAAAAATCAAACGTATGAATTCAACACAAAAATTCTTTGGAAAATAAAAGCATACAGAAAAGTGGCATTTCAGCAAAAAGAAAAATAATAAAAATCTTTTCATTTTAAAAAGTGTTTTGATATAATTTGGATTATTTTTTTATTTCTTCTCTCAATAAATATTATTATTTTTAAATGAGTTCTAAACAATACAGTCAATTATAGGGGGAAAACAAATAAATAAAATTAATTTTATGTGTTTAAAATCAAATATTCATATATTTAATAGGGTAAAAATATTTAAATGTTTTATTGCCAATAAATTAAGGAAAAGAATAGAGAGGTTTCATATTTACATTTTATAGGAAATGCCTATAACAAAAAATGTCTAGAATACCCTGTCTATGTAAACATGCCTGTTTAGAAAGTAAGCTAAAGATATAGAAATGTCATTATCTAAAAGGGTAGGTAGGTAGGTACGTCAAATGGCCAGTTAATCAAAAACGTGATCAACTACAATTAGCACAAGGTGCCGTTTGGAACCATTGCAGGACCAAACTGAATTCACCCAAAATAGGAAAAGAGCTACAGCCAATCAGAGCGGCCTAAAAAGTGGAGTAAAGCAAGGGGGTCTAGGTTCGTACATTGCGCAAAAGTAGCGAAAAAGGCACCCCTAAAAACTACAGTCTCACTCTCAAAAGTATTCCCGCAACTTCTGCAGTGAGGATTAAAGGGCCGACAGAACCTCTCTGCGTGTCTACCGATCAGCCAGTGACCCGTATACACAGCTATAACTGACAAGAAATCCCCAAGATTCCCAGAGTCCTGCCTCGGTTATACCGAGGCCAAAGTGTCCTAGAAACAGCACAGAAAGTGATGGAATTCCATCTGCTCTGTGCTTGCCCAAGGAAAAACTTAGATATCCCATCTCTAGTAGGAAGCAACGGCCTCCCCTCCGGTAGAGGCGCTCCTAGCAGGCTCATCCGCCTTCTCATTCCCCACGATATCCCTATGTACCGGAACCAAGACCAAGTATATGCTACAAGTATTCCCAAGGAGCTTCAGCTCATCTTTGCAACGAAGAATCAGGCAACAGTTTCGCATAAGTGACGCTAGGGCTCTGATAGCGGCCTGGCTATCAGAAAAAACTCAAATTTCGCAGCCGATGCATCGTTTCCTCAGTATCCTCAAAGCTTGCATAATAGCAAATATCTTAGCCTGAGAAACACTGCACGTGTCCTGCAGTCTAAAAGACTCTGCCAATTTGACAGACTCGGAGAAAACCCCAGCTCCCACGCTGGATTCCATCTTAAAACCATCCGTGAAAACTGAAACACCGGAACCCATCCTTCCCGATGCCCATTCTTTCCTACTGGGGAAGAAAACCCTGGCACACACTCTAAAATCCAACTTCCGGAGGGCGAAGTCCGTATGTAATTCCCTTATATGGGGAGGAAGTTGCCCTAGGATATTACTATGATCACCAGAAAATCGCCCCAGAGACCCAGCTCCCTCAACCTGATCGCACTCTGAGTCGAAACCGCCATAGCATGAAGATTGACAGGCAGTAAGTGCTGCATGCCCCAGTGATACCTATACACGCAGTCCTCAGCACTCTTTCCAGCTTAGAGACAATATAGCCCTTACGAACACCCACCACACTAAGCAACCATAAGTTAGAATCGGCAAGACCACCTGGTTGTATAACCAAAGCACCATTTGTGGTCTGAATCCCCATCTTCGGCCAAACATGAGTTTGGGATCCAGTATTACATCTAGATACTTGACCCTGTATGATATTGCCCATTATGGGCAATATAAACAGCGGAGGTTTGTATCTTCTAGTAAATAGCATAACCTGAGTTTTACCGGGATTAACCCTAAGACCTCAATTGGCGGCCCAATTACCCAGCTTACATAAGGCACCCTCCAAGGTCTCACTCATAACTGAAGGAAATGGTCCTGAAACCATTATCTAAAAAACTTTTAAACAAAAAAAAACATAGCTCAAAAAACTATTACCTCATATTCAAAACTAACTTCGAATTTTTATTATCATTTGAAGTACTGCAATAAAAAGTATGTTATTGCAAATCGGCTAAGCTGTTATAGATCACTGTGTTGAATACCGCGTCTATTAAGGTTTTTTGTGCATAATGTTTTTAATAGTGTTGTGTAAATATTCGCTACATCACTTGGTGTTATGAAATATTTTTTCATATTTCTTTTTTTGAAGATGCTGAGAAGATAAGGCTTGAACCACTAGCTCTTGTAATAAGCAATTATAGAAATTTTCTTCAACTAACAATCAGATTTTTTGCAGTATAAATTAATTGTAAATCAACTTCGAAAAGTTAGACCGTCAATATTGTACAAAAGAAAATACAACTTGAAGATGGTTCAGTTTATTTATATAAATTTACATGTGCACTTACCTCATAAATACCAATAATCATATTGTCAATACCAGCCTCAATAAAATTGTGTGTACTGTAGACATGCTGAACTCTGTTAATTTATTTAGCAGTACATAATCGGCACTCTAAGGAGAATAAAATTTACACTTTTTGTAGATCCTGATTAGGAAAATTGTCTGAAACTTAATAGAGAAGCTGTATATGGATACAATCGTAGCGCTTTGAATAAACTTTCACACAATTTTACAATTTTGCTATTTTGTTATTAATTTTCCATCCAAATCTATTTACATTGACAGCATTGTTTACAAGCATCAATCTACATACATATGATATTGTGTTAGAGTAGAGCAAGCATACGAGTATGTATATATGGCAAGAAGTAGCAAATCCTGTTGAGCTTAACAAAAACCCATCTTAAATACACAGGGGAACCTAAACGCCAGTAAACTAATTATAATCTCACCAAATGTGTAGAATATTAATTCAAGAAATTTACAAACATTGTAAAACTGCATTATTTCATATTTTCTTTTATGAAAAATTTTGCATATTCAGAACACATAATTTGGTAATATTTTCTTGTCATTTGTTTTGATTAAATGTCAAGGGAATTTGCTAAGAAATCAAATTCAAATTACTTAGAATGTGAGGAATTTTTTCTATATGGAAAATATATATAAAAAACACACACACACACTCATTTCAACCAGTAGAAATAATAAAATTCTAAAGGAAATTATTTTTATTTATTAAGTTGTAGTCTTAAGCAAAACTGTATTTAGTTTTTAAAGAAAAATTAATTAAAACAAAACAAATACATTTTTCTTTGTTTTAATGCGAGTAACTACGAAGGGAAACTATTAATCACTGTTTAGAGTACGCCGAAAATTTGAACTATTAAAACCGGTTTTTGTATACTTTGCAACAATTCGACTTTAAAAAGGCTGGCTTTGGTTTTCAGAAAAAACCCGTTGAATGGTTTCTTTATATAAATTATAAATGTATTTTTCTTTAAGATTTAATGCGCTTTATTAAAAATTAACTACAACTTATGCATTTGTCCAACGGAATAAAAAATACAAGTTATTATATCAAATAAAAATGAAAAAATTTCTCAAAAAATAAGAGAATAGAATATCACTTTAAATATAAATATAGTGCAATAATATCAGAAAAATATAATAATTACTAGTTGCCCCGGCAAATGTTATTTTGCAATATAAATTTGCTCTAGGAAACTGCAAAAGTCAACACTTTTTATGAGCAATCAATATATGCGTTACTAATAATTTTAATAAATGATTACCCGGCATTTTCGGCAATTTAGATATACAAGTACATATCTAGTTTAAACTTTCATCGTCATCGCTACGCTATTTAGTTGAAGCATAATTTTCCCCTTGGGGCAGGTACCTTAACATTTAGGGGTATGAAAAATAGATGTGAAAATTTACATTTGCTAATCAAAAGTTGTATTAAGATACCAACAAAATTTAATCAAAATCAGTTTTTTAGTTGGGGATAGGAAGAAATAGCTCTTGTGACGCCCCTTCCAAATACTTAAAAAAACACGTAAACCATATATGCTCTAAGGTATAGTTTAACATTTCATGGAAGTTGGTATGTTATTTAGGTGAGGCATACATTTTCCCTTGAAGCGGGTCACCTTAACATTTAGCGGTGTGAAAAATAGATGTTGACCGATTCTCAGACCTACACGATATGCACACAAAATTTGATGAGAATCAGTAGAGCCATATTGGAGGAGTTTGGCAACAAACATGAGCATTAATTTACTCCTAACACGAAAATAAATTCGTTCTTGGAGAAATCTTCTCGCGAGAGTGTTTCCCTGTTAATTACGATGTTAATGAGTTTAAACCATAGAAATAAAATTAAAGTCCAAAAGGTAAAAGCCATAGGTATGTTATCTATGTTTAACGGTACAAATTACGTTACTTTGTGATAGGTTGTGATTTTAACGGACAACCCAAGTAAATATTTATGATTTTGATAAGTGTTAAATGGTGTCAATGAGCATTTTATGATGCCGTTTGGAAAAATACCACATTATCTCTGATCACGGACAGAATGTCCTTTATATGTAGTTCGTCAGATTGAAGTATTTGAGGATATTCACCGGATAAATACCAGATACCTTCACGGTATACCGCATCAACTAATGGGTGTATTAACTAAATAATATCCGAGATTGAACCAAAAAAACTACCATTAGAGTGATTTAGTAATAGTATTGCGGCATCGGAAGTCGTGCAACTAATGTTTATTGATAAAATTGTTGATAAAAGTTTTTCATTAAATATTCTAAAATTTTGGGAGAGAGTGCCGTAACGTTAGTGTTCAATGACTCGTTAATTATTCAATGGGATAATGAATCAACCATGACTTTTCGTAATAGAATGGCTACTGTTTGCTAAACACCATGCAACTGAAAAGTCTTACTCACTCACTATGTATTGACTCAATAGAGCACCTTCAAATTCACTCTATTCCATTGACAACAAAAAAAAAAGAATGATCAGGAGAAAAGTACCACCTATTGGGAAGTAGCAGATTAAAGCTAAACCTACTTAGCGAAGGCACTCACCACACAGTCAACATGCAACGATGAGGTAATTGCTGTTGATCATTCAAGGGTGAAGGTATCTATTGAATGATCAATACACAGCAGTTTGTTTCATTCCTAAGGCGCTTAATAATAATGTAAGAAAAAAAAATATATCGTCAATGGAATTAAAGAACGCTGTAACTGACAAAACCTTAAATGTTCACAAGAGCCAAAAAAACCTGTATGAAAGTAGAGCAAATACACTGGTATTTTTTAAAACGCAGACGGCTTAAGTGAATTTATTTTCATCGTAGAAATCTGGGACCGGGGCCAATCGACGCGCATTTTTTTTTTTTTTTTTTTTTTTATAAAAATGATGCAAAAAACGTATTTTTGATTTTTTGTCAGTTACAAATTTCTTTAATTCCATCGAATTTAATTTCTTTCCAAAAAATTCAAGTACAATACACACCAGTAGGGGTTTACCCCTGAGTATTGGTCTCATTAAAAAAAAATTTTTGTTGCCAAATTAGAAAACTGGAGGAAAAGGAAGAATGCATCTACAAACATTATTATTATACAGGAACAGTAAAAAAATTCCTAACTTACATTAAATCCGACCTGTAAGAAGTTTGTAACATACAATTAATTTATAAAATACTCAACTAAAAACAATTCTCTTTCGAAATTAAGGTATTTAATGTAATATTAAGTCTTAAATGTTTATTTTATTGAAAGGTATAGTTTGAATATCTGCATTCTTTCTTTACTAGTTTTTAATTACTTTCTTGTTTAAAGAATTTTTAGCTATTTTTTGATTTGTTCAGTACTGCTTCCGACATATCAACTTCTGCAATACATCTTATTAGAATTTTATCAGTATCACTTATATAATGGGATTTAGCCCATAGAATTATATTATTGAATTATATTGTGTTGTTAGTTTAGAAGATTTTCATGCAATATCCAAATTATATGTTTTATTTTAATTTGAAAGGTGTTTGACCAAAAATCAAAAACCGGGCTCTGGAACAAAATGTAAATATATTATATTATATATCGGTCGATTTGTTATCTTTTACCGTTTAAAACATAACATTTTTAATTTTTTGGACATTTTCTTTCTCTGCGAAATATTCCAATTTTACTTGGTCTTGTTTTTTCTTTGCTGTCCAGGACAAGTCTTACAAAGGAATTATTTGAATGCGAAATGGTTTAAATAAAATAAACATTTTTAACATCATCATTTCCTTTCTATTTTTAGCTTAAAATAATCATTTGGACTGGAAAGCATCACCATCATTGACATCAACATCAAAACGAAACAAAAAAACATTAAAAAAAAATAACAAACTTGCCAATAACATTTTTGGGCACGTTTCCCAATAAGACCGGATATGAAAATAAATCAGTAAAATGTATTATTGTAAGAAAAAGTAAGAAAACAATAAACAAAAGGAAAAAAATCATTTATAAATAAAAGGCCAACGATATACAAAAAAAAAACAAACTACAGGATACCAGCAAGCATTAGAAAAAGGAAGAAATATTTCGTAATAGAAGAAAAAGACAAAAAAAGAAAAAAAGAAAATTGAAAGGCACGTCTAGATGTGTTTATAAGGATACTTTGTTTCCTGTTTGGCTCTAAACGACGAGTCATTTATGTGGCTGCTGTAAATGCCAAAACGGGCATTTTGTCAATATGTTTCCTTTAACATTTATAGAAGTTGGCAACACTTTAACGCAACACATAGCAAATGCTGTAGATACAGCCAACACTATGGCAGCAGCAGCTACAACAGAAGATACTGTGGCGCAACAGTTACTGCAGCAGCGTCATAAGCAGCCATATGATTACAACACAGCAGATGATTCTACAAAAAACTCCTTTATAATTGAAAACATTACACGTATAAGCCTTTTGGGTGGCTTAAGCAGTAGTAACAGTGGCAGCAACAGTGGCAGCATCATCAGTACTGGCAATACAAATTTTGATGGCTTCGATAGCGATACCATGTTTTCCTACGTGCCACCCATGCAACGACCAGAAACTATTTTTATAACAATTTTATTTCTTTTAATATTCATTGTTGGTGTCCTGGGCAATGGTACACTGGTAATAATATTTTTCCGTCATCGTTCCATGCGCAACATTCCAAATACGTAAGTTTTACCACATCCCCCATAATTGGTTATTAGTTTTATCTTTATCTCATAAAATAGTTATTCAATTTGAGAATGAAAAGGAAAACATAAAAAAATGAAAACTTTTCAAGATTTTTATACAAAATATGCTCAAGGTAATTACATATCCTAGCAGGTAATAAATGTTGTGGCTTTTTTATGTCCCCCAAACTATTAAACACTGCTAATCAAAAAAGTTTCTTTCACAAAATCTTTTTAAGAGTTTTTATTTACGAAAAATAAAACCAAAATAATTTATAAAAGGATACAGATACACAACAGCTACTTAGTTTTAAAGAAAAATTATGAAAAATAATACTGATTCGTAGCACAGGGTTATCAATTTTGCGATTTCATAATAAAAACCATCTAAAGCTATGATTTCAAAAAAACTTTAAATTTATTTTAATGTTTAAACCTTTGCCATTACGTACGAAATAGAATGTCATTTAAATATCCGCGTCTGGATTGGTTGCAGGAGCTTTCAATCACTTTTTCGTACTTATCGAAAAGTAGCTCGGTTAACATTTCGTCGTGCGGGAGTTTAAGTTCTCTATACGCCATTTTTAAATCTCGAGTTAATGATAATCTGCAATCCGTTTTCGGCTATTTATCTCCGAAATTTGACGAGATATCCTAAAACTGATTACAGGTTTGAAAAATGTGGGGTCGAAAACCTATAGTGGCACCATTAACTCGAGATATATAAAAAATATGAAATGGCGGATAGAGCATTTAAACTCCCGCACGACGATTTCATGACTGCTGATTTTCAAGTCCTGCAACGTTACGCAAACTGGTCTTGTCAAATCAAGATATTACTCGCCCGAGAAATTTCTCATGACAAGAAGCCAAAATCAGCAGTATTTTGTGTTTCATGGCAACGTCTTGTTAAAAGTTCAAACTCTTCCCCTATACGCAGTAACTCTTCTTCAAGCGCCACTTTCACAAAAATACGGTCCACACCTCCAGGTCATAATGGTAAACAAACAGTCACTTTTTATGAGTAAAATGGCCCACTTCCGGGAGAATCTAATACATAATTGGCCTTTACAATCCTGTGTAAGGATTACGGTCTAGCTTCTCGCACCACCCATTGCGTGTACCAATTTTTATCCGTGAGTACCGAGCCTACAGTTTATTGTCGACTCCAAACGACAGACTTGAGAAGCTTGTTAATGGCAATCTGTTACTCTCAGGGCTTTTACCAGAAGTCTGCTAAGAGATAGTCGCCGAAAGAAATATTTTTTCATATTACTTTGCTTCAAGATGTCAGAGCCGGGGATTGAACCGGAGCTCTCGTCTTAGTAAGCCAGCACACTATCCAGTAGACCACTGGGACTCATTTTTCATAACTGAAAAAAAATTTTAAAACTCAACATGCTTACGTTTGCATTGTGAATAAGGTGGACTTTATATGAATGAAAAGCCAAACCAAGTAAAAAATACTGCGTAGATTCACCCAATTGATGAGAATACCATGGAATCGAAAAAACCGTTTTATCTAATACACTTTCACTAATCTTGTCAATTCCTTGCACAGTAAGTCGACTATGATAAACATAATCACTCAAAAAGAAGCCACGTTAGAATCAAAACTTTTGTTGTAAGTTTTTATAATTTTTAATGGATTTTTAATTAAAATACAAAACCTTTCACTTAATAAGTTATGTTTCAGATGACAGATATTTAACAACTGACAACCTGTCCAACTCGGCGGTTTTGAAACCTTTATATAAATCAACCAAAATATTTGTTTTTTAAAACTTTAGAAAACGTTCGTCCCTTAAGTCATGAAAATTTTTATGCTTCATAATTAAAAAAAAAATTAAAAAAATTTGCAGTTAATAATCTTTTTTGTTTTTGTTTTCTTTTATTTGCAGTTACATTCTCTCTTTGGCTTTAGCTGATCTCTTAGTAATAATTGTATGTGTGCCTCTGGCCACCTTAGTTTATACCACAGATAGTTGGACTTTTGGTAAAAGTATGTGTCAACTAACAGAATTTTTTAAAGACGTTTCTATAGGTGTTTCCGTGTTCACACTGACCGCATTATCGGGTGAGAGATATTGTGCTATAGTGAATCCTTTAAGAAAATTACAGGTAAATTATTAAATGAAATGTTAAAACTATAAAAAAAAAACAAAAAACCAAATACAAAAAACATTTATTAATGCACGTTTAACTATTTCTTCTGTCCTTTTTTTATTTCAATTTAGACAAAACCATTAACTGTTATAACAGCCGCAATGATTTGGCTTTTGAGTATAACATTTGCAACACCTTCTTTGGTAATGTCAGATTTGCAGCCAATCGAAATCGATAACAGAATCAATTTGACCATAATTATCTGTACGCCTTTTGGTAAGCACCGTAACAATTCGGAAATCTATGCCAGGTGAGTCAAATTCTTGTTGCGAATTACAAATGGCGTTGAGTTTTTATTTTTTAAGAACACCATTTCCTACGATAAAATTTTTTAACCGATTTTCTTGCTTTAATTAATTAAATTTTTTTTAAAATAAAAAAAAATTTAAAAGCCTAAATTTGGAGTAAAAAGTAATCTTAAACACTAACCACCATACATACATACATACAGAATTGGCATTTACAACCTTGTGTCAGAATTACGGCTTAGCTTCTCGCAGCACCCACATTGTGTGTGCAAATTTTGATTCATGAGTATAGGAACCTACAATTTTAATGTCGACTCCGAACGACAGATTTAAGAAGCATGTTCATGGCAATCAGTTACTCTCAGATCTTTTGCCAGAAGTCTGCTAAGACATATTCGCCAAAAGAAATATTTCTTCATATTTCATTGCTTCAAGATACACTCTAAACCACTTTTGCTGAAAATTAGGTCGATAATAGTAGGCAACACTTTACAGACTGTTTTCGACCTAAAATTAGGCATCTAGTTTTTTTAGACATTTGGTTAGTTTTTAAGCAAAATATGTCTAAAATTAAACAAAAAATGTTTAAATATTTTAGGCAATTTGTGTCTAATTTTCCCCCCTTTGATATATTTATTTTCAACAATCCTTAAATAAAAATGCCTAAAATACATATTTTCAATAAAATTATTTAATTTATTATAAATTATATATCTTACAAACTATCTATATATACTTATAAATAGATATAAAATACAAATATGTATATACATATGTTTTGTCAGTTACAGCGATCTTTAATTCTTACGACGAAATATAGATGATAAACTTTAAAACTTTGTCATTTTTTTTTTCTGTAAATTTTGCAACAAACACTTTTTTTTTAAATAATTAATATACATTTTAATATATTTGATAAACTAAGTAGTTATAAATTAAAATAAACATCACCAGCTGAATACAAAACACTTTTTTTTAAATACATATATATATAAATGATGCAGCCACTGCAAATTTAATATTTAAAAAATTTTCAGAATACGACGCGACCCTTTTAAACTTTTTATTTCAAATAAATGCTTCTTCTTTTTTTTCGTAGCTTTCCAACTTTTTTTACTTAAATGTTCTCAATATTACACATTTATAACTATTTTTAGGCAAAAGTGTTTAATTTTACAAATTTTTTACTGATTTCAAGCAAATGTGCTTAATATTAAACATTATTTAGTAAATTTAAGCATAACTTGTTTAAACATAAACAATTTTAATAGCAAATTTATTTTTTTGTGTAAATTTTTTATTTTTTTTAAAATTAAGACGGAAATTTATATAATTTTAGACAACAACAAATTTTCAACACCAATTTAGACATAATATGAACCTAAATTTTGGGAAAAAATTTAGAGTGTATCAAAGCCGGGGCCTTAACCGGAGCTCTCGTCTTAGTAAGCCAACACAACCACGGCGACTACACTAACCTCCATATTCATAGATAATTAAAATTCATTTGAAATGGATTTAAAAAAATTGTATTTAAAATTTGCTTTTCTATAGAAAAACTTTTTTATAGAGAGATAACTACAGATAAAAATGATCTCAAGGCAATTTAATTGAACAATAAATTTCTATACAAAAATTACAAAATAATGATCCATATATTGAACATATATTCTTTTGGAAGTCGGTCAATCACACCTAAACGACTGCACAGATATTGTTAAATTTGCACAACATGATATATATTCAACTACCAAAAGCGCAATAGGTTAAGTTTTGTTTTTTTTTTTTAATTGGATCTAGGCGTGGTACCTCCCATATATTGTATGAACGAATACAGATAAAGTTACTGAATTTGTTAAGTGCTGAAGACTCGGGTTCGAATCTCAGGAGAGGTGTGATCACTTTAATTTTGTTTTTATCAGAAAACGCTTTAATTAGATCAAAGTTAACTGCAATGAATATTTTTTGGTAATTAAAGAAGAAATGATGTCCGTGAAGGAATAGTACACTAGCCAAACTGAACAATTGTTTTCGACTCCAGCTACGGTAGTCTCATCAGAGTTCTTTGTGTCCTGTGCGTATTCAAGACCAAACATCAACTATTTAACTCACACTTTTTTGGAAATCGCATACTGAAATTATTACCGTATGTACATACACTTGTATGAGTTAGTCGAAGTAAAGTCACACAACAGTTTCTATCATATTCTCCTTTTCTTACCATCATTGCTGTTATTGTAATTGTCATCTTATTTGGATGAAACAGAAATACAAATTTATTTTGTTTTTGCCCTTTATTCCACCTTATCCACATTAGTCGACATGAATGATATGTACGACGGTGGTCGTGGTGGTTAGAGCGTAGCACCATAGCCGGGTGCAATTTTATGTTAAGTGCTGAAGACTCGAGCCTCAGGAGAGGTGTGATCAATTTAATTTTGTTTTTATCAGAAAACGCTTTAATTAGATTACTGAACTTGGTTGACTTCCTCATCAGGGCAAAAAATTCGTTGGAAAGTGGGTGAAATTAAATGAATAGGAGTGTTACCTTCCATACAAACAAGATACTGATTTTTTTATATCTTGGTCTAGGCAAATTTTCAGTAGGAAAGGGAGCAGAATAGAAACAGCAGGGATGGTACCTTTCATACAAACTAGATACTGATTTCTGTATATGTTAAAAACAATTAAAGCTAATAATACTAAATTTGGTCTAAATGACTTCATGGTCAATCAAAGTGGGCATGGTACCTTCCATACAAACTAAATGCTGATTTTTGTATATTTTAAGAACGGTTGTTGAATTCGGTCTGAACGACTAACAAAAAAGCGAATATATCTAAATTTACAAGGTAAGGGAAGTAAACCAAAACAAGCCGATGCACATGGGGGCATTTTGACGATCTGGGCGGCCAAAAGTTAATGTTGTTCATAATTACCGATTGTTATTCCGTTATTTTTTTCATTCCTTTTTGCTTACATTCGTTTTCGTCATGCTATCAAAGTTTCTTGTTGCTAATTGTGCATTTGCTATTTGTTGCGTTCAAGGCTGTGCAAAGGCGTATGGACAGTTTAATCATTTAAACAAAATGTAGAATTGTAAAGCAGGTAAATATTATTTAATCCACTTAGGTAAATCAAATTATAAATTAAATTCATAGTAGTAAAGCAGCATTGAAAAATACGGTATTTTTGTTAATTTCAATGGGTACCAAAAGTAACTCTGGTCAAAAAGTTATGCATCACCACTCATCACCACTTCATTCTATGGTTAAATGTAATCTTTAACATTGTATTGCTCAGATGAGATAAAAAATATTTTGCAGGTTTTTGCGGTATTGTGTTTTATTGCCATTTAAAGTGACCTACTGCGGAAAAAAATACCATAATTCTGCTGCTGATTTACTGTATCACTTTCGTTGATATGCAGAGTGCTCTATATCTCAATGCATTTATTCATACGGGTGCTAGACGAATAAAAAGTTATTGGGAGGTAGGGCTCTTGGAATCTTATCTTTTTTTATATAAACCTTTTTTTTGTATAAAAATGTATAAATTTGAGGTATTTTTTCCAAATGCTGTAAAGGATCCCCTCTACCCCCAATTTTAACAACTTATTTTTTTTACGCCTCAGCAAGTCGTTTTTTAACATTCTGCTCCGTTATTTTATTTCAAATAATTTTGGCTACCCAGGTCGTTAAAATACTCTTCTGTGCGATGCCTGAAAGGAATAAAGTCCGGTCAATGCCCGGTAATAAAAATTACAATAAATTTTGTTATCGAAAATTTACTACTTATACAAAGTACTACTACATTTGAATACATAAATATTTCGAGCAAACATAATAACATATTAAACTAGGCTTAGTAGTTTAAATTTTGGAAATGGTGTAGTATGTGTTTTATTAGAATTAAATATGAATTTTAATATCAAAGTACACTTTCGGCTTTTTCTCTGAATTTTTTTATTAGAAATTATTTCTTTTAATTTTATATTTTCATAATCATTTAACCACTCCTTTTGCTTATTCGTTAGGTATGTGGTAGTAACAAAGGCATTCGTCTACTATCTGCTACCACTGGTTATAATTGGTGTTTTATATCTAATGATGGCACAACGATTGCACGTTAGTGCACGTGAAATGCCTGGCGAAACGTTAAGTATGCAAAGTCGTTCACAAGTGCGTGCACGTCGTTATGTGGCCCGTATGGTTGTGGCATTTGTAGTAGGTGAGTAAAATCGTTCATTTTCTTGATGAATTATCACAATCTATTTTCTTTTGCAATAAGGCAGAAAGCAGACAAATATGTGATTTTTTTTTTATTGAAGATAAATTTTTTTAAAAGAACTTTTTAACAGATATGTACTCGTAAGAATTGACTAAATGACTGACTAATAAAATTGACTGATTGACACATTTTAAGAGCACATTTAAATATTACTTGTCATTGCTTAAATGGACAGCAGGCTGGTTGTAAAAAAAATAAGACCAAAAAAAAAAAATAATAAATTAGACCAAATTTTATTCAATATTGTTTAGACCTCATTTGTTTGTTTAGTCAAGTGTAATTTTATTAATTTTTTAAGAAAAATTATTACAAAAAATTGGAAAATTTATGGCAATAAATTTATTAAGTACAACTAATAAATTTTCGTTTTCTCTTTATTCTCTTTGTTCTTTCTATTTTTTTCTTTCTCTTTTTCTGTGTATTTTTTAGTATTTTTTATTTGTTTTTTTCCATATCATTTATTTGAATTGTGGTTCCATTTAAATCCAACTGCACGCGATGATTTCGATGAATTCTGGCACACAATACGCATTATTGGCTTTTGCACTTAGTAAGTATATGCATTTGTTTGTAATGTACTATGTCAATAACATAATAAAAATAAATAAGAAGCAGTCTTGAATGACTCTTAGATACTCTATAAAAAAACATTTTTAGTTATCAAAGTAATTTTGGGGTAAATTTTTTCCTGATTTTATTATTACGAGTATTTTCCTATAAACTTTTATTTTAAACAACTTTTATTTTACTTTTTTCTGTCCTTTATAATTTTAAAAGTTTTTCTTTTAATAAAATTTCAATTATTAACTTTATTTTTGTTGGATTGATTAATTTAATTTTTTTTTTATAAAAAAAATCATATATTGATTGATTTTGCATACATTTCTCCATTCTATGATTTAACCATTTTAGTTTTCTGAATTCGTGTGTCAATCCAGTGGCATTGTATTGTGTATCAGGAGCATTTCGTGCACATTTCAATCAATATCTGTGTTGTTTTTGTGTCAAACGACAAACACGTCTTAGACAGCATTCAACGGCTACCGGCATGATGGACACCAGCATTGTAAACATGTCCATGAGATCCACAACCAATTATAATCGCGCCTCGGTACACTTGAATAATACACATTGTGGTAGTGGTATGGGAGCAAGTTTCAAAAGCCACAATCATAATTCAAATGGTATGGGACGCTTAACGTCAAGTACTTATAATCATCGACGTCAATCCACAATGCATCATAATGGTGGCAGCAGTGGTGGTGGTGGTGGCAAGATTGGTGTTGGTACTGATAATGTCCATTTATGTTCTTCGACAGCTGTGGCACAAAGTGGTGTTATTTTTAATGATAAGAGGTGAGGCACAATGACGGTGGTCTTAAAGGCCGATACAATTTTGTAATAAACACAAAACATATTCTCATCCTGTAATAGTTCTAAGAAACACTTATAAATAAATACTTACAAATACACACACACACACACACAATATTTGTGTAAGTGTTACATGTATTTACTTTGTAAAAATGTCCTTTAATGTTAAGGGTAGTTTTGGTTTGCCAATAATGCCCTCGTCTAAACAGTATTTGTTAAGAAAAAAATAATAAAAAAATTGCAAAAAATGTAAAAAGAAACTCCATAAATTTAAATTTATTAATGTACCAAAAAGTAAAGCCAATGAAATTTATAAAAAAGAAAAACGTTGTCTGTGTAAAAATAAGTTAATATACCGTGATTGTAAATAAATTATTTAAATATAAAATTAATAAAATAAAAATTTTAATTTAGTTAAAATATTATTTAAAACACTTAAAACATTTTTTAATGCCACTTTTTTGTAAAAAGTTTTATTTGACGCTGACAAGTGAGAAAGCAAGAAAGAACGAAAGTTACCTAATAAACCAGTACAAATTATAAATTTAAGTTTTTTGGTTTTCTTTTGTTTTGTTTTAATGAAAATATTTTTTTTAAGTATTAACCAGTCTAGATCTCTGGTATTATTTTGAAGCACTAAAGTATGCTAATTTTTTTAAAATGAGCCTGAATGATATGCTTCACAAATAATTCAAATCCGTTAAATTTATTATTATTTTTTTTTTATAAAAAAAAATGTTGTAATGTACAGTTTTTATAACATAAATAAAGAAATCCATCCCTCACTTTAAGTAAAATTATAATTCCTATAAATTCTATAGGTAACAAAGCAAAAAAAAGGAAAATGTATAAATATAAAAATAAATATGAATAAAAATAAATTGTGTATAAAAAAACACTGTTGTTTTATATCTGTGGTTGTATGATTTATTTAAATTGTAAACATTTTTCATGTGTCCCGGTGTTAAAAAGTGTGTAAAAAATATGTATATTTTTGCTATAAAATAATATGTTGTGGGTAATAAATGTTATACATAAAACGTTCTTTATTAAATAGAGCATACATTTAGGTAGTTCTTAATAAAAAAACATACATTTTGATGTAAATTGAACCAGGTGGAATTTGATTATATGCATACTGTTAAAAAAAGTTTTATTTTTCTTAATAATTTTTTTTTTTTTCTTAAAGTAATCTTGATATATTAGTTTCACAAAAGTTATTGGTTTTAAAAAAATTTGCATACACACATACATTGCATTGTCTATTACAATCATGATGCGCGTATTAATTTTTGTCATGAGTACCAGAACCCACAGTCTAAAATCGACTCCGCACGATAGGCTTTATGAAGCTTTTTCATGGCAATCAATTACTCTCAAAGCTTTTTCTAGCAGACTGCTAAAAGGTAGTCGCCGAAAGAAATATTTTTTTAAATTTTTTTTTTTTTTTTTGCAAGAAGTCAGAAAATAAATTATTAAAATAATCTACTTAAAGCAATAATTTTCTTAAACAAAGGGTGCTCGCTTTCTAAACGATTTCATTTTAAGTACATTACACCTATTGTAATAGCTTCGAATGGAAGACTTAGACCATAGTAGACTACATAGCTACGGGAGTTCAAAATCAATTACCTTCGTTTTGTCCGCTATAAAATTATTTTGATACCGACAACACAATAATCAGCTGTTTGGTTAAGGACAACTCAAACAATTGACCAAGGGCCTTATTCTGTAATTCTCTTAAGCTAAAATGCTAAAATTTTGGGTTTTTGCATTAGGCTGGGCGTTGGAGTATATAAAATTAAAAAGTTTAGAGGTATAGGCATGAAGTTTTTAGATTACAATAAGCGTTCAAGAATTCTATTCGTATTCAAAAAGTCCTAAATCAAGTTTATAAATTTTTAGCGATAGAGTTTTAGCTTAGGAGAGTTACAGAATAAGGCCTCAGGTGTTTGAATATTCCACATTTAAATGCTTACAATGCCAAAAGTACTTATCCGATTTTGTTCTTGGAGCACTTATTTTTTCTTTTTGTTATTGTATTTTTTTTAAATGAGTTCATTAGCATAACAACGTAGGAAATCTTTATTTTTTTTTTTCATATTGAAATAATTAAAGTAAAAAGTGCACTGTAAGTTCACAGCTAAACTATTTAACCGATGTTTTTGATATTTTTACATTATCTTTTTCTACGTCTCCAACTAATTGCATAAATATCAAAAATTTAAACTGGGCGGTGCCACGCCCATACTAAGTATATATTAATTTGTCTATATCTTCAAAATTTTAATAGTATACGTTTTAAAATTTACCCACATATCTAAATAGCCCTTAAAAATCATGAGCCTAAAAGGTGGGCTGTCATGGTACCTCCCACAAAGAGTATATGTATATCGTCGATGGAATTAAAGAACGCTGTAACTGACAAAACCTTAAATGTTCACCAGAGCCAAAAAACCTGTATGAAAGTAGAACATATATACTAGTATTTTTCAAAACGCAGACGGCGTAAGTGAATTTATTTTCATCGTAGAAATCTGGGACCGGGACCAATCGACGCGTATTTTTTTCTGATAAAAACGTATTTTCGATTTTTTGTCAGTTACAGCATTCTCTAATTCTAGCGACGATATGTATTGCTTTTTCTATATTTTGAAACCGGTTAAATGTAAAAGTTTCTGTGTTTGATTCAAATTCAATATTAATCATTAATCAAAAAAAGAACCGAAAGGGTCCAAACGCATAAGCTTGGTAATCAACTAAAATCGTAAAATCGCTATAGAACGCAACCAAAAAGTTTCTAATGCCTTAAAGCTAAAATTATAGTTTTCGTGTGGCTCCTGACTCCTTCTTTTTAAAACCGTACAGTTCAGATTATATTAATCAATTGGAGGTCAAAAACAGTCAGTTATCGCTCTCAATTGGTAGTAATTAGTCCTCCAGCACCATTTTTGGAAAAAACATATGACCCAATAACATCTCCAGACCAAAATTTGCCACAAACAGTCACTTTTTTTCAATGAAATGCCTATTCGACAATCACTTCTGGGTTATTCGAGCCTCATATGGGAGAATTTTGTTTGCTTTCATAACAACGGAGTAAAAAATTAGCTTCATCGCTCAAGAAAACTTTTTCGAAAAATTATCCTTGAAAAACTATTGCTCTAGCATACACTTCTAATTATTGCGTAAGTTTGACTTTATATTTAAACATACAAAATACACCGTAATGAGCAGTAGGATATCCCCTCTTCTTGAGAATGTCAAGGATTCGACATATTCAGATTATCTGCAACATGTTCACTAAGAGAATCGGCTTAAAACGTTTGACTTCAAGATGGTACAATTACTAATGTTCCTGTTGCCTCAGATTTAAAGTTCAACTTGAACCAAAAAATTTTTCAAATAATTTATTAACAATAAATGTACGAGTGTACCCTCATCAATACAAACCTCAGTTGAAATAATTCTTAAAATTGTATATTCTGTAGTCTTAACTGACTATTAAGGAGTTTTTTGTTAAAATTATTAGCAAATGCGCTATAGATTTCTCTTTAGAAAAAATTGCAATTGTGAAGCTTTTCCATGCCGGAAGACCTCTTTTCATATATATTTTTTTTTTTATTTTAAAGATGTCACAGCAAAGGTTTAAACCCAGATCAATCTTACGACTTTTTAATACTCGCCTATCGTATAGCAGAATACATTTTATCTGACCCAAAAATATTAACTGTATTTACAATATAAACTTTAAACAGACCACTTGGGCGCTTGAGCTCCGAGGTATTAAGGGATTTACATAAAATAACCAGACGAATGAAACAATAAGAACACATATTTGATTAAATAAAAGACGTTTCAAGTACATAAATATAATAAAAAAGTATTTCATTTTTGTTGCAAATTTGTATCTAAACTTTTTCAAGCACTCAATATAAAAAAAAATAAACTGTAGTTTTGTGTTGTCTTTAATCAGTAGAACCAAGTCTGTGTGAAAAAATTCTTATGTATCTCGTATGTAAATGTATATGTCTGTACATCTGTGTTGTTGTCTTCTTGGCATTTTTTGCGTAAATTTTATTTTCTTAATTTTCGTATTTAACAACATAAATTGAAAAGGAAAAGTTTTAATTTTTCAACAATTCTTCCCATTACAGTTACCAATTTTCACATATAAATAGAGAACGTTATTGAAAATGTTGGAAAAAAACCGTAGATTATGGAAAAAAAGAAACCTACGACCTCAACTTATGGTTAAAATTTTGGTGAAAAAAATATAAATATTTTTTAATTTTGTAAAGTTATTAAATTTAATTACTAGTAAAATACTTTGAATACGAAACAAATAAAATTTAATAATAATTATATATGCAATGTGGGTATATTAGAAAGTTACGAGGGCGATTCCAAAATTAGCCGACACGTCGCAATGTACAAATGGCGAAAAAAGTTTGAGAAAAATATGAACAATTCACAGCAATTTTTCTCATTCCTAATAATATTTAAATTTATATTTAATATATAATAAAAATATTTACTGTCCTTTTCAAAAATTTCAATACTATGCACAGCATCAGTAGGGCTTTACCCCTGAGAGTATTGGTCTCAATAAAAAAAAGAAAAAAAAAATAGCAGCAAGTTTGTAAGCATGTTTTCACAATGCAAAAAATTACATGCTTGGCTCTTTTAATCACTATTGCTAATCGTAGCATTAAGGCGTTACTTATTAACATATACCAAGTAACAAAAAAAAATTAAAATAGTTTTAAGGTGAGTAGAAATTGTAAATTTACTCGTAATGCAATAATTCAGTTAAAATATTTAATATTTTTGCTTTTCCTCTACACCAAAGCAGAGAAAGTTCGAGCACATTTCAGAGCTGCATTAGAGCGGTTGCGCGGCTGACGGAAGAAAATTTCTTTTAGTACTCTGAGAACGAAACCTCCACAAATATGAATAATCTTATATGTATAATTAACCCTAGAACCATAACGCAAATTTTTACGCAATTTTTCAAGTTAGAAAATTTTCAATTTATTTACTTTAATTAAAATAATTTCTTTATTTTAATTCATATTGTATAAAAAGAAAAGAATTTTTACTATATTTACATTATTCAGTTATCGTTTTCCATAGAATTTTGACAAATTAAAAAAAAAAGTGCACGTAAAATTTACGTACGTTATGGTTCTAGGGTTAATATTATCTTCATATTACGTGGGCGGATTTTTTTTTCTTTTGTTTTTTATATATAGTAAATGGGATATGATTCTCATTTAGTTTATAACTTTTTGAACATAAGTATTTATAGCTTTGATTACCATCTTTGGGAAAAGTCTTCTGTTAAAATCAACTAATTTTGTTGCTCAAAAACAGATTCACAAAATTTGATAGCCTCTGTATTTCGTGGAATACCCTTATTTTTAATAAGATCCAAGCAGCGTTTTGGCATTTAGTCCATAAATCTTTAAAACATATCGATTGGAATCTTCTTGCACATATCTTTAAAAAATTTCCACAACCGTTCCTTATTAGAACATTGTCGATTATCCCCAATAAAATCCCCATCCCCAAATGAAGTTTTTTACCCCATTTTAGAAAAAAAAACCCCATTTTGGGGATAAATAATCCCCTAATCTGACAACACTGACAATATGTTATGGGAAGAAGGAAAGAGAGCGAGTAATGTTTATGGACTCTTGATTTAATCTTATTAATAACGTAATTGACGGTAAAAGCTTTAGCTGGAGGTTATCCTATAAACGAAGAGCGCGGTTATAAAACAAATTTTTTTTCTATTTAGTATTGTGCGATTCACTATCATCCATCAACTACAAAAGAATGTACACCATGAGAGGTACGAATAGTACGTAAAAATATTTAAATGGACACGCATGCCACATTGCGCCGCTGCTCTAAGAAATCAATAGTGTTGAATGTTGTTTACATATTGGTGTCTGAGGCCATAAACGAAAGCGAAAGATGAATTTTTGTCCACGAGCAAACATACTTTTAAAAGATATATGTTTTAACCCTTTTTGAAAAAAAAATTTAAATAACTAAAATATTACGGTAATAAAAGGAGAAAAAAAATTTCGAGCAGTTACTACCCCATAAGTATTTTCGTTTTATTTTTGAAAAAAAAACCTACTGATAGCCATCTGCATTACCATTTACAATCGTACTTTTAATTTTTATAATGAATTATAAAGGGAAAATTTTAACACTTCTCATTCAATTTTGAAACTTTAATTTAAGAAGCAGTTTCTTTTTTTTCTTTGCATGCTGTATCTAAAAAAGGAAAAAGTCTCAGCTTCTAATTTTTGGGATGCTTTTGATGTAAGTTTTAGTGGCTATCTTCAAAAAGAAAAAGCAATCTACTCTACAAATTATAGAAACCTACTACATTGTCACATTTGGCACAAGCAAACTTTTTTTTTCTGCAACTTAAAAAATAGATAAATTTAACAATATGACAACCCTTGCTCAGTGTTAAAATCTATTGACTACAACCAACAAAGAACAGATATACGAGTATAATGAGGACAACATCGGACGCTATGACGACCTTGAACAATAACAAAAAGTAGAGTAATAAATAAAAGTAGCCAACTTTTCATTAATATATTTTCCTAGACCAACCAACACAAATGAGCATAAGTAGGGGTCATCCACTGAGTGCTGGCCTCTGGCCGCAATAAAAAAAAAACAATAATATTGACATTAGTTCAGTAGACAACCTAATTGTCGGGGTTTTTAATTGTCAAAAGTTGAGTCCACGCTACTTGTTTTATACGTACATAGTATAACCATAAGAATTTTTGACACCTTATAGTATGTGCTTGACGTTCGAATTAATAACTCAGCACTTAAGAACAAAAGACAAATTTTGTTCATGCAATTAAAAGTTTTTCTTAAATAAATAAATTAAGAAAACACTCGTTTGTATATATTCTTATAAATTGTAAAAATGTCTTGTTCAGAAACAACAAAAACAACGACAAATTTTAGGTGTAAAATCAACATATTTTTATAACACTTTCTACAATAAAAAGTTATGAAAAGTAAAAAAGAAGGAAGTAAAAAATGTAACAAAAAATCAAAGTTTAAGAAAAGAAATAATTTTTCAAAGTTAAGAATGAAAATAAGAAAAAAAAAAAACAAAAAGTTTTGCATATTTTTTTTTTTTTTTTTAGAAAATTCCATATAAAAAATAAACATAAAATAACGAAAATATTCAACAATCCCAACAACAACAACACAATGTGTAATAAATTTTATTTTCTTAAGAAATGCTACTGGCTGAATAGCAAAGTGGGGCAAGTGTAAGTTTTTCTAGTTCATAAAGAATGTTTGGAAACTTTGGCGATGCTGCTGGTTGGCAACGAATTTCTAAAATACTCTCCACTTTTAAATGGTTTCTTTATGTTAGTTGTTAAAACTTTTTTTTTTTTTTGAGTGTCTAACTGCCTATGACTTTTTGTAATTCGCAACACGTGTTAAAATATAATTTTTTTCTTTTAGAATAAATAAAATTTATAATTTTTTAAAATAAAATACAAAGAACTTTATAAAAACAAATTTTTAATATTTTAAATATAATTCGTGACATGTGTCAGAAGCAAAATTTAATTCTAATCCTTGGAAAATATTATTATGATTTTAAATTCTATTAACTTATCACATGATTTGTATGAAAACGCAAACAACTATAAATGTTCTATGTTTCAATTCGTGACATGGGTGCAAGTCAAAATTTGGTTCTATTTTTTAAAGTATTAGAAAAGTTTTACTTAAAAGTAAAATGTAAAAATCATGAGTTTATTATACAGTTCGGATATCTGCAAAAGTTCAAATAATAACACGGTGCTACAAATGAGCAACTTTTTTTTATACTTGGAAAGTGACCTAGTGTACGTTGTAGGCCTTATTGAGTAGATCATAAATCAATTTTTAAAAGTTCGGAAACACCCTCAAATTTCGGAGTTATTCCGAAAAAACTATTTTCGAGTAGGTTCGAGTACTAATGAACACGTAACTCAGTTGATTTTAATCCGATTTAAAATTTTTAAATGGTTTCAGAAAGAAGAAATATGTGCCTTTTTAAATATGTACATATTTTTATATATATATTAAATTTTTGCAGTGCTATTTTTAATTATATCTGATTTTAATTTTATTTTTTCTTAATTTTTTAACTTTGGCGCCATTTTTTTAAATTAGATTGTTTAGAAACATACCCTTATGCATATATTTCATTAAAGCTAATTTAGTTCTGAGTTAAACAAGCTTCCAATAAATAAAATCGAGTAAAAAATAAAAAAGTTATTAAGGTTTTTCGAAAGTTAAAAATTTTGCTTTTACAAATATGTATTGATCAAGATACTACATTTTCTTTATTTTTTAGTATTTTAATGATATGATTATAAAAATAATAAAATGGAATTAGATAAAAGAGATAGGTTTATGTTAGAAAAAGTTGATGAAGCGGAAAGATTTTTGAGAAGAAATAGAAATATAATTATTTTAAAAGCGGATAAAGGCAATACAACAGTAGCTTTGTATAGAGATGATTACAATATAAGAATGAGAAATATTGTTGAGGACAATAGTAAATATAATGTAATTGCTAAGAATCATACTAGTAAATTACCGAAATTAAATAATGATTTAGTAGATGAACTTTTTAGGAAAAAGATCATAACTACTCTTGATAAGTATAAACTTATGACAAGTACAGCTATTGCTCCAAGGTTGTATGGCTTACCCAAAATTCACAAACAGGATTTTCCATTGAGACCAATTTGCTCCTTCATTAATTCACCTTCTTATTTTTTATGTAAATACATAACCAGTATTCTTAAGAAAATTACAGAGAATTCAAAGTATAATGTTAAGGATTCAATTCAATTCAAGGATAGAATTAAGAACCAAATTATTGATGATGATGAGGAATTAGTATCTTTCGATGTTATTTCACTTTTCCCTAGCATACCTGTGGGATTAGCGATTAGTATTATAGAAGAAAAATGGAATGTTATTGAGAACTATACAAAAATTGATAAGCCTTTATTTTTACGGATTTTAAGATTCTGTATTGAGCAAAATAGATATTTCAAATACAATGAGAAGATATATGTGCAGCATGAAGGACTTCCAATGGGTTCGCCCGCATCTCTAATTTTGGCAGATATAGTTATGGAGAAATTATTAGATGATTGTATTGGTCAATTGGAAATTAAACCTAGGATTATGACGAAATACGTAGATGATTTATTTTGTATTATACCAAAAAGTGGAATTGGAAGAATGTTGACCACACTCAATAATTTTAATCCTTTTATTAACTTTACTATGGAGAGAGAATTTAATTTTAGGATTTCGTTTTTAGATACACTATTAATTAGAAAGGGTAGGAAACTAGTAATTGATTTTTATCAAAAACCAACAGCTTCTGGAAGGCTTATTAACTATTTTTCTAAGCATAGTAAGGGTGTAATTATTAATACAGCTAAGAATTTAATAGAGAGAGTACTTAGAATTAGTGACAAGGAATTTCATAAGGCTAACATTATTAAAGTTAGGAATATATTAATTGACAATAGTTTCCCATTAAGTATTATTCATAGATTAATTAGACAATGTAAGGATAACATGAGGTGTGTTGCCGATTTTAATGATAATATTCAGGGAAGGGGAAATGGAAATGGTGATAATGCAACGGCGGATAAAATTTATAAATCGATAATTTATATACGTCTTTTGTCAGACCGTTTGAAAATGTCAGGTATTTTAAATCAGGATAAGTATAATTTGAGTTATACAACATATAATACTTTAGGAAGATTATTTAGCAAGACAAAGGATAAGGTAAAGAAATGGGACAAGTCAAATTTAGTTTATAGCATTCCTTGTAATGGTAATGATAGTGAAATTTGTGATAAAGTATATGTAGGTACGACCAAGAATAAGTTAAAAACTAGAATGGCTGGACATAAATCGGACCAGAAACAAAGGGATATTAATTCACAAAAGACGGCTTTATCAGCACATTGTTCAAAATTCAATCACTATCCAAATTTTGAAAATGTTTCTATCTTGAATGTAGAAAATAATTATAAAAAACGTTTAATGTTAGAAATGTTACAAATCATTAATGTACCAACAACACACAGAATTAACTTTAAGGCTGACACAGATAACATAGCACAAGTATACAGACATTTAATAAACAGAAAATAAATTGTTAATTTCTTGTTAATTTGATTTATTATTTAATATTTCATTTAATATTTTTAATTAATTTGTTACATATTTACACTAATATTACATTATTTCATGATTTTGTAAACATGTTTATATTATTGATTTTATTATGTTTGTTGGGTAGAATATTTTTTTTTTTTTTTTTTTTTTTGATTTTTAAAATTTTTTCATTTGACAAAAAAAATTTTTTGAATTTATAAATACACATTTTCTGTATTTGAAATTTGAAAATAATTTAAAAATAAATATTTCCTGAAGACGCTACACGCAGGAGTAGCGAAATATCGATAAATAAATAAACGATTTTTATTTAAAAAAGACCTTAAGCTTGAGTAATTCTTTACATTATTTTAATAAATCATAAACTGCTTTTATAGTGGATAACCAAAAGGTTTACTATTAAATTTACCAGACTAACAAAGTTTGAAAAAGAGGGTCGTTCACAGTTGCTAACTTTAACAAATTAACAAACTACCGAGTAACAAATTAACAAGTTCGGTCTGAATACCATTAATATTTCATACACAATATGTTATGTGATGGAAATCGATTTCGATCGAAATTGAAATTGGATGAAATTTCGAGTTGCTATATTACTTCCAAGCCTTTTTAGATTTAGAATTCCTCTTTACTCATTACATTAACGAGTTAAAGTTTTATATGACTTTGAAAATACAAACGATTTCAATTTCGAATGTAATCCTTTTAGAAATGCAGATGCAAATTGACAATGATTTATCCCATGGATATCCTGAAGGGTTATCTCCGATTTTTGCATTTTTTTAAACGCATTTGCAACAAAGCTTAGCTTATCTCCTTAATACCAAATGGTATCTTTCGAAGCGTCTCTTGTTTAAGGTTTGTTCACTTTAACTCCAGCGGCTTCAATTCACTCGAAAAATTACGAGATTGGAAAATTATCCATGAGATAACTGATTTAGATGGCTTGTGGGCTTAATTCTTAGTTGAGTTAAATAAGTGAAAATAAAGAATTTTAAAAATGTTGCGCAAAGTGAATTTGGGGGAGGGGGTCCAGATAGGTCTTAGGCTTCCCAGATAGGTCCAGATAGGTCTTAGGCTTCCCAAACTTCTACTTGGTAACTATAATCGAAGGAGATTTGGGTCTTGCATTAAATTTTCTAGAGACCACCTGAGAATTTTAAAGGGTTTTCTGGCTGGGTATTGCAGTTTCAATGGACACAGGATGATGATTGATGAACACAGCGAGTCATCAGAGCACTTACTGGGCACTTGTTCAGCATTGATGTAGAGTAGAAAAGGGCATCTTGGTGATTATCAAATATCCGAGTCTAAGGTATTAAGGTTGGCACCTAGTTTAGTTGACGGTTGTACAATAGCTCTTCAGATCGATTACTTTTAGAACCTCACGAATGCATTAATAAATGTAAGCCTCGAATTTTTAAATTAAATTACGGGAAGAAATTTTTAAAATTTTATGAAATAATACAATAAAATGTTAAAATATTTTCATAATAATTCTTTACAACTAAAATTTGTTGTTTAAGAGTGTAGCGTTCCATGATTAAACTTTTCAGAAGTTTTTACTGATAAAATACTAACGAATGACAGCGAAATTCTTAGTATTTCATCATCTGCCAGCCTTTATACTTTGAAATTTCAAATTTGCCCACTCTTTTTCTTCGATTCTTTTTCTTAAACTTTCTAAAACCATCTGATGGTTATATTTGTTTCTTTTCTCTTCTTGAGTTTAAGGTATTAAAATGCTTATTAAACAAAGCTGTAAAACAAATGTCACAGAAAACTTTAAACAAATTTACTACAAAATATTTAAAACAACAATAACAACAATTTACAAAGAAAGAAGAAAGAGCAACACAAGAATGACAAACTTTTTTCCGACTTAAAGACAAATAACTGTTTAAATAAGTGTCTTTTATGTGATAATACAAAAACAAACAAAAAACCAAATAAATAAATTTTCTAAAATATGAAAACAATTCTGAAAATTGAACTCCAGCCATAAAGAAAGGATACGAGGGCGAGTAGATCATAACTGTGACTTTTAGAATTTTCCGCATTTTTAATACAATTTCCATTAAAAAAAATTGCATCTCTCGGCTCTTTCTTGAAACACTTAACAGGGATTGAAAGTGCAGACTCCGACACGTCTTAAGGTAGAAATACACAGCATGCGTTACGGCGTTAACAGGAAAACAACATACAATGTAAGTCAGCTGTTCAACCGTTAACGCATTTAAAAGTTAAAATTTGATTAACTTCTATACGTTAGCAGAGTTGCCAATTTCGCCAATAACTTGTTTTATAAAAATCCCTTAATATGACAGACGGGCGAAACACCCAATTTGCACAACGCATGTTATGTACTTCTAACTTTAGTGGTTTCAATTTCAAATAATCATTAGAGAATCAACAAGCTTTCAGAAAAATGCTTCTCCTAAGGAGGAACATATAGAAATCAAGAGCTGTGGCAGTTCATAGTAGGCACAGAATTTTGGGTAATACTAAGCTAAAACTTTGTCTGCGGCTGAATTCGTGCAGACCGAACAGCAGTTAGAATATGTGAAGCATTTAAACTCCGGTAAAATTAAATACTTAAATATTTGAAGAACAAAACGTGACCACTACAAAATTAATTAAAAAACATAAAATTTGATTTTTATTTCGTCAGAAACGCTTTAATTGGAAAAGTTAAATTCTAATAAAAATTTTTTGGTAATCAAAGGAGCAAATGATGTCCGTAAAGGAATAGTACACAAGCCAAACTGAACACGGTTAGTGTGCTGGTTGTCAAAACCCAACTCTGATGTCTTAAAAGAAAAAAGAATGAAAAATGTTATCTTTCGGAGACCATCTCTTATCAGTCTTTTGGCACAAACTTGCAGTAACTGATTGACATGACAAGCTTCTCAAGTCGGATTTGCCGTTTAATTATAGGTCCACAAAAATCTTGTATTACGGAAAAAAACTGTTTTTTTTTTTTACTTTTTCAATTATACTGTGTAATTCATTTATTGATATTTCACTAGTACTTTGTGTAATATTATTAAATATAATTTAATAAATTATTTCAATAACTTAGAGACCAATAAATTTTCATTAAAAAACCTATATTTCATTTAAAAAAACAAAGTCAGACATTTTAACCCGCCCTCGTATGGTACAAAGCCATATCTCAGGCAAAGAAAATAAATTTCTTAAAATCGTATTAAATAGTTTAACATATTTTTAAGATTTTTGTATAATATTTTATAATTAATTGTTAAATTAAATGTAAAATTTGTTATAAAAATAAAATGAAAAAAAAGATAGGGTTTCTTTTCAAACATTTGTTGGCTGTTGTGATCAAATTATCCAGACGAATAATACAAAAGCCTCTGTGCCTTGCATTAAACAAATCCAATATTTACACAAAAAAAGGGTCTTTTCTCAAATCTGTTGAGAATCTTTTTAATATTTTAAACCTTAAATTATCAATTTAGGACCTTTTCTTTTATGTTTTAGCCTTTAAACGTGACAATTAAATAACTTTAGGCTTAAAATGTTAACAAAAGAATGTCAAGAAGTTTGTAAATCGTAAATTGTTTAAGAGAAACAAATAAAATACAAAAAAAGTGTTTTTTAAACACTTGCTCAGACACATACGCATACGCACATACACACATACATATGTATGCATGTACTCACAGGGAGCAATTATAATAAATTTATTCCAGCAATTGTCTTAACAAAATTTTATTCATCATAACTAAGTATTACGAGTACCACTTCCCTCTACCGATTTTGTTACCATTGATATCTTAATATCGACTTTTGGTAACTACCACTGAGCCTATAATACCTTTCTTTACATATATAGTAGACTACACAACACATGTATGCGTGTGAATATCGCTCTCTCCTAAAAAAAAGACAATAAAACTGTATCTTTAGTTATTCTCTCTGAAGGCCTATTACAACGCATATTCCATTATAATCACATACGCTTAATTTTATTTCGCGATAACCAAATAAAATAAAAACCAATGCAGGAGATGTTGTTGTAGACATTCAGTTAAAACTGAAGTTGTTTTCTGTATCATTTTCATACTCAACGACAGTTTGTATGAAAAAGTAGGAACGTGTAAAAGTAATTAAAAAATGAGTTTCAATTATAGCGAAGTTGAGGATGTTATAGGCTCTCGAGATATCGCGTCCAACATTATTAATGTGCTAACCTATACCAGGTACATAAATATATTACTGGCCAGCCTTGCTTCCCACAGCACCCATATTGTGTGGGTCAATTTTTATCTATGAATACTGGGATCTACAGTTAAACCTCGGATCCGAACGACAGACCTGAGAAGCTTGTTCATGGCAAGCAGTTATTCCCAGAGCTTCTTTTTCTTTTTTTTTTTTCATTGAGACTAGCACTCAGGGGATGAGCCCTACTTATGCAATACATTGTGCTAGTCTAGGAAAATATGGTATGGGAAGGAGGAAAGAGGGAGTAGTGCTTGTGGACATTCCATTTAAACTGGCTAACATCGTGACAGGAAAAACGTTCACGGGAAGATTGTTCCATAAACGAACGGTGCGGCCAAAGAACGAATTCTCTCTATAATGCATTGTGCGATTTCCTGGGCAATCAACCACAAAAGGATGTGCTCTGAGCGAAGTACGCATAGTCCGCAATAATACGCGGCCACACGGAGTCAAATTCCTTATTTCATCATGGCACCTCACATGGTAGTATCGATAGAACAATGAAACACACGCCACATTGCGCCGATGGTTCAACGAATCGATAGAGTTGGATACGTCTGTGAAAACCGCTAAGAGGTGGTCGTCGAATGAAATATTTTTTCATATTTCTTTCCATCAAAATCCCAGGAACCCGGAGCTCTCGTCCAGTAACTCAACACACTACATTCTAGACCATGGCGACCACAAATATTAAGTAAACTGGTTAATAATGCCAAAAAAGAAATTTAAAACCGCCTAAAAATATGCTAATCTTTTATGCCCGTATGCAAAGAAAATTAAAGTCGAGTTTAATTCAGAATTTATATGGCAAATAAAATAAAATGTAAAATATATTCTTATCAATGAATACTTTTTGGAAAACGCTTGTCAATAATAAAAATTACATTAATAGATAAGAAAAAACATACACTGTGAGCTAGAATTAAGATGATTCATGATAAAGTTAAGATACGAAACAAAAACTTTGCGATAAATTGCCAAAAATGTGCTACGATTTTTGTGTAGTACCAACAATGGGAGCATTTTTGCAATTTAAGTCGCATGTCAGTTATCTTATTTTGTAATATCTAAGCCCCCTTCCAACGACGCTTAATAAAAAATGAATTTTGTTTTAATAATTTTTAATCATGTAGAGAAAATTAAACGTAAAATTCCCATAATTTTTATAATATAATTACATTTGGCACGCCACAATATATAACGACTCACAAACTGTTACTGGCATTTAAAAATATTATTTGAAATTTTGATTTACGGGTAAAATGATAAAAATAAATAAATAAAGCTCCTGGTACTTTAGCTCACATGATTATGGTGGAATAAAATTTAGAACAGGAATTTGTGTGTTCTTTTTTTCTTTTTGTTTTGGAATAGAATTTATGGCTGCAAAAAAGTTAGGGATTAAAAATAAATAATGATGGAATTAAGGTTTTTGGTAAATAAAATTGGCAGCGAATTTTATATATTAATTAGAAAAGTATTATACGAGTATAATAAAATAAAGTTTATTATTATAAAAGTTAATTTCAGTTAAAATAAAAGGAGTGAAATAAAACTCAAGCTCAAACAATTTTTTTTTTCATCTAAAGTAGTATACCCCACTTATCACAATCGGAGCTAGTGACATAGTTGTCAAGGATGTTTTTAAGACATGTCACTAACGATTGTCGACAATATCGCGAAGGTGTTGGTCTATTTTCTTGTAGTTTTTGATGATAAACAAAATATTGACGACACGCTTGCTTAGTTCATGCAATCTGCGGTCGGCGATAAGCCCACTGGCATTATCGCTCAGCCAGCCGTGCACGATTTTCGAGACTTTTATTTGAAAATGTAATTGACAAATTGTCGTTCTGGACAGTCTATTGTTCTACATCTATTGTCTAGTATGTCTTTAAGACAGAGCCAACTGGGATTAGTTTAGCCTTAAATTATGCTTCTACCAAATACATACATACGTAATTTTTACTTTCAACTTAGTTTTAACCAGAGTGGGCAAACAAACAAAACATTTCGCAAACGTTACCACAAAGTCATAAACTTTTAAAAATTTTTTAATCGTAGTGTACATGAGCAAAACCAAAACAAATACTTTCTAAATGAGAAAGAGCGCAAATAAAAAAATTCGCTTTTTGCTCTTGTGCTTGCTTTGTTATTCCGTTAAATTCGTATAATTTGCTCTTTTTTCTCTTCTTCTTTTCTTTTTCTTTTCATTCATTTTTGTTGTACCTATGCACATTTGAGTTACTGTATTTGTAGTGATCAAAACAAAAACAATATACAAAACTAAATCGGACAATCACTCTCACTGTTTTTGTTTTACTCATTGTGAAGAACAAAACAAAATGAGATCAAACGTTTCGTTTTGTTTATTTTCCTACTCTGGTTTTAACTTCACGGGTGATAATTTTAACTTTAATTTTTGCTCTTAATATTGTGCATTAAAATATAAAAATAAAATTTAAAAATCATAGAATTTTGTTACAGCATAATCAAATTAAAGCCTTGAATCAATGTATTCATAATAAATATAAAGCACATCCAAGCCTATTAAAACAATTTTAGGATTTATTATAGCAATGAAATTTACTCACATTCAGTAAGATAAAGAACAATTAAAAAAATATGAAATCAAATTGTAAATAAATAGTGGCACCAAGTAATCTACATTAGAATTAAATGAAGTAAATCATTTATAACACACACAACACAAACTCCTCCATGAGTAGAGTGATTCAAAACAATACAGCTTAAATTTGAGTTGAGTAGATTAGTTCAAAATTAAACCACATAGAATAGACTGTATGTAATGTGATATATTTGATACATTCACAGAAAAAATTATTTTTTTGATTCAGACACGAAATTCACTGAGTTAATAAATTTTTTGTTTAATTTCGGTCCTACAAAGAAATTTGTGAATTCGAACAACAAATTTTTAATTTTTTGTTCAATAAACATTTTTATTAGAGTCACAAAGTAGAATCAAACAAAAAATGTAATAGAAGTAGATAAAAGTTTTATTGAATATTACGGTTCTAAGCAAACAAAAATTTTCTCAAACCAATTAATATATTTTTTGAAAAAAAAAAATTTGTTTTTAGAGAAAAAAGTTGCCAATTAAAAAAATAAAATGTTTAAAAATGAATGCAAAATTGAACAAATAATTATTCTAGACAACAAAATAATGTTCAGAAATTTGACAGAAAACTCAAATATTTTTTTTACTAATTTAAATTTTTTGTGGTAAATTAATTAATATTATTATTATATTATTTATTTTAATGTAATATGAAATGTATGCTTGGGGATAAGCATGTCTCTATGACCATTTCTTCTCTGCTTAAGAGACTCGTCAGGAGACTTTTTCCCAAAGGTGTTATTCAAAACTATAAATACTTATGTTAAAATAGTTATAAACTAAATGCGAATCATATCCCATTTAGTATATAAAAACCAAACAACATTGAAACTTTTAAAATACATTCAAACAAAATTATTAATAGAATCAAACAAAACTTTATTTGAAAACGAAATAAAAATTGAACAAGCGTTTGTTTGAAAATATTCCAGCAATAATTTTTTCTGTGTTATATAAGGTTGATACATACATATACATATATTACCAATACATATTTATATGTTTATATTAAATATGACAATAAAGAAATATAAAGAAATATTTCGTTCTGACAAAAGGTCTGAGAGTAACTGATTGATATGAACGAGATTCTCAAGTCTGTCGTATGGATTCGACGTTAAACTGTATGTCCCGGTACTCATGAATAAAAATAGGCTCACACATTATGGGTGCTGTGCGAAGCTAGGCCGTGTAACTCTGAAAAATGTTGGTCAATAATGTGTGAATGTATGTAAAAAAACGGATGGAGTAGAACACAAGAGTGTATATTAAAGTACAGGTAGGAGAATAAGTAGAAAGAAAAGTGATACAGAATAGACTTGAGAAGAGTAGAGTAGATAAGAATACAGAGTAGGGCAAAATAAAGTCCAAAAGAGTATAAGTATAGAAAAGTAAATTAATTAATATAAAATAAAGACTATAGTAGAGAAGAATAGAGAAAGTATCGTAATCCAAAATAAAGTAGTGTACACTGTAAAGAAAATTAGTGTAAGGAAAAGACTAGATTAAATAATAGTAGATTAGATGAAAGTAGCTTAGGCTAAAGTAAAGTACAAAAGATTTAATAGTAGCACAAGAAAGAAAGAGAGTATAGAAACAGATTAAAGTTGAATAGAGCTTTTAAAATAGTAGATAAAATACGTAAAAAACACAGTCTATTAAAGAAGTATAATACGGAGTAGAATTAAGTAAATCAAGTGTAGAGTAGAACAGGGTAATAAAAAGTATATTAGATTGTAGTGAGTACAAAAGCGTAGAATAGCTTAGAGCAGAGTACCGTATACGCAATACTCAGTGCTTTATGTCGAGGTAGGAAAAAACGTACAGAATAACAGTAGAAGAGAGAGGGGTACAGTAGTGTAGAGTTGAGTATATAAGTTAGAAAAAAGGCGTATACAACACAGAGGCTTATGCAGAAATGAGATGCAGAATGTCCATAAAGTTCATTTTCTGCATGCACAATTTCAATGAATGATTTCAAATTACTGCTGGTCACTTAAGCGAGAAACAGACGATTTGATGTACAAGCGAAAGAGGTCTAGCAAGCACTTTTATCAAATATTTTAAATTTCTAAATAAAATAATTTGAATACTGTTATTTTAAAATATTGATATAATCATATTATTATAAGACTAAAAAAATAAACAAAAAGTAATATCTTGATCAATACATATTTGTAAAAGCAAAATTTTTAACTTTTGGAAAACCTTAATAACTTTTTTATTTTTTACTCGATTTTATTTATTGCAAGCTTGTTTAACTCAGAACTAAATTAGCTTTAATGAAATATACATAAGGGTATATTTCTAAATAATCTAATTTAAAAAAATTGCGCCAAAGTTCAAAACCTAGAAAAAATTAAATTAAAATCAGATATAATTAAAAATAACACTGCAAAACTTTAATATATATATACCAAAATGTGTACATACTTGTACTTAAAAAGGCACATATTTCTTCTTTCTGAAACCGTTAAAAAATTGAAAATCGGATTATAATCAACTGAGTTACGTGTTCATAAGTACTCGAACCTACCCAAAAATAGTTTTTTCCGAATAACTCCGAAATTTGAGGGTGTTTCCGAACTTTTAAAAATTGATTTATGATCTACTCAATAAGGCCTACAACTTACACTAGGTCACTTTTCAAGTATATTTTCACTGTAGCACAGTGTTATAGAAGAGTAGAGAGATTAAATAAAAGTATAGTGGCCTGATAGAAAATAGAATAATCTACTGCATAGTTAACCAAAACTCTCAATAAATGAAATGCATCTGTAGCACAATTGTGGACAGAAAATTGAGATTTCGATTACATTGCATTAGAGTCTACCAACTAGCTTCAAGTAAATTGTGCAAGAAAAGTACAGAAACAACTTATAGAATAGAATAGTTTTAAGAAGAAAAGTGTAAGGTAGAATAAAGGGAAATCAATTAAAAAATAGTAGAATAGAGTAGAAGAAAGAAGAATAAAGCAGAATAAATTATATTACTTATATAAGAATTAGACTAGAGTAGCGTAGAGTAGTATATAGGAAAACAAGAGCAGTATAATTTGTGTAGACTGCAGTAAAGTTTAATATGGTAGACTTGAGCAGAAAATAAAGTAGTGCCAAGTACAAAAGAGAATAAACTAGGAATCAATTTTAAGTTGAGCAGTAAAGAAACGTATGCCATAGTTTAAAGTACTCAGTGCTTTATTTAAAAATTCATATATTTTTCTGCCAATTGCTACATACGCTATCACCCACCTCATTGTACATTCAACCACCTACGAGTACCTCTTTTTTTAATAAAGAATACGTATATGTAAGTAGTGCGTATGATGTAGGAGTATGTTTTCTTGTTATTAAATAACTTTTCATACTCGTATATGTATGTATCTGCGTAGTCGTGTTTGTTTTCTTTTTACAGTATCAAGTGGGAACGTTGTCAATTTTGATGGCCACGTTGGGTGTTTGCTAAGATGATGACAATGATGATGAGTCTCTTGATACAGCCACAAGAACAATATAATTGTGATGACGACGACAATGACAACGATAATATCATTTTAAATTATTTTCATCGGCTGATATTGTCTTGAGCTGCCAAAGTTGCTGTTGATGCTGCCTGCTTCTAGTGCTAAAGAATACGTGTAGTATGTGAATAAAAAAATTTATAAAAATAGGAAGAAAAAAACAAAAACGAACGAGAAATAAATTATAAATCCTACTCAGGGTTGCATAAGATGAATGATTCCAGATTATGACAATAAAAATGATGGGGATTTTAAAAAAAGAATTAAATTCTGATACAGAATCTACAAAATTTATCATCTATGTACATACGTACGTACATACTCGTATGTATTTATGTATGTAAGTAAAGAAAAAAGTGTTTGCATTTAATTTACTTTTGTTATGCATGTGGAAAATTAAGTAAAAAGAAGAAACAAACAAAATAACATAAATGAATAGCTTCTTAAAAAAGTTATAAAATCATCACTTTAAATTGGTGCGTATGTACAGAAGCTCAGTTTAATTTTGAACAAACCTGTTTCTTTGTTCTATAAGTAGATGCGAGTTTTAAAAAAGGAATTAAAGGCTTTTGTATATTTTAATTTCAAAAAGACTGTTGCTTTAATTCATTGTGTTACAAAGAGTTCTAGTATGAGTATGTAAGCATATCTATTTACATACATACATATGTATGTGTTTTAATTTTACACACTTCTTTTTAATCCTGAAAAAACAAAATTAAATATTTTCACTTCCTATCTGTTCATCTCTGTTTGTCTCTCTCATTTCCTAAACATGAATTTAAATACGTTTTATGTTTCCGACCTTCATCATATTTTTTTTTTTAAGTTTTAAAACATTTCTCTCGAAGTTGTTAAATAATTTATCAAATGAAAAAACAAAAAACACATTTTTTCATTTTAACAAAGCTTGTGTACATATGTATAGCACAGTGTAATTTTCTTATTAGAAACAAAAATATATTTTTTCAAATAATGCAAGAAAATTTATTTAAAATATGACCTTTTCTTTTCTATTTTGCCACAAAAATGCGATATATTTTTAAGTAAAAAAAAAGGAAATAAGTAACGGATGTTGCAGATAAATTACTCAGATACCCTCTCTCTGTTTGAATTATTTGACAGACTGAAAATATGAATTTCTTAAATCACCAACTTTAAAAAGATTTTTCGAAAGTACCCTTTTTGTGTGACCAAATAGAGGGAGCCAAGAGTTATAATTCTAATATTAAAATAAGACCAACATATGTTCAAATAGAGTATCAGAAAAGTAGGGTGAAAAAGTTAAAATAAACAAAAAGGAAAGTGGTAAAGTGCTGCATTTTGGAATAGAGAGGATAAAAAAATTAAAGCGGTATATGTATGTCAAAATCATAAAATAAAGTAAACCAAAATAATAATCAGAGTAGTGTAGAATATAATATGGTGGAGCAGTTTAGAGTAAAGTAAAATAGAGTTGACCTGAATGGAGAGAAAAATACACACCCAAGCATGCCAGAGACATAAAATGGAGTAGATTAAAAATAAGTTTAAGAACTGTACAGTTAAGTAAAGTAGAGTCCGTATTTTTAGTTAACACAACCGTAGAAAATTGTCGTTTTAAGTGTTCAAGAGCATAATTGGGTAGCTATAGTATACTACAGAAGAGTGTAGAGGAAATATATTTGAATAATATAATAAAGATTTAAAAGAACTTAAAAAAAACTTCAAAAAAGGAGAGCAGATTATACAAATAGACAAGAGTCAATTAATTTAAAATAAAGTGCAATAGAGTAGAGAAGAGAATAAAAGTGGACCCACAAAAATTTAAAAAAATTATAGCAAAGATAACAGACTATCAAGAATAATAGAAGTTAAGATTACGCCGTGGCCATACATATGGTTTCACGTTAGATCACCTAGATTCCCCTATATTTGAGAGAAAAAAGAGAGAGAGAAATAGAAAATTTTCTCACTTTTATGAGTAAACATTTAATGTTTTCGTGACATCATTTCTCCTAGATGCGCAGAAAAATCAAATTTTTTGTGCGTGATGTCGTAATCTTTAGTTCTATTATTCTTGACAGACTATAGTAAATTTTTTTAACTTATTATAAAGTAGAGCAGTGTAGCTTCAATACTAAAGAGTGGAATACAATAGAGTTGACAAGAGTAAAGGGAAGATATAACAGATTCACAGAATAAAGTAGATGTAGAGAAGAGCCGCGTTTCTTTTTAAATTGTTGGCACAATAAAATCGAGCACAGTTAGGGTTGCTGGACTTCCGTTTTTAGCAGTACACGTACTGTCAGGGTAATCGAATGGTTAGTGTTTGGCATCTTGAAAAAAAACTATGAAAAAATATTTCTTTCGGCTACCATCTCTTAGCAGCCTTCTGGCAAAAGCTTAAAGACTAACAGCCTTATGTATAATAAAAAAGTAGTAGGTCGTTGTACACAGTGGCTAAGTTAGCCATTCCAATACGTGAAAATTCTTACTGAAAGGTACAAGATATTTAATTTTTCGGATTATCTGACTAGTTATCAAATAGAGGGTACGGTCTATAGCGGGTGATAAGCTTACCAGTTTTTTGTCCCATCTACTAACGAGTTTCTAATTTTTCATTATACATACGGCCGTAACGGCTTCTCAAGTCTGTCGATCGGATAAAATGGATAAAAATTAACACTCACAACATGGATGCTGTGAGAAGCTAAGCCGTAATGTAATGTATGTATGATTCAGAAATGCTTATACAATATGTTTTATTGTTTTTTTTTACAAAATAAAACATATTGTATAATCAAACTTTTGAAAAATAGTTGAAAATATGATATAAAACGGTGTTGACTTTAAATTTAAAGTTCGTTTCTGTAATTGAAATTAATAATATGTGTATACAGATTGCCTTATACAGTCTAATAAATTTAAAATTTGTGTGTAATATGTACACAAAACAAAATATGTCCCTGGAGTTGTACAATATTTTTTACACAATTTTACTCGTACCAGAAATTACCTCTATAGATAAAAAGAAAACTTTAATCGTTCTTCTATTACAGTATGCACGAATAATTCAACGATGTAATCTGGCGTGGAGGCTGATGTTTTCTCATAGGCTGCCAACTTTACAGAATGCTTCAGAAGCCTCTAGTCTATTCCGATAAGCCCAATACGATTGATCACTGGGAGAACAACATTAGCCGCATTATAGCCTATATACGGTCACAAATATTGGGTAAAGTAATCGAAAATTGAGCCTCCAGTTTAGACTGCGTCTGAGCCAATCGTGGCGGGCGATCATTTGCTAGAAGTCATATTTAAATTGTAATGTACTTGTTGCACCATGGTAACCCGTATACAATCCCTGACACCAATTATGAACACTTCCAAACACTTAAAATTAACAGCTGTTAACAATAACAATTATTAATTTAGCTTTTAAGGTACCGTTAATCCTATTAGTATATAAGTACGACAAATTGTGAATAAAGAATCAATACTTAGCCGAGTTTCATTGGCTGGAGATCTTATTAAAACTTAAAATATGTGTGTGAAGATAAATTCGAATTTGAAAACCAAAGACATAAACCATCTCTCATTAGCTAACACATTTTTTGCGTTAACAGAGCTCTGTTAATGGTTTAACAGCGACTATGTACGGGTATCTTAGGACTTATTAGTCATTTAATGGACACACATTCCAATTTTAGGAAGAAAAGGTACTCCCATATGGAAGCTATATTGTTCACTTTGTATCTCATAAAAAAAAATTCATATTTTTTGAGTTTTAGGTTAAAAAAAAGCCGAAACAAATTCTTTCAAAAAAAACCAAATAAGTGGAGAAGATCAGTGGCCATTATGGAAAAATACGAAAATGCAGGTATATCACACTATATGGGGATGACAGTCCAAGGGGTCCCTAATGGAGCAGTATTAGTGGTATTCCTCAAATAATTTTGGGATTTGAGAAAATTTAATTTGAAAAATTCAATTTTTTTGCAAAATGACTGGAGAAGATCAATGGTCATTTTGGAAAAATACGAAAATGCAGGTATATCAAACTATATGGGGATGACAGTCCAAGGGGTCCCTAATGGAGCAGTAATAGTGGTATTCCTGAAATAATTTTGGGATTTGAGAAAATTTAATTTGCAAAATTCAATTTTTTTGCAAAATGACTGGAGAAGATCAATGGTCATTTTGGAAAAATACGAAAATGCAGGTATATCACACTATATGGGGATGACAGTCCAAGGGGTCCCTAATGGAGCAGTATTAGTGGTATTCCTGAAATAATTTTGGGATTTGAGAAAATTTAATTTGAAAAATTCAACATTTTTGCAAAATGACTGGAGAAGATCAGTGGCCATTATGGAAAAATACGAAAATGCAGGTATATCACACTATATGGGGATGGCAGTCCAAGGGGTCCCTAATGGAGCAGTATTAGTGGTATTCTTGAAATAATTTTGGGATTTGAGAAAATTTAATTTGAAAAATTCAATTTTTTTGCAAAATGACTGGAGAAGATCAATGGTCATTTTGGAAAAATACGAAAATGCAGGTATATCACACTATATGGGGATGACAGTCCAAGGGGTCCCTAATGGAGCAGTATTAGTGGTATTCTTGAAATAATTTTGGGATTTGAGAAAATTTAATTTGAAAAATTCAACTTTTTTGCAAAATGACTGGAGAAGATCAGTGGCCATTATGGAAAAATACGAAAATGCAGGTATATCACACTATATGGGGATGACAGTACAAGGGGTCCCTAATGGAGCAGTATTAGTGGTATTCCTGAAATAATTTTGGGATTTGAGAAAATTTAATTTGAAAAATTCAATTTTTTTGCAAAATGACTGGAGAAGATCAATGGTCATTTTGGAAAAATACGAAAATGCAGGTATATCACACTATATGGGGATGACAGTCCAAGAGGTCCCTAATGGAGCAGTATTAGTGGTATTCCTCAAATAATTTTGGGATTTGAGAAAATTTAATTTGAAAAATTCAACTTTTTTGCAAAATGACTGGAGAAGATCAGTGGCCATTATGGAGAAATACGAAAATGCAGGTATATCACACTATATGGGGATGACAGTCCAAGGGGTCCCTAATGGAGCAGTATTAGTGGTATTCCTGAAATAATTTTGGGATTTGAGAAAATTTAATTTGAAAAATTCAATTTTTTTGCAAAATGACTGGAGAAGATCAATGGTCATTTTGGAAAAATACGAAAATGCAGGTATATCACACTATATGGGGATGACAGTCCAAGGGGTCCCTAATGGAGCAGTATTAGTGGTATTCCTCAAATAATTTTGGGATTTGAGCAAATTTAATTTGAAAAATTCAATTTTTTTGCAAAATGACTGGAGAAGATCAATGGTCATTATGGAAAAATACGAAAATGCAGGTATATCACACTATATGGGGATGACAGTCCAAGAGGTCCCTAATGGAGCAGTATTAGTGGTATTCCTCAAATAATTTTGGGATTTGAGAAAATTTAATTTGAAAAATTCAACTTTTTTGCAAAATGACTGGAGAAGATCAGTGGCCATTATGGAGAAATACGAAAATGCAGGTATATCACACTATATGGGGATGACAGTACAAGGGGTCCCTAATGGAGCAGTATTAGTGGTATTCCTGAAATAATTTTGGGATTTGAGAAAATTTAATTTGAAAAATTCAATTTTTTTGCAAAATGACTGGAGAAGATCAATGGTCATTTTGGAAAAATACGAAAATGCAGGTATATCACACTATATGGGGATGACAGTCCAAGAGGTCCCTAATGGAGCAGTATTAGTGGTATTCCTCAAATAATTTTGGGATTTGAGAAAATTTAATTTGAAAAATTCAACTTTTTTGCAAAATGACTGGAGAAGATCAGTGGCCATTATGGAGAAATACGAAAATGCAGGTATATCACACTATATGGGGATGACAGTCCAAGGGGTCCCTAATGGAGCAGTATTAGTGGTATTCCTGAAATAATTTTGGGATTTGAGAAAATTTAATTTGAAAAATTCAACTTTTTTGCAAAATGACTGGAGAAGATCAGTGGCCATTATGGAAAAATACGAAAATGCAGGTATATCACACTATATGGGGATGACAGTCCAAGGGGTCCCTAATGGAGCAGTATTAGTGGTATTCCTCAAATAATTTTGGGATTTGAGCAAATTTAATTTGAAAAATTCAATTTTTTTGCAAAATGACTGGAGAAGATCAATGGTCATTATGGAAAAATACGAAAATGCAGGTATATCACACTATATGGGGATGACAGTCCAAGAGGTCCCTAATGGAGCAGTATTAGTGGTATTCCTCAAATAATTTTGGGATTTGAGAAAATTTAATTTGAAAAATTCAACTTTTTTGCAAAATGACTGGAGAAGATCAGTGGCCATTATGGAAAAATACGAAAATGCAGGTATATCACACTATATGGGGATGACAGTACAAGGGGTCCCTAATGGAGCAGTATTAGTGGTATTCCTAAAATAATTTTGGGATTTGAGAAAATTTAATTTGAAAAATTCAATTTTTTTGCAAAATGACTGGAGAAGATCAATGGTCATTTTGGAAAAATACGAAAATGCAGGTATATCACACTATATGGGGATGACAGTCCAAGGGGTCCCTAATGGAATAGTATTAGTGGTATTCCTAAAATAATTTTGGGATTTGAGAAAATTTAATTTAAAAAATTCAATTTTTTTGCAAAATGACTGGAGAAGATCAATGGTCATTTTGGAAAAATACGAAAATGCAGGTATATCACACTATATGGGGATGACAGTCCAAGGGGTCCCTAATGGAGCAGTATTAGTGGTATTCTTGAAATAATTTTGGGATTTGAGAAAATTTAATTTGAAAAATTCAATTTTTTTGTAAAATGACTGGAGAAGATCAATGGTCATTGTGGAAAAATACGAAAATGCAGGTATATCACACTATATGAGGATGACAGTCCAAGAGGTCCCTAATGGAGCAGTATTAGTGGTATTCCTGAAATAATTTTGGGATTTGAGAAAATTTAATTTGAAAAATTCAACTTTTTTGCAAAATGACTGGAGAAGATCAGTGGCCATTATGGAAAAATACGAAAATGCAGGTATATCACACTATATGGGGATGACAGTCCAAGGGGTCCCTAATGGAGCAGTATTAGTGGTATTCCTGAAATAATTTTGGGATTTGAGAAAATTTAATTTAAAAAATTCAATTTTTTCAATTTTTGTAAAATGACTGGAGAAGATCAATGGTCATTTTGGAAAAATACGAAAATGCAGGTATATCACACTATATGGGGATGACAGTCCAAGGGGTCCCTAATGGAGCAGTATTAGTGGTATTCCTGAAATAATTTTGGGATTTGAGAAAATTTAATTTAAAAAATTCAATTTTTTCAATTTTTGTAAAATGACTGGAGAAGATCAATGGTCATTTTGGAAAAATACGAAAATGCAGGTATATCACACTATATGGGGATGGCAGACCAAGGGGTCCCTAATGGAGCAGTATTAGTGGTATTCTTGAAATAATTTTGGGATTTGAGAAAATTTAATTTGAAAAATTAAATTTTTTTGCAAAATGACTGGAGAAGATCAATGGTCATTTTGGAAAAATACGAAAATGCAGGTATATCACACTATATGGGGATGACAGTCCAAGGGGTCCCTAATGGAGCAGTATTAGTGGTATTCCTGAAATAATTTTGGGATTTGAGAAAATTTAATTTAAAAAATTCAATTTTTTCAATTTTTGTAAAATGACTGGAGAAGATCAATGGTCATTTTGGAAAAATACGAAAATGCAGGTGTATCACACTATATGGGGATGACAGTCCAAGGGGTCCCTAATGGAGCAGTATTAGTGGTATTCCTGAAATAATTTTGGGATTTGAGAAAATTTAATTTGAAAAATTCAACTTTTTTGCAAAATGACTGGAGAAGATCAGTGGCCATTATGGAAAAATACGAAAATGCAGGTATATCACACTATATGGGGATGACAGTCCAAGAGGTCCCTAATGGAGCAGTATTAGTGGTATTCCTCAAATAATTTTGGGATTTGAGAAAATTTAATTTGAAAAATTCAACTTTTTTGCAAAATGACTGGAGAAGATCAGTGGCCATTATGGAAAAATACGAAAATGCAGGTATATCACACCTGTATTAATAATTTTTTAATTTAGCATTTTTTATACTATATTTTAGTTATTTATTTTAGTTTTGATTCACTATATGTTTCATATGCAAGGTAATGTTAACATTACTCTGTTAACTAATTCTGTTGTTAAAAAGAATTTATGTTTCGTAGCTAACTTCACACACTTCTTCTCCAGTCATTTTGCAAAAAAATTGAATTTTTCAAATTAAATTTTCTCAAATCCCAAAATTATTTCAGGAATACCACTAATACTGCTCCATTAGGGACCCCTTGGACTGTCATCCCCATATAGTGTGATATACCTGCATTTTCGTATTTTTCCAAAATGATCATTGATCTTCTCCAGTCATTTTGCAAAAAAATTGAATTTTTCAAATTAAATTTTCTCAAATCCCAAAATTATTTCAGGAATACCACTAATACTGCTCCATTAGGGACCTCTTGGACTGTCATCCCCATATAGTGTGATATACCTGCATTTTCGTATTTTTCCATAATGGCCACTGATCTTCTCCAGTCATTTTGCAAAAAAGTTGAATTTTTCAAATTAAATTTTCTCAAATCCCAAAATTATTTCAGGAATACCACTAATACTGCTCCATTAGGGACCCCTTGGACTGTCATCCCCATATAGTGTGATACACCTGCATTTTCGTATTTTTCCATAATGGCCACTGATCTTCTCCAGTCATTTTGCAAAAAAGTTGAATTTTTCAAATTAAATTTTCTCAAATCCCAAAATTATTTGAGGAATACCACTAATACTGCTCCATTAGGGACCTCTTGGACTGTCATCCCCATATAGTGTGATATACCTGCATTTTCGTATTTTTCCATAATGGCCACTGATCTTCTCCAGTCATTTTGCAAAAAAGTTGAATTTTTCAAATTAAATTTTCTCAAATCCCAAAATTATTTCAGGAATACCACTAATACTGCTCCATTAGGGACCCCTTGGACTGTCATCCCCATATAGTGTGATATACCTGCATTTTCGTATTTTTCCAAAATGATCATTGATCTTCTCCAGTCATTTTGCAAAAAAATTGAATTTTTCAAATTAAATTTTCTCAAATCCCAAAATTATTTCAGGAATACCACTAATACTGCTCCATTAGGGACCCCTTGGACTGTCATCCCCATATAGTGTGATATACCTGCATTTTCGTATTTCTCCATAATGGCCACTGATCTTCTCCAGTCATTTTGCAAAAAAATTTAATTTTTCAAATTAAATTTTCTCAAATCCCAAAATTATTTCAGGAATACCACTAATACTGCTCCATTTGGGACCCCTTGGACTGTCATCCCCATATAGTGTGATATACCTGCATTTTCGTATTTTTCCAAAATGACCATTGATCTTCTCCAGTCATTTTGCAAAAAAATTGAATTTTTCAAATTAAATTTTCTCAAATCCCAAAATTATTTCAGGAATACCACTAATACTGCTCCATTAGGGACCCCTTGGACTGTCATCCCCATATAGTGTGATATACCTGCATTTTCGTATTTCTCCATAATGGCCACTGATCTTCTCCAGTCATTTTGCAAAAAAGTTGAATTTTTCAAATTAAATTTTCTCAAATCCCAAAATTATTTGAGGAATACCACTAATACTGCTCCATTAGGGACCTCTTGGACTGTCATCCCCATATAGTGTGATATACCTGCATTTTCGTATTTTTCCAAAATGACCATTGATCTTCTCCAGTCATTTTGCAAAAAAATTGAATTTTTCAAATTAAATTTTCTCAAATCCCAAAATTATTTCAGGAATACCACTAATACTGCTCCATTAGGGACCCCTTGGACTGTCATCCCCATATAGTGTGATATACCTGCATTTTCGTATTTTTCCATAATGGCCACTGATCTTCTCCAGTCATTTTGCAAAAAAGTTGAATTTTTCAAATTAAATTTTCTCAAATCCCAAAATTATTTCAGGAATACCACTAATACTGCTCCATTAGGGACCCCTTGGACTGTCATCCCCATATAGTGTGATATACCTGCATTTTCGTATTTTTCCATAATGGCCACTGATCTTCTCCAGTCATTTTACAAAAATTGAAAAAATTGAATTTTTTAAATTAAATTTTCTCAAATCCCAAAATTATTTTAGGAATACCACTAATACTGCTCCATTAGGGACCCCTTGGACTGTCATTCCCATATGGTGTGATATACCTGCATTTTCGTATTTTTCCAAAATGACCATTGATCTTCTCCAGTCATTTTGCAAAAAAATTGAATTTTTCAAATTAAATTTTCTCAAATCCCAAAATTATTTCAGGAATACCACTAATACTGCTCCATTAGGGACCCCTTGGACTGTCATCCCCATATAGTGTGATATACCTGCATTTTCGTATTTTTCCAAAATGATCATTGATCTTCTCCAGTCATTTTGCAAAAAAATTGAATTTTTCAAATTAAATTTTCTCAAATCCCAAAATTATTTCAGGAATACCACTAATACTGCTCCATTAGGGACCCCTTGGACTGTCATCCCCATATAGTGTGATATACCTGCATTTTCGTATTTTTCCATAATGGCCACTGATCTTCTCCAGTCATTTTGCAAAAAAGTTGAATTTTTCAAATTAAATTTTCTCAAATCCCAAAATTATTTGAGGAATACCACTAATACTGCTCCATTAGGGACCTCTTGGACTGTCATCCCCATATAGTGTGATATACCTGCATTTTCGTATTTTTCCATAATGGCCACTGATCTCCTCCAGTCATTTTACAAAAATTGAAAAAATTGAATTTTTTAAATTAAATTTTCTCAAATCCCAAAATTATTTCAGGAATACCACTAATACTGCTCCATTAGGGACCCCTTGGACTGTCATCCCCATATAGTGTGATATACCTGCATTTTCGTATTTTTCCAAAATGACCATTGATCTTCTCCAGTCATTTTGCAAAAAAATTTAATTTTTCAAATTAAATTTTCTCAAATCCCAAAATTATTTCAGGAATACCACTAATACTGCTCCATTTGGGACCCCTTGGACTGTCATCCCCATATAGTGTGATATACCTGCATTTTCGTATTTTTCCATAATGGCCACTGATCTTCTCCAGTCATTTTGCAAAAAAGTTGAATTTTTCAAATTAAATTTTCTCAAATCCCAAAATTATTTCAGGAATACCACTAATACTGCTCCATTTGGGACTCCTTGGACTGTCATCCCCATATAGTGTGATATACCTGCATTTTCGTATTTTTCCATAATGGCCACTGATCTTCTCCAGTCATTTTACAAAAATTGAAAAAATTGAATTTTTTAAATTAAATTTTCTCAAATCCCAAAATTATTTGAGGAATACCACTAATACTGCTCCATTAGGGACGTCTTGGACTGTCATCCCCATATAGTGTGATATACCTGCATTTTCGTATTTTTCCAAAATGACCATTGATCTTCTCCAGTCATTTTGCAAAAAAATTGAATTTTTCAAATTAAATTTTCTCAAATCCCAAAATTATTTCAGGAATACCACTAATACTACTCCATTAGGGACCCCTTGGACTGTCATCCCCATATAGTGTGATATACCTGCATTTTCGTATTTTTCCAAAATGACCATTGATCTTCTCCAGTCATTTTGCAAAAAAATTGAATTTTTCAAATTAAATTTTCTCAAATCCCAAAATTATTTGAGGAATACCACTAATACTGCTCCATTAGGGACCCCTTGGACTGTCATCCCCATATAGTGTGATATACCTGCATTTTCGTATTTTTCCATAATGGCCACTGATCTTCTCCAGTCATTTTGCAAAAAAGTTGAATTTTTCAAATTAAATTTTCTCAAATCCCAAAATTATTTCAGGAATACCACTAATACTGCTCCATTAGGGACCCCTTGGACTGTCATCCCCATATAGTGTGATATACCTGCATTTTCGTATTTTTCCATAATGGCCACTGATCTTCTCCAGTCATTTTACAAAAATTGAAAAAATTGAATTTTTTAAATTAAATTTTCTCAAATCCCAAAATTATTTCAGGAATACCACTAATACTGCTCCATTAGGAACCCCTTGGACTGTCATCCCCATATAGTGTGATATACCTGCATTTTCGTATTTTTCCAAAATGACCATTGATCTTCTCCAGTCATTTTGCAAAAAAATTGAATTTTTCAAATTAAATTTTCTCAAATCCCAAAATTATTTGAGGAATACCACTAATACTGCTTCATTAGGGACCCCTTGGACTGTCATCCCCATATAGTGTGATATACCTGCATTTTCGTATTTTTCCATAATGGCCACTGATCTTCTCCAGTCATTTTGCAAAAAAGTTGAATTTTTCAAATTAAATTTTCTCAAATCCCAAAATTATTTCAGGAATACCACTAATACTGCTCCATTAGGGACCCCTTGGACTGTCATCCCCATATAGTGTGATATACCTGCATTTTCGTATTTTTCCATAATGGCCACTGATCTTCTCCACTTATTTGGTTTTTGTTGAAAGAATTTGTTTCGGCTTTTTTTTAACCTAAAACTCAATAAATATGAATTTTTTTTTTATGAGATACAAAGTGAACAATATTGCTTCCATTTCCTTTTCCTTTTCTTCCTAAAATTGGAATGTGTGTCCATTAAATGACTAATAAGTCCTGAAATACCCGTACATAATCGCTGTTAAACTATTAACAGAGCTCTGTTAACGCAAAAAATGTGTTAGCTAAAGAAAGATGGTTTATGTCTTTGCTTTTCAAATTCGAATTTATCTTCACACACATACTTAAAATCTATCTTTTTTATTTTGGAGCCAGGCTTATAAATCAGCCGGCTTGTAAAAACTGATCAGTGGCTTTTTTAAGAGACGGTCAAATTTTATAAATATTTTTATATTCATTTTTGGTGTATTTACCAATAAACACCCACTTACAATAATACCAGCAGATAATCTTTTGAATAAAGTAAATTTCATGTAAATTTAAAAGAAATCATCCTCTTTTATTAAATTTTAAAATTAAATTCTATAAGAATTAATGTTTCCAGGACATTTTATTATGTCCTTAAAGTATGCAAATATATTGAATATTTAAAGATTTTAAAGATTTTAAGTGCTTCTAATAGATACCAAATATGTTTCCAAGTGTATAAAATAAATCGATTTTTTTTTCTTATATATTGTTTTACAGGCATTTTTTGGCACTTCAAAATTAAATTTAGCTTTAAGGGTATTTGATATCATGTGAAGCAAATTTTCTGTATTAAATTGGTTCAATCGCATTTCATTACTTTCAATTTTGTCTGCTTTTTCTTTATATTTTTTAATTTAACTAAACTCAAGACAAAGTAGATTATCTGTCAATATTATTTATTGCAAAATATTTTCATGTTTGTTAAGGAAATCAAAAAAAACACAAAAAGAGAAAAATTAGTATCCAAAATAAAAGAATTTTTCAAAATAGAATTTTAGAGACAGAAAATAAAATCAAAAGACAAATGGAAATGAAACTGACACTGACATTGACACTAAAATGTTGTTTTGTTCACGCTTAAGGTGGCAAAGGAAATTTTGCTTAAAAAAATAAAAAAAGAACAATTTCTTACAAATGGCAATTAATATGGCCCAAGGGAATAAAAAAAAACACAAAATAGGTACTGCAGTCTTTTTATTACAAAAAAAAAGAAAAAATTAATAAGAACCTATTGGGCCTATAGCCCTATTCAAAATGTTTAAATAGCCTACTAAAGCCAACAAAAAAAATTCTTAAATTTATAGAGTTTTGAAATGATTTCAATAAAATTTAATGTGATTTATTTTTTCCATTTTCTAAAATAAGAATTTTAGGAATTTTCTATTAATTTTTTTTTTTTGCCATAATTTACTTACACCTTAAACAGCTTAAACTTTTTTCGAAACCTTTAAACTAAACAAACAACCTGTGTTTCTTTATTGTTTACTCTTAATTCTAAAGCCATAACTTTTATGGCTGTAATTTTATGGAAAGAAAACAGGATAATGATGCCAAATAAATCTGAAATGTTTATATCAAGATAAACAATAAATAGATTGAAAATAATCCTTTAATAATAAAGACGTATTCCTAACATGCCTGTAGATTTACAAAAGAAAGCAAGAGAATGTGTTACATTTGTATAGATAATTTTGAAAAATTAAAGGTATTAACCTTTAAAGAATTTTTTTTTAGTTACTTCAAGTGATATGTTGTAAAATTTTAAAAAGGTAAGGTATCCTTTGCCATAAGGATGGCAACTTTAAACTACGAGTACACTTGTAATAGAATTAACTGAACTGAATTACACTGAAATACTGAAGTCTACAGCATTTTATTGCAGTAAAATATATGTAATATTAGGACGGGTCGATTTGTAGGAACGAAAAAAAATCGTCCAAGTGACAAGGAAAATCGTATTCTATAGATTAAAATAGGAAATTTTGCCCAAGGAACTATACCTTTAAAATTAATTCTGATGTTCCTTATTTTGACCTAAAAGAAAGAAAAGAAATTTAGCATCTGTTGAAAAAACCAAAGTTCGTGTTTGACAGTTTAGAGTATAAAATAAAAATTATTTCTATTTTTAATTGTTCGACTACTTTCGACGAATGTATAATTTCTTTTAGCATTTCTAATTGATTTATTACAGTTTCATTTTTTTTTTTTTTTTTTTGTTTCTTCGCCATTTATTTCACTATTCCCTTAATGATGGTTTGGGTTATATTAAATTATTTATAGCATACTGTCATAATTACGCACATTGTCCTAATGAAAGCCAGAAACAGCATTTCTAAATAACCCAACCTTTCGTTTTTTAAACATTTCCTAACGACTTCACAATATTTAACAATTCAAATCATGCAACATTGGGTAATTACAATTAATTAAATACAGTACAGTAATACAGTACAGAACAAAAGAAATAGAAATGAAAACAAAGAAACAGATTCATTGGTTTTGAAGGGTTCTGTTTTAAAGTCCTTTCTTAATGAATTAAAAATGAAAATTGTTAAAAGCATGTCTTAAATTCCCCAATACTAATAAAAACCATTGTTAAAGCAGTAACTGCCATTATACTAACGACTTTATTTAATGTTATTTACGTCAGGTTTTTATTTATTTTACCCATTGTATAGAAAAAATAAACCCAAAAAGAAAAAAATAGATAAATTTAAGCAAAATGAGGCATTAAGCTGATGAATATTAACATTCTTGTGGAAATGTAATTTAACACTTTCGCTAATTAACACCCAGTATTATTGAAATTTATTTCTTTATTATTGTGTTCGTAACGCCATTACAATTACAATCCAAATCTGGAAACAGAATAATAACTTTGTGAAAAGCAATTAAATAGAGAGAAGGATATAGAAGGAGTCTTTATGTTTAACAAAAAGCATAAATAACGAACTGAGTTATTAATCTTAAAATTTGTATTGTATTTATTGGATAGAGAAAGAGAGAGAGAGAGAGAGGAAGAGAGTGAGAAATAAAAAAATTCATGTTTAAATTTATCAAGCCTGCCGAATTAATGAACTTTCAATTAAATATTACTAACGGTAGTGATTGGTTGAAAATGTAAACAAAATACCCCCACAAACTCACTGGATTTTTATTAAAACAAAAGCATCCCCAGCCAACATTTTTTGATGAGTGTTTTTGGTTTTAGCTGCTAAAGAAGTGTCACATCTCTATATATATTTAAGTAGTTTTAAGCTATTTAACTTTTATATTTCTTCTTCTTTTTTTGTATATGTATGTATATGAAACATGCTAGAATTGTTATATGGAACCATTTTTCTTAACGTCACTTATAGTTGAAAATAGGGATTTAAAAAAATATCAAAAGTCTGAAACTCCTTCTCTGTTCTGATCAGCCATTATCTTAGACTTGAAGTTTTGGCACTTGTGATATTAATACCTATGTAACAGACCACAATACCAGCATAGTTTAGCAAGTCATCATGAAATATTTTATGATAGAACAACACTTCCAAATGTGGGAATTTACTTTGAAAACTATAAGACTGTTTGTGAAGTTTATAGGGCACTTTATTCATTCTATAGCCAACATAATCGGCCTAGTGAGCAAGAAAACGAGCATGCACTTATTCAAAAACATCAATAAGACAAAGAAATATAAGTACCAAAGAAAATTTTGGTTAGTGTGTTGGCTTACTACTGACATCTGGAAAAAAGAAATATGAAAAAAATACTTCTTTCGGCGACTACCTCTCAGCAGTCTTCTGGCAAAAGCTCTGAGAGTAACTAATTGCCATGAACAAGCTTCTCAAATCTGTCGTTCGGAGTCGACTTTAAACTGTGGGTTCTAGTACTCATGGATAAAAATTAACGCACACAACATGAGTGCTGCGAGAAGCTAGGCCGTAGCCCTGGCACAGGGTTGTAATGGCCAATTATGTGTGTATGTAAAGAAAATTTTGTTGCCGTGGCGCCAAATCTAGAAGAAGATGTCGAAGCACCGATTGTATTTAATACAGAAGATCATTTCGGGTTAAATGGCTACGTTAATAAGTAAATATCATATAAAAACCAAAGCTCTTGCATGAATTAAAGCTAAATGACCATTGTTTGTTTTCGCTCATGTGAAACTCCCCGAAGAATATCATTTTTATCGAGGAATTGTGTTTGGTGGTGAAGGTCATTTCTGATGAAGTAGCTACGTTAATAAAAAAATTGCCGTTATATGGCAATCCGTTACAATTGACAGTTTGATATGGTTTAAGTGCTGACGCCATCATTAGTCCTCATTTCTTCTAAAATTATTTTATTCAGCCTTATTGAGCAGTTTTGATTCCCTTTGCAATCAAATTATTGCAAAATTAAATTTTTAACAAATGTCTCTTTAGAAGTGGTTCTGTTCATAGGTCCCTCAGGTTTATTTTTTGTGGGCTTATCTTAAGTTATTGGTTTCTGCCGACAAACCAACAACTCGGGTGAAGAATTGGCAGCCAATATTCAAGCCACAATTGATGCCCTACAGCCAGATTTCTTGAAAAAAAAAGCAGTAAAAAATTGTAAGGATCGAATAGATCATGTAACTCGTAGCTACGGCAGGTATATGCCGGAAATCATATTTTAAAAATAATAATTCCATGGAATTAACACAAAAATTATAATAAAAAAAGCTATATTTTATCATCTGATGCTTTTTCGACTTGTTAGCGCTATTAAAAATAGGAAATTTGTACTCATTATCTGATCATAGGTGCAGTAAATACTTTTTTCAAGGAAAAGTATCCTAAAAAGATTTTTTAGGAATTAGTTGTAGCCATTGCTAATACTTTTAGATTCCAATACAAATTGTTAATATTTTCGATATTAAACAGTTAAAATAAATCATTTTAAAATTGTTCGTCTTTTTTAATTGCAAGAGACTAATCATTTTTTGATTAGCAAGAGTTCTTTTTTTTCTTTTTTTGAGGTAGGAAAATCCCTTCGGATCGTTAAATGTTATTGCATTTGGTATGTGGTGATTCCACTAAAAACCTACCTCCTTCTGAGAATATCTCTATCCGGGACCGCATTATGCATTACTTCGGATAGAGATTCAGGGTGGTTTAGCTACGATCATCTGCGGGCCTTATGTTAGCTTGATGTGTCATTTTATCCAAATCTGCTTTTTTTGTCTTGAGAATATACTCCGTATATTTTACCACCTACTTCCAATATTCGTTGCCACATAACATTTTGTCTATTATATTATCAGCAGTTATGGTTCCAATATGTTCCTCCAATTTGGTTTTTTCGTTTTCCCATCGTTTTCACTTAAAGAATGTGTGTTCTGCATCGTCGAAATCTGCGTCGCCATATATGCACTCTGGGCCTTCAGCTTTTCCTACTTTAAATAGGTATTTTCGGAAATAACCATGGCCTGACAGCATTTGTGTAATGTAGTAGTCTACCTCTCCTTCTTTTCTATTGTACCATATATCTATCCTTGGTATCAGTTTTGCTGTCCATCTTCCTTTTTCTGAATTGTTCCAGTTTTCCTGCAGTTTCCTTAGGGTTTTTTTTTCGTAACCGATCATGGTTTACTGTGTTACCCTGTCTTCGTTCAACCCAGACTTTAATTCTTTCTGAAATCAGCAAATCTATGGGAATCATACTGCTGATTACAAAAACGGCCTCTTTTGAGACTGTTCTGTATGCGGCTGTCACTCTTAATGCCGCTGTCCTCTGTACAGCCAATAATACATTCTTTGTGTTCTGTGCTTTAATATAATCGCCCCACACTTCGCTACCATATAGAAGTATGGAGTTTGTGGTTTCCATTAATAGCTTCCGCTTGAGTTGAGTTGGTCCTCCTACATTAGCCATCAATTTGCTGAGTATTCCTATTGTTCTTCCAGCTTTCTTAGGGGCATGGTTTATCTGATGGGTAAATTTGAGTTTGCTGTCGAATCTTACTCCCAAGTATTTTAACATATTTGATGTCTGTATTCTCGTACCTAGGACATTAAAGTCAGTGGAATGTGCTTTTTCGTTAGCAATATAAGCTCTGTTTTATCTGTGGCCAGACTTAAGCCATGTTGTTCCAGCCATGTTTTGCTTCGAATCATTATCATATTTAGTTTCCTTTTCGCATCATCTACATTTCTGGCAGTAATAACAGCAGCTACATCATCTGCATAGCCCACTAGATGACAGTTGTCGGGCATTTCCAGTCTCAGAATTTGATCATATGTAATATTCCATAGATCCGGTCCCAGTATTGAACCCTGTGCAGCTCCTGACGTTACTTTCTTCACTTTTAGACCACTTGTTGTATCATATAGTAGGGTACGATCACTAAGGTAACGTCGAATGATGTTTAGTATGTGTCCAGGAACTTTGAAATCATCCTTCAAAGCTCTTATAATGTCCTTCCATCGTAAGCTGTTAAAAGCACTTCGGACGTCTAGTGTAGCCAACAGAACAATATTTTTGGAATGGTTGTTTCCCTGCTGAGCTCTTTCTACACTCTGAATCAATTCTTCGAGTGCACCGAGTGTTGATTTTGCCTTTCGAAATCCGTGCTGCCTTTCTGATAGACCTCCTGCTTGTTCAACTGCCGTTGAAAGCCTGCTCTTTATCAGTTTCTCAAAAAGTTTCCCGGTCACATCCAGCATACAAAGTGGCCTATACGAGGAGGGCCGTGTTAAATCTCCTTTTCCTTTGCTTATTAAAACCAGCTTTTGCTGCTTCCATATTTCCGGGAATATTCCGCGGGACCAGCACAAATTAAACATTTTCAAAAATATGGTTGGGCGTTTTTCAGCTAGAGTACTCGAAGAAAAGTCAGCCAAATGATTTTTTTAAACCAAACTTCCAAATGCTAGATGGGTCATTCTTCTTTTACCACAATGTTTTAAAGGCAATATGAAAATGAACAATAACAAAAAGAATTCGCTTAAAAATTTATTTTGCACAGCGCAAATATAAACAAAGTAAAGAAATTAAGGCAATATTGATGCTGTACTCATGCTTCGCATGTAACAAAAGGTGTTTGTTTTAGCCAGACAGAAGTAATTTAACAATTAATTGCCAGTATGTACTGTCAAAGTATGTTCATTTATAAAAGTATATTCTGGGAAATCATTATAAATATATTGATCCTTGGATAATGCTACTACATTATCTAGATTTGCTTTTAAAATTATTTAATTTCTGTTCAGCCATAGTGTTTAATTTTGGCTTAATGGGTTTGCTAATAAACAAAATTGCCGCATACGAAATAAAACTACAACCAGAAAAATGCACCACTTGTTGATGTTCGTACTCCAGTAGCATAATTTGACTTTATTTCTCGAAAAGTATTCTAAAATTAGTCTCCCAGAATTCACTTCTTTAATTACAGCCAGAAACGTTAATTCCATGTATTGAACATTAGAATTAAAGTACCATTTGTATTAGAACTTAATTTTTCTTTTACGTTATTTTAAAATATAAAATTCTATCGGGCTTAAAAAACAACCCATACAACGTATGCAGAATAACATGAGCGTGGAAGTGTTATAATTCCATTTTTGCATGTTTGGTAGTACTGTTTGGGGTTTGCATTTGAATTAATTTAAAAATATTAGCAAAAGTTAATCAATTCAAGTGAGGTTGTTAACACTATATAAGTAGCTTTTAAATTTTATTGTGAAATAATAAATCATTGAAAATATTAAACAAATACACCATTTGTTTAACTCCAAATGGACTTATACCACTTTCAAAAATAACATATTTTAAGAAATAAAATCGAAAGGAAAAGAAAACTCATATTTGTATACCAATTTACGCCTCTGAAATTGAATTTTACATCAAAATTATAAACAAAATGAAACCATTTAAGCACATAAATCATCACTAAGTTTGTTAAAGATTAATTTTAGTATTTTTACAAAGGCAATGAAGAGTGAACAATGCTGTTCGAAATCTAATTAACTTTTTCTAATTCCGAAGTCAAATAAAAGTCATAATAATTGTAAAAAGAAATTTAGGAATGGACATATTCAACTTTCAATTAATTTAAATATGTATTAACTTTTATGGCCAAAATTCTTTTGATTATTTAACGAAAAAAATGCTACACCCTTGTATAAGTTTAATTATGTATATTACAGGGATAAAAGGTGTTTTTATCCCACTAAAATCACCGTTAATTAATTTTTTTATAAAATGGACTTATGCCATTTTCAAATACACAGGTCCTTTTAAATTTTTTAATTAAAAACTAACAGACAAAAACTATATAAATAATTTTTCAAAAATGAATTTTATACCAAGAACTCCTCTCTTTCCTTTTTTTATTCACACCTTTATTTAATAATTACTATTATTGTTGTATATGTTATGCCATGCCTTGGCATGTCAAGAGTTCATTTCCAATTTTTTTTATTATTTTTTATTAATTTTTGGTTACTTATTTGGGATACCTCTCTCTCTGTTTATTTTTTCTTGTTTTCTTTCTAACTCTTTAAAAGATATTTTCCAAATTTCTTATTAAACACTCGTATAATAAATTCTTTCATTTTTTTTAAACAAGTCTGACAATTCCAAAGGCATTCATTCAGTAACTCAATTCAATCTTCATGCTTCAATCATTTGCAAGTCAAACCAGACAACACAACAACAACAAAAACAGAAATGTTATATGTCTTGTTGATGTCAAATAATTGCCTTTTAAATAATTTTTCAATTTATCCTCAGTTATGTTTTCAGGCTTTCAATGTTCCTCTTTCGGTTCCCCTTTTTCACTTTCTCACCTTCTCTGTAACTATGGTGTGCATTTATTAGTTTTCTATTAAACAGTAATTGTTACTGTTGAACTTTAAATTTGGGTGTTGTATGTATGTATGTACTCGTATATGAGAAAACAGAAAAAAGGGAACGAAGAACTTATTTAAATGTGTTTTCTTTATGCTGAGGTTTAAAATTAAAAAAAAAATGTGTGATCTAGTGGTTAGTACATATAATGGCTTACTAAGACGATGGCACCGGGTTCAAATCTCAGCTCTGACATCTTGAAAAAAAAATATGAAAAAAATTATTTCTTTCGGCGACTACCTCTCAGCAGTTTTCTGGCAAAACCTCTGGGAGTAATTGTTTGTCATGAAAAGGCTTGGTTTCAGACTGCGTTATTTATATTCTTCAGCACAATGTGTTTAAAAACTGCTGAGAATTGTTTAAAAAATTTGTTAACTTTTTACATATTCTATGAACGTTTATTTTATAATAAAAAAAAAATTGCCACGAGCTTAAAACGCGCACATATTTAGCTCTTTGAGCTGCAGAATTTCATATAAATTCAAAGAACCTGTTTAATTCGCTTAAAAAAGTGATGTGAATTTTCAAAGAAACAAACAAAAGTAACAAAACGCATGGTGAGAGCAGCAGAGAAATCTATTTAAATTCACCGTTAGTTATACTTTCCTTTGTAGCACACAATAACAAACCATCAGTCAAATTTTTTTTGAACACAAAAAGCAAAAATATAAAAACAAAAAAATTTATTAAAGAAAGAGTAAAGCTGCATACGTTTACATTGTCAAATATGAAAAAAACAACCAGTATTTTATTATGACAACAGTTTTTAAAAATCATAGAGAACTAAATTTAAAAGTAAATCTAAATGATTTGATAACGCTATTCAAGCACCAATCTATTCATTATGATTTGTCACAATACCTATCAAGAATATCAAAAAGTTATTGCATTATGACCATTTGACAATTAAAACTTTCGTAAGTTTTATCGGATTAAAAAAATTTAACCTCTAAATACCCATACTAAACATATATGTATGTATGTATGTATGTATGTATACTTATATAACCAAAACAAAAAAATTAAAAGTAAGGCAGAAAAGAATTTTAAAGAATTTTTAATAGACATTAACGGGGGTAAAACGCAACAGTATTCTAATATCCTGTAACTTTTCCTAAATTCGGCATACTATATACCATATATGGAAAATGGTGTATGAAGTAGTCAATCATGTATGTAAGTGTCCTGAAAGAGATCTTTTATGATTAAACTAGCATGTATACGATGCAAATGGGTAGAGCCTTTGAACCAAACCAGAGTAAAGTCTAACGAAATATTCGAACATGATGGAGGTTACATTTTGATCCAGAATTAACTACATCTGAACCCCGGTAAAAATATTTAATTATTTTGAAAGCTCAAAAAAAACTTTCACAGCTCATGTATTAGCTTACTATGAAGAATTGACCCTGTTGACTGACATATTCGATAATAATACACATACCTTCGAACATTTCAAAAACATTTGTCTAATAAAACATTCAAAAACGACTATTTCTAGTGGAACGATAGAGTTCACCTGTGGATCGGTTTGTGGCAGCAAATATTTCGATGCCGAAGACTATTAGCAATATTAAAAACGAACCATAACACATTTAGTTCGTGAATGTACAATATATCGATATCGAAAAAAGTTGGCTCATAATGTTTTTTGTTTATTGTTTTTGCTTTAGTCTTTACTTTCAGGTCACATTTTATTTATATTTATTCCTGATTTGTTTTTCGTTCTGCTGTATTTGAACTCTCCTTTGGATTACTTGAATTTCAACTTTAAGTTCAGTTTGCTCATTTAATACATACTTTCGATAATCCGGGATGTGATGAAAAACGATTTCGATCGAAATTAAAATCGAATTAAATTTTTCTTCCAAAATCTTGCATATTGTATATTAATTTTTACTCATTACCTTACTGACTATTTCCACTACATCCTTGATTATTAAAATTTTAAAATAATTGAAACCAGAGTAGGAAAATAAACAAAACTGAACGTTTGATCTCATTTTGTTGTGTTCTTTACAATCAGTAAAACAAAAATAAAACAGAAACAGTGAGAAAGATTGTCCCATTTAATTTTATATATTGTTTTTGTTTTGAGTACTACAAATACATTAACTCTAATGTGCGTAAGTACAACAAAAAATTAATGAGAAGAAAAAGGAAAGAAGAAGAGAAAAAGAAAGAAGAAGAGAAAAAAGAGCAAATTATACGAATGTGACGGAATGACAAAGCAAGCACAAGAGCGAAAAGCTAATTGTTTCATTTGCGCTCTTTCTCATTTAGAAAGTATTTGTTTTGGTTTTGCTCATGTACAATACCATTAAAAAAATTTTGTAAAGTGTATGACTTTGTTGTAACGTTTGCGAAATGTTTTGTTTGTTTGCCCACTCTGATTGAAACAGATAATTTTTATATAACTTTAATAATTTTTATATAAAATACAAACGATTTAAATTTCGTTCGATATCGTTTTTCATCACATACCGGAATATCTCGTAAGTGAAATCAATTTTGTTTTTTTTTGCACTTATTTTTTCGTCCCAAAACTATTAAGAAAAAGCTTCGATAAAAACAAGCCAGAGATAATACGCCGTATTCCAATTGGCGACGTCGTCGTCGTATAACGACATTTTTGTAATAGATTAAAGGCAAGAGAAACACTATTTCTTTATACTGCTACGAAAATGTCGTCAGACGACAACGACGTCGCCGACTGGAATAAGGCCGAATATTTTCGAATTAGTGGCGCCATGAAAGCGAATATAAATTTATGTTGCCATGCAAATATTTTACTTTCGACAATCCTTCGTTTTAGCGAATGTTCATTTAATTCGAATATCAGGTCAGGAGGGAAAAAACAAACAATAAAAAGTTTTACAAATTTGAATGTGTCAGTAAAAAATGTTGAGTGTACTGAAATTTTTATTAAAACTTACTCTGTTCCCTTATGCAGAAGCAGGTTGAAATGCAGGGGTGCTTTGATGCCTTTCGTAATAAGCTTTGTAAGGGCAAAATTGAGCTCGAAACTGCTTATCAGTAAGATCCAATTTTTGCTGGGTAAGTTTAATATAAAGTTGTGAACAATTTCAACTCAATGCTTGTGTCTGATGAAAAGTTGTTTTCAGTTGTACTTAATTACCTATAATTTTAACTGGTTTTTCTTAGAAACATACGAGTACCATGAAAGTAACATAGAAGTCTGTTAACACCAGTTTATATTTTCTTTAATGAGAATTTTGTCATATATTGTATTTTAAAATAAATAATTTTTAATGGTGTTTTATTTATCTTTGTTTTTTTTTCTTTTTTCGTGTTCGCTAAGTGTGCATGTGTGCGAGAGTGGGTGTTTGTGTAATTTATATTTAATAAACATTTATTTTTAAAAAGCGGCTTAAAGTGTCAAAATAAATAGAAATTTAATTATTGGCAAGTCTTTCTAAAAATCTATTTTAAAATATAAAATGAAATACATTCTGAGCACAGTTTTGTGGCATTAATGGCATAAAAAGCTGTTCTACAGAAGAGATTATATTCTGGGAAAAATTGGAAATCTTTATTATTTTATTATTTATTTATTATTATTTAGAAATGAATTTTAAGTATAAAACATAAGTACATACATAAATAAAAAAATAAAGTAAATAAAAAAATTAATTCATACAAAGGACCTATGTATGTACATATGTCTGTATTATGGCTTTATTGATTATAAAATCTTATAAGTCAATTGTCGAAAGCAATCAAAATAACGATTTAAGTTTTAGCAACAAAAAAAAAAAGTAAATAAAAATTACAAGTAAATTTTAAAAGTAATGGTTATCAGCTGTCATCTTTAAAATCTGTTTTGATAGCTGATAACTCCACTGAATTTCGGTTGCCATCAACAACATAAGGGAATAAAATTAAACTTTTTTTGTGTAATTTTTTTTTTTAATTTCAGGTCGCTGATTTCAAATCTAATCCCTATTTTACTCTATCAGCTCACAAGTTACAGTTCAAACATTTAAAAAAAAATTAAAACTCTACTCTTCATAAAGCGATTTTTAAACTTGTTTTTTTAACGCAACTGTCAGCTTTGAAAAGCCGATGATGGTTGAGTAAGGGATGTTTAAATAAAATAATATAAAAACAAATTTTTATTTTCTTCTCGCTCAAAGTTGATCAGCTGGAAACTAATTGTGCTTTTTTTAGCTCTATGATAAATCATATTAACGTATTTGCATAAAAATCGAATGAAAGTTGAAGGGATTACGCTAAATTCTGTGATAAAAATATGTTAAAAGTTTGAATTGAACTGTACTATTTATATGAGTAATGTTAAGTACATACATACATTTATATGCTTCTACAGTGAATGATGTTTAGTTAATGAAATTTCGTTAAGTGTAACATATTTGATTTGAAGTTTAAAATTGTTTCATAATAATTAGCAACAGTGGCTAAAAGTTGGCAAGCTGTTTTTTTATTATTTTTAATAACTGTTAACTGTTGTCAATGAAAACATTTTCTGATTATTTTTGAAAACGACGAATGACACAAAGCCAGAACTATCTATCGCTAAAAATGTCTGAACTTGATTTAGGACTTTTTGGCTACGAATACAATTGTTGAAACCTTCTTTTAATTTAAAAGCTTCATGTCTTTTACCTTTAAACTAATTTGTTTTAAAAACACAAATTTTAGCATTTTAGAGAGTTACAGATTAGGGCCCCAGTTATGTATTTATAATTACTAAATTCTATGACATTAAATAAAGATATGTATGTACATAATATGTACTTATTATGTACTTATGTATTAAAAAACAACAACAAATAAAATAAAAAAGAGTTTTTTGTCTTATTTTAAATCAATTTTTGTACATAAACAAATACTATTTATAATATGTCAATAAATTTGGATTTTTGCAGTAATATTTTAAATATACATACATACATACATACATACATACATACATACATACATACATACATACATACATACATACATACATACATACATACATAATTGGACATTAAAACCCTGTGTCAGGGTTACGGCCTAGCTTGTCGTAGCACTCATGTTGTGTGCGTTAATTTTTATTCATGAGTACCGGGGCCTACAGTTTAAAGTCGACTCCGAACGACAGATTTGAGAAGCTTTTTCATGGCAATCAATTATTCCCAGAGCTGAGATTTGAACCCAGTGCTATCGTCTTAGTAAGCCAACATAGCTGGACGAAATTTCACGACAAAGTATCCATTAATCCTCTAAACAAAATAAGGTATATGGAGCTATTTAAAATGGGTTTTTGTATTGTAATCCACAGATTTTTGCCATAGAAACTACACTTGTGTGTACCTTTACTTTGTCCTACTCCAAAATAATTTATTCTTTGCCAAAAACCAAAAATGTGGCCCTCTTTGAGAGTAGTTGGTGTGATTTATACCGCTTGCGTGGGTTACTTGAGGTTTTTATTTTTTTTTTTTTCCAATATTTTTTCGTATGAAACTAACAAGTATTGTAAGCATTTTACAATCCTGATTAAATGCACGAACTTTTAATGGCACTTGCTAAGGCACTTTATTCGATAAATTTTGAAAATTTCAAATTCATAGCTTAGCAAACAGTCTTAAAACTTTTGGCAATTGCGCCATTATTTTTGACTGTGGCTCTAGAAATGTTATTCAGGGTTATTCTATCAAAGTTTAAATAAACAAAAATAATAACCCTTATTGTGTTTGGTGTATTTTTATTGTATTTCGACAACGATTACGCCAAACACAATAAGGGTGAATAAAAATTAACCACAATAACCAAAAAATGGTTACGGTTAACTTTTAAACTGCATGGGATAGATTTTTTTTCTGACTTTTCCCATGATGATTACAAACAATCCTGTCACTTCGTTTCGGCTTGACGTTGTGTTCTGGGACTCTCTGTGTATGTATAGTTTGTGAACTAATAGTAATAATTTAATATAAATTTTTTTTTTAAATTTTATATTTTAAATTTTATTTTTTATTATCTGCTTGGATATGCAAAAAAACAACAAAGACATAAAAATACAAAATTAGAGAAAAATTGCCATAAAAATACTTTTAAGCGTCCGTAAATAAAATTGAAAGGAAAACAGTTTGAAAATGAAAATAAGCAACAAATGTCATAAATTATTGATGGATTGATTGGCAACAAATGCAAGTTTTAAGTCCATATATTAAATGAATGCCTAGCAAACATAAGATCTGGATTTTAAATTAGAAATAATACGAAAATAAAGGTAGTTTGAACTATCGAATTTACGCACAAAAAAAAATTTAAGAGAAAATACTCGCAGTAAGAAACTCAATTCGATTTTCTTAAATTGAGTATAAAACTCATACTACAACCTTTTAGTGTTGACACTTTTGATAAATAAAACAAAATAAAAACATCACATGTCAAAAAAATAGACGAAGTTTTTAAAACCTACATCATATATAAAATTTTCGTGTCCCGGTGTTTAGTGCTAAACTCCTCCGAAATGACTCTACCGATTTTCATGAAATTTTATGTGTATATTGTGGGTAGGTCTGAAGATCGGTATACATCTGTTTTTCATATCCTTAAATGTTAAGGGTGACCCCAAGGGACAATTTATTTCTAAATATCATACTGACATCACAGAAATTTTAGACTAGATAGAATGCGTACCGCAGAATACATAGGGTTTATATGTTTTTTTTAAGAAGAGAGCGGCACAGGGGTAATTTCTCCTTACCCCCAACTATCAAACTGAAGTACTAAAAACGGCGGACAATCATTCATTAAAACTATCAGTAACGCAGACACTGACGTTGGTAATCGTTGGGTTGCACCATATTTACCTCTGCTGAGCGCAACATTAAATGCTCATACCAATGTAGAGTTTTGCAGTTCAGTGAAGAATATCAAATATATTTGAACTAAAAAAATATTTCCTACAAATAATTTATATGGCAAGACAACATTTAACGGGTCAAACAGAAATAAATAAAATTTTTGATATTATAGACAAATCATCATCATCGTTTTATTGTTATTAAATAAATTTAAAAATAGTTTTTAATTAATAAACTAAGCTATACTTCTCATAGCACCCATATTGCGTGCGCCAATTTTTATCCATGAATACCGGGACCTACAGTATAACGCCAAATACGAACGACAGATTTGAGAAGCGTGTTCATGGCAATCAGTTACTCTCAAAGTTTTTACCAGAAGACTGCTGATAGGTGGTCGCCGAAAGAAATATTTTTTCATATATATTTTTTTTCAAGTTGTCACAGTTGAGGTTTGAACCTGAAGCTGTCGTACAACAATCTCATTCTCAGTTAAATTCACTTATAATTGCACTGGATCCCAAAAAAGACTGCAAGCATTTTTAGTCTTTTTCAATCAGGACAAGATTTTTTTAATGGGCGTGGCAAATAGAAAAAAATTATAAACACAGTTTTTATCAAGACAATCAATCAATTCCTTTACGTTTTTACCACTTTTGTTGTTGTGACACTAAAACAACCATTATTTTTTCGACCAGTGTTATTCTTAACATCTAATTAATTTGATATCAATTATAAAGTTGTGTATACCTGCATATACAATAAATATTTCGAAACATGGCCATATGTATGTAATTTTAAAAATGCATCATACTTCAATCGTTACACTCCGTGTTTGCTGGGTGTAAATAAAAAAGTCATAATGGTTTTACTCACACTCTTGCTTCTACATAAATGCAGTCACAAAAGTAAATTTATAAATTGCCATCATTCGTACTAAGCGCACTGATAGTTATATTATTGTTCACAATTTGTATAAAATTTTGTAATTCGCTTTCGCTCTCTCTCCTTCGCGTTCTTCCTTACTTATTTAAAATAAACTTACGAGGCTTGTTTAAAAAACAAATTTTTAGGTTTTTAACGAAAAATGCAGATAAAAAATTGAAATACGAAATGCTTATGTTCTATCAAAAATTTATTATCAAAAGTTCTAAAATGTTTAGAAGTGGGTAAAATGTGTTGGCTTAAGTTTGACAAATTTAAGTGTCATACAAGAGAAAAATTATATCAGACTTACTTGAGATAGTACATAGTCGCCGTAGTCTAATGTTTAGTGTGTCGGCTTACAAAGATATGAGGCCCGGATTCAAACCCCAGCTCTGACATCTTGAAAGTAAGGAAATTAAAAAATATATATTTTTTTCGGCAAAAGCTCTGAGAGTAATTGATTGCAATGAAGAAGCTTCTCAAGTCTGTCGTTCGGAATCGACTTTCAAATGGTAGGTTCCTGTACTCATGGACAAAAATTAGCACACATAACATAGGTGCTGCGAGAAGCTAGGCCATACCAATGAAACAGTGATGTAATGGCCAGTTATGTATGTATACTTGAAATCGTACAAATCACGTAGGAGACTTGTAGTTGGCGAGGGTTTCGGACTTCCCCTTCAACTATGTTGTAAGTCTATACCACTTTAGTCAGACCTATACTGTACTATGGTGTCACTATTTGGTAAAGGTCATTGGAAAAGAGCTATGTGCTGAGGAAATTGAAAAATGTTCAATAGTTTTCTCTATTTTCGGTCGTTATGGCATCTTAGACGACATCCAAAAAGGCCCTTAAGTAAAGAAAAAAATTTCAAAAATTTTAACTCATTATTTGATGTCAGCTGTACTTTTAAATGTAAAGATGATGTTATGCTCTTTAAAATTCTTAACCAATTTAGCCGCACCACATTTAGTGGTGTGTGGTCTTCTATAAAAGTGTGAAAATCATTTACTAAAACAAAAACAGAAAATGAATAAGAGAAAAACAAAATTAATAAGAAATGAAAAGCTTTTAAATCTTTTACGTACATTTTAAGCACGAATAATCCTGCTGTAAATGCAAGTTATTATCACCTACTTAATGTCAGATGTGTAATGAAAAAATGCCACCAGATTGATAAGAATAGATGCCAACAAAATGCAAGCGAAGGAAGAAAGAGTAAAGAGATTGAGAGAAAACACGTAAAAAGTTGAAAAACTAGCTTTACACAACTTGATGACTGACGTCCTCAGTCATAGCTGGCTGGCTTAAGTAAATAGATTGAAAAAAAATAGAAACAAGGAAAATCCAGAAAATAAAACAAATTTTTTTGAAAAAAAAACTCTTTAAGAAAACTACATAAAAAGTAGATATGTATGTATGTACACGTACATATACAGCTGCAGTACTAAAATGCCAAGAAAATTTTTCAATTTTATTATAAAGTTTTCTTCTCTTTTAACCTCTTTAACAGAGAATGAAAAACCAAACAAATGCAGTGAGTAATTCGCATGTGTTTTAAATAAACAAAAAAGAAAAACATACTTAAACACAGTGGGAGTATAAAAAATAACAACAACAACAAATAAAGAACAGAAAACGTGCACAGAAGCTGTACAACAACAAATTGTTTAACAGCATGTAAGAATAAAAAACAACAACAGCAACAATAACAACAAGGACACTGACAAGTCTAAAAATTCAAACAACCAAATGCTATCAGTCATATACAATAACTAACAAATAGACACATACAAACACTCCATTATGTACCAGTTGGCCTTGTCTTTAAGGCAACTACGACGATATCTTTCCGACAATAGAACATCCCGGATACTTAAGGCAAAGCGCCGACGCGCTGTCTGTCGTTGACCCTAATTTGTAATATATTGACGCTGTGGTTCTAGAGGATTTGTTGTCTTATTTAAAATTAAAAATTGAAAAGAAAAAAGAAAAACACAACAATAAGCACTATAACTTGCAAATACCGAAAAAACTAAAGAAATATTTATCGTTGACTCTTTAAATAAAAATATAAATTCAGAAAAAATACAGCACATTCTGTATAAAATCTTTATAGAGTACTAAAAAATCGCATAGTAGTCAAATAAATAAGCACAGGCAGTACAACTTATGCAGACATTTGCTGCCATACTACATACTGTATAAGATAATTTACGACCGCTTTTATGATCTCTACTGTGCAATATCGTTGAAATGTCTCCATGTAACCTTAAAAGAAATGTTAAGTCAGTGTGAGTGTGAGTGTGTGATTTTTAATGACAAACATATATGAAATTTTAAGATTATATAGGTTTGAAGGGAAAATGACTCAGAAGTACCAAGGTGGCATTGCAGCAAGACATACTTGCCGATGTTTGCATGCAAAAAGGGGTCCCGCACAACATACAGTAAACATTTCAAGCAAATCGTCAGCGACTCTTTAAAGAAATGCCACAAGACCGACCATTGTGCCAAGTGGGAAATGAGATCTTAAATAAACACGCAAAAACTTACACACGCACATTCTCCTTTAGAAAGGAGAACCACCTAAAACCTCTTTAACCACAACTCTCATACAAACACAGCTAAATAAATAAGACAAGTGATATAGAAAGTAAATGCACGAAGACACAGTTTTTTTTTTATCAGAGCTGTACAGTATAAATTTCTTAATATTACATACATATTTTGATACATTGTATGCTCTAAGAAAATAAAACAAATTTTTTAATAAAAAAAATTAAAAATTTTAGTTGAAAATATTATAGAACTAGCTGACCCGGCAAACCTTCTTTTGCCTAGAAAAGTATTGTTTTTGTGTACATTTAAAATACGGGTACAATATCAGGTACAGGTAATATTTTAGGGACATCGTATTCGTAATAAGTTTGGAAGCTTTATGTGTTACACTTCTTCAAAAGAGCGAACTTCGGGCCTCCAGCACATTAAGCGATAAAATGTGTTCTACCTTCTGCGGGAATATCCTTTCCTCTACCCTTATCCCGCTCGGATTGAGCTGTATCATAAAAGCTAGTGGTGGAAGCATTCGTACCATGTTTAAAGGCTTTATGGGGAACATAAACAGGATTTAAGTTCACGGGAAAAGTAGGCGGTGAAGTGGGTGTGGATGTATAAAAAATAGAATACGGTCTGCAGTCAGCCGTACTGAATATACAAACAAAATTTTATAAGAATCGATCAGACAATCTCGGAGTAGCTTTGTTACAAACATTGTGACATGACTTCATACAAAATGTATGGGAAAATGAATTTTTTTTATAATTTCTTTTTTCTGGAATACTTTAGAATTTTTTTTTCTATTCTTCTTATTTGGCCAGAGACTATTCCGAATTGGTACGAGTCATCGAAATCGGTCCAGGCGTTCTTAAGTTATAAGCGTAGTAACTAACGCCACTTTCTTTTACATGTATAGATGAACGGAAAAATGTAATGAAATAAAATAACTCGTAATTATACTGTGGCTGGCATTAAACATATTGACACCAGTAAGCAGCAAATTCAGCCGCTGCTGCTGCCATACAACAGAAGCAGCAGCAAAACAATAAACAAAACAAATACAATAATTAACAGTTGTTGTTGTTGAAGTAGTCGCCGTGGTCTAGTGGTTAGTGTGTTGGCTTACTAAGACATGGGACCTGGGTTCGACTCCAGGCTCCGAAATCTTCAAAAAAAGAAATATGAAAAAAAATATTTCTTTCCGCGACTACCTCTCAGCAGTCTTCTGGCAAAAGCTCTGAGAGTAACTAATTGCCATGAACAAGCTTCTCAAGTCTGTCGTTCGGAGTCGACATTAAACTGTAGGTCCCGGTACTCATGGATAAAAATTGACACACACGACATGAGTGCTGCGAGAAGCTAGGCCGTAATCCTGACACAGGGTTGTAAAGGTCAGTTATGTATGTATGTATGTTTGTTGTAGAAATAAACTAAATTTTCTTAATTTCAGGAGCGAACAAAGTTTAAAAGAGAAATCGCAAGAATGTGTCAAATACCATTGGGAAGTAGCAGATAACAGCTAAACCTACTAAACCTTCTTAGCGAAGGCACTCACCACACAATCAACAGGCAATTGCTGTTGATCATTTAAGGGTGAAGGTATAACACTGGCCTTTGAAATTTGTCTCATTCCTAAGGCGCTTAATAATAATATAATTAACAATAATATATGTACTGTCCTTTCCAAAAAATTTCAATACAATGCACAGCATTTAGTAGGGGTTTACCCTTGAGTATTGGTCTCAAAAAAAAAACTTTTCGTATGTGCGATCAGTCTTATAAAAGTAAACGAAAATTTCTTTAAAAAAAATAAATCAATTCCATATGAATAAAACAATTGTTCTTTATAATATGAATGAGTTTCAACTGGACCAAATAGGATTTCAACATCAGGATGGCCCTATGTGCTGTACCCCCAAAACAATTTATTTATGCTGATAAACCGCTAACTATTTATTTTTTGGAAGTCAATTTTATTTCCTCCCTAAAAGTAGACATTCAGAATGCGCTACGTTAAGATTAACTAGCCATTTTAGATTTTTATCAATACGATATTTAAAATTTTATTTCTTTTGATCATTTAATTATTTTTTATCAAACATTTATTATTTCCAACCCTGTTAATAAGCCTATATTTTTAGTATCCAGTACAAATTTGATTATTTTCTTTAACTTTTGTCAGAATTTTTCTAATTTTCTGAAATATCACATTACCAGTAAAAATTCACTTTAACCAGCTCTGTTAACGAGCATATAATTTCAATTACTAATACTCATACAAGTGTGCTCTATTTAAACATTGCAATGTAAAATACACTCGTAAAAGCCTCGTTACTCAAACGTAAACGTTGCGGATACGTAAACGTTGCGGCCGAGTTCAGCGAATGGTTTAGAATTGGTTTACAAATTTTAAACAGCTGATACGTAAAAACGAAGAAAAATTTTATATTTATTGGATTCGAACGCAACGCAACGTTACGTTTACGTATGAGTAATCATTTACACATAGGCTTGATAAGCAAAACTGAACAGCTGTTCCGCAACGTTTACGTTTACGTTTGAGTAACGAAGCCTTAAGACTAACACTCCATATGATCCCTGTCGGACTTTTATGAACTAACTAAGTAGCTCAGTAATTAATGTTTGTAACTTTTGAATCCATTTAAATATTTTAAAATATAATATTGGTTAAACTTGACTTCATTAAAATTAATTTAGTAGTCATTAATGAAATTCAGGTCTAATTAGAAGCCTTTATATAAAGTATTATAAATTAAATCGGTCTCTATCACTTAGGAACCAGATACACTCTAAACCTTATTCTGATTTGGTGAGTTCATTTATTAAAAAATCAGTTACATTTAATAGCATGTCACTCCCACAATTAGCAATAGTTTTACCTAAGTTTACCTTAATTTGCTATGATGTTAGTAAAAAGAATGGGTTTTTGGCCAATAAAATAATATTTTGAGTCACAGTGCGATGGCAGATTTATATCTGTTTTCGTTTCTTTTTCTATTTAACTCGTTACTTAATTTATGGTTATCTGAAATTTATGCAAAGTGAGTGGCCACTGACCTGCTCGTATGACATTGTATATTAAAATCTAATATATTTTCTATGCAAATGCGTTATCTCTTTGACTAATTACATGTTAACTATAAGTTAGATCAGGGGGAAAATTACGGCATTCGATATCGAACGAATTTTAATTCTAAATTTTAAAACAATTTACATAGAAATTTCGTTCCATATCGAATACCGTAATATGCCCCCAGATCCCGACATGGAAGTTATAGCAAATAAGTAAATGTATGTGTTAGTTTGTGTATTTTTTGTAAGAACAATTACATCGGGAATAAGTAAAGTGGTGGGAGTGTGTGAGAAAAACTTGATAAGCATTTGGAAATGTAAACAAATAATAACAATATTATTCATACGCACTGGTGGTCATATGAAACGCAGACGTTATTATGAATTTTTTTTTATTTCTTTTTTATGGAATTTTAAAGTACATTTTTTAAATATGTATCTCTTTAGGGAATTTATTGTATAAAAGCAAAATATAAAAATAAAAAAACAAATATATAAGAAGAGGCATTCAAATTTGTGCAAAAGAATTTCTCAATCCTTAAGAGATCTAAATAAAAATATAATTTGAATTAAAAAATAATAATAAATTGTAATATTTTATAAGAAGCCTTAGTTGTTCCTTTTCAATACACTCTTAACCTTATTGTAATTTGAATATTACGAAAAACTTTCTTAATTCTTTAAAGAAATTTTAATTGATTACTTTTAAAATAAAGTGTTATTTGAATAAATTTTAAACTTTAATAACTTCATCAGGGAGCATATATTTGTTCTATAGAATATTTTTAAACAGAAGTACGTAATTCTCGAAAATATATTTTGTTAAAAGTGCCAGCAAACTACATAAAAAGTTGAAATGTTTAATTAAGACGTAATAAGCTATGACAGTAGATAAGAAAAGGGGATTATTTAAAAGTCTTAATATTTTATTAAAACAAACAACACTTAAGAATAAGGAAAAAAAAAAAAAAGTAACAACATCTGGCTAAAAAGCAATAATTTAATACACTTTTGACTGATCCTAAGTAAAACGATAAGAAGTAATTTTGATAACAATGTAAGCCCTTGGAAACTTCTTAATTACATTCGTAACTCTTATTTATAGGCTACATTATACCCAATGGGAAATATTTAATATAATCAATAGGTAACACAGTTGAACCTTCGCTTTTCAGGACTTTACAAACAGGGCACATCTACTAAACGGTATGATGTTAGCTTTATATATATTATTTGTGGGATAAATTTGGTGCTTTCCATCTTCATACATCAGATACAAACATTCTTCAAATATGGGTATCGCTGTATTGCTTACTTCAACTCACTTTTTACAAATTACAAATGAAATTTGATGTGATGGCTTGTTCAAAAAAAAAAAAGAAATAAGCCGTCTTCTAGCATAAGCTCTGAGAGTACCTCATTGCCATTCACAAGCTCCTCAAGTATGTCGTTCGGAGTCGACTTTAAACTGTAGGTCTCAGTACTCATGGATAAAAATTAACACACACGACATGGATGCTACGAGAAGCTATACCGTAACCCTGAAACAGGGTGGTAATGGCCAATTATGTATGTGTGTTGTTAAAATGTAAAAAAATCTTTAATAAAATATTTATCAATAAAGAGTACTGAGTAATTGATATATTAATTTGCGGAATTTAGAATCGAAATAGAAACAAGCTACATATAGTAAATTGATTAAGGATTAGGCTAGGGCAAAAAATAAACCCAAAAGATCATTGACAATACCCTGAGCAAGTTAATTAGACATTAAAACAATGCCATGAATATCCTCTTTTGGCTGAAAAATATCTTTTCACCCAAAAGCCTGATATTTAGAAAGACAATCTGCATTTAGTGAGTGAACATCTTGTAAATATATCAATAATTCAAACACTTTTAACAACCAATTTCACTTCATTAACAACAAATCATTAACTTAACGCTCTACTCTCGTAGAATATCCCTCATTAGACAAAATTTAGTTTCATCTTCTGTCTATGAAAAATAGAAAACTTAAAGAATTTCAGGTAAAATACGAGGAAAAAGATATAGAAGATAGAGTACCAGACTAAGATATGTTTTATTAGCAGTTTATGAGTTACAAAATTTAAAGGAATTTCATGTTCAAAGAATTTTATATTAAAAAATGTCATACTTGCAATAAAATTTTCCCCGAAACAAAGTTTTAGGAAAAACAAAAAAGAAATGACACAACACTTGGTATGTTTATTTTAAAAACAGAAAGTATTATTCCAGACAACAGAAACATATACGCACTTGCAAAGATGTTTTGAATTTTAAAAATTTTTTAAAAGGTTAATATGAAGGTCAGTTTTAAACATACAATCAAATGTTTTCAGCAGAAATTTTTTCTAATTTTTTATTAAATTTGAATCATTTTTAACTCTGCGCATTTAAAAAACCATAATATACATCCCTTAACGAAGCCAAGCTTTATTAAAAACCAAATTCCATGCGAGATAAAACTAAGTTTGGGGTCAAGCATAACTCTCAGATCAAGGAACGAGTTTACTAATACCAAACCTTTTCCACTGATTAGAAATCTATTAGACATGCAGATGTTTTGATAAAAACGCATTTCTTTACATTTGTCAGAATTTAGTTCCATAAGATAAACGGTGCACTACGTGTTAAAATTATTTTTATCATCTTGTAGGTTAAGTGATGGATGTTATTGTAAGTAGGTATAAACATAATCAAGAAACATTAAAATACCGCAATATTTCAAGGCAGTTGATAAATTATTTATTCATAATAAAAATATAACTAGTCCGACAATTACGTGTTTTTATAAATAGTGCTTACAAGTTAAATTCTGCGACTAATGCAACACTAAAAGCAGCAAATCATTAAATCCTCAAGTTTTTTTTTTTTTTATTTTGAGGGCCAGCACTCAGGGGACGGCCCCTACTCATGCAGTACATTGTGCTGGTCTAGGAAAATATGTTGTGGGAAGGGGGAAAGAGGGAGTAGTGTTTGTGGACATTTGGTTTAAACCTACTGGTATCGTAATTGGCAGGAAAAACTTTCGCCGGAAGATTGTTCCACAAACGAGCTGTGCGGCTAAAGAACAAATTCACTCTATAATGCATTGTGCGATTCGCTGAACAATCAACCACAAATGGGTGCGCTCTGAGAGAGGTACATGTAGTCCGCAAGAATATGCGACCACCCTGAATCAAATCCCTTATCTCATCAGAGTACCTCCCATGGTAGTATCGATAGGACAATGAAACGCACGCCATATTGCGCCGATGCTCCAACGAATCGATAGAATTGGATATCCTACCGTCGCTGATAAGCACCTTCGCCCTTTCCTGTACGCGGTCGAGAAGCCCCAAAATTGATTTTGAAGCACCGGTCCATACATGAGAGTTGTATTCCATCCTAGGTCGGATGAAGGTTTTGTAAATATTGAGAAGGTCAGATGAAGTAAAGTATTTCCTGCACCGTTTTAGAAAACCGAGGCACTTGAATGCTTCTTTCGACACTCGAAATATGTGATCATTCCAACGGACATCACAACTAATTCTCATGCCCAGAACATCAAGAGCGCCAGCCTCCTCAATATTTACATTACCCATAGCCACAGATGGCAGGATTAAATCATCACAACGCCTATGCGTTATAAAACAACATTGGGTCTTGCGCGCATTAAATTCGACCCTGTTCGCGAGACCCCACTCGGAGATTCTTTGAAGGTCATTTGAGAGTGTGTCACTCATATTCTGCCTTCTCAAGGAAGGCAGGCAAGGAAGGAAAATTAAAAATAGGGTGAGAGATAGAACAGAGCCTTGCGGTACTCCTGAATTCAGACTGAACTCGTTGGAAGAGACACCATCTATACCCACTCTTATAGAACGGTCTCTGAGAAAGCTCGTTATGAAACGACAGAAATGGTGTTCCTATATAAAAATTATTGAGACTAAAAGTATAGAAGATTGCAATCAATTATGATTTTTTTATGATTTTGAACTTCGCCATTCTTTTACCCATGCGATCTATAACGAAAGGTAAAATGTGCATTTATTTATAATGCCAAATCAATCATTATATTCGTTTATCATTTAATTGTTCATGCAATTGAACTTGCTTAGACCACGGCCACGCAATGAGCGGCAAAGCGGTTAGCGGCAGAGCGGCGAGTTTAAGCTGCAAGTTGCTTATTACTGAGCGTCATTTCTGAGCGGTTAGTTGTTAAAATGCCATATTTTTATTTTTAAAATTTCGTAATCTATCTTCCCATAATAGCGGTCGGCTTTGTTCAGATGAAATTGTAAGCTCAGTATTCACTTTTGCCGTGTTTATACTTCGCCGCTCAGAAATCAACTAAAAATTAGAACAAGTTCTGTTCAATGCCGCTCATTGCGTGGCCACTTCTGTAGTATTCCATTTATTTTAATTTTTCGTCGCTCACTGCTCAGCCGCTCACCGTTTTGCCGCTCATTGCATTGTCTAGTCTTTAGGCAGAATTTCTTTAATCATTCATATATAAAAACTTTTGTTCTTCTACTAGAAAGTAAAAAAATTACAATAATTTGTCTCTCTTTATTAGAAATTTTAAATCCGCATTTCATGACTTGTTTTATCACAATGTACTTGAACTTTTTATGAATTTAAGAATAATTTAAAATAGTCCTTGTTTTAATCTTTTACTGAAGTATTTAAATTTTCCTTTTTTCAATTTTTCCTTTACATATATGTATTGTTGCTATTGTTATTGCTGTCATAATTCCTTTTGAGCAATAGAAAGAGTGACAATTAGATTAGTTTTATGCCACAAGCAACAAAAAAGAAAGAAGAAGAAAGAAATGAAGCATTGAATAGCAAATATGGCACAGATTTATGAAAACAAGAACATGATTTCCCTAAACAAACACTAAAACAAACAAAGAAACACGTTAATTCCTACATGCACATACACATACACTCATGCAAAAAACAACAATAAATGGGTTTTACAATAAAGGTGATTTCTTTGTTGAAAACGAATAAAAGAACTACAAGTAAAGCTGCTAATCAAAATCCACTTAAAATTATTACTAAGCATTATATATAAAATGTGATATTTCACATTGATAGCTTAAATAAAATGAGACATGGAAGAATGATACAAAATTTGTAAAATAAAATGATCATCCACTGTCAGACAAGAAAAAGTATAGGCAAGAAAGTGGGAACTTGCTAAATGTTACAACAACGGTGATCGTGAAAACTTGCTGCCCTACAAAAGAGTTGAAAGGCCAGTGAAGCAAAGTTGACCTAGCAATTGATTGCACAAATTCTTAACCATGGGGGTAATTAAGATATGAAATAGTTCCCTTCTTACCCACATTGTGTTAGCTATAAAATCTTTGGCCAGATACGAATGGACCTGGATTGATTGATGCACGATGGACATCCCACAATCAACAATCGCAAGAGACAAGTGGCCAAAGAGCAAGCATATATAAATATCACCATTGTATCAATGCATGATATTCAAAAAATAGTCCAAAACCTTGTATGTTTTTAGTACTTACATACATCAATAATTGGCCATTACAACCCTGTTTCACGGCCTAACTCCTCGCATTAACAGTGTTGTGTGTGTCAATTTTTATCCATGAGTACCGGGACCTACAGTTTAATGTCGACTGCGAACGATAGACTTAAGAAGCTTGTTTATGGCCATCAGTTACTCTCAGCGTTTTTCTCAGAAGACTGCTTAAATATAGCCACCAAAAGAAACAGTTTTCCATACGATCCGAATATTGGCAGAAGCAATAGTACGCAGGTCTAGCTAAAAAAAATCACTTACGTGAAGGTGCGTCAAGAACATTCTTATCTATCTGGTTTTAAATCGTTTTTATTGAATATAATATCTGGCATCTGTTATGTGACACACAGCACCATCCTGCTCGTCAAAACAGAGCCTATATCTTCACATCTCACAAATATTTAAATGGGAACTTCAAAGTTTGTTATAATGGAGGCTGAACTTTTGCGAGAATTCCTTTACTTCAGGCCAGTGTGTTAATATTGTTGTTCTTTAATGGTAAACTGACTTACTATGGCGCTCGTGTTTGATGGTGACGTTCTTAACAAAAGCAAGTTTTTGACGATGCATTGCCAATAGGTAACCAGCAAGTGTGAAAAATATTCTGAAGTCGTTCATCTAGTCATTCATTTTGCTCCTTGCTTAAGAATAGTTTTTTTTTTTGAAACAAAACTTCAGTTTTCTTTTAAATTCTCTGAAATCCATTAAGTGAACAAGAGCGATTTTCCAAGATGTAAAGGCAAAAGGTCAAGCTATCAATTAAAACATAATTACTACTGTAACAAGACAGAGTTTTAGGCTTTCACCAATTACACGCTCGAACTGAATTATCCTGTTAATACATCACTTTGCAAAGAAACAAAAACATGCCAGAAAAACAGTAACTCGTATTTCACAACAGCAGATAAGAAAGAGAAAAACTTGCTCAAATTATTTTTCTCATATGCAACTCACATAAACGACAATATAAACTGTGTGTGTGTGTGTGTGTGTGTGTTTGGATGCATGTGAGTTTGTAAAAACATTAAACACAGTAATTGCATAGGTTGGTGCGAGTAAAAGGTGTTTAAAATGACATAAAATGACTCATACTTCTCACATCACAATGAGTGTTAAAAGTGTATGAATGATAAAAAAAACATCTTACTCACTCTTGTGGTATTTATAAGGGTATGTGTGTGTTCTGTTTTTATGATATGGCCAACTACTCTTTCGACAAATTTAAAAAAAAACATTGTACTCCTATAAGCATATATACTCATATTTTTGTAAGTGTGTGTATGTGTGACTACGTATCTTTGTACAGTCAAAGCCCGGTATAACGATTACTCAGTTTAACGAATATCCGATATAACGAATGATCAAATTTTTACATTAACTAACTTATACAGCGAATGACAAAAAAAATATATCTCGATTTAACGAACGACAAAACAAAAAATAAAATTCGTTACAGAACCGTTAGATTTTTTTGTGTGCTTTTTACATCTTTTCTTTGTGTTGTGCGTTGCTTTTTTCATTAAAGTTTCAGTAGTTTTGTTCGATTTAATGTGAAAATAAGATGTCAAGTCGAAAAAGAATTTATTTTAATTACAAACAATGGGACAAAAAATCGGCGATCTCTTAAAAAGGTGAATTTCCCAGAATGGAAAAAGTTCTTTTCGAATGGTTTCTAGGCCAAAGAAACAAACATTTGTCTGTCAAAAGCTAAGGCATTAGAAATCCATAATCAACAGTACGTCTCCGATTTTCACGCAAGTGATGGCCGGCTAGATATGGAATCAGGTTGCTAAAACAAACCGGCGAAAAACTTTCAGCTACACAAGATTTAGTGGAACCCTTAAAAACCATTTCCATAACTTAATACAAGAAAAGGCTATACAAAGAGGATTGCAAAGTACGTTAAAACAATCGTTCAATAACAGATTTCTTAAATAATCAATAATATCAAAGGAATGTGTTCATAGTATCCAAATATAAATATATATACATATGTACCAATGTTCATTTATATGTTTTAGTGAAATTTTAAGAAATTAATAAAATTTATTGAATAAACGTGAAAATATTAATAAAAGTTTTACTTATACACTGAATTATACAATTAAAATGTTATTTTTTTTAAGTTTCATAACGTTTTTAGTGCTGTTCGATATAACGAATATCTTGGTATAACGAAAAGGCTGAACATTATATCATTCGTTAAACTGAGCTTTGACTGTATGTGCAAAATTGTGTTTAACATGTTGCTGTAACTTAAAGTTCAATACTAAATCTGCAAAGCTTGTACAAAAGATTTAAGGAGAAAAAAAAATAATAAAAAAAGAAAAAAAGCAAGGTATGCTCATAAAAAACAAACATTGTCTTATACAAGCTTTTACACATAAAATTATGTTTTAACCACAGTTTTACCCAGCTAACATGAAAGTTTGTTTTTATATGGGAGATTTGAATTCATTAGTTTTCTTAAATTGAAGAACATACCGATTCCGATAAATATAGGGAAATTTGCAACGCAAGCATTAAACATGTGCTTATAAAAGTGAATTTTATGTGCTTATTAGACAATATTTCTTAAGGAAAAACTGCTATCACTCACAGACTAAGCTAAGCTAAGCTTGATAAATGCTATGTGAACCCAACTCTGTATATGAATTTCAATATTTATTTTAATATTTACTGAAATTCATTGTTGTCGTAAAAGCATGGAAGATGTCGAACGTTCTGCACACCTAAGTAGTTGAAGACTCTTCACCCAAAGCAATTAAAAAAATTCACGATATGGTGTTGTTTCAACGTAGATTATTAAAAGTGCAAGAGATTATTCAAACCAGAGGCGTATAATATGGCTTAATGGCATACATTTTGAATGATCACTTAAGTATAAGAAGGCTTTTGCGCAAGATGAGTGCCATTTTTGCTCTGAAAAAACTATAAAAGCAATCCCGTTACAATTTTTCAAGAGTTTTTAAAGTAATTCAACCATAAAATGGAGCAGTTTTTGGTGCTGTTTTATAACCGAAAACGAAACGTGGATCCATCACATTACATCAGAGGCCAAATTGCAGTCAAAAGAATTGGTTTCCTGGAGTGAATTAACGTCAAATAAAGATAAACCAATAAAGTTATTGTTACCATGTTTTGAAACTTAAGCGATATAAATCACATCAACTACTCTCAAAAAGGACCACAATTTTTGATTCTTGGCAAAGAATAAATTATTTTGCATCAGACAAAGTAAAGGTACACACAAGTGTAGTTTCTATGCCAAAAATCTGTGGATTACATTACAAAAACCCATTTTATATACCTCCAGATACCTTATTTTGTTTAGGGCCATTATTACAACTTGCCTATAAAATGTCCGATAGTTAAAGGTAACTTTCGTTAACGGGAGGAATAAAGTGACCTTTAAATGCTTTTCGTTATTACAACTTACCTTTAAAATAAAAGTTAAATTTTTTAAAATACGGCAATACCAGAACAAGAACCGATTACTTTTTGAATTAAATTTGTTTAAAATACACCAAGTGGCAACAACACGCATGTTTACATGAATAAATAAACAAAAAAAATTTGTAAATTGTGCAATAAAAACACTTAACAACAAAGAAATGTGTTTTACTTTCCATTTTTATTGAATTTACTTCTTTGTTGACAAAATAAATAAAATATTTTTGTTAATAATTCAACGAACAAAAGAATATGGCAGTCTCAATAAAATATGGTAAGCTCAAAAATTTAAACCTCACGTTAAAAGTTAAAGGCAAGGCAATCTTCCCAATAACTTTATCGGTCACTTTTAGGTTAAAGTTTAGTTGTAATAACCAAAAGCAATTTATCTGTCCGATAACATCCTACCTTTAACTAAAGGCAAGTTGTAATAATGGGCCTTAGAGGATTAATGGATACTTTGTCGTGAAATTTCGCGCAGCTATGATTAGCAACTTTTCTAGTCCTGGAAAGTTTATATTAACAATTCATCTTTAAATTTACCACAGTAGTAAGCAAATTCAAAATAATTGCATAAATTTAAACCTGAACAACACTTGTTTTTGTTGCTTAAGGCTTTAGGGTTGTGATGTAAGTTTTCGAACAAAGTAATCAAGTTATATGTATGTGCTATACACAATCCTCAATTGTTCTTATTTGTTTATGTTTTTTTTTTCTGATCTTGTTTTAGTTAATTGGGAATATGAAAAACAGTATGTCTTTTTAAATTTTCTGCTACTCAGGTTATCAAGTTTTTGCATTGAAGTTGAAAAGTCCAACAACTGGCCATAAATAAAATACGAGTAATAAAATAATATGGAAGAACAACAAAGACAGCAGAAATTGACAAAATTGTTATAGAAAAAAATATTCAAGCACCCAGGAAATGTGGTTTTAATTTAGGGTTGCCATTTCCATTAAAAAAACCGGCATTTGTTTTTTTACAGAGGGCAATTTCTAAGAAAACATTCAATAGAATAAACAAATAACAGTTAGAATAAGTTAGAAGTTAGAAACAAATTTTTAATTCGCACAAAAACGAACTGAACTGTAGTGCATAATCATTAAAAATTTATTGTTAATATTTACTATATAAAGTAATCCCGTATGTTCGCCCTAGTTTAGTATGTAGGGTATTGAGTTACTAAGACGAGAGCTCAGGGTTCAAACCCCAGCTCTTACACCTTTAAAGAAAGAAATATGAAAAACTATTTCTCTCGGCAACTTTCAGAAATCTGTCAGATGTCCTTTCTGATAAAATGAGTTTGTAATAAATAACACACAGAAAAAAACAAAAATGTGTGTTAATTAAAATCTTTGTGATACCAATTAAAAAATTGCTTATTTTTCTCCTGCAAACAAATTAATGCTATTAATTAAGCTGATTGTAAAATTAATTAAAGATGTTTAAAGTAAAGTTGTTTAAAACATTAAAAAGTTAATTAAACCAATTAGTTATTTAATCAAAACAAAATGTATTTTCAATTAACAAGTTAATTGAAAAAAATATATCAATAATTTTTTCTGTGCCGCCTTGAATAACATAGATTCTTGTTATTTCGAAGAGCAAATTTCCAGGCACACTAGAGGTGATATAATGAAATGACAACGTAGATGAGGTCATTTACGGACTCTTTTTCTTTTTCTTTTGTTTTTTTTTTTTTAATTTTTCTGAGCGAAAATATATTGATGCCAATAATTCTTAGGTTATTATGAAAAGTGAAAAAGTAAGACATTTTTCGGCGGACTTCCGCTAAAAAAAATAAAGAGGATTGAACAGAGTGCCCGAGAAACTGCTGCTATTCGGGAAAAGACGACAAATAGCAGCCCTTTTTCAAAAAAAAAAGATACAGAAAACTGTTTTTAAGACTCCTTTTAATTATTGAACTCTTATTATTATTATTATTCGTAAGTCACCTTATGACCTCAAATAGGTAGTGACCAGTAGTAATAAAAAACTTAAATTTTAATATGGATAAAGCCTGCTGCTATTTTTATTTCTTTATTTTTTAATTTTGGTTTTTTTGTAGCATTGTTGCACATTAAAAGCTGACTTTTGGGTTAAATTCTAAATGAATACTAGTAGATGGCCCGTAAGATATTTTGTATTTCATTGGCTGAAAAAGTAAATAAATAAATAATAAGTGAAAATGTTTAGACACACATACCATTTTCCTCTTTATATCTTTTATTGAATTATGATTCTCGATAATAATTCTTTAAATTAAATTTTCTTTCAACATATTGAACATTAAACAAAATTTATGTTGCCACAAATTAAATTTTGTTCGTTTTAATAGAATTTCATTTAATTTTCCTTTCAAGTTTTATTTAATTTCATAAAACACTTTCATGATTTAATTTTTGTTTAAAAATAAAATTACGAAAATATAAATTTAATAAAATTAATAACTTTTCTAATCTTTAAAGAGATTTTTCATTTTATATGATGGAATAAAGTGTGAAGTAGAAATTATTAGAGACAAAAGAAAATTAGGGATGTGTGATGTGTGTTTTTAAAAGCCAATTATTTTGATTTATGGACAAATTTTTCTTTCATATGTTTTCTATACGTTCAAATCGATAGAAAGAGGGAACAAATTTTGTGTAGAAATTATATTTCAACTGCCAAATCTAATCGATTCCAATTTAAATATTTAGTAACTCTTAACTCTTCTTATAAATTTTTATATGATCGTAAGTAATAACACCACTGCATAATAATAAGAGGAATGAGACTAAACGCTTTAAACATTAGAAAACCCTGTGTTAGAATATACAAGTTAGACGAATTATTTTTAAAAATACTCTTTAAATATCTCACGTAGAAAAACAACACAATTTGAAATTTAAAGAAGAAATTTAAAATAGTTTTGCTCGAATTATGTGGAAATCTCAGTTCGAATCCAAGATAGATTTAAGATCAGATAACAACTAGATAGCAAAATAACATCCATGAAAAAATTAAATTTTAAAACCATTTTAAAGATTTTTTTATTTATAATTGATGCGCTCTTGATTTAAATAGAAGGAGAAGAAATTGTTTATAAAACTAAACAGAAATTTGAAATATTATAATACAGTCATCAAATTTCCAAAAATATAAAAGCGAATCACATACACATTTTAGCTGATATGGAAAGATGTAATTTGCTCTCCGATTTACACAAATAACTTTTACAATAACATAAAATATCGTAAAACATATAATAAAAACTACAAAAGAAGTATATACGCAGCGCTAATACATTGAGGCAAGTGAAAAATTCTTCCAATTGTCTCAAATTGTCCCCATTAAGAAGTAGCAGATAATAGCTAAACCTACTTAGCGAAGGCACTCGCCACACAATCAACATGCAATTGCTGTTGATACTTTAAGGATGAAGGCTTTACACTGGCCTTTGAATAATCAATTCACAGCAATTCAATAAGCAATAAGCAATTCACAGCAAGCATTCCACAGGACTAAATGTAAATCAACAGTTCGTCGCGCTATTTTAGGCATTGAAAATTTACAGCTCCGAAAACTGAAGAAAAACCGTCCATTAATAGCAGCTTATCAACATCAATGCATTTAATTTGCCCAATATCAAAGTCAAGTAAGTGGTATATTGATATTAATTGACGAAAAGAAATTCTTTTTAGAGGAAACCAAATTTTACTGATTTCTTCTGTAATATTAAATGTTTAAAAATTTTATAAAAATTTCATCAAATCACTCAATTTCTTAAATATTTTTGAGTTTATTTATATAATTTTACAATCTTTTGAAATAGCTTGTTTTTTACGACATTCCTAAAGTGAAGAATTTCTGAGCCGCAATCACATTAGGGAAGGGGGCGTTATGGTACGATTTCCATTTTCATACTATGGCACTAGTGACCTTAAATAATAAATAAATATACCTTTGGGCCACCAGAGTAGATTTATCAACATGATAATGTACCCATACATATGGAATTTCTTCTGACGCTAATTTTATAGGAAATATTTGGGGCTGGCTAATCCATTAGATATACGAAGAAAAAGAGCAATATGAAACAAAAATTAAACTAATTACTGAAATAAGAGCTCTGTGGGGTGAAATATTTCTTGAACCTATTTCACCTGTCGTTTTATTCAGAAATTTTAATTTATCGGGTGGTTAGATTTTAAGAGACAATGTTAAATGTTAACCATACCTAAACATCAAGCTTTTCTCTGCATTTCATTTGACATTTCTCAATTTCAGACTAACTCAAGTTTAACCATTTAAAGACTCACAATCGAGCAACGCGTTAAAGTTATTCAGTGTAAGTATGAAAATGGGCACTTTGTGATTTAATCGTCCAAATGTGCATACAATCGGAAAAATCGTACAAAATTTTGAACAAACCGGGTCTGTAGGAGATTTGAAAACACCAGTTCATGCTTGCACAGCTCGTACTGTAGAAAATATTGCTGCTGTTTGCAATAGTGTGGCTTAAGAGCCGTCCACCTCAACTCGTCGTTGTGTCCAACAAGTGCACCTCTCACACTCGTCGTTGAAGATTATGATTTGGACGATATGTGGTTTCAACAGGACGGTGCCACTTGCCACGTTGTTAACGAAACAATGGCTTATTTGCCCGACAAATTCAATGGCCGTGTTATCTCACGTTGTGACGATGACCAATGGCCGCCAAGATCATGTGATTTGACACCGTTGGACTTCTTTCTTTTGGGTTATTTAAAAGAAAAGGTGTACTTCGAAAAGTCGTAGTGCGTCGGCACATTAACTGCATATAACCTCAATTATTCGTCAGCGTCATCGAAAATTTGGACCATCGGATGGAGGTGTGTCGCCGAGGTCGCGGCAACATCAACATCAGCCTATAAAATTTAACCACGTTTATAAACAAATTCTTTTTTTTTCTAGATTATCTGGATTTTTTTTGCTTTTTATGGTTTTTTTTTTTTTTTTGTTTTTTGTAATCTCAAATAAATATCAAAATTTTGTTCATATTTTCTTTTTTAACATGTTTTACACACAATATGTTAAAATACAGTATGAATCTATTATTAGTAAAAAAATATTGTCAAAATTTTATCTCAACAAATTAAAAAGGATTTTCAGTAAAAAAAAGGAAATAAACAAAAGCATTACTGACCTTAAAATAAATTGTTTGTCACATAAAGGAGTAAACAGGTTATTAATAATAAGAAAACAAAAAAGATATATAAGATGATAAGCAAATGTGATTAAATAACTTTGAAAATTGTCCAAGTTAACAGTCGGTTTAAATATGTCCGATACAATATAACAAAAGGTTTCAAGTAGGCGGTACTGAAAAATTGAAAGCAAAATGTTAACAATTAAGTTATACAAGAATTACCACATCGAAATAAAATCATAAATAAATTTAACACGGCTGGCGAATTTCTCAGCATTAGAAAGGCCAACAAATATTTTTTTGCTTTAATTTTCTTTTAATAAGAAAATTTTTATTAAATAATCATTCTGAGTTTTGATTGTAAATAAACAAGTTTTGAATAATTTTATAAATGGTACAGTTGCTCTTTAAAAAGATGTATAAAAACATCTTCTAATATGACAATAGAAAAATTAACAAAACAGGTGATTGCGTCCAATATATGTACATCAAGCGAAAGAAATGCATTCCTCACTCCATAAATGGATTCGGAATCATAATTTTACTATCTTTAGCTGAAAATCGAAAAACCAACTTTTACACGTTACTTAAGATTGTTGAGAAGTCATATTTGTATTATTTCCTTTAATACATAACGTACATACATAACTGGCCTTTACAACCCTGTTTAAGGTTTACGGCCTATCTTCTCGCAGCACTCATGTTGTGTGTGTAAATTTTTATCCATGAGTACCGGGGCCTACAGTTTATTGTCGACTCCGAACGACAGAATTGAGAAGCTTGCTCATGACAATCAGTTACTCTCAGAGTTTTTGCAAGAAGTCTGCTCACACGTAGTCGCCGAAAAAAATATTTTTGTTTAATATTTATTTGCTTCAAGATGTCAGAGCCGGGGCTTGAATTGGAGCTCTTGTCTTAGTTAACCAACATACAAACCACTAGACCACGGCGACTATCTACCCAACGCAGCCTGTTATTCATTTCTGCAAATATACTTTTCGCATATTCGCATTATTTCCTGTAAGCTTTTTATTAATTTTATTATAGAATAAGTTATAAGAGTTTGTATAAATGTTTGTCGTATTTATTGTAACAGGATATAAAAAATTATGTATGTGCTTGACAAAATATTTGGAAAATTGAGAAATATTCAAAAACAGATTGCTGTTTTGTAATCGTGATTGCACACGACAACACCCACCAAGAAATTAATATTTCTCTGAATTTTGTTTCTACGAAATGCTTTATTGTCCAACAGTGTTATAATGATGCACCGAAAAGCCATATTTTCTATTTCTATTCATGCTGTCGAAAGCCTTTATCAAAATGACATTGAAAGTATATTCTTGTCATATTTTTCATGGTGTTTTATTCAACACTATCGAATTACTTTATAAATTCCTGTATAACATACAAAAAGTCAATAAAAGTTATATCGGACAGACAGCCAAATAGCCAATAATGAATTGTGTGGCTTATTATTGATCAAATTTCTACCGGCAGCAGACGACAACTGCAAACAAAAAGAAACCAAACAACAGAAAGGTGACAAATATATAAGTACAGGGTGTCCGCCGGGAAGGTATACCACTTTGTTTGTTTATAACTTTTGATTAAATGAAAGGGAATTGATCTTATATTGATAAATGTTTTATTTAATGTCGGCAATTATGTATGATATTTACCCAATTCACAAAATGTTATAGTTGTCGTAGACGGTAGAAACTATGACAAACTACAACTATTATACATAATGTTGTTGGTAATTTCCATGTTAAAAACTACTACAACATGTACGACAATTTTTCCGATGTTTCCGAAATGTCGTATTAATACACCAGAGTTGGAAAACTCTTTTTTATTTTTTTTTTTTATTTATTTTTTTTTTTAATTTTAATTCTGGTTTTTCGACCTTTATTATTTAATGTAAAGAATTACTCAAGCTTAAGGTCTTTTTTTTAATAAAATCGTTTATTTATTTATCGATATTTCGCTACTCCTGCGTGTAGCGTCTTCAGGAAATATTTATTTTTAAATTATTTTCAAATTCAGAAAATATGTATTTTAAAAATTGTTCGAAATTAATTTCATCTCGAATATTTTGTTTTTGCTACTCCAGCATTTCTGTTTTTTTTTGCATAAATTGCAACAAAATTGCACAAAAGACTGTCACTTTTAATGGAAGCAAAGGTGACTGATGAATCATTTGAGGGTTTTCCATTGCCATTTCATTCAAATTCAATGAAAATATGCCTCGTCACTCATTATGATTTTTTCATAAAAATCGGGGTTTTCATGGGCTGGATGTAGCATCCTATTGGCATATGTATATACATACATAACTGGCCTTTACAACCCTGTGTCAGGATTACGGCCTAGCTTCTCGCTGCACTCATGTTGTGTGTGTAAATTTTTATCCTTGAATACCGGGACCTACAGTTTAATGTCGACTCCGAACGACAGACTTGAGAAGCTTGTTCATGGCAATTAATTACTCTCAGAGCTTTTGCCAGAAGACTGCTGAGAGGTAGTAGCCGAAAGAGATATTTTTTTCATATTTCTTTTTTTAAGATGTCGGAGCTGGGTGTCGAACCCAGGGCTCATTTCTTAGTAAGCCAACACACTAACCACTAGACCACGGCGACATATGTAGGACGGCATAAATGGTCTTCTGGAAGAAGCTCTTGTGTCAACTAAATCTTAAATGGGAACAAATGCAAATCTTTGTGCAAAATTGTGGCCAAAGCTGTTCTTTAAAAAACCAAGTTCCTGAGCATGGCTTCGAATTGAAATTGATGGATTGTTTTGAACACTTTTCTGAACAGCAGTAATGTTTTCAGCCGATCTTGCAATAGGTTGTGGTCCATGCTGGGGCCTATCAGCTACAGTCCCTCTTTCTTCGAAATCATTCAGTACACGATAAATAGTGTGTCTTGTTGTCACGTTATTTCTCCCAAAAATTTCACATAACTTTCTCATCGCCACAGTAATAGATGATTGATTTTGATCAGAGTAGCAAAATAAACAAAACTGAATGTTTGATCTCATTTTGTTTTGTTCTTTACAATGAGTAAAACAAAACAGAAACAGTGAGAACAATTGTCCCATTTAATTTTGTATATTGTTTTTGTTTTGAGCACTACAAATACACTAACCCAAATGTGCGTAGGTACAACAAAAAATCAATGAGAAGAAAAAGAAAAGAAGAAGAGAAAAAGAGCAAATTATACTAATGTAACGGAATAACAAAGCAAGCACAAGAGCGAAAAGCTAATTGTTTCATTTGCGCTCTTTCTCATTTAGAAAGTATTTGTTTTGGTTTTGCTCATGTACAATACCATTAAAAAAAAATTTTGAAAAGTTTATGACTTTGTTGTAACGTTTGCGAAATGTTTTGTTTGTTTGCCCACTCTGATTTTGATAAAATGTTTTATCGCTTAAAACACGTTTATTTGCCACGCGTCTACTTTATGACTCCCAAATATGAAATGTTAAGACTAATGTTTACCAAAATGGCGTCAAAACAAATTAGTATACCTTCCCGGCGGATACTCTGTATATCTACCTACTATAGTGTTTGAAATGAAGAAAGGATAAAAGTTTTTAAATAAACAGAATACCTTAGAAGTTATCTAAGAAATTTCATTTTTCTTATTATTAATTAAAATGTTGTTGTTTTGTTGAAAGACAAAAGAGATTTGGTTTAAAGTTGTAATCAATATCATAGAGAGAATTCCTTTAATAAGGTATTTACACAAACAAAAGGCATTATTTCAAAGAGAACAAGAAATACAGTCATAGCCACATATATATCCATCTTAAGAAAGGTAAAAGCATGAATTTTCCTTGCCAATAACGAATAGCGTAGCATGCCGGAAATTAACCAGTATTTAATATAAATATTTATTATTATATACTTTCGGTAACCACACTTCATTGCAAATGCCCTTGTAAGTCTTTAAAGCGTAGCAACTATGTCAAACAATAACAAAATATAGGCACATATGCTACGATTGCTTGTTTGCATGGCTCATTTGGTGATGGAAGATAAAGTGGTAAGGCGCAGAGCGGTAAGATAATAATAAGTGCAGAGCGAGATAGTAAAAAGGTAAGGCGACAAGATAATGAGCTTTTATAGAATTAGAGGATAAATTCAAATTGATGAAGCAATAAAATGATAATTCGATGAGCCATAAATCGATAATGCGAATGTTGTTTAAGTATATAAATTTCATGTTAAATTATACGAAATAGACGTTATAATTATTTTTAATAATTGAAACTGAAGTTGTAAAAAAAAACAATAATAGCAGTGTTGCGCCCTAAATTTAAAATAATTTCTAATTTTAATTTTGAAATCACTATTATATGTATATGAAATGTATTTATTATGGCGATAAGCATATCTCTAGAGCTATTTTGTCTCTGATCAAGAAACTCGTTAAAAGGCTTTTTCCCAAGAATGGTAGTAAAACTATAAGCTCTTATGTTCAAGAAATTATACACTTAATGAGAATTATTTCTCATTTAATATATAAAAAAGAAACAAAAGATTTAAAAGCAGGACATCTCTGTTTTTCAAATTAAAATTTTATTTTCCATATCGTTGGTCTCAGGTAGAAAGGCCCTAACTCACATAATTTAAAATTTACAGGAGGTGGTAAAAATACAACAGATACTGTAATTATTAATATACAACTTTATATTAAATGCTGTACAATTACTTGTAATACCATTAGTTTTAATAATATTGCAAAGATTTTTTGTTAGGATGTGCATATTTCTGAAATTTATTGGAATACTAAAAAAAATCAGTTTTGAAAAAAAATCGAGTTAGGGCCTTTCTACCTGAGACCAACGATATACAATATTGAATGTATTTGCCTATATGACGAAAAATATTTCAAAATATTTCAAAAACATTTTTTTTATTTTGAACCATCTACAAAGAAACCGCTCCTCGACATTTCACTCTAGTCCACCTTAATCCATGTCAACAAAAAAAAAAAAAAACGAATGATCAGGGGAAATGCGCCACCTATTGCAAAGTAGCGGATAACAGCTAAACCTACTAAACCTACTTAGCGAAGACACTTACCACACAATCAACACACAACGAAGGGGCAATTGCTGTTGACCATTCAAGGGTGGCCTTTGAATGATTAATTCACAACAATTTATCTCATTTCTAAGGCGCTTAATAATGTCCTTTCAAAAAAATTCCAATACAATGCACAGCATTTAGTAGGGGTTTACCCCTGAGTATTGGTCTCAAATAAAAAAAAATATATGGTACTCTTACCGCAAAATTGTAAACTTATACAGAAGTTGTGCATTGTTTTTTATTCTGTTGTAAACATTTAACGTCATGATGCAGTGCATGATGCATTTCTGAACGTAAGCTATATGTATTTTAAATATTTGCAATGATTTTCTACACACCAACATATTAATTGGTTTTCCTCTATAAAGTATTGTGTATTGACTTCTATTTAATTTTTGTATTAATTTTAGGACTTTTTTAAAGTCTCATGTTCCTAGAAAAGCATAATTTGTTATTGATTTAAGAAAATATCGTACTGATGATGAATAACATTTGTTTTCTAAATTAAATGTTTTAAATTAATTTTGAAAATTTAAGCCTTCTGTAAAAAACTCTATAAGCAACAAAACAAAAAGGTTTTAAGTAAATTGTCCAAATAAAATGCCAGAATTAAAAAGCCATGAAATATTTAAAGAAAAGGAAAACCAAACACGCTTGAACAGGCTTTTTGTTTGCCACTTTATTTTGCCTGTATTTTAAAGCCACATAAACGATATTTGGTAACTGGTGTCTTATATAGTCGTTTGGTTTTAACTGCCTTCCAGCAGAGTTGTCTGTGGTAAAAACTAAAAAATCAAAAAAAAAATTTAACTTTAAACCCCCTTTCATTTTTTTGTCATCTCTGCTGGTTGCCTTGGCTAAGAAGTTTGGGTTGGTTTTATGCTCAAAACATGTGTTAATAATTTACGAAATTTTCGTTTTTTTTTTTCTGATTTTAAATTGGCTTTGGGATAAAAAGTGAATTGAAGAATATGAAGACAAATTTATGAATAAATATCTTTCTTGCTCCGTCAGTGACATTAAAAGTGTCGGTTTCGTTTTATATTTTCAGTAGCAACAGACAGCTTTTCAGAGTATAAAATTCATTAATAATTTATACTTTAAAAACCTCACACTACTAAAGGTGGAATAGTTGATGGGGAGGAGGCAGGTTTTATATGGGCTTGTACATCTTACAACGCTTCATATGATTTCCATGTCTAAAAAAGAAAGCAGGCAATATTGTCAAAAGAATTTTCTAAAATAGTTATATATACTTAATTCAGTTCCAGCTTAGTTTTAACATGAAAATTAAAGTCATTTAAATCAATAACTTTGCAGAATGCTCGCAAAGACATTTTTGTCTACAGTAGTGTCAGACTTTGAAAATGATTCAACAAGAAAATAAAAAGGTTTAAACGATTGTTTTTTGCCTCCCTTAAGAAAGCTTTTAAATTGATATTACAAAAACTATACGGCATTTCTGGCACCTGCAGAGAGAGTAGAAAAGAAGAGAGCAAATTGCCTTGCAGCTGGTCTAAACGACTTAAAACTGATTTAAAACGAGAATATTGAGAATAGACAGGGGCATGTTTAATACATTTACCAAGGCCCTATGCTGCTTATAGAATCAAGAGTATCAATTGTAATAATTTAGTCACATTTCAGAAGAGTAAAATTAGTGCAAAAACAATAAATGCACGAATTGCCTGCTTCCTAATCCGATTACGCTGACGGTAAATAAACGACAAGCATATGCGTAATAACCATGCTGCTTTCTGACACAGAAGCATATATGGGCAATTTCAAAAATTTTCAACATTTGATGAAACTGAGTTCAGATGCTTATTATTTCTCCAGTTTTTCGAATTGACCAAAACGGTCAAAAGGAAATGGTAGGCCACACTAGAAACCTGGGAAATTCAAAATTTCAGACCATCAGTTCTTTATTTTTAAAAGTTATGGACACTCAAATATCGAAAAACTCAAAAAAAGGCTTGAAATTTACAAGAGTTTTTTCATATTTCATCACTTTTCTACTTTTAGTTTTAAACTTCCGATGCCCACTGATATAAAATAAAGTCACTAGACTTTGTAGATATTTACACTATAAAAGTTATGCCAATACTACTATTTGGGAAAAAGTTGTACAGCGGTTCATTTTTGAAACCAAAATTTTCCGATTTTTTAATTTTCGCAGTTTTTTCTATAGCGTTTTTGCGCCGTTCAAGAAAATTGCATTTCGTCAACAGTATTTAAAAGATGGTATAATTTGCTAAAATTTGCGACATATCACGTCGATGTCAGGCTGCTAGTTGCTGAGAACGGTGACCTCAAACTTTTATAGAATTGGCGTAAATTTGTCAAAAATTACAGTTTTTCGCGTCTGACATTTGCAATCTTATTTAAAACTGGTTTATGTATTGCGTGATCTAAACTTCTTCGTAAATGGCACCTCAACGTCAAGAAGGCGTTAAAATATTTTGAAACGCAAAAATTTTATAAAGAAAATAAAAATTTTGCAAAATTTCAAGATTTTGTTTCGCGTTTTTTTTAATTAATCCGTGGTTTAAAATCAATGTAAAGTATTGAAAATGAAGTGCGGCGGTGAACTAAAGATCATATATAAATACGGTTGAATTCGGTCCATATTTAGCGGGTACAGCGGCATTTTTCTTCAAACACATTTTGCTTTGTGACATCTGCAGTTATGTATAGATTCCGCCGCGATTAACAGCAAATGATAGGTTTTTTTAAGCTTGATAATAAAACCGAATAGGCATTAAAAAATTTTCATGATTTTAAATTTTACAGATCAAAAAAAAAAATCCTAACCTCAAAAATAATTCTTATATAATTTTTTTATTTTTTAAATTTGCAAGTTAAAACATTGTTTTTCTGTAAATTAGTTATGCGTTATATAAACACGTATTATAACAATCGGTGGAACATTCACATTTTTGCAAAAATTCGCCTTTTTTAATGTTAAGAAATTTTAATTATAATTGATATTTTTTATGTATTTTTCAGTGCATTGATGAATTTGGAATGCACTGATGAATTTGAAATGCATGCATCATGCATCCATACAACATTTATTAAAATAAACCAATAAATTTAACTTTAAATTTTTTTAAAGAAATTTAAAACTTAAAACCTCCATAACTTTCGCGCCGTTTGCAATAAATGATTAACGCGAACTGTTTTGGTATGCTAGAATATCACCCTTCACGTGACCAAAGCGTCATTCGTGTCATCCAAAAAAAAAATTTGGAAAAAAAAAATATCAAAATGTCGAAAATTTTTGAAATTGCCCATATACTTGCACACGCTGATAAAGTATTCTTAGTTTTTTTAAAAGAAAATCAATTAAATATATAAATTAGCGTATAGGTGTGGCATGAGCTTTAATGTGGGATTGCAGAAGTATCTCAGCCATATCGCAACTAAAAGCGAGAACGCACTGAGGGAAAAGAACAAACAGGAAGACCATATTTTAATGAAAATATCAAACTGAAGAATTGAAGAAGATCTTTAAAATGTTAATGTAACAACATGAAGAAATGAGGAAAGACAATTTTCCATGTCATGGACGAAGAAGGTTTTTAAAACTTGGTCTTCCGGAAATAATTATTCCTTCGATATGAACTATGATCTAATGAAGCATTCTTACAAAAGCTATTAAGGCGGATCCTGTGCGATGTCCTGTAAGACAAGTCTGTTCTTCACAAGAGGCTTAAGGCGTTCAAAAAATTCTACAAGTTGTGTCAGTACGTAGTCTAGTGGTTAGTGTATTCGATTACTAGACAACAGCTCCGGGTTCAAGCCCCATTCTAAACAAACAAAAAAATATATAAAAAACCTCTTAGTAGTCTACTAGCGGTGGTCTAGTGGTTAGTGTGTTGACTTACTAAGACATAAGCCCTCGGCTAGACACCCAACTCAATAAATAAATATGAAAAAAATATTTCTTTCGGTGACTACCTCTCAGCAGCCTTCTGGCAAAAGCTCTAAGAGTAATTAATTGCCATGAACAAGCTTTTCAAGTCTGTCGTTCGGAGCCGACATTAAACTGTAGGCCCCGGTACTCATGGATAAAAATTTACACACACAACATGAGGGCTGCGAGAAACTAGGCCGTAATCCTGACATAGGGTTGTAAAGGCCAGTTATGTATGTATGTATGTATGTGGTCTTCTGGCTAAATCTCTGAGAGTAACTAAACATTCTTCTCAAGTCGGTCGTTCGGAGACAACGTTAACCGATTAGTCCCGGTACTCATATATAAAAATTGACACACACAGTATGATTTAAATCGATTAAACTAAAAATTACTCTCAAGGTTCAGTTAGTAATTTGTTTATCCTTTAAAAACCTTGGGAGAATACGAAAACCTTTTAAAATTCATCTGGTGGCCAAAATGTTTCAATAGTTTCTTAAATACCATACACAGCAGAAGAATTATTGGTCGCAGAAGAATTTAAGAATCCCTTAATAAGTTTGTCAAACAAGTATCAACGATTCTACAGAAGTGTACAAAAAGATACAAAAACCTTAATTACGGTTTAAGGTTTCTGTATGTCTATACTTTTAAAATATCGCTCAATCTAAAATAACGAAACATCCTTTAAATAGTAAATGCAATGTCTAAGGTGGCTTATAAATTAACGCGCACAATTTGAGCCACCCTAATATTACTACTGTAACACTTTAATACTTAAAAAAGAAGCATACTTTAGAAGCTGCTTTGGTACCAGCCTATTATGTCTGCATGCTGAGGCACACAGCACAGTTTATAAATATAATTTTCTTTTTAAATAGACAAAACAATAACAACAACGATCACAAGTAAATAAGTTTTTACAGCAATAATGGTTTATAGACTCATACTACAACTGGTATAAAGAAATATATTCTCGCATACTGTAAATGATTAAAGAAATGTAAGAATTTTGTGTTTGTAAATATATGTTTTATATGCCATTTTATTATTTTCTTTTATTATATTAGAAAAGCAAAAAAAGAGAATAAAAAATAAATAAAATAGAAATCATGTCTTCATTTTTTTAAAAATAAAATATAAACGATATGAATTTCTTATTTAAAAACCCTGATAAGACTTGTTACATTACATTTAAATCGAAAAGATCTCTTTGAAGTAATTTAAATAATTTTGTTATAACAAATAGCTTTCAATTTAGGGAATATTTTTGTCGTTATTGTTTATTATTTTTGTAATTGTGGGTCTGCTTATAATGCTCCTAGTAAGATGAAAAGATTTTGCATTACCAAATATTTATTAAATTTTCTTTAATTAATTATAACAATTTAATTATATTTATTTAAATAAACTCTTAATTTTCAGGCATATTCTGTAAAACGAATTAGAATAAAATTGAATGCAAAAGTTAAAAAATTATAACAATTTTAAAATATAAAAGTTCACCATTATTCTAACATTTTTGAAAATTAAAACTATAAAATAAATATTATTTGTCTGTGAAAAACATTCGATTTTAAATTCATTCGAATTCGTAGAATACTACTTAAACCGGACGGCCTTTTTATGCATGTATAATGAAATCTAGTTTTATTTGGCTTTGAAAATGGCATACATATACACCAAAATTCATACGGCATAAAGCAATGACTTATAATCGCCCAATAAAAAGTTATCCAGAGGTGTTAAATGGCACAAACTTGAAGGCCATTGAACAAAACTACTTATATTTCTGGAAAGAAAAGAGTCACCAAATTGACATTACGCGCTGTAAAATTACTTCCGTTTTGTTAGACCCAAATTGCGTTGAATTTTAGGTGAAAATTTTCTAAAAAGAAAAATTCATTCCGTATGGCTAGACAGCACTCGACATTCACTCCAACTGCAGCACCTTGTTCATTTCGATAGAAATAAGAATCTATGATGACGCCAGTTATAGTAAACCGTTTCAACCAGTCAATTTTAATAGTTTTCTTACTGGCGTAGCTATTTAGTCAGATATCAAGCTCATTATTTAACACAATTTTTGATAAACTTTCATGTCAACAAATATAGGATAAAAACTAAGCTCACTTGACTTCAATCCTTGACAGAGTTGTATTTGATAGATAAGTAAGCAATGATCCAGATGGCAATGTAAAATGAACGAAGTGCTTAATGAACTTCGAGAAAATGATATTTTGGCGGTAAATGATTGATAATGACTTGCTGTACCGTGCTGAACCGAAATATCAACTTAGCTTGACATTCTTAACTGTCGAACCATGATTATCAATATCACTATTTCTGACATTAGTAAGCTATATTATTATGTATTTTACTTCTTTAATTAATTTATAAAAAATATTCTATTTTTTACAAGTAAAGCACTAGTATTTAAATAAATTACGATAAAATATTGAAATAAATTTTGTTTATCGCCCTAGAAGACTAGAGGGTGGCCTGCTAGTGGTCTGATAGACTATACAGAGCCTTTTGTCTTCGTTAACACGCTTCTAATTGGTTAGAATTTTATTAAATACTAGCTTAAACCCGGCATGCTTCGCTACACCTACTATTGTCATTAATCCACATTTTTCGACTGATAATTTTTAGTGAGTACGGAGTAATTCAAACCAAATTAAAAACTTTAGCTCTTATTGATTTCACGGCATACTGAACTCAATAGTTAGTTTATGTGGAAGCTACCACGTATATTTGTCTGCACTATTTCTACCGAGAATTTTTAATAACTACGAAATCAATCACACCAAATTCAGAGACTTCAACACTTCTAAAGATACATATTTATAAAGAAATCATTGTTTAACTTCTATGGGAGGTGTCACGCCCAATTTTCCATTTTCGCCCACTTTCTGACTGATGATTTGCCTTGCCCATGAAGTCATTCAGATCCAATTCCGAAACTTTAGCTTTAACCGTTCTGAAGATATACAAAAATCAATGTTTAGAGATAAATAGAAAAAAGTGGGCGTAAAAGTAGGCGTGGTAAATTTTTTCTCTATTAAAACTTAAAATGGATTAATACAAACATTTGAAAGAATAATTAGTCTGATTTTAGGTAAATTAAAAAAGTTGGCGTAAAAGTGGGCTGGGTAAAAACCTAATTTGGATCACGACTAGAAAGAAAAAATCGTCAAAATCGGTGCAGCCGTTCTCATCTGATGCGATGACCAACGAACAATATTGATTTTATTTACATACATATATATAGATAGATTAGACTGTAACATAATAATAAAATACTAAATAAATAAATTGTATTTTTATTTAAGTTATTTTATTTATTTATTATTTTTATTGATGACATTTATTAAAAAATAACAATCTCTTGTTCTTACAACACCTCTCGTTGTTTTTCCAATTTATTTTTCTTCGTTAAACAATTTATCGGTAATAAACGCATACATATTTTTGTTGGAAAAGTGTTTAATCAGGTGTAATTTTATTAAATATTAAAATCACATCAAAACAAGCATAACCAAAACGACATATCCCATATAGCATTTTTTTAAGATTTACTTTGCTGACATTCTTTGAATGTTTTAATTCGTGGTTCAAATAGATTTCAAAAATAATTAAAAGTAATTGAAATTAAAATACAATAAGTTGTTCAGCGATTGACAATACAACATTAAGTGAGTGGTGTGAGAGGCACCAAAGACTCTGATCTGTTGCTTTATTATAATTTTAAAACCATTTAACATTGTATTTATTGTTATAGAAAAAGTAAGTAATAAATGATAATAAATAAATGATCATTAGAAAAGATTCACAAACGACTTTTAATTAAATCGTATTGAAATTGGGAATTATATTCTTTTGAAAATGTTGTCCTTTGCGTACACAGAAAAACTAAATTGTAAATACAATAAATTTGTTTGTATATACAATTAAAATATTATTCAATTTTGCCCTAACAATGGTTTTTGTAAATACAAATACGAAATTTGTAGGTTTCTTTAAGAAAAGAAAAAACGAATGCAACGATACCATCTTTGGGATTTGAACTTGCGATGTTGTGTGTTATACGCAAGCGCTCTAACCTCTACACCATGTCACTCATAACTTTTATTATGTTATTTTTGTACAAAATATGCGCAACTAACCTAGGGCAAAGAATTCAACAAAAAAATTTATTCAAGCCATTTAATTGAAAATGTATGGTACCGTAATAATTTATTTTATTTTTTTGTCAAAGTTTAAAATTTAACCGTACCATCTTTTTTCAATGATTCTGGTTAACAACTCATTTTGTTGATTGAATTTTTGTGATTTTTTTTTTCTGTGTACATTTCCCTTTTGTTAACGCTCAGAAGAGTTGAAATAATACGTAAATTCAATATGATTTAAAAAAAATTCAAAAAACTGTTAGCTGGGATATGTTTACTTTGGCGTGCCTGCATAATCGTGTGTGTTTATTTATGATTATTTTAAACAATTTATGATATTTACAAACACTTACAAATACAAAGAGAAAAAAAAAAGAAATTAAATGAATTTGCTTTATAAATATTTCGCGTTTAATGATTTGTTTACAAATTAGTATGCAAGAGTATTGGAAAAAAATTCTGGCCATCAATTTTCTATAATTTTTTGCTGCTTGCAGTGCTGCTTTTTTTACCACGAAAATATTTGGCATGCATAAGTTTTTATTCATACGCTGGGTATTTGCAGCTGCTTTTTTCATACAAAAACTTTATTTACCTATGGCTGTGTAGTTCAGAATGTTTATGTATGGGGGCTTCGTGTATATTTATCAGAAATTAACAGGCATTACTTCTGGACTCCAAAAATCTACGTTTTTCATACACATGCAATAAAAGCTTCAGCATTATTAATAAAGAAGACCAAATACACTCATAGTTTTCATGTCAGTTACATACAAAACATGGTTTGTTTAAATTTAAAATGTTGGGTAAGAAGTGACAAATCAAATTCGACAATTTTCGTAACATTTTAATTGGATTTCCTCAGTAAAAATATTATTTTCTTTATTAATATACTCCCCTATTTCTTTAATTTATTGAACATTTTGTTAGTTTACGATATAAATCTATAACGTATTTGTATATATGTATACAGTAGAGCGTACCTTCTTAAAAGGAAAAAAAAGGTTCCCCGTACCACCTTTAATATAAGGTATTTTTGCAAGGAGATTTCGATTTCGGTTTTTATTTTTAGCCGAACGTAGGGGTCTTCTCTTCAATTTTTTCGCTATATCTTAGGCACTTACAGTCCGATTTTAAAGTATGATATAAAAAAATTTTGTGTCTCGGGAAGGCTAATGTTTTGCCCTTAAGGGCTATTGAACTCAATAATGGTGTTTTCAAGACAAAAACATGGAAATATTTTTTTTTTTTAGTTTTTCCGTTATATCTTTGGAATTTAAAGTTCGATCTTTAAGTATAATATATCACTAGGTCTTCTCGAGACAAAAATACTGATATATCACACTTTAAAATCAAACTATGTATAAATGCCTAAGATATAACGAAAAAACAGGTGAGAAGACCCCTACGTTCGGCTAAAAAAAATTTTTTTTCGAAATCTTACAAAAATACTTTATATTGGAGGCGGTACGGGGAAACCTTTTTTTTTTTGACGTACGGTCTAGTATAGAGCCTTATGCATAACAAACAATGAGCAGCTCATTGGCATAGATTTTAGTCCTAAAAACTAGCCAAACACCTGGAAATGAGATGCGATGAGAACGTTTTGAATAATACGATATCAATTAATGGAATAAAATATGAATCAAAAAGCAGACATTTTAAGTTCTAAACAGCCACCAGACAAGTTATTGAACGACTTCACTCACAGGAGTGATTAGTTCAAACTTGTGCATGAGACTGAAGATAGGCTTTTAAATTTGCAAAATGTTTTTTTTAATTTTAAACATTTTTTTTTTTTTTTTTGCTGTAAAATTTAATGTTAAGTGTCACAATTAAAGATGTTCTGAAAGCAACATAGTTGAGCTTTGAAAAAAGAAATATAATAGCATTAAAATTTAGAGTTGATATACATATGAAAAGTTGGCCAGTTTTTCAAACAGGCATTACACAGAAGTTCAACGCACACAATTGTAGTGTAGTGTTCCATGGTTAAAATTATACAACTTTTACTAAATAATCGTTAAAGGATGGCAGCTCAATGTGTTTTACTCTTTTTCTCTTTATGAGTTTGAGAGTGTTATTTAATTACACTTCATTCTATTTGATTTCATATTTTACAAACATTGCGAACCGTTAATATATATAATTCTCCTTCTTTTTTTTTTCTCTCTTTCTCTCTCAAACACACACCCTTTCCTAAACATTTTTCTATCACAACCTGCACTACATAATACACGTCTACACATAAGGTCATTAGTCACATTTTCATTTACCGAAAGCAAATATTTATTTTTAGAATTTTGCGTCCATTGTTGTTGTTTCCGTTGTTATTATTTACTTACTGTCAGTGTTTTTAGGCACAACTCCTGATAACGTTTTTTTTAAGACTTTAAGGCTTAAAAAGGGGGATTTTTCTAAAGTGATTTATTTTAAAATTTGATATTAATTTAAGATAAATGTCTAAATGAGTTTTTTCTTAACCCATTCACCACCAAAATCAAACTGGGAGTGTAGTTTTGAGAAAAGATTGGTTTTATATACCGTAGAAACCTATTGAATATAATTTTTGAGAACAACTAACAATAAATCATTAGGTACACATGGCGCAGGGAAGATGTACATAATTGAGTACAGCGACACCAAATTGTTTAATTTAGTTATTTTGGGTAAATGGGTGTGTAAAAAAATATATCAACTTCAGTTGCCTTGTTTATGTGGAATATTTGGTAGAAGCATTTAAATTTTTTTTAAGTCCTAGCAACGCTGCCATTATCTACTTGTATTTTTACCAAGCAATGCTGGTTAGACAACATTTGATATGAAGTTTAATACTTCCAATATTGCTCTAGTGTGATTAGAGAATGTAAAACAGCGGAAAGTAATATTATTGCAGCTGTTTGAATATTAGAGTATTGTAACTAAATGGCTAACATTCTGTTAAATTCTCGCGTTAGCTTCTCTTTCTCAGTTTAGAACATATAGATGCCTGTGTCAGTTCAATTCAGGTGAAGTAATGAATCATGTGGACTGCCCTGTGACTGTATGTGTTATAAATTTCATATTATTCGCATTATGTTGAACAGCAAAATTCCACAAATATGGTGTTTACAATCAATTTTAAATAGTTGTTTTTATATTTTTTTATAATTTTAGTTGTTTAATTTTTTTAATTTAGTTTAAAAAAAAAAATTTATTATTTTATTTTACTAACGCATAATTACTAAATGGAACTATTTTACTATTTCTCTTTAACACATTTTTTTTAAAAAATTTTTTTTTAATTTTCGTTATATTTTATGCAGTCATAATAAACATTTTAATTATAAACACTTAATTAGTTTTTAAATGACTAAAAAAAATGGCTTTGCAATAACCATTTGTTTAATACGTGTAGTTACTGTCTATTATTGTTTGTCTGTTCTATTATCTGGTATAAAAATATAATATAAAAGAGCGAATAATAGAAATAATTTCAATAATAAATTAAATTACTGATTTTTTTAGGAATTGTATTATTCTGTGCTTGTTTAAAATGCTAATAAATAAATAAAATTATTTAATATTTATGGAGTTAATAACATCTATTTATTTAAAAATTATGTATATAAAAATAATTATAATTAAACATACGCACTGGTGTAGAAAAACATTGTACGATAAGTACAAGAAAATATATTATGAGGGCGTATGAGTTATAATTATTACAAAATATAGTGGTAAGTAGGAAAGATCGATGCTTATCGTTAAAATATCGAAGCATCGGATGATACGATATTATTCGATGCAACGTAAACCATACTTATAGTTTTGAAGTGATTTCACCCGACAGCTCTTCTTGTGTATTATATCCATGATTTATTTGTAAATATAATTGGGCATTGTTGCCAAACATATTTTTTATAGTAAGTACTAAGTCACAATAACTTGAACAAGTTAGGTAGTCCGGATTTGAACTTAGAAAAATTAAATGACAGGCATTGGATCCACACTTTTTTTCTTTTGGATCCACGCTTTAAAAAATATGTAAATTTTGTAAACTCAATTGCTTGTTTCAAAGCTTGTTTCTTTTGTTTGTTTTGCTTTTTTTAAAGAAAAAAGTTTTAACATTTATTGTGAGTTCAAATAAATGTTAAATATGAATATACAAAAATTAAGAACAAACCAAAACACCTATACTTTTTGATTTTAAACTTTATTTACACTCTACGAGTATAACGTGAAGCTCTCTTTAGATTACTTACAGTTTTTCTAGTAATTTCTATTGTTTTTATGTACCAATTTATTACATAATTCACAATAACAAATAAATTTACAATTTTCAGTTTTATATAATTTTAAGCATACTTGATTTTTTTCGTATTAAGTAAAAATAGTCGCCGTGGTCTAGTGGTTAGTGTGTTTGTTTACTAAGAAAAAAAAAGAAATATGAAAAAATTATTTCTTTCGGTGACTACCTCTCAGCAGTCTTCTGGCAAAAGCTGTGAGAGTAATTGATTGCTATGAAAAATCTTCTCAAATCTGTCGTTCGGAGACGACTTTAAATTGTAGGTCCCGGTACTCATGGATAAAAATTAACACGCACAACATGAGTGCTGCGAGAAGCTAGGCCGTAACCCTGACACAGGGTTGCAATGGCCAATTAAGTATGTATGTATGTATGTAAGTAAAACTTCCCTATAATGAATCTTTATGGGACCAAAAAATTACTTCATTATATAGAAACTTCATTATGAGGTAATTAAATTTTTTAATGGAACGGATATCGAAAGATTTTCATTATGTGCAATGGTAGCCTCTTTCATCATTGCTCGCCAAATAGAGAGTTTTTAGTTAGTATGCGTAACAAACAATTGTTTGAAATAATTATTTAGTTGGAGATAAAAACGTATGAGATATTAATTTACATCCGCATAATTTTTTCATTGTAAGGAAAAATTCGCTTGATGGAATTGGATTCATAATAGATATACAAATTTATATACAATATACAACTTTATTGTATAGAATTTTACTATAAGGAAGTTCGACTGTATTTTGTTATTGTAATAATTATATAATTTATGTATGAATTCAAAATCGTTCAACAGTTCAAATTTTCCCCAATTCCAAAATAATTTAAAGAATACCACTAATGATCCCTTGAACTATCATCTCCATATAGTATAATATTGCTGAAACTTTCCAGTTTTTTATAATGATCACTGATGTTGACTATCTTATCTTTTTAATTTTAAATGGTACGAGTATTCTATTCTCATTTTTAGAATATATGTCCTTATATTTTCTAATGAACCTTTCACTTTTTGTAAATGGTCTTTGCTAAACACCTGCAGAGCGGAAAAATTTTAATTGTTAAAAATCGTTAATTTTAACAGAAGGAATTAGCCGTCTCCACAACGATCGAGATTTTGAGACAACAATTCTTAGATCACTAGTCATAACAACACCAGAATTTGTTCTTTCATTTTATAAAGCTTTTTAAAATGACATTTTTAAACCAATAATAAATTGAATAATAAACCGGCAAATCATAGGCAGATGTTTAACGAACAAAAATTCATTATTATACTGGCTTTTATATTTAGTGTTAACATTATTTTAAGCGCATCCAAGTTGTTTATAATTGTGTCTAATCAAAAAAATCACGCGCTGAAATTTTAATAGATTGTGAATTAAATAGAAAATGAATATGTATAACATATAAAACTCTGGTGAGAACTTCATACCGGGAGTCGAAAACTTGTTCAGTTCCACTAGTGTTACACATATTCCTTAACGTATGTTAGTTCTCACAAAAAAATATCATTTTTGGCACTTAAGACCTCAATGATAAGAAATTAAAAAAATAAATAATTGATGGGATCTTAATTTCACACTTTCAAATAAAATTATTTTTAAACGGGGCAGTTTTCTGTAACAAAATGCCAGAGTCTAATTCATAGCATTAGTTTTGCGCCATTTTGTATTATTAGTATTACTTTTGTCTTTTTTATTCAAAATTTTCAAATTCAATTTTTTTTTGAATATAAATTAACTTTTAATTAAATTTTAATGCTTTGCATTAAAGATTCCAGCAAATTGTTAGCTTCTGTAAACTGTCGTAATAAAAACAACAAAAGTTGTGTGCATTTTTTTTTTAACCACAATTTTGTGGTTATTAATATAAGATATCACAACATTGTGACCTTAATAAAACTGCCTTAATTACTTTGTAAAGTAGACTTTAATATACAACTGTTCTATATACATATAAAATTAATTTAAAAAGAAAAGAGAGATCCAGAGAGAGAGAGAGAGAAAGAAATTTAAGCCTATTAAATAGAAAAGAGTAGTATTTGCTAAAAACTGATAAAATGAAAACAGCTGTTTCGGTTTAAAATTTATTTAAATCGACCGGTTTCGATTCGGTTATTTTCCAGCTGGAATGCTGGAATAAATAAATAAACAAACATTTGAACATTTGAAGAAAAGACATAAATTACCGGTGCACAGTATAAGATTTTGCCAATTTAGATGATCAAAATTAGTATCTAGGAAAATAATGAACTTAGGCTTATGTATTTTCGTAAAAGGTGGCACTAGGTCATTATGTACCACTGGAAAAAATGGGCAAAATTGGATCTCTGCCAGACATATGTATCTGCTACATAGTACATAATTGCAAAGATTTATATCTAATATTTTTAGTTTTTGAAGTCCATATCTAACCTTTAATAATATCAATGAGACAACTTTGCAGAGTACTTTGGCAGTTTTTATAAATTTTTTAAAAATTTTCTTTCTCGAAAGAATGAAAGTCACAGTCAAAAAGGTAAAAAAAATTTATAGCGGTCGCAAAATGCGCAAGATGTTTTTGATTAACCTTAAGGAGGGGGGTTCGTGGTATAGTAGTTAGAGCGGTTTGCGGTTTTTTTAAACATAATTTAAAAATAGCTGGTCTCCTCTCCAAAAAGTCCATCTTCAAGAAACCGCTTCCTGACATTTCCAGTCTATTCCACTAGAAACGAATGATCAGGAGTACAGCGCCACCTTCTGGGAAAATAACAGCTAACCTACTAAAGACGCTCACCACACACCTTCAACATCGACCGACAGATGAGGCAATTGCTGTTGATCATTAAAGTGTGAAGGTATAACACTGGTCCTTGAGTGGTCAAATTGGCAGCAACTTGTCTCACCAACAAATAGGCTCATAATTATATTTATGAAAAAAAATTTTATATATTTATCTTCAAATTCCAATACAATGCCCTGTATGAGTAGGGGTTTACCTCTGAGCATTGGTCTTAATAAAAAAAACTGAGCACTTAAAAGATTAATCCCAATATAATTTACATAGAAACTATCCAAAATAAATAGTTTTAACTCCACTTGAAAAAAGAAATTGATTTACGTTTTTTACACTTCCTAAAATACTTCTTTCGGCGACCACCTCTTAGCAGTCTTCTGACAAAATCTCTGAGAGTATATGATTGCCATGAACAAGCTGCTTAAAACTACCGTTCGGTACTCAAAGATAACAATAAAGCTCACAATATGGGTACTCTAAGAAGGTAGACTATATCTGTGAAAAAGGGTTGTAATGGCCAATTATGGAAATAAGAAGAACTTACAATACAGTATATTTTTATTTGTTATTTATAAAATAAAAACAAAATTAAATGAATTGCCTATATTCTTTTACAAGAGTTTTTACAAACTATTGTAAATATTAATCGATTTCAAAAAGAAAGTATAACAGTATGTGAATTAGAGGTAATAAAGTACAACGACCTACCTAAGACAGTTTTTTTCAAAATAGCTCAACATTATGAGTACGTTTCAAAATCTTTGAAAATCTACAATTCCCACTAAGCTGTTTTAAAAGTTCTTGTTTTTTTCTTTTTTTTTTCCAGTAGTACGTAATTTAACAAAAAAATGTAAAAATCAAATTAAATTCAAATTAAAATTTTTTTTCCAGTTCTGCAACAATTAATTTTTTTTTCTTTCTTTATCTATTTGCCAACCACAACCAGCCAACCTCTGTATTACACCTGTTGTCAGTTATAATTTAAATTTTTGACATATTTTGGTTTTTTGTCTTCTTTTCATTTTAATGTCATTAATCATAATGCTGAATTTAATTTTAAAATGAGTAGTAGAAGCCGTTTAGCAGTATATTTTTTTGCCAATAACAATGAATTTTTAAAGGCTGTGATATATTTTATGTGCTCTGACAAAATAAAAAAAAAAACTTAACTGGTAGCAGGAAAAGCAAGCATCGTCATACAACTGATACTTTTTATCTTACTCAGCAATTAATAGTTTAAAGCTTCGTAAGCAACAAACTAAGCAAAAATAAATATTGAAATTATTCTGTTAAGGTTTGTGAGCTAAAAATTTAAAGTGCAAACGAACATTTTCTAACAGACAAACAAAATCAAGGCGATCAAAGAATTCAATTAAAATAGTATTGAAAAACCAATTTAATTATAAAAAAATAAAGATTTTTTTTATTAATAAATAAATGAGCATAAAATACAAAATTTCAAGCCAAGCAATTCATTTTAAGGTTGCGCCTTAAATATAAATAAGTTATTAAGAGGCTTCTCTTTGCTTAAATTAAAAAAAAAACACTTTTAAACTGTTTTACTATTTTTATGAGATTTCTTAAACAAGAATATATTTGTATTGTAATCCAAAATAGATCCTCCCTAAAGTACCCATTAAAAAGTAATATATTCTCATAAATAGTTCTTAAATTTCTAGAGTTTTTATTGCCATCAATTTTAATGGCAATTTTATGAAAATATCATTAATGTCTTAATCATAAAAATTAAATGACAATATTCGAAATATTTAAGAACCAACAATACTCGTACAATATATAAAGTATACCCAATGAGTAGGATAATAAGAGACAATGATGGTAAAATAATCAAGTAAAGACACGTACAGACTCATGGCGTATAACAGCAACATGAGCCACACAACCAGTTTCGAAAATAATCAAATGAAGGCAATTTGTAAGAGAAAATCAAAACACTACAGACACTGAAAGAAAATTTTGAAATTTTAAAACGATTTTGTTGTAATAAATGAAAAAAATGTAATTTTTATTCAACATTTTTATTTTAATTATTTTCATTAATTTTCTATCGCTGTTACAAAATTTGGCCACGCCTTTATACTAAAATTTGGCTGATTTGACCGTTTTAAATTAAGCCCTTGCTTCTATATAAGTTAACAGAGTTAACGTAAACAATAATATTATTCAACCCGAAAAATATTGTGACAAAATATAAATAGCTAACGTAAACAATAATAAAAATATTAAAAGTATTAATTAAGCACCCCAATTTGTGAACCTTCTAAGTTCTAAGAATAAAAGAGCATAAGTAAGTACAATAAACTCCAAAAACTAAACAAATGGTTATATTTGACGACTCACTTGAATTCTAAGAATAACAGTGCAGCAAAATGTAAAATATAAACAAGAAACCAATATTAGTGACCTACTTGAATTTTGACAATAATATTTTTATGACCTATAAAAATTTCTTAGAAAACTATTGCTATAAAATTATTGAAGATTTTGTAAACCCGGAATTATTGAAAATTAATTATATAAGCATTTTGTATGAAAAAATATTGTATTTAAATAAGTAAATAGACATTACGAAATCCAGTCTGTTAACAGAACTCACTAAAAAATGGTCGTATGACCAGAAATGAGTTTTGTAATAGAACTCAGAAGCAAAGTTTTTTGAAATTTAATAAAAATATGGTTGTATGACCAGAAACAAAAAATTTAAATTTTAATAAACTTAACTTATATCATTTTATACAGTTAATGGTTAATTACAAGGTTTGTGTGCCATATAATAACACTGTCCTATAGATTTGGGAAAAAACTGACTGCAGAAACGAAATACGTTTTTTAACTAATCTGACTGCGCTGAACACGAATCTGGCAGAAAATTGGGCTAAAACTTCTTGTTCATTTTTTATCGCATGCTGGCTATACCGTAAAACAGTCAATACTAACACTACAATTACACAATTATTAATTTAACAGAAGCCTACATAGTGTATTACTGATTTAAGTTACATGTGTATATTTACTTTGTGTGTCTAGGGAATATATGGTTGGAAAAAAAGATATGCAATATCAGAATCATTTCACATTATTTTGGTGTTTCTATCAGAGACCATGGATATCGGCAATGTTTTGCAATAGTTGCAGAACTGTTTTATACAAGTGGTCAAATGATAAGAAGATGACGATTAATGCTATTTAGTAACTCAAACTGAGCTGCATGATCTAATTCTGGATTTACATTTAACGGAGCAAGACGCAAAATTACTAGCTTCATGCATGCAGCAGTGGAAACATCTTGCAGTTGGAACAAAAATAATAATCTATAGAAATAGAAGATTAGAATTGGCTGTATATTCTACTTATATACAGTACTGATATTGATGGCTTATTTAAAAAAATGAACCAGCCATATAACAAAACTGAATAGAGATTATTTATTGATGGCTCTAAGTATAGTTAAAGATATTATGAAATTATGAAAATTTTATTTTAAATAAACTAATGATTTTTTATATAAAAAACGAATAAAATAAATTTTTTTTTGTATCAAGAAAACGCACCAAATTACCCTAGAAAAGATATTTTGTTACTCCAGTCCAGGCCTGTGCAAAAGTAAAAATGTAGTTGTGTTGGTGAGGAAATGAGAATTGCACTGCTGAACATGTAAGTAGCAGTATCAGCAACTGTATGAATTTTTTTTATTTAAAATTTGTATGTAATAATTCATCTAAAAATTTAATTACTTTAAGAAAAATTTATAAATACTACTCTGCTATAAAGAAATAAAATGTACTCTTAATTTAAAAAAAATTAAGTTTTGTTTTTTTCATTAAATTTATTAACAATTTTATAAAAATAATGAAAATGTCGCTGAAAAGCTTTTATATTATATTCTAAAATGTTGTATAATAAATAATGTATTCGGGATTATCTAACGCATTTATAATAATAAAATATTTGTGTGCATTGCTATTAATTTTGTTTCCACTGTAAACAATAAATCACCGTATATCTAACACGCATGTTAACTCGTCGCTGTTTCAGTGACGACTGAAAACAAGAGCGTAAGAATACATGTGAGTTAAGCTAAGGAACAGTTATCTATGAAATTTTAATTTTTGCACAGGCCTGTTCCAGTCTAAAAACTTGTTGACTAGTGTTATTTTTATACAGTTATATGTATTTGTTTTTTAGGTGCATAGTGTTGGTATGTACTGTGGGATTTGTGAGTGCTATATTGCCCTATTTGAAGAAATTATAGTTCACACGGTAACAACGAATTGAACCAATGGTGGTCCAAAAACAATATGTATTGTTTTAGTGTAACACTTTAAAGACTACAAACCACAGTGTATACTGCGAGAAAACAAATTACAGCTCCAAAAATAAAAATCAGCTGCTATTATCTCTTTCATTTTAAATGGTAGCAAAATTGTTCTATTGTTTTTGTTATTTTGATTACGAGTTTCGTCACTGAATGCACTGTGCTACAAACCACCGACTGAAACCTGTCAAAAATACAATACATGTGTGCATATGACAATAACTATATAACTATGCGTCTACCGTTGTAGCTGAGGCACAATGAAATGCATGAATTTGAAAACGCAACACATTATACATATATAACTGTTAAAATTGCAAAAAAAAAAAAATATATGTTCGAGGTATCACTGGAGAATATTTTATTTCATTGCTGCCGCCTTGAAAATAATTAAGTAGCTGACTACTTGGCGACATCTATTGCAAACAGCGTTTGTAGTCATGCAGTCGATGACCTGTAGTCCAGAATGTGTTTAATGCATTGATATTAAATGCGGTCAGCGGCATAAACTAAAGCATCAATTGATCACTGCTTGTTTGTATAAACATGGCAATGCCAATATGCATTGCAGCGACCATCAACAACCTTTTATTGCAATGGTCGTTGCTGATATCATATATAAGTTGATATCCTTTTTGTTTTATCGCATTGTATGGTAAAAACGGTGCAATAATGTCATGCAACGTTGTGTCCTCATTAATGACTATGAAATCATGCTACTTTGTATTCAAATCATGAAATTAAATAACAATGCGGCAATTAAATAGTAATTTATAAAGTGTAAAGAAATTCTCAAGCTTAAGGCCTACATATTTTTAAATAAAAACTTTTTTGACAAAAAAATTTTTTGAATTTATAAATACACATTTTCTGTATTTAAAATTTGAAAATAATTTACAAATAAATATATCCTAAAGGCGCTACACGCAGGAGTAGCGAAATATTGATAATTAAATAAAAGTTTTTATTTAAAAATAGACCTTGAGCTTGAGAATTTCTTTACATTAAATAATAAAGGTCGAAAAACCAGAATTAAAAGTAATTTATAAAGTTATGACACATATTCCTTTATAAAATAAGTATTTCATTAAGACAGAGTAGAAATTATTACCGAAATATCTAGAGTAGATGATAATGTTGTGTCAGGAAGATTATGCTTAAAATCATTATATTCGCCATACAAAATTTTAAAAGAAAACCACCGTATTTCTTTCAAAATCTTATTGACAATCACAACCAACTTGCTATCATTATTAACTTTGATAACAATTTATCGCTACTTTATCTAAAGTAGCTGTCAAATCCAAAAAAAAAAAAAAACAAAATTCTGCGAATTATCATTTTAAGTTCTCAAGCTAATAAAAACACTCTATATATTTTCTTGCGTTAACATTAAAAGTTATTTTGCTTACAGAATTTTTTATAACCCACTCTGAGGCCAAGTTAAAACATTCGATGTCGAAAAAAAAATTCGTATAAAATCGATATCGATATCGAACGAAATGTCATACAATTTTAAAACAATTTATATACGAGTTTTTTTTCGATATCGAATGTCCTAACTTGGCTCCATAATGGGTTATAAAAAATTCTGTATATATATATTAAAGGTCTGCACGGGTATGTTTGAAACGATCTTCAAGACATTCTAAAAATTTCAAACACACTTCCAACTCTAATTCGTAAAAGCGAAACGAATAAAACAAACATAAAAAGTGGTTGTTGTCGTTAGAATGTAAATAATGAGAGAATAGAGACAAGAGAGTATGGAGACATGAGAGACATGAAACATAAGAGTTAGAATGGAATGAATAGAGTGAATAGAATGTCTTGTTTGTAATATGATAGAAAAGAATTTCTTGTACTGGTATTATAAGTACTAAAGAACTGAATAATAAAAGTAATGAACTGAATAATTTTTTATTTTATTTTTCTTTATTTTTTTTTATTTTTGGCTTAATTTCTAAAAATACATACATACTTATTTACAAAAACTTAAAAAAAAATATAAATAAACTACATATTCAAAAAGTAATTGTTTTTTTTTTTTTGCCTTTAAATGTTTTAATATACACACACTATTCTTCTTGCTAGATTTCAATTTGTTTGTTTTCATTCGCTTGCTTGTACTACAAACTATTGCATTTACTTCAATACATGCTTTCATTCACAAAGCAAATTCAAGACATTCCAAGACATTCGAATGTCTCCATAATAATTTAGAATTATGAGAGTAAATATAGATTTATTCTATTCTACTCTATTCGTTTATTGAGGCTGTTTGTTTCGTTTCGCTTCGTTTCGTTTCGTTGGCTGCAAAACGAATAGAATGAATATTTGTTTCAATGCTTGAATTTACTCTCAATTAGAGTACACTTCTCGAATCATTCTAAACTGGCAGAAAAGCAAAACATTCATGCAGACCTTTAATATATACATATATGTATATATATAGTTAACTCGGCAAACGTTGTTTTGCTATATAAATTTGCTCTAGAAAACATTTTTTAGTTCAAATATATTTAATACTCTTCACCGAACTGCAAAACTTAACATTGATATGAGCAATCAATGCCTGCGTTACTAATAATTTAAATAAATGATTATCCGCCAATTTCGGTACTTCAGTTTGATAGTTGGGGATAGGGAGAAATATTCCCTCTATCGCCCCCTCTGATTACTTCCTAAAAAAAACTCTAAACCATATATGTTCTACGGTACCCAGATATACATATCTAATTTCAAATTTCATCGACGTCGGTACGTTACTTAGGTGAGTCCTAAATTTCATCTTGGAGCGGGTACCTCAACATTTAGGGGTATAAAAAATAGATGTAAAAATTAACATTTGCTCTATGTAAAGACACCAACAAAATTTAATCAAAATCAGTTTGTTAGTTGGGGATAGGGAGAAATAGCTCTTGTGACGCCCCCTCTACTTAAAAAAAAACGTAAACCATATATGCTCTACGGTACATATATAATTTAAAATTTCATCAACGTCGGTACGTTATTTAGGTGAGGCATAAATTTTCCCTTGGGGCGGGTCACCTTAACATTTTGAGGTATGAAAAATAGATGTTGACCGATTCTTAGACCTACCCTATATGCACACAAAATTTTATGAAAATCGGTCGAGTGGTTTCGGAGGAGTTTGGCAACAAACACTGCGGTACGAGAATTTTATATATTAGATAATACTCGTTTTTTATAAATTTGCACCGACTGAGGAATATAGAATTTCGCATATTTATAGAGAGAAAAAACACAGAAATTATTTTTTTTATAAAATTAAAGTGCATTATCATTTCATTTTGGTATTGTTTTATGTTTTAAGTACTAAATAGACCCTCAAGGTAGAAGTACACATCATGCGTCACGTCGTTAACAGCGCTTACAATGTACAATGTAAGTCAACTGTTCAACTGTTAACGTTGCCAATTTTCCTAATAACTTGCTTTATTAAATTCACTATTTTATTTATATTTTTTTTTACAGACGTGCTAAACACACAATTGGCTCTACTCATGTTATGTACTTCAATCTTTAATTATTAAAATGGTAAAGCTTACAGTTCATTATATATTGCGAACTATTTTATTTTTAATTTTCGTTTAAAATTTTTATGTGATTTGTTTATGTCGATAGACCTGTGTGTTGTAAAATTAAGCAAACAATCGTTAAAGTGAACAATAAACCATGTTTTTTTATCAAACAGTTATGTCATACAAGTAAACTATTGTTTCTTACATACACATGTACATATGTATGTACTAACACATTTATGTTTTTCTGCTTTTATGCTGGAAATAAAATTTTCAGATTGGCATGTATTTTTATGCCCCGATGGGTAGCAATAGTTATCAGAGCAATAAAGTGTTTGCCATTATTACACATGATGCTACTGCTGCTTTTAATGCAACTGATACTTTCAATAGACAAATAATGCTCTAATCAAACAGTACTGGCTTTCTTGCAACGTTTTAATATACTTAGTAAGAAATGCTTAGAGGCACATGTCTGTATAACACATAAAGAAACGTCCTTGTAGGGTATAGCCTGCCCCTTACAGTCTGTTTCTTATTTCAGTAGGTTTAGTAGTTAAAGTGTGTTAAAGCAAAGAGTTGGTTGAATGTGTTGTTTCTTGTAACAGTTTGTTTGGAAATGCATTTTGTGTCTGATTTTAATTTTTCTTTTTTCTTTTTTCTTTTTGTGTAAATTTTATTTTCCATGTTTTTCTTTATCAAAGAGTTTGTCGTGTGCAAAACATATTGAATAGTAAGATGGTATCACCAGAAACACAACTTTTTCACACATACAATATAGAATTTGTTGGTGTTTATGTTTGAAGAAAGTCAAAACAAAAGAGCAAGCAAATAAATAAAAGAGCAAATAAATACTTACAAAAAATAAAAAAAAAATATTTCTTTTAAATAAACAAATGAGGCAACAAATTGTAAATTGAAGGTTTACATTGTTGCGAATCGTTTTGCTGGCGAGGTTTACGGCTAGCTTGGGAGCATTGTTTCTACTCATTCGGGGTGGATTCCAACCCTTCCGCCAACATCGTGTTCGAACACAAAAAAAAACTGCTTCTGTGTCTTCACACTCTAATATAATTTAATCTTACCACTTCGCTCTTCCTTAGGGTATTGGTGTTACTCCCTTTTTGCCCTCCCAACCATGTCATAGCAGCATCCTCAATCACATTCATGCTACGACCCAATATCCGCCGTACCCTACTCATCCACTTACCTCTCCATCATAGACTTTGCCTTATAAATGACTTAAACCAGTGATTCCATTTTTCTACTTTCACTAACAAAATGCATACATGATATTTATTTTGGTTTTAAAAAAAAATCATATAAAAATTTCAACAATATCTACTTAAATACTAATGAACTTATGGTGTATATGTAAATGTATTAAATTTATTAACAAATAAAAACAAGGAGAATTTATATTATTAGGTTTTAAAATTTTGTGATTTTTTCTTTTTCTTCAAATAAAGCACTAATTGTCTATTATACCACTAAAAAAATTATTTCCACTTGTTTTCCCTTTTTCTTTTCTATTTTCTTAATTTCATTTAGTATAAGCCACTTAATTGTTCTAATGTTCCACAGGTTATAAAAAATATATATATTTTCTTCTGTTTTTCTCTGGGTACTATTTATATAATATATTTTATTCCTTTCTGTTCGTTTTCTTTTTTCCTAGGTGACGCCACTAGTCTAAAGGAGCTCCCTGAGATCTAGATATAGGATCCCGTTTTCTACTAAGGTTTTCTAAATATATAAATATACCCCTTTCCTGTACAGAACAAAATATACCCATGTATATATATCACAACTTTTTTTCTTTCCTTTTTTCTTTCTTCTAGGTGGCTTCGACTAAATTCAAATTTTGTACTGAATAATTTAAATATTTAATAAAATGAAATAACTTAAAAACTAACATTCAACACTGATACAATATTTTCTACTTTGGAAATTAGATTGTCTTATATACTAAACTCTTTTAGGTGAACACATGAAATAAAACCGACATGGAAATTGTATTAAAAACATATAAATATAAGGAACGATATAATAATTAAAATTCGCTATTCCTGAAAAGGTTCACTGTGTGTTAAAAATCATACGCCTTTTTGTGGTATTGCACTAGTTTTGGCCTGATAAAATTTTGTTTCCCCAGGTGACTTATGGTAACAATTTATAAGGTTTCTATTGCTGTTGTTTTCAGTTATTCCTCTGTTTTTTTTTTTTTTTTTTCCTTCTTATCTTTTTATCTCTTAGTCTATCAACAAAAAATTTATACCTTAGCATAAAAATAGGTTACCTGGCTGTTAATTGGGACAATCTTGCCATCCCCTTGAAATTTGTGCCCTTGAAGAATTATTGGGTGGTACCACGTAACAGCCAGCTATAACATACATATAACACCATTTCAAGCACTGTTCATCTAAATTTCATGTACGTGACTTACGTTTCTTTCTTTTTCTTTTCTGCTTCTCTAATATAAGATTTCCTAACACCACAGGTCACAGTCTTAGATTCCCCTCGGCTTTTCACAAAATTTCCACGTCTTACACAATTTATTAATTTTCTTTTTTCTTAAAAACAATACTGATCTATATCTAACCGGCACTTATCACGTCTGCTTCTCTTCAAATAATCATCTCAAAAACCGTTTTCCTACCATATATAGTTCCTTTCTGCGGTCTGTCTATTTCCAATATCTTTTTCCTTTCCATACATACATACTGCTGAAAATTCTTTTATCATTTTACATAAATACTGTAACGTACATACCTAACAGATTTGTATGTATGTATGTATGTGTTGTCTTTTGGGTTCTTATGCATATGATATTAGCACTCTCTTCCCCTCGTCTCACTACCGCTATTTCTCCCTACCTTTTTCTTTATATCCCAGTATACCGTCACAATATCATTTCCGCTGTTCTATTTTTCCTGCCACTAGGAAGTCGCAAAGTTGCATTTCCGTGTTAAATGCCAACCCTTTCCTCAAATTTCTACCAATCCCTGGCATTTACCTTTTTCTACATATATTTTACACAGCTCTGTTTTAAATAATTCACCTTGCCAACTCTACGTAATATGACAATAAGCCGCTGTATCTGTTCTTGCTTTCGCTTGCATATTATTAAAACATGAGAAATGCCGGGTAAGTATCGTTGGATATTAATGTTCTTCAATTTTTCCCTCTTTTTAGCTCACGGCCAGGATTTTATCGGATGCAATTGACTTTGGTGCACGTCGGGTAGTAAGTATGTCGTTCCATTTTACCTGTTCTGATTTTTTTCTAATTCCCTTTCATCCCTTTCAGCAATCTACGAAAATGTACAATAAGACTACTGTCATGATAAGTACGCTCATGACATTTTCATACCTACTGGGACTCGGGCTGGAGGTAGTGTCTCCACTTGGCCGCATGCCCCTCCCCAAAATCATTGTTCAATTACCCTAAAGACAATTGAGGTGTTGGATGTATAATCCGCCGTCCAACAAAACCTTAACCCTAAGGGGAATCTACGCCAAAAAAAAAATTCTTTTTTTCCTTCTCATCTTTCCCCTCCCGCAACAAAACTCCGGGTTCACAGTCGGCGACGAGAAAACGGTGTGCGGGTTATGCCATTTCGAGCCCAACGTGGGGAACTCCCACACCCTAGATGAGAGTCTCATGTGCTGCCATACAACTAGCCGGGCAATCAATAGTAGCTATCAAATCTGTCTGACACTATCATATTGTAAAAACTAATACCTTTTTTCTTTACAGGAAACCGTGCCCATAAGCAATGACTATTAAAAGAAGTACCTATTCTGTTACTGTTAGCAGTTACTATTAGCAGTTGCACCCTGCCGAATTTTTTTTCTCAAAGGAAAAGAAAACGGAGAGGCTATCCATCAACACTAGAAAAATTAAAATCATGTTACTGACCATTGTCATCAGTAGTGCATCCCTTTAGATGCTATTGTCAAATCGAACGCCCACCAAGTTGATAACTCGAGGCTAAAATTGTCAAATCCAAAAAAAACAAACTATCAAAAAAAAATTAAACAATGGATTCGCCTACTCCTTATCATCTCCACTTGAAAAAAAGGCTGCCTTGACTCTTGACACCTTTTTTTGAGCATAAAGAAAAGGGCAAAAGACATCAACAAATTTACGTACCAGTTTCTAATGTCCTGCTCATAACCACGGGAAGTATATTTTCCCCCATATCTCTTCTTCTCTTCTACCTTGATAGTGCTTTTACTTTGTTAAAAGTCTTCTTCTTATTTTCAGGGTCATTAAACTCAATACATTCATACTTATCTACTATATCACAGACTCAAATTTGCATGGGCTCTTATTCTACCTATCACAGATTATAATTGCATGTATCCCGCTTAACCTTACCAACTATATCATAGACAATATACCTATGTGTACTAATCAACTATACCACATATTCAAACAAAAAAAATCGTCTATGAACTCCCATCGAGTTTCAATGGAGGATGTCATTTAACCTTATCAACTATATCACAGATCCTGTTTTCCTATCACTATTATCTACACTACTATTGCACAATATGGATATGTATAATCAGGTACGTAGCCACGTACATCACCATCTGTACCCGCCAATGTATTGCGGACCTAGTGTAATCTATTATTTAATAACTAGCCTAATACTATTACGTGTAGTACTGTTGCTCTGATATTCGTCCAAGGCTAATAAACGCCATTCGCCCCCCAGGTCAGTTGTGTGTGCACTCCTATACTTTTATATCCTTGACGTGGTAGGTTCCTAGCAATTTCCCTTGAAGTGATTCAAGTTCGTACATGTTTCTACCGACAGGCCTAACCACCCTACACTTTAAAAACTTTCGACAAAATTTTGAATTGAGGTTTTTCGAAAAATTGCTTAACACTAAATTCCGGCGATATACTTCCTGTCCAGGCATAAAAGTGACATTACGTGCTCGTCTATTATATCTTTGCGCGCTTTTTTCGTATGCTTTTTGAATATTCTCTTTAATCTTCTCTCTTAATATATGCAGCTTGTCTTCTCTATTTAGTTCTAATATTTCATGATCGGTCAGGGATTTTAACTTTCTACCTAGCTCATATTCGGCTCCTGAAGTATACATGTGATAACCGAACAACGCGAAAAATGGGGTGACACCTGTTGCTGAGTGCACAGCCGTTCTTAATGCACACTCAATTTCTGATAAATAGAGATCCCAGTCTCTATGGTCCTTTTCCAAATAAGTCCGTATTGCCGCTAGGACCGACTGGTTTACCCTTTCGCTAGCATTACTTTGTGGGGAATAAACGGCGGTCTTAATGTGTTGAATTTTATATATTTTCATCAAATTTTGGAAACTTTTTGATACGAATTGAGCACCGTTATCGCTGTGTATGGTTTCGGGAACGCCAAACTTATGGAAAATTTCTTGAACCAAAAATGTTATCACGTTATTCGCAGAGGACTCTTTCATGGCTTTTAAAAACGTAAATTTAGTAAAGTGGTCTACCACAACAAATATGTAACAATTGCCCTTTTTCGACCTAGGGTATTTACCCATAAAGTCGATATACAGTTTTTGAAACGGCCTTTCTGTAACAACTTGCGCACCTATCTCTGGTCTTAGAATTTGGTTTGTTGGTTTAGCCTCCTTGCATATTTGACAGTTGTTAATATAATTTTTTACGTGGTACGACATTTTCGGCCAATAAAAGTATCTTCTTAATTTTTCGAGGGTTTTTGTTATTCCACCATGAGCGCTGGTCAATGAGCAGTGGGCTTTTTCTATAACAGCTTTAACCAAATTATCAGGAATCCATAGCTTCCATTTATACTCGTCCTGATCTCGCTCGAATGCCATTTTCTTGAAAACCATCCCTTTATCGATTTTCAGATCAGGTAAATTATTTGCATTGTTCTGTATGTGCTTAATCAGATCCTGATAGTCCTCGCTCTCAAATTCGGTGGTCTCAAAATCTAGCAGGTCACTCAAGTTAAGTTCGTCTATATTATCTTCTGGTATTCTGGACAATGTGTCTGCTACTATATTTTCTGACCCTTTGCGATGCATGATGTCAAAATCAAAATGTTGGAGGTGAAGCGACCAGCGAGCTAACCTGCCTGTCAGATCTTTAAGTGACATTAGCCATTTTAAGCTGGCGTGATCCGTGACTATAGTGAATGGCATCATCTCTATATACGGTCTAAACCTCTTCACTGCCATTACCGCGGCCAAACATTCCTTCTCAGTTACGCTATAGTTTCTCTGGCAGGAATTTAATTTCCGAGAGTAGAATGCTATAGGGTGTTCCTCTTGTTCATCGTTTAGCTGGTATAACACGGCCCCTATTCCATAGTCACAAGCATCACATTGAACATAAAATTTTCTTGAAAAATCAGGATGTCTTAATACCGGTGCTGATGTTAAGGCTATTTTCAATTTCATAAACGCGTCTATTGCCTCAGGGGTCATCTCAAACTTTTTTGATTTTTTTAGCGTATCAGTTAGTGGTGCTGACAAGACTGAAAAGTTTCTAATGAACCTCCGGTACCATCCTGCGGTTCCTAGAAAACTACGTACTTCTCGTGAACTTCTTGGTATTCTAATTTCTTTAATCGCTTTCACTTTTTCAGGATCGGTTTTCAGTACGCCTTCTCCGATTATAAATCCCAGGTATTTTAATTGCTTGAAGCAGAATTGCGATTTTTTTAGACCAATGGTTAAGTGAGCTTCTTTAAGTGCTTGCGCCACCTCTTTCAATATTTCTATGTGCTTTGTAAAACTGTCTGATATCACTAACAGGTCATCTAAATATACAAACACATTTTCCTTCAGCTTTTGTGGTATGACCTTATCCATTAACCTGCAAAGTCTCTGAGCCGCGTTGCAGAGACCAAATGGCATTACGCGAAATTGGTAGAGGGGTCTACCGGGAACCGTGAACGCAGTGTAAGGCCGGCTCGCCTCTTCCAATTCAATCTGCCAAAACGCATGCTTTAAATCTACACTACTAATATAGTGGGTCTCATCAATCCGACTTAGTATACCGTCTATATTCTGCAAGGGATAGGCGTCTTTTATTGTCACTTTATTTAGCTTTCTGGCATCTAAGCAAAACCTATTTTTACCAGGTTTCCTTACAATCGTCGTTCTATTGCTCCACGCGCTATCACTTTCCTCTATAACCTTTAGCTCTAACATATGGTCAATTTCCTTATACACGATGGCTTGCACTGCTGGTGAAATCGGGTAGTGCTTCTCCTTAACAGCTTCTGCTCCTTCAACTAGTTTAATGCAATGTTTTTCTAGGGGCGTACATCCAAGACCTTGCGTCTCATATGATGGAAACAATTTTATAACCTCGTCCAGTTTTTCCTGTTGTTCTTCCGTTAAAACATGACGATTCATAATGGGCGTTTCTGATTTAAACTCATCATTTATTTTCTCCATGTCTACTTCAGCCACACCTACCACCTCTGGGGCTAACTCAAATACTTTCCAAAAATCAATCCCCAAATATGCTGGTTGTTCCAGGTCAGGACAGAGATAAAATGCTATTCGATTAATTCGGCCATTGTATTTAACTTCAGCTACGACTTTACCTAACAAACGGTGTTTCTGCCCACTTGCAGTAGTTATTATAGAAAATATAGGTATCGTTGGTAGCTCTAGTTCACCAATAATTTCTCTACATCCTTTGCCAAGTATGCTGACCGTAGCTCCGGTATCAAGAAGTCCTCTCATCTGAATATTGCCTATTTCAAACTCGGCATATGGCCTAGGGTCTTTTACTAATCTGTCAGCGGATTTTATTACTTCTATTGCTTGTTTTCTTTCTATTTTTCTCTTGCAAAATTTTTCCCTTAGCTTCAAAATTCTTTTCGGTACACTGGTATTTCTTAAACAAATCTCCTCATTAAAAATTTTATTTCTGACTAATTCGTAGTTATCTTTTCTCTCGCTCAAGGTGTATAAATGTCTCTGTTGTGATATAAATTTGTTGCTTCGTTTTATTTCATTTATAAGATTTAGCGTTTTATTTAAATTATCTACTGGTCTTTTTGCGGGTTGGTTGATGAACGTCGGTCCCCCGCCTTCCCTTCGTTCCTCAGAAAATTTTTGTTTCTACACTCTGAGCAATTTGGAGATATTACATCTGGCTTTCCGCATTTGTAACAAAAAATTGATCTTTGATCAGATGGGCAATCCATGAACATATGTCCATGTTGGCGACAATTCCAGCAGATCAAAACTCGAGCTGGTTGATTATTTTGATGCCTTACACCTACTTCAGCTACTGCACCAGCATCTTGTTCAACCTCGTCATACTGATCCATGGTCTGCTCATACACCGCATTTACCTGCCGCGGATACCTTGTGACTGGCGCTTGGTGAGGTCTAATCTCTCTTTTGAGAAACGTTTTTTCAGCATCAAGGCAGCATATTCTTAACTCTTCTACAGACGACACTGAGACTGGGTATACGATTCGTCCAATGCTTTCCCTTAAATTTTTCTTAATCATTTTTATGATTTCAGATTCTGGCATTGATATGTTCAAACGTGATCTTAATTGTACCATGGCGAAGAAAAAGTCATCTATGCTTTCCCCAGGTAACTGCCGTCTTTCTACCATATCACGCATCAATTCAAAACTCGATCTGGTAGATTGGTACTGCTTAAGTAATGCCTGCCTCAGGGTGGTCCACTCGGTCACATAGTTGGTACGGATAAATAGCCAATACCATCTCTCAGCCTGACCCTTCACTAGCATATGAAAGTTATCCATTACTTCTCTCCATGGGACTTCATATTGGCTCTGCAGTCGTTCTATGCGGAATATAAAATCCTCTACAGCTAGTTTATTACTGTCCCCGTCAAATTCTAAACCCCATTTATCCATTCGAGGACGGTTGTCGATTCTGGAGCTTCCTCTGCTGTTTAATGATGAAGATCTGGATGAAGCATTGTCGTTATAAGGTGCCTGTGAAGTCTCCATTGGCTGGCCTTTCGATGTATTCTGTAGGTTTTCCGCTCTAAGTTTTTTATTCTCTTCTTGATTATACTGCACGAGACGACTCAGTCTCCCAATAGTTGATGTAAGTTCCGACATCGTGGCTTTCAAATCACCCACCTGTGAGTTTACACTCTGGTCAACTAAATATTGTACTGTATTTTGCGTGAACTGTTTGCTGGTACCTTGCGCGTTTCTATCAGCTGCTACGGCACTTGCACTTCGCTGCATTTTCGCCTTATTTGAAATTATAGTTTCAGATAAGTCCTTAATTTGTTCTGTATTATCCTTAGGCATTTTTCCCTGTTCGTTATCGGTATTCAAATTTGGTGTATTAGGTTTGAGGATTTTACGTACGACGTGAGGTGTTGATCTATTTAGGTCAAACTGTAATTGTCTACTTCTTTTCCTGGACCTTTTATCTGTTGGGCTACTACTTATCATAATCTAAAACGCGTTTAATTTTCAAAATCTATCACTTGCAGGACAAATGTAGTATACCAAAAACTCAAAATCAAACTCTATCTAAAAAAAATCTATATTCAAAAAACAACTAATTACCCAAAATTTCGAAACTGCAAATACTATTTGAGCACAAGTCTATATATGATATTACCAAAGAAAAAAAATACTCCCCGATATTCAATCCAAAAAAGAATATATATATATATATAGAAATCACCAAAAAAAAAAATGATTAATAGGGGAAAAAAAAAAAAAGAACTATCTTAAATAAAAATAAAAAAAATACGATTAAATACTACAAATATCTGCATATATAAAAAAAATTAATAAATGAAGAAGATAATAATAATATACATATAAATAAAAAAATAATCTCTGCTAAAAAAAAGAAATAAAATTAATACTACAATATATATATACTACATAAAAGAATAAATAAAAAAAAATATAAACAGATAATAAATAAAAATATGTATATAAAATAACAAAAAAAATTTATAAAAATAATAAATGATAAAGTAAAAAAAAATATCAATAGAACTCAGGCAAACAAATATCTATTTATTCTGAAATAACTCTCCAATATCATAGTTTCGGCAAAGGCTACGATGGCGGACGTGGAAGTCAAGGCGGATAAGTCTATAATTCGAACGTGGTATTAATCAGACAAAATAAAAAAAATTGATATCGTCCTCATTCCGTGTGTGCACCAATACATTCACCCTCTTCCATAAGAACGGTGAGATTACTGGTAAACACTGATTAAACACTCAATACAACTTACCCCGTGCTTCCATTCCAACGGGAGGCTATTGAATGTTTATAAACCATTAACGAACTTCAAACGAAAATAAAACCGTGTTCCGACAATAAATTTGACCATACAGTTGGGACAATCTGCTGTCTCTCAAGTCATGGTCTCACTATTGCCAATAATATCTGGGCTATTGTCGCGTGCCTTGATGTTCTACACGCCTTCCATTCTAATTAGGAGCCATTTTCGTTGGCCCCATATCAAAGAAACCTATGATCGTGTGTTGTAACGTAATTTCCCGGGCATACACCGTCTCCACTCAGCAGCGAAGTCTCCAGGAACTGTCAACACCATCTCTAATACAACACACTCCACAGACTATCATCATGGCAGGCTATTAGGATGTTGTCGAAAGTTTTACGCACTTTACACACCATTCGATATGACATAAACCAGAACTATTTATTACCATGAAGCGACGATAATCTCCTCACTCCTAGGTCTTCTCTATTGCAAAATATTGTTGGGCTATTGTTGCGTGCCTTGGTGTCATACACGCTTTTCATTCGATTGGGCGCCATTTTATGTTGCGAATCGTTTTGCTGGCGAGGTTTACGGCTAGCTTGGGAGCATTGTTTCTACTCATTCGGGGTGGATTCCAACCCTTCCGCCAACATCGTGTTCGAACACAAAAAAAAACTGCTTCTGTGTCTTCACACTCTAATATAATTTAATCTTACCACTTCGCTCTTCCTTAGGGTATTGGTGTTACTCCCTTTTTGCCCTCCCAACCATGTCATAGCAGCATCCTCAATCACATTCATGCTACGACCCAATATCCGCCGTACCCTACTCATCCACTTACCTCTCCATCATAGACTTTGCCTTATAAATGACTTAAACCAGTGATTCCATTTTTCTACTTTCACTAACAAAATGCATACATGATATTTATTTTGGTTTTAAAAAAAAATCATATAAAAATTTCAACAATATCTACTTAAATACTAATGAACTTATGGTGTATATGTAAATGTATTAAATTTATTAACAAATAAAAACAAGGAGAATTTATATTATTAGGTTTTAAAATTTTGTGATTTTTTCTTTTTCTTCAAATAAAGCACTAATTGTCTATTATACCACTAAAAAAATTATTTCCACTTGTTTTCCCTTTTTCTTTTCTATTTTCTTAATTTCATTTAGTATAAGCCACTTAATTGTTCTAATGTTCCACAGGTTATAAAAAATATATATATTTTCTTCTGTTTTTCTCTGGGTACTATTTATATAATATATTTTATTCCTTTCTGTTCGTTTTCTTTTTTCCTAGGTGACGCCACTAGTCTAAAGGAGCTCCCTGAGATCTAGATATAGGATCCCGTTTTCTACTAAGGTTTTCTAAATATATAAATATACCCCTTTCCTGTACAGAACAAAATATACCCATGTATATATATCACAACTTTTTTTCTTTCCTTTTTTCTTTCTTCTAGGTGGCTTCGACTAAATTCAAATTTTGTACTGAATAATTTAAATATTTAATAAAATGAAATAACTTAAAAACTAACATTCAACACTGATACAATATTTTCTACTTTGGAAATTAGATTGTCTTATATACTAAACTCTTTTAGGTGAACACATGAAATAAAACCGACATGGAAATTGTATTAAAAACATATAAATATAAGGAACGATATAATAATTAAAATTCGCTATTCCTGAAAAGGTTCACTGTGTGTTAAAAATCATACGCCTTTTTGTGGTATTGCACTAGTTTTGGCCTGATAAAATTTTGTTTCCCCAGGTGACTTATGGTAACAATTTATAAGGTTTCTATTGCTGTTGTTTTCAGTTATTCCTCTGTTTTTTTTTTTTTTTCCTTCTTATCTTTTTATCTCTTAGTCTATCAACAAAAAATTTATACCTTAGCATAAAAATAGGTTACCTGGCTGTTAATTGGGACAATCTTGCCATCCCCTTGAAATTTGTGCCCTTGAAGAATTATTGGGTGGTACCACGTAACAGCCAGCTATAACATACATATAACACCATTTCAAGCACTGTTCATCTAAATTTCATGTACGTGACTTACGTTTCTTTCTTTTTCTTTTCTGCTTCTCTAATATAAGATTTCCTAACACCACAGGTCACAGTCTTAGATTCCCGTCGGCTTTTCACAAAATTTCCACGTCTTACACAATTTATTAATTTTCTTTTTTCTTAAAAACAATACTGATCTATATCTAACCGGCACTTATCACGTCTGCTTCTCTTCAAATAATCATCTCAAAAACCGTTTTCCTACCATATATAGTTCCTTTCTGCGGTCTGTCTATTTCCAATATCTTTTTCCTTTCCATACATACATACTGCTGAAAATTCTTTTATCATTTTACATAAATACTGTAACGTACATACCTAACAGATTTGTATGTATGTATGTATGTGTTGTCTTTTGGGTTCTTATGCATATGATATTAGCACTCTCTTCCCCTCGTCTCACTACCGCTATTTCTCCCTACCTTTTTCTTTATATCCCAGTATACCGTCACAATATCATTTCCGCTGTTCTATTTTTCCTGCCACTAGGAAGTCGCAAAGTTGCATTTCCGTGTTAAATGCCAACCCTTTCCTCAAATTTCTACCAATCCCTGGCATTTACCTTTTTCTACATATATTTTACACAGCTCTGTTTTAAATAATTCACCTTGCCAACTCTACGTAATATGACAATAAGCCGCTGTATCTGTTCTTGCTTTCGCTTGCATATTATTAAAACATGAGAAATGCCGGGTAAGTATCGTTGGATATTAATGTTCTTCAATTTTTCCCTCTTTTTAGCTCACGGCCAGGATTTTATCGGATGCAATTGACTTTGGTGCACGTCGGGTAGTAAGTATGTCGTTCCATTTTACCTGTTCTGATTTTTTTCTAATTCCCTTTCATCCCTTTCAGCAATCTACGAAAATGTACAATAAGACTACTGTCATGATAAGTACGCTCATGACATTTTCATACCTACTGGGACTCGGGCTGGAGGTAGTGTCTCCACTTGGCCGCATGCCCCTCCCCAAAATCATTGTTCAATTACCCTAAAGACAATTGAGGTGTTGGATGTATAATCCGCCGTCCAACAAAACCTTAACCCTAAGGGGAATCTACGCCAAAAAAAAAATTCTTTTTTTCCTTCTCATCTTTCCCCTCCCGCAACAACATTTACACAGAAACTTTAAGCATAACTAAAACTTTTGACAGTGGCCCCCATACACTATTTAAAAAAAAAAAAGCCATAACTGGTTCCGGCAACTCCACCTTATTCAATGCGCTCTGGTCGTTCTTATACTTTTCTAATGCTTCCATTTTTTAATGAATTTTATGTCAGTTTGTTATTGCAGTTTTATTTTTTTATGTTTGTTGCAGAATTTCCTTTTTCCTTAAAATTTTTCCTATGAAGTTGTCAGTTTTCTGTTATTTTTTTACGATTTTTGCTTGAAAGCAATTTGTTTTTTCTATAACGTCCAATAGTTTAAGTTATTTTTGGTCACTGCGAAAAACTTGTTACAAAACTTTTGAGTGTTTTTTTGAGCATGAATCCTTATAAAATAATGCTTCCGCTTAAAATGTTAAACAAAGAAACAAATGTTTTTCTTATTATTATTACAATATAATTAAAAACCTTTTTCCTTGGAAATATGTATAAAGAAATGTTTTTATTTGAAGCGTTTTTAAATTTAAAAAACTTTTTTAGTTTTGTTTATAGAAAATCTTTTTCTTTTCTCTCTCAAATGTTATTCCATTAAAAAAATCAAAAATAAGAACAACAAACTTCTTAAATGGGAAAAGATGAAATTTGCGATTTTTAGGATAAAATTTCTATTTATTTTGAAAGAAATTTACAATGAAAACAAAAAAAAGAAAAAAAAATAAAGGACATATCAAACAAAAGTAAATAAAATTTTAATTTAAAAAGGATATTGTGCTTTCAGTAATATCAATAAATAGAAATGAAATCAAAATTGTAATAAAAATTGAATAAATAGAAAATAAATCAACGAAAAAACAAAAATCAAAGAAAAAAAATTAACAGAAAGGACATACACTCTCCATAAGATGATTAGAACCTCTTAAAGGTTTAATTTTTTTCCTTTTGTATGAAACAGTTGCAAGTAATAGCTTTTGATTTATTAAAAGAGGAATAAATATCGGGTGGTTAAATTTAAGAGCCAATGTTGAATGTGAATTATACTTAAACGCAGAGTACCAAATCGTTCACTCACTTTTCACTTATGAGTGGACGTGTGCATTCAGTTTTTATTGTTTTTTCTCCTCACACATGTTTGAAAAAACAGAAAATATTTTGCTTTGCTCTTTTTCATGTGGACGCATATTCATGTATGAAAAATTAAAATTTTGACGAATACTCTTTTATGAGCGTGAATATTTTTTTCACACACTTACTCGCTCATGTATACTCGCTTTGCTTTTCAAGTGACAAATTCAAATTTACAATTGTACGTATGTATATATGTATGTATATACAACAACAATACTCTTCTATTTGGGATTTTTGTATTGTGTGTTGGCCACAGGCAGGCGTGAAGAATTCAAAAAATGTATTAATGGATTACAACAACAACGTCATAAAACAATTTTGCTTAGAAAAATATGAACGTTCGCGTGTGAAAAAAAATTATGCTGCTCTTTTATGTACATTAAGAAAATTAAAAAAATTCTTTACTCTTCATATATGGACTCTTAGAAAAAAATGAATGCACACGTTCGCGTGTGATTTTAAGAAAATAAACTTTGCTTCTCGTTCATGTGCGTGAAGAAAAATAAAAATTTTTAAAAATCGCATTCCTGATAATATTCATAAATGTTAGTTTTTGAGTATTCATAAATGGAAAATCTGAACTCTGCTTAAACGTCAAATTTTTTTCCGCATTTCATATAACATTTCTCAAAGATTTCATATAACATTTGTAAAGATACACAATCGAGCAACGCGTTAAAGTTATTAAGGCTTATTATGAAAATCAAAATCAAAATCAAAAAAATCACAAAATGCATATTGTGCACTACGTGAATTTTTCGGTCAATTTAATCGAATTGTACAATCGAAAAAAATCGTGCAAAAATTTGAGCAATCCGGGTCTGTAGGAGATTTGAAAACACCAGTGAATGCTCGTACAGCTCGTACTACAAAAGATGTTTCTGCTGTTCAGTCAGGCAGTTATTCGCTATCATAAGATGATAACGAACTTTTAATCGCCCAAATTGGAAGATATGGATGTGGACGATATGTGATTTCAACAGAATGGTGCCACTTGTCACGCAGCTAACGAAATATTGGCTCTTTTGTGCGACACATTCAATGGCCGTGTTATCTTACGTGGTGGCGATGTCACTTAGCCCCCAAAATCATGTTATTTGACATCGTTGAACTTCTTTCTTTGGGATTATATGAAAGAAAAGGTGTACGTCAAAAAGCCAGCAACAATTCAAGAGCTAAAGAATGAGATAATTCGGCACATTAACGGTACCGACAATTTGGATCATCGGATGGAGGTGTGGTCACGGTAGCCATTGTGCCGATATTTTGTTCCATACATAATTGAACCATACCAAGTTATCATAATAAAAAGAAATAACTGTGAATCTCCTAAATACAATAATTTGAGTTTTATTCAAAATCAACATCGGCCCTTGAAATTCAACCACCCTTTATAGATATAGCGGAAAAAGACAAAATCGATCTTTCTTTAAAAAAAAACAAATAATTTGGAATTGAATACTTAAAGTAGAAAACAATGGAAATGATTGCAAAGAAAGGATTTCAACTGTGTTAACTCTAAAATGAAAAAAGAAGAATCTTGAAGAATTACATAAGTAATATTCCTATCTTTCAGCATCAAAATTTGGGTCTCACATTGGTACAGGCAAGTATTTCAATATACATGTTTATCAAAATTATGGACTAAAAGACCTTTTTCTATCACAATAAACCAGATATTCACAACATTCATTAAAGCCACCTGGGTTTTCTTGTAACAGTATGTCTACTCAAATAAGCTTTTGTATAGAGTATCATGTTAGAATATGCAGATAAGGCTTTTAACAGTTTGATAAGTTTTCGTAGAACGATTTGATGTGTTGACCTTTTGAAAAAAATCGTTTTATGTTCAGAATAGCGACATTATGTATTTATCGGTTCCATCAGCTTCCAACTGGTTGCTGGATTTATTTATTTTTTTTATTAATGCCAGCACTCAGGGAACGACCCCTACTCATGCAGTATTTACATAATGTAAATAAAATAATGTTTGTAAATATTTGATTTAAACTCATCATCGTAAATTACAGGAAAAACTCCAGCGGGAAGATTATTTTATAAAGGGCAGCTAAAGAACGAATTCTCTTTAAAATGCATTATGAGATTCATTAAACAAATAGGACGTAAAAATATGAGATTATCCTTTTTTTCATCAGAGCACCTCACATGGTAATACCTATTATATTGTTGATAGAGTTGGATACCTACCCTACCGCCGTTGACAAGTACGTTCGCCCCTTTCCTAAACACGGTCGAGGAGCCTCAAAGTAGACTTTGAAGCACTTTCCCATACATTAGAGTTGTATTCCATTTTGGGTCAGAGAAAGATGTTTTAAATATTAAGAAGGTCAGATGGAGAGACATATTTCTTGCACCGATTTATATGATTCTTTCCAGTGATGATCATATTTCGAAATATATGATCATTCCAATGGGCATTACAATTAATTATCATGTCCAGAACATCAAGAGCGTCCGCCTCCTCGATATTTACATAACCTATAGTCACAAATGGCAGGATTGTATCATCGCCACCACACCTATTCGCGCGTTAAATTCGATCCTATTCACGCGTCCCCACTACAAGATTGTTTGCAGGTCATTTGTGAGTATATCATTCATATTCTGCCTTCTAACTCCAAAAGGCTCGGCTTACGATTAAATGAATATGAGTGCCAAGTGATCTAGAAAAGATTTGAAGTTAAAAAGAGTAGGAGACAGAATAGAGGCTTGCGGTTTTCCCAAATTTAGCCTCAACTTGTTGGAAGAAACACGGTCTATATCGAGTCTTACAGCGCCGTCTCTCAGAAGTTCGTTATGAAACGATAGAAATAGTTACCAACACCAAAGGCGGTAGGTTTGGAAATAAAAGCCAGACTCTATCAAATGCCTTGGCGATATCTAGAGCGACAACTTTGCTTTCACCAAAGCTGTGAATTATCTGATGGTAATCATAAAATCTTATGTAAATTCCATAATTATGTGTTAAAATGGTGCAGCAGCTCAAAAACTAGGCGAAGACTATTTAAATAAAACAGGCTTGTTCGTTTCTTAATTAATTTATTGATAATTCAAAAAATAATATTTTACATACATATTTACAATATCATTTATAATGCAATCATATTATTTTAAATTAATACTTTAAAGCTTTTAAAACAAATTATTTTATTGAATATCTTAGAATCACTCAAAATCATAAATTTTAATTGAAAATAACAAGTCAATCAAAAATTGAATATCCAAACAAAATTGATTTTTATCATTTCAATTTCTATTTTTCTTTTCAAACCTGTCGAATTGATTTCATTACATTATTATTGATAAAAAAAAAGAGATTGGAATTAAAAAAAAGACCATTCTACAGTTTCAATTCATTTTTATTTGCTTTGGAAAAAACATTTTTCAATAAATATTCACACTTTTTATTTAGCAAAAAAAAAAGGACAACAACAATACATAAATAGCAGACAATAAAGAAAAGTCTATCAAAAAAATTTTTTCCATTATGTATGTTCAACCATGGATGGTACAATTGTTACAAGGTAACCGCACATCTATTGCTGTTATTTCATTGTAGTAGATTGTGTCAAACAACAGCTGACAGTATAAAAGAAAACGAACAAAAATATTATACATACAACATTGTTTTGTTTGGGTACTTCTCCAGTAAAATGTAGAAAGAAAATAACAGCGTGTAAGAAAAAATTTACTAAATTAAAAATTTATTAAATTTTTGAATAATTTTACAAATGAAAAAATAGAAAGTAACATGTAACAGGGGATGCAGATTAGATACTTCGAAAAAGGCAAATTCTCTGATTGTGATCAATTTGGCGGCCTCTAGAACGATCCTATTTATTAAATAGTTTCGATACCTTTCTTATAAAGGGTTTTCTTCTAACTCAATTTGTGATTCAGTTCCTTCGCCAAATTAAAGGCGCTTAACACAATGGTCCTTAGGCTTTAATATCTGCACAAGTTAAATCTTGAAAATTTCAAGTCAAAATCCTCTGTAAAATCTATCATAAAGTGGGAGGACACAAACACAGTTGCTAAAAACGACAACGTATTGATTGATGTGAATCAATATATATAGCCTTTTTCGTGCGCTACTGGTTAAAGAGCCTTTAAATCAGTTGCAAAATAAAACAGTGTTGCCAACTTAAAGTTGTTTGTGTAGGTTCTTAAAATAACCATCAACCAACGACTCCAATTCTTCATTGCTGGCAAATCTTTTGCCCCCAAACCATTTTGTTAGACTTGGAAATAAAAAGTACTCGTAATATGAGGAAGTTGAGTCTGCCGAGTAAGGCGTGTATGGAAGCAATTTAAAATTTAATTAATTGGTTTTCACCATTACATTACTAGCTTCATGAACTGGTGCATTATGTTGATGAAACAACGTACAATTTCTTTTTGTCCAGTGCGGCTTTTGTTTTCCAAATTTTATCTCTTAAACTTTGCAATAAATTTGCATAATAGTTTACATTGACTGCTTTTCCGTGTTAAAGATAATCAATAAAATCGCATTCCACGAAAATTTGTCAGCTAGTGGAACTACATCTTTAGATGCAATACTCCCATTTCCACTGCTTTGATTATCCCTTTGTCTCAGGTGTCTTTTATATGGTTTTAAATATACATAAAGATGTTTAAGTATAACGATGAAACACACCATCTCTACGACGCACACAGGGTTAGAATAGCATGTTTTCTTGGATTAATTAAAAAAAAATTGTAAGTATCGTCAAAATTTTTTGTACCCGGTTAGAGTATACAAAATTCTACATCACTTGTCGTTAAAATAAATGTCAAAAGTGCTCTGGTGTTTTTCTAGTGAAATTTCAAAGTTAAACTTTATAAAAATTTTTGTGCAAAAAAAGCTAAAAAAAAAGTGAAAACTTTCCCGTGGAAAATTTTATTTATTTTTAAAAGTATTGCAAAAGTTAACAATTTTTCAATGGAACCATCAAGTTCAAGTAATTTGGAAATACTTCGTTAGCACTTGTGTATCAAATTGTGTGTGGAAGTATTTTAGATTTAGTTATTTATATTGGAAGTGCCAAAAAAAATTAGCATTTTTATATTTTAAATGGATATATAGTTATTATTCGTCCACATTTGTGTCATAATTTTTAGTTTATATTAAAGAGGACATAAATCTCTATTATATTGCAAAATTGTACGCTGCCTTTTTGTGCCTTTTAGAAGTTATGCATTGTTTAATGCAAGTGTTGCAGCAGTCAAATAGCTAAAAATCACATTGATCTCGCGACTACTGCTGTTGTTGTGTGTTGTGTTTTGTTGTTTTTCATGTTACTTTTTTCTTACTGATCGAAAGACCTGTACATGTAGACAATTTAAGATTTGGCATTTCCATTCTTAATGGCTGGATTCGATTTTTTGAATGTCTTTTGCACGTCTTATGCACACAATACAGGACGACTTTTTGTTGAAGCGTATCCTTGATATAATATGCCTCCCACTTTGCACAAGTATTTTATTCATGGACCCGAAATTGTGTCAAATTCCATTTTACATATTGAGAAGTTATCAGAAGAAGCGTAAGAAGCTCGAAATAAAGATTATAAAAAATATAGGGAGTTTCATTCACGAAAGTACAGTTGCGAAAAATCAAACCAAAACATTTTTAATATGTTTTTGATAACCTCTGACCCAATTATTTCAGGCATGCAAAAATTGCCTACAAAGAAGGTTCAAAGCTTGCCAGAAGAGGCAATTGATTTAATTGTACCTGCAGCTCCGAACAAGAACTATTTCAGTGATGTTAAAGTTGCTGATGCTGCTGATGATGATGATGGTAATGATGATGATAATGATGATGGTGATGATGATGTTGATGATTAACTTTAAGATGTATAAAATGTAATGTTTAAGTTCTCATACTGTACTCCATGCACTATATACCTACACTGATATTTGGCATTATTTAATAAAATTCTACTGAAATATACTAAGAACACATTTTGTTTTATTTATTTAAATGGTATTAACTGAAAAATAAAGAAAAATTATCCGAACATAGCTTCCCTGATTTGATCCAAGAAAACATGCTATTCTAACCCACTGTGCGACGCGGTTTTTTCTTTTGTGAGCAAGCAAAAATGCTCATATATTCCTCATCACAAATTTTCCGTTGTATAGCACTTTTTGAAAAGCCCGTCAGATCAGGTAGCTCACGTATAAATAGCCGACGATATTTCATTTAATTTTTTGCGCATTTTCTTAATCGTTTCTGTCTTGGACTACTCGGTTTTCGTCTTAAAAGCCAGTACGGTCTGCTTGAAAAACAGGTCAACTATTCACTAATTGCAATGAATACTTCCAAAAAAATAGCATTATTTTCGGATGACCTGAACACCAAATTTTCTCGTAAAAAACCGGAAGCTCGATTTTGATTTTAGAACCATGGTTTCTTTGGGAAAAGTTCTTAGAATTTCTCGTAGATTACGACCTTGCTATACGCTTTGTCATGTTTTTCGGTCCCGAACAAATTGACCCACCCTAATGTATATGTTGTGTGTATGTGTGTGTGCATTTTATGTTTTCATTTTACTTTCTTTTGGTACTTTACCAAGCGTGTAAACGTAATAAAAATCTGTCGTAAGATTTTTACTTTCATTTTTAAAATACGGACGGAATTTCATAATATTTTCTCTTTGATTTTACGTACGTAAAGTATTACCGTCTAAATCCGCCTTTAGTGAAGATCCTCACCACTTCATAATCAATATTCAATAACTGATGGGGCAATTGCTGTTGATTTTTAAAAGGTGAAGGTATAACACTGGCTTTTATGTGATCAAAACTATTGATAGCAACTTGCCTCATTCGTAATGCGCTTAATAAACAGAAAAACACTCTATCCTATTGTTTACAAAATCCCAATACAATGCACGTCATGAGTAGAAGTTTACTCTCAAATATCCCAATAAAAAATAACAAAAAACTATTAATTCATTAATTACTTTTAAACAATTAATTTTATTTTGTTTTGAAAATAAAAAAAATTTTAAGTCTTAAAATTTGCCATATCTTTTTATTATTTTATAAAAAAAAGTTTTTCTTTGTTTTCTTAAGTAGGAGTTGACTTTAAAAACAACTTTTTTATTAATTGTTTTAAGGAAACCCCCTTCGCAAATATTGAAGGACATTGTACCCGCTCTGTTAAAAAGACGGCAGTCTCAACCTTTATCTGTTACTTTTCCTTTTTAAAGATCGTTAAACAACAGGCCAAGATTTTTATCATTTATTTTTTGTTGGAAGAAACCTCTAAAGCTAATAAATAAAAACTCTTTTTTTTCTACTTGTAATATTATTCTTTTACTTTTCTGCTTACTTTACTATTTACACGCATATAGATTTTTTTTTTTAATATTTTATCAAAGACGTTCTCCTTTATATTGAAATATTTTTTGACTTCTTTTATGATTGTTCTCAATGCCAAAGTTATTTGATTGTTGTTATAGCTTTTGTAAATGTTAATGTTATTGTTGCATCTACATAATATATACTATATACATATGTATATACATATATAAAAAAAATATATATATATCTTAAAACGAACATGTCATAGTTTATCTTCGTTAGACAAACTGAAAAATAAGATAAAAAACACACTCGTATTAATGTTTTATTTTCTTTTCAACACAATTGTTGACGACAGTGTTATTTTGTTTATTTATTTTTTTTTTTTATTTTTTGCAAAACAATTTATTGAATAAAATGCCTGTGCTTTTTCTTTTCCCCTGTACTTCTCTTACCTTGCTTGCATGCATTTGTTACGAAAAATTCCAAAAAAGAAAAATATTTTCTAAAAAGTAAAAAAAACCCGTGTGGCATACAAGTAAAGCGGCATTAACTTGTTTGTCATGCTAATAAAATTATATAGAAATTCAGACAGACAGACAGACAGATAGATAAACAGAGAGACAACCATTTAGAAGGATAAGTACTGTATAGCAACAATAAAGAGGTCTATGATAAAATTAACACTAAAATAGCCAAAGTGTTAAATAAGATATATGTACATACAGTTACGAGCAGATAAATAGGTTCACATCAAAATGATAAATTAATTTTGTTTGACTATAGTTTACATTACAGCAATAAAAAAGGAAAAGTCGCTAATTACTAAAGCAAATACCCACTTTTAATACTGCATCACAATAATTAAATTATTATGTAAAAAATTGCCCAAAATTAAAAAAAAAAATAACCGTATAAAATCAAAGAGCAAATATGTAAATAGGTTTCACTTTGAAAAATTTGTTAGTTTAAAATGTTAAACGCCAAAATTATAAAAATTATTGTACAAAACTTTAGATTCAGCCTTTTAATAGAGCTTATTAAAGCAAATACCTCTAAAAATTTAAAAAATGGGACGTTCTAAACTTTGTAGTGAAGAGGAAAAAAAGATTATAAAGGATCTACACAGCCGCAGTTATAGCCAACGGAAAATTGCTGAAATTCTTGGGAGATCGCGGAATATGATAAGAAATGCATTGCAGCCTCCAAAACAAAAACTTAAAAGAGGTAAACAGCGAAAAACCTCGAAAAGAGACGATGATCGCCTTAAGATGTTGTCAACTCGTAATCCTTTTATGTCCGCAGTTCAGCTGAAAAATGAGTTAGAGCTTCCCGTATCAGAGTGGACCATTAGACGTCGTTTAAGAGAAAAAAATTTATTCAGAAGATCCGCCGAGAAGGTTCCAATGCTTAATAACAGACAAAGAAAAAAGCGCATTGAGTTTGCAAAAGTACATGCTGAATGGGCCGGCCCGGAAGGTATAAAAAAATGGAGAAACATACTATGGTCTGATGAATCCAAGATAAACTTAGTCGGACCTGATGGAAGAACATGGGTAAGGCGTCCAAAAAATAAAGCATATGATCCAAAGTACACCACGAAGACAATAAAGCATGGCGGCGGCAACATAATGATATGGGGTTGTTTTTCCTGGTACGGTGTTGGGCCAATATTCTGGATCAAGAAAAATATGGACAAACATCTTTATCTGCATATTCTTAAAGAAGTAATGCTTCCGTATGCCAAGTAGGAAATGCCTTTAAAGTATGAATTCCAGCAAGACAATGACCCCAAGCATACTTCTAAGATCGTAAAAGAATGGTTCCAAAAGAAAAATATAAAGTTAATGGAGTGGCCTTCACAATCGCCGGATTTAAATCCCATTGAGAATCTTTGGAGAATCGTTAAGGACAAAATTGCACCACTCAAGGCTAAAAATAAAGAAGATTTGTGGACAAAAGTGAAGGAAGCTTGGTACTCAATTCCATTAGAGACTTGTCAGTCACTTGTCGAATCAATAACCCGGAGATTTTCTTGCAATTGCACTTTTTTTGTATAAAAATGTCATTCTCTTTTCAATGAACCTATTTATTTGCTCGACAGGCATCAATTAATATATTAAATATATCAATTTTTCTCATTTTTTTAAAATTATAATTAAATACTTTTTATGTGATTATTTATGTTTAATGTAATAAATATCGCTTTATTGTATATTACCGCTGTTTAAGTTATTTGAAGGCGAATTTATCAAAAAATGTGATGTGAACCTATTTATCTGCTCGTAACTGTATGTACATATGTAATAAAGGATGTTTTCTTAGTAGTATTAGAAGTATCGATATCCATAACTATTCCTTAAAAGTTGAGAATGTAAAATTGTGATGACGTTTCTATTTGGTAAGATTTGACAAGTTATCGTAAGTCATTTAACGCCATAACAACGAATCCATATTGAAGAAATTTATGTCGATTCGTTGTAATTACATAAGGCTCTTGGCTTATAAGTCTATTACATATAGCTTTTTCAAGAATTAAAACTCATTGCTTTTAAAATTTCAAAGTCAAATAAGCAAAATTGATGTACATATAGAGCGAAAACTCTGTTCCAGCAGCTAAAGCATGATTATTAATTTGATTAAAATTCACTGTTTGAAGTGGTTTACAGGCTGGCGATGTTATTTGATCTTATTTCTTTCGAAATAAGCAAAAATTGTTTTGACAGTGAATGGCGAGCTTTATCGGGTCATGTTGACTTAATTTTTATTTCATCAACGTAACTTGGTTCCAATAAGATCATCTTACTACACAAATCTGAGAGCTAAAATTTGTTTTATTTATTGAGGCTTTTCATGTTCTTTCATTCCTAAAAAACAGTCTGACATCCCAGTGGACTTAACCGTACCCTGTAACTAAAAGTGTTAATATTAAAAGAATTGTGTATTTGTACGAACTTACAACAAAACACTTTTATACTCCCTGCCATTTCCAAAATTCCCTAACTAAATTTTAATAGTGAATATATAAGTTTCGCTATATAACATAGAATTGAAAGTTTATTACCTAAACTTTTCTTTTTGTTTATAAATAACTGACAATTCTTAAAAATGGTTTTGAAAGTGTGGTAATTTGTATGTATACATGTATGTATGTATGTGTGTGCAAAAATTTATATTCAACAAAATATTTCTTAATATATTGCTCTTTAACAAAGTTTATCAAAAAGAAAAGAAGAGAATTAAAGTTGAGTTATGCAGTCAATAAGTTGGTTGCTTTACTTCTCATAAATGTGGTTCTTTGTCATTATTAGACTTGTTTTATGTTAATCTACTTAAATCATAATGCTTTAGTTATTGCCTTATATACTAGAAAAAATACTACATGACATATACATGGTGGGCAAACTTGAGGTTAGGAAGTGAATTGGCTGTCAAATGATAGAATGTGAAGAATTGAGCTGTCATCGTTTGACATTTATTTAGTAAAAAGTTGGGAAATTTTAACCATGGAACACTACACTACAATTGTTGGCATCGAACTTTTGTGAAACTGAACGAAAACAATGCATTTTTCAACGAAATCATCTCTCGTGATGAGTCCTTTATAACCGCTTTTTTATGGCCAGAATTGTCTAATGTTGACATCAGTGACCTTTGGTTTCAGCAGGATGGCGCACAAGCCACACAGCAGGCCAAAAAATGCAGTTATTGTATAAGAAATTTCCCGGTCGCGATTTGGCGATATCAATTTGCCACCTCGTTCTTGTGATTTAACACCACTGGATTATTTTCTCTGGGGCCATTTGAAAGACCGGGTTAAAGTGAACAAAACACAAACAACTGATGAAATTCGGCTCTACATTGAGGAAATAAGCAAAGTTCAAATTTGCTCACCCTATATATGTATAAAAAATCACGTGTTCAACACATGACGAAATGGTTGAGTTTGGATGAATGATTTTAATATTGCGGATCGTGTGTTTGTGCGAGAGTTATCAGCTTACATACATACATATGTACAGCATACATATAAGTAATTTCCCATACAACCCTGTTTCAAAGTAATGGCCTAGCTTCTCGCAGCACCCATGTTGTGTTTGTTAATTTTTATTCAAAACCACCGGTACCTACGATTTAATGTCGACTCCAAACGACAGACTTGAGAAGCTTATTCATTCAATTAGTTACTCTCAAAGCTTTTGCCAGAAGACTGCTAATAGGTAGGTGTCGAAAGAAATATTTTTTCATACTTCTTTATACTTAAGCTATAAGGTAAGGGGTTTGAACCCCAAAAACCAACACACTAACAATTATACTACGGTGACTACTTTTTTTACATATTGAAGATAGGATAGAAGGAAGTGGCAGCCTCGTAATGACAAGGCACACTTGAGCACGCATGGCGGCCCGTTGTGATACCACAAGATGCGGGGAGCCCTGATAGTCAGGGGCTCCACGCAAGAAGCACTACTTCCCCAGAAAATTATGCTGGAAACCAGCCAGAGAGCCTAATAAAATTGGCAATTGATCCAATGTCCAGGATCGATAGGTCAGTCAAGCTATCGAGAAAGGGAGATCCCAATGTAAAAAAACTACGTCGAGCCAGAGATGGACACTGGCAAATATAGTGAAATACAGTCTCCTCTTCCTCAGCCGACCCACAGCCACGACAGAAGTCATTCGCGGGCAAGCGAAGTCTTTCCGCATGCCTGCCCATCACGCAGTGACTCGTGAGGATAGATACAACGGAAGAGGTATACCTGCGGTCCAGTTTAAAGAGTTGATTGGTACGCTTCAAGTCCAGCCTGGGCCAGGTGAGTTTAGAAATTCGACAAGACTCCTCCCGCGACCAGGGAAAATTATATATATTGAAATTATTGTATTGAAGAAATATAACAATTTTATTACGTTGTTATTGAATCACATAATGTGATTGCTAATTTTCATGACTTAAAAAAATTAATTCATTCATGTATATCTGTGTTGGTATAGAAGAACAGCTTAAGTCAAAACATGAAATTTTGAAATGTACCCAAATATATGTAAATTTTACTATAATTAGTTCTTGCAAAAAATTTGTAATTTTACCTACTAACATTAGACAACAACAAATATCTTCTGTAATATTTTACATATTATTAATACCCTGAGTTTGAGGAAGCGACAAAAATACTATTTAAATTTAAGCTTATGTCGATTTAAGCTATTCTTCGATAATGCCACAGATATAATGATTTAGAAGTCGTACGAACGGAATGCTTCCAGAATCTCCATATAACGTGTATTTTGCTGCGATTGTAAGTATTGTTGTAATAGTATATTACTGTTTTACATATAAGAATAATACGAATAGTTTCGGTGAACAAACTTGCTCTTTTTTTCTTTTTATTCAACATTTCACTCTTCTTTCTCAAATCCCAAAATGTTAAAAATACATTTAATAATAGACTCTATTAATATTCATACTTTTACACACATATAGACACAGTATAATACGGAATAGAGTTCACCAGCATTTGCTTACATACATACTCGTAAGTACACTTGTGGACAAGCAATTAAATTTAATGATGAAATATTTTTTCTGAGTGTAAAAATAAATTTAAGATTTTTTGTTGATAATTTGCAATATTTGTAAAGAGGGCAAGTAAATAAATATTGAATAAAAATAGTCAAGTATGAAAGGTAACCGACCTTTAGCTGAGTTGCCTGTTGCCAAAGGAGGTATTACGGATAGCAACTACGTACACACATACACAAATACATAATTTGCCATTACAACCCTGTTTCAGCATTACGGCCTAGCTTCTCGCAGCACCTATGTTATGTGTGCTAATTTTTAAACCATGAGTACCGGGACGTACAGTTTAAAGTCGGCTCCGAACGACAGACTTGAAAAGATTGTTCATGGCAAGCAGTTAATCTCAGAGCTAAGAGGTATTCGCCGAAAGAAATATTTTTTTATTTCATATTTCTTTTTTCTGTCGGAGATGGGGCTTGAACCCGGAGCAACTAGCAACGAATATATAATTTTACCTGAAAAAAAATGAATTTTTTTTCACAGCGAATAACTTTCAGTTACCAATCGGCCATAAGACAGAGATCAGTGGGAATTTAATCTAAAATTTTTATTCTGTTGCTTACGTGGTACACAGAAAAAAAAAGTAGTAATGGCATATGATTTTAACTTTACCGCAAATAGAATTTACATTCGGATCGTTCCCAATAGCAGTTTCTATTTGTCGCAACTACAAAATTGCTGTTACATTAAATACAATTGAGCAAATGCAAAAATGGTTTTAACAAATGCGATTGCCTTTGTTCCAAATACAATTGAGCAAATGAAAACTGTCCTACCAAATACAATTGTCTATGCCCCAAATGCAATAGTCTTTGTCACAAATACAGTTCGACAAATGTCAAAATTTTTTTAAATTTTTAGATTTTATTTACAAACAAAAATAAAATTAAAGATTTTTCAGGAATATATCCATACGTATGTACAATGAATTGGTAACTTAGTTTTAATTATATCTAAAATATTAATATAATACATAGTAAAGGAATTGAGAGCACAATATAATAATACATACATATATTATATAACACTTATAAATAATATAATTTACATGTATATAACTTACATAATATATAAACTATATTTATGTATATACAGTTTTTAAAGTCGACTCCGAACGACAGTTTGGAGAAGCTTTTTTGCCAGCAGATTTTTGAGTAGTAGTGTCCGAAAGGAATCATTTTTGCATATTTATTTTTTTCAAGATGTCAGGGCTGAGATTTGAACCCGGCACTACCGTCTTAGTAAGCCAACTAAATACTAGACCACGGCGAAGATATACTCCTGTAAAAAACTCACACATATTTGCTTTTTTTTTCACACGCACATGTTTTTAATACCGCAAACAAAATTCAAACGAATGAAAGAAAATGTGAAAACAATAAAACAAAACTAACTGCGAATTGCATTTGAAAATACAAGACTACTGTTACCACAACAGCAATCAGTATTTGGCGTAAATAATTTTTCTCATGTAATCTTAAATAAGAAAACATACATACATACATACATAACTGGCCTTTACAACCCTGTGTCAGGATTACGGCCTAGCTTCTCGCAGCACTCATGTTGTGTGTGTAAATTTCTATCCATGAGTACCGGGACCTACAGTTTAATGTCGACTCCGAACGACAGACTTGAGAAGCTCTTTCATGGCAATTAATTACTCTCAGAGCTTTTGCCAGAAGACTGCTGAGAGGTAGTCGCCGAAAGAAATATTTTTTTCATATTTCTTTTTTCAAGATGTCGGTGCCGAGATTTGAACCCAGCACTATCGTCTTAGTAAGCCAACACACTAACCACTAGACCACGGCGAAGATATACTCCTGTAAAAAACTCACACATATTTGCTTTTTTTTTCACACGCACATGTTTTTAATACCGCAAACAAAATTCAAACGAATGAAAGAAAATGTGAAAACAATAAAACAAAACTAACTGCGAATTGCATTTGAAAATACAAGACTACTGTTACCACAACAGCAATCAGTATTTGGCGTAAATAATTTTTCTCATGTAATCTTAAATAAGAAAACATTTGATTTTAATAAATTGCTGTTGATATTCATTTTTAAATGCAATTACATTTAACTTAAAGAAAATTCAATTTGGATCAAATAATTTTGCTCTTGATTTATGTCAACTGCAATTTTGTAGTTGCGACAAATACAGTGTATTCGTCGAAATTCTTTGTGGCAAATAAAATATCATTTAAATCAAATACTTTTTATTTGGGACAAATACAATTTCCTCAACTGCAAAAAGTATTTGCCATAACAACACTTTTTTTTCTGTGTAAAAACTTAAAAAAAGTTAGCCTGCTAATAAATGCATATTACACTCGAATATGAAAAAAAACGTCTGACAGAAAATAGTACCGCTTATGGTCTAGATTATAGAGAAAATGTAAGTGTTTCGAAGAATAATCAGAAAGATTTGCGGTTGGCGAATTTGGTTATACTTAAAACTATACGTCATAGTGTGAATAATCATGCCTGAAAAGTTATGACTCTAGTGCGAATACACCTGCATCATGATGTAAACAGGCATGCGTGAAAAGTTATAACTCTAGTGTGAACACTATACGGCATAGTGTGAACAGTCATTACAGGCATGGGTTGAACCCCATATTTCAAAAGTACACACTTATATTCATAACTTGTAAACTAATAAAGATACAAGAACCCGTTGGCGCATTTCAGAGAACATGAATTACAAAACATTTTATAGTCCTCTTTTATATATATAAAGATTTAGAAGAATTCAACTCTCTCCAAACATTCCACCTAAGAAGCAACCAGAACTTTACTCAGAGAAGCTATGGCGGACCTAAAAAACTTATTGTTGATTTCCGTTATAATGAAGCATTTAATAATAAAATTATAGCAATCAAAAATTGTAGTCACTCAAAAATAAAAGCGAATACTTAACTTAATTGTTTGTACACAAGTGTACTTACATTCTAGGAAACCCTTAACAACATTACCCAAATGAAAGACAAACAAAATTAAAAGAAAAACTGAACAATATAAAGAAATCCATATTCATTCATACTGGTTAGCATTGTGCCCACATTTACTAATATGGTAACAAATTACAATGACATTGACAGTGTGAAAAAAACTGATGACGTGGTAAAATTTTAAATGTAAGAATAAAAGACTTTTCATACTATGCGTGGCTTAGTTTTATAATATTTGCAGAATAAACATGCATACATACATACATACATGCATATATAAAAAAAAGTAACGAATTGTATTTAATTGTATAGGATTTCATTAATCACAAAGAAAACTTGTTTACATACTCGTATATGTATGTCTACAGATAAAAGAAGGATATGTAACATAGTGTTGAATAAATTTCAAATGTTATGCAAACATTTGTATTTACATACAAACACAAAACTCAAGCACACACTAATGCAGCATTAGTATACCTGGTTAACAGTGGAAAGCAAAAGTACTTAATTAAAAAACTTTCATACACAGGAAGTTTTGTTTAGGCTCCTATCAGACGAAAAGTATTTTATATGAATATGCACTATCACTTTTTATGCCTAGATTCCTTTGTGTAGTTTTTGGTTTTGATTATTAGCTTATGCAGGAATATTTAACTAATTTGACCTCGAAGCTAATTTTATCCTATACTGTATATTATTTCCTCCTAAAAATTTTGCTTTTTTATATTCATGCCCATGCCTCTAACTTTTTAAGCTGCTTCTTGGGCATGTTTGAATATTTGATGACTGTTGTTTCCTGCATTTGTCAATAATATGTCAATTTTATTTATTTACTTTCGCATGTTTCGAATACAACAAAATTCCTTAAATAAAAATTTAAATTTTTCATACCCCGACAGCAATATCTCAATTCTTATTTATTGAAGTGGCGTGACTGTTTGTATTCAAATCTCTTGTTTTTTAGTTTTTTCTTGTTTTTAGCCAATTTTGAAAAAAGTTTTTTTAAAGCCGACAACCAAAGTACATATTGGTGGCACAACTGCCATTGTTTTATTGTTTTGTTTTGGTATCACTCATGTAACAATTGAAATATTTAATTCAAAATGACAGCGATGACATACGCGTTCTTTGATATGCTTATCATCGTCTTGATAAAAAATATTGTTGAAGAGACAGGTTAAGTGAGTCTTTTTAGTATTTAATTTTGTTGTCTTAACAAATAAAATATCTAATAAATTTGAGTGTTTTTCTTGTAGTTTCACATATGAAAAGACGAACGTCTTAAACCATTCCTCTTCTATGAACAGGCTGTAAGAATTTAAAATTAATTGTGGTTTACAATAGCAAAGCTATGATTTATTTTTGAATTCAACGCAGAAAAAAGTAGAGACATTACTCGTATAATGTTTATACTTTTGGGATGCTATTTCTACCATTGCTAAATGGATAACAGGAACAACACAAAGCCCCAATCATCCTTTGACATTTATTTAATAAAAAGTTGAGAAATTTCAATCATGGAACGCTACACTACCATTGTTTGCGTCGAACCTTTTTGAATTAGCTGTTTGAAACGAGAACAATACCTTTTTCCACAAAATCATCTTTAGTGATGAGACCATGATAACTGTTTTTTTTATGCCTCAATTGGCTAATGTTGACACCAGTGACTTATGATTTTAGCAGAACAGGGCGCCACAGGCCTCATAGCCGACCAAACAATTCAGTTTTTGCATGAGTAATTTCCTGGTCGTTATTTGGGGATATTAATTGGCCGACCCGTTCTTATCTCATAATGCAGCTAGATAATTTTCTATAGGCCTATTTGAAAGACCGGGTTAACGTTAACAAACCGTAAACAGCTGATGCTCGGAAAGATGAAATTCGGCGCTGCACCGATGTTATAAACGAAGCTTTGTTGCAAAATGTGGTTCGCTAGAGCGAGACATTTACCAGACATAGTATTCTATATAAATTCCTATATTTCTACTTTACATTGGCATAAATAAAACAAGTATTGAAGCCAATGTACTTCCTATCCTTAAATTTGATTTTTGTCATCCACCGTATTTTTCTTGAATCTGGCCTTAAGGAACTTTTCCTGTTTGAAGATTTCAAAAATGTACTCGCTGGATGAAGAGATAATCACCGAAACTGAGAAAAATTTAGAGGACAGAGGGAAATCGTACGGCCAATTTAGTTAAAACAAGAACTCTCCAAACGGAACGTAGAGTACTCTGTTTAGTCCTTTTATACGAGAACCAGACCGTTTAAAGTCAGGCAGTCCCTAACTGAACCGGTGATTTATGTATGTATATCAATTGTACACAATTTTCTTACATACATACATACGTACATAACTGGCCATTACAACCCTGTGTCAGGATAACGGCCTACCTTCTCGCAGCACCCATGCTGTGTGTGTTAATTTTTATCCATGAGTACCGGGACCTAGAGTTTAAAGTCGACTCCGAACGACAGACTTGAGAAGCTTGTTCATGGCAATTAGTTACTCTCAGAGCTTTTGCTAAAAGACTGATGAGAGGTAGTCGCTGAAAGAAATATTTTGTTCATATTTCTCTTTTTTTTAAATGTCAGAGCTGGGGATTGAACTCCGGGGCTCATATCTTAGTAAACCAACACACTAACCAATAGACCACGGTGACTACAACTCAATTTTCTTCCATGGATCTATAGAAGCTATTAGATATTAGTCAAACAGATAGTGAGAAACTTTATAGTAAGTACTAGATGACATTTTTTTAAATTTACTGTCTATTCCGCCAAGTATAGGTCAGAGCTTTAATTTTTTTTTTTTACTTTAAAGTTTAAAGCAAAATTCACAGCAATACATTGTATATCTTGTACTTTGTAATCTTTATACCCCTACATTATATTTTTAGTACAAACAACCTTATTTTATATCTTTTGAAAGCAAACGAATCGTTTAACTCTCTTTAAAGGATATACAGGACAGACAAACAAATCACTTAACTGCCAATATGTGTTTTGTTTATATGGAAATTGAAAGCTATTGATTGATTTCCACAAAAAAAAGTCTCTCAGTATCTCCCTGTCCCTCTTCCATATATTTTATAAGGATTTGTATGTATTTCATACTGCCAATATGTACAATAATTCTTGTTAAAATAAAACAATTTATTTCCCCTTTGTTTTTCTCACTAAAAGCTGGTATTTTGTAAAGGTTTTTGTCGTACATAAACTTGAAAAAAATTTAACACGTTTTTTGTATGCCAAAATTAAAGCCTTTTGTAACAGTTTCTTTTAAAAAGTTGTAAAAACTATCAAAAAAGAAAACCTGGCAGGGCTATATAATACCCTACACTGTAATATGAATTTTTCTAATTAAACGTCATTTAAAGTACCACAGGCGCACAGTACTTCATCTCATAGACAAAACTATAGCGAAATTAAGAATTTCGAATATATGAACAGTGACTGCAATGTATGCTTTGGATTAAGTGTAACGATATGTGCATATCGTCGCAAGAATTAAAGAACGCTGTAACTGACAAAAAATCGAAAATGCGTTTTTTGCATCATTTTTATCAGAAAAAAAAATCCCGGTCCCAGATATCTACGATGAAAATAAATTCTCTTACGCCGTCTGCGTTTTAAAAAATACGAGCGTCTTTGTTCTACTTTCATACAGGTTTTTTGGCTCTGGTGAACATTTAAGGTTTTGTCAGTTACAGCGTTCTTTAATTCCATCGACGATATGTTTACTTGTGAGAACATTTGCTTGAAAATGTGAAATAAATTTGTTATTACTAGTTATGACTTATTTGTATTAAATATCACTTTTAGTAAAAAATTAGAAAATAATACTAAAAGTATTATTATTATTTATTTTTAGATTACATATTAAACATCAATACAAAATTGATGCTTTTTACGTAAAGTACTCTGGTTTGGAAGATTCCCTATATGAAAGCGATGCACTGTCAGTCCATTGTAGTCGAGCCTGCAAGGCGTATTACGAAATGATTAGCCTGTTAATTGAATAAATATTTCCTTACTATGCACTATACTTAACAAAAGTGGGATGAGTGGTATAGTGGTTAGAGCGCTCGCAAAAAAATCAAACGGCTCTGGTTCGAATCCCCCCCTCTAAAAAGTCCATCTACAAAGTAACCGCCATAACCTTTGACAATGAAAATCGAATGATAAGGGAAATAGCACCAGCTATTGGGAAGTAGCAGATAACAGCTAAAAACCTACTTAGCGAAGGCACTCACCGCACTCAACATGCAATAATGGGGCAATTGCTGTTGATCATTCAGGGGTGAAGGTATAACACTAATCTTTGAATGATCAATTCACAGCAATTTGACTCATTCCTAAGAAAACAAAAAATATATATTCTGTTGTCATAATGCACTGTTTTTCCACAAAAATTCCAATACAATGTAAAGCATTTAATAGCGGTTTACGTCTGAGTATTGGTCTCAATAAAAAAAGTGAAGTTAAATTGCACATTTGTAGACACTCTGATGTCAAGAACATGACCTTTTAATATAGCAAATCATAGCTAATGGAATACCAAATTATTTAAAAAAATCGCGGAACTTATAAAGGACTCTTTGATTTTTATGGCTAACAAATCATGCGTCAAACTGAACACTGTGCGTACTGAAAATAATTTTACCTCTGAAAACTCATATACTGTTTCGTCGTAGGTTTTCCATTTCTATTAGACTTAATGTCTTAAAAAAATTCATTGTGTTACTGTCAATGGAGATATTGTAACCACTCTATGATCAACGATTTTCTTTTTGATGATAATCAAGTTATTGAAGTCAAAATTTTGCAATAAGTTAATTTCAATAAATGGATCTATCAATTGAATTCCAACGTCGTGCGATGATGTAACTGGTTAACGTTGATAAACCAGCAACAATTGATCCACATTGGTCATTGTTCAGAATGGTCTTCGTTAAGATCAGCGGCGATGGTCATAGACCTGAAATCATTTTTATGATGTTATTACGCGTCCATGTATTGAATATTTTGTATTTCTTTGATTATAGTTGTTTGCGTTACTTCTCATAATTTAAAATTCTATCGGGCTTAGAAACACGCCCATTGACTACCATGTGGGTGTAGGGTATAAAATTGTGTTAAACAACCAACAATAAAAAAGTTCAGAAATAAAGTTGTAAAAAATCCATTTAAACGCACAACAGCAGTTTTCTTTTAACAACAGCCAAAAGACTTAAAACTCTCTTTGCATGCCATAGGTTCATTTTTCTTTTTTCGGGTACTTTTTAATGTATAGAAATTATTTAAATGGGTGTAAAGCCTTTTTTATGATTAAAGAGGATTTATTTTTTTTTTTTAGTTGTGGTTGTTGTGTTATTTTGCAAACTGGTTTTGGCATAAAAAAAGTACAACTTTTTTGTCATGTTTGTTAGGCATGTTCTGGAAAACGAATTCGAGTGAAATTAAAATCGGATGTTTTTTTTAAACAAGTAAAACTTAAAAACAAAAAAGTAACGCTAATGGCCATTAATACAACGAATACACAAAAGTATGTATTTCACAAGATATTAAAATTTTAAAATTACAGTGCGATTAGAATTTCGTTCGATTTTAATTTTACTCGAATCCGTTTTACAGAACATGCCTGTCTATTTGGCAAAAGCAAGCTGCTTAAAGTGGGAAGGCTGAATATAATAATAGCTTAAGGATACTTTTAGTTGAGAAAGGGAAGGGGAATAAAAAAGGAAGCAAATGTCTTTCACATAAAAACTGCATAATTTTTTGTTTTTTATATATTTTTTCATTTTTAAGCACCTGTGATTTATATAAGGCTGTGCTGGTATTAATACGATTTTTAGTATAAAAATAGGGTGGTAAAGATTTATGTGGGCAAAAAATTATTTAACAATTTTATAACCAGCATTAGAAAGAATTCAGAGGCTGTTATGAAAAAAATAAAATTCCTCGTAACTATAAATTCAAGGTTTTCTATGAAATATAAACAGGTTCGACTATCATAAAAAATAAACCTAAGGCTGACAGTACACAACATGCGTTGTATGCATCAACCCGTCATACGCTTTTATGAAAAAATTAGAATTTGTGTATTTTTAACTTGTAAGTTGAAAAAGCACAAAAGCGTTTGCTGCTTTGACTCGTACAAAACCGACTTAAATTAAACTTTTCTAAGCTTCACACGCGTCATACAAACGATAAACTCAGCTGTTTCTAGTGACGATAAGTTACTTTGTATTTCTAATGCAATCAATAAATATGCTTACATCGTGATTTATTTTATTCATATTGTTAAGTGAAAACCATGATTAAAGATAATAAAATTATTTCCAATGCAATTTAAAATCATGTGCAAAGAAATAAATTTGTTAAATTGAATTGTTTAGTAAAGTTATTTAATATAAAATAATGTTATTTAATATAAACATTCGCTGAAAGCCCATTCCATAAACGAGTGGTGCGACTAAAGAACGAATATGCATTTGTGCGATTGAGTGGACAATCAACTACAAGAGGATGCGCTCTGAGAGAGTTACGAGTAGTCCGCAAAAATATGCGATCATGCGGAATCTAGTTCTTTATTTCATCAGAGCACCTCCCATGGTAGTACCGATATAACAATGAAACGCACGCCACATTGCGCTGATGCTCTAACGAATCGATAGAGTTGGATACCCTACAAACAAAAAAGCGTAGAAAGCGTATGAGGTGTAAAAAACTTGTGCCGTACTGACGCGTGGTATGTATATATCGTCGATGGAATTAAAGAACGCTGTAACTGACAAAACCTTAAATGTTCACCAGAGCCAAAAAACCTGTATGAAAGTACAACGTATAGTGATTTTACATGCGCACCTGTCCGAAGACTTAATCACATGCCGCCCGCTGTCGGGAACGGTAGTTGAGTTCAATGCGCCCAACCACCGCCACCCGATGCCGGTACCCTCTAAACTCACCATACCCGAAGGCATAGCGCTCAAAAGAGAGCCCATAACACCGAGTTGGCAATATGATATCACCACTGTCTGGGTGATGATACCCCCCTTGCTGAGGGGTATCTATCTAGGTACTTCTACAACCACTACGTGTACCTCCCAAAGGGAGGACCTCACCAATCATCAGGCCGGACATTACTTCCCGAATGACTGAGAGTTATCTGTACCGGGGGCTCCTGATGCCCGTAGTACCAGATTAAGGCATCTCTGGTCAGTCCGTGAGAACACCAGAAATGCCTGCCACGCGTACTAAGTACGCGTGACAAACGACTATGCACCTCATAATCGCCACTAATGGCGTTCTCTGCCTATATTGAGCGCCAGACCACTCAGGGCTAGGTCGAACCCAATATTCCCCGGGGAAAACAGGCTACTGACGTGACACTCGCCAGCAGCCATAAATGTATCCCCGGGGAGATGTATGAAAGTACAATAAAGAAACTGGTATTTTTCAAAACGCAGAAGGCGTAAGTGAATTTATTTTCATCGTAGAAATGTGGGACCGGGACCAATCGACGCGTATTTTTTTTTTTTGATAAAAATTATGCAAAAAACGTATTTTCGATTTTTTGTCAGTTACAGCGTTCTTTAATTCCATCGACGATATGTACTTTCAGCTTAAAGAAAAATGCTGACCTTTCTAAAACGTTCTATCTGCCGTTAGTACTGCCCTATTATTTACTAGTGTTATCCTATATTTTTATATATTTATTTTGTGGAAGTTTTTCATACTATAAAAGTATAATATTTATGAAGTGGTAAAATTAAAAGAAAAATAAAATTTATTTTTATTTTAATCATAAACATCAACAGTTTTTAGTTTATGAACGATTTAACAAGAAAAATATAAAAATAAAAATATTTAAAATAAAAAAAATTATATTAAAATATTTCTGATTTAAACCATAAGCGTAAACGTCTGAAAGCACAGATCATATGGAGTTGAACTGCGTTTATAGTTTTTAATTTCGTGATTTGATTTTCCTATAAAATAAGTTTTTCCTTACCAAGCAGGTGTTGACAATAGAAGAAGTGAGTTTTGAAATTTTTCAGGCTACATTCGATTAGTGTTTATTTTTTATGTTGGACACTTATCTTGACACATATACATATACAATGTACATATGTATGCATGTAGGTTCTTAATTGGATTTGTTTGCAGGAGGTATACCAGTTAGATGTGTTGTGCTTGTTTAGCGATTTTCTTCTGTGAAAAACAAACGACCAGAAAATTTGCATCAAATTTTGTGTAAAATATGAAAAAAAGCACTTCGAATGTAGAGAGTGGCATATCGTTGTGCGGGAGTTTATGTGCTCTATCCGCCATTTTATATAGCTCGGGTTAATGATGCCACTATAGATTTTTGACACCAAAATTTTTAAAATCTGCAATCCGTTATCGGCTATTTATCTACGAAACTGGACGAGATATCCGAAACTGGATTGCAGATTGGAAAAATTTGGGGTCGAAAACTTAAAGTCGCGTCATTAACTCGAGATATATAAAAAATATGAAATGGCGGATAGAGCACATAAACTCCCGCACGACGATATGATGATTGTAAGTGAAAACAATGTTTACAAGTTGTACAAGCTTTTTAAAGAATGAAGTAAATGACAACGCTTGTTCTGGTAGGCCCGCCACTAGAAAAGTTTTATGAAAGTAAAGAAAAGTATTATGGAGAATTGTCGTATCACTATTAGAAACGTTACAGAGGATGTCGGCATATCGGTTGGCTCATGCCAAATATGGGTATCATTCAGTATTTAAATGTTAAATGACGTTAATGACGATACGGATTTGCTTAAAAAAGTCATAACTGGTGACGGTAGGTTTATGGTTATGGCATGGGAACCAAAGTCCAATTGTCCGAATGAAAGGGTCAAGGAAGAAGAAAACACAAAAAAGCACTCCAAATTTCAAAGTTTTCGCTCACTGTTTTATTCGATTGCCATTGTATGAGTTCTTGCCACATTGTCATACGGTTAATATCGTGAAATTATTATCGTGAAATTATGCGCAGCTTGTTGAGAATCGGTACCAAAAAAACATCCGGAATTGTGGAAAAGTAAGTCGTAATATTTGCATCACAATAATTCATCTACTCGCTTTTCATTGCTTGTTCGAAATTGTTTTGTTAACACCATTTTTACACAAATAACAATTGTCGAGGTTCGCTCTCTTATTCGTAGTTGCTTCGTTATACAAAATTTTAAGAGCAAACTTTCTGTTTTACTTTAAATATTGATGCTATCTTCTAAGATTTTACTATCATCTTTAATTTTGGTAACAATTTATCGCTACTTTATCTGAAGTAGCTGACAAAACAAAAACAGAAAATCATTAACTCATGATGCTATAAACACATTCAAGGCTATCGACCCCCGAACACAGGACTACGAAATTCGCTGGTTATAAAAGCTTTTTAATAATAACAACGACTACAGATACAAAAGAACATGTGTTTTGACACGTTGTACATAACCTAAACAAAACATAACAAACTTATTTTTTTAAGTGAAATTGTGAGAAAACAAAAAAAGAGTGGGGGGTCGTGGCATAGTGGTAGAGCGCTCGCACAGAAACTCACACGACCAAGGTTCAATTCCAGCGAAGCACAAAATTATAAAAAATAAAAATTTGCGGTTTTCTAAAATCACAATTTAAATTAAAAATTAAATTTAAAAAAATAAAAGGTTCCCCCTCCCCCTCCAGCAAGACCATATGCAAGAAACCACTCCCTGACATTTCTAATCTATTCCACCAGAAGCCAATGATCAAGAGTACAGCGCCACCTACTGGGAACATAATAGCTAATCTACTGAAGACTCTCACCATTCACATTCAAACATCCACCGACAGATGAGGCAATTGCTGTTTGATCAAAAAAAAAATCGTCTATCAACCATCTTGACATACCAATACAATGCACTGCATGAGTAGGGGTTTACCCCTGAGTATTGGTCATAAAAAAAAAACAAAAATTTCTGAAGAAAACTTCTTTTATTGTATAACAACTATGTATTGCCAAAAATAGTTCAAACAACTTCTTCAGTGTATGAAGTGTATAATAAATTCCACAATAAAAGTAACCGAAGATGGTGTGTACGGCCGGTAAATATGACTCGAGATGAAGAAGGATTTTCCCGAACTTGTATCTATAAGCTCAAAGAAAAAGGTGAATAACATTTTTTAAAGCATAATAATAAAATATGTAAATAAAAACTAAACAAATAATGTAAACAAATTATTATTTTTTCATGTGGTCGGTAGTCGTATTGCCACTAAAATAATTATTCTCATATGCACACATGTATTCTATTTTTGACAGCTTGTAGTGGATGGTCGGTAGCCCTTAATGTATTTATAGTACAAATAAAAGCAATTGTGGTTGAGAGAATGAACGAAGTGGTTCATATTGTTGTGTGAACATAGTACAAAGGGAATATCATGTCTCAGCTACAGTATTCACAAGATTTGAGCCCCCTAAAATTTTTAATATTTGCTTTTATTTCAGTTTAACAGAAGCTTTTCTTGCAATCTACAGACAACACTAGAAACTTTAATTTGTTTTCTTTGTAAAGTGTTTAACATAAAATTATTATTCTATTGTTTTGTATGATGTTTATACTTGTATATATTAAACTGCATATGCTTAATCTCAAAAGCAACGCACTTTTGAGCCCTGCTGACTAAATTTTTGTTCTCAAAAATTAATAAGTTAAACATTAATATTTTGGATTCTGATTCGAAAAAGATGACAAAACTTGCAATACATCAAATTTCTTAAATATAATTTTAAGCTCTTAATATCTTTAAAATATTAAATTATAAACTCAAAAGTTCATTAGCTAGAGTTCTTATATTTTTTTTTAATTAGTATATACTAAACAAAAGTTACCTCTCCTTCTGTGTATTTTTTAAATCATAAATATTCGTAAGCCATTTGCAGTTATCGTTAAGAAACACATGTAGTATGTAAAAATTTAAAAAAATATCACAAATTTCTTATTTTTTTAATTTTATTTCTAAATACCAGAACAAACATCCTCCATACTCATATAATAGTTGCTGTGAACAGTGTATGTTTGCCAAAGTATGAGATTTTTAATGCAAATATTCTGTAATGGCATATCATACTCGTAAAATATTTTTTCTTTTACTTTTTTTTATTTTTAATTCCAATAGACGGACATGTTTGTTAAGCCTACACTTACTTAGTTGTGTGAATTAAAAATGTTGTTTTTTCGAAATGTCATGTAATTTTTACTGTGTCATTAGATAAAGCTGTCATGTTGCATTAAAAATTATAATAGACATTATTCAGGTAGGCCAGCCACCAGGGCTAGGCCAGTTTAACAGGTACTTAAATTGTTTGTCAGTCTATTTAATTTTTTTTTTTTTTTTGTGCTATAATTTTAAGCCCTATTTTATTTATTGCATTACATATTTGAATTGTAAATATTTGTGAAAATTCTCATAAAGACTGTGGAATGTATTTTTATTTATTGTTTTTTTAATAATCAGTACACATGCAGTAGGCATGGTTTGCATTTTTGATGTGAAAAAACATGTAGTTTTAATTCTCCGCTTCTATTGTATTTTAAATTTAAAACCTGTGGTTGTGTACGACCTACACTTTGGTTACAAAATTTATTTATACATGAACAAACATATCTCATTTGATTTTGTATGTGATTTCTTATTCGTTTTAAATAACAGCTCACACACTTTAATCTATATTTAACTCACCTAGATTTTAGAAATTTCTTTTTTATTTTTACATTTACAAACTATAACTCCAGCATTTCAAAGCAAGCATGTTTAGTTTAAACAAAATGTCGAAGGTACAAAAAGAAATTTAAGAGAAAATTGCACGCTAACATGGTTGAGTAAAACAAACCGTATCCCCTCCCTATTTACACTTGTATTTTTTATGGGTTTCAAAACAGCCGATCTGAAACAGTATCAGTTTCTCTCATCTGAAGTGTCATTTATTTACTGCTATGGATCGTTTAATAACCCAAAATGCGTAAAATTGTTAAACTTTTGAATAAAGATGGTGATTCAAACGTGACCACTTTTCGAGCATTATGCGGTGGTTATGTCGTCATACTTTGCAAGGAATTGGCAATATTATAAAAACAAATTTGAAGAGAGTGCTAACGTTACAGACGTAATCAGGTCTGTTCATCATCGCAATGTACGCACTGTCTTTAGTGAAAGTGTTGTTAGTGAAAGTTATGCGAAAAATACGAATTTGACGATCCCTAACATTCTTATCAACTAGAGCAGTGGTCTTCACAAAGAGAGTCACACAAAAATACACTGAGAGATGAGATTGGTTTCTTCATTTGTATTGTTTTTAACAACTTGAATGAAATTTGTGAAAATTTTCGTTTAATTATTTAATTAAAGGTTTTTAATTTCAAAATTTAAACTAATTTATTAAAATTATTCATGAAATAAATTGTTTGCAAATGCTATTAACAAATTGAAATGTAGTTAAAAGAAATATAAACATTAATAAGTTTATGTTGCTTATTATCATAACTTCTCAGTGTCTGACAAACAAATTTAGCTCTCTTGAAAACTAATAAAACATAAACACATACACAATTTTTGTCTCACACACATGTTTTTGTAATAATTGTGGTTGTCGTTTAGCATGATGAAAACAAAGCGTATGGATTTCTTTTTATGAAAGATTTTTAACATTGCAAATTTTTTTATAATTAATTAAGTTTTTCATAGGAAAATAAAACAAAAACTGGTTTCCAGGAATTCTAAAAGTTATATCTGTTAATAAAGTACAATACATTTAATTTTAAACTAATATAATAAGAATTAACGATACGGGTAGTTTTGGTATATTTTAAGAAGCTGTTTGCCAGAATTTTTGTGGAATTAAGCAACCCTGGATATAATATTCACGAAGAGAGTAAGAAAAACTAAAAAAATTTCCGAACATTTTATTTACCTGAGTAATACTGGTGAAGACCACTGAACTAGAGATATCTTACTGCAAAGCACACATACATATTTTGGATTTGGATTTGCACGATGAATTTTTTTAGCGATGAATTTCATTTCACAATTAGTGGTTACGTTAACAAGAAAAATTATCACATTTGGGTACCGGAGAAGGCAGAAATGATTGTGGAAAATTCATTGCAGGAAAATTTTTCAAATTCGGAAGCAATAAATAAAATTTTAAACAATAATGGAAGCATTATATTGTTTATTCATACCCTAAAGCTTCCAAAAATGCTACAGAATAAGGTATTATATTAAATGTTTTATACTATTTGCTTACTGTTTGCAATAATTTTGCGTTTCTATTGCATTTTAGCGGTTCATTTCATATAAAAATCATGCATTATTAATGCGCACGTGAAAGTGCTTATTCACAATTTCTTCCTTACAAAATTGCTTATTTGTAAGCACTAATTTCTGCTGGGATTTTCTATCGCGTAATTTTTGGATTTAACGACGTTAATGTTCGGTCCGAGATACCACGGAAAACTGCCTTAAAGTTATCGACTGCAGTCATCAGCCAAGAGGCGGTCAATTAACTGACACGTACGTAATGGCAAAGGTCCAAGAATAATTATGAATTTAATTGAAATCATAGCTTTCTTTGTGTTTTATTTAACTTTACCTTCTAAACCAAAAAAAAATAAATAAATAACCCCGTTCCTACTCGTAAATCGAATATTAAGATTTAATTTTAAGAATTATGGTTTGCCTTACAGAGTTATAAATTTTTGTAAAGCTATGGTAAGTCGTAATACATTTTAAAACATTCTCATAAATTTTGTTTTTTCCACATTGTTTTTTTGTTTACAGTGTTTGAATCTTGCAATGTACCTACCGTGCAAACATTAAAGAATTAGGTGCAGCAAAAAAATAAATGTTTTTGTTTGTTTGTTTGAAATCTATAGAAAAATTCTGATTTTCTTCACATATTTACAGTATAATACACTTTCTAGAAGAAGCTATTGATTGTATATACTTCCAGAAATCAAAATAATTGGTGCCACATCCATTCAGAGTAAATTTTTGTATATTTTTTTAAATTTGTGTGCCCAGCACAGAAATGCGTTGTGCACAAGTCTACCAGTAAAAAAGATCGATTCCTACGTTGAAACCATTTTTTACATATTTTATACTTTTAAAATTTTAAACCTTTTCGAATGCATTTAAGATACTCAAAGGTCACCCAAATAATAAAAATCTTTTCTTATAAAATTTATGAACTTCATACATATTTCAGATCTTTAAAACAGCTTTTGTTTTTTTAACAATTTGTTAGAAATATTTTTTCTTAGATTAAATCGAATGATAAACTATTTATTTTTTAAATTAAAATTTCGATCTTTTTCTTTTTCTAATTTTTCGTATATGTTTTAAGCAAATGAAAAAAAAAGAATGAAAAACACAATAAAATAAAATGTTCTTTTTAAATAAAAAACACAATTGGCCAGAATACATGCATAAATAAAAATAAAGTTAAGGACATACAAGGATAAGCTGGTTCTTAACTGTTTGTTATGAAACAAGCGGGGCGAGGTTGTTTGTGAAAAACCGAACAATTATTTCGACAAACGTTTGCTTGAAAAGAAGCACAAAAAAGTTTAATAATAAATACCGAATAATAAATTGTAAAATAAACCAAAGAAAATTAAAAAAAAAAAATATTTCGTTGGCTAACGTTTTTGTGTTCAAGAGGTCAGTTTATTTGAATGGTTTGTGTTTTGTTTCTTTTTGTTTTTTTTTAACAAATTAAAGAAAACTTCTATTTTTTCACCTGTACTCTGCTTTATATTCTAAGAAACGTTTATAACATTCACTTTAAGGAAAACAACAAAGTGTTGTTAATGACCGGAAAACAACAGAAGCAACAACTGTTATTATGCTCGTAATGATTTAAGCACCGATTTCAAAATAAAATAAAATTTAAATTTTATTAAAAACTTCCGCAAAATCTTTATTGTATTTCGCTTGTTTTTAGTGCTCAAAATATATTTTAAATAATGGAATATGTAGTTTTGAAACTCATAAAGAAGTATTTCTAACTTAAAAAGTATTAAAATTTATGATAAATAAATTAAAATTTGTTTTAAAACTTTAGTAGTCTAATAAGTTATACTGCAAAATTTCGAATTATGTATGTATAGTAAATTTTCTTTTCAAATTAAAATTTTGGAATAAATATATTATAGATAAATAACACTGGTCAACACAACTCTTGTTTTCTTTAATTTTTTTTTTTTTTTTTGTTATTTTTTTTTTTCTATTATTGGCTACTTCTGTGGCCCTGATTATAAAAAAAATTCCGGGAAATTTCTAACAGGTCTATTTTTTAAAATATACAGTTTTATTATTTTGACGAAAAAGTACAAAAAATTAATACATATCGTAGTGCGGGAGTTTATGTGCTCTATCCGTCATTTCATATATCTTAAGGTTTTTGACACAAAAATTTTTAAAATATGCAATCCGTTTTCGAATATCTCGTCCAGTTTCGGAGATAAATAGCCGAAAACGAATTGTAGACTTGAAATATTTGAAGTCGAAAACCTAAAGTGACATTGTTAACTCGAGATATATATAAAAAATATCAAATGGCGTATAGAGCAGCACATAAGCCCCCGCACGACGATATGTTAAGAAAATTGCTATCAAATACCCTCAAATGATCTTTTATAACATTTCCTTGAATGAACGACTCGTTGCAAACACCAGCAGTAGTCTGCTATCATATGTGAACCCCAACTTCCCTGATATCGCTCTTCCATTGTCAGAAGATCCTGATGAAACCTTTCACAGAGATTTGAAAATCAGAAAATTCAAAATCAAATTTCAAAAGCTAATACATATTTCGAAGTAAATTTTCTTTAAGAATATGAGCTGTCAAATAAGTTTCCCCTAATATATTAAACTTTCCGATTCATTTTTTTAAGATATTGCTCTTATCTCTCTAGTAAGTCTTAGTTTAAAACTTAAATTTTAAAAGTAAATTTTCTATTTGCAGTCAAAGAAGTTTAACTTAAAAACTTAAATTTTCGGAGTAAGTTTTCTTTACCATATAGGCGGTCTAATAAGTGTTATTTTAAAAATGAAAATTTCACAACATTTTTTTAATTATTAGGAGTTACATTAAATTAGAGGTGATCGAAAATAGTTTTTTTTTTATTTTTTACTGCTATATTCTAGTTGTTGGTGTGTTGGCTTACTAAGACGATAGCGCTGAGTTCAAATCTCAGTTCTGACATCTTGAAAGAAAAAAATAAATATGAAAAAATTATTTCTATTGGCGACTACCTCTCAGCATTCTTCTGGCAAAAGCTCTGGGAGTATTTGATTGCCATAAAAAGGCTTCTCAAATCTGTCGTTCGGAGTCGACTTTAAACTGTAGGTCCCATTACTTATGGATAAAAATTAACACACACAACATGAGTGCTGCGAGAAGTTAGGCCATAAACCTGACACAGGGTTATAATGGCAAATTAGTATGTATTATTTTCTTAACTATATATTCCTAAGTTTTAAATTAAGAAATAAAATTTCAGAGTAAATTTTCTTTTCAAATATTAGCAGGAATTTTTTAAAAATATAAATTTCGGAATAAAATGTTTTTTAAAGCATAGGCGTTCTAATACGATTTATTTTAAGAACTAATAATTTCTGAATAAATTACGGCCTAGCTTCTCGCAGCACTCATGTTGTGTGTGTAAATTTCTATCCATGAGTACTCTACTAAAATTTATTTAAAAATTTTAATTTTGCACAAGTTTTTTGACATTATCAGTCTAAAATTTTTTATTTGAAAAATAAATTTTCGCCGTTAGAATTACTTTAAGATATGTGCCGTCAAATAAGTTTAACTTAAAAAATTTAGTTTTCGGAGTATTTTAATGCATATAGTACATATAATATAGGCGGTCTAATAAGTTTTAATTAAAAAATAAAAATGTCAATAAATTTATTTTGCAAATATTAAATTTCGGAGTAAATTTCGTAGAAAGTTTTTCGATTAAATTTTTATGAACATTTCTTTCGTACATGATTTGTTGCGTGATTTTATTGATTTTGAAACTCTTCTAAGTAAATTAGAACTTATAGTTCTAAATTACCCAACAAGATACTACCTATACATTCCACTTAATCTACGATAATTCCGTTCTAATTACGTTAATTTTGGTCCGTTTAGAAGAATGTGTATGGATTTTAATACCCATTTTCACCTCATTGACTACTCATTATATTATGCGACAATAAGAAGACGCTTAATTGATTTCTTAAATCATTAATGTTATAATATTTAATTATTATTAAAATATGAATTTTGAAAAATAACCTGTAAGAAATTATTTCATACGTTGAATAAAAAAATAAATAAATAAAATATCGAAAGCCTAATTAAAAAAAAAATCGGAATTCTGGGAAATTTTCGATATTACCTAATAACTTATAATTTTTTAAATAGTATTCCTCTTAAAACACTTAAAAGGTGTTAAAACTACTAAAGGGGAATATCCATAAATATTATCTCTCATTAAGTATCTTCTTTCAATAATATTGTAACACTTCAATTCTTCTAATTCCTATTTAACAAACTCTTGTTAGTATTTAATTCCATATTATTTTAAGTACTACTTATTTTCTACAAAAATCTAAACGATAGTCAAACAAGTGAGAATAAAAAACAAAGGCGAGGAAAGTCTTAATATGTTTATCCTGATAGTTGTTGTTGTTGTTGTATTTTCTTGTTAATTGACACAATCCTTGTACTTGTTGGTAAGTGTCCTTTATAAATAGAACAAATGGAAGAGGGTATTTGCCAGATTATGTATTTTAAGAATGTCTAGCAATAAAATCAAAACAAATGTTTTTTGCAACAAATGGCTCTTGATACTCATGCTACGAGTAAAGAGCAAAACAATATGTGCTGGATAAAGGCAATAAGTTATAGGGTTTGCGCGAAATACTCACAGAACTAGAAAAAGCACACATTTGTTTTGAATTTAAAATATAATTCAACCGTTTTTTAGATAAATAATTGTTAGTTTCCCGGTATAGATCGAAAAGCCTGTAATACCCTTATTGTTTAGCCTTTAGTAGCTTAGATTTGGTTTTTATTATTTTCTTTTTCTTACTCTCATTAGTGGCATTACAAATATAAATTAAGAATAGAAATTATAAACAAATTAAGGTAGAATAGTTGTTGAAATGTTAAAGAATTGTATAAAGAAATGTTAAAACATGTGGAGTAGAAATAAAATTAAAAATTTAAGAAGCCTTGAAAAATTCTTTTTAAGCATCAGTAAATACTTCGTGCCTTCAAGAATTATTAAAGATTAGTTTAACATTGAGTTATTTGGATGTTTTTTATAGTGTCACAACTTTGAGTTGGCATCACTGCTTTATGCAAAAAACATATTAAAGGCTACCGATCATCGGCCACAAAAAAATAGAATCCATATATGCACATGAGAATAATTATTATAGTGGCAGCTCGACTACCGACCACACTATTTCTATTTTTCTTGGCGACAATAAACAGTGCTGCCAATACAATAAGATGCATGAAAAAGGTGTTAAAAAAAACGTTTTATTTCATTTTTAATTTATTATTTCTTTACCTTTTCAGTCCCCTCCGGGGATACAGAAAAGGTTGCTGGTGATTGTCTCCATCAGTGGCCTGTTTTCACCGGGGGAATATCGGGTTCAACCTAGCCCTGAGTGGTCTGGCGCTCGATATAGGCAGAGAATGTCGGTAATGTTGGTGCATGGCCATAATGCCACGCATGCTTGGGATGCTTGTCCCTTAAGTGCGCGTGGCTGGCATTTCTGGCATTCTCAAGGACTGACCAGAGATGCCTTAATCTGGTACTACGGGCATCAGGAGCCCCCGGTTAACGTGGGACTCCTTGTCATTCAGGAAGTGAGGTTAACCGGCCTGATGGTTTGGGTGCGGTCCTTCGGGAAGTACACGTAGTGGTTGTGGTAGTACTAGGTAGAAACCCCTCAGCAAGGGGGGCATCACTACCCAGACAGTAGTGGTGCTAAATTGCCAACTCGGTGCTATGGGCTCTCTTTTGAGCGCCGTGCCCTTATGCATGAGTGAGGGTAGAGGGTAGGCATCGAGTGGCGGTGGTTGGGCGCATTGAACTCAACTACCGCTCCGGCAACGGGCGGCGTGTGATATGTCTACGGACGTTAAACCCATATACAGTTTACCTTTTCAGCTTTGTTAAATTTTTATTTATTTATTTATTTCACTTTAAAAAAATAAGTTTGTTATGTTTTGTTTAGGCTATGTTCAACGTGTCAAAACAGATGTTTATTTTGTAGCTGTAGACGTTATTATAATTAAGTAGCTGGCTACTTGGCTACTTTTGTAGCCAGCGAATTTTGTAGTCCTGTGTTTGGTAGTCGATAGCCTTGAATGTGTTTATTTATAACATTATTGGACAACCCACTTAACAGGTGATAGTTACTTTTTGTTAAATATGCTTTGAAATTTCAATATGAATCGACTTACACCAGAGCAACGCGTGCAAATTGTTGAAATTTTTAATCAAAATAATTGTTTTATTCTATTGATGTCGATTTTGAATTTCCATTCAAAATTTTATTTTCCGATGAAGCTCATTTCTGGTTGAATGGGTACGTAAATAAGCAGAATTGTCGCATTTGAAGTGAGGAGAATCCACAAGGTTTGTCGAAACACCATTACATCCACAGAAAATTGCTGAACTTGTGTCACTCTATATATTGGGTTGGCAACTAAGTAATTGCGGATTTTTTTTAGAAAATAAAAGTCAATTTTTTTCATGGAACGAAATAACTTTATTATGTAATGTATTGCCCATTTTGAGCAATGACCTCTTGCCATCTTTCAGGCAGCATCATAATTCCACGTTCATAAAACTTCTGGTTTGTATGAGAACAAAAACTGAACAAGGTACGATTTGACATCATCATCATTATTCAAATTTTTACCATTCAAGGAGTTTTGCAAAGATCGAAATAAAAAGTAATCAGACGGTGCAAGGTCTGGACTATATGGTGGATGTGGCAAAACATCCCAACCAAGCTCCAATAATTTTTGCCGAGTGACCAAAGATATGTGTGGCCTTGCATTGTCATGATGGAATACAACACCTTTTCGATTTGCCAATTCGGGTTGCTTTTCTTTAACTGCATTGTTCAATTTTGTTAGTTGTTCAATGTAGACATCTGAATTTATCGTTCGATTGGGTGGTAAAAGTTCGAAGTAGACAATTTCTTTGTAATCCCACCAAACTGATAACAGAACTTTCTTTTGATGAATATTAACTTTTGATGTTGTTTCACCTGGCTTGCTCCACGATCTTTTCCGATTGACATTGTTATCAATCGTTTTAAAAATGGATCGTTTTCATTACGTTTAGTTAACAAATCGCAGATGTGAATGCCTTGTGTTAAATGAATTTCTTTCAATTCATGAGGAACCCATACATCAAGTTTTCGTACATAGCCAAGTTGCCTTACGCGATTTTCAATGCATGTATATGATACATGAAGCTTCCTTGCAATCTCACGTGTTGTACTGTGAAGATCCGAATCAATTATTGCTTTGATTTGGTCGTCGTCCACTTCAACTGGACGACCGGAGCGTTTTTCATCTTTCAGTGAAAAATTACCAGAATGAAATTTGGCAAACCAATTTTGACACTTCGTCACCATAAACAGCACATATGAGCATTATGAGCTTGCGAAGCGTTTTTTCCTTTCCAGAAATAAAAAGCAAAATATGACGAAAATGTTCCTTTTGATTTTCCATTTTTCAACAGACGCCAAACAAAAACCACGCAACAGATTAAAAAATTTTTATTACTGATTGACAGCTGAAGTACCAACTATCAATCACAAAATGTATTTGATATTTCAGTTACGTCATCTAACCTAAAAATTTAATTAACGCCATCAATGAGTAAAATCCGCATTTACTTAGTTGCCAACCCAATAGAACACCCATTTTTTTTAGTTTTTTAATAAAATTTCATACTTGATTTTGTTCGAATTTTTTAAGATAATGATTGGCATGATCGCTCAAGGGCTGATGTATAATCAGCTTTGCATATAGAAGTATGTATACAGCCCAATGTCTTTCATTCTCTCTTTGGCCAGCACTGCTCTATGTTTTGTTTAAAATTTTTTATGTCTAGTATTGAGCTGAAAATTTGGAAATTGCGAAAGAAATTATAGACTTTTCTTTGCGTACAAATTGTTATGGAAAAGGCCGTTAATATGTATTTAGAATTATTATTTTTTTTTTTAATTCTTAAATTTTTAAAATTGTTTAAGCTTATTTAAAAATTATATTTCGGTTATAGATTTTGCTGGTTTAAAAGGATTAAGTAATAGAACAGTAATTAAGAGTATTAGATCCCAACCTTATAAATATTCAAAAATATTTAAGGCCTATTCCCCACCTTATATTAAAAGACCTACTCTATATGGGATGTGTCTGTCTCGTATATTTGGGGCTTTTAATTAGAGACTAAACAGTTTTCTATTAAACATTTTCAGTATCAGTATCAACACTTAAGTGACACTTTAGAGTATATTTCCCTAATGATTTGTTTATTGGTTTAATACGAGTATCATATAACCATTAGTAAAGTAGGCAGAATATTAATTTGTATTCATATGCATGAGAATATGAACTAATAGCTTTAAGTTGAGTGAAGAAATTAATTTCATTTCCCTAAATTGTCTTTAATCTTAATTTTTCACTACCTTTTTAATTTAACCATTTGGTTAGAAAATCTAATATCAGGTTTCCTTTAACAAAAAAAAAAATAAATAAAAATCTTAATTAAACAAAACAAAACAAAAAAAAGAAACGAAACGAAATGAAAATATCATTAAAATTAATGATGATAATGATACTTAATTAGCAAGTAAAAACATAAAAAAATCATTTAATAATCCAAAATTTATTACCCTCAAGGGTTTGGAGAAAAAAACAAATTTTTAGTCTCTTGAGGACACTTAAGAAAACGAGAACAAAGTGTTTTGTTGCAAACGAATATGCGTTTGAATATTCAATTATTTAAAAAATCATTGAAAAAACGTTTAAACTGGTGGAAAAGTTTACAGGATGCCATTGTTGAAACCTTCTGGGAATACACTATGCGTACAAGAGTCAGTGGTATTTGGCTATTAAGACTAAATCGTACTCAAGGACTATCGAGGTGATTTAAAAACAAGTCACTTGTAGTAACTATAGCAGCTTTAAAAAGACAGTTTCAATTTCAGATGGTGTTGGTCTTCGGTTATGATTGTACTTTTTCTGAGCGGTGTTTATCTTTCGCTGCAGTTGTGGTTAAAATTCTATTCATATCCAATTTTGAATACCATATCAAATGATTTGCCCATAACTGATGTAGCATTTCCCGGCATAACTATTTGCAGTCCTAAGGTAGTTAACATGGAGCGTGTAAGACGTTATATAAATAAGTTGTAAGTAAAAATATGTAGACAAAAATGTTAATTATATGAAAAAAAAACAAATCCACAATCCAGTCCTCATTAAACCTAGATTAGATAAATTCCTTTAGACATACAACTAGATTGGGTTTTTCGTGCGTACCGTCATGAGACACACCACACGCCACCCTGTTGCAAGAGTGGTGGTCAAATTCACCGCGTTTGATCAGCACCATCCGAAGCCAGTGCCTTCGAACCTCGGTCATGTCTAAGACACGCCGCTCAGAAAAAATGCCATGGACATCGGATTAGCAATTCGGCATACCACTGCCTGGGTAGTAGTACCCCCCTTGTTGGGGAGTTTCTATCTAGCATTACCACAACCACTACGAGTACTCCACAAAGGGCCGCACCCAAACCATCAGGCCGATTTCCATCTCTCGCCGAATGACAGGGCAGCACAGGCAAACCGGGGGCTTCTGATGCCCGTTGTACCAGATTAGAGTTTGTTTCTCTGGTCAGTCCCTGAGAGCGTCAGTAATAAATTACCAATCACTCTGTACCTATAGCGAGCGCCAAGCCACCCAGAGCTAGGTGAGCTTAATATTCCCCGGTGAGTACAGGCTCCTGGTGTGACGTATCACAAGAAACCATTTACTGTACCCGCAGTGGATTCTTTAGACATACATCCAGCTCTCATTATTTAAAATCATTACTTAAAACGTAGTCGCTGTGGTCTAGTGGTTAGTGTGTTGGCTTACTAAAGCGATAGCGCCGGGTTCAAATTGTAGCTCTGACATCTTGAAAAAAATATATATAAAAAAATTATTTCTTTCGGCGATTACCTATCAGCAGTCTTCTGGCAAAAGCTCTGAGAGTAATTGACTGCCTTGAAAAAGCTTCTCAAATCTGTCGTTCGGAGTCGACTTTAAACTGTAGGTTGCGGTACTCATGGATAAAAATTAACACACACCATATGAGTGCTGCGGGAAGCTAGGCCGTAACCCTGGCACAGGGTTGTAACTTTATTGGAAGTGTGAACATAAAATTTCATAATTATCAGCCAATCACAAACAATTTTTATATGCAGCGGAAATTTGTGTTTTAACTAAAGTGTGAACATAAAGCCTTCACTCGTACATCGCATTGAATTATTTTCTCAAGGAATTTAGGTGTTGTTCTGAAATACAACGTTTTTTGTGAGACACAAGAAAATCGTTTTAATGTCCATCAATTTGGCTTTATTGGAAGGATAATTTTATGCCATTAATGTTTAAATATGATTTCGGGCATGTGGCCGCCGCGGCTAGCTCGAATAAAGCCAATTCTACAGGTCCAATTTTCAACCACTTTTTCGAGCATATGGGGCCGTATGTTGGCAATAACGCCACGAATGTTGGCTTCCAAGTCCCCTAACGTTTCTGGTTTGTTGGCGTAGACGAGCGACTTCACATATCCCCAAAGAAAATAATCCAATGGTGTCAAATCACACGATCTTGGTGGCCAATTGACAGGTCCATTCCGCGAAATTATGCGCTCATCGAATGTTTCCTTCAATAAATCGATTGTGACGTGCGCTGTGTGGCATGTAGCGCCGTCTTGTTGGAACCACAACTCATCCACATTCATGCCATCCAATTCGGGAACAAAATAGTCGGTAATCATGGCTCTATACCGGTCTCCATTAAGGGTAACTGACTCTCCAGCATTATTTCGGAAGAAGTATGGCCCAATGACTTCACCAGCCCATAGAGCACACCAAACAGTCAGTTTTTGTGGATGTAATAGCGTCTCAAGTGTCTCATGTGGATTCTCTTCACTCCAAATGCGGCAATTTTGCTTGTTGACGTAGCCATTCAACCAAAAATGAGCCTCATCACTGAACAAAATTTTGCGATGAAAATCAGCATCGAGATCAATCTCATTTTCGGCCCATACACCAAAATCACGACGCATTGCATGGTCTCGCGGCTTTAATTCTTGCACAAGCTGGATCTTGTAAGGTCGCAAGCCAAGATCTTTGCGCAAAATCTTCCATAAGGTTGATGGACAAAGCTCCAATTGCTGTGCACGGTGGCGAATCGATTCATTCGGGTTCTCTTCAGCACTTTGCTCTACAGCGGCAATTGTTTCTTCGGTGCGCACTGTTCGACGTCTCTGCGGATGCGTATTATCACATAGAGTAAACGTAGTGCGAAAACGATCCATGGTTAACCGAATTAATTGCTCTGATGGACGATTATGACGACCATAAAATGGACGGAGCTTGCGGTAAACTTCGCAAACTGAACCATTATTTTCGAAATAAATTTGCACGATTTGCAAGCGTTGTTCTTTTGTCAACCTGTTCATGATGAAATGGCAAACCAAACTAAATATTAATCACTTGACAGCTGACAAAATGGCCACCAGTTAAAAAGTGATGCCAACTTAAAGTTCTATACCTCAATAAAAAACACCCTATATTATAGTCAAACAGTTCGTGTCCTTTATGGTACAGAACTGAGATTGCTTAATGCCATTATAATGCTATAATAGTTTCAAAGCCCCATTTCTAACTCATTAGAGGAAAATATCAGACAAACATGTTGCTTCAGTTTATTATTTTTATTAAAACAAGGCGTTTTATCTACTTTTAAAGGCGTATTCCTCAAAACTACAATGTGGATGATGTGATAGCTGGATTTGATTATCTTAATGCCTTTACCGATCAAAGTTGGTCGCCTCCCAATACCAATGATAGTACCTACGAAGCTACCGATGCTGTATTACGTTACAACAATGTAACCATTTACGAAGCAGCCACACAAGTTTCTGCCACATGTGAAGATTTTGTAAAACGTTGCTTTTGGAGTGGCTATGAATTTCCATGTCGTCAAGATCATGAGTACTTATCGTTTATATCCACTACTTCGTATTTAGGACCATGTTGTTCGTTTAACTACAATCCCCGCAATTTGTCGTATGTGCCCTTCTCGGCAAATATATTTGGCATAAATGGTGGTTTGATTTTTATAGGTGTAGAGGGTTCCGAGCGTAATCTTTCCACTGGGCTAATAGTTTTAGTACATCATCCCATGGATTTTGTTACCGAATCAGCAGCATCAGTAACAATAACCTCAAATTCGGAAAGTTTTGTCGAAATTTCACCAACAGTGCAGAGCTCATCGAAAGATGTTTTAGAATTATCGGAACGTAAAAGGGACTGTCTCATATCGAATGATTTGGCTTTGAGCCGTTACCGTCAGGCAGCCTGTATGATGGCTTGTCAAAGTGAATTGATTATGAAAAAATGTAAATGTCAGCCGTATCATTTACCCAATGCCAAACCAGAGCTTATGTGTAAATTAAATGATTCCGTGTGCTATTCAAATGAGTATGGTAAGTAGGTAGTTATTGCTTGTAAGTTAAAAAAATAAATTCTCAGTAAATGTGTACAAGCCATTCTCTTTTTCCAAAGATACTTTCAAAAGTGCTAAATGTGATCAATGTTTACCGAATTGCTATGATGTTACCTATTCTACCTTGGCCTATAAAACAGATCTTTTGCTGCATAACTATTCCTTAAGTTCACTTTAGTAAGTATGCCATATACTACATAAATACATATATTATATAGAAATTTATTTATTTACATTTTGTAGCACTTTTCAAAACTACACAAATGATTCGTTTATAGTCAGAGTTTATTTGGCCAAACAAGTGGTACCAGTCATACATAAAGTGACTGTTATGTCCTGGATTGGTTTGTTGTGTAAGTACAATATTTTGGAATTAAATAAAATTGTATAAAATACCTGTAAATTTGTTGATTTGTTACCAGCTGATTTAGGTGGCGTTTTTAATTTATGTTTGGGTCTTAGCGTCGTATCCGTAGTGGAATTTTTTTACTACTGCACTTATCGTTTGTGGGTGAACTTTAAAATGCAACGTATATTAATTAATGTTAAAAATTTACAGTATTAAACAAATTAGAATTAAATTATATGAACACGATTACAACAACACGACGGTATGACGGCACAAGCACTTTTATCACTGACATTCTAATTTCTATTTTTATAGGCGACAATAAGCGGATCCTAGTTCTGCTGCCAATGTAATAAAAATATTAAATATATGTACATATAAGCGCTTAAAAATGCTGAATTTTATTGAACAGAATTGCACTTCACAAATACGTACATACATACGTTCATATGTATGTATGTATGTATGTGAATTTTTAAAATAAATATGTATTTATAATAAACTAGTCTAAACCCGGCTCGCTTCACTACACCTACCACTACCATTTGTACGCATTAATAGGTGTGTTTTTTTACTTTTTGGGTAAAGTTCGGTAAATAGAGAGTAAGCAATAATTTTTCTCAATAAGAGACAAATTTACCCAAAAGTACGGGAACGCAAAAAACCAAATATTTTACCCATTCGCTTAAAAATATAAAAAAACACAACTTTATGTCACACACACACATATTGAACATGTACTTTTGCAAAAATAAACGACAATAATTCGACTTATACATGTTAACTAAGGCAAAGATAAACTTTTTTATATAAATATTGAATTAAATTATACTATAAGCCTTTCACTGCAGGTTTATAAATATTTTTTAATTCAACTTTTGAAATTTTTTTTAGTTTTTGAACCTTTCATTTTTCTATTCTTTTTTAAACAGCTGATTATTTGTTTACTTGCACAAACTAGCCCGAAGAAAAAGTACGGGCTATTTCGTGCATGAAGAAGAAGAATGTTACTCTCTCAAAAATTCTCTCATTTACCCAAATTTTGTGTACGGGAACGCTTTTTGGTAAAATTGGGATCCCGCGGGCGCCCAATGTAGAGTAAAGAAACAGACTTAATAATTGTAAACAATCGCCAGCTGTTTCTGTTTATTTATTAGTAAAAGGCAGGACTGCCAATCTTGCGGCAAAACAATAAAAAAATCCGAAAAAGTGCGTAAAGCCAAACGGAATTGATGTATTTTTTTTTTTTTTTTTTTTTTTGCAAAACGTGCAAAGATACAGACATTAAATTTCTTATGTTCACCTTCCACACAGACCTCAATCACCCCTGAAAATTTAATTAAAATCGGTCTAGGAGGAGTATGCGAACAGGAAGTTTTGCCACTCAATTTTATATTCTAATATATAAAATTCTCGTGTCGCGGTGTTTGTTGCCAAACTCCTCCGAAATGGCTCGACCGATTTTCATGAAATTTTGTGTGCATATCGGGTAGGTCTGAGAATCGGTCAACATCTATTTTTGATACCCCTAAATGTTAATGTGACCCGCCTCAAGTGAAAATTTATGCCACACCTAAATAACGTAATGACTTCGATGAAATTTTAAACTACAATAGAAATATCTGAGTACTGTAGAGAATATATGGTTTACCCTTTTGTTTTGTTAATATTTAGAGGAGGCGGTATAAAGGCCATTTCTCCCTATCCCCAACTAACAAAGTGATTTTGATTAAATTTTGTTAATGTCTTAACACAACTTTAGATTAACAAATGTAAATTTTCACATCTATTTTTAATACATCTAAATGTTAAGGTACCCTCCCTAAGGGGAAATTTATGTCTCACTTAAATAACGTACCGACGTCGATGAAATTTTAAACCAAATAGATCTGCGTACCGTAGAACACATATGGTTTAGGTTGTTTTTTATTAAGTAGTACTCAGAGGGGCAAAACAGGGGATATTTCTCCCTATCGTCAACTATCAAACTGAAGTACCGAAAATGGCGGATAATTATTTATTGAAATTATTAACCAAAATTCAAGGTTGACTTTTGCATTTCGGTGAAGATTATCAAATATATTTGAATTAAAAAAATGTTTCCTAGATCAAATTTATATGGCAAAACAACGTTTGCCGGTCAACTAGTATATAGATAATATATAAAGTTTTTTTTTAATATTCTTATTATTAAACTAAAGAACTTACGAGAAAATAAAGCCTATATTTCATATTTTCATATATAGAAATAAAAATCAATGTTGTTCGTTAGCCATTGGCATCAGTTGAGAACGGCTGTACCGATTTTGATGATTTTTTTTTTCTTTCTAATGGTCGTCGTGATCCAACTTAGGTTTTTACTAAATTACGTCCATTTTTTTATTTACCTTAAATCAGTAACAGGCTCCATCAATTTGACTAACTTTTCTTTCAAATGTCTGTATTAATCCATTTTAAGTTTTCATCGAGAGAAAAATTTGCCACGCCTACTTTTACATCCATTTTTTTCTATTTATCTCTAAATGCTGATTTTTGTATATCTTCAGAACGGTTGAAGCTAAAGTTTCGGAATTGGTTCTAAATGAATTCAGGGGCAAGGCAAATCACCAGTCAGAAAATGAACGAAATTGGACAAGTGGGTGTGACACCTCCCATACAAGTTAAAAATTGATTACTTTATATTACATTCCTGTTGAAGATAAAGTTTCTGAATTTGCTGTGATTGATTTCCTAGTCATTAAAAATTATCAGTAGAAAAAAGGGCGGACAAGTAGACGTGGTAGCTTGCGAACAAACTAACTATTGAGTTCAGTATACATATCTTGGAACCAGTAACAGTTAAAGTTTTTGAATTTGGTGTGAATTACTCCGTAGTCACTAAACATAATCAGTCGAAAAATGTATATAAATGATAGAGGTAGGTATAGCGAAGCACGCCGGGTTTAAGCTAGTTTCATGTAGAAATAAAAAATTATTGCGAGAAGAAATATGAATTCGCACCTACCGTATCAATGACTTTCTTTCAAAGTGTATTCTTGGTATTAACAAAAACTGGCCTAGTCTTTTCCCTATGAAAAGCACTACGAAACAAATGGTACGAAACAAGCAAGAGAATTCCCCGTTTTCATTACGGATTATAGAGGTAATCACGGTTAATCGAAGCAAACAATTTGAAAACATTGCAAACTAAAAACAATATACTAATCTTTGGCCATCATGGTTAATTGGGGTTACCGGTTAACCGGCTGACGAATAATCGAGGCCCTACTGAAACTCCTTATTTTAGCTTTAATCCATACATTAGTTATGAGACATTCTGATAAGTGATGGAAAACGATTTTGATCGAAATTGAAATTAACTGAAATATTAAGTTGCTATAACTTCCAAATCTGCAAGGATTTGGAATTTCTTTTTTACTCATTACTTAAAGGACTATTGATACTATTTCCTTAATTATTTAAATTTAAAAAAAAGTAAAACAAGTAAGATTTATATGACTTTGAAAATACAGACCATTTCAGTTTCGATCAAACTCGTTTTTCATCACCTACCGAATTATCTGTCTTATTCATAAACCTTTAATAAGAGTAAACTAACTAATAAACGATTTTAATGTCATGCTGGCAATATCATAATGTTATTTCAGCATAGTGATGCACACTAAAAGCTATCGGTTATTTAGGTAATTTTTAATATTCATAAAAATAGTAAAATAGTAACACAATTGTACATAAAATTGATGGGAATTAAATAATCTCCCTTATTGTGTTAGGCGTATTTTTGTCGTACTTCGACATATTTGTAAAAGATTAAAGACAGATTTTGTTAAATTTCATTTTTCACATGAAGCTACGTATGCAGTCTATGTATAGTGATTAATAAAAAAATATGTTTTTTTTTATAAAAATCAAGAATTTCAATTCTTTTTCTTTTTATTTTTGTCGACTTTTGTTACAGATTTTCTTTTTGTACCAGGTTTTACATTTCTAATCTCTTCTTTAGTATTACTTTCAGGCTCTGCATCGCTCTCATCATCTTCATTGTCATCATTATCACTGAAATTATATAAGAAAAAAGACCGTTTAGATGTTTATTAAATTTTAACAATATTTTAAAAAACCTACCCTATCGTTTGCATATTCTCAAACAAATCCTCATATTCTTCATCTGATACCTCATTCTTGGCCTTTTTATTATTTTTCTTGCTTTTGTTGGTCGTGGTGTTCTCCTCCTTCTCGTCCTCTTCATCTTCAAGCTCTTTGTCAACTTCTTTATTGTTGGGATCATTTAAAGAATCTCTTATCAAAATTCTGCTTGCCTTTGATTTAACATAACACTGATACAATAAAATACATGATTCCGCATTATGTATACGAACATAACGATCTAAACTAGCGGTCGTTAAATATTTGCCCGAATCATCTAAAGTAACATCACTAATACCGCCCGTAAAACCTTTATAGGTATGCACGAAATTTTTCATACGGCGTATATCGAAAGCCTGGAAATATAATATTTAACCGAGAAAACGTATAAAAAATATATTATTATAATGGAAGATGTATTAGTAATTGTTCTGTGGTAGTGCTATTATTGTTCTTTACAGCTTTAAATCGTAACAGCTCTATAAAAGTTTTTCGTACCTTCATTGCTCCCATTGTAGTGCCAGTGTAAATATAATTTCCTCTGGCCACCAATGAGGTAAAGCTCATTGAATCTTCTGTGGCATAGATTTGTACTGGACGTCTTTGTTTACGAGTATCATAGACGCGCACATAACCATAACGTGAACACGTTGCCAAAGTATGAGGAGAATCTATAAAACCCACATCACTATCCCAGACCGGTACCTCCAATTGTAAATAGTCGTTGGGTAAATTTTTAGAAGAAAATACCTGTTTACCCTCGGCTGCCATATCCAAAACTTTTATATTATTCTGTCTACCTTTGCCACCAATAGCTATCAAATTACGTTCTACTGGACACTGTCGTAAATGAGCCATATCATCTCCCACTTTATCCAAAGTAAAACCAGTTAACGACTCATCTATGCCTTCTTCATTGACATTTAAAACTTGAACCTGACCATTAGCAAAACCAGCTACTATACTGTTATCATAGCGTGCCAAACCCACTATCGGAGAGTGACTGAAATCTATTTCGTATTGTTGCTGTTCTGTGCGCACCGAGTGGACCTGTACAGTGTTGTGATGGCGCCCTATCAATATTTCCGACTTATTTTCATTGGCAAACGCTAAAGCGCTAATACGGGATTCTTTAGTTAATTCATTTAGGTTTTGTAAGTTCTTTTGCTGGAAAGGGTTTTCCTGGTAAGCGGGTGTTAATTCTGTTGTAATTATAATAATTAGATACATATTTTTTAGAACTAAATGAAGGCTTTAGATAAAAACTTACTTTTAAAGGAACCTGTTTGTGTACCCACATAAATTTCATGATTATCTATATAATTAGGATTTTTTATATTTGCTGTAGTCCACTTCATGTTTTATTTTTATGATTTTTTAATATTTTAAACAATTTAAATGGGAGACTTTAAAAATAAATTTTTGGTTGATATAAACAGAGAGAAAACAACACGTGCTTGTGTTTAAGAGAAAAACAACAAAGCAGCTGTTTAACTCTTGCTCTCTTCAAACCTCTGATGGAGAAAACTAAACGCAGCTCCTATGAATAGTGTTGCCAGTATATCTAAATATTATATACAGTACTTAAATGTTTTCATTATAATATTTAAAGGTTGTAATGGTATTAAATATTAATCCTAAATTAAAAATTTTGATACACTATAACTTATACTATCACATTGGCCCAACGCAAAATTTTATAAACCATAAAAACAGTCAGCCGAAAGTTTATATCACCTTATGTAAATTCGATGGGCTATTTGCAAATTGCAATCAACACAATAATAATAAACACAGCTCGCTGTTGGTTAAAGTATCTCATCAAAACAAATCAGAAGCACAGAATAACAATCTTGGTTGCTGTATTCTAAATTGAAGTAATAATTTTTTGATAATTTATTAATAAAATTTAACACATAAAATGTCCCTTACAAAAGTACACGATGCCTCAGTGGTATTTAAATATCTCCACGGCCTTATAAATATATATAAACCAGCTGGCATGAAAGTAAAACATGTTAAAACGGCCATTTTACATAATATTTGCAGAGGTAAACAAAAATTATATCCTTTATAAATCAACTCTAAACGTTCCTTTTAACTATAGACTTAAATGACTTGGACTATAATAATAAACAAGAAGTTCCACATAAACCTTTACTAGAGTCAGGAGGAGCTGCAGATACCATTTTGCGCAAAGTTCACAAATTGAATTTGTCGGAGCATATTTTAAGCACAGGACCACGCTATGAAATTGAAGATATACGATGCAGTCCAGTGTGCAGCTTAGGAGTACATACAAGTGGTGTTTTATGTATACAATTATAACTTTTTGTGTGAAACAAAACTAAGAGAACTTTCTATTACAGTATTTGGCATTAACAAGGGTCTGCGACAGTCAATGCGCCTACATCGGAATCGTCCAATTAGGACTTACCATGTAACAGGTCGTCTAGGGATTGCCACCGAAAGCCATTTACCAGATTCTCATGTTACTGTTAAAGCCAACTATAGTCATGTCCATGCTGATCGTATTAGTGCTTTAGCGTCTTCCATGCAAGCCTCTCATCAACGGAAAATGTACGAATTATGTGGTGTGGATTTGCAATCGCAGGCTGCTTATGAAATTGCTTGTAAAGGTCTTATAAGACCAGCCGATAAAAGTTTACCTGTTATATATAACATGAAATTAATTGATTTCCAAAAACCCAATTTTACTTTGGAAATTCATGCCATCAATGAATCCGAGCAATATTTAGCCACACTCATACATGAAATTGGCATTGAATTGAAAACTGTTGCTCATTGTACAGCTTTGAGGTGTGTACGATATGGTAAATTTAATGTCGAAAATTCTCTTTTACGTCATGGCTGGAATTTGGCGGGTGTTGTAAGAAATATGAGAGAACAAAAAAATATACTGGAACAGTATCCCTTCTTATTGAAACAGGATAAAATAGAATTAAGGAATTAAAAAATAAAAAAAACGAAAATAAATAAATAAGCTTTAAAGGTATTAATATTTATCTGCTTTTATTTTGCAAAACGATATACTATACATACATAATTGGCCATTACAACCATGTGTCAGGGTTACGGCCTAGCTTCTCACAGCACTCATGTTGTGTGTGTTAATTTTTATCCATGAATACCGGGACCTACAGTTTCAAGTCGACTCCAAACGACAGATTTGAGAAGCTTTTTCTAGGCAATCCATTGTTCCCATAGCTTTTGCCAAAAGACTGCTGAGAGGTAGTCAGAAACTTTTTCAATGAAACCCTTTATTAACTTGCCATTAGTAGAGAAGAGGTTGTAAACGTTTAATAGATTAGCACTAATCTAAAACCTTTGATTAAGAACTACAACCCTAAATTCTTTAATATACATATCACACCTGAAAAATCGAATAAATCGTCAAGTATTTTGTCCCCCATCAAACAAGTCGAAAATCTTATTGATTAATTGTATACATTTTTGTACCCAAATCAAATCAACTGTATTATAATAAATTGAGCTCTAAAATGCAAATTCCTAAAGAAAATTTATTTACTAAAACGTTAAACATTCACCAGTAGGCTTTACAATGTGTTGGATATGAATGTTCTAAACTTAACATGGAAATCAGAAAAATAATTCAACAAAAACAATTCCAGGTTTAAGAAAATGTTTTCCGATTAATATTTAAAAATAGTTTCCAGAAATATTAGTTTTTAACTTGAATTTTTCTTAAGACAACAGCGCCTGCGCTATTTTAGCAGATATTTTGTAGGAGTGAAATCTATTTTATGATCAGTTTAATACATGCAACACATACACATACGTTGTATATAATTGGATCTATTGGGAAATCTAAAAATACACACCCTCACGTTTAAGAAATCTAAGAAAAAATTTATCTGAAAATCTTATAAAAATTTTGAAATTAAATCCAATAAATTAGTAAATAATTATTAAAAATGTCCGCTGTAAATGAGGGATGTGCAGTATGTCAAATTCCGGCTAACCATTTTTGTTCCGCTTGTAAATTGGTAAAGTATTGTGGTGCTGAACATCAGCGTCAACATTGGAAACAACATAAAAAAGAATGTCGTTCATTTCGCATCGACAATGATCCCACGGTGGGTCGTTACCTTTTGGCTACAAAAGATATTAAAGCCGATACAGCTATATTTGGTGAAATACCTTTGGTGGTTGGACCTAAATGGTATTTAAATGACCGAGATCAAGAAGTACCAGTTATGCCTTGTGTGGGCTGTTATACACCTTGTCGCATAGGCTTGTATCAGTGTCCCAAGTAAGTGCTATAAATAAAATAAAGGCAAAATACTATCCATTTTTTTCTTTGTATTGTAATACAACACAATAAGATGTCATTGGCCATGTTGTGCACCGAACTGTGAAGGTTTAGAAAATCCTAATTTACATGCTTTAGAATGTTGTATTCTAATGCTTGGCCCCGGACCTAAATCATCAACCGATGTAAATGATTTAATCGATTATTACCGTTCAGATGCTCTATTGGTTTTAAAATGTTTAATTTTACAAAGGCAAAACCCCAAAAAATGGTCAGAGCTCATAGATATGCAAAGCCATGAGGAAGATAGGCAAGGAACGGAATTACAAGAGTAAATAGAATAGTTTAAAGCTCTGTGAAAAATTTTTAGATTTTCCTTTAATGTTGTACAACATTTCAGAGATGCGGAAAAGCGTATTGTCACTTATCTGCAGTATAACTTTTTGCAACGTTTAAAAACTTTGGAACAAAAATCAAAAGAAAAATACTTGACGGAATACGATAGCACTGTATTACATCGTATTTGTGGCATTATAGAAACCAACTACATGTGCATTAGTTTGTCTACTGGTCTTGAATTAAGCGGTGTGTTTTATACGGCCTGTATGATGGAACATTCTTGTCTACCGAATTGCTATTTTCAATTTGATCAACGTAATGGTTTTCGCATAACTGTTATAGCTGGACGAGACATCAAAAAAGGCGAACATTTAAAGATTATGTATTCAAATATGTTGTGGGCTACACAGATGCGTCATGAACACTTAATGATTACCAAACATTTTATATGCAGTTGTGAACGTTGCAGAGATCCCACAGAATTGGGTACAAATTTCAATGCCTTACGTTGTGTAGGCGATATCAATGCTCAGTGTGATGGTGTACAGCTGCCCAAAGATCCTTTAGATGCAAAAACAGACTGGCTTTGCAATAAATGTCCTATGGTGATAAGTGGTGAAGAAGTATTATGTTTTTTGTTTAACTTTTTATTTTAGTTTTCAATTCCGTTTTTTTTTTAATATATAAAAGGTACGCTATCTTTTAACCCAAATGACCGAAGAAGTAGAATCGCTTTTGGCCCGCAAACCCACCATTAAACAAGTCGAAAGTCTTATCGATAAGTTGTCTACATTTTTACACCCAAATCATTATCATATGTTTAGCCTTAAGCATTCGCTTATACAACTGTATGGTAATGAATTGGGCTATAAAATGCAACAATTGTCGGAAGAACAATTGGCTAAAAAGTTAAACATGTGCCAGCAGCTTTATGAGGTTTGTCAAAAACTGGATCCTTTTACCATACGTCTATCAATTTACGTGGGTATAATACTATACGAGATGCATACAGCCTTAGTGGAACAGGCCAGACGTTTAAAGGAAACCGATTTGGAGAACCGAGATGAAGCTGCTAGAAAATTATTTACTTTAGCCAAAGAACACCTATTAAAAGCTGCAAAATTTTTAGAAAAAGAATTGGATAATGTAGCTGGTAATAAACTAAGTTATAGAATTAAAAAAGCTATTGAGTATGTGGATTTAGTTACATTAATTAAATAAACAATTGGTTTTAAGTTTTTTTTGAAAGATGTTTATTGATTCCCGGTTAGAATATAAGTTAAGTTATAAGTAAAACAATCCAGCATGATTCAAAAATAGCCGATGTTGCTGGATTACAGTGAACTATCTTAATTTGTGGCTGTTGCCAACATTTATCTAGAAAGAAGATAGTGTATGGAGATATATTTTTAATTTTTTTTAACAGAAAACATTGTTTTTTTTTCTTACAGAATAACATAAAATATTTTTTAATTAAACATATCAATGGGATCTTGAGGTGCATCCAAATCTCTGTACTGTATTATTTGACGATATTCATTACCAGGTCTACAAAATAAAAACGATAGAATGGAAATATTGATGAAAATATGATTAAATAGAGACTTGATTTAATATAATAATTCACAAGTATATTTTAATGCAATAGATTTTCTCACAATTCTGAGTTTGATATTATGTTTTTAAATATTAATTCGAGAATTTAAGCATTACCTGGTAATACAAAAATCTATTGCATTTACACTCACTTTTATAAAATACAACAAGCAAGATAGGCATGCAGTTTTATATGGTTGTTTTATTTCCTTTGGTCTTTATAAAATATTATTTATAACATTAATATTTCAATTACTTTGTTTTATTATTTAAAAATAAAAAGTTATGGAAAGTATTTTGTTGCTAGTTTTTACCACACAATTATATTAAAAGAGAAAAAGACAACTTAAAGAAACAATAGGTCGTATGTCTAATAAACGAATTTACAGAAAAACGTCTTTAAAATGAAAGTGCCACACACATCATATCATCACTTGTTAAACTTTTTTTTAGTCAAAGATATCAAAATTGGCTGGAGCATCCAAATCATGATAACCGATAATACGACGTTGATGTTCTATGGGCAATTCTCTGTAAAAAAGTTTATATACAAAAGAAAAATAATAATAATGATAGAGATTGTTTGGTATAATAGAAAAAAAGAAAAAAAAATGTTTATTTTCTAATACAAAAGAAAAAGCACCTTTGAGGGATCAAGTATTAATGAAAATGCAAATTAACATACCAAATGCTCCTAGACAAAAAATTCTAAAGAGCATTAATAAAAAAAAGTTACTTATGGGGATAAGTATGTCTTTATGGCTATTTCGTCTCTGCTCAAAAAGCTCGTCAGCAGACCAAAGATGTTATCAAAACTATAAATTCTTATGTTCAAAAACTTATACACTAAATGATAATTATATGGCCATAGCGACATGCTTCTTTTAGTAAAAAAAAAAGCTAATTCGTTTAAAAATTACCTTTACATGTAATGAAACTACAAACAAAAGCTAAATAAAGCGACAGACATTTTTATCAAAAATGTTAATCAACTACAATCTTTTTACAGTAGTGAGTGCATAATAATATATATATTAAAAATATATGTATAATTTACCTGCGTCCTGGACCGCCGAAACCTCGTCCTCCACGACCAGGTATCATTAGAGGTGGAGCATAAGCTGCATAGGGTGGTGCATAAGCTGGTGGATATACAGGTGGCCTGTAGCCTCCACTAGATTCCGATGTTGTACGTTTATTATTGCCAGGATGTTCTGGTAATTGTGGCCTCTTAGGATCTTTAAGATAATTATTGAAGAATTCAACTTCTTTACGTACTTCATCCACTTTTTCGCCATGTTTGTTGAATATGTGTTTTCGTATAAATTCAGGACCTTTGAATTTTTTTCCCGACAAAGGGCACAACCATTTATCTTTGGCCAATTCTTGGGTATTAGCCTGAATGAATTTTTCAACTTCAACCTCGGCATCTTTACTGCCCAGACTTTTTAATTCCTCCTCTTCGATGGCAGTGCTTTTAGCCAAAAAGGTTTGCATTTTACTTTCAAAATTTTTAATATAATCTTGCATATCGTTTTGTGATACTTTAGCCGGTGGTGGGCCACGGGCATGTATAATGCCGCAACGATTAGGCATCTCGTCTTCGTAAGGATATTCACAGTGATTGTAAAAGTCTACTGAATGCACAATACGTAAATATAAGATTAGATTGTCTAAAACTGTTAATAACTGGGGATCTCTTTCGATAGCTTCACCCTCACTGTCTTTATTTTCACCCGAAATGCCCAATAATTCTTCTTCTTCGGCAGAGGCTTCTTCGATAAGAAAGTCGGTGATATTTTGTAAAACAGGATTATTGGTTTTAAAACCATAGGACGATGAATTAGTAAGATCTGTGTTAGATTCATTAGTTGTTGCTTCAAGAGTAGAGCCATTGTTCACTTTATTTTCTTGATTATTTATTTGCTACAAAAAAGAAAACAGAAGTAGTAATTAAACAATTCAATAAAAATATCTTATTTTGTGAATATATCTAATCTGTGGGGTTACTTTGTATTTCGATTCAAATCGAAAATGCTTTCGAAATATATTTAATACACTACATCCTTGAATTAAAATAATTAAAACAGATAAGTTTTATATGACTTTGAAAATACAAACGATTACAATTTCGATCGAAATCGTTTTTCATTACATACCGGAATACATATACTGTTTTACTTACCCACAACTTGAATTTCTCATCTAAGTTCATGGCAATTTTAGCACACAATTTAATATCAGCCCTTACAATTGTCTTGTGAGCAGTCATGCCATTTACTGGTCTTACTCTGCGACTTAGATCGCGATTAACAATTGCTCCCATCTCACAATCACGTAAACGTGTATTATTTAAATTCCAACATATTTCCTTGATGTTAACATCTCGTTTAAATGTAACCCAACCACGACGATACCAACGACGTTCTACTAAAGGATCAGCAATAGCTACTCTTAAATAACCATCAAACTTTTGGCAGATAGTTTCTATTTCAGATTTTGTTATCGAGGGAGCCAAGTTCCGTAAGAATATGGAAGAAGTGCGATGTAAAGCTCTAGGTTGTGGTCCATCTTTTACTTTGTCTAAATCAATTGTTTCCGGTTGTTGTTGTTCTTCTTCTTCAATTTTCGATTTTTCTGCTTTAGAACTATTTTCTTCCACATCATTTTCATTTATTTCTTTTTTATTTTCCTCTAAGGTAGAGTCTTCACTTTTGGCGCCTTCCAGATTTTCCTCCCCACTTTCTAGTTTTTCTGTTTTTTCTTCTTTTTGTCCATCATTTGGTTGCTTATCTTCAATTGTCTCTAAACTCTGTTCCTCTTCATTCTGTCCCATTTCTGCATCTTTATTGCTTTTTGGTGTTTCAATTTGTTTTTCATTTTCAAGTTTGTCTACTTCGGATTTTTCTGGATGTTTTCGTTCCATATCCTCATCTTCTTCATCTTCCTTTTTAACTGCTTCCAAATCATATTTACTTTTAACTTTATCATCAAAATCATCTTCGTCGCTACTTGATGATGAGCTACTTGAATCAGAATCTGATGAAGAGGAAGAGGATGAATCAGAACTTGTTCTTTTGCGTTTTAAAGATTTCTTCTTTTTATCTTCAGGTTTATCTTTGATCTTTGAAGCACCACTGTCATTTTGGTTTTCATCATCATCCCAATTTTCTTCATCTGAACCACTCTTATGACGACTGATGGGTCTGGGTGAGACACATTTTGGTTCCTCATCATTTGAACGTTTCTTTTCCACAGATGTTATAATTACATCATCGTCGTTATCGTTTTTCTTATCCAAAACGCGTTCTGGATATGATGGTTCTTTAGGTTTTTCATCGAGTATTTTCAGATCATCATCGGTACCACCTTCCAATTTAATCACTACCGTATCCAATACACGCAGTAAAGGCTCAGTTTGTGTTGTGTCTACTGACACATTTTTAATCATGCCGTTATTTAAGAGTTCATCAAAAACTTCAACACGTTTCTAAAAATGAAATTTTATTGTTTAAATAAATTTCTTTTTCACTTTAAAGCAATCTAATTACCTTAAGGAAGCTCAATTGTTCCTCTTTACGATTAACGCTGTCCACAGGATGATATTTATTCTTAAACCTGTTTGAAATTAAAGAGACAGAAAAAATTACACAAAATTAGTTAAAATTTATAAAATTCCTGTTTAAACTCTTTAACAGCCTCAAGTTATCTTAATGTAAAAAATTGTCATTAATTCATAACCAACGTTGAATTTTTCTCCAATGTTATTGGTAACTCCACAATATATATTGTTATCTTAGCATAGCTAAAAAGTTTTTTTTTTCTTAAAAGATTTTTGTAAATTAATTTATACTGAATTTACCAAATCTTACCTTTAATATTTATTATTTTAAGTTAATATGCGTGTAATATTTATTTTTAAACGATTTTAATAAAAACGCGGTCCAAATATATTGTAAAAAAAAGTAATTTAAACACACTATGGCATTGCTCGCCAAGTGCAAAAACAATAATAAAAAAAATTTAAAGGCAGTATAAAATATCTTCATCATCATTCATTTTATTCAATGAGCGAACGATATTTAGACATTTAAGGAATGCACAGCAGCACATGATTCTATAAACAATAACTTGGGTAGTGTTGTGTCTATAGAATCTCTATTTTATTTTAGTGAGAGACATGTGCGCTTTATTAAACAACCATCCTATGTATGTAAGTATAAAAATGTGTAGCTGAGTAGTAGGAGTTGGCAGACCAAAAGGACGCCATTCTTAAATAGCTGTAGAGAAAAACTTATTTTTTTTAATTTGCAAAAAAATATATATTTTGAATTTCAATAAATTATTGCTTTAGAAATGAAAATAAAGAAAAATTAAAGAGATATGTATTAGCAAAAGACATCATTAATGACTTATGTGGCACTGGTTTTATTTTATTTTTTTAACTATGTATATTTTTCATATATTCCTATATTTCATATACATATATATTTTAATTTGACACTTAAAGGGTCCAATGCTGTTATTTCGACTTTTGCTACTGAAGAAAATAAGGGATAATGCAGTCACCCATGTTGTATTAAAGAAAGTTTTAGCTCAATTAGAATACCAAACACTGGTTGACAATTGTAAAAAATTGGTTTGAGTAATATTTAAAATGTCGCTTGCAATCTTTGTTTAATAAAATTTCAAAGAATGTTAGTTTGTTAATAGAAAACAGAGCAGATTAATATCTGTATTAACTTTCCTAACTTCTCTGAAGGAAATTGCTTTCTTTAAATAACACACACTTGTATTTGTTCTGATTTCTGATTAAATAAGATACAAAAACAGAGTAAATTATTACTTTTGTAAATGAAGTTAATATTTTTCACTTTGATTTTTTTTCAAGCACGATATGGAAAACAGATCTTCATTCTATACATTTTCTAAAACCAAGTGCCACCATGTCAGTATGATGTAAATTCAAACAAAAATTAGCTTATTAAAAATTCCATATTTTGTTACCATTTCTAACGTATCTTCTATATAAACTTACCACTCCTCATCCTTGTGAGCCACAAAAAATTCATTTAATTGTTGGCGCTTGAATTCTAATTTATATTCATTGTATTTGCGTAAAACTTCTGTATCTGAAATACCATCATCTTGAGTATCTAAAAATTGTTTTAAAGTCATCATTGCAGGTTGAGTTTGCAATTCATTATTGGCCACAGGTTCACGGGTATGCATAGAGTGCGGCAGCGCAGCACCAAAGGCACCATGTAAACCATGAGCAGCATAATGCTCATTCCAGGCGTGCATAAGATAAGGATCATAGGCTGTAGGAGAAAAATTGTTTAAAGCATATAATTATGTCAAAAGATATTATCTAGGCTTACGATTAAAACGGGGATTAGCTCTTAAATCATCTCCCCAATCCTGGCGCATTCGTTTGGCTGGCGGCATTTCACGACCTGGTGAACCATAACGGTCTCTGGGTGCACGAAAATCTCTATAATCCGAGCGTGGCCTATTAGCTGCTCCACCCCTAAAGGGATTACCTCTATATAATAAACAAAAATTATGATTATTTAAATTTTACTTCTAAACAGACAGAGAACACACCTTTCCGGCCAATCATCTCTTCCACCGGCACTACTGCCGCCACGACGATCATCCCGACGTTCGGAGCGATAGCTGTCTCCAGAACTACGTTCACCGCGGAATTTATCACGGCGTTTGCGATCATATTCATCATCAGAATCTGCCATTATCTAACAAAAAAAGAGGACATTTGTAATTAAAAACAAATTTAATCGCAACGCCACGCAGTAGTGAAAGTTTAAAAGCGAAAGGAAATCTTTAGAAAAAACATAACCTCAACTTTTGTTATTTTAATTATTTTTCAATAAATTTCAGTATTTAATTTAACAACTGGCACGAGATATATTAATAAACCGAACTTTTTAACAAATTTTTTGATTGAAAGTCTACAAAAAAAATTAGATTTTGAAATTTTTTATAGCAGCTCAATTAATCCTAATTAACTTAGTTGGCAATTGTGACTGTTTTGTTCACATATACATATTTTGCATTAGTTTATACAGAAATTCAACAATTTTCTATAGTTTACTTTATTTCTTTTGGATTAATTTAATATTTAAACCAAAATACCTTTTATTTTAATTAAAAAATATATATAAAACTAAAAGATGACGCGCGTCTTGTACTCCAACTAGTCTGTTTTTCCTTCTTCTTTTTTCTTCTCTTTTATGTTTCAATTCGCAAATATTTCTTTTCGTCTTTTTCTCAAGCATACACATTTGCTTGAACACAGCGTCGCATTTCAGCTTTAACGCTGTTGGCATGTTGGCAGCATTGCATTTATCTTTATTGGCAACACATCAGTGCTGCCATTTGTTAGTTTTAGGGTACTTTTTGGTCCATAAACTCGGACATGTTTTAAAATTATCTGTTTTTGAAAAACTAATATTTGGCAGTATGTTATTTTACAAAATTTGTTATGTTACTTAAATTAATCAATCAAAAGAAATTATCGTTTAACTTAAAAATATATGGAATATTTATGTTCGGTTTGAAAAAACAGCACTATTGTTGAATATCCATTATTTCCAGTCTAATTTATACATTACTTTTAGAGCTTTACTCAAAATTCCGGGACTTGGGACTTGCAAATCCTAAAAATATGCACATACTTTTTCATAAAAAAGGGTTTTCTTTTCAAAAATATGATAAAATCATCGTTCTGTAACGCTACATGTGAAAGCTTTTTTATAAAAAGTAACGGAAACGATTTACTTTTGCACTTAACAGCGAAAATTTATGAAATATTTCAAATGTTTTGAAATTATAAGAGAAAAATAAAATGAAAGTGTAAATTTATTAAAAAAATGTAACAATTATTAACTTTCTAATTACGAAAAACAAAAAATTGTTAAATAGAAGAGTGGTGGTATTCCGATTGTGCTGATGATGATAGGATGCTTATGCACATAAGTCTGCCATTTTTATACACGTACATACAAATGTAGATACATATCGTCCCAAGAATTAAAGAACGCTGTAACTGACAAAACATTTTATGTTTACCAGAGCCAAAAAACCTGTATTAAAATAGAAATAAAACACCGGTATTTTTCAAAACGTAGACGGTGTAAGTGAATTTCCTTTCATCATAGAAATCTGGGATCGGGACCGGGACCAATCGACGCGTATTTTTTTCTGATAAAAATGATACAAAAAACCGTATTTTCATTTTTTTTTTGTCAGTTACAGCGTTCTTTAATTATTGCGACGATATGTGAATATATTAGTTACTTTAATATCAACACCACCATACTGTACCATTTGTTTTCCCTTTTCCCATAATTGCAATCGTAAATAACTTTTCCCTTATATTTTGTTCACTTTCTTTGATAATTATATATGGAATGATATCCATGAAAAAATTCCACACACAAACATAATTCTCCTAATCGTAAATATTTTTTTCCCTCAAAATATTTTAATTTTTCCCATTGATTTCTTCACTTGACTTTAATTGGCGAACTAAAGAAAAAAATTAAATTTTTGAGTTATTTTTGCTTATATTATATGTATATTGCAGTTTGATATATTTTATTTTAAGGGTATGCCAGTAAATATGAGCCCAAAAAGGGTCTTTAATTACAAAGAAAAATGCATATTGTTGCGGGTATTGTTAAATTTAATGGACGTAGAAATTGGACAAATTTTCCTTCAATGGCAGCTGCTATACAGCAATTTCACCTTTCTGTGTTTATTGTGTCATTTGAGGAACTCAGTAGGATGCAAATAACCGACTCATAGCATGCAGTTTTGTAAAGGTTACCAAGGCTGTGTTGGACGAATTTTAGAGTTCTTTTATACCTTATAGAATAACTTATTAGTGCTGGACTCTGATAAAGAATGCATGAATTGAAAAACTTAGTTTTATCTTAAACGCCGTACATTTTTTCACTCATATGTATGTACAATAAGCAATAGCCAAATTGTGCCGCTAATTTGGAAAATTTAACAGTGAACGGACGGAACGGTACAAAAAATAAAATATCTGTGTATGTATATTTTTCCTCAAGAGATAAGTTAGAAATACTGTTGTAGAAATGCCACTTTGTAAACCCCTTGTGACATGGCACTAATGGGTCCACGACGATCCTATTGTGTTACCACAAATTACAGAATAAGTGCTACACTGAAATTCCTTAAAGTGGAATTCACTGAAATGGTTTCTGGTATTGTGGACCACATCTAAGTCTATATTAAAAAACAAAAAGAGTTTTATTTGTTGTACACGTATGTTCTATCAGTTGCTGGTTACATTTCGTTTTCTGACATTGGCTTACACATTATTATTATTAAATTTAATAAATAAAACTATATTAAGTAGCAAAAGCTGTTCTGAAAAAGGTTGCTGAGTCGTCATTAAATAGCTTATCTGGAATTCTATCAAATTAGTAAACCAGTACGGTTATTAATGAGTAATAAATACCTTGAATTTATTTAAATAAATTACGCTTAAATACCTATAAAATTATTTAAAACAAACATTTCATTTTCAAAATGAATTTTTAAATAAAGGAAATAAACTTTAACAAAATGTAAAAATTTCTAATCGTGGTTAAAGAAAAGCAATGGTTAGAAGTTGATACTGTTCATAAATAAATATTTTTTAAGCTTATATGTAAAGAAATTATTATGCTATTGGTATGTTAAGAACATTCATATTTTTTTTTTCACCAGATAAGGGTTTTTAAAAATTTTGTATTACGTACGATACGTATTTAGGGGTATTTTGCTTTTTTTCTAAATGACATATTTTTATCTTGTTTCTTTTTTTTTAAATACTACTCTTATGTGTCATAAAATCCAATGCCTTTGGAATTGAGTTTGATCACGTCTTGGAAAATATGCTTTAATGCAATAAAATTATTTTTTATATCTTTATCTGGAAATGATTCTATTCGTTATTAACGAACTACATAGGATATCGTTACAACAAAATATGTTTTTTTATGGTTGTCAAAGCCTATTTTACAGCATAGGATTCTATTACACCATCGAATATGCGCTTATCAAAGTAAAGTTTATATGAAAAATATTTTTTTTTACATACTTATATCAGAGACATAGTACCGCATTTTAAACTAATTAACACACATTAAATGTGCTAAATTTGCTATTATTTATATAGGTGATAATGAATGGAATAAATATTCTGATTACGTTATTGGAAAGGTCAACAATAATTTGTTAATTTCTTAAATAAAAAAACTATGTTTAGTACTTAAGATGTCATTACTAAATTTTATTTTAAATAAATTCCCACGCATATATGCAGTTTATATCTGATTTTGCATACAAATCATTTATAACCATCAGAAAAATTACAATTAATAAGATTATTAGCTAAGAAAAATAAGTAAATAAATCAATGAAACTCATAGCTGTACTCATAAATCATCGAATAATTGGTGCTTTAAACATCCGGGTTTAAAAAATTTTTTTTAAATTTAATTATATAAAATGTAAAATTTAATTAAATATATTATTAATTTTTGTATTAAATTTTTAAATTATAGAAAAACAAAAGATAAATAGTATTAGAAATTCATGTGTGTATTAAAAAAATTAATCAAATTTTTAAAATATTAATATTCAACATTTCCATTTACGGTAGCTAGTGGTTGACTCATATGAATATAATACTTAAACATATCGAGTATGTATACATATGAATTTGCTAATCTTCTAGACAATATTAAAAAAAGTTGAAGAATAAATTTGATTATTTAACACTTTTCACTTGCAGTACATTACACTATTTTATAGGGGTATAATGTTGTACAGAATCAAAGATACATATGTATGTATATTGTCTGCCATATAATTTTTAGTAACGTAATGAAGTATTTTCGTTTTACTACTTAAGATTCCAGAATGTCTTTAAACTTTATTAAAAAAACATTACGCTTTAGTTGACTTGCAATATATGTTTGTGCATACAATAAGTGTGATCCAAATAACTGTTATATAATAACTATTTTAAATTAAATTCCAAAAGCTTATATAATATAATACAAAATAAAAAAATAAAAAATATTTCCTGAAGAAGCTACGCAGAGAAGTAGCGAAATATCGAAAAAATAATTATTTAATCGACCTAAAGCTTAATTAAAAGCTTATATATTAATCAGTAATAATAAGGTCAACTAAACTTATTAATAAAAAAATATATATATAAAATATTAGTTAAAAGCGTCATAACAAATTTGAAATGAAATGAAAATGAATAAATCTATACGAAAAGTTCACAGAGCAATTTTTCCATTTTATGCTATAAACACAATACAGGCTACAAACCATGTGTGTATATGATCATTATTATTTTAGCTGCAAAACGGCTACCGCCTACTGTTGTAGCCTATAACCAATTTAGGCTAATTTGTTGGCCACAATGTACAAGTTAGTGCTGTCAATATAATACGATAATATGTAAGAAATAGATATTTTTTTAAAAAGAAATGTATAAAACATAACTATGTATTAAAAGGGCGAAAAAAGCATTTGAAAATGAATAATCTTATGCCTATTTGTGTACATTTCAAATGTTTATTTTGTCGCTGTAATTGTTAAAATAATTAAGCTACTTGTGGCTACTTTTGTAGTCAGTGTCTCTTGTAGTCGTGTGGTCGATGGCAGGTAACTTTGAATGAGTTTTTAGTATAATCTTTAATGATAGTTTTCGCACTAATTCTACTCTTTTTGATATAAAACCATAAACAAGACAAAAAATGTATATACCGAAGGGAATAAGGCTGTTGTAGCGCGAGCTTTTGAAGAAGATGCCTAAATGTCGATTTGTCGTCGTTATAAACGTGTTGTCCTTTAACTATTTGGAAAATTTTATCGTAGGGATCTTGGCTAACATGCATATAAAACTCAGCACGTGCAGGAAGTGAAGCCAGATAACTATCGTTTTCATTGAAGTTTTGCTAATTGTGTTCATTTGAACAAATTTTGTTTAGTGATGTACTGCAGTCATTTGTGGTTACATGGCTATGTCAATAAGCAAAATTAGCATTAATTTTACCCATTTAAATTGGCTATTTGGTGCGGTTTGCAAACTTTTTTTTATCTTTCAAAATGAGCAAAAAGCTGCCTTAACGATAAATGGTAAGCTCTATAAGGTTTATTTTTTTTTTTTTTTTTTTTAAGACCAATACTCAGGGGTAAGCCCCTACTCATGCAGTGTGCATTGTATTGGAATGTGAAGATGGTTGATAGAAGTTCTTTTTTTTTTTTTTTTTTTTTTTTTTTTCATAGATTTTGTATATTCTGCGCCTTTATTTATTGATGAAACAAGTTGCTGGTAATTTGACCACTCAAGAGCCAGTGTTATACCTTCACCCTCAAATGATCAAACAGCAATGGCCTCATCTGTCGGTGGATGTTTACGTCTTCAGTAGATTAGCTGTTATCTTCCCAGAAGGTGGCGCTGTACTCCTGATCATTGGTTTCTGATGAATAGATTAGAAATGTCAGGGGGCGGTTTCTTGCAGATGGTCTTGCTGGAGGGGGGGGGGGGGGGGGGGAAACCTCTTATTTTATTTAAATTTAATTTTTAATTTAAATTGTAATTTTAGAAAACCGCAAATATTTATTTTTATAATTTTGTCCTTCGCTGGGATTGAACCTTGGTCGTGTGAGTTTCTGTGCAAGCGCTCTACCAGTATGCCACGGCCCCCCAAAATTGCAAAATCAATTTTGTAATACCTTTCTGCCCAGAACTGATCCTATTTGTTTTGTTTACTAACCATACCGTTCATGTGATTAAATACCTCTGAACTACTTTAAATGGACTATGTTAAGATATTGGTGTTTGCCAAAAAAATTAGCATCAGAAGCTCATATTCAAAAATTTGACCGATCGAATAGACCGTCTAAAAATAATCCCCATGACTATCTACCTTTTTCAATTATCATTTGAATTATATTATCAGTCCTTAAACTTAAAAAAACCCTTTATTTAGACAGCGAACAAAAGAATTAATGCTTTCAATATCGTGAAAAAGTCTTTAAGTTTAATGAAAGTAAACAATTTTTAAACCTTAAAAGGTTAAGAAAATAATGATTTGAAAAAATTAATCATTAATCTGATTTCGCGGTATTGTAAGCCTTAACTGTAAATAATATGTTGTCATTATTTAAAAAAGTTAATAGGTATTCGGTTATAAAATTTTCACAGTCAACACTATCGTAGCCTATTGCATACACTACGTCTGAAAAACACCTCAACTTCAAACAATAGATTTCAATCATCATTGTTTTGTCATTATCACATATTTAGACAAATATATACAATTAAAAAGATTAAAACATATAGCGCAAAAAAAGTGAAGTGTTAATGTCTTAAAGATAAGGGATCAACCGACTAGCCAGCCATCCTAAACAAAATTATAATAATTGAATTTTTTGTTTATTTTCTGATTGGCTTAAAATGATTGCTGAAATTATCCTTAGGATGCTAGACTACAATAATTTATGGTTTAAATGTTTGCAGTTGCACGAATTTGTATCAAAATATTATTATTTTTTTTAATTTAGTGTGGTTTTAATTGGGTCACATATTAAAATTCCGTATATATGGTTATGATACCCTACATAACAATCCATGAGGTTGGTTAAAGAGGTTATTAATGCCTTTATTTGTAAAACAAGAAAATTCGTTTCAAACGTTTGAAAGTGTATATTAGCGGTAATCACTCTTCGTTGCAAACGCACTTGCAAAAACAACGATTGCTTGTTTAAAAGACTTGCAAGGGCGCTTGCAACGAAGAGTGATTACTTACCATTATTGAAAGCAAGAATGACAAAAAAAAGCGTTTCCTTATTCAATTCCACATATTTTTTGCCTCACCCTTTAAACTTTTCCATTCCATTCTTAGATCCAAGAAAACCTTCACTGCAACAGTGGTACATTAGGAATTAAGTTATTTGGATTAAGTTTAGAAAGTTCGGCTTTTCCCGTTCTCAAGATCTACTAAAATAGAAATCTACTAAGCTACTACTCTCACAAAGCAGCCCAACTTCGAGTTCCAGTAGTGGAGGATATTAGGAACAAAAATTTGTGCCTTATTTCAAAGTTTTAATTTAAAAAAAAAATAATAGGTTCCCCCACACCTGTAAAAAATCCATCCCTGACATTCCACCCTATCCACCTTTGAAGTATAAAACGAATGATCAATAGAAGCGACACCTACTGGGAAGTAATACACAGAACTTAACCAGGATTAAAACCTACCATTCAACTTAGCCGTGGTCTAGTGGTTAGTGTGTTGGCTTACTAAGACTATAGTGCCGGGTTCAAATCTCAGCACCGACATCTTGAAAAAAGAAATATGAAAAAAATATTTCTTTCGGCGACTACCTCGCAGCAGTCTTCTGGCAAAAGCTCTGAGAGTAATTAATTGCCATGAACAAGCTTCTCAAGTCTGTCGTTCGGAGTCGACATTAAACTGTAGGTCCCGGTACTCATGGATAGAAATTTACACACACAACATGAGGGCTGCGAGAAGCTAGGCCGTAATCCTGACACAGGGTTGTAAAGGCCAGTTATGTATGTATGTATGTATTCAACTTAGCAAAGATCCTCACCACTTCATAACTGACAAAGAATTAATATCAACAGATCGAGCAATTGCTCTTGATCATTTAAAGGGCGTAGATATAACACTGGCCTTTTAGTGATCAACTGACAGCAACTTGTCCCCTTTACATAAGGCACCTTTACAAAATGGAACTATATGAAATATATCTTCAAACATTCCAATACAATGCACAGCATGAGTAGGGGTGTAAATCCATGAGTATTGGTCAAAAAAAAAAAATATATGGAGAGAGCTGCTTCCAAAAATTCAGCATCGTTTATTTATTTTACATCTACAAAGTCAATTTGCTTAATTTCGTCAACTTTTCGACTGACAATTTGTATTGACTATGAAGTCATTCACACTAAATTTAAAATTTTAGCTTTAAATGTTCTTAAAGTATATAAAGAAATCAATATTTACAAATACTTTGATAATTTATTTTGAATATTAAATTTTTTGGGCGGAACTTACAGACTCTCCCACTGTTACCATTATAAAGTTATAGACAAATGATAACGCCCAGTTGGACATTCCAGACATTCGAGAGATATTGTAAAAATTCCACGAAAATTTATAATGCCCTTTAGATGTCTAAAGACTTCAAAACCCAAAAATACAAATTAATTTTTATAATTTTACGATTTATTACGAATTAGTCTCTGTATGTTTGTTTATACATACATACAACAAAATGTAAAAATTTCTAATCGTGGTTAAAGAAAAACAATGGTTAGAAGTTGGTACTGTTCATAAATAAATATTTAAGCTTATATTTAAGGAAATTATTCTGCTATTGGTATATTAAGAACATACATATTTTTTTCTTTTGACCAGATAAGGGTTTTTAAAAATTTTGTATTACGTACGATACGTATTTAGGGGTATTTTGCTTTTTTTCTAAATGACATATTTTTTATTTTGTTTCTTTTTTATTTTAAACACTACTCTTATGTGTCATAAAATCCAATGCCTTTGGAATTGAGTTTGATCACGTCTTGGAAAATATGCTTTAATGCAATAAAATTATTTTTTATATCTTTATCTGGAAATGATTCTATTCGTTATTAACGAACTACATAGGATATCGTTACAACAAAATATGTTTTTTTATGGTTGTCAAAGCCTATTTTACAGCATAGGATTCTATTACACCATCGAATATGCGCTTATCAAAGTAAAGTTTATATGAAAAATATTTTTTTTATATCACACACATAGTTTCGCATTGCAAATTAATTAACTCATTAAATGTGCTAAATTTGCTATTATTTATATAGGTGATAATGAATGGAATAAATATTCTGCTATTCTGATTATTTTATTTGGAAAAATCAACAATAATTTGGTCATTTCTTAAATAAAAACGAATAAAAAACTACGTTTAGTACTTAAGATCTAATTACTAAGTTTGATTTTAAATAAATTCCCACGCATATATGCAGTTTATATCTGATTTTGCATACAAATCATTTATAACCATCAGAAAAATTACAATTAATAAGATTATTAGTTAAGAAAAATAAGTAAATAAATCAATAGCTGTACTCATAAATCATCAAATAATTGGTGCTTTTAACATCCGGGTTTAAAAAATTTTTTTTAAATTTAATTATATAAAATGTAAAATTAAATTAAATATATTATTAATTTTTGTATTAAATTTTTAAATTATAGAAAAACAAAAGATAAATAGTATTAGAAATTCATGTGTGTATTAAAAAAATTAATCAAATTTTTAAAATATTAATATTCAACATTTCCATTTACGGTAGCTAGTGGTTGACTCATATGAATATAATACTTAAACATATCGAGTATACATATGAATTTGCTAATCTTCTAGACACTTATTAGGGGTGTAAATCCATGAGTATTGGTCCAAAAAAAAAATATATGGAGAGAGCTGCTTCCAAAAATTCAGCATCGTTTATTTATTTTACATCTACAAAGTCAATTTGCTTAATTTCGTCAACTTTTCGACTGACAATTTGTATTGACTATGAAGTCATTCACACTAAATTTAAAATTTTAGCTTTAAATGTTCTCAAAGTATATAAAGAAATCAATATTTACAAATACTTTGATAATTTATTTTGAATATTAAATTTTTTGGGCGGAACTTACAGACTCTCCCACTGTTACCATTATAAAGTTATAGATAAATGATAACGCCCAGTTGGACATTCCAGACATTCGAGAGATATTGTAAAAATTCCTCGAAAATTTATAATGCCCTTTAGATGTCTAAAGACTTCAAAACCCAAAAATACAAATTAATTTTTATAATTTTACGATTTATTACGAATTAGTCTCTGTATGTTTGTTTATACATACATACATGCAAAATTTTGCACCTACTAAGTTAAGCGGCTTAGGAGTCTATAAGCTTTAAACAAATTTTTAATTTTTATCATTTTTTAATCAGCAATTAAACCCATTTTCCTATAAAAATTCAATATCATGCTTTTTTCGCTTTTGTTACGATGATATCGACAATGATTGGCAAAAATGACCTTCAATGCTCAACATTAATCTATACACAGTTGATATGCCTCCTGAAATGAAAAACTTCCGCACGTCAGTTATTTTATGCACACAAATTGTGACAATAATGCATAAGATTTGTTAAGCAAATAAACTCTAAATACGAAATGATATCATACGTTGTAAATTAATTGTAAACGACATATGTATGTTTGTTCCGATTAATATATCGGTAACCGGATATCATGTGTGTGGTTAATATGGAAAAGTATAATTTTTTATTAATTTATACCCTACACCTGAACTCATCAAATATATACGGTGTAATGAGTTATTGTTTATAACGCATTTTGCACAATACCTAAACAAATAAGTGTTTTTTTAAGCCACCCAGCAATATAAAATGGAAGAAAGTGGTTCAAAAAGAATGTAATTTTCATGATATCTAAATCATTACATGAAATAAGTTCATTTTAAATTTATTTATTTATTCTAATAAATTCCTCATTTGATGGAGTCAAGAATCTTTGCATGAAAATTGTGAAGAAACGTCAATTAATAACAGATTATGCATTGATTTTTTTTATTAATTTCAAATTATTGAAATTTCTGTAAGTTCTGACACAAACACATGATCTTCAATGACACGCTTATGTCATGCATTTTTCACTTAAATTGAACCACTTCGTCATGCGATGTGAAAGTCGGTTTATAATCGAATAAGGTTAGTATAAAAGATTTCTTTTATTTCATTATTCAGACGTCTGATAATTAAGCCAGCTTTTAAAGTCTGTCCACAAAAACATTTACTTTTTTCTAATGTAAATAATTAATTAGCCATAAGACATGTTCAATCGCCATACAATAAATGCCAAAATTCTTTACCCCTTCTATGGGGAATAATTGAATTGAAATGTCTACTGCATAGGGACGGTGCTGGAAAAATTAATACTCCAGTTATGCATGATCAACAAATATTTTCTCGTTTCAAGTAAGTAAAGACAAAAACCTGTTTTGATATTAAAAACCTGGCAAGTAAGCTATAAAATAAGGAAAACCTGTAAATCGAGATACGGCCATAAAAACATGAATATCAACATATTTTATTTACAAATTATAAAAAGAAAAAAAAAAACATTATAAACTAACCAAGTATGGACCAATAATGAAAATACGATATTATGTGTTCAGCAATACTCAAAACTAAAAGGCAGATTTTTGGTTGACTGCTGCAAGAAGCTAGGCCGTAGCCCTCCCACAGGGTTGTAATGGCCAATTATGTATGCATGTTTATGAAAAAATAAAAGTAGGACTATAATCTAAAAAATATTTTTGATTTATAGCAGGCTTATATTGAAATAGGTCGATTACGAATGGCAACTTAACAGCTGGCAAAGCAACTGAATTATAAATTCATATTGTGGACGGAAACTGTTTTCAGTTGCCATTTTGCTATATAGGCAACTAAGAAAAAGTAAACAATTGCGTTGATTTTTGTGGTGTGAATATATTGAAAATTAATAAATACATAAACTTTAAACATGATGAGTTGGTGGTTCTGTTTTTTGATGATAACGAATGGATGCAGACATCCATTATACGGCATTTAAGTGACTATTTTAATCCACTAAATTATTGTCTGCAGTGTAAGTATTGAAGCATCTATTTTATTTAAAGTTTAATACTATACTTGTGCATATGTATTTACATCTTATAGCTTTAAATAATATTAACGCCTTCTTAAAGATGCTGTCAGCCACATACTAGAGATTTTATATAAAGACTGCAGACAAAACTAGTATACTGCAATATCGCCAGTTTAAGAAAATTGTGCGGCTCTAAAGTTTTTTGCCGCCGGCAATTTTCAGAAATTCCACGGCAAGGATTTTAATTTAGGAATGGCTCAATCCTTTTTAAATGAAATCAAAAAATATACTTACTTTCTAGTTTTTAATGCCTTATGATTTAAAATACCTACACAGCAACCAGAAACATGCAGTTGACAATATACATATTCACCATTTAGCCAGTTGCGATCTGTAATACCACTTTGACAACTGGCAAGGCAACTAAAGTTCGGTTGCCATCCATAATAGACCCATAATCTTTCATACAAAATCTTTTTAGGAACCCTTTTATAAAATAAAAACATTTTTTAAATATTCAGGTCAATCGGTAACAAATGCAGTCAATATTATCTAGAGGATAATAGATTTTAGCAATCAGAAAGGAATCTTTAGTCTTTAAATAGAATTTTGCATTGTAGATATTATTTAGACTGTCAACACCGCCTATAACACTTTTTTTGCCTTTTTAAATGTCAGAGATTTTTGTGATAAAAAGCAGCAGTAATAATTTGCTATATATGTGTCAAAATATCAGATACAAATTTAGTCTATAATTTAATACAAAAAATTAACAATTTTATAAAAACTAACAAAGAGAAAAAAAAACTTGTTTTGCAACACCATCAATAAAAATATTTTAAGACTAGTCTTTTGATATGAAAGTAATATATACACTTTGTTTTAAACAAAGCCAAATAATAAAATTTTATTAATAATTTATTTATACATACATGTATGTAGCTTTTTTAATTATTACTCTACAGCAACAAGCACGTGTTAATTGTGAAATTGTTTTGCACAAATGCTGAAAGAAAAAGAAAATTCATACAATACTTTACTTTTTACTACACAAAAATTAATTTTAAAGCACTCCCTCAATTCACTCGTACCATATTTATATTTGGGAAATTGAAACTGTTTTTACGAAGGTAGAAGTAAAATTTTTGCTTTTAAAATCCTACTATTAGTTCTAAAATTCTATTGCCCCTATTCATATAAAATAAAATAAAAAAAATGTTAGTTGTTTGCTGTTGTTTCACATATAAAAAGACGAACGTTTTAAACCATTCGTCTTCTGGAAACAGGCTGTTAAAAAAGAGTTTGAAGTTTGAAATTAGGTTTAGGTAACATATTTTGACCTTTTACGTTTAAATATTCATTTTATATTTGATTAAGACGCCTTTATAGCACAATCTTTTTTAATCAGTGTTGCCTGAAATCATCTATGGTGTAAGAACAGGGTTAGGTGTACATTATATCTCATGTTTCTCCAATGTTTTTTACTTCTTTCGCGGAATAAGAGATGATTTTTCCCTTAAAGACAAATATAATTTTGGCGTGTCAATTCTTCAGGTTTTGAAACAAGAAATAGTCACTTGAGTTTGAATCTGCAAAAAAGGTGGATATGGGAATACGGGTTTATGCTATGGAATCTATACCTGTGTGCATCCTAGTGCAAAATAAATGTTCTCTTGCACAAATGTTGTCCTTTTTTTTCATCTCATTGGAAATTATTAATACTCATTCACTCTCTGTTTTGTGTGGTTGATCCACGTTTCGTAGACTGTAATGAAACAGCGTCAAAGCTCGTTCATACAGGAGTTGAACAACGCCAAAAAACTTCTGCGAATTATCACACAACTGCATTCTATTAAACATTTAAAATTGCAATCATTGCATCAGGTAAGCCGTCTATAGCTTTTACAATTTATCGACAATCGCCAAGTATCATATCGTGATTCTTTTCAAGTATTGGGACAGTAGAGATCTCAATAGAGCTTTGGGCATCTTCCGTAGTTGTGCATTTTATTGAAGTTATTGGTGCAGAGTTTTCATCGTACTTATTAAGTTTAGCTTAATTGTGGTATGAAGAGCACGCGAGATTAATTCGTTTTCTCTATTTTTTTCTCAAATCAAGAGGTAGTTAGTCTGTTATCAATGACAATTGCTTACAAATTAATTGTTCAAATGTTGAAAGTAGTCATTTAACAGATACGTGTTAACATGAACAGTGTTGAGATTACAGTTAAAAGATGGAAACTTCCAAAACTAATAGACATGAACCCTCCCTTATATTCTATATCTGCCAAATTTCATGATCTATTGTAAATAGTTTTTAGTTATAAGTCCCTCCTAAAGTGGGAGTAGTGGCTGGACCCTTTTTATGTATTGTAGAATAATCTACAACTATTTCAAGTATGATTAGATCCTTTAAAAATCCCAAGTGAATCACAAATTATTCTATGGGAATCAAATTTTTTGTCCAATTTATCTGACATTACTCACGGCTGCAGTCCATGACTCGCAACCATTAAAAGAAATAAAGTTCACACATGAGTTGTTTTCGTGTGTGGAGATTTGTGGTGAGCGCATATAGCATTTAATCTGTTAAACGACTAGCGAATAAGATTCAGTCTGTTTCCACTATCAGCACTGAAACCTAGATAGCTAAAAGACGATACGTAATATTATTTACATTGATTTGGATAATTTTGATTTTTAAGACGTTTATTCGTTTATTATTAAACTTCCAATTATTAAGTTATAGACGCTGACGCTGCTAAAGTATACAAACACCAATTTATATTTATACATTTACGATTACTAGTGATTAAGTTTTCAATAGTTTGCCACATGCCAAATGTTATTATGATTGCTCAAACAGTTAAGAAGTCCATAAAATAAAAAGAAACAGATGCTGAAACTTTAAATTATTTTTACATACGCATACGAGTAGATGGCCTTAACTTCTCGGTTCACCTACGCCTTGTGTTATGAAATGTTTTTAAATAATTTATTTTTGTTGATTTTGTTTTTTTATTTTATTTTTTGTTGAGTTTTTGCATATTGTCTTATATTAACAACTAATAATGACTAGTTTATGGTCATTCGTTTAAGATCACTGACCAAACAGGTTTAAGTGCATTTTTATTGCAGATTTCATGAAAAAAAAAATATTTTACACAGCATCTCTTAACTTGAATTATTTTAATAATAATTCTCATCAAAAATTTACAAAAAGAAAAAAAAAGTGAAAAATATTTTCAACTACTATTATGGCACTAAGATGATACCCGGTTACCCTGACCTTAACACACTTTTAAAATGTGCTTTTGTTTTTTTTTTTTTCTTTTTTTTTTTTAATTTACGATGATTTTATTACATTTATTTTTTGGGCGCTTAAAGACTTAGTTGAACGATTTTGTTAAAAATGCTCAGTGAAACAATCAGAGGTAGAGACTCAGTTCATTTGGTTTTCACCAAAAACATTCAGTTAAAAGAGTAGAAAATGAAGAATAATTTTTTTAAATATTCGTAATATTTTATTTAAAATTATATTTATTTTAAAATCATAAATAAATCTCATAAATACGTGTTTAGATTATCGAAAGTGAAATTTATTCAAAATTATGCAAATTAATGGTTTGTCTATTCATAACTTAGCATGATATTATTTTGCCTGCTTTATTTGACTGCGTGTCAAAAATAATTTGCTGTTGAATAGCATCATATCATTATATGCTAATGTCTCTATAATTAAAAAAGATATGTTATATATGCATATATTTTGATAATGTGATAACATAACAAAATGTAATTCAACAGAAATAGATTATTTTGGTTTGGGATTAATTTTTTCGCACAGGGTTAAAGTTTATTTTAAATTTACACTTTTTTTGATTTATTTTATTACTTTTCTGTATCTACTTGTAATAAGTATATAAATTGAGGCTATTTTTGACTTACGTAGGTCACCACATAAAGCTTAAACGCGGGACCGATTTCAATAAAACTTATGAAGATGGTAGGTATTGGAACGTATATTGTTTATGTTAATGTTTGTTTGAAATCCGAAAATGCATGTGTGCGATAAGTAAACCCCAAACTGGCCTCAAATTGAGAAAGATAGAGTCTGAATTTAGTCTGAAAGACTTCATGGCCAATGCAAATCATTACTTAAAAAATTTACAAGTGGGAGTGGTACTTCCCATACAAACTAAATAATAATTTTTGGGTATCTTGAGAAAGATTAAAGCTAAAATTCTGAATTTGGCCTGGATGACTTCAAAATCAATAAAAATCTTAAGGCAAAATGTGGGCGGAATTGGGAAAGTGGGCGTATTAACTCCCGTAAAAGCTAAATGCATATTGATTTTTGTATACCTTGAGAATGGTTAAAGCTAAAGTTTCTATATTTGGTCTTGTTAAAGTTAAAGTTCATTCCTCATGTAGAAAATTTCTTATTTTATTGTTCCGGTAAATAAAAATGAATGGGTGTTTATGAATTTGTTTGTAGGCTTTTTTGTTTAAAGTCTACAGATAGCTAAAGCGGCTGAAATGATTTTCAGGAAATTTGTACAGTATGTTTCCTTATATGTGGAAGGTACGAAAGGCTATATAAATTAAAAACATGTGAACTAGGTAGACGCACATCCATATAAAGTAAAAATTTGTTTGTGTATATCTTTAAAATGGTCTAAATTGTCAGAGGGATTTAAACAATTTGTTGTTTGCCTTTAAAAACTTTTTTAGATTTATTTAATATGGAAGACTAAGGTTGTAATGTTAAAAAGAAAAATACAAATTATTAGTTCGGCTAACCAGGCCTTTACTCTGTTTGCATTCTCTATCAAGAAACTTTTTTTTCCTTTTTTTTATTATATTTAATTTTGTTATTTTGGAGGAAGGTTACAAACCCATCCCTCTAGACCAGAGTCTAGCATACCATCACACTACTCACTAGTCTACTGAAGCACCAATCAATCAGGAGTTTTATAGAATACATTTTTGTCAGAATTGGATTTGAAAACGTCATGATAAAAGAATTTTTTTTGCTTTAAGTCCAATGTCATACCATGATAATGACTGTAATTAATACTATTTAGATCATACAAAATATGTTTTATCTTCCCTTTGGGGGGGTCATGGTATAGTGATTAAAGCGCTCTCACAAAAACTCATACAGTCCAGGTTCAAATCCCCGCGAAGGACAAATATAAAAAATAAATATGAGCGGTTTTTCTAAAAATTATAATTTAAAAAAAACAAGAGGTCCCTCCTCCAAGTTGTCCATCACCAAGAAACCGCTCACTGACATTTCCACTCTATTCCACCTTTGGCAGACATCGAATGATCAGGAGTACAGTGCCACCTTCTGGAAGATAGTGGAGACGCTCACCACTTAAAATTAACATCCAACGACAGATGGGGCAAAAATTAGATTAAGACAAATTTAAACGTAAATGTGGCTTTTTATGTAATTCTTTGCAATTACTTGCCAGTGCTAAATTAAAAAAATACTGGTAAATCAAAAAAATAATTAGACAAAGATAATATTTAGCCTATTTCAGCTACACATTTCTGTAGAGAATCATATCAGTGCTACACGAACTAGTAGAGTAATATCGATAACTAAAATAATATAATTTTAAGAACTCAAACTAAAAAAAAATTGGTGATAATTTTTGTAAAATGAAAAGGTCAATAAAACTATTTAATTTGCAAAGAAATTTTTGAAATCTTTCAAAGAACCGGTTGCTTCACAACTCGTGCTTCATTGATAGAATATTAATGAGTTCTGTTACAGAAACAGCGTTGTCACCTGAGTGGTTTCAGGCCTATTTTTAGGGTTTTTTTTTGCTGAATGTAATGTATGATAATATAAACGATAGTTTAGAAGCAACAACAATATTTTTCCAAATTTAAATTTAAATACAATGCTATGGTTATAATAGACTATATGGAAATTTCAAACTTTTTAGCATAATAAACACTTTTAATATTGAAAACGTGTTATTTAACTATAAAATATATGCAATTTTATTACGAATCAATAGTGAATAGTGTATGATTTGCACTATCTTAACACAAAGTTCACTTTACGCCCATACATACATACATACATACATAATTGGCTATTATAATTAATTTTTCAGAGTGACAACCTAGTTCGTAGAAAATTGATTAGCATGTTCCTAAGCGATTGAAATTTTTAAATTCCAAGAGTCCTGCTCTAAATTTAATTTTAATTCAGTTGTAGAGCAGTGTTCTTTAATGTATTTTATTATTTCAAATTATTGCTGGAAACCATAATAAATATTGGATAACAAATGTTAATGCAAAAAGAAAAAAAAACGAAAACATGGAAAATGTGACTTCCGCTTTTCAAGAAAAGCGATTCTTTTTACATACTCAAATACGAGTACAAATATGTATGTGTACATGTGTTTAATGAGGATGATAATTTATAAACTTTCTTGTAACACATATGAATTTAATTTTTTTTTTTTTTGTAATAAAAAGACTTTTGAGATTTTATTAAAATATATAAAAAAATTGAAGCTACTCACGTCACACGATCTACACGATTAATAGTAAAAAATTTTAGTTAAAAAAACCCACGATTAATAAATAACAAAAAATAGGCACAGAAGATGTAAATAATGATCATAAATAACATCATTATTATCATCAATAATTTAAATTGTTAAAGTGACGTTGAAGTTCCAAACAATGCAGACACATACAGTCATACTGAAATTAAAATCACGATTAAAAATAAATATTTAAATTTAAAAGAAAAAAAAAACTAATATGCTCACAACAAAAAAGTGTTAAAAACTATGAATTTTGTAATCGCTCATAATCAAAAATATAAATACGAGCAAATAAATTTTAATAAATTTCAAGTTTAACTTCATTTTATTAAAATGTACAAGAAATAAATTTAAAAAAAATATCAAATAAAAATTAAAACTTTTGAAACAAAATTAAGACAAGAATTAAAAGAATTTCTTAACGTGAATTTTAAAATCAAATTCTATTCTTGTCTTTAGCAGCAGGTAGCAACCGGTCTAACCATATGATCTACAATATAACTTAAGTCAATAAACCAAAAAGTCACCAGTAATTATTTATGCAAAGTTGGCAAATATTTTGTGTTTAATTTTTTTTTTGTAATACTTAACATGCCATTTCGTAAATTTTTACAGAAAACGAAGAAATAAATTTTTACACCTTTGGTTTTAAAGTACAACTAACTTTCCTAATAAATAAAATATGTTTTAAAATTTAATAGAAAATAAAAAATATATATTGTATGTATGTATGTATTTTTTATACATATATAAAATATCCATCCATGTATGTATACATATTTAGTATATTTAAAGGAGTTGAAAAAAATACATCCATCAACATTAACATCACACTTCAGCAAGATGCGAAGAAAAAATAACACATATTTCTTTAAGATCGATCATGTTGAATGAATGAATTGGAATGAGTTGACTAAATTTTAATGATGCTGTTAAAAAGTATGGCTACATTTGGCGTTTTTATTTTTTTACGCTATGCATTTGACAAATATTTTATAAAAAAAGCGTAATCACTCGTTTGTTGAAACAATTGCAAGTGGTAATTCAAACGAGGATACGTTCTGATTATTATGGTCGTTATAATCGACCTACTGAACAAGGAATTGACAAGATTATAAAGAAGTTTTAAAAGGCTTCAGATGTAGTCATGGCAGTGCATCATCACAATGTACGCAAATCATATCATATCTACTCTTTTTCAGATGACAGTAACATTTGTCACTCTTATTTACTTGATCGTAGGCCGAGCCTTTTGAAGATTGGGGAGAAAAAGCAAAATACGAATGAGACACTCACAAATGATCTGAAATTTTCCAGTGGGGTTGGGCGAACAGAGTGGAATTTAATGCGAGCAACACCCAATGATGTTTTATCAGACCTAGACGTGGTAGTAATGATACAATCCTGCGATCTGTGACTATGAGTGATGTTCTGGGGATAAGAATTAATTGTGATGTCCGTTGGAGTGATCACATATTTCGAGTGTCAAAAGAATTATTCAATTAGAATTATTTTTTTAAAACGATGCAAGAAATATTTCACTCCAACTCACCTTCTCAATATTTACAAGACCTATATCCGATCTAGGATGAAATACAACTCACATATTTTAGAGCTTTTCGACTGAGTACAGGGAGGGACTAGTAAGCTTATCAACAATGTTAGGGTAACCAACTCTATCGATTCGCATATGGCGCAATGGGGAGTGCATTTCATTGTTCTATCGGTTCTACAATGGGAGGTGCTCTGATTAAATAAAGAACTTGATTTCGGATAATCGTATATACTCACGGACTACTCATACCTCTCTCAGAGCACGTCCTTTTGTTGTTGATTGTCCAGGGAATCACACAAAACATTATAGAGAGAATTCGTTGGTTGGCCGTACCGTTAGTTTGTGGAATAATCTTCCAGCGAGGGATTTTCCTGTCAATTACGATGTCAATGAGTTTAAATCAAATGTCCACAAACACTACTCAGTCTTTCCCCCCTTCCCACAATATATATTCCTAGACAAGCACAATGCACTGAATGAGTAGCGGTCGCACCTGAATGCTGGCCTTAATATAAAAGAAAAAACTACCGAAAATATAGTAGCTTTTGTTAGGAAAAGTACGCGGATAGTCCGAATTTGCTTATTCTACTGGGTTTTGCTTTTGAGTTTGCATCTCCCTTCAGACATATAATGTCCAACACAGGAACAATTAACATAAACAGATATTAAAAATTAAATTTGTTGGACAGTGTAATCATTCTTAATGCAGTGGAAAATATATATGTAAATGCTCATATGCTCATCAAATAGCGGTTACATTCTTCATCTTTTTTATTGCTTTCAGTTCGATTAATTAAATGTTTAATCTTATTTCTTAGTATAATTTGAAATGTATGCTTTTGGGGATAAAAAAAAAATTTTAAATAAGCATTTATTAAAACACAATTTTTGCATCAAATATTTTAATAAAATTTCTGTTTTAAGCTACCGTCATAATTGGCAAATATTTGACGAAAAAAGCGTAATCACTATTATCAGCCTTATTTATATTAAAAAATTAGCAGGTCGTGGCTAAGTTTGTCACTACTATACGTAGAAATTCTTACTCAAACGTACAAAATATTTAATTTTTTGGATTCTCTGGCTAGTTATCAAACAGAAGGTAATAAACTTGCCAGTTTTTTGTCCCATATGCTAACGAGTTGCTAACTTTTCATTATGCATATAGCTGTATTTCTTTATACATATTTTAGGCATATATTTTGTTTGATGTAAACATTTCTTCAAAAATTATTTAAAAACAATATTAATCAGAAAATATATTTTGATATTTAATTACTTAAACGTTAAAAAATTAAAAATTTAAAAATAAATGTGTTTTTAAAATAGTGGTTATGTTTTTGTCGTCAAATATGAACCCAATATGACGGTAGCTTAAGTGTTTTAATAAGTCCTTAATAAAAAAAATTTTTCTTAATTTTGTTTTGTTTTTTAAAAGGAGATTTCATGTTGTCAAATAATAATTTATTTATCGATATTTCGCTGCTCGATTTTCGCTACGTTATTTTTTTTAATAGGAGAAGAAGCTACAGAAAAGAGCAGCCAAATATGTAAAGAAGAATTATTATTTGAAGATCTTAAAGGAGTCGCAGAACGAAATGTGATTTTAATTAAAAAAAAAATTTTATGTAGTATTTGCATTAATTTGGCTAAGTTCTATTGGAAATACATTAAAAAAACATTTTAACATTTTCACATTTTGGTCTGCTACTTATCCAAGCTACATAAAGTTGGGATAATCTTTATACGTGTTCTCCTTTAATTTAAATTTTAATATGAAACGGGCTTTTTCGAAAAGGTTCAATGAAGATAATTAATATATTTTTTGTGTGTTTAAACTTTAAAGACTGTCAATTTGGCAACTGAAAAAGTTACTATAGCAAAAATAACAAAAAGTACAAATACATATACATAAAAATAAAATAAAAATAATATTTTAAGGTATCTGCTGCTGTTGATGCTGTTTGTTAACACGATCTCGGGTTTTTACTTATTTTTGTTATATGTGTTGTTGTTGTAGTTTAGTACCCTACCACCACAGAATCATTCAGATGCCAAAATGATACAGTCAACAGTTTTTTTTTAACAAAAACTTAAAAACAAATACAGTATACAGTCAAAAGCCAGCCAAGTGGTTAAGACAAACGAAGAAGATGTTGTTTTAGAAGTGAGACAGACTTTTATTATTACAATAGACGCTTAGCGGTACGGACGTATTATCTCTTGTAACTTTGTTTTGATTTGCTTAACAAGTTAAAACGTTTTTGGCGACAATAACAAAATAAATTGCAATAATTTTAATTATAATAAAATTATCTTTTTTATTTGTTTTGTGTGAATTTATTTTAAAGCTATTGTTTTGCTAAAAAAAAAACGAAAACCAATAAATAACAAAAAAAATATTCAAACTAGTGGGTGTTTTTACTTATTTTTAAGTTTGTTTTTCAAAATGATTTAAGCGTGCAACAAAAAAAAATATTTTAAAAGTATTACTAAATAATATCTGTATATATTATTTGTACAGTAGTTGTGTAGACTTGAGAGCAAAAAAATTTTTATAAAAAATTTAAATTTCAAATAAATCACAAAATCTTACGAAAATTTTGAAGTGTTAACAAGAAAAAAAAAAAATAACAAAAACAAAATAAAAGTAAACAACATAATGAAGTTAAAGACATCATTAATATCATCATCACCTTCGCCATTTACTTTGGCAAATTTTAAAGGAGCCCTATTAAATAAACGACCAATATACTTTGGAGTCTATTGTCTCTTTCTTACTGTACTTTGGAATACACACAGTGTCTTAGCAGCACCTGCTAAACTTGGTATTATTTTGAAAACTTCTTTTTTTCTTTGAAAATCTTCTTTCTTATTAAGTTTTTCTAATTTAATTGTCAATGTTTTAACTGAGGTTTCGGTTTTATTTTATAATTTTCCCAGCTTTATGTTACTAACGTTTCCTACCAATATTGCTTACATTGTATTGCATAGTGTTTAGAGTGAAAAAAATTAACAATTTTAACAATTTTTTTTTATATACTGACCTGAATTGTTTTTAACCCTTATAAACAAAAAATTTTAATCTCATTTGTAATAAACTCAATAACCATCTAAAACAGAAAAAAAAATCAAAGTACATTAACCATAACACATAACAAATAACTTTTAAATCATTAATCTTAGGAAAGAAAAAAGAAAAAAAGCAGTATTATACAGTGTGTGAAAAAAGAAAATTAAAAAAAAAATTCGCATTCATATAATATGTATTATAGTTCCGGGTAAAATAAAAACTAATTAGCATTAGTTTGTCAATTTAACACTAAAAAAGCAAGTCATTACAATTTTTGTATTAAAAACCAATTAAAATAAAACATAATTTTAATTAAAACAATAATCTGAGTTTAAAATATATGAAAATCAGTTAAGAACACCAAGCCTTAAATCCGTTAAATTAATTTTAGTTAAAAAAAAAAAACAAATTCAATTAAGTTTTAAAGCGGTTTATCAGATTAACTTGTTTATAAAACTTAAAAAAGTTGTTAAAAACAAGCAAAATAAAAAAACAGTTCTACCTGTTTACTAATGCATGTATATTCTCAACATAAGTTCGAGATCTATTTCTGGCAACTATCCGTCCTCTTTTTCACAGACAATGTTCTGTTTTGAGGGTGTCCGAGATAACAGACCTCGTTTATTTCAATAATTGTTTGGGGTTGTCTCACTATTTTTTAAGATTTCACCGTAACATTTTTTTCTTGCTTCTGAACTTTGGAATTATTGACATCAGCAGTTACCAACTTTATATACCGATTTTTATAATTTTTCTACTTTATCTATCTTGTCTTGAATTGAATTAAATTGAATTGGCGATTACTGGTCAATGTTTTGAATATATTTTGAAGAAAAATAATCTTTTCATGTTGATTTGATATTGACAAATGAGTTTCTACACAGAAAATATTTTTGTCTGAAAAATTTTAATCAATAACTTCCTTCGAATCATTTAATTAAAGTTTAGTTAATATTATTTTTTTTTATTTGAAACACATTAATGAAAATGTTTGTGCATATGTTTTCCTGTTTGTCTTAGATTTAATTGATACAATTAACATTTTAATTGACAACAGTTTTGTCGTAAAACTAGAAATTACTAGCTCTTTAATTGAGAGTACAAATTTGTTAATTAAAATCGATTTATATATTTTTTCTGTGTATGCAAAAATAATGCTTAAAGCCATGATACACTATCATACACAGTCGTACGATTCATTCACAAGAAATTCTTATCGATTTCTGTCACACTTTTAAAAGTCGCATCAAAATGACAACATTAGTGTCACACCATCACACAAAGTAAGATGCAAAGCATATGCAGATCTTTTTTCTCAAATCTTATAAAATGCAATCCTGATCGCATAGAGAAAAAAATGTTTATGAACTTTTTAAAAAGATTATGAGGCAGGACAGACTTGTCAAAAAATCTGTCTTACAGATGTATTTCTATGCCACACTGCTTATTATTTTTTAACACACACGATTTATTTGACAAATCGTACTACTCAATAGGATAGTGTATCTTGACCTTTATTGAAACTTTACTTCTACTACTCTTGTAAAAACTTGGGAAATGATACTAAAATATTTTATTTTGGATATGGATATTTTATTTTCGATAAACAAAGTCGGCAATCATTTCACGGTTGCGATTTTCACTGTTCTTGAAGAACCAGAGTTCAATAATACGTATACCATCTGCTCACCAACCGCGCTAAACACTACATCTTTCAAACAATGTTGGCAGCTTTTGAACTGCTTTTGGCTGTTGTTCACACCAAATTCACCAATTCTGATTGTGGACGTACCTATTGAGTCAAAACTGAACTTTGTCGACAATGTATCGATAGCAACACATTTTTCAAACAACAAAAATTTTTATAAAAAAATTCAATGTTTTGCAAGCATTATTGCTTTATTATTCTATTCGTAGGGAAATATAAAACCCTAAAGAGAATTTTTTTGGACTATCTCCTTAAGGCACCCCTACACGACATGTTTTTTACACTGTTACTGTCAACTTTTACATGAGTAAACAGTTACATGTCGTGTGTGACTTTTAAAACATTGCTTGTGTAAAAAACACAAGGAAAGTCTTATGACAAAATTTCAATTAGGGCAGGTTCTAATTTCGTATGTGCACATATATGATATTAAATTTCTATGCCTGTACAAACATTAGTCGGCAATGAATTATGTGTAAAATAGATTTTTTTTTATAAATTGTGTGCCTAAAAATTTATTATTTATTTACATATGAAATTATACATATACGTTTGTGAGTAAAAATTATAAACCTTATGTAAATTAATTAATTTTGACAGACACAAAAAAAAACTTGTGTATTTTAAATTTAAAAAACACGTGTAAAAAACATGTCGTGTAAGGGTGCCTTTACAAAGATTAAAAAAAACCGACTACGCTTTTTAAACTATTTCCATGCGTTTTTCATTTTTGTTATTTTTCACAATTCGTAGGAGCAATGAACTCTTGTGTGTCCCTGGACCCTTATATACAAAAATATACATACAAACGACCCTGTATACTCTAGCAAATTGTATCAGATATTGTAGTTTAGGAGCACACCGTATCACTGTAACTTTCTACGGTTAAAGAAATTATATTGTATATAGCATTTTTTTTATTTCTTTCCAATAAAAGAGCAACTACATTTTGTGGACGAAATATTCGGGGACGTAGGGTGCCTGCCTATGAGAGCATTGCTATAAACTTTCACTTGAAGAGGTAGAAAAATTTCATGGGAACAAAAATTTCACTTAGTCTTCTTTCTTATAAGCGAGGGTCTTTTCTGGCAGAAAGCAGAACTATTTAATATTTATTTGTGCTTAAACACAGAATATAAACAGCATATAGGAATTTCTGGAGTAATTTAGACAAGCTGAGGCTATAAAATTATGAAAGCACCTGTTCCAATAATCACAAGGCTGAGCTTGTATGAATGTAATTCCTTTTTGAATTGTTACCATTTGTATAGTCTCTTAAGGTAACAACTAAATGCCAGTGTAATAATAATTGAAACTGAAAATTTCAGCTAAAAAAAGAAAAAATAATACAAATTTATTACATAATATTTATAATTATTTTACAATAAAAAAATCTCTGCATGTTTATCTGTTGTAATGAGTTTTAATACATGCCGAATAATAATAACAAAACAACAATAACTTTAAAAGAAATATTTTTTATTCATTACAATACCTTTAACAAAAAAATTAATTATATAGGTACTCGTACATATGTACATACACTCCTGTAAACAGTAAATACTGATTATAATGCATTTAATTGGAATCGTATATTTTAATAGCATTTTAAAACTCAATTATCAAGAATAACCACTGCATTTAACAATTTGATGGGCACAACTGCGAATATAGTGAGTGATGTATGCCAGTCTGATAAGAAAATATTATTGAGTGACCTTAAAATATTAATAATTATGGGGTCGCTGTCTGGCACATGTGTATAGATTTTATCTCAATATCTCATTATTTTATATTGTAATTGTTATGGGCTATATTTACATACGAGTACATTGTACGTATGCATGTTTTTTATGTTATAAAGTTGATTATCTTACTTTTGGAGTTCATATAAATAAATAATTTAATTTTTTGTATATTTTTTAATTATTTTTTATTTTTACCCTACACCATATATTTGTTATATGTATAAGAGTTGATCTGATGTTTGTAAAGCTCTAAAAATAATCAAGAGCTACTTTTCCAAGTAGTAGAAAACTTGAAATCAAAGGACAAATTATATATGTATATCGATATTGAATGAAATTTCTATGAAAAGGTTTTCAAAATTGTATGAAATTTCAGAAACTTCAAGCATTATCTCAAAAAGATATATTTTGGCAATAATTGCAAAAAATTAAAGGGAAAACATACAATATTTTCAAGTGAAATTTTGTTACTACACAGAAAAAAAAACGTAGTAATGGCAAATGATTTTAACCTTACCGCAAATAGAATTTACATTCGGATCGTTCCCAATAGCAATTTGTATTTGTCGCAACTACAAAATTGCTGTTACATTAAATACAATTGAGCAAATGCAAAAATGGTTTTAACAAATGCAATTGTCTTTGTCCCAAATACAATTCGACAAATGCAAAAACTGTCCTACCAAATACAATTGTCTTTGCCCCAAATACAATTCGACAAATGTCAAAATTTTTTTAAATTTTTAGATTTTATTTACAAACAAAAATAAAATTAAAGATTTTTCAGGAATATATACATACGTATGTACAATTATTATATAAATAATATAATATACATACATTATAGTACATAATACATAAACTATATTTATATACAGACTCCGAACGACACATTTGTGAAGCTTTTTCATGGCAATCAGTTACTCTCAGAGCTTTTGTCAGCATATTTTTGAGTGGTAGTCGCCGAAAGAAATCATTTTTTCATATTTCTTTTTTTCAAGATGTCAGAGCTGAGATTTGAACCCGGCACTATCGTCTTAGTAAGCCAACACACTAAATACTAGACCGCGACGAAGATATGCTCCTGTAAAAAACTCACATATATTTGCTTTTTTTCACACGCACGTGTTTTTAATACCGCAAACATAATTCAAACGAATGATAGAAAATGCCTAAACAATAAAACAAAACTAACTGCGGATTGCATTTGAAAATACAAGACTACTGTTACCACAACAGCAATCCGTATTTGGCGTAAATAATTTTTCCATGTAGTATTAAATAAGAAAACATTTGATTTTAATAAATTGCTGTTGACATGAATTTTTAAATGCAATTACATTTAACTTAAAGAAAATTCAATTTGGATCAAATAATTTTGCTCTTGATTTATGTCAACTGCAATTTTGTAGTTGCGACAAATACAGTGTATTCGACGAAATTCTTTGTGGCAAATAAAATATCATTTAAATCAAATACTTTTTATTTGCGACAAATACAATTTCCTCAACTGCAAAAAGTATTTGCCATAACAACCCTTTTTTTTCTGTGTGTATGATGTATTCGGCACTTTTTGGCCTCTACTGAAATTTAAGAAATTTTTTGTTAATAGCCTCTTGTTGATCAAGTGCAAAATGTGTGTTCATTTTAAGACTTTCAATATTAGTGATAATTTTTGAATACCGATAGTTTTAAATTTTTATTAAAAAAATCCCGAAAAACTGTCTAAGCGACAGTCAAAAAATTTCGCCGCACGTACTCAGGACAAAGGACAATTTTAAAACAAAGGACCCAATTTAACGCAAAATAAAAAAATGTGAGCTTCAAAATACGCATTTGCAAACAAAAAGATCTAAATTAATCCAAAGGAAGCACAATAATTTTTTTATTCCTCTTGTATTCCACATCATGTTCGAGTAGAAATAGCTTGTATTCATTATTTTTATCAAATTTATGGCTTGTGCAGTTACGGTTTCATGATGTAATTTTTGTTGTTTTTTTTTTTTAATTTCGCCGCATTTACTTTATATATATGTATATGTATATATAGAGATATATAAAAAGAAATTTTTATTACAATCATAGAGAGAGAAAAATTCATAAAAATTGTGAACTATAAATCGGTAAATCTTATAAGTTCTTGGATGATTAACCTGAAAAGAAATTCAATATTATGTTTGTAAATATTCAGTCGTCCACACGTAGTTAATAATCTTTTAAAATTGTAGGTTGTAGTAGTGTTAATTTGTTTTTTAACAAAAAACAACAAAATTATTATTCTTATTGAAAAATAAAAATGTTGATGTTGTTTTTCTTAAAACCATACAAAGTACACTTGACATTTTTATATTGTTGTTAATATTTTATGGCCTAAAAGATATGGCTGTTTTACTGGTTTAGTTATTATTTTTGTATAAATTTTTTTTCCATTTAATTATAAGTATTCCATTAAATGCCAAAAGCGAAGATTTTTAATCAAAATTTTTATTTTAATGATTGTAATTATAATTACATTTATGAACATAAAGTTTTAAAATGTATGCGAACAATACTCCATTGACTGAATGACTTACTTATTTGAGTGTACTATTGTGGTATCAGCCTCAGTCATTGTAAATTATTTTGAAAAAAAAAAATTGTTTAAAATCTTTATTTAAGTGGGCTTTCAATACTTATAAAAGCATAAAAATAGCACTGAGTTTATTTAAAACATTTTTTTTAATATGATCTTCTAAGCCTAGACTTTAGCTTTAGAAGAGTCTTTAGGCTTTTATAATTTTTTAATTTTCCTTATAGTACTCTATTGTATTTGCCTACCCAATCCACAGATCACACAAATTACTTATATAGTATATTTATATAATTATTTTATTAATTTGATATTCAGTTTTTAATATATGTAGAATAATTCGATAAACGACAATGAAAGAGGGAAGTAAGAAATTATTCACTGCCCGGAATAATGACGATGTAATAATGATATGAGGAAAAAAGAAAAACAAGGCTGCCATACTGTACCATATTATTATACACTCGTTATTAATTTCATCATCTCTGCTATAATTTTACTCATAATTGAATAGCTTCTGTTGGTATCTGTTGGTACTTATATCACTTAATTTATATCTTCTTGTAATGAATGTTAAAAAAAGCACTGAAATAAAATGTAAATTAATTTAGATTTGTATACTAATTTGTATAAATTAAAACTGTAATTACAATTTAATTAAACAATGAAATGTTTATAAACATGTAATCATAATTACAAAACAAAAATAATAGGGATAAAAGAAATTAAGAAAATAATTGCATAGAAAAACAAAAATCATGATTTCGAAAATTGTTTAATTGTAAGAAAATTTTTTTGTAAATTTAATTGTGGATTTGCTAGGAAGTAATAGTAATAGCCGTTCAAGAAAGTTAAATTTCTGAGGCAGCAAAATGTGAAGTTTTCGAAATTTTCAATTGAAAGATTTAAGAAATTTTGTAAGGCTTTCACTTCCTTTGCTTTTTCCTATGAGCTTAAGTAAGGTTTTGAAAAAAAAAACGAAGGAATGAAATCTAAGAAACTATCCCCAGAAAATCTATGTTTTAATTGCATTAGATGGAATGTTTCGTAAATAGTTGCAAAACAACTGAATTACGCCCTTATATAGTAAACAAAAAGTTATCTCATGTTCAAATAAAAGAAATCGCATTACTCCTTCTGTAGATACATATCTATTTGGCATCCAGAACTTCATAAAAGTTGCAGGTGAAATACCTACAGCCTCAGCCCCAGCCCCATAAGTACTGTTGACGTCATTATATTGTTTTTTGACTTCATTATATTGTTTTCATAAGAATTCTATTGAATCATTTAGTTTACGAGTAATTCTTTCAATTTAAATTAAATTACTCTTCACAAACTTTTTGTATTTTATTTCATTAATTGTGGGATAAGACTTTATCGCTTAAGAAATTCTTTATTTAATTATTTTGCTCTTCTAACAGAAACAATTAAGTTTTTAATTAAGTGTTATTGAAATGTTAATTTAATTTTTAACATTTTAAATAAATAAGTTTTTTAAACTTGTTATCGACAAAAAAATTATTATGAATCACTCTGTTTTTTTAAACAGTAACTTTTATTTTTCTTAGGGTTTCATTAAATACGCTCTTAATTTTAATTTTGTATCGCAAATAAATATCGTGATTAATTAAAACAGATTTTTCATTAATTTTTCTGATTTTTGGTGGTAAACGTAAAAAAAAATGAGTCAAAAATACGACAAGATTTTATCTCTCAAAATATATATATATATATACATACATACATACATACATACATAATTGGCCAATACAACCCTGTTTCAGGGTTACGGCCTAACTTCTCGCAGTACCCATGTTGTGTGCTTTAATTTTTATCCATTAGTAAGAGTACCTACAGTTTAACGTCCACTACGAACGACAGACGTGAGAAGCTTGGTCATGGCAATCAGTTACTGTCTTTTGCTTTTGCCAGAAGACTGCTTAGACGTAGTCGCCGAAAGAAATATTTTTTTTATATTTTTTCAATGCAATCTTTTTGTTTAATAAATTTTATATTTTATGTGTATTGCTGAAATAAACAACAAACTGTGTGGGTGTAAATCACCATCTCTGCATATTTCCATATCATAACCATTAATTTTTAATTTAAAACACCTTTTTTGTTTTGTTAAAAAATGTCAATAATTTTTTTTTTTTTTTGGATAAAGAAATTTAAATTAAAAACGCAAAATATTAATAAGTCAATTGCTTAAAATTGAAATAAAATATGCTCATAAAGAGATTTGGAAGATATTTTTTATTTAAAAAGGAAAATATAAATAAATAATATTAAATTCAAATCATTTACAAATAATACACAATATCGTTGTTATTTATAACCACCAAATACCAATTATATTGAGTCAATAACATTTTAAAATTAATTTGTTTATCTGAAAAGTTATAAATATGCTCTTCAATGATTTGTTGTTTAATTTATAGGATTTTATTATTTTTAATGGAGAATATCTATTGTTTTATTTTTGTGCAAAATAAAGAAGAAAAAAAAATTAAAATTGCTTAGAAAAAAACCCCAAATCAAGTGAACAATACTTATAAAAGCAATAAATTACAGATTTATAAACAAGTAAATTAGCCAATTTAAATCTTATAATTATCACTTAACAATTAAACAGAGTTACGAGTATTAAAAATAAAAAAGATTGCCTTCAAAATTAACATACAATACCATATACTCGCGTTACATAGAAAAAACAATTAAAATTAAAAAAATATCTACAAACTATTTTAGTATTAAAATGTCAAAGATGAAATGTTTTTTTATATACAATGTATACTCGTATAACACCTTTCAAAATACAAAGGCGGTGCTAAAACTAACCGACCTAAGTTATAAACAAACAGTAAAAGTTCAAAATAAAAACTATTTTCGGGAATAATATCAACCTTATTGGCTATTACAAGACTGTTTCAGATTTACGGCCTAGCTTCTCGCAGGAGACATGTGTGTAGGGCAATTTTTATCCATAAGTAGCGGGACCTACAAGTTTAAAGTCTATTCCGAACGACAGATTTGAGAAGCTTTTTCATGGCAATCAATTACTCACAGAGCTTTTGCCAGAAGACTACTGAGAGGTAGTCGCCGAAAGAAAAACAGTCGCCGATGTTGAAAAACATATTTCTCTGAACGTTGTTGAATCCCTAGTAATTGGATATTTAAAATAAAAGGAGCGTTCAATTTAAATTTGTGTGTATTAAGTGAATGGTATAGTATTACAATTTGAACCACAGGGTATACAGTGACGAATCTAATGACAGCTCCAAAAGTCAAAATCAGCTGTTATTAATTTTACTACCACTAAAAACGAATAATTATATGTATTTTTGCTAAAACTTGCTTTATTTCTTTCATTTTAAATGGTAGTAAAATTGTTGTGCTCTTCTTGTATTATTCATAGGTAATAAACATATTATTTTGTTGTATTGTGTTATTTGTTGTAAAATAAAGTTGTTGCAGACTTTCAGGAACGTTTGTTGTATCTAAAATTTTTCGTACAGAAGAATCATTGTTGCTTTAGAGAAGTTGTGTAAAAGTGCGTAAGCATTTATACATTTTTACTAGATTACACGTACTACATAACTATAAACGAGGCGTGATCAGATAAATAGGCTTGAATTTTGAATTATTTGCAAATATTTTTTTTGAATTTTTAATTATTTTTCTTTTTAAACGTAATTATCAATTTTAAGTAATTCTGCGAAAAATAACAAAGATTTATGAGTTTTTTATTTAAAACCATAAATTATATTTATTTATGACTGCAAATAAACATTTAATTACCTTATTAGTTTTTCTTATTATTTTATTTTATGAGTAATTTGTTTTTTATAAAAAAAAATGTAAACAATTTTATTAACAATCTTGACTTCCTTATACATATTTTGGACAACAATTAAAAAAATAAACTCAAGAAAAAGATCATTAACATTCTAAGAAATTGTACGTCAGATATAAAAAGGAATGATTAGGTTGTTGGCTTCAAACATCAATTGATGATGTTGTGTTGATGAAGTTGACATCTTCCGTAGTTATAAATTAACATAAAACATTATTTAATAATTAAAAAAAAGAAAATACATTTAAAAAGAAACACCTAAACAATTTAAATTGAGACCTTCTTCTGTTCACGATCATTAGTCATCTGTAAAGTCATGGCAACATTTATAATTCAAGTTGCTGGCAACATTGTTTACAAGTCAATGAAAGTCAACAAATAAAAATTCAAATTGTATTGACAAGTCAAATAAAATAAAAAAACCACAGCACGACTTCTACTTTTTTATAAATAAATATTTAAATTTAAAAACTTGAACTTGCAAATTATTTTTTGTAGACTTTTGACAAAAGAATTTGCATATTTTAAAATTATAAATTTGAACTAAAACAAATTGTGTATAGGTACAACATTTTTTGAGCAAAATTAAATTTAGACACTGATAAAGGTCATATCACTTTATGTCATACTTGAATCATTTTTTTTATATATAAAAATTACACTGGTCTACAAGAAAAATGCCAAAAAAAAAAAACAAAAGCGGTAATGGTAAAGGATTTGTTACTGATAGCAAGTAATAGCAAACATGCATATAATTATTGTTTTTAAGTGATAGTAAAATTAATAACAGCTGATTTTGACTTTTGGAGGTGTCATTTGTTTCATCACTGTATATACCAGAGGTGGGGAACCTTTTTACCATTAGAGGCCACATTTAAATTAGTCAGCAATATGAGAGGCCGCATAAGCTGATTGACCTAAGAAAGTGACTTTTGTGAAATTATTATAGTTTTTCTATAGATTTAACAATTTATTGCATTATATAGAAAAAATTAAATATAATACTACAAAATTTTATATATGTATGTATAGTACACATACAAAATAATATAAAAATATTATAAAAAAATACAATAAAAAATATTTTGTTATTTACTAAGTTAGTGACTTATTTGGCTTTGATTTTTGTTTGACAGTAATTGTGTATTTGGACAAGCTTCGTAACATACAGCTTTAATTTGTTTTTATTTTTGACATGAGAGAAAATATTGTCTCGCAACAGTAGATACTTCCGAAGCAGGAAAGTAAACGGCGAGCATGTTCTCGAAGGCATGGATATTCAACAGCAATTTTCCAGATTTATATGGGATCCTTTTTAGTGTTAAAAAGGGATTTGATGATACTACCTTCCCCTAAATCAATTAACTCCATTTTTAGTTCTGAAGGAGCCTCGGATGTATCTATTAAATGTAGTCCAAATGCCAATTTCATAGCAGGAGTGTGCTCGTCAAAATCAGAAAATCTATTAGTATACTCTTCTATTAAACAATCCAAGACACCTACATATTCATCGAATATTTTATTTTCACAGTTCTGCTCATTTAACATTTTAGCTAGCTCGAGGAAGTGTTGTGGAGATATTTCCGATCGACAAAGCAATGTTTTGAAAAATGATAAATGACTCAACAGGGAAGCGTTGAGAGATGCGAGTCAGAGAAGCCAAAGCAATGTGTGACACTCAAATGGGAGATCTGAAACCGAGTTATGTTTACTTCTAAGACAAGGTAGTTGGCGCTGCAAGCGCTAATTTAATTTTTTTTTGCAAAGACAATCAGCTGACTAATGAATTGCTCTGTGTAATCGATGATGCATATCGTCTGCTAGCATGTGGCTGCTCTGTATGACAAATTTTGTAAATAGTATTTTGTAATTTTAATCTATTTTCAAATCAATATTACATAGAACATTATTCGTTTTTTAGATATGTAAATTACATAAACATTGTGGAATTTTCAGTAAAGTGAAAAATTATTTATTTGGATATAAAACCAACATTTCGGCAATACTCTGAAAAAAGCATAATTGATTTCTGAAATTCTGAAATCTCCGAATAAATAATTTCTCACTTACCTGAAAATTCTACAATTTTGTAATTCCCAATATTCCTTCTAAATAAATTTTTCGCGCAACTGTCATGGCGTTGATGTACAATAGTTGTTTGAAACGAATTCTACCATTTTGTACTAGGTGGCAAAGGGCCACACAAGAACCTCGCGGGGGCCGCATGCGGCCTCGAGGCCGCAGGTTCCCCACCTCTGGTATATAATATAGTTCAAATTGTAATGCTACACCATGCACTTATTATACGAGTACAAAAATTTAAAGCAGCAAAATGCAACTTGCCTAGTAACAATTTTATAAATCTTTGTATACTTGCTCAACTTTTTATTAAGTGTGCGACTGGTTCTGGGTTCAAAGTATGGTATTATCTTAAAAATTTCAACATTTTTATTAAAAAAAAAAATACTTTGTGATTTAAGGTATTATTGAGACAGGTTTGACTTGGTTGTTTTGATTTTAGCTATAAAAACAAATATTTCTAATATAAATATTTCCTATGAAAACCTTTAATTTTTAATTTAATAAATAAAAACCATTATGAATAATATTAAGATCTAAAAAACTATTCTATTAAACTGATATTTTTGGTATATGATTCATAAGTGTATTTTTGATATTAAATTTGATGTTTTTCCTGCTACACTTTATATTGACAACAGGTTTAAATGGTGAACTGCACCTATTTTTTGCTTTCATAATTTAAATAAATTTAAGCATTAAAATTTTTTATATGAATACGTCAATGAGAGTTTAAAATAAAAATAATAATCTTACTCCTGTTGAGTCATCATCAGTAATGAGATAATTTATTGAAAGTTGTAAATAAATCCGATCATGCGAAAACATTTCTGTGGACATTTGACAAAACGTCTTCTTTCAAAATCAACAACTTTTCAGTAGAGCAAAAAAACAGTTAAAAAGGCTAACAGAACTTATTGCGTAGAAACTTAAAGAAATTTTTAACTTGGATACTATACACAAATACTTAACGAACATGATGCGACCTTTTTTTCCCTCTAGAAGCAATGGTTTTCTTTAAAACGACAAAAAAATTAATTTAAGACTTTTTGTGAAATAGATTTTAAAGCAAAAAAATTAGCTTCTACCATACAAGTCGTTTTGTCAAAATTTTTTTGATTAAATTTGAAAATTATTTTAATCGCTTAAGGCAAGACAAGTTGTTTTGTTAAAATGGAATATGAAAGAAGTTGATCTGGAAAAAATATTTCGGTTTCATTAAAAAAAAATACTTCAATTTTTCGCTACAATATGCAAATAATTAACAAATAATAATAAAAATTAAATCAAATTTTCTATAGACATTCAATTTTTCAAATTATTCTTAAGTCGTTTTGTTAAATTGAAATTGGGGGAAAGCCTGAAAGAGGTCGATTAGTCAACTGCATATCTTGCGTTCCAAAGGTCGTAGAAATATGGGGATTAGAGCAAAAGAAGGACTAGGAAATTCTATATTTACTATAAAAATCTTGGAAAATTGTCTTATTATATTTTGATCAGAAAAACTAATGCTTATGTTGAATGATGAAATAAGAAAAAAGCCTCAAAGTTTCAACAGGAATTGACATTTTTAAACGGTAATTACCGCGAGTAGTCGCCGTGGTCTAGTGTGTTGGCTTACTAAGACGATAGCGCTGGGTTCAAATCTCAGCTCTGATATCTTAAAAAAAAGAAATATTAAAAAATTATTTCTATCGGCAACTACATCTTAGCAGTCTTCTGGCAGAAGCTCTGGGACTGATTAAATGTCATGAAAAAGCTTCCCAAATCTGTCGTTCGTAAACACACACACCATGAGTGCTGCGAGAAGCTAGGCCGTAACCCTGGCACAGGGTTGTAATGGCCAATTATGTATGTATGTATGTAATTACCGCAAGTTACTTAACAGCGTAATCAAATTTTTAAAATCAAAGAATGATTACGAAATTTTTGACTACCCGGAATTAGAGACGATTTTAAAAATGTTTCAAATAAATAAAGTGAAGCTTTTCCTAAAAGAAAGTGATTGTCAAAATGTGATCCTCATTAAAAATTGTTTTTTTTTTTGTTTTATTTTTTACATTTTTTTATTACTTTTTCTAAATAAACTTTAATAATAAATTTGTTATTGTTTAATAAAATAAATTATTTAGTAATATAGTATATGTCTTATTTTGTTAGGGTTTTTTTACGATGAACCCATTCTCTTTTTTTTAGGGCTACTCTGCCTTTTTTTGTACGAGTTGTCGAGGAACATATCTATCGCGTAAAAACAGAATTAGGTGTAATCAATTATTTTAAATATGAAAATGAATGTTCCAGTAGTCAAGTAGGCAGGGTGCTAGACTGCTAGTGCGAGGTTTGTACTTTGTACAACAACAAATTTGAACAGGCAGTATGACACATAACGTATTACCACCGAGACATCAATAAAAATATACAATAACATTAGTACTATTACCTGATACTTATGTTATCAACTAAACTTAAATTTTGCGCTAATAATATTCTGAAAGTCATTTGTGGTAAAGGGCAATACACTTAAAGGTATTTTTCTAACGTACAATAATAAATCTCCTACAATGGCATAAACATTCAGTTGCAAATTTCAGTTTTATACAATGCAAACTAATTATACTAAAACGGTTTCGAAATCCTGCTTCTGTGTCAGATCAATTGTTCTTAAGTCTTCTGCCCGTTTATGTATAAACATTGTGAGTATGTATTATGAGATGAAAGTTTTAGTTCAGAAGCGATAAATTAAATTCATAATAGACAGAGAGTTAACCGGAAAGTGGTTATTAGGCTTTTTTTAATTCTTTAATGCATTTTTATACCTACACACGTGCTATATTTGCTAACGTTTTAATGCCTTACTTCTCTCGTTTAAAACTAAAATAGCCTTATATGTTTATTCACCATTATGTTTTATTTCATTTTATGTTTTTTATTTAGAATGGTTTTCGACTTTTTAATGTTCTATGTTTTCCATATGTTGTTTAACTTTTCTATGTTCTCTGTGTGTTTTTTTTTTATATGTTGTATGTGTTTGCATTTAATCCTCTTTTAAAAAAGGCTTGGAAGTTTTTTTTTTTTCTCTGTTTCTGTTTCTTTCTCTCTTTCTCTTCTCAATTTAGAAAATTTTGTAGTTTTCAACAATAACTACCCGAGACTACAGAAACTACAAACTGCTCACTCTTAATTACAACAATCACACACTTTAACTGCATGCAAAAATACTTTAAGAAAAACCTCCCAAAAACATTTTCAGACTCACTTGATGCAACATTTCCATTAGATTTACAACCGCCTATCTTTGAGGCATCAACCACTTCACAAAGCAATGGAGAGAATGATGCTACCTCGACCACTATTGACAGTTATGGTAATCCAATAGGAAACCTACAACCAATCAAAACACCCGATGGACGCAAGGTTGTAAGCGCACAAGGTCTTCAATTTGAAATACCAAATTATGCTTCGGGCATTACAGAAATTAAGAAGCCTGCTGATGATTTACTGCCACCATTTGTTGGTGAGTTTAGCAAAGATTTAAGTGTTACAACAACTACAACTAGTGTAGTAGATAAGGGACTTGTTAACGTTGACATGCCAGGTATATTATCTGAAAACAATGTTGAGGATGACAGCGAATACCAACAAGTTTTAAATGCTGCTGCAAGCGATCAGCTAGAAAATAGTTTGAGATTAAAAAGGCAAACTACTACTTATACAGCTACAGACACCACTAACAACCACAACAACAATTATAATCTTAGTTTTGCACAATTACAAGACGAAAATGAAATTTTCAATACAAACAAGTTTAATTTATATGTTGCGAACACGACAACGACTACGACCTCTAATACTTACTCACCACACAAGGACTTATCAGAACAAAATAAATTCATCACCACACCATTTTTATCTAGTGTAGCAAATAGTCTAGGTTTGTCTGTAAGCAAACAAGCCACAAATTATAAAAATCTTAGTTATAAAGCTATCACCACCACCACCACCACAAGCATAAATTCACCACTTTCACTTTCATCTTTATCATCTAAAACACCACAACTTTTGCCTTTTTCTAAATCTAAGCTTTCAGCACACTATAGTCCTTTAAGTAATGGTAACTTTAATTATCCCAATGTACCCACTGATTCGAACATTATCGAACGTATCGCATCTAAATATAAAAATCCCCTTCCTACCTTAGATCCTATTGTTGTTGCACTACCAAATACATCGCCGGAAAGTTTTACCTCAAATGCAGATTCATCTTCATCGGCCGAAACGAGCACAATCGATATAGAGAGTGTGCCTTTGGTAAAAGTGAGCTCAACGCAAAATGGTTTACCTCAATACATATTGGAATTAAATGATCCCGATATTGGTGGTCCTGTGCCTTATGAACCTACTGAAGATAGCCGGAGTTTAAAAGTTATAGCGTGGGATTTACTGCCGCCTATACAAGCGGAGGAAACGGATAAAACCAGTAGTCATAATAATAAATTCAGTACAATACCAGGTCACAATCTTAATACCCAGGCTACCAGGGAATCTAGTCATGCTACTTTCAATAATCCAGAAACTACAACAACACCAAATCCTACACAAAATCGAGGCTCGGCGTTTTACTCAAGTACCAGCACCACCAGAACGACTACACCTAGAACTACCACCACAAAGCGAACTACAACTACCACTACAACAACGCCTAGAACTACAACAACACCTAGGACTACAACCACAACTACGCAAAAAACTACTACAACACCCAGAACCACTACTACCAGACGAATAACTACGCCCAGAACTACTACGACAACAACTACCCCTCAACCTGATCCTTCAACATTTTTCAAGTTAGAAAAAGGAGATTCATATACTTTACCCACTTGGCTACAAGAATATGATTATCCCGATCTAGATGTGGCTGTAGCTTATGTTATACCCGAAGACCTTAATGAATATAATCAAACTATAGACGTAAATATTTTGCCACCTTTAGAGCCATTTACCGATTTGAATAATTTACATGTGACCCCGCCAGCAACTACAGCCACGCCCACAACTACTACTAGTACTACAACTACCAAAAAACCAACAGTATCTACATCTCAGCCTCATTGGGTGAGAGCTAAGCCCACAGTGGCTAAACCTACAATAGCTACATTTAATAATCTGTTCGCTAGTTCTAGTCAAACGATAATATCGCCATCATCATCATCATCATCATTTAGTTTTGCACAACGCACTAACGCACCAAGACCTATCACAACTACCACCACTACAGTAAAGCCAAGAACTACTACAAGTCATTACAACCGTGTTTCTACCACTACTCTACAAACAGATAAATTTGGCAGTGATGCGAAAAGCGAAGAAGTTACGACACCAATAAAAGCAAAGAATCCCTTCTTGCCTGCCTATTCCTTTGATGATGGCAAATATCGGCCCCAAAATTATGCTGTACGCCAAAATACGCCAACAACTACACGTAGAACCACCACCACTACCACAACCACTGCTCCAGCTCCAGTGGAGAAAAATCCATTTGAGCCCACTATACCACCATATTTAAAAGATTTCGATTATCCCGATGTAGGTCCCGGTGTACCATTTGTCTATGACCCTAATGAAGATGAAAATCCGGTTGACGAAAATATCTTGCCACCTTCGCAAACTATTGAAGACTCTGACAAGCCCGCCTCCGTCGCTAATCCCCCTTCCTCTAACTCTCCCTTTTCGAATTCTCAAACTCCTCAAGGTTTCACAAATAAATTCACTACTTCCGCTATTTCCTTAGCTTCTTCTTCTTCTATCCCATCAATCGTAACAGTTCCACTCCCATCCACACAAACAAATCAAGATCAAGATGTTCTTAGTACGGCTACGCAACCACCCGTCGTGTTCGTACCACCGCCGCCTACTGCTGCGGAGGGTATTACAACAACATTTAACAAACATTTTGCAGCCTCGTTTGAACCTGCAACTACTTCTTCCCCCCCGGTAGCCGTAGAAAATAAGGTGCCGCTAAGTTCTGATCGTGAATCTTTTCCTCCCTTCAATAATGCCATTACCGGCTCTTCAACCCTACCCAGTAAAACCACATTCACCAAAAGCGAAGATGGCAAAGTTATCACAAACAATATATTCCTAAGTGGTGGTCTTGGATCATCGACATCTGGTAAACCGATAGCCTTCAGTACCAGCGGAAATAGTCAGGAGAAACGTAAGTTGAAAAAAGATTTCAAACAGTGTTAATAATAATTAATTATTGTAGTCTTAAGATCCCAATACTGGTATTCCTATGAGAATTAACATTTGTTAAGGATTTTGTACAACAACACCAGCAGAACTGAACTAGATTTCGACTCAGCTACGAAAGATCTTATCAGAGTTCTTTGTGTTATACAACTTCATATTTTTATATTACTATCTAAAGCACAATCTATTGGAAATAGATTATGGGAATTCTATTTGAATGTTATTCTCACCAGTCTTTTTCTCTTTTTTTGCTAGTGTTGTTGTACATAATCCTTAACGGATGTTAGTTCTCATAAGAATACCAGTATTGGGATCTTAAGACTATTAAAATCATACAATAAGTATAATATAGATCCAATAAATATTCGAATTTAATTAAAAAAATTCTCATTCTCCAGATACCTTTGCCGGCGGCACTACTCAGTCTTTTACCAAAACCACCACTTCTTCTTCAATTTTTGGCAGTACACCAGCTGCAGCTTCTGGTTTTGTAACAAAGGATAATGATGCTTCCTCCACTTTTGGTTCTAAATACACAGGACGTTTTGGTGGACCACCTGGCGTTTTGGCTCCACAAAACAAGGGTTTCACTACTGCCAGCACAACTGTGACGAAAGCCTATAATAAGCCAGGAATTACAAGCCAAACGTCTACAACTTCCATTGGCTCCTCAGCTAATCATAAATTCACCGGCAGTTTCGGTGGACCACCAGGCATTTTAAAGCCCTATGACAATGTTAAAAGTGGTTAAAAGAAGTAAAATTTCAACACGTTCAGCGAAAAGCGAAGAATCAACGAATGAAAAATTTTTTATTAGTTTTTAGTTAAATTATTTATGAACATGAAAATAAGAATTTAAATAAAATACGTATAACGAAACAAAAGAAAGAAAAATATTTATAAGATGAAAGTGTATATTACCAAGAAATTTATTGGAATTACAAATTGTTAAATTTATTTTTAAATATATAACTTTTTTTATACATAAGGAAAATACTCAACAAACTTTATCATTTGTTAATATTATACTCGTACTATACAAAATTTTATTAAAAGAAATCTTAAAAATAATGTATTTTTTATATATTTTTGTAAAAAAAATAAAAAAAAAGGAATAAAAGAACTTAATTTTTTATTTACTGAAAATGTATAAAAAAATTATGTATATAAGTATCTTATAATAAAAAAAAACAATATGTACTCGTTTAGTTTGTTTTTAAACCTCAATTCTAAGAGTTCTAGGTGATCTATGACTAAATTAATTTTAATTATTGAATATAATTTGAGATTGGTAAGCTTCGATTTATTTTTTTTTATTCTTAAATTTACTTTAATTTTCCAGTATTTTTTAATTAATATAAAAAAGTTATCATTAGAATATGATGGTCACACATAAATAAATTACTTTATTTGGAGCGAATTCAATCCTCAAGCCGTTAACAAATCACCATTACTCGTATACGAGTAAATGCCTTAAAATTTACTGTTTGTTGCGGTTTATACGTTAGTAGGATCATGGATACTTATTTATTTTGAAATGAGGAAGAAGCTGCCGTTATAGTGAATGATCCAGCTATACTGAATAAACATCAACGACATTTGTTTCTGACTTCGAGCGATTAACTTCTTTGAGGCAATGTTAAGTCATAGGTTTATGCCGACAAACCAGCCGGCTACCATTCATGCGCTGCGCAAATATACCGAAAATCACTTTAAAAAATAAATGCCTTAAAATTATCTACATAACATGCATTAATTCTGGCTTGTAGAATTGTTTTAAGTTCTAAAGCTCTTAAGAAAACACTTTATATTGCAAATGACTATTATATTGGTTTTATGAAGTTCCAATAAAATTAAATTTTTATAAAATTTATAATTCCTTGGGAGATGTCACCACAATAAAGAAATAATTTTTGTTTTTTGTCTTTGTGAATAAGGAACCTGCTGAGTTGTTGACAAATCATTTAGTTTTGATTTTAAAATTGTCGGTAATTTCATTTGACATGCAAATATTTTCATTTTCTTTATAATTTCCAAAGTTCTTGTTATGAAACTAATAAATATGGTTTATGGTTTATTTTTCCCTCAAGCCTCAACAGAAACCTACAGAAGAAATTAAACAGAAACTTGTTGCTTTGATTGCATAATTCGTAGAATATTTTTCCAATTGCTGTACAAGATAAACGAAACGAAATCTATGTTAATAAAAAATTTAATATAATTTCGCGGATAATTTTTTGTTTTGCATAAATATTAAAAGTGATAAAAAATTGAATGAATTGTAATTTGAATACCCTACACAACGTCATAGTTGGTTGGATGTACAATATGTATGTATGTTTGTAACGTTTACATTGCATTGAATTTATAATGCATTATCGTTTCCACTACCACTGAACGATTTAGTATTAAGGCAGCAATATTGCAGCCACCACTAGTCGCAGATGGAAATAATTAACCACTTACTTAAACAATTTTAGTGGTAGTATAAATTTAGGTCATTAAATAAAACAAATTTAGTGGTAGTGAGAATTTAGTGCACCAAATGAAACGAATTTTGTGGTCATGGAAATTTAGTGAACTAATTCTAGTTAGTGGTAATGGATTAAAAATCCATTGGCACTATAGGGGAATGCAAATTTAGTTCTACTGCTTCAGTTCCACTATCGTTTTCAAATACTTTCAAGATAATTTCCTAGACCAGCACAATGTACTGCATTAGTAGGGGTCATCCTCTGAGTGCTGGGATCTAATCACCGTATTCGATATCGAGTAAGATGTATTGAAATTATTCATTTTGGTATCACGTCACTCGATATCGAATAAAATCTATCATAATTTGAGGTTATAGCATACGATATCGAATAACCATAAGAAAAACATCTTTCGTATTGTCATTCGATACGTCATTTGTTATCGTGCGAAGAAAAAACAAATATTTTTAGCCCCAAATATAATTGAATATTTTGCAAAAAGTAAAAAATTTAAGTATAATTAATTTATATTATTTTATACATAAATACATATAGTTTATAAATTAAATGACATACTTTTATTGTAGAGGACAAAATAACTGGCAGAAAAAAATATATTATAGCTGAATTTATATCTGCTTATCCCCAGTTAACCAGGAACATTTTATCAAATCGTACCCAGGGACGAAGCGCAATTAATAAGTTTTGGGATCAGTTGACCAAAAAGATAAATATGGCTGGTTCCTCAATAAAAGACATCAAATCGTGGCCAAAAGTAAAAAACAATCCATAGAAGAGATTTCTTGTTCAGGCGAAAAATGTATAAACTTGGGCCAAAGTTTTGCCTACACGAAGCTATTTTAATCTTTAGAGTCTGATGATGATAAATAAAACAACAATGAAGGATTCATTTATTTTACATTTCAACTTAATGAAATATCACTTAGCACAGCATTTGTTTAATACTATTTGTTTACGTTTAACATTGTTTATATTAAATATTTGTTTTAAATGTTAAAGACAAAATGTAATAGACATGAAAATGAAATGAAAAAACTTTTGTAATTCAGATTATCTGGAAGAACAATTACCAAAATACAATGATAGTATGGAAATAAACGTGTTGTATTTTACAAGACTTTAACTAACTCATTACAAGATTAGATTAGGTGGAGTATCTTCTTGGAGACATAAATTGTAATACTTCGTTTGGTTGCATTTTGGATGATTTTTTTTAATTTGAACGATTGCTGTTCCTGCTCAGCTATATTGTTAATTTTTGTGCAATTTTTCAAATCCACGTTTAGCAAAACAGTTTTCGTTTAGTCACGGTAATTGATATACAAACAATGTACATATAAGTAAAGTTGAGATTTGACTTGAGACTAGCGATTAATATTATTTTTGTATGCGCATAACTTGATACCACTTTATTACGCTACCCTCTTTGAAATTCATAGAAACCTCATAATATCTGCTTCGTTATCTATTCTACTTTTACCTCTTCGGCCATGACACACACACTTACATATTTAGTTCTGAATGGAAAGACGAATTTACCTTTTTTTGGTAAAAAAAAAAGAATTGAGAGAGGTAGCTTTAGTGACAAAGGTTGTATGTCCTAAATTGGCCTCGAATGGAATGGTATGTTTGCAGTCACAGTATGATATTTTAAATCAATAACACTGTGCTAGTCGAAAATTTTAAAAATCTGGGCACACTGCTGGTAAAGCTAATTCGAGTACGCTGAATTCAATTACATTAGCCGTTTTTAGAAGTTAGCGCTCGTATTCGCGATTTAAAATTTGTACGCTAAAAACGATATTTTTATACTTTTTGGTAATTTTTTAATTTTAAATTTAGAAACTTTAAAAGAGAAATCTTTAGTAAAATTTTTTTTAGATTTTTTTTTACTTCGAGTTTGAAATTAATTCGAATACGTGTTAGCAATATTCGTTAACTTTGATTTTAATCAATCTACTTTGATAAAATTTAAATATGGAACATGACAAGAGTAGCACAACGAAATAAATAGATTTTTGGAGAAAAAAATAATAAGAATGTCATGCAATTTTGTGTTTATTCAACAGAATTGAACTGATTTAAATTTAAAAATTATCCCAAAAGTATAAAAATACCATTTTTTGTACTTTAGCGTACAAATTTTAAATCGCGACTATCGCGAATACGAGCGCTAAATTCTAAAACGGGTAATGCCATTGAGTTCAGCGTACTCGAATTAGCTTTACCATTAGGGTGCCCAAGCTTGTTAAAAAAAGTGTCAAATTCGAGCACAATATAATCAGAAATATGTATAACTACACAAATATTGTAAATTAAAATTTATAAAAGTCAACAAATAATACCAAAAATTTCAGAAAATACTAAATTTTTCGCCCAAAATTGGTGAAAATTGACTAGAAGACATTATGAATGCTTAAGTATTTAACATATATGTAGTTTTGAGCTTTAATTGTACATTTAAACAATTTTGTATTATGTCGTCTTTTATTGTAGCATGTACGAGTATAATCTACCACTTCTTGTTAATTCAGTTAAATTTAAGTAAAATCTTTAATATGCGCTACTGTATAGTGATCGTTTTGAATTGCTTGCCAAAAACTTTTATCAAAACAAAAATAGAATCATGTTTTCTCCATTAGCTTTCTTAGTAAATAATTTCAAAAATAAATTTCTTCTACACATGCTATTCAAATATTTACATATTTTAGTTGGAAGAGACATTTATGAGCATTTTGTTTTTCTGTAATATGCCAATAAAACCATAAAAATTATTCTTAATGCATGTAAAAGCACGAAAGTACATAAAATATTTAATCAAAATAATAATGAAATGAAAAAAGAGAATTAAAGAAATTTAAATATTTATGTCATTATGTAATTTTATTTATTGGCCATAAAAGAAATACTAAAAGAATTAAATTTTGATTAAGTTTACATACAGTCGAATTCGGTTATAAGAACAGCATTTGTTTTACTTATAATCGGAATTTTCCTTTAAAAGAACTTAGGATAAATGCAAAATTTTTTCGTTTAAGCGAACTCTTAAAATATTATTGCAATAAAAATAAAACAAATCGATATACAATATTAAGAAAACGTTAAAAAATAGCATTTGTTTTTCTTATAACCGGAATTTTCCTTTAAAAGAACAAAATTTTTTCGTTTAAACGAATTCTTAAAATATTATTGCAATAAAAATAAAACAAATCGATATACAATATTAGAAAAATTCAAATTCTGACAAAGTTAACAGACAAATTAAAAACAATTTTAGAAATAAATGAACATTCTTGTCATAAAAAATACTTTTAAAAATGTAAGTATGCACAAAATAAAAAAGAAATAAGCCGGTGCTAAGTTTTTTTTTTTGTAGTCGATAAATTCTTAATACTCATATTTGCAATTAAGCGGAGTTCTTTTTATAAAATTTTGTGCTTTTTAACGCAAAATCTGTTTCTTTTAAGCTGTTTTTCTTTAAAACGGATTTTGTTTTAAACGGAGTTAAATACCTTTGAATTTAAAAGAAAACAAAATTAAATACATTTACATATTTTGCTTATATCAGATTTTTTCTTTTAAACGGTGCGCTTATATCCGAATTCGACTGTATAAATCCATTTGAAGAGTTATTTACAGCGTAATTAGCAGTTACAAAAAAAAAATAAGTGAAGGTAAATAATTATTTAAAAAAATATACCCTCTAAGAATGCCAATTTGTTTTTGTAATTTTATTAAATTTTTAAATTATATTATGGGTTAAATTAATAAAAATTTAAATAAAAGGTAAATATAGGATTTATTCAACAAGAAAATTTTAATCGGTACAGCTCATCTGTTTTATGTTGTCCAACACAATCCATTTATAATCGGCATTATTGCTGTTGACGAAGTCTTCCTCATATTTCGACATTTTTACCGTATATTTAAGGAGACAACGTGTAAAATTGTTTCTTTATCTATTACAAAAATATCGAAATTTCGCTTTACAGAAAGCCAAACACAGCACAGCAACATCTTGATCAACTATGCGAATGACCTGCCTCAGAGTTTGGTTTGTTATTACTTAAGTTCTAAAATACAAATTGTAAAAAGTTTATCTAACATAATGCAGTTGCCTATGACGCGCATTGATTATACGATTTGATAGTCCTTATTGCTATGAATACCTCAGGCAACGTCTAGTTGTGGGTCCACTTAAAAAAAACCGAGATATTTTTTTTATTTTATTTATTTAATTAGTCAATGGAATTAATCCTTACAGACTATGTACAAATCTATAAAATATGAATAAAATAATTAGAAATACAATAAAACTATGATAAGTTAAATAAAAGAAGAATTATTTAGGTATTGAGAAAAACAATTATTCTATGCTTTATAACATTAGTATTTAATGAAAAATCAACAAATTCAGACAAAAAATTATATTGACGACATAATCTTGTAAATGGATCAGCAAAAGCATAATTAGATCTATGTATGTATATAAAGAGAGAAAATTTGAATAATTAAACTTCCAAATGAATTCTTTAGTTACTTGTTTGTATTTAACGTTTTAGTTTAGTAATTGAAATGAGAAGAAGTAAAAACACACATGGCACACCTACACTTCAACTTTAACTTTTTAGATATAAATCACTTTTTTATAAGATAGGACTGACATTTATCTTAAAATGATATATGAAAGGAATGTATTTTTGTTTTTATGTAATAATTAAGGGTTCCCAAATTGTATGTATAAACAATTTTTTTAAGTGAATGCCTATAAATGATGTTTGTGTGATTACTCTAACACGAACATATTTTGTCTCCAATTATTTACAATTAAAGTCTTCTTATAATATAAATTTGCAATAATTCTCTTTTAATTAATTTATTTTTTTTAAATTAAAAATACTTTAACTACAACAGTAATGAGTTCAATTATGTATTTATTCATGCCTATCTCTTTAAACAGGAATCAGTTGGGCAGTTTTTTAATGTTAAGAAAACAAAAAATATGAAACTTTTCAAAAACTTCTATTGCGTGTAACTTCGTTTATTTCCAAACTTTAATGAGAAAGTTGCGTTTATTCTTTTGGATGAACTAAAAACAAACAACAACAAAGTTAAAACTACAATTTTTTTTTTTTTTTTTTGAAGAATATGTTCAATAATTCCATATACACATACTTATGTATGTAATGTCTATATAACGTTTAATAAATTCAGTATCCGGTGGAAGTAAAATTCAAAAAATTATAATGAATTTATGAATGAAACATATGAATTTTCAAACAAGAAAATACTCGTTGAAGAAAATTTATTGAAAATTGAAACAAGCCACAAAACAAACTCAAAATTTGAACAGTGAAAAATCAAATACGTATGTATATGGACACACATACATATGTATGTATGAATGTATGTGCATACTATATCTAAATATTAGGAGGCAGTCACAGCCTTCTATTTGATACCCTTTAAAGTATAAAATCAAAAGTTATATTTAACATAAGCTTGATTGTACCCGTAATGAATTCTTATACTTTCAAAGTGAAATGTTATGTATCAGAGCCAAACCCAACTACAGTACAACCTCCCTAATCCGGATACTCGCTAATTCGGACTACACAGTAATTGGGCATTGAAATAATTCGAACTTTAGAAAATTTTTCTTAATAGTTCGGACAAATGCTTTTTTTTACTGCTAGATCAAACAAGTATTTGCGAGCACGCGGTGAAAATTAAATTACTCGTATTTACATACGATTTCTCGAAGGAAGATATATGTATGTATTTCAATTAGTAAGTGGAGAACCTAATAATTCTTTGGAAGAATTTGAGAATGTTCAAAACAAAAGCTTAAATAAAGAGGCATACGCACTGTTTCCAAAAGCTATTTTATAGGCAGAACAAAAAGCCAAAGCACCATAAAAGAATATACATACTCGGGTATGTTCTGTAAAACGAATTCGAGTAAAAATCGTGTCTTTTTTCAAAGACAAATAAAACTTAACTGCGCAAATTATTCTATAGTTTTGATTAAGAAAAAAGTTACGGTTATGGTCATTCAAATAATGAATGCAAAACAGTTGTAAAAGATTTTACCATTTTAAAATTTAAATAAATATGTAATTATTTTTTTTTTTAATAATTCAAACAATATAAAAATAATTACATTCCTTCGCCTCAGCCATATTTACAAAGTTTATTCTTTTTTAATTTATTAAATGTCTTAGAATTTTAAAAAGATAACGACTTTCCAGCATTTTTATATGGGCTTAATTTTTAAGCACTTTTAAAATTTGTATGGAAAATTTATATTCGGTTCGAAAAAAATACCACTTAACTTGATATGTATTTCATTCAATTTCTATTTCACTCGAATTCGTTTTTTACAACATACGCGATTATTTTTATAGGAATTTAACATTAGAACCTATAAAATAAATAGATATATAGAATATAGATTCGAACAAAAATTTAGTGCTTATTTTTCAAAAAAAATATTTTTGGTCACTTTTATAATTTTTTTAGTTTTCAGTAAATAAATTAAATACAAATAAATCCTTTTGTATATTTATTTTTCTTTTCGGAAATAAAAATAGCATACATACTGTATTTGCTGAACGTATAAGAAATGGCTTTATGAAATAATAATTTTGGAAAATTATTTTCACTAATTGGGGTTTAATTTCATTTTTGTTTTTCTTATTGGGGACTTACCGAATATGAAATAATATCCAAAAACAAAAATCCAATTTACTGCAGTAAATCCTTTTAATTTAATACTTTTACGCAGTGAAATCGTGTGATTGCTATACTAGAGTTTTAATTGGGGCTGGTAGAAAGCCTCAAAAAAATTTCACTGTAATTTGGGGTGTTATTTCAATTTTGTTTTGAAGACATATTACATTCGGCCTTAATAGAAAGGCTATGAATATATACATACTTATACATAAAAAACGCAAATTATACTTAAAGAAATAAATCGCTTAAACAATTTGTGTAGGGTGCATAAATTTCTTAAACTTAAACGAAAATTCTTTTAATAATTTGATGATTGAATTAATAAAGAAATAACAACATTCTACCTTAGAAGAAAGTTATACATACTCCCCCTTTTCCTTTTTTATAATTCGAAATACTAATTCGTGTTTACAATGAAACTTTTCCAAACCAATTCACAAACCAAACAAATATTTTTTTTTAACTGCCAAATATAACAAAAAAAAACATCGTAAGAAAATCAGTCAGTTGCATTTTGAATTTCTCTTGTAATGGTTGTCGCGGTAACGTTTGCTTTCTGAAAATAGTTATTTTCTAAAAATGCCGCGTAAAAAGGCTAAAGTGGATACAATTGAAGAAATTGAAACATCGATAAAATTACTCTGTGATCAATCGAAAAATCATATGAAATCAAGGGATTATGAAAAAGCTTTAATTGGTTATAATCAGGTAAAAAAAGTGAAAAAAAATAAAATTGGATAATTTTAATTGAATACAAAAGATGTGAAAACGTTGTTAATGAATTTCAAAACGAAAGAGTATGTGTTTTCCATACTAATAATAATACTACATAACCCTTTATGAAGCAAAACAAGCTTTTTTAATCTGAAATCGTTTTTGTTTTTTGTGGTTTATGGGAAATGGTCAAATCCTTTTTTTTACTTTTTAAATCGTTAACGTTACAATTTGGAAAAAAAAGGTAATGAAATATTCCTCCATCAAATCTATATTTGAATATTCCTTTCTATTAGTAATCCAATCTATTGTCAACATTTTACGAAGCCGTTGAAAAAGTTCTTTTCACCTGCATATAACATGAAGTAAAAGCATTCGACAAAAATTAAAATCTTTCGGAAGCACAACCTATTTTGCTGAAGCACTTACTTTCCATGCAAAGTTTCTCCGTTAAAATTTTTTCTGCTACCCGAATACTACGAGATTCTCTTTTTAACCACTTTGCTAATTCTTCTTAAAAATCAAGCAGTCGCAGTTAAAACAACAGCAAACACTACAAAACTTGAACAGTCGCCGTCTTCGAAAGTTTTTTTCATTTCAAGTTGATTCCAAAATTAAAGCAGAAGCAGAACTTTAACAGTTGCAAAAATTGAAAGAATTTATGACTTTTGCTGTCTTGACTGTGGTTTTTTAATCACTTATAAAAACAAATTTAAAATATCAGATGCTTTGAAAATGAAAGTGTTTTCACAGTTCCAAACTATAGGCATCTTAATCTCTACCTTTTTTTGTTTTTTTAAATAAAATTTCAAAATACCGCACAAATTTTTGTTCTTCATTTTTTATCTGTGCTGGGATTTGAACCTGGGCTGCTTTGTGTTGTAAGCGACCGCTCTAACCAATACACTACGCTATTCCAGCCACGAGTTAAAAATTGTCAAATCGTATATGTAGGTGTTAGGCAATGTACTGAAGCAATTAAGAGCCGTTTAGTAACTATAAAAGATCCACAAATCGGTTATAGAGAACATTGAGGTTTATTTGTGTGACAGCAGTATTTTTTTATGTACTGCTTACAGATTTGATAGTTTATTTGTATAACTTATGGGTCAGTCTTAAAGGACAACCTTTAGTCTTCTGTGCCATAGAACAGGACAGTCACATATAAGGTGTTGTATCACTTAATTTTTTTTTTCTTATGCAAACGGTGTCTATAAAATAATGTTGAAAAATGGATAATTAAAAATTCCGGAACATATTACAATACAAATTCTTAATTTTTAAAAATAAAATATTTTCTTTTTTTTTTAATTTTTGTTTCGTCAGAAACGCTTTAATTAGATCAAAGTTAACTGCAATTAATATTTTTGGTAATTCGACTAACTCAGACAAGTGTATGTACATACATATGGAAGAAAATAATTTCAGTATGTGATTTCTAGAAAAGTATGAGTTAAATAAGGTGTGCGTCACTATAAACTGTAACACATCAAAAGTCAAATAAAAACTGACTGGAGTAAGCTAGAGTTAAAAATAAAACAGTTTTATTTTGCATTTTTATTACAGATTTATATTCTGTATTATTTTATTTAAAAATTAATTTAATTTTATAAAATTTTTTATTTTATTCATTATGCCATCCATAAGCAATGTTATAGTGTTTTCGGTGATTTTTTTGGTACCAGCTGTCCATTTATATCGAAAACTAGTAATGGTTTTGGGAACAGATGTACTCTTCTTTAGTTCTCTTTTGACCAGAGCCCAATATCTTTCAATAGGCCGCAGCTCTGGGCAGTTTGGTGGGTTAGCCTCTTTTGGAACAAAAATAACATTATTTTTATTATACCAGTCTATTGCGCTTTTACTGTAGTGACATGTTGCCAAATCTGGCCAGAAGAATGTTGATATGTTGTGCTGTCTTAGAAATGGGAGCAACCTCTTTTGAAGACACTCTTTGATATAAATATCTGAGTTTATTGATCCCAATGTAACAAACGATGCACTTCTGTTGCCGCAGCTACAAATAGCCTGCCAAACTAGGAACTTTTTGGGAAATTTTGATAGTTTTTTAGTTCGGAACTCTTCAGAAACATTGCCTCTACTATCCGCTACATAAAACTCTTGGCCAGGAAGCTGCGCAAAGTCTGCAAAAACGTAAGTTTCATCACCCATTACACAACATTCGAACTTTTAAAAAAATTCTTTTTTGAGGAGTTTTGCTCTTTTTTTTGCTTCAATATTCTTCTTAGCATTTCTATCCGGAACTTTTTGGACTTTAAATGTTTTAAGGCCAGCTTTAGCTTTAACTCGGCGCACAAAACTTTCCGAACATTGCACGCGCCGGGCCACTTCGCGACCAGAAATGTTTGGAAGAGCCAGAAAAAGCTTCTCAACCTTTTTGGCTTTCGCGTCGTTCGTTACCAGTTTTGCTTTACCTGTTCCAGGCTTTCTTTCAATTTTTAGGTCTTTGTTGAACTTTTTGACCACTCTGGAAACACATTGCCTGGTCACGTGGACTTCCCTAGCAACTTTTGTATAACTCCAATATGGTTTTTTTGAATTATTTGAATAATTTTTGTATGCACTTGTCTTTGATTATCCATTGTGAACTAACTAACAAGTCAAATTTGACAAACTGATACATTTTAAAATCTGACACATTTTTCAAAGATATTGTGATTAAGAAAAATAATTTTGATTAAAGGTGAAAAAAGTTATTAAGAAAAATGGGTGTTACACTTTATAGTGACGCACACCTTAGTTGATGTTTGGTCTTGAATATGCACAGGACACAAAGAACTCTGATGAGACTACCGTAGCTGGAGTCGAAAACAATTGTTCAGTTTGGTTAGTGTACTATTTCTTCACGAACATCATTTCTTCTTTAATTACCAAAAATATTCATTGCAATTAACTTTGATCTAATTAAAGCGTTTCTGACATAACAAAAATTATATTATAAAAATATTGATCAGACCTTTCATAGGGCTCGAACTTCGGGCCTCCAGCACATTAAAATATTTTTTTATTAAATTTCGATTATGATTTACAACACCTTACATGTGTTGTGCCACATACTTATACTTTGACTATCGTTTACAACATTTATTTTTATAGTATGTTGAAGCCAATACAGCACAACATGTAGGTATTGTGAACGATAATTAAGGTCTAATTATTAACTATCTTCATAATTTACACTGTAATACATATTTCAAAATATTTTTTTGAATATTTAAAAACATGCTACTTTCGTAATACTCGCATAATTATTCTACACAAACAACAGAGTACATAATCCTGTTTTTAAACGATAGATGCGGTTCAAGAAACAACGTGTATAAATTTTTTTTTTTTTCAAAAAAGGAAGCATTTAATACAATGCATTAATATATAATTGCTTTAATGTCACCCTTTTTTAGTTGCCACTTATTTAAATAGGCCGGCTCCTTTTCTAAAGAACCTACATGCTTACATTCTACATATTTCAACATAGTCCTGGCTAAAAAGCTTTTTTAAATTTCTTAGTAAAGTTCCCAACCGTTCAAAAGCTCTCTCTGTGGAACAGGATTTAAAAAATTATTTGCCTTATACTCGTAAATAAATACTGATTTAAATTAACATAAAAACTTCACATGTGAATTTTTTCATATATACTTCCATAAAGAAAAAGGTGTCATATGAATCAAAGATTATCAATATTAGAAAAAAAATGAATATTGGTAACCAAGACAACTTATTAATAATCTATTAAACTTTTCAATAAAAGATATATAAAACGTTTGAGAGAAAAAATTTAAATTCTATAAAATATAGAAGATTTCAAATTCTAAATTTTAATTAAAAACTAATAGCAATGTCTAAAGCTTTAAAAGATTTTCTTGCAGTTGATAAAGAACAGGAATTGTTACAAAGTTTTATACGCCTGGGTGCACCAACCGACGATGATGCCTTTGACGATTCAACAACTCACCATCACAAAAAGGGTGCTGCTAGTAATAGACTTCGTACTGGCAGTTATACTTCACCAAGAAAAAGTCGAAAATCAGAAAAATTTTCCGATGGTGTTGATGGTGGTACAACCGAAAAAAGTACTGGTCAACGTATGAATCGTATTGAGGCAGAATTGAAAGCAGCCCGTAAAAAGAATGAAGAACAAATGGCTAAAAAGAAAAAACCCAAAGAGAATTTTGTCGATTTCTATACGGATAAAGATCGTGCTGCAGCCGTTAGTGCAGGGGCGTATGATATTAAACAGAGTTTACAGATAAAACAGAAACAGGATCGTAATGAGACCTTACTCATACCGGATGAGGCCGATATAAGTTCGATTATAGCACTGGGTTTGAAAGAGATTAAAAATGCTAATCCAGAAAATGCTATACATTTCTTTTCAAAGGTTTGGTTTTATTTAGCCTTTACTTTATTTACATATTTGTGTTTGGCATGCTGCTGTAAATATTGCTTTAACATCTACAAGAAAAACTAAGTATTATACATATTAATCATTATATTATTAATGGTGGTAGAAATACAAAAAAAAAAAATTATGAAAATGAAAAAACTATGTATTTATAAAAATTTTACAGAGTGAATTTAGAAATTAAGGTCTTATTCATAAGGGATTTTTATACAATGTTTGATTATCGGATATGTTCTGCAAAACGAAAAGTAGTGAAATTGAAATCGCGTAAAAATTCGATTTGTTATAACCTTTAAATTTGACATTTTGATGTATTTTTTTTATTCATTGGATTAATGAATATTAACATAACTTCCTTCCTTAACTATAAAACTTTAATATAATTTACACAATACAGTTTTATTTGTATTTAAAAAAACACTCGTTTTCAATTTCACTACTTTTCGTTTTGCAGAACATACCCGTATATTTTTTTAATCAAATTTGTTCATGAATTAGTTGGTTTACACATAGTGTTTTCAATTTCATTGGATTTTATTATCACTGCAAAGTAGAGTTGTAAAGATACTTTATACCGCCAGTTTCTGAGGTACTCAGTACTCAGTACTGAGGTACTTTCAGCTGTATATTTCAGCAAAATACATAATACTTGCACTCGCGGTAACGTGAACCAATTAAAACCAAGGGAGTTCATGTTAGCGACATTGTTCACTTTAGCAATTGTCGAATTTCATGACAAAATTATAAAATTTTAGAATATAAACCTGTGTTTTACAAGCTTGAAAGTGGAATTATTTTGTTATTTGAATTATTAAAATATGGAACTAAAACGAAACGCGATCACGAGAAAATAATGATCGTCATTTAATTTTTTTTTTGCCAAATGTCATGGATTTAAGTGGTACCATCAACACATTGGCAAGCTAAGCACACCATAAGTTAGTAAAACAATGCTTTAATTGTGATATCAGAGTCATATGCAATAAAAAAATTATTCACATTATAGAGCTTTCTAAGTTTGTTCACTTTACAGAGTAGTCAATGTAAACAAAAGCTTGTTCACGTTACCGCGAGTACACTGTAATTGGATTGATAGTTTTTTGAATTACCTAAATTCACGGTTCTGTGGAATAGAACAAAAAGCTTTTTTGACGTTAACAATACATTACCAAACGATGTTTTCCAATTACCGGCCAGATTCATAATGAAACAGAAAACTCCTGAAGTCCGAAAATGAGTAAAAAATTTTTTTCCTGCATTCCAACAACGAATAAATATAAATTTAAATAAAACTGAATTTGAAACTCACCAATCGTATATTCTGAAATATAAAAATAGTCCAGTATCTGATGAAAAACGATTTCGTTCGAAATTGAATTCGTCTATATTTTCAAAGTCATATAAAACTTATCTGTCTTGGTTATTTAAAAATTTTATTTATCAAGGAAGTAGTTGAATATTCATTAAGGTGGTAAATATATATAAAATTTCAAATCTTTTCAGATCGAAATCGATTACCATCACATACTAGAATATTCTTGACAACATTAAAAGATATATTGATTTTTGCAGGAAAATATAAAATATATATGTACATCACAAAAGTTCGCACTTTTAAGGCACAAAGACTAACTGAATTATTTATTAAAATGTTGTAAAACATAAAGACGTAATATTTAATCTTAAAACGAGAGTTTTTATGAATAAAATTCAGTTTTTTTTTATTAAGGAAAACCCATAAAGTATGGGCAAGTATTGAGTATCCAAAAACACAAAACTCTCACATTAAAAAAATAAAAACAAAACAACTTAAAAATATTCAAAATAATATTACGGAATAAATTTGGAAATTGTAGTCTTTTCATAAAAGAATTCTTAGAAACATAAATTATGGTCCCCGATTAGGGTTCACAAGATTTGCAAATTTGATGTTGTATTTTTAAAATTGCGATTATGATTTACAAAACCTATGCCTTGAACCATATAGATACTTGCACTATCGTTTACAACATTTATTTTTATATGTTGTAGCCAATATAACACAGCATTTAGATGCTGTGAACGATAATCGGGGCCTATATAAATTTTTATGAATAATATGTGTACAGTAGTGTTTTATTAAGTTTTTCTTACTTCTTAGCTATAATTTAAATTTTCTATCTTTAATTCCAGGCTCTAGAACTTAATGGTACCGATATTAATGCTTTAGTTTCACGCAGTAAATGTTATCTGCTATTGGGAGAAGCTTCTAAAGCTTTGAATGATGCTGAAACCGCTTTAGCTGAAGAAAAAAATAATATAAGAGCCGTTTACCAAAAAGCCGAATCCTTATATTATTTAGGACAATTCGAACAAAGTCTCATGTATTTTCATCGGGGTCTTAGGGCTCGCCCTGAATTGGCCTCTTTCCGCTTGGGCGTACAAAAGACACAAGAAGCTATAGAGAATACTATAGGTGTAAAAAACAGTAAACCAGCAGTATTAGGAAAAAGTAAATCTAAACGATCTGGTGATAATACACCCAAATCCCAAATGACTACAACAAGACCAGTTAGACCTAAGCCAACTAAAGCTGAATTGGAAAGACGTAATGCTCGTAAACTACTAGGAGAACTCTGTGTTGATAAAGAATATTTAGAGAATTTATTAAAACATCCGGATTTAATTAGAGCCGATACAAATACAGAAAATATTTCGACGTATGCTAAAGAGGCTGTTGAATTCCTTAATAAGCGTCAAGAATTTTGGCGACAACAAAGGCCTTGTACTGCCCTACCGAATCATAAAAATTTACCTATAGATGCCATGCCAAGATGGTTTTAGAAGACATTCATATTTTTTTTATTTTTAAGTTTTATTTTATTTTTTTTTTTAGTTTTTATTATAATGCTGTTTTCTTTCTGCCGTCTACATAGGATATTAAGGCCCATTATTAAAACTTGCCAATAGTTAAAGGTCGGATTTTATCAAGCAGTTAAATTTCTCTTTGTTATAAAAAGTAAGGTTTAACCTAAAGCGACGGATAAAGTTATTGAAAAGATTGTCTTACCTTAAGTTTACTTGTAATAACACAAAGCATTTTATCTGTCTTACAAAATTCTACCTTTAACTGTCGGCAAGTTATAATAATGGGCCTAAATTGTTATCAATTTTTGTGTTTATATTTTTTATAATTGTGTCTGAATATTATGTAACTTTTATAACATTTAATATACCAGCAGGTTTAGTGAGAGTGTATTTCTGTTTATTAGTGCATGTGATTAAATTAAACTTTTAAAATATTTATTAAATAAATAAAATAAACTCTTAATTTTATTTATTACAGATATTTAGTTAATAAGAATATCATATTTTGTATTGCAATTGGTTTTAACAAATAATTCTTACGTTTTTTCGTTACTAATTACTTATAACAGACAATTGTAATTTAAACAAATCAACATTAACAATTTGTTAAATTAATTAATTTTGTTATCTTATCCGTAATTTATTATATAAATTCTTTGAACGGAATACAATATATTTAATTCATAGAATGTTTTTTTTTTATAAATTTAAAATATATTTTATGTAGAGTATATTATATAGTTAAATGTTTAATGACGCAAGTGTTATTGTTGCTTTTAAATTTTTTGTTTGAAATAAAGATTAAAATAGGGTAAGAAAATATAAACCTAAAAATTATAAATCATATACTATCGGGTATGTTGTGTAAAATCAATTGGAAAGAAATTGAAAACGAATGAATTCCAAACTGCTATAATTTTAAAAAGTATGTAATACCTTTTTTTATTTATTAGCTTAATGACCATTAATGTAACTTCTTTAAATAAATAACTATAGAATAATTTGCTCAATTAAGTTTTACTTGTCTTTGAAAAAACATTCGATTTTAAATTCATTCAAATTCGTTTTTAAGAACATATTTGAAGAACAGAAATGTACAAATACATATGTATATAATTTATCCGGCATAGAAAATGCTGCTCCAACATAAATAAATAGGCTTTCATTTTGGATACATATATTCTGTAGAATAAAATCGTGTGAAATTGAAATCGAGTGTTTTTATTATTTTAAGGTTTTGATAATTATCAGAAGTAAGGTGTGCGTCACTATAAACTGTAACACATCAAAAGTCAAATAAAAACTGACTGGAGTAAGCTAGAGTTAAAAATAAAACAGTTTTATTTTGCATTTTTATTACAGATTATATTCTGTATTATTTTATTTAAAAATTAATTTAATTTTATAAAATTTTTTATTTTATTCATTATGCCATCCATAAGCAATATTATAGAGTTTTCGGTGATTTTTTTGGTACCAGCTGTCCATTTATATCGAAAACTAGTAATGGTTTTGGGAACAGATGTACTCTTCTTTAGTTCTCTTTTGACCAGAACCCAATATCTTTCAATAGGCCGCACCTCTGGGCAGTTTGGTGGGTTAGCCTTTTTTGGAACAAAATAACATTATTTTTATTATACCAGTCTATTGCGCTTTTACTGTAGTGACATGTTGCCAAATCTGGCCAGAAGAATGTTGATATGTTGTGCTGTCTTAGAAATGGGAGCAACCTCTTTTGAAGACACTCTTTGATATAAATATCTGAGTTTATTGATCCCAATGTAACAAACGATGCACTTCTGTCTGCCGCAGCTACAAATAGCCTGCCAAACTAGGAACTTTTTGGGAAATTTTGATAGTTTTTTAGTTCGGAACTCTTCAGAAACATTGCCTCTACTATCCGCTACATAAAACTCTTGGCCAGGAAGCTGCGCAAAGTCTGCAAAAACGTAAGTTTCATCATCCATTACACAACATTCGAACTTTTGAAAAAATTCTTTTTTGAGGAGTTTTGCTCTTTTTTTTGCTTCAATATTCTTCTTAGCATTTCTATCCGGAACTTTTTGGACTTTAAATGTTTTAAGGCCAGCTTTAGCTTTAACTCGGCGCACAAAACTTTCCGAACATTGCACGCGCCGGGCCACTTCGCGACCAGAAATGTTTGGAAGAGCCAGCAAAAGCTTCTCAACCTTTTTGGCTTTAGCGTCGTTCGTTACCAGTTTTGCTTTACCTGTTCCAGGCTTTCTTTCAATTTTTAGGTCTTTGTTGAACTTTTTGACCACTCTGGAAACACATTGCCTGGTCACGTGGACTTCTCTAACAACTTTTGTATAACTCCAATATGGTTTTTTTGAATTATTTGAATAATTTTTGTATGCACTTGTCTTTGATTATCCATTGTGAACTAACTAACAAGTCAAATTTGACAAACTGATACATTTTAAAATCTGACACATTTTTCAAAGATATTGTGATTAAGAAAAATAATTTTGATTAAAGGTGAAAAAAGTTATTAAGAAAAATGGGTGTTACACTTTATAGTGACGCACACCTTATGTTAATAGTAAAATTAAGCGAAGGAGTTAACAGTCGCCGTGGTTAGTATGTTGGCTTACTAAGACGATAGCGCCGGGTTCAAATCTCAGCTCTGACATCTTGAAAAATAAATAAATATAAAAAAATTATTTCTTTCGGCGACTACCTCTCAGCAGTCTTCTGGCAAAAGCTCTGAGAGTAATTGACTGCCTTGAAAAAGCTTCTCAAATCTGTCGTTCGGAGTCGACTTTTAGCTGTAGGTCCCGGTACTTATGGATAAACATAAACACACACAACATGAGTGCTGCGAGAAGATAGACTGTAACCCTGACACAGGGTTGCAATGGCCAATTATGTATGTATGTATGTATGTAGTTAACCGAATCAAAGCCATTACACATCATTAATATATCACGACATGGATCTAAAACATCTGCGGAGACATTAGATTAGGTTGGAAACATCTTGTTGAAGCACTGTGTTTACTCGAAAAATTAATAAAAATTGTTTAATGCCTTTTAAATGTATGTAACAGTAAAAAATTTAGAGTTTTATATTTTTTCCAGAACATAAACTAATTTCTGTTAAACTTTGCTAAGTTATTTAAAGTCGCAAAGTTTTTGAGGTTAATTATATAGTAATATGCACTTAGCTCCCTAGTAAGATATGTTGAGGAGGCTTTAGCGAATAAGCTTTTCTCACTTGCAGCCGTCAGTTAACGACTGTGTGTAAATTCACGATGGAGACCTGCATTACTCACTCTTTCACACATATACCGAGATGAATGTTATGACAACAATAATTAATTTATAAAGTAATGTTCAGTTTTGCGAGTTATTGGCATCATTCAGGTCTCCAATTTGCACTTTTTGAAGTGATACCAATTTTTGAAACAAACTCCAGTCAGCGTAGAATAAAGAAGAATAAATTTTGTTGGCAGCATGAGGTCTGAGTATAGTCTGCTGAATTAGTTCCAGCATTGCCTCACATGCCTTTTCCGCAGAAACTCGATGTTTGAGAGCCTCGTAAATTAACAGTGAAAAATTTAATGGAACAAATTTAAATTCACTATTCACTACTAAAACGGAGCGAAAACGAACCATTTCGATAGAATGATGCATTTACAAATTTTAAGGCATCTTATTATTATGGAAAACTTAGAGGCTTATTTCATATAAATCACTTTTTTATGGTGACTCGTTGCGTTATTTCTGCAGAATTATGTAGATTTTGTTACAAAAGGAAATGTGATTTATAAAAGAACCCTCTTAATTCCATGCAAAAATAATTTTTTCAATGCTTTGGATGCATTATTGTGTTGAAAAATGCTGATGGAAGTAATTTTATTGACCTTTTTCGTATTATAAAAATTGCAACAAATTTATTGATTTCGAAGTCTTTAAATTATGAGAATATCTTCTTACAATTTAAAGAATTTAAGCTCAACAAAATTTGTTATATATTTTAAATCACTCAAAGTTATTAGATAACGATACAATGACTTGGTGTAAGCTTAAAAAAATGTTAAAATAGAAAGATTTAATTTTACCAAAAAATTTTATTAATAAAATTTTAAAACATAAACTATATAACAAATAAAAAAGTTCTTCTGATTTGTGAAAGAGAATCAGTTTATTTTGTAATAAATAATTTTTTCAATACAATACATAACTTTTATTCCGCTTGGAGATTTGACTAGTGTTTATATATATATATATGTATGTATGTTTATATGTGGATATATGTATTTCAGTTATTATATTTTTTTTTTTTTATTTTATTTGTTTAATAATATATTCAATTCTTTGTTTTTAGCTTTAAAATAAAGTCCATTTTGTTCTTATAACGCATTCTTTTTTTTTAATATATATTTTTTTATGTGTTTTTATAAATAAATTTTATTGTTAGTAATTTTATTTATCTACCATTTATTTCATTACTTTTCATTGTTAAGCGTATTCTGCAAGTGGATGTATCATTGTTAATTTATCTAGTACATATTCACTTTTTTATTTGCACTGTAGCGGTTATTAACTTTTTGTTCGTTTTTGTTTTTTGTTTTTTCGAATACTTAATATTTTAGTTATGTTTATGAAATGACTCGTAATTTAAATTTGCACTGAAAAACCTAAAGAAATATATAAAAAATTCTAAAATATGTAATTGGAAAACAGTACGAAATATCATTTCTAAAGTCATTTTAGATAACTTTGTATATTTACTTCAGATATACATAGTGCATATAGTATTTATATAACAATCATTAACATATTTTATATCTTCTAGAACATTACGAATCATTTCATTTTTGTTTTAGGTTTTTTCTTAAAAGTAATATAAGGAATACATGGAATATTTATATTCTTGCTTAATTTGTGTACTTGTTATAGTAAGTAAATATTTTATTTATATTGGAATTTTTATTTTAACTTGGAATTACAATTGCTCTATGTGATTACATTGTTTTTTTTTTTTTGACACTTTTAAAAAGGAATGCTTATTTGATTTCTGTTTTTTTTAAGTATTTAAAATCATTTTCGTTTCTGTTTTACATATTTTTAGAAAAGAAAAACAATTTTTACTACTTACCATTTAAGTACTTTTAACAATTATAAGTTTAATTATTATTTGGTCTATTCGGCAAGGGTGGAGCATTCCCTGTACGATTTGGTATAGGTGGGGGACCTCGTCTAACAGGTAATGGTGGTGGAGGGCCCATAGGAGCATTAGCTGGCAATTGTGGTGCTCTTCTAGCAGGACTATCGTTATTACCATCCGTTATACCAACTGGTGGTGGAAAGGCTGGTGGTGGATGTCGTGGTGCGGGTATATCATCTTGTATTTCTTCATAAATATTGCTCTCGTTGTATGCTAAGGTATCCTGTACATCCACAGATGATTGTTTTGAATGACGCGAAGGTGTTGAAGCTGGTGTGGCATTTTTGCTTTGTGTGTGACGTGGTGGTGTCGGCGGCAACGATCCTGACCCAGAGGGTGAAACTTTACCCGACGATGAATGTAAAGGGGATGGTTGCTCTGTTGGAGATTGAGATTTCGAAGAGGGAGCCGTGTCAGATCCCGAACCAACTGGTACTGGCCTTAATGGAGGTGGCAATTGTGGCTGTGGTGGCATAGGTGGTTTGGCTGGTTTATGTAGCATTTCTGGCACCACACTAATGACACCAGCATGGGGCAAATGTCTAGGAGAATTCTTTGGTGACATTGGAATGGGTGGTCTAGCTGGAGCTGGTCTTGCTGGAGCTTGTTTTGGTCTTTGCGGTATTTCCGGTGTGGCATTCAACAGCTGTGCCTGTTCTTGTGGATTTGCACACAGTGGTATTGTATTGGCACTGCACAATTCAATCTCATTATCCACATAAACATTCCAATGGGGTGATTTCAATTCAAATTCCAAATCTAAGCCACCAACATTTAGATATCTTTTTGACACTGCATTAAGAGAAGATTCACCATCTCGAAAAGTAACCCACATGGTATCCTCTACATAACGGACCAAAGTTACCTCACCCAATTTGGAAAGTTCCTGTATTAGGGCCGACATAACATGTTCATCATAAATTGTAGGACCGTCATCATCGAGAGAGGGCTCTGTCACATGGACTACTATAGTGGAATCTGGTGGTCCCAAATCCCTAATTACCTGCTCAAATACTGCTCGTCTACGTTTTGGGTCAATTTCCATAACTTCTGCATCAATAATAGCTATAACAGGACGATGATCACTTTGTTTTAATTCCGAACGTCCATAGTGTATTAATTTTCCGGGATTCCACTCCTTTCTAAACAAATCGATTTCAGCCAAGGCTTTACGTCTACGCCATAGAACACGATCAGTCCATGCTGGTGCTCTTTGTTTTTCTGAAGTATCATAATCATCACTAAACAAATCATATTTATAAGTCGGATCAAAAGTGACTTCCCCCTCTAAGAAATCGGAAAAAACATTTCCAGCTTCCTGTTCTTTGCGTAATTGATCATTTTCCAAGGCAGAAGCTAAATCACCATTGCGTATGGCTTCTTTAAGTTCTTCTTTATCCATGTCAATGCGATAATTAAAATCACCACACCAAAATACCCAATCATGTGATTTTAAGGTGCGTCCCATAGGAAACGCCAGCTTACGTGTGATTTCAGCATAATCGGCATTTCTTTCACCAACCTAAAAAGCATTCAATTAAATTTTTTTCTTTTCTTATTATTGTTTTTTATTAATAAATTAAACTCACTTGTGACTGCCCAGCCGCAAAATGAGCACATACAAAACACAATGAAGTTCCGTGCAAAACAAATCGTATAGCACAGGCTCCCTTATTACCAGTCGCCCCTCCTAAACCAGTTTTAACACAATCAATAGCAACATCTTTTATGAATGGAGCATGTTCTGGACGTATATAAATATAGAGACAAACACCCACTAGCTGCTGATAAGTTAGGAGAACATAGTCGTTATCTCGTGATATGGTTTTCTGCAATTCTTCAGCCCATAGCTTAGAATTATCTGTGCTAGCAGCCATTATGTTAGAAGCATTTAAATCGACAATTTCCTGAAAACCTATTGCATAAATATCTACTGGATTTGTGGCATTTTCAGAGGGATTATTAACATTAACTAGAGCCTTAGAACGAGCTAAAGCATGGCAATCCAAAAGCCAGTCGGAGAGGGTATCCTTAAAAACAACACTACGAAAATGTTTGCCGCCGTTAACATTATAAGTACCCACTGCAACTCTAACCGGATGGGGTGTTACATATTCGTTGTAACGTTTACACATTTCACGTAAAACCGTCGTAGGAGCATGCAACATATTTGAGGGCAATAGAATACGAGCTCGATCAGCCAATTCGGAATTGAGGGTGGAACCAACTAAAAGAATATCAATGGCTTCCTAAAAAGGATTGTAATATACAAAATTAACTGAACAATTTTACTCTTAAAAATATTTTACCTGTTTTGAGTTATCTAATAAATTATTTTGAATAGTTCTGGCTGCCGATCGGGCACCATCCATTAATTTTGAACCACCTTGTATTGCTCCAGTGCCGGCATAAATCTTGCTTACTTCATTGCCATTATTAATCCACATTTGTTTAAATATCTCTTCAAATCTGGAATAGTTTTGTTTTTTCTCACCCATACCTAGAACATCGATTTGTGTGATCAGTGTATCTAAACCCAAGAAAGTTTGCACACAGTTTGTGCGATCTAAACAATCTAAACAATTTGTACGTATAACACCGAATTGTTGGCGCAACACTTGACCATTTGAAGCGTAAAATATACCATAGTTTATACCACAAGCTGTTAAACGTTCTTTTAGCTTTGATAAAGCGCCAAAATTACCCCCACGACATTCCTGATGATAATCAAAAACGATATGAGGAACATCTTTATGAGCTGACATGCCATGATGACGTTGAAATTCGTTGCTAAGCATTGCTTCACCTTCTTTACTGCCAATCATTGAGGTGCCTAAAAGATTGATAACTGTTTGATACCCATAACGTTGCTTCATCATAGTCATATGACGGTCAAAAGCTGCTGCTGAAGTTTCAAATCCTCGAGAGAGTTTAACCTTATGAGAGCCTACTTGCACTCCAGGTTGTTCCCAAAACAAGGGAACAGAACCTCTAGTCTGAACATAACTAGTAACATCATTATCCACATGTATAACTTGCTCTGTTTCGACGAAATTTGCAACATGGCCATCATCATTGGTGCCTTTAAAAATACATGACAAAACAAATTTCATTAGCCTAAAAATTACATTTCATTTTATTTTATTTGGTTCTTATTACCTCTGACATTAAACCTAGTGCCAGCTCTCTCACATGATAGTCTTGATATTATAGCCGCTCTAGCCTGTTTTGCTCCTATATAAACAGTGCGTATTTCCACTGAACCACACATGGCTTTTAAAAGCCATGACTGGCAATCAATACCAAATCTCATCATATGTATATGCATCATGCGGTTCCAAAAGAAACGATTATCTGTTTCCGATATCTGATATCTCCTCTGAGCACATAATGTTATATCAAACTTATTCATGGTGGTTGATGTTGGATTATTATGAGCAAAATAAAATGTTCCCGAATTTAGCAATTTTCTTACTTCTGATATTTTATCTTCATTATGTGTTGCATTTTGTAGCGAAACAAATTGTGTTTGTTGTATGCGAAATACTTCAACATCACCAATCTTGCCCATCGATATACAACCAGTCACCAGCACTAAAAACAGTACTGTACTTTCGCCTGCATTCAATTGTAATACTCCCAAACAACCGTAGGCATCACATACTTTGTAATATTGCTTTCGTATGATATCAGTTTCTTGTTGCGAAAGTAAAGCCACTGCGTGTGATTCAAGAAGTATGCTATCGCTTTTATTACGATGCTCCATTAGTACACTGTACGGAGAAGGGGGAATGGATTTCTCCAATACCCGAATTACTTTAGACATAGCCATATTGTTAGACGACTAGCAAACACTGATTATGCTGGTATTGAAGTTATATTTATTAGATTATACGATTTGAATGTTTTTTTTTAACAATAACAATTTATTTTTTTTAGAATTACTCGTCCAATTACAACGTTTCAAGGGAGACACATCTAAAAGAAATGTATACATTTGTTTAAAAATTTATTGTACGTAACCACTATGTTCTTTTGTTTTTTTTTTGTTTTTTATTTTTTACATATGTATGTAGGTAATTTTAAGGATACTTTTTTTACAATTATGCATTACACATTGCATTGAGTTCTTTTTTATTTAAACAACTAAATAGCTCTCTACAGTGGCCGTGTATTTTTATTGTCATTTAAAATTTAATTAAAATCTAAACACTTTGCCTACCTCACTTAAATGGTTGCCTTTATATTTTATGAACGTATATATGAATACGACAGCTTTCATTTAAAGGCATATTTAAATGTTGAACAAATTTATAATATAAGAAGTAATGAGTTTTTTTTAGCTATATTAGACCTATTGATTCCAATATCTATTTTGTGACAGCTGAGAATGCTGTAAATTGAGTAAGGTATGGCAAGCCGTCGTCAATCGTTTAATTCCCGAACAGGAAAATTTATTTAAAAAATAAACAAGTTTATAGAATACTTCGTCCATTTTACTGTCAACATAATCGGCCTTATAAGCAATTGAAGCCAAATAACTCATTGGAAACTTGCCAAACATGACTACCTTTATCAAAGAATTCAATTTAGCTTCAATAAGCTTCAAGCTTATGTCTGAATAAGTTGCTACGTTAATCAACAAAATTGTTATATACGGAGCAATGATACTTCTCTAGCCGTTAACAAATCAACATTACATCCTTTAATTTCGACTAATTCGTGCTGTTTACTCGCTGACGGCATCATCGGTCCTTATTTCTTTCGAAATGAGTAGTGACTGAAAATTGTTTTTTTTTTTATTATTTTCTGTACAAAATTACTTTTATTTGTGTAAAGCCTTATAATGCTCATCAGTTGTAGTGCCATTCGTTTGCAAATATATGTAAGTTCAAAGTTCGCAAAGAATTCCTTCATTGAGCAGTAGTGCTTAACAATGTCATTATCTGTAAAAAGCCAATTGTATAAAGCTCATTATCTACTTCAATATAATCTTGAACAGCAGTTTTGGAAGTTATTTTGTTCACTTTTAACCAGACTTTGTAATCAGCCTCAAATATTTTTTGATTTTCATTTTCATTTCCCCTAAATACAAAAATACAAAATATATAAGCAAAATAAACAAGTCAAAACAAAATCAAGTTGTAGAATTCCACACATGTATTTCGTTCGAGTTAGGGAAGGAAAATTGTACGTAATTTATTCTCCTAACGCTACTGCCAACCTAATTAGTTCGAGTTAGAGAAAATTCGAGTTAGAAAGTTCGAGTTATGGAATATCGACTGTATATTAAAAAATGCGTTTGTATTCACAATGAGCAAAATCATACTTAATGATATGAGACATGAATACATAATAACTAATAGTTTAGAAGCGGCTTTATGGAAATACTACTTAGTGAACAGATCTTGTATCGTTAGCTACAAAGTACATTAGTCAATAACGTTGGAAATATTTCGTTTGATTCTATACCACACTTTATTATGTTTATTTTTTGAAATTGGGGTTTTGATTTATAATGAATTAAATTTGTAAAATGTAAGGACTTAGTTCATTTCGACTTTGTACAAGCTGTTCATTCCATGAATATGATAAAAAGCGTAAGAAAAATGTAATGCAAAAAGAAGGTTAACTGTCACGAAATTAAACTGTCGAAATGTCAGTCAGTGTATGTACCAATTTATGCCTCGTGTGTTATACTAAAATAAGGACTGCAGCTTAGTTATTTCGATCGCATATTCATCTTTCTCGTGATTGGCGTATTGTTGTAAATATATCGAGATTTTTGTAAAAGAGTGAAGGCTATTTTTGCTTGTTTTCTATAATCTAAGACAAAAATTTGGAATTATATATTCTATAAAAATTGAAATATGATAAAAATTCAAAATAACTTAAGCTCTTTGAATTTCCATAATGTTGTTTAAATTGAATTGAATTACATATTATTATTTTTAAATATATATTGCATTTTCTTATTAATACTCTTCTTCAATTTATAGTTTGAGTTTGTTTGATTCTAATTCCTTATATTTCAAGCTATATTAAAATATGGCATAATACACATAAATTAAATTATTTTATCATTACTGGTGTCCCTTGTATATCTTTTTTTCTGGCTAGCCATTAATCTAGAATACTTACAGTTTAACAGTACAACTGTAAATATCTGTTTTTCTTTATTTTTTATTATATTTTATGAAAACAGAAATTTAATTAAAGCTACAACGGGTTATACTGGAATATGAGGTAAATTTTATAACCAAATCACAAAAAAACGATTAACCCTGCACCGTCAAAATGACGACGCGAGATTTTTTTTTTCAAATTTAAACCAGTTTTTTATTTTATCTCAGTTTTTGTATAGCGATAGTTGATTTGTTATTGTTGTTGAATGTAAAAGTGCAAGAACTGCATATTTTTTTTTCTTTTAATTTTTTGTAGTAGTCAAAATGACGAAGGATGACGTTTGTGTAACTTTCAGGTTAGTAAAAAAGACCAGCATTTTTCCGTCGAAGAATTATTTAACAGCTACTATTGTGAATCTAAATACATAAGCATAGTTAACAAACCGAGGTTCCAATTTATCATGTCCTGCTTACGAGTTGACGATAAGTCTTTACGCTTTCAACTAGTTATTGATAAATGTGCAAAGTGCCCAAAAAAGGTATGTGCCGAGCACAAAATGGAAAGTTGTGACTCGTGCCTTACATGAAATAATCTACCTCAAAACTGATGTTACTTTTTTTGTTCATATCTTGCATTTCATGAAACTGAGAGACAGAATTGAAAAAATTTTCCTCATGTTATTTTTTTATGTTTATGTTTAAGAAAAGCTATGAAATGTTAAGTTTTATTAAATTAAAAAAATAAATTAATTAATTTATCTATAAATTAATTAAAAAATATCTCCTAATAAATAAAAAATCTATTTTGGTATCCACCTGTGCTCACGACGTAATTTATAGTCCCTTGAAGTATGTCATAGTTAAAATGATGAAGGATGACTTTAGTGTATAAAAAATAAGGATGACATTCTAAAGTTAAAACAATTTATCTATGACGCCATGACAGCACTCAGGATTTTATCTGATTAGAAGGCTTTCAACTGTTAACAACTTTCACGGCCCGTGTTTGCGGTCAGAAATTTGTCTGTGCTATTAATATCCCAACATCGTTAATCTTATGCTGCAATATAAACTCTAAACTTTATTTGCTTTATTATATTCTTAATTCTTATTATAATACATTTAACGGGTGTCCAAAGCAGACAGAAGAAAATATAATTAGTGATTACCTCTTCGTTTTCCTGTACCACAGTGATAATATCCCATTAAGCAAGAGAACTTGTGACCATTTCTTAAAACCCTAAAAGTATGCTCAATATTTATTTATTTATTACCTCATACAACAAATATTGCTTCAGTTACTTTTTATGTATAAAAACTGTATTTTATATTCTTATTGAAATCAAATCTTTAAATTTAATATTCACCTTTCTCTTATTATATAATACAGACAAAAAATTAATATATGTACTTATTTTACAGAAATATTTCCTTAAAAAATCTCATAGAAATTGTGTCTGTCCATTAGCGACAGTTCAACAATTTCACATTTATCTTTCAAATTCCACTGGTCAATGTCCGATTTAGTTGATATTAAAACAGAATTAAAAAATAGGCCTAATTATAATAAAAACCACAAAAATACTCAGGGTTTTAAAAATAGAAAAAAATCGATAATTACTACTGTAAATGTTATCCATCATAAATCACATAGGTTCAATAATACATGTGTAAGACTCCTATCGACTAATAATTATGACCATTATATGAAAGATATCTTTTATTCAAAATTCCAATGTTTTACATGCTTAAACCGTTATAAACAATTGATATTGTGTTCTTTTTTGTCGCTTTGCGTTAATCACTAACAAATACCATTAAACAAACCTTTTTTTTTCACTTTTTTCAAGTTCAGCTTTATTGTTGTTGTTTCATGGGTTTTTTTTGTTGCCTTTTTGTTTGTTTTTTTTTTTTCTTTTTTTTTTGCAAAGTCAATGTGAAAAATTATTTTTTCCGATTAGAAATTTTTATACACCCACTTTTTCTAAACACTTTTTAGTAAACACTACATGCATGTATGATTGATCATTAAACAATTATTTATTTATATAGATTCTAATTTCTTAAGTGTTTGCAAAACTTTATGTAAATTCCTCTACTTTACCTTTTTTTCTTGTATATCTCCCGTAAAATTTTTCAGTAAACTGTATATAAAGAAATTTCCTAAGAAAATATATTGCCAGATCTATTGACAAGAAAAGTAAACAGCAAATTGACGTTTAGATATGCGCATATCAAAAAGGTTGCCAAGACTTCAAAAAAAAAAAAAAAAAAACGATACAGTAACAATATAATTGATTTCTTCAATTATATATATTAATTTAGACAAATAGATATTTATTTTATTTAAAAGCATTGCTGTTGCTTAAATATGCACAAAATTTTGTTGATATTCAGTTTTTTGTTTTGTTGTCGCTAGATCAGCTGTTATTATTTATCGTTATTATACCTTCTCTAATAAGAAAATGTCATTTGAAGTTTAAAAAAAAAATAAAGTTCTGATTAGACATAAATTTTAGTGCCGCTGTTTTCATAAATTTTTAATATTATTAAAAAGGAAATTTATAAATAAATTAAAATATTTGTTGTAAATATAATATAATTTCTTAAAAAAATCATTTAAACACCATGAACAAAGGTATAACAGCAACAGAATTTGATGCAAAATATGAAATTATTGATGCACAAACACCACGCCACACTTCTCTCTCTGCTCGATATAAAAGGTAAGTACCCGGCTGTTTAGTATGTTTAATACAAACTTTATTACTCATTAAATGTTACAGGAGTTTTGCTTATCATACTCTGCGTGAACGGTTACCAGTAATTCTTACCCAGATAATTGATCAACTTACAAAAGATAAAGATGAAATTGCCGAGCAATATAGTGGCGAGGTAAGCACATACTACATTCATGCATATGCATAGAAAATCAAGTTTCTTGTCATACGTAAGTATATGTATGTACGTACATACATAAGTATACATGTAAATAAGGTCAATTATTTCAACCCATTTTTTATTAAGTACTGATACGTGAATAGAAAATTATAAGTCATATTAAATTAAAGGCATTGCCGCTTTTATTTGTATATAAAAAGGGGAAAATCAAGTCTGACGTATTAAAACGGGTTGTTGTTGTTCCGTTATTGCTGGATCATTCTTGTATACAGGATATGTTTTTGTTAATTAAAGGTAAACCCTATCTAATTCGTAAAAATTATATTTTTGTGTAAAGGTTTTGAATCACTTTATTGTTCTGCCAGTGATAATGTAACAATTATCAACTTTAATAACAAAATTATAATATTTAACATATAAAATGTTGAAATTAAATATGTACGTTGGGACCACAGTTCAGTTGTATACTGTTGATGGTTAATAATAGAGTCTAGGACTGATGTTTGAAACTATCCACAATACATATTTTAACAAGAAAAAATTCTTCAATTTCGCATCATAATTGTTTGAAATACTGAAATATATTTCCCATATATTAGTCACTCCGCTCGTAATAATAACTACAATATAATTTAATTACGTTGTCTAATATGTAGTTAGTTGGCTTACTAAGATAAGAGCTCCGCGGTCAACCCGTAGCACTGATATCTTGAAAGAAAGAAATATGAAAAAATATTTTTTTCGGCGATCACCTCTTATCAGTCATATGGCTAAAGCTCTGTGAGTAACTAATTGCCATGAATAAGCATATCAAGTGAGTCGTTCGGATTCGATGTTAAACTGTAAGTCCCGGTACCCATGGATAAAAATAGACCCACACAATATGGCTACTGTGAAAAGTATATAATTTTGTATTGTAATTTAGTGAAAAAATATATGTATTTCGTATAAACATTTTGAAATTTATTATATTGTTATTTTAGGAAACACGTGAAGAAATTAAATTAGTGGTTGGCCACTTGTCAAAACTAAAATATCAACTACAAACGGATAAAAAGTTTGAACAATTTCAAGGAGAAGGTATAATTGTAATAATTAAAAAGAAAAGTTCTTTAGCAATTCGTTTCTTTTTAGAACCCGATAAAGAATTATGGAATAATTTCATAGCCCAGTTGCCGTCAGATGTATCTTCATTCTTTCGTTCCTCTTGGCTGTATGCCGAATGTTATATGTATCGTAAGGTGTCTTCCTTTTTTGAAAATACAAATACTTTAAAAAACTACGACTACTTTGCTAAGCAAAAAGAAAATGGCCTTAAGAACGATGGTGTTTTAGGTGTCGCTAAAGTGGTTAGAAAAACTGAAAAAGATCAAAAGACATTTGCTCACTTACTTAAGGTTATTATAAATTTCTTACATATATATTTTATTCTTTATCTTTATAGATTCTTTTGAATATATATAAATTTTATTGTTTTCCTTTTTAGCTTAATTTATGGGGCAATAAATGTGATTTATCTATTATGTTACCCAAAGAATTTAAACCTTCCGATAATGTGTTTGAACAATTAGATAATTTTAATAGTAATATTTTAGTCGATAATACAAAACAAATTTGGCAATGTTTAGAGGCTGCTGATCGCACAAAACCTATTATTATTGAATTTGTTAATGATAATGCAGGCTTTGAATTTTACACCGATTTGGTGATAGCCGATTATTTAATAGAACATAAAATGGCTACTAAAATACGTTTTAGTGTTAAAGCTATACCCTGGTATGTATCGGATGTAATACCTAATGATATAACTTGGACTTTGGACTTTTTAACAAAACATAATGCAGATGTTGTCAGAGAGCAGGGTAAAAAATGGAAGCAATACTTTGAAGATGGAATATTTGTTTTAAGTCCCATAAATTATTTTTGGGTATCACCTTATGAATACTACAAGTACGTTGATAAACTCTCTTACATGTAATTGAACTAAGAGTTAATTTTTGATTTACAGAATGCGTGAAATCGATAGTGACTTGTATTTTTATCTGGCCGAGGCTCATCTAGTTATTTTCAAGGGTGATTTAAATTATCGTAAACTCTTAGGTGATCTGAGCTGGGATCCTACAGATGATTTTTTAACTTGCATTAGAGGCTTTCAACCAACGAATATATGTTCTCTACGTACCCTTAAGGCTGATTTAATATGTGGATTGCCACAAGGCAAAGCAGAAGAATTAAATCGTCTTGATACACAATGGATGTGTACCGGAGAGTATGGTGTTATACAATTCATGGATAAGCCTGAATGTAGCTGCAACAACCCAAAAGTTTAATCATATAAATTGAATTTTATAATTTTGGAATACATAATATGGTTTAGAATTTATTTATATATGTATATCAAGAGAAATTTCTTATATTTTTACTATTAATTTCTGAAATTTATTTTTTGTAATAAATTCATTATGTTACTACATATATAATATACTAAGACGATTGCTAGAATTTATTTTTTTAAGCTAAAAAAGCAAAAGCAGACAGTTTATTCATAAAGCTAAACAAAATTAATACATAATAAGAAAAAATAAACAGTTGACTTTAAAAAATGTAACGATTAATTAATTAATTTCCAATTAATTTTTTATAAGCAAGAAAGAACACTGTGTTACATTTTTCTTTGAAAAGAAAATATCAAATTAATTTTATTCAAAATATTTCAAGACAAAACCGTAATTTGAATTAACAATAAAATTAAAAAGCTTTATAAAGGATGTTATACTCAGAGTTTTAAGAATATAAAATTGTATTTCACCAAATATAAAATACAAATTTTGCTACCATCAGAAATTTTTATAAATTGAAATTTCATTCGATTTTGTTTAACAAAGTTTTACAAAATAAAAAAGCATAATTTTTATTTGCTCCGATGTTCCAGAAAAAAAAAAACATTTTTAAATAAATTTTAAGTGCATTCCTAAATTCAATTGCAGCAGATATGGGGATAAAAATGTGAAGAGTGTAGTACACGAATGTTTGTGCCGGACATTTGTTTTCTTTTTTTCTTTCCTACTTTTCGTAATTTTTGCTTATTCTGCTTGTATTTTAAGTTCTACATTGTAAACGTTTTAGACAAGAGCAAATGAGAATTGAAAAATGTCGTCCTTTCAATTCCTACATTGTAAATCCAGAGTAGGAAAATAAACAAAACGAAACGTTTCATTTCATTTTGTTTTAAGTTTTTTAAAATGAGTAAAACAAAAATATTGAGAACGATTGTCCACTTAGTTTTGTATATTATTTTTGTTTGTGTGCACTACAAGTACACTAACTCAAATGTTCGTAGGTAGAACAAAATCAATAAGTTTGAACAAAACACGTTTGCAAACGTTTGCGAATTTATTTGGTCATTATAACTACCTAAAATATTACATATGCATAATTATTTATATACCTGAATGAAACAAGATTTTTAGTAAAGCAGTAAACATTTCTGTGGACATTTGACAAAACGTCTTCTCTCTAAATCAACAACTTTTCAGTAGAGCAAAAAAACAGTTAAAAAGGCTAATAGAAGTTATTGCTTATAAAATCAAAGAAATTTTGAACTTGGATATTATACACAAATACTTAACGAACATTGTGCGACCTTTTTTTTCTCTCTAGAAGCAATAGTTTTCTTTAAAACGACAAAAAATTAATTTAAGACTTTTTGTTAAATAGATTTTAAAGAAAAAAATTAGCTTCTACCATACAAGTCGCTTTGTCAAAATTTTTTTGATTAAATTTGAAAATTATTTTAATCGCTTAAGTCAAGACAAGTTGTGTTGTTAAAATGGAATATGAAAAAAAGGTTGAAAGAAGTTGATCTGGAAAATATATTTCGGTTTTATTAAAAACAAAATACTTCTATTTTTCGCTACAATATGCAAAGAATTAAAAAAATAATAATAAAAATTAAATATATTTTTTATAGACATTAAATTTTTCAAATTATACTTAATTCTCTGAAAGAAGTCGTTTTGTCAAATTGAAATTGGGGGAAAGTGTCAAAGAGGTCGATTAGTCAACTGCATATCTTGGGTTCCAAAGGTCGTAGAAATACGGGGATTAGAGCAAAAGAAGAACAAGGAAATTCTATATATACTATAAAAATCTTGGAAAATTGTTTTATTTCGAGAGAAGACATTTTTTCAAAATTCCACAGATTTTAATTATGATTTTAATTTTATTCAAAAAAAGAAAAAAATAAACATACAAACCAAATGAAACACTCGAAAAATATGTTTCTTCTTTTGTTTTGTACACAATTATACGAATGTAACAGAATATCAAAGCAAGTATAAGAGCGAAAAGCAAATTGTTTTGTACACCCTTTTTCTCATTTAAAAAGTATTTGTTTGGCTTTTGCTCATATACAAAACGATTAAAAAAAAATTGAAAAGTTTATGACTTTGTGGAAACGTTTTGTTTGTTTGTCCACTCAGTGTAAATCCTGACTAATTATTTTGCTGGGTAATTTTGTAACACCTGTGTTGTATGATTAATATTTATTTCGTCCACATACATATTTTGAAATTTTTTGAAAATCGCACTTATACGCCCTGTATGACAAAAAATGAATTTTAAATTGTAATCTACTACTTTTCTCAATGAAACATTTTCATAACATAATTGCAATAAAGATGAAATGTAAATGTAAAAAGAATCTGATAAAAATCAATAAAATTTAAAAATATCTCTGCAGACACAGCCGCTGCCTGCTATATTGGCGGTGTTGCAACTGCATTTCTTATGTCTGACATTTATTATTTTACCTCTATTAGTAATTTGCATCTTTTTATTCATCTATTATATATAGTAGATGCACGTACATATGTATGTATGTACATATGGATTGCATTTCTAATGTTGTCTTCTTTTTGTTTTTGTAAAAATGTGTCAAAGTTTTTGCATGTGTTATTATTGACTTGCAACTACTATGTTCACGTTGGTGCAAAACGTTTACATATAAGTTTTTCAATATAAATTATCATAATTATCACAATTTATCATTGCCAAAACTGTATTTAAAAATTTTTAATTGTCTACGACTAAAGAAAATATATTGTACAGACACAAATTTATTTATTCCATTGAATTTTAAATAGCAAACGTTTTGCATACATATTTTAAAGAAAATTGAACAGAACTTCTAAGAAAATTTTAATATATTTTGGTGATATTATGGTGAGTATATGTACAAAAAATGGCATGATGTAAATATGTACGTATTATTGAAAGTAATTTCTTATACCCTCTTGACATTTTCCATATCCACGACCTTGATATTTGCAAAACATAGTCTTCAGTGTACCATATTGATGGCGAACGAGAAAGTTTAAGTGAATTTGATCACAAACATGGCATTGTAAATACTACTACTCCACTTAATGTACAACTTAAAGGTCAATATAAACAAAGTTTTGCCTATTATACATTTCGTCAACGTTTGCCCAATACTCTGACTACAGTCATAAAATCCTTAGAACAAGCAAAACAACGAGATGAATTTCTTTCTTCTACAGAGGAATTAGATTTCGTAATACAAAAAATAGTAGAGCTTAAGGAGCAAATGAATAATAATGGTCAGCTGGAAATGTTTAAAGGCAATGGTGAGTATTGTTATACATACAAATGCTAAGACTTATCGTCATATGATTTCAAAAAGAGCCCAAATTTGCAACAACAAAAAAATAAAATGAAAATCGATCCTTGATTATAATCAAATTTTACACACGTGAGATCAAAAATAACGAATTTATGTTAGAAATTTGAATTGATTTTCTGTGCAAAAGCATTGCTTATTATAGTTTTTTGCTTTTTCTTTAAAATTCTTTCAATATAACTTATGGCATTTTGGCATTCATATGACGATATACACAATGTATTGTATTTTAAAAATTTCTTATCTCTTATTAGAAGCCGATAAAGAAGTGTGGAACGCATTCATAGAGGGCTTACCCCAAGACCAATGCTCTTTTTATAAGGCCTGTTGGTTATATGGCGAATGCTATATGTATAGAAAATTGGCATCGTTTTTTGAAGGCACGCAAACTTTAAAAGATTATGATTTTTTTAGTCAACAAAAATTAAATGCTCTCAAATTGTCGACCGAGGTAATGGAAGAAGTGGCCAAAAACACAAACAACTGGGAAAATAATGTACAAACTTTTTGTAAATTTCTAAAGGTAAGTTTAGATATCGTTGCAAAAATTAAAGAACGCTGTAAATGAGAAAAAATCAAAAATACGTTTTTTGCATCATTTTTATCAGAAAAAAAAAATACGCGTCGATTGGTCCCGGTCTTAGATTTCTATGATGAAAAGAAATTCGCTTATGCCGTCCGCGTTTTGTTCTACTTTCATACAAGTTTTTTTTTGGCTCTAGTGAACATTTAATGTTTTGTCAGTTACAGCGTTCTTTAATTCTTACGACGATATGTTTATGAATAGTTTAACAATAATTTTTCCTTTTTTGTTTTAATAACATTTGGCCAAGTAAAGAGTGTAAAATAATTATTAACCCTCTGCGACTGATGTGGTAGTCTATCAGACACCAACACACACAAAATAGTATTTTGAAAATGCATACCATGTCGTTAATAACAATAAACACGAATTGTCGCTATAAACAATAAAAAAATTGGTTTTATCAGTTTTACAAATCGGAACTTTGGAAAATATAAGCCATGGAAATGGTGTCTGGTAGACTACCACGTCATTACAATTTCAAGAATTATATCACGTCAGTCGCAGAGGGTTAAACTGTAATTAATTAGGTGTACTTATATAAAAAGTTCACTTACCATTCTTAAGAATTATGTATATGAGTAAGGTCAACAAAGTTTTTTGACTTAAAATAAAATTCTATGATCGTGATTATTATCAAATTTGTTAGTGTTTTTCATATAAAAAGACGAACATCTTAACCGTTCGTCTTCTATGAATAGGCTGTAAATATATCGTCATGTTAAATGCAAACGGACGTAACTACACAAAATTTCGAAATTGAGATTTTCATTAATTATGGTTCGTTTTATCAAAGTACATGTTCGTGCAAAATTTTAGATTCTTACGATCAAAAATGGCGATTTTATTAACGAAATTCAAACGGAAGTGACTAATACATACATATTTATATGAAAACCTTACATACAAACACATTTGTTGGATATAGGGATGCTAATCCTTATATCTTGATCCTGAAAATTATGATTTTTAGGATTTACAAAATTTTTGATTTTAAGGTTTTTTGCTTCTAACTTAAAAAACAAAAAGTGTAGTTACGTCCATTTGCAATTAATATGACGTATTGTACATGCATGCATACGTAAATACTTTTGAAAAACATATACATATATTGCGATTCATTCCATAGGCATGTCAACCATTCGTACCATTCGTTGCTTTTTTCTAGTGTTTTCTAGTTTTTCTAGATGACTTTAAGGGAAAACAAGCATGCAATGCATTAGATTCGTTACATTCACTATTTTGTGTTGTCTTATTTTGTATGAATGCATTCAGAGCTCATAAATAGGCAAACAAACTGTTCTCTGCACGGCAACGATTTTAATTTGGGAATGGCTCAATCTATGTTGTCTGAGGTATAATGTCTTAAATGAAGTCAAGAAATATACTTACTTTTGACGCCTTACGATTTAAAATACGTACACAGCAACCACAAATATGCAGTTGCCAATATATTCACCATTTAGCAACTGATATGCTAGCTTTCAGTAGTCAGTTCCCATCTTAAAAACCAGCTTAAGTTCGGTTGCCATCCATAATAGACCCATAATATCAGAAAATTTTGGACTATTTTTAAGAGACGTAGCCTAGGTAGAAATAGAAAACTTAATAAAACTTTCCGGGTTATCTGTTTTAAAACAGTTTTGAAGTATTTTCACTCTGGTTGTTTATTACCTTCCAAATTCCTCTACTATCAATGTTATGAAACTTGGCTTCCTAAAATTGAAATTTAAGTTTCTTTGAAATGCCTTTAACTCGATTTCTATATTTGCAATATTTGTATCTTTCAATTTAAATCAGTCATATTCTTTTTGTAACTTCTTAACTCCATATTGTCCTGGGAATTTTTTCCTGTTGATATTTTGAACTTACTGAGATTAACTGCTTCGTGAAATTTAATCAATAAATGGTAAAACGCATCAAGTTGTGTATCAACATTACTTGTAGAACAAATTGTATTCCGATTGACATTTCAAACAATATGTATAATGAAATGAATTCGAATGTATCGCATTGTAACCTCTGTACTCCAATTGCCTATTGAGAATCTTCAGTGGAAGGGAAATCAACACAAATAATTTATTTACATAGTATACTTATGTATATACATATTTTTTATATGTATATGTACATATGTATGTGTTCTTTTATTACAGCTTAGTCTCTGGAGCAATCGTTGTGATTTATCTATTACTTCGGGTAGTGAAGTGAAACCAACACACAATCTGTTTGATGTTATTGATGGCTTAAATGCTAATTTACTTATCGATGATAGTGAGAAAATATGGAATTGCTTACAGCATATTGGGGAACAGAGAAAATTAAATATTATTGTGGATTTTATATGTGATAATGCTGGTTTTGAATTGTTTACGGATCTTTTATTCGCACAATATTTGATTGAACATAAACTGGCCCATACAGTACGCTTTAATATTAAAACTATACCCTGGTATGTATCGGATACTACAGCTCAAGATATAAACTGTACCTTAAAATATTTGCAAGAAAATAAATCATTGGAATTGAATCGCTTGTCTAAAATATGGTCTCAATATTTTGAAGATGGTCATTTTGTTATGGCCCCAAGTGAACACTTCTGGACATCACCGTATGAGTACTATAGGTGGGTTTAAAACTTTATAAATTTAGTGTAACCGGTTTTAACTTATTGCCTATTTATTTAGAATGCCAGATGTAAAACCGGATCTTTACAAGCAACTACAACAATCGTCTTTGTTAATATTTAAGGGTGATTTAAATTATCGCAAACTTTTGGGTGATTTTAATTGGGATTTTTGTGAGAAATTTGAAAAATGCTTACGCGGCTTTCGTCCCACAAATTTGTGTACCCTACGCACAGTAAAAGGTGATTTAATATGTGACCTGAAGCCAGGACAAGCTGAAGAATTAAATAAACAGCATGCTGATTGGATGTTTACCGGAGAGTTTGGCTTAATACAGTACCTAGAGGAAATACAGGAATAAAAAGGCGTGTTAGTTTAAATAGTTGTAGTTCTTGTTATAACATATTGTTGTTGTTGTTGTTGTTGTTGTTGTTTTCAAATAAATGTATATATCTAAATTGTTATTACATATGACATGTAAATTGTTTTCTATTTTTTTTATTTTTTATTATTTAATATTTATTTTAATTTAAATATTTTTTTCTACTACAATTTGTTAACTTTCTAAAACAATGTTATTTTTTGTTTTTATTATTAATAATTTTAATAATCTGTTTTACTTGATTTAATTTTAATTCACTTGTTTTATAGTCTAGTCTATGATTTATATTTTTTGTTTTATTTTCTTTAAAAATATATAAAAGATATTTTACATGTACAATTACTATTTTTATTATAAAATAATGTTACGTTTCCTAATTTTTATTTTTTATATGCTTAAATAAATACATATTTATGTATGTGCGGTACATGACCAAAAATCAAAACTGAAATGAATTTCGTTTTAAAACTTCTTAGTTATTTTTTATTTATTTAAATACATATTTTTTCATATTATTTTTTTTTTGTATTAATAAAAAAAGAGTTCCTTTAGTTTTATGTAAATATATTGATATATATATTCTTTATATAGACATACAAAATGATATGAAAGATTTATTTACGTTTTTTTTTTGTTCACCGCACTATCAATACGAAAATAACTTTATTATTATTTTTTTTTTGCAAGAATTATTTGATAAACATATTTAAAACATATTGATAAAGAAATAATTAGCACGCCTTATTCATTTAAATTTGAGTCAAACGAAAATAAGTTTTTGGTAAAAAAAAGAAAGACTAACATTTGTAAGAAATATTACTGCTTTAAAGCTGCCAGGCCCTTAGGTTAACTTATAAATTTAAAATTGTATTACTTAGACTTAGGACATCAATTATGGTGTTTAGAATGAATTTTAAGTCTTATTTATAAATCTACTAGCCAGTTCCGCCCACTATCTGACTGATGATTTACATTGACCCTGAAGTCATTCAGACAAACTTTAGAAACTTTAATTTCAATCGTTCTCATGATATACAAAAATTACTATTTAATTTACATGAGAGGATACCCCACTCAGGTTCAATTTTGGGAAAATAAATAATACCCTATTGCACTTTCGGTGGTTAAAGAAATCTACATATGTTTCATATTAAAACAAAATCGGTTCAATCGTTTAGGCGTGATTGATCGACAAACAAACAGACTTACAATAAGATTTATATATCGTCGATGGAATTAAAGAGCGCTGTAACAGACAAAACCTTAAATGTCCACCAGAGCCAAAAAACCTGTATAAAAGTAGAACAAATACACTGGTATTTTTCAAAACGCAGACGGCGTAAGTGAATTTATTTTCATCGTAGAAATCTGGGACCGGTACCCATTGGCGCGTATTTTTTTTCTGATAAAAATGATTCAAAAAACGTATTTTTAATTTTTTTTTTCAGATAACAGCTAAACCTACTTAGCGAAGACACCACCACATAATCAACATGCAACCATGAGGCAATTGCTGTTGATCACTCAAGGGTGGAGGTATAACACTCTCCTTTGAGTGATAAATTCACAGCAATTTGTCTCATTCCTAAGGCGCTTAATTGTAATATAAGAAAAAACAAAAATGTATGTTTTGTCATAAATGTACTGTCCTTTCCAAAAAATTCCAATACAATACAATGCATTTAGTAAGGGTTAACCCCTAAGTATTGGTCTCAAAAGAAAAATAAAGCTCTTCATTCGAGGTCATCTGGGGGGTTACTTTGTATTTCGATTCGAATTGAAAATCTTACGTATTCGTGAAAATTTACAAATTTTCGAAAAAATTTTGTATTCATTATTATTGATTTTTCGAATGGGAAATTTCTTTCGAAAGCATGTTCGATTCAAATTGAAATACAAAGTAATCCCGCTGTTTGTATAAATATTTAGATATATTTTGTTTTATTAAATATATGTATGTCTGTATAGAACCAATGCATGTTCGAGAATATTTTTCTGGGGTGATATTTCAGTATTAAATTATAATAAGATCTTTAAATTTTACGAATTCGTAAGGTTTTCGATTCGAATCGAAATACAAAGTAACCCCCTAGGAAAGAATTTAAATGAATTATTGGTCGATTATGAATGGCAATTGAACTTCTCCACCTAATAATGGTAATACAAACGGCGGCTGGCAAACAATATTTTAAAAATTTTACTTGTACAATGTTTTTTTTTCGGAGAAAAATGAAGGAAATTTTTGATTGTCAGGTGGTAACGCAACTGCAGTTTGGTTACCATCCATAATCGACCTATTCAATTTTAATTATAATAAGACATTGACAAAGAACAACTTTTCTATATTAGTAAATTTGTATACTACCCCTCTTTTTTAAACGGCCTTTTATAATTGTTCAACATACGAATACCACATAATGATAAAATTTCATTTACTATTGAGATTTAAATTCAAATAATTTTTTTTTTTGTGAAGCAGATGTGCTAACTAAATAACTTTAACTACTGGATTCCAAAAAAATATTATAGGATTATGAGACTTATTTGACAAATTTCTAGCAATACTTGTTAAATAAACCCTTAATAAAACTTATAATAATTTTTTTGAATACAGGCGTAATTTTTAAAAATTTTTAAAAAAGAATTTGTTAAAACAATTAACATTAGTATTTAATAATTTTTTGTTGTTTCCGTTTCTTAGAGATTCTATATAATATACTTACATATATATGTACATATACAACAAAAGGATGTTGATGAAATTTATAATTTTAAACTTGTTAGTGATTATTTTGCATTTTACTCAGCCATAGTATCAGAATCCAAATAGTGTTTAATAAATTCGCAATTTTTTATAAAAAAAAAATATGTATGTTGTTACCTTTAATCTTTAAAAAGATTTGATATAAATATGTACAAATGTACATACATATGTATATACGTAAAAAGATTTGGTAACATCGAATTGCGAAATTCAAAAAACTATTTTTTTACTCATAACTGTTACTTTTTTTTAGGGAAAAGAACTAATCATAATTAAAAATTAAACATTTTAAACATATCGATCAATATAATTAATAACTTTTAATTCATAACATCCCATTTTCTTTATATTTTGTATAGCCTATTTAATAATGTAAATCTAAAAGCAATGACCACTTAACTTTTATTATTATTTTATCATATTGCTGCATTAATTTTTAAATAAATGAGATTTTTTTTTTCTTATTTTTTGTTACACTTAAATCTTGTAAAAATTTTGTAAAGATTTTAACTAATATCACTTTAATAAATCATTTCTACTCGTTATAGATTCCATTCATTATAGGTTATATTTAAAGCCAATTACAGTTATCAATTATAATTAAAAAAGTGTATATTTGAACTTGTAAGGGGTAGAAATATGTTACATTTGATTATTTATTGTTTTGAATATATATTTACTAAGTATGTATAATAATAAAACCAGATTTTAAGCTTTAGGTTATTAGTTATGCCATGAAACTAAACTCCGATCAGAAGTGGTTTTAATTTCGAAAATTAAGTTTTTTGAAACGGGAAATTTTTCGAATTGACATTGTTAACAAAAATATGCAAATGTAAATACCAGTTTGATCATTTAAAATGATTTTATTTGGAAGAAATACTTAATTTTCTAAAACTTAAATTTTCGGAATTGAAAGTACTTTCGATCGGAATTGAGTTCCATGACATGGCTGTATAAAACGAAAATATTTCAAGTAATTTTGATAAAAAAAGAAAGAAATTAAATAACAATTTCCAAAAACAATCATAAACCATTTATATACCACAAAACATTAAAAACAAAATTAGTTAGACATTTAAAGTTAAACAACAAAGATTTTTAAGTTTTCTGAAGAACAATTTGTACTCGCCGTGGTCTAGTGTGTTGGCTTACTAAGACATGAGGCCTGGGTTCGACACCCAGCTCCGACATCTTAAAAAAAAAAAATATGAAAAAAATATTCCTTTCGGCGACTACCTCTCAGCAGTCTTCTGGCAAAAGCTCTGAGAGTAATTAATTGCCATGAACAAGCTTCTCAAGTCTGTCGTACGGAGTCGACATTAAACTGTAGGTCCCGGTACTCATGGATAAAAATTTACACACACAACATGAGTGCTGCGAGAAGCTAGGCCGTAATCCTGACACAGAGTTGTAAAGGCCAGTTATGTATGTATGTAAAGAACAATTTATACAGTCGGATTCGAATAACAACACGCTGTTTAATTGAAGAAAATTAATAAAAAGCAGAGTAGGAAAATAAACAAAAATTAAAGTATGATCTCATTTTGTTTTGTTCTTTACGATGAGTAAAACAAAACAGAAACAGTGAGAACGATTGTCCTATTTAATTTTGTATATTGTTTTGAGCACTACAAATACACTAACTCAAACTCAAAAAATGAATGAGAAGAAAAAGAAAAGAAGAAAAACAAAGAGCAAATTATACGAATGTAACGGAATAACAAAGCAAGCACAAGAGCGAAAAGCTTATTGTTTCGTTTGCGCTCTTTTTCATTTAGAAAGTATTTGTTTTGGTTTTGGTCATGCACGATACCATTAAAAAAAATTTGAAAAGTTTATGACTTTGTGGTAACGTTTGAGATATGTTTTGTTTGTTTGCCCACTTTAATAAACAGCAACTACAACGTCGCCAATTGCAATACGGCCTATTATGTTGCACCTCGCACGTCCTAAGTCACCAAGACAATAACATTTTCAGCCGGTTAATATGCTTTCGAGTGCTTTGGACGATGTTTACCAACTGCTGCACACGGGCCAACTACATTTATCAGAATTTTCTCACAGTCAAATGCTGATGCAATATAAGTAAGGGCAACATGTTTTTTTGATATTAGTTAACTTACGCAACTTCACATTTCGATCATTAAAAATGATTTTGTGGATTTTGTGTTTTGCATCTACGATGTGGTGTCTCTCCGTTGGATATTACGAGTATTTCTTTCATCAAGAAGCAAAGTGAAATTAAAACACAAAATATAAATAACAAAAGTAGAGTCACACTTAGCTCAATATATAAGTTTAGCGCTGACTAAAAAAAGATAAGAATTCAATAAATCATCTGTGTTAAAACAGTAGTTTCTTTAAAGTTTTTATTCTGCTTAGAATTGTGTTTAAACCGCACATATCTCAACAGTTTATATTTCCCAAAATGACAGTAATTCATATGAAATTCAAACCATTCAGTATAAATTAAAATAGGTTTAAAATAAAACCTTGAGTATTTATAGTTTTTAAAGATCTTTTCAATTTTAACATTATTTTTACCACTGAATGTCCTGCAAGTTTAAGATTAAGTTCCTAACATTCATTCGAAAACTTGTATAATAAGATTCACATAAAAAATTTTCTAATTTTATATATAAAGTATTTCTTTTTATATACATATTAAGTAAAATTATTATATATTTAAAATTTCAATATAACAAATTAAAAAAATTTACAATGATTCTGTTTAGAAATTACTGAAGACACATAGGTAAGAAATTACGATTGCTTTCGTCAATAACCTATACATTGAAGTAATAATTTGATGTTAAAATTTTCTTTAAAAAAAACATAAAAATGTATTATATGTAAATACATTTATATAATGTTTTTTTATACAAGTACATATATTAGCTTTACAATGATTGTTTTGATTTTAGACCACTTTTATAGAAAAGAATTAAAAAGGAAAATAAAAAAAAACAAACCGCATAGAAAAAAATAAACGATTAATTCATTACTTATAAGATAAAAACTATTGCTTAGATGAATATAAATATGTAGTAGTAGTATGTATGTATGTATACTTGATTTTATGTATAAATTAGTTTCGATTTTGTTTTTTTACTTTTTAATAAATATGTATGTATGTATGGTAGTTTTTATTTTCTTAATTACTATAATAAAATTGGTTATTTTTTCTTTAAGGAAAAAGCTAAACTAAACCTAAAAAGAAGGAGGAAACCTTTAAAAAAAAGACAATAAAATTTGTATCAAATTATATGCAGCAAAAAAAAAAGAAAGAAAAAAAGAAAAAAATATATTTATAAAGGTAAAGGTAAAGATAAATAACAAATGGTTGTGGTCACTTTTTTATTGTTTTACAAATGATATGGACTGTATATTTATTATGTATGTATGCATGTGTGTGAGGAGTTTTGACTAACTGGGGTGTGAAATGGTAAAAGTTTAAGCAAAATAAGAGAAAAAAAATGATAAGAAAATAATTCTTAATTAAGTTTTAATATCCTGGTCTCTTATGTATTTGTTTATTCTTTTTATGATTGTTTTTTTATTTTTTTATTTATTTATTTATTAAATTTTAAATCTAATGATTTTTTTTTTTATTATGTATAATATTACTTTCATCACATTTTCTTTATCGCTTTCAATTGTTAATTATTCTACGGCAAATCCACAAGTTTCTTCTACGGCTTGTGTTAATTTATCATATAATAGTTGATAACTATCGTAAGGCGGTAAGTCAATACGATTAAAACATGTATGTGCTTTGGGCAAATTTTGTGTGGGCACATCTTGAGTTAGGTGTATGGTAAAGAGTCGTGGTCCTACAGCGCCTGTGGAACCCTGTAAAGCACGAAAACCTTGTAAAGGAACACGTGATGAGCCCGTTACAAATTGCAATAGTCTAGCACGCATTTCGGATGAATATGATTCAACCGCCTGCAAAACAAAAATAAATATTAATTAAAATAAATATCCATACAAAATTTGTTTTAATAACTCTTTCATAAATTCAAAATATTTTTATGAATACCCCTATAGGCGTTTGACCTTAAGGAAATAAAATAATATTAAGAAATCCAGTTTACATACCTGCCAGAACCATATAACTTGTTGTGTTTCTGGTGTGCAGTGTTTCAGTCTCGTATTATTTCGCCAGTCATTAACATCAATGCTGGATATACCACCAATAACCAATTCCAATTCGCGTTCATCAAACGGTCTCAATAAATGACTGGGTATCAATTCACAAAAGCCTATAAATGTATTCCACACATATTTGTTTAAATGTTTTATTTAATTTAGGTTTTCTGTATAATTTTTTTCTTTTTTCATAAAATCAATTAATTTACCTTTATGTAATGCTAAAAATTGTTGTTCAATACCACGCATAAATCTATAGTTTACATACAATTTAACATATTCACGTTTATTATCTTCTGTTACTGGTATGGAAGCGCCTGATGGTTTAAGTTCATGTACAACTAAAGCACCAAAACTATTATTTTCTACACTAAATGTAGATTCAATAACATTTGTTATATTGTTTTCTCTAAAATTAAAACAAAGTGATACAAAAGTTAGTTTTTATTTATGGAAAATTTTTTGTAAAGTATGTACTTACAACATCCAGGTTAAACTTCTATGCAGTTCTGGATCCACACCCTCAATATCACTTAATGTTATTGGTTTGCTAAGAAGTTGCTTGTAGAATGGTGTGGTGAAGCCACCATCCAAACAGTGACCATGAAATACTGCAATACCTAAAATACGTCCCACAAAATGAAAATATGACAAATGATCAGGATTAACACCCGAATCGGGATTTATTTGCAAAGTATAGTGATCGTCACGGCTATATTGAAAGAGACCATATTGGGGATTGAGCATTTCACGCGAAAGTAAATGAAGCCATTCTCGAGCAACTCCACCGTAATCCAAACCCTCTTCGCCTTTAAACTTAACCATCAGTCGTTTACGCATATCCTTGGGACGCATTTTCATGATCAGTCTATAACTCTCCTCGAATATTTCGCTCCGTGACACCTCTAGACGGCAGTGACCTGATTGAGGCTGCAGCGCTTGTAATTCGGTGCGTAAAGCTCTTAATTTTCCTACTAAATCACGTCGGTATTTAGGAAGTAAATCGGCACCTTCAAGCAGCCCTTGTGGTAAATCGGCTGGTACGGCTCGACCCTCAGTGGGTATTATAGTCGTCGAGCTGCTGTTACCAGTCGATCTGTGTGGAGTACTAGAGGAGTTTGCAGCAATTGCACTGGGTGTACCACCAGTACTATTAAGCGGATGTGAGGAAGCCGGTGATAAATGTTGTATAATACTGCCATTACCTGATCCCACACCACTGCCACTATTACTTGTGTTATTGGAGGAAGTATTACCGGCATTATTACTACTATTATTACCTGTTGTGGCAGGTACTACACCCCTTCGTATTAATTGCAGTATATTGCCATTAAGCCGAGGATCTGTAAACTGTGTGGTTCTATTATTGTGATCTACAAAATAAACTCTACCCGAAGCAGTTTTTCTTTGCTCCCAACCACTAGGCAGTGGTCCTATAGCATCTAAAGTTAAATTTTCGGTATGAAAATCTCTAGGTATTCTAGGATCATGCCAAGTTGAGATTGCCGTGGGAATATGGTAAAAGTACACCTGACCCTGTTGCGTAATACGCATTTCATAGCCCGGTGGTAAATCCATAAAGGGACGAGCTGCTTGATTAACTGGAGCATTAGGTGGTGGACCTGGATATCTGTGGCCGTTACTATTATTCGAACGGGCACTTCGTGAACCTCGACGTCTGCTAGATTCTTCGGCCGAGCGTGAAGAACGTCTTTGAGAACGTTGAGAGCCTACAGCTGCCACCGCCGAAGAAGTGGAAGGCGTTGTAGGAGTGTTAAGTAATGGTATACGTGAGTCTCCTAATCCTCCTCTAGACGATTCGTTACTAATTCTTTCACGTTGAGAATTGTTGCCATGATTGTTGCTGGAACTAGAAGGTGTGGGCGTCGTATTTACATGTGACTGCTGCTGCTGTTGTTGCTGTTGGTTTGTATTTGAGGGTGTTGCCGTATTTGCATTAGGACTTTGTACTGGTGTGCTTGATACACCTGAACTCATTCCTATATTGGTATTATGCGCCGTGCCATTATTACCATTTCCTGTGGGACTGTGTCTAGTTGCAGGACTGGAAGTGTTATCGCCTTCATTGGCATTCCATGATATAGTAGTTGCTGTCGTCGATTGGGGTTGGGCAGATTGTGGACTGCCAGTACAAGTGCTGTTGGCTGTACTAGAATTGCCGTTTGTTAAATTTTGGGCAGTTTGTAGACGCTGGGGCGTTGTTGTATTTATGGTTTCATTATGAATATGATGACCGTTTGTTATTGTTGCAGGAGGTGATGTTGCATGCTTTGGTGTTTTACCCGCATGACTATCATTTATCTGGTGTTGATGTCTAGGCGTTTGAGGTGCTGTAGTTGAAGTGTTATGCACTTCCCCAACACCACCATTAGATGATGGACAATTAGCAGTGGTTGTGGGCGAAGAATTTGAGCGATTTGTCTTTTTGTTGTTGGGCGTTGGAGCTGCAACAACATTAATATCCTTAATTGGTTCTACTCTAGTGGGACTACAATTCTCTTTGCCTAAATTAATGGTTGAGCTATTATTGGGCACCGATAATATTTCCGTAGAATGTCGTCGCTCGTCATTATCCCGCCCACTACGATTACTATGTCCATTCAATAAATTTGTGCACGTAGTCGAGCGTGTGGGTCCAGCTGGATGATGTGTTGTTATATTGGCTGCACTGTTATTCTGTGGTGTAGAACGATGATGCTGTTGCTGTTGTGGTGTTGTCTGAATATGGTGATGATGATTATGGTGAATATTATGTTTACTAGGCCTATCCCATTGTGTGGTTTTCGTAGTATGATTTACATAATAAATCCTACCATTGCCAGTGCGTCTCTCCTCCCAGCCTTCTGGCAAATTGTCCTCTGACGAATCATCTTCAGAGGGTCCTCTCACATCACCACCAGGACCAACAATTGCCAAAGGATTGCCACTGCAAGGACCATCCTTTGATAGAAAGGCAATAATAATTTGACCTCGCACCAATTCATCATCATCCGATGAAAATTTTCCCAAATCCAGACGTTGGACTAGAAGCAAAAACAAAATAACAAAATAAAAATAAATTATAAAAAATTACAATAACCTTAATGATAATAATAATACTGTTGTTAACTTACAACCAGCTCCTTTTAAACGTTGTATGGTCTCTGGTGGTATACGAACACAACCCAAAAAACCACTGCCCTTGTGAATTTTTCTTTGATTCCATACAGTTATCGTTATAGAATCGTTGCGTCCTAGAAATAAATCGTAATGGGCATTCCATTTTGGATCTAATGTTGATTTACTAATTTCTGTTGAATAAACTTGTCCGGTGCCATCAACTTGAACCTTTGCAAAAGGATCAGGAAGGCCTTAAATTAAAAAAAAAAAAAAAAACAAAACAATATGTTATCAAATGATAGTTCAAATTATCTGATTGCATGCTTAATAACGAAAAGAAAAGCTTTTATACAAATTTAAGTAATTTTCATTTGATTTCCATAACGATAACAAGCAACACGAATATGTGTTTATATACTATTTTAAAAAAAATTATTTACTATGTCGTTATGTTTTTATATATGGAAGCAAATCTTCCAACTACTCTGACAAATCAAATTAAACATACACATCCTGGTTTTCCAAAACGTGATGAAATTTTAATAGATCCTCGTTAAAAAAGGTAAATATTTATGTATATGCGGTCTTATTTATAAATAAAAGTTAGTCGCTCGTTATACGTAGTGCCTACGTTTGTTATTCCTATACGTGGAAATTCTTTCTCAAACGTATCAGTTTTTTTTTTTTAATTCTCTGACCATTTATCAAATAGAAGTTATGGATAGTTTTAATAAAATCTGTCTATAGCAGGTGATAAACTTCTCAGATTTTTGTCCTATATGGTAACGAGTTGCTAACTTTTCCATATTTATAACAATAAATGTATTTAGATTAGTTGTGAAGGCTGATAAAAAAAATTTTCCATTAAGATTGTCCACGATGTCGAACGTAAAATAATGCGAGCGAAACAAATCACTCTTTATTGGTCGAAAAAGCGTTCCACTATGTTTCAATGTAACGTTTATTTTTTTTTTTTTTGTTTGAGACGTATGATACTTAAAAATTTTTAAATATCTGTGTTGGTTTAGAAAAATGTTTAACTAACAAATTAACCAAAATTTAAAAAAAAGAAGAAATCGCTGAAAAAGGAACATAAGCTATGACCCTAAAATATTTACGTTAACTTTCGAATTTATTTTCGTTAGATTTGTCGTACTGAAAGCAGTTATTGGAGGCAAAACAGCTGTCTTTCGATAAAAATACAAACAAATCAAAACCTACGACATCGTGGGATAGGCTGATAGTTTTATTATTAATTGAAGACATTTTTTTCTAAATTTTATGTTTTTAATATTTGAAAATATGTATGTATTTAAATAACGATTATCTGAAGTTCTATTCAATTTATTGAAACCAAATTATAACAATGCATGTAGGGTTTTTTACAAACAAACAATACTTTATAAGTAAAAAAAAACAATTTTTTATGCGAAACAAAGCAGCTTTTAATAATAAAATTCCCCTTAAAAAATTTACTTTTTTCTGACAGTTCTTATCAGTACAAATTTTATGTAAATCACCACAATCCATCTCTTGTGATGAAATATAAAAAGAATTGAATAATAATGGATGATTATCAGTTTAAGAAGTATCTTTGAAGACATCAAAACAAACAAAAATTAAAATAAAACAATGTTTAAACACAAAATCTTTGTATTAGTTATACTGGCTCTTATGGCATTGGCAAGACAACTAGCATTGGCATCACCTTTTGTGGACAGAAGCAGAAGACCGCCTTCAAATAACAGGCCAAGTATCCCTATAATTTCTACACCACCATTTAATCCACACGCTCGCCCAGCATGGTAAACGGAGCAAGTGAAAAAAAGTAACTGAAAATCCTATCCACAAGGAAATATGTATAAACTTACTACATAGTATAAAAGGATATTCCTACTACATAATTATAATAAAAAAAAACATACTTATACATGTGTACTAGAGACCTGCAATGAATGTGAAAAAATCTAAAATTGTGGACATGCTTTTAAATGACTCAATGTTGTGCTCTCACTCATCATTCACAATCTGTAAAAATGTGGATATCTCTTTAACAGACTAAATAGTTTACCAAATTCATTTTTTACTGCATCCATTTAATTTGAGTGAGTGAGTCATAATCACAGTAACTCAAAACAACAATGAATACTACATTCTTAACAGTATGCATTCACTGTGCTATGGTTGTGTTTTTGTTGTTTTTTCATACATAGTTTAACATTCCTAAAAAAGAGCAAAGCAGAGGGCACATACATAGTATGTATGTATGTATGTATGTATGTATGTATGTATTTACATTTTAAACATATTCTCTCTCTCAATGACGACAGAATTTTTCAAAGCTATCTTTGTACAAAAGGCGTCTGGCAAGAAAACAAAAACCAATTTCTTAATGAGTGCTAGTTTTTTAAGTGGATGTATATTTTTTTCAGTGAATTCATACTTTTGATTTGGTGGTCTCTTTTGTTTTTTATTGATATGCTGTGTGGTGTGTACTACACAAGCTGTTATGAGTGACACATTGTTGAATGACATTTTCTTCCTCTGTTACTCACATTCTTTATTTAGTGTGTGGATACATAAAGTATTGTAACAGTGTTAAGCTGCATTCACTGTATGTTAAAGAGATGAATTGAGTCATGCAGGTCTCTAATGTGTACATAAGTGTATACATATATTACAAAATTTATATATAAAAAATCTATAAAATTTAAATAATTTCCCTAATAAATATATGTACATATAATTACTTAATTACGAGTGCAATGAAAAAAAAATGTTTCTTCACAACTATAAAAACAAACACAATGATTAGCTGTTTTTTATATATAGTATGCATATATATTATTTTTTAAAAAATCTAAACAATTTTAAATAACACTGAATTTGTAATAATAAAAAAAGTGTACATGAAAAACACGCAAATTATTAGCAAATTTAATGCAATTCAAAACTTTGAATATATTACTATATAACAATAAGTGAAATTAGAACAAAAAATCAAATACTTTTAATAGTTTTAGGAGTATGTACATAGACAGTTTAACCCTATGATCCATTCTCATTTATTTATTAATTCAAACTCTTATAAAAACCTGGCCTACGTGCCATAATTGCTCTCAAAATAAAAATTATTTATGTTGATTGCTTTAATGAATTGTTTAAAAAATCTTATTAAGGGCAACTAGCTGTTAAAATTAAATTTATCGGATGATATTTAATGGCTCTGAATTAAGCTTACGAGTATTTATACACTATTTTAAACTACATAAATAAAATTATTCGAAAATAATATATAAAGCAAAAAATTTTAAAAATGTATCTATAAGATAAACTGAATTAATATGGGTCGAAAAAGGTGCCAGATAATTCGTAATACACATAATTCAGGGGCCCTAATCTGTAATTCTCTTAAGCTAAAATGCTAAAATTTTGGGTTTTTGAAACAGGCTGGGCGTTAGTATATATTCACTTAAAAAGTTCAGAGGTAATAGGCATGAAGCTTTTAAACTACAGTAAGCGTTCCAGAATTGTTATCGTAGCCAAAACGTCCTAAAAAAATTTATACATTTTTAGCGATAGAGTTTTAGCTTAGGAGAGTTACAGAATAAGGCCTCAGGTCAAATTTTTGTGAGCAACCTTAGAACTAAATTTTCATGTGAATTTTGATTAAAAGTTAGATCAAATGATAAGCACTCATAATATTTGTTTAGAAGACCTATTAATATTTATACCTTTCCAGCTTATTTTAGAATATTACAATAAATTATTCTCAGTAAAATATTCATACAAAATATTACATGACAAAAATCTAATGAAATCACAGGTTCAATACATGACGGAATGGTTAAATTTAGATGAAACATGCATGATTTGTAAATTAGGGTGTCATTCAAGTTAATTTTTTATCCGAAAATTTAGAGAATTTAGAATCCAACCATGAATGAAAGGTGGTTTTTTCATGTATTGACGAAAACAATTTTAATTGATCTTTAATAAATATCATTACAAACCAAATGATTTTGTAGCTTGTTTTTCATGCGAAGTTTCATGACTTGAAAATAGCGAAGCGAAAACGAAGCGGATGGTCATGCGGCTTCAACTCTTGAATATTTTAAAGCGTTATTTCGAGATCTTTTCGCAAAAGCATGAAATGATCAATTTTTGAGAACGATGACTATGAAACGAGTTTCACGAACTTTAGAAACTTTTGGTCCTTCTATTACGACACTTAGGTTCCAATTGTCTTTGTTTTGGAAACAAATTTCCAATGAATCCCAATGTGGCTCTAGCGTAAATCGTTGAAACAGAAGTTGAATTACCAGATTTAAACCGATATACATATCGTCGTGCGGGAGTTTATGTGTCCTATCCGCCATTTTATATATCTCGAAGATGGGAAATTCAGGGTTGCCCAGTTTGGGATTAGACTTTTCGGAATTGTGAATCCAGGGTTGCCCTTTTTTTTAATTAAAAAAATTAAACTTAAACTTAAGTAACATTATAACAGTCAATATCTGTTAATATAATATACCTGAAATGGAATAATTAAGATTTAATAAAAAAACGCTATTAATTGTTAGTTGATTATTAATTGAACTTTTGCAAAAAATATTGGATTCCAAACCATCAGAAAATGAAAAGAAGTGTCATTAAAATATGCACTAAGGTGTTCTTTATTCTGCAAATATAATTTTTTTGTGCATAGGTTGAAAAAAATATCGTAATAAAACAAAATAATGCCACAGAAAATTTTAGATCGTTCTTTGATTAGCAAACCGTGAGGATTTGCCCATATTCGTTTAAATATTGCATTACAAGAGTGTCAACCCATTTAATGATTTTGAAGTCCTGCAAATGATATTCTTCTTGAATCCATTCTATTTTTTCTGCTGGGTTATGTTTTAGAGAAATTATTAAAATGTTTATTGACATTTTATAAATTTTTTTTTCTCATTTTTAGTACAAATTCATTTAGATAAAGTCAAATTAAATACTCGAAATTCTAATTATATTTTCTAACATTTAATGCAGTGGTTGACTAGTTATTATAAAATTCATATAAATGCAATTTCGCCCATCAAGTATTGATGATGATATGATAATGTTATCGCTATTATTTAATTTGAAATGAACTTAAATGCTATTATTAACGTGGTATATAACAATGGTTTTAACAAAATTTTATTTGTTGAAGTTATAAAAAAATCAAAATAACCATAAGAATAAAACTAAAAACAGTCTGAAGTCTGCAAATAAAAATAATAAATTGAGCACATAAATAATATATTTATGAGTAGAATTATAAGGAATTCTTGAATTTCATTGCTTTATGTAGAATTATAATCACAATATTAAATAAAAAAATTCGTTTAATATATTGAAAAGTATTTAATATTAATAAAACATGGCGCCGTTCACACTAAACTAATGGGTATTGTGCAAGTCTATTAGTATGTGAGAAGTGTTCTGGTTGTGAGTTTCCTCAAAATCAGGTATAATTAAAAAAATATATAAAAGTATATAATGTTAAAAAAAGGCAAAGTTACTATTATACAATTTCTTAATATGAACTATTTTAAACTATTGTTGACAAATTTGGTTGAATGTCTCATAATCTTATATGGACAAACTTCGTAAATTTGAAATTTTGAGATGTCTCAAAGTTGCACAGATAATCGGATTGCATCTTCACAAAATACATAAGTAACTAACAACTTTATAGCTTTGCCAAAATTATAAAACTGATAATTTTATTATTCTCGTCATTTGAAATCACATCAGATGAAGTTGTAATTGCAACAAGAACAATTTAATAACGGCTCCCTATTATGTCAGTGAATTATAATACATATGTATGTATTTATAAGGTGTTCTTAATTGCAAATAGAATATACAAAAAAGGAACTGACCCATGAGAATAAAAGATTTGGTACCAGCTTTTTCCGCTGAGATATAAGCATCGTTTCAAATTTTAATACTAATAAATATTGGTGGCTGAATTAATTAATAAATTATTTCTCTTCCTTTTTTAAACCTTGACCCTTGTTTTTATTTTATTTGTTTCTAATGTAAAGCCATTTTTTGTAAATTTTTACATACAAAGCAGAGCATCCGTGAAGAAGTCATCGCAAAAAATGTGTAGAGTTCGCAAAAAAAAATATGAAATATTCACCTTTGAAGACTGAATGCGTCTAACATGATCGGAAGAGATAAATATTAATGGAATCGGGCACAACGGACGGCAGTAGACATGAGTAGATAGAAGTGTTGGAATAAAAGAAAGAAATATTTATCAAACGTTAATATTTGGAGGTGGCAAATTAATGGTTTGGGGCTGCTTTCGTGAAAACCAGCTTGGAGTACTTTGCGGGATCAGAAGAAGTCTGGACATTTTTTTCTTAAATTCGGGAAAGAGTGATATATTCTTCTTAAAATAAAACAATAATGGCTACTGTAATGTTTAAGTTACTATTTTATTTTTAATTTTTGGAAAAAGTATATTAAAAAAAGTAACCAAAAATTAATCGTCAGGATAGCGCTATTGGCGATAATTTCAATATATTTAGTTTTTTTAAGCAAAAAGAGTGCTTTTTATTGCCAGTTTATGATATTTTGAAATTTTTCAAATAAAATTAGTAATGTGTGGTTCTGCCCTTATTTGAAATCACCTCGAAAATTCGATTGGGAATGGGATTGTACAGACTTTCAATGTAATTCAACGAAGTGGTGGACCAAGCGTGTTTGATGACTTCAATTAGTTTTGTTTTTGTGATGTATTGCTTTCCGGACTCGTATACTTTCCTAGCCAACCATCCCCAGACGTTCTGGATTATATTAAGGTCGGGCGAGTATGATGGCCACTTAAGGACGTCAACTTTTTGGTTTGAATCCATGATCTGGCAGTGTGAATTGGGGCATTGTCGTGTTGGTAATGCCACTCTAGACCCCCAAACATGTTCTGGAAATGAGGAAAAGCTATTTCTAAAACGTTTTTATAGTTTTCCGCATTCATACGTGACGTTAAAAACTGCAATTCCCAGGTGCCATACTAGGATATAGCTCCCCACACCATCACACCTCTTAACAAACCTATAAACAAACTTCTATAATTAGGTAATTTAAAAATATTCTTAACGCTTAAAGTGTCTATTGAAACTTCAGCAATTAAGGGCTTTAAAATGCTGTAACACAAAATCAAATTTGTTAACTCATCAACAATTTAAATAACAAATGAAAGTTTTTAACAAATGGAATATATGTTTGTATGTATGTATAAAAGGAAAAAATATTTTTTTTTTATTATTATTATTATATTTGTTATTTTGCTTTTAATTTCCGTTTCAAAAATACACTTTTTTTAACAAAAGTTGATTTTACTTTCGTGCTTTAGTTTTTATTGTTGCTATTTGGTCTTTTTTTGTATTTTATATTTTTATTTGAGTTAATTTCGTGTACATTCTTCCATATGAATGCACATTTGATTGCCGTTTGTTATTAGTGTCAGAAGTATGTATGGCTTTTATATTGATGTTTGCTTTTTTCTATCTACATGCATACGCACATACATACTATATACCATATACCCTATATACCCTATATATTATTTATATATAAATATTTTTTTCTTTTTAGTTTTTTATTTCCTTGAGTGTTTTAAAAATTTCAAACAATTTCTCTTGTCAATTTCGTATTAATGAAACTTTAGAGCATAGACATTATAACTTAAAAAGTGAATAGAAAAAGAAAAACACCAATTTAAAAACCATTTAAATAAATAAAAGAAATTAAAGAGAGAAGGAAAAGTAATATAAACTCAGTCAAGCATGTCAATAGCAAATTAAGTCTTATTTTGTAAATAAATCTTTATATCACAATATGTCCTATAAGAATCATTAATAAACTGAAAGAGACACTCAATAGAAATATGACTGAAAATAAAGAACTTTTTTTTAAACCTACTATGTATGTACTGAATGCTTTTGTTATAAATTTATTTTAATTGAACATTTAATTGATGTATGCATTGAAAAGTTCTTAGTTTCAAAAAAATTATAAAAAATAAAAGTGTTATAAAGGGTTTTTTTAATTGTTAAAGTACAATAACAAGTTATTGAAAAGAAACAGAGATAAATATTTATTAGCAAAACACAAAATTTCGCAAAGTGCCATTTAAATAATTATTATGAGATAAGCATATATGGATGTCGTCATATGAAATCCAAAAATCCCTAAGTTACACTGAAAAATTGTACAGCAGAAGTAAAAAAAATTTTTTTACAATTTTTTCAGGTAAAACTTATGTTTTATTAAAGAATTATTTTCGTATGCAAAAAAAAATTGACTTCAATTCAAAATTTGTATGAACACTATCATTTACAATAGTGTGTGTCCTAATTATGGCTCTAAAAATATATAATGGAACTGCTTACATACATAACTGGGCTTTACAACCCTGTTTCAGGATTACGGCCTAGCTTCTCGCAGCACTCATGTTGTGTGTGAAAATTTTTATCCATAAGTACCGGGACCTACACTTTAAAGTCGACTTCGAACGGCACCTGGAGAAGATTGTTCATGGCAATCAGCTACTCTCAGAGCTTTTGCCAGAAGCCTGCTAAGAGATAGTCGCCGAAAGAAATATTTTTTCTAATCAGTTACTCTCAGAGCTTTTTTTTTTATTAAGACCAATACTCAGGGGTAAACCCCTACTCATGCAGTGCCGAAAGAAATATATTTTTCAAATTTCTTTCTTTCAATGGAACTGCTTAAAAGAATTATTCTTGTGTACATATAAAAATGTATTACCTTAAGAAACGGGTGGTTTATGCACCAACTATGACAATATTTTTATATTGTTTGGAAGTTTACTGTGGTACCTTTGAATATATTTTTCGTAAAATTAGGCTTTTATTCATTTGTCTTTTGACAAATTTTGCATATATTTCGAAACCGTCCGCCATATTCCATCAAAAAACCATTTTTGATTTTTTTGTAACTTAGGGCTTTTTGAATTTCATATGACGATATGTATGTATGTAAAAATATTTCCAATTATGTAATAACATTTTGTATTAACCATACAATTATAATTTTTTATTAATTTATCGGAGTTTTAATACTAAAACAAAAAAGCGAAAACTTTTTGTAATAAAACTTTTATAGCAAAAACAAATGATACAGGAACGGTTTAACACTAGAGACTGATTAAACCGCTGTTGGTGATTGTTTATACAGACATAAATAAATATCGTACGGAACGTGTATTAAATAAAAAAAAAATTTAAGAAATATGATATTAAATACCGCAAAGGCTTGCCACTTCCAAGCCACTAAAGAACAATAAATAGCCTTCTTCGTCGTCAACGTTAATAGGAGTATTTTTGTTCATACATTTAAATATACATATCTGTCTCCTAGTTTGCTTGTATGTTTTTATACATACATATAAGCCAACAGCACCTGCTCATTATTATTAAAAAGGAGTAATCGGAGATTTAGATTAACTTTTACACAATCCAACAAGAAAAAAAACATTCTAGATTGACGACATCTTGCGTGTGTAAATGAAAGAATTTTTCAAACAAAAGTAATAGAAAATTTATATTAGAAATGAAATAGTACAGAACTCTGAGGTAAACCACTAAAATTTGGAAGTAAAGAAATAATAACACAAATACTTACAACATACATATATTGCTCTCTAATCAATTGATAAAAATATTCAATTTTGTAAACTATTTTAGAAGTATCTTACAATCAATGTATTTTAAAAAACTGCATTGAGTGATGAATATGCTTTTGTGTCAAATCCATTGCCAGAAACACATATTATTATCACTCGATTTCAATTTACAGAACATATCCGTCTATCTCTAATATAATATGTAGTTTGTGAATTTAGTATCTTAAGGGATTTGCATAAGTAGTATATTTAGTCATGTGATGTTCCTTGCGATATAGAAATAAAATGTTATATTTAAAGCATAGAAAAGTAAGTTCGAAAAATAATTTTAAACTAGTTTCGTAAATAAAACGGCTATTTGACAGTATAAAACCTGATATTATTTTAAAGAAGCAACACTACATTACCCTAATATTCACAGTATTTAATATACATTGCACAAGCATTTATACAAATAGTCTTAATTGTTGTTATTCAAAAGTGCGAAAGTACTTAAAAATTTTCATTATTTTTTTTTTTTTAACAATTAATTGTTTGTTTTTTATAGATTATTTTTTTATATTTACACTTGCCCACTATTGAATAAAACAAAAACAGTAAAACTATTTTTAAATGGATATAAGTAAACACTACCTGCCCAAAATGGTATTGAACCAAATATTTTTAAATTGTGCACTAACAAATGGGTATGTTTAGGCGACAATCGAAATTTTTACCATTTTTTTTTATTTGTCTATGTTGAATAAATAATATTGAGTTATTATTATTTTTTACTAAATTATTTTATTATGCCAATTAGTAGTCATCACAGTTATCAGTTAATTTTTCATTTTATTTTCCCCTATTTCAAATCTTTATAAATATTTTAAAGGAAATTTGTTCTTAATTGAATTTTGTTTTCTTTTATTAAAACAAAAATAAATTTTACGTTTTGAATATGACTTTGAAGAGATAATAACTGATAAATAATAGCAGGAAATAGAAAGATTAGAACTATTATTAGTCAATTTTCGCACTATGATATGATAAACACTTACTTCGCTAAATCGTTTGAGGGTGCTTAAATGAATAACTACGTAAGTACTCGTATTATTTTTTATGTGAAACTGTGTGTACGCGCTCAATCATGGGTTTGAAATAATATGATAATATACAAACGCAATTTTAAATGTGTGAAATAAAAAGTTTAACTAAAATTGGTATCATCTTCCTTATAAACATTGTAAATTGCGTTAAATTTAAATAATTTATAAGCATTCCTAAAAATAGACATGAGGAGTAAAAGTTAAATGTACAGCATGTCGTAAATCAATATTCACTATTTACGTATTTACAAATTAAAATAGCACATGATACTATTGCTAAATTTAAAGTAATATCAAAAAACTTTTACTTTAAATACTGTGAAATTCTGAAAGCAAAAGTTGATTTTAATATGAAAATGAAAAACAATACTTTAAGAATAATTTGAGGAATATTTATCTGCAAATGTGCTTCAAGACATAATAAAATTAAAATAGAGGAACAAAGGATTTACTTAAATAACATGATACTACAGCCTTGAAATTACTATAAGTTAATTACCAAAAAATATAGTATAAAATTAAAATTTCAACAAGAACTAGTCTTCTGCTTACCCTTTAAAATGGCCATAGAGGCATGCTTATTCCCATAAGAAATGCATTTCATATCTGTTGAATGTATTTGCCTATATGGCGAAAAATATTTTCGGTACATACTTAGAAACTTTATTTTATTTTGAAATTGGGACGTTTTATCATATGAAATAAGACCAAAGGAAAATAAAATCTTTTTTTTTTTTTATTTTAAAAACCAAATAACGAATTAAGACCCACTAAAAATTTGCGAGATTTACTTTCTTAATAAATATATGGGGCCTTATTTCTTAGGGCTTTATACCTATATCATACCTTCTAATAAGAACTAAATAAAAAAATTGTTTCCTTGTTGTCCTAAGTAGAAATTAATTTTCTAACTTGTTATAAGTAAACTTATACTATTTATAATCCCAATATTCTTCAAATATTTTAAACACTTTTTAACAAAAGAAAGAGAAAAAAAGAAAAAACACAAAAACAAAAAGATCACAAAAAGCACTACTGAAACTTTGTTGTTTTTATTTTTACTTCACTACTAGATGATGGAAACCAATTTCCTAAAGATATTTTAAATGTATTTTGTTGTGTAAAGTAATTTTATTCAATACAAGCATTTTTACTCAAGCATTTTTACTCATTTTTACATGCATATGTATGATTATAAATTATATATTAATATTATTGAAATTCGAAATTTTATCTTTCTTATAATTATGTATTTAAAAAGTTATATAACACTTACGAAATAAATCCTTTCGAACCAAATTTCTAGCACACAATACTGCAAAGAGAAAAAAATTTATTGTTGAGTGTTTGATTGAATTAAATCACACCTATTAAGTAATGTTTAGAAATCGTAATGATTTAGCTTAAAATTGAAACGTAAAATTATGATTATTTTTCAGGGGTACTATTAGATTATGATTACATATGTATAAGCAAAAAATAATCGAGATTAATTTGGAGTACAAAAAATAATCAAAAAGGTAATGCGACTATCTTTGATTATTTTCTAAAAACTAAATTTTACTAAAAGAACTAAGATTTTTATTTTTTTAAGGATTTCATACGTAAAGAAATTGTACATCAGCCGAATTGAACATGTTTTCTTTGTGTTCTGTGCCTATTCATGACAATCATCAACTATTTAAATCACTCTTTTCACTACATACTTTGTAATGAGCTGGTGAAAGTATTATCAAACATAACACATTCTATCATATTCTCTTTTTTCTCTCCATCATTGCATTTGCCTTTTTGTATAGGGAGGCCATTTAAAAGTTTAAATGTAAAAATGCAATATGTAATAGAAAAACGGTTTGAAATTTTACGAAATATGGAACATTATTTCTTTCATAGTACGATCATAGCCGTTTTCGAGCAATTCTTCATGTGTATGGAGTCGTATCTCGGGAATGGCAATACGAATGTTGGCCTTCAAATGCTCAATTGCCTATGGTTTGTCGGTATAACACTTATCTCACAGTAATTCTTGGGTGAAATTTTCACTTCTTGAGAAAGATGACGAGTTAAGTTATGCACATTCTCAGCCAAAGCTTCAATATTTTCGGGTGTACGCACTTACGTCTTGGCGTATCAACAGTGAAACCAGTCACAGGAACTTTAGAAAAAACAGGCACTGCCCTGTAACAATTTTGTACGACATTTTCGTCCAATTTCCGACTAATTGCCTTTGTTTCAGAAATAAATTTCCAATAAATCCCGACGTTGCTCAAGCGTAAGTCTTTTAATTTCGTTCAGTGGAGACAGGATTCAAATACATAATTTTGTTAAATAATAGAATGGCATAAGTATTGCCAGATTCAAAATAAACCGTTATTCAATATTAAACCGACAGTTGGCCCTCCCGATAATTGTCATCCATTCTGGATGAAAAGAATTGCTATAGTTTTCCCATTGCTCTCTTGTTTGACTTTTCACCATCTACGCTCCGGAACGACCCGACTCCCAGTCGGACAATGATTGTCAACTCAGCTGCACATACCGGCAGTTTTTTCCCCAGAGAGGAACTTCCAACAACAGCAGAGCTGTTAAAACAACAACAACAATAGTCGATGTGGCTAAAGGTCATTGGCAGAGCCATGCTTTTTGGTTGTATTCAAATATTTTCAAAATTTTAGCCCAAAGTTATTCAATATTATATTTTCAAAAAGGATTTTGCAAATCTAACAAGTTATATTCCGACCAAGATACATATATTTAAAAATTGAGTATTCAACAAATTAAGGCTTTTTTATTTTGAAAATAATTAAAAGTAGGCAAAAAAATCGAATTACTTTTTGATAATTTTTTGTAATCCAAAGCAGACCAAATAAAAAGTGAAAATTAATTGAATTATTTATATTTTAGTGGGAACATCATCAACGGGTAAATATAATTATACTGAATTACTTTTTTTTTAAATAAAAAATAAAATAAAAATAAAAATACAGTGGCTCTCAGCTTATTTTATGTTTCAGATAATTAAATGTTAATGCCCGTATTCATAAAAATAAAACAGTTTTATTAATTGCTAATTTGACAATTACTCCATAGAAATACATATGTCAAATAAGCACTTTATAAACCAATTTTATTTTTTATGAATACGGTACTAAATTTTTGAATTGCATAAACTAAGCAGTGAGTCACTGCCGTTACTAAATTATTACTCTTTAGATTTCAATTCAATTCCTGTTGAGACAATTTCTGTTTGTGCGAGTAGTATGAAAAGGAAGAAAACTTACTTGTTATACGAATTTTGTGTGCTCCATTACGTCGGGGATGTTCCAACTTATTCATAATTTAAACAAAGATGAAATACAATTTATGCACAAGAAATAATAAATTAAAAATAAAAAAATAAAAAATATATGAAAAATTTTTCGTAATGCTGTAGTTTAAAACATTTTGTTGCTCGTAGTTTTTGGTGTTGTTGAAATTAATGTTACAAAAATTTTATTAATTTTATTATTATCAAATATTAATCTGCATATAAAATAATGTATTAAAAATTACACACAATGTGAGATAACAGCAGCATCATAATTGGGTGGAAACTGTAAAAAAAAGTGAAGAGAAAGAAGTGAATTATTAAAAAGTCTGAAACTACAAGTTTTTATTTATTTATAGTAAACAATGCAATAAACTTTTATTAGTAATCTGATCTATTTTTTCCTTTTATGTTTTTTATAATTTAATAAAGAAAATACGTACACGCAAGCATACTCTTACATACATACTCGTATGTATGTATATGCGTTAGATTTAAAATGTTTGTGCATTAAATGCATGCAGAAGCAGAAATGGAAATTGTTCTCTAATCACCCATTATAAAATAAAAGACGTCGCATAACAAATTATAAATCTTGAAAAATTTCCTTAAATTATTTTTTTTTTATTGTGCACTAATAAAATTTTAACCACACATTTAATCAAAGGGCGTGTCTGAAGCTTTTAAAATAATCGTTTAGAGTAATAATCAGAGTATGATCTGAAAATAATATTTTAGTAGCAGTGATAGTGGTTGGTTTTTTCTTACAATGTTGTTCGAAAGCTAATGGCGTTTTCGTTTCTATCAAAAAATGTTGCCTTTCATAAATTTTTCTCCCTCATATTGACAAAATATTTCCTTAAAAAAATATCCTTTAGAGCAACAATTAAAAATTTTGATTAAAATAAAACGAATTAAAAAGAGAATGTATAACATTTTATTATTATAAAATATAATAAAATGTTACACATTTTTGTAGAAACGAAAACGCCATAAGTAAGTTTTCCTTATACAGAATACTATATTCAGCATTATTACTATTTTCGTATTTGAGCTTTACGGCTGTATTCATAAAAAATATTATAGGTTTATTGAGGGTTAATTGACAAATATTGTATAGAAATGTGTCAAATAAGTCTTTAATAAACGAGCAATACTTTTTGCGAATACAGCAGTTAATCTTTTAGTTTTTACAATATGGTAGGTATAGTTTTTTGAAATTTATAAAACTATAATCTTTTTAACAATTCTTTCACATTTTGTTGTCCTACGATTCTTGAAATCGTATGTCAAAAGTTGCAAAAATAGTCGTCTATTTTATTTATAACTTCGACAATAAAGAAGAGCACTTATAAGTTATGAAAGCATCAAAATAGTAAGTACTTTTTGTTAATAACCCTATAAAAACGTTTTTTATAATAAAAATAAGGTTATTCATAGCTCTTTGCATATACTTGGCATTTTTTACATTTTTGCAAGTTGGGCTCATTCATAACTAAACTAAAATTGCTATTAAAACTTTTTTTTTTTTTCAAAATAGTATTTCTTATTAATTTTCGTAAAGTAAAAACTAAAAAAGTAAACACAGAATATTGTGTAATAGCAAATACAGTCGAACCTTTCCGGGACTTCATTAACCGGCTACATTTGTTAAAGGCGGGTTTAGACGGTAATACTTTACGTACGTAAATTCAAAGAGAAAATATTATGAAATTCAATCCGTATTTTAAAAATGAGAGTAAAAACAAAACAAAAACAAAAAAAAAAACAAAAAAAAAATTTACATGCATTGTGAATACATTTAACATACACAAACAAAAACATAAAAATGCATCCCTGATCTAATGAAATGTGATGGTTTTTTAAAAAAGTTCAAAAACCAAAAAGAGCCGTACGACTGTCAAATTTTCTTCCGCAATTTTTCTCAATACCGTACGGTCTCATTACATATCAAGTTTACACGATACTATTCATTCTCTTATCTATATACCACATGCCTTTGCCTCTACTATCCGTACTTCGTTTTTATACAGTTAAACCTCGATTATCCGAATCTCCTGGAAATGGCCTCAGCATAGATAATCGAAATACACGGTTAATAGAGGTTATATTAAAATATACAGAAATTTATTTTTTTATTTATTTTGATATGAACATTCAATTTATGTAACTAGAGATTCAAATATACCACATATTTTTATACAAAACATACAAATCGCCATAGAGAATGCAAAACCAATAAAAGGAGAATCATAGAATTTATTTTGACAAAGTGGTTCAATTAACTTTAAATAAAAGCAAAGAGTTAAAAAACGTTTTTAGATTATTGAGTAATAAGAACCACTAAAGAGTATTTTCTTATAAAAAGATTCTGAAGTAAACGCTAGTCTTGTGTAAAATAAAATATAAAAATTGGATTTTAATTACAATAACAAATCTAGCGAATCAAAAGAGTTCGATACACTCCATCTTTAACCGGACAACAACAAATGATCACGTACAGGTCACATAACATTTGTTTGCACATGGATTGAGAACATTTGTTCACTCTTGTTTCAAAGACAGGCATAATTGTGAAATTAGATGTTTAATTAAATTTCAAAATTCAATGTTCTTGTGAGATGACAATTTTAAATATTTTATGAAAAACAAGCCTATATTTATGTACATATTTAGGTTGTCTTTTCCTTAAAACATAAACTTATAAACAACAATTTTTTTACTATTATTCTGCCGACGTTTAGACTTCCATGCATATGCATATTCACTCGGAAAAGTTTAACTCGTGAAGATGTGGTGATAAATACACTTCTTACTCCCTAACTCTTAAGCTGTCGATGCAAATTAAAATAGTTTTATTTATTTATTTTATTTTTTGTCTTATAGTCTTTTTTTAAGCATATACATACATACATATTTAAATAAATGTAAAATATTATTAGCCAGTATATTAATATTAGTAAATAAGTATTTGAACATGAAAAAGAAAAAATTATTAGGTCTGATTTTTGACCAATTACGTCTTTATTTATTTTCTTATAGCTGGAAATTGCATGCAAGTAATGAAAACGATATGTTTCCCAAGAAATATTTAAATTCATTTTTTTAATTATTCTATTTTTACGGGTTTGTCACTTACATTTTGCATTTGTATGTACCAGTGCATATGTTATGTATTCTTTTTTGAATTAAATTTTTATGTTTTGCTGTTTAGCATCCGTTTTATCACTCTTTTTCTTTTGCCGTGTTATTATTACCACATTCTATGGTGTTGTTCATTTTTATTATAATTTTATTTGCACGCACACACTACCTCAACATATTTTTATTGGTTTCTTTCTTTTGCAAACAATTCACGCCTTAATTTTATTTCTTTTATAAATTTTAAACAAAAACTTTATAAGAGAGAAATTAATTCCGTTTCCCTATTTTAAGTATTTAAACACTTTTATTTCGTATATTTTTAAACAATTCCTTATGAAGCTTAGACATATTAAATATATTTTTTTCCATTATTCCTATATCTGTCTGCTTTTTTAGACCACGGCGATGAATTTTCTTCCTTTTGCTTTTGTACTCTATAGAACCAACACTAATTTTAACAATTTATTGCATATTTAATAAATATTATTTGTAATAATGATAACGTATTTTGTTAACTTTCAATATTTCCTTAATTTAAGCTATTGCAATTTATTTTATCAAGTTAATTTTATAAAAATAACTTGTTAAATGCGTTCAACACCACCAAACTTCCGCCATATTGGAAAAAAAATTATTTGACAAAAAGAATTAGTAGTGTTAACCACTAATATCTGCTATTTTAAATTATGTATGGCAGCACTTAGAAAATGTGACAAAAACTACTGTGAATGATTATGATAAATTATGTTAACCATTTAATTTGAATGCAAAAGAAGTACATATAAACAAAAAATATTGAGGGAACTTATTAAAATATTTAAATTATTTATATTATTTGCTTAATTTAAAAACAGTTGCTTTTTAAAATATGTCCATTACTGTTGAAGTTAATGAAAAACAATTAAATCCGGAAAACCATTTGCAATTACATTTCTTGCCTGCTAAAATACAGGGAGATGGTCCGGCCAATGTGGAGAAATACTTCACACCTTACATTTTTAAGGAGCATGGTGTTTTGAGTAACGCCCTACGTGGTTATCCCCTGCAGGGCGAAGTATTACAAGTACCTAAAGGTTATAAAGGTCTAGTGCTGCAAGAGACACATAAGCCTTTAGATGAAGAATCCGACCGTACTTTGCGCATAAGGGGAAGTTTTGAAGAATTTACCTACTGGAATTATGACAAAATACCGTCTCTTTCAGACGGCTATAAGCAAGCTTTACAAATAATAGATATAGCTGAGGAGGTTAGTACATTAATTACTTTTAATAATCTAGTTTTGACAATTGCAACTTTTTTATTCCTAGTTGTCAAAACCCTGTACAGAAGAAGAGGTCCTTAGAGAACTGGAGGCACAATCAGTCAAAAAGGAAGCGAAAAATTGATTAAATAAAATAGCTATTAAAAAAAGTGTTTAAAGCGTATGTACATAGTTGTTTTGTGTAAGGGTCAAACAAAGGCAGTCTCGGCTTAAGTTTGAAACATAATTATTGGGTGGGCCATATAAAAGTTTAATTTTAAAAATGCAATAAAACAAAAACGGTTTGAAATTTTGCCAAATTTATTCTTTGGTGGGAAGTACAATTGTTCCAGTTACAAATGGAATATTTCGTTATTTCATTTATATGGCTGCCGCAGCTGGCCTTACAGTACCCCATTTGATTGGACAGAATTTTCGAGCAAAATCACAGCTTCTTGGAGGCCAATTGACATCACTATTTCGGGTAAATAAATGGCCATAAAACGTTTGACGCAATAAATATGTTGCGGCATGAGATGTGTTTGAGGTAGCGCCATACTGTTGAAACTAAACATCGTTCACATCAATACACTGAAGAGCAAGCTCAAAAAAAATCATGAGCTGTCTCCATTGACCGTAACGGTTGAGCCGCCCTCATTTCCAAATATTGGCTAATGCTGCCCCCGCTCCACAAGCCACACCAAACTGTCATTTGAAATGGATGCATTTGCTTCTGTAAGAAGTGTTGGTTTTCTGAGCACCAGATACGACAATTTGCTTACTACGTACCCACCAATATGAAAAAAAGCTTCATCCGATAAAAAGATTTTTTTTTATTTTCATGCAATTTTCGACCAATTGTCTTTCTTCTGGAAATAAATTTCCAATAAATCCTAAAGTTGCTCAAGTGTAAATCGATTCATATCGTTCAATAAAGATCAGTATACATACATATTATACTATAAATGAGCAGGCTTTGAAGCATTGTCCTAATATAAAACTGTTTCCCCACAATTTTCCATATTAGAGATGGGAAAAGGGTAAATTCTCAGGTATTTACCTAAACGATGTGTATAAACTATTTTGTAAAAATTTGGAGAACAAAGACATTTTGCAAAAAAAGTGCGTTTATAAAATATAGTCACATTTATTTTTGCAATATTAAATTACATTAATCGCAATCACTGTCACTCTCATTGGCAGTTTCACTCTGAAAATAATTAAAAGATAAAGATGCAGAATTGGTGATACCATTCTACCCATATATGGGATAGAATCTCATCTCTATGGTGTATACTTTATTATGAAGGAATGTTACAAGCTTGCATACCTGGAAGAAAGGAGACTGTACAGACCCTATCCAATGATTTCCAACTAATTGTCTATAATATTAATGCATTTTTTATATATATTTCAGTACAATATTTTATACAGCCATGTCATGGAACTCAATTCCGATTGAAACTGGTTTTAATTCCGAAAATTCAGTTTTTTGAAAAAAAAAAATTTTATTTCGAAATGAATCCCCAGTTAACTTTGAAAGTAATACCGTTATATTCTTAACAAAAATGTGTGTATATAAATAAAGTAAAAAAAAAAACTTGACATACCTTGTTTAACATAATGTACGGTACATGCATATAATAGTTTATACATGACGAAATGATTTCCTTGGCTTTAAAATAAAACTATAATTTTCAGCTTTTGTTTTTCTTTTGTGTTTTCCAGGTTTATTTTGGTTTTTGTAGATTTTATTTATTTTTTCTGCTTTTGGTAGTTGTATTTTGGATTAAATGACACAAACTATTGTTTTTTTATATATATATTTGTCAATTGTTAAAATAATTCTTAACAGACTTATTTCGGATTAAAGCCTTTTTCACTATTTTCTTCATTAACATATTTTACTGGATAATTTAGCTTGTTTTTTTTATTTTTTGTTAATGGAGTTTTATTTTTTCATTATGCTGACCTATACTGTCATTACAAATAAGAACATATTTTTCTTATATTTTTTTAATAGTAATGTAGTTTAGAATTTTGTTGTGTTTAACATGTTTCTATAACTTTGTTTTACATTTCAAAGGTATTTTCGTTTTTCATCTTGATTTTTTTTTTATTGGAAAATAATTTATAAGAGTTATTTATATATATGTTTTGTATTTATATTGTTAATAATTTTTTTTTTTTTTATTATTAGTAATTTTATTAATTTTTGTACTTAATTAAAAGGGGGTTGTTTTGTTTTTCTTTTATGGATTTTTTTATTATTAGTTTTTGTACTTAGTATTATAATGTATCATTTAATTTTATTTTAAAGGTTGTTTATTATTATTTTAATATACATATACATACATATATTTATTTTATAATTTAAAAAATAATAATACTTTTTTATATAAAAGTATTTTATTATTTTTTACTTTTAAGTATTTTTCCCAAATTTAATTTTTTTTATGTTAAGTGTTTTACTTTTCTGAGAAGAAAAAAAAATTTACATATATAGTTTTTTAATAACAACCTTTTTTAAACTTAACATGTTATACATAATTTACATATAGTTTTTTACATACATATGTATATACTATTATTTTTAAGAATAGTATGTTTTTTTATTCCCTTTTTGCAGTAATTCAGAAACGAAAGAAAAAAAAACTAAAAGATTTTTTAAGTCTACTATATTTCTATAAGATTTATAAATTTTTAATTTTTTGTTTTGTTTTTTATACAAAATAAATAAATAAAATTTGTGTTCGTGTTTTTTTTTTATTAATTAATTGGTTTTTTGTAAAAGAAGAAATTTTTAAAGGGAGTTTTAAGCTTTGAAATAATTTTTGTTGTTGTTGTTGTTATTGTTAGTATTATTCTAAGTTTTATTTATAATATAGGATATTAAGATTTCTTTTTTCTTTTTATTAAAAACAAATAACTTACTATATTTTATATGTTTAGTTATTTATATTTTATATATTAAATTATATTACATATGCAGATTAATTTAACTATATTTTTTATATATTTTATAAACACACAATTAAATTTTATGTTTCACACTATTTACCCAAAAACTTAAGTAATTACTTTAAGCTTGTGTAGAGTAGTCTGATAAACAACTATTTAAAAACATTAACTTGCATGTTCACAATTTTTAGTAATTATTTTTGGTTTATTGTTTTACTTTTGAATAATTTAGTTAGTTTGAGCCCTAAAGTAAGTAAATTATTCTATTATGTTGTAAAAAAAATATGATTAAAATAAAAATGTGAAAATTAAATATAAATAATTAGTAAGAAATTGCAAACTTTGAATTAATGTTCCAGATATGCGTTGTAATCGAAAACTACTACAAAAGTTCATTGTAATTACTTGGAATTTCTTATTACATTTAATATCAATTTTTCTTTGTTTAAAACGCATGTATATAAATATTTGATTTTTGTTTTTTGTTTTTTTTTTTGTTTTGTTTTTTATTTAAGTTTTACCTCTGGTGCTTTTAAATTAAAATATTTCGTATAAAATTATAAAAATTATTTTTAATTAATTTAATATTAATGTAAAAAAGAAAAAATAAATCACATTATTAAGAAAAAACTCTTAAAAAAATAATGCTTTAAAGATAAAGAATAAAATTGTTTGAAATGAAATTAATTATCTAGTTCTCTATTTCAATAATTCCTTAATCTCAATTCCATTTAAACAATTTATTCCTCAAGATTATTGTTTACTTTCTGTACTTGTTAATTAAAAAACGAAATTTGTGCATTGTGTAGGAAACTCAAGTCAAAATTTGTTTTTTTTTCTTTAAGTATATAATAAAAAATAATATAAAGGAAATAATACTGTTTTTGTGTTTAAAATTCCTTTTCTTTTATACAAAAACATTTTTTATTTTAAATTAGCAGTTAACTTAAATAATATTCTATAGCAAATTAAAATTGAAAGAATAAAAATGAGTTTTAAAAATTTTATATAATTTAAGTTATACAGGTACTTCTTTGAAGTATTATTTTTTAGATATATATGTATATGATGTTTTAAAAGAAGTTTATGTACAGTACAAAAAAAATGCTTAAAAAAAGAAATATATATATAAACTAAATACAAAACCCTACAAATGCTTTTTTATAAAAAAAAATGTTTATTACTAAGTTATTGTACAAAAAAACAAAAGAACAAAAAAAAAATTATAAATTATTTTACGCCATAGTTTTTCACTTCTAAAGGCTTATTAAGAGTATATAATTTGTTTGTTTAAATACATACTCTGTATGTGTAGGCTCTTTTTATTATTTTTAGTAATATATATTACCAACGTTTTTTTGCTTTTTGTGGGAAATTGTACTAAAGGGATCATAATGAAGTTCATATGAATCCTGATATTCAGTATCGTATGTAGACTTGGCAAATTGTTGTTGTTGTTGTTTTGAACTTGTTTTATAGTCTTTTAGATCCCATTCGTATTGGTTTTCATTATATTGTTGTTGTTGCTGCTGCCATTTGTTATAGCTGTTGAAAGAAGAAAAATTTTCATAGTGATCATCATAGCTAAGCTGTTTGAAATTATTTTGTTCCTTCGATTTTTGTTTCTGTTTACGCTGCTGCTCCTCCTTATGTTTTTGGAGCTTTTTATTGTTTTGTAATCTAGCCTCCCAATGTCAAACTTGTGGTTTATGTTTCCCACCACAAATGCCACATGAAATGCCAATTAAATGACAAACTCTCAGTGGTGGATAACACCACAGACATGGCACCAATAAAGATAGCAAAGTTAAACCAATCCATCTTTAAAAAAGCAATAACAAAAAATAATAATTATATATAATATAATATGTTTATATATGTATACGTATGTAGGTATTTAAATAATAAATACCTTTTGGTACAACCATCTTCGTTAACGCATTCACATGGGTGCTGTGGTGTCTCACCATCAGAGTCACTCATAAAATGATACACCATACAACGTGCACAACCTATACCAGTTAAACATTCCAAACCGGAACGAAAGCAATCGGGAGCAAATTCACAGGCTCCCCGTCGATTGCAATCATCCGCATACAATTCATGACAATAACGACAACGTGTCAATTGCTGGCATTGAGCTGGATTTTGTAATTTCTGCTTAAGTATATCAATATCAGGATCTTTAATGATACCACCGGATATAGGTGAAGATTGTGAAACAAGACAGTGAGAAGCAGCCTCTATGGCATTAAGTTTTTTCAAAGTAGTTATGGAATCGCAGCGTGCACTCAAAACTTGAGCAGCTACGGGTTGATCTACCACTGGATAATTATAATCATGAACCTTAAAAAAATTAATTCAAGATTAATTACGGAATTAAAGAAATATTTTAATTTGTTTATGGCTTACAGCTGTTAATGTTACATAGGAATAATTTTCACTAGGAGCTATAGTGGCTGGTGTAGGTTCTGTTGTTACTGTTGTTGCTGATATTGTTGTATTGCTGATGATATTGGCATTGGGAGTTTTATTCAAACTGCTAGGGGGTAGTGCTGATGTCTGTATGCAAGAGTTATCACTCGATATGTAATGAATTTTGGCAATTTCTTTATTATCATCGTTATATCTTTCACCACGATCTTTTAAACTGCCTGCAAAATATTAAGCAAAATCAAATATATACTCGTACTTGTTTAGATATGAATATATAAAATATTTAAAATATTTTTAAACAATTAAATTCCTGTCAAGTGCTAAATTCTTACAAGTGTCCATAAAGGAAAACGTTCACCTAATATATTGTTTTTCGTTTTGATACGAGTATACATACAAGTTTAATTTACCGTTTTTTTTTATTTTATTTTATATATGTACATACCATGACTATTTTCACTACCCTCTGGACTGGAATGACCTTTTTGTTTATTATCTATTGATTCACAGGGTAAGTCTAAAGTCTAAAAATAAATAATTAAAAAAACACAACAACAACAACAACAACAAATTAAAAGCCATTCATTGAGTATCATCTCCAACAAAAAAGAGATAAACTGATACAAAAAATTAACATTATATAGGTGTAAAGTGGTGTTTGTAAACTTACCATAAATACATCATCTTCACCAACAGAATCGTATTTTGTTAATGGTGGACATATAATGGAAGGATTTGCTTTAGCCATACCATCAATTAATTCATTATATGCACGTAAAATGCCTTTATCAAAGGCCCGTGCATCAGCAGCAGTTTGAAATGTAAGACCATTTCTCTGTTTACCAGCCCGCCAATGATGAAATGTTGGCATTACTTTATAATATTTTAGATCACGGTTTATGACACAGCTTAAAATTACCTAAAAAGTAAAAAAAAAAACTAAAAAATATAAAACAATCGTCTTAACAAAATCATAATATAATAAGTACGTACACTTTGATCAGATAGTCTTTGACCATAGATAATATATTCATGTCCGGTAGCTCCAGGGGATAATCTAGCACGTTTACGTATTGAAACATTAGCTAGACCACCCCCGGCCAGTGGTAGCCAACCTTCAGTGCTTTCGTCTCTGGTCATAACCTGTGCTCTGACTGTTACTAGAAAATCGCTGGAAATAGTAATAATAATCAAATATATGTAAATATTTGTTAAAAAAAAAGATTAACAAAACGTAAGAGATTCTTCCCATGATAAAAAATATATACTGAAGAACCAGCATGTTAAAACTTGTTGTGGTTTTTAATTGCAAAATATTTAAAAACAAAACGAATTTTTGAAAGTACGAGTTTCAAAAGCAAAATGCAGTTGTTTTTGTATTGCTAGAACTTGCCTTCAACTTTTATTATTTTGTCATGGTACTGCCCAGTATAACATATACATATTTATATTATTTATTTACTAAATTACCCAAAAAAAAACCCACACATACTGTAAAAATTCAAGAAAATCGGTTCAACCGTGTAGATATCTATAGACTTCAAATAAACAAACAAACGTCATATAAAATACTAGCCTAAAGCCGGCGTGCTTCGCTATACCTACTACTACCATTTGTCCACATTTTTCGACTGATGATTTTTAGGGACTACGATGAAATTCACACCATATTAAGAAAATTAAGTTGTAATCGATCGCAGAATATACAGAAGTCAATAGTAAGTTTTTGAGGGAGGTACCACGCCAAATTGCCTCTCTTTTCGCTACTAATGACTACGAAATCAACCACGTCAAATGCAGAAACTTTATTTTCCATACTTCTCAAGGTATATATAAAAATCAAAATTTAACTTGTATTGGAGTACAACTACCACTTGTGGGATTATGTCCACTTTCTGATTGATGATTTGCATTGATCGTGCAGTCGTTCAGTCCAAATTTCGAAATTTTAGCTTTAACCGTTCTCAAGATATATAAAAATCAGTACTTAGTTTTATGGGAGGTGCCACGCCCACTTTCTGATTTTCGGAAGCCAAAACTATTACAGCATAATCGAATCTATTAAGTTTTTATTCAAATGTGAATTTTAAAGTTTTGAAGTTAAAGATTTAAATAAGGTGTGCGTCACTATAAACTGTAACACATCAAAAGTCAAATAAAAACTGACTGGAGTAAGCTAGAGTTAAAAATAAAACAGTTTTATTTTGCATTTTTATTACAGATTTATATTCTGTATTATTTTATTTAAAAATTAATTTAATTTTATAAAATTTTTTATTTTATTCATTATGCCATCCATAAGCAATGTTATAGTGTTTTCGGTGATTCTTTTGGTACCAGCTGTCCATTTATATCGAAAACTAGTAATGGTTTTGGGAACAGATGTACTCTTCTTTAGTTCTCTTTTGACCAGAGCCCAATATCTTTCAATAGGCCGCAGCTCTGGGCAGTTTGGTGGGTTAGCCTCTTTTGGAACAAAAATAACATTATTTTTATTATACCAGTCTATTGCGCTTTTACTGTAGTGACATGTTGCCAAATCTGGCCAGAAGAATGTTGATATGTTGTGCTGTCTTAGAAATGGGAGCAACCTCTTTTGAAGACACTCTTTGATATAAATATCTGAGTTTATTGATCCCAATGTAACAAACGATGCACTTCTGTTGCCGCAGCTACAAATAGCCTGCCAAACTAGGAATTTTTTGGGAAATATTGATAGTTTTTTAGTTCGGAACTCTTCAGAAACATTGCCTCTACTATCCGCTACATAAAACTCTTGGCAAGGAAGCTGCGCAAAGTCTGCAAAAACGTAAGTTTCATCATCCATTACACAACATTCGAACTTTTGAAAAAATTCTTTTTTGAGGAGTTTTGCTCTTTTTTTTGCTTCAATATTCTTCTTACCATTTCTATCCGGAACTTTTTGGACTTTAAATGTTTTAAGGCCAGCTTCAGCTTTAACTCGGCGCACAAAACTTTCCGAACATTGCACGCGCCGGGCCACTTCGCGACCAGAAATGTTTGGAAGAGCCAGCAAAAGCTTCTCAACCTTTTCGGCTTTCGCGTCGTTCGTTACCAGTTTTGCTTTACCTGTTCCAGGCTTTCTTTCAATTTTTAGGTCTTTGTTGAACTTTTTGACCACTCTGGAAACACATTGCCTGGTAACGTGGACTTCCCTAGCAACTTTTATATAACTCCAATATGGTTTTTTTTAATTATTTGAATAATTTTTGTATGCACTTGTCTTTGATTATCCATTGTGAAGTAACTAACAAGTCAAATTTGACAAACTGATACATTTTAAATCTGACACATTTTTCAAAGATATTGTGATTAAGAAAAATAATTTTGATTAAAAGTGAAAAAAGTTATTAAGAAAAATGGGTGTTACACTTTATAGTGACGCACACCTTAATTGATAAGTAAATATAAATAAGCGAAGAATATATGCCATTGCTCCAAATATGTAGAAATTTTTTTTAGCTATTGTGTAATAGTTTGAGTCAGAGAATTAGACACAGGTTCCCACATTACCTTAATAAAAATTTAGAATCGACAAGAAGAGTGCGATATAGAAATGGGTAGTGAAACAGCTATACAGAGTGTTTGAAATGGAGGAATAGGTATCCTTTAGCATCAAAAACATTAGATGTAACCTACACAACTTTACAATGAAATGCATGAAGCGATAAGATGATTGATGAACTTTTAGCAAGTATAGTTTTCTCCTCCAATCCAATAATATTAAGTACGGATATAGAAAATGAATTGGCCAAATACCAGTAAACCAAAGGATGTTAAAACAATGATCTCATGCTAGAATGCAGTTGAGGAATAGATCAGATTTTGGAGTTGATTGTTGTTGCATTATTTTTTTGTGGTGAAGGTATAATACTGGCCAGTGAAGAATCAATCATTTCTTTGCGGTTCACATTTTTAAAGTAGGACCTTTGTTTTTTTCTGGCTGATATCAGATACGATATTAGTAAGTTTAAATCAAATGTCCTCACACTCTTTCACCCTGCCCCTCATATTATCCTAGATCCGCACAATGTACTGCATAATTGGGATTCATTCTTTAGTGCTGACCCAAAAAAAAAAAAAAAAAAAAAAACACTGGTGTAAGCTATTAAAAACCAATCCAATGACAATTATACACATTTGCCAACATCAGAAGGTTATTTAACTTTTGAAAAATAAGATACAATAAGTGTTTTTGTCTTATTTTATTCTATTTCGAAAACCGCCAGTCCAAGCGGTTGACTAGACTGGCAAATGAAGTGTAAACTTGACTTTGAGAAAAATAGTAATTTAAAGTAAACGGTGTCGTAGACTAAATAAAAAATAATAATCATTATATTTCTACAATTCAAAGATACAGCAATAACTATCTCAGGTTCACTAAAGACATCAAGCACAATTTTTTTACAATTTGCAATAATTTTATAAAGCTGCAATAGGAATAAGAAAAGGACTACATCTTGAAAGATAGAAGTACGGAAATAGAACTTTGTTGGGATCCCACTTCTTAGCAGTCTTCTAGCAAAAGCGCTGAGAGTAATTAATTGCCAAGAACAAGCTTCTCAAGTCTGTCATTTGGAGTTGAGGTTAAACTGCGGGACCGCATATGTAAGATAATTGCTATAGCTATTCAATATTGTAGCAAAAAAATGAATAAGTGGTTTTTACAATCAGAAACATTTTCAACTTTCAGTATACAACTTACATACATATATAATAATGCAACATGCATATGTACTTACATAGTGTACCTCTATTTTTCCCTTTCTTTGAAATACTTACACCTATTAATTTGTAACTAAAGAGCAAACGGTAACCCTTATTGAAATTTCCGATAATATGGAATATCCTATACTACAAATATACATACAGACATTCATACATATATTTTATTAAATAATTTCCATTCCCCCTACAAATTTGTAACGTCATCGAATTTATTTCCTTCTTTTGCTTTCGAAAAAAGCAAACAAAACCTTGAGTCTCATCATTATTTTTGCTTGTAAAATTCATTGATCCATTTCCGTTTTTTTTTTCTTTTGACAGTCATACAGACCAAACATATGAACATACGTATATACATATATGTATATGTACACATGAGCATGCATTCCACGTACATACATATTTGTATGTATTTATGTATATAGTTTCTTTTAAAGAAAAAATTCATACTATATATCTACATAAATATATACATACATATGTATGTATGTACAAATGTATTTATTTTTATTTTTTTCTATTTTTATTGAAATATTATGATGGTGCGTATTCAGGGAGAAAAAATTATAAACTTTTCATTCAGAAAAATACGATTTTGAAAAGATATACATATTACAGTAGAGGACAGTGAGTTCATTTGCTACGTTTAAAATTTAAATATTGTTCAGCAAATTTTTTCATTCATAGTTTTTTATTTTACGTGATTGTTTGCTGACTAGTTTTTTGTTGCATTGTTTTACGTGAAAAAAAAATCAGTTAGGTTGCCAAGATACAAAATTTTTTTGTAATTGATCGTACAGTACTATAAAGTACTACATATTACATTATTCTGTTAGGAACGCACAAAATAAATGAGCTAATAAACTGAATATTATGTGCTAATGAAAGTGGATTTAGACGGTAATACAAGTCACACGACATGCCAAATTTTTGTATAGAAGAGAATGAATAGTATCCCTGCAAATAGTATTTGGTTACATGGTCCAATTTTTATGAAATGGAGTACTTACGAATATGGTCCAATATAATGCAGACATGGACCAAGTTATTGACAAACGACAGCTTAATGCTTTAACACAAGTGTTTGTATTATTAATTTTCATACATTGTTGCCATCAATCGTAATATATCTTTAAGGAAACATTTTATAATGGCAACTATCGAGAAGTTAAACCGTGGAGTGCTCTATCGAGTAATTAATGGGGAAGTTTTTAAACTACTCCTCTGAAGTGCTCCATGAGGTAGTTTTTAAATTACTCCTCTGAATTGCTCCTTTTGTGTGCTAAATGAAGTAGTTAATAGAGTAGTTTTTAAACTACTCCCTTGGGTTAGTCCAATGGGTTACATGGTCCAGTCCTAGGACATCGCAATGTTAAATGGACCATGTTTTTTGCATATATTTGGGTTAGTTTTGGACTAGTCCTACTCCTTTGTGGAGTACTCTTTACATGCATGTATGGAGTACTCGCATTATCTGCAGGGTTTAACATAAACAAAATATAGCATAAAAATGCATCCATGATTGTACATCTATTTTTAGCTTTACGGTATTGAAGTTGTTCGCCAATAATTAAAATTAGATTTTTATAAATTTAAGAAAATAAAATAATATATATATATTAAAATTACAGTCGTTTCATTCAGAAATTCTCGTACATTTAATTTGGTTTCCAATGGCATCGGTAGATATTAAACCTTTTATATTATAGATAATGCATACATACTGTAAATGCAGTTTTGCATTAGTTAATTGGATATTGAACACCGAACAACGCGGCAATTAATATTTAATTTTAAAGCTCTCGTATTAGTTTTCAAAAAGGACTTTATTTTGGAAATAAATAAATTTGTTAAAAATTAAAACTAACGAGTGCTGTTAAAAATTATTTTTATTTTCACGTTGCTGAAGCAACAAATAGTTCCAAATGATGCAGCAAACCTAGAGAAACATGTCTCTGTAAATATGCTAACATTTAATACAAAATTGACACAGAAGACAAATACTAGCCAATAGTGTCAAATATAAAATATGTAAGAGAATATCCCATAAGATGATGTCAATTTTTGTGTACTTATGTGAAAAAAATTTTAAGTTTGGTGAAAACATTTGTGTCGTTTCTAAATATAAGACCAACATAAAAGTGCTATATTTCGTTTAAAGTTAATTTTTTTAAAAATGTTATCTCAGCTGTAAATATTTTTATTATAAATTTAATAATAATTTAATTCTTCAAAATATATATTATTTAGTTTTGGTATTGTGAACTTAATTTTTAAAATATATTAAGAGAAATGTGTGCTTCTAAGTCGTTTCTATTTATATGGCCACCACTGTAAGTTGTGCATTTTCATTGAATTAAGGCCTATCTAAGCTTTTTAATTTAAATAGGAAAGCGACGGAACTCTAATAGCGGCTAATTCTCTAATTTGACTTTAGTATAAATATCCAATGTAGGCCCAAATTTATGCAATTCAAGTTGATCAAAACCGGATTCGATATGTATAACTCTGTCATTTGTTTTATAAACTAAAATATTTTTTACAATAACGACCATTATTTTGTACTCAATTTTTTTATATTGAGGCCAGCACTCAGAGGATGACCCATATTCTAACAGTACATTGTATATTGAATGCTATTGGATTATTTAGTGATGAAGTGATAATTATTTTTATTAATTATAATTAAACAACAGCAACCGATTTCCTTGCGGTTCTCATTTTGAAAGAAGGACATTTGTTTCTTTCTGTCTGATATCAGGTACAACAATAGTAAGTTTAAACAATTTTCCCCCTTTCCCTAATAGTTTCCATCACCAGCAGAATTCCAGAAAAAGCACTGAAATTTATAATAAAAAGCACTACACTTTTCCCAAAAATTGTTGCGTCGGAAATTATGTGTTGACAAGTGAGTATGTTTGCACACATCAACATTAGAGATATTATGCCTTATAAACAAAATTTTATTAATTTTCTGAAAGATATCCACACATATGTACATACTATATTATATATACTTTGTGATATGTACACAGGGACGTACTTATAAACATGTATTAACTTTGAGTTTTTTTATATTTTTAAAAGAATATTCAACATGTAAAAAAAATTGTTAAAGTACAATAAAATTTCATTAAATGTTAATTCAAATAAAAAAAATTCATTCATATTTTGTCTGTCTAAAAGAGCCAGCCATAAAAGCTTTACATACAAACATACAAACAATATGTATGTAGTAATTTCCCGTTATGAATGAACACACTTTTGGCAAGTGCCATACTTCTGCGCTATCTTTCTCTTTCTCTCTCATGGTCTTTTAATCTTTCTTTTGTTAAAAATTTTGTTCTGCCCACCACTAAAAATACAACATTTTGTCTGTCTATTATTTTTTTTTGTTTTGTTAAAAAACTTAATAACAAAAAAAGGGAAAATGTATAAAATTTTATGGAAAAAAAAAATAAAAGTTGAAGTTCTTATGTTTGTTACAATTTAAAAACTCTTCAAAGGATTCACTTACCTTTCATGTCCTTCTGTCATGATTTGTAATCAGAAAGATTCTAATATAGAAGCGTATGGTGTCGGTGGTCAATTTCACCATTTTTAAAATATTCAGACATGCAGAACTGCACAAACTTTGGACAACACCACGGTCTTATGGTTGGTTATTAACAAAAGACGTTCCTAATGATTGACGATAATGTATTTCCTGCCAAAGATATTTTAGTTGGTTCTTTTTGGTATCTTTTCTCTTTGCTGTGCTCTTTTTTAACTTTTCTCCTTTTCTTTTATTCTATTTTGTGGGTAATGAATTTTATATAATTTTTTTTTTGTTAATAAATTTTTACTTTTTTTTATACAAAAGTTTACACAGTAACGCTATTCTTTATTCAAGAAATTATTTAAAGAATATACAATAATTTTAATTAATTTTTTATAAATGAAGTTTTATACACAAAAGCATTACCGAAAACAACTAGTCTTAAAAATTGTAGGCGATTTTAATAAGATATAGGAGAATACGATAGTGAAGGAAAAACAGCTTAACACACAACCAGAGCGAAAATATGATTTTTGGGCGATTTCTTTCTTTTATTCTGGCTCTGCTGTTTTGTTTACAGAGTTGCCATACTAATCAGAAGACAAATAATACATAACTTATTGCTTCAAAAATAATTTCGAAATAGATTATAGTTTTGTCGCATGGCGCATTTGACTATCTTGGATACTTCCTATAGACACATTTTAAAGAGGTTATACATTTTTTTGTTTTTGTGGATTCTTTTACTCGTATTGGTGACTATATCGTAGAGTAAAGAACAGCATTCTGCATAATATCAGGATGCATTGAAAACACGTACTTAATTTTTAAATTTCCCTATTTCATTGAACTACATGTAAAAATCTCTATTTAATTTAAACAAAACCCTCAAAGTTATTATATTTTCACTACTTTCAACTAAATTTCTGAGTCATAGCTTCAAGTACTCCTGCTAAAAATTGTCCTTTTCAACAGCCTCACAAATAAATAAAATTCTGACATTACAATTTATATATTGAACATGTAAATTAAATAAACTTTTATAAAATAAATGAATAAGTTTTGCTTCAAACTGATCTCTAAATAATTACGATTCCAATTCCCAGAAGCTTTTATATTAGAAAATAATTTAAGCATTTTTTGATTTATTTATCCACTTGTAATGTCGACAAATTATGGGATCAAAGCAGCGAATATTTGTAGGTACTGAGACATTACATTTGGTAATAACCCTGGACCTTCGACATCTAAAATTTTGATAAGAAAATATATTGTTTAGTCTTTCTTATCATATAAAAGGAAAATTTCCAAATCCAAGAAATTCCTTCAACATTATAATTACAGTATGGCAACTCTTCACTCAAACTATATATTTTCTTCCTTTTCGTTTTATATATGTATGTAAGGAATTTCTCAACCGAGGCTTTTTTTAATACACATTAACCAACTCCCATGTAATATTTTGGTATAGTATAATGATTTAACTTAAAAATATAAAATAAACATTATATTATTCTAACCACAAGTTTAATATTTATTTTAATCTTTTTAAAATGTCCAAATTATTAAGGGAATAAAAAAGAAATTCATGACAGCGGCCGTAGACATAAAGGATTTTTCGTAACATTCGCACATATTTTTTTGTTGGCTTTTGTGTATAAGAATTTCTTCTTTCTTTGTGCAAGCATTAAAGATTTTTTTTCACCAATTTTTTTTTTTTTTTTTCTTTTTTAGTTTTTCAGATTCGAATATTTCAATACTTTTTAAGAACTATGACATATTTGACACTTTAAGATAATTTTTTATTTGAATACATTTTGATTAAGTAAAAACAGAAAACGAAGAATAATTTTGTTTTATTTTATATACACGATATTAATTTTTGCATAAAGCATTTTCGGTTTTCACTTTCACTACACGGACTTTTGCACAGAAGGACGACAAAGTTACATTTGTTTGCAGACTGAATTACATTTTTTATACTTGTCAATTATATTCCAACATAAATTCGCCGAGAATATGGTGTATAAAAAATTTAAGAAAATACAAGGTTGTATTTTAGGGAATTTAAGACAAGTCCAATGAAATTTAACTTTTACAACTTTAAATTAGTTTTTAAATTAACTTTTTTTGGCAGAAAATTATTTATTTCTCATTATCATTTTACATATTAAGAGCCACTATAAAATTGTGGTTTTTCCTTTCATACAAAAATCTCTTATGCAATTTTAAATTTCATTTAAATATAAAAATAATTTTTTAACTTAATATATGTATAAGAATGTGTGGGATAAACTAAAATTATTATTAAGGTTTGCAACACTACCAACATATTCAATTGTGTTTTGCAGTATCAATGAATTTCGTTCAGCGGTAACAACGACCCATTGATGATGACGTCGACAAAGTTTATGAATGAAAATTAGGTTACGCTCAAGCGAGAGACAACAAAATAATAAAAAAATGGCATTAACCAGCTGAAGGTGAAACGTTGCCATGTACGTCACTTAAGAGCGGTTGTACTTGCCCCAGATATGCAACATAAAAACGGAGGCAATGAACAAGAGAGACATAACCAAAACGGGGACAGGACCTCTGTAGAAGACACATGAAAAGAACATTGAAAAAATACGCTCACATTTCTCACTCATTAAAAAAAAACATACACTTTAATGCCGGGAGAATCATCGGTATAGAAACGCCACATGCCGCCAGTACCAGCACCACCAGTTGTCCGGCTACGAGGTGCTGTAGTACTGCTGGTGGTTTTACGTTGCTTCAAATTACTGCCGCCAGCTCCAGAGCTACGTGGAGCTGACAATTTGCTTGGCGAACGGGTACCACTACCCACAGAAGTTGAACTAGCTGGTGCAGGCTAAAAATATTTAAAATAGTAATTGTTTTGTTGCTTAAATTTATATTAACTTTAATTTTTTTCAATTTACCATTGTTTATTATATTTAATAAGAGTCACTGATTTCACTAATAATGCTACACGTATCAAATACAAGTGAATTGGAACGAAAGTTTTTAATGCAAAAGAAAATGTCAGTTTTCGTCTCTTTTCGTTTTTTATTTTTATTCGTTCATTCCACGTATTACCCCGAAGTTGGCTGAAGTTGTTTAATAATGTGCTTCAATACAGGGCTGCATTAGAAACGTATTATTTCGTATCGTTTAGCAAATTGTGAGAAAGAAAAACGTTACGACAATAAGCATTTAAATTAAATCGTTTAATTACAAATAAAAAAGTTAACTTTTGCCAAATAAAACTCCTTGTTTTTTGTTTTTCAAAGTAATAAAGAAACAGAAATACACTTGGCTGTTATTTTAAAATCACTTAGGTGATGCGTTGCGTTATTTCTGTATAATTTATTTTTGTTACCTAAATAATTTTCATTTAAGAATCGCAACGCATTACCTAAGTGACTTACAAAATAATCCCTTTTTTGATTCTTTGCAACAGCAAAAAAACAACCGTTTTCATAAGAAAAGCACAATGGTGAAAATTAAAAATACTAGTTTTGCTCTTTTCTTGTTTTCACTGCCTTTGAGTTTCTATTAGAATACGGTGATATATTTTTATTAAAATTAACAAAACAAGAAATTACAAATAATTTAATAATCATCAGTCTTAGGTTTTAATGCATCATAAATACTATAATATTTATGTTTTCTATTATTGGGTAATCTTTCTAAACCTTCCTTATCAATTTTTTCCTGCCTTTTCCTCATCATATTAGTTGCTAGTTCGGAATTTCTGTAGTTATTATTTTTGCTCTTGAAGATTTTCTCGTTTTTACTTGCCATGAAATCATTTTTTAAATTTGATTTTCGTACAGCAAGGTGCACCGCATTATCCAATATATGTTTACATTTTTCAATTTGCTCTTTCCATGACTTAACGGCTTCTTGGGCCTGTTCTACAAATTCATTTGTTTGTTTCGTTTCTGGCAATACGTTCGGTTTTATAGGAATTGGCCATTCATTAATAACAAAACCTGGTCTTTGATATAACACATCGGGATATAAGATCTTTTCCATTGTATCACAAAGAGACAGTGTTGAGTTTTTACAAATGGAATCAAGGTTAGAAGAGGAAGAGGATGATAGAATAGCTGCTTCTAATACGTTCATATTTCTTATCAAAGCTATGGCATGTTCTCGCATTGATTTTAGAACTGTTGTAATATGTTCTATAATATCTTCAGCCTGTGCTATACTAACAGGCTTCTTTGTTGCAGGTAACGTAGGTCTTGTTGTTGTTGATTTCGGTATGTGTACACATTGAGTTACATAATCAAGTTGCTTGTTAATTGCTTCATTTAAATATGGTTTGCGTTCAATTGACTGACTATTCGGCAGGTTGTAGTCAAAATATTCTTCGGTATCTGTATCGTCGATGTCATAGTTATTGTAGTCGGTATAATAGACTGAAGCTGGTAAAGTTATATTCCACGATATTATGAAAATTATATAAAATAAAATGTTTAATTTAAATCTTAATGACATTTTCTACGAAATACACAAAACAAAGTGAAATGTTATTAAATAACAACCTGGCATTTTGGTACACTTAAAAAAAAGAGCAAGCAAATATATAAGAACACCTCTAGCGGACTATCTGTCGTCCGCTCTGTTCACAAAATTTTGAACCAAGCTTATCTCCACAATGCAGCGCCGAATTTTATTTTTCAGAGCGTCAGTTGCTTGTGGTTTGTTCTCGTAAACCCGGTGTTTTGAATGGCTCTAGAGAAAATAATCCAGCACCAAAATAATCCCAAGAACGGGGCTAGCAATTGACATAGCCCAATCGAGACCGGAAAGTTTCGCATGCAATAACTGAATTGTTTGGCTGCCTATATGGCTTGTGACACTATCCTGCTGAAGCCAAAGGTCAATGAGTTCAACATTAGCCAATGCAACCACAAAAAATTGGTTATCATGGTCTCATCACTAAAGATGATGTATGTATGTTATATTGCCAATATAGTATAAGTAAGGGCCGTGAATAATCAACAGCAATTGCCTCATCGTTGCATGTTTATTATGTGGTCAGTGTCTTCGCTAAGTAGGTTTAGCTGGTATCTGCTACTTCCCAATAGGTGGCGCTTTTCTCCTGATCGTTCGTTTTTTGTTGACATTGGTTAAGGTGGAATAGAGTAGAATGTCGGTGCATAGTTGGAAATAACTACGTTTTATAATCATTTCGTTATTTGGATGAGATTCAGATTAGTTTATTATAATCTATCAAAGTATTTCAGATTTCCGCGCGAGGTAATATTATAAATATTTACTTGTGGCCGAATGCGGCATATACGCCTTCTCCTGATGTAATCTGCCTTGTACTACAACGTATTTTTTTGCTACTGATTAACAGCGGTTATAATGTACAATGTAAGTCAACTGTTCAACAGTCAACGCATCTATGTAAATATTAAAAGCTGTTCAATTTTTATACGTTACTAGTTGACTCGGCAAACGTTGTTTTGCCATATACATTTGCTCTAGGAAACATTTTTTTAGTTCAAATACCCAGCGGGAAATGGTAATCAATAAGAATCGAGAAGGTAATACAAGGAATGTATAATCTATTGATTACGGAAAGCATTACGCTTAACACAGATCATGTCCTACGAAAGTAATAAATTCTTTTACTGTCCCCTCGTAATAAGTATTAGAATGCATTATTTGTAATGCATAAAATTATTTTTTATTAATAATTTGAAGGAATAAATTCTATTATGCATTATTTTTAATGCGTTATATTATTAATGTATTTATAATATATTAAATTATGCATTAAATTATTAATAAAAAATTAATTTCCCCCATTATAAATAAAATAATAGTAGCTATTCGGGAATATTTGTTTTACTATTTTCCATGTTCATGTTAAAAACATTTTGCAAACATGTTAGTTTTAAAATAATCCCGAATAGCTACTAATATACATAGTTATTAATTAATCTTAAACATTAATTTCGTCTCTGCACTTCTGCGCATTTCAACATAAACTGCATTATTTAATAAAATTATTTTTCTTTTTGCGTAAAAAATAACGGATTTTTTAACTATGAAAAAAAAATAGAAAACAAAAAATTCACAAACGAATATACGTAGAAAAAATAACTTCTTTCTTCTATGTATATATGTGAGAATGTATATGGTAATCGATATGTAAAATAGAATAACAAAAAAATTACAGTTTAAAAAAAAAAAATATACAAAAAAGACAACAAGCAACAAGCAATAACTTCCTTCTTCATAGATGTGGGAATGCACATGGTAATCAATATTTAGTTGTGTGCCACGTAAAATTACCTTCTCGATTCCAAAAGTAATATATTCTGAAGTAATATATTATATAATTGATTATAAAATAAGGTAATCAATCTTTTCCCGCTGGGTTAACATTGATATGAGCAATCAATGCCTGCGTTACTAATAATCATAAAAAATGATTATCAGCCATATTCGGTACTTCAGTTTGATATTTGGGGATAGGGAGAAATATCCCGTCTATTGCCCCTCTGAGTACTTCTTAAAAAAACCCTAAACCATATATGTTCTACGGTACCCAGATATACATACATACATATCTAGTTTCAAATTTCATCGACGTCGGTACGTTATTTAGGTGAGGCACAAATTTTCCCTTGGGGCGGGTACCTCAATATTTAGGGGATCAAAAATAGATGTGAAAATTGACTTTTGTTAACCTAAAGTTGTGTTAAGACACCAAAAAAATTTTTTCTAATTTAGTTTATTAGTTGGTGATAGGGAGAAATAGCCCTTGTACCGCCCCCTCTGAATACTTAAGAAAAAAAATAAACCATATATGCTCTACGGTACATATATAGTTTAAAATTTCATCAATGTCGGTACGTTATTTAGGTGAGACAAAAATTTTCCCTTGGCGCGGGTCACCTTAACATTTAGAGGTATGAAAAATAGATGTTGACCGATTCTCAGACCTACCCTATATGCATACAAAATTTCATGAAAATCGGTCGAGCCGTTTCGGAGGAGTTTGGCAACAAACACCGCGACACGAGAATTTTATATATTAGATTGAGTTTCCAATTTTGCTAGTATTTTGCTTTATGAAAATTCACTATCTTAACTTTTTATGACAGTCGTGCGAGAAAACAATTAACGCAACGCATGTTATGTTCTTTCACATTTATAGTATAATTTCGCATTTTTTTTAAATATAATATACATAAGTATGTACTTCATACATACATACATACATTCCTCCCGGGGGTACTTAATGCGTTCTGTAGACTCTTCCCACCAGGGGCCTATACTTCGGGGTAAATGAAGTTCACCCAGTTTTGGTTGGTCTAGCACTCCATATAGGGAGCGAGTTGATGATCTGTGCAACTTACTGATGCTCTCAGGGACTGACCAGAGACACCTTAATCTGGTAAGATTGCCTGCACGTCTTTGAATGGAGTGCAGGAGTCGTGACTGATGATTTGGGAATTTTGGAGAGTACAAGTAGTGGTTATGGTAATATGCTGGCTGGATAGTAGTGCTAACCTCCTCAGCAAGAAGGGGTTCTACTTTCCAGGCAAGATTGGTACCAAGATTGCTAATTCTTTGTTACAGCTTTCATTGTGAGCGGCGTGGCTGAGAGTTTATGCATTGGGTGGCGCTGGTCTAACGCATAGTTCACCTCTGTCTCTGGGCAGCGTGTGACACGTCTCAACGACGATACGCACGTTAAGCTACATACATAATTAAATTTATTATAAAACTTATATTCTTCTCGACTGAATACAAAAATGCAAAAAATAAAACAGAAAAGAATGTTAATCTAAAATATCTTGTACTAATCTAGTGGTTAATTTAAATTTCAAACTAATGGCGGCATGCCAGAGTTTACGGAACTGGCAATACTACTTTGATTCCTTTATTTTGTTACGCTTTTGTCCATGCTATTCTCTAATGTTCAAATGTTTATACTCGTATGCATATGTTTGTTCATTGGAAATATCATGGAAGCATTACTATTTGTATTAGTTTCCTTTCAACCAACGGACGCCGCACTTTGGCGGACGTGTTTGATACTTTAAAATTTCCAAAACATAAAAAAACTCATTAAAAATCGAAGAGAAAGAAGAAGAAGAAGTAGAGTGAAATGAGGAGGAATAAAAGGCCACCTCAAATGCAGTTTAAAGAAAATGTTTTATTAAAGTGTTATACCTCAAAGATATAAGAAGAAAGAAAAAACGGCCAACCAACGGATGAAAATTTTCCAAAAACTTAAAATATTTATAAAAAAAACTTCTTGTTTATAAATATTATTTGTGTTTAATTTTTCCAACTAAATAAATATATATATAAAACACTATAATAGTTTATTTAAATTTAATTATTTTTAAAAATACGTTCTATTAAATACTTGTTCGAATTTTGTTCTTTATCCTTTTATTTGAGAAGTTTTTTAATTGTTAAAAATAATAAAAATTAAAAATAATATAAAAAAACAATAAAAGCAGTAATTAAATATATATTGTACATATGTATACATATATATATGTACATATACATATATAAATAAAAAAAATTAATAAAAAAGTGTTTCGTAATTCAGACAAATCAGAGTAGTCCCTTTTCTTTGGGCGTATGTACCTAAAAATAAAATCCTTTCTTTGTCTTTGGATTTTCGGGGTATTATTTTATTGAACATGGACTTGTTAAGAAATATGTGTGTCCAAAATTTAATATTAATTTTATTTTATTACAACGGTTCCTATAATTGGAATCAAAAACTTTAAATTTTTTTTCGCACTCACCTCAGTCAAAAGGCAATAAACGGAAAATATTGCAATTTTTTTAAGGCAAAAGGTAAGTTATACCATTTCTATATTCTTTAGTATAAATTCCTAAATTTTTCTATATTAATTCTGGATGTTCTAGAAAATAAAAAATAGTATATAGCCAAGTGTCTACTTTCGTACATATATTATAATTTCACAAAATATTGTAACAACAATACATTATATGGTAGTTTTGCGTTTAATGATTTTTGTACCCTACCATTGGAAAGAGAATATGTGGCATTTTCTCAGCCGTTAGTAACTAATATGAAAATATACATATGCTGAGTGATTAAATATAAAAGTTGAAAAGAAAATAAAATAAAATAAAGAAATTTTTTAAAAATAATTAAATTTTTCATATTTTTCGTATTTTGTGGGATAAAAATAATTAAATATTTTGCACTACAATCTAAGTAGTCACGTTTACCTTCGTACAAATAGTAATATGTACATATACATACATGCATACACTAATAAAATCATGAAGTCAACGCAAGATGAACTAGTTTAATTTAGGTGAAGCATGTTTGATTTGAATACTAGCGCCGCACGAAATTTGAGATCATCTTATTTACAGTTAAACCAATGATTAGAACAAATACTTCCTGATACAATGAAGTTAATATTTTCATCGTATTTAAGTATTTTTTATAAACATATATGCAGATATCTAGATATTAAGTTTCGGTACTTGCACATATGACGAATTGATTGAATTTTTAAAATATGTATTTAAAATAGAGGAACCTCTTATTTTTTTTAATTATAATTTAGAAACACCGCCAGTTTGTATTTTATAATTTTTGTCCTTCACTGGGATTGAACCTCGGTCGTTTGAGCTTCTGTGCGTGTACTCTAACCACTATACCACAACCTTTGAACCACTCCAATTATCAAAAACACAATAAGACACACACATACATAAATAATTGGACTTTACAACCCTGTGTCAGGATTACGACCTAGCACTCAATTTTGTATTCCAACATAGTTTTGTAGTATGAAGGTTTAGCTGATGTCGTTGCAAAATTATATTTTTGTAACTGTGAACCATACAGTAGTTTAGAAACTATCACATACATTATTCTGTAAAAATAATGAAGAAATTTTTTGATAGATAATAAGTAATAATTTGTAAGCAGATTCTATATTTCGGCATAATATAGATCGGTATCTTCACACCATATTTTATGAACGATATGTTGGTACCTCTGCTTAGATTGCTTAGTTCGCTGAAACCTACATTCCTGATTTGGCTGACTAAGTACTAACACGTTTAATCTTCTAACCGTATACAATTTAGTAAATACAATGATTTTTAAGTTTATAATGACGTCAAATTTCATTTTAATATTGGAATTTTAAAAATATGTAGTAATAGAAACACTGCAAATAAAAGCCAAAGGAAAAGTTTATTCTCTATCAGTCAATGAACACGGAACAAAAATCAATTTATTCCCTGCATTAGAGTTGCTTGTTTGACTGAAACAAGTCACAGATAAAGCTATGGTCAACCTAATAGTTAAATTGTAATAATATAGTAAGATCTGACAGTCTACGGCTTTATTTTTCAAAAAACAAAAAATGAAACATGACATATGTAAGTGTGCCCTTTTATTCGTATTGGTTGAGTTGGCAATTTTATTATTTATTGGAATTTGGATTGTACAGTGGAGTGCGCAAACTCCAATTAGTCACCACATCCCATTATTCCAATATCTACATGTGTTGTGTCTACATGCTCGCACTTCTTTTTTCCCTTTCTCTAAAATGCTATTCTTAGAATTTTATTCTTTGTTTGTATTGTTATTGTCTTTTTGAACTGTGTTTACTATAAAATTCCATTTTCCACAATAACCCCCACCCCTTAACGTCTTTGTCCACACTTAAAGTCACGTGTAAGTTTAATGTTTCTCCCTATTTATTTCGTTTAAAGAGTTGAAAGTGAATTTAAAAAAAATTAATGAACTTTAATAAATTGTTTGAGATCACCATTATTAGAACATACATACATATCGTCATATTAAATGTAAACGGACGTCATTACACTTTTTGTATGTTTTACAGGAGAAGCAAAAAACCTTAAAATCAAAAATTTTGTAAATCCTGAAAATCATTATTTTCAGCATCGAGATATAATGATTAGCCTCCCTATATACAACAAATGAGTTTGCATGTAAAGTTTTCATATAAATATGTATGTAATTATATCTTCTGGCATTTAGAAATACACGCACTTGTAGTTACGTCCGATTGAATTTCGTTAATAAAATCGCCATTTTTAACGTAGGGATCTAAAATTTTGCACGAACATGTATTTTGATAAAACGGACCATAATTTATCAAAAACTCAATTTCGAAATTTTGTGTAGTTACATCTGTTTGCATTGAATATGACGATATGTACGAGGTCTGATAAAATATTAACCATTATTTTTAAATTTCGTGAGTTACGTATGCTCGATTTTCGCATTTTTTTCTTTTTTTTTGTTATGTTGGTACACATGTCTGTTATATACATATGTTGGTAATATCAGCCATTTTGGATTGTCAGTTTGTGTTTGACAGCTTAGTCGTGTTTTGGTGTGCTCTTCGATTTTTTACTATTCGAAAAAATTTATAAAAGAAACTGTATTAAGGTTTGTGTAAAAAATGAAATTTAATGCGCAAGGACATTTGAAATGTTGACTGTGGCGTTTGGCGAGTCTGCTATGAGTAGACTCGGTTTAACCGTATAACCGGTTTAAGGAAGGCCGAAAAGATGTCAATGACGATGGATTTTGCACCATTATAATACACCAGCTTACACATCGATACTGGTGCGTGATTTTTGGCCAAAAACAAAACCGTTATCATGCCTCAACCACCGTATTCATGGGACTTGGCCCCCGCTGACTTTTCCCTCTGCCCAAAACTGAAGACACCGATGAAAGGAAAGCGTTTTGCCACGATTGAGGAGATAAAAGAAAAATCGAAACAGGAGCTGTTGGCGATACCAAAAAGCGCGTTCAAAAGCGTTTCGAAGATTGGAAAAAACGGTGGCAAAAAGGTAGAAGTACATAGTATGCGTTACGACGTTAACAGCGATTACAATGTAAGTCAATTATTGAACTAAGTATAAACGCATCTGAAAGTTAAAAATTATTTAACTTCTATACATTAGATACTTGTCCAATTTTACCAGTAACTTGTTTTATGAAACTTCACCATTTAAACTTTTTTTTAAAGAAGTGTGAAACCCACAATTGGCGCAAGGCATGTTTTGTACTTCTAACTTAAGTGTATTATATCTGAAGGAGATTACCTTAAAGGGGACAATATAGTTATTGAGTAATAAATAAATATTTTTTGAAAAAATTTAAAATAACGGTTATTTTTTTATAATACCTCGTACATATAGAAAATATCGACTTGGAAAAAAATATTTTCGTTTGCCAGAGTGGGCAAACAAACAAAACATTTCGCAAACGTTACAACAAAGTCATAAACTTTTCAAAATTTTTTTAATGGTATTGTACATGAGCAAAACCAAAACAAATACTTTCTAATTGAGATATAGCGCAAATGAAACAATTAGCTTTTCGCTCTTGTGCTTGCTTTGTTATTCCGTTACATTCGTATAATTTGCTCTGTTTTCTCTTCTTCTTTTCTTTTTCTTCTCATTAATTTTTTGTTGTACCTACGCACATTTGAGTTAGTGTATTTGTAGTACTCAAAACAAAAACAATATACAAAATTAAATGGGACAATCGTTCTCACTGTTTCTGTTTTATTTTTGTTTTACTAATTGTAAAAAACACAACAAAATAAGATCAAACGTTCAGTTTTGTTTATTTTCCTACTCTGTTAAAAACTAATAGTGTTTGAATTTAAATATTTTAAAATTCTTAATATGTACATACGTATTTTTAAGGCAAAATAGATTTTTTTTTTAATTGTAGATACATATTAAAAAGCATCGAGTCTTTGGAATTTTTTAACATCTTTGTCCGCTTGCGATAATGATTCAAGGTCATCAAGTTATAAGTATAATAGGAAGACATTTTCGAGAATTGCTAAACGGGGTGTTGTTTAGAGAAATTTTTAACATTTTAAGAATATGTTAAAAATAATAATTGTTTATTTATTTACGTTTTTCATTAATCGCATTAGATATTTTATTAAAACAAACAATACAAACTGTTGCTGTTTAAAATGATACGAAAGAAAAATATTGTATTAAAGACATAATGATAATAGATTTGACGTGATAATGAACGTATAAATTTTTTTAGACATTTGCCTAGATAAATAGGTATGCAGGTACAAATGTCTATGTTTTTATCATATATACATACTCGTACATACATGCATAATAGAAAAATATGTAAACAAAATATATGTATATATGCAATGTTTTTATATTATTAATTATCATACTTGTATGTACTTTTATAAAAACAGCCTACCACCATCACTCTAGCAAAGATTTAATTAGTTAAGACGCAAATTATAAAAATTCTAGAAAACTACTCGTATTTAATACCGCCACAAACAATTGCATTTTTATCATTTTTATTTGAAGGTAATGCATATATGTAAATGGCATACAAATATTTCTAGAAATGGGCTTGTTAGGATTGTCTAGGGAATTTACGTTACATTTTAATGAGTATAAATACAATATTAATTATACATACACACGTATCTATGCATATACATAGTACATATGTACATACATACATACTTATATGTTTAGTTGATACTGATGGTAGAAATTCAGGGCATAGTGTTACAAAGTTATTTAGGACAAAGACCTTTGAATTGTATAAAAACTTTCTTCCTCCTGTTATGTCAAACCTCACTGTATATTTAAATTACACGATAACAGATTAAGTTTTATGTGGTATGCAGCGTTACCTTTAGTAGCACTAAAGTGTCAATTTAACCATTTTTCTGGTTAACTCCTGGTTAAGATTTTTCATTCCTTTTTTTATTGACTGGAAGAAATTTTCACTACAATTCATAAGTTATTAGTAAAGTTAATTTAAAAATTTGAGTTTGAACACATAATATTTCTCAAAGTTCAAATATGAATTATGTATGTAATCCACGATTAAGCATTGATAAACTGTAGTGTAGCTCAGCTATTATATCTGAAAATTTAGTTTAGATTGGTTTTGAAAAGGTAAACTCTCATAGAAAAATTCTTGAACATTAAATTAGAATACAAAATTATACGAATATCTTGACCATCAAACCGGTAGAAGTATATTACAAGTATTACATTAGGGACTGGACTAAGACATTTTCTATAAATGCTATTCTCGGAATTATGATTTGAAAAATTTGCTTATTTTTATTTCAATTTTGTTACAATTTTGTTGAAATTCGGTTGCAGGTGCATTTGACATACCAGCTGTGCTGTTTTTTTAGACATATTGTAAAGAGAATTGTCAATTTTTTCTCTATTTTCTCCATTTGTTTTCGTACTTTTTGTTTTGTTTTTTTGACAGTTCTTTACCCTTTTGTTTTATAAGGCGCCTACACGTTCATGAACTCTGAATTGAGTGAGTACAAAACTATAAACTTAGAGAATTCAATTGTTCATGTCAAAGGTGCGTGAGAATGTTGATATCAGCATGTATGACATTGAAAATTGGAACAATCATTAAATTTTAGAAGATAAAGATGATTCTGAAATGAAAACGAAGTACCAATTATTGAAGAAGATACTGAACAATATAAAGCGAGCTACTTGAAAGCAGTTGAAAGCATTATTCTCGTGATTAAATGGTTTCTAAAACAATAACGGTGGATAACAAGAGACAGATCTTATCATTGTCCGCACGATAATTATCAACTGCCTCTTTGAACCACTTTGTACGAATTAATAATTCTTATATTGAACGGTGGCTTTGAACTTAAAACAGCCAATACAAATTATATCCAAGTTTTTCATGTATAGCTATGAAAACTAGTTAAGTTTATCATCATTTATTCCTTTTTTATTCAATTTTTTAAAATGCTTAGAAAAGTTAACAGTTCGAAAAAGTTGATTGCCTACGAACAGAGAGATTCTACTGTAAAATAGACTATCAATTTGAATGCAGTATGTGTCACAGCTATCAATTCAAACAAATATTGATAGAATGTATGTATGTATGGAAAACTATGCATAAAACATTTTCCGTCTAGCGATGTCAGATAAGTGTAGTAATTGAATACAATAATATATGTACGTTATTAACGAAAACGCATTTTGTTGCTTCCCTTTTCTAATTACATATAATGCATTCTATTTTATAAAAAAAAACTTGCTCACATTTGAAATTAATATTTTCATCCTAACAATTTTAGAAAAAATTTTAAAATTTTTATATGTATGTACTATGAAATGTGATCAGTTAATACAAAGTTAGTTAATATAAAAAGTTTTGTTGTTGTGTGTAATCAGGAGAAACAAAATTGAATTGTAATTACAACTGATAACCTTGAACACTAAAAAAAAATACGAAAAGTTTTTTAACGTTTTTCTAACACAAAGAAAGCAAACTCAAAAAACATTTTCCAATGATAACAGAATACTGATGTAAATAATGTGCACTAGGTAAAGATTTAAAAAATAATAGGGTAAACAGAAAGCAATTCTGAAAGTATAGCGACTGTCGAAATTACAAACAACAAACAGCTATCGATTTGGGGCGTCATGACACGTCAGGCTTGTAAGATCAATGGTTGTCATAAGCTACTTAACGATTACTACATCGTCTCCGACATTAAGAACATAAAGTCGGACCAGCTATGACATACTCTTATCACCTTTCAAATTCCCATGTTTTAGTTTATTCATTGTAGAACACTGGAGTTTGAGTAACATGAATGTAGATTTTGTATCTCTCGGTGTAAATTTGTATGTATGTATCTGAAAAAACAATAAAAGTTAAGAAGCTTTATACTCGTAGGTCTACTCAAAATATTCCTGGGCTTTTTTTAAATTATTTTTTATATAATAAAACACTTATATGGTTGTGGTGAAATTCGAAAAGAAATACATTCAAATTCAATTACTTGTCTCTCATCAAATGTTTATGGAAACACCTATATGTTTAATCTGTTTTAATCGTTAAGCTTTTATGGGTAGAAGACATACAAATCAAACCTCGATACCAGCCAAATTTCAATATTATTTATTTATCTTATTAATATTATACTAATTATTTTATTTTTAATATTTATGTATTTGCTCTCTTTACAGAATACGAAGTGTGTGTGCGAGTGTGAAACAAAATAGAAGGGGTAAGAGCACGAGTTATAAGTGAAAAAAAAAATAATAAATAAATAAATAAAATATAAATTACTGGAAAGTAATATTTTTGCTTTAGTGAAAACTGATAAGAACGTAAAATTAAAGTTGTGCTTAAAGTAATTTGAATACCTACTTAATTTTAAATACAACGACTAACAAAATAAATAAATACGCTTTTTAGTGAAATCTAACAACTGAAGGCGAAACAAAAAAAAAACTGAACTACATACATAAATATATGTACATACATATGTATGTACATAAATACAAGGTTTTTTTTTAATATCTCTTTGGACTTAGCCAACTGTTTGTTGAAATTATTTACAAAAGATTTTAGCTACTCGTATCGTGTCAAGCTTTTCTTTACAATATACTTACAAGTAAACTATTATACTCTTCTATTAATTGTTTTTCTCATATTGACTCTCTTTAGTTTAAATAAATCAAGAAAAACAAACGTTAAACAAAAACATAACTACAAAACAAATCATATAAATATTGGTTTGTTTACATTTGATTGCAGTTGAAAAAAAAAAAATTAGCAGATTAAGGAAAAAAATTCCACTCATAAAAAACAACAACAATAATAATAAAAAACCTAAAGTGATCACTAAATACAAGAGTGAGAAAGTGAAATGAGTTGATTTAGTGGCTATATATATTGGAATACATATTAAGGCCTTTGTGTATCAGTGAAACACTCAGTCGTTTGCTGGTTCTTGATCATTTAACTTGCTAGAAATTAGTGTGTTTGAGTGGAAGTGTTTATTATTTTACTACAAGTTTTTGTGCTAAAAAGGATCTATCTCGATCAATAACGAATCCTAGCTATTAAAACTTTAATATTTTGACATTAAATACATTAATAAAACCTACGTATGGGTATGCAAGCCACGAAAGCTTCAAAAATAATAATTTCGATGTCGCTCAATTCACCAATATTACGTTTACCAGACCTGTTTTAAGCAGGCAAATCAACAACAGCAACAATATACATATAAAATATTTTCCTTATAATTTTTTTGTGTTTAATTAAAAAAAAATTCAGAAAATCTATAGTACATAGAGAAACAATAAATTTGAAAACAAAGAAAAACTGTATTCAATAAAAACAAGGCAACAGACTGCTGTTAAAAGTGTATATACATACATAGGTATTAAAAAAGCAAAAAGCAACAAACAACAATTGCATTGAAGAAAAATAAAACGCAAAAATACTTGAATTTTGAGTTTATATTATATTAGACGGACATTCGTTAATAAGTAAAAAGAAAAGTAAACGAAAACAACAGCAACAAAACAGACAAAGAATTTAAAATATATAGAATTTGTGCAGCTTAACTATTGAAAACAACCAAAGAGATAATTGGATATTGGGGCTTTGGCCGTTGTATGGGTAAGTTAAATGCATATATTTGTAAATACATATACGCAAACATTATTATTTCATTCAATATACTAAAATTTCTTTTTAGAAAAATTTCTGACAAGGTCTTTTTATCAAAGTCTAGAAATATCGTCATACAAATTAAATAACAATTATTTCGCTTGCGTTTTTCTTTTTATAACGTTCCACTTAGTAACTAGAGTATAAATAGAAACACAAATTTTATCTTTTAACTAACAATCAAACAGCAAACAGTACAGTATGTAATTTGAAATAGAGATTTGAATAGGAAAACTGAACTTTTTTTCATAAAATAATAAGCACTCAATTAAAATTTCATTTCCGTTTTTATTCATCTCTATCTCACTCACTTAACTATTTCTAATCTATTTTCTTTTACTACTTTCACTCATTTGTATATATGCATATATGTATATGTATACGAGAGATGTTACTATACCAAAAGGGCTACCAGATTATAACCTTTGAGTGTTAATGCCACGGCATCGTTTCGGTTTTTCAATTCTATTGAATTTGCTTTTTACATAATGCGGTCATAAGCTTCATATCTTTAATAAACACCTATTGCCCCTATTTTTGTATATGACGTCGTGATATTTACAATATCACAAAATTTATACATACATACATTCATTCTAGGTACATACGTTTATCATGTGCTTCATATTAAGAAGAAAAACAAATAAAAAATAATAGCATGGGTAAAAACCTCAATTGACTGACTCATCTTAATTTAAAGCAGGCAACAGATTGCGTCACAGTAATTAAGTAAAGAAAGTAAAAAATATCAACCTACTTACACACACATACATACATATGTATGTATTTTAGTGTTTATTTTTTCCAGTACTCATGAATAATTATAAATATAATTATTACAGTAGTAATGTATACAAAAAGGTAAAATTCAATCTATACTTCAGTACTTCCACCTTAGAAGACATAATTTTATAAGGATTAATTCTCGCATATTTTGAGTCGGGTTTACGATTGAATAAAAGCCTACAGCTGACCTGACATTTAGCCGAATGAAAAAAATTTCACTCATTTACTATTTAGCCAGAGTCCTAGACCAAACACGTTTTTCTAAATACTCTTAAGGCCTATTGTTATAAAGTCCAAACTTTTCATTTGAGTTAGCGACACCACATACAAAGTACATCTTTGACACGTGTTCTTTGTTAATCGCAAAATCTAATGATTAGATTATTCGAAAACGAATGCAAAATGAAAAAAATATTCTTATCATATTGTTCAAACACTTGAAAATTTCCAATAATCATTGAATAAATTTTATATACATTCCAAATTTTAGCTTATTTCAATTACTTTTGATTTCTCCAAATAATATTTAAAAATATGATAAATATAGCCAAGTTGTATTTGGTGACTTGTGATTCCATATCTTATCTCTGTATTTATAGAAAACTAAAATCTAAAACCAAATATTAAAAACAAATTTCCTTTATACATACATATATGTACATATTTAAAAGCTAAAACTTTTTATATAATATCTCTACGAGTATATGCATTATTATATATTTTGTTTTTACTTCAGGTTCGCTATTAATTAAAATCTTCTCCTGAAAGTATACTATACAAATATGTAAACTTATTTATTGAGCTGTACAACAGTTAAAGGTCATAGAGACAATTTAATCAATTTGCATTTTTTCTTCTTATTACATAACTTTCGCTCATACAATTTTTAACGATTTTTCCAAATTTTATTTGCAGAGCTATCTAAACAGCCATTCAGTTTTGGAGACGAGCCGGGCCTGTTGAATAGAGCACAGGGCCGGAATAGTCTGCACTTTATAAGCGGCACTGCAGCTGCTAATACAGCTGCTACGACAACAACTTCAGTTCAATCAATTAACGCGTCAACAGGCAAAATTAATCTAGAAACCTCTGTCAATGATTGCGAAACAGGCTATGTGCCAACGGTTGGCCGTTGGGGCGCTGAATGGCCAAGTTGACTCGCCGAAGCCTTGGATCAACATGGCGCCACCCCCGGCGTCACCTATGGTTTATCGGCGGGATCGGTACGGGTTGGATTGACTACAACCACCGATTCTGAACAAGATAAACCCAAACATTGCATTGGTGCTGTATCAACATTATGCAGCAACGGTCAAATTCAAAATAATGACACAACCGATGACGATGATGACGACGATGATGAGGATGACGATGAAGAATCCGATGATTATGGCGGGGCTAACAAGAATGAAGTCCAACAAGTTAAGACGAAATGCGATAACTTGTCCTGTGCCATGGGTCAGTGTAATATGGCCGATAATACCAAATTGCTGGGAAACGCCTGCAATTTGACATCAAATCCATCATCAGAAAGATGCATTAGCGTCAATAAGTTGTTGGAAGAACAGCATCGCAAATGGTGGGGAAGATTTTTTAAGGGTAATACTGCAGATAGTTATACAACTAACGATGACAGCACTCATATGTGGCAGGGTCGTGATGGCTACAATCTTGTGGCCTTTAATCAGACAAATGGAAATTGGCCTTTGGGTCATCCTTTACCGTTGCCGGACTGGGCTTCTTATGATGATGAAAATAACCAAAAGAGTGTTTTACACCTTGATTCCGTTTGGCAGTTTGAAGATCTTAGCGCTATAATCGAAACGAAATTACAACGCATGATGGAGGAGACACACTACGATACCGTCAATTTATTTGTAGATTTTTACAAAGCTTTCAAGCGCACCAGGCGTTCTGATTTAAAATCATTCTATCAGTTCTACGATATACCCATAAATAGACGTCATCATATGTGTGTGTCCCTGGCCATGGAAATAATGGCTCGCATTGTAGAAATATTTCCCATTTTAGAGCACTATCTGTATATAGTATCTTGTGAGGAACAAGTGGTATCATTAAGAGAATATATAGAGCTAAGTGAAGAAGTAGGAGGCCTGAATTCGCCTATGGCTAATGTGGAAAAGGAACATGCAATGGTAGCCATGAAATTAAATATAGCTGGACGTAGTGGTGTGTTAATATTAGATCCTGGCTATCATGTGGGACGCTGTGTAACCATAATGCAAGATCAAATGTATCCACATACAGGTGGGATAGAAGCATTTATTTATATCATTTTTTGTGTTGTTGAATTGTATTTATAATGATTTTTTGTTTTTTTTTATGCAGGCTGGTTTACCCAATCCAAGGAACAGCACTTGCAGCGCGACTATTGCTATGTTTATAGCAAACATAGTACTAAATATGTGGAATGGAAGGAACGCGAAATACGTGGAGATCAAACAACCTATAAAACTTCGTTGGTGTATGTCGATCAGCCCTATGTTACAGCCATTGATGTTACGGTTAGACGCAATCTGGTATACAACTTCAGATCACTGTTGTCACGCGATGCTAAAGGGCATGTATTGGCTGGTATCTATTTACCACTATTACATAATACTAATGAAGCTCAATTTACTTTATTCTACGAGGGATCCAATATGGAACAAAGGGTCAAAGTTAAATTTATGTTTAACATATTTAAAAATGTCAACAAAGTAAGATTGCATGCATGCTTTTAAGTAGATATTTAATATAAAAATGTCTTTTTATATACAGTTACCCGATAATGTGCAACAGCATTTGGAAAAATTGGCTCCCCAATTGAACATGTCTTTGAAGGAGCTTATTAAACTCTTATCATCTTTGGCTGAAGTGGTAATGGATCAGGACTTTATAAAACAAGTTTTGGCCATTAACGATGACATTGGTAATATGTCAGCAGAAAATTGACAATCAAACGATGGTAAAAACTCCAAACCCTTAAAACCAAAAGCAAACGAGGAATCAGATAAAAAACTTCACCCATCCCCAGAGTCTGATGCTAAAAAAGATGATTAAAAACGAATATCTTCTAATTAACACCTTGGAGATCTATAAACATATATTATATAAACAAAAAAAAAAAACATTTCTTTATTTTAAAAATTAAAAATATTTAAAAAGCTTAAAAAACCAAGAAGAAAAAAGTTTAAACTTTCTACAAACTTAAAATTTTTTCCTTTATGTTTTATTATTATTTCCTATATAATTTTCACCTTAAAAAAGCAAAAATATATTTCAAGTACATAGAAAATAAAGACAAAAAATAAATCAATAATCTATGAAATACATATTTAAATAAAAAACTTCTATATAAAAATTATATATTATATACATATATTTAAAAATAATTTAAAACCATTTTTATTAGCAAACAAATTTTCTTTAAAACATTTCTAAATATCCCAAAATTATTATTTAAAAAAAAAAATTACTATCCAACTTTTAAATTAAAAACTTTTAAATTTACAAAAAGAATTCTTATATTTAGCATTAATTTCTTTAAGAAACACTTAATTATTTTACAATACTTAAAAGAAAATACCAGAATACAAAAATAATTGAAAGAGTAATAAAAAAAACAAGAAATATGTATGTGTATAATTCATTTGGAAAAAACATTTGAATAGAATATAATTTTTGTTTACATTTAACTTAGTTTGATAAATTTTAATTTGGATTAATTAAAAGTAACTTTAATTTTTAAATATGATTATAATTGTGTTAAATTACAAATCATTTGTAGAAATTCTAAAGAAATATAAATATTTAAATAAAAGTAATAAAAGAAGTTAGAAAAAACATATCTAAGCTGTGGAGATTTTTTAATTTGATAATGGCTATACCTGCTGAAAGTTAAAATACATGAGTGATATTTTTTAAATATACGTCTGGTCCAGATTTATTGCAGCGATTCTATTGACACTGCTCATTACAGAAAATGAATATTTGGAATGTAATAGGACTACTGTTTATACCTTTCTATATGTTTTTCTTACTTTTAAAGATTATTATACTGATATTAAACTATGTATAGTGCCCAATTCTAAATAAAAATTCCCCGGGAGTTTTTTCCTCTCCCATATTTCCAATATAAGTTCAGTTGTAAAAATGGGAAAGGTAGGATTCCCGTTAATTTTTTTTCAGAATTGGACTGAATATTTGAAAAAAAAATTTTTTGTAATATAAATTCCTATAAATTTGTAAAGTTTGCTTTATTAGCACTTACAAACTTAAAATTAATTTTTGTTAGAAATTGAATTTTAGGTTTAAAGTTTTGCAAATAACGCTTTTTTAAGCTTTTCCACTCACCAACATTTTAATTTTTACCATTAACAGTGTTGCGTTTTAAGTATTTTATAAAGTTGCCGTATTAAAATAAAGCTCCGTTATATCGTTTTTCACCACTGGTAATGATAAACCATACAATAAGTCAGCTGGGTCAGCTAGAAAGTTCAGTCGTTGGTACGTGTGCAGGAATTTGGTGCATTGCAAAAAAAAGAAAATAAATTATTTGTTTTTAAAACAATTTTTACACGGCTTGTAAATAAATATTTGTTAAAAAAGTGAGTTTTTAAACAACTCGATGTTAAGAATTTCTTTCTAAAGTGGTGTATGACAATACGTTCGTTTAATTCGCTTGTGAAAGTTTTTCCCCGAATAAACTTCAATAATCCAGGGAAAGTGCAAAAAAAGAAAAGAAAAAAAAAATCATTTTGCTTTTGATTAAAATAAGCAAAAGCTGTGTTTAATATTTATGTAAGTATTATTATTTATATATTTTTTGTGTATAATTAATTAAAACAATTCAACAAGTTGTCTTATGCTACCATATACATATATGCAACAGAAAAAAAGAATTCAAGGCAGATTAGTGTTTTTAATTAAACAAATTCTGAAATATTAATTTGCATTCTTATGCGTTTGTAGGTGCTCCAATTCTATTCAGTTAGAAGCATAGCTGTAAAGTATAAATAATATGTCTATCCAGCCAACCAAACATCCATCTATCCATCCATTGATCATTCTGAAAATATGCAGTTAATAATCGCGAGTGTTTTATTTTTTCTTATTGTTATGGTTGTTTTTTTTTTTTTTGTTTGCTTATTAATTAACGCCCAAATTGCACTGTAAAGAAAACGAAAAGAAAAGCAAGTCATTTTTTGTATATGAAAGAGTGTGCTTTGAATTTAATGATTTTATTTTTGAAGAAAAAAAATACGAAGTTGATACATATGTATGCATGTATGTAAGTAGAAATGTCTATTTATATGTGCATACAAGTGAAACACTAAAGTAATTTTTATCTTCTGAATAGGATGCACTTGGTTATTTTTATAATGGTAATGACCTTGGAATATATTTTTTACAAACTGCGTATGTATGCAGCTGGAAAAGCATGGATATCGCACCTTAAAATTTCAATTTCGGTTGAATGTGAAAAAATAGGGTTAATAGAAATTGTAACGGTTTTTTTTTTACAAAAATTGTAAAACAATTTTGATATTTTGCTATTTGGATCTGCAAATTTAAATTTACTCTCTTAAGACTGTAGGTTGGAGTCGGCGTTAAACTGTAGGTTCGGGTACTCATGGATAAAAATTGTCTCACATAATATGGGTGCTCTGGGAAGCTAGAACGTAACTCTGAAACGGAACTGTAATAACCAATTATGTATGTGCACGCATCTTTTAATAGCACATTTATATAAGGCATGCATGTAAAAATTGAGACAACCTATAAAGACGTTAGATATATGGTTTATATTAATGTTAATTCGAAATCGCATGTGTGCGATAAGTAAAGCCGAAATCACTTCTATATTTTCTTTGATTTTTGCATAGGTACATAAAAAAATTTACCTTACTTGCTCTTACATTCCTCCAGATTGTGACTCTTCTGTATACTCTAATCATGTTAATGGTATCAAGTTGGTCTCATCACTTGCAGAGGTAAATGATACTATTTTTGTTGTTGGCGATTTTAATCTATCATCGATTACATGGAAATGTATTTAATTCCGATAAAGAATAAAAATAGCCATGATGAATTTTTGAATGACTTGTTTGGATTATCCCTGTATCAAATCAATTGTCTGTTTAATGACTTTGGAAAAATACTTGACTTGGTATTTGTTAATGAATTTTTCAAGTCGGCAATCCGTTCTCGTATATCTAGTCCAGTTTCGGAGATACATAGCCGAAAACGCATTGCAGATTTTAAAAATTTTGGTGGCATCATTAACTCGAGATATATGTACATATAAGATGGCTGGTAGAGCACATAAACTCCCGCACGACGAAATGTTGAGCAAAAAGTATATTATCAGCAGTGTTGCCAAAATATTTTCACAATTTCCCGGCAAATTGGGATTTAAAAATCGGTAGAAATCGCTAAATAAATTTTTCACAAAACTGTCAAGAAAATAAATTGTAAATAATTACACATATGTATTTTTTATTAAATTGTTTCTAATCATTTACAAACAAAATTAGGTATTTTCAAAAATATAGTGTCTTCAGCATTTTGTTTATAAGTAAGACCGTATCTGTAATTAAAATTGAATTCGTTTACAAAAAATTACATTGCAAAAATGTATTAAATCAATATTCAAAAATTTTATTCAATACAAATAAAAAACCACAAAATTTAAAAAATTTTTCTATTTTCCTTCAATTATTGGAAAGATTTAGAAATATATACATATGTATATTTTTTTAATATATTTAGCTTTTTGAGAATTCTTAAAAAATTTTAATAAAAAATGTATATAAATTTAAATGTTTGCGTTAAAAGTAAATTTAAATGTAAATGTTGAATTATACAACATTGGAGAAAACGCTAAAAAACGCTAATGCTCTGTAAAAAACTCCAGATTTCACGCTAACCGCTAAAAACCATTTTTTCCCGTAATTGGCATTGCAAAAACGTCAGATTTGACGGGAAAAACGTCAAATTGGCAACAATGATTATCAGTGTGTTAAATTACAGATTTTTTCGAAAAAAAAATTACAATAGGAAAGTTTACACAAATTTGAAAATATTTCAAAATTTAATTTTTTTACTTAACCTGTTATAGCTTATCGACGTACATAGATATTTTCACAAGTGTACATAGATTTATTTTCTCTTAAAAAATGAATTTTATTAGATTTTATCATTAATTTCTTTTAATTTTAAGTTTTAACCTACGCCTAGTTTTAGATTTAGTTTTCTTTATTCTATCGACTGCTTAAAAAAGTTTTTTTTTTTAATTTTCCTCTAAATCAGATAATAATAACTGTATCCACTATTAATATGTATTCAAATAAAACAAAATGTTTAAATGTTAATCTCTTGAATTAATTCGATATTATAAAATGTAATTGATAATAATAATATTTATTTTCCAGTTCTACGATGTCCAACAATTCAAACAAGCAGCACGATCTTAAATATATTGGATCTATAGTTAGAGCTTTGGTCATATCGCGAAAACCACCATGTTATTTAGGAGAAATTTTACGAGAATACCGTGAAGTTGAAAGCAAAACGTTGCCCTTTAAAAGTTTGGGATATAAAACGGCACAAGAGCTACTTGAAGATACTGGTGAATTTATATTCAACAGTTATGGTAGTGGAGATGTAAGTATAATAAGTATGAGTACAAAATAATAAATCAAATTAAAAACTTAATCCAGTTTAAAGCAATATTTTCATACATACTTATGTACTATAAAATATAGATGAATTCAGACAAATACATGAATAAGTAAGATCATGACAGATGTGTTGCATGCATGCTTGCCATACATTTCTTCATTTACTCATTCATTCACCCCAATATTTTTTAAAGATTTTCTTTTTGTTTTAATTTATTGCTACAGCTGTTGCTTGTTGCTTTTGATTTTTTATTGTATTGAAAACAAAAAATGCAATTGTTTATGTTTCTAGAAACTGATTTAAAAATAGATATTTTTCCTCTAAATGATGTGTATAAGTAATAAAATGCTTTCAATGTATTTAGTTTTAATCAAGTTTTTATAGAAAGCACTGGTAGTTAATTGTCTCTGGTGCATTTTCTCTTTAAAATTTAAGTTATGAATTTCGTATGTATTATTTTAAGGTAACTATAACTGCCAAGTATAGTAAAAATTCAGCTCATATTTCGTCAATGGTAAAAGGTCAAAAATCAAGTAAAACCACACGAATTGCTACAGTCAAAGCTATGAAGCAACCATCTCGGCTGCCTTCACGTACTAATGGTTTTAATGATCGCAATAATAACAATAATTATAGCAGCACTCGCGGTGGTTGCAACATTAATTCTCAACAGAAGCAATTAAATAATCAGCCAAAACAAAATCAACTACAAAGCCTGCAAAGACAAAAATCATTAGGTAGCACAAACAGTGGCAATAATTCTCAGGTTAAAGATTTACGAGAAATGTTAAATGTAAAGAAAAACATCAAAAGCAATACACAACAACAAAACGCTGCAATGCAACAAAAACCAACGGCACAACAATCACCATTAGCTAGTAAAGTTATACAACCGCAACAATTGCAAAGCAAAATACAGCGTTCTAATGATCAGCAGCAACAAGAACAAAAGCAATCGTCTGGCCCTAGACCTATACTTGGTGCATCGAAACAACAACAGCAATCGACTAAAGAGTCACAAAATTCTTCCGATGCCAAAAAAAAGGATATAAAATCCAAACAAGAGCAAAAAACGCCTGAGACTTCTTTCGTTAGTCAAGTTGAGAAATCAGCATCAGATGCAAAAGTTTCGAAACCGCAAGAACGAATAAATGCAATACAAAATAATCTGCAGCTACAACAAAAAAAATCTAATAATGCATCTGTTATTGATACTTCTGCAAATACATCAACACAAAAACCAACGGCTGCCGCTCAAGCAGCTGCTATTGATGAAACTAAATCCAATGCTACATCATCTAGTGGTGGTATACAAAATCGTTTAAAAGTTTATGTAAACCCGGACATTGGAGCGCAGGTAAAAAATAGTAGTTTGCAAAAATTTAATTATTTTTAGTAATAAGTTTTTCTTTTTTACCATTTAAAATCTTTCAATTTTTATTTTTTTCTTCAGCAATCTATAAGTTATAATCATCAATTTAGTAATTCCCCAAAAATTGATTACAATGCTTTTAATCATCATCAATTCAGTAATCAGCCACCAAAGATGGATGCCATAACAGCTGTTATACAATATTGTCACTCCAAAAACTATCCACCACCACGTTTTGATGTTCTCAAGGGAAAATTCTCACGCGGTTCAATATCATGTCGTGTACACATTAACAATGCCGTCTATAGCACTTATCCAAATGAATATGATACTGTGTATTTAGCTAAAGAAGCTTGTGCAAAAAGAGCATTGGAAACAATTAAGATGAAAGAAAAAAAACGTCCTCTGCCGCCATGCACGTTATCAGACACAGAGCTGTTAGATAAACTTTGTAAGGAAATATCAAAACATCCTCATGGAATTTTTGCTAAAAATTTACCGGAAACATTTGAGACAACGTTCCAGCAACAATTGCCAGAACACTGGTGGGCTTTGGTGCAGACCTCAAGTTTATTTACAACCGAAACAAATTTGGATAAAGTGATAATATTTGCAAATAATGATGCAGAGAAAGGTAATTAAAAAAGTTATAATGAATAGCTTTTAGCATTTAGTATAACTCACATTCATATATACATATGTATATTTATATGTGACGTCAATATTATAAAAAAATCATAATTAAAAAACAAACAACATAATAGTAAACCTTAAAAATACCACAATTTTTTTTATATTTCACTCCAAAATAATTTCTTTGTTTTTTATTTTATTTTGTCTCTATTAAGACTCTATTGCTCTATGTTCTGGAGAAACAACTAAAACCATACAAATCGATCCCATAAGTTTACCATGGTCAGATGAATATTGGAATATATTTATTACACATGTAAACTCTACGGTTGAAGTTTGGGGCCGTCTTTTTGGGCAAGAATATAATATTCGTTTAGATGCGCTTATTAATGATATTGATGTATTTATGGCAACAAAAAAGGAACGTCCTGTATCAATAGCACGTAAAAATATCTATCTTGTACAAACTAACGAATGCTGGGATCGTGTAAGAGTAGAAGAATTAGATAAAGCTAAAAGTAGAGCTCTATGTTTCTTTATTGATTTCGGTGATGCCAGTTGGCTAGCGGTAGATCAATTGTATATCTGTGAAACGCATTTTCTAGGACTGCCGGCACAAGCTGTGCCATTTTCTCTCTATGGTCTGGAAGATTTTGAGGAACATCCTTATGCTCGTAAGTGTTTAGATGATTTATTGAGCACGAAATCATTAGTGGGACGTATATTTACCAAGAAGAATGAATTCTGTGATACAAACTCAAAAAGTCATGGTAAAATACAAGTGGTATTATATGATACATCTACTCAAGAAGATATTAATCTCAATCATCAGCTATTAAACACCATTTGTAGTGTGACAATGGCACCGGAAATTAAACAAAGCACCATAACCAATGTCATAATAACACATATTAACGATAATGGTGATATATACTTACAAGTTAATAGCCCTGAATTGAAATATGTTCAAGTAAGCTTCAGTGTTATTCTAATATGAAAAACAAAAATTCATTTTCTTTTTTGCTAATATAGAAACTGTTGCAGCAAATAGTTGAAACGAAATTTAATAGCGACCAACATAAAATAACTTTTGATGATTTAAAGCGTTCTAATTTATTTTTAATTTTTGATGATGCGGATGATAACGATGTGAAATGGTATCGAGCTGCCTTGGCCGATACAAATATAGAAAAGGATAGTGAGAGCTATCCTATGTATTATGTGGATTATGGTCGAACGAAATTAACAAATATTTCGAAAATATTTTTATTAGAAAGTTTAAGTGTTGCTTTGAGTAAATTTCCAGCTCAGGCTATAAAAGTAAAACTCCACAATATACCCGATATTACTCCAAATATTGTGGGCCGTATTCGTGGCCTATTACCCACTGAATGTGAAGCTTTGGTAAGTTTTTTGACTAATAAATTAATTGTGAATTATACACATTATATAGATTTTTTTTTAAAGGTAAAACTGTCAGTACCGATTTCTGTTCCTCTAGTTACAATATATACACGTTTGGAGGGTGGTACACTATGTACTATTAATGATGTGATACGTATAGAACATGAATTAGAAGGGTAAGTAAAGACCTGGGATCCTATTCTGTAATGCTCTTTAGCTAAAATGCTAAAATGTTGGCCTGAAGCTTTTGAATGATAATACGGGTTCAAGCATAGTATTCGTAGCCAAAAAGTTCTCAATCAAGTTTATAAATTTTTAGCGATAGAGTTTTAGCTTGGGAAAGTTACAAAATAAGCCCTCTGTACATGTTTCAAAAAAAACTATAATTTAATATTCAATGCCTATACAAATTTTAGATGTTCTGATTTACTACAAGGTTGTGCTATAGATGATAAAAGTAACTCTATTAAAACGATTCAAGACCCTTCAAAAAAATTAACACACAGTGCAAGTAGTTCTTCACTAGCTTCACCTACTACACCTACCATTACTCCGTTTATCGATGTTACACGTGGATTAACACTAACTAAAGTGCCCGGTTCGCCCCAAAAATCATCAGATTTACCTAAATTACTAAATTATGCAGCTATACCAGATATTAATGAATATTTCGAAGTACGCATTACAATGTCAGCCAACCCTTCAAATTTTACGGTAAGATACAAGATATTTCTCTTTCAGGCTTTATTTGTTTATAATTTATGAATTTTTTTTTTAATAGATACAACCATACAAAGACTATCCCAATTTGAGAGGTTTAATGAAAGAATTACAAGAGTTTTGCGAAAATAGTGACGAATTTATACCTACAGATATGGTAGAAATAGGTGAAGCTTATGCTGCTAAAAATCCAGATGGTTTCTTTCACAGGTAATTTAGCATAAAATTGTATGCTCGACAGCTAGTGTGAAGGGGAGTTGTGGGTTTAATTTCCGCCAGATACTCTGGTCATTAGTTTAATCTGCTAAATGATTATTGAACATATTGCTTTTGTTCTCAATTTAAAAAAAAAAACGATTAACAATTTTCAAGTTAGAGTGGAAACAAACTACCGTACAATGTCTTTTTAATGAAGGCACCTTTTCAAGTGACGCAAAAACAAGACCGATTTTTTTACAAATTACAAAAACAAGCACAAACAAAATCTAATAAAACTTTTTTGAGTGTTCTTTCTTCACACTTTTTTTCTCATTTGTCAGACCTTTAATAAAAAGTACAACAAATTTCTCTCCGTGAATTATCTTGAGAGCAGCAAGCTTAAATTGATTGCTAAAATAATAAACTATTGTATTTATGCTGTGTGTGTCAAATGGAAGCAATAGGTTTATTGAGGGTTTATTTAACAAGTATTGTATAGAAATTTGATAAATAACTCTAAATAAACCTAAAATATTTTTTATGAATACGGGCATAAATATATTCCTAAAAACAATATCAAAGTTGCTTGCTATCAACGGTGTACTACTTCTATCTTTGAGTATTGCCAACAAGTTACGAAATAATTTTGTTAAAAATCACAATTTTTATTAATAAAATGACAATATTAATAATAATAAGCTCAGAGCATATTTGTAAATTCTTTAGATATTTATGAGTTCATGAGGTATACCGTAAATGAGGTATTTAGGGGATTAAACAGTTTAATTTAACATTGTATTATATTTTGTGTTAATTTTTCTCTTTCTTTTTTTTGTACTTTAGGGTAACAATTGTTAAAAAACATGGCGACATGATGCATGTATCATTTTGTGATTTCGGTGATAAAGCTATTTTAGAGAGTAGCCAATTAAAAACTTTGCCTTTTAAATTTCGACAATTACCCAAAATGGCGGTACAAGCCAAGCTTTATGGTAAGTCGTATTTACTTTTATTTTCTAAAATTTTATGCATTTAGAAGAATTTTTATTATTGAATTTTTGCAAACATAATGGAATAGGAATTAAAGCTGTTAATGGTGATTGGACTTTAGACGATTGTTTGTTTTTCCGCAAATTAACGGTGGGTAAAACATTTGTATCAGTTATTAAGGATATTAAGTATGATAACGATTGTACGCCACCTACTCAAATACTCGAACTTGAATTAATTGATGTTACCACTGATGAAGATATATTGATACATGAAGTTTTACTTAACGAAAATCGTGCTATTAAGGAATGAATTAATTAATTTAATTAATGCGACTTATCACCTTAAATGATTTACAATCTTATTTAATTAAAATGAAATTCGATTATAATTTATTTCTACTCTTCTTTATTTCATTTACAAGTTGACAATGCAACTAAGCTTTTATTTATTTATTATTTTTTTTTTTTCTTTTTGCTATTCGACCAAATTCTACTCATAATATTCATTTCATGTGACTCACTTTCACAAACACATTCCGTATTTTACGATTATAATTTTTATGATTTTAATTTATATTTCGAAATACAACACCTAATTTCACAAAAATTCAAATATTCAGAACACATCAAATGATATTTAAGCTAATTGCTCTCCTTTTAGTTTAATCGATAAAAAAAATATATTATTTTTAATGAATCATTTTTATTTTTTCTTAACGTTTATAAAACTAAGCTAAGTTCCTTAATTAAATTTTATATTTATTTAAAAAAGAATTATAAAGAACTTGTAGTTTAGATTTAAAATGTATATTAATCTCCATATATGTGTGTATGTATGTACATATTCATGTATATGTTAAGAAGCAAAACAAAATTATTTCTTATAAATTATAAAAATGTGTGTGTTTTTCATATTAAAATGCAAAAATATTTTCCAAATGAGAATTATAGACATGAATAGCATACTAATTTCACAAATACATATAGATATACATATTAAAACTAAACAAAAACTCACATACTAACTATAGTATATGCGAATATTAAAAAAAATTATATAAAAATTATTGGAAAATTAAATTGTGTTTTATTAAGATTTCTGCAAAAAAAAAAACTTCCGTTCCGTTATATTTCAATAACCTTCCATATAAGAATAATTTCACTATGGAAACGTATGAAATAGAAACAAAAAATAAAAAAATTTAGCCTTAAGCCTGGTATTGAGTTCAACATTTCGTACGAAATGTTTGTGAAAAAATGTTTCAAAAGTAGTACTCTGTTCTTGCTGCGAAAAACATGTGAAATCTACATATCAACATTTTTTCTAACTGCAACAAGTTTCTGTCAACATTTTGTTTCATGTACGGAACAACATAGTCAACATTTCTTTCGAACGAAATAAAATAAATTTAAACCAGCCTACAATAATTTTTTTTATTATAATGAGCAGGAATTTATAATAGAGTGTTTATTGTTGACATAGCTTTGGTGTTGGGTTATTTAGAGTTATATTGGATATTCGAATTATTATAGGTGGTCTTTTGCAATTTCTGTATATAAAATGCATGATATATCATTATAATTTCAACTCACTGCACAGCAGTTGGACTGTTAAAGATTACATAAAAAGTGCAGGTCTTAAAAAGAAAAACTGAAAAACTAAAATACATGTAGATTCTGAGCCCCAAACGAAAGTTTAATTAGTTCTTGTCAAAAGCAAAATAATTTTTTTTAATTTGTTGTTGTTAGAAATTTCGAACATAAACATTTTCTACGCAACCATAAAAAAATTTACATCGAGCGCATATTGCGCGAAAAGAAGAGAGACTTCGATGTTCTGCAGCAAAATGAGATATAGGAAGATGAGCCGATAGCTTAATGCTGGCTACTGTTATGGCGTTCCCAGACTTGGGAGAGTGAAAATGGTTCTTCTCAGGACGTCGCTCTGGGCCTTAATGAAGTAATGCAGGAAGGTATTCTCATCAGAGGAGGAGGAGGAGGGAATGTTTTAGTGGACTCACCACTCGACGCAACTGGTGATGAACACTTGTAAGTGCAAAGACATTTTTAACCCTACCTCACACGCAAAAAAAAAAATTAAATTTTAGAATAGCAGAATATTTAGTCAACAAATCTAGCAATTAATGAAAACACAATTTTTTAAGTGCCTTCCTCATATTGTAGTTAGAATATTAAAAATACAAAATGGTAGTCCACATTACCTGAACTTATCCTTTATTATAAAACTATTTTACTTTATGCTTTCATGCAACACACATATCTTGTAATACTTATCTTCCTTGCCAGACCGCTAGTACGTGGATTGTGGATTCGTTTCTCATCAAAGAACCTGGTCTGCGACACTACACCTTTCTCACTCTGCTCCTTATAATTAATTAGAATATAATTTAATATTGTATTGTAATTTAGTAAATATTCGTAAATAAATAATACTTATCTTTCAAGAATTTCTTTAATGATTTTTCGTACTTATTTAAACACTTTTTTTATTTATATATTTTTTTAATATATTTCAAATATAGATATATTTATTTTCTTTCCATTTGTTTTATATAGATTTTCATATGTTGTATGTATATAATATTTATTTTTATGTTTTAATTACTATTTTCTTTTATTAATTTATATATCGGTTTTTATACACAACTTAATTGTTTATTATTTTTTGTTTGGTTTTTGTTTTCGTTTTAATTTTTTTTCCTTTTTTTTGTAATAAGTTTTTCTTTAAGATACTTGTTGTTGTTATTTAAATGTAGATTTTATATATTTGAAGTAGTATTAAACAAGAAATAAATTCTAGCATAATTATTCAACTTATTTATAATATATAAAGTTTGTTTTATATGTCTTGTTGTTTTAGCTTTTATTTCTGTTATTTTGTTAAATAAGTTAGAAATATAAAAACGTTTTATTTTTGTTTGCTTTATAATTATATATAATAATTATTATTTAATTTTTTTAGTTTAAATTATTATTTTTAATACATTTTTAAAATTTTCTCTTCCTTTTATACCATTTAACTTACAAACCATGTTTTGTTGTTGTTGTTTTAAACGTGCACCATTTCAATTTCATTATGAATATTTAATTCTTCTTATTTAATAAATACTTAATTAACATTTAATTTACAATGATTTTTATATTCCATATATATATTTTCAATTTAATAATTCTAATATTTAAACGTTATACTCTAACAATCTCTTTAATTCTCTCTCACAAAACATTCTTACTTATTTATTTTTTAATTTCTTGTTAAGTGTAAATATATGCCTATTGCTATTTTTCATTTGTTAAACTCAAAATATTGTTAAACGTTCCTATTCCCTATTCTTCGCCACTTATTCGCCACAGTGTTTTCTAACGGATTCAACCAAAAATCATTTGCTTCTTTAGTTTTGCTTGTTTTTTTATTCTTTTATTTTTTTATTTTATAAGAAAAGTAGACAAATCGCTTTTCAAAAACAGAGTAATTAGACGTTTATCTAAAATACTTAAACAAAAAGAAATTCAACAACTATTTAATTAGAAAAAATAAAATAGTTAAAAACTTAAAATAAAATAGAAGAAATGAAATAACAAATAAAATAAAACAATATCATATATGTATATTCATTCTTCTTTAATCGCAGAATGCACATGTCAGTAAATTTTGCTGCAAATTGCAATCAAAGGCCCAATGTCTCTGTGCAGTAACATTTCCTTGATGGTTTTAGTTGTAATAAAACTTGTTATAAAGTCACCGGTCTTTTTCTGCAATTTAGGTCAGAACTACTCTGTCATACTCATACATACTGTCAACTCAAAGTTAGTACACAGGTCTAATGTTGTATTTAGATTGTGTAATTATGCAAAGTTTTAAATTAGAAGAAGAAATAAATATACATACATACATATACATATGTATGTATATTAGGGTGGGTCAATTTTTTTGCCTACTAAGCGTATAGCAAAATCGTAATCTACGAGAAATTCTAATAACTTTTCCCAATGAAACCATGGTTCTAAAATCAAAATCGAGCTTCCGGTTTTTAAGAGAAAATTTGGTGATCAGGTCATTCGAAAATAATGATATTTTTTTGGAAGTATTCATTGCAATTGGTGAATAGTTGACCTTAAAAATTAAAATCTGACTTAAAACACATTTAAAATCTATTTAAATTTTTTTGCAAATATTGCCATTATGTTTTATTTTTCTTTGTAGCATAAATAATAAAAAAAAAAAAATAAAAAAATGTTTGTAAGTCTAAGAATTCTTTAATGATCATTATTTTAAAGCTATTAAAGAAGAGAACTTATTAAGTTATTCGTCTATTTTTAAAATTGTTAATTGCAAAATGATTTGAATTTAAGTATTTTATTTAAACGAATTTTCTCTTTTCGAAATACACATGCATTACGAGCACATTAAATTCTGTGATGTTATAAAACACTGTGAAGAAATGTGAGGTATTATGTGATACCTTTTCATAGACAATTTCGATTTAAAAAAAAAATGAACTTTTCATAGGTATAAATAATGGTTTTGTTCGTTCTAAATGTCTTTTAATTTCAAAACCAATTATTTATTTATGTTTTCTTATACTAACATACTATATACAACGTCGTGCTACCTTTTTTTTTAGAGATGAATAAAAAAATTAAGAACATTACATACAATTTAATTTATAAAATGTTTGAATTTGATAGTTTCTTATTTAATACATTAAGTAAAACATACATATCGCACTTGTATGAACAGTACTACTATATTAACTTAAAAACTGGCACAAAAAACAGTCTCCGCAATAGGGCCTAAAATATATTAAGAAAGTCCTTCAATTTGTATATCGCTCTGCACATCGTTATTATTTGCTAATTATGTTGAGATAGCAAAACGGTTATTTTATCTTCATTTTATAGATCTTTTGATTGGAAGTGCTCTAGTGCGCCACATTGCGCCAATGCTGCAATGAATCGATAGAGTTGGATACACTACTGTTATTGATAAGGACATTCGCCATTTCCTGTACGCGCCAAGAAGCCCCAAAATAGACTTTAAAGCACCGGCCCATACATCAGAATTGTATTTCATCTTGGGTCGGATAAACTGTCTGCTTTTGGGCATAATTACTCCTTGATAATAATAAAGGTCTTGTAAAAATTAAGAAGATCAGATGGAGTGAAGTATTTCTTGCATCGTTTTAATACACCGACGCACTTGAACGATTCTTTCTTCACTTGAAAAATATGATCATTCCAACGAACATTACAGTTAATTCTCGTGCTCAGAACATCAAGAATATCTGCCTCCTCAATATTTACATTCAGGGACCGTAATCATTATGAGTTTTATAATAAAAATTGCACAATAATAATTATATTGTGAATTTTAAAGATTTTCCTCAATGGTAATGATTATTTTTGAGTAATATTAATAAAAATCAATCATAATCATTATTTTTGAGGAAAAGATACAAAACTCAAAAATAATCATTATTTATGATTTTTATTTTTTTCGCTCAAAATAAAACTCACTTTCAATTTATGACTTATTAAACATTAAAAAATTTGGTCAGAACTAGTAAAAGAAAAAAATATTAAGAAATGCTTGTTCATTTTTCTATATAAAATACCATTTTCTTGCACAAAAAGTATAAAATTATAAGTCGTAAATTGAAAATGATTTTTATTTAGAGTAAAAAAATAAAAATCAAATAATGATTATTTTTGAGTTTTATTTCTTTTGCTCAAAAATAATGATTATGGCTGATTTTTTATACTATTACTCACAAATAATCATTACCATTGAAGAAAACTTTAAAAATCAAAAGTGATTGATTTTTTGATTTAAAAAAACGAACAATAATCATTATTTACGGTCCCTGTTTACATTACCCATAGTCACAGATGTAAAGATTCTATCTTCACCACCACGCCTATTCGTGATAAAACAAAAGACTCCATGTCTTTGCGCGCATGAATTATTTCGGTATGTGATGAAAAAATCGAAATTGAAAACGAATCAAATTTCAAGTTATAACTTTCTAATCCATGCATATTTGGAATTCGTTTTTTACTCATTACCTTACTGATTATTGCCACAACATCCTTGATTATTAAAATTTTTAAATAATTAAAACAGATAAGTTTTATATGACTTTGAAAATACAAAGAATTTCAATTTCGATCGAAATCGTTTTTCATCACAAACCGGAATGATAACAATAATTAAATTAATTTTTTTGTTAATAAATTTGTGTAGCATATAATGTGTTGGGTTACTAAGACGAGACTGTCTGTCCACAATATGGGTAATGTGAGAAGCTAGGCCGTAACTCTGAGAAAGAGTTGTACGATTTAAAATCAGCCTATTTACGAATACCCCAGACATGGGAATTTTTGGCGAAAAAGGGAGAAACATTTTTTTTAATTGTGTGCGAATGTATGTTTATAAAAAGCCCTAAAAATATACTTTAAAATTATAATTACATTTTTTGTGGCAATTTTTAACAAATATTATTTATTTTCATTATTAACGTTTAAGAAGAATAATACATTTTAAACATTTATTGTTTTGAAACACATATTAAAATTTTTAATACAAGCACATAATTACCACCCTTGTAGTGTATAAATTTCACATGAAATCTGTTTTTTTTAAATTTAGGAGTTTATAAATGATTTTGGAATTTGAGTCGATCGGTCGGTTGTATTTGGTAAAATTAGAAGAAGGATTAGAAAAAAATAACAACTGAAGATTATTAGATGTGTATTGAATATTTATAATAAAAGTGTTTATGATTTATTTTTATGGCAAAAATATTTTTAATAAATGATCGCCATTATAAATTTTTGTAATTTATTATTCTTTTTTTATAATTCTGTAAGTTTCTGTAGGTGTTTTTTATTCGTATTGCTATTCTTGTTTCTGTACTTTTTCTTCAATATATAATTTTTTATTATTATTTTTGAACATCCAATCAGGTAGCGGTTATTTGTTCAAAACCTTTACAATATTTTTTTAAACTTTTGTGATTTTGTATTTATAAATTATGTATGTTGCTTGGTTTAATGAAAAGCTACTGTTAGCTAGCAGCCAGGTTTTTTTTTTTTTTTTTCTTTTTTGTATAATTTTTTTTATACTATATTTCGCATTATTTTTGGCAGTGTACCCCTATTTAGTTTTATGCTAATATGTTCGAAATTGTTCACATTTTTTATTGTTTGTTTTAATTTTATTAATATTTTGTTTGTTTTTAGTAATTTAATTTTTTAATAGCAAAAAATAAAAAGAAAGAATTACGTATTGTTTTGTTTTTCTTGTTTTTTTTGTAATATAATTGCCTAGCGTTAAGTATAAATTTTTTGCCGTTTTTATTATACGGTATAAAGAAATGCCTTTGATTAGTTTTTTTTTTTTATTACAAAAAATTATTATTTTTTTAAATGTGCGTCATTGTACTTGTTTTGATAAACTGCATATTGATTGATTTTCTACTAAAAATTTAATTGTATTGTATTTTTGATGAACAATTTTTTAAGGCAAGCAAGTATAGTTTAAAAGAGAAATGATAAAAAACAAAAATTATAATTAAATAGTATTTAGCATACAAATTAAAAAAAAATATTCTTCGTCTTATAAGCCAATACATTCACTATTAATAATAATTTGAATTGTATTGCTTATGGGGCATAAGCATGTCTCAATGGCCATTTGGTCAGGAGACTTTTCCAAAGCAAGTTATTAAAACGATACATTTTTCTGTTTTAAAATTTTTGATACAAGATGAGAATTGTGTCACTCAGTATTCAAATCGACAAGCAAAAGGATTAACAGTTTATAAGCAATACATACATATCTGTTTTTAAAATTTAAATTAAATTTTTCAGTTATAAAAAATTAATTATTTTTTGTTTTTCTATTTATTCAAGCATTTGTGACAGCCAAAGGATAGCCGATTGCGGCCAAACAGAAAAACTGAATTTAAAATTTGAAAAATAGAAATCTATTCCTTATAAACTTACGGTCGTATGAATAATGAGAAATTAGCAACTCGTTAGTATATGGAACAAAAAACTAGCCTGTTTATCACCCTCTATAGACTGATATTATCGAAACTTTCCATACCCTCAGTTTGATTACTAGTCAGATAATCCATCAAATTTAATACCTTGTACCTTTGAGTAAGAATTTCCACGTATTGGAATGATAAACTTAGCCCCTGTGTACAACGACCTGCTATTTTGTATTATACATAAGGCTGTTAATTGTTTTGTTTGTGGTTTTATACACTAAATAAGATAATTCTCATTTAGTATCTAAAAATTAGAATATAAGAATTTTGTACTCGTAATAGCATCTGTGGATAAAAGTCTCAGAACTAAAAGAAGACATTGCATTTCATATTATTATTCATAAAAACTTTTGTGTAATAAACACTCGCAAAAAAATTTAAATGGTTATCTTGAAAAGCTCCATAGCTTTCTTTATGTAATAAAAAAATTTAAAATAAAAAAAAAATACTTATTAATGACTGTAGGATAATCCAAATATTGTATATTTAAAATATTTATTTTTCGAGCGATAGTACAACAAAATCTATTGTATTGAACTATGGGAACTGACATTATGGCAACGTCAACACCGTCTAACATGAACAAACTCAGTAAACATTATAACGTGAACCAATTTTTTTTTATTGCATATGATTTTGGTATCAAAATTAAAGAATTGTTTGATTGCCAATGTTTGTTGTGTTGATGATACCACTAAAATCCATGAAATTTAGCAAAACGAATAATAACAACCACAATTTTCTCGTGATATCGTTTAGTTTTAGTTTTATATTTTAATAATTCAAATAACAATAAATACAAATTTATACTGTAAAATATCATACTTTTTTCTAAATCGACAATCGCTAAAGTGAAAAATTTTGTTCAGATGAACTCCCTTGGTTCATGCTACCACGAGTGCACTGTATTCCCAAAAACACCACTCGTTTTTTCGTTATTTCTGTATAGCATATCCGTTCATGGCCCATGTTTTGAAAATTGCAAATCGTTTCAATTTGCTTTTTCGATTTGAAATCGCAAAATAAGTGTTCTGCAAAACTAAAACGCTAAAATTTTGGTATTTTCAAACCACTAATATACTTTGAGGTGTTTTGGTGCATTCTATTACAGTAAAACACATTTATAGCGAACACGGTTATAACAAACTTTGCTTTCAGCGAACAGTTTTTAAAAGTCCCAAGCACGAACCATTGGTTACAATTTCAAAAGATAAAAACAAGTTAAGGTATATAATGAGCCGATGGCCTATGTAGCTAGTGCTTATTCAAATTATAGTAGAATTACTAATTTACTTCATAAATCTAATAAAGCACAATAATAATAAATAATATACTAATGCCCGTATTCATAAAAACTATTTTAGGTTTATTGAGGGTTTATATGACAAGTATTACATAGAAATTTGTCAAACAAGTCCTTAATAAACCTAAAATAGTTTTTATGAATACGGGCATAAAAATATATTTATAAATACATACATATATTTAGTATATTATACAAATATAATATGCTAAAATTTTGTTTAAATGTGAACATTTATTAAATTCTGCTTATTTTTCTATCACACATGTTCTGAAAATCACATGATTTCAAATCACATGTGATTTTTTTTGGTATTCTGAAAATCACAAGCTTTTTAGCCTTTACAAGTGATTTTCATTGTTCTACATTACAAACTTAAAGCTTTTTTGTTTCGTTTTAGAGCTGCCAGATTCATTGCTTCGATTTGTAATAAAATCGCACATTCATATTTAAAAAATTAACCAATCTGTGTTAAATAAATATTTTACAATATATTAATTTCTATGAACAAATTTGAAAAATTTTTGTTTTTAATAATTAATTTAATTGACAAATTTAGTCAAATGATGCACAATAAATAAAAAATTGTTAGTCTGTTAACTCTAAAAGCCTTTTTAAAAAATAAAAGCAAATTGTGAAAATGTAAACGAAAAAAAAAGCATTATGCAAATTTTAATGTGTTTGAAAATTTGCAAATTTTAGAATATTTCTGAATGAAGTTATATTTTTTTTAATGAAGAAATATATACAAAACAAATTAAATTAGGTGATGGTTTCCCTTATTTTCGCGCAATTTAAGCAAAATAGAGTTTAAAAGGCAAGTGATTTGAAATCGACAAGCATTTTACCTGACCGATTTAAAATCACAAAATCCCAAACGATTTTGGTGTCAGAACACCTTTTTTGTGATTTAAAATCACTTTCACAAAAAGTGATTTTTAGAACATGCCTGTATGATTTTATTAAAAAAAACCTAAAATACCTGTTTAAAACCAAAAAGTTTAGTTTTATTGACAAATGTACATATATTGGAGATTTTAAATTACTGAATATAACTGAACATATATTTTAACCCTTAAATGCATTGTGATGTAGATCTACATCGTATTTTGGATCGCTCGTATTGCAATAAAGAAACTTTTATAAAGTGTTTTTGGTTTTTTTTTTTTGAATAATAAAAAAGGGGATTTATCGTTGTTAAACATATCTAGGGCCTGTGGCAGCTAGTTTTATTATTATCGACAAAATTCTTCATTGACACTTTAGTTGAGAAATAAAAATTCATGCATTTAAGGGTTAATCTTTCAGTTGTTAGATAATGTTAAACTTACTTAATATGTACTACTTATACTATTAGTTTTCAAGTTTCGAGACAATAAGCTTTTCTATTAAGCACGATATTGTTTTTAAATAAAAACTACATATTATCTTCTTATTTTTAAATTAATATTTTATATTCTTTTAGTAGAATTGTAAAGTGTACATATTTCACTTGTATAAAAGTTTTTTTTGTTGTTATTTAATATGAAATAAGAAAAAATGTACTTTTATAATATTTTTTACCTTTGCATTTTATTCGACGAGGTAGTATTATATTGAATTCTTTACATTATAAGACTTTGAAAGTCTTTGATAAATAATAAATAAAATTTTTGCAAATGCCTGACAATTGAATGTCCTTAAAAGAGTATTTGGTTGATAAATTATCATTTAAGACTTGTTATCATAATTTTAACACGTTTTCAGTATTAATAGAAGAGGGGGTTATAGAAAAGTACTCGTCTACATACATACATAATTCAAAATTGGAAACAAAGTGTAGGAACTTTATAATTTCATTGCTCGTTCTTGGTCAATATATTTTTTTATTCTCAAATGTCCGTTAAAGTCTTTAAAAATGATGGGCACGTTTAATTTTTATTTGTTTTAGAAAATCTACTATAAGTAGTTCTACAACATAGGGCAAGTTTGTGATTTTCCCGTTTTGCTCTACTCATCTCTTGGTGGATTAAATCCCTCTCATTTTTTATTTCTCTTTATCGTTTTCACTCTTATTTAGGTAGCACAGTGAAAACACATTTTATTGCACCAAATAGGGTGTATTGAATATCTTTTTTTCTTCTATTTTGGGCAACTTGTCGTTACTTTGAATTCAAAAAGCCAGTAAAGAGACTACTTTTTTATTATATAAAAATGATTACATACTACATACAAAATTGGCCATTACAACCCTGTGTCACGGTTACGGCCTAGCTTCTCGCAGCACTCATGTTGTGTGTGTAAATATTTTCCATGAGTACTGGGACCTACAGTTTAAAGTCGACTCCGAACGACAGATTTGAGAAGCTTTTTCATGGGTATCACTTACTCCAAGAGCTTTTGCCAGAAGACTGCTAAGAGTTAGTCGCCGAAAGAAATATTTTTTTCTATCGCTCATGTTCTGAAAATCACAAAACGCTTTGAATTTTGCGTTTTCGATTTGAAATCGCCAAATAGGTGTTCTGCAAAACGAAAACGCTAAAACTCTGGCGATTTCAAATCGCTAATGTACCCTGAAACGTTTTGGTCAATTGTGTTAAATGTAGACTTTAAAAAATTAAAAGAATTATACAATATATAAATTTAATATGATTTCTTCTAATTTCAAGCAATCTTGTACGTTTTCTTTTAAGATTTTTATTAAAAATTTATAATTTAGAAATTTGCTTTTTTAATACCACTTGTCTGTTTCAATTGCTTACTTATTTATGATCAACTGAGTACACAATTTTGTACTAATTCGCAAAGAAAACTCTTAAAAGGAGTTCAAAAACAATTTTAAAGATTCATATTCATATCCAAACATCGCCATTTGCGTTTATTTAGCTAATATTTCTATTTGTGTTAAAATCGAAAAAAAGCAAATCGCGCGTTTGCCAGAAAATGCTCAAATGCGTTTTCAAAATGAAATGCGTTTTGAAAACGCAGCGTTTTTCAGAACAAGATGTCAGAGCTGAGATTTGAACCCGGCGCTATCCTCTTAGTAAGTCATCACACTACACACTAGACCACGGCGACCACCTTTATTTTAATTGAATGAAATTCTTTGTTTGTTCATCACTTTCTTCTGCTCAGGTAGTACAGTGGAAGCCTTAGAATTGATGTTTCAAAAAAATAAAATTGTGGTGCAACTTTTATCGTCATTTTACGAGTAGATATTGTTGATGCAAAACGCGTGGGCCATAAAGTTTTCTGATTAGTAATACTCAGAATATTTTCAAACCCAAACCAAGGGAGTTGGCGAAACTGTTCATGTTAGCAATTCTCCAATTTCATTGCATTATTAAAATACAAAATTAAAATTAAAAAATTTTTTTTTAGTTTAAATTATCATATTATAATATCACGAGAAAATATCAATTGAAATAAAATTATTAAGTTTAAATTATTAATTAAAATTAATTACAAAACAAAACGAGATCATGAGAAAATATTAATTGAAATAAAATTACATAACAATGAAAATTCCTCATTGCATTTACCCATACGTAATAAATAAATCCGTTATTGACGCCTATCATTTTTCCCTTTTCCCATAATTACAATTGTAAATAACTTTTCGTTTATAATTTGTTCACTTTCTTCGATAATTCAATGTGGAATGATATCCATGAAAAAATTTTACATTCAAACATAATTCCCCTAATCGTAAATAATTATTTCCCTCAAAATATTTTAGTTTTTCCCATTGATTTCTTCCTTTAAATTTAGTTGGGGAACTAAAGAAAAAATTTAAATATTTTGTTTTTATTTTTCCCTATACATATGTATTAATTATACAGGGTTTTTCAAAAAGGATGCTACAAAAGTAGAGCGACAGGGACAGCAAACGACGTCATATTTCTTGCCGCTCTTCTGACATTTCTCTTCAGTAAGGTTTTAATGATGGAAAAATATACGAGCCAACAACGAGTCGAAATTATTAAAATTTACTACCGAAATTCGGTGTCAGTGGCCTCAACGTTAAGAGTGCTACGTCTAATTTATGGTCGTGATAATCGTCCTAGCAGATCAATTGAGCGTCTAGTGAAAAAATTTGAATCCATAGGCACAGTACAAAATGTTCCCGTGCCAGTGAGACAAAAAAGTGCCCGTAGTGTCGAGAATTTTGCTGTCGCTAAGGCTTCAGTTGAAGAAAGACCAAATGTTTCTCTCACACGTCGTTCTCAAGCGTTGGACGTCTCTGTGACGTCGTTGTGGTGAATTTTGCGAAAAGATCTTGGCCTACATCCTTACAAGATCAAATTGACGCAAGAACTGAAGCCGCTTGACCACCAGAAGCGTCGTAAGTTCGTGAATTGGGTGATGAGGCTCATTTCTGGCTGAAGGGCTTCGTCAATAAACAAAATATGCGTTATTGGTCAGACAGCAATCTACACGTACTCCATGGGTCCTCATTGCATCCCGAAAAAATTACGGTTTGGTACGGTTTATGGGCTGGCGGCGTCATTGGGCCGAACTTCTTCCGTGATGATCAAGACCGGCAAGTTATTGTGAATGGGAATCGCTACCGTTCAATGACAACCGAATATTTTTGGCCCCAATTGGATGATATGGACTAGGAGGTTCCAACAGGACGACGCCACAAGCCACACATCGAATGTCACAATCAATTTATTGGAAACCAAGTTTGGAGAACGTGTTATCTCACGAAATGGTCCAGTTGATTGGCCGTCTCGGTAGTGTCTTTTGACGCCGTTAGACTATTTCCTGTGGGGCTACGTCAAGTCATAGGTATATATGGTCTATGCCAACAAGCCAGCGATGATTGACGATCGGCCGACTTATGCTCAAAAATCATTCGATTTGCTAGAATTTTATTCGGATTTTAATTTTTGTAATTTTCTAAACGTTCCTGTGTGTATTATTTTTCAAAATCCTTACTTAAAAAAAACACAGTTTGTTGAATAAAAAAAAAACACAGTTGAAATTTTTTTTCTTTAATTAAATTCTTTTTTTTGTTTTTAATTTTTGCTGTTCGCATATATTTGCTTTTAGTTTTAATTTTAAGGTAAACATAATATTCACATTCTTTCTGATAAATCATTAATAAGTTTGCTTTGGGGGGAGGGGTTTACAAAACGCGGAATATTAAAATAAAACAATAAAAAGGGAAAATAAATTTATAAAATAAAAACATGTTTTAATTATATGTATATGTATGTACTCGTATATATGTATATAGTATTTATGTATATCATAATAGTAATAATAATAATAATAATTATAAAAAAAAATAACTGTGAACTTATTAAAAGCTGCTAAATATACAATATTTATTCGTTTATTATTTTATTAAGGGGTTGGTTGCTATTAGACTTAGTTATTACAAAAAATAACTAAATTTCTCTGGTTGGTCTAAATGTAAAACTTACATAATTATTATGAATGAATGAATGAATGAATTCAATTGCAAATATATAATAATTAATAATTAATTAATTAATTATACATTAAAATATTTTATTGTTTAATTTTTTTTTGTTTTTTCTTTTTTTTTTCAACAATTTTTAATGTTATTTTTTTTAAATATTTAGTCAATCTTAATTATAAACAAAGTAGAAAATTGGGGTTTTCTTTCTAAATTAATTTGAATAATAAATTTTTAATTTTTTTCTTAATTTTCTGTTTCGGTTTTAAATATTTTACATTAAATGTGTTTGCTTGTTTTATTTTATTTTTTGTTTTTTTGTTTTGTTTTAAGTTTATAAATATACATTTTAAAAAATATGAGAAAAGTTTTTGTTTTAAATATTTTTATTTTTCTGACTTAATTTTATAATATTCGTATATAGATTTTATTATTTTTTTATAAATTAATTTATATAAAGTATTTATTAACATTATTGTTTATAATTTATAATTAGTTTTGTTTATTTTAATTTTAAATTTATATATATTTAAACAATTGCACAATTTCAAAATTTAAAAAAAATTTTTTCCTTTTTTTAATTCCTTTCTTTCATGCGGTTTTACTTATATAAATAAAAAGAAGAAAACAATAATAAAATATTTTTAATTAACTTAAAAAACAAAAGGTTTTATTTTATAAAAAAAAATTTGTTCTAAACAATCTTTTTTTAAAAACATTTTCATTTTTTTATTTTCTTTAAAAACAAAAGTTTTAGTTAAATTTTGTTTAAAAATTTTGTTACTTTTTAGAAAAAATATGTTTTTTTTTGTTACAAAAGATAAGGCCTTGTTTTAGAAAGAAAAAATAAAATAAAAAAATTTGGTTTTTATAAAGGTATAAAAAATATATATATAAAAAAAATAATTGCCAAAGTTTTGTGCCAAAATGTTTTTTTGGTCTTTTTTTGTTTTTGTTTTCATATTATAAAAGAGATTTTAAAAAAGTATATATCAAAAGTGTTCTAGTCTTTGTAAAAAAAAATAAAGTAAATAATTGAAGTTTGTTACAGCTAACGAAAATGTAAACCTTAAAAAATTTTGTTTTTTTTTATACAAAATAATTAAAATATTATTTAAGCATAATTTAATAAATTACTATCACTTGTTTTTTTTTTTCTTTTTGCTTTTTTTAATCAAAAAGTAAAAATTGTTTTACATGCTAAAGGCTGTAAAAAGAAAGAATTTAAAATGATAAAATGCTTAGGAAAAAAACTATTCACTCATATAGCCCGGACAAACTCGTATGTTTTTGTAATTTCAAAAACAAGAACTTCACTTATAAGAAAAGACAATTATTAATTGTTTTCCTATTTTAAAAAATTCACGGTATAATTATCATACGGTAGTGCTAGTTTGAAATAACATGCAACCCTGTGGATTTGCTGCAACTCTGTTTCTCTGCCGTTTGCCACATTATTGCAATACTGTGGTTGACTAGTTGTAAACAAATAAATATATGCTTCCTCTTTTTTTATGTGAAAAATTTTACCCTCATTCTGGGGCCTTATTCTGTAATTCTATTAAGTTTAAATGCCAAAATTTTGGGTTTTTGAAACAGGCTGGGCGTTAGAATATATAAACTTAAAAAGTGTAGAGGTAATAGGCATGAAGTTTTTAAATTACAATAAGCGTTCAAGAATTCTATTCGTAGTCAAAAAGTCATAAATCTAGTTTATATATTTTTAGCGATAGAGTTTTAGATTAGGATAGTTACAGAATAAGGCCTCTGTAAAAAATTCGTTTTACAATTTATTGTATTGAAAGCAAAAATAAAAATTTTAATTTGTTTATTGTTTTAAAAACAAATTTTCAAACGTTCTGAAAAGTTCTTTTAACAGAAAAAAATCTATGAGTCTTCAGAATAACAGAATAATATACAGAATGGGGTATTTTAGAGGTCAATTTCAATGATGTAGAGAAACACTAAAGTTAAGCAAAGTTTTAATATGCAGCTGCAAATTAGATTTCTAAAATATTAAATTCTCTTTAAAGAAAATCTATCCTTACTTGTTCCAATTTTGCTCAACGTTAAAGAAGAAAACTATAAATTCAAATTTGTTTAACGTCAAAGTAAATAAAGAGGAAATAGCAAAAACAAAATTTTGACAATCACAAGTAAACAGCTGTTATTGTTTAGGTTAAGCGAAACTACCTTATGAGGATTGTACTCCTACTATGATAAAATTTAAAAATTTGAGTTACAAAAGTCATAATTAAAAATGCCTGTTTTGTTTTTAAAACAAAATTATAAGGACTTAGTGAAAACGATTTAAATGTTTTTGTTTCGTCTATCAACACACTTTCTTAAATTTTTCCTTATTACAGCCTTTAAGCATAAATATTTTTATTGTGTTTTAATTGCCGCCATTACTAAATATACTTTAAATTTTGTTGTTATTACAAACAAACAAAAACGATCTGCGCATAATTTTTATTTTTAATTTAATTATACGTGTATAGCACAGCACAACATTTTTCAGCTCATTGATTTGTGGTACTCAATTCTGAAAATTGCAAGTCAAAGTACACCTACAAATAAGAACTTTTACATCACTCGTTTTGTCAAGTTGACTGACAGCAGCTGCATTATAAATTTAAGAGCCATACGAATTTTTTTTTTGCTCAGCATAGATTTTTATCACACGGTTATAGCTCGGTATTATATATTATATTCTCAAATCTGTGGTTCGAAGTCGACCTTAAACTGTAGATCCTAACCCTGAAACAGGGTTGTAATGGCCAATTATGTATGTATACGCTATATCTCAGTATACCGTACGAAATATCGCTTTTTTGTCTGAATCAAAGTTGTAGATATTGAATAGGAGAAAAAAAAATATGAAGAAAAAAACAATAAAAAAAGTGCATCCAGCTCCTTCAAAATGGCAAAAATTGCAATTATTCACCTTTTTTGATTAATAAGTGGATAATGGCTTCTCCTAGTTTTCACAAGTGTCAGCCAGTAACTTAGAAATTTGTATGCAAGCATCTATATCTGGTCGATATGTGTATATCGAAAAAAACTGGAATAAATCTACCCGAAAAAGCGCATCCAGTGCCTTCAAATTTCAAAAACACCGATTAATCGCTTATATTTCACTTTTTTGTTTTTTGCTCAATAACTGGATTATTACAAGTCCACAAATATTCTTTATAAACATTATTTTTGATGAAAACAAAAATTCCGATTCATATTACAGATAATCTTACACCATCCTTGTTGAAGTGAACGTCTAAGGTTCTCAAGAACTATTGCGTCCCTCGGAATATACTCAGCAGAAAATTTTCAAGATTTGGAAGCAATAATATTGTTTTTTGTACATTAAAGCTTCCAAATATGCTACAGGATAAGGTATTATTTTTGATTTTATGTACTATTTGCTTACTGGTTGTAATAACTGTGCAATGCTATTGCATTTTAGCGAATCATTTCATATAAAAATCATGCGTTATTGATGCGCACAAGTAAGTGATTGTTTACAATTTCTCCCTTACAAAATAACTTACTGGTAAGCACTATTTTCTGCTGGGTAACTGTGGTACCATGGTACGATATTGAGAAAGATAGGGGCGTTTTACCATTAATAAGTTTACAAAGAAAAAACAAAAAAAAAGCACATTTATGGATTTGCATCCACTTCTTAGGCAAAATAGTTGAAAAAAAAGGGGGAGGGGGGGTAGGTTTGTTCTGCTATTCAATATCTAGCATGTGGCTTCAGGCACAAAAGTGATATTCCGTATGGTATACCGAGAAAAAAAGCCACCTTGAGCACAAACTTGACAAAACGTATGCTGCCAAAGTTCCCATTTTTTGGTACTACTTTCACGTGCCATTCTCCGGATTGAATACCAAAAACATGTGTTGCATCATGTACTGTTGTGTAGTATGTAAAAATGTTTTCACAAGGGATGTTGTTTTGTTTTCTATTCTTTTTTTAAATGTTTTCTTCGCTTATTTGTTAATGTGTATGTATGTACTTATGTATTTTGTTTTTAAATATTAATTTTTAATTTAAATATATATTCTTGTTTTTAATTTCCATTTCATGGTAGCTTATTGTGTAACTCGTAGATCTAAAAAAATGTGAGAAATCAGTCCAAGTTTGTTTTTCGTATTATCATTATTAATAAGAATAATAATAATAATAATAATAAAAAAATAATATATTTTAATATTAATGTATATATGTATGTATATATGCATTTATATATATAATATACTATTATATAATATGAATAATAAATGTTTAAACATTTATATAACATTACTGTGTAGTATAATGGTAGTTTTAAGCTTAAATATATATTTTTTTGTCTGTTATTTTTTTAAGTTCAACATTATTTTTTTGTTAAAACAAAATTAAAAAAACAAAAAAAAAAAATCAACAAAATTAAAAGCGAAAAAAGTGAAAGAATGTATTTTTGTTATGCTGTCGTTTTGTTAAATTTATATTTCATTTCTTTTTGTTTTTTTTTATATATATATTTTGTAGAATATTAGATTTTTCTTTTTTTATTTAATAGATACATGGGGCGTTCTTGTTCTTTTTTTTACATATAATTTGAAGTTATTAACATTTTTAATTTATCATCAACCTAAATACTAAAGAAAAACTTTTGTTTTTGCTTAACAATCTTTGCTCTCAATAATATTTCTTTTTGTTTTTCGTTTTTTTTTTTTTTGTTTTTTTAAATATATAAAAAATTTTATATTTTTATTAAAACTGAATGCATATTTTTAGTATCTAAATTTGTGTTTATAAGAACAGAAAAAAAGAAACGTTTGTTTAAGAAAAAAGTTATAAAAAAAAACAATAACCGATTCGGGTATGTTCTGTAAATCAAAAACCAGTGAAATTGATTAAAATTTCAAATCGCTATAATTGCAAAATACAACAGTTTGTTGATATAAATTTTAATTCTTTATCTAGATAACCATTTTAATACTTGACGCAATTAAGCATTACTCTTGGCTTTGAAAAAACACTCGATTTGAATTTCAGTCGATTTCGTTTTTCAGAACATAACCAAATAATTTTTTTTTTTCAATAAAATCTGAAGAAAAACCTTCTAGCACATTACAAATAAGTTTGCTAACAAGTTTTAAAAGAAAGTAAACGATTGTAGTAAAATCACATTTTAGTAGTAAAATAACACATTTGGAAAGTAGCAGATAACAGCTAAACTTACTTAGCGAAGACACTCACCACACAATCAACATGCAACGATGAGGCAATTGCTGTTGATCATTCAAGGGTGAGGGTATAAAACTGGCCTTTGAATGTCAATTCACAGCAATTAGTCTCATTCCTAAGGCGCTTAATTGTAATATAAAAAAAAACAAAATGTATGTTCTGTCATAAATGTACTGTCCTTTCCAAAAATTCCAATACAATGCACTGCATTTAGTAGGGGTTTACCACTGAGTATTGGTCTCAAATAAAAAAAAAAAAAACATAAAAATAGGGATATTCACTATTTGGCAAATTGTGGAGGTATAGCAAACCTAGCATAATCTGTTTACATTTTATTTACTTTGTTTTTTTGCGTGTTTGGTTATATCTACAAGACTTGCACAGCGATTCACAACGAAAAGTGATTACTGGAAACATATTTAAACATTTCAATTGAAAAACTGTTGGTAACCCTATAAAAAGTTCACGGTAATGTTCTTTAAAGTAGTGGTTAAAAAACGTAAACAATTGTTAAATGTTTTTTTTCTGTTGTTGTTTTTTTTTTTTTTTTATTTGACATTTAGTTTGGTATTCATACGTTTTTGCTCGTATACTTAGACCGTGAAGAGAGCGAGCTACTTGGTGCAATAATCCATCGAAAAGGTTGAGTCTCATATGCCGAAAGTAGCTGACTGTCCGTTATATCGGCATTAACGCTAAAGTAACGTTTCCGCTTTTCACATTACGATTTCCAGTAACTAGTTCGCGGCGTTATTTAGGACGCGACGTTATTTAAACGTATATGTATATGTTTACAGAATGTTCACAAATGCATACGCTGCGCAAATATTGAATAGTAGCAAAGCATCGCACATCAGCAAAACAATTTGTCATAACTGACACAGTGATGCACAAATTTGTAGAATTTATAAATGTACGCTCGAACTCCTCACTTTCATTGAACGAAGATCACTTCGAGAAATTGAATTCAAATGAAGACATGTGTTGCGATTCATTGCTGATAGCTAAACTTTAGGCTTATGGAAGGATAGGATTCTTGACCACAACTTGGGGATAAGTATGAGGATTCATAACCAGTCAAAAAGCTGTCATTGTTCGGAAACTTAAAAGAGACTGTTTACAAGTTCTTGAGAAGCAACGATAGAGAAGACTCTAAACTGTAAAAATTCTGAGCTAATTACAGCAGTAAGAAAACAGCCCGAAGAAGCAAGTTCGTTGACTCTGGATATTATAGCTTCGGGAAATGTTTATGTCAGAATCATATTTTTCTCAAGATATGGGAGTAGGTAGGTCATCCTATTGAAGGCTGCTGTGGAAACAGCCTCAGCCGGTCTGAGAGTTAACGACCATCGTGCATATAGCCGTAAAGGTTTCGGTTACATCGTTGCTCGTTGAGTGTACGAACTGCGATACACTCGGTCACTCGGTAAAGTAATGAGAATTTATATATGAGAGAGAGGTCGCTATTGCATGTCATATTTCATGTAATGACAAACGCTGACTCTGTGTCACTTTTCTTTTCTGGCAGTGTACCTGTTGGATGCATGAATTTAGGTTGTCTGTAGGCGAGCCTCTTTAGGCCATGCAACATTTTCTACCAAACTTTTAATATTTCAATTTATTCACTTATTTATTCAGTTATGTATGAGAACATAAAGAACTTTCTTGGGTTTATATAAGATATAATAACAAATTAATTAAATACAGAAAAATTTTCTCATAAAATTTAAAATTAAAAATATGTAAAATTGTCCTAAATCAATACAATTTTTCCTAAAATGTACATATAAAATATACAATAAAATAAAACCTTAAACCCTTGTTGCATTTAGCCTCGTTACAATAATAACAAGTCCTTGGCAGAAACAAATATTTTTATGTTCATACATATTCAAAATTTAAGTTTTTTTTTTATAAAATTTTTTTCTTAAAAAATATGCCTCTACATAAATATAAAATGTAAAAACAATTTGAAAGCTTTTAAGTCTTATACTCGTATGTAACAAATTCTGTTTTGAAAAGCAAATCTGAAGTACTTGAAAAGGTTTTTAAAAAACTACATACTTTACAATCTTTACTTTCTAGTTTTAAAACATGTTACAACTTAATTTGTTAGCGTGCCTAAAAAAGAAAAATAATTAAAGTATTGTATTTAATTAATAATTTTGTATATAAAAATGCATAATATTCCTTTTGTTTTTTGTAATTCTTGCCAAATAACATTTACTTTCTTTCACTTTTTTTTTTGTTTGTTTGTTTTTGTTTCAATAACATGTTGCTCTTGGTTGGTACGAGCAGTTTGTACATTCTTTACAATTTTTTGTTTTAATTTTTTTTTCTATTTTTTTATTTTTTTTAATCGATCATCATACATATTTGAAGCATTAAATTTTATACACCTTTTGCTTTCTACACTTTTTGATTGAACTTGTTGTCTATGAATACTTACTATCTGGCGTGTATTACGGGTGTCCAGTCTTTGTCTTTCATACTTATTTCAAATAAAAATATGAAAATCAAAAGCATTAACGACGTTTAAAACGTTCCTTTTATAGCTGAAACTTGTTTTCACTTTTTCCGTCAGACTATGCCAACTCATGATGATCGGCGAAAGCTACAGCAGCGGCAGCGGCGGCGGCGGTTTCTAATAACACTACTTCTTCATCATTATCATCATTGTCATTAACTACATCGGCTTCAACTCCATTTATTTCTTCGTGTTGATTAATCGTTAATAGCTATTGCTATGCTGTATCCGATTGTACCAGACTCATACTCATATCGGTACCCACGTAATCACTAACGACACCGCCATTTGGTGTGGAAGCTGCAGATATTGATATAGCTGAGGGCGATAAAGATGATGAGGATGATGTTGCCATTGAGGTATTAATGGAGGAAGATGAGGTGGCGGCCGCTGAAATAGCCGAAGTTGACGCTTGGGCTTCTTGGGCGGCTTTTTCCGCTTGTGTGGCCTGTATGTGTGACTGCACTGAAGGTGGAATGGCATGTACATCCCAAATTTCTTCGAGGAATTTTGGCAGTTTGCGATTTTTCAATTTCAACGAAAAACACATTTCGGCATTTTGATTGCCCAACGTTCGTAGTTCAGTTAAAATTGACAGAAGCTTGGCAAAGAATACGAGACTCATGGGATCGCCACAATGGCGATTAAGTATGTAAATGCGGAGTGTATCGATGTAGTAACTTTGTATCGCTTCGACTAGTTCGGCCTCTTCTAAACCCGGCCGATCGGAAAAGATCACAATGGCAGTGAGTAAAGCATATTCGACATTATCCACTTTCATGGAATACATTTGTCGACAGAAATGCAGCAGATCCTCAATATTATCAGCCATGCCAGCCATTTTATAAGAATCACGCGTATACGATCGATTATTTGCGAAAAATATCGAATCTGTATTGTGATCGTAACGTCTTGCCATACGTAACATCATGACTTCTGATGAGCAGGCCTTTAAAAAAAAAAATTATTTCAAAATGTCAACTGGCCAAAGTAACTTGAGTAACTACTGTACATACCTTTAATAGAGTAATTTGATCTTCTTGTGGTATTTTGGTAAACGCTGGCAAACCTTTCGCAAATTCCACAATTAATTGTACTGTTAGTATAGTGATTTCCGTTATATGACGAAATGATACATCGTGTTGACTTTCATTTTCATCGGGTGAACTCTGTTATGAAAAACGTTTGGTTAAGATCAATAATTAATTTGTTTTGCTATTCACTTACCATTATACGTTTGAGATCTTCCTCGGATGGCTGTTCATAGCCATCTTGATACCATATTAATTTATATATAACTGCCAACTGATTGTACGATAAAGGAGGTATATTACGAGCTTGACATTTTGCCAAAATATCTTCAGGTAACAGCTATAAGAGAATAACATTTAAAACAACATGAAATCTGCTTACAAAACTCAAAATAAAAATTATGCCAAAGCGACTTACTGGACACGTTGGATGTGATGGTGGTTCACATGTCATTAAATCGAGTATTTCCTTTTTAATTTCCGTTGCACATACACTGGTCTGCAATTTGTCTTTCTCTTTTTGCGCTTTCTTTTCACGCCGTTTCATTGCACACTGGTTTTCGGGTACCACACATTCCGGCCGCATGCCAACGGCTAAACATTTTTTCAGCCTACACTCTTGACATTTTCGCCGCATATACATGTCCATTTCGCAGGCATGACCAAATTTACAACAGTATACGGCATTTTTGGTAACACTCCGTCGAAAGAAACCCTTACAGCCTTCACAAGTGAGAGCATTATAGTGATAGCCTGATGCCCGATCACCACATACCAGACATAGTTCTTCTTGTAAACGGGGCGCAGGACCTTTTTTGATTTTTTTAACATCACTAGCATCGCTGGTTGAAAAGCCATTAAGACTGCTCGAGGGTGAAAGATCATCGCGGCCTAAAAAGAATGAAAAAAAATGTTTTTTTTTTAATATTAAAGAAGCAAAATTATAAAATAAAACTTATCTTTACAATATATTTTTAATGTATTTAAAATACTTATATTTTAAATATTGGGACGGTTGGACAAGTGGAGCAAATTAAGTATATTTATAAACTAGTACATGACTTTTGCGATTTTGATATCGTCGCAAGAATTAAAGAACGCTGTAACTGACAAAAAATCGAGAATACGTTTTTTGCATAATTTTTATCAGAAAAAAAAATACGCGTCGATTGGTCCAGGTCCCAGATTTCTACGATGAAAATAAATTCACTTACGCCGTCTGCATTTTGAAGAATACCAGTGTCTTTGTTCAACTTTCATATATGTTTTTTGGCTCTGGTGAACATTTAAGGCTTTGTCAGTTACAGCGTCCTTCAATTCCATCGACGATATGATCTTGTTGTCGGCAGTTTTATCGACAGAATCACACAGTTGTCAATATCGAAGATACTAATTTATATATCAATGTTTTTGTCTCCAAAAGACCAATGTTTTGCCATTAGTAGCCATTGACCTCAAGTATCTCGTAAAGCATTGGTCTTCTCGAGACCAAAATTTTGATATAGACTTTAAGATCGGACTGTAAATACCTAAAATATAATGAAAAAACTAAAAAGGCGACCCCTAAGTTAGGCAAAAGAGAAACAATTCTCTTTTAAACCTCCTTACAAAAATACTTTATATTAGAGGGGGTATGGGAAACTGTTTTTTTTTTTTGAGGTACGGTGTAGTACATGATTACAATTATTGGCTATGAAACTGAGTTTAGATTTCGTTTTAAAAAGGATAGGAGGATATCTCAAACTTATTGGGTGTAATTTTGTATTTTAAGGCAATATTTTCCCGCTTTCGTCAATGTTAGGTGGGGAAGAATATAAAATTTGTAATTTATTATTTATTTATTTTTTAATTGCTGATACTCGTATTTTATAGGAAATAGTGTAAGAAAAAATTAAAAATTCTAGAATTTTCCAATATCCGTTTTTTTTTTCATTTGAATTGTAAAAGTGTTGAGTTTTTTTTTATATTGTTGGTACATTTTTTTTTTTTTACAAAAACTGAATACTTAAAGTGGTTGGTTGTCAAGCTTTTGAAAAAAATGTTGATAATGAAACATCAATTTTATTTTATATTTTGTGTTATGGTGTGTACAAATTTAGAATTTTTTCCATTTAACGTTTATTTATGCGTATTTTAACTTTATTTTTTATGCAGTCTCTCTTAGAGATTTATTTTTTATTTTTCTGTATTTTGATTTTGTCTTAATTCGCAAGAAGAAAAAATAAATAATTTGAATATTTGAAGGTTTTTTTTTTTTAAATACTCGTAAGTATTTAAATTTTGTTTTATAAAGGAAAAAAAAAACTAAATTTATGTCGTTTTAAAAAAAACTAAAACGACGTCAAATTGTTGATCTGCATACAACACGTACATACGTACCCGTCTGTTAGCTCGTTCATAACAATTTTAAATATTTTACATAAAAACAAATTATATACAATCCTCATATGTATAAAGTAGACGACATATCATATGTTGGTATAATACAAATTTGACAGTTTTCTACATAGTATGTATGTATGTATTCGTCGTTATAACTATTAATATATGCATGTATGTACGTACTCATATGTGTTATTTTGTGTGTATCTTTTTTAACCCCTTCTTTATATTTAACGGCATTTTTTTTATCTTCATCTTATTCAATTTGTTAAAATAACGGTTGTTTAACTAGTTGTATACGTAATTTGTTTAATAAGATTAACATTTATGTTTAGACATTTTAATGTCAATGTTATGATTGAATATGTAATAGTTTCTTGTTCAGTTCTACTATTAATAAATACGAGTATGTATTAAACAATTACAGCAATATTATTATTATTTGTCTGTGTTAATTTTTATCCATGAGTACCGGGACCTACAGTTTAAAGTCGACTCCGAACGACAGATTTGAGAAGCTTTTTCATGGCAATCAATTACTCCCAGATGTTTTGCCAGAAGACTGCTGAAAGGCAGTCGCTGAAAGAAATAATTTTTTCATATTTCTGTTTTCAAGATGTCAGAGCTGAGATTTGAACCCGGCAGTATCGTCTTAACAAGCCAACACACTAACCACTAGAACACGGCGACTACAATAGCCCGTATGCAAAAAATAAAAATTAAAGTAGACTTTAATTCAAAGCTTGTATTGCAAATTAAGGTTTCAAGTTTACCTTATTTTCTTTTTTGCATATGGCCGAATGATTTTAAAAATTATGATTTTCCATTTATCAAGCGTTAATGTTGCACTATTTGGTACAGGCATGATAATTTTTGACAGACATTCTATTCACCTGGTAATTAACGAAAGGAGGTGTATATCAATCATTTTGGTGTTCATGGATGGAAATATAAGGATCAATATTAGAGTAGGAGTCTTTACTGCTGTATTAAAAAAAAATTACTGTTGAAGTGGTTGCAAACACTTTAATACAGCAGCTAAAATCTAGTTTTAGTAAATAAATAAAAATGTTTGTAGAAATGTTTATTAAAAATATAAAAATTTTTTATTTATTTTTATATGCATTTATATATGAGTATGTGTAAATAATTTGCATTTCAGTTAACTTTTATTTACTGTTTTTTAAATATATTTTTTCATTATTTTATATTATACTTTTTCTTCTCCTTTTTTTCAAGATAAAAAACAATCGGAATTTTGCTATAAATTTTTAATTCTCAAATAAATCATTTTAATAAAAAAGTAAAGCGGAGACAAGTGCATTAAATGCCAATCATTTATTTTTTTTCTTGAGGTAAAATATTTGTTTTTTCAAAGCTCTTTTTAACTTTCTACCCACTTTTTTTGTTTGTAAAAGACAAAGAAAATAGAAAAGAAAAACTTGTTTTTAATAAATAAATAAAAAAATAAACGTTTTTCTGTTTTAATTCTTGTTGATACATTTTTCTCAAGTACATTAAAAATACACATAAATACGAGTATACCCGTACATTTATAATAAACAGTCGAATATAGGTTATAGCGAACTAAGACTGTAATGAAACATTTTTTGAGACCTCGATATTTTTTTTTTAAATCTTCAAATTAAATTTTATCGTTGTGTCGATACGAGTAATTGTCATAAAATTTTTAAATTTATTTGTTTTTTTCCTTTAAAATTTTTGTCTGGCAACTATATTTGCTTTACAACATACTACGATACGACTGATGTTGTATGTTTATTATAGATAAGAACATTATATACATATATGTACATATGTAAATACAAGGTGTTCCAGAACTCAACGTCAAGCCGAAACAAAGTGATAGGATTGATTGTAGCCATCATGAGAAAAGTCAGAAAAAAGCTATCCCATGCAGTTTGAATATTAAGAAAAACCCAATTTTTTTTAAGGGTAATACTCAGGGATAAACCCCTACTCACGCAGTGCATTGTATTGGAAGTTGAAGATAGATAGTATTTTTTTCCATAGATCGTATACAAGACAAGAGACAAGCTGCTGTCAGTTTGGCCACTCAAGGGCCAGTGTTATACCTTCACCCTTTGTATGATCAACAGCAATTGCCTCATCTGTCGGTGGATGTTAATTGTGAGTGGTGAGCGTCTTCGGTAGGTTAGCTGTTTTGGTGCCAGAAGGTGGCGCTGTAGTCCTGATCATTCGTTTATAGTGGAATAGACTGGAAATGTCCAGGAGCGCTTTCTTCCTGAAAAATGATACAATACTTGTACCATTCATACTAAAAAAAACAACGAGTAAAAAATAAAGACCTTAAGTAACCCGATTTTTTGTTAACCCATTTTACTCAGTTCAAATGTTTTTTATTCGCACAAGCTCTTGGTAGGTAGGTTTTTAATTTTACGGCAAAATGATGAGAGAGATGGATAGTGGATGAAGACCACCGCGTGTTTGTAAATGTGCAAGGATCACTCATGGCAAACATGTTCATTAATAATTAACTGCCGTATTCATAGAAAATATTGTGCGTTTATTATTCAATTGTTTTGTTTTTGTTTTTGTTTAAGTAACAAAGTGTTAAAAATTGGATATCGACGGATTTCTCGTCGGTTTTCAGTTTCGAATATTTAGTCTAAAAGCCCGCTACATACACATATGTATACCGCGTTGAAAATTACAGAATATGATTGATTTGTTCACAATAAGCATATTAGCGTGCTTACATTTATGGCGCTAACATATCGTCGATGGAATTAAAGAACACTGTAACTGACAAAACCTTAAATGTTCACCAGAGCCAAAAAACTTTTATAAAAGTAGAACAAATACACTAATATTTTTCATTTCGCAGACGGCGTAAGTGAACTTATTTTCATCGTAGAGATCTGGGACCTGGACCAATCGACGCGTATTTTTTTTCTGATAAAAATGATGCAAAAAACGTATTTTCGATTTTTTGTCAGTTACAGCGTTCTTTAATTCCATTGACGATATGTTGTGATACATTCGGCTTAAAGTAATAAATTGTGCGATCCCTTCAAGTTTGTTATTACCATGCTCATGCTGTATAACTTACAATGGCTATATTACGAGTACTATTTTGAAAGACTAGATAATCATATACATATATAAGTAGTATATATTACAAATATAACAAGATATAGATATATGTTTTTATAAATACATACATACATACTTATACATTTATTTAAATATTATGGATACATTTCAAGTACTACATAGTACATGTGTATGCATGAATATTCATACAAGTAAGTATATCGTTAAAGTATTTTTATTCGTTTTAGTATAGTTATGCTATAGTATATGCACTTGAACTGCATTCATATCTATAAATATAGACACACAGTATGTGCTTATACACACATACAGAGATACATACCTATTACATACCTATTACATACCTAGATATCAAATACTTTTGCATGGATGGCATTTCTTATGTATCTGAGAGTGAAAAAGTATAAAATTCATAGAAGCTCTCTATGCGTATGTATGTTTTTGCCATTACGGTGGTTGCACTTGAAGGCAAACCACTCTCGAGCAAATGTCAGCCATGCAGTCAGCCAACAAACACAAAAAAAAAATAAATAAAAAAATAGAAAAACAGCCTTAGCTGGGATTACAATATGCCAACATGCCATGCTATCTATGCCCATAAACTTAATACTTAATGTAAGTATATGTAAGTTATGTACATACATACATATGTATATATCTGTATATATATATTTATATGGATCTAGTATAGGTCTTTCTCCCTGTACATACATATATGCATACAAATATATATACAGCAGAGTAGAGTAGAATAGAATATACATTCATATGTGTAACGTTGATATCTATGCCCTTCACCTCTGTATCGTTAGACTATTTTTGTGCAAGTATTTCAATATAAAAACTGTGCACGTGCATTGTTGCATAGTTTTGCAAAAGTTTATTGACGTACAAAATGTTTTTTCTTCTCTCTGTGTTTTTTCATTCTTTTCATTTCATGGGCTTTTTTTCTGTTTTTTTTTATTTTTTTTTTGTTTTTTTTTTTTTGCAAGGCTTGAGTATAGAAAATACGACCGAAAGACCAACAAACCCACCAAAACACAGTACAACAGCAAGAACAACAACAAAAAAAGCAATAATAACAACCACTATAGCACTTGTAAATGGTGCACTCATACCCTAGAAATAGATTCCTGCTCTTTATAAGTGTGTGCATTCATATATGTATGTATGTGTATATTTTATATATATCTATTCTTCTTCTTTTACTTAAATAAATAAATACATACTTATATATATACAACATATATAGAAACTATTCGTATATATGACAAAACTTGGCTTAAGCACGTTTTTCCATTTACATGGCATTATGCCACTTTCTATACCTTCACTTGCTTACAACACATGCAGCAAAAAATAAAAACATGACAATGATAGGTCATTGGAGACCATTATAAAATATTATACCTGTATATATATATACATACATACATATGTATGTCTATATTTACATACGTATATGTTTGAATAAGAGCATATAGACAGCAAAATGCGAATTTATCGATAATGGAAATATTATCGATAGTGTAACAAGAAAACTCAAATAAAAGTAACGAATGGTAGATGTCTTAAATATATTGGATATACCTACATATAGAATTTTTATATTGTCCGATATATGACATACAAATTTCGAAAATAAAAAAACTGCTTGAAAATTTGAATATAAGTACATTCATACATACATAATTGGCTATTACAACTCTGTGTCAGGGTTACGGCCTAGTTTCCTAGTTTCTCGCAGCACTCATGTTGTGTGTGTTAATTTCTATTAATTAGTACCGGAACCTACAGTTTAAAATCGACACCGAACGACAGATTTGAGAAGCTTTTTTATGGCAATCAATTACTCCCAGAGTTTTTGCCAGAAGACTGCTGAGAGGTAGTCGCCAAAAGTAATATATATATTTTTTAATATTTCTTTGCTTCAAAATGTCAGAGCTGGGACTTAAACCGGAGCTCTCCATTTAGTAACCACTAACCACTAGACCACGGATATATGTATAAAGAATGCTTTTATTCTATACCGAAGCATAAGAAAGCACAGTAAGGAGACGAATGAACGCATTATTTCGATAATAAGAAAAAGGTTATTAATATGCAAAATGGAATTGACAGAATTTGTTACTAAGTAATTTAATTTTAATCTGTTAAACTAAATATTCTTCTTAAAACCTTTCGTTATGATTTGTCAGATAATATCTAAATATATAAAATTGAATGTGTGTTTGTTTATTTGTTTTTTTGTACCTTATAGGAGACCTAACATATAGACCGATCTTCCTGAAATTTTCACAGTATTTAACTGGGACTCTGACATAATTAATAGGGCACTTTTTTTCGAACACGCCCACTTTTACGCCCACTTTTTTACAATTATGTAATTGCTCTCATATAGTTTTTAACAGATTTACTTCAAATTATATACACATTATACTCCAGGCGAGGTATAAATAAACATTTCTTACGCCACGCCCCATTTCACACAAAATTTTATTTGAAAGTTTTAAACGTTTTGTTCTCTGGATAAATTTGTTCCTTCCAACGGATTTTTTTTATTTGGTAGTATATTGCTCTTAATACTGTTAACGTCGCCATATAACTATGAACCACGTCACCGCCGTTAATTTTATTATATAACGAGGGGGTAGCGAAGCACACCGGGTTCACCTAGTTTATTATAAATGCCACAAAATTACCGCACTATGATAGTTTATTTTTTTTATTTATTTTTTTAAGACCAATGCTCAGAAATAAACCCCTACTCATGCAGTGCATTGTATTGGAATATTAAAGATAAAAGAGGGATACATAGATTTTTTGTTGTTGTAATTTTATTGATCGCCATTTATCAATGAGACAAGTTGCTGTCAGTTGACCACACAAACGCCAGTGTTATACCTTCACCCTTGAATGATCAATAGCAATTGCCCCATTTGTCGGTGGATGTTGATAGTGAGTGGTGACAGTCTTCACTAATTAGGTTAGCTGTTATCTTCCCAGAAGGTAGCGCTGTACTCCTGATCATTTGTTTATGGTGGAATAGACTGGATATGTTAGGAAGCGGTTTTTCTTGTAGATGGACATCTTGAAGGGAAGGGGAACCTCTTATATTATTATAACTTAGAAAAAAACGCAATTTTTATTTTATAATTTTTGTCTTTCGCTGGAATTGAACCTCGGTTGTTCGAGTTTCTGCGCGAACGCTCTAGCTGCTATGCTACGACCCCCCCCCATTATTTGACACTTAAGCTTTTCGGAGGTTCTATGAGGTTTAAAAAAACACATTAAGAAAATAAAATTAAAAGAATTACATTTAAAGTTTCAGAGGACTTTCTTTAAATGTTAAGATGTCAATAGTCTGTTTATAGAAAATGATTGTCTTCAGAATCAAAATGAATTCCAGATCGAATGCATGTTTGCAAGCTTTCACTCTGAAAACTATGCTGTGCAACGTTCAGTAGTTTATGCTGTAATATTAAGCACAGTTAGGAATATATTGTAAGTATAGTACGTGTGTATATATCAAATAAATTGTGTTTTTTAGCAACATTTATGCAACTCGTTAGAACTTGCCTCGTGAATTTTCTGAAGCTTCTATGTCTTTGTCCATAAAATGAAAAGTTTTGGCAGCCTAAAAGGCATTAAAAGTATTTTTATTTTATTAAAGTTTGTTTGTACCTTTCTAACTTGCATTTTCGCTAAACCGATTTAAATTAAGCTTCTTTGCTTTTTTTCAATTGAATTTGATTGAATTAAATTTTTAAGCTACTATTTTACGAAAAACTATAAATTGCTTAATGCTTGTTATGTTATTGCTTTATACTCGTACATTTTAAAGGAAAAACAAAATTTTCTGAAACTTTATACTTAGTTGTATTAACCCTATCATAACGTATAACGTGTAGGGTATGGTGGGAAAACACCCAACAATTGCATGCAATTTTTTCCGTTTTTTTTTTTGAAAATGTAAAACTAAAATAAAATAGCAACAACAGAATAAAAAAGAAAATGGAAAGCAGAAAAGTCACAACAACAACAACACTCTTAAATGAGAATTTTTCTAAAAAAGAAAATTACAATTTTCTGTGTTCATTTGCCATGTTGCCTAGTTTCACATTAAGAAATAACAAAACAATTTTCATAATAATAATAAAAGTGCTTTCTTGTTGTTGTAAGTTGTACGTACATACATATGTGCATACGTATAATACATACTTACATACATACATATGTATGTAGTTGTTATTATTGTGCTGCAGCTACATACTTATTTTGTTTCTTTAAACCAAAAGTGTAAATATAAGGCTTAAACATAAATTTTTCTAAAGCCATCAAATGATACGATTTGTATTTATGTATGTTGAGCTGCTGTTGAAGAAAAAAAAAACGGGATGATGCTGATGAGGATTTTTCTTTCTCCACTTATTTTCATTTCATTTCCACAGAAATGGAAAGAAGCAACAAAAAAAAAACAATTTTTCTCACTCTCGAAACTATGGCTGATTTTTAATGTTGCTGAACAAATTTATGCATTCGACTGCAACCAACTAGCAAAGCGCAGCAACCAACAACTCAACAACTTTCTCTTTGCAACACAAACCGATATTAAAAGTAATCATAATAAACAAACAAACCACAAAAGAAACAACAACTGCAACAGCCTCAGCTATAATTTCAGAGGCAATAACATGAAAAACAGAAGTTGAAAAAAAATCAAGTTTTTCTTTTATTATTGGCTTTTTGGTTAAGAAACATTCAAACTCAACTCTCCTCTTTAACAACAATCATTATCTCAAGCACTGTAGTGTGTGGTGTGTACAGCGGTTTACTAATGCATGCAGGCATGTTTTTAAGTTGTCTCTATGCAAGTTTCACTTACTTGCTTACAAAAAATGCATCACTTAAGAAAAAACTAAAAAAAACCAAAACAATAAGACAACTGCAACCAAAGACTATAAAACTACTGATCTCATGCCCCATGTACGATGAGCAAAAAAAAAAAAAAAAATCGCATGAAAAATAAAATTAAAAAACTATTATAGTCTATGTTAACGATTTTCTTTGAGCATACTTATGTATTTTATAAAATACCATATATACACTTACACAGTGTAAACTTGGCAAAAAGTAAAAAGAAAAAAAATGAATGTCAAATCAAGTCAATAACAAGGTTTTAAGAAGAGAAACTTGCTTTTTTATTTTGTTTTGATTTGCTTTTTTGTACATTAACATTGTCTTACATATACACATACAACCATACATTTTTATACCAACAACAACAACCAGCAACAATGCAACGCAAAGTGGGTTTTTATTTTCCACCTTTTTTTGCATTTTTTTATTTTACTTTTCAACTTGATTTTCCAAAAACCCACCCAATTAATTATTGTACCAGTTTGTTTTCATACTCTTGTATGTACCAATAACACTAAGTTGGCAATACTATTTATAAACATACATATACATGCATACATGTATGTTCGTCTGTAGGATTGTAAACTTTACTTTGGCATGCCTTTAGTTTATGCTGGTAACCTATTGTTGTTGCAGCTTTTTTTTCTATGATACGAGTAATATAAATAGCAGGGCAGTAGCAAAAAAAAAATAATAATAAAAAAAAAATAAATTTAAAATCTGAAAAGCAAAACAAAACAGAATAAATAAAAATAATAATAAAACAAAAAATGCATTATAAAGGACTAAAAAGTTTAAGAAACTGACATAATACCCGTTCATACTAATACAGATGCAATACTGTAATAATTCTGTACGTATGCATACATTTGCAATATGTTATAATTGAGTATATAACACAACAAACATTTTTTTAAGCATATTTAAAACCTACCACAATAAAAACTTACGACATTTTTAGTTTTGATTTTTTTTACAAATATGTTTGTATGTATACAAATAAGAACAAAGTTTTATTTATTATTTTTCTTTTCTAACAAATATTATATACATACATACATTCGTATCTAGTTTGTAATCCTATTTAGACATGAAACATTTTTGTGAAGCCTTTAGTTTCCAATCGTTAAAAATAAACTCTTAAAATTAAACTCTTTGATTGGCTTACTTTTAAAATGGCGAGTAGACTTTCCATGGCAGTGCTGGAGCCAGAACCATTCTGTGAAACGAAAAGGTGAGTTTGAAAGGGCATACTGAGGGAAAGAGAATACAAAAAGAGGCGGTTATACTTTTTAAGCCAGACAGGTCTGACTTTCCAAACTTGTATTTGGTAACTATGATAGAAGTATTATGCATTACATTCTCTAGGGACAACTTAAAGATGGTAATCGAACTTTTAACCGAACACTGTAAAATTAATGGAAATTTAAATAAAATAGGTTTCGAGTAGTTTATGCAGATTTTGAGACGAGGCATCGAGTCTTCAGAGCACATTGATGCAGATTAGAAAAATGCACTAAATATTCGATATTAAACTGTTAAAATTGGCATGGTCCAACATTTAAAAATTCGTCCGAGCTATGAAACTGGGGAAGATGCTATAAGAACACTGGTTGAGGGCTATACAATAGATATTCAGGACATAGTATTTTAATGAATGAATCAAAAAGGTGTTAGTGGAATAAATCATGTTTCCTAGAATTGCTTTTATTTTATTTACAATAAAAGCCAATGACGAGAGACAAATATTTGTTAGCAGGTGATTACAATCACAAAAATTTCTACCATTGCGTGGGGTTTTCCTTACTTTTAGGAACAGGAAGAATTCAGCCTTAATATGAATAGAAATAGTCAAACTTTCCTACGCTTTTTTATAGGAAGTTTATCGAAATCAAAACAACTGATTCGCATTACGCTCAACCCGTTCTTTTTAACACTGAGAAATCATTTTTTTTTTCAGATAATGTTCGCATTCACAATTGACTTTTATGATATTAAATTCAGACTAAGCATGGTTGTTGTGGCGTTTATTAAAGCATGGCTTATCAGACAGACAACAGTTTAAATTTCGTCAGAGCGAAGAGAATGTCGGTGGGTGGGAAGGGGGGATTTTATAGATATCCCTGTTAAGTTGAGTACTGTGGAATAGATCTAGAAATAGATCTATTGTAGCTTGTTAAAATCAATCTCTTATACATATTCAGTCTCGTCTGTTTTGTGAATAGGAAGTAATATTAATCCAGGCAGGCCCACACTAGTTTACCTTGCACTTGTAAATAATGTAATTGTTTTTGAATATAGAATGCCTTTCTGTTTTTCGACGGCAAAAAATCCCATATCAAATATAGTAAAATCGGTGAACATACATACTTACCCTTCTCATGAAAAAACATTTATTTATTTAGAAATATATTTTATTTTTTTTTTTTACAAAATTTTAATCGGCTTGGTGTTCTTGTTATTCTATAACTTTATTTATATTTTTGTTTTTAAGAATTCACGTGAAAATTTTGTTCTTCTCGAAGTTATTTAAATTTTTTTATACATATGTATATAAATTTCGTAATTTGTGTGTACATACTTACACTCCGGTTCACTTATTTTAAGCCACGAAAAATCCCATATTCAGGAGCCGGTATCTTTTGGAATTTTTAACCGATTCCAGAATTTTAAAATAAAAATGGAAGCTAGACATCTTGAGATATAAACAAAATCATTAAAATGGTGGTTTCTTAACTAAGGAACCTTTTTTTGAGGAATTTATAAAGAAAATCTCAAAATTTGGTATTTTTTTTTTGGTTCACTTGAATAAAGGCACTTTAACTAACTTTAATAAAAAACAGCTTTTCTTGTTTTTTTAAGTTATTATTACTTTATTTGCTTTATTAAAGAACTATTAGTAATAGGTACAACCCCCTTTGTTTTTAATAACTTCAAATATACGGGTTTTCATTGACAGATAAAGAGAATTGATGTAATCCAACGAAATGTCATTCCAAGCATCCTGAATGCCCTGAATTAGTGACTGCTTGTCATCAAATTGTCTACCTCCTTCATAGACCTTACGAGATAACCAACCCCACACATTTTCGATAATGTTTAGATCTGGTGAATAGGGTGGACAGTCTAGAATATTAACATTTTGGCGTGCAATGTACTCCTTTACTACTCTGGCGTTGTGTATAGGGGCATTATCCTGTTGCAATATCCAAGGTATTGGACCAAATAGTTCATTGAACTTCGAAAAAGCCGACTCCATTAACGTTCTATAGGTTGCACCAGCCATTTTTGCACTTTGAAATTCAAGATCGATGGTGCCATAGTACGTAATAGCACCCCACACAATAACGCCGCCCTCTCGGCTGTGATGTCGGTTCAAAAATCGCTTTTCTTTACGTAGGTCATGGAAATAATAGTTGTAGCCATCAGGCCCATCCAAATTAAACTTCTTTTCATCCGTAAATACAACGGTTTTCCAGTCATTTACATGGCCTCTTTGCTGCACATCCCATACAATGTAGTCTTTTGCGAATTGAAGACGCTTTTCCTTACGAGAACCATTATGTGGCGGCTTTTTTTGTAATTTCTGGTATTTAAGATACTCACAGCTCTTAATAACTCTGCGTACTGATGACTTGCTCGCTTGCACTCCAGCTTGCTTGAGCTCTTATTTTTGACAAGGATAAGGCAGAATTAGAAGCAATTATGATGATTTTTCTTTTCTCATAAGTAGATAAAGACAACGAAACCCTTCTTTTAAAATTTTTTCCATACCCCTCGGGATCCTTGATGTAATTGTCGACAACTGTTGGGCTCCGTTCAATTTTTTTTAGCTATTGCGCGGTTAGAGTATCCTTCAGAACGGCAAACATCGATTTTAGCTCTTTCCGATAGATTTAAAATTTTTTGTTTTGTCATTTTGACTCGTAAATCGACTAAGATGTAATAAATTGCAATAAACAAACGCCCCCAACAAAAAAATCACCGCTTACTTTAAAAATAATACGAAAAAAACAAAGTGCCTTTATTCAAGTGAACCAAAAAAAAAAAAAACACATTTTTAGATTTTTTTATAAATTCATCAAAAAAAGGTTCCTTAGTTAAGAAACCACCATTGTCATGATTTTGTTTATATCTCAAGATGTCTAGTTTCCATTTCTATTTTAAAATTCTGGAATCGGTTAAAAATTGCAAAAGATACCGGCTCCGGAATATGGGATTTTTTGTGCCTTTAAATAAGTGAAGTGTATGTATAATTTTAAATTTTATCTGTTTGTTACTCTATTTGGGGCTTTATAAGTGATATTTTAATTGAAAATAATACGTTGTGTACAAAAAAGTTGTCGAATGTATTCGAGTAAGTAATACCGTTAGATTTTTTTGGAATTGGATGGGAATTTTCTGTTCTGTTTTCTGTTTTTTTGTTTCAATAAAAATTTGTTGATTGGGTTATAAAGAAAAATAAGTGTTAGTTTGTTTTTATATTACAAAGGATATAATGTTTGTATGTTATATTTGTTGTTTACAAACTAACACACTAACAGAATATGTTAGCGTAAGCTATGATGTTTATGTATTAAAGCATTCAATATGAAATTGCATCATTGTATTTGTGTATGTATTTGTGATTATTGTATGAAAGCCTAGGTTAACAAAAAACAAAAAGAAAAAAAAAAACAAAGTTTGCTATTAAAAGCATGCGCATATCATACTACAATAAATATTACAAGAACAACCACAACAACTGCATAGCTGTTAAAGAAATCAATAATTTTGTTGTTGTTGTTTTTTATATTTATTTTGCGTTTTGTTTTTATCATTCTTTTAAGAGGGATACCTAAGTATATGTATGTAAAAGACAACTAATCGGCTTTAAGAATTTTCAGAAATATAAGCACAGTACACATGATTTTAAATTTGCTTATGATTCAAAAAGATCTGTCACAAACCAAGCAAAGTGTTTGATTTATTTTTCTTTTTGTTTAAAGATTAATGATAAATATTTTAAGTATGTAGTATATACCCCTATGTACATACATATGTATGTATGTACATATTTCCAAATACTTTTGATAAAGATCTGTACATTGTAGGTATTTTCTTTTAATTTCTTTTAAAATATTTGCAGAAACCAAAGGTATCAGATTGGAAAACAAAACAAAAAAACTGATGTCAGATTTTTTGCTATAACTTAAAAATACTTACGAAATTTTGTTTTTAACAGGTTCATCCGAAACAGAACGCAAGGGAACAGATAAACTAACGAATTATACATATTTTTAATGTACAAAACTGAAACAGTTGATTAGGATCGTAACAGAATGTAAAAAAACTAATTCTACCTTAATGTGCTTAAAATTCATATAAAAGTTTTGTTTGATTATTTTTTATTGGCTCAGTCAGACCCAATATCTCATAATAGCGCCCAAATCTGGCTTGCATCCTCTGTACTTGCTACTACTATCCATTTTATATTCCTTACATAAAAAATTTAAGCCAAATAAAAATTTTATAAGTTTTGGGGATTTTTGGAGAATTTTTTTGAAGACAGCGAAAAAAATATCTGGGAACGCTGAAAAAAACAGTCTACTCTTGACATTTTATTTAATAAAATGTACTTGTTTTACAAAAAAAAATTAACCCTTTATAGCTCAACATCTAAGAGCCAAATAACTTTGCAAAAAAAGTGTAATTTATTCCAACAAAGCATAACCTTGCATGCCTATATTTATTATATATTCCAAGTTAAACATTTACTTGCCATATAAACTTAATGTAACAGAAATTATTCCAAAAAATAGCACTACATACATATGTTTCTATCGATAAGTTGTGAGTAAAAATAAATAATTTATCAAGATTATAATGTCGCGGTCCATACTAAAGATAATGTCATATTCGATTTAAATTAAGGCAAATTAATATATACAAATTAAAATAAAATAAGTCTAAAAAGGGTTAATTTTTGAAATACATATTTCATCAACCTTTCTCTATGCGGTAATTGAAATTTAAAAATTTATTTATTTTTTAATAATTAATAATTATTTGACTCATGACTTTCTAGTCATGAATTCAAACAAAAACTTTAAAGTATTCGGCAAAAGTACACAGAAAACAAAACAAAAATGTCTCAAAAACTTAAACACCCACTCTATTATTTTGTACTTTTTCTGAAAATTTTTTTTTACAATTGATGTTGGTTGTCGGAATATACAACATTTGTATTTTTTTTTTTAAAACCCACCTTAAAATAATTTTTATTAATTGTTTAACAACAATTTACTGTAAATTGCACAAACGCTTGATTCAATTAATAACAAAGAAAAAAACTGGACAAATTGATGTAGTTTTTGAAACCGGGTCAAGAAGCAATTTTGCAATACTTAATTGCGACAAAAAACTGTATATTTGAAAGTTTTTGTTTTTAATAACACGGATAACAATTATTTAAAAATAAAGAAAAAAAATTAATAAAACTTGCGCGAAAATAAATTCAATTTAAATTGGCTGCCATTTTTGCAAAAACTACCAAGTTTAATATCGCCTTGACAACACTTTTATGCCACCTGTTACAGGGTTACTAACTAATATTAGAACAGCTGTTACTTACTACTATTATTACTAATGCCTGCTACTATTTTAGCCTACTAACAACTGCTACTTTTAAATTGATTTAAATTCATCCCTATATACGTCTAAAGTCAAGCATTTTGCAGGAGTAAATCAACAGTGCGATCGTCACTCTATTTTACATGTGTAGTAAAATCATGTATTGCCAACCGACATATTGAGACCTTAAATTGGCCGACCTATTCGCCCAACCTTAACATTTCATATATAGAAAATGTTTGGGGTTGCCTAACGGTATACGTAGGAAGAGAGCAGTAAAAAGCAAAAGATGATCTAATTCAGGGGTGAGGGACCTTTTTTAATCAATGGGAAAATTTAAATTTTAAAATACTTGACGGGGAGCGTACATATTTAAATTAATATGTGAAAAACATATAAAGTAAAAGAATATACAATTAATATAAAGGTTACCTATACAAATTTCAATGCAAAATAAAAACAAACAAGAAAAGAACAGAAAACCGAATTTACCTGAAATTCTCAATAAGGAATTTGACACTCGTTTATCACCAAAACCTGATCGCGTTATACGCGGATTACCTGTAAATAATTTTTTAAAAATCTATTGATGGGAGAAAGTCGATAAAATAAATTTAATTTTAAAAAGGCTTGGCGTGCCGCATGTTGCATGTGCCTGATCCTAATTGATGAAAAAAAACTGTATGGGGTCAAACACCTCTTGACTATATAGCATCAAGTATAAAAAGCATGTTTGATTTATAGAATAATGAAAGGGTGATTTTCTTCTGTGGAACCCACAAATGAATGAAGAATTTTATAGTTGTTTTCAAGCACTGAAAGAAAAGTACCGTTATAATACATTTCCTAAAGATTGTTTGTGCTTTAATTGTCACTTTAAGAATCAGTTATTTTTCTCGAAAGTTTTGTTTGCAAATTTTTCGTATTTGCACTTCTAATTTTAAATAATATGTCCTCGTGCGGGAGTTTATATGCTCTATCCGCCATTTAATATTTTTTATATATCCCGAGATAATGATGCCACTTTAGGTTTTAGACCCCAAATTTTTCAAGTCTGCAATATCGTCCAGTTTCGGAGATAAATAGCCGAAAATGATTGCAGATTTTAAAAATTTTGGTGTCTAAAACCTAGTGGCATCATTGACTCAAGATATATAAAATGGCGGATAGACCACATATACTTCCGCACGACGATATGCTGTTTCTATCCTAATGAATCAAAGTGTATATGTAATTAATGCAACAGATATTTCTGTGTACTGAATCTTTTTAAATCTTTAGAAATACATATAGATTTTTTTTATGAAACGATACTTTTTTTTTGTCTCATTAATTTTTGAAAAGGATATCGCAATAAATAAAAAAAAAATAACGATAAAGGCATAACATTTTTATATTTTTAAGAAAACTTTACGCGCTGCAATTCTAAACCGTTTATCTAACTAAAGAAGTCAAAAGTTTATTTAATTTTTTTTTCTTTCTTTATTCGAATGACAATTAACAGCAAAAATTCTAGCGTTTACTATCAAATAAAGGTAAAAAAGTGAAAGCGTTAGAAGTGAGCAATTGGAAACCAGATTTCTCTTTTTAAAGTGTTAACAAAATTTTTAAAAACGAAATAAATTTAGGCCCAAAATTATGAGTACTTTCTTGGTAAATTGTTAGCATGACAGGTAAATATTTTGTTGTATGTTAATTAAAGCTTTTATTTCTATTTTTTATAAATTCCTAAAAAAAAACAATAAAAAAATCACAAATTCGCATTTTTTATTTCTTTTTTTTTCTTATATAGTATTATTCTATTGTTTCTTGTTTTTTGCAAGTCCATGTTTCCTCGCTTTTAGTTACACCACAAGCGAATTTAAAACGTATTTTCAAGGTTTCAATACTAATGATACATACATATGTGTACAAACATAAAATATAATTATAAATACCTATGTATGTAGATATGAGCATACATACATGCATATGTATTTATGTAGGTAAGTAAGTATGTACACCTAATAAACTTATTAAAAACGGATACATATGTTTGAACAATAGTTTTAAAACAAAATTGTTCATACCTTCATAGAAATATTTTGGATATTTTGAAATTTTTGATCAGTTTAAACTACAGCGAGAACGAAGCATAGTCCACTTTCTTGCATTTGACTATTCTGTAAAAGAAGTTTGAATCTATGCCCTTGTATATTGCAAGCTTCGAAACACATATGTAAGTGTACGATTCCTTGAGCTTTATTTTCACAACACAAATATTTCATTGCATTTATGTACATAGGTAATCGCGCCAAGCGGATTTTGATATCCAGGGGTTGGGCTAAACTGACAGCTATAACGAAAATTGTTCTTGTTTAACTTAACCATCAGCTCATTAAAGAGAAATATGCTTAGTTCTTAAGGCCATGATACACAGTCGTACGATTTATTTACAAGAAAATCTTATCGCTTTCTAACACACTTTTAACAGTCGCATCCAAATGGCAACATTAGTGACACACCATCACACAAAATAAGATGCAAAGCATATGGAAAGTTACTTTTTGCTAACATCTTATAAAATGCAACCCTAATCGCACGGAGAAAAAGATGTTTATGAATTTTTTCAAAAGATTATGAATTCGGACAGACTTGCCAAAAAATCTGTCATACAGATGCATTTTTATGCCACACTGTTATCATTTTTTAACAACCACGATTTTTTTGACAAATCGTACGACTCGATAGGATAGTGTATCACAGTCTTTAGCAACACTGAAAATACTATGATTTTGAAATATTCACTAAGTTATTTGCAAATCTTGAAAACTTAGAAAAAAAGAAGAAAGAAGAAGAATCTACATTTTCCTTAAAAAAGACGAGTTTCTTTGTATTATTTCAAACAAACGTTCAATAGTTTTTATTTCTTATTTTTTCTTTTACTTTAATTTTGAATATACATATTTTTAATGCCAATATTTTATCAATCTCATTCATCACTGTAGCTACATACATATGCTAACTTTACCAACACCTGTCATCAGTTTAAAGTTGCCACTGTTTATGTGTTATACTCGGTAAGTTAGTGCCATGTCTGTTGTATTCTCTCATACATCATGTCAAGATAGCAACATTTATTAACAACTTTTGTTAATGTTGTTCTTGTTATTTTTATTATTATATTTACATACATTATACTTATAGAATACTATATAACAATGTTTGTATTTAATATTTTGTCGGTTAGTTAGTTGCTTATTGTAGAATAAAAAAATACTATTTAAGGTTCTCACATTTTCTAATTCATCAAAAAAAAACTAAATCTAAAAAGAAATAACAATATAAAATCATATTAAAAGTAAGTATGTATGTTGCATTGTTGTCTTTTAAGTTTATCTTGTTCAATCATTTGTTGAACATTGAAACAAAGTTCATTCTGTTTTAATTATTATATCTTGTTCCTGTTGTGTTTTTAAAATAGTACCCTACCTGAGAAGGAAGACTATTCTCAAATAAATTAAAACATTTAATTTAAAAAATAATAAATTTTGTAAAAATGCATACTTTTAGAAGGAAAGTTTTACGAATAATTCATATTAGTGATGGTGAAAAAGAAGCGCATTTAATCTCGTGTTATTTGTTATTGATTCTAACAAATCGTCGTGCTGGAGATTAAATGCTCTATTCGCCATTTTATATATCTTATTTAATGATGTCACTTTAGGTTTTCGACACCAAAATTTTTAAAATTTGCAATCCGTTTTCGGCTATTTATCTCAGAAACTGGACAAGATATCCGAAAACCGATTGCAGACTTGAAAAATTTGGGGTCAAAAACTTAAAGTGGCATCATTAACTTGAGATACATATATACAAATACGAAATGGCGGATAGAACACATAATCTCCCACATGACGAAATTTTAATTTTTAATATATTTATTCTGTAATGGCTGGTTTGACATCCATTTACAAATATCAGTGCTGGACAAGGAGAGAATGAAAAATATTTTTTTTCATTCGGCTGTATAGTATTATATGTCAAACCGGTTACACTTCGGCGTTCAAAGGTCTATTAGTTTATATATTGACAGTTTTAAAAATCTATTAAAGTTTAAAAACTAGACCTCTTTTCTTTGTAAGTATTTCCTATAACAACTAATCAAATTAAGAGTAAAATCAATGACAATGTTGCCAACTATATGGTCTTCCAACAGGAACTTCCAAATAATAGAATGGTTTTATCAAAATAAGTGTTAAATTTGGAAAGGTATCTCCATTTTCTGCGATAAGGCCCATTTCTGAATGAATGGTTACGTGAACAAAAAATATTTCTTTAAGAACTACATTGGCCAGACCATCACCAACTTCTTTTGGCCTGGATTGAATGATGTGGACACCAACGACATGTGGTTGCAGTAAGACGACACATCATACAACACAATTCATGCCATATCTAATAATCCGAACGAACGATTTATGGGCATCGATATCTCATGTGGAGGTGATGTAAATTGGAAGATGAAATCGTGCGATTTAACACCGTTAGAAGCAGTAGTTTTCTTAAATCGCAGCATAAGCCACAAACCAAAGTGAGCCTCAGAGCCAACATAACCCACTTCATGAGCCAGAGTCATGGATAATTGTAGATTTCAGATATACTTCATGCAGAGAAGAAGCTGTGCTAACATTTGAACAAAATTATATTCCACACATAATGGCATCACCTGTTGTTTAGTTTTAAAGAACAGAAAGTCCCTGATATATAAGGTAACACATGATTTTTTTAACACTGTTAAGTTCGAAATACAAAACACCATCTTATAGTTTTTTTTTTTAATTTTTCTATTATTTTTATATATACATATAAGTACTTACTTATGTTGTTGCATTACCAACTAACTACTTAGTAGTTAAATCCAGTTTTTAGTCGACCATTAACTATTATAAAATTTTTAATTGTTAATTTTTTTTTATTATTATTATATTTTTTTGTTTTCGCTATTTTGTTCTTATTTTATTTTTATACCCGTATTGCTGTTTCCTGGTAGGTAGAAAAAACTGCTGCAAACAGAAGTATCTTGTACTAAGCAATGGCGTAACAACAGCAACACAATGTTGTGAAGTTGTATTGTTTTTACTACTTATTGTTTTTCTTCTTCTGACTTTTTTATTTTTTTTTACTTTAGAATTACGGTCTAAATAATTTTTTCAACTTGATGTTGCTCTATAGTTCTCTTTTAGTTAGTCAACATACATTTTCTAACACTTTTATGTATAAATAGAGTAAAGAAATCCAGTTAAAGATAATTTAACAAAATATAAATATGTTGCATATATACTAGATTGATTCTTTAATGGCTAGGGCTTGTATAATAGCCGCTGCTAATTTGTTCTTCATGTAAGTTCTTTACTGTTTGTTAACTCACATTTTCGCTTTATATATAAATATATCGTCGTGCGGGAGTTTAAGTGCTCTATCCGCTATTTCATATTTTTTATATATCTCGAGTTAATAATGCCACTTTAGGTTTTCGACCCCAAATTCTTCAAATCTGTAATCCGTTTTACGATATCTCGTCAAGTTTCGAAAATAAATAGCCGAAAACGGATTGCAGATTTTAAAAATTTTGGTGTCAAAAACCTAATTTAGCATCATTAACTCGAGATTTAAAAAATGGAGTATAGAGCACTTAAACTCCCGCACGACGATATATCACAAGAAATTATTAAATTATACCTATTTTAATTATAAGCCAGAGTCTCTGTGGCGTATTGAAACTATGACTCTAATATAACAGACTCACACGATACCAAAAATGTGTATCGGAGCATATTATTTTAAACTGTAATTCTAGTAAAATCCCGAGATTGGCATCCCTTCAACTAATCGCTTTTTTTAATAAAAAAAATATTTCATGAGAGAATAGCAAATGAGAAGAAAGTGTGGCGGGTGTGTGAGTGTTAAGTGGTAAGAGCTCTCGCACAAAAGCTTAACGGGCTCAGATTTAAATACCAGAAAAGGTAAAAAAATGAAAAGTTAGTTAGAGTTTTTTTTTCAAAATTTTAATAAAAAAAATTTGAGATTCACCCTCCTTCCAAGGAGTCCATCCTCAAAGAAACCGCTCCCTGATATTCCACCTTAACCATTGACAACAAAAACGAATGATCAGGAGAAAAGCTCCACCTATTGGGAAGTAGCACATAACAGCTAAACCTACTTAGCGAAGGCACTCACCACACAATCAACATGCAACGATGAGGTAATTACTGTTGATCATTCAAGGGTGAAGATATAACACTGGCCTTTGAATGATCAATTCACAACAATTTGTCTGATTCCTAAGGCGCCTAATAATAATATAAGAAAAAAAATATACTGTTCTTTCCAAAACATTCCAATACAGTAGGGATTTACCCTTGAGTACTGGTCTCAAACTTGAACAAAAACATAAGGAGAACATAATAAGACCTAAGACACCTAAGACCATATGGTCAGTGCAGCATAGGAAACCAGAATCTCTGGTGGGAATCGATCCAGGTTGAAAAATATATCCAATCAATAGGTAATTGAAATTAAAATAAGAAAGTGATATAAAACATTTAGACCCATTATTACAACTTACCGATAGCTAAAGGTAGGATTTTATCAAACAGATAAATTGTTTATTGTTAATACAAGTAAACTTTAACCTAAAGATAAGGCAATCTTTCCAATAACTTTATCGTTAAAGTTTACTTTTAATAACTAAGAGCAATTTATCTGTCTGATAAAATCCGTCCTTTAACTACCGGCAAATTGTAATAAAGAGCCGTAGTTTGAAAAATGAAATTTCTTATTAATTGGAAAATTAAAAAAAAAAATGTTTACTCTTTATTTATTGTACAGCATTTTGGGAAATGTGCCAATTAAATTAATATGTGGCCATCTGTAAAATTGTTAGTGGGCAACTCCAAAGAACTTTAAAATTTTTTATTTTGTTAGAAAGTTTGGCACTTAATAATCTAAATTAGAACATAATAAACAACTTTATTTAGCAAAGCATTACCTTGCCAACTGACTGATTAGCTATAAAAAAAACTTTCGACACTTTTTAATTTCTATATTAGTTTTATTTTATATTACTTGGTAACTCAAAAATCTTTCCTTATTATTGCCATAATCAAAATACTGGTAACGATGATTTTTAATAATTTTGGCCAAGTCATTATTATAATTAAGCTTCTCTATTTCATATATAATTTAATTTCGAGCGATCTCGTGTTTTTAGTTTACTTTTTAAGAAACTTATTTTAGATTATGATTAATTATTATAAAAAAAATTCTTTTTTCCTTTTTTTCGTATTTGCTACAGAGACAGTTGATGCGATTTTGGCGTCCACAGTCCATGTCCATAGACCATCCATATACATATATTATAATTTTAATGGCAGTATAGTTAGAATTTTGTTTTTATTTTATTTTTCTTCTTTTTTTTCGATGTTGTTTTGTATTTTTGTGTTAATTTTTTTGTAATTTTTGTCAGATGTACGTACGAGGAGCATGAATGATTTAAATTTTTATTTTATTTTCTTTTTTAAAATAAATTGTACGAGAGTATTCTCGTCTATACATATGAATGTGTATTTAAAGATGATGATGTCATATGAGAAGTGAAGTGTAGTAACAATCATTTTTCCAATAACAAGCACCATAAACAAAAGTATTATAATTATAAACGTGTTTTATTTAATTTTTTTGCTTTTTAGCCTTTTTCTCAAAGGCCTAAAAGGTAATCATCTGCTGGTATAGAGGGTTAAACTTATAGTATACACATATATACATGCATATACATATATATACAAGAAACAAAATTAGTTTAATTGTTTAATAATGTTTTATTTATTTGTAGGTACGATGACAAAAGAAAGCCTGTTGCTCATTATAATATTAAAATAATAAATACATAGTTATGCAAAATTCTAGATTAAAACAAAAACAAGAAAAAATTTTTTTTGAATTTATAATTAGGGAGGGCAAAAAGTAATTTATCAAATTTATAACACACACAATGTTATTTTTAATTATAAATTTAAAAGGGTTTTGTAATAAATATTCTCTTAATATATGGCAACAAACTTCATACATATAGCAAATAATCAGTAATAAAAATATATAAAAAATAAAATTTATACACATTTATACCAGCAAACTTGAAATAAACAAATTCAGTGAAATTAGTAATAATTGGCAACGCAAATGTGTTTGTTTTTTTATTGAGCTATTTAACTGAAGTTGTGAAATTCTTTTATATTCGTAGCACCCTGTCTTGAAATGATGTCATTTACTTACTGTGAAAAAAATTATAAAAATAATAAGTAATAAAATTGGCAACGCCATTAATAATATATCAAAAGAAAATTATTTCATTATATTACTTGTAAAAACCGGATATACTCAGATATATTTTAATTTTGTGTACAAATTGATATGAAAATCAGTTATAAGATGTATACGAGTAGAAAACAAAAAAAAACTGTCGCACAATCCGTAATTTGTATGAAGTTTTTCTTACAAAATTATTGCAAAATTTTCTAAACCTAATACATTCGTTTATAAAATTTGTGCCAAATTATTGCAAAATTTCCTAAACCTAATATATTCGTTTATAAAAGGCCAACAGATGTTGCCACAATCTCCGAAGCAGTTAAGAAACATAAACCTTTCATGTGCGACAAAATTAACACTTAACTACTTATAGCTTATTTTTTCGGTGCTTCTATACGGTGCAGAAGCATGGACGCTGTATTGTGCCGATGCAGCGGTAATGGGAGAGTTCGAGAGAAAAGTTCTTCGCAAAATCTTTAGTTAACTAAGATCCAACCATGACCTGTATGAGCTTTTCGGCGATGTTAGCTTTGTCAAGCGCATTAACATTCATCGGCTACGCTGGCTCGATTGTTCGAATGAAAGAAACTGCTCCAGCGAAAAACAAAAGTTTTCGATGCAAAGGTCATTAGACGTCGGTGTAGAGGACGACCATGTTTACGTTGAAAGGACCTGGTTGTTTAAGCTCTGTCACGAATTGCTGTGACCAACTGGAAAACAAGAGGGTGCGTGGAGACTAGTATTGAAGCAGTCCGAGTGAGTATTGAGAGAAACAAAAATTTGCTGGAATACCATACACTCGCATATAAAGTAAACTAAATCGGTATCGGCTAAAAACATAAATTCGGACAAAAACGACTCTTGATCCATATAAGATACAGACATACATATGCAGATTTTCCAGTAGCTCCTTATTGGAATAACAACTCAAACGTCACCGGTTGAGAACATGCCGACTTTTCTTACTTCTAAACCTTGTCGTAGCAACAAGCACACCTGAAAAAGTATTCAATTTTGTTTAAGCGTTTTTAGGTTTTTTAACCATTAGGTTAACCCATATTAAACGTTGAAAGAGTAGTACGTGTTTTGTTGTGTAGTCGCCGTAGCCTAGTGCTTTATGTGTTGGCTTTTAGACAAGAGCTCCGGATTCCAACCCCAGCTCTGATATCTTGAAAGAAAAAAATTTTAAAAAATGTTTCTTTCGGTGTCTACCTTTTAGCAGTCTTTTGACAGAAGCTCTGGGAGTAATTGATTGCCATGAAAAAGCTTCTCCTCAAGTCTGTCGTTCGGAGTCGACTTTAAACTGTAGGTTCCGTCACTCATGGATAAAAAATTTGCACACACACAATATAAATGCTGCGGAAAGCTAGGCCGTAACCCTGGAACAGGGTTGTAATAAGTAATAAATATTTTGTATTGAATAATTAATATGTATGTTTCACAAGTTCTTTCTTTTACATATTGATAATTTATCGGTTTGGTTTAGATACAAAATAAAAAATCCGAAAATTGTAAAGCAGGAAGTCGGATATATGTATATTATGGCTTAAATTGATATTTTCTGACATTATGTTTATGCACTATACTTGCAGCCCATTTCACAATATCGAAAAATTCTCTGCCTCAGCCTAAGAAAACAAAGCTAGAAAGGTAACGAACACAATCGCTTAATTGGCCTAAAAGTAACTAAAGCACCATTACTTTTTACAAGAACATTAAATATAAATTGTATGTTTACAGCCAACTTCACTTAATTAGTACTGTTAAAATTGGCAAAGCGATGATGTTTCGCTACTGGCATTAACGTTTTTCACTCGTACGTAATTTGTTAATTTGCCAACGGAATAGTTTAACAGGCCATACTGGCTCTAGGATTTAAAAACCACCTAAACTTGGCAGCATTGTTTTAAATATAAATTCCCTAACAGCTGTTCTGTTAAAAGCTCAACGCAATTAAGATCAATTGACTTTTTTTATTGTACTAAAAATAAGCCTTTAGCGAGTGAGTGATACCATATTTACACAAAGTTTTGCGTTGACATTAAGGTCGCTTGCAAATATGTATGTAAGTCTGTATGTATGTAACAATTGCACAATTTCAGTGGAATTTCTTTCAAATTGTTTTCTGTTTCTTTTTTTTTGTCAATTACAAAAATAAAAAGTCACGATTTTTTTTTTCTGCACTTAAAATACTTTTTTTTAGCAAAAAAATTGTTTTTTATCTACGATTTATGCATAAATTGTGTCTCTGTGTCTGTTTGTTTTTTTGTAAGTATTTTTGCATTTTAACTTAAACAAGGTTAAAACGATATGCGAAATGAAATGATTTTTGTTTGCAAACAATAACAACATCAACAACAAATACAAATAACAATCAAAAGGTAGGTCTAGGTCTTATTACTTGTTTGTTGTACTTGCAAAAAAAAAAAGAAAACAGAAAAAAAAATCATTTTATCAACTCACATAAGTATGTACAATATGATGTATCGTTTAAAGTGCGTTTTTTCTCACTGACAGGGTTTCATTTTTTAAAAAATACATATTTTGCAGGGGATTTTTCACTGTTTTGTAGTGTTTTACTAATAATAACGACAATTTGGTGAAAAGAAGAAAAACAAAGCCAGGATTCTGACTTGTTTTGTTTTTTTAATAGGCCTACTCCATTTAGCACTGTCGTTTTTATTATCTTGAAATGTATTCAAACGAAGACTACAAGTTATCGAAAAATTTCCAAAACAAACTTTGTAATGTTGGTAACACTGCAATTGTTTACGTTATTTTTTACATATTTTACATTTTTGAATATTTTTTTATTTAAAGAATAAAAAACTAAAGACTGACGAGTACTGAGTTTTATTTTTCCAATTAAAGATTTAAGTATTTTAGATATGGACTTGGCCGTATTTTAAATATTATTCTGTTATACATACTTTACATACATACATAACTGGCCATTACAACCCTGTGTCAGGATTACAGCACTCATGTTGTGTGTGTTAATTTTTATCCATGAGTACCGGGGACCTACAGTTTAAAGTCGACTCCGAACGACAGACCTGAGAAGTTTTGTTAATGGTTTTTGTTCTGTCATACTTTGGTGTCATACAATTCTGTGTCATATCTTTTATTTTCAAAATGGAAGCAATTCCAGTCGATATCATTGAGTGTAATGAAACCAAAGTATGATTTTTCATGTCGTTTTCAAATCCAACTCCGACAACATCGGAGTCATCCTTGATTATCTGATTATATTCTTGTGGTTATAAAATTTATTTCATTAAAAATTCAGTTTTTTTTGCATATTCTTTGCTTACAAACTACACTGCAATTATAAAATGTTGTAAAATAATTTAAACATATTTTTTTGACGATTTCTAAAGTTGGTTGTTGTTGTTTTTAGCGGTTTTTAATATATTACCTGATGGTCTTTTGTAATTAGGATTTGGCAACACTGCTGCTCGCTTGATTTATTTATTTTTTATTAATATTCATGTCAGTGCGTTTAAATGGATTCCCAAATTTATATTAAAAACTTTATTTTTTTAATTTTATTTTTTGTTTGTTTATGGGTGTGTTGACTGACTGACTGATTTTATTAAATTGTTTTTTGTTGAATATAAAAAATAAATTTTTAATATAAGTACATACATATGTGCTTATTTTTCTTTTCTTTTAACATGACATTCTATTTATTACTGATCTGGCAGAATATTTGTTTTTATTACATACATTATTGGCCATTACAACCCTTTTTCAGAATTACGGCCGAGCTTCTTACAGCACCCATATTGTGTGGGCCTTCAACTTAACGTCAAATACGTGCTTTCTTTTTTCGTTATTGCCTTTATTTTTTTAAAAACCAATTATTGTTTTCTTTTCGCTGCTTTTGGCATCGTTATTCGGAATACACTTATTTTATTTTTTTTAACGCATTGTTTTTGACATTTTAGGAAAAAGATGTAGATTTTTGTTGAGTCGGTAGGTCCGGCAGCACCAGATCAAATAAATACTTAAAAAAAAATACAATTAATTATAAAAGGACGCTCACGATCTATAGCCATTTGCATAGCAAATTTGCTTCATTTTAGTTTGTACAGATTCAATCGTGAGTACCCTTATTAATACCATGGTTGCAAATAATTGTTCGCAAACATAATTACTTCTGAACAGACACATCATGTGCTTTGCACAGGACACAAGTGAAATTTATAAATATTTTCGATTGTATTTCGCATTCATATCAAATATGAAAAAATATTTCTTTCTGCTATCACTTCTTAGCAGTCTTCTGGCAAAAGCTCTGAGAGTAACTGATTGCCATGAACAAGCTTCTCAATTCTGTCGTTCGGAGTCGACATTAAACTGTAGGTACCGGTACTCATGGATAAAAATTGACACACACAACTTGAGTGCTGCGAGAAGCTAGGCCGTAATCCTGACACAGGGTTGTAAAGGCCAGTTGTGTATGTATGTCTTATATATGCGTGACTTATACTAAGTAAAGATTTTAAAAAGGGCGTTTGAATAAAAATTAAGACCCGACTAGATAATCGTTTGGGTATTCAATGAGTAAAAAAAGTTATAGTCCTTTTATAAAGAATTGTTGGTTTAAATTAAACTGTTGCTTCAAAAAGTACTGCCAAGTTTGTTTTTTTTAAGAACAAGTGGAGTTGTACTGTTACATTATTTACGCACTTGTATATAGTATGTGCAAACACATGTATGTACATATGTATATGTAGATATGGAGTACAACAGTACATACTATGAAGCAATAAATACAAATGACACATTCCTGTTTTTAAAATAATTTTCTACTGCGCATGTCGTCGTTATTGTCATTCTGTTGTGGTCTTAATTAATTGCTTTTTTTTATTTGTACAAGTTTGTTTTGTTTTTAAAAAAATATTTTTCTACGTCACAAAATATAGCAAATGTAACGTCGTAATGTACTGTTGGTTCATCTGTGCAGTTATAGAACATTTAAAAACGCGTCATACGATTATTTTCCACATAAATGTATAAATTTTATTTTTTTATTATACTTTCGAAATATATTGATGAGATTTAAAAACGTCTAAAGTTCACTATTTATAAAAAAAAAGTAGCACCAAAACTATTTCAGTTGGTTCTGCCATACAGAAATGTCAAGAATTGAGCTGTCATCCTTTGACAATTTTAAATGTTTAACGTTTGCTTGTGGCTGTTTGAAAAACTGAACGAAAACAACACAGTTTTCAATAAAATCATCTTTAGCAATGAGAGTATGATAATCGATTTTATGTGGCCACAATTGGCAAATGTTGACATCAGTCATTTTTGGTTCCAACTGGACGGCACCACAAGCCTCATAACAAGCCGGCCAAACAATTTAATTATTGCATAAGAAATTTTCCGTTCACGATTTGACGATATCAACTGGCCGAATCGTTCTTATAATTTAACGCCACTGGACTATTTTCTCTGAGGTCATTTAAAAGACCGCGTTTATGTGAACAAATCACAAACAGCTGATGCTCTGAAAGATGACATTCGGGGTTTGAATGACAATCGCTCAAACTGTAGTTCAAAATTTTCTGCCGACGTGCTAGATACAAACATTTAGCCGACATTATATTCCATTGTTATTAAAACTGAATTTGTCAGAAAAAAAATGTGTTTTTAAGCCAATTTGCCTACTTTCTAACATCAAATTTACACAGCCTTTATAATTATTTTTTGATTTCGTTTTATTTCCATCTTTTTTTTTAAGGATACTAGATAGTAAGGATAATATTAATATTTAAAGAGGCGGCAATATTTTAACAAGGTGACAGAGAAAAAAGTTTTTGCTAGAGAAGAAAACCCCATTAGTTTAATAAGTTTTAAGTAATAAAATAAAAATATAATTATAAAAGATTTAAGCAACAAACTTTGTTTAGAATTAGAAAAAAAACCCCAAATTATAGATTTATTTTTTTTTATTTTTCATAAACAAAATTATTTCTATTGCTTTTGTTTTCATTTTTTCTTTTTTTTTTTACTGAAACATAAGAATAACAGAAAATAATTATAAAAATTAAAAACAAATTTAGTGTAAAAAGCTGGTTGAGCCCAATAATTTGTATAGAAAATAACACGCATCGCAACCATCATTTTTTTTTTAATTGTTTAATATTTAAACAATAGGCCGGCGGTTAGGTTAGCACGTATACAAATACATACTACAGTGTTTTGTTGGTTTTCGACAACGTCATATACAAACATACTCGTATAATAATAATGGAGTGTGTGTTTTAAAACTTAATTACTAAACTTGATTTACTTTATTTTTTTGTTATTAAAAAGGGGACTACTTCTCTTTCTCTTTTTTATGTTTTCCAACTAATTTTAATATAAAAAGCATTTATTTTATTTTTTGTTGTATTTTTGCTAAAACGTTCATTGCTCCTTAACTTAAAGTCAAGGTTAAAATACATAAATTATATTTCTATGCTTTTGTTTTTAGTTATTTAAAATAATTAAAATTTATTTAATAAAAATGTCAAATGTAAAACATACTATAAGTGAATCAAGCATTTACAAAAATGCCAAAGTTTGCTTTTATTTCTCTAATTATGTTTGAATTTTGATGTAAAAAAATTATTAAATACTAAAGCACACTTTTAAGTTTTTAAGTTGATTAACTTTAGCTACATAAAAGAGGAAAAATAAGAAAAATTCCAATTACGAAGAACAAACTAAGGGTGTGAAGAAAAATTCTAAAGTAAAATACGTCCCACACGCATGTTAAATGCATTCCACACAAATGTTAAATATAGAAATTTTTAAAAATTCATATTTTTTTTGCTAAAAAATGTTTTTCCGTATTTCATTAAAGAAAAAGGGAAAAGGTACTTTATTTTCCTTGTATAACAATATCTATACCGAAGTATTTATGAGCTCTAAGTAGCATTTCCAAAGGACATGAATAAGGTCTCGATATATCACTGGATAGGCCTAAGAGAGATGATTCCACCCATACATAAATCATACCCAGTTGTTTCTCAGGGAAAAAGTTATTGCCAAAATAGTTCGAGGGGTGGTCTATTTTCACACATTGGGGAATGTTAAACTGAGTAATAGACGTATTTCTAAACGACATGAATAAGGTTCCGATATGTCACTAGAAAGGCCAAAGGGAGTAGTTTCCAACTGTATATAGACCATAGGAAGTTCTTTCTCAGATAAAAAATTATAGCGAATAAAGTCTGCAGCGGTGGAATTTATATATAAACTTAGTTTAGACCTATTTCTAAAAGACATGAATGAGGTTGCTATATATCGCTCAAAAGGTCTGGGGGGAGTAGATTCCAGCCATATATAGTTTATATCCAGTTGTTTCTTAGGGAAAAAGTTATAGACAAAAAGTACGACGGGTAGTGTAATTTTACATTATGGGCAAGGTTGGACTGGATATTTGAAATATTTCCAAAAGACATGAATGATGTTGCTATATACCGCTCAAAAGGACTGGGGGAATAGATTCCAGCCATATATAGTTTATATCCAGTTGTTTCTCAGGGAAAAAGTTATAGACAAAAAGTACGACGGGTAGTGTAATTTTACATTATGGGCAAGGTTGGACTGGATATTTGAAGTATTTCCAAAAGACATGAATGACACTACCCAAACTGAGCATGTGTTTTCGACTCCTGCTACGATAGTCTCATCAGAGCTCTTTGTGTACTGTGCATATTCATGATCAAACATCAACTATTTAACTCATACTTTTCTAGAAATCACATACTGAAATTACTTTTTTCCATATGCACATACAATTGTATGATGTACAGAGGCAAACAACTCTGATGAGACTATCATGGCAGTAGTCGAAAACATCTTCAGTGTATTATATATACTATTTTAAATAGTATTAAAGCGTTTTTTTGAAAATAAATAGTTTTCACATTCTAATACGCACACAATTCTGTAGCCTGTGTAACCTTCAATTGTTAAAGATGGAAGAGATTATTTAAAATTAATGCGAACTTATATTACAATATCATCATAACGATATTAATTGTTTATTATTTAGCATTGAATTATTTATAATTTTTATTATTCCCTTTTTTTTATAAATTAATGAAGTTTTGTTACCAAAAATTACAAAAAAAAAGAAAAAAATTCTTTTTTCTTTCCTACCATTAAACAATAAATGATGTGGTAAAAAACAAACATTACTGTGCAAAAAAAAATAATAATTGAAAGCAACAAAATTAAAGTAACAACTATGGTTGTGATTGTTAAAAATAAATAACAAAAAAAAAATATAGTTGGCCACTACGAACCTTATTATAGCACAATGCATTCATTACGAGAATAATTGAGAAACAAAACAAACAAAATAAAACGCGAAAAAAAATACAATTATTTCAAGTACATTTCAGTGTTGATTTTTGACAATAAATTCGAAAATTTCAAGTACAAAACTTGTAGAAAAAAAGCAAAAAATTCAATAAAAAATATATTCATGCAAAATTGTATGTAAAAAAAACTGCTTGAAAACGTGCCCAAAATACCTTGAATATTAAAAAAATATATACCAGCAGAAATGTTTCGCTTTCAAATTAATAAAAATTTTTTTTTTTAAATGTTGAGGGTGTTAAATACAATATTTATAAATGATTATTAATTACAGGTTTCTGTTTCATTAACAAACAACGCTGCCATACAAATTAAGTTGGCAATACGAAAGGGTGAACAAATTTGAGGTTAGGAAGTAAGTATATTGGTTTAAAAACGATTTTTTTTGACAAATTCAGTTTTATTTATACCAATGTACAGTGGAAATATGTGCATTAATAATGGAATATAATGTCGGCGAAATGTCTATCTCTAGCACGTAGGCAGAAAATTTTGAACTACTTTTAACAACAAAGCTTCGAGACAAGCGATAGTCAATGCAGTGCCGAATTTCATTTTTCTAAGCGTCAGTTGTTTGTAGTTCATGTAAGTCCGGTCTTTCAAGTGGACTCAAAGAAAATAGTCTAACAGCGTTAAATCAGAAGGACGAGACGAGGCGGCCAATTTGCGACCGGGAAATTTCTCATGCAATAAATGAATCGTTTGTGCGATCAAAGGTCACTGATGTCAAAATTAGAAAATTGTGGCCACGAAACATCTCATCACTGAGGATGGTTTTGTTGAAAAATGCGTTCTTTTCGTTCCGTTCGTTCTATCATATCATCATTTAACAGCCAATTTAGTTCCTAACCTCAAATTTGTCTCAGCCCCTGTATATGGTTTTAGATAACTTTTAAACATTAATATTTTAATGACCTACCTATTCCTTTCTAATACTTGATTTAAATTACTTTTTGTTTAATGTGATACTCTACCTTAGACAGCCTTTAGTAGGAACTAACAAATGCTATTTAATGAAAAGTTATAGTTTTTTCAGAAAACTATAATACTGGTCGTATTTCGACAATTGCTAGGCATATGGGCGCCGAAATGGTATCGTATATAACCGAAAAAAAAACAATCTGTTTTATTCTCTCTATACAAATTGCGACATACCTTTACAACAATGGCAATTAAAGCCGATTTTTTTTCTAAAGCCTTAAAATGAAATTTAATTTTTTTAGTAATTTAATATTTTTTTATTTTTGTAATTTGTCAAATTTGTTTACAATCTACTTTCAAAAATAATAAGCGAATTTATTTACATATTTTAATTTTTAAATGCTTGAAATATTTCCTGTACGTATTTATTTAAATTTTATACATACATAAATATGTATATGTATGTACAATGTTACAATATGTACATACATACATACATACATACATACATACTTAATTTTCTTTTCTTAAAAAAAATCTCCCACTGCCTTAAACAAAAACTGTCAATTAAATTCACTCGTAATGCTAAAATAAAAATATTGCCAACTAAACTATTAAGAAAAACATAACCTTCTATTGATCGCTTTATTTACTGTTTACGCACAAGAGATTTTTACTTATTGTTGTTGTTTTGTATTATAAGTAAATATTTTTTTTTTTTGTGCTTTTGTTGAAATTATAGTAACACAGTTCATTAGGATTGTGGTGGCAGTGTTAGTGGTGAGTAAGTCGAAATTGACCGCATTTGCGGTAAATTGTAAAAAAAAACAAACACACACACAAAAATGTAGTGAAAGTTAATGTGGTTTTTACAACCCCCCACAATTGTGTTTTAATTGCACATTAACGCAATAAATACATACACATACATATACGCCCCCATATTAAAGCTATTAATAGTGTCCTAAATATACATACATACATATGTACAAAAATAATATTTATTACAAACATTATTGTTCAGTCAGTATTTATTGATGGCTCTGGTGTGTGAAAAAGCAATATTACATTGACCTATTAAACAGAAAATAAAATAAAAAAAATGAGAACACAATAAAAGCGTTAAGCGATTCCAGTTTTTTAGCACAAAATCGATTACAAACTAAAATACTATAAAAAATAGAGTGGGCAAACAAACAAAGCATTTCGCAAAAATCACAACAAAGTCATACACTTTTCAAAATTTTTTTAATGGTATTGTACATGAGCAAAACCAAAACAAATAAGTACTTTCTAAATGAGAAAGTGCGCAAATGAAACAATTAGCTTTTCGCTCTTGTGCTTGCATTGTTTTTTGTTGTTTTTTTCTCTTCTTCTTTTCTTTTTCTCTTCTTCTATCCTTTTTCTTCTCATTAATTTTTTGTTGTACCTACGCACACTTGAGTTAGTGTATTTGTAGTACTCAAAACAAAAACAATATACAAAATTAAATGGGACAATCTTTCTCACTGTTTCTGTTTTATTTTTGTTTTACTCATTGTAAAGAACACAACAAAATGAGATCAAACGTTCAGTTTTGTTTATTTTCCTACTCTGATAAAAAATTTGGATAATGTGGACTACTATTTCGCATTTTTGATATTCTGACTACGACATGAGTAGTCACAAAAAAAATATTGAGCTCTCTGGTTTTTTTAATATTGGCCAGTACCGCTGTAATGTAATATGTAAATATTTGTTTTTATAAGTGCTGCCAAATTACTTCAGAGAGATTGATTAATGCTGCCACATTTCACTTAAACATGAGTGTGCATTAACTGCATGTGAATATTACAACAATTTTCATTAACTCATAATTGTACGTAGACATACTACATATTTAATTTTCGAATAAAACGTTTGTAACAAAAGAAAATTTTTTATTACAACAAATAATTTATTAATATCCTTGAACTTGATTTTAATTTTTTTTACACAAAACACAGAATAAATTTTCCTACCATGCACATATTGTGTTTTATTTTTGATTTTACATTTTTCTTGTGCAGAAACCAAGACCAGAGCAACAATAACAAAAAGAAACTAAAAAAGTTCATGAACTTTATTTCGAACATTTTCGTTTGTTATTTTATCGCAAATCTTTTGAAGGTTAAAGTGGATGGTTTTTGTGTTCACTGCCGCCAAATATAGACAAGTAATAGACAAGCTTAAAAACAGTAAAAGAGGGGGAACAAAAATAACAAAAATTATTTAAAAATTTGCGGAAATAAAAAACAAAATCTGTTTTAAAAATATTAAACAGGTTTTCAGTTAAAATTTTAGTTTTGTAGTTTATTAAAAACGTGGGCAAATTTTAGTTTTTTTTTTTTAACAGCAACTTTGAAATATAGTATATTACTACCATTATATTATTATCGACTTGTTGGTGAGTGCATTCATTTTAAAATAGATAATTAAAATTTAAATTCTAATTTAAATATTTACAGCTTAAGCTGCAGTGAAAAAAATTTTCAGTAGAAGCCAAAAATAAAATCAATCAAAATTTTTTTCATAAAGTCGTAATTTTTGATCGCAGCAGTGAAATATATATTTCGACACGGTGGACCATAATCAAGAAAAAATTAGTTAAAATTTTTTTTTATTTTTCACGACACCAGTACTCAGGGAATGACCCCTACTCATGGAGTGCATTGTACTAGAGTTAGGACAATATATTTTGAGGAGGGGGAAAAAGGGAGTAGTGTTTGTGGACATTTGATATGAATCTGTTCATATCGTGATTGGTAAGAAAAACATTCGCTGAAGAACAAATTCTTTCTTTAAAGAAAAGATGTGCTTTGTGAAGAATATACGAATATCGGAATTAATGTCCCCATTTCATTAGAGCACTTACTGTAATAGTAACGATAGAATGGTGAAACTTACGCCACATTACACTGATGCTGCAGTGAATCAATAGAGTTGGAAATCCTAGCGTCACTGATAAGCACTTTCACCTTTTCCCGTACGCGGTCGGGAAGACCGAAAATAGAATTTGATGCACCGGCCCATACATGAGAGTTGTATTCCATCCTAGATCGAATATAGGTCAGAATCGAAAAGGTCAGATTGAGTAAAGTATTTCTTACACCGTTTAACATACGTGAGGCACTGGAATGCTTCTTTCGACAATCGAAAATTGTGATCATTCTAACGAACATTACAGTTAATTCTCACGGCCAGAGCGTCAAGAGTATATGCCTCGTGAATATTTGCATTAGTCACAGATGACAAAATTTTTCCACTCTTATGCCTGATAAAATGACATTGTTTTCCTCCTGTAACATTTTATCAAAGTAACTTGAGCTTTTATAAACTCGTATGACGATATACATATACATACAATACAATATACATCCGAACGAGTATACTCGTATTATCACTAGGAAGGTTTCAATGTCATTCATGAATAAAGAAAATACAATTAAATATTGGATTTCAAAATCAATTTCTTAACAACAAAATTGTTTCTTTTTCTTCTCTTAAATATTATTATTAACTAAAGTTATTTTAAAACAGTTATGTCCACTACTACATAAACACACTTGCGCTTGTGTATGAAGCAGAGAAAAGACTCTGCTTACTTCTACCAGAAATGGGAATGTTCGAATTACTTTCTGTTTATAACTTCATAAATATTTCTTCATAATTCTGAGTAAAGTACATAATCGATTGTACGATAGACATGTGACCGATCTATTAAGAATAAAGGAGTACCGAGGTCACATAAATTTGAGGGAAATAATGAATAATTATTTCAGTTAAATAAAAATTATACAAAAAATATGCACTATCCAACCCTGCACTATGTTGGAGAGAAGCTAAAATATTAAAAGAGCAAGAGTAACAATATTTCTTTTTATTCTGTACGTGTTTGACTTCGACGCAAGCAGAATTTGTTTTCCTATCACGCGTGATAGGGAAAGAGAATTGTGGACATCACTGTTTTAAAATGATAAATGATTTACATTATATGTGCATACTAGCTACAACCGTTGTGCTTCGCTACCACCCTCGTACCATATAAAACAAATACTGCCGCCGTTGGTAAAAAAATTACCAAGATATGACGATTTTAAATTTGTCCAATCAAAACCTCATATAGCCTAATATTCCTTCCAGAGTCACAGAAACATGCTGTGGAAATTTCAGAAAGATCGGTCCAAGGGTTTTGCGTGCTATAAAGGATAAACAAACAGACAGACGTTCATGTTTATATACATACACACATATATAAATTTTATTTATTTTTATTTTACTTTTATTTTTAATTCACACTTTTCTGCATCACATTTCTTATTTGATAATTATTTAACACGTGACTTAATCAACGTTTTGCTAAAATAAACAATTTTCTTTTCATAAATTCTATATTAATTAATACTCGTACCTACATACATACATACATACACATATATAAGTATGTATGATTGTGCATGTGTTTGGTAATAATGCAGTTGTGTATAAATATCTTGTAGGTACATATTTAGTTTTATTATGAATTAGTTGCCAACTGCAAACAACGTACACATGTGTGTGTAACACATGCAATAATAGCTGTTAGTTTTACGTTCAAACACAATCCATTTAATTTTTTCTCTCTTCAATGAACACAATTTTTTTTTATTTATCTCGTGATTTTGTCTAATAAAAAGAAATTTATAAATTTTCTTAAGCTTTGGACATTTAATTGAAATATTGACTAATGCTCTTTCCATTTCTAAAAAGTAAAAAAAAAACTAACGTTTGAGTATGTGTGTGTGTTTTTAAGAATGTTGAATGTATATTGATTGCACAATGACCCCAATTTTAATTTTTTTATATATTATTTCGTTTCAATTGATATAGTTGTTGAAGTTAATTTTGTATTTCGGCACGAGTTAAATACCCATGCATACGGGTGCTCTCTTTCTCTCTATTTTTTTCAGACACACACATACTTGTACACACTTTCCCAGTTAACAATTTTTTGAATTATTAATCAAATACGAGTCTTTTGTAATTTTTTTGCACACAATGAAAAAGCCAGAATATGCGCTCATGTTCTGATCATATTATATTATTTATGATTTATTTATCGAATGGTTTTTTTTTTTTGTCTTTTGACAACTATGTCTTAGAAGTTTTTTGTAAAAAGCTTTGAGAGTAATTGATTGCCATGAGCAAGCTTCTCATGTTTATCGTTCGGAGCCGATGTTAAGCTGTAGGTTTCGGTACTCATGGTGAAAATTTGACACACAACATGTGTGCTGCGAGAAGCTAGACCGTAACCCTGAAACAGGGGTGTAATAACCAATTATGTATGTTATTATATATTTATTGCCTTTTTGATTCTTTTACAAGTCTTATTTACCTTATTCGTAATTCTTTTTCTAGTAAGTTATCAGTCGATTATGACACTTTTCGGTAGATTTTCTATGAATCAACAAATAATTGGCTGAGATTTTATTGATTGTTTGATTTCTTATTCTTTTTTTTCATTATATTAGTTTTTAGAATATATAATGGAATAATCTCCTGATTCTATTGTTTGTTATGAAATTCGAACCCTCGATCTTCGGACTGATAGGCTTAAGCACTTGTCTATTAACCTTTTTTTCTTAAATAAAAATTGTCGCGAAAATATTAATCGGGATTTAAACATCTATCTGTTCAAAATGTTATCACAAATAATTGAGCACAATATACTCGTACTCTCTTTTTTTAACTTTAGGAGATTACTTAGGGGAACAAAATATGATAAAAAAAAATAAGAGACCAACCACTCACATTTTAAACAATAAAATAATCAATTTATGATTACTATAAAATTTTTATTGCATTTTGAACACTTTTTAAACATAAGTGCCATTCATTTTCGAAAATGTAGATGATTAGTCAGTTTTTGATCACCAAAAATACTTGAAAAAGACTCATCGAGGTGATATTTGACAAAAAACAATCTTCCAAATGCTAATGGGTTGGCTGATATACTCGTATGAGTGAGCAATAAAACTAAAATATTTATTTTAAAACTTGTATGCATAAAAAAAAAATAAAAAAATACATGCAAAACAACCGTTTTTTGTCCCGGTGTGTTTATTTTTTTGTTAATTTATTTATTTTTATTCTATGTGTGTATGTATGTATGTATGGAAATGTCTAGTTCTAGACCAGATCATTTATGATGTTGAAAGAGAAAACTTATACAAAAAAAAAAAAAAAAAATAACAATTTTTTGTTGCTTTCGTAAATGCTTATACAAAATGTAGGTGAATTTTTTATAATACTAGAATTTTTTACTGCGTGAGATTGTCAATGTGATATGTACATACATACAAATGTATGTGTATACACAGTGCTGTTTAAAAGTTAAACAACATTTTCTATATTTTGTTTAAATTCTATAGCTATGGCTTCGTAATAATAACAATAATATACTATAAGTAATTTTGTTTGCTTAGAAAAAAAAATTGAAAATAAAAATATTTTTATCAAATTGCTTAAAATCAAGCATGTGTATTTGTGCATGAAGCTTTCAGCATGCACTATTCAACGCAGTGTTCAAGCATTAATTTTGTATTAAATTTTGAAAAGTAAACAGTCAGTTTGAAAAGAAATAACAACAAAACCCGAATTAATCATATCAATCAAAAGATTTAATTCAACATATTTTTAATTATCTTTTTAATCCGAATCCTGGGGTCGGGGAATTGTGCAGATCAATCAAAATCTATTATTCGAATGTTATTTACAAACAACCTTTTTTAAAGCAACTTCGGCGGGTTTTCGTTTCTTGTTTAAGCAATTTTAGACGCAGTATTTCTCATTGGTTATACTCAAGAATATTATATAAAGCAACGAAATTAAACTTTTCTTGTTATAATTAGAGAATCATAGCAGGGTAAATTAAAATTAATACGGTTGTTGGAATTTAAGAATTTCAAATAAAAATATACGGCTTTGACTTTTGTTTGGAAAAAGTTGCTTCAGTTTCGAACAGCACTGTACTTAACATTTCAAATGTATGTACTTTTCCATTTTTTCTTTTTTGACCTAAAAACAAACAAAAATTCAATTCAAGTGCTGCAATATAAAATGTTTATAAAATAATAACTGTAAAAAAAAACCAAGCACCCACTACTTACTAGCAGAACTAAACTTATTTAGTGATAAAAATAGAACACGAAGAAAAATGATGACGTTAAAGAGAAAAAAAAAACACTTCATTATTATAAATGATAAGAACAGCAAATTTTTAAATAATATTTGGTTTGTTTTAATAAAATTTTTCCATTTGAAAGTGTGTATATACGTATGTATGTGTGTATTTGGAAAGAAGAAGAAGAAAGAATTGCATTCCTATCGCTTCTTAGTGTTATCAGTAGAAACATTTTAAAGTTTCTTTTTATTTTTTCTTGGTTATCAAGGACAAGTTTGTATTTTTGTTTGGTAGTTAAAGTTAAACGGTTAAATACCGTTAGTATTTATAATAATGACATTTTATTATTGAGAACAGGGATGTCAACTCTTGGAAATTTAAAGTCCGGAATCAAGGAAAAATATGGGCTAATTTTGAAGCATTTGGCCATTATAACTCTTTTTTCTAATTTACGGCCTAGCTTCTCACAGCACCCATATTGTAAGTCAATTTTCATCCATGAGTACCGCAGCCTATAGTTTAACGTTAAATCCGAACAACAGACACGAGAATCTTATTCATGGCAATCAGTTAATGTCAGATATTTTGACAGAAGAAATATTCGCCGAATGAAATAAGAAAAATATCAAATATAAAACATTTTTGCCCTAGGAACTCTGATCTAAAAAATATCTAACTTGTGTGCAGCTTAATTTTAAAGCCGCGATTATAATAATTTAAACAATGAATATAAAAACAATGCATAGGTTTGAATCTAACATATTTTTCATTGTCTTAATATGTCATTGTCGAACATGTTTTAACGGCAAAGCATAGCATGGCAATTGCATGATGTGGCACTTGTTACTACATTGTATCATTTCAAGGCTCAAGATAAATATCAAATGAATCTTTTTAATGTCAATTAGTTCGATTTTCAACTACCTATAACTCATACTGGTTAACTATACTTAGAATTAGGTTAACTCAAGTCCCCATGGGTTTATTACGCATTTCTCTCAGAAATTTGTATTTATTTTCAGTAGCCTTCTTATTTCAAAGAAATAATTTGAATGTCAGTTCTAGTAGCCACCAAGGGGCCAACAATAACAATAATACGATTATAAAAATTCACTCAAAATATTATACGATAGATAGGATAAAAAATTCAAAACCATTAATTTTCATGAAAATTAATTAATTTTTTTTAAGGAAATATCTAAATTTTCGTTATTAAATTGCATCAGTTACTTGCTACAAACATTTCTTTACACTGTTGTCCACATGCTGCTCACAACCACAATCACAATTTTAATATGTTCTCATTGTTATAAAAAGAAAAATAAATACAAAAAATAGTTTTCCTAATCTAATCATCTCCTATATTCTAGAGTAAAATTATTTCCCTTAAACCTACACACAAATACAAAAAGCAATAATAACAACAAAATAAACCACTAATTCTATTAAATTGCTCTTCAATTATAACGGTTAGGGAAAACAATTTACCTCTCTCTCTATTTCTCTTCTCTAACATCAATGTGGTATGTGTAGTACATTAATCATATCAGTTTTTGTTGTTGCCATACTAAAAAGCAAAACATATACAATCTTGAAAAAAAATATAAATAAATAAAAATTAGAACATTTATTTGTATATTTCTTGTTGTTTTTTTATACCTCATATTATGCCTAAGGAAGAAACATGTTTAGAACAGCGTACGACGTTTTTTATTTATTTTTTATCATTTAAAAATAGATTTTGAAAATACAATAAAAAAAGAACAACTATTTACTATTGTTTATGTTAATAACCCTGACAAAGATCAATTAGAAAATAAAATAAATTACAAGGGTGAGAGAAAAAGGGTTTAATCATAGTGATGCCATACAGTAAAACATGTCAAGAGATCAAATGTTTTAAACCACACTGAAGCAAATAAAATTATGAATAAATTTGGGAATTTATGTATCTATATACATGTACGTAAATATGCATATAAATATATACATATAATATAATAATTCTGTTAAGTTAAAAAGTAAACTATATTGATGGTATTTTTTCAAGTGAAAATTCAGCAACGAGTAGGCCACGTAAAAAAAAGTCTCTTAGTCAGGATTAACAATATAAAATACACGAATATTTTCGTTTCTCGTTCTCTTTTCTACTTTTCCTAATTTTCAATTAAATATTTTAATTGACATGATACATTCGAGTGTTCTTCCGAAATCAATTAAAAATTTAATTGTTACCACAAATATTTTAATTGAAATTTATTTTCAATTGTTTCTGTGTAAAGCAAACAAATAAATAGAATTCTCAGGAAATTATAACACAAAAATAAACTGCTACAATCTGGCAAAACATAAAATTTTTTAGACTAATGTTATCATTAAATACTCAAACAGAATTTATACAAATAAATGCCACATTAAATAGTAAAAGCTTAAAAAAGCATAAAATATAGGTCTAGGTCTTTGATCGTTCTATTTAGGAATTTCTTTTTTTTTAATTAAAAAAATTATAAAACCGTTCAAAGTGTTTAATGAAAAGAAATCAAAATCAATACATAATTGCAATAATTATACTCGTGGATACTTGTATGTATAATTTGTTGTTATTTTTGTTTTACTATTACAGCAACCAAAAGGCTTACCTAACTTTTTTAATTTATTTAAATCACATTTAGAACATTTCATTGAAGTAGCAGAACACATACCTGAAAATAGAATAAAAAAAAATTCATTAAAATTTTATATTTTTACATCTATACAGTTACATATGTATGCATGTATATATACAATATATACATACAAATAACATGTACATATGTATATACATATATGAGTATTTTTTATACTTATACAATATGTATTTGGTTATTTTGTGTAACAATGTTGTTATACAAAATTTATAAATATTTTTAAATAAACTTGATATTTTCCAATACAGTTGAAAAAAAATCAACTTTTTAACACGTAAACAAAACAAAATGAAAAAAAAGTGAAGAAAACTAAAACCTGACAAGAGTGTAAAGACTTTTCAGCAACATTGTGTTTGAAATTTAATTTTATTCCCTTATTTACTTCTAGATTAAGAATTATAACTGAACTTTTTACTTATTTGTTTACACCTAATTCTCTTTTTACACGAATTTATTTACAAGAGTTGAAAAAAAAATAAATAAATAAATTTCGCTTTTTACAAGAATTTAAACCGTGTTTAATACCTATTCTTTGAATTGTTTTTAAATCTCATACAGCATAATTGATTTTTTAGCATATTTAATGAATTAAAATAATATTGCTTAATACTCGTATTGTTTACAACTAACTCATTTTACACAAATTTTTGGAAACGTATGTATCTATCTTGTAAAAAGAAAAATAGGTGTATATTTATTTCCTTTCTATATTTATAAAGGTATTGGTAAGTATAACAGACAAAAATATTCGACAAATACAATAAATAATAAGAAAAATAAACAAAAACAAAATGCCACATGCATTTCCTTTACTAAATGCAAGTTTGTTAGAATGCTTGTGATTATTACACGTTCCTATAACAAATAGCCAGACAGAGACTGAGAGAGAGAGAGTGGAAAAGAGTAAGTGAAAGAGATAATAGAAATAGAAATCTGTAGATAAGACGAACAAATGAAATGGAAATTATTAACAAAAACAAAACATTGGGTCATACAAAAAGTAATTTCGATTTTGTGCTAAACATTTGAACAGAACAAGATTTCACTTATACTTAGTAATCGCTTGCATCAAATATTGAACAATTTCTTAAACATGTTTTTTAGCGTTTATTCGTTTAGCAATACGACATTTTTAAATTAACGTTCCATTTTTTTATTAATCAATTAGAGAACGAGCCATCTTTACCAAAAATGTAACATGATAAAAATACGTTTCCGTTTGACACAAGCGAATCAGTTTTAATCGGAATATTTTTTTTTTATTTTGAGACCAATACTCAGGGGAAAACTCCTACTAAATGCTGTGCATTGTATTGGAATTTTAGAAAGGACAGTACATATATTACAATTAATTATATTATTATTAAGCGCCTTAGGAATGAGACAAATTGCTGTGAATTGATCATTCAAAGGCCAGTGCTATACCTTCACCCTTGTATGATCGATTGCAATTGTCTCATCGTTGCATGTTAATTGTGTGGTGAGTGTGCCTTCGCTAGGTAGGTTTAGCTGTTATCTGCTCCTTCCCAATAGGTGGCGCTTTTTTCCCTGATCATTCGTTTTTTTGTTGCATTGGCTAAGGTGGAATAGAGTGGAATGTCGGGGAGCGGTTTCTTTGTAGATGGTCTTCCAGGAGGAGGGGGGGGGCTCTTATTTTTAAATTTATATTTTGGAAAAACTGCAAACTAACTTTTTCATTTCTCACCTCTTCTGGGATTCGAACCCGGGTCCTTTGAGTTTTAGTGCGAGCGCTCTAACCACTATACCACGCACCCCCCAATATGTAAATATTTGCATCCTTAACGCCGTTTTATAATAATAATAGCAACGAAAAACCTTCTTAAATACTCGCTACACCTACTGAGAAGTAGTCCATAAAAGCAACCTACATAGCGAAGACCCTCACAACAATCAACATCCAACGACAGATGGGGCAATTGCTATTGATCATTCAAGGGTGAAGGTATAAACACTGTTCTTTGAGTGGTCAAAATTCCAGTACAATGCACAGCATGAGCAGGGGTTTACTCCCCTAAGAAGTGGTCCCAGTAAAAAAATTAAAAAGGGGAGGATAACGAAATACAACTCTGATTCAACACAATAAGAAAAGATTTGTGGCTTTCTAGGAGCCTTTTTTTTGTAGTAATATAAAAAGCTAGGCCATTATAGCTTTTCTGAGCGAAGTAGTGAGAGGGACATTTTAGAAACAGCTAAAGTAATAAAGCGTTAGCATACCGAATTATCTTTCTCTGTGAATACAAAAAAAAAAAATAAAATATTGTATACTTTTCATATACAGTGGTGTTCAATAAAATAGATTCAAATTATCTAACATCTTTAATACCGAAAAAACATTAGAAATACATTTGTTTTTATTTGAGTTCAACTATAAAACTTAAGAAGCCATGAATTTATACATATTGTAAAAATCAACTAGTTTTACCTGTTTATGATGGATCTATTTTATTGAACACCACTGAATGTAACCCTATACAAAGAAAAATTGTACAGTTATAAATAAAAATTAAGCAACAGTTGTAAAATTAAATGTGTAATTCTCGAATTTAAGTTATTTTTAATAAGAATTTTAATTATTTTTCTTATTTGAAGTCTCTCATTTATTTTTATTTTCTTAAACAAACGCAATACGCAGTAGGACTTTGGAAATGCTTGTTTACTTTCATTCTTTATGTCAGAAAATAAAAATAAAAACAAAGCACACTCACAGAAAGAAAAGCTTTTAAAACATTTCCCTTAAGATGTAATTACAAGGGAAGGGGTAATTCTTAAGAGAACATGTAAGGCACGAGGTACATAAATACTTCCTGTGCATTTTAACACAAAATATTGTTTTAATTTTTTCTATTACTCAATAAATATTATGGCAAGCACGAGTCTAAATGCCTCCCCCTCCCATTCTCATTTTTATAACTAACATGGCAAAACAAGGGGAAAATATTTTATTTTTCTGTTTTTATTTGCCTTCTATTCTGTCTTTTATTTATTTAATTTTTTTTTCTCTTAACGATTTTACAGTTAGAATATAAAATGCAAATGATCAAAGAATACAAAAATAAAACAATACCTTGTAGTTTAAAAGAACATTTATGTATTTATATTATTACTAATGTTGTTGTTGTATCTCTATTATTATAAATATTAAATAAATATGGTGTTTTTTCTCACACTTTCACACTTACTATGAATAGTACTGACGTTCGTGTAATGCATTATAGAAATTAAAAGGAAATAAAAGAGCGAGAGAGAGAGAGAGGAAGAGAGAAAAAATAATGCAATGCAAGTGTATAACACAAAACTATTAGCACACGTTTTATAGGTTAATGACACAAAATCCAATGCAAAATAAAAAAAAATTATTTTTTTTTCCTGGGAAAACTTGCAATAGCATAACAGAATAAAATATGTAGTTACATACATATATACATTAGGGTAGAGTGAATATGAAAAAAAATTGAAGCCTCCTGTATTAGTTGTTGATGGCTATATTAGGAAGACCTATTTATACCAAATAACAAGACTCTGAGACTTTATTTTGAGGTGGCGCATTTTCAAATTTGAAACATAGATTGTTTCAACAATCGAATGTGCAATAGGGTATGTTTTTTTCAGAATTGTACCTGGGCGTGGTACCTCCCGTACAGAGTTGGGTTTATTGCATTATATTTAATTTCGAACTAAATTTAGTGGTAGTGGAAAAAATAGTGCATTATCACCTCTTATATTTAGTGGTAGTGGAAATTAAATGCATTAAATAAATCGAATTTAGTGGTAGTGGAAATTTAATGCATTAAATAAAACAAATTTAGTGGTCAATAGAAGTTTATATTTAAGAGGTGACCTTAAGAGTAAGAGTTTTAAAAACGCACACCCAGTAAATGTTGTGTAGGCTATGCATCAAAACGATACTTCAGAAATTAGAGAATTGGTTCTTCAATTTAAAAAAATTTTATTCGCACCACCCTAATGTAAAAATGACAATACACATGGAAATATTTACTGTAACAGAGCATACCTACATAAATATTTATATGAGTTCTAAAATGCCACTAAAAAAAAACAAATTTTGGTTCAAGTGCATGTATGAAAAATTTTTATTTTTTGCATGCATATTTTTTTTTTCTTTTTTTGTTCCAAATGTAAAATAAAACTTTTAAACAAGTTTATGAGAAAATTATTAATAAGACTTTTGCATATTTTATAGTATGTATGTATGTACATATGTATATGTATAAAACATAAAAACACAAAAAAAATTTCTTGGAAAACTATATTGCCAACATTGGTTTTTATTTAATACTTTAGCCTTGAAAACTTCTTCAAGTGCAGTAAACACTCGTACTTTATTTACATTTTATTATTGGCGTGAAGTATAAACACCGTTTTGTTAGCAAAAAGCGAAAAATTTCAATATCAGTAATGCATTCAGTGAACTTGCAAAAAACTTTTGTCTAAAACTTGTAATTCTTCTTCTGTACGCTGTGTAAAAAAGTAAATGAGAAGTTATAAAACACTATTTTGGAATTAATAGAATAACGCAAATTCGATTAATGAAACAAATAAACAGTTGTGCCCGTTTTTTAAAAAAAATTAAATAAATTTGAAAAGAGTTTTTTAAGTAAAATTTTCAATATTATTTGAAAAAATATTCTTACAAAGATCCAGCCAATTCTAGATGATCGTAAAATAATACTAGAGCTTCAATTCGAAACACCAGAGCAATGCCATTGCATGATAAATACCATAAGAAACGCTCTAGAAAGTAGTTACCACTGCTATGCAATATCCAACAGGCTTTTGACAGAGTATGGCATTTAGGAGTTCTTTTTAAGCTTAAACAAATTCTACTGGCACCCTATTATCTAATACTTAAATCGTACCTGGATAATCGCTACTTTTATGTTATAGTAAACAATGACAATTCTTGAATCTGTGATATCGAGTCTGGTGTCTCACAGGGCAGTGTTCTAGGACCAGTGCTTTACACTGTATTCACTTCGGACATGCCGGTGTCAGATAAAGTTACCATTGCTACATATGCAGATGATACGGCGTTATTAGCAAGCAATGACGATAAAAGAGAAGCGTCAAATATGATTCCAGAACACCTGAATGATATTACAACTTGCTCAAAAAATGGAATATCTTATATCGCTTAGAAGAGGTGACTGTGATCAAGTTTATTTAGACAACATGAAAGTTCCGAGAGCAAATTGTGTTAAATTGTGTCGGTACGCATCTAGATAGAGGACTGACATGGAAAAATTTTATAAAAGCTAAGTGAGACCACCTTAATCTCAAAACCAGAAAAATGTATTGGATGTTAGGTCTGACATTTTTTAAATAATAATGTTTTACTATATATAGTCAGTTTGGACATATGGTATCCAGTGTTGGGGTACAGCTAGTAATAGTAATTGAAAGATAAAGGAGAAACTGTTTCTGAACTGACTCAATTTTGGAAACGTGAACATTATATTAAGGATCCCAGACCACAGAAGCGTATTCCAAGATAGGTCTAACTAGTAATGTGTACATTCATTGCTTTTTTTGAGTGTTAGATGACTTTAGGAGAAAACAAGCAATGCAATGCATGAGATTCGTTACATTCACTCTTTTATTATGCTGTCTTGTATTGCTTAAATAAAATACTGAAAATTTGTGTGAATACATTCAAAACTTATAAACAGGCCATTAAACTATTCTCTGGTGCACACCTATAAGTCAAAATTTACTATTTATATACCCGTTACTATAAACAAATACATCCATAAAAAGGATACAATTTTATTTAAGGCATGCAAGAATTTTGTGCTCAAACTGTAACAACAATACATATATACTGTATGTATGTAGATCCCAAGAAATAAAAAGAATTTATAGCAAGAAGAAGCAAAATAAGGCAACAGCACCAAAAAAAAAAAAGTATTAACTTTCTCTCAAGTAAAGAGCACAACACGTATTAACCCACAACAACTATTGACTTTTAAAATCAAGCAACAATAAGAAAATTGTTGTACAAAATATAACATAAAACAAAAATGAAAACTAGTTTGAATTACAACTAAAACAAAAACTAGTAAAACAACAACCAACCAACTAACATTGAAACATCATTAAATGTTAAAGAAATGTACTGTAAATTCCGAAAGCCGAACTTCACCGAGTTGTGTTATTGTGGCAGTAAGTGTTAGTAATGGCATGCCATCATTTGTTATCATACCAAAACACAATCGTACAAAAAGGAAAGAAAGGCAAATAAGAAAATAAAGCAAAAAAACAACAACAACTCACGAAGGTAAATAATATTGTTATTTATAAATATGTAGCCAGCCGCAACCATATGCCATCTTAAGCAAGTACTTATGCATGTGTGCACAAGTAAGACAGAGTAAACATGTACATACATTCATATGGATTTGTAGACAAGACAAGATTTTTTGCTAGAAAGCAATATCATATGTAAACAATGCACAGACGCACACAGCCAGGCTTGCTTTATACTTATAAATACGAAGAAAGTGATATTAAACTTACACCAACCATATACATACCTACTAGATGAACAAAACTAATAACAACAACAATAAAAAAAATAATAAAAATGGTTAAAGTCTTCCAGAGAGAAATAACAAGACCAATAAATAATACTCGTAAGAAACTTGAAAGAACAAAAATCAAGTAATAAAAATGAATTTATTAAGTCCATACATATGTAATAACAAATGCTATTGAGATATACGAAGTGAGTGAGAGTAAAAATTCAAATGAAATAGAAAAAAGAGAAATGTGAATGAAAGTTATTTTGGTTAGAAAGAAAGCAAACACAATGATTTAAAGCTTAAGAATGAAACGTCATTTTTCTATGCCCGAATGTGTGTGTAAAGTTGCTACTAAAAACTTGTTTTTCACTTATTGTTGTTGTAATTGTTATTTCTGATTCATTTCGTTTAATTGGTAGAAAATTTCTTTTCTTTTTCATGTTTTTGTACACCATACAAGAGAAAGTGGTTTATGACGAGAAAAAGAGAGTGTGTATACCTATTGTACGTGTGCATGTTTATTACAATTTACAGTGTGGGTAGAAACGAAGAGAGAGTAGGTAGTTAAAGAAAAGTAATCGTTTACTTTTTCTATATTACTTTTCAAGTCACAAACATACTTATAAAGTAGAAGTTAATTTACTTGACTTGCTTGTTGTAATTCTGATTCGCGTTAAATAAATAAAAAAAATAAAATAAATAAATAAAACAAACTCTTCTTTTCTCCAAAAAAATTGATGCATTTTATTAATATATTTTATAAAAAAACATAGTAGATATGTAATATATTATTTTTTGATCCCATTTTATTGAATTCTACATTTTTTAACTAAGGCTATGAGCATAGAAGAAAATTCTGAAAAAGCAATATTTTAGCAAGATTAGAGAGAAAAAATATTCAAAAAGGCAAAATTTTTTGGTAGAAAAGCAAATGCCATTAGAGAAAATACAAATTAAATTAAAAAAAATCATATTGATTTAATAAAAGCCAGTTTGTAAAAAGTCAATTCAATAGTTTTTCCATTGACTTTCCATTACATTTTGTTTTTACCTTTTTGTCACTTTTCCATTTTTTTGTATTTTGTAATTATAATTGGTTTTTTGAGTCAAATAACCAAGACTATAATTTCTTCTGCATCACCATGAAAGAATAGGAAAAAAATCCTGTAGTAAAGAACGCTGTAACTGACAAAAATTGAAAATAGGTTTTTTGCATAATTTTTATTAGAAAAAAAAATACACATCGATTGTTCCTGGTCCCAGATCTCTATGATAAAAATAAATTCACTTACACCGTCTACGTTTTGAAAAATACCAGTGTCTTCTTTCTACTTTCATACAAGTTTTTTGTTTTGTCAGTTACAACGTTCTTCAATTCTTGCGACGTTATGTATGTAATTTTAATTACAAACCAGCACAAGACGCGAATCGTCTTTACATGGCAAAATATAAGAATTAATAATAATTAATAAAAAATCTATGTTTCATTCATTTTGTTTCAGCTTCAACAGCAAAAACTTAATTCTAAATTTTAACTTGCCCTTTAAACAATACAATGCACAATAGTTTCTTCCAAATTATTATTTTAATTCCAATTCCAAATTTTACATATTAAGAGCTTATTTGACAAGTACTGCATAGAAATTTGTCAAATAAGCCCTTTATAAACGTATTTTATTTTTTAATAATATGGAATATATAAATCTTTTGTCGTTTAACGAAATTATTATACCTATACATTTTTTTTTTCTAAGTGTAACTTTTTTTTTCTATTCTTCCTTATCTCTTAAAGACAAAATGGAAATACATGTTACGCTTGTTATTTAGAAAATTACGAATGATCATTTTATTTATTTTTTCCATATTTTTTTTTCCTTTTCCTTTTTATTTACACAATAATCTTGTTAATTATTATTATACACGTATTGTCATGCTAAAATGCATGCATATGTATGTATCTGATACATATTATATGAGTGCATCACATACCGTGTAAGTACGTACATACTATACATGTGTATGTAGGAATGTGTATACGCACGAATGGGAGATTATGTCTCAGTTTCCTTTGTTCTATTTAATTATGCAGCCATCCCTCTCTCTTTCTCTCTATGTCACTCTTGTAAACACAATCAATCAACTGCATACTTCTACATTTTAAACAATGAAATGCATATTGATTGTTGTTCTTCTTTAATTTTATTTTTCGTTCTATATGCATATGCACTTATCGCACACTGCACTTATTTTATGTACGATGACAACAACACAAGTGACATAATAAAAACACAAAAACAAAAACAAAAACAATGTAAAATAAAATTTTTAAAGGCAACTAAAAAAATTCTTGGGGTAGGTTTTGTGGAATTTTATTATTTCTACTTTAGTTTTCTGTTCCTTTTTTTACAAAAACAAGAAAAAACACAACAAAAGCATACCTATATAGAGTATACTAAAAACAACCAACTGTTTTAATGTTTTTGTAAAGCTTTTTACTTTTGTAATTGCAATAAAACATCATCACGAACATCATCTCTGGTCTTGCTTACAACTCAAATTTAGCAGACCAACCAACAAAAAAAAGGAAAAAGAAAAAAAAAGGAACTTTAAATTCAATTGCAAATGTCGTCTATAATCAGATATTACAAGTTCATGCATGTTTTTTACGGTCATACATGAAATTAATGTGAGTATGTGTGTGTGTGTGTGAGAAAAAAGAATTACAAAAATAAATAGAAAAAAAATGTGATTCAATAAAATGCATAAAAATGGCAAAGGCCTGCATGCAGGCATGTTTATACAAAAAACACTCACACATATACACACTTTAATGTAAGCTAAATACTCTTCAGTGTAAATAACAGGCATGGGAATGTTAAATAGCTATTTTTTGTAAAAACAAAAATTTATAAATAAAAGGAATGTAATCGTTAAAACAAAATCAGCTTCTAAATTTCTTTAAAATAAAACAAAAATACAATAAATTGTGAAATGATGGTTTTGAATTCTATAACTTACATTACACATTATTTGCTCAAAACAGGGTAACCAGGCCATACACATAAAGTGCATATGTATGTACATTTAATAATTCATAATATAGTAGTCTAAACCCGGCGCCCACATTTTTCAACTGATGATTTGTAGTGACTACAAAGGAATTCAGAAACTTTAGCTGCAACCCATCTCATGATTTACAGAAGTCAGTAGTTAGTATGCGTTGAAGGTACCAGGCCTACTTTTTAAACTTTTATTCCTACTGATGATTTTTCTTGACTATGAAATCAATCACCTCAAATTCAGTAACTTTAGCTTCAACTCTTTAAGATATAAAGAAGTCAGTATTTAATTTGTATTGTAGGTACCACACCCACATATCCGATCATGCTCACTTTCTGACTGATGATTTTCCTTGACTATGAAGTTATTCAGATTAAGTTGAGAAACTTTAGCTTCAACCCTTCTCAAGATAGGATAAATCGTACAAACATCGTGGCCAATTCACACATCGGTCATCACCAGTTCGAAATCCACAACAAACATTGACTTTTTCAGAATGCATTCAATTCTCTTCGATCTCATCATGCACTGCACTGCGATATAGAAGATCTATGGTGTCTAAATATATTCAAACAGAACAACAAAGTCATTTCTTAAAACGTTCTAAAATTCTTTGAATTGCCTTATTTACAAATATGTATAATTTAAAATACCCACACCACAATATGCAACAGGCAAACAGCTCATTTCTGCTCAATAAATATCACGTAGCGTTGTAATAAAATTGTATTTTCCACAGGCTGCTACGTTGTACCCATTTTAAACGCGGTAATCATATGCATGATATGTTACGTTTGGGCAAATTTCGGCTAACCAGGTCTTTAAAACAACAAATTTTATTCAATTGGCACACATTTTCTTTTAAACTCGTACATTCTGATATGACTCATATGAAAAATAATTTTCGATATTTGAAAAAGCAGTAATTAAAAGCTGAGTTGTTAAAAATTCATTAAAAATATTAAACAAATAAACCTTAATATGATTGTGCAAGCCTTTTGCACAAATTTGTTTCAACCTTAGCAAAACCATGAAATTAGAAAAAATAAAATAAAATATTAAACAAATATTTGAATATTCAATTCATTCCTTTGTATGTATAACTTGTTTTTGTAGAATAATTTTGCAAACAAACCACTACTGAATTTATAAATAATGAACGAAACCGTATTTAAAACATGTGCACCAGAGTGCAATGACTACAAAAAAAAAACACAAAAAAAAAAAAAACAAATATAAGAATAGCAAAAACAAATTAAATTTCATTGTTTATTTAATTTTTTTTACAGCGAAAATAATAATGAAATAGTGTTACTGGTGCTGTTGCTGTTTGGAGGTAATAGTTCGTCCACCCCTTTTAATACTCGTTTAATAACACAAACTAACGTAATAATTATAAACTAAACAATACACAGTAAGCAAATTATTTTATTATTTTAATCATTTATAAAATACAAAAAATCATTGACGTTACACACACACAGACACAAATACAAAAAACAAAAATTCACACGTTTTATGAATTTGCATAAAAAATGCATAAAAAAAATTAAAATGTCAAGGGAAAAAGAAATTCAGCTTTGAATATTACGAGTATCAAAACAAACTTAGAAAAATGAGAGTAAAAGAAAAAATTTGTTTTCTCCGTTACTAAGGGAAGCCAAGAATTTCTGTAGTCGAAAGAGTTGAATTTAAAAAAGATATGAAGAAACATATGCAAATTGATGTTGTTAAATTCAATGTTATGCACTAATATTAACTAGATTTTTTTTATTGAGGCCAGGGGATGACCCGTACTTATGCAGTACAATGTGCTGGTCTAGGAAAATATGTTATGGGAAGGAGAAAGAGGGAAAAGTGCTTATGAGCATTTGTTTTAAACTTACTAGCATCGTAATTGTTTCACAAACGAACATTGCGTCTAAAAAAACGAGTTCTTTCTATAATGCTTTGTGCTCTTCGCTGAACAAACAACTACAAATGGATATGTTCTGAGAGAGGTACGAATAGTACCTCTCATGGTATTGCAGATAGAACAATGAAACAAACGATACATTGCGCGAATGCTCCAACGAATCTATAGAACTGTACGCGGTCGAGAAACCCCAAAACAGACTTTGAAGCAATGGCCTATACATGAGAGTTGTATTCCATCTTGGGTCGTATAAAGGTTTTTTTTTTATTGAGACCAATACTCAGGGGTAAACCCTGATGCTATGCATTGTATTGACATTTTCTAGAAAGGACAGTACATTTATCACAGAACATACATTTTTTGTTTTCTTATATTATTAAGCGCCTTAGGAATGTGATAAATTACTGTGATTTGATTATTCAAAGACCTTGAATGATCAACAGCAATTGCCCCATCATTATATATTGATTGTGGTGAGTGGCTTCGCTAAGTAGATTTAGCTTTTATCTGCTACTTCCCAATAGGTGGCACTTTTCTCCTGATCATTAGTTTTTTGTTGTCAATGGTTAAGGTGGAATAGATTGGAATGTCCGGGAGCGGTTTCTTTGTAGATGGTCTTCTTGAAGGGGAGACCTCTTATTTTTAAATTATAATTTTGAAAAAAACTGCAAACTAACATTTTCTCCTTTTTTATCCTTTGCAGGGATTTGATCCTCTGTTGTTTGAGTTTTGGCACGAGTGCTCTAACCACTACACCCCCCATTGTAAATATTGAGAAGGTCAGATGCAATGACGTATTTTTGCAGCGTTTATTACGATTTCGAAAACAAAAGATAACACATTGAAATTTATAACACCGGCTTCAAGCTTTATCTCTGATATCATGAAAGAAAGAAATATAAAAAAATATTTCGTACGGCAACCACGTCTTAGCTGTCTTCTGGCAAAAGCTCTGAGATTAACTGAATGCCAGAACAGGCTTCACAAGTCTGTCGTTTGTAACTCTGAAAAAGGTTTGTAATGGCCAGCTAAGTATTCATGTATGTATGTATGTTTTTTCATACCGTGTTCAAAATCAATTCCAACAAATTGGATTCTATTTGATAATCCTAAGGATTCCAGTAAAATAGTATTTTTATTACCCATTTAAATTCTGATTATAAGTTAGTACGAATATCGTTTTGTGCTTGCCAAGCAACAACAAAAACAATTATTACGCATACATTCGCTTAATTCTAAAGCAAATATTGCCTTCAAATCATCGTATAAGCATGTGACTTTGATCGTTTGTTTGTAATCGTTTTATAGTACAATTCATGACATTCCTAGTATGTATTTGTGTTTACACAAATGCATGACATAAAGAGTATAAGAATAAAGACATAAAAAGGAATAAACTGTCTTTAACTGTAGGAATTGGTTGTTATGATACAATTTACTTCCTAACCTCAAATTTGCCCATGCTTTAAAATTTAAAGTTTAAATACATAGAAATTTTAATTATTTTTTTTTTTTTGTGGAATATGAAAAAAGTGATTTTTATTAACATCGTTAATTCATTAGACGAAAGATGTATAAAATACTTACTCCTTATAAAAGTAAAAAATATTCCGAATTTCTTTATTTTAAGTATGTACTTTTTTACTGACAATTTCAGCAATTTTCTCTTTTTCTAAAATGTCTGTTTACTTATAGTCAAGGAAAAAGCTTTAACAAGAACGAGCAGTGTTTTATTTCAAATAATATTCATGCATACGTACGTACATACATATGTATGTGCATACATACGTATATAAAAACAAAACAAAAATGTCCTTCATATAGGAAAAAACACAATACAAAACAACAACAATCATTTATACATTTTTTGTTGTATTGGTTTTGTTTTTGCTTTTTAAAAATCAAATTAAATACATGATGACTTTGACCGCTTGTTCGTAAATATTCGTATTTATTTTTTTTAAGCAATTGTATTTCGTGACAATGTTGTAGGTACAATATGAATTTGTTGCAAATGCATGCATGCATATACACATCCATACATACATACATACATATGCATGTGATTTACTATTAATGGATTGTTGCCATTCGTTTACATTGCATTGCATTACATTTTTAACAAATGTAAAACACGAAGAAGAAGAAGAAGAAGAAAGAAAATAAAGTTAAACATTACAACAACAACAACAACAAATCAAACAGTTTATCAATGCATAAATTTTCAAATGCACAAAAATCTTTGTACACATACAGACACACACACACTCCCTTATTCTCTTTTTTTTTTCTTTTTCATTCAGTTTAACACTAAAAATTTACTTTCATAACATCGTGTTACTGTGTGTGTGAGTGTGATTTGTTTATATTTTTCCTTGTGTTGTGTTGGGTTTGTAAGTAAGTACGTGGTTATGTGCCTCTTTTTTGTAATAAATTTAGGTTACGAGTGTAATATTTGACCTGACGTAAGTTGGCATCATTGTCACACATAGAGGGCAAGGTAACTTTAATTGGGAGTATATTTTTTTGCTAAAAATTGATTTTTATTTATTTATTAATTTTTTTCTTTTAGTATTAAAATTAAATCATAAATTAGAATTTTTTCAATGCATATGCATGCACTCAAGTTTGCTTTTATTTACTTGTATCATCATTAACTTTATAAATTAATCAATATTTTCTGTAGTTATGTGCTCCAAATTCGCTTTATATACATGCATTTGTACTAGTATATATGTATGTACATATGTGTGCATGTATCTGACCCTGGCCTAAATTTTGCCTCTTCTAGATGTCTGTATGTAACTGGTGTATAGAAATGCATATGTACATATAGACATTGAAACCCCAATTCAAATATACTTGTACTTGGAAAAACTAGGTAAAGTATATATTGTAGTTGGTCAAGGTTTTGAAAAAATCAAGGTCAGCTAAATATCATTAAAAGAATCAGAACAACGAGAAAAATTTAAGGTTAAACGTAGGAAAACTAAAGGAAATACGTACATTTTAAACACATTTTTAATGAAATTTTTAAAGGGAAATAATTTAAAAACCTTTGTCAACCTTGGCGACTTGTGACAGTACAAGTATTTTGTTAGCAACAGGAGTAAATAAAGAAGGCAAACTTGCACTAAATCACACCTGTTATTGTTAATGGCTAATGCGAGCAATAATCTAAAAAGCAAAGCTAACTCTTTAATTACGATTATATTCCACTTCACCTAATTACTAATTGATTGCGGTTAGAAAATTATAAAAAATAAGCAAAACTTGACACTTTTTTTAGTTTAATTATCTTTTATTCTTATTCTTTCATCTCCTTAGTGAGTCGCAGAACACTAAGTAAAAAATATGGTACAATAATTGTCCCTTGGAAAGACCTTGTGATATAAAAATAATCCAATTTTATTATGAATGTTTGTTTTTGATATTGATACAGTACTGCGTAATGCAACATTTTTTGTTAAGACGTAATTTAAAAAAAAAACATGCTATGTCGCCTCAAACACAGTGTCTTACCATGTCATTCAAAGTCACCATAGTGTCTTAGCATGCTATTTTACATCGGCTAAGCTGTTATAGCTTGTTGTGTTGAATACCGTATCCATTAATGTTTTTTGTGCATAATGTTTTTAATACTGTTGTATAAATATTCGCTGCATCATACGGTGTTACAGGGTATATTTATTGAAAAATCCCACCTATTTTGTTAGAAAACAATATTAAGAACACTTATCTAAAAGATGTCTAATTTATGAGCAGTTTTATTTTATAGGTATAATAATTTAAACAAATGATCAGAATTCATCATTAAAGACATACTCGTATGTTTCATGTGCTGACATGTTAACTTTCCATGTTGATGTGTAAAAATGAGTATAAAAACAATGCATAGGTTTGATGCCAACATATTTTACATTGTCTTAATATGTGGTTGTCAAACATGTTTGAACGTCTTAGCATGGCATGGTAATTGCATGCTTTGACACTTGTTACCATGTTGTATAAATCAATATGAAAACAAACAAAAAAAAAAAAAAACTCACCTGATGAAATGGAATTGGCCGATTCGGAACGTGGTGTATGATGCAATTGTTGTTGTTGCTGCTGCTGCTGCTGCTGCTGCTGTTGCAATATACTATTATTCATATGATGGTGATGATGATGATGATTTAAACCATTACTGATGATACTGTGTATGCCTATATTGGCATGTATGATTTGACCATTGTGAGCCTGTAACGAGGACAATTGTTGTGCATTGGTAACAATACTGGGAGTATTAATATTTCCGCCACCACCTCCCCCTCCTCCTCCACCACCACCACCACCACCTCCACCTAAGCCCATGTGACCATTTGTATGATGTGTTGTACTACTGTTGCTATGGTTACTGTTGCTATTGTGGTGTAAATGGCCATGATTATTCACTTGACCAATACCGACACTGGTTAAACTATTGAGAGAAGTCATACCAGGCACCATACCACCACCAGTACCACCAATGCTATTGTTGCCAACAGCACTGTTTAAATTTGTATTTAATGAGCCATTTGTATAATTTTGACTACCATTTATAACTGAGTTACTGTTGTTATTGTTACTATTACTATTGTTGTTGTTGTTTGCATTATGAGATAATGCTGTCAATGGTATAATAGTTGTTTGGGCAGGTAATGATGAGGTGCATCCTTGTAATGAGGTAATAACACTATGCTGATGTGTATTATTGTAGGAGGCTGCATCATTGCACAGCCACATATCCTGATCACCATAAACTGGTGAATCCAATGAAGAGGGTGACATATTTATATCCGACGACAAGACCAGACCATTCGATGATGAGGTTACTTCTGAGGAGGATTCTTCCAACATTTTTAAAGCGGCAAAACCGCCATTATTAGACCACCTTCGTTTCATCATTTGGGACCGGCTGTGCAAAACTTAAAAACTTTCTTTAGACACAAAAAGCCAGTTTTAAGTTTTGTTTTTAAAAAATAGTTTATTTGTATATTTTTTATTTTTTATTTTTTGAAGATTAGAAATTCTGTTTTAAAAACAAAAAGGTGGGAAAGAAAGAGAACATCTCATTTTAATAAATTAGAATGAAAAAAATTAAGTTTTGGCCACAAATTACTCAAATATTGCAAATATTTTGTAATAAAAATTCCATTCAAGTTTTGTTTTCGTTTTTTTTTTTTAATTTCATAATGAAGTTACTGTTTAATAATGATTAATTCAGTTTTTACGTTTTTATTTTAAAACTTTTTTTGTGAATAACAACAACAGCAAGAACAAAAAACAAATTGTAGTTTTCAACAATAAGAACAACCCATTAAAATAGTGATTTATAAAAAAAAGTGTGTATTTGAGAGTGTTTAAACCAGTCTTTTTTTTTAATAAAAACAAAACAGGTTAAACTTTAATTTTTTTAGTATTACACACAAACAAACACGAAGCAACAACACACACAGACACACAAAAATCGATAACTATACACAAAACAACAACAGAAAGAACACATTACTTAAAGCGTGATTACTAAGTCTGAAATTCTTTAACAAAAAATAAGCACGACTTTAACAAAAGAAACAAAAAAAAGGAAAAAAAATCGAAATTAAAATTAAGAAAAACACGCTCAAATAACACAATGAAATTGTATAAGAAAGTTATAAGCCAGACAACACCAACTATTTGATAGCCTACAGCACAAATTAATTCACCAAAAAATAAGAGTCGACATAAACACACGATATAAGAAAGAACGTAAGCACCCAACTCCTACCCCCCCCCCCCAAAACACTTGCTATGATGGAGTAAGTAGTTAAGAGCTTTTACAACCAAAAGAAATTAACATCTTTTACAGTAGCGATCAAATTTGGTTACATGCTTAACAAATTCAATCTTAGATCCCAATTAACAGTTTTAAATAAAAATCTTATTTAAAACTAGAAGAAACGTGTGTATGTCTGTATGAAAAAAAAAACAATTAATTGACACTTCGTCACTTTTAGTCTTAATTATAACGAAAGTTTTGCCCATTTATGTCAGGCATGGGAATAAAATTCATTTAAATTGGTTGGAGTATTCTTATAAAGCGCTGGAAATTTTCTTTTTCAGGTTGAGATTCTAACTTTAAATTGGGAATTACATTTTCAGAAATGTTTTTTTCGAAAGCAAATTCTAAAAAAAACCCGACTTTCTGCCATTCTTTTTTAAATGGAAAAAATTGAAAGCTGACACAATAACTCAACTAGTGATACATAATAATCAATTAAAACTTAAGTACTCGATTTTTCCTCTACTCTTAAAAAAACTAGTGGAAAAAATCATAAATTTGACAATTTGTGCAAAAAAAACCTTATTTTTGCCATTCTTTAATGGCATCCCCGATTAAAATGCCCATGCTACCAAAGGAAAGCTGAGATAAGAATCCAGTTCAAATCCATTATTCAATATCTTTTTTGCCCAACAAAAAGTGATTACTTTTTTATTTTTTTTAATAAGGAAGATAGCACGGTATGTGATAAAAAACGATTTCGTTCGAAATTGAAATCGTCTGTGTTTTCAGAGTCTGATCTGTTTAAATTTTTTTAAAAAAGAATTCAAAATTTTTTCAGATTTGAAAATTATAGCAATTCGAAATTTCAGTCGATTCAGTTTCAATGGAAAGAGATTTACTATGCACACCAGAATACTCCTTTTATTTATAATTCAATCGAATTTGGGTTGTGAGCCAAAATGCCACAATGAATAACACCAGGCCCAGGCATAGGCTGTTAATCCAGTTTTTTAGTAACTTCATTTCTTTGCAACTTGTTTCGAAATTAAAAAAGCCAGTGCCTGTAATACTCTTTTAATATTTTTAGAAAATATTACCAATTTTAGTGGACTTTGCAAAATGTTTAGACACTGATGGCTTTTTTCTAAAACAAGCAATTTTATAAAGCCCCATGTTCTCTGTCCCTTTGCTTTGCTATACATGTTCTTACATACTTAATACGTATATAGTGAACGCTAAATACCTCTGTCTTTTCATTGCCTTGTTGCAAATCCTAAATGATTGTGAAATTTTAAGCCGTCAGCAGTTACTTTTTGTAATTTCAACAATTTTATTTTCAATTTTTGCAAATATTTTTCTCATTTTAAAAAAGATCACTATATACGAAAACATTTTTAGGTCAGAACTTAGGGGACAATCCCTACTCATGCAGTGCATAGTGTTGGTCTAGGAAAATAAGTATGTTGTGGGAAGGAAGTAGTAAGTAGTTTGATTTAAACTTATAATTATTGTAATTAGCAGAAAATACTTTCGCAGGAACAATTTTAATGGGTACAAATCGATGATTAGATTTTTTTCATAAAATTATCAAAATTTTATGTTCACCTTTGAACATTTTGAAAGCGATTTATTTTTTGTTCCAAAGTTGTATTTATTGTATTAATCATGTAAACCAATTTGCTCATCACTGTACGAATATATTCGTTTTTTATCTTATTTTCCATTTTTCACGTTCTTAAGGGCATAAAAAAGAATAATGAGTGGGTGAGCGTGAGTTAGAGAGAGATAGAGTGATAGCGGGAGGAGTGGGATGAAAGAATAGATTACAATGTAAAATGTTGTTTTTAAAATTTGTTTACAATTAAAATCAATTCCCATACAGACACACATATTTAAAAAAAAAAGCAAAACATCTACCTACACTAAAAGAAAATATCTATGGAAGGAAAACACTAGAAAAAACAAAATGAAAAATTTACATCAAAAAGTTTTTAAGTAAAAAAAAACAAGGTTCTTTAAAGCGTTGAAAAACATCATACCAGAGTATAATTCAGATTTTCTTGAAAATATTTAACATTTCTTAGAAAATGTTTGTCCTGAAAATTCAGTATGTTTCGCATTTTGTGTATCAAAATAATGAATAACAAATATCATCGGGTCAAATATTTCAAACAATTATGGTCTAAAATAACATGCTGGCTATAGAAAACAGGGACTGAAACCGAACCCATTTCGGTGCTTTTATAACCATGAACCCGAACCCCGTTGAACCCCAAAACTCATATAGATTCGGGTTCATAAACTTCAAAAAATTATTTTTGTACATAAAAATATTATGTGTACTTAATAGAGGGCTGCGCAAGCATAGCTTAAATGTCTTACAAGCAATCATCCATTTTTTAAATATTTCATGACAAGTACTTTCTCTTTATTATATAAATATTTTAAAGAGAATATATTTTGAACTACAAATAAAACTACAAAGAAAATTGTATAAGAACAGAAATTTCTAGTTCTTCAGGAGAAGATGAGGATATTCTTGAACAAGTTTTAAAGAAGAAAGAAAAGTTTTCTCAAATTAATTCGTCAAATATAAATGCTACCTCTTCAATTGATAGTTCAGTTAAAAATGAGATGAAAATATACGAAAATTATCCAAGGCTGGGAAAATATTTTAAGATTTTGGGAGCAACATAAAATGGAAACACCATTATTATATCAGGTGGTCAAGATCATCTTCGCAGTTCCTGCAATGCAAGTAAGCGTAGAAAGGGCTTTTTCAGCTTTGAAATTTTATTTATCACCACATCAAATTTAAAAGAAGAATTATTAAATTAAATGAAAATTTTTTTGAAAAATAAATAAAAATTTTTTGAAAAATAAATATATGATATTGTACTTTTTTTCTAAATTTTGAACCCGAACCTGAACCCTGGACTGAACCTGAATCCAAACTTTTTATTTTGATTAACCCGAACCTGAACCCGAACCCAATTTTTTCAGGGTTTCAGTCCCTGATAGAAAATGCTTTTTTTTAAGAGAATAATATTAAGAGTGCAAAAAAAAAAAATTAAATTCTTAATAGAATACAACCTTGATATAATTAGAGCATTTCTGAAGCAACAAAAATTAATTTAGAAAATGATCACACTTGCTGGGTTTCGCACCCGGATTGCCAGCCCATATGACAACAGTATAAAAAATTAATTTTTTTAATTATAATTTGTTTACACGCCAGTTTAATTTCATCACAAAAATTTTATTTTATTTTATTTTATTTTATATTTTATTTTATATTTTATTTTATTTTATTTTATTTTATTTTATTTTATTTTATTTTATTTTATTTTATTTTATTTTATTTTATTTTATTTTATTTTATTTTATTTTATTTTATTTTATTTTATTTTATTTTATTTTATTTTATTTTATTTTATTTTATTTTATTTTATTTTATTTTATTTTATTTTATTTTATTTTATTTTATTTTATTAACACTTAAAATATGTTTCTGATTTTCAAATAGAGTATAAAAATACAAAATGAAATCAATCAGCTGTTACTTGAATGTATTAGTTAGTTGGCAACTAATTACAGATTTAGCCAGCATTAAAAGTAAACTTTTCATGCTGAAAATAACAAAATTTTAAAAAAATATACGAGTACATATTGTATGTATGTGTGTATGTAGATATTTAAAAAAAGTTGGCACTTAGTGATCATTTCTGAATATGCGAAATTATGTGTCTTTAGGCAAGAAAAAAATGAAATCCTATAAACAAGTAAAGTAGTAATCAAAGTGCTTGGAATTCATTGAAAGGTGCACAACTGTAACAACTACAAAAAACTTAATACTCGTACTACCCAAGACATGACGATGACAAATACAAGCTGCAATATTTTTTTATTGAATTTTACAGTGATTTTAATTAAACAAAAAAGATTTAAGTTTAAAGTTATAATTAATAGCCTTATTACTGAGCAAAAATTCAACATCTTAAAACCTATTAAACTATTGGACTCAGGTTCAAGATTTTGTTTCACTTGTTTCTTTTTTTTAACTTCATTGTTATAAAATTTAACTTTTTTTTCTGGTTTTTAACAATTCTAGGTAAGTTTGTAAAATAAAATAAAAAAAAACATTAATTTTATTATAAAGACAAAAAGCTAAAAAAAAGTTATTAAAATCCGTAGCAGAGAGATAGATAGAGAGAGAAATCATACAATTATAGCCTTTACTACGAGTATTTAATGGCCAACATGATTAATATTGTTACTGCTGTTGTTGCTTTTTTTATTTTTTTACTAAACAAGTCTAAAGAGTAGAACGCAACCTGACGTGACGTGATTTGCCGCCTGAAAAACTTGTTTAAAATAATTTTTTTTTTATTGTAGTTGGTATTGTTTTTTTTTCTGTTCTTCTTGTCTACTTGTTCTAATGATTGTCTTGTTTCTTTTTTTTTCTGTTGTTTGTATGCTATTTATGTACATATTTATTATATTTAAAGAAAAGAGAACAAAAAAAAATTTGCGTTTATTTCTTACAAAAAAAAAGTAAAATAAAAAAAAAAAAATTTTTTTTTTGGTTGACTGCCTAAATATTTTTGTCATTTGTCGCTGTGTATCGTTAATTATAAATAATAATCATGTTGTTGTTAATTGCCATCATGATGAATATTTTTGCCGTATGTTCCACATACATTACTACTTATCTTACTACTACTATTCATTCCAATTCTTATATTTACTCTACAATTACCAATTACGCTGTTAACCAAAGGCTAAGAAGTTAGTGTAACCGGTGAGTGTTGTCATTTTGGAGTTTTTTTTTAAACTGACCGTTTTTAAAAAATATGTATTTGCAGTGTGTGTCATAGGGAATGTAAAATTTTTACACCTCCTGTGATCGACACCAAACATTTCTTGTGTATAATACCCTGAACATTTCTATATGACAAAATTTCATTAAGAGCAGAGTATATTTCCATGTGACACACACTTGAAAAACACAAAGAAAATAAATAAATAAAAATAAAAACCTTTACATACATATGTACATACATAATTGGCCATTACAACCCTGTGTCAGGGTTACGGCCTAGCTTCTCGCAGCCGAGACCTACAGTTTAAAATCGACTCCGAACGACAGATTTAAGAAGCTTTTTCATGGCAATCAATTACTCTCAGAACTTTTGCCAGAAGACTGCTGAGAGGTAGTCGGCGAAAAAAAATATAAACAAATAACCAAATCAGATTGATTTGACAAAAAACTGTATCACTTCTGCGCATAATTTGCTTTGAAGTACATTTTTAACGCCTTTTACAACTAAATCCAGACAGTACAGCCATCGACATATGATCAGAAATGCTAATTTCGGGAAGAACATATTTAAGGGCATCTTTTGATAACTGAAAAAGGTCTTTGTCTTGTCTGTGCATGTTAAAAATCTCTAAGTTCAAATCATTCACTTCAAAAAGCACAACTTACTCAACTTCAGGCAATAAAGAAAGATTGTTTTTGTCGTAAATATTTCTGCTTATAACTGGGACAATGGGTTTGTTCTCCGAATCCGATGAAGAATGCAAATAAAATTTGGATCCATTAAAATATTTTTTTTTTAATTTTATTTTGCCCAATTGGCAATTTATTTGTTTGGTTTTTCTTTTTTCATTTGTTTTATTATTAAATTTGCGTACAGGAATGTTAAAAATAGTACTGAGAATATAAATCACGATCAAATACTGTGATCTAAAAAAATTTCGGTTATAAAAAACTGTTTCTACACGAACGTGAATTCGAGATCGAGTGATTTGCCCCCTGATTTTATTTAATAAAAAAAATTCTATATTCTATAACGAATTCATATGATCAACTAAAGACATTTTAAAAAAAGTTGCGTAACCGTTTTTTTTTTTCATTTACGGTGGGGCAAATTCTAGTTTATTGTCAAACAAAATTTAATAGTTTTTACAGATAAATTTTTGATGAATTAGGACATTTTGTAAGAAAAGTATTGGTCTTAAATTAAAAAAAAAATAAAACTAAATACATAAATTAAAACAAAATGTTGTTTCAATATGTAAAAATGTATTGGAATAATTGAAAAATCAATTGCCCAAAATTGCGAGTTAAGAGTATTTTAACATGAGACTAGCGATATACGAGTACTTCACATCTGCATATGATTTCCTAATTTTAAATTAATTTTTTTTCTATTTATTGTAGTTTCTCTATCTAATTGTATTATTTTGTGATTTTATTTATTTTAAAGTTTAATAAAAACTTAAGTTGTATTGAGTTGTTTTTTTTACTTCAACTTGAATAAAAAAAACACAAATTTGTTTTTATACCCCCTATTAGGAATTGTTATACTTTAAGAAGATAATAAATGGTGCCTTTTAGCCCTTTCAAACGGTTTTTGAGGCATTCTCAGTGCTTTTTCTCCTTCAATAGTTGGTAACAATTGTGCTGAAATATTGCTATGCCGTGGTGTTAGTGTGTTAAACTTAAAAACAAAAAACTTTCATATTGATTTGTATTGTAATTCTTTTAATTCTGCTATTTTTTCTTTTTCTTTCTTGTCTTCGTTTACCAGTTCATACTTTGTGTTTCTATTCTTCTTTTGCTGAGTATTTACATGTTAGTACGATTATTTTGTAAAATGTAAAAGCATAGAAATATATGTATGGATGGGATGTATGTATGTGTAATTTTATTTTGTTGTTAATTTTTATCTATTTGTTTATTATTTTCGTATGCCTGCATATGTGCGTGTGGTATGTTCTTCCTGTTGTTAATGTCCGTCCACTCGTCTGCCTGTCTCTTTTTGGTTTACTTTTTTTTTCTTTTTTTAATTATTGTGTGAAATTGTTTGGCACACATACACATATGTATGTATGTTTTATGTATGTGTGCATAACTAGTACGCACAAACATATATAAAATTATAATGTTTATACGTATGTAAAGTGTAAATTACACTCCGAACATTTTTGTTGATAAATTTTAGTTTCTATTCTTAAAAACATTATTTAACGCATGATATTTATTTATGGAATTTTCTCTTTCATTAAAACAACCAAAAATAAAAAAAAAATTCTATGAGTGTTTACATATGGCCAACAACATACAGTGTTGTGCAGAAAAAATAATAAATATTCTCAAGTAATTATTTTAAAAGAATTAAAAAGCCCCGGAAGTGGACAATCAGATTTAATAAGTAGTTTTGATTTTGAGCGAAACAAGGAAAATCATACTAATTTGTCATGATTTTCTGACTTTCTATTAAAGCCAAGTGTCACATGTTAATTTTCCATGTTGATGGGTACAAAATGAATATAAGAACAATGCATAGGTTTGACTCCAATATATTTTTGTTGTCTTGACATGTCACTGTCGATCATGTTTGAACGGCATAACTTGGCATGGCAGTTGCTTGATGTGACATTTGTTACTTTGTTGTATAGATCAATATGTGCAGGGTTTTAGACCAGAGCTCACCAATGTCATTTATCTTTTTAAGCAAATTATGAATTCGCCAGGATTTACATATCGTCAATGGAATTAAAGAACGCTGTAACTGACAAAAAATCGAAAATACGTTTTTTGCATAATTTTTATCAGAAAAAAAAATACGCGTCGATTGGTCCAGGACCCAGATTTCTCCGATGAAAATAAATTTACTTATGCCGTCTGCGAAATGAAAAATACCAGTGTATTTGTTCTACTTTTATAAAAGTTTTTTGGCTCTAGTGAACATTTAACATTTTGTCAGTTACAGAGTTCTTTAATTCCATCGACGATATTATGTACATACATATTTTAATTTATATATCTTAATTATATTAACTGGGTGATATCAGACGTTCCTTGGGACTTTATATCGCTCAATCGTTACTATATTCTGGTATGTTATATTGTAAATTGATATATTATTATAAAAAGAGAGAGAGAGAAAATATATAAAACCATTCAAAATAAATCTAAAAATCCATTTGAGATTTTTAGATGGTCACTCTTCAGTAGTGGTACGCAGACTTCAGTGAACAATAAACAGAGATTAGAAGCAATAAAACAAATAAATTTATACCCCTCCTATTTCCATAAATTATTTTCAAAAGCGGTAAACATCCTTGGAAGTGTTGCAAAAGTAGCAAACCATGTCAAATACTTAAGAACTTATGCTACAATTGCTTGTGTGAAGTCTTGCAACGATGACTGATTATCGTTAATATATGTATGTATACCACACCTGCAGTTCGACTCCCAACACTTTTAATGACTTGTTGTCTGTAAAAATTTAAAGCCTGTTTGGCTAATTGTGGCATCTCTATAGATGAAATGAAGAGCATTTTTAATTAATTTTCATTTTGTTTTTATTTTAACAACTCAACAAGGCATTAAAATTATAATAAAAAATTTGTTTGGAGTTTTTTTTTTCGTACATTAACGCCTCTGTCCTGACATTCACATTCCCATGAATCTGAATTTAATACGAATTTTTTGTTGTGCTGAAATTCATATACGAAAGTTTTATTCATATGTCTTTCCCCTCGAACAACTTTATAGTGCACTAAAATCTACACGAAATCTACTACTTTTGATATTTCGATCAAAATCCTACACCAGCACAATGTATTGCATCAGTAATAATAAAATAAAAAAAGGGATTTCAAGGAGATTTCCCATGCAAAACAAAATCTACTTTAAGACAAGATTTCTTTGTAATTTACTTAAAATATAATTTTTAGGACTAAAGATATTACACTGTGGAAGAACACAAGACGTTAGATTTAAAAACAGAGCGGAAAAATTTAAAATGACTTATTTGGAATAAAATTACAGATTAATAAATTTAAAAATAAAACGAATCACACAAATAATATTATAAACACAAGTGGTGTTCAAAATTTTAATGTACGGGATCCGGGGAATTTTTGGCATATCGGGATTTTTCGGGATTTCAAATTGGCATCCCTATTAGCTGATATTTGTTTCATTTTTTTAATACAAGTAGGTTTACAAATTTACTTTTTACTGCATTTCTGTAAAACAAATGTATTTCTGTAAAACGAATTAGATGGCAACGCTTTTAAAAATATAATAAATTTTTACGTCCGTTTAAAGAGAAGATTTCTTTGCTTCGAAATATTAATCTGTTATACGAATACACCTATCAAATGCATTAATATGTCACAAATTTGAAAAATAATTAAAAGTGTCTTTATTTATATACATATGCGTATGTATGTATTTGCATATGCATGTCAAATAAAACAAAAACTCAATATTAAAACACAAAATGTTTTTAATAAAAAGACACAAAAACATGAAAAAAGAGTGATTTATTATGAAAGCGAAAAAATGGCGCAGTTATACGCCATTAGTTAAGGTGTATGCATGAGTATGCGTGCATCCATACATGCATACATACATATGTATGCATATGTATGCCTTAGTATGTGAATAAATATTAAAATCTTACAGTTGAATGACTTTTTTTATTGTTTTAAATGTTTTGTTTGCATTTCCATTAAATTTTTTGACATGCACAAACATTTGAAGAAATATGCACTCTCCCATGGAAAGAATTCTCTCTCATACACTTGTTTGTAGCAGGCACTCAAAGAAAGCAACAGAAGAAATAAATGTTAGCCATTGTAGCTATAAAACATTTGTTAGCCAGCAATTGTTTTATATTTTTATAATTGTTGTAGCAAAAAAAAGAGAAGATAGAAGCAGAAAAGAAATTCACAAAATTATGAAGAAGTTTAATGATTAACACGCGTTTTGTGATCTTTTTTTTAATTTTAATTTTATTTTCATTGTTATTTCGGCTTTATCTATAACACTGACCGACCTTGATTTCTTAATTAAAAAGCAAACAAAAAAAAAACAAAAAAAAACAAGAAATGCACAAAATAAATGTAATTATATGCATACATACGTACATACATGTGTATGTATGAGTATGTATGTTTTAAATTTTTTGGTGTTTTTTTCTTTTTTTTGACAATTTTGTTTTTATCTGCTAAAACAATAAAAAAAACGAACGCACACACACTCATACTGAATAAACCACTTATAATTAATGCATATAAAATTAATAATAAACAACAACAAGGAGCAGTAGTAGCGGTGAAAAAAACAGCCATTTTTGCAGTCGAAAATGAAATATTCAAATGACGCATTTCCAAAAAAATCACACACATACACACATACATACACGTACTCCTGCAATAACATACCAAAAAAGTAAAAATAAAATATAATCAAATATTTATTATCTTGAAACACTAAGAACCACAACAACAATAACAACAATTTAAATGCATAAATTCGTAGATTGTTTTTTAAAAAATAAATTTTTATTGAATACCACCACCAATAGATGGATGGTTTGATGTTGATGACAAACCGCAACAACAAAACTACTGCCTAAACGCAATAAAATTAATAATGGTTGGGGTCATTGTCACCTGTATTGTATTGCTGTTAATTTTGTTGTTGTTGTTTTAAGCAAAAACAAAAAGAAAATGTGCTGACGTAGCGGAAGAACACGAGAAACTAACATGCACTAAGAAAATGTTTAAATGTAGACAAGGAGTGAAAAAAAAATCAACTCATTTGCAACGCATGACTTCTGATTTTATAAATTTGACATTTAAATCCTAAGATGTATTGCCATCTACACACACACACATATGTATGCATGTAAATAAAAATAACCGGTTATTTTTTAATTTTTTTTTTATATAAAAAAAGAGAGACAAATGTGGGTTAAGTGCACAAATTAAAATTCATATCATTCTTTATACTCTTAGGAATAGATATTAATGCCCGTATGCAAAAAAAATTAAAGTATGGCAAGTCTACTTGTACTTTATTTTATTTGTATATACGGCTAAAATGAAAAAACAAACAACTTTAAATACGTACATACATACATATATAAATTGGCATTTAGAATCCTTTTACAAAGTTACGGCCTAGCTTCTCACAGCACCCATATTGTGTGCTTCAGTTTTTATTCATGACCACAGGGACCTACGGTTTAATGTCGACTCCCAACGACAGAATTGACAAGCCAGAAGATTGGTAAGAGTTGGACGCCGAAACAAATATTTGTTTATATTTCTTTTTATTTTGTCAGAGCTGGGATTTAAACCCGGCTTAGTAAGCCAACATGTTTTGGTAATGCGAGACTAACTTATATGATGATTGTTCCATGGCAAAATCATTACACATCTTTTTTTGATGCCAATCAAAGTCGTTTAATCACTTCTATTAATTAAATTGTTTATTTTATATTTTTGTTTGTTTATATTTGTGGTTTCGATGCCCACCAGACACTTTGTTCTGTGACACTACATCGAAGAAGGCGAATGGTTTAAGACGTTCGTCTTTTTATATGAAAACACTTAAACATTTTGAGTGATTTTGTTGTTTCAATCGTCTTAGTGATGTCCATTTCCCGGTCCTGATTTGACGATGGCGTGCCAAAGGTGGACATTTGCTATTATTAATTCCTTTATTTTTACTTTACAATGGCACTTGTATCAATTAAACTGAATTTGTTAAAAAAGATGTGTGTAGCCCACCCTTTACAATTGCGTAAGTCAAAAAATAAATTTTAAAAAATATCCAAATACAGTCCAAACTCTCTATAACGAACTCCTGTGTAACGAAGTTTTCTTTATTGCAAAGCAATTATAAGAACACTGTCTTTTGGGTCTACTTTGAGTGTATTATAATCTCCATATAACGAATTTCCATATAGCGAATATTTCCTTATAACGAAGTATTTTTGCGACCGTAACTTCAAGATTGAAACGTTTTCAATCTCCATATAACGAATTAGATAAAACCGAACGCACGCACACAAAAAAGAAATCAATGTCGCTTTGTGTTATTGGTGTTGTTATTATTGCTATGTGTGTATTTTGTTGCTTTCACAACGAACAAGCAGAGTCTGATGCTTTGAATCGTTTATTTACCATAAAATTAAAAGTGGGGAACCACCGAACTATGCAAGTGACAACTGAAATCATTACCATCTCTTACATTTCTTGCAGTCGCTATCCATTTGCCTTTGCATTGAAGAAAAAAAGTGGAAAAATGTACTTCAAACCAAAATAACTGACTACTACAAATAAAAAATGTTAAAAGGAACAATACTGTTTTTCTTTTCCATAAAGCGAATTTTCTTTACAGCGAAGTAAATATCCAGTTTCTTGGAATTTGTTATAGAGAGTTTCGACTGTAAGTGTTAATGTTTCTATAACGAAAAAAGGAGCACTTTGACAAAACTGGCCATGTGGCGACTATTCCGCTTGAGCAATTTAGGACGGTCAATTCTGAGTGGTACAACACAATCTGTTTGATTGAAGTCTTTGGAGAAATTCGAAAAACGAACAAGAGAAGACGAATCATTGTTCACCATGAAAATTCGAGCTCTCACACACATCGGCTCACGCTCTTTTGACCGGCCAAAACGTCGAATAATTGATGGGTCATCCGCCGTACCGCCCTCACTTAACACCCAATGACTTCTGTTTATTCCCTCACATCAAGAAAAAATGCGTTGTCAACGATTTTCGTAGCCAGATGCTGTTGAAGTGTTCAAAAATAATTTTTTCGAGGTGTCTCAATCGGAGTGGAAACAGTGCTTCGACAATTGGTTTGAGCGTATGCAAAAGTGTATAAATCATTCTCGAGAATACTTTGAAAACAATAAAACCATTTTTGATGATAAATATTATAATTTTCATTATTATCCCACTTGCTTAAACAAAAAAAAGTGTCTAAAAATAGTAAAACTTTGCATGATACCAACTCGTATGTTTATTGTTATTTAAGTCTGTCACTACCATATCTAAAATGTACTTTTTGCACAATCTGGCTATTACAGCTAAACTTTGATGGGGGGTTATATACACATGTATGTATATGAATCACACAGTAGAAAGTTTAAATAGCATAAATTGTTTTAAAAGTATTAGAAAATGTGTTTCTTTTGTGTTTTGGTTTTTAAGTACATTTTCACTATGGCACCTCTCCTAATTTAATGATTGCCGGCTTTATTTCTAAAATATAAAATATTTTTAATTTAAATCTTATAAGAAAGCTATTAATTTTCGTACTAAGATTAAAATTCTGAATTTTCTAAAAATGTACTACTCGTACAAAATATTTCTTTAAATCAAAACCTTAAAAGTTTTTTTTTGTTTTTTTTTCATGGTTGTTAAAAAATAAAAATAAAGAAGAAAAAAAATTACAAAATAATCTCATTTTATTATATAGCCTTAGATTTATCAGATTTTTTGTTTTGTTGTTATCTTTTATTGCGTTTTAATTTTTATAATTTTTTGTTTTTCCTACAAATTGCCAAAAATTTATTGTATTGAATCACTTGGAAATAACCGTAATTGGCAATGCGATAATGATGATTAAATATTAAACACACAAAAAGCATCACATACACACACACACACTCTCGCAGATAATCATTTACAGGCAGACAGACAGACAGACAGACAGAGAAGTGGTTTATAAAAAGCGGACATTTTTTAACAAATTTGTATTCACAAAACATTAAAAGAAAAGCACAAATAAAATTAAATTAAACGGCTTTTTAATTACTTGAAAATAGAGTTGCCAACTGTTTAAAACTAAGGTATATTATTTCCCATTATATAGTACTCGTGCCCACAAAATGTTTCTGGACAACAAAACTGTTTACCCTGTTTTTTTAATTGCAAAATCATATTTAATTTATTTGTTTAACTTTTCGAAAAAAAAACTGGCCGCTCCCTGTTGCTATTGGAAAGCCTCATTCGAGGCCAGAACATACCAAAAAGCTTTCTTATCTTATTTATGGTGTGGTGATTCTTAAAATGACATCCTTATTTATTCCCAAAAAAAAAAAAAGAAAAAAAAACAATTTTTTTAAGTTTTTAAACATGAGTAATTTAAGTAAAGGTATCAAAAACATAAATTTTAAATCATAAAAAAACAGAAAAACAAAATAAAAAGCAAATATTTCCTTTAAATGGTCATCATTACAAATCACAAGAAATTTATCATGCCTGGGGTATGGCAGATACATACTTCCTTCACACCACACCCATGACACAACATCATCTTTATTTATGAATGTAAATAAAAATGCATTTTTCAAAGTAAAATAAAATCATAAATTGTAACGATTGAGAGAAGTACCGATTACTTTTAGCTATAAACTTAAAGAATTCTTCGAGATTTTTTTATTTATAAGGCGTACATCCATTAAGTCAGAAATGAAAGGGCGAATGGGTCTCACATCTATTGCCCTATGACTACACAGAGCAAAGGTACTCGTAGTCTCAATACTTTTTGTGCTGCTCTGTTTCTAAGATATTTTGAGGACAAGACGCTGAAAATGTTGGGGATCCCTCGTCAATATCTATCCAAACGGTGTATACGGGTGATTGATTTTCAAAAGAATTTAAATCTGGAGACTGCAGGCCAACCAGCTTTTTGCTCCCCTTGATGTGTGTTTCGGATCGTTATCTTGTTGAAACACCCAGACGACAACGTTAATTTGCATTAAGAACTTACTTTTGCAAATTAAAACTTTACCCTGGCAGATAACAGTTGCTGCATTTATAGCGTAGACAGACGACAACGTTAGTTCGTTTGTGAACTATTTTTATTTGCTTTTACACCCATATGAAAGAGAGGTTTGTAACTTTGCTCACTTTTTATTCCTTTTAATTACCAATAGTAAATAATTAGCCAAAAACTGACTGATTTTATGCGATGTTGCCATAATAAAAACGCTTAATACAGTATAAATTCAGTTTGGTTTTGTGAATTTACAAGTTAATTTAAGTAATATAATAACTTTATGGACCTCTTTTTTTAAATAATAATAAATCTCTTTTTTGAGCTTAAGGTCTTTTTATATTAATATTAAATATTTATTTTTTCAATATTTTGCTGCCCCTTCGTGTAGCGTCTTCAGGACGCTCGAAAAAGAGATTTATTACAAGTTAACTTAAATTAACTCAACTAATGCACATTAACTCGTCGTTTGTCTACGGTATAAGACATCATGATGTCGTATAAAATAGTTCTGTAGTATACGGCATCCATTGCACCTTCAATTCTAAATAGAGGTCCTGTGTCATAGTACGAAAAACATATCGATATACCATTAAGCATGAGGGGAGAAGTATTTTATGTTCGGACGAAACTAACTTTAGTTTGTTTAACTCCGAAAGAAGTAATTTAACTGTAAGAAAACCCTCTAATACTGAATTACTTCCGCAATATATGTACAATAAGAACCCATAAAACGATGGCGGAAACATAATTTAATGCTCATTAAGCGAATGAATAAAATATTTTGAAATTTATAGCGTAAAATACATAAGTATATGGCTGTAAAAATGTCAAAAGCAAAAATAAGAGTACACAGCCAATTTATTTAAGGTTTTTTAGTGAAATTGATGCAAATTGCATCGTTTGCTCAGTTAGTCAGATCTTTGTGAGTACCCTTACTATATGGTTATTGCTTACAAAACTGAATAAACTTACAATACCTAAAAAGAGATACTTTTTTTTTCTAATATGTATGTATTGCCGAGAATATAAGAAGAAACAGAATTAAAATATGCGAAACATTTACAAAAGCTTGAGTTTAAAGTAATTTCACAAATTCAAAGATAATTCTTGTATGAATTAAGAAAGTAGATATATGAACAACATGAAAAAGTGTGTTTGGCGTAATATTGTCATATTTTAACATTTTTGTAAAAGACTAACAACAAATTTTGCTTGATTTCATTAATCTAGGACAAAAAACAAAAAGCGTAATACAACAACGACTAAGTCAAATAGGAATCCTTAGTTAAAGCAAAATTAAAAAAAAAATCGCAACTGTCAAGAAATTAGGGGGTAATTTTGTAAATCAAATTAGGTGATGCGTTGCATTTCTTTCAAATGAAAAATGTTGCAGTAACAAAAACAAATTATGCAGAAATAAAGCAACGCATCATCTAATTGATTTATAAAATAAGCCCCTTATTTTCTTATAGAGATGGTCAAAAATTTTCTTTGATTTTTTAAATTTAAAATAAAAACTTGTAAAAACCGGCAGATCATTCCCATTTTTTTAATATGTATCTACATACATATGTATGTACCCAGTAGGATCTGTCTTAAAAAGACATTCTTGAGTATGCCTACAGAACAGCCAGAACAATTCGTCAACGACATTTTCAAATAAGTGTGGCAAAAATCGTGCACGACTGGCCGAGCGATAATGTCACTGAACTTGTCGTCGACCGCACATTGTATATACTATGCAAGCTTGTCGCCAATATTCTGTTACAACGTGCACGAACACCTTCGCGATGGTATCAACAACCGTTAGTGACATGTCTTAAAGACATACTTAACGACAATGTCGTGCATGACGATTATGCTAACTGTAAAGCTATATTTACACTACCTAAGTTTCTCATCCGATTATAACAGATTATAACAGTTATAACTCAGTCGGCAATAATTTTGAAAGTAGAATATGTTCTATTTTTAACCGAGCTCAGGCAAAAACAATAAAAATTAAGTTAGATTTTTACTTAAATTATCTGAGTCAGACACCATAGACCTTATAGGTCGCAGTGTCTTACATTTGTGCTGCGTCTAAACCAGATCTAAATGCGCTTCTGATATAAAACTCAAATGAGAAACTTAGGTAGTGTAATTATAGCTTAAGTACTGGATGCAGCATACATATAGGTATATGGAATTTTTATTTTACAATTTCATCATAATAAGTAATTTGTGGCTCAAATTTTATTTTTTCTAATAAAAATTTTTTTTATTGTATATTTACCTTTTTTTAAGGTTTTGATTTGAAGGCTAGGGGGTTCAAAAGGTATCCGGTTAGGGTAGGCTGAGGATTTCTTTTTTAATATTTAAATTAAAAAAAAGAAAACAAAGTGTTTGTTAATCCATTTCACAGGTATTTAGTAGAGTAAGAGGATGATTTTTGTTTTAAACCAATTTTTATATATTTTTTATCACAATTAATGCAGGTCAACACGTTTAGATTTCATATTATAAATTTTATTTAAATTTGTATATATATACGTAAATTTATATTTATGTATATATGTATGTGTATATAATTTATTTATTCGTTTTCCTTTTAAAATCAACAGGTTATTTTATTTTAAAAACAAAAAGGTTATTTTGCACTTTTTATTACTTTTATTAAAATGTATAGATTGATTTTCTGGGCTTATTCACACTACTAATGGTGTTATTTAGAACTGTGTGAGGTTGGTTAACAATACAAAGTAATAACACTGTTAAAAATGTATTATTTTTAAGAGACGACAGACTGCTTAAATGGAATAAAAAGAGAAAGACCTTGTCTGTTAAATATGTGTGCAGTAGCAATGGTTTGTGTATAATTTTAAGGTATTTTTCTTATACATTTTTTTCTGGTTTTCTTTCCTTTTTTTTTCCTTTCTTTTAACAAGCCAGACACATAAAATTATTTATACACAGACGTATGGAAGATTCCTTTAGGATTTACTTTAGCACACACACTCTCTCTTTAGACGGCTGTTTACGCGTTTAGTGTTTTGTTTTTTTTTTAATCTTTGTATGTAGCTCTTGCTTGTTATTATTCTTTAATAGTGTTGTTGCTGTTTGTAAGTCAATAATAATAATAAAAACGAAGTTAGAATAACACCGAACAAAAGCCAGTCTCGGTTTACACGTACTATATAAATTCGCGTTTGACACTCATACACTTAAAGGCATTCACTCTCCTTTTCGTAAAAAGATATATAAAAACAACAAATTAAACCAAAAAGAAATGTAGGGAACGTAGAAGAAGACATTAATTTAAATTAAGTGTCTGTACGCCGCGTTCAACATTTAAGAAATCAAGTTGTTTGTTTTGTTATTATTACTGTTGTTTTTGTTGTTTTTATTAATATGTATTATAGAAAGACAAAGATGAAAAATAAGTTATTGCAGGATAAAAGCATTAGTGGTTTGATTTGTGTTGCGCTGTGTTGAATAGAATTTTGTAGATTTATTTTTGTGTTTCTCTTTTTCACTGCTGTAAAACTCCTTTAAAACATTCAAGAATTCAATTTCAGGATTTTATAAAATATATTCTATTTTGTTTATCACGAAAACTATTGTTATTTTTGTTTTTATTTTTCTTTTTTATTTATATTTCTTCTTTTTCACATCTTAACGATAATTAATTATGCACGTTCTTTTCCTCTCTCTCACTTTATTTTTAATACAAAATTAATCTTTTTTTTTTATTTCTTACAAAACAGCTCTTTGATATTTCTTGTATATCCGTAAAATTCACTAAAAGAAAACTTTATTTCCAATGCACGTCTTTTGAACATGTGTGTTTCTGATTTAAGTAGAAAGAATAAATAATAAAAAAAATTCATGTGTTTTGATTCTTGCGTTTACAAAAGAAAACAAAAATTCTTTTTATACAAATAAAGCAACAACTTTACATATCTAAATATTATTTATTTTCATTTAAACGCGATACAACGTTTACATTGCGTTTTAATACTCCGCTAACGACGATGTCCAAACAAATACTAAATCAATGATTTGTCAGTCATTGCCAGAGTCCTCTGAGTTCACGTTCACTGGTGTATATACAAACAATAAAAACAACACAACTAAAGCATAGGTCGGCAAAATTGATTTGCTATTGTGTTAGTGAGCATGGAAAAGAACTGCACTGAACAAAAAAATGTGTGATTTTATAAATATGTATGTTATTAAATTACATATCACTGTGTATGAACTAGGAACTTTCTTTTACAGCTGTAGGAAACATATTGAAGTGCTAACCTTTTTTTGAAGGAAGATCTTAAAAAAATTTTTAATATCTTGTTTTTTATTTTTGTTTCGTCAGTTTTTAGTTTACAAGTCACATTTATTATAATAATTTAAGAAATTTTGTGTGATTTTATTAAAAAGAAAAAAAAAAAAATGCACTCAAATATCTTAAATTAATAATAATAATCTAATATATTTAGAGTTTCATAAATTATTTTTCAATTAATATAAAAAATAATTTTATTTTCATAAAAAATAATTAAAACATGCGATACATATGTGCACTCGTCAGCAGTTCATTGACGACTAAAACATAAAACAACATTTGTCTCGTAACATGATACATTTCTTTAAGTGTTTTTGCAAAAAAACTAATGCAAAGAGAGGACAAAATAAAAGAGCGTAAGAATACATGTGAACTCTCCCGGCTGAATTCAGCTATGAAATGCCGACCTATGAACTAAAGCATAGGTCGGCATTTCATAGCTGAATTCAGCCGGGAGAGTTCACATGTATTCTTACGCTCTTTTATTTTGTCCTCTCTTTGCATTAGTTTTTTTGCAAAAACACTTAAAGAAATGTATCATGTTACGAGACAAATGTTGTTTTATGTTTTAGTCGTCAATGAACTGCTGACGAGTGCACATATGTATCGCATGTTTTAATTATTTTTTATGAAAATAAAATTATTTTTTATATTAATTGAAAAATAATTTATGAAACTCTAAATATATTAGATTATTATTATTAATTTAAGATATTTGAGTGCATTTTTTTTTTTTTCTTTTTAATAAAATCACACAAAATTTCTTAAATTATTATAATAAATGTGACTTGTAAACTAAAAACTGACGAAACAAAAATAAAAAACAAGATATTAAAAATTTTTTTAAGATCTTCCTTCAAAAAAAGGTTAGCACTTCAATATGTTTCCTACAGCTGTAAAAGAAAGTTCCTAGTTCATACACAGTGATATGTAATTTAATAACATACATATTTATAAAATCACACATTTTTTTGTTCAGTGCAGTTCTTTTCCATGCTCACTAACACAATAGCAAATCAATTTTGCCGACCTATGAACTAAAGCCGTACTACACAAACAATATCAACAATGTTAAACATTTAACTAAAAAAAAATACGAAAACCAAACGAAACAAAAAACACACACACTTGTTAATACATAAAAATTGAATTTCTTTAGTTAGTGTTCTCTTTATAGAAAATTTTCCAATTCTCTTAAAACAAACCTAATAATAAGAAGAGAATTTGTTTTAATTATTCATTTAAGAGATTTAGATTATTACAGTGTTGTAAATAAAAATCGTTGTCAAAAGCTTTCAAATTTCAAAATTTAAAATCATATGTACTTTACTAAAAAAATATAACCACATTTTTATATTTGTAATTAAAATTTTAAAAATTTCCAATAAGTGAGCCAATAGCAACACAAAACAACGATGTGGCAATATTGTGCAATAATATGGTATATGCAAAAACACACATGGGCTTTTTTGCTAGTATTTTTTGTTACCTGTCAAAATTTGTTTACATTTGTAATTTTGTTTACTTCTGTTTTTGTATTCTTGAGTACTTTTTTTATATAGAAAGTAATGTAAAACCAATGGATTTGACATTTGGAGACATTATTTATGTTATTATGTATCCATTCGTATTTGAACGATTTTTTAAATCACTAATTCGTTAATTGATACTATCTGCCGTATTCATTAAAATTATTATGTGTAGGTGTATTGAGAGCCTATTTGACAAGTAGTTCGTAGAAACCTATCACCAAATAAGTCCTCAATAAACATATATGCCCGTATTCATAAAAAGTAAAATTCTATAAACCTATTTGACATATTTCTATGGAGTAATTGTCAAATAAGCAATTAATAAAACTGTTTTATTTTTTATGAATACGGGCAATAATATTTTTGTGACTACAGTAGTATCAATATTGTGTGTGAGTACATAACCAGTTAAAAATTTAAATTTAATGGTAGTAAATTATTGTTTTTTCCCCAAACTTAGCACTCAAATGGTTAAAATCTCTAAAGTCTGATGGCACTATGGTAAAAAATTGTATATTCCTCAAGATTTTAAATAAAGCATATGAATATGTGTATCAACATTATGTTTTTTATTTGCTTGCATTCGCATACAAAAACACAAATTGAACTTATACTGAAATTTATTACACGAGTTTGATAGCCTGATTAAAACAAAACAATATATTTTTATTAAAAATAAATCAAACACGGCAACACTACTACTCATTCTTTTAATTTTACTCTTTATTCACTATAAAAAGCTATTATAAGCTTTCTGCAAAATAGAATTTTTGATAAAAAAATGAGGTTCAGACAGCTCTATGAAATGAGACAGTTTGACTCTTTTTTTCTTATGTATCTCTTATTTAAAATCAAAGGCAAAAAAGCAAATAATTTAAGCGCAACGCACACAATCACTCTCAACAAAGCTTTTGCATGACTAACCCACATATACCTATGTAAGTATAGCAAGAGTGTGAGAGAAGAGAATCAGAAAATGAATCAAGAAAATGTTTATAGGAATGTGTATCAATGCTTACCTTCTTTTCCTCCCTATGACTAAAATTCATAATATTTTTTTTTTATTTTCTTTTTAAACCATGTTTAGCTTTTGTTTTAGAATTCAGTGTGTTTTTTATTTTTTATTTATACGACTGTGGCTGGGCGGTTGTCTGTTGAGTAAATGTACTTGTGTTTACAAATTATTTTCTTTTGCAGAAAAGAGAGTTAAGGTAGTTATTTACCGGTACACAATGTAAAGAACAAGAAAAATACAGTGCGAGCTCGATTTTCGAAGTTTTGAAAAATCTGGTCTGTTGCAGTCATTGGCCTATGCTTATTAAACTATACAACTGCATAAAAAATGTCAATACAATGCACAGCATTTAGTTGGGGTTTACCCCTGAGTATTGGTCTCAAATAAAAAAATATTGTTTAAAACAAAAGCATAAAAAAATCTGTAAATAACGTTCTTAGTTTTACAGCCTTGGTCTTATAGTTGTCAAGTTTATACCATAGATTTGGGGTATTTTTTATGTACTTTAGGAAATTTTTGGGAATAAACATTTGAAAATATTTAAGAGGTAAGGAAAGTAAAATAGTGGTTACGCTTTTTTACCAAACATTTGAAAAATGTGAACGTGCATTTAGAACAGCCAATATTTAATTACTTTTTGTTATCAATTATGTTAAAAAAAGTAATAAAGAAGTTTCAACCGTGGAAAAACTGTGATATTGTAATTGCGTTTCAGTTCAAATTCATTTCCAAATGTGTATTATTTTTAGTATTTCGCTTTCTCTCTCTCTCTCTATCTATCTATGAAGAGATGATGTATATTTTATATCATCAGTAATACTTAATAATGAATAACACCTCTGCACCAACGATTTATATAATTTTTTTCGTTTAGATTTTAAACTTTAAGTACCTATTAGTTTATAAAGTGTAGGTATGTATTTATCGAGGGTGATAGTGATTAGTTCTATCATTCTTGAGTATTTATGCGTTGAAGTGTAAGTAAAAGTTTCTTACAGAGAGAGAGAGAGAAAGAAAGAGTAGCAGTTCTACTCAGTGTTGCCATATTTTTTTTTTAAATTGCAAATTTAGAAGAAAAAAAAACTGCAACGTATTTATAAAAATATGTAACGTATGTATTTCAAATTAAAAAAAAAATTGAAATTGTGATTATGATAATAAAAAACCCAAATTATTGGTTTTTATTTATGGAAAAATAAATACACAACAAATTAAATAGAAAATATTAATTTAAAAAAAAAATTACTTACATTTGTATTAAAATAAACAAAATAATTCATCTTTTATTCGGTTAAGTAAAATATGATAATATGTGTTAACAAAAGTCTTTTTTAACTCATTTAAAAGGATTTTTTGTGCACCTTGCCTAAAAGCTAGTATTTTCGTAAATCGATTTAATACTGGGGCAAATTACGGCATTCGATATCGAACGAAATTTTTTTGTAAAATGGATTAATTAATTTAAATAAATTTATACATTTCTTTTTTGTCTCACATACACATACATATATGGCATATAAGCAGAAATGGACTATATTGGTAATGGATTGAATAGATGGCAGAAAGTGAGCCTTTTTTGGAATATATTGCTAATTCTAGTAGGTGTGGCTTATAAACGAAATAGGTATACTTTAATATTAAATTGTGAAAAAAGCGTTCCACATTACCGGTTGCCACAGGAAAAAACTGTATAAACTATTTTGTTTTTAAATTATCAAAAGCTTCTACTGCCAAGTTTTACTTTAAGTATCAGTTTGATTTTTTTTAATATATTATTCTTTTAATAAGACCACATCTTTAAAATTAATGTGCAATAGTTCACTCCACTCATCATCTATTTCTTGTATGTAATTCATTTCTACTATATTTGACATAATTGGTAAATACTTTTCTTATTATTTTTCACAACATTAGCAGGTGCTACAATCTTAATACATTCTAAAATTCGCTATTAAAATCAACTTTTTTAATAGAGAATTAGGCAGCTCAACATAAAATTTTAGACAATTATAATTAAAGTCCTTTCTACTTTCTTTAGATAATTTTTGCTCCGTAGTTAGTGCTAAGAGAACTTCCGCACCTAAATAAATAAATGTTGAATTTTTAATACTTGCTGTGCTATGTTTTAAAAAATTATTCCGTATAGCCATTTAAAGACACTATTTATTAAATGTATGTGTGAAATTTCGTTTTAGAATAGGCGGTTAAGTTTATTAATGTTATTAAATTTAAATTTTAAAGATACGATTAAAAAACTACAATATCTGCTTAATTTAAAGAAAAAATGAGTTTTTAAGCAAAAAACTGCAAAACTGCTCAATATTTAGAAAAACTGCAAAATCCAAATAAATCTGCACACTTGGCAACGCTGGTTCCACTATACTTACAAAAAGCCATACATAAGTATGTACTCTTCCTCTTATTATAAGTAGTGAATGTAAATTTTACTAAAAGAAAAGCATTGTTAGAGATGTTTTTAAGCTTTCCTAAGTATTCGTAAAAATTATGTATGTATGTACATATGTATATGTATTTAAAAAGAAATTATCAAAAAAAAAACATGGTAAATTTTAAAAAAGTTTTTTAATTTTTGTTTTTTTTTTATTATTTGAATTTTTAAGGTTTTTATTTTTTAATTCTCATATTTTTAATATAAGAAAAGGCGACAATAATAAAAAAATAACCTTTGGAGCATCGACAAGCTTCATTAATAATGAAAATGTCATATGCCAGCCAGCCATCTTGACTGTAATTGCAAATAATTGATTGACAAAGAATTTCAAACCAGACAATACAACTTGAACAGACAAACGGAAAGCTTAAAATTTAATATTTCAAGCCATTTAAGCCACAAACACTTAGAAAAACGGATAAGAAATTCTACAAGTCTTTTACAACAACAACAGCAAACATAATTACAACAAATCAATGATAATGAAACTTCAGTGTCATAGCAATAACAACATAAAATCAAGCTTAGAAGAAACAAGTTCAAGTGTATGCAACTCAGTGTTGCCAGCTTATTTTTTTTTTCTTCCTCCCAAAAAAATTTAAAAACACCCTAAATGTAATGAATTTTTTATATACCACGTCAGATTTGAAGTGATTTTTTTTATACATAGATAAGTAACTGCTAACATTCGTGGTAATTTACCGCACAAAAATCACAATAAAAATCAGAGAATAGAGTTTTACAATCAAAACATAAATAAAAAAAAATAAAAAAATACTCACTTTGTTTTTCAAAAATGTGTTCTATTAAAAAGTTTCCAGATGGTTTCTTTCACCATTTTAACAAATTTACAATTGTTTTTGTATGTATCAATCAGCTGTTTGACTAACATGACAATATATTCACAATAAATACGATGATTTATTTAAAACGGTATTTGATAATCACTAACGAAAATAATAATTTAATTTCAATTAAGTAAACTTGATACAGGAGTAAATTACTTATTAATATCATTACTTAAATAAAGGAAAAATCGTAAAAATTTTAATATTATACCTAAGTTCCATTAAAATTATCAGTTTTATAGTGTTTTGAACATATTTCTTTAAGAAAATATCTAAAACACAATTTATAAGCACTCTAAACAATACTATAATACTATATTCTGGTATTCGAATCGAGAAAATTAAAATATATAGTGCTGCCTTATCATATTTGTTAAGATTGCATATGTATTGTGAGAAATTAAAAGTTGGATTAAAGTTATTATTCTGGAATTCTGTTCTTTATTTATAAAATTGGAATAATTATTCGATCTGTATTCAACCAAAATAAAATCTTTTATTCCCGAGCTTCCTCGGGAAAGAGTAGTGTAATATCGATATATGAATGAGATTTTTCATAAAAAAAACATACAGCGTGAATATTATTTACTTAAATTTAATATTTAGAATGAAAAATGCAAAAATAATAATTTAGCTTTTTTTATAAATCAATGTTCAGTCACGTATATCAGGAGCACAGCGATTTTTGCTCAATCAAAAATAACCTACAGAATATAGTACGGGGGAAAGACAAATTGTGAGGCACCTTAACTAAAAAACCCCATAATTTATAGATAAAAATTAATGACCCTTAATTTTTCAACTAAGAATTTGTATCTTCTAATTATGCCTCTAAACTGGCAACGCTAAATCATATAAGCATGAACTTTTGTAAGCGACTTAGCACACAATCTGTCCCCCTTTCTTAACAACTATAGAATGTAGAACAAGCTTTTAAAACGTCGGCTTTTTCGTAATGTTTACCTTTGCATTGAAAACATCTTTAATAGAATGCATTATAACCAGTATTGCCACAGTTTGCATAATCTTCCAAAATGGAAAAATATTCCCAAATTTTTAAATCAAAATTCTAACAGAAGCAATTGAGCAAATTTTCTATATCAGATTCAAATTGTGAAGAGAACTGTCATTTTTTCTATATTTTATACAAATTGTGTTTGTTTTTAGACTTTTTGTTTTGGTTTTTTTGACAGTTTTTTACCCTGTAATTAACCACAAAAAGCCATGTTGTTTTTGTTAATGATTCATTTATTGTAATCTCAAAGTCACTTTATGATAAGTGCGCCGTGGTTTCTATCAATTTTTTTTATTTTCATTCACCTCACGAAAACCACGCAACTTCTTAAAACTTATATAAACCACATTTTGTGCTCAGCAGATATGACACGGTAAACTTTAACAAAATTTAGTATGTAAACGGAAACTGAAAACTTTTTTAAAATTCAGAAGAGTCCATCCATGGATGGACTTTTAAAAAAAATTTCTTTTGATTGTACAATATGTGTGGTGGTAATATACATATGCTGCACTTAAGTTTAATACCTAAAAAATCTTGCCCTAGGGCTAAGGCGAAAAAAAAATACTGATCTGTATATTACATGCTAAATTAAAATATGGACTGATATTTACCAAAATCTAGACACAATAGCAGATAAGATATACATACATGCTTGCTTATTCTATTCACATTCTCAATTCCGATGTACCAGTTTCTGGCAAATTAATTTTCATCAATTACTTGATTTGCGATGCTAGTAGTGTGCAAAGTTTTTTTTTATTGCTTTTGCTTTAGCAGTTCTGCACATTGTTTAATTTTTAAGAAGTATAAGTTTATCGAAATTTATATTTCATCAATGGAAAATAAAAATGTTGCAGTAATTGAAAATTTTCACGACTTTTACTACTTTAATTGCAGTTTTTTAATGAATGACTTTAGTAATATTTTTGTACGACTAAAAAGAGAATGAAAGAGATTTTTTTCTTTCACTACCATACCTGTACGTATCGTCGCACGAATTAAAGTTGTCTGTAACTGACCAAAAATCTAAAATACGTTTTGTTTGCATCATTTTTATCAGAAAAAAAAAATACCCGTCGATTGGTCCCGGTCCCAGATTTCTATGATGAAAAGAAATTCACTTACGCTGTCTGCCTTCTGAAAAATGTCAGTGTCTTCTTTCTACTTTCCTACAGGTTTTTTGGCTCTGGTGAACATTAAATGTTTTGTCAGTTACAGCGTTCTTTAATTCTTGCGACGATATGCATGTAAATCCAATTACACTTCAGTATTGTCCTAGCATTGTTTTAATACAGCATGTATGAAGTATGCTTAATAAATGTCCACCACTGTATATACGTAGGTGTGTGTGTTTACCTGATGACTTTAAACATGTATGTATGTACACCGGCATAGGCCGAAATACTCTTCTTTGAGGAATTATTAATGAACAATTTTCATTTATTTTTATATTTTTTTTTTTTTTTTGTAGAATTTTCTTGTGTGTACATCATAAGTAAATGTATGGAAAAATACGCACATACATATATGTATGTATGTATGTATAAAGTGTTGGTATTGTTGTATTTAATTTATTTTAAAATCATGTATCCCTAGATTCAATGCAATACAAAAAATGTGTTTTTCTCTTTTTTGTATTATTTTCATTTTGGTGTTATTTTCTTTTATGTATTTGCAAAAGAAAAAGAAAACCAGTCTATGTGTAGGTTTCACTGTGCACACAAAAAAAAAGCAAAAACAGTACACTGAAAGAAAAGTGTACGAGTGTTTAAACGTGCTTAATGAAATCCAATAGCATTCAGGATTATAAACCAGTTTACCTCAAATATGGATCCTTAAATTTCATAATTTCCTGACTACAGTGCAGAAACATGTGTTTTTATTTATAAATATTTAACTATTTATTTAGTAATTTAACAAAATGTAGGTTCTTTTACAACGAATTTTCAGTAAAAAATAGATTAAATGCTATCATACAAAGCCAAGGCGGTCCCACAAAGTATTAATTTTGTTGACGTTTGCTTTTATTTTAATGTAAAATTAATTTTCTGTACAGAGTATGTAGACTTTTCTGTGTTTAAAAAATTAATTTTTTATTTTTGTTAAGGTGCCCACACACTAGTGATTTGTGACTATGATTTGTTGTGTTCGACGTCTTTTTACATGTTAATGGAGCTGTATGACAACAAATCACAAAAATTTGAAATTTTTCAATTTATTGTGATTTGTATGGGGTTGTGCGCGAACATTTGAAAAAAATTTTAAATTAGTTCACAATAAAACGCCAAAATATTCATTTGGGTAGAATTAAAATAAAAATACGAAAAGTGAAAATATTTGTTGTGGTTACGGAGGGAGATGGCTAGCAACCATTTTTTGATAGAATTCATTGAAATTTTACAAAATGAAAATGCCATTTAGAAAAGTAAAAGTGATGTCTTGTTGTTGACATTTAAACTAAATTGTGATTTTTTATAGTGTGTGGAGAAATGACAACCGAACAAATCACAGTCACAAATCACAAATGTATGGGTAGCTTTAATAAATGTTTTTGGAAAACAATTTTTTCTTAAAATTTTAGTGTTGTTGTTAGTTTGAATTTATTTATATTTAATTCGTAGATAGCTCAAAACATTGTTTTTCAAGGGGGTATGCAGAGTTTATTGTGCCACTGTATGTACTTATGACTTGGTTGTCTAGAGATATCTCACAAGAATAATCTTATAATAAATAGTATTATGACACTAATTTGAAATCTACACGTAAGATAATTTTCTCAGCGATTAAATTTGACGTTTGCTAACAGAAAAATATTAGATATTATACTTATTACGTGTCCATTCTATGTTACTTTTTCTTTTTTTCTCAGTGCATTTCAAAATACCCACATCATAACCATGATTATTGAGCTTGTACACATTGCCAAAGTGTAATAAATAGGTACGAGTATGTATTTTTTTTCTTTTTACTTTTTTTTAGCTTTTGTATGTATAATATCAGTGTCTCTATGTATGCATGTATTGTTGACAAGAGTTTTCACATGGCTGTTTAAGTGACTGAGTGACTGACTAAACAAAGTGAAAAGAAAAACAAACAAACGAACAAAAGAGAACAAAAAATGCAGACAATTTATGCGAAGGCACACAAATCCAGTGAACGAGTCTGGAACATTGACTACTACTACTACTAAACTGAAAACAATAAAAATAACAACAACTAATGCTACTAATAAAGCCAAACTGCTTTGTCTCCCTCACCCCTTACTAATGCTTAAACTGTTTAGCAAATGCAATAACTAACACATACATACACTAAGTCGGTTTTTAACTGTCTCCAACAAACAATATTGTTGTTGCTTTTGTGGTTTCTTTTTTTTTCTCAATGTGGATACCATTTGCGCAAAACTTGTTTTTTTTTCTTTTTCTGTTCAATGTTGTGACACAAACAAAGGACTGTAAAGAAAACTTAGAAGACTATGAAAAGTAAAAGAGAATTAGGAAAGAATAATATACACATACTGTGTATGAAAACTGTTGAATATGGAATGAATGTGTTTTGTCTTCAAAGGTCCCTCAATTAAATACATTTGGAGCCCGTTTTTTTTATACTTTTCAAGGGAATCAAACAGAAAAATAATATGAAACATTGCAGATAAAGGATGTTTGATAACTAAACACTCACATTTATGATGTGCTATAGAAAAATAAGACCGTATTAATTGTTAATGTACATGTATGTATGCATGTACTTTAGGGCGGGTCGCATAAAGCGTCTAGCAAAAATGAAAACTACAGAAAATTCTAAGAAAGTTTTTCCAAGAAACCATGCTTCTAAAATTAATTCCCAGTTCGCGCATATCGACTTTAGATTTTGAGATCATACTTATTAAGTTGTACTCAAATAATAATATAATAATTAGGCTATAATGGATTATTGTACATCACTAGTTTATTTTGTCAGCTTTCCATTGGTACCATGGGATGCTACAATCGGTTGTGTCGTTTGGTAATATTTTAAAAAAATTTGGCAAAATAGAAAGATAATCATATTCTTATATATTTATACATACATATGCCCGTATTCATAAAAACTATTTTAGGTTTATTGTGGGTTTATTTGACAAGTATTGCATAGAAATTTGTCAAATAAGTCCTCAATAAACCTTAAATAGTTTTTATGAATACGGGCAATAGTGTTTACATAATATATAATCTAAATACATAAAATTGAAAGTGTGTTTGTTTATTTGTTTGTTTGTTTATTTGTTTGTTTGTATCTTATAGGAGACCAAACCTCTGGACCGATCTTCCTGAAATTTTCACAGCATTTAACTGGGACTCTGACATAATTAATAGGGTACTTTTTTTTCGACCACGCCTACTTTTACGCCCACTTTTTTAAATTATGTAATTGCTCCCATATAGATTTTAACGATTTACTTCAAATTGTATACACATTATACTCCAGGCGAAGTATAAATAATAATTTATTACTCCACGCCCTCTTTCACGCCCCCTTTTCACGCCAAATTTTGTTTGAAAGTTTAAAACTTTTTGTTCTATGTAAAAATTTGTATTTTTTATTTGGTAATATATTGCTCTGTAGTCGCCGTGGTCTAGTGGTTAGTGTGTTGGCTTACTAAGGCAAGGGTCCTGGGTTCGACACCAGGCTCTGACATCTTCAAAAAAAAAGAAATATAAAAAAAAATATTTCTTTCGGCGACTACCTGTCAGCAGTCTTCTGGTAAAAGCTCTGAGAGTACCTAATTGCCATGAACAAGCTTCTCAAGTCTGTCGTTCGGAGTCGACTTTAAACTGTAGGTCCCGGTACTCATGGATAAAAATTGACACACACAACATGAGTGCTGCGAGAAGCTAGGCCGTAATCCTGACACAGGGTTGTAAAGGCCAGTTATGTATGTATGTATGTATCATTTCATTTCATATGTATCATTTGCTTGAATTAATATACCTGTAAACATTTATTATTCATTGTATATATAGTTTTACAAACTCCATTTATATAACTAAATATACACTGTAACACTCAGTGATGTAGCAAATATTTAAACAACAGTATTAAAAATATTATGCACAAAAATCGATGGAAATGGTATTCAGCACAATAAGCTACAACAGCTTAGCCGAGGTAAAATAACATGCTAAGACACTATGATGACTTTGCATGACATGGCATGACACTGTGTTTGAGATGATATGACATAGCACAGCATACTTTTTTGTAAAATGACATTTTTACACAAAATGTTGCGTTTTGCAGGTGAGGAAATATGAAACAAAACAAAGCCATAGGGCATTTATACACATATGTTGTGTATATAGTGCAAGGGTGTGGCAACTGTTTTTAATATTATTCGCCGCACAGAATTTAAACTCAATTCACGCTGACAGTTGTTTGAAGAAAATCTGTTTTGTGGCTCTCGGAGGGAAATGTCAAATTACATATATTAAAAAAAATTGTGTTCGAATGTTCGAAATGTTTCGACTATAAATGGGTAAATTAACCTTAAAGATTGTTGATTGCAATATCCCCAACTATAAGGCCAAAAATTTTATGATCATTTTACTAACTTTCAAAAACAGCCACTTTATTTTTTACAAATTCAAACTTAGATTTACTTACATACATATGTATGTATATTGGTCTATTAATGCAACTAAACTTACCGCTTGCCATGTATTATTGTAATTTTAAAAGTATTTACCTATAAAGAAAGAAACGATAAAATATAATTAAACTCAGTTGTTCAATTGTAAATTTGTATTTTAGTTTATATTTTTTTTATATAGGAAAAAATAAAATCTTTTAAAATAATGTACGGAAATGAATAACAGATGTAATGCGTTCTATGCCAAAGGAAAAACGAAAGAATCTCTGATGGATATTGGACATTTAAACGATAATAAAGAGTAGGCAAATTCGAGGTTAGGAAATAAATTGGCTTAAAAACACATTTTTTTTCGAAAAATTCAGTTTTACTGCTAATGATGAAATATGATGTCTGGTAAATGTCTACCTCTAGCACGTTAAAAAAATGTTAAACCACATTTTACAATTTGTGGGGGGGGGGGGGGGGGAGGGGGGTCGAAGCATAGTGGGTAGAGCACTCGCACAGACTCTCAAACGACCGATGTTCAATCCCAGCCACGGACAAAAATTATAAAATAAAAATTGCGGATTTTCTAAATTATAATTAAAAAAAAAATAAGAGGTTCCCCACCGCCCTCCAAGAAGCCTATCTTCAAGAAACCGCCCTCTGACATTTTCCAGTCTGTTCCACCAAAAACGAATGAAAGGAGTACAGCGCCACCTTCTTTGGAGAAAACAGCTAACCTACTGAATAACCTTCTCAATACAGCGCCGAATTTCATGAATTGTTTTAGGTTAGTTCACCCAAACCCGATAATTCAAATAACCCTAGAGAAAATAATCCAGCGGCGTTAAGTAACAAGAACGAAGCGGCACTTCGTCATATTGCAACCGGGAAATTTCTTATGCTCTTACCCAGCAAAAAATAGTGCTTACCAGTAAGTTATTTTGTAAGGCGGAAATTGTAAACAATTACTTACCCGTGCGCATCAATACTGCATGATTTTTATATGAAATGAGCCGCTAAAATGCAATAAAAATACAAATTTATTGCAACCAGTAAGCAAATAGTACAAGAAATCAAAAATAATACATTATCCTGTAGCATATTTGGAAGCTCTAATGTACAAAAAACAATATAATGCTTCCATTATTGCTTACAATTTTATTTATTGCTTCCAAATCTTAAAAATTTTCTGCTGAGTACTGAATTGTTTGGCCGGTTGTGTAGCTTGTGGCGCTGTCATACTAAAATCAAAGGTCACTGATGTCAATATTGCACAATTGTGGCCATAAAAAGTCGGTTATCATGATGTCTCATCACTAAAGATGATTTTGTTGACAATGTGTTGTTTTCGTTCAGCTTTTTAAACATTAAAATTCACAAACGTTCCACGCAAACAATGGTAGTGTAGATTTTCACTAAATAAATGTCAAGGAATGACAGCTCAGTTCTCAATATTTCATCATTTGACAGCCAATTTACTTTCTAACCTCAAATTTGTCCACCCTGTAGACATGTATATTCCACACAAAATGGACTCAATAGGTGTTTTAAGTAAAAAAAATCATACTTTGTTTAATTTAAATTTAAAAAAATAATATTTATCATTTTGTAGAACAAATGCTAGGGCAATTCCTTTTTTATTCGAGACCAGCATTGAGGGGATGACCCCTATCCATTGAATAATTGGTTTGAAAACTATATTTTATTTGAACTCCTTTATTGGTGGGAAAACATTTGCGGGAAGATTGTTCCATAAACGACCTGTGCGGCTAAAGATTGAATTCTTTACATTTAAGACTCTTTTGCTATAATACGAGTATATGCGGTATTGTATTTTATTTATACAAGTACAGCAATGACAATAATTCAATAACATAGCAAAAAAAAAAGTAAAAAATGAACACAACAGGATCAATTCGGACACTTTAGAAAAAAACTACGGTATATCCAGACTGACATTCATTTGAGTGAATTTTTAGTCCAAGGGAACAGGGTGGTGCTATAGCAATAAAATATGTAATTAAATAAAACAAAATATTTTTAAAAACTAATTAAGGAATGACGGATATACTGTTTATTCGATTTTAATTTTTTTATTTAATTAATAATAATAAACGAAATATGCACTTTATTATAGAAAACCACCATTCATTATAATGGCATTTCATATATTTTTTTTCTTTTCTTAGTTTAGTTTTATTTTTATTATTAATAATTAAATTTGAAAATTTCATTCAACTAAACAACTAAAAATTCAAATAAAATCGGTTCAATAAACTTGTCGTTGTTGTGTAGTACGAGTACAATCATCAGTGACTGCATTTACTTACCATTGAAATACAAAACAGAATATGGGCCACAGCGAAGATGTGAAGAGTGAAATGTAGCGAAATTTCAACATTAGAGCTACAAACACATGTGATTAATTTTTAAATTTTATATCTTTTCTTGTTTTTGTATTTTTATTTTTTTATTTTTGAATTTTATTATTAATGCACTGCTGTTGTTGTATTTGTGTAAATAATTTGATTCATTATATGCTGTACTCGTATGTTAAAGCAAAAACAGAAAAAAATTAAATGTTTTTTTTTTCTTTTTTTTTCAAATAAAATGCGCAATGCAATATTTATTAGACCAGACAGATGAAGAGAAATAAAAAAAAAAAAAAAACAAAAAATTTTAATCAAATAAAATAAAATTTTTAAATAAAAATGAGTCTAACGCAAATGCTAAAGATGACATGGTTGGAGGGGGAGGGGAAGATTCAATGTAAAGGTATATTAGATTTAAATGTCAACGGCCATTGCTGTTTACTCACATACCGGCTAACAAAAGTCAAACACGATAACAGAGAAACAAAAAAAAAAACAAGTTTTTAAAAAAAGACTTTTGGCAAGAGGGGAGAGGGATATACTTATTTTGAAAAAGAAAAAACAATATTTGAACACATGTTTGTACAATATTTTCATATTTAGCAAAATGAAGTGCAGTTTGTCATTTCTATTAAAATATTTTTAAAAGCTTTTAAATTCTATGAAAAAACTTGCTTTAGTAGACGTTGACTTTTATTAAACAGGCAATAAATGGTACACGATTGCTCCATAGCTCTAGAACTTTCCTTTGCTTTAGTGTTCCTTTTTATTTAAGTTCATGGTTGTTACGAGGGCGATTTGATAATTTAAGCCTTTATGACATTAAATTATTTTATTGTTTTTTTAAATTGTTTTAGAATCGAAAGAAAAAAACAGCAAATGCTAGAAAGAGTGGACTATACGAAAGGTAAACAAAAGCCATCACAATTAACGCTAACGTTTGTTTAAGAAGCATTTGTAAAATTTGGTCTCCAGATCAACATATTCCGTCTTGTGAAATGTTCTCTTGTGTGCTTTTTCAGATGTGTTCGACAGTTTCTAAGATTTCATGACGTTGTTTCTTTATTTATGAGATAGCTTCTTCAGATACATCATAATCTAATGCCAACAGCTTTCCTTGAGCACCTTGAACAATCTGTTTTAAATTCTTTACTTTCTGGTACAAATCTAATCTGATGTGCAGTGATTATTTTTGTTTTGACACAACCCACAAACTCAACGCTAACAACTCCGAAGAATACAATAAACAAACTTAAAGCTTAGTTGCCAGTGAGAATAGCCGCCTTTATGACCGAATAATTTTTAAAAAAATCATTTGCTCTGAAAAGTTAGAAGCAGCCTTATGCAATGCATAAGAACTATAATATTACCTTAATTTGGGTGCCGGCGCAAAGAAATATTGAAGATAACGAAATGACAGATGAGCTGGTTAGTCGTGGTATTGCTATGGACATACCTCTTGCAGAACAGGTTTTCCCACAGTTGGAAGTTTTAAAGGAGCAGATTGAAATGGAATACTATTTGACTGGTCTGGCGACTTGAAGAATCAGCAGGTCGCTTTGGCCTAAATACGACCTGGGAAGAACGAAAACGTAGGAATATCAGTAGGATCACGGAGGTAATAACTGGTTTTGGGGCTATTGGAGAGCCAGCAGCCCTGATGAACATTCCATTAAATTCGTACTGCCACAGCTGTAAGCAATCGGAGAAAAATATCCTGCCCTATGCGGGAAGAGAGTATCAACTTTAGGTAAACCACTCTTTGGTGATTTTAGGTGTGTGTAAATTTTTATCCATGAGTACCGGGACCTACAGTTTAATGTCGAATCCGAACGACAGACTTGAGAAGCTTGTTCATGGCAATTAATTACTCTCAGAGCTTTTGCCAGAAGACTGCTGAGAGGTAGTCGCCGAAAGAAATATTTTTTTCAAATTTTTTTTTTTTTTAAGATGTCGGAGCTGGGAGTGCATGTTGTATTTTTGGATCACCACGAAAACCAACCAACCAGAGCAGAGCGTTGATACTGAAATCGTGTTACACTCACCCGAGGGTATAACTTTTACGAGAGTTCACTTTTTCGAACTTCTACTGTATATGTATTATGATATTATGAGTTAAACTCATGACACAGTGACTTAATTTTTATAAATAGAGTTCCAGTGACAGCTGTATAAAACTATTCAAAGTTGCTTGTCATGTGTAAAATTTACCTGAAGTATTAGTATCAACTCCTTAATTCTCTACTTACACGAATTTTTTTCTACATGAATTTGATTTAACACGAGTTAAAAGGAAAACAAATTCTTTTTTCAACGAATTTTTTAAAAACATATCTATCGTGTAAAAATAAAAATTAGTTGTAATAACGAAGAATTAATTTAAGATACAGTGCAACTTCGATAATCCCGACACATATGGTTTTAGGCACGTTCAGATTATCGATTTGTACGGACTATAGTAGTAAAAATTATTGAAATAATCTAAGTGAATTAAATACATACATACATATGTACTATGATTTATTAAAAAACGAAGTTATTTTGTGCTGACTAACTTTGATGAGGTGGTTGATTTGTGCTTTCTTCTCTAGCCTCTTCAACAATAGACTATCTTGCATATCTATATAACTGAAAATGATTTCTTTACATCTGCGTTAGATATCTTTGTTTTTGCTAAATATCTACAAAGGTTTTTTACACTATTTTGGTTCAAATGTTACCGGGTCCATTATAGGTCTTCGAAATAAATTGTTTTATCTTTTTCTTAAATCGGAAAGCGTTGACTTAGGAACATGGAATTTTTCGGCAACCTGTCTACTAGTTTTTCCTTCATCAAGACTTTGTAAAATATTACACTTTTCCTTTAAAGTTAGTGTTTTATGTTTGCATTAATTATTTAATTTATTGTTATTAAATTAGACAAACACGCTTGCAAAAGAATAAATCGAAACTGAAGTAATGATAGTGCAAAATGTAAATAAAAGTATGAATAACAAAACATGAGAGTTAAAAACGACAAATCTCCGGAATTTAATTATTTCTTGCATAAAAAAAATTTGTCCGGATTGTAGATAAAAATTTTAAGTTGTCTGAAATGTAGAAGCGTCCGAATTATTGGAGTGACAGGACTGGCGCATGTCCAGACTGTCGAAGTTGTACTGTACTAATTATGTTGAGATACATATTTTTTAGTACTAAAAATACAACGTTTCCTATAAAAACAAAGCGGAAAAAGATGTAAAATAAACTTATTGGAAGAAATAAATGGAAAAAAAGGAGCACAAATTCAACTAAAAACATAAGTGAAATATAAAATTTTACTAAAAATCAAACGAAATTTGGCTAAATGTTAAAAATTACAATTGAAATGATCAGGATTTTGAGTAGGAATTCAAATCTAATTCACAAAATCTGCTTCAGAAGTAAATGCATTATAAAGTAAGAATTTGCTTGTTCTAAATCAAAGAATTGCCAACTTTATTTTGAATTAAAAAATGCAAAAAAGTCATAATTTTTTAATCATACCGTATTTTTAATGACATTATTGTGGTGGAAAAAAAAATTTTTATTTGTTGCAAAGGTGGGGCAGAGGCTATAAGGGGTTCATTGTCTCGTGAATTTTTTTTTTTTGTAGTTTTTTTATTATTTGTTTTATTTACGCAATTATATTCATAAAATGAAAATAAAATATGATTTTGTGATATTTTTTTTTTTTTGTATTTCTTGTTTTATCTAAATAAGATAGTAAGTGCGTGTGTATGCATTTGTGTATTTTTTCATATATTTTATCGAGTAAGTACAGACATGTGTGCGAGAGGAGTGACAGAGGCAGAGAGAGCAAATGTATAAACAAGTGTTTGTATACCATATAGTATTGTTAGCAAACACCAACACCCAATAACTTTTCGAAAAGGCACTGACACAAATACGTCAGGGAATACTTGAGCTAAAGTAGCAGCAACTACAAAAGCAATGCCATCTCGATATTCTCGCTAAATAAACGAGACGAATATTATTCTTTGTTTGTGTGTGTGTGTTCCACTTTTCGTTTTTATTTCATTTCGTTTCGGCTTTTATTTACTTTTTTCAATATTTTTTGTTGTTTTCTTTTATTTTCTTGTTTAAGTTCTATGTGGGGGAACCCTGACCCCAATTTATTTATATTTTTATACGTGTACATACATACATATTTGCTATTATTATTGTTGTTATTATTGCTATTACTATTACTACTACCACTGCCACCAACGATGATGACTATGACTTGTATGTACTCGTATTGTGTTTTGTTTTTAATTTCGTTTTCGTTTAGAAAACGTCAACGACATTATAGCGTCACAATTTCTATTTGTTTTTTTTTTCAAATAGTTTTCACCTATAAATTCTATAATTAATATCTACGAGTATATAGAAATAAATAAATAAACCGTTATCTAAATACTATTCTTGTCTAACTAATATGTGCTCATATGCTTAAATTCTTGTTTAGTGTGAGTAAAACAAATTAGAAAATTTAAAAGATTTCTTTAAACACTCTCTTCAAACAAAAAAAAAAAAAAAAAAAAACATGTGGTGTCATACGACTTTCTTATATGATTTAAAGATGATTATCGTTTTTTTTTATGAAAGTCAGGTTTTTTATTTATTTTTTTTTTCATAAAAACACACACCTACCAATGTACACATGCATGTATTTGGAATAATTTTATTTAGAACAGATGTTAGAAATACTGTTAGAAAAGTAGAACAATACAATTGATAGCTGGTCAAGGTTATTAGTTTCGTTTTTTTTTTATATTCTATAGAATTTTAAGGCCTAACTCAGCATAGCAGAATGAAGATGTTTCAAGATATCGAAAGAAAGCTTTTATTCGGTGCTTTGGCATAAGAAAATATGGTAAAATACACCAACTGTTGCACTCTTTCTATATTGTGAAAGAATCTGTAAAGAACCATTTCAGTTCACACTGGTCTACCTACCATCAGTGTTGGCTGAAAACACATTTTTTTTTGCTTAAGGCCAGCGCTCAGGTGATGACCCCTACTCATGCAGTACATTGTGCTGGTCTAGGAAAATATGTTATGGGAAAGGGAAAAATGAGTAGTGTGGACATTTGCTTTAAATTTTTAAAAATCATAATTAACAGGAAAAACGTTGGCGGGAAGATTGTTCAATAAACGAGCGGTGCGGCTAAAAACGAATTCTCTACAAAACTTAACTCAAAAGGATGTGCTCTGTGAGAGTTACGAGTTTTACGTAAGAAGCTGTACGCAGTCATATGTATATCACTTTCGTGATCATATCAATACAATCTGAACGTGTCTAGGCTTCAAAAATAGCTTACAAAGACCAATTTGTATCCTAAAAACATAATTTTTCACTAGTTTTTAAAAATTAAAAAAATATGATTTTAAAAAATAGTGAAAAATAAAATTTTTAGGGTACAAATTGGTTTTTGTAAGCTATTTTGGATGCCTGGACAATTTCAGATTGTATTGATATCTTCAGAAAAGTTGTTCAGATTTACAGTGGCTACAATTTTGTCATATATTGTTAGTGAAAAATTACGAGTCCCTGTAAGTTATGCTGAAAAACGTAAAAAAGTAAAAATTTTTTGGTATATTTTTGCAAAAAAGTGTAAGAAAAAATTATTTTTTGCACAAAAAAAATATATTAAAATTTGTTCAGTAGAGTCTTTACTACATTATTGCCAAACATAGTTAAGCAGTATCATTAAGTTTAAGCAAAGAATATAAATCATATAGAATGTGCATCACGTACAAGTAAAATTTCTTATGGCGGGTCGTAATGTTGGAACCCGCAAAAAGAATTGTTACTCTCTTACTTAGCAAAGAGAATTCGTTTATTCTCTTACTTTGCACACACAACATCACAGTGTATAAGACGATAGCCACAACAAAATTTTTACTTCGTGTCTTTTTTTTTGCTTAAGTACAGAAACGGTTTCATGCTAACAACAATATTCACATACAATACAATTTATGTGTTTGTGTGACTTATTCATTGTGAGCTGTTTTCGTTTTTTAAATTTTAAAACTTAGAGAATAATGTTGTTGGTTCAAATATTTTTGTGTATTAAAGAATGCAGTGCTCCGATACGACTATGTAAGCTAGTGTAGGGCAAAGCATATTTAATTTGTAGTTGCGCGAAGGAAAATACATTAATCTACATCGAATATATAGCGCCCTATTTAATATCCTAATAAAAGTGTAGTTAGAAATATATTTTATTATTATTATTTATTTAAGCTCAACAATTGATTTTATATTTATTTGAAATAAACATTGGTATTAATATTTGTGCCCTTATATGTGCTCGACTAACCGAAAATGCTTTTCCAATCTTAAAGTATTTTCTTTTCAAATAAAATGAAACTCACCCTAAATTCAATTATTATGTTAACAAATGAAATTTTAAGGGAAGGTGGTGATTTATATTTCTTAATGACAAAGTCCCTCAATCAAGACAAATTAGAAAACACTTTTTCTGTATTACGGCAAAAAGGTGGCAACAATAACAACCCTTCCGTAGCCGAATTGAATAACATTTTGGCAAAATTAATGGTAACTTAAATAATTCAGTCAAGTTCGTCCAGCAGTTGTCTGCATTTACAAGACGAGATAACGCAAGTTGATGCCAACTTTGAAGCAGATTTATATAATGAACATAAAGAACCAAGTTACAATAAAATTGATGACGTTGATTTCGACAGTTATATATGTATATGCAGATTATTTTTTTTTCTAACAGCCCCAAGCGAGCTTTTCATATATTATAAAAATTATCAATCGCTAACAGATTTTGAAAATTTAGCTGCCCCATCAGATAAACTAATGGATGCAAGCGAAAAACACATTTTAATGTTTCATAATGTCTTTAAATCTGAAATGCAAAAAATTGGTATAAAATCTTTTATTATTGAGTCATGTAAACGAATGACCCCAGAGTGGTTTGCCGACACTTGTTCTCAACACAGAATAGAGGTATTGGATTTTCTATTATTGGTACTCCTTCGAAAACATTGAATTTAGATATTTAGATATTTTATTCAATAAATAATCTTTAAAAAGAGTAGCTTTATTAGCCTTTTTATGGAGATGAAAATCCTCAAAATATACATACTTTTTGATGCTTTGAAGTATAAAATAAGAAATAATTTTAATCTTGATTATTATTTATTTATTATTTATTTTTAACATAAAAAAAATTAAAGTGTCTTTTCTTTTAAAAATGTATATATACGTACATTTATATAATTCATACATACATATATAAATAAAAATAAAAATAGAATTTCATATAATTGAAAAATCATCAAATTATCATTTAAAAATTTTTCATTAATGAATATGTACTTGTGTTTTTTTAATATTTTTGGAATTACATTCTTTGGTCTAGTTAACGTTTTATTTCAAATAAATATAAAATCAATTGTTGAGCTTAAATAAATAATAATAATAAAATATATTTCTAACTACACTTTTATTAGGATATTAAATAGGGCGCTATATATTCGATGTAGATTAATGTATTTTCCTTCGCGCAACTACAAATTAAATATGCTTTGCCCTACACTAGCTTACATAGTCATATCGGAGCACTGTATTCTTTAATACACAAAAATATTTGAACCAACAACATTATTCTCTAAGTTTTAAAATTTAAAAAACGAAAACAGCTCACAATGAATAAGACACACAAACACATAAATTGTATTGTATGTAAATATTGTTGTTAGCATGAAACCGTTTCTGTACTTAAGCAAAAAAAAAAAGACACGAAGTAAAAATTTTGTTGTGGCTATCGTCTTATACACTGTGATGTTGTGTGTGCAAAAATTTTGTTGTGGCTTCTTGCTGTGTGATGTTCTTGTTATAGTTGTTGGAGTTTAAAACACACATTAGCACAGTGCATACACTGTGACATTAGTTTCTCTTATTTTGTTACGCTCTTTTCTTTTGTTTTGCCTTTTGCCCTTCCTTCCCGCGTCTGAAAAAATTTTGACAAAATATTTGGATAAGTGTTGAGATGCGCATTCTATATGATTTATATTCTTTGGTTTAAGTTAGCTGTTGGCCAAAAACTGAGGACACCTTTTTTGGAGTGATGCAGTGATTTTCAAAATCTTTTGAGGTCCATAAAAGAAATTTGGTAGTCATTCTGACCAAACCGAGTACAGGGTTTTACTATGTATTGGTAGTACAATCGAGCTTATACTGTGGATTCCGTGCATTTTTTTTCGCTGTTGCAATGTGTAATTATATATTTTGTAAGAAATTAAATATTTTTTGTAAAACTTGAACTTTAATTTTTCTTTTTCTTCTTTTATATTTTGGTTGGTATTCAAAAGCTTGTTAAAAATCTAAATGCAGGCTGATATACTACATATACCAGACCTCTAGAAATATTGGCCTAACAAAAATTGTGATGAAGAGTTCTATGCTGTTCATCATCACAAAAATTGTAAAATATTTTTAACACAATTGGAACTTAAAATATGTACTAAAAAAGATAATTTAAATTGTAAACCTGAGACATAATCCTATATCTTCTTTACACATCAGTGAATGTAACAGCACCTTTGTGTAGCGCTGACCAATAGAACATAAAGCCCCAGCTCTGACATTTTGAAAGAAAGAAATATGGAAAAATATATCTTTCAGTGACTAGATCTTAGCATCTTCTGGCAAAACGTCAGAGAATAACTGATTGCCATGCCCAAGCTTCTCAAATCTGTAGTTCGGTTACGACGTGAAACTTTAGGTGCCGGTACTCATGGAAAAAAAATTAACATACACAACATGAGTGCTGCGAGAAGCTAGGCCGTAACCCTGAAACAGTGTTGTAATGGCCAATTACATACATATGTATGTATGTATGTTGTATGTAAAAATAAAATTTATGACTATCCCTGTAAAGGATGCTTAATTTTTTTTTAATTTTAAATAATTGTTTACGAATTGTATATTTTGTAAAAGCCACTCACATTAAAATAAAATTAAAAAAGATAAAAAAAAGCAAAAAACAAAATAATTTTTAATTACTCCAAAAGTAGACATTTTGTCTGCAATTTTTTTTTTGTTTTCTAAATTTTTCTAATGCTCCCCATTAGATTGTATAAATGAAATTTAAATTTCTTTATTTGACTTTCGTTTTATAGTGAGAAAAAGAGTAGAATTTCTCTGCGGTACCGTTACCACAAGCAAATAAAAGCAACACAAAATTCAAATTAAAAATTATAAAAATAAAAAAATACAAAACGAAATCGTGTGCGTATTTCGTGCGTAAATATGCGTTATCGCAAAATTTAGCACACAAACAATAACAAAAAAAAATAAACGATTTACTTTTTTTTTATTTATTAATAGAAAATTTAATTCTAAAGAGTAAATGAACTAGAAAAGTAATAGACAGCAGAAAAAAAATCCACCACCACCACCGCAGTAGCACCATAAAAACCACAACAAACGGATAAACAGCACAAATCAAACAACAACAAAGACATTAACATTGATATTTAGTACTATTTTAGCAAAAAGAAAGGAAACAACAAGAACAAAGTATGCAAAGACACAAACAAACACATTAAAAAGAAACACCGTAGTGGGGTAGACTAAGAAATAAATTGTGGTGGGTCAGGATGGTGCTGATGTTGGTAGTGAGTAGTGGTAGGTTATGTTTTAGGGAGTATTTCAAAATACACAAACACGCACACATTTACTTCTTCATAAGTGTTTTATAAATATTTACTGTTTTAGTGCGTACAAAGAAAGTTTTTTCCTAAAATAACATACATGTCTGTGTGTGTGTGTGTAATGCTTATGGAGACATTTTAAATATTAATGGAAATAAATTGAGTGTAATTATTAGAAGGGAATTTTTAATTAAACCTGCATTGCTGTTATTGTTATTAATGACCGTCTTTTAGAAAAAAGCGTTGACAATACTTAAGTTATGGTAAATATATGTATATTTGTTATTGTATAATACAAGAAAGAAAGAAACAAGAACTTAAAGATTTAAGAGCAGTACTTTCATGGTTATTATTACAGAATTAAGCCCTTAATGCCGTGCTGCCTCAAAAGAGAAAGAAAGAGATTGCTTTTGCATTCGGCTGTATAGTATTATATACAGAGTGAATAAATTTGGGGTTAATGAGACCAGGATAAACAATTGGCTAATGTTGGTTGAGTGACTTTTGCCCCGCCAAACACTTAAGTAAATGCATGAGAAATTTCCAGGTTGTGATTTGGAAATATCAATTGGCCACCTCCTTCTTTTGATTTAACACAGCTGGTTTATTTTCTCTGGGGTCATTTGAAAGATCGGGTTTACGTGAATAAACCACAAACAACTGACGATCTAAAAGATGAAATTCGGTACTGCATTGACGTGATAAGCGAAGCTTTGTTAAATATGATGGAGTTGTTAAGCCTCTCTCAAGATGTTTTGATACATTTTTTATTTTTAAAGACAAATTATGGCACGTTTTTGGCCGAAGGATATTGTGGAGCGTGATTCTCTGGTTTTTAAGAAAAAGTAAAAGCTGTCGTGCAGATGCAGGTATTATCGACGTCAGTAAAAGAGCCATTATAAAATTGCACGAAAACGTGGTTTTTACACTACTTATTTGTGGAAGAAGATTACATAAAATCTTTAACGTAGAGCAGAGGAGACGGATTCTACGAGATCTGCACCAGCAGAGAGTGGAGACTGTTTGTGTAGCCAGTTAGAAATACATTGTGTTCTACTGGTCAGTTTGGTCGAGCAAAAGTAAAGAAACCACTGATTACAAAACGCCAACGAGAGCTTCGCCTTTAATTTAATTGAACCTTTTTAAATTGGCTTAAATTGAATTATGGAGAATTGGAAGATGGTAGGGAGTGGACTTGGCGAAAACCTGAATGTACTTTAGAGGCACAACACGGTAAGCCTATCTTGAAGTTTGGTGACATGATGCCTGATGGCGCGGGGAGTTGGCACTACACAGTAAATAGTTGCCAGTTATCTTGACAACTACGTCAACATTTTGTACACGAATCTCCATCCACTTGTTAAAAGTTGGTAATTGAGTCCTTAGATATTGTGTTGCAGCACGACAATGATTTAAAATTCACCGGCAAAATAACTTAAGCTTAATGATAGCGTACTGAAAGAGATATCATGGTCACCGCAAATACCTGACCTCAATCTGATTGAGCACCTCTGGGAGGGCTTAAAATAAGTGTGTTAGGAGCCTAACTTCATTTCATGAATTGTGAGGGCATGTGGTCAAAGCATGGGAAGAGAAACCTGCCAGTATCTGCCATAACCTAGTCAAAAACATGCCACGAAAAATTAAAGCTGTAATAATTGCTAACGGCTGCTTATAAAATATTCGGCTTTATTCCAGTTGGCGACGTCATTGTCGTCAGACGACATTTTTGTAGCAGAATAAAGAAAAAATGTTTCTCTTGCCTTTAATCTATTACAAAAATGTCGTTACACAACGACGACGTCGCTAATTGGAATACGGCCTAATTATTTATGTAATTTAAGATATTTCATATGTTTTAAGTAAACATAAAAAATTGACCACATTTATTTGAATATAAAAAATAACGGTTTCATAAACTGTACTCCTAATGCACCCAAATAAAAGAAAACACAGTAACAAAAAATAAGTGCTCCATGAACAGCGTTGTAAGCATTTGAACAAACACATGGTCAATTGCTTGAGTGACTGTATGTATGTATCGTATAAGTATATTGGCCATCAAACGAGTAGAAAGAAGTACTCGTATTATGGCTAGAATTGGTTGAAGAAAATTTCGTGTTCACCATTCCACACACTATATGCACATCATTACCTAAATATTTAAAACAAAAGAAAAATCCTTAATTAGTCATTGTTCTTTATTTTTGGAAAATTGAGTAATTGAAAGTTATGTATGCACGTGTCGTTCATTTTCATTTATCTTAACAATACAAAATTAAAAAAATATTGCATTTTCAATGAAAAAGTTCGTGTAAGTACTCGTAGAAAAAAAAAACAAAACAAAATTATTTGATCAATTTAACACAATTAGAAAAATCAAACATGTGTTGTACAAAAAATGCTTATACATATACTGGTATTTACATACGTTTGTAAATAAATACAAACGTATTTGTATACAACAAAAAAAAATTAATTTAATTTCATTGGTTTCCAACTCTCAATTGAAAGTTTTTTATTTTTTTTCTGTTATTTAAATGTTATTGTTATACCATATTATTATTTTTATTGCTTTCTGTTTTCTTTTTTGTTCTACTATTTTTATTATTATTCAAATCAAATCAGGTCAGAGACACCTATTAATACAATAAAAGTGTAGACATCATCATTATTTTATTACAAAAAAAAACAAATCATTATTATTATTTTAGTCGATGATATACAGTGGTGATTGACAGAATAAATGCACTCAATCTTTAAAAGTTTTAATGTTTCGAAAGCACTTTCACCATGTATGTATGCCAACAAGTGTTTTCTTTAACTGATATGTACATTGTTTTATACTAATACCACTGCTCTACAAATTTGGACAAAAAAATTGACTGCAGAAACGGACTTGCTTTTTCAACTAATCTGGGTACTCTTATTAATTCAATTCTGGCAAATTTTGTTAAGTTATTATCGCATGCTGGCAGCACTGTAAACCGGTCAATACTGACACTACAATTTCACACTTAATAATTTCACCGAAGCCCACTTCATTCTAAATCTTCATAATAATAACGTTTAAGTTTGTCAGGGAGATCGTGTATTACAGATTCAAGCTATTTTTGCTTTGTGTGAAATTTAAGAAATATAACCAAAAATTTGCCAAGAAAAAGCTAAATTTTTAAAATTCTATTTCTTATTAGTAAAGTGTTGGTTGTGAGTGTTTTTATTTTATTGAACACCACTGTATAGGAATCTAACACATTTACAATAAATACTTATACTAACGCAAACAATTTAGAAATAAATAATTTAGAGTCATTTATAATAAAAGGAGAGCAAGAGTATGAGATCTTTTGGTAGTTGTATAAAGGCAAGCATGAAAAATGACGACCCATTTCGTCTTAAAACTTACTTTTATTACAAATACATATGAACATACATATGTATGTACAGCGGAACTCATGCTCATATTAAAGAGCATAGTAAATAACGGAAGAATTTTTATCTCTTCTCTCTGTTAAAATTTAATAATATAAGTGGGGTTTGTTTACAGTTATTGTTGAAATTCGGAGAATTTTTTCTTTGTCCTTTTCAATGCCTGCGAAATACTTATACCTCCTATACTTATTTTATCTGTTATACACAGAGAGAAACCCCACTTTATCTTACACGTGCATGCTAATTTAGAGGCAACGAGAAAATACTTACTCTCTGGTTTTATAAGAGAAACATTTTCGAACGTTGGAAAATGTATACAAAAAAATATTTATAATTACACGATCGTGTTGCCAAAACCTTTAATTTTACCAAAATTAAAGAAAAATAACTAAATTTTTAAATCAAATTTTTAATTTTAATTTTTTTTTCTGAACTTTGCTACACTTAACTAATTCTAAAGTTGATGTCCTAATTAGCTAATTAGGCGATAAGAAAATTGCAATAATATTGAACAAAAAATGTGCTTTTTGTCCTTTTGATCAATGATTTCCCGAATTTTAATTTCTGCAAGTATTGTTTAAGTTCGACACACTTAAATCTTTTATCATACATACATATACTACGATGTTTTAAATTGTAATTCACAAAGATTAAAGGTTTCATTTTAAATGCAAATCGTTAAACTAGAGAAAGGTTTCTTTTTTTGCTTCAAGGAAAAACCTCCACATGTAGACATAAATATTGTACCAATTTTAGCGGTATTTTGAATGTGTATTTCTACAATCGACTGATTGTGCGTGCGTGCTGTTAATTTTATAAATTCCTTTGAGCTTTTCATAACAAAAAAAAGGAAGTTAACTGGATTTTATACACAAATATGTTTAACAAAAAATGTTGTGTGTCAAACGAACATGTATTTCAAGGGTGAGCTTTCATGTTACTGTTTTGACCCCGACATTTCTACTATTAGCACGTTGACTGCCACGCGTGTTTACAACAAAATCCCCGTCAGGCCACCGGCGCCACTGTAAGATGCGTGCTCTGCTACCGCATGTCTGTTTACATTTCTTTCGGTACTCTCAGCCCGATATCGATATTGCGGTGTTACGCAAATAAAAGAGAAGAACTGGAACGATCAAAGGCACGAGCAAATCTCAGAAAACCCACTACTTTTTGTCCAAGCTGCCCTGGTCAACCGCAACTTTGCAGTGAATGCTTCAATATTTTGCACTGTAAATAATTTTGTTAATAAACGATTTTTAAAAAAATTCAACAGTATTATTATCTCCTGTCATATATTTATCTAAATATGTTCGGAAATCCTTTGGAAGGAGTCACCCGATGTGGCCTGATGAGAACTCTTGCTGTCACCCGAATACGGGTGACGTGGCCTGATGAGAACTTTTGCTGTCACCCGAATACGGGTGACACGGCAGTTAACGTGTTAGATGTTCGTATAAAAGCTTACATTAGCGGTAATCACCCTTCGTTGCGAACGCTATTGCATTTATGCCTACATTTTGTTATTGTTTGACATATACATATAGACTATTTATTTATTAAAATTTAATTCCATTTTGAGCTGCTACAGCTTCTAAAATGATCAATTATAGTTTTTAATTTCACACAATTCAACCATTTGAAGGAAGTGATTTAGAACGAATAACCAAAATAAGTACATATACTTGCATATGAATGTATGTATGTATGTACATAACAACTAAAAACTAAATATCTCCCCCGCCCCCGTTATATAAAGTTTGAATAATGCTCTCTACAATTTCCTAGTCTTCAGAGAATACTAAAGCCATGGTCAGGTCACATTTGCCAAATATATGACGAAAAAAAAAGTTTTTTCAAAACAAAAAATAATCAAAAATAATATTTAAATATATAAAACATAGGTATAGTAATAAAAAATTAAGGAATATGTAGTATGTGTTTTTATATAATAGTGGCTACGTGTTTTTGATCAAATATTTGCCTAATATGAATAGCTTAAGAGTCGGCTAATAGTGTTGCAACTGTTGCCTATAACGATTACACAAGGGCCAATTTTTTGCTGTCGATGTCGATAATGCTAATCATAATAGAGGGGATTGTGTTTCATGATAAAAATATCAGGCCACATAATTCACTTGATTAAACATTTTTGATGCACTCAATGGATAGGCCAAACTAAGCTTACAGTAAAGTTAGGAAGCAACCACAAAAAATAATAAATATGAATAAGAAAAATTTAGTAATTTGGTAATTTTTTCTTTTATTATTAAGAAGAAATAAACATTCTGCTTGTTTTTTTTTTTTTCTTCTTCAATTGTTTGCTCTTGATAATGAATTTTTGTTTTCCCTTTTTTTTTGTAAATTTATTTAATTTTTATTATTTTCACAATCATTTTAGAAAATTTTTTTTCTTGTCTGAAATTAATGCACATTTTTTCCTCGCCCTCTATTGCTTAAATAATTTACAAACACATTCATAAAAACATGGTGCTTCATTTTTTCGACTAGTGTCGAATAATTGCAAACAAAATTATTTGTGAAAAAAACGGCTGTTTTTCATACTCTCTTCGTATAGAGTAAATAATGAAAAAAGCGAAATTATCACATGACCTTGAATGCGGTTGCTTCACTTTTTTTATTAATTCTTTCTGTTTTTTTTTACACACAATTTATTTTTATTACGCTGTTTGTTGGTTAAAGATGATAAAGAGAGTCATTGCAAAAACAAAAAAAACAAAAATAAACAACAAAAAGCAAACAAAATATAAATAAATAAAAAGAGGGAAAGTGGTGGGCATTAGAAAGAGGAGAGAGTATACAAAACAGTAAAAAAAAGTGCACACAAAAAAAATATAAAAAAAATTATGTATGAAATGCATATGTACAATAACAACAAAAATACTAATAAAAACGCAAAATCAAACACAAACACGATTTATAAGCAAAAAACACGAAATCATTAACAACAAGAAACAAATATTTATACATCATCATCATCAACATCATCATATCGGCAGCCATTGAAAGTACAAACACCGCTACATATGGTTTGCATGTTGTATGTATGTGCACACTAGTGTTTAATAAAATGCAAGAAAATTAAAATAAGAGAGAATAGAGTGCGTAGACAATTCTATTTTCATATTGTAGTAAAAATGTAAGTCCATAAATTAAAAACACGATTACTATTTGCAGTGGTGCCAGAAACTATCGTAGAAAAAACTTCATTTCTCATACATACATACTTATATAAAAATATATTTGTATGTTTTAATTTTTATTATTTTATTACCACAACAATCCAACATTTTCATGTTGTAAACCACCATTTATATTATTTTTTTGTTTATTGTAGGTGGGTATTATTTTTTTTTATTAATTATACCTATTATTGATTAAATTATTTTAGTTTGAGTTCGCAAAATATTAAAAAAAATAAAACAAATATTTATTTGAAAGCGATTGGGGCTCAAATAATTTTATCAATAATAAAAAAAAAAGGTTTTTTTATTGTAAAAAGTTTTTTTTACATCTTTTCTTACATCTTTTCTTTTTTATTTAATCTTACTTTATACCTAAATACGGTGAATATTAATATAACACAGAACAACATATGATTTTGAGACTAAATCCTGAGAATTGCAAATAAAAGTAGCCTCAAAAATAAGAACTCCTGCAACATTCGTTTTGTCAAATTGGCTTCATTAATAATTTAACCCTCCATTACTAACCTCTGGGTCGAATCGACCCAGACGCGCAAATTTTTTAAATTAAAAAAAAAAACATGACGATATTTTAACTCAAGATATATGTGTAATCTAAATTTGTTTATATTTAAACGTTTATAAATAATAAACATAAGGAAAATTTATGATATTATGCATATAAAATTATTTTAAAAAACAGCCTGGGTCGATTATACCCATAGTTAGTAATAATGTAACAAAGATTATGGGTCGATTAGACCCAGGTTAGTTATACCGTTATACAAAATATATATGTTCATTTATTCGCATTGTAATAAATTAAAACGCGAAACCAAAACCACGTGCTCTAAATGTGGAAAATATATTTGCCAGAAGCACTGTGCTGAAATTGCATTGCTTCTGCACAAGAGAAAAATATTTTTGATGATATGTTCGATGATGAAAATTCCGAATAAAAGGTAACATTTACAGTACATAACTGAAAAATGTTTGCTTTAGCCGTACCAATTTTTCTTTCTAACATTTTACTATTATATTTCAGGTTTTAAATGCACTTTATTTGACGTCAATATCTTAAAAACTCTTAATTTTATGCGAAATTCGGCTGGAAAACTTTTTTTTCACTTTTTTTAGCTATGTTGTAATGAATTCATACTTAATTTTAATTTAAATATTTTTGTTTTAACTTACACCATTGTATACTAAAATTAAACAATAAAAGACTAAAATCTGCCAAAAGAAGTATACGTTGTATCAATTTATAAGTTGAGACGATTTCAATGGATAATACAATTCAGGGTCGATAAGACCCATGGTTAGTAACCATGCGACATATTTTAAGGTTAGTAATGCCGGGTCAATGGCAATCCAAAATTTGTTGCTCACGGTGGCTTTTTTTTATCACTTTTTCTTTACGTTTATATTTGGGTATACCGTACGGTCTATCTCTTTTGTGTTTGAAAATGAATGCAAATAAAAGCGGAACAAACCTGCCCACTTCTAATGGTAAAACGAATATTTTAAAAACTTTAACTCTACATTTTTCTGTAATATACCATGGTACCACATTTATATTACGCTTGATGCATTAATTTTTTCAGAACCTCAAGCGCCTACATCAACGGGGAAGGTGTTAGAATATCTATAATATAATTCGGAATTTTTGTTTTCACTTTTTATTTATTTCAACACGGTTATATCCCGCTATACCGTGCGAAATTTCATTTTTTTTTGTCTGAAGCATCGTTGCAGATAAGGAATAGGCGAAAAAAAGGCGAAACAAAACTGGATTACAAATCTGAAAATATGCTGTTTTTTTATAAACTTAATTTTGTATTAAAATAAAAACTTCCATTTATATTACAGATATTCCTACACAATCCCAGTTGAAGTTGACGCTTGTGGTTCTGATGATAGAGTGGAATGTAATTGTGGTGCCATGGTACACAATTGAAAGAAATAGGACTAAATTCTGGAAAATAATCGTTTTACCATTTTATTAAATATATGTACGACAGTATTTAGAGGAGGAAACCATTTCGTTTTGAAGCAAAGGGTAAGAGGGGAAAGTGAAAATCGTTTTTGTGTTCGTTACTCGGCGATACCCTTAGTGGACATTCCTCTCTATGTTTTAACACACTGTATATATAAACAAACATCAAATAATAACAATAATGATGGAATGTTGCCGATAAAATGTTCGTCTGTGTGAAGGCGGAAAAAAACAAAGGAGGATTCCAGATGTTTTCTTTCCAAATGTTCTTTTGGTTAAATAAGAACTATAAGATAAAAATCATAACTATGGCAACGCTGATTACTTGTTATATTTTTCTCATAAAAAAAACACAAGAAAACAAATCTTTATTAATAATTAAAAGACAAAAGAAAAAAAAAATAGAAAGAAAGAGAAAGCTTTATGTATGTAAATACTCGTAGTATTGTGTGTGTGTGTGTGTGTGTGTAAGCAATATAAATTTTATATGCAACTCTTTTTTGTTTCTTCGTTAAATGAGTTTTAACAGTTAATAATTTTGCGTTCACTCCTTTGTTTTTCGTTTTTATTAATATTTTTTGAATTTGTGGGTTTGTATACAAAAAAAGAAAAAAAAAAAAAAAATAATAATAATAATAAAATATAAAATCATGTCTTTGTACGATAAACTTTGCTGTAGTGTTATTGTTGTTGTACTTTTCATTTAAAACAAAGTTAAAAGGTCACTGTTTGTATTCAAGGCCAAAAACAAAAACAAAAATAAAATCAAATACAAGATTTTTACAAACATTTTATATACATATGTATGTAGGTACATACATACATACATATGTATATACAAAAGATAATAATGAAAAAAAGAAGAAATTAACAGCAATAATAAAAATATTTATAATATATAAATTTTATAGCCAGATAAAGAAGCATGTTTTAAAAACAATAAAGATTTTTTTTTCTTCATTTACAACTCGTATTTTGTTTTATTTGTTTTATTTTGATAATTTTTAAAAAATGATTTTATAATTGTTTAATCAGACTGAATTCGTTTCATATATGTTGTATATATATAAGTACACACACTTGTAGCCGTAATTATAAAGCAGTGCCATCATGTTCAGGACAGTTGTAATTGTACTACATAACGTATGAGCGATGTATAAAAAAACCATTCATAATGATAATTAAAATCTCATTTTAATAAATTTTACAACAACAAAAAAGAATGTGCAGGTGTTATATTCGATATGTAAATATTTGACGAACGTAGCATACGTAGCCAACATTTTATGGAGGGTGACAATTTTGTTTAAATTTATAAATTACATACTTCTTAAAATAATTATTAATGAAGTGTTTACATAATTCTAAATTTCGAATCTGGGAGCAAATTAGGGCATTCGATATCGATTTACGCTTGAGCAACGTTAAAATTTGTAGGAAATTTATTACCAAAAAAAAAAAGACAATTGGTCGGCAATAAAAAAAAATTTATCTTTTCATTCATTCATTCATCTTGGTGGGTATAATAATAATAAACAAAATTTACATACTTGGGGCTCAGAAAACCTTTACGAAAGTTTACAGAAACGTGGTTTAGTTAGTGCAGATTCTGTGATGAGGCAGTTGTGTCATCAGAGCACATACTGGGCACTTGTGCAGCATTGATGCAAAGTAGATAGAGGCATCTTGGCCTACATTTTAAAATTCGTCAGAGCGACGAAACTGGGCAGATTCTAAACTAGTTTAGTTTAGGGCTGTACGATAGATCTTCAAGTCGCAGTACTTTCAGTAGCTCATGAATGAATGAATGAGTAATAGTTTGGTGCGGTTTCTAGAGCGAAGGCATTATTGAAAAATGACTCAATAAAATTAGCTATCATGATAACCGATTTTTTTTTTTGTGCACGCTCTTCAAGGTATTAATGTTAACGATTTTTGGTCTCAACAGGACAGTGCAACTTGCGACCATGGATTTATTTCGTTAAGCGTTTGCTGGCCGTTGAATTAGCCGATATGGTGATGTCAATTGGCCGCCACGGAGACGTGATTTGACATCATGGAAACATTTTCTATGGGACGCCGTTAAAGTTAAATAGTATGCCAACAAACCAGAGACAATTGGACATTTGAAAGCCGGTATTCGTGATACTATTGACGAGATACGACTGCATACACTCAAAAAAGTGCTTGAAAATTGATGCGATTGAATGAAGTACTGTGAGGCCAGCCGCGGCAGCCGTATAAATAAAATTAAATTTGGCAATATTTCCAACCAATTTTGTTTTATAGCGTTTTTAAATTTGAACTTTTAAAAGGCACACCCTTTATTTGCATAAAATGTTTTTTTTTTTCTCAAATATCTATCTAATTTGCCCACATCTAGAGTGACTTTAAAAAACTTTTTAAATTCCATATTTTTTACAAAAATTTTTTGTTTACTTTTGCTTTTGAGATTCTGTAACGCATGAGTAATATTTAAGGAACAATATATTTTTTGTCGTCTCTTTTACTCTTCTGTTCTAAAGATCATAAAAACAAATTAAGAGAATTTCTCAAATTACATTAAAGAACCGTTTTTTTTATATGAAAAAGATCAAAATTAAAAAATGTTTGATTCTTTTAATTATTTTGTTTCTTAAACAAAACAACTACGAATTCGAATTTAAACGAAGAATTGATAGAAAGTGATCTAACCTTCGTAGTCGCCGTGGTCTAGTGAATAGTGTGTTGGTTTACTAAGATGACAGCACCGTTTCAAGCCGGCTCTGTCATCTTGAAGCAGAGAAATATGAAAAAATATTTCTTTCGGCGTCTACCTATTAGCAGACTTCTGGCAAGAGCTTTTAGAGTAACTGATTGCCATGAACAAGCGTCTCAAATATGTCTTTCGGAGTCGATATTGAACTGTAAGAGAATAAAAAAAATAATACACATAACATAAATAATGCGAGAAGCTAGGTCGTAATCCTGAAACAGGGCTATAAAAGCCAATTATGTATGTATTTATGGTCTAATCTTCTTGTACATACTTATACATTTGTTGATTTGAAGACGGTAGCCAATTAAAGCCTAAACCGATTTTTTTTAAATTTTTACAAAATCTCTTTATATGTCGACTAAACCTAAAGTTTCTTAACTTGCTGGAAATATCTTTTTGCAGCACCCATGTAGTTAGTGTGAGTCAATTTTTTATTTATGAGTACCGAGACCTACAGTTTAAGGTCGACTCCGAACGTCAAACTTGAGAAGCTTTTTCATAGCAATCAGAAGACTGCCAGAAGTCTTCTAAGAGGTAGTCGTATATTTTCATAATTCTTGCCTTCAAGATGTCAGAGTTGGGATTTGAACCCGAAGCTCTTGTCTAGTAAATCAATACACTGATCACTAGTCTACAGTACACTAGAGTATATGCTTTGCAATTAGTGCATAAAATTTTAAGATTTGTGTGAAAACAATCGTATTTTTCAGAGTTCGTAATAAGAAAGAAAATTTAATTTTCAATAAACTGTTTTCAAAAATAATTGTCTCTGACTGTCATTTAAGTCACTTGTAAAGACAAAACCATCATTGCAATGCAGGGTATTTTAAAATTAGTATTGAATTACTTTAACTCTCTTAATGTTGATATTCTTCTTTCAATATTCCATTGCCAGACATTATTATTATCGATCAAAAAGAAAAGAAAGAAAAAAAAAAAAAACGTTTCTTTGTTAAAAATATAATATTTTTTGATTGCAACTGAAGACGTAGAAATAAATAAAAATATACTTATCTGGTACAAAGAAAAAAATACTCCATACTTTTGTGATAAATAAATAAGAAAAATTCAATTTACAAAAATAAATTTATTATTATAAGATAAAAAATGAAAAGAAAACAATTATTCACCAAATAATATTGAAGTGGGGTAGAGAATTTATTTGAATACAAAAAAAGCAGGTATTTTTGTAAAAACCCCAACACCCAACATCTGGTTAAACGAAAACTTAAAAAAACGCCAAAAATTTGTAAATACAAATTTTAAAATTCTAAATAATTTCATTATTTAAAAGTACAAATTACACGGCAATTGAAATTTGAATGAATAAAAAAAAAAAAAAAACAAAAAAAAAATATTTTATTAAGTAAAAAAAATAAAGGAAATACATTCAAGATTAAATATAAAGTGTATTGCTTATGGAGACAAGCATGTGTCTCTATGGCACTGTAATCCAAATCTTCATTTTCTATACACAACTGTGCTACAAAACAACAAAAAAATTTGAGTTTTGGTTAACTATGCTCTATGGCCATTTCGCCTCTGCTTAAGAGACTCATCAGAAGACTTTTTCCCCAAGATGTTAATCAGAACTATAAACTTCAAATGAAATATGATTCTGAAAAGTACCGGTACGTCAAAACTTGACATTTAAAATCAGTTGTAATTGCGAGATTTTTCAAAATGGGCCAACGCTGGTTATTAAACGCTTCTAAAATGGGAAACACTGATATTGTTGATCTACGGATTTGTATATTAATCAATGTTTTGTTGGAGAAAATTGTGTGCGCAACATAGGTTGGAATGGCAACAAAAAAAATGTTTAATAAAAATGATGCGAAAGATTAAAGAAAATTCCATGCTAAGTGCTCTAGTTGTAGCTAAGGATGTTGAAATATTTTTTTTGTTGAAAAAATTGTCATCCAGAAACTGTACTCACAGTACTTCGTCATGCAAATTCTAATTTTCATAAGCGAAAAGCAAGAAACTAATAGTTTATTGATAAGAAACACAAAAAGTCTGCTTACAACTCGGTTAGGCCATGTAAACAAAGACATTTTTACTGGAACACATTAATTTTTGCTGGCAGTAGCAGATTTAATACTTCAGTTTCAGACGATAAAGCATTTACATATGTGGTGTCAACCAAAAATTTAGTAAAAGATGGAGGCGGACATGTTTGGTTTGGTGGTGAATGTCGTCAGCAGGTGTTGGTAAATGGAAATTCATATAATTCACTATGAATAAAGAGTTATGCTTAGAATAGCTGACGAATTGGGCATGCATTACAAATTCCACTACTGCCAAGATAATAATCCCAAGCACAAACCTGGTTAATTTGAAATTTACTCAGATTTCATCCAAACACCAGCCCCATCTATCGATTTAATGTGATTGAAAATTTGTGGCATATTCTCTCGCTATCAACAATATTTCTAATGTCAAAAGCGGCGCTTAAAGAAGAGTGAACCAAAATATCCTAGAATACACTAAAAAGTTGGCTGACTTTACGCAATCCAGATTAAAAGCTATAGTAGACCAACAAGCCTACAAAGTATTAAATAACTGTTTTTCAACAAAATTATAATGTTTTTTAATGTTCTATTGACACACCTCTACGTGGGATAATCACCTTGTCGTGGTGTAGAGATTTGCACTGCAAGAACTTAACTGGCTAAAGTGAAGGGCGAGCCATAGCAGGATCTCCCTTGCCAGAAAGACAGTTGAGGAGCAGCAATTTAGAATTAAGGATCAAGCTTAAGAACAACAACATCATCTTTAATATCATGAACAGAAATGAATACTAGGGGCAAGAGCAACAAAAGCCGTTGGCTTTAAAAAATTCGTATTCGTTAAATGAAAACTTGGGACAACAACTGGTAGTGCCGTATTTGGGGTTCTTATTAGCAATACATTTTTGTTTTTCTTTTTGTATTCTTAATTTAAACTTTACTGTGCGGGCTTCTTGGGGTTGAAAGCTGTTAGATTATTTAGTGGTGAAAGTATTACAGTGGCCATTGAATAATCAATCAACAGCAACCGATTTCCTTGTGATTTGCATTTTTAAAATAGGACCTTTGTTTTTTTCTTACTGATATCAGAGCCAATATTAGTAAGTTTAAATCAAAGGTCCACACTTGCTTTCCCTCTTCCCTGTATATTTTCCTAGACCAGCACAATGTACTGCATTAGTAGGGGTTATACCCTTAGTGTTGGCCTCAATTAAAAAAAAAGAAATAGAAATATACGAAATAAGTTGTGGCACGCGAATTATAGGTTAATTTAGTGTTCTTTTTTTCAAATATTGATATTTGTGTATATTTTTTGGTGTTTTGGAATGCAGCCTAAATAGTGCACAAAATTTCATCATTCATTTGTAGAGTTCAAAATAAAATATCTGATTATTAGGCTTGATTTTTCAAAAATTTTTTCCACACAAAATAAGCTGTGAGCCACAGTATACTCATATGTATGTATTTAAAACTTCTCAGAAGTACATTTAACTGCAAAATAATAACAATAATTCTAAAGATTTCTTAGATTTGTTTCCTAAATCACACTAATCCCCATGTCGCAAATTATAAAATACATTGCATGTACGTCATTAGTAACCCTATTAGTACACAGTTTTTTTATATATGCAGTATACGACTGTACTGTTTAAATCAATAATCCGAGTAATAATTTCATGTTATGCAAAAGAACACAACAACTGAAAGCATTTAAGACGCATAAATAGATTATAAAAATACAAAACAACGTATGTACATAAACATATGTACATATGTAGGTATGTATATGCTTGAATATAATATACATCCATATGTATGTACATACATATGTATACAAATTGCATATGTTCATGGTTCATGTTTAAATAAAATAGTTTGAGTAGTATTGCGTTTAATACGTTCTCATTTAAGAACATATTTAATAAAAGGAAGTTATTAATATGTCAAGTTTGCAGTAAGAAGAAGATGAAAAAAAAAACAGAAGAACAATTAAAGTGTGTTTTTTTTAAGGTTGTTTATTCCCTAAGTAATAACAAAACATGCAATGATCATAACAATGGAAGTATGGGCGACGAAGGCAAATACAAAAATGCAAATCCAAAGCCTTTTTTTTTTGTTTTGTTTTGTATGCTTTTTTGTACATTTCAAGGACAACAAATTTGGATAATTCTTCGTTGTTAAATTTGTTTTCTCTTAAACAACAAAAAAAAACTGGTTTAAAACAAAAAATTAAAAAAAAAACACAACAACAAACAAAAGAGTAAAAAAATATACAAAATTAGTGTTCTTAGAATGATGGCATTTGGCCTATATATGATTCCAGGTAAGTTTTAATTTCATAATAATAATAATGAATGCAGTTTTTGCCAAAACTAAGAGTGTCAGGGAGGAAGAGAAAGAGAAGAAAAAACAAAAACTTCCAACACCGGCTGTATTTTTAACCCTTAAACAAGTAATTTTTTTTTCCAACAAAAAGCAGCTGTTGTTGGTGTTTAAAAAAAGCTACATTTATTGTCGTTGTAGTTGTTGTTCTTAAAGCTGATAACAACAAGTACAAATAGGTATATACATATGTATATATGTATACAAGAAGAAGCCTTTGTTAGCTTGAAATTGTGTGTAAAATTTACACACCTAAATCAACACTAAACACTAATACTTATTAGCGTTGCCATAAGAAAAAAATTATTTCTACCCAAAATGGCTTAAAAATCTACCAAAATCGTTTACAGGGGCCTTATTCTGTAATTCTCTAAACTAAAATGCTAAAATTTTGGGTTTTTTAAAACAGGCTGGGCGTTAGAATATATAAAATTAAAAAGTGTAGAGATAATAGGCATGAAGTTTTTAAATTACAATAAGCGTTCAAAAATTCTATTCGCAGCCAAAAAGTCCTAAATCTAGTTTATATATTTTTAGCGATAGAGTTTTAGCTTAGGAAAGTTACAGAATAAGGCCTCAGTTTACCAAAATCATTGCTAAAAATTGAAATTACTTTTTATATATATATATACCTATACAAAGGCGGATCAATAAGTTCGTGAGTTTTTGAATGAAACACAGTTTTGTTTTTGCAAAACAAAAATTATTTCTTATTTTCCTTGTGAGTTAGCAAATTTCATTATTTAGAGGATCCAGAGACTCCTTTTTTATATCTAAAAAAACACATTTATGTTTACAAATATAACATAGTATACTTTTTACAATTTCAGAATTTTTTTTTTAAGATATAGAAAAAAGAGGTCACCGGATGCTGTAACTATGATGAACTATAATTACAAAAGCATTACGAGGATTCAGCTGATAATGATGATGATAAATATGAATATGGCTAAGAGTTCTATTTGTCTACTGGCACAGAGTATACAGTAACGAAATTCCAACACTATAACAAGAACAACACAGCAAGATAGCAAAGAATATAAATCATATAGAATGATTTATATATATAGAATGATTTATATTCTTTGAAGATACTCACAACAAAATTTTTAGAATACACACAATATTACAATGTATCATAAGAGGGCCACAACAAAACACAGCTGATTTTAAACATTTTGAGCTGTCATTTTCTTCATCACTGTATACACACAGTGCTGCTGGCCTTACTGATGAAAACTCAAAGTCAAAATGTTTTAAATGTACCCAATAAATTAAACAATAATACGTGTAATTTAAAAAAATAATGAAAAACAACATTTTAGGATATGTAGACATATTCATATATTGTTAGTAAAAGTAAAAAAAGAAATAATTTTCTCCTATATTTTTGCAAAAAAGTGCAAGAAAAAAATTATTTGTTGCACATTAAATGTAGTTAAGCAATATCTTTAAGTTTGAGTTAGCTGTTGGACAAATACTGAGGACGCCTTTTTTTTTTTTTTTTTGAGTGATGTAGTGATTTTCAAAATCTTTTGAGGCCAATAAACAGAATGGGTAGTCAATCTGACCAAACCGAGTACAGGGTTTTACTGACCTTTGGTAATACTGTCGAGTTCGTGCCTATTTCCAAAAGTCTTCATTTGTCGCACAGTGTTATCATTCTATATTTTGCAAGGTTGTTAATGTTTCTTAAAACAAATTTATTAAGCCTATTAAATTAGATTCTTTACAAAGAGTTGTTATAGCTATGAAATTTGCTGCTGTCTACAATTACAATTTTTCATTAGAGTCGGTAAAAATGTTGTGCATAAAAGAAGAAAAAATCCACCAAAAATGTAAAAAAATTGAAACAAACCAACCAAAATTACAATTTTAAAACAATAGGAAAAAAAAACACCAATATTTATTCGATTGAGCCAAAACGGCAACGCTGATTACTTTTAATATGAGTAAGACAAGAAGAGAAAAACAGAGAATATTTGTGTGCCTGGGTATTAAAAACAATAACTAAAACCAGTATGCTTGTGTGTGTATTCGTGATAGAGTTTGATTATACCCCCGAAATATTATTTTTGTTTTAAAAGTATTCCTTACTGTGTGTGTTTAATTTTTGATTGTTGTTGTCGTTGTATTTTTTTTTCCAAATTCAAGATCAAGGTCAACACCGGCACATGTTGTCTTTGTGTTTTCGTGTGTGTGTGTATTAAAAACAGCATTTAAAAAGCAGCCTTAAACAAAAACTGCACAAACAAGTTGTGCTCTTTTATTGCTGTTTTCTTTTATGCTTTTTTGTTTCTGCATGCATAGTTATAGATACGGTCGTAGTTGAAAACTTAATTACCCTAAAAGGATAAAGAGACCGTAAGACAATCAAACATCAAATAAAGACACACAAAAATTAGGAAACACGAACAAATAAAACAATACATGAAATGCCAATTAGAGAGAAGGAAGAAGCATTTTTGTTTGTTTCAGTTTAAAACAAAACAATTGCTTTTAAATTTATCAAAACGCCTTGTCAAGTACGCCTTTTGACCGTATGATGATAATCAACTGTTTTTCGCCTAAAATAAACGAATCTGAGCTGAACGGCAGGTATGTGGGCTTCAGCAAGGCAATGCTGAGAGAAATATCATGGTCGCGTAATTTATCGATTTGGCGACGTTAACTGTCTAACAAACTAACGCAGTTAAACGCCGTTGAACATTTTTTTATGTGGGCTACGGTAAGAATCGTATCTACGCGGATCAAGTTATCACCTAGACATTGACAGAAATGTATGAAAAAGTGGTCGAAAACTGCCCCAAACGGCCGATTAGTGTAGTGAGTCCAGAAACGGTCATTTAAATGACTTAGTGTTTTGAACATACTAGAGGGATTTTAATTGAAATAAAAACATTCTCGAAGTTATAGCTCTATGTGTTTTTTGTTAGACTTTTAAAACCCTACAACGATTTACCCTTTTTGTATTAAATGAAATAAAAACAATTATTTTCATTATTTCAAATATTTAAAAACAAAAATCTAAAAAAAAAAACAAATCTAATCATGCTTTTGACATTTTAGCGTAGAACTTCCAATAAAATATAGACATGGGTCTATAATGAAAACTCTTTATTTATCGAGTTTTCGTATGTTCATACATATTTTCTCACAATGTTAAATATTTCGATTACAAATTATACATATTTAGAGTGTCACACTAGTACAACAGTATTAAAAACATTATGCATAAGAAACATTCTTGGACGTGGTATTCAACGAAATGAGCTACAACAGCTTAGCAGATTTGCAATAACATGTTAAGACACTATGATGACTTTGCATGGCATGGCATTACATTGAGTTTGAGATGACATAACATAGCATGGCATGGTTTTTTAAAAGAAAATTTTTACACAAAATGTTGCATTTTGCAGTACTTTACTATTAATGGATATTAATGGATAATGAAACTTATTCAGGGTTTTATATTTCAAATAAGAGCGTTAAAAAAATTCAAATATAGTATATGATATGGCAAGCAATCAGTGCATATGAAGAAACCTTCAAACACAATCGTATTGAATTGTATAATGAACAGCAATTTTTGTATTAATGAGTACAGAAAAAAGCTACAACTACAGCAGTGATGTGCCTGTGTGGCATAAGGCAAACAATATTAATTCTGTATCAAAAACACGAACCTACCCAATTGTCTAATGCTACAGCCTATTGAACAATATGAAACTATAATTATGCAGTACTTAAGAACAAAGTAAAGAGTGGGCAAATTTGAGGTTAGGAAGTAAATTGGCTTCAAAACACCTTTTTTTGACAAATTTTGTTTTATTGGTGCTGGATGTGATCTCTTGCAAATGTTCACTTTTAGCACGTCCACTCTCTGAAAAATATTTAACACCACATTTTGCAACAAAGCTTCGTTTAGCTCGTCAGTGCAGCGCCGAATTTCATTTGTTCACGTAAACCCCGTCTTTCAAATGATCCCAGAGAAAATAATCCAGTGGCGTTAGATTACAAACATCACCAAATCGAGAAATTACATGACTGGGTAATTTTTCATGCAATAACTTACTTGTTTGGCCGGTTCAAACAGCAAATTCACAAACGTTCGACGTAAAAAATGATTAGTGTATGGTGTAAGGGTTAAAATTTTCCCATTTTTTACTAAATAAATGTCAAAGAATGATAGTTTTATTCTTGACATTTCATAATTTGACAGCTAATTTATTTCCTAACCTTAAATTTGCCCATCCTGTACAATGAAAAGCAAAATTTATATTAATGAGAGACATGTGTGGCTTAAGGCAAACAATATTAATTCTGTATCGAATAACATGAATCTACCCAACTGTCTAAAGCTACAGCCAATTGAACAATATTGAGCTATAATTAGGCAGTACTTAAGAGCAAAGTTCAAGGCTCCTGCAATTTCCAAAAAATGATGGAGAAGCATTAGGAAAAAAATTCAAATGAATAAAATTTTAAATATTGGGTTTTTCACAATTAAGTTTAGAAATTGCATTTTGAAACAAACCTTATGGCGAAATGTATTATTTTATAATATTTTGGACATATTTTACAAGGGCCTTCCTTTGGAAAAAAAACATCTCTTAGGATTTTGCCTAAAAACACATTTAGACATTTCAAATCAATATTCGTGTTACGAATTAAAGTACTGTTGTCTTCAACAAATATATATTCTAAAATTGTAACATTTAAACTCGTGTTTGTTTGACGAACATAAATAAGTGTTGCCCGAAATATAGACATAAACACCAACTAGTGCTGGAAGAGCCCAAAATAAATTCCAGATGTTTTTTTTTTAAATGTGCAACGATGAATAATGATATCGTTGTTATTGGTCACTTTCTGACAGCTGTTCGAAATACGTGTATTTACGTATGACAACTGAGAAGAAAACCTATTATTTCTAACTGAATTCTCTAAAGTAGATGTCTCGTTATAATTGGTTTTTGTGGGAGACAGCCAGAGTTTATTTTTAAATGCAACAATCAATTGTTGAAACAGACAATTTTAGTTTTCAGCATTTAAAGTACAGACTAAAGGACATGTGTTTTGAGAGGAGTTTTTTTTTTCTCTCTCAATTTCAGCTTTTTCTTTTATTTATAACAAAGAACTAAAATATGTATCTAACAATGCACGTTTATAGCCAAAATGTGTAACAAAATATTTCTTTAAAGATATAATCTGTAGTGCAAGAGAAAAGTTGTATAGAAAGAAAAGTAGTTTTAGGCCAGAAATTGTTTGTTATCCTTTTTTCCAAATTTGTTTTTGGTTGTGCGTTTATTTTATGGTTTTCTGTTAAACTATCGTTTAAGGTAGTGCGTGCCTTATAATACTCACACACTCTCTCTCTCTCTCTCTCTCATACAAACATACTCAACTTTTAATTTGAAGTTATGCATCCTGTCTAGACAACGATATAAAAATTAAAAAAAAAAAGAGAGAAGGTATCTAATTATCTGTTAAATATTTTATACACACTTTGTTACGCAATGCAATACTTTGAATTTCTTATTTTCTTATTTGCTGATATTTTGCATGCAAATGAAACTTTAGATTCCACCCAGTGAAGTAAAAAAATAAAAAAGAAATTTCATATTTTTCTAAAGAACTACCAAATCCAAAGTGTTATTTAATATTTTATTTTAGTTTCTTACCTCTGCTCACACTAAACATTTTCGTAATTGTTTGTTGTTGTGGTTTTAACACTATTTTAATTGCCAAAAAAAGGGAAAAAAATTATACAGACGATTTTTTTTTCTTAAACATCATGTCTGCTATCCACCACTTGTGAATTTAAATTAAATATTAAGCAGAGGCGTTGTTTAACTCTTAAAAGGGAGTGGAATTACTGACTCATCTTTAGTGAAGTCTATTAATAAGAAAGTTGAGCACGCAATCCTATTGCTGGAAGCCTATTTAAAGCTTTTCTAATTAGTATACTAATGATGGCAGTTTTAAATAGCACAGTACTCTGGTTATCTGATTAAAAAATATATCCGTTTTGTTTGCGATTAGAGCTGAAATGGGTTTTCTCACCCAGAGTAACAACGTCATCACTTATCTTCATTGCTTAGAATCAGTTTTGTTAAAAGTGTAGCCTTAAAGATTTTTTACTTATACGTTGGCTTATGTAAAAGTTTCATAATTCAATGTACGACGTGTGCTTGTCACATTGGTTTCTGGAATTCTGTGACAAAGGAAAACAGACCTTAAGCTTGAGCATACAAAACAACAACAAACAAATTTCACTGGTCGCAAAAATAAAAGTTTTTCTGCGTCACAAGAAAAAAAGTGACACAAAACTAAATGATTTGATGTTGTGAGAAAAACTGAGTTTTTACTTTTTTCCAAATGATCTAGATTTTTTGTAGTAGGCGTGGCATATTTTGAACAATATGCACGTCTGCACTTCTATGTTACGCCACAACTCGAGAACGGTTTATCAGATTCGTAAAAATGAAATGGCAATATACATATCGTCGTGCGGGAGTTTATGTGCTCTATCCGCCATTTCATAATTTTTATATATCTCGAGTTAATGATGCCACTTTAGGTTTTCGACCCCAAATTAAATAGCAGAAAACGGATTGCAGATTTTAAAAATTTTGGTGTCAAAAACCTAAAATGACATCATTAACTCGAGATATATAAATTGGCGGATATAGCACATAAACTCCCGCACGACGATATGCTACGGAAAATTGTTTAAACACAGAACATCAAATTCGCTTTCAGTTTTGTTTTTGTGAAACAAAAATTTTTTGTCGACCAGACCAAAAAACCACAATCTTATGTAAATTTAGATCATCTTCAGTTTACGATTTAATTTTTGTAAGAATCCATAACTTCTGTTATAAAAACAATTAAAAAAAATTAAAATATTCCGTCAAAAGGAAATTATATAGGAAAAAAATAAAATTATCGGTAATCACCATTCGTTATGAACACCCTTGCAAGTATTGTAAACGTAGCAAACCATGTAAAACAATAACAAAATATAGGCATAAATGCAACGATTGCTTGTTTGCCAAGTATGCAACGAGGAGAGATTATTTTATTTCATTATTTATTTATCAATATATAATTTATTAAAAATACATATGCTTGTCTCCTCTTGACTTTATTCCTTTGCTCATTTTTCTTGTGTTTCATGTTTAATTTTATATATATACTAGATTAATTAGTTAACATTTTTCGTCTAATGATTTTTAGCTATAAGATACCTCAAAATGTGCAGGAATCAGTAGTTAGTTTGTGTTGGAGGTACCACGCCTACTTGTCCGCCCTTTTAACTACTGCTGAGTTCTATTGACTACGAAATAAATTACACTAAATTCAGAAACTTTAGCTGCAACACTTCTTAAGATATAAGGAAATCAATGTTTAACTTGTAGGGAAAGTACCACGCCCACTTGTGCAATTATAACCACTTTATGACTAATGATTTGCCTTGACCATGAAGTTTCTCGGACTAAGATTATAAACTTTAACTTTGACCATTCTCAAGATATACAAAAATCTGTATTTAGTTTGTATGTACCACGCCCATGCATACAGTGGTTGAAGGTGATTGAAACAATCCGTGTATGTTCCAAATTTTAACAAAATCCGTTCAATCGTTTAAGCGTGATTGACCGACAAACAAACAGACTTACAAAGAAGTTTAATAGTTTGAATTATGTCACTCTTCTCGCAAATGAGCGATATGTATATAGGGATTATCTTTAATTTTATTTAATTTTCAATCGTAAAGCGACATCAGTGCACATACTAGGCAATTTTGCAGCATTGAAGCACAGTAGGTGATTATCAAATAACAGGAGGGGAATTGTTAAAGTTGTCATTGGCCGACATTTTGAAGTTCGTTAAAGTGACGAAACTATAGAAACCATAGTTAAGTTGAGGGCTGCACAATAGATTTACAGCTCGAAGTACATTTAGTAGCTCATGAATGAATGAATGAATCGTAATCTACCGCAATTTACCAGTGGGGTCTATTAGACCTATACTACTTCCATACAAATAGGTGCATTGGACTTAGTTTGGTAATTGCTACAAGTTGTTTTTACGGTAGACAGAGATTTATGGGCTTTAAAATCTTCCCATCTAAGGTTTTACATCTTCAAAAATTTTTTTACTGCAAAAATTTTAAGCTAATTTTTTTTAAACCTACTCACTCGTATTAGGCAATACACTTGCCCAATTTTCTGTGTAAAGTTGAGTAAAGGGAAATAGGATTGCTCATTTTTCAGTACATAATTGACTGTTTATGAGAAGTTGTTTTGTTCTGTATTTTTTTTTTTCAGTTTTATATTTTTCCGCTTTTGTTATTTCTAACCAAAATTGGTTCTTTTTTTCTTCTTCGAAATACATATTTTGATTTTTAATTACTTAAATGTGAAGGAATGAAAAAAGTAAAACATAAATGTTTTCATAAAGTAGTGGATACAGTTCTTTCATCAAATATTTGTCTAATGTAACCGTAGCTTAAGACGAATGTTTTCAGAAACTAGTAGAGGTCCTGGACATCAACCTAATGACAGTTTGGACCCATATCTGAGTCAGTGGCTACTCAAAAAAGCGTCCTACTTGGGTATCACAAGAACTAAGACAACTGAGTGGTACTGATCGAATTAATATCAATAGAACGCTCTAAAATCAAATAATTTTTGAAAATCATCATTAGGCAGTTTAGTTTTTGATTTCTTAATAAAAATAAAATTTTTGTTTTTTTTTAAGAGAAATTTTTTATCCTCAAGCTTATTAAGAATGTATTTTTGTTTTAGTCCCTTTAAAAAATCTTTGTTTTTTTTTTTTTTTGTTCAAAAAACAACATTAAATTTCAACAGAAATTTTATTTTATCAACTTGATAAATAAAATTTCTATAGCGATTTATTTTTAAATATCAATTTATTTTTTCTTACATGAATTAACATACACACATGCATACGTAAGTCCAGACACACATAAAACAGTCTATAGAAAAACAAAAAAACAAACAATTTATCCTGCGCGTGTACATATTTTATGAAAGCACACCCAAAACCTATTAAATTGTCAAATGCAACAACAATCATAAACAAATCAGCAACAAAAATACCAGACTACAGATACAGAATCCTAAATAGAACAAAAACAAAATGTTTAGAAATAAAATAAAGGCTGCAGTACTGTAACCTTGTAATGTGTGTGGGTGAAATGTGGTAAAAGCAGCAACAGTAACAACAATACCAACAGAAAACAAACGGCAAAAAAAAAAACATAAAAAATACAGACATAAATGTTTATATAAAAAAAAATTATAATTGAAACCAAAACAAGTTAAGACAATCATAGACAATGAAATTCGACTATTTATTACCCTACACTTGCTACAATGTTATGCCAATACACATTAGAAACAGTGGAACACCGTTTGAGTGAATGTGTCACTAGAGTAGTGATGTCCACTACTACATAGACACACTTGCGCTTGTGTATGAAGCAGAGAAAAGACTCTGCTTACTTCTACCAGAAATGGTAATGTTCGAATTACTTCATTTTATAACTTCATAATTATTTCTTCATAATTCTGAGTATAGTTCGTAATCGATTTTCCGATAGACATGTGACCGATCTATTAAGAATAAAGGAGTACCGAGGTCACATAGATTTGGAGGAAATAATGAATAATTATTTCAGTTTAATAAAAATGATACAAAAATATGCACTATCCATCCCTGCACTATGTTAGAGAGAAGCTAAATTTTAAAAAAGATAAGAGCACCAATATTTCTTTTTACAAGCCATACATGTAAGTGGATTAAAGTTTAGCCTGCACAGTCCTTATCTAAAGACATGAAGAATTCACCTAAAAAATGTAACGATGCTTTTTGTAGGACTATTTAGATACTCCTTTAGCCATTTGCCTTCGCGGTCTGAATAATAAAAAGTTTGCATTGAATGTCTATGTAACTATCTCATGATAGAGCTGGCAAACTATCGATAGTCGCGCCATTCGATGTTTTCGATAGTTGGTTCAAAAACTATCGATATTATCGATAGTATCGAATTTTTTTAGAAATGTTAAATTTCACATTCCTGGTAGCACATAGACAAAACAGTCATACGAAGAACAAACTTTTTTCATATAAAGTGACACGTTACGGTAAGTTAGCCATCCTTTTCGTTTGAAGTCAAGAAGTCTGCTGTATTAGCTCAGATTTGCACTTCTTTGTATAGGTTGTATTGAACAACTTTACCATCATCACATTTTTGAGAGTGTTTCTTGAAGGCAAGATTTAGCAGTGATTTAGGCATTTAATAAAATCTCGGAAACATGTATCCTTTACTATACTGAATGGCTGTAAATCATTGGCGACCAAAGTTATTAAACCAGTATGTAGTAGTTTGTTCCATTCGGAATCCCTTTTATAGGTTTTAGACTTTTTGACAATATATTGGATTGTCTTTGATTGCTTCGGCAGTTGATTATGAGATGGATGGGCACGCTTTAGGTTGTTAAATAGGTTTGATGTGTTGCCTCTAATATTGTAAATTTCCGAACACAGCCGACATTGTGCATTTTATCTTTATCATTTTATTTTATCTTTATCTTTTGCTTTTAGAAAAAATTTCCAAACTTCCGAATTACCTCTGCGAGTTTTTTCAACTGCATAGCTTCAGTATCAACCTCAGTATTTTTGCTTTGTTTATCACGAGAAATCTCCATTAGTCAATTAAATGCAATATTTAACGATAGTATCGCTATCGCAAAAATAACATCGATAGTCTAATAAAAATAGAACTATCGATACTATCGATAGTACTATCGATTGTTTGCCAGCTCTATCTCATGACTTAAACTAGATTTTAATATACGAGGTTACTTTAGTGACCTTATATGTCTGGACAATAGAAATATTTTATTATGTACAAGAAGAATTCAGTTTCCTTTTTTAGGCTTTTAACAGAAGAATTCAGTATTTTTATTAAAGCCCCGCATATGCTGACCTAAGCAACATAGTAACAAGTGTCACATCATACAATTGTCATGCCATGTTATGACGTTCAAATATGTTCGACAAAAACATATTAAGACAATGTAACATTGTATGACACTGTGTTTTAAATGATATGACATAGCATAGCATGGTTTTTTGAAAAATTAAATATTTACACAAAATGTTGAGTTTTGCACGTGACGAAATACGAAACACAACAAAGGAGTATAACATGTTTCAGTTATAAATTTAGAGTAAAAAAACTTGCAGAGCTTAGTAGTTAAGAGATCCAAAGATCGCAGATACTTATTCAGAAAGAGAGCAATTTATTTATTCACCGCAGCAATATGCATTGTAATATCAGCGAAACTCAATACTTAAATCTCAGAGAATGCTAAAATTAAACTTAGTATTGAAATCTTAGAGAAGGCTAAAAGGGCAGGCTGCTTTAAATACATCAGCCAAGGAACCAGTAAATCCATTAAGTCAATCAGTATTCTATTAAAGAGTTTTTCTCTAAAGAATAGTTATTCTGCGCTTAAGTTATGCAGTCGCATAAAAACTTATAACTCTTGGAAATTAATTATCCAGAAGCAACATAAATCTGGCCGCATGTTCTAATATGGGGTGCGCAGTAACTACTCTAAGAAGAAGGGCCATGTCATACTTTGTTATTATCTCTCTCTTTCGAAAATCTTATCCTAGAATGTTTAATAGTTCTTTGTTTGTTTTCATAAATTCTATGCTTCAGTATTAGTCGCTTAAGTTTGAGTTCAGCTCTTACTATCTTACTAGCAACCAGTCTACCAAGAGTTTATTTTTTTCTTAAACATACATATGTTTGATAGACTTTGGCTCTAGTAATTTATATGTAGTACCACACACCAAAACGCAGAGACTAAGTATTCTCAGAGATAGAACTCTTTGGTTTGATAACAAAATTATAAATTTCAAAGAATGTTAATCGTTCGATTAAGAAACTATTTTTAGCTTGAAAAAACCAACCCACTATTAATAAATTAGTGATTGTGTAGGACATGTCAACAACATTCAATAAAGAAGACGCATAAAATTAAAGAGAATTACAACAAATCCTGCTCATACTTGTTTACAGTAAAAAAAACAAAAAAACAAATCATGGTAATGAAGATGAGATGAGAGAAAAAGAGCGACAAGGGTTAAAGTAAAATAATACCGCACCTTAAACTGTCATTTTGCTTTTGTTACAAAACACCAATTCTTTAAGAAAAAAAAAAAAAACAAAACCCCTGACATATTAAATAAAAAGACAACAACAATACTGTTGTATGTTAGAAACTCTTTAGACATTGGGTGGAGAAGAGTTTAGTAAGTCAGTCATCCTCTCTGTTGGTTTTATTACGAAAAAAGTATAACATCAAGTGTTTAGTATTATTTTTTAGTGGGTATAAATATTTTTCTCCCACTCTTGGTACCTACAAAAATATAAAAAATATGTATGTATATTGTACATATAATTCATAAAAACAAAAACAACAAACGTGATGGCATAGACTCAACGTTGGCAGACAACAATGGCGACGACGTCTGTCTGATGACCTTCAACTTTGTTTTTCTTTCGCTTACATTAAAAACAAAAATAATAAAAAAACAGAGTAATAATATGTACACGTACATATAACCGTTATATATACATACTCATGTCTGGCAAAACACCCACATATTCGTACACATACTGGGGAAAAAAGTCCTGAATTAATTCATTTGTTTTTGCTTTTATTACAAATTGGCCCAGACATTCTTTGTTAGACAAAATCGTCCTTGAGGAAAAATTTCGTAAATATACAAAAAATGCTTTTCTGTGAGTTGCTAGAAAGGTCTTTATCCTGTAGGTGTTTAACCACTTACTCTCTGACATACAAAACTCATATACAACAGACAAGCTTTAACTTTTATTTGTCGTATAAAGATTTTTCTGGTTTGTTTACCTATTAAAGCTTTTATATATTGCTGTTTAGTCAAACAGGTTACAAAAGCTTTATTTGGAAACATAAAATGCTTTTCAAATTCTCCAAGGCGACCTCTATTATTTAATTTAATAACTACTCTAACAGCAAAAAAAAGCTTTTATCTGTGTGTTGCTTAAGTGTAGATTTTTTTTATATCTCAATGGTTATGACTCAAGTTTAAGGTGTTGAATTTAACATCCTCGATAGTATAGTGGTTAGTATCCCCGCCTGTCACGCGGGAGACCGGGGTTCAATTCCCCGTCGGGGAGGTAAAATAATTTTTTTTTATTTAATTTATTTTTTTGTTAATTTTTTTTATAAATATTTTTATGACCAACTTGGCATATGTAATTTAATATCTGTCGAAGTAAACAATCACACAATTATTCCTACTACACTAGAACTGACGCGCATGATAAGATTCAGTTTTGGAAATTGCATATCCTTTTGTAGTTGATTGTCGAGTGAATTGCACAAAGCATTATAGAGAGAATTCGTTCTTCAAACGCACTGTTTTTTTATGGAACAATCTTCCTCCTTTCCATAACATAACAGGGGTCATCCCCTAAGTGCTGATAAAATATAAAGATAACCTCAGTGCAAATATGTACATATTTCGTATTAGAGCGGCTGTGTAATAAATTATAAAGGAGAACCATAAAGAGTGGTAGCAAAATATCCATAATTTAAAAATTTGGGAATTTTGTATTCTTAAGCAACAAACATATATCAAAGTGTAATGCAGAAAACCTAAATTTGTAAAATAGAGTGTCGCATCCTGCTACTGCCGTTCACTCTTACAATGAGTCTCAGAAATTGTAAATTTAAGAATAAATTTTATTTTTTAACACTCGCTTAATCTAAAAAGAAAAAAATTATTAAAGAAAACTCACCTGTTTTGCCGTTTGGACTAAACGGGTCATAACTGCCTGCTGACATAGGTGAAGAATAGCCATTTGACATATTGGCGCCATACATATGATTCTGCGATTGTGATGATGGACTTAATGGGGCCGTGCTGGGTACACTGCCAGGACTAGGTGTAGATATCCATTCTTCTCTCCTAAAAAACAAACAAACAAAAAAATTAAGAAACGAAAACATCGATGTAAACCAAATATTGATTTCTAATGTATCTTCACTTCGTATTTTATCAGTTCGTGATGCGAGTAATGCGAGAGTAATCTTAAGATCTGTGAGTCTATTACGCTTTTCAAGTTTTGTATTGTTTCGTAAATAGTGCTGTAAAGCTAATAGTGAAGCGTGTCATAAACCTAATTGATATAGACCTTAAATACATACTTCTATCAGTAGCCTCGAAAAATGCACTGGGTATTTTTATATTCTAATAATGTGTGTCCATTTGCCAGACTTTTGAAAAAAGTCACTGGAGAGACTAGTTTGAAAACAAGAACAATTACTATTACAACTAAACTGAGAAGAAGAGATCAATGATATAGCACAATTACTACCTCAAATATTTCAAACAGTTCCAAGAATTTGACATGCATACCCTTCTTCAGTTTCCGATAATGTTACAGATACTGCTTAGCTTTAAGATTGTCAGATTTAGCTTCTTCATTAGGTGTTCTTTTTTTCTAAAAAAATTAACCGGAATTCCTATACTTTCCTTTTTTAGTTTTACGTTTGGCACCTATTTAATATTTGCATAAGATAATTTACAAGTTTTACTTACAATTCCATGCGAGCTCTTTTTGATGGCACAAACACCAAACTGCTACCATTTAAAGATTCTCCAGCATTGACATTGCCAACGCCACCAACACTATTACCCGTAGCACTACCAGCTAAGAGAACGGCATTGCCAGTACCACTGGTAGCGGAAATAGTGGCACTGTTATTGCTGCTTAATGCCACAACGTGGGTTATGGCATTCGTTAAGGCTGAGGCATTTTTCAAAGCATTCACTTTAACCACTGTGGCCGTTGAGGTGGCCGAGGAAGATGCAGACAATGATGTAGATGAGCTTGAAGAATTAGAAGAGGCAGGTATGACAACATTGGCTAAAGCAGTACAGGCTGCTAAATTAACAATATCATCTTTATGGAGATTATTATTCGAGGTTGACGAGGCAGATGAGCTATGGTGGTTGTTGTTAGTCGGAGTGTTGGATGAGGCTTTTGAAATGGTAATGGAGGAAACGGAGGTGGCTATATCATGCTGCAAGGGTTCGGATTTAATGGCAGTCTTTAAAAGTTTTAAGTTCTCTTCCACGGAAGTGCTGGTTAAGGCATCAACAACTACCGACGATCCTGACGAGGACGGTTGTATTAAAACACTGTTGCCAGAACCATTTCCTCCAGTAGCAGTGATGACAATGCTATTGTTATGTGTACGACGTGTAGACTGTTGTTGCTGCTGCTGCTGTATATGTAGCAAAGGTGTTGTGCTGCTTGTAGAGCTGCCATGTTGCCTGGTTGTTAAAGGTATGGCATTATCAGTGTCTGTTGTTGCAAAATTATTTAGAAAAACACCAACGCTACTGTTATTATTACTACCTGCTGTAGTGGAATTGGTGGCAGCTGCAGCTGCAGCCGCTGCTATGGTGGCTGCATCCAATTGTTGTTGTAATAAAATATGACTGGGAATAATTTGTTGTTGCTGCTGTGACTGTTGTTGGTCATTTGTCGCAGGCAATTTTTGTCCTTGAGCATGATTTAGCCGGTACATTATCGGTGATACATTCATACTCCAGCTCCTCAAAAAATAAAGATTTAAATACACTGATTAGGCCTCTTTCAAGACTCTCTCACTGTTGTTATTCACAATTTTTGTTTTTTCTTCTTGCAGACTTACAGTTAAAAAGAGAGCAAAAAAAACAGTTTTATTTCGTTTAACTGTTGTTATAAAGACTACATTTTTATTTGTACGATTGTCTATGTTTGGTGTTGTTGTTTTATAGTACATAGAGAGGAGAGAGTACATAACGGCTATTTTAATAATTCCTTTTTTGTTTCTTGTGGTTTTTGTACAAAAATGCACTTTAACCTTGTATTGTATAGTGCAGGTGACCCAATTTTGTGCTTTAAGTTTAGATAAAAAATTAACAACAACAAGTTAATGATGCCAGCAATAAAGCACAACAAACACCACCAACAGAACACATACAATGATGGCATTTAGTTCATTAATATGGCCAACCTAAAATGAAACAAAATTAGAGAAAATTAGAAATAATTAGAAATAAAAAGAGATACATATGCAATTACATTCATGTATATACGTATACATAAGAATTTATGTACATATAGAGGTAGTAATTATAAATGACATTTATAAGAATTCCACTATTTAATTATTTAATTGTTTTTTTAATCCTTTTTATGACAACAACCTTTTACACACTGCACATAGGTATGCACACATAAGCACAATTAGTTAATCTCAGTTATGCCTTTGCAAAGCATTTTAAAAAACAATGACCCAGTTTTTTGTTTAATATAAAGAGAGGTTACTAAACAGTATAAAATAGTTATTGTAAGAGAAGGGAAAAGAGCGCAATATCGTAGTGAAATACATAGTGTTCACACACACAAGGGTTGAATGCCAAAGTATTTATATGTATGTGTATGTTAACAGTGAATGGCAGGTGGCAATCAGCGTTGCCACTATTGGTAGAATTCTTCCAAAACTGGTAGAAAATTTTTCGTTTGGTAGGATGGTAGGCTAAATATGATTTTGGTAGATTTTAGCAGAAGCTAAAAAAAATTTTAAAAAGGAATTTCAGTCGGCAAGTTTAAAATTGGCGTATTTATATTCAAGCATAAAATCTAACTTTTTGCTCATATTAAGCAATTTTATCAAAACATATTTAATACACAACACTGATTTTAAAAATACTAATTGATTGATGTTTCAAAAATTTTTATCGTTACAAAAGCCGAAATGTATATTACTAAAAATCTTAACCCGGAAGAAGTTTTTGATGTTAAACATGAGATTTTACAATTTTACATTGAATTACTACACCAAATTAATGCTAGATTTGATTTTAATCGAGAAGACATTAAATTGTTACAAGTAATTTCTCCTGAGAAGGTATTGTCAAACAAAGACTTGCCTATATTGTCCCTTGTTTTAAAATTTTCTAATCTTATAGACTGTGATCCTGATATTATTATGTTGCGATTAAGAGAAACAAATCTTTCAACGGAATTAAACATTGAATTATTTTGGGCTAAAGTTAGTTCAATTAGAAACGGTTTAAATGAGAATAGTTTATGTGAATTTACCAATTTTGTTTTTAATTTACTTTCTCTTCAGCATAGCTCTGCAGCAGCTGAACGTAATTTTTTACCACATTCCTCAATCAAAATGAAATTGAGCAACAAACTCGAAGTAAGAAAATTAATAATATAATGCTCTGGAAGGAGCTTGTAAAAAATAAAGTATGGTAATCAAAAAGAGATTTTTGTTATAAGCAATAAAAGTTGTTTGAATTAGCCCATTTATTAAAATGGATATGGCTTTGGTTTTTTAAGATATGTTCATTTTTATAATTAGCACATATTTATTATTATTAGTGAATATTTATGTAAATAAATAAAAATATTTGTAAAAACATTAAATTTTTTTATGATAATTATTACATACATATCGTTGGTCTCAGGTAGAAAGGCCCTAACTCAAATAACTTAAAATTTACAGGAAGAGGTAAAAATACAACATATACTGTAATTATTAATACACAACTTTTTATTAAATGCTGTACAATTGCTTGTAATACCATTATTTTTAAAAATATTGTAAACATTCTTTGTGAGGAGCGGCATATTTCTAAAATGCTTTGGATTCACTAAAAGAAGTAAGTTTTGAAAAAATTCGAGGTAGGGCCTTTCTACCTGAGACCAACGATATGTACATATACATATATATTGCATGTAGTACATAAATAAAAATTTTGAAATAACCTTTTAAATTTTTATACCTACATATCCATTTAGTTTATTTTTGAAAAATCGAATTGGTTTCTTTAAATTTCTTGTATTTATTTATGTATTTTCGATTTTATTGTTAAGATGTTAATTTAAATTGGTTTTGTTATACGTTTATTTTTTGTTACATGTATTTTCGAAGAACTGAATTCTTTTCGTTTTTTTTTATTTTTGGTTATTTATATGTACATGTAAAGGTGTTAAAAATTGTTTTCCATCTCAACAATGTGTTCTTAAATGGATTTTAAATAAAAATGGTTTTTGGTAGATTTTGATCAATTTTGGTAGATTTTGAAAGAAATTTTGGTAGAATCAAAATTTTTTCAGTGGCAACACTGGTGGCAATTTAAAAATCTCTCAAGTCAAGGGTGCTAAAAAAGAAAAACAAAAAGTAGAAAAAAAATTCTGAAGTATGTTACGCTAAATTAAATCTGTAATTAGTGAAAATGTGGGCAGTAGCCTCCGTGGCGCAATTGGCTAGCGCGTTCGGCTGTTAACCGAAAGGTTGGTGGTTCGAACCCACCCGGGGGCGCAATTATTTTTTAACATAGATATTAATTAATTTTTATTTTATTATTTTTTTAATTAAAATATGTTTGTTTGTAAATTTTTGGAACATTGATCACAATTAATTTACTTGTTAACAAGTAACCGTTGGAGTTTCTAAAGATAAAAACCAAACCATTTCGTGATTATGGATTTTATTTTTTCTTAAAAATTACAGTATAACCTCTCTAATCTGGACCGATATAGTTACAACTATTGTCGGGACTAATGGATCGTCCAGTCTACAGTTAAAATAAAATTTTAAACCTAATACATACATACGCATTTACATACATACATATATATGTATACATACATAATTTATTTTTATTACCGAAAAGATATACATAAGTATATGTAAGTTTTATTTACTGAAACCATAAAAGTGACCAAAAATATTTTTTGGGAAATAATAATTAAATTTTTGTTTGAATACACATATAGTATGTTATTTTGTAGGCTATATTTTTGAATTCCTTTTATGATGCTTTAGTTTTTTCTGCCTATAAAATAGATTTTGGAAATCCATAGTTCATTTGCCTCTTTATTTGAGATTTTGTTTTATAACGTTCTAAGATTCTTCCAAAGAACTATCAAATTTTCCAATATTTTGGTTTCCAATTACTGATTGGAAATCAGTTACTGATTCAAGAAATCGTAAGCAAATTAATTTTCACAGCGTGCTCGCAAATACTTGTTTTGTCTAACGGTAAAATTTCAAAAAGAATTTATTAAAAAAAACTCTTGTCAGTACTAGAGAAAAAAATTTCTAAACTGTCCGAATTCTTTCAATGTCCGGATTACTGGGTAGTCCAAATTAGCGTGTACAGTCGAGATTATTAAATAATTTTTCCATAGCCCTTTTCTACTGCTCTTCTTTGAGCATCCTTACCCACAACATAAGTACAGTCAAAGCCCGGTATAACGAATACTCAGTTTAACGAATATCCGGTGTAACGAATGGCCAAATTTTCACAGTAACTACTTTATGTATGTATATAGCGAATGACAAAAGAAATTAAATATCGATTTAACGAACGATAAAGCAAAAAACATAATTCGTTACAGAACCGTTAAATTTTTGTGTGAAATAAATAAAATTTATTGAATAAACGTGAAAATATTAATTAAAATTTTACTTATAGAATGAAGTATATAGTTAAAATGTTATTTTTTCAATAACGTTTTTAGTGCTGTTCTATATAACTAATATCTCGGTATAACGAAAAGGCTGAACATTATATCATTCGTTAAACCGAGATTTGGCTGTATAGTTTGTAAATAAAAAGCATATATGTATATCTTTTAATGCGTAATATGCGAAAGTCGCAAATGTATAAAATAAAAAAATTAATTTCTAAATTAAAAAAAATATATATAAAATATAGAAAAAAAAAATAAACTTTCAGCGCCCCCGGGTGGGCTCGAACCACCAACCTTTCGGTTAACAGCCGAACGCGCTAGCCAATTGCGCCACGGAGGCTATAATTTCTAAAAGCAAAACAATACTTTTGCGGACAGGTTTTCCAAATGAAAAGAAAAAGAATTTCATTATTCATTATTCAAAAGTATGCACAAGTGAATTTTTGGTTTTGTACTTTTGCGATTATTAATTCAAATAAACATACAATTTAACTGTAAATTAACAATTTTAAAAAATGTCACACTGAATCCTCAACTCAAAAATCTATTGTATTATATTGTGTTCATAGCCGCCAGATTTAACAATTTACTGCCATTTTTACGATTTTTAGCCCCATTTCTACTCGTAACATATTGACAATTTGATGATTTTCTTCTTTATTTTGACGATTTTTAGATGTTTTGATGATTTCATAAAGCTTTAAAGGACCCCCCACTAACTTCGAAATATACAACATTTCATGCTTAAAAAACAGTTAAAAGTTCTATTAAATTAAATGTTTTTAAATTAGCTTTTTTTTGCCAAAAGTCCGCAGACGTTATGTTAACTTAAAAAGTAAGAGGGCGCATACTTTATATTTATTTTATAACAAAACAAATATGGCTCATACGCATTGGTGTAACTTTGGAAATTTGATATATGTATGTACATATGGCATGTATGGTATGTATGTATGCAGCAGTTTCTTATGTTTGTAAGCTTACATAAGTAGTGTTTTTTTGAAAAAGAAGGTATAACTACATAGGGTTTTCCAAATTCCTTTTTGCCTGAACTTAGCTCATAAAGCCCATATTAAAAAAGTATACCTTTGTACAGTCTTACTGACATAATATTATATAATTTCAATGAAATAATATGACTACATTAGACCTTTTTATTTACATAATTTTGAAGTTTATATAGGCATTTATGTATGTATTCTTATGAAAAAAGGGAATAACATATGTGATTTTTGAGAAATAAAAATTTTTCAAAATTGCTTTGAAAGAAGCCTTAGAATTTTTATGATTATTAAGAATTAAAACTTACTCTAAATTTAATGTTTTAATTTGATATTGAACTAAAGAGAACATAATATTCTATTTTGTTTAAGAAAATAAAATATACATTTTGTTGAGGTTTTAAAAAAAGATTGCCTTTGATTGAAATGTTTTAGAATATAAAGGAAAAAACTTTAAGAAAAAATACAACATTTGTTGTTTTGTTTATAAATAGAAGTGAAATTTGAATAAAATATGAATGAATTTGTTTTATCATTTTTATCAGTTCTTTATAAAATAAAAATATACATATGTAAATAGGCAATGTCCTGAGGACCAAATAAAAATTTGAGTAACTTTTTTCAACTTTTTAGTGTTTGTATGCAAAAATTTTAAGGGTCTTATTAAAATAAAAGTAAGTTTCGTGAAGAAGATTTTTATTTTAATGTAGGATTTATTTAATTTTTTATTTCGGACGATTTTAATAAACCAATTTGACGATCTTAGGGTTAAATGTTACAGCAGCCTTCTTTACAGTAATGTTAAGTAGAGAATGTTCTAAAATAGAAAATATGGTAAAGAAGTGAATATAGCCTCCGTGGCGCAATTGGCTAGCGCGTTCGGCTGTTAACCGAAAGGTTGGTGGTTCGAGCCCACCCGGGGGCGCGAATTACTTTTTTTTATTTTATTTTTTAAATAAATATTTTTTTTATATTTTTCTAAAATTTAAAAATTTCTTTATATGAGATTATGAAATATCGCCAATTTGATCTTTTTTAAGGAAAAATACTTTGTTTTTGTGTATATTTTTTAAATTCATTATTTTTTTGTATGCCAAAGCCAATTTTCAATGATTAAAACGTAAAAACGAAGAGAGGGGTTGAAAATAACACACAATTTCTGTTTTCTTTGACTTTTATGTACGTATTTTTTATTCCTTATCCTTCAATCTCTCTTTCACTTGCGTTACAGCAAAGAAAGATTAAGAACATTAAAAAAAATAGTCGGAGCTGTTGGAGCCATAGTCTGAGATCTTATGGTTTAGAAAAATTTCTAAAAATGAAATTTCTATCCGTATTTTTTGACAATTCATTACATATTGTTTTCACACTATTATACTCTTTCTTTTATTTGAGTTTTTGACGTGTCGTTAAACCACCTTAACTAACACTTAAAATTTACCAATTTTGCAAAGACTGGCGTCAACTTACACGTTTTCACTAAGTCACCTTTTACACTGACTGATCATTGTTTTTTTTTTTTGGAGAGCATTGTTGTTGTTGTGCTCTTGTCGTAATGACAGCACTAAACTATTTTGTAAAAGCTTGCACCTTGTGCAACGACTAAATTGCTGCAATAGAATTTTTATTTAAAAAAATAATTATTTTTAATTCTCTCTCCATTTAGTTAGTTCAATGGCAGGGCTTTTTATTTTTGTAAAATCCTAAGCTTTATTTTGGTAAATTCTACTTCATAAGAATGTAAATGATTACAACAGTGTAATGTAGAAATGTAATCTTTGCTATTTGGGTCAACATCGCCTCCGTGGCGCAATTGGCTAGCGCGTTCGGCTGTTAACCGAAAGGTTGGTGGTTCGAGCCCACCCGGGGGCGATCAAATTTTTTTATCTATTTGATAAATTAATTTTTTTATTTTTTAATTCAGTTTTATTAATATGATTTACAAGAAGACAGCATAAAAGCTTTTGTCTTCCTAAATTCATTCTTCTCTTTTTATACTACATATGCTACAATAATTTTTTAATAATTGAAAAAAAAAATTAATACATAAATAGTGGGAATAAATTTAGTTTTAATTTTATCAGCTTATGGGACAAAATTAAAGTTAATTACTGAAGGAAAACAACTACTTTTTAACACCTATACACACTACATTTGATCTAGCAAATCTCAACATAGTGCAGTGTTAAATCACCTTATTTTTATATAAAATTAAAAAAGTATGATTATGTTTTAATCTTTTTTTGCTTTGCTCATATTAAAAAAAAGAGTATTTAATTAAACACTTGGAATTTTGATTTATTTTAAAATAAGAAATGCATAAATCTTCATACATGCATACGTATTAATAAAATTAATAACCAAAGTTTACCAACACATTAAAAGAGATACATAACAAAATTTATCTACTGAAAGCTACCGCAGATTCCTTCCTACGGTTTACTAGATGTTTTTCTAATTTATTTGTGTGTGGTTTTGTTTTTTGAGATGCAGAGTAGACAAAGACAGAGCGCAGGCGTTAATTTAATGAGAACTTTTAAAGCAAAATTATTGCCAGACTTAATAAAAAAAGTAAAGCTATGTAATTACACACCTTTACTTATACATGCATACACAAATCAAACAAATGCAGTTTTAATATGATGAGAAAATTGTTGTTGTTTAAAATGCATATTCATTTTATAGTTTATATATTCATGTATCTCTGTACTTACATACATATGAATGCACATACTTACGTATGTAAGTAAGTTAAGTAAAGGAAATTTATTTATTTATACCTACATAGTTTTTGTTGTTAATTTGATATTTTGACATTGAGTTGTTAATTAAGAGTTGTGTAAAACAATGCATGAAATTTATTTCAAGGAATTGTTGGTATTATTGCAGTATGTAAAAAAAAACAATAAAAAGAATAAAAGAAAAACAACCGCACCTCATTTATGCATAAATGTGCAGGCCCGAAGTTAAGGCCTGGTTAGCCAAACGTTGATGTCGTAAAAACGGTACGTACGTTAATGTACGTACGTATGTGCAGTTATACAAACGTGTCATCTGTCAAGAGAAGATCTAAATAAAAACAAAACAAACCAAAAAATTATAAAGGCCACTAAACCACTAATATTAATTTTTCGTCGTCCACTAAAAACAAAATATAATAATGTTTTATTTTATTAATATTGATAATATAATTTATTATATTTTTCTACTTATTCACAAAACACAGCACAAATAAAAAATTTTAATTTTTAAATGGCAATATGAAGCCAGCTGTTTAGAGCAGTGATGAATGTTGTTAAATTAACACAAAGTTAAAAAAGGTACCAGAAGTACCAAAATAAGAGCATATTATAATTACTTCTTGTATTTTATGCTTCCTAAAAATTTATTCTTATACTACTACTGAATATTCAATTTTTGGTTTAAAGCCATTATTCATTGAATCGGATCCATTGGTCCATTGTGGACCGGAAACGAAAAAAGTTAATTTTTAAGTAGAACTTTTTAAATAAAATTGTAATTATCTCGATAACTAGCTAGCACGTAAATCAATCATGCATCCCATATGCTTCTTTTTAGATAATCGAAAAATTTTTCATTTGGTATGTATATAATTCGTCTGTCGAAGATATGTTAAGTAAAACATGGGACTTTGAAATGAAAAAAAAAAAAAAAATTAAAAACAAACTTTATATTCACATAAAAATTTAAATTATTCACATAAATATCATTATATGTATCTAAAGACTTCAAAAATTAAAGTCTTTTTTCACACATAAGTATAAAAGAAAATGATTTGCAAATAAGCATGAAAGTACCAAAAAGGGCATTTGGGCCACATTGTCATTTAACATACAATAGTCCCATCACTCGCTTTGAAATGTAACGTAAAAACGTTGAGAAATTCTATTTTATACAGATTCTTCCGTCCCGTCAACGTGACATTTATTTTGGATAATCATTTACATTGTTTTCATATGCTAGAAACCAACGTACGTTGCGTTACGTTACATCAACGTTCGGCTAATTCTACCTTAACATATATTTTTATTTTAATCAATGAAAATGCACAAACACTTACGGAGATACATATGTATGCACAAATTGCTCATTTTCTTTATTTTTATTCTCTTTTTTATTAAAATACGAGTACGTATTTCTCAATTTCATGTAAATTTTACAAACTGAGTACTAATGGATATTATTGTTGAGCTTTAGCTGTTAATAAAAAGACTACTCACACTTTGGTATTCTATAGCTTTAGAGAACATTCGTAGTTAGTGCGGGCTAACACTAATGATTTGTTTTTCTATAAGCATATGAGTGAGACAACAACAACGTCACGATTTTTAAATTCATGTAAAGATGGGCATATAAGTGCAAAAGCAACAACAACTAATACCATATTATTATTGTAAAAAAAACGAAGAAGACAAGTTGAATGACATAAAACATTTACTGACCTTCAACTTTAAGATTGAACTTATGGTAGAAAATAAATTTTTATATACACAAATAATGTTAACTCTCATGTTCTTATATTTAATGTTTCTCTCTCTCTCTCTCTTTCACTCTGTCTGGCTATCTCTTAAGAAAATGCACACAAAAATGATATTTTGACTAATAAAAAGCAATAAAAACAAGAAGAAAAAAATTGACAAATAATTTCATTTCCACTAAATTTTGTAACAAATGTAGACACGTATGTTACATACATACATACGTATGTGTGTGCGTATGATGTGCTGTCTGTGAAAAATAAGGGGGGAAAGGTAAAGACAACTTAAAAGAATAAAAAAATTAAAGAAACACGCATATGTAATTGAAAATCAAATAGGTGGTAAGTACGCTTGTACAAGCATTTAAATAAAACATGCTTGCTCAAATAATTGTACAAATGTTTTTGTTTTAATTAATTAATTCTTTTAAGCGAAATACATTCGATTACATTTTGTAAACCGAGAACGAGTGAAATGCTATAAAAACATTCAAGGCCACTGGCCATCGACCACACGATTACAGAAGACGCTGATTACAAATGTAGCCAAGTAACCAGCTACTTAATTACTTGAAAGATTACATCTATGTATACACAATTGAAATGTAAACAAATGGATGTACATATGATTATTCTTTTTCAGTGGTGCATTTGAAAACTTGTTTAATATATATTTTTCCTGTATTGCGTTTTTAAAACCTTATTTCATACATCTTGTTCCACTGACAGCAGTAACTTGTACATTGTCGCCAACAAAAATAGAAATTAAACGGCAAAGTATCTGTCAAAAATGCCCATGCCTATACAAAATGTTTAAGAGGAACCCAAACAGTGAGGCGCTAATGTTCTACAATTGGAAAATCCAATTTTTATAGAGCGTTAAGAAGTGAAGTTTTTTTTTCTTTCTTTTACAGGCCAACCTAAATGAGAGCGTAAGCTCAAACTATCTGTCAAAAATTCTTCTCATGCGCATACAAAATGTATGAGACCAACTCATATAGCGCGGCACTAACGCTTTATAATTGGAAAATCAAATTAAAAGAAGTGAAGTTAGTTGCAAAACAACTGTTCTTGTTTTTTTTTCTTTCACATTGTTATCTGTTATGTTATTAAATAATGACATTTTAGCTAAGTAGTTTTGGGTCAATATTGTGATTTATTTCACTTTATTATGGTTATTTAGCGCTTTTTATCAAACAAGGTAAGTAAACATTTGAGTTTTTGGCAAAACGTTGTCGCTTTTATTACTTTACTTATTTAAGTTACTCATTACAGCGTTAATGACAAGCGCAAAATTACGTTGAGCTTTACGCTCTAATTTGGGTTGGTCTGTAAGTTATATATATATACATATATAACGGTAGTTGTGTAGTCGGTGGCGTTGGCGCTGCTAAAATAATTACTCTCTTATGCACACAAAACTAACGCTGGTCGTTAGTTTTAAATGGGTTTATGGCAAAATTGAAGTCGACTGCAGTCTTAATTTTACAATTTCTTTTTAATTTCATTTTTATTCACGCACTTAATGACCATTAACATAGCTTCCTTGTATATCAAAATATTAAAAAATTGACACAATTATTAATTGTTATTTATTTAAAAACAAAAATACTTTTTCAATTTCATTAGATTTTATACTACAAAATATGGTAGATTTCATAAATGCAGTAGAGAAGTTCATTTTTAGAACGAAGCCTCATTTTTTATGGCAACACTAGTTTGTCAAATAATGCGATGACATTTCAGTATATATATGAAAACTGTAAACTTAAGTAAAACTGTCATAAATATGCATTTAAATAAGAAATTTTACAAAGAAAACCTTCCTGCTAAAGCATTACAACTAAAAAATGCACAAATTTAACAGATGTGGCGCTTTGAAAAGTATTATCACGCGTTAATGAACTTGCGTCATGGCCATATGAATACTATACTTTGCAGTGCTGCATTGCAAACTGCATTTATGAAGTCAACCCATACCGGAAATACTTCATAATTACTTTCGATGTAATTTGAGCCACATTATTTTATGGCCTCCGTGGCGCAATTGGCTAGCGCGTTCGGCTGTTAACCGAAAGGTTGGTGGTTCGAGCCCACCCGGGGGCGTCAAGATTTTGTTATATTGTTCATTCAAATTGTCAAATTTCTGCTACTTTTCATCACTCGATACTATTGAGTACCCAAAAGGAAGATATTCAATACTTTTAACGGATTTTATTTTTAAGAGAAAACAATTTCAAAGAAAAAATACAACTCTTAAAGTATTGAGTACATATTTACTTTTAAATATTAAGTACGCAAAAAATAGTCGGTACGTATTATTAAATACTTTGCTAGCACTAATGAATAAAAAGTAAGTAGAATTTTAATTGGCATTTTTTAACAAAATTTTTCTTTATCTGAGAAACACCATTCCTCTTGTCTAATTTTGACCATTTTTGAATTTATAAATAAATTACCAAGAAGCTGCATTTGTATTTGGACCACATTGAGAAATTTCTACAATTACTGTTTGCAAGGCGTATACAAAAGTACATATTAATCGATTATAAGTTGAAAACACTCTATTCAACAAAATTCAAAAATGATTTGATTTTGTGAACAATAACATTCTTATTTTACTTGTGCAGAACAGAATACATATGTAATTCAATATTTTATTGATAGTAATTGAATGAAATTAAAAAAAAAATTTTCAATCGATCCTGCCAGGAGTCGAACCTGGAATCTTCTGATCCGTAGTCAGACGCGTTATCCATTGCGCCACAGGACCACTTAGTTTATTTCATATTTTACCGCTATTCAATGGCCATGTTTGTATTTAGAATATGTTTCTTTTTATTTATTGTATTTTAAATGGTTTATGCTTAAAGAGAAGTGATCTTTTGCTTTTGTTTTGCTGCTCTTTTTTCTGTTTATTTTTTTAGGTTATAAAACTCAATCGAAATTGAAATAATAAATATAGGTTGTTGAGCTGTAAAAATATTTGAGTGCGTGTAAAAGTGTTTGATTATTATAAAGGAAACCAGTTTTAAATTTTTTTATTACACATATTTAGGCAGTTTGAAATGATAACAATGAAATTGTATAGGTAAATATGTATGTAAGAGTGTGTATAAATAAATAAAATAATTTATTGATAATAATAAAAAATGTTGTGGGTCTTTTGCAATGTTAATAATAAAAAAAAAATAAGTATGACTGTATGTATGTATGTACATATGTATGTGAGAGAGTCCCTTGAATTTTTTTGATTACATATTGTTTATTTGGATTTGGAGCGTGTTCGTTTCATTTTTCACTTAATTTTTTGTGTGTGTTAAGATCTCTCAATTTTTTAAATATGCCGGCTATGAAAAAAATATAACAAATTAGTTTAAAAGTGATTTATCAACAGACCAGACCGTTCAAATACAAATAATAATAAAAAATTGGCAAAATAAGGCATACCGGTTTTCTCTTTAACCCTTAGCTGACAAACCTATGGACATATGCATATCCATACTTATGTATGTGTTGTGTGAATTGAAGTCACAAAATTACCCAATACTTAGGATTGAGGTTCCAAAACTAGCCGACTTGACGTACATACGTATATGTAAGTATCAAATGATGGAATGTCAAGAATTGAGCTGTCATTCTTTGCCAATTATTTAGTAAAAAGTTGGAAAATTTTAACTATGAATACGTTTGAAAACGTTTGCAAATTGATTTGCTCATTATAGCTCCGTAGAATATTTAATATGAATACTTACATACTCAAATGAAACAAGATTTTTGGCAAAGCAGAAAACATTTTAATTATGATTTAAATTTTAATTAAAAAAGGAAAAAATATGCATACGAACCCAATAAAACACTGAAAAAAACGTTTCTCCTTTTGTTTTGTACGCAATTATACGAATGTAGCGGAATCAAGCACAAGAGCGAAAAGCCAATTGTTTTGTTTGCGCTCTTTTTTATTTAAAAAGTATTTGTTTTGGTTTTTCTCATGTACAAAACGATTAAAAAAAAATTTGAAAAGTTTATGAATTTGTGAAAACGTTTGCGAAATGTTTTGTTTGTTTATCCACTCTGTGAATTAGACAAAAAGAAAAGGAAGGAAAAAATAAAACCAATTGTTTTGACTTTTGTGACATCTATAAAAGACGAGAAAAAGTGAGAAAATTTAGTGAAAATTTAACTTTAAGTAAGAAAATTACGAATGAATTTTTACTTACATATGGGCTGTAAATATTTATATTTTACAGAAAAAAAAAAAAAAACTTTTTTATAAGCGATGTAAAAAAACTAAACGGCTAATGTATAGATGTAAAGTCTAGGCATGCTTGTTGTGGTATGTACTGATACACAATTTTTTTCCAGCGTCATTACCATCTTCCCCTACGAGATTCACTCTAGTCGATATAATTTTCCCTATTGCATTCTATTATGCGGGTATTCTATAATATATTTGTGGTTGCTGTTGTTGTTTTCAAATTAATTTATTCAAATTATCAATTTGAAAAAAATTTATATTTTATATGGTACGTATGCAAGTAAATACGTAAGTAAATATGTATGTGTGTATGTATGTAAATATGTAAGTAAATATGTCCATATGTACTTATAATATGCAAATAAAATATAATATAAAAACAAAATAAAAAAAAGCAAAGAAGGGAAATTTTAAGAAAACGCAAAATTTAATTATTTTTTAATAGAAATACCCACCAATTGAATTGAGAATGAAATTATAATTGAAAGTGTAAAATTGAAAAGTCAATAAACTTTTAAGCCGGAAATAAACATTTCATTGTGCTATTAAAAGTTTAGATTTTAGTTTTAATTTTTTGTTTTATAAACAACAGCAAAAACTGTTTACGTAAAATTAAACAAAGAAAAGTTGTATATCAGGCAAGTTACTTTTTACAATTTTGCAAAATTTCTAAAAATATTTGAATTGAAATATTAGAAACAATATTTTGCTTCGCTTTTAATAAAACGAGCGAGCTGATAGTAAGCAATCAATCAAAATATTTTACAATTTCCAAATAATTTGTTTGAAAATTTTGTTCGATATCGAATGCTTGCAGTTGTTTAATGTATTTTAAAAATAATTTGTCATGTTTCGAGGAAAAAAAATGATCAAAATTCATCCACTTATAATATGGGGTTATTATCGCTGGTCTGGCAAGGCTGTCAGCTGTTAAATACTTGTCATCTGAAGTATTTTTCATTTGTTGATTACAAATATACATATATAGAAGAATCCTAAAAATAGTTAAAATTTACTAGAAAGGTGGTGATGCAAAAATGGAGTATTACGGAGTAATTATTGCCTTTTATGCTATTGAAAGAGAGTCTGCCAAAATGGATCTGGCAATAAATTAGAGCAAAAAAAAATACCTGTTGCGAAGAGTAGGGACGTTGAACGTTTCGGTTTCCAGATTACAGCTGACAACTATACATTCGATATGGTCAAGGAGTTCATCCAGCATAAATGATGTCAGTCTGGAGATCAAGCGAAGAATCACACTGGCCAACAGGTGTTTCTAAGGTATCGTTAAGTAACGGGCTATTCATTTCGTGGTTTCAAAAGTATGGGACTGGAATTCGACATCTTTCAAAGTTCAAAGTTGTTAAACCCATTTTTTTCTTTTCAGTTGAAAGTCTGACATTGACGAAAATGGATCACTTAATAACCAACACACAACGCATAAAAATTATCAAAATATACCACATATCGTGCTTTAAGAGGAGATTATTATTATTATAATCATCCAACTACGCAAGCAATTGGCAAAATTGTGAAGAAATTTGAAGAGACTGGAGCGGTTACAAATATTGTAAGGCCTGGGCATGATCGTTTCGCTGAAAATATCGCTGCTGTAAGTGAAAGTGTTGCCGAAGACCCGAATGTGTCGATTCCTCGTCGTTCTCAGGAATTAGGACTGTCTTACGGCACATTATGGCGTATTTTGCATTTAGATTTACACCTACATCCATATAAAGTCCAGCGTCGTAGATACGTGGAATGGGAGCTTGAACAACAGGCGGTGGATGGCAATTTTTCCAACAAAATTTTCTTCAGCGATGAAGCACATTTCTCACTCGGTGGGTATGTTAGTAAACAAAATTGTATTTGGGGTTACATCCAAAAATGTCACTGTTTGGTGCTCTCTTTGGTATGAAGGTGTCATTGGAACTTTTTTCTCCGAAAAAGACGATGGAACGATTGTCACCGTCAATTCGGAGTGTTTATGGTCATATGATAACCGACTTTGTTTTTGTCTGCTGCTAAGAATACGACTGGGGGAATTAAAAATTAAAAAAAAAATCCTTTAGTAGAATTTAAAGAAAATTCTTTTTAGTAACTTTTTCTTTTTCGTAGTCGCCGTGGTCTAGTGGTGTGTTGGCTTACTAAGACATGAGCCCTGGGTTCGACACCCAGCTCCGACAACTTAAAAAAAAGAAATATGAAAAATATATTTCTTTCGGCGACTACCTCTCAGCAGTCTTCTGGCAAAAGCTCTGAGAGTAATTAATTGCCATGAACAAGCTTCTCAAGTCTGTCGTTCGGAGTCGACATTAAACTGTAGGTCCCGGTACTCATTGATAAAAATTTAAACACACAACATGAGTGCTGCGAGAAGCTAGGCCGTAATCCTGACACAGGGTTCTAAAGGCCAGTTATGTATGTATGTAACTCTTTTAAAGTAAAAGTTTAGGAGAAGTTCAGAAGAGAACAGCTAATTTGTCTAAGTTTTTATTTTCAAAATGTGTAACTGGCCTGACTTCATAAGTTGTTTCCTTCTGTGAAACAATCTCATACGATATAATCAATTATTTCCATATTTATCGAGAAAGTAAAACCCTATAAATTGGTGTAAAATGAAAATAAAAATATATAAAATAATGAATGCATTTAAATATTTACAAAATCAGTGCTAAAAAAATTACAAAAAATCTCATTGAATAAAATAAAAGAATAAGAAAATTAACAATTATTTTCTAAAATTAAAATAAAGCAACTACTACAACACCAGCAACAAAATTTTATCCGAACCTACGCCAATACAGATGATATTGTCGAATATTTTCAAAATGCAGGTGCATTTGAGTGTATGTGTGTGTGTATGTGCGATTGCGTTCTTGTGCTTTATTTTTATCAATGTATTTGTATAGATAAATAAAATACAGAGTCAATGTCTGCGCATATTTTATACTCCTTTATAAATAGAACTAAAACACTCACTCGCGCTCACACACTTGCATACGTATACACAAACAACAATAACAATAAAGTGTAATATGTACTTACATTAATAATAACAATAATAAGAAGCTTAATTAAAAAGGAGAAAAACAACAGCAGTGACAACAATGAAATATTCGATAACAGTAACTTAATTCAATTTCGTTATCGTTTCGTTTTTAATGAATTCCACTGCCCCTGTTGTTTTACTTTAAAAGACGAGTACAACTTCTTTAATTTGTTATTGCGAGTACTTTAATAACTCAAAGGAAACGAATAAGAGGTAGAGCATAATTGAAAAGTATTAAAAAACAGAGAAAAAATATATGCATATGTATGTGAGTATATATAAAATACAATAAAAAGAGAATAACAGTCTGGGTAATTTGTTTGCCTATCACTGTCTTTATCTTGTATGTCTGGGAATAAAACAGAGCACTATTCATAACAATAAAACACAGTGGGTTGTTTGGCCATAAAAATATGGCGCAAAGAGATGAGCTTAAAAATGTTCTTCTTTTTTTAATTTACCTTGAAAGTCCTGTTAGGCTAACACTATTGTCCACATGTGAATTAATTTAAAAATATTCTTTTAAATTACATTTGGTTACTGGGTGTAGGTATAATATGTAAAAACGCGTTCTCGACCATACCAGAAAAAAAGTAAACTTTGCTCTGGGATTGTACAGAAAACGTTTGAAACCTAATTCGGGGTCACCTAAAGGGTATTAAGCATATCCAGTACTCGATCCTTTAGATTCTGCTGTGAGGAGCAGAAGTGTATTACTGGGGTATATGCATAACATGCATATATGCAGAGTGAACACAACTTGTTTAAGCTCTCATTAAAGGTGTTGGTTCTTTGTTGGTTGTCCTGTTATTGATAAGATTTTAACCAATAAATCAATAGTGATCGCAGTACAAAAGAAACATAGCGGCTCTTCGGGCTGATTTTCGAAGGTGATGCGTCAAAAGTTTACGCTAAGAAACTCATTATTTGAAACGACTTAAGGCAAGTAAGGTAAGTAAGTTGTGGTAAGTGGTTGTCGAAAGACGTATTTGATCAATTTTCTTTCTTTCAAGATATCAGAGCTGGTGTTTGAACCCGGGGCTCTCATCTTAGTAAGCCAGTTCAATCAATATTGAAGCCGAGCTAAACTGTGCTCTTTTACTCAGGACTACAAAATATTAAGTAGCAGAATTTAAACGAGGCTGTTCGATCTGCCAAGGAGAAGTGGACGATGGACTTTTAAACGTCAAAAACCGTTACGATGATTAAAAAAAAGGGATATGTATGATTGTCGGAAGCATTTGGCAAAGAAGAAAGTGTTGTTGTTCAAGACAATGCCCCAGTTCACATGTGCACTAATGCTAAAATGACTCGATGACAAAAGCTTTGCCAACAATGAAAAAGTAGAGTCTGAAAGTCGAAGGCAAACAGGGTATCAAAGAAATTAAATAACGCTGGGAAGCTGAAATAAAATTATGTTGAGAAATAAAAAATTTGTTTATTTGATCGTTTAATTTTGGTACCGCTTTCTAGAAAACTTACACAGTAACAATAACTGGCCCAGCAGAAAATTTTTCAAATTTGGAAGCAATAAATAAAATTGTAAGCAATAATGGAAGCATTATATTGTTTATTCATACCTTAAAGCTTCCAAAAATGCTATAGGATAAGGTATTATTTTTGATTTTTTATACTATTTGCTTACTGGTTGCAATAAATTTGCATTTGTATTGCATTTTAGCGGCCAATTACACATAAAAACCATTATTGATGCGCGCGAGTAAGTGATAGTTCACAATTTCTCCCTTACAAAATAGCTTATTGGTAAGCACTAGTTTCTGCTGAGGAGGCACTTAATAGCCTCAAAATAAAACCATTGCTTTTTAAATATTCCTTTTAATTTTTTACCTTTTTTTCTCTTCATTTTAGGAACTAGAAGTAGAGAATGCTTTAGTAGTTCCAAATTGTTTGAATTAAGCGCAGGCAGTAAATTATACATATTTTACTCTTGTATTCTATCATGCAAGTCTATAATGCAACTCAGCAGCCACAAAGCATAGTGTAAATACAAATCAGATCTTCAAGGTTATATTTCCACTTTTTGGATACCGGACCATCTAGGGGCAGATTTACACGATCTTGATCTCTGAGTCTTAAACCCAAACTCTGAACAATAATCCGAGGGATCAAAAATTCTTAGCCAAATGCAGCCATTCTCTTAGATAAAATTATCTATCTATAACTATTAAATGCACAACAACAATAACTAAAGTAATAAAATATGTTGAAGTTGCAAAAACAAATATTTTTTTCTTTTTTTCCCATTTGTTACTACAGAATAGATTATTTGGCGTCATTCTGTTTTGTAGAGTAATACTGGGTAGGATAACCACTCACCCTCTCTTATCTAGTTTCACTTACAGAGTAAAGAGTGTGTGTGTGTGTATTGGTGTTTATTTTAAACTGATTTGTTTTTTATATTCTTTTTTTCTTGTTTTCTTTGTTATCACCCTATTTAAAATGCAACCATCATTATTATTATTATTGTAAATATTAAAAAGAAATACAAAATAAACACTAAAAAAGTCAGAAAAAACAGAAAAAAAGAGTATTAAATGAGTATGAGAGACGCAACATTTTTCATGTGGTGTAGGTTAGGAATTCGACTGCAAGCGATCAAACATACAAACAAAAATAAGAAAAAATAAAACAGCCCCCTTCTATGAAAGTAAAAGAAAAATGAACACGTTCACATGCATGTATGCATACATACGTACATATAAGCAAATGCATATGCCAGCATAAGAATAACAACAACACAACGGCAAAGATATATTTAATTTTGTTATTATTTTGCATGCATGCACCACACATCCTATTTTATGCAGTCATTCAATCGTTTTATTTTTTGCTGCACTCAACCTGCAGCCATTGCTTATTAGTGTTGCCAAGTTAGGGTTTTCATTATAAATTTGGGTTTTTTTTGTTCTTGGGAGAAAATTTAGGGTACAAAAATATTTGGGCAGTTTTTTTTTTGGGTATATTAGTGTTCTTTTTTTATTGAGGCCAGCACTCAAGGGACGACCCCTACTCATGCAGTACATTGTGTTGGTTTAGGAAAATATGTTAGGGAAAGAGGGTAAAAACAGTACGCATTTGATGTAAACCCATATATATCATAATTGACAGAAAAAACGGAAAGGTTGTTAAACAAACGTACGGTGGATCTATAGAAAAAGTTCTCTCTATAATGCTATTATTATTGTCTCTTATGGCCGAAATATTGCAAGTGTGTTCATATATTTTTTATTTGAATTTAAATTTCTCAGTAGTAGATAAAAATTCTTATTAATGTAAACTAGATGACCCGTGTTAATATTTCGCACCGTTAGTTGTCATTTTTGTAACATAAAATGAAAATAATTAATAGAAATTTTAGTAACTTCAATACATTTTATTAAAAGTATAAAAATATTAGAAATATATAATATATCATACATATTTACATACATACTACTGCAAAGTGTTGCCAAAACAGCTTTTTATTGTAAATAGCGGTATTGCCAGAATGGATTTTAAGATATACATATTATATTATGTAGAACTGCATTACTATTAAGCGACCCTGTATTACCACACTTGAACAAAAACATATAATCATAATGACAACAGTATTACCATGCAGTTCTATATAAAATATAATTTTTATCAATGAAAATATTAATTTTTGAATTTCTAATTATTTTTCGTCATTAGTGTTAGAAATAAGCTTTAAAATGAGATATTATTCATTAAATTTGATGCGGTGGTACGGGAGATATTTGTAACCGACGAAAAAAGTGCTTTACTCCTATTACGTTTTATTTCTGTGATACATACATACATAACTGGCCTTTACAACCCTGTGTCAGGATTACGGCTTGGCTTGTCGCAGCACTCATGTTGTGTGTGTAAATTTTTATACATAAGTACCGGGACCTACAGTTTAATGTCGACTCCGAACGACAGACTTGAGAAGCTTGTTCATGGCAATTAGTTACTCTCAGAGTTTTTGCCAGAAGACTGCTGAGAGGTAGTCGCCGAAAGAAAAAAACTTTTTTCATATTTCTTTTTTTTAAGATGTCGGAGCTGGGTATCGAACCCAAGGCTCATGTCTTAGTAAGCCAACACACTAACCACTAGACCACGGCGACTGTGATAACGTTATTATTTTAATAAGATTGTCTTTTTGCTTTCTTTTTAATGCATTCTTGTTGCACACAAATATAAAAAAAGCGTAAACATTGCGAATCTTTTAAAAAATTATCCTCTTGTACCATCAAAGAACTTTTTTGAGCCTATATAAGCCTTCGTTACAGAACATTGTTCTGTGAAATGTGTTGATCATCTTGGACAATTTGTAAGCAGTTAGGGAAAGATTCAGACTCTTTGCGAGAAAAAACTATTATCGTTTCTGTTTTTTACAACAATGTTTAAATAAAATTGGTCATAGTCATATTCATACTAGTAATAGATGGAAGTACATACATTTATCAGCAATAAGGAAATGTTAGGCCTGATGATAAAATATATTAATATTACTTCTGGTAAAGTCACAACAACATTCTACAATTAATTTGAAGTTTAAAGTGGGAAACCTTCTTCGAAACCTTTACAAATCCAATTACAAGCTTTTTGGACACAGATGGCTTAGATATAAAAAATTTAGGTGGTGAAAATTCAATCTTAGGAAAAGAGCAATAAAATTTTTGCTATCAGAAATAGAGTTCTTTATACCGGGAACAGCAATTGGTTTTTCTCAGTAAATTAATGGTCACCTTGGCTATTTTTGTCAATAGTTTTGGAAGTCACTTATGTAGTAGACCAAAGGGATGAAATAGCATTGAACAATTTTTAATACTGACTAATTATTACTTATTTTCTAGTTTTTTACTACAAAATATTAAAATATCAGTACGCTTCTACATATATGGACATTTCTATATGGTATAAAATAAACATAAAAAAACTGCAACAAAACATAAAATAACTTTATAATAGTGATTTGATATATTGGTCTATTGCAAATTTAGGGTTTACTTTTTTTAATTTGGGGATATTAAAAAAAATTATTTGGCAACATGGTTGCTTACCATCATTATTGCTGTTTTTTGTTTTTTACTGTAGCCGTGGTGGTTGTGTTCGTTAATAGTCGTTGCAATCTTCGTAGCATTGTTGAGAAAGATAAAATTTATTCTTATAAAATACAATTTGTTTTTGTCTTAATGTTGTTGGTTGTTACATATTATTTTCTTGTCATTTGTTTTTTTTTTGTATATAAACTCTGTGACTGAATATTAAAATAAAAAGTCAGACTATTGGACTGCCATTAATATAAATAAAAACAATAACAAATATTAAGTGTATTTAAATACGTTTTTATGTGTGTAAGCCTATGTTATTTTTATGTGGCTAATGGACAGAAAGGGAGGGAGTGATAAAGAGAACATGTAAAAATGTACTTAAGTTCCGTCATGTAAATTGCATAAATACACACTTACCCACACACACACACACTTTCTGTAACTATACCCCCCAGTAAATCATGTTGAAAATCCATATTTATTGATGCTATAAGAGTTGCCAGTTTTACATAATTATGTAATCCCTTCCAAATAATAAAACGTTTTTAATTTATTATAAATTAATAAAAAAATTGTTATACCTAATCAATAAATTTAAAAAATTAAATATGCTGTTTTTCGAAAATTATAATTTAAAAATAAAAGGTTCCCCCCTCCCCCACTCCAAGAAGTCCATCTTCAAGAAACCGCTCCCTGACATTCTAGTCTATTCCACCAATAGAACAAATGATCAGAAGTACAGCGCCATCTTCTGCTAACAGCTAAACCTACTTAGTGGAGACGCTTACCACTCATATTCAACATCCATAGACAGATGGGACAATTGCTGTTGATCATTCAAGAGTGAAGGTATAACACTGGACCTTGAGTGGTCAAATTGACAGCAACTTGTCTCATCAACAAAAGGGCGCCTAATTTAATATCTATCTATCTTCAAATTCCAATAAAAGGCACTGCATGAGTAGGGCTTTACCCCTGAGTATTGGCCTTAGAAAAAAAAATACGAGTAAATAATAAATTATACTTAAATGAAATTTTTTTTATTTTACATTTTAGTAGCAAATCATTATTAAGCAATTACAGTTTTGTATTGTCTATCAAATTATAAATAAATCGCTCTATGAGGTCGGATCTTTAAGTTCCTGATTTTTTGAATGAAACAATATATGCATGTATGTATGTACTCATATGTTGGTCATTTTCAGGTTTTTTATTATGATTGAAATTTGAATAGGTACTTATCAGTAATAAATAAGTTTTACTTTCAATACAAAATAATCATACCTGTTGCTTTTAAGTATAAATAAATAAATATTTTTAAGATTATTTTTGCAGCACCTCCATAAGTGTCATTCCAATTACATTTTTTCTCTCATATGCTAATCATGATGTTATCGTTATTTCGCTAAAAAATAAAATTTTAGAATAAGATGTCAGCAGTAAAACGGAAAGTGTGTGTGTATATGATCAATTTGTTTTGAACGTAGACAAAAATACAAAATTATTTGTCAGATCCAAAAGTTTATGGAACCAAAAGAAGATCTGGTAGAAGACCTAAGCTAATAGAGCATTATAAATGATTAATTAAACGTTTAGCAGTAATAAATAATTTAAGTGGTACACAAATAAAATCTGAATTTAATTTAAATATCTACATCAAGTAGAGGTACAAATGAAATATTTAATAATGATCTCAGTGCATGTAAACAGGCAACAATTGGTCATAAATCCAAGCTTGTTTAAAAACATAACATACGACACAAAAATTGACGTTTGTAGATGGCTTTTAAGGGTATTGGAGAGCTATAGATTTGGATCAGAAGACAAAAGTAACATGAACTCACTTTTGACTTGCATTTGAATATACAACACGTTTTGCAATTTGTTTTATATTTATAGCATAAAATTATTGCAGAGAACTACATATGCAGATTTATTAGATAATGTTCTGGTATAGTGTATTGAAGAAAAGCTAGACAATACGCCTATACACGCAGCAAAAAAAGCAACAAAACAATTCTTAAAAAAAAATGATATTAAAGATCTGGGATGGACTCCACTTCCCAGCAGAAAATTTTTCAAATTTGGAGGCAATAAATAGAATTGTAAGCAATAGTGGAAGCATTATATTGTTTATTCAAACATTAAAGCTTCCAAAAATTCTATAGGATAAGGTATTATTTTTGATTTTTTACACTATTTGCTTACTGATTGCAATAAATTTGTATTTTTATTGCATTTTAGCGGCCCAGTACACATAAAAACCATGCATTATTGATGCGTGCGAGGAAGTGATAGTTCCCAATTTCTAAAATAAATTTGCATTTGTATTGCATTTTAGCAGCTCATTTCATATAAAAATCATGAACTATTGATGCGCACGAGTAAGTGGTAGTTCACAATTTCTCTCTTTTCTCCCTTACAAAGTAATTCTAATTTCTGCTGGGTTAGTGCTGACTAAAATCTATTCTATGTCTCGAGTTATATAATTAATCAAGTTATATTTAATCAATTCTATGCCAATTTGAGTACATGATGTTCTTTTTCATCAATCGATCAAATATTATTGTTAATTACCCAAGTATTTCTAATAAAGTTCAGTCATTATTTAATTTTTTAAATTTTACTTTTATACTGTCCTACTTAAAAACTTCCTATTACAACTTGTAAATATTAGCCGCTATAAAAAAACTTATTTTGTAGTAGATGTCATAAAATAAAATTTTCTCGAAATATAATAAAATAGAGTAGAATAATATAATTCATATAAAAAATTGGACCATATAATTTTGTCCTTTCAATTTAATTAATTTTTATTTTCATTAAATTTTAATTAAAAAAAATGCATTCGTTCTTATTATTATTCCCATTAGTATTATGCCCAAAGGCAGACACTGCAACAAAAAGGATCTTTTGTGCCATATTCTCTTCCCGAATGATGATCCTCATGATAACCTGTGTTCAATCGTCAGAGCCAGGCCGATCCCCGAAGATGCTCGTTAACCATAAACGTCCACCGACACCATTTATTCTCTAAATTTGTTTTAGGCGACAAAAATAGAAAAAAAAAACTGAGCAGTACCTATATTCCTTTTTTATGCATATGTATTACCACTTTCCCTTTTATACTCACGCAGAAAAAGTGTTTCATAAAATACGGCAATCTCTGTTAGAAAAATTGCAAAAATATCTGCATGCACTTGCACTCTTATACGCATTGAAATTTTCTTAAAAGCATAGGGGCGTTTGCACTGGTATTTGTTGACTGGCATAAAAGCATACAGGCCTAATGACGTAAATTGCCAACAGCAACAACACAAAAACAGCTAAAACATTGCAAATAAAAATGAAAAAAAGGAGAGAATAGAGATTTACTAATATGGAGCGAGAGAGAGCAATCAAAAAGTTGGAAATGTTTGATGTCAAGAGCATAAATGACATTAAAAAATTGGTTAAAAGGCAAAAAAGAAAAAACCAGAAACACTGAGAAACTATGCACTCGTATGTGAAAGAAGCATAAAAAATTTAAAAAATGCAATTTACTAACACACCCTTACACATATTAACTCACACATAAAGCAAAAGCTCTCTTTTTTTCATGTTGCTTAGCAATAAAATACTCGTTTTAGAGAGAATTTAGAAAAAAAGAAGGAAAAATGAAAAAAAATTGAGATGTAATGCATTAAGCGATTGAAAAATAGAGTTGGATGTTTTCCCTTTCAACGAAGTTGAATGCGAGCGACTGCAGCCATTAATAAAAACTGAGGCAACGTAAACTTCTCGCTCTCCACCCCCCCATTTCCACAACAACATGTGCTGTGGCGGCGAGACTTTTCAACTACAAACGAAGTTGCAAAGTTTTTTTTTTTTTTTTTTTTTTTTTGTAAATTTATAGACAAAAAATAAATGGCAAAAATAGCATAAAAAATAAGCACAAAAATAGAAACAGTGTTTATTGTTGTTGTTGTTATTATTGTTGTTGCTGTCTACCATAATAATGGTTGAATTGTCGTATTTCCTTTTGCTTTCTGCTGAACAAACCAGCCATTCGTAAATTATGGTTTTATTTTATTTACTACCACTACTACTGCACTACAACAACTTTTGTTATACTTTTAATTTTTATTTCTTTATGTTGTTGTTGTCTGTTTTTTTATTTTTTATTTGATTACTATTTTTATTACTTCATTTCTATGAGAACAAGTACATATATACATATGTATGTCTGTATGGATATGCATTTGCTTTTTTCTTTGAGCATCTTTTTCGCCATTTTCCAAATGCATTTCTTGCCATTTTATTTACATTGTCAAAGTCAAAGTCTTAAGTGTTTAGAATAGACGGCGTCGCACAGTGCTTCTCCCTATTAAAAAGCAAAATAGACAATATTGGAGTTTTTATCTTTTATACCGGTAGTTATTGCGTAAACTAAGAAAAATATCAGTGCAATAAATTTTACCACATTTTTTTAACAGACTGCATTAATAAGCAATGAGTTTTTTTTTAAATCATGCGATGTAATTCTGTTAAAATGTTTTTATTTTTATTTTGTTTCAGGACATGCCTTACTCCCATATTATTGCTTTTAAGAAGTATAGTTTGGCCCCATTTATGATCAGAATATACTAAAAATCCACATACCTTACCAAAATTAAGCGTTTGAACTCTGTTGATAACTTCGTTTTTATTTCCTGCGAAAACACAATATCCTTATGTACAAAAAAATAGATAAAAGTCTGTTTCGACAAACTAAGATCACTCTGACCATAATGTTAAATGGTGTAAGGGCATGGTCTTTAAGAGCAAAATTTCTCGTAAAATATATGGCCTCGTCTGAGTTGGGGCCAGTATAGACGTCGACATCTGCGCCGTTGGACGCATCATAGTAAAACGTTTGCGTTGGCTGGGACATTTCGTGTGTATGAGTAAAGATGGTGCAGCAATGGAGGAACCAGGTTTGGGACGATTTGTTAAAACTTGGTGTAAGAAATTGGAGGAAGAGCACAAGGTCTATTCAAATTCAGGATAAAGATCGACGGGTTCATAGTTAAAATTTAATGTAACCACAAAATATGCTGTCTAAAACGACTACACAAGTTTCAATCTTTTGGTGTCGGGTAGATTTGATGTTCTACAGAATAGAGGGTTTAAAAATATTCCGCCCGAACGTAAAATCGAATAAAAATCTCTGTGCAGAAAGCAGGGCTTATACCAATTTGCTTTGAAATTGAAAATAAGAAGAAACTGGATCGGGCTTGTTTGGGAAGCCTTCAGGACTATTTATATTGGATGGCAATTGATTGAAACTTTTAGGACAGTATATGAAAAGGAGGATGTTGCTGAATTTCGAGATTAAAGAAATAGGAACTTGGTCCCAAAGTAAAACTAATGGCAAAAGATAGTTGAAATGAAAAGTTATACGTAAGAATCAATTTGTTCAACAATCAAACACATCGACTGATGATACATACATGGTGTATTAGTTTTGACCCAAATCTAATAATAATCTTTTGGGTAATAAAATTTAATTTTGGGGGCTGTATTTACATCTCTAATCTACTACCCACTACTTGTGTCTTTACGCAACTGCACCTGTTATATGGGGTGGTTAATTAGTCACAGTTCAGTTTTTGTTCCTCTTATATTAAGCAGCCGCTAGTCTGTCTCTCACTCTCTCTGTAAAGTAGCTTTAGTCTAAACCAAGCATCTCAAAGACTCATCAGATGCGCGTGGATTACGATCCAATTAAAATCTCAGTCTGGAAAACGGTTAAACCTCAGTATACTACTACACTGATCCTACAATTATACGACCTGAAATATCAGGTTCAATTTAATATAGAAACGGAGTCCAAAGATAATTGAATTAATGGGCATTTTACTTATAAGAAGTAGCTCTAAATTACGTTTCTTATAATACTGGGCTTTATTTCGATTTGTTTATTACCTTAAATGCAAAATTATATGTACAGTTAAGAGCATTCATTACAGCGCTCGAACAAAAACTCAAACGGTCCAGGTTAAAATCCCAGCAAAGGTAAAAAATGAAAAAGATAGCTTACGGTTTTTTTTAAACTTAAAGTGTCCAACTACAACTAAACCGCTTACTGATATTCCACACTATTCCATCTTAACCAATGTCAACAGAAAACGAATGATCAGGAGAAAAGCGCCAACTAATGGGAAGTAGCAGATAACAGGTAAACTTACTTAGCGAAGGCACTCACCAGACAATCAACATGCAACGATGAGGCAATTGCTGTTGATTATTCAAGGCGAAGGAATCACTGGCCATTGAATGATCAATTCACAGCAATTTGTCTCAGTAAGTTAATAATAATATAATAATAGTGTCCTTTCAAAAAAATTCCAATAAAATGCACAGCATCAGTAGGGGTTTACTCTATTGGTCCCAATAAAAAAAAACCAAATCATTTTATAAACAAATTAAAAACGATTTTTTTTTCGACTTTTTTAACTTTTCTTGACGACAAGTAGGTTAAACTTTGTAAACTCTCTTAATGATTGTTTATTTTTTTTTTGTTCACACAAAATTTTATTTCTTTAAACAATTTATTGAAACAAAACTTTTTTTAAATTTTCAAAAACTCTCTTTTGTTTACTCGCATTGGTAAATTTTGTTTTCAACATCTAAAACTAGCGAAACTGGTAATAAAATCAAGTTAAATGTTATTTTAGTCCTTGAAAGGATTTTAAAAGGCACAGAAGTCAAGCGCATATTTGTGTTTAAAATAAAAAAAATTTAACAATACCCGTAAAAAGTACATACTGATAAATAGAGTACTTGAAATATGCAACAAAAGAAAAATAAACAAGTTGCTGAGTCTTTAAATTAAAAACAATATCAGTGAAATCTTCTTCTTATTTGCCATTCTTAACTGACTGCCTATATAGTGGTCGCTTGGTTGAAATGTATGTACGATGGATGGATTAGCTGGTTGGTTTTGGTTAACTGACTTGCAGATTATTTGGTCGACTGTTAAAAGATAAAAATATAATAAAAAAACGCCTTGCAAATATAAGAACAACATACGCTGAATTGATTCACTGGAACCGGTTAGTGGGTTATAAAGATACAAAGCCATATAAAAAAAGAAGAAGAAAAAAATAAAGTAAACACCACGTTACATTCTTGTCAGTCGTATGTACTTGAATTTGAGATTTTTTGTGTAGACCTTATTTCATATGAGAAAGAAACAAAAATATAAAATGTTTCTGCAGAAAAGGCAGACGTTTACAGTAGATAGATTTTTCAAGGATTTTTTAGTATTTTTTATACATACATCTGCTGTCAAATTACAACTGTCTGGTAGCTATTTTCTAACAACTTTTAATCTTTTAGGACTTTCAAAGTTTTCAACTTTTCCTTACCATAGGAATTTCATTCATATAATGAAGAAATCCAAGATGTTGTGGTCAACTGTCGATCGGAAAACTACCATTCAACTATATTCAAGTATAGTAATTGTTTGGAGGAGGAAGTAATGAAGAGGAAACACTTGCTCCTGGAGTGTTCGTAGGTGTTCCAGACGAACCCTTTCAAAAGTAAATGCACTCTTGTCTTAGAAATATATTCTTTAAACAAGAAAGTTCAAAAGAGCATAAAAATTTACTCTATTTCATTAAAAATTTAATATTTACTGAAGAAATCTGTATAACAAACTTTTTGTCTTTGACGAAATATTATAACAATCTGTTAACTCTACGAACTGCGAACCATTTCTTTTTCATTAAAAATTGCTCGTGGAGAGCAAAACTTTAATTTTTAAAAGCTTAAGTATTGACGACCACGCTTGGAAAAAAAAATCTTTAAAATTTTAGCAAACCTTCGCACAATATATGAATGTAACATTAAAAAAAATGTGATTAATTTTTTTCTAGATGTCCAATATACCCATATATGCTAATGATGCAGTAGATTTGTCGGATACAGACATTGAAGAAATTAGAGAAGCGTCCAATACAATACAAAGGAGAATTGGAAAGTGTCGAAGAAATAAATTCAATGATATTTGAAAAACTCAGTTCAATTGGATGCTTCAAATTAAAAATTATACCATGGCTATATATACAATTTGTGGCATGTCATTTTGGATTGCTAATGGAAAAATAAACAAAGTTAAACAATAAGGGAACTCACGAAGGGCCTTGCAAACTGTGCAAATGATGCAAAGTGCGTAAAAATACATAATATTATTTCAATGCAACAACAAAATATATTTATTTATATTTGCTTAAAAACTTTTGACAGTTCTACAGCCATGTATTTACACATGTCAAGCCAAAACGCGCAAACGCGAATATTTCATAAATACAAAACACGTGCTTTTCTTTTTCTTTATTGACTTTATTTAATAGAATATCAATTATTTTTTTTCTTTTCGCAGCTTTTAGGCATCTTTATTTGTAAAATATATATTTTTTTTAATACGAAGTGGTTTTGACATTTTAGGGAAGAGATGGTACATTTTTGTCGAGTCGCTAAGTCCGGCAGCACCAGGTCGAATAAATACCTAAACAAATACAATTAATTATAAAAGGATGTTTATTTTCTATAGCCATTTGCTTTATTTTAGTTTACACAGATTCAATCGTGAGTACCCTTAATATGTGAAATTCCTATGCATAGCCAAAATGTAAGCGGAAGCTTAAATAATGTTTCTGTTACATTAAAATTAGAATTATTTTGCTTCGTTTTTTAATTGATGAATTTTTGTGTTATTTATAAGTACAACGTCTTGAAATATTTTTAAAAATCTATTAGGGCTAAAAAGGACTGCTAAGTAGTTCGGTTGTTGCAGAACGGCAGAGTATATTTCTGTTCTAAGTACAGTATGGTATCCATCATCTCCTTATTGTAATTTGACTCCATTAAGTATAGACTAATAAAGCTTTAAAGTGCTTCTGATATATGCAATTTTTATTATCTTAATCGTTATAAGACTTATTTTATTTTTTTGAAAATTAAAAAAAACCGTTTACAAGCAATGGTGTGTAAGGACTCCTTGCAATACCATTCGTATGAAACTTATAAAACTTAATAGATGACTCCCCGAACTACCATTCGTATGCTGTCACATATGTGTACATCATCGTGTTTCTGCTAAATCGGTTTGGTAATTATACACTTTTGACATATAACCACGATTAATTAAGAGTATGTCGGAGTATCATTATCATGCAAATGGAATGAATAATTTTTTGTACTGTTGATCACAAATGGCCTATTACTCTGATAAAATGTTCAAAGTCAAATTTCAATTATGTTGTCCAATTAATGTATGAACCATTAAAGAGAATGCCATATTCGTCCCTAAATCTTTTTAAAGAATTAATGCATGCATAAATACTTAAGATTTATTTTTATTTTTCCCGGCGCTAACAAAGCACCTAATCAATACGAATACTTAATCAGCTGCCTTATTCTATAATTCCTCCAAAGCTAAATCTTCATTTGTAAAATTTTTAAACTTGACTTAGTGCTTTAACTAGCTGTTATGAGTTGAGGCATTGCTAGCATATTAGAACCGTATTTTGTGCTAGCAACTTCCATATATTCGGTAGGCGCAAAGGTAGAAACACATCATTGCCACCGAGAATGATAGAATTAGAGATTACGACAATACAAGATTTGATTTTTCTAAGCGTCTAGGGTAAATAATGTCAAGAAAAAGTGGCATTTAAAAATGTGTAAAATATGTAAACATAACAGTAAAGCAAAATTTATTTCTGTCCTTATTTTCTTTCAATTATAGAGAAATCTAGGTCATCTAAAGGGAATACATGCACACAATTAGTGATTTATTGTAAATCTCATTTGTATGATTTTGCAATTTATTGGCTCATACGAAAACGTTCATTAATACAAAGCTGGTTTGGTCCAATCCAATGTAATTTTGATGCAGTGTGTGATATGTAACCATGAGAAAAAAATTAAAAAACATTTTTGAAAAATTAAATTTATGCAAAATTTAACAAATAAATTGAATTACCGAATGAGAAATTGTGTATAGTATAGGGTTGATTCAGCAAGAAAATTACTTAAAAACACGCTTAAGCTAGTTTAAAATAGGTTTCAAATAGTTAGAATGGAACAACCCCCAGTCTACCACCCAAAGGAGGAATGAATCTTTTTTCTATTAAATTAAATAAAATCTAGGTGAGAATGAACGTAAGCTCTAAATAACTGAATAAGTTTAATCAAAAAAATATTGAAGAAGTCATCAGATATAACATAAGAAGTATTAAAAGTCGCTTAAGTTTCTAACACCTGTATATGAAATTAGTTTTTTTTCTTTCTTTTTTTTCATTTTTTTTTTCTAAGAAAAGAAAATTACACTTTTGTTATTGTTATTAGAAAACATGTATATTTATTTTCAACAAAAATAATTTAAATTGCGATCTAAAACGTTTCAAAAAGAACTTTTGTTTCAAACTGTTTATTCAGCAAATTTATAATAAAGAATGTATGAACTAACTACACAACAAAGCAAACGAAACTGGTTAATATATGATACGAGTAATTAAAAATTATGGAAGTGTTTTGAAGTTTTGAATTTCGATTTTTATATTAGAAAAAGCTGCTTAAGTTGCTGTGCATACAAAGAAAACAAAATGTGCAAATTTTTATAACAGCTATTACGAGATAGGACAGCCGTGGAATTGTTTTGTGACAACTATTCACACTGTAAAGCCTAGCGCCGTCTAGCATTAGTTAAATTTGTTTTAAATAAGGCAATCGTGTGAAGGAAAAACATTTAATTGAGTTTCACTTTATTAACTTTTCACAAATCAGCACAAACATAAATTGTACCAAATAAATTCATGCATTAGAGCATTTGTGTGATCTTACTTTTAGAAGAAATAGAATAAAAAATGGACATTGGAAAAAAAACAGATTAATTTATGTAAATTAAGCTCATGTCCATTAGCTTAGCAATGCTAGTGTCTATCTGCCTTACAGCACAACTTACTCGCAGTAGATTTGTTCTCATTCTGTCACCCCTCAAGCGAACTAGTAAGACAAGCTCACTTCAAATATACTGCACAATGTAACAACAGCTTTATAGTCCAAACTAAATCAAAGCGACCAACTTAATTTAACGGACCAAAATTATCATGCATTTTCAAAATTTGTATGTGATACCACACTGTGTGATTTCTAGTAGGCATTGTGTCGGCTCCAGGTTCAAACCCTACATCTGCCAGTTTAAAAGAAAACAATATATAAAAAAAATATTCAGTGAACACCTCTTAGCAGTCTTCTGGCAAAAGCTCTGAGAGTAACTGATTGCCATGAACAAGCTCCTCAAGTCTGTCGTTCGAATTCGACGTTATACATACTATGCTCACATTTGTGTTTTTAAACAGGTTTAAGCAAAATATTTTAATAATCAAACATAAGTTCACAGTATTTCGGATGTATAAGGATGATGTTTTATCAGCTGATATTGGTGCTTGTACAAAAATGTAAACAAGGGTCAGCAAAAGGTGAATAAAACAAAAAACGCACGTCATAAGAAAAAATATATACATATGCGTACTTGAAAAAACAACTGTTACTGTTGATGTTGTTATAATTGTTGCTACATTTTTAATTATTTCTTAATGTGCGGCTATATTACACTACAAAAAGTGTTTAATAACCATAAAAAAGTGACAGATTCATCAATTACATACTAAACACACCCAAAAATAAATACAACTCTACCATCTACATGTTTAACAAAGTGTTTAAAATTAAAACATCTCAAAATCGACGTGTTAGACGCTTAAACACGATTGAGATGTTAGACACGATAGGTATGAACATAGCATTAAACCAGTGCAATCCAAATCTTCATTTTCTGTACACAATTGTGCAGGGACTGAAACCCTGAAAAAATTGGGTTTGGGTTCAGGTTCGGGTTAATCAAAATAAAAAGTTTGAGTTCAGGTTCGGTCCAGGGTTCAGGTTCGGGTTCAAAATTTTGAAAAAAAATACAATATCATTTATTAATTTTTCAAAAATTTTTTATTTATTTTTCAAAAAAATTTTCATTTAATTTAATAATTAAAATATTTTTTAAATTTTCTTCTTTTAAATTTGATCTTTGTTGTAATAAAATAAATTTCAAAGCTGAAAAAACCCTTTCTACGCTTACTTGCGTTGCAGGAACTGCGAAGATGATCTGGGCCACCTGATATAATAATAGTGTTTCCATTTTATGTTGCTCCCAAAATCCTAAAATATTTTTTTCTTTTGCCAGCCTTGGATAATTTTCGTATATTTTCATCTCATTTTTAACTGAACTATCAATTGAAGAGGTAGCATTTATATTTGACTAATTAATTTGAGAAAACTTTTCTTTCTTCTTTAAAACTTGTTCAAGAATATCCTCATCTTCTCCTGAAGAACTATAAATTTCTGTTCTTATAAAATGTTCTTCTAGTTTACCAATTTTATCTCTACAAACGACACATTGTCTTTGTGATTGAGGATATTCATTTTAACCACCAAGCCCAGCGCAGCCTATTGTAGGTCTACGTAAGTTGTAATTTAACGAAAAATTGTTTTTAAATTGGCAACTCTTTCGTTTTTCTGATATGTTTTTTTGTGCATATGTATGTACCTACTCGTACATACTATTGAAAAAGTCATTGTTTTGATTTTTTGTTAGTGGGGTTCATTGGTTGGCAAGTCGGCTGACTACACACGGCTTGCTGGTTTAAATATCATGCCAGACATACATACACACATATGTATATACTAATATGTATGGATGTACATATGTACATACATAAGTATGGTGTAAAATAAGTAGTATCTACATATTTCTTTTATTTTATTTCTTTTTGTTTTTGTTTGTGTTTTACTTATGCGATTAAAATAAGAAAAACATGTGAGTACTACGTTTGTGTGTATGTGTGTGTTTTATTTAGTTAATCGTGTTTTTTATATTTTAAAATGTATTGTAGTTTTTTTGTTGTTGTTTTTTCTTAGGTTTTCTTTAAATATTATTTCTTAATGTGTAAATGCCTTTTTTTTCTGAATATCTGTGTCTGTAGAATTCGATTTTTATGGTTGTTGGCTGTTGTTGGAATTTTTAGTTTTTTTTTTTGTTTGTTTGTGTTTTTGGTTCTTCTTTACTGTCTGTATTCTAAGCAATAGATGTTTTACAATTTTGTTGTTGGTGTTGTTGTTGTTATTGGCTTGCATCATAGAAACAGACAATGAAAACAGAAGGGAAAAAATTTGCATTTAGTACAAGAATAATAAGAAAACTCAAATACTGAAGAAGACAAAGACTTAAGTTAGAGGTTAGTATTGGAAAATAGGGCTTTTAAGTACATAACTTTTACATTACGAGACCTGGTGTCAGTGTATGATAGCAGCGCATTAAGCTAGTGTTAAGTAATCGCTAGGAAATGCATTCATGGGAAGACTGTTCCATAAACGAACAGTGTGGTTAGATAACAAATTCTTTCCGTAGTGTATTTTGTGAATCTCTTGACCTATTACTCTGATGCTTTAATGAATCCATCTTAAAATTGCAAAAAATTCTAGAGTAAAATTCAGTTAATATGATGACTGCTGTTGGGATTTAGGAGTTGAAACATATTTTAAGTAAAAAACGTTCTTTACTTTCTCAAATGATCTAATTTTGAATATTTTTTTCGACATTTGTTTTCAAATTTAAATAGAGCGAAAAAAAACCATACAAATGACTAACGGTCAATTTTCCGATATCGAAAGAATGTATTGGTTCACTTCCTTACTGTGTTTTCGCATGCTTAGGCGGCGAAAGAAAATATTTCTTTTATATAATTTTCAAGCTTTTTGCCACTTTGCATGATCTAAATGGAACAAATCAATATATAATTGTTTCCCCTCTTAAAGAAGTTAGGGACTACTTAAAAAGAATCTTGAATAATGAATTACGCACTCATCAGACTCCAATCTGCATGGAACAAAGGAGGAACAATTAAATGGATTGGCCACTCGCTACTGAGATCATAACTCATAATGCTATTGGATAGAATCCGCAATGTAAGAGAAGGAGAAGAAATCTTGTCCTCACATGGAACAGATAAATAATGGAGGCGCTTTGAGTGTAGGAAAAAGCTAGAATGGAAGCGACAAGCTAGCATCAAGATGAGATGGCTTAAGAAAATTAGTCGAAGCCCTATGCCCCTTAACGGAGGCACTAATAAATATATAAAAAGTTTTAGTTTTTTTTTATTGGAGACTAATTACTCAGTAAATCCCTACTAAATGTAACTTTTGGAAAGGACAGTACATATATATTTTTTCTTATATTATTATTAAGCGCCTTAGAAAGAAAACAAATTGCTGTGAATTTATCATTAAAAGGCCAGTGTTATACCTTCACCTTTGAATGATCAACAGCAATTGTCCCATCGATGCATGTTGATTGTGGGGTGAGTGCCTTCGCTAGTTGAAAATAAACCTAAAACATCCATTGTTTTGATCTCTAGTATCCACTTAAAATGTAGTTTAAAAATGTATGTATATTGTTTGCTAAATAATCGTCTAAAATGATCAAATAACTAAGCTGCCTGAAGCTCTATACATATAGACAAGCGTGCAATTCTAGTTTTTTTTTATTTCTAAAAACAATTGGATATTTTTATTGACAACCCATTTACACGTGTATGTAATTTGGATAAAACAGATGGAACATATTGTTTTAATTAAGAATAGGTCGTTTTGGTTCCAAAACAGTAGAGATAAATAAGAACTTTGGATATCCAATATTTTCATTATTAAACAATTCCGGTTACAATTGAGTGCAAATAATAATAGTTTAATTGGATGACGGTATTATGCCAACGATTTTCTGGGATTACAAAGGTATTTTATTAATCGAATATCTTTATAAATGTAAAGCAATAATTTCGCAATATTATTTGGATCAAATGAGTTTGAAAATTGGAGAAAACCCATCAAGTTAATACACCATCCCAAAAGAACAATGGCAAAAAGCAAACAATTTAAGTACGAATTACTTGACCTCCCACCTTATTCTACCGATTTAGCTCGACCTGACTTCTATCTAAAAAATTTTTTGCTGGTAAACATTTTGCAGCTGTAAGCGATTATTTTGAGAAGCTTTAAGAAATTAATTTTAATCAAAGAAGTAAGAGGAAATAGAATTGCTAGAAAAGCACTTGATGTATTTTAATGTATTTTTTCTTCAGATTGAGACAAGAACTCATGAGATATTGTGGAAAGCGGGAAAGATAGAAAAGTGTTTGTGGAGATTTTACGAAAACATATAAATATCATAATTGACAGGAAACACTTTCGCGTAAAAATTGTTGCATAAACGAACAGCGCGGATAGGGAAAGAATTCTCTCTATAAGGCATTATTCGATTCACTGGACAATTAGCTAGAAAAGGATGTGTTCTATGAAAGCTACGCGTAGTACGAAAGAATATACAATTAAGTACTTGGAATTATTATTTTTATTTCATCAGAACACCTACCGAGGTGGTACCGATAAAACAGTAATGTGTACGCCACATGGTTCCGATGCCCCAATGAATTCATAGAGTTGAAAGGCACCTTCCGTCATTGGTAAGCATCTTCGCCCTTTCCTTGACTTGGTTGCGAAGACTTTGAAGCACTGGTACATATATGAGAGTTGTATTCCATCTTGGGTGAAATAAGTGTATTGTAAATATTAAGAAGGTCAGAGGAAGTGAAGTATTTCCTTCTCCGTTTTAAAAAACCGCGGCATTTGAATAGTTCTTTCGACACTCGAATAATGTGACCATTAAATTGAAAATCGGATTTAATTCTCATGCCCAAAACATCAAGCGCGTACGGCTCTTCAATATTTACTTTATCAATAGTTATAGATGACAAGATTTCATTATTACTACCACCCATATTCCCGATAAAAAAACATTGAGTCTTGCGCGTTCTTAATTCGACCGCACTCGGAGATTGCTTGCAGATTATTTGTGAGTGTGTCACTCATATTTTGCCGTCTTCAAAAGGCAAAACATCTTATCAGATGTTGCTGTCATCTACGAAAGAGTAGATAGGAATTGAAGTTAAAAAGAGAAGATCGTTGGCAAAAATTAAAAAAGATTAGAAAAGCTTGGCAGTACTTCCGGATTTAACCTGACCTCGTTGGAAGGGAGAAAGTTCGTTATGAAACGACAGATTTGATTAGCGACACCAAAGAAATATCTGCTTTCAACAAAGAGGTGAATGGACCCACTCCAGCTTTCAGAGAGTTATGCCAACAGGTTACCAGTGGAACGGCACTGCGAAAATCATACTGATGTTTACGTTGCCATTTATAAATACCTCACAAGGTGATTATTTATCATACACTCCATAGCTTTGGAGAGTGTTGAATATGCCGCTATTGGGCGGTAATTTTTAGGATTACAAGCCTCAGTATTTTTAGGGAATGGTGTTCCAGTTAGGTGGAAACACACTAAAATTGTATTGAAGTTACAGGAGATTATATTAAAAACTAAAATATTTGCTTAATAATATATATAGCTCTTGCCTGTCTGCCGTACTGCCCTCTTATCACAGATATTTTAAAATAAACTTTAAGAATTAAAAATTTTTAATCTTGAAAATATTACTCTAAATTAAAAACATTTTTTTCTCTTAAAATAAAAAAAAAAAAAATAACAGCTGAATTGGCAACCTTGATTAGTGTTGGGTTTTCATGTTTAATGTTGCCACTGTTATTGCTGCCTTTTTTTTTTTTTTGTTTTGATTGTGTTACTCGCATCAAAGAATACAAAAATAGCAATAAATGAAGACGGTGTCTGTCTATGAATTAAAAACCTTGTCTTTGTTTTATAATTTTTGTTTTTATTAGTAATTTCTCTTGCGCTGCTAAGCCTCCCTTGCTCTTGTTTTAGGAGCAAGCATAGGCACGGAATGTGCTTATTATTTAGTATTTATGTTTGTGTGTTGTGTTTTAGTTTAACTATTCGGTTTGTTCTATTCGGAAAAGCGATAGTGGTGTGTGTTTTAGCAAAAGGGAGTATATTGTTTATGACATTGGGATGATGACGATAAATAAGAATACGATGACGTTGGGCTTTCTAAAACAGGGCATACATACTATGCATGTAGATATATAAGATCCACACACATGTTTATACATATGTGTTCGCATATGAATATTAGTTGTACTGTATGAATATAAAACTCAAGAGCAAATTCATAAATATAGCGTACGAATAAAGAGAACCAGAGTATTTTTAAGCAAATAAATAAAAAAGAAAAACATCATAATGAAGAGCAGACATACCTTAATATTAAAATTTTCAGTATTTTTTGTTGCTTCTTTTTTCTTTGTTGTGCTGTTTCTTGTCTGTTTTGTGTGTCATAAATGAAAAAAAAAACACTGAATTTGTTATTTTTTTTTATAAAATTTTGCAATATTTTTTTTAATGATTTGTTTTTCTTCTCTTCCTCTTTTTATTCCATTTTGAATATTTATATTTAAATGCTTTTTACAACTTTTTTATTTTGCACTCTTTTCTGTAGATTTTTGCTTAAATTTTCGATTTATTGCACATTTTCTTGTTTTATTTCATTCCTTCTTTTCTCTGCTTTTTATTACACCACTTTTTTTTACTTATTTGTATTTGAATCTTTTGGATTTATTTTCTTTTTTTTTATTGATATTCTTATAGGTAGTTCTTTTTTTTTTTTTGTTCCTATTTAAACTTTTTTTTTGTATCTTGCACTCATATGTAGTTGTTGTAAATTTATTTTTATTTTTAAAAAAATTTGCACGCACAACTTGCTTGTAAATTTTGCCATTAATTTAATTTTTATTATGACTCTTTTACATTGTTGTTGTTATTATTATTGCTGCCTGTAATAAACTGTGATTTTGTTCATTCTTCATTTCACCACTGTTTTTTCCCCAACTTCGTGACTTTTTTCACACAATTTATTACATATTCTTATAATTTTATAATATAAGTATTATGGAATTTTAGTTTATTATGCGTTTTCACTTAAATATTCTTCAAATATTTATTATTTGTTTTCTAGCCATTTTGTTTTTCTATTTTCTTGTGCTCTATTAGAGTTTTTTTCTTCATTCTCTTTTTATAGAACAGCATTAATTGTAACTTTCAAAAACACCCGCACACGTTTTAACCGTAACAACTTCTAATGAGAGACTAATGAATATCAGGCGTGTGCTTAGCTACTCACTAAATATTGTTTTTGCAAAACACACAAAATACCAACAAAAATAATGAAAAAGCTAAAGCACACATGTAAACAAAACAAAAACAAACCCTATTAACAGTGTTGTCACTGAAAAAATTTTAATTCTACCAAAATTTATTTCCAAATCTACCAAAATTGATCAAAATCTACCAAAAACCATTATTATATAACAACTATTTAAGAATACATTGTTGAGATAGAAAACAATTTTTATTAATTTAATTTAATTAATTCAGTTCATCGAAAATATATATAACAAAAAATACACATATAACAAAAACAATTCAATTTCTAAACAATAAAATCGAAAATACATTAATAAATACAAGAAATTTAAAGAAATCAATTCGATTTTTCAAAAATAATCTAAATTTATATGTAGGTATAAAAATTTTAATTTTTGCTGACACATAGTGACCATAATTAGCTTTTACAAGCTCTTTACAGAGCATTATATTATTAATTGTATTTATTTTCAATTTGGTTTTGATTAAGGAAAGTGTTGAAAATTTGCGTTCAGCTGCTGAAGAACTATGCGGAAGAGAAAGTAAATTAAAAACAAAGTTTTTTAAACCACCAAAACTTTTCTCATTTAAACCGTTTCTAATTGAACTAACTTTAGCCCAAAATAATTCAATGTTTAATTCCGTTGAAAAATTTGTTTCTCTTAATCGCAACATAATAATATCAGGATCACAGTCTATAAGATAAGAAAATTTTAAAAGAAGGGACAGCATAAGCATAACAATTTAATATCTTCGTGATTAAAATTAAATCTAGAATTGCTTTGGTTTAGCAATTCAACGTAAAATTGCAAAATCTCATGTTTAACATCAAAAACTTCTTCCGATTAAGATTTTTGGTAGTATACATTTCGGCTTTTGTACCGATAACAATTTTTGAAACATCAATCAATTAGTATTTTTAAAATCAGTTTCAGTATTGAGTATTAAATATGTTTTGATAAAATTGCTTAATATGAGCAAAAAGTTAAATTTTATGCTTGAATATAAATACGCCAATCTTGAAATTTCCAACTGAAATTCCTTATGAATATTTTTTTAGCTTCTGCTAAAATCTACCAAAATCATATTTAGCCTACCATCCTACCAAACGAAATATTTTCTATCAGTTTTGGTAGAATTCTACCAATAGTGGCAACGCTGCCTATTAATGAATGCAAAAAATAATACGAGCTCAACACTATGCTTTTACAATGTAAAAATGAAAGAAAGAGAGAGCGAGACAGCAGAACAGGAATACTTTGTAGAGAGTTATCTCTTTTTAGCTAAGCTATTATTGAATGAAAACATTTAATACATGTATTTTTTTTAGTTAAAGTAAAATATTGTGGTGTATTTTTAAAAGAAAACAGCATTGCCAACAAAAATTTTTAATTTTACATTTAGGGTATAAGAAAAACAACCGTTAAATTTAAATTTATGATGTAGCATTAAATAAATTTAATTTGATAGAAAATTTATTTTAATATTTATATGCAAAAATTTTACTTCAGGCTTATTAAAAAACTTTTTATTATTTTTTTATATACAGCAGATATTGTTTACGTTTTCAATTAGTATTAAAAAATAATAATAAAAAAAATCATTTGTAGTGTTTATCTACGTAGTGTTCTTTTTTTATTTATTTATTTCTGTCTAAGGATTTCATCTTACAGACAAAAGGTATAATAGAAACAAAATTAAATTAAAATTATAAGCATAAAAATAACATAAAAATTGTTACATATTTAGAATTTAGAAAAACAATGCTTAAATTTTTTTTCTTACATATACATAGATTTAATGAATATTCAATGAATCTATAAAATTGTTTGAATGCTCTGCACATTCTTCTAAGCGGATCAGCATTAGGGTAGCTCGCTGAGGTATTTTGAATGTTATTTCATTTATCAAAAATCACGAACATTTATCTTCTTTAATAATATTTAATAAAAATTTTACATTTCAACATAACTCGGGTGTCAAAGTGTAGATTCCGTAAGTAAAATAAAAGGAACTGTTTTTGAACAGATTTAATTGAATTGAATTATATTTGATAAATGAGATTCCATATTATTGGCCCATATTCCAGAATTGGACGCACAAGTGGCATGTAAAAAAGAAAAAAAAAATTAGAGATTAACTATCAAATGCTGTTTTTATTATGTTTTATTTATTTATTTATTTTTATTTTTTTTGAGGAAACATTTGTTGAATTAACTACTTTTCTTAAAAGAAAGTACAGTATAATTTCAATATTCCGGACACCTGTAAATTCAGACAGGGCGATAATTTGGACCCTTATTTTATTACTATAGTGGACTCTAATCCCGACACTGTAAATTTTTTTCTACCTTAATAATGCGGACAACACTTATTTCTATTGCTTTTGTACAAAGATTTAAACTTTTTAGTTTTGTTTCTTAGAAATTCGTGCGGTTGCAAATAATATGTGAACGATCATACTTGGCGTGTGAGCATAATCGTGATCGAGTAACACTGTCAGCAATTGGAAGATTGTTTTTTCAAAAATCACCAAAATGAGTCTTTTAAGACTCCCTTAGGTGATCAAAAACTGATTAAATATGCGGAATCATAAATTAATCATGCAGACGTTCGAAATACGTCTGCTTTTATAATTATTTTGCGTCGTATTGTTTTCTTCTGCATTTCGTTATAATGGGATTTATTTTATTTGAAAGAAAAAGAGTTATGCAATTATTGTGATGTCGTGGTATAGTGGATGACGCTCGCACAGAAATTCAAACGACCGAGGTTCAATCCCAGCGATGGACAAAAATTATAAAATAAAATGTGCGGTATTTCTAAATTATAATTTAAAAAAATAAGAGGTTCCCCCCTCCAAGAAGTCCATCTTCAAGAAACCGCTCCTTACAACCCAGTCTATTCCACCAGAAACTTGTCTCATCAATAAAAATTCGCATAATATACATTTAAAAAAAGTAATTCCTTTAGTTGAGCTTGTGGTGCAGTTGTGCACTTAATGTATCACAATATTATAAAGGTTTTTTTTATACATTTTTATACAAAATACAATATTTTTATTATTGTAAAGATAATAAAAAGGTACTTACCTTGCTGTGTGCGGAGTCACAAATGACTCGTTCAGGGGAGTCATAAATGATTCGTTCAGCGGAGTCGCGGCAACTTACCTTTTTGCACCATTACCTTGCTGTGTGCGGAGTCACAAATGACTCGTTCAGGGGAGTCATAAATGATTCGTTCAGCGGAGTCGCGGCAAGGGTTTTCTCCCGGCAAAACATTAATTTTCGACTCAAAAATGAGATCAAAAGTGACTATTTTAATAGCCCAGAGTAGTCAAAAAAGACTAAAATTAGCCAAAAATGCTGACTGGGAATAAATGCTTATCATTTAAGTTCTTTTGTATGGTAGTGTTTCTACGTATATATGTAGGCTGATTAGTTTTCAACGTGGCACCAACAACAAAATGAATCATAATTTTTTAACAAAATTATGAGGTTATACCATTTAATAAAGAATATTGCTATAATGTTCCAAAATACAGTATTCTCTAGCCTGAATATCTTGTATAAAATATATCGTAGAACAGAAACTTCCCACTGAGGATAGTTTGAAAACATATAGGGCTGAGATATTTTGCGTACAAAAAGCAAAATTAAATTCTGAATTCTGAATGCAGAAATTTTATTTTAAGGTGAACATCTTAAAATTTAATAAATACCTATAAGTTTCCATGTATTTTCCAATATTTTTGTATTCTTTTTTCGAAAATTCGTACATTTTGATATTCCGGATTATGGAAACTAGACTGTACTTGCAATGTGTACCATTAATATTTGAAAATTAATTTCAGGGACCGTAAATAATGATTATTGTTCGTTTTTTTAAATCAAAAAATCAATCATTTAGAACAGACATAAATAAAAATTTTTTGCACCATTATTATTATTTTTTAACAATCTTTGCATATCCGTCATGATTTTTAAATTTTTGATTTTTAAAGTTTTCTTCAATGTTAATGATTATTTTTGAGTAATATTAATAAAAATCAGCCATAATCATTATTTTTGAGCAAAAGAAATAAAAATCGAAAATAATCATTATTTATGATTTTTATTTTTTTTGCTCAAAATAAAATTCATTTTTAATTTACGACTTTATATATGATGTATTAAAAAAATTAATTATATAATTTTTGTACAAGAAAATGATATTTTATATAACAAAATGAACAAGCATTTCTTACATTTTTTTCTTTTACAAGTTCTGACCAAATTTTTTAATGTTTATTAAGTCATAAATTGAAAATAAGTTTTATTTTGAGCGAAAAAAATAAAAATCATAAATAATGATTATTTTCGATTTTTATTTCTTTTGCTCAAAAATAATGATTATGTGCGATTTTTATTAATATTACTCAAAAATAATCATTACCATTGAAGAAAATCTTTAAAACTCACAATATAATCATTATTGTGTAATTTTTATTATAAAACTCATAATGATTACGGTCCCTGATTAATTTATTTTTGGTTTTTTTATTTACTTTGTTATTACATGTGCATACTAGAATACGTACATACAGTTACTCAAACAATTTACCATGTCTTTAGATGTTCTATGTTCAAATGCTTACAGCGTCAAAACTACTTATTCGATCTTGTTCCTGGAGCACTTATTTGTTGTTGTTGTTGTTTTATTGTAGTGGCCGTGGTCTAGTGGTTAGTGTGTTGGCTTACTAAGACGTTAGCGCCGGATTCAAATCTCAGCTCTGACATCTTGAAAAAAAAATATGAAAAAATGATTTCTTTCGGCGACTACCTCTCCCCAGTTTTATTGGAGTAATTAATTGCCAAGAAAAAGTTTCTCAAGTCTGTCGTTCGGAGTCGACTTCAAACTGTGGGTTCCGGTACTCATGGATAAAAATTAACACACACAACATGAGTGCTGCGAGAAGCTAGGCCGTAACTCTGACACAGGGTTGTAATGGCCAATTATGTACGTATGTATGTGTGTGTATTCCTTTAAATGAGTGCATTAACAGAACAGCCTATGAAACCATTATCTTTTTATATTCAAATAATTGAAAAAAGTGTATTTCTTCTTTTTCTTTAACTTAAATATCTGAAAATAAAATATTTCACCTAGTTTTCTCCTTTTAAAACTTTAACGAAGAAAATCAATCCGTTTTGAGTAAAAACAATAGACGACATACAAATTGCAATTAAACTGAATGTAATTTGTCATTCAAAATTAGCCATGTAAACAGCACAAAACGAATAAAAAACAGGAACGTAATAATAAAAAAATCAAAGAGCAAAACCAATTGCATCCTTGTGATATCCTTAAAATGAACATTTTCTAAAGAAAAATAACACTAGCAATAACAAAAAATAAATCTTATGCATCCTTTAACTTTATTTAAACAATAAAATGTCAAATTGTCCATTTAGATGTTACGAGTAGCGTTGCGTACATTTTTCGCCCCCTATACTTGAAAATTGCTTCATAAGCGTAAACCATTTATACAGAGTTGGGATTTTTTTTTGCAATAATTTGTGGTTGTGTGTGCATGTGTTTGGGTGTATGAAATAAGTTTTCTTTTTAACAAGATTTATATTTGACTATAAATTACTTGTTTTATTAAAGAGGAAAAACAGGGTAATGTTTACTAATTTTTAGTGACAGTACTATTTCAATTAAGTACTTATTTTTCTTCACCTTGAATGTTTTTTTAAATCCCTCTTATAAGCAATATTCAATGTTACCAAAGTTACTCTGTACTAGTTAGTATGATTATCAAGCCATTACCACCTGCGGTGTTATAATGTACTCTAAATTAAGTACTTTTGTTAAAAAACGATAAATTAACCGAATAATTTTAAGGAGAGTAATCGGGTTTCTTTCTTTTTTTCAAAAAAGCTATTTAATTTTTTGTAAAGTACAAATTTTAAAAGTACTTTTTCCAAAAAAGGCTTTTCAGAAAAACACTTCTGAAACATATGTAACTACATATGTAACATACTTATTTGGGCATTACAATCCTGTTTCAGAGTTACGGCCTAGCTTCTCGTGGCACCAATGTTGTGTGTGCTAATTTTTATCCATAAGTACCGGGACCTACAGTTTAACGTCCAATCCAAACGACAGATTTGAGAAACTTCTTTATGGCTTTTGCCAGAAGACTGTTAAGAGGTAATCGCCGAAGAAATAGTTTTTACTATTTCTTATTTTAGGATGCCAGAGCTGGGGTTTGATCCCGGAGCACTTTTCTTAATAAGAAAACACACTAACCACTACATACTTTTGAAATACTTTTAATTGTAGTTTTTGTTTCTAATTGCTCTATGGACTTGACATGAGCAACTTCTTTTAAAGTCGTTCGGTTATTCATAACAAGTACTATAAAGTGGCTTAACATGCTCGCATAAAAGAGTGTTGAATGGCAAAAAATAAGTTTCCAATTGCTGATAAATAAGGGAAATGATGGCGGGGAAATAAAGAAGTAAAAGCAAAAAATTGTAATTCAATAAAAGAACACAGTAGCAGTACATTTTAAGTAGTTTTAATAGAAAAATATGTTTAAAAGTATAAAATCATTAAAAATCTAAAATTTTTCTTTCACCCACAACAACTAACCCGAAATTGGCTTAATTTTTTTAAAGACTTCATTCCTTGAGGTAATTCTATTGTCTTACTATTTCCTTTTTTAAACAATAGCATGCAGTTGTTTTAGAGTATAAGGGGAATAGGGATTAAATTGGCTTATGTTTCATAACACAAACAAGGTCATTTCAATGTCATCACAATTGCATTGCAAACATGGAAAGCAGCAGCACCACTTAAAGCGTGCAACTGCTACAAATGTTTGTAGCAAATAAATGTTCTTGCATTTATTACAGTGAAGTTTTCGTTTTTTTTACTGCTTATTCTTTCAAACTATGAAATATTTTTATTAAAGAAAAAAATAGGGAAGTTTTGTGCTTTAAGGTAAAAGTACCCCAAAAAGTGCCCTTTTTTATTAAAGAAATTAAATGTTATACATATGTACGTACATATGTTTATTATTTAATATCTTTATTATTTGGTTGGTATATATTATGTTAACTTATTCTTTAGTACCAAAAGAGTACTATTGGCTTATTTTAAACATGCACATAAATAAACACAATTTATTTAATATTTTCTTAGCTTTCACAGTCTGTTTTTGTTTAAATTTTGATATTTTATTAACTGTTTTAACTATTACTTAGTATCAAATAAGTACTATTTGCTTATTTTAAACATGCATTTATTTAAACTTTTTCTTTCTCATCTTTTTTTAATTAAATCTTCGTAATATTTTATTACCCTCAAAAATTCATATCAAAAAGTACCAAAGTACCCCGTGCTTGCCAAGGGATAAAAAAATAGTATTTTGTTATAATATTCTAGTATATAATTAAAAAATACCATAATTAGTGTTTATTTCCTACAGACATGTACTGCATTATAGGCTTATTTCTATTTTTGCTTTAAAACTTTTACTATTTTTAACTGTTGATAGCAGAAAATTTATTAAAAAGTACTTTTTTGAAAACAATTTATTTAATATTTATTTAATTATTATTTTTTAAGCTTTCTTTTAAGGTACATGAAGTACTATTAAAGTTACTTTTAAATATTACAAAAATTTTGTAAAATATACTTAAATGTTAAAAATACTAACTACAGGTACTTTTTTAATTTCTTTCAAATATTTATTCTTAAGATATAATTATTGGCTTTATTTTTCATATTTTCTTTTATTAATCGTAGTAAAAAGATTAAAATTCGAGCCGGAACTTTTTTTAGTACTTTTTTATTTGCATTTCATTTCAGTTTTTTTTTTTCTTAATTTTTTTGTTTTCAGTGTTAATCAATTGAAAACAATTTAAGTATAGAATAATAATCCCTACAGTACTTATTTAAATCACTTCAAATTGTATTTGAATATCACATTTTAGTAGTTATTAATACTTTTTTATTTAGTAAAGTACCAAAATTGGTTTATTTTACTAAAATACTTAAATCGCTGTTTGAGTAGGAAGTTTTTTCTTCTACTAAAATAGTACCATTTTGTAAATAATTTAATTTGAATTAAATTTTTATAAAAGTATCTCTTGTATCAAATTTCTATTGAATTTTCTTTTAAACCAGTATTTTCTTATTAAGTACTATGTATTTAGTACCCTTAAATTTTTAAGTTAAGTAAACGAAAAAATGAAAATGCTTTATTTATCCTTTTTAATTATTTACTTATGTATATATAAGTAATTTTTGAGTACATTAACATGCGTATAGTTTTCATATATAGTACTATTTTCATTTATTTAATTTTTTATAAAACTACGATGAAGGAAAACTCATTTTAAAATGCATGTTAAAAGTGTTTATTTTTAATAATTTACGCCAAATTTGTATAAACTACCATTATAGTACTATTGTATTACTCCGTTACTGCATATTTTTAAAAGTCTTTTAAAATTTCACGTTTTTATGTTTATTTTATTTGAAAGTCCCTTTATCTAGAATTTTTTGTAAGTTAACTTTAGTACCAAAATATAGAAGTGCAATAATGTAATGGTTTTTAACTGATTATCAAAAGTCAGCAATACACGTATGTATTTAGCTAAATTTCATACATTTTCCATTAATGTACCTTATTTCAAAACATATTAAAAAGTACCTTTTTAGTAGCAATTATTTAATCTAACTTTTATTAGTTTTTTAATTACAAAAATTTTACCATTTTATTTAATTTAGACTGGTCACAGTTGCAAGGCACTGTCCCCTAACAATATATATATTGTCCTTTTAGTAAACCTACTGCCTGGAGGATATGTAGATCATGAAAAATACTCAATGCCTTCCCCAGTGGATTTAATAATTTTCGGCTTTGTCCATGAATACGATAATCATCGTTTATTTTAGAACCAATCGAACAACCAATATATCAAAATTCCCGATTCGATATTATAGTCATGCTAAATAATCAGTCAGAAAGTGGCAAGTGGGTGTGGTACCTCCCAACAGTTAAAGCTAAAGTTTCTAAATTTGGTCCAAACAATTTCATAGTAGGGAAAATCAGTAGACAGAAAGTGTATTAAGTAATTTTTTATTTTTTTTAGTTATAGAAGGATCGCCACACTTTGAACACTTTTGTTACTATTTTGGTTTATTAAAAAAAAGTACCTTTTTTAGAAATTATTTAAATTTTTATTTAGATTAGTTGTCTTTGGAGTAATTGCTCTGAAATAAGTTTTAAACAAATCTTAAAGGTACTTTTCTTTTACTACTTTTAAAGTACCGGTTGATTATCTTTCTATAACAACAATTTTTAAATCTGCAATTTCACGTAGTGATCGTAAATTTTTATATTTCTTTCAATAGTTTTTATTTTAAATCCAAAAAAAATAATCATGAGAGAGAAAAATGAAATGGGGAGTGTAATAACTGCATTATCCTTTTAAGTGTAACTCATATCCTTTTCAATTTCAACTGCAGTTTTTATTTCTTTTGTTTCTCTTTATGTTTTCTGGAAAAGCATTTTACGTAAATTCAAAAATTATATTTTTGACAATTGGGGGAGATTTTTTTGATTTCGTTTTTCTTTTTTGTTTTTTTTTTAAACCAAGAGTTTTTGTATTGTGTTGGGTCAAGGATTTGTTTATCATATCCTTTTGTGAATATACTCGGAATAGAGTTAAAGATTTGTTTAAAAATGTTTTACACTCTCTTCTAGAAGGATTAAAACATTTTGGATGAGGGTTTCTTGTTCAATAGCTGTTTATGAATGTCATTCGATTTACATTCTGTGTATGGGTAATAATGAGTGGTTGGAGGTTTTGTGGAATATCCTTTCTTATAAGAAGGATTTTTACAATAAAGGAAACCAAAAATAAAAAGGAGACATAAAATTGCACATTTTATTCCAACTTATTTAGGGCGACTTAATAATTTCCTCTTAAAAAACCCATAGTGCGAAAAGAAAAAAAAAAGATCGGGAAAAGGGGACATTTTTATAACTGTTTTAGCATAACATTTGACAACAATCACTTAAACAAAAATATTAAATCGTACCAACTTCTCTACTTTAGTTTTCCTCACTGCTCTAAAAGCATTTGCTCTAATTAGTCGTAAGATGTTAAAATAGCAACAACAAAAACTAAAACAACAACAATATCAACAACTTTTTTTTGTGTTGTCGCATTCAAAAGTAAATTAAGCAAAAATGTCATTTTAATGCAATTTTAAATGGAATAACATACCCTCTTCTCCTCTTAAATTCCTAAACCCCTCTTAATGGCGTTTTAGCCAAGTTAATTACGTTTATGACAATCATTAAGTCGCAAAAAAAGAAAAAAAAAACTTTACAAAAAGGATATTGATATGGTGAGTATGACGATGACCTTGTGAACATATTAAACATCCTTTGAATAGAAAACTAAAATAAAAAGAACTTCTTTTTCTTTATCGCGATTTAAAATTCATTTGTAAAGGTTATCACATAAATATTTATCCTTCATAATTTGACCTTTTACATAAAGGAGTAAAGGATAATTGAGTATGAAATACAAACAAATTTGGGGGAATATTTTTATTCACTTGTTTATGGAAATTTTAGAAAATTGATTTTATTTCTTTATTTTTGATGCTTAACAAGTTGTTAAAAACTTTTTAGAAGATTTAGTGAGGATTTAAGAACTTTGATCTACAGATGTCCTAGAAAAAAGGCTGGAAAATGGTACAAATTTAATGTCAATTTTCGGTATGAATGCAAAAGAGAAATCCCAAATTGTTATTAAAGAATCATTATCACTCTTATAACTTGACTGTCGCCGAAAAGGTATGCCCAAAAAGGCACTGAGATGCATTCTACTTAATACACCATTACAACCCTTTTTCAGAGCTACGGCCTAGCTTCTCACAGCACCCATATTGCATATGTCCACCATTTATTCAGGAGTACCGAAACCTACAGTTTGACGTCGACTCCGAAAGGAGGACTTCAGAAGCTTGTTCATGGCAATCAGATAGTCTCAGAGTTTTTGTCAGAAGAGTGCTAAGAGGTGGTCGCCGAAAGAAATTTTTTCATATTTCTTTCTTTCAAAGTGGCATACAACTATTTAAATCCACTAAAAATCCCACGCAACATCTTCTCCATCGTTTCTGATACCTGACATATCGGATATGTAGATCATGTTAAAGCAATGATTTTCCTGATAAATACACGGAAAGATTAAAGACTGCTGTATTCGTGGACAACTAACCCTACATCTAAAAAGCTCATGAGAAATAACGAAGGTGATTGCAGTATTGTATCAGTAATGCTGTCGCTGAGGATGACGTAATAAATGACATCGGCAATGATGTAGGACGCTAGAAGGCCAGTATCTCGGCCATAAAGGAAATGCTGGCTGTCAGGAAATAACTGGTGGCTCTGTTTTGAAAGCACAAAACTTAAGCTGCCCTGGAGTAACAATGATTCTACAAGACAGCATTAAGAACTGCTGGCTAAGCAGATAACAAAAGACAGCAAGAAGAGACGAAATTCGGTTGCTAGAGTACCTCCGAACTGAGGGGGGAAGAAGCAACCAAACAAAACAATATAGGGAAAGGAGACAACGCTGTTAACAAACAATGATAGAAAACAACACCGGATGCTAAATTCTCGCACCAATCGAAGGTATAACAGGAGGAGCCAGGCTGTCCTTAATTGCAGTGGTGCGTTGTTGATAAATAAGGATGAGGTACAGACTCAAAGGTGGAAAGAACATTTTGAGGAAATCAGTGATTGCGTCATAAAGAATACTGTTGAGAGCTACGAAAAGCAGAACAGCAGTATACCTGCAGTAAATAACCTGAGAGTAACCACTCTTTCAGTCTGAATAAGATTAATGAGATTACTTGAAATCTTAGCAACAGTAGAGCAGTTGACGCGAAAAGCATATCAGTAAATAATTTTACAATACGATATAAAGACCAAAACTTGTAAGATTCCACATCTTAACAGTTTGGCAAGAAAAATTGTTGTAATCAGTTTGCAGGAATCAGAGTGGGCAAACAAACAAAACATTTCGCAAACGTTACAACAAAGTCATACACTTTTCAAAATTTTTTTAATGGTATTGTACATGAGCAAAACCAAAACAAATACTTTCTAAATGAGAAAGAGCGCAAATGAAACAATTAGCTTTTCACTCTTGTGCTTGCTTTGTTATTCCGTAACATTTGTATAATTTGCTTTTTTTTCTCTTTTTCTTTTCTTTTTCTTCTCATTCATTTTTTGTTGTACCTACGCACATTTGAGTTAGTGTATTTGTAGTGCTCATAACAAAAAGAATATACAAAATTAAATGGGACAATCGTTCCCACAGTTTTTGTTTTGTTTTTGTTTTACTCATTGTAAAGAACAAAACAAAATGAGATCAAACGTTCAGTTTTGTTTATTTTCATACTCTGGCAGGAATACGTATAATTGGAATATTACTGATTTCGGAGTGTACAAACTATAGATGGATATTTATATGCTTAACTCAATTTTTTATAGTGGTAGTGGTAAGATGTGGCACTACTAAAGTATACATACATAAAATTGGAATGTTATCCAGACTATTGGCAGCACTGGCATGCTGGCGGTTACTCATCCATGAGAATAAGAATATCAGTTTCAGGATCTTAAGACTTATGAGATATTACGCAGTAAAATTAATTCATTCTTTGTTACAAATTTTGTTATTATTAGTCTCATATGTATGTGTGTGAAAAACTAAAAATTTTCTTTACCCGGAGACTCCAAGTCCCTGTTTATATTAAAAGACTTTCAGTTATCTTGCCAACTGATATATTGTAATAAAGTATTGAAATTTTAGTGTTTTTTAGTCATTATTTAACCATAGATGGGAATATCATAGCTATTGCTAGGTGTACGATTTTCACAGATAAATCTGCGTTGCGCATCACATCTCATATCATTCCATTGGCCATCACTTAACAGCTCAATGCAGTGTTCATTGCCACTAACGTTATTTGGTTCACCAATTCTCCAATTAGTAAAATACGTTATCGGTTGACCATTATTTGTCCAAACGTAATGACCGAAATGGCCCAAATCATTGGCTCCCAACCAAAAAGGTTCAGTTTGTTGTAGACCTAGCAGTGGAAAAATGAAAGAAAAAAAAAGGTTTGTCAAGAAGGATCTCTTAAAAATTTTAAATCATAACAGCACTATAATGAATCGAATATATACAAGCAAATTAATGACGAAGCTTTTAAAAGAGATTATTTAAAATGATATTAAGCAGCTATCAAGTTAATGCAGAAGCTCTTGGTTTTTGGTTAAGGCTAAGTGTCGGTCATAGAAGGCAATTGAATTTCAGTTGCACTGCCAGTTGGTAATCAAACACTTTTTATTGCCAAATAAACTATTCGGTACTTACGACAATAATTTACGGTTACCAATTATGATATGCAATAAAATCGTTGTCATTCTTTTTTAGAAAACTGAAAAGGCAACTGACTTTCGGTTTTAATCCATAATAAGCGTCTGGGAGTTTTTACTTCAAAAAAGAAGGATTAAGAATTTTCTTGAACACTGTTGTTTTAGTAACATTACCGATTGTAATATTATCTTACTTGGCAGCTATAGTGTGTTTAAACCACAGCTATCATACACCTGCAACAAATCAAATACTTAAGTACCTTAGCGCCTGGGCGCTACTAAATTCTTTTGATTCAAAGCAAAATACATAATAACCTCCCTGGCTTTCTTAATGGACTTATTAACCGAATGAAGTTATTCCGTAGAGGTTGTCGTACTCTAGTATGTAGTGTGTTGGTTTACAAGACGCAAGCTTCGGTTCAAATCCCAGCTCTGACATCTGGAAAGAAAGAAATATGAAAAAATATTTCTGTCGTCGGCCACCTCTTAGCAATCTTCTAGCAAAAGCTTTGAGAGTACATACATACATACATAACTGGCCATTACCACCCTGTTTCAGAGTTACGGCCTAGCTTCTCGCAGCATTCACGTTGTGTGTTTTAATTTTCATCCATGAGTACCGGGACATACAGTTTAAAGTCGACTCCGCACGACAGATTTAAGAAGCTTTTTCATGGCAATCAATTACTCCTAGAGTTTTTGCCAGAAGACTGCTGAAAGGTAGTCGTCGAAAGGAATATTTTTTTTTATATTTCTTTTTTAATGTCAGAGCTGGGTGTAGAACCCCAACACACTAACCAGTAGACCACGGCGACTACTACTACTACGGCTTTGAGAGTAACCTTTGTTTTTTTTTCTGACTGATATCGGATATGATATTAGTAAATTCAAATCAAAGGTCCACACCCTCTTTCCCCCTTCCCATCATATTTTCCTAGACCAGCACAATGTACTACATGAGTAGGGGTTATCCCCTGAGTGCTGTCTTTAATGAGGAAGAATAAGTAAAGACAGAGAAACCATTTCCGATTGGAATTGAGCTTTGTAACAAGGCTGTATATGTAGTAGTAGTAGTAGTAAAATTCTTGTGTCCGTTCTTGTTATTTTTCTTAGAGCTTCGTCACTCCTAATGGACCTTAGCTTGCTTGTGCCTTAACTCTTAAAAAAGAAAAACAAAAATATTTTCTCTCATATTTACCATATTGCTTTAAAACTCTTATTAACTGAATATTATCATCAACGTTTTGGATGCTAGCCAAGGCCTGGCCATGAAAATTGCAATACTCCAAAGCGGTAAACCAATTTAGTTTTGAAAAATAAATGTTGTAGACCTTGTGATTAATATTCAATTGGGCAAAGCGAGGCTGTGGCTTGTTAAAGTCATTAGGGATGGTGGCATTGAATTCTACTGCGAGCTCCTCCTCGTCCTCTCCAACTTCTGCAGTAGTAATTTCTGTGGGTGAACTATAAACCCAAGTGAAGTAAGTCCAAAGCAAAAGGCTTATTAAAGTGTATTTCAACATTTTGCTAAACAATGATTTCGTAGTACAAAATGGCTGTGATTTTATAGCATTATTAAACTGTGATTTTTTTTAAATTTTTCCTTAATTACCGGTAGTAATTAATCATGTTGAGAGTGTTATCAGGGAAAGTTCATAAAAATGCAAATTTTTATATATTTTTTGTAAGAAAATTAGCAGACCACTGCTAATGGTTTTATTTTTTCAATTTCAAAAGTTTTATACTCGTATAAAAGTAAGAGTATAAAGCAAGAGAATTTTATAATTGCTAAAATGTTTTGGAACTTAAAAACGTTATTGTCTATTTATGGCATAATTTTTGTAAAAATTATTTGTCTAGTTGAAGGACAAATACCTTTAAGTAGCATAGGCTTTGTGGAAACCCTGGGCGATAAACAATATTTCATAGAGAATGGCGAGAAAGCTAATTGGTATAAAGCAATACAGATCTGCAACAGTTTAGATATGACTTTGGCATCGATTGAAAGTCAAGCGGAACAAATTCAATTGAGAACATTTTTACTAACAAATTGTAAGTTGTTTATAAATTAAAAACTATCTTCTTATAATTTTTTTTTTAACAAATTTCTCTTTAAACAGCCGCTTTAAATGAGGAATATTGGTTGTCTGCTAATGATTTGTCTTCTAGTGGTGATATTGTTTGGCATGGCACTGGCAAAAGAGTCTCCTTTAACAGTTGGGCTGTTAGTCCGGGCATAGATAGATTTAAAACTTGCTTTCACACTGATAACAATTTTAATTGGTTGAGAGACAGTTGCATTACTCAACGCTATTTCATATGCGAACGGCCACTGTTACCAAAATGTGGCTCAACGGATACATGCATTCAAAAGCCTCTAATAATTTATTAAATATTTACACAATTCACAGGATAAAAATTTATGAGAAATAAAACTATTAAAGAATGGAAAGCATTAAAAAGATAATTAGTTTTAATTGCTTTTAAATTTTAGAAATTAAGGATTTGTCAAAAGCCAAACAACTTAATATCCCAAATATTTTAGACTTCATGATACAATTGAAAGCAAAAACACTGCACACATTCATTATAAGGGCGGTTATTTAAATCCACCATTTAAATAACTAAACTTTTTAAGTTTAGCACGAAGAGATCGAGTACTGTCAACCAGAATTTCCTGCGTATAGCGCTGAAAACAATTAGAAAAAAAATCAATTTTGACATAGAAATTGAATACATACATACATAACTGGCCATTACAACTCTGTGTCAGGGTTACGGCCTAGCTTCTCGCAGCACTCATGTTTTGTGTGTTAATTTTTATCCATGAGTGCCGGGACCTACAGTTTAAAGTCGACTCCGAACGACAGATTTAAGAAGCTTTTTCATGGCAATCAATTATTCCCAGATCTTTTGCCAGAAGACTGCTGAGAGGTAGTCGCCGAAAGAAATAATTTTTGAATCCAGCGCTATCGTCTTAGTAATCCGATACACTAACTAACTAGTCACCGTGGTCTACTACTAGAAATAAAATACTATACCAAATAATATTGTTTTTCTTTTGTTTTTTTATATGGTCTAGAAAACTATTTTATAGGAAAGAGGGAGTATTGTTTGTCATCATTTGATTTGAACTCATTAACGTCGTAATTGACAGGAAAAACTCTCGCATCTGTAACGTATTGTGCGATTCACTCGACAATCACACGATGTGCTCTATAGAAATCAATTGCACCAAATTGAGAAACTTCAGCTTTAACACTTCTCAAGATATAAAGAAATTAATATTTAACTTGTATGGCAGGTACCACGCCCACTTGTCCAATTTCACCCACTTTCTGACTAATGATTTTTCTTCGCCATGAAGTCATTCCGATCCAATTTCGAGACTTTAGCTGTAGCCACTCTCAAGTATACAAAAACCAGTATTTAGTTTGTAGGGGAGGTACCACGCCCAGTTCCAATTCTGAAAGAACACATACTCTATTGCACTGTCGGTGATTGAATCTATCTTTATTCCAAATTTCAACAAAATAGGGTCAGTCGTTTAGGCGTGATTGACCGACAGGGTGTCCCGGAACTCAACGTCAAGCCGAAACGGGGTGACAGGATTGATTTTAACCATCATGAGTAAAACCTCTATCCCATGTATTTAGTTTGTAAGTTATGAGCATTTAAGAAAAACCTAGAAATGTGGTGAAATTGTAACAATTTTTCGATTATTGTGGTTAATTTTTATTATTTTTGTTCATTTAAACTTTGGAACCGTAACCTCAAATAACATTTCTGGAACAGCAGTCAAAAATAATGACGCAATTGCCATAAGTTTTCTAGAATTAAGACTATTTGTTGAACTATGAATTTAAAATTTTCAAAATTTGTCGAGAGAAATGGATAGTGGACATGTATGCCATGAGTGAGCGAGACAGATAGTGACGCCACTTTTACCAAAGTCAACAAAAGTAAGTAAAATTAATAATATAATGAAAAATCCTGACCTAGTTTAGTTTAGGGTTACTGAAATAAAAGTCAGATAGGGAAATAACATTTTTTATTACATTAAATGATTAAATTGTTTACCATCAGCCTAAATAAACGCCCTACATCTTCGTAAAAAAGATGTACTTATTAGCCGGGCATGGATGGATATGGATTTCTTAAACATTAGCAGCATTTATTTTATTTTTTCGTCAACAAATATAGAAACTGTTTTAAAGTAGGCTACAGCCCAGAGTGGGCAAACAAACAAAATATTGCGCAAACGTTACCACAAAGTTATAAACTTTTAAAATTTTTTTTAATCGTATTGTACATGAGCAAAACCAAAACAAATATTTTCTAAATGAGAAAGAACTTGTGCTTGCTTTGTTATTCCGTTACATTCGTATAATTTGCTCTTTTTTCTCTTCTTCTTTTCTTTTTCTTCTCATTCATTTTTTGTTCTACCTACGCCCATTTGAGTTAGTGTATTTGTATTGCTCAAAACAAAAACAATATACAAAACTAAATGGGACAATCGCTCTCACTGTTTTTGTTTTGTTTTTGTTTTACTCATTGTAAAGAACAAAACAAAATGAGATCAAACGTTTCGTTTTGTTTATTTTTCTACTCTGCTACAGCCATCATGGTGGTCGTGTAGCTGGGCAGCTCTGAAGCCGTCAAAATAATCGCATTCATATAAAAGTATTTCACCTGCTGGCGTCTATGTGTTTAGTGTATAATATTTATGGGAAAATCAGTCAAATTTTAAAAATAGATCAATCATAATAAACAATTAATGTCACTAAAAAAGTGTATTAATTGATTATTTAAGACTTTAATTGCCGCTGATAGAATGCTTCAAAACTATATAAAGCTTTACTTAAGTTTAAATTACTGTTGGGAAAGTTTCGGTTTATCTGTTTCACTCTTACAAAAAAAATGCATTTAAATTTCAAAATAATTTCTTTGGCTTTAAGCATTATTGCTTTTAAATTACTCTGGAACGTTAATGGCCAAAGTACTGTTATAGGTGATAAAAGTTATTATGTGCTGACAGGGAGAAGGTATAATTGGTTTAGGGCCTATCAAACATGTGTTCAACTGGGTATGTCGTTGGCCTCAATTGAATCGGAAACTGAATTAAAAGGTTTAAATGATTTTTTATATGCACAGTGTAAGTAAAATTATTTTTCTTTTTTTTTAAGAATTTAATATGTTATTTCTTTTATAAAGAATAAATAACACGAAAAGACTTGCTGAATATATTTTTCCGTATTTACAGTTTACTCTACAATATTAAAAAACATTTTAATGGACATTTTAATACAAAAATTACTTCATTATTCCTCCTGTACTATAATATTTCACTTTATTGCATTATATACGAGTCGTATTATAATTTTATACAGATTACTACAACATCTATGAAAAACTTAATTAAGGTAGAAGTATGTACTCGTAGTATGCGTTACATCCTTAGCAGCGGTTACAATGTATAATGCAAGTCAACTGTTCAAGTGTCAACGCATCTGAAAGTTAAAAAATTGTCCAAAATTCTATACCTTAAACGAGTTGCCAGTTTTATCAGTAACTTGCATTGTGAATATTCACTATTTTAATTTTTTTTATAAACATGCGAAACACACAATTGGTGCAACGCATGCTATGTACTTCTACCTTAAGACCTTAAATTTACATTTACTATTATAAGTATTCTTATTTTTTTATTTAGAAAATAAAAATTTATATTAATTTTGATCTCTTTAAGCTATTCTTGCAAATAACTTTTGGTTATCTGGCACTAATTTAGCTGACAAAGAGCAATATTCATGGGCCTCTACTGGTAAACCTTTATCGTATACAAAATGGGCGCTTAATCAACCGGGTATTCTGGCTAATCGTTGTATTTACACATCCTTCAATACTGGTTGGCTTGCCGATGATTGTTATGCTTCAAAAAATTTTATCTGTTCAAAACCACTTGTATCGACTTGTGGTTCATCTGGCAGTTGTTTGAAACTTGCATTTTAATAATAATGTGTATGGTGTTACGCAAAGCGAGTAAAATAAATTGATTAATTTGGGAACATTAAAAATTGTGGATTCATTAAAGAAGCAAAATAGATGAAAGCTTAAATTTTAATATACAGGGCAACATAAATTAGAGCGGTAAACGCAAATTATCTGTCATGCCCAAACAAAATGTATGAGACCAAACCAAATTGGGGGGAAGTCGTGGCATAGTGGTTGAGCGCGTGAAAAATAAAAAAATAACATGCGGTTTTTCCAAAATTATAATTAAAAAAAAATAAGAGGTTCCCCCCCCCCCCACCTGAAGGATAATATTGGGAGTGGTAAAATGAGCCATCGTACATATGTATATTAAATTCTGAAACTAATCCAGATTCCCTCTCTGTAATATCAAAAGAATTTCGATTAGTTTCAGCTAAAGAAATTCTAAATCAAACTAAAGACATTGGTCTCATAATAAATAAAAATTAAATAAATAATTAAAATTTATAAATACTAGCTGGCCCGACAGACGCTGTCCTGTCCAAATTAGAAAAAATATTTGCGTTCGATTTTTAAAATGCATTAAAAAGAGGACAAAAATATTTTTAAATTAAAACTTTTTTCCTCCTCTAGATCGGGTCGGCATTATTTTAAAACAGGGATGAGCAACACACGGCCCGCGGGCCGCTTGCGGCTTTTTCAACCTATTTATGCGGCCCGCCAAACAAATGTTGCCGCTTCTCAAAAATACACATAATATATAGACACATTAATCAACGAATTTCAATTACGAAGAAACTGAGAAGAGAGCAGTTTCCATGAAAATGTTTTCCTAACCATTAATTATCGATGTGGATACAGTTCCCGAAGACTTTCAAAGGGAAGTGATGGACATGCAGAATAATACTGATGTAAAAAATGTATTTCTCTCAGTAAACATCGAGAATGTTTATAAATCCGACCACCGACCAATTACCACCGATCAAGACTGAGTAATGCACGATTAGAAACTTGTGTATGTGTACCTACCTCATCAATTCCGGCTGATATTGATCAGGTTGTATCGAAAAAACAGTGCCAAATTTCTCATTAAAAATTTCAAGCAAATACTTTTTTTTTTGGCATTAAATTTTATATTTTTTTATTCTAATTTTTATAAAAATAAATCTCAATAAAATTAAAGCTAAGCTAACTTCGTAAGAAATAGTTTGGGCTACTGCGCGCAATCCCCCTAATAAAGCATAATTTGAATTTGAAGTCCAACCAGCAATTACAACTCTATAAACCCCTAAACTATGTAGTACAACATAAAAAAATAATAATCCCAAATTAAAAGAAAAAAGTTTTATAAATAAAGGTATACATATTCCAATTAATAAAGATATACATAAATGAAGAAAAAATTGTTGAAAAAATAATAAGAAATATAATTTAATACTAATTGATAAATTATTTAGTTCTTTTGTAAATAATTTAATTGCATCACTAAACGGTGGAGGAATTTCCAATATTCGCACTTTATTAGGAACTTTCCGAATTTAAATATATAACCTAATACTTTCAGTTCTGAAAGAGCTAAAAATGCTACTCTAAATAATACAAAAATAATTAATAACAACGCTCTTGCAATAAATAAATGAGTTTCTAAATAAAACAAGTACTACCCTGACATTTCCAGTCTATTCCAGCTAAAACGAAAGATCAGGAGTACAGCACAAAAAATCTGAAATCACGTTAAATTATCAAACTGGTACTCATATTTATATTTACATGCATATTTTTGGTATTAATAGAGCGGTGTGACTTTCAAAGATAACAGTGGTTTGATTCCGAAAAATGTCCAGTTTTCATATAACTGAATTTTCGGAGTTAAAACCACTTCCTATCGGAATTGAGTTCCATGACATGGCTGATAATTGTTGTTTGTAAGTGGTAGTTAAATTAATAACAGCTGATTTTTATTTTTGTAGCTGTCATTTGTTTCATCACTGTGGTCTTGATTTTGGTTTGATTATTGAATGCCCATACAACCTATAAAGATTCTTCACAAAAACTACATTTGTACAATTATGTATATCTCCAAATTTATATGCTGTCGGTTAAGTAGTTTCTAGTTTTAAGTATCTGTTAAAGAGAGCATGGCAGTCCGTCTATTTTTGTAAAATTTGTTAAAAGGCGTTGTACAGGTTCCCCTAAGAATGGTAAATAAAGTCACAGGGTTTTAGAAGAGTATGTGAGTACCTCCCCACATAAACTTTGTTCTATAGTGGAGTTGTAAGGCTGAGGAAAGGAAGACAATTGTGGCTTAATTAAAAAAATTTTAATGGGACATTAATTTGAACGAATTTTACTGATACAGTATTCCCCGGATAATTTCCCCACGCTTAATTGCCTTATATACTTATTTACTTTAATTTCTAAATCCTCATATTTTTTCTTACCATTTTCTAATTAAATTCCACGGTTAATTAACTTTCGCTTAACCGCGTTATTCGCTTAATTACTTCAAATATATTTTCCCCAAAGAGAAATTTCATTTAAAATTCCCTCGTTTAATTACCCAAAGTTATTATTTTTTAAAAACTGCATATATAGGAATAAATATAACTAAGTAAATATATAGGCATAAAATGCCCGTTAAATTTACTTTAAAACTCATTGTTTGATACATACATACATACATACATAAATGGCCTTTACAACCCTGTATCAGGTTTACGGCCTAGCTTTTTGCAACCTTAGAATTAAAGTCTACCAAGTTTATGTATAAGTACAAATATAAAGTTATGTACTTGCTTTTGACATGTTTTGACGGCAATTAAGCGTATTCGTTTAATTGCCCACGCATAATTGGCTAAAAATTTTGACATTTTTGTCTTGGCAATTATCCTTGGAATACAGTATATAGACTTTTGTTTCACATAAGCTTTCTGATGGATAAAACATATTTTTTTTCTATGTTCTTTCAAATATCATTAATTAACTGTTTTATTACGATATTTACAAATTAAGTTCTGGACAAATTCAAAAGAAAAAATTACTATCAATTTGGCAACCACCAGTTAGACCACAATCCGGTATAAGGGGCCTTGAACAAATTGCACGAATTTTATCAGTTTCGCAATTTCCATTCTCCCAACTGAATGCGGCATTTGTTTTAATACATTTTTCGGCTGCAGGAGTTTGAGCCCATTTTGTAAAGCTCAAGGCATTACCACTTGACAACCAAGTGAATGTTGTATCACCACTTAAACTATTGCCGGACAACCAAAATTCATCACTTATATGATCTGTTAAAAAAGCGTGCGATTAAAATATAAAATAACTTTAAAATTCAAAGTTTGGCTTACTTTGTTGAATTAAATAATTTCGTAGATTTTCATATTCCGTTTCTGATTCAATAGATGCCAGTGCCATATTTTTACTTGTACAGACATAATTAGCTTCAAACCAATTTAACTTCAGAGTTGTTATAATTAAATAACGTTTATCGCCAAGATCAGTGGTCAGATCAGTTTGTTGCGCAACTGTAGAAAGTAAATAAAGCAATATGAGACTTGAGGTGAAAAACAGTGTTTTATTATCTGGCGACATTTCCACAAACTATTCTTGCAAAGTTATAAATGGAAAAGCTTAAAACAAGAGTCTTTATATATAGTAAGCAGAGAACATTAAAGATAGGCCAACAAAGCATTCAAAATAATAAATAATGAAATGGCATTGATTGATGATTTTGAAAAATGATTGATAGCTATTTGTGAGAATATTAAAAGTTTTATATTCTGGATCGTCAATTTTTAAGTCGGTAAAAGCTGTCTGTAGATTCCTACAAATTTGAACATATAACAAACCAATGAATACAAAGGTTAAAAAAAGGCATGATAGTCATAATAATGATAATGAAAAACTTACAGCCTGTTCATAGAACACGAATGAGTACCGAGACCTACAGATGACAATATGAACTTTAATGAGCACTTGTAGTGTAAGTTATTGCATCTGTGATAACAAAGAAAAAAAACCCCCGTTTCAACTGTCATTTATTGTAAAATTCGAAGCCCTTAAGATTGTACAACAATTTTGAATATTAATGAAATGCTAATGCTAATAATTAATCATTGTTAATGATTACAAGTCATTCACAAATACATTTGTAAATCCATTTATTTATTTTATTTCTATAAATAATACGTTTTTACCGCTTTAAAACTCTAAAACTCTAAAACTCTTTTTGAAGTGCTGAGTTCTAATCATAGAAAAACATTTTTTTTCAAAATAATGATTCCAACGTTTAACTCTTTCAATCTATTGCTATACGGTGTAGTGATTTTGAATGGTCTGTTGCCGGCTCAAGGACAATTTTTAAGTGGCATAAGTGTAGTTCTTGGTCAAAAGCATTATTACATTGAAAACACAAATCAGGCAAAATTCTTTCAGGCTTCTAACATTTGCAAGCAGTTGGGCATGTCATTGGCATCAATTGAAACCGATGCGGAAAAGAAAAATTTAAAATCGTTTTTAACAATAAACGGTGAGTATTAAAAGTGAATTTGAACTAGATTGCCATGGGACTCTCTGGTTGCTATCGAGCCTAAAACTCTTCAGGGTGTATCCCTTACAATAAATAATTATCACCTGTAATACATTTACACTTTTCCTGGGCATGTAACTGAAATTGGAGTAGATGTAAGCTCCAGCCGCCCTAAACCTACCATGATTTCTTACATCCATCACATTCTCCAAATATACCACTAACTCTAATTAGCAATCTTTATTAGCGTTTATTCAAAACAAATTTGTTTTTGCTAAAACATTAACGGCCGTATGTATAATGAAAAATTAGCAACTCGTTAGCATATGGGACAAAAAACTGGCAAGTGTATCACCTGTTATAGGCTGATATTATTAAAAATTTTAATAACTTCTATTTGATAACTAGTCAGAGAATCCAAAAACTTAAAGAACTCGTACGTTTAAGTAAGAATGGCAGCGTATAGGAATGACAAACTTAGCCTCTGTGTACAAGGACCTGCTCAATTTTTATTATAAATATAGCTGTAAATCTCTTAATGCTTTAATTAATGCTCGTTTATATTTTAGATATGTTGGATGTCTTTTGGTTATCTGGCACCAACTATGGCACAGGTTCAAATTCATATTGGATGGGAACAGGTAAACGTATTAAAAATCCACCCACTGGAAATGAGAATTGTATATCGACTACAGCGAACAATTTTGAGTATTCATATGCTGTCGCTTGCGATACTGAACATTTTTATATATGCGAGAAGCCTCTGCAAACATTATGTGGTAAATTTGGTCAATGCCGTTATCGTTATATCGCAAATACTTATTGAATAATTTTAGAAAACAAAGAAAAAATAATTTATATAAATATATACATATGTATGTATATTTAAAAATAAAAGTATAATAACCAGGCAATATTTATACCATATATGTATGTATGTACGAGTATAAACCGAGTCTAAATATTAAAACAAGTTAGAGAGCTATTAATGATTATATCCAATGGCAGAGGAAAGGAGATCAACATTATTAGTTTTGACGATTCGAGAATTACAGGCCCTTTGCAAAAGTCCATAATAGGTTTCTTGTGACTTTCATATATCCTATCTTCGAATAATCTGAAGCTTAGTATTCGCATGAAGGAAAACAGGTTGATATGCATTTTCGAAATAGATACGTTCCTCAAAAACTCTTGTAAAAAAACTAAAGTATCCATATAAAAAGAGAGCATTGGTTCCATGTAAAAAAACCGTAGCAAAATTCGATAGTTACGAGTATATAACAAATTAGTTTATGGTGTTTTATTAAACAAAAAAATTAAAACTAATCCATATACACTGCGCGTCATCAGGTTAGCGCCCCTCTTTACACTCTCCGTTAATGTTAAATACTACCTAAACTACTTGTGCTATGGACTTACAATTTTTATGTAAGTATTTGACTTCTATCAATTCTTCTTAAAATAAAACAATAACGGCTACTGTAATGTTGAAGTTACTATTTTATTTTTAATTTTTGGAAAAAGTATATTAAAAAAGTAACCAAAAATTGGTCATCAGGTCAGGATGCGCAATTTGCGATAATTTCAATATATTTAGTTTTTTAAGCAAAAATAATGCTTTTTATTGCCAGTTTATGATATTTTGAAAACTTTTAAATAAAATTAGTAATGTGTGGTTCCTCCCTTATTTGAAATCACTTCGAAAATTCGATTGGGAATGAAATTGTACAGACTTTCAATGTAATTCAACGAAATGGTGGACCAAGCCGGTTTGATGCCTTTAATTAGTTCTGTTTTTGTGCTGTATTGCTTTCCGGACTCGTATACTTTCCTAGCCAACCATACCCAGACTTTCTCGATTATATTAAGGTCGGGCGAGTATGGTGGCCACGTAAAAACGTCAACTTTTTGGGTTTGATTCCATGATTTTACGGATCTGGCAGTGTGAATTGGGGCATTGTCGTGTTGGAAATGTCACTCCAGATCCCCAAACATGTTTTGGAAGTGTGGAGAAGCTATTTCTAAAACGTTTTTATAGTTTTCCGCAATTATACGTGACGTTAAAAACTGCAAATCGCAGGTGCCATAGTAGGATATAGCTCCCCACACCATCACACCTCCCTTTCGGCTGTGCAAGCGGTCCAAGTGATTTTCCTCTTTACGAAGATCGTGAAAGTACTAGTTATACCCATCGGGCCCTTCTAAATTGAATTTCTTTTCATCTGAAAAAACTACGTACTTCCACTCAGCAGACCATATCATGTGTATTCGAGCAAAATCAAAGCGCATTTCTTTTCTTAGCGCATTAAGTAGTGGTTTTTTTCAATTTCTGTCTACGTAAATGCCTTGCTTTTCTTATAACTCTCTGCACCGTTGATAAGCTCACTTTAACACCAGCTTTCTCCTTAATTTTGGTAGACGAGTCATGCGATTTTGATGCTTCCCTCAATATGGCTCTCCTATCTACTTTAGAAACCACTCGATTGTTACCGCCTTTATAGTTTTTTCCATAGTTTTCTTTATTTTTAAGAAAATTGGCTATTGTTTTCCTGTGGCTTCCAGTTTTTTCTGCAATTTTATGGAAGGATAACCCTGCCTCCCAATAAGCTTCAATTTTCGATTTTTCCTCCAAAGATAAAACTGTTCCTCCTCCCATATTTTGCAATTGTTTGCAATTGTTTGAAGATATTGAATTTGATGACAGTTATTGCAAAGGAAAACTAGTGCAAAGTATTTTGACGAAATTTATTTTTTTAATTTCTTTTATTGAGCTTAATTTTCTTGTGAGAGAAAACGTATATGATGATTGCAAAAACAAAAGAAAAATGAAGAAGTTGTGCCCAATATTAAAATAGAAAATGTAAAAAGTAAATGAGAAGTTAGGGGGCGCTAACTTGCCCTGTGGTGTAATGGCCATTTCAGAAGCAAACGGAATAAAAAATATTTTTTTCTTTTGTTTTTATTTTAATTTATTTTTAAAATTATTCTTCGTTGTATTTAGTTTCAGGATTATAAAATATTAAGAAAAAAATTGTTTGTATTTTTTCACAGACATTAACTCATTTTTAAAAATTTAAACAAAACTACTTAAAATATTTTTTATTAAACTAAAATATACAGAGAAACATATACAAACACATTAAATAGGCAATTAATTTCTAAAGAGTCTTAGGAGATTGTTAAAATGATAAAAAAAAAATAAATGAAAATACATACTTAAATTAAAAATTATATATGTTTGGTTTACTTTAAAAGACCCTTAACAAGAATAAAAAAAATTAAAAATAGAAAAAAAAAAAAAATAAAAATACTTAATTAAATAATAGATGTATAGATATATTATAAAACATAGTGACTATTTTATTTGTTTATAGCTTTTTACTTTTGTTTTTACTTTTATTTTAATTTCTAATGAATTGTTTTTTTTTCTGTAAAAATGCTTAAATATTTTATAAAATGTGTATGAGTATTTTTTAATTTTTTATTTTTTTGTATTTTTTATATTTGTTCTTTAATTCTAAAACATTAAAATGTTCCATCACATAATGTTGTCTATAGAAAACATTACAGATTATAATTTTTTATTTTTTTAATTTTTTATGACTATCAAAGGTTGTTTAAAATATTAAAAATAATGAAAATTAACAGCTTATTTCCGTAAGACAAGTAATTTCAAGCTATTGAATATTTGTATAAAGAATACTTACAGCCTGTTTCAAGATGTCGAATGTTTTCATTTGTTCGTATTCTTAACCAAAGACAGCTGTTTTGCGTCCCAGCGACTGTTTTCAGTACGATAAGTTCAACGAAAATAAATACGAAAGTTAAAGTTAACACTTTAAGGTCATAGGTTCTTTTACCCATAACTGCGATATATATTTTCTTTATTTGCGATTAATTTGTTAAACTATTGATTCATCAGCATTGTAATTTGATTTTTTTTGTACTAATTGCTTACTGGTTGCAATAAATTTTCATTTCTATTGTATTTTAGCAGCTCATTTCATATAAAAATCATGGATTATTGATGCGTACGAGTAAGTGATTGTTTACAATTTCTCTCTTACAAAATAACTTACTGGTAAGCACTATTTTCTGCTGGCTAAAGCCATAAAAACGATATTTTGAAACATAGTGGGACGCTTTTTCGATAAGTAATGAGTAGCTTGTTTTCGTTCGCATAATTTTAAGTTCGACATTGTAGAATAGGCAATAGTCGCCGTGGTCTAGTGTTTAGTGTGTTGGCTTACTAAGACAAGAGCTTCGGTTCAACCCCGGCTCTGACATCTTGAAGCAATGAAATATTAAAAAAAAATATTTCTTTCGGCGACAACCTCTTAGCAGGCTTCTGACAGAACTCATGAATAAAAATTGACACACACATCCAACATGGGCGCTGCGAGAAGCTAAGCCATAACCATGAAACAGGATTGTAATGGCCAATTAAATACATATGTATGTATGTATGTTGTATATAAAAATACATAGGCCGTAATCCTGACACAGGGTTGTAAATGCCAGTTATGTATGTATTGTAGGATAGGCTAAACATTTTTCAAATAATTTTTAGCAGTTTTGATGTAAATTTCCAATTGTTTGAAATTACTTGTCACAAGAAAACAGGCTGTATTAGAAATTATTACAGAAGAGGAATGTCATATATTAGAAAAAAATTATTTAAAAACAACAAAAGGCTTAAAAAAAACAGTTGTTAACAGAAAAACGTATGTCACTCTAATATTTCTTTAGGATTGTTCTTAAAGAACTTTCTCCACATTTGCTAAATGTGCTATAAAATACAAATAGAATTTTTAAAGTTTAATAAACAAATTAATTAATTAAAAAAAATTTCGAATTATTTGTTTTTTTTTTCAAACTCTTGAAAAAAAATTTTGTATTTTTTATTTTGTAATACATGTACCCCATGAGTTACTAAGACTAAGTTTACACTACCTAAGTTTCTCAAATGATTATAACAGATTATAACACTTACAACTCAGACGGCAATAATTTTAAAAGTAGAAAATGTCCTATTTTTAACTGAGCTCAGGCAAAACCAATAAAAATTAAATTTGATTTGTAATTAAACTATTTGAGTGCGCTTCTAATATAAAACTAAGATGCGATTTTAGGTGGTGTAAATATAGCTTTACTAAACTGTTATACAAATAATGTATAAAAAGTTTTTGTAAATTCTAAATAAAATCTTAAATAATCTGCAACATTTATTACTTATACTATCTCCCACGTATATTATTTTTTAAATAATAAACCGGCCTATTTTATAAATTACACACATTCGCTTAAAATTAAAAATTACAAAAAAAAAAAAACATATTTTTAAAAATTATTTGCATTTTTTTTTCTTTTCTTAACCATATTCCTGTACTAAAATAATAGTCTTGAGTCCCCTTCTCGAATAGTTTAGTATCAGTGTTGGTAGTAGGGCCCCCCAAACTGATATGTGGTAGGCGGTTGTTTTTGTGTATAAAGATTGTGATGAGACGACGAACGTTTGGGTGGTTGAGGACGATAACTAAAGGATATGGCATAATCACTATCCTCTGGAGAGATAATATTTTGCGTTCTTGAGGGTGAGTGACGTCTCATAAAACGTTCTTCTATATTTGAGGCGGGCCATCGAGTGTGATAGTGTCGTGTAGAGTCTTCAGAAGAGCGTCTACGTTGGTAACGTTTAGCAGGTGTTACTGCCGAATTGTTGTGGTGGTTTAAGTGAAGTGTATTGTCCTCATCACTAACCCTGCTGTGGTTTAAGGGTGTCCTATATTTTCTTCTTGAGCGTTCATCTAACGAGGAACAGGGTGTTATACGTTGCGGCACTATATCATCATCTGCAATATCTGTTGGGCGTTTTTGTAATTCAGCACCATAATTATCGTAAGCAAACCGTTCTCTTTGCAAAGATAGTTTACGTTCCTGGTGTTCCTCCAGGCGTGCTCGCCATTCATGTGCGCTAACTTTTTGATTGTATAACGCTGGATGAGGCTGAAATTGGTTTTGTGCATTATTGGCGAACAGATCGTTGTAGGATGATTTACACCAACCCTCTTCATAACGTCTTTGTGTGGTTTCATCCTCTAGAGCCTGTCGACGTTGTGATTTTGAAGAACTGCTTTCTGAAGAATCCTCACCAGAAGTGCCTATACCCAAATCTTTTTCATCACCATAGGCTTTATAGGGAGCACCCAAGAAACCTTTGCCAGTGAAACCATTTACACCATTTAATGCGGTAGCACTGTAGGGTAGATAAAAGGCATTTATAAAATTCTTATCCATTTTAGTCACTTTCAGTTGACTATCTAAATCGTCAACTTCCTCCTCACTGCCCGTATCACGACCACTCCAGGTTTGCCAAGAGCCAGGGCCAAAGAGGGACAGCAATACCGGCAAAAGGAAGAGACCATGCATGGCTCCAAAGAATATTACCAAGAAAACCATTTTGAAAAATACCAAAAATATATAACTTTGTGCCAATAACAAAGCCACTATCCCCAATATAGTTGAACTGGAACCCTGTAAAATAGGCAAACCTAAGGAATGGAAAGCTTCACGTACACGAGCTTTGGGACTCTTCTTTTTCGAGGACATATAAGTGTAACAAATGTGTGCAGTGAAGTCCACCGAGAAGCCTATGCACATTATCAAGTTTATCATGGATATGGAATCTAAATTAACATCCCACAAGGCCATATAGCCAGCCACACCCATCTCAATGGAGATTACCGAGAATGCTACCCACAAGGAGCATAATATATTGGGTATGAATACAAAGGATATAATCATCATTATAATGGCACCAATAACCATGGACTGCAATGAAGTGGGACGCACCAATTCAAATTGATCGAAGAATACAAAATAGGGATGAAATATGGTGGCATTTAAAGGAGAATCCTTGCAGATTTGTCTTAAATCACGTACCATCTCCTTTTCATGGTTCGTATCGGTTATATTAACGGCTTGTATAAGAAAGCGGGAGGCTATGATACGGGTTTCATTCTCATTAAATTTGACATCCAACGAAAAAGGATTACCGGGGAACAACCAATGCTCCTTGACAGCCTCAATAAATTCCTGTTCTGTATCCAAAGTTAAATTTAGATATTCATTATTACGGTCCACGAACGAAATAAAGGAACGCAACCAGGACTCTGTATATAACGAAGAGGTGACATAGGAAGTATTTTCCAAATTACGGGTTAATTCCTCTACATTATCTTGTGTCATAGGATCGGAATAGTTTAAGTCACCAGTAATAATAACCTGCATGCGATAGGGAAATTCACGGTAATAGTCATCTTCACGGTCGAAAAATTCCACGGAATAAGAATCTGAGCGTGAAAGTTTACGTCGCTCCAAACCTTCTTTGATTTGTGTAATGCCATAGCATGCCCCAGCTAAATAGGCGCCAAATATTAAAATGATTATAAATTTACACCAATTATTGTTGATAACACTGGACATATTGTTACGGAAAAACTTCATTAAAATATGATCTTTATTATCTATGGGATTATCGGGATCCTCACGATTAATGCCACCCGACATCAAGGAACGATATAAGATATTGCGTTTCTCTAAATTAAAAAACAAAACAGAAGAAAAAAATTACAAATTTTAAAGGTTTTGTCTTTGGCTTTCTTAAATTATTTTGTGAGAGTACCTTTTATAGCCACTGATAATGGTTTTACTTTAAAACCAAATAAGGCGTGACGATTTTGATGCTCTCTATACCCGGAAATTGCCATACAGGCAGCGAAGAATGTTACGTGCCAGAGAAAAGTGAAACCTACTGCAAATACTGAATATTTGCAAAATATCTGCACCGATCTAAAGGGACTTATAATACCAATCCAAAATGATATTAAATCGGTTAGAGATGTAATGGTAATCGATACTGCCGCCTCGGACATGGTATGACCCATACGTTCAGGTACAGATTGCTTTAAAGAAGTGCGTCTCCATGCTGCCAGCATCACAAATGTATCATCAATGCCAATGCCTTTTAAAATAAAAGAAAAGAGATTAAAGTTATTTATTTACGAAATAAAAGATACTTTTGTTTTATTTTGAAAAAAGTACTGGAAATTTTAAAAAAATTAATTTTGAATTGAAAAATTTTTTATTTGTAAAAAGTACTTTCTATAGGAAATAGTATTTCTTTATGAAATGTATGTAAATAATTTAAAAGTAGTTTCCTTTTAGGTTTTTTGTAAAAAGTACTTTCTGTTAATTGTAAAAGGTACTTTTTCCAGTAAGTACTTTTGGTATAATAACGGATTTTTTAATGTAAAATATTTTTCTTAATACGTAGTATTTTTCTTATAAACAATTTTTTAGGAGATTATAATTTCTTAAGGTTCTCTTTTGTGCAAAGTACTTTACATAGAAACTAATTTTTAAGCTAAATCTGCAATTCTGGTTTGCAAAAGTAACTTTTATATAAAAGAGTAATTTTTGTAAAATTACTTTTTTTGTAACAAGTTATTTTAAAAAGAAAATACAAGAACTTTCCTCGTTTTCTTATAAAGGTTTTTTATTTTTTTCCTAAAGTACCATTTTAGAAACACTAGCTTTCTTGACACTTACCAATCATTAGAAAAGGTGCTGCCAAATTGATGCCTATAAATTCGATGCCCATATACATGGCCAAACCAAATGCAGCACATGTAGCCATAACCGCCGATATATTACCCATTAAGCCCAGCCAAGGTTTTGAACGTACCGAATCACCCATCATGCAGGTTATAACACTAAACAAAGCCATAAGCACAAACGTAGAACTAAAGTAGGGTACTACTGTTTGAGTGTTTTTCTCCAGCTCATGATCTAAAGTACGGGAAGCAAAATAGGCCACCGATATGTGCTTAAAATAACCAGTATTTTCAGCTTTACCAACCACACGTAAAAATGTTTCTTCCCATTCGGCACCTCTGTAAAATAAATATAAATGGAATTGAGAAAATCAATTGTAAACGATTTTTTTTTTGCTTCAAACTCACTTTGCATCTTGCCGTTTGGTATCGGCGGTTACAAAGTACACCAGTTGTATGGCAGGCACACTGATTATATAATTGTCTTCAGTTATTTTAGTGCCACCAAAGAATACGGGAAAGGCATGAGCATCCCAGGTAACAGGATTAAACATTAAAGGAAATGTTAGATTAAGTTCACCCGATTCAATCTGAAAACGGAAATAAAAATTAAGAAAGAAATTTTCAAATAATTTTTTTAAATTCAAAACTTACATCATCCATTATGTAGTCCAAATTTAAAATATCATTTTCGAAGCATTCATTTTCCCAACGGGCACAGGTATCCTTGTAGGTAAAGGTCTCTCCCTCATAAGTGACAGTGGCATTTTGTATTATATTGTCCAATTGCCTGAGTTCTTGGAATATTTCTCGACGTATCATATTGTCATTGCCATCTTTGGGAATTACAATAACACGACCAAAACGACCTGAAAAAATAAGAGACTTGTGAATCGGTTGCAAAACAAAACGATCTCTTTAAATTTTATGCCAGCAGAGAGAGAGAGAAAGAGAGAGAGAGAGTAGAAAGAGAATTTCGAAGAGAGACTGGCATTTATGGCAATTACGTGATTACAAAATTTCATGCCATTTCCATATTTAAATGTTTTGTTTGTGTGTTTAAATTATTTTCTTCTTTTTATATTTATTTCAATTATTATTTATTGCTATTGTTTTTATTTTATTTTTTTAAATGAGTTAATGACATTTTTGTTGTTTTTAATTCCACTGCAATCTAATGGTAGCAAAATCAAAAATAAACAATATTTCTTTTCTTATATGAACGACCCTCGTATTTTGAATTTATTTAACATATCTATAAAACTTCTAAACTCAAGCACAAAAGTGAAATAATGAAAATTTAAGGCGAAATAACCAAATTTTCGAAATTCGAAAATTGTAAAAAATGTTTAATATTTTTTTTCTTGTAGTGCCAGGCACTCAGTCGGTACTACCGACTTATTAACCCAACACATACAGTGCATTGTTTTAGTTTTAGGAAAAATAGATTATTGGTAGAAGGATAGAAGAATTAAAGGTACATATGTGAACATTTAATTTAAACTTACTTACAATGTAATTGAAAAATTACGCGGAAAGAATGTTCGAAAAACAACGAATACTTTGTGTAATGTGTTGTGACATTTAGTAGCCATCAACCACAAAATGATATCTTCGCAAGAGATAAGAGTATTGCGCAGTAACTATTTTTTATTGAAAACATTTCACATTGCGATGATGCTCTAATGAACATCATCGCCTTTAAGATACAAATTCGAGAACCAAAATAGATTCTTAAGCATCCCCAGCAGAAAATTTTACAAATTTGGAAGCAATAAATAAAATTGTAAGCAATAATGAAAGCATTATATTGTTTATGAATACTCTAAAGCTTCCAAAAATGCTGTAGGGTAAGGTATTATTTTCGATTTTTTATACTATTTGCTTACTGGTTGCAATAAATGTGCAATTCTATTGCATTTTAGCGGCTCATTTCATATAAAAATCATGCATTAAACATGCGCATGTGTAAGAGATTGTTCACAATTTCTCCCTTACAAAATAGCTTACGGGTAAGCACTAATTTCTGCTGGGTCGGCTTATGTATTTCACTTGACATTAAAGAAATGTCTTGTAAATATTACAAAAATCAGAAGGAGTTGTGCAATACTTAATGCACTGTTAATAAAAAGCGACACACTTAAATGGCTTCTTTGTCGCTTGAGAAATGTTATCGCCCCAGCGGACGTCACTTACTCAAGGCGATATTATTACGATATTAATAAGTTTAAATCAAATATCCACAAAAACGACTCACTCTTTTCCCCTTCCCAGAACATATTTTCCTAGACCAGTACAATGCACTGTAAGAGTAATGGTTGTCCCCTGTGTGCTGGACTTAATAATAAACAAAAATGTCTGACTTTGCTATTTTTGATGATAGGACGGTTCAGAGCGACACTAAGGCTGATGTCAGAGTGCGCGCTATAAGCGAAGCGATGCTAGAAGCTATAATATTCATGCTATACTTATACTACAGGATGTCAGAGTGGAGGCTATATTAAACAAAGCGATTTGTTGTGTTTTTAAAATACTTTTTTTATTCCGTCAATCTTTTTTGTTAAAAACGGATTCAGATGAAGAATTTTTTATTTCAAATTATACATATAATTTGTTTTTTAGTAAAAAGAGAAGAATCCACGATATACATAAATATAAAGTAAATATGAAATATATATACATATATAAAATAAATATATAAATATAAAATAATAAATATATAAATAAATATAAATATAAAATAAAAATAAAATTTAAACACGCATAAATAATAAATAATGAAATAAACAAACAATAAACAAACAACAACGAAGCGATGCCATGCTATAAATCACTTCACAACCTGCTTTGTCGTTTTGACTCTCTTGTAGCTTCGCTTTGACTCTGACATCTTTTGAGCATTGACGTAAGAAAACACAAGCAGAGGTTTGTAGCGCATTGTAGTGCGATATTATAGCATCGCTTTTAGCGCGCACTCTGACATCAGCCTTATAGAGGATTTACGAAAGGTTTTTATCTTATTTATGGGGACCATAACCATAACCCGGTAAAAATTGCTTAATCTGAGTCGCCACTTTTGTAGAAATTGTTAACTCTTCTTACGCTATTTTAAATGATTCGTATTCGTAAATGACAATATTTTCTATTCCACCAGAAGCGAATGATCAGCGAAGAACAGCTAACCTACTGAAGACGCTCACCATTCACATCAACATCCAGCGACAGATGGGTCAATTGCTGATGATCATTCAAGAGCGAAGGTATAACACTGGCCCTTGAGTTGTCAAATTGACAGCAACTTGTCTCATCAACAAAAAAGGCGTCTAATATATATCGACGATGGAATTAAAGAACGCTGTAACTGACAAAACCTTAAATGTTCACCAGAGCCAAAAAACTTTCATAAATGTAGAACAAATATACTGGTATTTATCGTTTCGCAGACGGCGTAAGTGAACTTATTTTCATCGTAGAAATCTGGGACTTGGACCAATCGACGCGTATTTTTTTGCTGATAAAAATGATGCAAAAAACGTATTTTTGATTTTTTGTCAGTTACAGCGTTCTTTAATTCCATCGTCGATATGTATCTATGAAAAAAGAAAATCTAACTGTCTATCTTTAAAATTCCATTTGGGCTTAAATAAAAAAAAAAATAAATAAATAAATGACATGGACTTGATAGATGGACACGTCGGTTTTAAAATCACTAAATAGATAATCCGATATATATACAAATGTTTCCAAAAAATTATTTTTATTGTTCTGACATTAAAGGGCCCCATACACGACAACAGCTGGCACGCCAAATCAAGTGTTTGTGCCAGCGATTGAGTAGTGTACGGGATTTTTGTGTGATTGTACACTTTGCTGTAGCGATGTCAAGCAGAGTTTGATATTTTGCTGATGGTGCTATGTTGCCGTTGTAATGAATGGCCAATTTACTCAGTTCAGTAACGTTTTTTAGGGTGAACAACACATAAATATTTTATTTTGTGACATAAAAATTAAGTCCAAAAAAATTTTTTTTTTATTATGGCAATTATTATTACAGTACAAGCTATTTTACTACTCACTATAACCCGTCCTGCAAAATTATTTTAAAGAAATATAAATATTGCACCAGTTTGATGGCATGTTATATGGTACGAGCTTGTTTACGCAATCACTTGATAGCGCGTGCATGCCGTTGTCGTGTATGGCCTGCTTAAGGCTCGTACCTGAATAAAAGCGTATGGTGTATATTTGCTGTCAAAATGATTTTTTACCCATACATTTTGTATAATGGTATAATCATTATAAGGAAGTCCCAGTTTGAAATGGCCTGCAACCCTGTTTCTCTACCGATTATCAAATAAAAACAACACAGCGGTTGATTATTGTACACAAATAAATATTTTATTGTAAAAAAGTACTTCCTCTTCTCTTTTTTTTTGTGAATACGGACGTATACAAATTTCAATTTTTTTATTACGCATTGTACGGTATACGCTTATATTCAGGTAAGCGCCTAAAAGTTGATAAAGTTTCTTTTTTGAAAACACAGAGATAAATTTGCACAAGAAATTAAAACGTTTGATAGACTGAATAAATCGATAATTTTAAAAATTTTAGTGTGTGTTCTTTTAGTTTTACTTGTAATGATTCATGTATAAATTTAATTTCATTTCATTCTATATATTTTATTTTTTGTTTTGAAATAATTGAAATATTATTGCAAGCAATTGTAAAAAACGTGATTTTCTTTTTAATATCAAAAGGAAACAAAAATAGACAAGTGAAGGAAAATCAAAACAACAACAACAAACAAATTTATTTTGCAAAATTCAAACTGGGTTGGGTGTGGGAATCCAATCAAAAGAAAAAAAAAACACAAAAACTTGGAAACAAAAATATTTTCTAAAAATTTAATAAGACCTGACATTTCGATTAAGACTTTTTCTTTCATTACGCTCATCAACAATTGCTTAACGAATAGAAAGAATATAGGCCTGATGGGAATGCGATTATCAATCCAGGCAGGCAGTCAGGCGTAAAGGGAAGTTGACACTCTATTATAATGATTATTATTTTAAATTGGTTGATCATCTTCACTTTTTAAGATTTTCTTTAGAATGCATGCATGTCTTTACACAAAAATAGAAAACAAAAAAAAAAAATCATTTTCATCTTGAATTATTTAAATGTGACGTATAATATATATACACTCTGGACTGTTCCAGACGAATCTTACTAATGCTTGTATTGTACTAAACACTCTTAAACACGAGTATGTAAATATGATAATAATGATCATTTAAATGATCATTATACTTAATATAAATCCCACTGAGCAGTTTAAAATCGTTTATGGCAACATTTCTAGTTACAAATTTAAATTGAATTAATGCGCGCTCTTATTTAAAATAAAAAAAAGTAAATAAAGACGTCGTAGTAAATAAGAAAAATTTATTTACAATAAAAAAAGCGGATCTTAATTGAAATTTACATAAAAATATTAGACTACTCTCTTCAACCCGTTGCATCACTCCACAGAAATGTATAATTTTCAATTAAGGATTTCAGTTTTTGAACTCACCTGGCCTTGTTATGCGACCCACATTAAAACGATGCGTATAATTTACTTTAAAATATTGCTCAACAATAGCTCTTTCAGCTTTGCCCTCACCATTGATGGGTGAAAATAAATATTCAGGATCAATTTGATATTTAAGTTGTTGATAACTAAAATTAGAAAAAAAATTATAATAATAAATAAATTTATGTATTTAACAAATTAAAATATTGAATGAACCTACCCTGTTATGCATAAAAGGGTTAACAATATAGGCACTATAATAAAATATCCCGGATGTTTGGCTATGAATACACCCATATGGTAAAAGGTTTTGTTTAAAGTTTTATCCACACACGATATGCCACAAGCCATCTGAAAAAGTATTAAAAAAAAAGAAAATAAATTAAAAAGTTAGTCAAAATTATAAATAGCTTTGCAAGCAAGAGAGAGGTAGAGAGAAAGAGAGAAGTATTTTTGTATTTTTTCTACTACATACTTAAATAAATAATTGGCACTTACAAGCCTTTTACAGAGTTAAGGCCTAGCTTCTCACAGCACTCATATTGTGTGAGTCAATTTTTTATCTATGACTACCTGGACCTAACTCGACTTCAAACGACAGACTTGAATAGCTTGTTCATGACAATCAGAGTTTTGCTAGACGATTGCTAAGAGCTGGTCGCCGAAAAAAAATAATTTTTCATATTTCTTTTTTTCAATATGTCAGACCTGGGACTTGAACTCTGAGTTCTCCTCTAGTAAGCTAGCACACTACCTACTAGACTAGCTTAACTACACTAAGGGCTTATTATTATTATTATTTAATTTAGACCGAGCACTGCCACCTATTAGATCTATTGTGTCTTTACAAGTCTCCTGTTTGTTAGCAGATCTACTGCCTAACTAATGAACACTAACATATCTGAAACTCTAGTGCTAGATATGTTCATCAGCTGTGAAATATATCGTCGCAAGAATTAAAGAACCCTGTAACTGACAAAAAATCGAAAATACGTTTTTTCCATCATTTTTATCAGAAAAAATATACGCGTCGATTGGTCCCAGTCCCAGAATTTCTACGATGAAAATAAATTCACCTACGCCGTCTTCGTTTTGAAAAATACCAGTGTCTTTGTTCTACTTTCATTCAGGGTTTTTGGCTCTGGTGAACATTTAAGGTTTTGTCTGTTATAGCGTTCTTTAATTCCATTGACGATATGTAGATGCTTCCCTGAACACATTCATTTAAATCTATCAATAACCTTGCAATTACGCTGTGATCCTAGGCAAATGCACTCTGAAACAGCAATGACCCATAAGAAAATCCTTGAGGGGTTTCACGTCTAGTCTTCAATGCTTGAGAATATCAGAATTAGACCTATATTGTGAGCTGATCATTGACTAACACCCACTTGATCGTTTCAATATTCCAAGCATTTGCCAACTTCACATTGTCTAATCAAATTGAGAATAGCAGAAATCGGATTGCGGATAACTGTAGAGTGATGCTGATGCCTCCTTAGCCAATACGATATTTCAAAACGCCCTTCTATGCAACAAATCGTAGCAACATTTGACAAATTTAGATGTCACATGCTGAAAGGAAAACGCCCTTAAAACAGTCTGACTGTCGAAAAAAAAATATTAATTGTTTTGTTCTTGAGCCTCTTGTCCAGTTCCAACTCAGCGGCTATAGAAATGGCTACGATATCAGCCTGAAAAACACTCAATGAACCAAACAAATAGTAGGCAAACATTCCCTAATTCGGTACCCTTAACCCTCAACCTTCTGCCGAAGCAAAGTTCTAAAGGCATGGTATATAAAACTAAAATTACGCTTTTGTTTCAAAAATTAGTATCCTAAAGATTTTTTAAATAGACGGTTGTAATTGAAAAAGTACTTTTTATATTTTATGGCACAGTTTTGGTGGCCATCTGAAACAGTTTTTCTAAACCTTGTGTATAAATTTCGTACTAAAATTCCATTATTGGATATTAAACAACCAACACGCATCGCACTGTGTTAATGACCAGTGATGATGATCGCTAGTGATGTTGATGACTGTGAATTATTGCCAGGAATTGGGATTCTGATACACGTGAACAATTTGCCGAAAGAATTTGGATGTTAAACCTTTAAATACAAATGGTTCAAGAATTGAAGCTACACGACCGTTGTGGTAGGACTAACTTTAGGTAAATGGGCGCTGGCAGAGTTAGATGAATATCTACTTTTGTTTTAGCGGAACATTGTGCTCAGCGCTCACTTCTGGTTGAATGGATACATGAACAAGCAAAATTGCCGTATTTGGATTGAAAAGTAGCCAATGCATCCCGAAAAATACCCTGCTTGATGTGGATAATGGGCCGGTGGCATCATTGGACTGTACTTTTTCATAGACAAGGAAGACGAGAACGTAGCTGTAAGTGGTAAACTCTACCGCAATTATTTGTAATTAACAAACACTTTTTTGCCCGAAATGAAAGAGCTATACCGCGATTCAGTAACTTTTAACAATACGATATTAGCAAAAGAAGTCGACAATTTTTATTGGTTGCATTAACGATTATGTGATACAATAAGTACACTTTATCGACAGGCGACAACTTTAGTTTTCTTTATGTTAAAACCAGAGTAGGAAAATAAACAAAACTGAACGTTTGATTTCATTTTGTTGTGTTCTTTACAATGAGTAAAACAAAAATAAAACAGATACAGTGAGAACGATTGTCCCATTTAATTTTGTATATTGTTTTTGTTTTGAGTACTACAAATACACTAACTCAAATGTGCGTAGGTACAACAAAAAATGAATAAGAAGAAAAGGAAAAGAAGAAGAGAAAAAAGAGCAAATTATACGAATGTAACGGAATAACAAAGCAAACACAAGAGCGAAAAGCTACTTATTTCATTTGCGCTCTTTCTCATTTAGAAATTATTTGTTTTGGTTTTGCTCATGTACAATACCAATAAAAAAATAAAAAACCATTTTTTTAAAAGTGTACGACTTTGTTGTAACGTTTGCGAAATGTTTTGTTTGTTTGATCACTCTGGTTTAAATTACAATAATGGGGCACCACCGTATAAAATCAATCAGTTTTTGAGTAGTTGGTAAATAAAATGGATAGAAAGATAGCAAATCTACAAACCTCTAGTTTCTTTAGGTATAAAAGCACACAAAAATGGTTCTCAAACAAACTAATTAATAGCGTAGACACATCTCTCTAAAAAATTTCAAAATAAAATATTTTCGATTTTCCAACTGAATAAACAGCATAATAATTTTTGTCTTTAGTTTACGACAATAGCTACTGGGACTATTGTAAACAAAAGATAATGAATAGCAATATTGACAATTCTATTGTTTACTGTTGAAAATAATAAAAATATAGTAAAAATATGTTACTTAATAGCTCTACTGGACTTGGCTGACATGTGGTTTAACAATTTGGTATCAAATGTCACAAAGCACGTGAAACAATGACTTAATTAGAGGGCGAGTTCAGTGAACAGCGTGTTTTACGTTTGAGACAGCCTAGATCCTGGAAGCAAATATTGAGGAATTTATTCTTGAGATACAGGCCGATATGTTGTAGATTACGCCAAATTATCAACATTTATATGAAACCATCTTTAAATTTTTAATATAAAAGATCGTTTCATTTCATATACATTGTATTTCTCAAAATTTTGTGTGTTTCTCTTTTTCATCAAATCTAAAATATTTTAAAAAATCAGCTGTTATGTATTTTGTAGGAATATATAATTTTTTACCGGTTAAATTACACTTGACAGTCAAATTTAGGTTGCACTGTTAGTTGGGGCAACAATTAAAAAATAAAAGTACAAATTTAATAAAAACAAAAATTTAGTTATTTGATAATGAACTTTTGGTGACATTTTTTTTAATACTTGTTTGTGAACATTAAAAGTTATTGCTGCCGTTGTTGTTTTTCTTCTCTATCTTGTCTTAAAAAAGTTGAAAATTATGAAAAATTAAATGAAAAAAAGGCATTTCGTAACGAATTCATGGCTAATGATCACAATTATGGCAAATGTTCATTATTATCATGATAATGAGAGTGAAATACTTTTTTTTTCTTTTTTTTTGTAAATCATATGAAAAGAAAAAGCAGACATTGATGGTTAAATATTTTTAATTGGTTTATTTAATAACTTCTCTCCCTTCAATTTTTGATTTATTAATTTGGACTTTTTTTTTAAACTCAAACACAAATTTAGAATGTGTACCATACGAATATACTATTGGTTGCTAAAGCCATATTATGAAAATAATAAAAAGAAAAAAAATATTTGTAATTTTAGTTTTTGTAGCCATTAAATATTTGTTTTTAATTTAATTTTTCAATTGTTAAAGACTTTTGAAATTGTTTTATTAAGAGTCTTGTAGTAACAGTCAAAAATAGTAATAATCGCTAAACTAAATATTACAGACTGTATTTTAATATATTTATTTGGCATTAGGGAGGTTGCGAATATCAGTTCTGCGAATGGAAATTTTAAATTTTTGGGAAAGTGAAAGTAAAAGTAATTTTTACACTTTTCAATTTTATTTTTATGGACAAATATTGATTTATAAGTACACTGCCGATCACTTGAATAGGTTTAATAATTTTTGCTCTTATATTTTAATTTTTCTTCATATAAACTTTAGGAGAATAATTTTTTTTCACTTAAATTAAGAGATATTATGAATAATCATATTTTAGGAAGAAAAGAATAACGGTACAATAAATAAAAATTTGTTATTTTTTGATTTTACTTCAAAATGCTGCGAAAACAGGTGTAGATTTTGGGTCACTTGAATAGGTTCAATAGGAATAAAATTAGTTTGCTTTTGCCCATCGACAGTATAATTAAAATTTTAAATATTTGTGAGTTACTGCAATAATATTTTATATATTTTACGTAAAATGGGGCGCAGCAAGGGATTAACTGAAGAAGGAAGATGTAAAATTATAGCATTCAATGAAACTGGCTTAAGCCATAGGTATATCGACAAAAAAATTGATCGCAGCCAGAATGTTGTAAGTAATTTTTTAAGAAATATGTCCGATTAGTATAAAAACACGAAAGGGCTGACGAAAAAAGCCACAACAGAAGCGGACAGAAGAGTTATTGTAAGAGCTGCCTCAAATTCGAGCGATTTTGCTGCAAAAATTAGACAAAAATTGGGTATCACAGCTATCATAGGCACTGTAAAATGTATTGTTCGACGTTCTAAACATTTAAGGAGATTAAAAATTAAAAAAAAAACATCTTTTATTGCTGCTCGTAAAGCGACACGGTCTCATTTTTCACGAGAACACATGAACGATAAAAATGAGTGGTATCGTGTTGCCTTCTCAGACGAAAAAAATGTTTAACTTGGAAGGTCCGGATGGATACAACTACTATTTCCACGACCAACATAAGGAGGAACGCTACCTTAGTCGTCTCGTCTCTGTGAGGGAAGAGTAATGGTGTGGGGGGCGATTTCATATTATGGTACATTTGTGCTTCAATTCCTCACATCAAAAATGAACGCGAATAATTACAAAACAGTACTTGAAAAGGTGTTTCCATATTTTTCTACTATTTTTAGACCAATTCTTTGGATATTTAAACAAAATAATGCCCCGATACCCAATTCCAGGTTTGTAAAAATGTGGATTTAAAGCCAAAATGTCGATATGTTGATGGGGCCACTATATTCCCCTGTCTTAAATATTATAGAAAATGTATGGGGCTTGCTTTCTCGCAAAGTCTACGAGTCCGGCAGACAATACGAAACCAAATAGGCTTTCATTGGAGGAATTAAAAAAGCTTGGTCCAAAAATTTTATTATCATTAATTGAAAACCCTTATAGCTCCCTCCCAAATGGTATTCTTGAAGATATATCGAATAAAGGAGGATATTCTCCTTAATAAATCATCAAGCATTGTAAGAAATCTTAAAAAATTAAAAAAGGTTTACGAAAAAATCATTTTTTTCTTTAATTTTTTAAATTAATGATAGTAAACCTATTCAAATGACCCAAAAAATTGTGCTGAAAATCATATTCGTTTTGGGAAAAAAATTACTAAAATTCAGTTATTAATTATTGAAACAATTTTTTTTTATTGTAAACACACATAATCCAATATTTTACCATTTTAGAAAATAATATAACTAAAAACTTAATTACTTTTAGAAAAAAATTAATTTGAATGTAATGAAAATAGTAAACCTATTCAAGTGAGCGGCAGTGTATATAAATGTTTGTCCATATCTGAATATAAATGCATACATACATACTACATAATTAATTGGCTATTACAACCCAATTTCAGGGTTACGGCCTAGCTGCTCTCAGCAGCCATATTGTGTGTGTCAATTTTTATCCATGAGTATCGAGACCTACAGTTTAAAGCTTAAAGGTATACTACTTTGTTTGTTTGTCTTTTTTTATTTAAGACCAATACTCAGGGGTAAACCCCTACTCATGCAGTGCATTGTATTGGAATTCGAAGATGAATACATAGATAGAAAGATTTTTATTTAATTTTGCTATAATGCGCCTTTTTTTGTTGATAAGAGAAGTTGCAGTCAATTTGACCACTCAAGGGCTAGTGTTATACCTTCACCCATGAGTGATCACCAGCAATTAGCCCATCTGTCAGTGGATGTTAAATTTGAGAGGCGAGCGTCTTCAGTAGGTTAGCTTTTATCTTCCCAGAAGGTGGCGGCGCTGTACTCCTGATCATTCGTTTTTAGTGGAATAAACTGGAAATGTCAGGGAGCATTTTCTTGAAGATGGACTTCTTGGAGGTGGAGGGGGGAACCTCTTATTTTTAAATTATAATTTTAGAAAAACCGTTAATTTTATTTTATAATTTTTGTCTTTCGCTGGGATTGAACCTCGGTTGTTTGAGTTTCTGTGAGAGCGCTCTAACCACTATACCACGACTACTCTTATAATTTTTAATTAAATGAAAGGGAATGGATCTTATATTAATAAATGTTTTATTTAATATCGTCAATTATGTATGAAATACAATATCAGATAAATGTCCGCCTCTGTTAGCGAGCCCTTTTGAACATATTTTTCCATTCTTACACATTTCATGCGATATTTCATTAATGTCGTCACGAATATTTTGCTTGATTTGCTCCAGCGTATCTGGTTTGCTTGCATAACTCTTGTTTTTCAGATACATACATACATACATTATTGGCCATTACAACCCTGTGTCAGTGTTACGGCCTAGCTTCTCGCAGCACTCTTATTGTGTGTTAATTTTTTATCCATGAGTACCGGGACCTACAGTTTTAAAGTCGATTCCGAACGACATATTTGAGAAGCTTTTTCATGGCAATCAATTACTCCCAGAGCTTTTGCCAGAAGACTGCTGAGAGGTAGTCGCCGAAAGAAATAATTTTTTCATATTTCTTTTTTTCAAGATGTCAGAGCTGAGATTTGAACCCGGCGCTATCGTCTTAGTAAGCCAAAACACTAACCACTAGACCACGGCGACTACTTTTACTGCTTTTCAGATATCTCCACAAACAAAAGACCGAAACAGTCAAAATTCTTTGAAATAACTTGTTGTGGAAAGAGGTTTTGCAGTAATTCCATTTTAATCCTGACTGTATGCGTTAAGGCACGGTCTTGTTGAAACCACTTGTTTGTCAAGCCTAAAGCATACAGTTGTGGCGATAAAAAGTTTTCAATCTTATTACGATATCGCTCCCCATTGACAGTTACTGTTACGCCGCTTTCAGTTTCAAAGAAGTAAGGTCTAATGATTCCTCCTGATCAAATTGAACACCAGACTGTCACGTTTATAGAATGCAAAGGTGACTAATGAATAATTTAAGGGTTTTCCATTGCCAATAATCTACTATTCTGTTTATTCACATTCACTTTTTCTATTGTGTCCCAGGATGATGTAATCAAACATATCCGGAAAATTCGTTCTAATGCAGTAGGTGAAGATGGTGTGGCCATTAAATTTGTGAAGCTTATATTGCCTTATATTATTGGGCCACTGACTCATATATTTAACCAATGTTTTACGACATCCGTGTTTCCTACATCCTGGAAAGTTGCAAGGATTATACCAGTAGCGAAAATACCGACTGCAAATAGTCCGGAAGATTACAGACCAATAAGTATTTTGCCGGCTCTTTCAAAAGTTTTTGAATCACTTATGGCTGAGCAGATCACATCTTATTTGACTCAAAATAACCTTCTGTCACCACTTCAATCTGGATTTCGTATTGCTCATAGTTGTACTACGGCAGCACTAAAAGTAATTGATGATATAAGACCTGAATATGATGCTGGAAATCTATCACTTATGTGCCTACTAGACTTCTCTAAAGCCTTTGATAAGGTCGACCACTCAATTATGTGTCGAAAACTGGAACAGTTTTTTGGATTTTCGGGCACAGCTGTGACTCTGATGAGAAATTATTTATTTGGGCGGGCTCAAAGGGTAATTGTGGGAAATAGGCAATCGAACCTTAAAAATATTACCTCTGGTGTTCCGCAGGGATCGGTCTTAGGTCCTCTGCTCTTTAGTATGTTTGTCAATGATGTATTTTCTGTATGCAAATATACGCAGATGCATGCATATGCTGATGATATTCAGCTCTACATATCGAATCGTATTGGTTTGATAGAAGATACATGCTACAGACTTAATGAGGATTTAGCTGCTATTGTCAAATGGGCAAATGGCAATAACTTAACACTTAATCCCAGGAAATCTTATGTCTTACCAGTTAGCAGGATAAAACATGACCCAAACCACTTTCCAACGATATACCTGGACAATATGCCTTTACTGTATGTTGGTAAAGTTAAATACCTGGGTTTTTATATCAATTCGACTCTGGGATGTTCGGACCATATTAACATTGTAGTACGTAATATATATCTAGTTCTTCGGAATTTGCGAATATCATCCAATTTTACACCAGCTGAAGTCAAAAGAAAGCTAGTTATTCAATTGATTCTTCCTTTAATTAACTACTCAGCTGAGGTGTATAGCAAGCTGGACTCGCATTCAATGCATAAATTACAGGTGGCTTTTAACAATGCCACTAGGTATGTGTACAATTTAAGTCGGCTCAGTAGTACATCATTATGGCGAAGAAAGATTCTGAGATGTGATTTGGTTGATTACCTTCGAATACGGAATATTATGTTTCTGCATAACTTGCTCTATCGGAGGAAACCCTTCTATCTTTATGAAAAACTAGTTTTTGGAAGATCAACTAGGTGCATCACATTGATTGTGCCCAGGCATGCCTGCCTAAATACCAGTAGATTGTTTTTCGTCAATGCTATTAATCTGTGGAATTCTTTACCAATTTACATAAAACTTTTATCGAGGAAAAACAGTTTTAGGAAAGCTATTTTTGACTATATGTCTTAGAACTCTTGTCTTATTGATTTACATTTTCTTATAAAGATCTATGCCGTAATATTTAATCATCAATAAAATATTTGACTGTTATATAATGTTATATGTTTACTTAGTAAGAATTATTGATATTATGTACACATTATATTCAAATTATTTTTAATTAATTTATATTACCATTTGTCATACATACATATATATTAAATAATTTATAGATTTTATCCTTTTGAGCTATAAAAGAATAATATTCTTAAGGTTCTGATAAGGAAAAATTAAATTAAAATTAAATTAAATTAAAAAAAAAAAAAAAATTAAATTAAAATTTTGAAAAACCGCAAAAAAAAAACCGCAAAAATGAAAATGTGCCTCATCAATTATGATTTTTCATGAAAATCGGGGTTGTCATGGACTAGCTGTAACATCCTATTGGCATATTTACGGCGGAGAGATTTTGATTTCATTGGTGTGAAAGCACAAAACTCTTTTATAAATGCTTGCACATTGTACAGATGGCTTAAAAGTATTTGCTGTACAGTAAAAAAGTGTTTGTACAGGCACTTCGAAGGTATTAAGAGTAAATAGTGCAGTACTTAATTGCAACTTAAGCTATATTTACACCACCTAAGTTCTCATCTGATTATAACAGATTATAATAGTTACAACTCTAATATTTCTTTAGGATTGTTGAAGAACTTTCTCCATATTTGCTAACTGTGCTATAAAATTCAAATAGAATTTTTAAAGTTTTATAAACAAATTAATTAATTAATTAAAAAAATTTTTCTTATTATTTGTTTCTTTTTTTTAACTCTTTTGAAAAAAAAAACTTTAGATTAGAACTTAGATGGTGTAAATATAGCTTTAGGCAAGTCTCAAAGCTTGAAAGCACTGGTAAATGTTAAGCATTAAAAATCATTGCAAAAAAAATGTGTGCTTTAAGCATAACTCAGCAAATAAGCACTTAAAGTGTCCAACACATTTTTTATTTTATTGCTGTTATTGGGCTTCCTTATTTGTTTTCTTTTATTAAATGAAACAGTTAACAGGGCAAATGATTAAAAACAAAATCTTTTTTTTTTTGAGTACAACAACAACTTCTATTAATTTAAATATGGTAAAAAAAATTATGAAGAAAATGGGTTTATTCACACATATCTTTTGTTTTTAATCTTTTTTCTTTCTTTTCATAATTATTTGGAAAGCTGTGACAAGTTCATAATGATATACAGTACGAACATATATTTTTTTTATTGTAAAAAATTTATGATTAATTTGAATATGAGTCACTTGTTAAAAAAAATTCACAGAATTTTTTTTTCCTTGCAATTTCTTTTGTTTTTCTTATTTTAAGCGGGAAATAAATGTCTGCCTTAAAAAGACATGTAATTTGAAACATAATGAGTATAAATGCATATAAATTAACAAGAAATAATGTCTTAAAATTACATTTTTGGGCCCATGAATGACTGCATATTGCAAAGGGATATGTATTTTTTGTTTTTTTTTTTATAAAACTGAGTTGCGAGTTAATGTGTCTCAATCAAAAATTATTATTTATAAAGATGATTGCGTTTAAAAGTCATTTTCTATTAAGAAATAACCTTTTGTAATTTAAAACAAATAAAAAATAGGCACAAATTTAAATCATAATAATAAAAAAATATGAAATAATGGTCGTATAATGTATGGATGATAGACTTACTGGTATTCAAAGTTAAAAAATGTAATAAAAAAAAATAAATAAATAAAAAAAAAAGAAATAAAAAAATATCATAATTTTGTTTGTCATCTCCCTGAACTCAGAAAAATAAAAATAAAAAAATTAAAGTTAAAAAAAAAACTATTAAATAATGCGAGTAACTCACATTAAAATGGAAGTACATTTACTTGTAGTTCATGTACTTGTATAGGCACTTAGAGCACACAGGCTATTACATACATATATGCGTTTAAAGCGAGAGAGAGAAAAAAGCGTTACAACAAAACGCAATTTAAACACTTAAAAACAATTGGCTAAACTTTGGATTTAAACAAACTCTAATAGTTATACACACATACATACATATTTAAAATCTATTGATTGTTAAAAAAAAATTTCCAAAAATATGACTTGAAAACCTAAAGCTATACAACAGTTTTATAAGTTTTTTTTTTATTTTCATTATTAATTTGCCCTAATATTTCATAACAAAAATAAAAATAAATGAAAATAAAAACCTGTTAACTTTTTAATGCTCTACATAACAACAAGTATGTATAACAAAGCAAATAACGAGTGTTATCTCTTATCTCTTGCATTAGAACTATCGATATCGATAATTATGACTTGACTGCTGAGAGTTTCCAACTGCTCAGTATGATTTGGCAAGTCATCATAAACCGATTTCAACGATTCCAAATTGGGGAAATTTATTAAAAAAAAATAAATAAATCTGGTCGACCACAATCGGCCTAGTGAGCAAGCAATTCGTGCAGTTTTTTTTTTTATTTTTTTATATTAACTTATCGAACTTATAAAATTTTTAACACATTCCGTCATTTAATTTGCGTCTAACAGCTGTTTAAAATACACAACGTCTTATGCATACATACATACATACTTGGTCATTACAATCCTGGGTCAAGGTTATGTGTGTTAAGTTTTATCCATGAGTACCGGGACCTACAGTTTCAAATCGGCTCTGAAAGACAGTTTTGAGAAGCTTTTTCATGGCAATCAATTAATCCCAGAGCTTTTGCCAGAAGACTGCTGAGAGATAGTCGCCGAAAGAAATAATTTTTTCATTTCTTTTTTTCATGATGTAAGAGCTGAGATTTGAACCCGAAGCTATCGTCTTAGTAAGCCAACACACTAACCACTATACCACGGCGTCTTATATATGTTTAAAAATTTAAGAAAATTGAATTTCAGTTCTCAGTAAACATTATTTTTTGAGAAAAAAAACCCTGAATTAAACCAAAGAAAAGCTTGATTAATACTATAGGGACTCTGGTACAAGTGTGGTTTACAGACTTTCGTTGTGGTTGCACAAGTACAAATGACGCCCGACTTTCGGGATGGCCAATTAAGGTCATTACACCTGAAAATGTTGAAAAAATTCACAATATGGTGTTGGCTGATCGAAAAGTATAAGTACGTGAAATTGTTGCTGCCGTAGGCATTTCATATAACAGTACGGTTTTGATTTTAAATGATCAGCTGGGTTCAGAAAAGTTGTCTGCAAGGTGGGTGCCACATTTGCTCTTAATTAACCATAAACGAAATCGTGTAACATCTTCAAAGAATTGTTTGGAGTTTTCTAACCGCAATTCGAATGAGTTTTGCAGTGTTTTGTAACTGTGGATGAAACTTGGATCCATTACAACACTCCAAAGACCAAGCAGCAGCCCAAACAATGAGTTTCTGCGGGTGAACCCGCTCCGAAAAAGGCCAATCAATAAGATGATGGCAATAGTTTTTTGTAATGCACGCGGGATAATCCATGTCGATTACCTTCTTTTTTTTAAAGAAGAAGATTAAAAACATCTGTTTAGAAACACGCTAAAGTGGTCAACACTTTTTCTTTGACACTTTGCATTACAGCTTTTCACTCATTTTTATATATGAAGTCCAGTTGACCAATATAAGTAGAGGACAACATATGAACAAGCGGTGGTAAAATAAATAAAGTGAAATAAGACAAATAGAATATAAAATTAACAAAATATATTTAAAAACCAACATACAAATTACATTAAGAATAATAACATCATATAAGAAAATGAAGAGATTTAAATATTGTTGAAAAAATCTATAAATATTTATATTTCTTTTCTTCTTTTTTTAAGAAATAAAGAATTATTTGAAAGCACCAAGTAACATGCTTTCAAATGTTATTTAATGTTTAAACATGCCACATATAAAATATTGTAGTCGCCGTGGTCTAGTGGTTAGTGTGTTGGCTTACTAAGACATGGGCCCTGGGTTCGACTCCAGGCTCCGACATCTTCAAAAAAAGAAATATGAAAAAAAATATTTCTTTCGGCGACTACCTCTCAGCAGTCTTTTGGCAAAAGCTCTGAGAGTAACTAATTGCCATGAACAAGCTTCTCAAGTCTGTCGTTCGGAGTCGACATTAAACTGTAAGTCCCGGTACTCATGGATAAAAAATTTACACACACAACATGAGTGCTGCGAGAAGCTAGGCCGTAATCCTGACATAGGGTTGTAAAGGCCAGTTATGTATGTATGTATGTATGTACATATAAAATATACACTGTAACACAATTTATATATTATTTTTAAAACTCTTCGAATTTTCGTTTTGTTGTTACTAAGTCTAGTTATACAGATTGCTACGAAGAAATTATTTTATTATTATTAGTTTTTGTTACTATTCCTAACACTTAATTTATATATACATATATACTAGGGTGGGTAAATTTTTTTACCTCAAGTGCTCATCGCGATTCTTATTCTATGAGTCATTCCAAGAAACTTTGCCAAAGAAATAATAGGTCTAAAACGTATTTTGATCCTCCGGAATTTGCGTCAAAATTTTGTTTGTGATTTGAAGCTTTTAAACGAAAAATTTTCTACATTTTCAATAGCAGATATAAAACTAATGGCAAGCTGTATAGGGAAGATTTTTTACTCCTCCGATTTTGTGAAGTCTCTAGAATTTTGTATCTTTAAAGTTTTTCCTTTCAATTTATAATGGAGTTTATATTTTGAAAATGCAAAAAGTGTCGTTCAAAATGTTTGTCAATTTTTGAAAAGCTGTTTAAGTAACAAATAAAAGTTTTTATATTCTTTAGATTCTGCGAAGTACCAATACCACGCTACCAAAAAGCTTTAGTTTGAATAATCCGGTTAGACATAGGCTTTAAAATAATAAGAAAGAAAATAAACGAAAAAAATAAAAAATGGCCTTTTACTTTGGTAAACCCATTTAGCAAAAAATCAGCCCCCAGATTTTAAAAATATGTAAAAAGATGAGAAAATTGTCTTTCCATGGATATATCGAACAGAACGCTGTAACTGACAAAAATATCTCTACAATTATTGAGATCCAAATTCAAAACTTTAAAAAATTAAAACCTTCTCTATACCGATGCAAAATTTCTCTAATTCAAATTTGAAATATTAAGAACATAACAAAAAATTTAAACGACCAAAAACAATATCATTTCAACTATGGATCCAGTGCCGTCAACATCTCAAGCCGCACTAATATCAATACATATGCACCTTCTTACAATGTTTTTGGTACTCCTTCGGATTTAAGTAGTTTGAATCTGCCAGCTGTACAGGATATTTTAAGGTGTCATAATATATATAGATAAATATATATAGATAATTATTAAATGACTTCTTAAAGCCACACTAATTATTTCAAGTAAGTTTATTTAAAATGTTATTTTTGTCTAATTTTATATGTCACCCACTCAAATACTGCATATATGTACATTGTACATACAAATGTATATATATGTATGTATATATGTATATTATATGTTATTATTTTGTTCAAGATCACTAACCTTGTACAATTATTTAAGACAAGGAGAGTGGAGGTTTTTTGGCCTCTTGTTTGTTGTTAAAGTTTTTAAGAAAACATTGAAAACAATTTTTTATTTAAATATTCATGCCACGATTATGGGCACTCACACTTGATACGAGTATAATTTGTTTAAATAAAAAAACAAACATTGGCTCTTTTTTTTTTAATTTTCTATTAATTTAACAAAAAAAAAAAAGAAATCAAATTATATTTTAATGCCAAGTAAACTGTGCTTATAGAACTAAAAAAAAAAACAAACAATGAAGTTCTAACAAATTAAACAAAAAATAAATGAGTAACTTACAAACGGTAAAGCATTACTAGATGTCGCCCTTCAATATGTCACAACGCTATTTAAAAAATTAATTGTCACATTGTGTGAAAAGTGAAGGACGAACCACATTATATACATACATACATAATTGACCATTACAAGCATGTTTCAGGGTTATAGCGGCCTAGCTTCTCACAGCATATTGTGTTCGTCCATCTTTATCCATGAGTACAGGGACCTACAACAACTATACGGGTTTATCGTGCGTACCTGTTCAGAGAACTCACCACACTCCGCCCGTTGCCAGGGCGGTGATTGAATACAATGCGTCCAACCACCGCCATTCGATGCCGTATCTTACTAAAAGGCCCATAGACAACGAATTAGCAAGTAGTACTACCACTGCGTGGATAGTAGTACCCCCTTGTTAAGAGGTTGGTTACCATCTAGCATTACCACAACCACTACGTGTAATCCCCGAAGGGCCGCACCCAAATCATCAGGCCGATTAGCCTCACTTCCTGACACAGGAGTCCAGGCTAACCGGGGGCTACTGATGCCCGTAGTACCAGATTAGATTAGGCGTCTCTGTCTCTCAGTCCCTGAGATGGTCAGTAATAAATTACCAACCCCTCTGCCTATAGCGAGCGCCAGGCCACCCAGAGCTAGCTGAACTCCATATTCTCCGGAGAAAACAGGCCACTGACGGTACGTAATCATCAGCAGCCTTTACTGTATCCCCGGGGGACAGGGACCTACAGTTTTACGTCGACTATCAACGACAGACTTGAGAAGATTTTTCATGGAAATCTGGCTTTTGCCAGTAGACCGCTAAGAAGTTGTCGCCAAAAGAAATCGAAGGTGTTCTCTTAGCAAGTCAATACACAGCACATTGAACTACGGCGACCATAATTGACACATTAATAATAATATCCTTCTCACACCAAGAATGTGTTACATTTACTAATGTGTAAGGAAAATGTTGGATGATGGCTCAGGTTTAGAATTTAAACTATCTTGTTCGTAGCGAAGCCAGGTAGAACACACTATTAAAACATAATAAACTAAAAAGGGTTCTTAAAGTAAACTTTTTCATAAAGGTTTTTCTAGAGCTATATTTTAAGTCTATTTAAATGTGTTTTTATAACACCCTAATAAATCAGTACTTTATTTATCATATTTAGCTGTTTAGATGAAAGTTTAGAAATATATTTTGCATGAAATTTTAAAAATTGATTTTTAAATGTTCGTTATTGTTGAACTTTAAATGCAATTAATGCTAGATTAACTTAATTTAAAGTTTAGTTGGCTTAATTCTAAACTCAAAAAGTAGCCCTTAATGTGTTTATTTTTTAAATTCTTCTCCAAAAGAAAACCTTCACTTTTTAAAGTTTGTGTCTTAAGTCTTTTGTTTTTTGTTTACAATGTTTTTGCAAATTTCTTTTCAATGAGAGAACAAATACATTAAAGAGAATAACTCTTTACAGTCTCTATGTGCGTGTATGTATGCATTTTTATATTTCTGATTTAGTAAATAGCTTTCTTTTTGGTTTTTACTACATATTTAATATTATTGTATTTTATTGTTTTTATTGCCTTTCTTTTGCTTTTAAAAATTCCAAAAACAAAAAGTGTATGAAAACGAAATTGTTTTTTTTTTCTTCTTCTGTTTATATTTTTTGTTTTTGTTTCTCTGTTGCAAAACTTGTATTTATATATGTTTAGGCAGAGCTGGATTTATTCTTAAAACATGATTTCGTATTGAATATTTTTTTTTATTATTAATAAAAAAATGTTAAAAATTTCACCCAATTTTCTAATAAATTTTTTTTTTTTGTTTTCTTGAATTTTTAATTGATTTTTTTCAACAAGTTATTGTTGCTGTTTATTCCGGTATAAAAAAATTTGCTGTATAAAATATTTAATAGTGTGTGACGCGTTTCTTTAAGTATTCAATAGCAGTCTTTTTGCTTGTTGACCTAATTTTCTAAGTATGGTTTAAAAAAAATTATAGATTTTAAATCGGTTGTTGCTTTTATTTTAAAGTCTTTATACTTTTTTTTCAATAAAACTATTATGTTCTCATTACTCAGTCAAATGTCTAAAAAAAGTTAAAACAGTAAAATATTTCTAGAAAGTGGTTTTGAAAAAGCAAACTAAAGCCAATTCAGAAAGAATTTACAAGAATTATTGAATACAGCGGTGGAAATACTATAAATAGCGTAGCAAAATGTTTACACACTACGATATGGATAAGTGTAAACGGAATACGAAAAATAGTAACGGGCTGTGCTTTCTTTGTATCACATTTGCACTTGTTTATGCAAACATTGTATCACTTTTATTGTTCGTTGACCACAGGAAGGAGGGTTACTGTATTGTTGTTGATTAAAAGCTTTTCAAGTTGTTACTATTTTATTAGTTAATTCAGGTAAGTTTTAACAAATGAATTAAATTCATTAAGATATTTAACTGATTACAATTCCATAATATTTTTGTATGATTTTGAACAGAGTGAATCGTGGTGCACCCTATACTGTAGCAGAGAGGATAGTGAGTTAAAAGTTGAGACCAATACTCTGGGGTAAACCCCTACTAATGCTAAGTAGGTAGCTGTTATCTACTACTTCCCGGTAGTTGGCGCTTTTTCCGTCATCATTCGTTTTTGTTGCCAATAGTAAAGGTGGACTAGAGTCGAATGTCAGGAAACGGTTTTTTTGTGCGACAAACATGAGAAGTTTGTTCATGGAAATAAGTTACTGCAAGAGGTAGTCGCTCTGATTTCTTTCAAGAAATTACACAATTGGCCAATACAACTCTGTTTCAGGGTTACTGGAGCCTAGCTTCTCGCTTTTTCTTACTAAGACGATACTGTCGAATTAAAATCTCAGCTCTGACATATTGAAAAAAAGAAATATGAAAAAATCATTTCTTTCGGCGACTACCTCTCAACAGTCTTCTGGCAAAAGCTCTGAGAGTAATTGATTGCCATGGAAAAGTTTCTCAAATATGTCATTCGGAGTCGATTCTAAACTGTAGGTCCTCATGGATAAAAATTAACACACACAACATGAGTGTTGCGAGCAGCTAGGCCAATAAAGAGAGAAACAATTAATTTTTTATGTTGGGCGTCTACACTTTTTTTTTTAATTAAACTATTTGACTATTAAGAATAAAAAAATTTTAAACCATAAACCCAGTTTGTATTATTTTTTCCATCACGTACAAAGATGGTATTTGGCAACAAGACAACAAATTCTGAACAATCGCACAAACACGAGTAATTGACAATTAAAATCAAAGTAGAATATCTACAGTGTAAATGTTTAAAACAGAATTAACCGATAATATTTGAAAAATTTTTATATTAAAAAAAAAACAAATAATAATAAAGCTTTGGTAATACTTTTTAATATCTTGTTTAATATTTTATTTCTTTTAAATTTGTTTATTACGAGTTTTAAGTAGATGTTTGCGGCTTTAAAAGACATTGATTTTTGCCAACATTTAATAATTTTTAGCCTCGACCCAACTAATTATTAATTAAAAAAACGTATGTACATACGAGTACATGATTTTATATAATTTATAGATAATTTCAAATTCAATTTGTTTATTTCGAAATGTTATTAAATAATTAGATAAATATAATAAAAAAATTGTTTTCTCTGTCAAGCCATTAAGTAAATGATTTTATGGTAAGAGATTAATCATGTTTTTTTTTCAAAGAAAAAAGGTTTTTTTTATATGCATTTATGGTCAATTGAATACTACCAAATTTGGTTTTGGTATTGTTTCTATTGTGCTACTTATCTTTAAACTCTAGGAAATAAATGATTTTAATAATTTACAAAATAAAAAGAAACAAAAACAAAGAAAAATATATTTCATATTCATTTAAATGTTATTGAAATCATATTTTAAATAGAGTTTTGGTTACGCTCTTAGGAGTTGCATTTTTTAAGGTTATTTTGTTACATGGTTTAATAAAAATAGAAAAAAAAAAGAATTACGAGTACTTTTAAAATTAAATGATTGTAAAAATAATATTTCAAATTAAAACCACAATTACCAAAGATCATTGTAAAGGTCTTTTGATTTTATTTATTTGTTTCTTTATATTTCTTTTTTAATTTAATTTAAAAAGGTAAATTCGTAGACTTTGCGAGGGCGATCTCAAAATTATTCCAGCTAACCAATAAAGCACATTAAGTATGAAAAAAAGATAATTCTCAATATATTATTTTGTTTAACTAACATTGATATTCAATAGTCGCTATACCCTGTTTATAGTGAGAACTGTCTATATACTTAAAATAGTCATCAACCCTATACTTCACCTCTTCATTGTTGGCAAATCTTTTGCCTTCAAGTCATTTTCTTAAGTTTGGAAATAGAAAATAATTTGTAATATGTAAGCCTGCCAAATAAGGGTCGTCATAAAGAGTGAATTCGAACTTTAATTTATTGATTTTAGCCATCGCAATTATGTATACGAAAAGTGGTGCCTTAAAAAAAACTGTCCAATGCGCTTGCAAAAAACAGACGCTATGTTATTGCCTGTAGGGTGCAGCTCCTGTCCACTCGAAATTCCAGTCCTCAGCTTTAAATTTACCTTTGTTTTGGGTGTTAAGTGGTGGTTATAAATCGATGCAAAACCTTTGCTTTAAAAAATTTTCACAACGCCATCTTGGGCACAGCTTTCTCATTATCAAATATGCGGTGAACATAATTTTCATTTTGGACTCGTTTAAATTCTGCTATACAGTATGTTATAATTGTCTGCGAAGGGGAGCAGACTCGCTTAGAGTAGAAACTAGTCCGATTTTAAAATTAGTTGAACTAAGACCCTTCAAATGTAAATATTAAACTGCTTACAAATCACTGTGACCGGTAGGCTTTGAAACTTAAAACATATGTGTTATAACTGCTGTATTCATAAAAATGGTATAGAAATTTGTCAAATTAAGTCCTTATAAACGAGCAGTAAGACTGATACTATTCACTAAAGCTATTATTTTTTAATAATTGAAGCTATCTATATATGTAGTCGCCGTGGTCTAGTGGTTAGTGTGTTGGCTTACTAAGACATGGGCCCTGGGTTCGACTCCAGGCTCTGACATCTTCAAAAAAAGAAATATGAAAAAAATACAACAACCCTGTGTCAGGGTTACGGCCTAGCTTCTCGAAGCACTCATGTTGTATGTGTTAATTTTTTTTATTCATGATTACCGAAACCTACACTTTAAAGTCAACTCCGAACGACAGATTTGAGAAGCTTTTTCAGGGCAATCAATTACTCCCAGTGCTTTTGCCAGAAGGCTGCTGAGAGGTAGTCTCCGAAAGAAATAATTTTACATATTTTTTTTGTTTAAGATGTCAGAGCTGAGATTTGAGCCCGGCGCTATCGTCTTGTAAACGCTCTCGTATATTCCCTGAGTCTTAGTCGTTTTTTTTTTTTTTTTAAGAAAATTTACAAGAAATATAATTTTTATTATATTTAAACAATTGCTTTTAGATGATAATTTTCATGACGGCAATAATGACAAGTTAATTCAAATTTGGGACCTACTTTAAATTAAAATAAAATTTATGAAAATGATTATGAAGGCATGAAAATGATTAACAAGAAGTCATGAAAATTCCTAAGGAATTATAAAAAAATTATAAGAAAAAAGTTACGAAAATGATTAAAAAGTCATTAAAACATATAAGAAGTCACGCAATTTATTAAAAAGTCATGATAATGATTATTGATAAGTAACAAAAATGATTAAGAAATTATGAAATTGATTAAGAAAATTATAAGGAAAGTTACAAAAATTATTAAAAATGATTACGAAGTGATAAAATTGATTAAGAAGAAGTCATGAATATAACTAAGAAGTTATGAAAGTTACAAGAAAGAAGTCATAAAAATGATTAAGAAGAAGCTATAAAAAATCATTAAGTAAAGTTTCTAATTTTTTGATGAAGAAGAAGTTATAAAAAATAAATTAGAAATTAAGAAACTTATCAAAAAGTCATGAAATAAATTCAGAAGTTACGAAATTGATTAGGAAAACATGAAAGTGTTAAAGAAAACCTACAAAATTATAAAGAAGTCATAAAATTCGCTAAAAGTTTTTATGAAAATGATAAGGAAGTTGTGAAAATGATTATGAGGATATGAAAGTCAAAAAGAAAATTATACAAATTTTTCTAGGAAGTAAAATTAGTAAAAAAAAACGACACAAACATTACATACATACATACATACATAACTGGCCTTTACAACCCTGTGTCAGGATTACGGCCTAGCTTCTCGCACACACACAAACATTACATCTTCTTAAAATCTCTTCTTTTTTTATTTTTTCGAGTAGTTCTGAAACCAGTAAACTACTAAACCTCTACTATTTAATGTTGTTTAAAGTTTAATAAGTAGAAGAGTCAGAAAAATGTCTTTGATATTTTGTTTAATGAATTTGTTTGCAGGAACGACCAACAGAATATGAAATTTGGAAATAATAAGTGTTTTAAAATTCTTAAATAATAAACAAATAACTGTAGATTCCCCCAAAGGTAACGTAACGTAAATATCAATGAATTAAAAGCTAAAATTTGTTTTCTAAAACATTTTAATAACAAAAAAAAAAAAAAAACTGTGAAACAAAATACTCAACGTCATTGATATCGATAAGTTGTAAAGCCAAGAAATGATACCTGATTAAAATTTTAACTAAAAAATTTGACATCACCTTGAGAATCACAAGCAACAGCAGCATTTAATAGTGCGTGCCACCTTCAATTTCAATTGTTTAGTTTTACAATTTTCTATAGAAAATAAACTTTAAAAAAACTAAAAAATAAATAACTCGTCACCTAAAGTGCAAAATAACGAATCGTTAAAAAATTTGAATCATCATAATATAAGTACTTAAATATGTAAACACAAGTGGGAATAAAATGTTATACTTCTAGTAGTAGCTTATACTTCTAGTAGTAGTTTACATTTTATAACGTGTTTTGATTTTCCTGTAAACTTTTGAATGATGATACGCTGTTTCGCATTTTTGGTGACTATATGCTTATTTAGAAATGTAAATTATTAAGGGTACGCTTGTTTGTATTTTCAAACGTTTTTTTTAATGAATCATTTTTTGTAACAAATAATTATTATTTATTTCGAATTTTATTTTTTTTTATTACAAAAGCAGATTTTTATTTAAAACAGTTTTAAGAAAATGGGTCATAGCAGATATAAAAAGCGCAATTCCAGATGTTTTTTTTTATTATTTAAAATTTCATTCAATGAAACGAACATTAAAAAGAAAATGGATTTTTAATTAGAAATTAAAAACTTATGTTTTAGCCAAGTAAGCCACTCTATAAAAATAAGATGATAAAAATAGAACCACAATAATCACAATATATTTCAATCAGCTTGCAATCATAATATTACTTGATAAAACTAAAGCGAACTTTGTAAATTCTGTATAGAATGAATTTGGTTGGCATTCTTCATTCATGATGATTTGAGTCAAGAAATAAGCACCCAGTAAAATTTGTTTGATAGATAACACTTTCGTTAAGAATAGAGCACAGCAAAATACCGACCGCAGCGGAAGCAATTAAAAAACACATTTTTGACCATGTCACAGACATACTGTGTAGCGGTTACTTTTGTCGGCAATAATCCGAGCTAAAGCTGAGCCAATACATATCTGTGGACATTTGACAAAACGTCTTCTTTCAAAATCGACAACTTTTCCGTAGAGAAAAAAAACAGTTAAAAAGGCTAATACAAGTTATTGCTTAGAAAATTCAAGAAAATTTGAACTTGGATATTATACACAAATACTTAACGAACATTATGCGACCTTTTTTCCCTCTAGAAACAATAGTTTTCTTTAAAACGACAAAAAATTAATTTAAGACTTTTTGTTAAATTTTTCTTGTTTAAATTTTAAAGAAAAAAAAAGCTTCCACCATACAAGTCGTTTTGTCAAAATTTTTTTGATTAAATTTGAAAATTATTTTAATCGCTTAAGTCAAGACAAGTTTTTTTGTTAAAATGGAATATGAAAAAAAGGTTGAAAGAAGTTCATCTGGAAAATATATTTGGGTTCTATTTTTCCCTTCAATATGCAGATAATTAAAAAATAATAATAAAAATGAAATACAATTTTTTATAGACATTCAATTTTTTAAATTATTCTTAATTCTCTGAAAGAAGTTGTTTTGTCAAATTGAAATTGGGGGAAAGTCTGAAAGAGGTCGATTAGTCAACTGCATATCTTGCCTTCCAAAGGTCGTAGAAATATAGGGATTAGAGCAAAAGAAGGACAAGGAAATTCTATATTTACTATAAAAATCTTGGAAAATTGTCTTATTTCGAAAGAAGACGTTTTTTCAAAATTCCACAGATATGTACGAGTATATCAAAAATGTAGTGTCTGTGGATATTTTAACATATCAAAGTGAACAGTGTGTCTGAAAAACAAAATGTCTCTTGTGTGTACTCGTATTGTGCGATTCCGTCAACAATCAACTACAAAAGGATATACTCTGTGAGAGATATGGTAACTACGTAAGGCTATGTGATTATTTGGAATTAATATTTTTATTTCATAAGAGCACCTCCCATGGTAGTATTAACAGAATCATGAGGCATACGCTACGTTGCGCCGATGCTCCAATGAAATGATAGAATTGGAAACCCTACCATCAATGATAAGCACTCTTATCCTTTCCTGTTCTCAATTGATAAGCTCCAAAATAAGCTTCGAAGCACCGGCCCATACATAAGAGTTGTGATCCATATTGGGTCGGATAAAGGTCTTTTAAATATTAAGCTAGTCAGTATTTCTTGCATCATTTTAAAAAACCGAGGCACTTATATGCTTCTTTCTACACTCAAACTATGTGATCATTCCAACGGACATCACTGTTTCTGTGTTATTTTGTATACCATTAAACAATAACTTATAAATCCACAAAGATTGATTGTAGTTTAGTGGTAGTGTGTTGGCTTACTAGACAAGAGCTCCGGGTTCAAAACCTAAAACATCTGACATCTTAAAAAAAAGACATATGAACAAATATTTTCTTCGTCGACTCCCTTTTAGCAAAAGCTCTGAGAGTATTTGATTGCACTGAACAAGCTTTAAATTGTAGATCCCGGTACTCTTGGATAAAAATTGACATATACAACATGGGTGCTTTCAGAAGCTAGTCAGTAATCCTGGAACAGGATTCTAATGGCCAATTATGTTTGTATGTATTAAAAATAAAAAACGTGTCCATTCCATAAGTTTTTGTTTGGTATATGCTTTTTATGCCCGTACTGTACAGTACATTTTTTGAATAGTTTAACAAAAATTTTCTTTTTTGGTTTCCAGTAATATTGGGTGGTTAAATTTTAAGGGCCGATGTTGAATGTGAACCACACCTAAACGTAAGGATTTTTCTGTATTTCATTTGACATTTCTCAATTTCAGACTAACTCAATTTGAAGCATGAGAAGATACATAATCGAGCGATGCGTTAAGTTATTCAGGCTTATTATGAAAATGGACGTTCAAATCAAACTGGTGGTTTTTTCGGTCAATTTAATCGTCTAAATGTACATACAATCGGATAAATTGTGTAAAAGTTTGAGCAAACCGGGTTTGTAGGAGATGTGAAAACACCACTGCATGTTCGTGCAGCTCGTATTGCAGAAAATATTGTTGCTGTTTGATCAGGCCGATCAGGCAGTTATTGTAAATGTTGTTCGCTATCGTAAGATGATAAAGAACTTTTTATGCACCGAATTTGAAAATACGGATGTGGACGATATGTGATTTCAACAGGACGGTGCCACTTGCCATACAGCTAACGAAACAATTTCTCTTTTGCGAGACCGTGTTATCTCTCGTGGTGGCAATGTCAATTGGCAGCCAAGATCATGTGATTTGACACCGTTGGACTTCTTTCTTTGAGGTTATTTGAAAGAAAAAGTGTATGTCGATAAACCAGTAAAAATTCAAGAGCTAAAGGATAAGATAATTCGGCACATTAACGAAATAGAACCTCAATTATGCTTTAGCGTCATCGAAAATTTGGACCATCGGATAGAGGTGTGAGGGCGAAGTTGCGGCGGCCATTTGGCCTATATTTTGTTTCATACATAATTAAATCATACCAAATTATTATTATAAAAAGATATGACAATAAATTCCTAAATAATTTGTGTTTTATTCAAAATCAACATCGGCCCTTAAACTTTAATCATCCTTTATATGTGTGAAAATATATTTTTTTTAATTGAATAAATTGAACAACACCTTAGGCCCATTATTACAACTTGCCGTAAGTTAAGGTAGGATTTTATCAGACAGATAAATTGCTTTTAACAAAAAAATTACATATCTAAAAAATATCTAAAAATGTTATTTTTATCTCTTTTTTTCATTGAGTGGCGACCAAAATTGTTTTCTACTTTTCATATAATATGAAATAGGCCTGAATTAAAATATTTAAACGTATTTATCTCAAAATCGCTTTTTTCAGGGTCTTTCTGTCTATTGGAAATTTTAAAAAAATCTTCAAATTAATAGCTTGTGAGAAACTGTGGTTTAGGCTATAAAATTTTAATCTCTTGTTCATAATCGATTATAATGTTACCCATAATTTTTAATTTTTATTAGTCTAATATCAATTTTGTAAAATCTCATGAAAAAAAAAAATTAATTTCTTAAATTTGGTATTCCTAGAAAAAAGAAATAAAAATAAAAAGACAAACACTATTTAACGATTATTAATCAACAAAAATATTTTTAAATATATATGTATGTACATGCAATTATATATAAATATTTTTTTGTAAAAGATTGCAACATTATGATCATGATGATATTCATTTCTTAAATTTGCAAACTGCCGACAATATTTACATTTTTCTTTTAAATTAGCGGAGTTAAACGACTTTTAAGTACCGTATTTCAAAATCGAAAACAATACAACCGTTTTTTTTTTGTAGCGTCATAACAGTTTTAAATATGAATATTCCGTATCCATTATTTAGTTTTTGCACTAAACTGGGTTTGTGACACATGTTCAAATTAAAAACATAAAAATATATTAAAAAACAAACAACCAACAACAACGAAATTATTTAAAACATTTACGTCCTTGACCCTCTTCATACATATTTGTTCATAGACCGACGACAATCATAACAGTCCCAACAGCAGTACACACAGTTGTATGTAGCAATAGCAGAAACGAAGCAGCTTTATAGCGCAAATTTAATGTGTAAAAATGAGTAGCAAATTAAAAGTTACATCCGTATCACAAAGACCGAGAAAACTAAAGAAAAATAAAAAAAAAAAAACAAATCGGTAACGAGTACATGACTATAAGTAGTAACAGATCGAATATATGAGTGTGTTTGCAGTACAAAAATTATAAAAAAAAATACTCCAACTATACCCAAAACATGAATAAACGAAAACCGAATTTTAAAACTTGTCTAAGAAACAACAACGACGTCAACTTAAATATCTCTTTTTTTATTATTTTTGGTAAATTTTATAACTTTCACTTTTTATAAGTTATACTCGTAAATATGTATGAATTCCCCACCTTGTCTCACTTTTACACTCATACCTTTAAGTTATTCTCTCATTTCTTCAATATTGTCCATATTACTGGTTGGTAGTTTTGTCTTTCTTTTAACTGCTCACCATTTATTTAATGATTAAATTTTTTATTTTATGAACTTTTCCTTTCTATGAAAAAAAAAAAAGAAATAAAAAAATGAAAAACAAGAATAATTTAAATTTAATGTAGAAAACCTGAAGCAACTACATTATAAGTTAATCACAATCCCATTAATTATGTAGTTATTTCATTATAACTTGATTAAATGATTATTAACATTTTAAAAGTCACAATAAAAATATTTAGCAATATAGTGTTAAAATGCGTGCTAAGAAGTTGTTATCACTATATGAAAATACAACAAAAAAATTAACAAAAAATAAATTAATTTCAAATTAGTTTATATCAGTGACAAAAGTTTACCTTTTACTTCCAATTCCATGGCTAAAATTTTATAAACTTTGTGCTTTAGCCCCCTTAGGGAGTGGAGATAGGTGGTAGGTATGTTCGGAAAAAAAGTTGGGGTAAAGTATTTGTGAGGGTCGGTCTTACATTTTATCCCTCTAGGGGCTACTCCAGGCTAGTTGTGGAGCTTTTTGTGGGCTTTAATTCCGTCAACCCAACCTTTGACCCTGATGAGGAGCCATTTACTCCCATCCCACACCCTTTCTTTTTGGCTCATGTATTTTTTTGTTGAACCTCACGAAATAAGCGGTTCTAGCTAAACGAAATCGAAAAATCTTATACTTTCCCACCCCTATCAGAATAGTTTTAATCTCCTTGTAAAATACCTTCCTTTCCGATTTAATTTTTATTTCTTGATCCAAAAAGACCTCCACTCTGAAATTTGTCAGAACTATGGAGAAGAAAACTATCGTTGGCATAATTTTTTTTCAAATTTTTAAATAGGTCGATTTCGTAGATATAGGCTTCCGACTTATAGATTATGAAAATTCACCTTTGACTTTTTCAAAAAAAAATCATGTTGCATATTAAATTATAGGTAATTTAATACCCTTTCAAATGCGACTATTACGAGAAGAGTACCTATAATACTTTTTAAGAACATTACAATTAAGTAAGTATAACTTTGTACATTTTTGTATTTTTTTCCGATTTTCAAGCCCTCATATTTCCGGATCCAGATGTGTTAGTGGCCTTTAATATTATATTTGTCTTAGTGTTATGATATACTTTATTTGTACCAAAAATCAGCAAATTCGGAAACAGTCATTTCATGAACGGCATATTTTAAGTTGAGTTGAGGTGGTTCAACCCATATGTGATATGTAGGGACGTTTTATTTTAGAAAAAACTAGTTATGGGGACAACTCATGCAGAAATGAAGAAAGTGCGGAGATAGACATTCATAAGCATAACTGGGGCAATGAGACCGTGAGATAAATAGAATGGGGGTCATAAGGAATCGGATGGTCGACAGCTTCTTTTTTGATTGTCCCCTGAACAGAATCATGAAAAAACTCTACAACTTTCAGAGCTGCTTTAAAGTAAAACTGAGGGATAAAAATGCATGGAGGCTTGAGAGAAGAGACGAGTGTATGGTACACGAGCGTGTCAAATGTCGAAAAAAACACAACAGCAGGGGTGTTTGACCTGAGGATGAAATATTCAAAGCCACGTGAGTATTTTTCAGGCGGAGGTTCATGTCATTGAAGATATTCTCAGTTTAACGTGAATAAGAGATACAAAGGACCGTTCATAGTCATATGATAGTCATATGGCGGTGATTTTTCGATGAAGACTGGAGGGAAATGAGATATTTAAAACTTTTCTTGGAAAACTATAACAGAAAGAGTTATAAATTTTGCCTGAGATTGTCTAAGAACAACCAGAAAGTATTGACTGGGATTCTGAACGGCCATTGTAGATTTAACGAATATTTGAACAGGTGTCGTTAGATCACAAATTTATTTATTCTAGATAAATGAAACCTAAAGTTAACTGAGTTTTAGGCAGGGAAATATTCTTGGTACCCACCGAAATTCTAATTTTCATCAGAGCTATGAAATGGGGAGCGATATTATTAGTTGCATTCATTTAAACGAAAATAACAATAGTTCATTTCAGAAAATGTCACATTTTGATATGTGCCCTCAATATGTTCTGCAATAACTGACTTTTACTTTTCCTTTTGTGCCGTAATACTCTAAATTGAAGCAAAAATTTTTCAAGTTCGATATAGTAATACAGAGCAGAGCAGTGGCAGCAATTTTTCATGTAACTATCGTGTCTAGAGTAGAGCTATTTGACATTGTGCAATTTAGTGACCGATCATTTTTGCTCAATCATCAAAAATGAACTGTATTGTTAATATTAGTTAGTCGTTCATGTCGTTCAACCTGTTTTGTTATGCTTTTATACCATTTAATGGACTCCATCATTAAAAAAAAAGCGGTGAGATCAGTCAATAGTGAATTTGTTTCGCTCTGAGATTAACAGATTGCCATGAACAAGCTTCTCAAAATGTTGCTGGTATTTATGGATAAAAATTGACGCACACAATATGGATGCTGTGAGAAGATAGGCTGTAACTCTGAAAAAGGTTTGTAATGGCAGATATGTATGTATGTAAGATAAATAATTTCGTAATATTAATTAAATTGAAGGCTTAAAGAAAACTGAACGAGCTCGTTCAAGGAAAAGAAAAGATATATAAAACAAAATCAAACTTGAACAAACAAACGAGCTAACTAATAAAAAAGAGCTGAGTAAACTGATTAGTTCACTACGTTTTATCGATTGATTCGTTCAATAAAACACGTTCGTTCTAAACCTACACAACTCTGGTCTAGACGACAAACATAACATGTTAACGTTATTAATATGGGTGAAAATGAAGCTCATCATTATCAAATCATAAGAATTTCATAAATTCATAAAATGAAGAACAAAAAAAAAATAGATAGGAAGCAATTTTATTACTGTATTGCTCTATTCTACCTAAGAAATTTTTTAATATAATCGAGAAAAATTACGAAAGACATTTTTCTAAAACATTATGTTCAGAAGTCAGTGTAAACAACTAGTATACGTAGTTTTCCTGAATTTCAAGGCAATTTAATTTAATATTTAAAAAAAATTTCATTAGACTTTGGCGTTTGTTTTAGCCGAAAATTAAATAAAAATCAAAATTAACCCTCTTAAAACTAAATAATAACTTGGTGTTACAATACAAAGTTCAAAAGTTCAATTTCAATTCGTTGTGCCAAGTAACCAGTATTAATGTATAACACTGAATAATTTTTTTTTATTAATTTTTTTGTAATTAAAAACAAACAAAAAAAATATATAAATATAAAAGAAACAAACAAAAAAATATATACTTTGGCCTGGCCCAATGGATTACATAAATCTCAGCTTTTAAATTGACAAGAAGTTGGCTGTTAATATACTGTAATAGTCCGGTTTTAGTTTTCTGCTACATCACTCATTCGTTCAGTCATTTTATTTCATTTGGGCCATCATAATGCACAAATGAACAAACAAATATGTTGTATATGGACTCGATTAAAATAAAATAGATTGAATATATCATGCAAATAACAACCATATGAAAATATGTGCGATATAACGAAACAAAATTATTATTTTTATATAAATACGAGTATTGTTTTATTGATTACATGAGCAGAAAAAGAGTGGTATGTGAGGCAACAGTTAAATATTTTATTTTTTTTCTTCTTTTTGTAGTTTTTTATAATATTTAAAATTAAATATTAATTAAAACAAAAATTAAATATCAAACCAGTACCAAAGCCAAAGAGTAATTAAATGTTTGGTTTCTTTCTCAGCTGTGATTGCCAGCAACATAATTATTCGCTACAGTGAATACTATTTTGTTTACAACTTTGTCATGCTAAAAATTAAATTGCATTGTAACGTTAAAATGTAAACACTTTTGTAATGGCAATTAAAGAAAATGAAAACAAATAATTGTTAGAAATAAATACATACATATGTATGTATATAGTATGTACAAAAATAATATCAATGCAACAGTTTAATAGATTCATATTTTTATATAACTCACGCTAGAAAAGAGGTGGTGTCAAAACGATTGTTAACAAAATTGGTTCAAAGTTTTACTGAAAAAAAAATATAAATCAAATGAACTGCACTAACTTCCTGACATTTATTATAAGTTAATATCGGCAAATCATCGTAAATAGATTACATCCATACAAGTTTACTTTGAAAATCAGTATTAATTCGCATGGTGTTATATGCAGCATAAAATAATGCATCTGTGCAAACGAACTAGATTTATAAATAAAGAGATTTCATACCACGTATTATCTAAATAAGACAGACACACTCTTTCCCCCTTCCCCTCATATATTCCTAGACCAGCACAATGATTGCTCGCTTCAATAAAAAATAATTTAACACTAACACGGTAAGTAAATGTGTGTAAGTACTAACGAAAGGAAAAATCTCTGTTGTAAGCAAACGTGTAGATAAATTTTTTTGTTTATTTATTCGAATTTGTTGCAGGAATTGGAGGGACTGTGTCCTTGTCTGTCCTTGCGGAATTTAAGGCCACGAGACGCTCATATGCATTGTTCTTTCACCAAAAGAGTTTTAGAGAAGTGGGAAACTGATCCGATCTGATCAACCAAACTATTTATTTTTTACTTGATGGGCTTTTTAGTACAAAAAATTGCCATATTGGAAAATCAGACTACACTAAATCCAAAAAAATTCACAGTATGATGCGTTTTGCATACAACTGGCTTAAATGGACATTATTTGTTAAAAAAAATAAAGGCAAAGGTCACACTACAAACTATGGTGAACGCTATCTCACCATGATTAGTGACTTTTTTTTTGCTTGAAAATGTAAATAACATAACATCTCTGTTTGGTTTCAAAAACACGACGTTACAAGCAACTCACAGCATCAGGGTATTGAAATAAAAATTTGTTGATATGGAAACTTGTAAAGACATCGTTTCTCTTCCCTTGCGTTCGGTTTCGGACGAACCTCTTAAAAACAAAATTTCGTTATTTCTAAAGGGAGGTTTACACGGTAATACAAGTCGGACGACATGTCAAAGTTTTGTATAGAAGAGAATGAATAGTATCGTGTAAACTGAATATGTAATGAGAGCGTACGACATTGAACGAAAATACGGATGAAAATTTGACAGTCGTACGGCTCTCTTTGTTTTTAGAAATTTTTTAAAAAACCATCACATTTCATTAGATCAGGGATGCATTTTAATATTTTTGTTTATTTATGTTAAATGTATTCACAATTCATGTTAATTTTGTGTACACGTGTATGTGCATTGTGTAAACCCAAAAAATATCTGCTGTAAGATTTTTACTCTCATTTTTAAAATAGGGATGGAATTTCATAATATTTTCTCGTTGATTTTACGTACGACTTGTATTACCGTCTAAACCCCCTTTAAGTGACAGCAAAAAATTTGACATCCGTTTTATTTTTAACTTAAAAATTTACAAAAATTTTGTGATTTTTAATAACAATTCAAGATAAATATTGAAATTTAACAAATTTTAAAAATATATGATACATCGTCTCCCGAATTCGCTAAGTATTTTAGCATGTGGGATAAAAAACTGGCAAGTTTACTACCCGCTATAGACTAATATTATTAAAACTTTCCATATCTTCTATTTGATAACTAGTCTGAGAATCTAAAAAATTAAGTACCTTGTACGTTTCCACGTATAGGAATGACAAACGTAGCCACTGCATACAACAACCTGCTAATTTTGTATTATAGATAAGGCTGTTATACTATTTCTTTTTTGTTTTTCTTTATTTACTAAAAAACAGCTGATATTTTATCACAGAACAACCAACTACATCAACTAATAACCGGAACGGCAAAGAACGGAACAGAAAGTAAAGACTAATGGGGGCTTTAGAAATTATAGAATATTAATAGAGTATTCCACGGATAATTGCCTCGACAAAAATGTCAACATTTTTGGGCAATTATGAGTGGAAGTCATTTAAACAAATACTTTAATTGCCTCTTTGAGGTAATTAAACGAATACGCTTAATTGCCTGTATACACTGCCGTCAATACATATGAAAAGCAAGTAACTTTATTGTAAAGTTGTATCAAAACAGTTATTTGAAAGTAAATTTAACGGACATTTTATGCCTATATAAACATAGATGAGTTATGCTGCAGTTTTTAAAAAATAATAACTTTGGGTAATTAAACGAGGGAATTTTAAATGAAATTTCTCTTTGGGGAACATATATCTGAGGTAATTAAGCGTATAACTCAGTTAAGCGAAAGTTAATTAAGAGTGGAGTTTTATTAGAAAATGGTAAGAAAAAATATGGGGATTTAGAAATCGAGGTAAATAAGCGTAAAAGGCAATTAAGCGTGTGGCAATTATCCGGGGAATACTGTATTTTGGGTATACCTTTGTTAAACTGGCACTACCTACGCTGTGACTACTAAATATGTAAACAATCCCCTTATTGAGGATAATCATATCTCTATGGCGATTTCGTCTCGGCTTAAGAGACTCGTCAGGAGGCCTTTTTCGAAATATTCGACAATACGAGAAAGTATTTATGAAAAATTTACAGTTACAGTTCTTTAAACACTTTTCATAAATAAAGAATTTTGATTAGACCATAAAAATATTTTTGTTTTTAAATATTTGGCAGAATGAAAAGAAATTTTTTGTTTTATTTAAAAGCAGTAACAACAAAATTTTTATTTATAATTTGGTTTATTGTTTGACAACCGACGTTTCTATTTTTATTTTTTTCTACACCCAAAGTGTAAAGAGAAACGAAGTTGTCGTACGACATTTATCCTTTCGTACCGAATTTCATTTACCTTTCTTTCTAGATTTTCTTACGTTTATGGCGTTTTCTTTTCTGACAAATATGTTGCACTTTGTTTGCCTTTTTTTTTTCTTAAATTGTCATTTTTGTGTTCTTTTCTGAGATATAGGCAACATTAAAAAAGTGTTTCGTGATCTTTTCTAAAAATGTTGCACTTAGAGTGTGCGATATTGTTGCACTTTTCATCCTAGATCTAATCATTAGTCGTAGAGTTTAAACTGCCCTTTAATTAAATGCTTGAAAATTTGTCATATTTATAATACAATTTTTGTGTATTTTACAAAATTATTATTTATTTGTATGCTGTGTTATAGATTTAACAAATCTAGTTAGGTGTTTCGGAGATTGTAATTAACGTAATTGTTCATATAATTTTTGTGTACAATAAAAATTCTATTGTATGAAGTTTAATAGCCTAAGATCCTAATACTGGATCCTTAACATCCGTTAAGGAATATGTACAAACATTAGCAGATTAAAAGTTGGTAATAAAGGATAAATTGGAAAATAAATGTGTAATTCAGTTACTTAGAATATGGTAACAATTAAATACGTTGAAAAATATGTTGAATTTAAATAAATTTAACCAAATATGTAGTTGAATTTGAAAAATTTTCAGTTCATAAGGAAAAAAGACTGGTGAGAATAACATTAAAATATAATTCACATAATCTATTTCCAATAGGTTGTGCTTTAAATAGAAATATTAAAATATGAATATGTATAACACAAAGAACTCTGATGAGACCTTTCGTAGCTGGGTCAAAAACTAGTTCAGTTCTGCTAGTGTTTGTACATATTTCTTAACGGATGTTAATTCTCATAAGAATACCAGTATTAGGATCTTAGGCTATTAAATTTCATACAATAAGTATAATAAAGATCCATTAAAATATTCGAATTTAATTCGAAAATGTATAATAATAATAAAAATTCTATTTTATAAAAAATTCAAATTGTAATGCATTAAATATATTTTCTTTTATGGCAGAAACTATTAGTGAAATTACAAATTATAAGATTTTTTGTATACAATCCTTCAGAAAAAACACTTAAAATTGAAATGTTGATCAAAAGATCATTTTATTTTAATGGGTTGGCTCTAAGTTTTTTTTTTTTTAAGAAGAAAAGCCGACATACAGAGATTAAGAAAGAGTGTTCATGTTCAATACAGTAAGTAACATAATAAACTGAACAAATGCAATAAAATGTAATGATTTGAAAAATATTTTTTATTTGAATGATGAAATACAAGATGTAACAGGTAGAAAAAATAAAAAGAAAATTGAAGAAAAAGAAAGGAAATGGGTAAGTAAATAAAACAGGTAAAAACTGTTTGTAAAACAGGTGTACATACATATAAATAAGTGTATATGCATGTATTTTATGAATAAGAAAAACTTAAAAAAAACATGTAAAAAATAAGAGATAAAAAGAAAGTCTGTTTGAAAAAAAATAAATCTTACCTTGAGGCTGGTGGTAATTGATTAATGTGTCCAAAGCAAATAAATGTAATCCAAATAGACAATTATATGTTTAACGTTGAGTTAAATATAAAGCAAGTAAATATAGAAAATTTATACTATTTCATAGGGTTTAAATTATTTTAATTTTTATTTTTTTTTTTTTTAATATTCAAACATATTAATTTTTTTTTATTCAATTTTAACTTTTTAAAGAAATTTCAAATTAAAATGGAATTTTTTTATATATTTTTTCACTTTTTTAAATTTAACCGCTTTGTTTCTTTTATTCAGCTACACCTCGTCGTTTTACTTTTTATTTTTTTCGTTTCTACAATTAAACTACACGTAAACCGCACGCTAAAGCGTACCAATAGCAACTGATTTGTCGTTATTTTTTAACTCTCCTAAACGCTCGTTAGAGGGGAGAAATTTGGCACACACAAAAAATAGTAAAGAAAAATCAGCAACAAAAATCCAAGTCAAATAATCAAATTTTAAGCCCCGTTTTATAATTTGAGCGGCGTTATTTATTATTATTTGGTTTTTTTTTTCTTACAATTTGCTTGATTCGTTTTGAAAAGCGCCTTAATAGGTTTTCAAATAAATAAAAAAATTATATGCATAAATAATTTAAATTTTAAAATGGCACCATAAGTTTTTGTTAATTTTCTTTTCTAATTTAGCACATAAGTATTTAGCTTACTTTTGATAATAAAATCATAAGATATATAAATTTTCTTTTCTTCTTTATTTAATTTCTTTTAACAATTTCTTTTTACTGAATTTTCATTGATTTTCCACACACTTGTAATGTCGATTGGCGTGCCGTTATGAACTTGTCTTAGAAAAATCTAAACATTTCGTTTGGGAAAGTGGGTTTTTCTTTTTATTTTACAAGCAACAGCTTAAAAATTTAAAGTCGTTGTAACATAATTTCAAACACACACTTAAAGATTTTAATTAAATTTTTATTTTATATTTTCAATTTAAACTCAATTTAGCCGTTATTTTTTTCTATTCGTGTCTTTATAGCTTGACGTTCACGTTTTTAATAAACTTTTGTATTGCATTCGATCACTATTATTGTAAAATGCACTCTTTTGATCACTTCTTTAGTAAATCACTGTTTAACTATAAACTCTCTTTAAATCTCTCTTAAGCACTATTGTTCACGTTGTGCTCTGTTTGTATTCAGCAGTCATCTCTAACAGTGTTACTGTGTTGTACGATTAAACATATATTTAGTACATTTTTTTCCTTCCTCTTTATTTATTTATAAGTCTTTTTTAAGAACGCTAGAACATAAGAAAGTGTTATCATATTGCGCTCACTTTTAACATTTATGTTGTGTATACTTATACAAATTCATATGAACAGATTGACTTTTGAACAACTCTACCAAATTATCCAGATCTACTTTAAAAATCAGTCATTAATTTGCTCAACTTATAGAAAACTTTTATGGGGCACATAGTGATTCATAAATGTTTGTAATTTAAAGTTACAGCGAGTTTTAAAAATCACTCTTTATAAAAGGTATATTCATAAAATACTAAATTCAAAACCACATAGTTAAATCTGGCATAGAGTGAATAAAATCTATCCCAATTTCTGAACTTTAAAACTTAAGAAGTTTCAATTCACCTCTATTATCTATTAACATCCGGCTCCTTTCCTCAACACCCGTGAAAAACAACATCAACAATAATGTAGGTGTGGTCAGGTAACTGCAATTCGCTTTGGAAAAACCGCGATGATAAAAACAAGGGTTCAGCATCAACAATCATCTGCAAACTAAGGAAAAAGCAAGGATCCTCACACTATGCTACTAGAACTACTATGGCACGAGGACATTGTTTATAAAAGCTGCTACAGTAGACTATCCATTTTCTGTATAGGCTGTATACAACCAGATTTATAAACGAAAACAATGCTGTGTTAAAGCGTTAATGCTCCCAAGAGAACAGCTGGGAAAAATGTAAGGTGGCATAAATTGCCTTTCCCATGTAAAAGTGTTTATATGTATATGCCAAATTTCATATTGATCGGTCAAGCAGTTTAGGAGTTATAAAATTATAGAACAATTATTCACACTTTATTAGACAGGGTTAGAAAATCGTTTACAAGTCATGAGAACTCACAGCTACTACAATAGAAATTGCCATAAATTATCAGAAAGCTTAAGTAACACCAATAGTATCTGAATCTACTTTCTACAAGATTACATATTCATTTTACGGTTTTAAAAGTAATGTTGAATAAAACACACATAGGGCTTTGATTGTGATGAAACCTTTAACTTTTACTTTATTATAATTCTTGGACCTTGTACGAAAAACAATGTTGTTTAAACGATTGTCTCTGATTTGTATGCAGAAATCTATATTTTTGAGTTGGTCTCGGAGAAGTATCTTAGCCACAACTTGACAAAAATAAGTTTCAAATGCTCATAAATTAATTAAGGAATTATCCGCGTAGAAACGCAATTAAAGAAAGTCTAGCAAAGTTAAATTAACCACATTATTGAATTGTCAACTGCAGGCCAAAAAGAGTTGGTTACCATTTAGCCACAGTGCTCTGAATAGACGGTAACGATTCTTCTAGTGTCATTTTGGAAAGAAATACGTTCCACTTTAGGCCACATTTTCCGGATGCCCATGGTTTTTTTCACAATCACTTCTGGCCAAATTTCTTACTATTTTGCTAATTGACGTAACCACCAAGCGAGATATGAGCTTTGACATTGTAACAAATTTTATTTAATAAATCAACAGTTGATGGAAACTTCACGAATTCGGCAAATTTCGATTTCTTCCACTAACAAATATACTTTATATTATCGGCAGTGCTTACGATTATATTCCGGCCTAACCACATACATATGTGCGTATACATATAAGCGCTTCCAGTCTCTACAATGTATTCATAATCTTGTTAATTTCTTGCACAGTAGGTCTATGATGAACACCACGTTTAAATCATCCCTTTTGTAATTCTTTTTTTGTAAATGGCAAATATTTCATTAAATAAATAACACTTTAGATGATAGATTCTCGTATTTAACAGCTGGTAGTCTTGCTAGGTCAGGTTTTAGAAACCACAAAATAAAATAGATAATGGAAATAAAATAATAAATCAAATCATATTTTAAAAATTACGTTTTATTTCGTCTAATACTCAACTATAGTCTATAGGATGGCACAAAGTACTGAAAAAAACGCTTACTAAAATTGGCACTATGGCAACACTTATTTCAATTGATTTTCCAGATGCTCTTTTCCTTATTTCTCTTAATTTTTTACTCAATTCGTTGTAAAAACCACTGATAATTGTTTTTGCTGTTGTTATTTCACAGGTGCACAGTTTCTTCGCCTATGATCATAAAAATTTATTGTTTGCGAATGTGCCAGCATGTGCAAGAAGTGCTTGTATTTGAATTTTTGAGTTTGTGTAGATAATTTTTCTTTTTTTATTTTCTAAGAAAAATTCAAAAACAACTACTACCGGAAAATTTTGCATAAAGGAAAACAAAAGAAAAATACATATCTGAAGGTGTAAAAATTGACAAACATTTGCATTTCGGTAATAAAACGATTTCCGAGAACTCCGAAATTTTATTAAAGGAAAGGAAGACAAAAAAGAAACTGTAAATTTGTTAAGGACAAAAAAGAACGGTGCGAAATTTAATAAAACAACAAAATAATGCAATTAAGCAATTAAATGCCCTAAACTTCTGCAGGGGATAACAGCATGCGAACACAGGTGTCCCTCATATAATGTAGTAAGTCTACAATGCTTATTCTATATAATGCGGTTTAATAAAAATACATTTTGAATGCATGTGTGATCGAAAACGTACGGGTCTTTTTCTATATCATGAAATTTTGCTTTTACCGCGTTATATGAGGGATATCTGTGTTTATTTTCTCTACTATTTTTTATATTAAGAAAACAGTCGTTTAAAATAACATACAGACATACACTTGTCCATCTATTTTCCTTTTATTTTGTCTAAATAAGAAGTCCATCTTCAAGGAGCCGCTCTCTGACATTTCCAGTGTATTCCACCAGAAACGAATGATCAGGACTACAGCGCCACCTTCTGAGAATATAACAGCTAACATAACGAAGACGCTCACAACTCGCAATCCACATCCACCGACAAATGAGGCAATTGCTGTTGATCATTCAAGCGTGAAGGTATAGCACTGGCCCTTGATTTAAATGGTTTAAATGGTTCTACAACATTTGTAATCTAATTTATTAGAACACTAGCTGATCCGGCAAACGTTGTTTTGCCTTCAAATTTTATTTGATACAAAATGACGTGACTCACCCCGTGATTCAACATGAAGCAAAGAAAGCAATGGCTCTCATGGGAAGCGAAATGGGGCTCATTTAACCTTGCTACTTGCAAAACAAAAAAGTTTTAACGACATTTTACAAAATCTATAAAATCCCTAGACAAGCTATTTAACTTCCGGGTTTAATTCTTTTTCAAAAAAGAACTTCTCCTGTCTATTGCTAATGAATTTTTCAAAAAAAAAAAGCTATCATTTACTCATACCTATATGAGTTTGCGAATGTGCCACTGCCCAAATACTAATCCATCAAATACTCATTCATTTTCAATTATTAACACTCAATTTACAAAGCAATAAAGTATCGTTTATTACCACTTCATTTACAAAACTACAATAAATTTCCACAGTAGAGAAAAAATTTAAATATATTTTTATATTTAAAAGTCAAAATTTTTTAAATAACTACCATTCGATAATAAAAATTGTTTTATTTTTTTTTTTTGCGTAAAAAATTCAATTTAGAAAAAATTCTATAAAAATAGCAACAACAAATAAACGAATTGAACTAAAGACTTGTGCTCGCTCGTATTTGAACTAAAACACGGTCTACTTAACAACAGTGCGTGCAAACGATTTTATTTTCAAACACAAAAACAACTGCAGAAAATAACACCAATGCCTACTAATAACGCTCTTAAATATAAAAAAACATACTTGAACATGTTAAGTTTTTATAGAAAACTAGCTGACCCGTTGTTTTGCCCTGAAATAAGATCGGGTCGGCGTTATTTTAAAACAAATAGGATTTTCCGGAATTTTGAATTATTATTATTTTTTATTGAAACTTAAATTCTTTTACAAATTGTTTTAAGAAAATTTTTAATATATTGACAATTTTTTTTTGAATGCCCATAAAAGAAAAGGATACTTATTTTTGTTTAATAAATATATTTGGTGAATTTGAGCCAAATCGTACCATAAGTAAAAAAAATTGAAATATTACGACAATAGCGCCCGCTATCGTTGTTAAACTTAAGAGAAACCTGGCTCCTGACTAAACTTATATATTGTCCAAGTTTGGTGTCAATCGGCCCAGCGGTTCTTGAGTTTTTGTAACACGTACCCGGCACAAACGTTTTTATATATTAAGATAAAATTGACAAAGAAAATGTAAAAAGTGTTAATAATTTGAAAGCCTTTTTATTCTTTTATAACTCACTGAGAAACCCACTATTTAGAGTATTATTCTGCCTATAGGAGGTTGTGATTAGGAATGCTAATCGGAAATGATTTTTACAAATCCTGGGATTCGTAATTTACAAATTCTTTCATCCCTAATTATGATGGATCAAGATTTCATCAATGGTTACACAAAAAACCCTATATTATTTCGAGTTTTTTACATGATTGGGTATATGTCGATTGTAAGCAATTTGCGGCATTCAGCTTGCGCAAAGCTTTTTCGTACACAATTGTTAACATACTTTGACATTCTCAGTTGTCAAATCTAGTTTTCGATTCGAATGTTGAGAATTAATGCTAAAGGGAATCGTTGCAAATACATTACAATACAACCGGATTTATCGCTAAGGTTAATTACCTTGAGGAAATTTTTAAAAACTTATATTTTTAAGGCCGTTATTTTACTTTTCAGTGTAATTGAACATTTATTTGCTAACTTATACCACTACCCATACTATAGAGTATAGTAATGCAATTCAATTCATTAAATCACATACTTAAAGTGTTAACGACTACAATACAACAGCAACAGCAACATCGACATCGATACGTTCGTTACGTTGTGTTAAAGCGTTAATTTTTTTGATCGTATTTATTGTATTCTTCTATGGTCATATTTGTTTAGCGGAAATTTCAATAAAAATTTATTTTTGAGTGTAGATTTCATTAAACAATTACGAATTATTTAGAGAATCCCAACATGGGTAAAGCAATAGTGATCAGTAAATGTAAAGAAAAAGAGAGAGAGAGAGAGAAACTATAACCAAAATGTAGAAAAATATTACAAAAACAAAAAAAAATTTTATGAAATGTACATACGAGTAAAATAAATTTGATTAAATTTAATAATGCTGCTGATGATGATTAGAAATAGCGATAAATTCATTTATTTCAACGCACAATTACCCAACATTACTCGCTTATACGAGTAAATCATTAATGAAATTTATCACATCGTACCTACGATGTGTGTTTTCAGTGGAGTGTGTTCATTCTGAATTTATATTCTACAATAACTTTTCTATAATATTACAGTTGTCTATAGAACGAAAATAATAATTTTATTAAAAAAATTAATAAAGTTCACATGGTTAACATACACCATATATACATAATTGGCTATTACAAACCTGTTTCAGAGCTACAGCCTAGCTCCTCACAGCACTCATGTTGTGTGTGTTAATTTTTATCCATGAGTACCAGGACCTACAGTTTAAAGTCGTCCCGAACGACAGACTTGAGAAGCTTGTTCATGGCAACCAATTGCTCTCAGAGCTTTTTCCAGAAGACTGCTAAGAGGTAGTCGCTGAAAGAAATATTTTTTTTTCATATTTCTCTTTTTGAATATGTCAGAGCTGGGGTTTGAACCCGGAGCTTATGTCTAATAAGCCAGCACCCTAAATACTAGACTACGGCGACTACAAAGTTTCATATGGTTTACGTGTTTTAATTCTCGAAGATCACTTGGATATGAAAAAGTTTTCATCCCAGCCAATGGTGTGAGAAGTGTTTAGCGTTGTTCAGCCACAATATGGTCGAGTTTTTGGGCCTCTTCATTAATGCTCGTACACCAGAGACCAAACAACACTCAAAACAATGGGTCACTCTTGTATGGTAACCTCTTTGTGAGTATTATCCGTATAACAATGAATGCTAAATGTTTTGTCAACTTATGAGCTCGTTTTAACGAGGATTTGAAGAATAACGTATTTTTCAGTAGTTTTTATGTATAACCAAAATCCTTGGATATAGAATCTAAATGCTTCCTCATACAGCCTATTCTTCGACTTTAGCTCTAAGTAACTATTTTTTGTGTCAATCCAAATAATGTGACTCAGCGGAAAGATATTACTTATGATATATTTAAATTGCCTCAACAAATCTTAAGAGTTGACGAAATAATACAATAAATGAAGTGATGATAAGCTTAAAAGATTATACATTAAACAGGGAAGCTATTTAGTTAATTAAAATAGTCACGGACTGCCCTCGTATTCGATGTCTTTTATGTAACTGTCTAGCCTTCAAACTAGTGCTGTCAAATTCTACTACTTTTCATTACTCGATTGTATTGAGTGCTTCCATTTGGGTACTCAATACTTTTAACGGATTTTATTTTTAAGAGAAAATAATTTCATAAAGTATTGTGTTTTTAAAAAGAATTTCGTTTTGACCTTCAAATTTTAAACTTTCCATAAAACTTCGAAGGAAAAATACAACTCTTAAAGTATTGAGTAGTCACTTTTAAGTATTGAGTACCCAAAAATTAGTACAAATACTCGATACTCGGTACCCATTACTCAATACTTTGCAGGCATTACTTCAAACTAAATGACTATTAAATCACATAATGTTGCGGAAAACACTTGGAAATGTTTGTTAATCCGGAATATTGGTTCGTTTCATGTGAGATATAGAGCCAAGTTTTATGATTATTAGTCGACGTTAAAATTCATCATCAGTAAAACTTTATATCTATGTATCTATCAATTTTAATTAATTTTTTTGTTAGGGATTTACTGACAAATAATATATTCTCGTCGCCAGCTAAATAGTGTTGTAAAAAAAAAACAATCGCAAAATTCCGCAAGAGAAAAACAAAATAATATTTGGCCATCATTTTATTGTGCAATACGAGACCGCATCATCATCATCATCCATCCCCAACAATTTACCAAAACAAAATTAAGAGAAAAAAATCAATAAATCTTCATATTGTTGTTGCTACTGTTGTCAACATATTGTAAAATATTAATAGTAGTAATTTGGTTTATGTAGTTGTTGCTTAAATATAAAAATATACAAAAATTTTTGCGGTAACACCACCTATGTATATGAAACCAGTAAACCGCAGATTAAGTCGGTTTTTGGTAAGAAAAAAATTAAAACATTGCCGTTAACGACTTGAAATATTATGAAAGAAACTTTACAAAACAGAAAATAAGAAGAACAACAAATATATAGCAACAACAGTAAGTTTAAAACAGACAAATGGGCTGCAACACGTCTTAACACACCAGCTAAAAAATAAATATGTTGTACCTGAGCAAATAAGACAAAGCGGTCAAGTACAAAAAATGAGTGAAAGTGAATTTTGAAAATGATCTTCTGCCGTAGCATTTTAAGAAAATCGATTAAATAAAGCAGCAAAACATAAGAGAAAAATTAGTAAAAATTTAAAAGAGCATCAAAGCTGGATATCATGGTTTGAAAATTTAAATTCTCATATTTTATAAATATTAATTTTTTTATATCGTGCAAAGTGTTGAAGCTAAAGTTACTGAATTTGGTGTGATTGATTTTTTTTTTAATTGAGACCAATACTCAGGGGTAAACCCCTACTAAATGCTGTGCATTGTATTGGAATTTTGTAAAGGACAGTACATATATTATTAATATTAATTATATTATTATTAAGCGCCTTAGGAATGATTCTAATTGATCATTCAAAGGCCAGTGTTGTACCTTCACCATTGAATGATCAACAGCAATTGCATCGTTGCATGTTGATTGTGTGTTGAGTGTGCCTTCGCTAAGTAGGTTTAGCTGTTATCTGCTACTTCCCAATAGGTGGCGCTTTTTTTCCTGATCATTCGTTTTTTGTTGACATTGGTTAAGGCGGAATAGAGTGGAATGTCGGGGAGCGGTTCGTATTTCGTATTCAATAAAAATTGTCAGTAGAAAAAAAGGCAGACAAGTAGGCGTGGTACCTTCCATATAACGTAACTCTTTCTATATATTTTGAGATCATTTTCGGCTAATGTGATTGGATTTGTTTTGAATTACTTCGTTGTCACTAAAAATCGTTACTAAAAATTTAAATTGTGGAAAACATAGGTATAGCGTAGCACGCCGGGTTAAGGCAAGTGTATATATAAAAGTATGATAGCCAGAATTTGTAGCATTAGCCGGACAAACGCTGAAAATTAGGGAGGATCGCGGTATAGTGATTAGAGTGCACAGAAACTCAAACGACCGTGGTTCAAATTCCAGCGAAGGAGAAGAAATATTAAAAAATAAATTTGCGGTTTTTCAAAACTTATAATTTAAAAATTAAGAGGTACCCCCCACCCCTCCAGAAAGAACATCTCCACGAGCCGGTCCCTGACATTTCCAGTATATTCCACCAAGAAACGACTGATCAGGAGTACAGCGCCGACTTCTGGGAAGATAACAGCTATTCTACATAAAAGATGCTCACCACTTACATTCAACATCCAGATGGGGCAATTGCTGTTGATCATTCAAAGGAGATGGTATAACACTGGCCTTTGAGTGATCAAATTGACAGCAAAATGTCCCGTTGACATAAGGCGCTTAACATTTATCTATATCTATACATTCAACATTCTAATACAATGCACTCCATTTAGTAGGGGTTTACCCCGGAGTATTGGTCTTAAAAAAAATACGTTTCTTAGCGCTTGTGCTAATATATTTGAGTGTTTATCTATTGCCCAAAATAAACTTAAAAATACCCCTCCTCGGTTGATACATTAACTGATAGAACAATTGAACAGAAACTCCATTTTCCTATTTCGATTTTCCAATTTTCCTACAAAATTATGTCATATTTGTTTATTTGTTATCGGCACAATTTGAAGCTTGACATTGACATCATTGCTGAAGCAAACACGTGCATAATAGCAACCTGCTCCATATACGAGCTACATCACAAAACGCACATGCATATGTACATATGAGAGGGAATTAAGTGGTTCAGTAATATAACATTAATTAGGTCAAAAACAAAAAAAGAAAAACAATTTTTTTTCTTCAAATATTTTAAGAAATTTTATACACTTACGTTTCGCTAATGAATTACGTAAAAAGAAACAAATATTTTTCTCTTAAAAATACATTAAAATTATTTTTCTGGGTTTTTAAAATGAACGTTCAAAAGAGAGATTGAAAGAATAAAGAATTGAGATGTTGAATGATAAATCATTTAAATATTTTCAACAAATGTCACTTAAATTCAAGATTAAAAAGAAAATTTATGACAAAGAGATCTGAAGATAAATAACATCTAATTAAAGTGGATTAGCGTCGAATTAGTTTAAATGAAATTATTTTTATTTTTATTTTTTGTAATGAATAACTTTAGGAAAGAGAAATTTTATTTTTATATTAGGATTTCTTGTACCTTTCCCAAGTGCTACACTAAGAAGGTAACATTTCGACATCACTCTGTTTTAGACTCACTTTTAATTGTATTAATTGCTTGTATAGAAATTATATATCGGAATTATATTTTGTCTATATACTTTGAAATGAGTTAGTTGAAGTCTTATCAAGCATAGCATATTCATGGTTGATATTGTATTTTTCAATACCAATGCCAATTATGTGTTGAACATATTCAAAAGAAAAGCAAATGCAAAACAGTCTTCTCAACAATTACAATTTAAATATATCTACAAAATAATCAATGAAAACTAGAAGTTCTAACAAATATCTAAATTTTCGTGAGATCATTAAAAAAGTACATAAGATACATACATACATATGTACATAAGTTTTAAATACCATAAAATAAAAATTTCTAGTTTTAAGTTTTAGTTTCTAGATTTAAAGAATTTATATTTTGTTTTTATTATTCAAAGTTGACTCACAGAAAGGTGCATTGAATAGGTACAATAAAATTACAACTAATTTGGGTATTTTTCTGATGAATAAATTTGTTTTACCAAGTTATCATTTACCTTTAAATATTCTTTAAACTCTATGCTACTCATATACTTAATTTAATTTATTGACCAAAATGAATTTGATGGTTTCCATTTTCATTTCATCATTTTTTTCATTGGTCTATATATTATTTAATACAGAATATACCATTTTTGTTGGAGCATTTGAAACTGGTAAACACAGACTGAACTCGACAACCGTCAAAATAATTTTACAATTTATGTTTCTTTCTCTAAACTGCACATACATACTTACATATGTATATGAAATGTATTGCTTGTGGAGATCACCATGTCTCTATGGCCATTTCGTCTTTGCTTATGATGCTCGCCAGGAGACTGTGTTAATCAAAACTACAAATACTACTTTGAGACATAAAAATACAGAACAAATACTGAACATGAAATAAAATACAGAACATATTTATGTTTTTCCCTAATGAATAATTTATACAGAACACGGGTTTCAAATACAGAACTGTTCTGTATAATACAGAACGGATGGTCACCGTAACCATACTGCAAATATTTCTTTCGGTAGACGATTATGGTCAACATATAAAGCACTTCCACGTGTAGCCATGATAACAAACTAAATATATGGCAAAAAAATCTGATACATACTATACAATATCTTTAATAATACGGCCATTTTCAATTGTCAAACTTTGAAAGTCCTAATTGGAAGAACCCCTTTCAAATTAGATTACAGAGGCCCTCATAAAAACAGCCTTTTTAAGAGTGTTTAAAGCAAATTCTGTAAATTAAAAGATTTTTATTTGCTGTTAATGCATGTATTTTATTATTAATGCTATTCTAAAATAACGATTATTTTTCATACATATTTTATTGGTACTCGTCAGTTACTTAAAAAAATTAAAAAAAATTTTTTTTTTACATAAAATCATATATAACAGAAACAGCTACAACACTATAATCACACTGAAAATATAAAAAGAGCAACTGGCTTGACAACCAAACTGACAGTCACAGAGATAGACATTCAACATTAAAATCACACTCCACTACAGCACTTAAGAATTTAAGAATAAAAATCATAAATTGACACAACAAATACAACAACAAGTAATATCATAAAAAGCTCAAATCTTAAATCCACCAATTCAAATCAAAAATGTCAAAAAAAAATTCCAACATTAAAAAAATAAGAACTTTGAAGAGAATCTCAAAGTCAGTGTTAAAAAACAAACCCAAAAAAAAAAAAAAAACAATTAAAAGAAATAAAACTTCTGTGCAAAAATAAAAAAAAATCTTAAAAGACACTTAAGATGTTTATAAACAATTATTATAAGGAAGTGTTACTTAAAAAAACATCAGTAATGACTACGTATATAAATACCCTATACTCTTTCAGCAAAGTCCTCTAAATACCATGTCGTCGTGCGGGAGTTTAACTGCTCTATACGCCATTTCATATTTTTTATATATCTTGAGTTAATGATGCCACTTTAGGTTTTCGACCCCAAATTTTTCAAATCTGTAATCTATTTTACGATATCTCGTCAAGTTTCGGAGATAAATAGCCGAAAACGGATTGCAGATTTTAAATATTTTGGTGTCAAAAACCCAAAGTGGCATCATTAACTCGAGATATAAAAAATGGCGTATAGAGCACATAAACTCCCGCACGACGATGTGTTAATGCAATCAGAGTCTAAAGCAGGTACCACTACAAATATATTATTACAATATTTTTTTTATTAATCGTTCATTAAACACGCAGCTAGTAATTTTGTAAAACCTTTTTTTAATAAAATTTAAGTCCAGACTCTATTTTGTTTAATGTTGACATATTTCACTGGATAATGTCACATCTCTTATAACATATTTAGCATGCCATTTATCTGCTTTGGGTAAATCCAAAATAATTCAAATTATATACTACATATGGATGTATGTAATTTTTTTAAATATAATTAAGGAAAATTTAAACTCAAGTTGATTATTATTACGATTTTAATTCAAAAAAATAAAAAATGTGCAAAGAAAAAAACTTGATTTGAACTCACAATGGGTCATTTTTATACTCGTATGCTATAGGATCGTCTACAAAAATGAAAACATAAACATAAAACACAATAATTTTTCTTTGTAAGTTCTTTTGCCTGTCCGTCTGTTTGTACGTCCCCCGTATTTTAACTTAAATAACATAAAAATTTATATCTCACAGTACACATGTGTTGGAAATTACAGGCGACAAGAGTTACAAAAAAACAAAAAGAGATATTATATTAAGGAAACAGTTTTTTCGTACTATTTTTTATGATTTTTTGTTTGTTTTTATTACAATTACGAACAATAAACTTTAGTTGCAAATTTTGTTTCTTCTGGTCAAAAATATTAAAAATAAAACTAATAAATTTCAATGCCATGTTGTTTGTTCATAATATTTTATTGCTATTAAAACAGCGTGAAATATTTTTTATTTCACTTTCATTCATAACAAGCCTATTTTCTAAGTTATTGCTAAAACACTCAGACATAAAAATTGCATTTTGTAACACGTAATAAAAATTAGATCATTTTTTTCAAGTTGAAGGCCTATTTACTGGGTTGAAAACTTATACTGCAATCAAAGTTTATTTTACACGTTTGATCCCTACGTATTAACTGTTCGAAAGCATTGGGACTTTTAGTCAAGTGCTTACACATGAAAGCAGCAATAAGTCCATAATTGACTTTTTGACTAGAGCCCTGCATATGCTAATTTATACAAAATATTACATGTTACGCCATCCAAACATGTCCGAGAATGATAATGTAAAATATATTAGAGTCAAACCTATGCATGGTTTTTATATTAATTTTCTACACTTCAACATGGCAAAATAACAGGTCAACACGTGCAATATACAGTGGCTCACAGCTTATTATACATTTATAAACTCTACATACAGTTTTCTACAGTTTTGTAGACAACACAAGCGACACATGCAGTGTATGCGACATACTCGTATGTTCTTAAAACTGCATATAGGTTTGACATCTTTTAGATTTAAAACTCAATATATTTTTTTATATTTGTGTGATTATATAAAAAATATATTATTGTAAAATATGAACCAAAACTAAATGAAAGATAACTCTAGCATATTAACGGAATGAATCAAAACCAAATGAAAGATAACTCTAGCAGACTAAGGGAACATTTGTATTTGTTCTATTATTAAACAAACATTGTATATAGGAATAAGTATAGTTTTACAAACTCTGTTTATGTATGTATATAAATAAATATACCCTGTAACACCGAGCGATATAGCTAATATTTATACAACAGTGTTAAAAACATTATGCACAATAAACATTGATGGACATGGTACTCAACACAACAAGCTACAATAGCCTACCCGATTTGCAATAATATGTTAGGACACTATGATGACTTTGCATGACATGGCATGACGCTGTGTTTGAGACGACATGACATAGCATAGCAAGTTTATTTTTTTTTTTAATATGTAAATTTTACACAAAATGATGTGTTTCACAGTACATTATTTTTGGTCTTCCTGCCTCCTAACTAAAAGAGCAACATTGTTCCTATCAACAAGCATCTGTCAGTTAAATCGTGTCAAAATTTGATTAGGCTGTGTAATTTAGATTGTGTTTGGTAGTCGAATTTCTTACAGAGCACCTCCTTTTATAGTTGATTTTCCAATGAAAAATTGTTCTTTAAGAGCACGTTTCGTTTATAAAGCAATCTTCCTGTGAATGTATTGCTTGTCAATTACGATATAACTAAGTTCAAATTAAAATATTCACAAACACTACTCAGTCTTTGCTTTTCCTAATAACATATTTTCATAAGACTAGTATAAGTAGGAGTTATCTCCTGAGTACTGGTCTCGCAAAAAACAAGTCATTGATAGCAGACCAATTTGTGATTTGAAGAGAATGTGAAAAATAAAAGTGAATTTCGTGTGCTTCTTAAATATTTGGGGGATTCACAAGGTGTGCAATTATGTCTTATTGTTATAAAATCATCACTTTTTTATATTTAAAAAAAGATTCTTATCGCCTTTTAGAGCTCATTGTCAAAAGCTCTTTTATCATGACCCAGCAACTGGTTTTTTTTTTTTTTTTGTCGTAAATATGTTTTTTTTTTTTATTTTTTGTAATTAAGCCTTTAGATAGTTCACTCTTTATGTATAAAGTAGCTGTTTCAGAAAGTTCATAATCATTAAAAACACTGATTAATTTTGATTAGACAGAAACTAAAAGGAAAACTACTTAAAAATGTGTAACTTAAAGTGTATTTTTTATATCAGTGGAAAGATATATAGAATTAGTAATAAAATTGATTAACAAAAATGCAGCTTAAAAAAATATAACTATTTATTATAGTAATACTGGGTAATAAAATTACACATTGAATTAAACGTTCAATTTCCTATTTTAATACGGATGTTATAGAGAAAGTTTTGCTAATAACATACATACATATGTACGATACATAATTGGCCATTACAATCCTTTTTCAGAATTACGACCTAGCTTCTCACAGCACCCATATTGTGTACGTCAATTTTTATCCATGAGTACTGGGACCTACAGCTTAACGACGACTCCGAACGACAAACTTGAGAAGCTTGTTTATGGCAATCAATTACGCTAAGAGCTTTTGCCAGAAGACTGCTAAGAGGTAATCGCCGAAAGAAATATTTTTTAAATTTTTTTTTTGTTCTTCCAATTAGTTTGGCTAATAAGCAGTATGGAGAAAAAAGTGACGATTATTGTTTAAAATGAAACTGTCATCACTTTAGAACTATTGGATCATACACGTACATTGCACGCACCCATTTGAATCACCGATGCATAGATTTTAAAACGATTTTCATCTTTTTTGTTCAACGAAAACTGAATTTAACGTGCAAAAGAAATCAGACACGTACAATTTTATTCTAGAACCATTATTTTTTAATAAGTGTTCATTTTGAAAGCAGAATCTTAAAACAACATTGTCTTTCATCATCATTTTTGTGCTTTAAATTAACTCAGCCGGCACGATTTTATTTACATACAATATTTTTTCATTTATTTGTTGATTAACAATCAATTTATTAAAAAAAAAAACAGAAAAGAGAAAGAACAAAGATGAAACCAGCCAGTAAATTGTACAAGTATTGCCTTGAATAGCATCTTCCTTGTTTAGAGCAAGTCAAGGGAAATTACTTTAAAATCACAAAAAAATACTAGAGGAATACTTTTTCTTTCTTTAACAGAATTAACATATTCTTTCTTTCTTTTTAATATACAATTTTAAAGGCTGACTTCACAGTGCTCTTCGTTAAGCTGATATAAACAGAACTGTTAAATTTCAATGACAATTAGTAGTCAATTATATTATTTTTTAAAAAGAATTGTACTGATTATGTTATCCTCTTGGAGAAAATTAATGATTGGAAATTTGTTACAATTAAAATTAATTTAAAAATAATCAGAATTATTTTGACCCTAGTGTGCTTTGCTACCCCTATTTGAATTATATAAATGTATAATAAAAATACATACATAAGTATAAAGAGAGTCACTTCTTAAAAATTCAACGTCGCCCACTTTTAAATTGATTACATGTATACATAAGTATGTATGTATATCGAGATCAAAGTGTTTTGTACCAATTTAGAAATATTCGCTTTAACTGTTCTTTCTATGGGAGATACCACGCTCAATTGTCAAATTGCATCCACTTTCTGACTGATGATTCGATTTAGACTTAGCTTTAACTGTTCTCTAGATATACAAAAATCAGTACCTAGTTTGTATGAGTCACTAAAAATCACAGCTTGGACAAGTGGTAGTTGTAGGTGAAGCGAAGCACGCCGGGTTTAGTCTAGTTGCATCAATAAATACAAGAAGAACAAAATATTTAGCTGTAACACTTCAAAGTTAGGATAGTGTTCAAAGAAAATTCATGTTTTGTTTAATTAGTTTTGATTAATAAATTTTAAATAATATATAATTTGATATATATTTTAGTATTTTTGATATATGATAATATCAAATGAAAAACTTCAGAAATTGATAAATTTCGATGAGAAACAAAGCTAAATCCAACAAAATAAGTGCATTTTATAACCAGGAACTTCAAATAACTACTTCGTCCTACAAATATTTTTTTTTCTGGCTTAAAAAAATGTACATGAAATATAAAATTTATGACGACAAATTAATAATAAAAAACAAATGTGCTGATATATTCATAAAAAATATTATTTTTACTTAAAAAAGATTTTCCTAGTAAATAAAAATGTACAAGTCGAACACCTTACATACTCGAACATGACCAATAAGAAGAAATTAACAGAAGTTTTTAAATGTTCACATTTTGTTAATATTCTACATGGGATATGGGGATGTCGTGGTGTAGAGGCTTACACTGCAAAGACTCAACGGGCTAGGCTGACAGAGAGCAAAAGCAGTTGAAGAGCAGTAACTAAGGTTTATACCAGAGGCTGGATCAATCACAACAACAACAACATTATCTTCTATGTCATTATCATCTATTAACAGAAAAGAATACTAGGGGCAATAGCAAGAACAGTCGTTGGCTTTAAAAAACAAAAGTCGTATTCATTTAAACGAAAACGTGGACAATTGCTAGTGCCGCATTTGGGGCTCTTATAACACCATAGCGGTACATTTTTGTGTTTTTTTTCCTCCGCTAATTTAAACTGTACTTCTGACAGATATCAGATACGATATTAGTAAGTTTAAATCAAAGGTCTGCAAACTTTTTACCCCTTCCCCTCATATTTTTCGCGACCAGCACAATGAACTGCATGAGTAGGGGTCATCCCCTGAGTGCTGGCCCCAATAAAAAAACCCCATATGTATGTTTTATGATGTTGTGAACCGAAATCAATAAAAAAATCAATTTCGAATTTTTTGTTGATACGTGATAACACATTTTAAAGAAAGAAATAATCAAATTGTTTTATTTAAATTTGGTTGTATTTTGATGTGATACTGTTTTGTTTCACGAAAATGGAATTAATTCGAAAAATAGAAGTAAAAATATTTTTAAATGGAATTTATTTACTATGATGTAAGTACAAACAGTTTTTGGCCTCTACTGAAATTTTACAAATTTTAAATTAATACCCTCTTGTTGATCAAGTGTTTTTAATAACTGTTTTTGCTTTTTTTTCTTTGAGATTTTATATTTTCATATTCTACTTTAAAAAATAACGTATTCTCTTAACTAACACCACTCGCATTTCTTCTTCATATTATTCCCGTTTGTTTAAATTTTTAAACAGTATGCCATCCGTTTAACAAAATTATTTTAAACGTGTGGCAGTACTACACCCATAAGAGCATGTGCATTACAAAAACAACAACAATAACAGCTGTATTCCATTTAATCAGCTGTGCAGAAGTGGAAAAGTTTTTTTTTTAATAAAACGACGGACATACTGTGTTATTTCACCAGAAAAATTTATGCACCAAATTTTTTTGGCCAAAAAGCTAAAAATCTTCAATTAACGATGAGCAATAAAAGTTAAAAACAATCATTTCTCTTCTCTCGCTTACATTCTCAAACATACGTTGAACGTGTAAAACACAAATTTCCTTTAAAATTCTTTAAAAAAAAATAAGATATGGATTCATCCGATTTCGTTTTGGGTGGTTTAGCCTCAGTGGGTGCAACATTTTTCACTAATCCCATAGAGGTAAGTGGTACGAGTGGTTATAGGAGATGTTAAAAGAAAACGTTTCTTTTTTTTTAATTGTTGGTTCTTAAAGGTCGTTAAAACCCGTATACAATTGCAAGGTGAATTAGCGGCTCGTGGTACTTATATAGAGCCTTACAAAGGCATTATGAATGCCTTTATAACAGTGGCTAAAAATGATGGTATTGAAGGCTTGCAAAAAGGCTTAACACCAGCTTTATACTTTCAATTCATTATAAATTCATTTCGGTCAGTGTGTAATATTTTTTCATTTATAAATTTTTCTTATACTCTCTGCTCATTACACTTCTTTCATTTTAGTTTAAGCATTTATAATATGGCTTTAAACAAAGGTTGGATGCATAAGAAAAATGGTGAAGTATCATTTGTTAAGGGTATGTTTTGGGGTGCAGCTGGTGGAGCTATTGGTTCCTATTTTTCTAGTCCCTTCTTTATGGTAAGTTTTTAAAACAATCAGATATAACCTATAACCGGTGTAATTTATACATATACGATTTCATCAAGAAAACAAAATAGACTATTGACTGAAAAAAACGCCAAATAAAATATACCAAATCACAAAAAAAAAAGGATTAAGAGTAGGCAAAAATTTAATTTTATAATATGTATGTCGTTTATAAATCAATATTCGAAACACCTTTACCTTTAAACGATAACGTATTTTTTTAACAAGCAAATTGGCACTGTTATACCTACTCAACTTACCGCAAAAATGTTTTTCACGTCTTGTTCGGCGGAAATAAAATATTGTTACATTTTTATTTGAAATTCATTTTAATGGTATTTCATTCTTGTTTTTGTTATTTTTTGACTGCCAATGTAGTTAACAAAATTAGAGCATGTACGTAAATGCACCAGTGCAATACACAAAAAACAAAATTTAAGTAAACTTTAATTTAAAAATTGTATGGCAAATAAAATCTTCAAGTCTACTTTCTTTTCATATGGCTAAGTGTTCAAAGGCAAACTAACTTCACAATTTTACTCCAAAATTTGTACAAAACAGAAGTAAGTGCTGCCGTAACTGTGTATACAATAATAGTGCATTATTTTCTTTTTTAAACGTTTGCCAGCAAACAGGCCCAACAACCACCTTCCTCTTTCTCTTATATTATACGCATTTTCTTAAAAAAATTCATTTCAGTCTCCTCCAGAAAGTGTCATTATACAAAAATTCTTTAATAATTTTAAAAAACGTTCACTCTCTTAGTCCTCTTGATTAACGATATACTCCAACATATTTTTACACTTCCAATCCACCAGCTTTCTACAAATGACAACATATGTTATCTTTAAAGTACCCACTTTTCCGTAAAATTCTTAGATATTCGCACCACATACACTGTGGTGCAAAATTGTGCAAATGTTAATAAAACTATAGTTAATGATCTCCCATATTGTTGTTTGTTTTGCAAAAATGAAACTTTTTCCATATTTTGATTCCATATTTAGTCTTCTCTTAAAAAAATAAGTAGACATTGCCATACTCTTTTTGTTATTTGAAATATTGTGATTTCTTTGACTCAATTGCATTGGCATATTTTTGCACCAACAAAAAATTACTCAATTAACGGTACATCAGTGGATAAGTTTCTGCATTTAATAATATTGTTTTGGAAATTTTAAAGCGTGTGTGCATATTAAAGCAAAAAAAAAATAAATAATTAAAATGAGGCCATTATCTACTAATTTAAAAAACGTAGTTATAGAAAAGGTTAAAAATGGTGATTCAAATCGAAAAATCTCAAATTTTTTTAAAATAGGACTCCGGTCAGTAGCTAGAATAATTACTGATTATAAAAACTCAAATCCAGAGCAAAATTTTAAAAGAAAAAATGGACGCCCAAAAAAAATTACTGATACTGAAGCCAGAGCCCTTGGACGTTCATTTACTTCAGGCAAATTCAATAGCACAAAAGAAGCAGTTTCTTCATGTTCTGTCAATGTTAGCAGATGGACTGTCCAGAGGGCTCTCAAAGGTGTGGGATACAAAGCTTCTATAAAGAAAAAAAAGCCTAAATAATCTCACAAAAACGTGAAGTTTCGAAAATTCTTTTACGAAAAATATAAGTCGTATACAGTGTCAGATTGGCATACGGTAAGTATTTGTTTTAATATTGTTTTTGATACATATGACCTTTTCTGTTTATCTTGTAGGTCATATGGTCGGATGAGACCAAAATCAATAGATACCAATCGGATGGGAAGGTTTGGTATTGGGCCAAGCCATCCACAACACCAACCCCTTCTCAAGTATCTCAAACCATCAAGTATGGAGGTGGTTCTCTTATGGTATGGGGGTGTATAACCCCAGGTGGTGTCGGTCCAATTGTGCGTATCGAAGGTATAATGCGAAAAGAACACTATCTTCGCATTTTGCAAGACAACATACCTTTAGCTCTAACCAAGATGCCAGAAAGACCAGAGAACATAACCTTCCAGCATGACAACGACCCCAAACATTCTGCGAAAATTGTCAAAGAATGGCTTAGCTCACAGGTGTTTGGGGTCATGGAGTGGCCAGCACAGAGTCCCGATCTGAACCCGATCGAGAACGTGTGGTCTTATTTAAAACGCCGGCTTGCAGAATATGAAGAAGCACCGCGAAGTATTAATGAGCTGTGGCTGAGGGTTCAGGCTGAATGGAGCAAAATTCCTGTGGATTACGTGGCTAAACTTTACCAATCTATGCCAAATAGGATGAATCAGTTAAAGAAAGGCAAAGGATATTGGATTAATTATTAAATTTAAGTGAGCAAACCATTGGAGCAAAAGTATGCCAATGGACTTAATTTAAAAAGCTTTTTTTTTATTACCTAAAAATAAATGAATTAATGTTTTTGTTATTGTTTTGCATTTTTTAGTAATGTATGTTTTTAATTTATAAAAAACATTTGAAATAATTAAATAAAAACTACAAAAAAAAATTGTGTTTCATGTTTTGCTGTTAACATTGGCACTTTATTGCACCACAGTGTAGGATGCCAAACAAGGGATTAAAGGTTTTCCTTTAAAAAAATTAAATTTATATGAGCGTCAGTAAAACACTAAAAATTTTGAAGCCATCAATTTAGAGATTCTATAAAGTACAAACAAACCAAACGAAACATTAGTATATGGATGTGCATATGTAGATTACAGTTAAAAGTATAAAATTTGCTAATTCATTGCTATCAGTCAAATTATTTAATTAGCTTTCTTAAAACAAATATAAAAACTTTTATTTTTATATATATAAGTATACTTGTCTCACCATAATAACTCAAGATAATACATTGAGGCGAATGGCAAAACATCAATATTTACTTTTTGCAAGAAGTAAAATTTTATTTTTATTGGATGATAATAGTTTGCTTGATATAGATAAAGATTAAATGAATGTTTTGAATTATAACGTTCTTTTAAAATTATTAAGAAAGATTTTTTCAAGTTCTTAGATAATAACTCAAGCAATTTACTCGCAAATAAAATTTAGAGATATGATTAGACTGTGTCGGCTTATAAAATTATTTAATTTTTTTAAATTAAGGAATTTATGAATGAAATAGCCAATTGAAAAAAAAATTGCATAAAAACGATGAAAGACAATTATAAAATCAGGTGATTTGCATTGATTCAAAAAAAAAAAATAATTAAAAAAAAGGAATTTTTATTTATAAATGGACTCGCCATTTAGAATTCAATTTTCTATAAACTTTTTTGTAAAGGAATACCAAAAAAAAAAATAAGAAAAACAAGTTTTGTGTCAATTCGTATTTAAAATGTAAGTAATGTCGGAAGTCTTTCTGTTCTGAATATACGAATGAAGTGTGGTTTGTCTATTCGTTTAAAGCTTTCAATATGTATTGCAGCATATGTTAATATTTCATTATTGTCCATATTTTACAATCAATTTTCGCCTTGGATGTGCATAGTCTGCATTTCTGTGGTTAATTTCTATTGTAAGAAAATAAAACTTTAAAGTGCCACTTATTTTTTATTACAAATTACTTTAAAAAAATGCACTTATAACCTAATTTATTTACGTATCACCTCATTTATTTCAGGTCAAAACTCAACTACAATCTCAAGCCGCTAAACAAATTGCTGTCGGCTATCAGCATCAACACACTGGCATGATGGATGCTCTTAAACAAATCTATAATAATCGCGGTATCTACGGTTTATGGCGTGGCTCAATGGCTGCCATACCACGTGCAGCCATTGGTTCAGGTGCACAAATTGCCACTTTTGGTAAAACGAAATTTCTGCTCAAAGACTACGATCTTGTAACACAACCTACATTGAATTCATTCTGTTCTGGTCTTATTGCTGGTTCCATAATGTCAGTGGCCATTACACCACCGGATGTTATATCGACTCGACTTTATAATCAAGGTTGGGATGAACGTGGTCGTTATAATGGTTGGTTGGATTGTCTTTTGAAAATTTTACGTTCTGAGGGTATTTATGGTTTGTACAAAGGATTTTGGGCCAACTATTTAAGAATAGCACCGCACTCGACTTTGGTTTTGCTATTCTTTGATGAATTGCTCACGATACGTGATAAGTATAGAGAGAATAAAGAGGTTATTAAGATAGTAAACTGAGAATGAAATTCTCTATTTAAAATATGAATTTCTTTTAGTTTTTAGCAAAATTTAGATTTTTTTTTAAATTATGACTTTAAAAAGGCCAGTTTCATGAAGTCCAATTGTGCAATAAGTACAAATGTAAGATTTTTTTAAAAAATAAAACAAAAACAAACATTATTTTGTATGTAATGTAAGCTTTTTTTTCTTTTTTTTTTGTTAAAACAATTTGTTTCTTTTGTTTTTGTTATTTATTTATGTATAAGTATTTTATTTTAAACATTTTTAACTTATTCTTCGTCCTATGTTTTTTATGTAACAAGTGCCTTTTTTTTCAATTATAACTAAAATACAAATTAGTATGTATTTGAAAATATTTGCTGTAGTAGTTAGAAAACATTTTTAAAATAAACCTATCGGACGGACAACTTAATTAAAAGAAAAGATATTTCCCAAATAAAATTCAAGAAAAAAAATAAATAAAGATTGTGTTTTTCTGATACGTTTAATAACGAATTGAAATTAGTTTTAAACTGAATTCGAATCCATTGAGTAAAGTAACTGTTGGCTCGTTGGTTTATGTAGCCACACACAGCAATGCTACGACTAACGTAATTGAGCAGACGAGAAGCATTTTCTAAATAATATGTGTAATATCTAATTTAAAGTACTAATACGCGCTTACTCATATACCGAAAACTATGTTCAATCAGCAATTTCTGAGCTCTTCGAATCAAGTCGTGTAATTCTACGATAGCACCAGATAAAATGTGCTCCGTGCTTTCATGATCCTTCATTACGTTATATTTAGAAGATGTTACCTATTAAGATGATATCTAGAATAACTGTGGAATTTTTTTAAAAAAAACTATTTACATATATTTATTTTTTTTACTTTTATTTTTTTATTTTTGCTTTGTATGAGCAGTAAAAACAAATGTAGCTACATTCTTAACAAATCCGATTTTAGAGCTCGTCAGACACCTAAAAAAATGAGTCGATTATAGATGGCAACCGAACTTAAGTTGCGTTGCCAGTTGCCAAAGTGGTATTACAGATGAAAATTGGTAACTCAGTTGCTAAATAGTAAACATTTTGGCAACTGCACATTTGTGGTTGTTGTGTAGGTATTTTAAGTCATGAGGCGTCAAAAACTAAAAAGCAAGTACATTTTTTTTATTTCATTTACTTATAAAATGATACCACAGACAACGTGGATTGAGCTATTTCCAAGTAAAAATCGTTGCTGTGGAATTTTTGAGAATTGTCTTCTGCATAGGACTCTAGAGCCCGAAAAACTTATTAAACTGACGGTATTGCAGCAGACAAATTTTGTCTGCTTTCTTTATAGGCAATTTCTAATATGTGGCTGGCAGCATCTTTAAGACGTATTTCTTCCTTAAAGCTATAACATAAAAATATTACTAACTATCCATACTCTAAGCAAACTAGACCTTTCTATACTTACAGTGGAGACAGTAAGTGGATTAAAATAGTCACTTAAATGCTGCCTAATAGATGCTACCTTCATTTCCTCTTCTTTATCATCAAAAAGTAGATCCACCTAGCTTATCATATTTAAAGTTTATTTATTTTTTAATTCCCAAAATATTCACACCACAAGAATCAACGCAGTTGTTTACTTTTTCACAGTTTTTCTATATCTCAAAATAGCAACTGAAAACAGTTGGCGTACATAATATAAGTTTTTAATTCAGTTGTGTTGCCAGTTGACAATTTAGGTTTCCATCCATAATCGATCCATTAGTTAATACCTACTTAGGACAGAAAATATTTTAATTTATCCTTCTCCTGTTTCTAAACAGTTTTTTTTTTGCACGAATTTAAATTAACACCGCTGACAAAAATAAACTTTTGCTTACACTTTTTTATTTACTTATCTAAGTTCTGAATTTATTTATGAGATTTGTTACATTTTAAAATTACATTTGTTAAGCGTGTAACCACATTTGCTGGAGACTGTATGTATTCATACATATATAGTAAGCATGTACGAGTATAAACACTATGTACATAAATCTAATATATAAAAGTTGATTGCATTAAAATTGCATTAAAAGAGTGTTAATTAGAACTCTTTGTTTTTCTATATTATAAGCTTAATTTCATTTAAACAAAACTTAAAACACAAGATAACAATTAATTTAAAATTAGTTATGGTTATAATAGATTTTATCTTAAAAGAAAAGTTTTCTCTTTTTCATTAATATTTAACGTTTTATGCTAAAAAAAAGATCAGAAAAATTAAGTAGAAACATATTTTTTTTTTTGTTTTTTTTTTTTTTGTTTTTGTGTACTATTAATTGAAACAGAAGTCTTTATCAAATTGAGCGATAGATATTTAGACATTTTTTTTTTCAAGGACAAAAAATCCTTAAAGAAAATTTAGGTTAAAAGGAAAATAAAGAAATTATTAATAAATACTGTTAAAATGTTGTCTTTTGTATTTTTTTTTTTTTTGTTTTGTAAACTTAAAAAAAATTAATTAAAAAAGAAATATTTATTAAGTTGTCTAAGCTTTAAAATTAATGGCACTAAAAAACATTATAAAAAATATATTTTGTTTTTATAATTTTGTTTTTGTCTTTTTTGAATATTTTTAAAGAATTTTCGAAAAAATATATATTTTTGTATGGTAATTAATGGGATAACATCGAGAACAATAATTTGTTGTTATTGTATATTTTAGGAATTAATTAATTAGTAATAATTTATTGCTAAATGATGCATATCTCAGGCACTTTGAAACGTTTATAAAGTTTCATTTCTTTTTTAAATACTCTTATGCCCGTATTCATAATAAATATTTTAGGTTTATTGAGGGTTTATTTGACAAATTTCTATGCAATACTTGTCAAATAAACCCTCAATAAACCTAAAATATTTATTAAGAATACGGGCATTATACTCTTTATAAAATAAAAATTCTATTAATTTTTGAGCAATTTTCAATTTTTATATAATGGCCCTTATTGTGTTTATCGAAACAGTGGCTGTTGTATTTCGACGTTTTTGTTCTAAATTAAAGAAATAAACAACCTTTTTCTTTAATCTATTACAAAAATGTACAAATATGTACAACAATAATACTCCAAACACGTTTGTTTAATAACTTTACTAAAAAGAGATTCTTGTTTTCTGTCTGTATAAAGGCAAGGAATGTTATACATAAATACCTATTTTAAGATTTTTAAGTATTGCTTAATATCTAGTATAAAATTGGGATCTTGATGTTGCATTTCGTTTTGTTCGTTCATTTTCATTAGCTGTCCCTCTAATGGAATGCTGATGTGTTGTCGCGTTTGACATATTTGTAGTCGACGTCGTCGTATTATTTACATTATTAGAATTATGTAAAGTTTTTATTTCGTTGGTGCTTTTATGATTAATAACTGAGGCTGTTGTGGCGGCGGGAGAAGATGATTTCAATAATTTTTTCTGATCATTTAATTTGGCATTTAAACGGTGTATTTTTTCTGGACTTAAAATATTTAGGCGGGTGGTGGTGGTGTTCGTTGAGGGAGATATGAATGTTGAAGTTGATTTTGAGGGTGAAGTTGTAACGTTGCGCGTACGTGAAGCTACATACAGTTTATAGAAAATTACACAAAAGAAAAACGAAAGAAAGTTAAGAAAAAAAAAGTTTTGCGAAAATTAAAAAAAAAAAATTAGTAAATTAGTGGCACACAGAGCATATTATTTAGAAGAAAAATGTAATACTTTAATAAAAAAAGACTCCCATAAATGCTTAAGATACTGAGAATAGAATCAAAATGTTTGAAATTCTTCGAAAATGTTCGAAAATGTAGGAAAACTTTTTAAAATTAAAAATAAAATCCAAGGTTAATCCAAGTTACTACCCTTAAAGCAGTTTATCACAAGCCTACAAAAACGAAACGAAAACTTGTTCTTTCATTGTAATAATTTTTCGGTTGTAAATTATCAGCTCAACGCTTTCGACTAATATTTTTGAAATGCAAGGAGTCCACATGTCCAATATAAGCAATAATATTAATCAAATCCATTAAACAATAGTTTACACTATAGTCATAAATTGTTTTTATAGTTTATTGTGTAATTATCATATCGGTCTAAGATTCTAAAACTGGCCTTCTTTTTATGACATTCGTCAAGGAATATGTATAACCCCACCGGAACTAAACTAGTTTTCGACCCCCTCCACATATCCATTTTCTATTGAATTTACAATTTATTGAAATTAGATTACAGAAATTATATTTTTTCTCTTTCGAATGAAATTCTCACTACTTTTTTGTGCTGAATTATTTTTATTTTCAACTGTTTGTTGAATTTTTTTAAATTCAACTATTTTTCAGCGCAACCACTACATCATCAACGAATAACTAGAATTACACATATTTTTCTTATCGTAATTTATAAAATTTTCGAAGATGTAATCGAATTTCCTGGAAAACTAATAAAATGTTACTTAACACGTTATTTATAATTTCATATTAAATCTATACTGTTTTTGACGATTTACACATTTTTAAATATTCGAAAATAAAAACAGATTTTCGAATATGTGATGATATGAATTAAAACCTTATTTAAACGAAAAAAAATAATAAAAATAAAAGTAAAAAGAAAATTACAAACACAATCTTCGCCTATTCGAATTCAATTTCAAAAATTCGAAATCTTTTATATTTTCAAAATATATATACTTTTATCAAAAACTTAAAGAAAAGAAATTTTCCACTTACTTGTTGGTAATTCCTGTTTAACCACCCGTTTAGCTTCACTCGATTTGGTGGGTGATAATGTTCGGCGACTAAATGATTTTGTTTCATTTTCGTTTCGTGTGGGCATATTAAAATTTAGTGTCTTACGTATGCCTAATAAATTGCTGCTCACTTTTAATTTACTGTTGCTTGTATTGCTAGTATTTTCCTTTTTCGTTGGCATTATTTCCGTCAACCTACTTTCAGTGGGTTGTACTTCCAAGGAGGTTATATAACTCTTAAAGGTTCTTTCTTTTGGAAATTTTGGTTTCTTGGGCGGACTTAAGTCCTTTTTATCCACTTTACTATTCAAAATTAAACCGATTTTATCTAAATTTTCTAAAGAATCCGAATGCGGTTTATACAATTCTGGCGCTATTGTCTGAGATGATTGTTTACGGCCAAAGATAGGGGTCTGATTAACACGATAAGTTTTTTTCATTTCTTCTCTATCTGTGGCTGAGGTATTTGTAGATTTGAGGGAACCAAACATTTTGTAAGTATCAGGCGGTGATTTGTAAACATCGTCTGCATTTTGTACTTTGAAAAATGATCTCATTGAGTTCTGAGAATTATTGAAATTTTTACGATTGGCCTCTTCTATGCTATCGAATTTTGTCTTACATAAATTCAGTCTTGTGCGTATGTCTTCAAGGGCACTTTTGTACGATTTTTCGGCAAGATTTCGTTTAATATTGTGCATAGAATCTAAGGCTTGTGTATCTTCTTTATCTTGTGCAACTCTTATAGAAGAGGGTTTAAGTAGTTTTTCATTTACTGGCATTGTATGACTAGCAGTAGATGTTATTTGCGCTTTAAAGCCATCTACATTATCATCAGATTCTTGTATAGTTTTTAGTAAAGTATCCTTTACTTCGACTGCTGCTGCTGATTTTGTATCATTTGTACTGGAAGAATCTTCCATGTTATTGATTTCATGATAATTAAGGCTGGTATCACAACTCGAATCGAAATCTGATAAATTATTCAGATCTCGTACATTATTAATATTGAGTATGCCACTACGACTTATATCTAAAACAAAACCTCTATCCACTTTACGACAGCTGCCACGCGTTGTATCCTTCTGTAGGCTATCCTTGACTGCTTGCAAAACTTGCTCTGTATGCTCTTCATCATTTTGATGACTGGCACTTTGTGCCTGTAAAAATCTTTGTCTACGTCTGGCACGCATGCTATTGTGTATTCTTTCGCCAGAAGGTGAAAAATCTTTACTTAAATGTGGCGATTTAGGTATACCATCTGGTAGTAAGTAGGCTTCTTTTGATTTTTCTTCAGTTGCAGTTTGTTCAGAATTTTTTGAAACATCATTGTGTTCTGTTTCCATATGCGTAACATCGGTCAGACTCAACGAATGATTTGAATTGCCTACTTCATCCAAATTATCTCGGCTTAAGTTCGATTTTGGTGTTAATATATCGACTGGCGTTGAACTTATGCTGCCGCCCTGATAATTTTCAATATCATAAAGTAATTCCTGAGGTACTGGTTGGTTAGAAGCAATATGCATTTGTAAACTATCTAACCACACTTCTAAGATTTCAAACGAAGGTCTGTAGAATAAGAAACAAATATTTAAAACAATAGTGAATTCAAATGCGAAAAAAAAATGTTTCAACAAAATATTAAATAGATTTCCGCTGTTCTATAGAATTTTAATGTTTCGTTCCTACCTTCTATCCGGATTTAAATCACAGCATAAAAAAGCAATTTTATAAAAAGCATCTGGACATTGATAACAAAATTTTTCACGAAAAACCTTTTGATTTAAACCAAAGTCATGAGTACGAGGTAGAAAATCTGGATCGGCTTGTACCCGACCAATAATCTGCAAAAAAAAGCACGTCTTTTATGAAAGAGAAAAATTAAGAAAACAAACAAAAAATTGAAATACCTCACATAGCATAATACCAAATGAAAATATATCGACCTTTTCATCGTATATAAAACCTTTCATCATTTCTGGTGCCATCCAATACGGATTACCCACCACCGTATAACGTTGTCGACGTTGTCTGCTTTTGCTGCGACCCAAAGTGCCATTATTATTGGAAGAATCTGTCTGTGAGTCATTTCTATGGCCTTCTTGTGAAGTTGACCTTTCCGTAGAATTCCACTTCTCACTGTATCGTGAGCTTAATGAGGTATTTATTATACGAGCCAGACCAAAATCAGCTACTATAATTGTTTTATCTTCTTTAACCAAACAATTGAGGGAATTTAAATCTCGATGTATGATATTTTTGGAATGCAAATATGCCATGCCACAGGCTATATCTTTAGCAAATGAAAGACGTTGTGGCCAGGATAAAGGTAAACCAGAATCGTGTAATAATTCTTTAAGAGAACCACCAGCTACATATTCGGTTACTAAATGTAAACGCTTCTCTTTATAAAGGACGCCTATGAATTTTAAAACATTTTTATGGTTCAACGATTTCAGAACTGCCACTTCCTTAAGGAAATTCAATTGGGCAGTTTCCTCCACACGATGCAATTCTTTTAACACCATTACTTCTTTGGTAATGCGATGTGTTACCTTAAATACCTGACCAAAAAATCCTTTACCCAATAGCTCACCAATAACTAAATCAGAAGGACGAAATACTCTTTGAGGTTTTTGTTCTACACGAAATGAGGTGGTACGAGTTAAATCGTACATGCGATCAGTTTGGGCTGTATGCTGGTCCCCCATTAGTTTGGACATGCTAGAACATCTTTCTTTGCCTCTAAATGACAAAGAGGTGACATTATTTTCCATATTATTATAATTATTATTATTGCAGTTTGCCTGAGCGGCTATCATATTGAGATTTTTGCATTTCCTGAGTTGACGAGTTTTAGTACCACTTATATAGCCTTCATCTTTACGTTTGTATATGCGTTCCTTTTCCTGTTTTGTTAAACGTGTTGGCGAATTATCTTTCACTGGCACGATATTACAGGTAGCCGTAGTGGTAGTAGTACAACTGCCGCCACTATCATAATTACGACCAAATACTTCTACACTAGAAGCTGAAGTGGCTAAAGGTAAAGATACTTCACTGGTTACTTTCTTAATATCCACGTGACTGCAGCTACGGCACACTTGTATGGGATCGTGTTCAACAGTCAGTTGCAAGATTTCAGTGCTTCTAATCATTTTATCGATTTGTTCTATCGAATTATCACTAATCGGTGTACCATTAACCTCCAATATGCGATCACCCACATGAAGATTTGTAAGATTAACATCAATTCTGTTGTAACAAAATAAATTCGTAAAGTATTTTAATTACAAAAAGAAACGTTATACAGCGTAAAACCAATTTTAATAATTATTATTAGTAATGATATTATGATGGAGGTGACTATATATAATATATATTTTTAGATTTTTCATTTTTTTTATTATTTTCTTTTAACAATTATTACCTATAAGGCCCACAACATTGTTCGATTATTGAAGTTATTAGGGAGAAAATGTATTTGCCAACACGTCCATATACTCTACAAATGAATCTGTATGGTGTTGTTTGTAGCAAGCGTAGAAGTTATGTATCGTTTCACCAATAATTAGAACAATAAAGCATTTTAAAAGAAACATGAATGAGTGTGTTAGTTAGTAAATGTAGAGTGATTTAAAAAAAAAGTAATCTTATAAATCTACATATTAGTAATGCATTTTATTTATTGTACAATATTTCTAATTAATTTATTGTAGAACTATAAGTATATGTATATGAGTGATAAAGTATGAGAATAATTTTGTTATAAATACTTCATTTACTTTTAACAATCACAAAATAAAAATAAATATTGATTTCGTCAAAGACCTATTGCTGTGCGACTGATAAGAGTCTTTTTAAAGTCTCAAAATGACCACATAGGTAAAAATATGTATTTTTAAATAGAGTTTTACAAAACTGACGCACAAAATAATAGGTATCAGGTAAGTAAATACATATGTATGCATGTATGTATAAGGAAAAGATAAGAAATATAATATATAAAATTAGTTTATAAAGAAAGAGTTAAATGTGTGTATAATTGTAAAAAGAATTCGGATTAAAAATATATCATTTACAATTGTAAATAAAAAAAAAACATTGTAAAACTTAAAATATTACGATTTTTTAATGCAGTTTCTATACCCTGCTTTTCAAGGCACGAGAAATTTGCAAATAATTCGGCTAAAGTGTTATGTGTAATATGTGTGCTGATCATGAGTACCAACCAGGGTTGTCATATTCTAAGATGTATCTCTTTTTGCAAATTTTTTAAGATCTAGTGACTTCTACGTGTGTCTTATATTTTTTAACTATCCAAATGTCTCCTTTATCGTACAGGTACGCTTATTATTTAAATAAAACTTTTATTAAATATTCTATTTTTAGGATGTTTTTAACTGTGTTTTATCGTGGCCAAATTAATATCTGTGGACATTTGACAAAACGTCTTCTTTCTAAATCAATAACTTTTCTGGAGCAAAAAAACAGTTAAAAAGGCTAATAGAAGTTATTGCTTAGAAAATTAAAGAAATTTTGAACTTGGATATTATACACAAATACTTAACGAACATTATGCGCCCTCTAGAAGCAATAGTTTTCTTAAAAACGACAAGAAATTAATTTAAGACGTTTTGTTAAATAGATTTTAAAGAAAAAAATTAGCTTCCACCATACAAGTCGTTTTGTCAAAATTTTTTTTATTAAATTTGAAAATTATCTTAATCGCTTAAGTCAAGACAAGTTGTTTTGTTAAAATGGAATAAGAAAATAGGTTAAAAGAAGTTGATCCGGATAATATATTTGGGTTTTATTAAAACAAAATATTTCTATTTTTCCCTACAATATGCAAACAATAAAAAAATAATAATAAACATTAAATAAAATTTTTTATAGACATTCAATTTTTCAAATTATTCTTAATTCTCTGAAAGACGTCGTTTTGTCAAATTGAAACTGGGGGAAAGTCTGAAAGAGGTCGATTATTCAACTGCATATCTTGCGTTCCAAAGGTCGTAAAAATACGGAGATTAGAGCAAAAGAAGGACAAGGAAATTTTATATTTACTATAAAAATCTTGGAAAATTGTCTTATTTCGAGAGAAGAAGTTTTTTAAAAATTCCACAGATATTCACTTTTAAATTTCTTTCCACTCTTCCTAAACGCGCCATAGAATTGGTATTTCATGAAAAAATTTTTGTTCGATCATCGATTTAACTCGTCGTATAGTCTCTATAAATACATGTCATGTTCTTGGCTGATCATCGTTGGTACTCGTAAATCAACTGTTATTTTCAATTTGATGCCATCTTTTTTACATGCACAATCGAAGAAATAAACGAAACGCACTTGATGTTAAGTTTTAAAATATGATTTCGTATGATTTACCAAATCGGTATGATACACCAAATCGATGGCTCATATAGATGGGGTATTAAAATTAAAAAAAAATTAATATTAAATATGGAATGTATTGCTAATGAGGATAAGCATGTTTCTATGATCATTTTGTCTTTGTTCAAGAAACTCAACAGAAGACTTTTTCCCAAAGATGGTATTAAAAACTATAAACTCTTATGTTCAAAAATGAATATACTAAATGAGAATTATTCAGTATGTAAAAAACAGAATAATTTAAAAGCAATACATTCATATTTTCAAATATAAATTCTATTTTTCTGTTCCATAGAGACATGTTTATCCCCATTAGCAACACGTTCTATATTTAATATTGAATGTATTTGCCTAATTTTAAATATTTTATTATCACTGAATTTTATTACAATAATTTATGTATAACCGTAATTTGTACCTCTTTCTTTAAATACAACGCTGTTTTATTTAGTTAAAAATTAGTTTTTTTTAAAGAAGAAGATTTCAGTGGATTTCTGAAATAGTCGCTTATTTTCTTTTTGCTTTGACCAATGGCTTTAAAAGCAATAGAAGCAGAATTTGTTCAGTTAGATTTTTTTGGCACTGCATGCATATTTTTTTTTCTAAAGTCTACATCAGCCTGTGAAATGTAGATGGCTAAAGGGCTGATTATTTTGTAAACGATTCTTGTTAAAAAAAACTAAAAATTTGCATGCATTTTTACTTGTATGTACTGCAAAAACATTTTTTCTAAAAAACACATTTGTTTGTTTTTTAATGCATCATTTTAATTTATTTAATTGTTTTTTTTTTTTGCTATTTAAATTAAACACTATCATATTTTGTTTTTCAAAGATTAATTGCTTTGTTTTCTATGATATTTTTTTTTTTTTTTAATATTGATTTTCGTTTAAAAAACTAAATTTTTTAAAGCCTTTCTAGTTATTACTGTAAAAGCCTTTTTAATTTTCTGTTTAATACACTAAACAAATTGTTAAATTATCTTATCATTACTAAAGAATGTAAATTCCTTTCACTTGACTGGTAGACACATATTTGCACCACAAAAACAAAATAAATATTCGTTTTGCATATTTACGATAATATTTATTAAAGACATAAAGAACAAAAGATGTCATAATAAATCAGGTTAAAAAATAAAATGTTGAAGAGTAAGGTAAACGTTAGGATATTGAGATATTTTTTTTTCATTGCTTCGAGTATTTCACTCAATTGTTAATACGAGTATATTATAGAAATTATAAAACGAAAATATGATTCATTATTAACAGGAATGAAATATTTATTAAAAGATGTGATTGATAACCAGTAGGATTTGTTAAAATGATTTTTCTTAAAAATTTTATGTTTTATTTGTTTTTAAGTTTTGTTGGAAGCCTTTTCAAGGATATGGAATGTAAAATTTAGTAAAAGCCAATTAAAAGAACTAACAAAAAATTCTAATGAAGACATATAGCAATGAAATGAAAACTTTTAATATTAAAATATGAAAATAAAATTATTTTTATAAATGCAGCTACCTTTCATTTTGAATTTGTTAGTTGCATGTTTAGGTGTAAAGTGTAAGGAGCAGGGTCTTGAGATATGATTAATAAAACATTTCTCCAAACACTTACTCAGATATACGTATAGCTGGACATAAATCACTAGAACTGGAACCTGTTAAAAGACCTTTGCCACTCATATAATCTAAATGAGAAGATGATGAGGAGGCAGCATTATTGTATAAGTAAGCATTCCAATGATCACCGCTTAAATGATGACCAGCTATATTTTTGCCATGCGCACCATCTATATTATCCACGGATAGTCTTAAACTAGTGGTAATATCTTTGGGTATTTCCACCAAACGTATTGAATGCAATGGTTTTATTATACCATCTATAGATGATGCTTCTATTTTAAGCATTTTCCTATAACAGTTATCACAATACAATTTAGAACGTTCCAGCAGAGCGAACGCCTCACCATAACCGATAAAGGAGGAACATTGTGTACAACAAAAACATTCCGGATGAAATTTATGATCACCAGCTACCATAACTGGTCCTGATATAACATCACTACACTGTTGACATGCCTCACCGAAACGCTGATAATAATCATCACGGCAAAATAATAAACCATCCTTTTCAAAATACCAATTATGCAAATGATTGTCACACACCGAACAGCGAAAACAGTCTACATGCCATTCTTGACCCAAAGCCACTACAAATTCTTTTTCGTTCGAGGTAAGCAACTCATTTAGACAGCCCGCACAGGTAGTGTTTAAACGGGGTAAACTTTGTGAATTTGTATTACTGCAGGAAGATTTTTGTAACTGAGATTCTATGGGATTACAGGACGACATTTTAACGTTGTGTATGTCCCTTGGGAGGAATGTAAACAGTATTCAACTATAAGAGAGATAAACATATTACAATATAGAAAAAAATACAGAAGTTGTAGAGAAGTAAGAGAGGTGCAAACAGTTGGATGGAGGGAGAAAAAATAAATTTACATAAATATATACATAAAATAAAAACAAAACAAGCAAGCAATACAAATACAGTAGTGTTTAAAATATTCGAGACAAAAATTATTTTTCTTAAATTTATACTTGCAAAGTCGATTCGTCATGCTAATGTTTTAAATATTTCAAATCACAAAATTGACAGACCTTCTTATTCAGATTAATTTAAGACTGAAAATTGTGCCAAACACAACCGGTTTCATATTCTTCTAACTGATTAGTTTGACACACTGCTGCTACCAGAAAAGGGTCTTAGCATATGATAGAAATGGAGAAAATGGTAGCACATATAGTTGCCTGTTTTGAGGCCACAAGAAACCATCTTTCAATTCTGTATAACCAGTTCGGGGGATTAAACGGTCTCGTTAAGCGGAACTCCTTTTCTTGGCATTTGCCTCTCAGCATGTTTTATAGCTGTGATTTCGACGTAACATAAGCACAGGCATATCTTTATAAATCTTTGCTGAATGTTGGCAAGCACAATAAAAATCTATTTGTTAATGCCATTACTAGGAAAGAATTACAACAGCAGCGTAATGTTACCACAGGCAGAATTTAGAAATGCATGCATACATTTGATTGCATAAAAATAACATTTATAGAAGATAGAAAATTGTAAAAGATAAGTATTTGTAATATACATAAGAATCGGTAGGTTCCAAAAGTATTGAGAAGTCTACTAGCTTACTTACTTGGTTGGTTGGTTACTTTATATTGTACCCTCTTGAGGTGCAAATTAGTAATTAGTTTCGTTATGATACCTTAAAAGTTTTCACAAGAAAAAGAGAAAGAAAATGCGGTGTCAAACTCTATTGTAATTTTTCATTTAAATTAAAGGAAAAAATATTCACAGCCAATTCAGTCAGTATGATACGAGTATTAAAGCTAACAAATTGATAGAAAAAAAAATTAATCTCAATACAATTCATAATATTTTAACCACAACTGTTTAATTTTCAATTTGATTTTAAAAATACGAACTGAAAACAAAACAACATTAATTACAACAACTTTATAATTAAAAACAGTCAGTGATTCATCCAAAGATTTATCAATCACTTGCACTAAAAACACATACTAACATACAAACAAAACTGTTTACAAACACACAAATCAATGTTATTAAATAAAAGGTAGCAAAAAAAAAACACAAAAAACAAAGCAGCAACCACAAAAACAGCAACAACGTATTGTTAACTGTATCAACAACATTAACTACATTTACATAAAATATACACTAAAAATTGTATTTTAATTAAAAAATTAACATTTACCTTTATATCTTCGTAATTAGACAAAAACAAAAATTTAAAATGTACATAAAAACACACACAAACATAAATATACTGTAATAAATAGCAGAAAAAAAATTATGGAAATTGCCTTGAATTAAACTGATGCTGCAACCCACGCATGTTTTATTTCTAATGATTTCTTTAGCGAATTTCTATAATTTCACCATTTAATTAAATGAAATCAAACATAAATTGTATAAATTTTATTTTAGTAAAGTTTATTTAATTAAAATATAAATATCTGCTTTTATTTTTAACACTTTTTACTACATTTTTTAAGAAAATCACAAAATTTTCAATCGCTCGTCTTCAATTAAGGAATGTCGTTTACTATGTAGCCAACTAGAATTTGGCTGTCATTAAAAAATGGATAATTATTGCCAACCTTCTATTATATTATAACACATATAAAACGTAAACAAAACAGAAAATTAAAACAAAGAAAAAGTCAGAAACAAATGCACAAGGGCAATTAAAGAAAAACCAAAATATTTACATTTAGAAGCTGCATTATCACGTTTTAATTGCACATTGAAAAACTATCATTGCATTGTTATTATTGTTGGATTTGCTTTTCAGGAGAAATTTATCACCAAAATATAAAACTCTCTTCAATGAGCAATTTATTTCGTAGCTTAAACAGTGGTTTTTCCACTAAACGTGAAAATTCCGTAAAAGATGCTATTCTAGAAGCTTTACAGGAAAATATCAGAGAAATTGAATATGAAGTAAATGAAAATCATAAAGGTAAGTTGGTTCTTGGTTACACCGACTCTGCAAGTTTGTACATGATTACACTGCTCTTTTTAGAATGTTTAGAGCTTTGCGAAAGTACCAGTTCTTTATGCACTGCATTGGAAGCAATATTTCTTCATGGCCTTAAGGATTCTTTTTTATGGCAGACATTGAATATTATCGCAGGCGATATGGAAAGACGGCCGGAACCGAGTTTTTGGTCTCCCGTAATGGTGTTTATGCACAAGGAAATTATTGAACAAGTATGTAGAACTTATTTTTAAGTTTTTTTCGGTAAATGTTTATAAATTGCGTTTCTATTTTAAGAAAGTAAAAAATGGTTAAAATTGTTTTCATACCATTTTTAATTGATTAAAAAAATTTTAACTTTTTTAATATTAAAATTAAAATAAGATACAACTTCGCACAATTATACAAATATTCGTTTTGCATTTAAGCTGCAACTTATTTATTTTCTCAATTTTCAGGTAACTTCCCTAAGCCAAATCTCTTCGGAAATTGGACTATGTCGTGCTTGGATACGTTTATCGCTTAACGATTGTCTGTTGTCTTCATATATTAATAATATGAGCAAAAATTCTTCATCATTAAATCCATACTATAAAAAATATGCTCTTATGAAAGATAGCAGACGTTTAGAAATCGCTGCTTCGCTATTAAATAGTATTGAAGCGGTAGTACAATTCAAGCTGCCCTTTAATTCAAGTCTGCTAAATCAATGGCCAGATTATGCTCTACAATTATCAGGTCTTTGGACTCCCACTTTAAAATCATGTCCTATAGCAAGTGGTTTAGATATAGCAGGTGCTTTGGTAGAAGAAACTCAGGCTATACCCCTACCTGAGCCAGTGCGCACTAATGAATTATTCTCAGAATCAATATCGAATAGTCCATTTCGCCGTGGTAACAATTTTCCAATAGAGGATTTGAATTCACGCATAAATATTGATTTATTTTTACAAAAAGTCGACGAATTGGAAGAAGATGAGACATTAGATTTAAGGGCGAGTATGTATGACACAAAATTAGCAGCAGAAAACAATGAAGATGTTAACAAAACAGAAAGAGATATAGACAGAGTAGAAAGTAATATGGATACAAACTTAAGTTGTGGAAATTCTTTAAGTAATTTAATGCAAAAGTCCTGGTCTTCTGAGCAACAAAGTTTGGAGGATAAAGAAAGAATCGGTCAATTTCAACGTTCTTTTAGTTTAAACAGTTCAGCGAGTTCTTTACGTTCTCCTATGGGCGATAGATGCAGTTATAATACTTTGTTGCGTAAACATGAGCGCCAAAGAGAAATTGATTGGACTGAAGTTTGGGAAAAATTTTTACAGCAGAATAGTAACTGTAATGCTATCGGTTCTCAAACCACTTTGCATAATGAAGAAGCGGAAGGAGATAGTGGTGACGATAATTTGGAGACTGAATCAAATGCTAGTAAATCCGATTTTGAATTGGTAACAGGCAGTGCCATAGAAAAATTCGATATAGCAGAACTACAAGAAATGGTGGAAGATTTATGTAAATTGGCCAGAGAACCGGGACTAGATGCACAAGGTTTCCTCTGTAAATCATGTCAACATCCTTTGGGTATTGGTTATTCGAATTTTAGGTAAAATTTAAATTGAAAAAAAAGAGAAAAACTTTTTACGGCAAAAATTCAATTTATTATCATTTTTGTAGGGTATGTTCTTTTAGCGGCAATTATTTTTGTGACAATTGTATGGATGTGGAACCTGTACTTATACCCGCTAAAATTATTTACAATTGGGATTTTCGTAAATATTCGGTATCAAAAAAAGCCGCTTTATTTTTAGCAGAATTTCGCATTCAACCATTTATAGATTTACAGGTAAGATAGCCGACAAACAGAAGAAAGACAAATATGATTTTAAATAAATTTTTCAATAGATACTCAATCCTGATATATATCATGCATCTGAGCCCATGGCTGAATTACAAGCTTTGCGCATACGCCTTAACTTTATACGCGCCTATTTATGCACTTGCAGTCCTAAAACTTTCGAGGAATTACAGCGTCTATTCTTCGGCAAAGAATATTTGTACGAACATATACACCAGTATTCCATAGGTGACTTGTCCATGATACAACGTGGCTCTTTGTATCAACAATTGCACAAAGCATTTAAAATGGGTGAAGCACATATTTTAAAGTGTCCCTTGTGTAGTTACAAGGGTTTCATATGTGAAATATGCAATAGTTCACGTATATTATATCCATTTCATTTAGAGACCACATACAGGGTAAGATTTAATTACACAGAGAAACTAGTTTGCTATATCTTCTAACTTATATTATTTGTCTATGCTAACAGTGTTCTCCATGTGGTGCCGTATTTCATGCTGAATGCCTTAATGAAAAACAACCCTGCCCCAAATGTGAACGTCGGCGTAAACGTATTTGTACCATAACACCAGAAATCGATGAAAACAAGGAAGAAATTATTGAGGATTAAACTGTTGAAAGTGTTGTTATAATTATTATTTTTCCACTTTATTATATAATTTATATTATGTACGTATTGTATGTATGTACGATTATGTTGATGAGTTTTATTAAGTTTATTAACAATTATATAGTGTCGTTTAGAGATAATTTTTTTACGAGGAAAAAAAGTGAAAAACATAGATGTAATTTTAAGTGAAGAAAGCCGAGAACAAAACTTTATCGCAATAAAACATATTTATTTATGCTATAAAAATATGCCTACAAATTAACAATTTACTTTTTATAAAATAAAGAAAAAGAGTGAAATATCCGAAAATGATAATGCCGGTTCAGACTTTTAAAAAACTAAAGTTAAGCACCCTTCGTTGCAAAAGTAGTAAACCTAGCATATCTGCCTATATTTTGTTGTTATTCGACGTGGTTTGGTATGTTTGGATGGATGTCTTGCATGGGCACGTGCAATGAAGAGTGATTATCTCTTATATATTCTAGCATAACATTTATTACAAATAATAAATATATATTTTAGTTTATTACTACTATTCCATAGGTCTATTTTCAAGTATACCAAACGACTATATGGATCTCTCAATTTTAGATACATTCTTTTCTAATATTATTCAGGCTGCAATATATTAATCATTAAATATTTGTGTGCATCCTTGTCATTATAGATCTATAGAGAAATGAGTACAGAAAAAGGAGCTGGCACGACGTATAGGTCTGATTGCCATATTGCAAAAACTTTTGGTGGCTTTTGCTTGATACTGGCAGGACTGATTTGCTTCTGTGGCTTAATAGACCAGTGTAGACTGGCACCTTTACGTAGCATTTGGGACAAACTCGAGACGGAATTTTGTAGTATGTTTGAAGACAATGAGGAGTGAATGTCGATAGATCATCTTTTCTATATGTAATTGATCTGGTTCATCTATCACCGTAAAGTTAATCCGTCTGCTTCTTACTTTACTTCTCCTCTTTTAACTTTCCTTCCTTGATAGGAGCAGCACAATAAATCAAATAACCTCTGGGTGTTCGTTGCGGCCGTAGTTAGTTCTCGCCCTCTTACATACCTACCTTTCTAAGGATTTGTTAAATAAATAGTCAATCATAAATGCGATCAGTGACCTTTTTATATTATTGCATGATCACACTGAATTCACTAAGCAAGAAAAATGTACAGTCGACCAGAGCTGCCATAAAGTGGAGTAGAACACGGGGGTAATGACTAACGCAATGGGCCAAGTTATTGCAAAAAAGCACTCCAAAAAACTTCAATCATCAACCTGTAAGACTTGAACAACCGTAAAGAAAATACCAATAGCTCTCTTTCAGAAAAATTCCCTCAAATTTTGTAGTGAGGATAAAGGGATACAACCTTCCAAACTTATTGATCATCCAACGATCCTTATACAAGGCTATGAGCTTGGGTAAGGAGTTGGGAGGATTTAAATAGTTGTTACTTTTAGATATTTCATTTTCCACCGATTGCCATTCAGAAATTACTTGTTACACAAAGGAGAGAAATCTTTGACTTAAAGCTTGTAGAAATACGTTCTTAAGTGTTTGTCTGGATTAAGGCATGAAAACGGGAAAACTTTTCTCGTTCTAATCTGAACTTAAAATCAGTAAAACATACATAAGTATATAATAAGTTGGCGTAAGGCCATCTTACAATGATAGTTAATAACTTGATTCTATTTCATACTAGCTCGAGGTCTTCTATATAATTTCGATATTGATAGAATTTTCTATAATGCGTAGAGAAAGACAATGTTCGCTTACCTTTTCTATTACTGTCCAAATTTTTCTTAAATTGGAGACAAGTTTGTGGTGTTAGATTGTTGGACTGAAGTTGGTTTAATGGATTATTTAAAAGTAATTAAATTTATTTACTCAGACTATGGATGATATATTTCCCTACAAAAAAGCAGGGAAACCAAAGAGGCCAATGAACAAAAGGATAATTGCGAAAGTTGAGATGATTAAAAATAATCTGAGAAGAACATTGGCAAAACAATCAAGTGATTATTTTGATTATTACTAACGATCTCACACAGAGGAATAGCAAAACATTGAAAACAATATCGTGTATATAAAAATGAATATATCTTTAAATTATCAATATATATTTTTATAGATTATCATAAAAAGAGTTTGATGTGATAATGGTATTTTCATCTAAAGATTTTACATAAAGAAACCTAAATAAAAATATTTGTTAGATAGTTTTACTTATTTTTATAGACAATCGGGTTTCTGTGTTACTCTAAAGTTTGGAAATAAATTAAAATAATACAACTTTTCGTATAAAATATTTGTTTACAAACTAAAACTACCAGCTAGCAGAGTAGGAAAATAAACAAAACTGAACGTTTGATCTCATTTTGTTGTATTCTTTACAATAAGTAAAACAAAAATAAAACAGAAACAGTGAGAAATATTGTCCCATTTAATTTTGTATATTCTTTTTGTTTTGAGTACTACAAATACACTAACTCAAATGTGCGTAGGTACAACAAAAAATGAATGAGAAGAAAAAGGATAGAAGAGTAAAAGAGAAGAAGAAGAGAAAAAAACAACAAAAAACAAAGCAAGCACAAGAGCGAAAAGCTAATTGTTTCATTTGCGCTCTTTCTCATTTAGAAAGTATTTGTTTTTGGTTTGCTCATGTACAATACTATTAAAAAAATTTTGAAAAGTGTATGACTTTGTTGAAACTTTTGCGAAATGTTTTGTTTGTTTGCCCACTCTGGCAGCTAGTTTCATTTTTCTTTAATTTATAGGAAATGTTTAACATAAATCAGGTACATTTACTTAAAAACAAAAAGTATATTTACACATAAAATTAAAAAAATTAGCAGAGAAAACAATTATGTTAAACCCTAGATTCTAAGGGATTTAACCCAATATGCTTAAGAGTACGTTTCACACGTTTCCAAAACAATTTGCGTTCTTCGGGATGAATATTCTTATTACCCTTGCCGCCGGGCCACTTGATATATGTTTTCACCTCCATTAGATATTGCAAATTTTTAGGTCTTTTAGTGCGTGGAATATCTTCTAATAGAATCAAAATTAAATGATCACGTTTAAGTTCGCAAACACGATGTTGGGCCATGTGCATTTCAAACTGGCACCAGTGGCTCAAAAGGAAATCTGAAGATATTATAAGCATTAAAGCTCTAGAACGTTCCATGCACGAAACAATATTATCCAAAATAGTGACACCAACTTGAAAATCACGTTCATGTAGGCATATAGAAATATCCCCCGATTCTTCAATATTAGGCATAAGTTCCTCTACTATCCAATCACGATCATTTTGGCAATAGCTAATGAAAATGTCATAAATCATGTTGGGATTATCAGCATAGAGACTATTGAATTTATTTAAATGATCCTGGGAAACTGAAGACAATAAAGCAACTGATTTTAGATAGGAATAGTAGTAATAAATATGCCAACGTTTCCAGTATATAAGTATACCTAAGGCCGCTACCGTGATAAGACTACCTACACTAGTCCACACGTAGAATGTTAGAGAATCCAATTCTTGCACTATATCCTCAACTATTGATCTACGCTGACAGTTTAGGCGCATAAGATGTTGACGTTCCGTTTCATTGTAGCACCAATAATGTTCCTCCTCGTAGTCTATCAATTGTAGTTGAACGAAAGAACCATTAAGGCGTTCATTCAAGTTATCTGAGCTAGAGTTGGAACAGGTTTTGGTTTTGTTTAAATTCTTAAAAGCATCCAAAATGAAACGCAATTTCGGTTTAGCTTTTAAGCTATAGGTATGCCTTAGTTTTTTTATGGTTTTACGGATTTTAAGCATATTCTGTGACCACATCAAAGACGGTATATCCAAAGTTTGCAGACTCGTGTTGATATATAAACGAGAACTTTCCAATACTGAAGTAATATGACTGATATTTAAGTGTAAAATATTTTTTAGATTTGGCCAAACGGTATCTTTGCATATTGCCTTTTGGTTATTAGCAGCAGCTATCTCCACCAAATCCCTTAGAAGACAGTCACATATAAAGTTGTTATCGCCCAGACTGAGATAAATCAAAGATCTAAAATCCTTTAACATTTCCGAGGTGATAATATTGATGTTATTGTCTCGTAGACTTAAAATGCGTAAATTTTTATTGTAATTGAATACTTGATTATACCAATTGCCCACCTGGTTAGAGCTTAAGTCAAGGGCTTGTAGTTGTTTTAAATTTTTGAAGTCTTCAGCTGCCAATGTATTGATGTTATTACCAGCCAAGGCCAAGAAACGCAAATTATTCAAATGTTTAAGCCAGGACAGATCCTTAAGATTGGAACGCTCAAAGTATAGATACCTCAGACTATCAGGCATGCCCTCAAAAACATCTTTGGTAATGCTAAATGCCGCCAAGTTATTACCAGATATATCCAAACCTATTAAAGAAGTATTCTTAAAAAGTCCATTGCCAAATACTGGAAAGGAAGTATAACACAAACTCATATACTTTAGACTGGGCCCAAGTAAAGTAAAGGCTACAGCACTACTGCGAGTTAATTTTGTATGAGATAAATCCAAATACACCAGATTAGGTAAATATTTAAAAACATTTTGTTGTACTGTAACACCATAGATTAAAGTCAACACTGATTCCAAGGTAGGTGAGGCTATCAAGCGATCCATAAAGGAGTCGTAGACATTGGTAAAGGATAAATCCAAAATTTGTAATTGTGGCAAATAAAAAAATACATCCGACGGTATAGTTAACATTTTATTATAACCCATATAGAGGCTTTTTAAATTAGTTAGATTTTTAAAAGCATTTTTGGTAATGAATTCTATATTACAATTGCTGATGTCCAATTCGTGTAATGAAGGCATATAAGGGAATAAAGCCCAGCCAATACCCTCTTTAGACTTGGCAGACATTCGTAAATCACGTTGAGTTCTTAACAAACGTAGCTCTTCCTCGTTTAAATCACACTGTAAATTATGATCTACTATATTAGGATTTAAATCCATAAAAGGATTGCCCTTTAGGGACAGATATTTTAGAGTATCAGCTAACGGCTTCAATGTAAAATAGGGCACAGCGGTTAGATTATTATAGGCCACAGAAAAAGCCAATATAATTGATTTCCTATTGTGCAAGCCACTTAACATTAATAAATCCTCATCTGTGGTAATATTGCGAAAGGATAAATCCAATTGTTGTTCTTTAGGCCAAACACTTAAATTGGATTCTCTTAAAGATCCATTATTATGGCACCACCATATCAAAGCCATTTTAATATTATCCATTATACAACTATTCTCATTACTTTCCATTTTCAGTTTAACCAAAGAATTTTCTAATAGTTTATCGTCCGTATCCCAAGTCACAAGAGGACTGGCATAAGGTGTTGTAAATTCGACAACATTTGCTGCTACAATAGTTTCTTCTAAAGAGTTTTCGGTAGTAGCAAATAAATCAAATACTTTTTGATTATCATTTATTAACGATTTATTATTATTATTATGGGTATTAAACGTGTAGACTGGAGTGGTATTATCTTGGCTATGTTTGTTGCTTATCATTTTAGCATTTAATTCGGACATATTTAAGCACAATAGTATATTGAAAATATTCAATTTAAATACTAAGTTGTACATTTTCCGTTGGTATTTTTTATTAATTATTATGGTTTTCAATTCAAATATCCTTTAAATATCATTAAATGGAATTTAATTACTTATTTTTTAATTTTTTATAATTATTTTATAGATTCAGCTGCAAGCATTAACACATTTTTACAACTTTCTTTTTTTACGTGTGTTTGTTTAATATTTCTTTCAAAGTCTTCAATTTCCTTTTCTTTTTGTTAGATTTGCAAGTATATTTATTGATAATAAATTAATTGATAAAGTTTTTTGTTTTCTCTATTTAATTGTATTAAAACTATTTTAAATTTATTGTCAAAATTCCAACCGATTCCTATAAACACCGACGTATTACTAATTTTTACTCAAATTTAATTTTGGTCAATTTGTCTATAGGTAATTCAGCAACAAAGAATGGCAGTAGCAAACTTAGGTAGCTTATCGTTATTATCAATATTATTTTATTATTTTTTTCTCTGTTTGTTAAAATGTTTTTTTAATATTATCAATATAAATACATATGTACATGAGTACATGTGTTTGAGGCTTATAGAACTATCCTTTTATTGAAATTATCGTTAAAAAAATAACTGAATATGTTAATTACACTTGGAAGATACTTACGTACATAAGTACCTTACGTTCTACACACATTCATATGCAAGAAATTTCGGAAAAGTTTAAAATCTACGTATGTACTCGTATTCATGTCATGTTATCCATTAATTGATCGTTAACATACGGTTTGATTCAAAAGATTAAAAAATTCTTAGAAAAAACATGCATGCACATCGCATGGCAAATAAAAGTAGAAAGAAATCAAATTAAAAAATAGGGGATTCCCGTTTACATATTTTCATAACTAGGTCTATCTATCCGTCGTTGCCCGGGATCCTACACATGACTATCGAAAAAACAGTTCAATGATATTTCTACACCTTTTCAATATTAAGCCATCGATATGCAAACTGTAAAACGCTTGTGAATCACGCATTGTGCATTGGTTTATTTCATTAATTTCGAATCAGTTTACATTTAATAACACATATGATATTTAAGGTCGGTTGAGGGATGCAAATCCATCATTTCGTTCTTCTCCTCCTGTTATTATCATCCCTCTGATCAGTACAGTTTCTTCTACCTACCGAACTAAGTAAAACAATAAATATTCCTAAACTACATACAAGTTTCAAAAAAAATTAAAAGGTCTAGAACTCAGTATAATCTGTTTGATGTCAGTGGATCAAACTCTTTGCTTGCACTCAAAAATATACGTATGTATGCATACACATACATATAAGATTTGAAAAAGCAAAGGTTTAGATAGACCATTTTTCTTATAATAAGAATGCTTAAGGAAGCTTGTATTGGGTCTGGCTATAATTTATCCGATAATTCAATTTGCTTGGCTATGTTATTCTATGGAATTACGCAAAGCATTTAAGTCTTGTCACTCTTTTGTAAAAAACGAACTTGTTCGTAAATGCATTACTGCCCTGAATTACGCGCAAGATGTTCATAAATGCAAACATTGGAAGTACTGAAGCTGTCAACTGTTTGTAAATTCAACAATAAAGCATATTATGTGCAAATAAACATAAACTACTATTCATAAAACTTGATGATACATAAATAAATAAATGCCAAGAATAAAATAAGCAAAATGAGTCGTCAACAAAATTTCATTAGAAGTGGCAGCACACAGTAATCATACAGTGAAACTTCGACATAACGAATCTGAAGCGAATTGAAAAATCCTTCGTTTAAGCTATTGTTTTGTTATAAATATGTATCACTTAAATCTAGTTTTAACGACAGTTTAAGAAACACGTCTAGTTTCGTCAGCATTAAAAATATTGTGGGGCTGATAATCTGTTCAATCGCATTTAGTATTCATTGTTTTTAAATCGGGCCTTTTCCGTTTTGCTTAATATTAACTTTTTTATTCTAAATCCGTTGTTTAGATGCTTTCGAATGAAAACTTCGTTATATAGAGGCCTTACAGCATAAAATTTCTTCGCTATAGCTAAGTATAAACAATTTTTGTATAAAAAAACTTTACTTTCTTAAAGCGAACTGGCAAATGTTCGCTATATAGAGTTTTTCGTAATAATGAAGTTCGATATAACGAAGTTTCATCATTAATATCAAACCATTAATGTGGAGTTCTTTTAAACTACAATTATTCGACAATTTGCTATTGCCGCCATATATGATGTTAAAAATTCTATAACAACAAATCTATTTATATTTTTTAATTTAAACAGTGCATCAGCCGTTGGACTCATAACACAACCGCATTTTGCACTATTATGATATAACATCAATGAAATGAAATGATGAGTTCAACACTTGACGAAGTTGTTTAATTTAAGCGATTTTAACATTAGCCTGTCATTAAAAATACAGTGTTTGTGCGAAAACCAAATTATAATGCAGAATTTAACAACATATTTTATGTTTTTATTACTAATTTTCGCCGTGGTCTAGTGGTTAGTGTGTTGGCTTACTGAGACATGGGCCCTGGGTTCGACTCCAGGCTCTGACATCTTCAAAAAAAGAAATATGAAAAAAATATTTCTTTCGGCGACTACCTCTCAGCAGTCTTCTGGCAAAAGCTCTGAGAGTAATTAATTGCCATGAACAAGCTTCTCAAGTGTGTCGTTCGGAGTCGACTTTAAACTGTAGGTCCCGGTACTCATGGATAAAAATCTACACACGCAACATGAGTGCTGCGAGAAGCTAGGCCGTAATCCTGACACAGGGTTGTAAAGGCCAGTTATGTATGTTATGTATGTACTAATTTTCAGAACTTAATATAATAGCGAATTTATTAAAACTTTGAAATGAATTAAATTATTTTAAATGATTCAGAAGTCGTAAAAATTATATTTTTCTTGAACCATTTTTCAATTTAATTTGGTAGAAGACTTTGTGCACATGAGGGCTATATTTTATTTCACATCACATAAGGGTTTTGTAAATATGTATTTATTAAGAAGGTCAGAGGAAGTTAAGTATTTTCTGTCCGTTTTCAAAAACCCATAGCTTTGAATTACTGTTAAATTGCTCTTCAGAAAATTATGTGCATAAAACTCTTATGTATGTTTGTTTCTATATAAAGTTAAAAAAAAATAATCGCTTAAATCAAATACCATCAATAATCGCAATATTTTGCATTTTTTTTTATTTGGTAAAAGTGCGATATAAATCATAAATTTAATTAGAGATTAGATTTAATTTAATCAGAATTAATAACACCTGAATACTAAAAAAAATAATAATAATAATAATGATAATAATAATAAACAAAAAGAACGACCTCCTAAAAATCTATGAAATTTGCAAGTTTATTACATACATACATATGCACTTACATGTCATATAGCAATTCCACCTTTATTAAGTAATTTTTGTTTATTTATATGAGAGGTTCATGATTGAACAGATTATATGGATTTAGTCGACTTGGATAATGAAGACATATTATCTGAGCCTCCATTTACTGCAAACATCCCACACGAGCACCAATTGGAGTATATTAAATGTGATGATGTACCAATACCAAATCTATTATAAATTTAATACTACTTTACACCTTTATCAATAGGAAAACAGACCAGCAAACCGCCTCGCGTGACAGCCAACAGACGTATATTAAAAGTGGAGGCTTATTATGGTGATCTATTTTTTTTTTTTAATTCTATACAATTAAAACACCATAATAATACGAGTACTAATAAAAATATAGTACACGTACAGCATTAAAGTTCTTAAATCTCATTTTCACAATAATATACCACATTTATTAACAAAAACCACTTTCTTTTGATTTCTAAATTTTCACTAATTTTTATTAACACTATATTAAATTACGGTATTTTATACTGCATTGTTACAAAGCGGTTTTAGTACTACTTTTCGCCATTCTAAAAATTAAAGGCGCGAAAAACAAATTGTCAGTTATGGGCGGTTTTTTTAATATTTTGTTTTTATGCGTTTTTACTTTTTAATTAGCATTCCTTTAAAAATGCGTTTTATTTTCAACAAAAAAATTAGCAATTTAAAATAGAATAATTCATATGTACATACAAAAATTTTTTTATTTTTAAAAGAAAATACAATATTATAATAAATTAAAGAAAAAAAAACAAGCAAAAATTATTGGTAGAGAGGAGAACGCTTTTGTTTTATTTATACCAGGGACCGTAACAGTTACGACTTTTTTCAAAAAAGTCACTTTATAATAGTTATTTTTTGACTTTTATTTTTTCGGTCAGAAATAAAAGTTAAAATTTGACTTTTATTTTTTCGGTCAAAAATAAAAGTTAAAATTTGACTTTTATTTTTTAAGTCAAAAATAAAAGTTAAAATCTGACTTTTATTTTTTAAGTCAAAAATTAAAGTTAAAATTTGACTTTTGTTCTTATTGAAAGCAGATGTTATTTAACTCTCTTTTTACTCATCAACTAAATAACCAATGATCCGCTCCTACTTCCTTGATTATTAAAATTTTTAAATATTTAAAACAGAAAAGTTTTAAATGACTTTGAAAATACAGATAATTTTTCATCACTACCGAATTGTGTTTTATGTTTTGTTGTAAGAAAAGAAATATATATATGCGATTTACTTTAAAACTCAAAAAACTCAGACTTTTGTAATATTCTTTCTTTCTTTCCTCTTCCTTTTCTACTCCCTTCGCCAAGAAACAAAAAAAAAAAAAGAGAACTGCGTTTGACTTAAAGAAAAATCGCGGGATATATTTGGATATTCGACATTTGGTTGTGTAAGAAACGGTAGCAAAGTACACCTGTAAACAAACTTCTAACAGTTCTAAAAGGTGTATAAAGTTTTAATTTTGAAAGTATTGGCATTAGCGCCAAATAAAGTATTTAATATGCACATAGTGCAAATATATATTTTTTATATTGCCTAAAAACATCTTTCTTTTTTCAAATTGTTCATTTCTTTTACAAGATTACAGGATATAATTTTTTTTAATAAAGATATATAAAGAAAAAAAAAATGAAATTTTTCTACCAATTTCTACCAATTTGTTTTCATTATAATATGTACTTTCCTACGCTAATTGGCAAGTTTTGTGCAGATGTAAATGCACTATTAAACATTTTATAAAACCGCTTATAGTCGTTCAAAAAACGCTACAATTATCTAATAAGACATTCTTGAGGTGGTTGGCAACGCCGCAGTGGACTTTAGTACTTGCAGCGATCTTTTAATTTTCTTTTATTCAGTCATTTGGGTTAATTAAGCATAAAGGTAGTTTTTCATTTAATTTTTGCTAATTTTCCTGATAATATAATATATAATAATTAAAAACGAGATTAATTTTTTCTTTTATAAATTTTCTTGCAGTTTTGCTTAGTTGTGTGCCAAAATTATTATTTTGTAAGTGTAACCAAAGTAGTTAAAAACCAAAGCAACAATATGTTCAGCACCAATTCCGCTCGTGCTTTACTACGTTCTAATATCGTGAGTTAAATTCATTTTATTAACGTGTCTGTCGTCTTTAAACTCTTAATTAATGTTTTTCAATTAAGCTTCACCGTTGCAAGAGCACTTTGGTTGTGGCCGAGCATAATAATGAGGCTTTAAATCCTGTTACATTGAATACAATTGCTGCTGCTAAAAAGATTGGTGGTGATGTCACAGTTTTGGTAGCAGGCACTAAATGCGGACCCGTAAGTTTTGCATAACATTTCAGATTAGTTTTCTTTAGCTATGTCGGGATTTATGTATAAACATATATTTCTGTTTATATTTACTATTTAGGCTTCTGAGGCTGTGGCCAAAGTGGAAGGTGTTGCTAAGGTTTTGGTAGCTGAAAATGAAGCCTTTAAAGGTTTTACTGCTGAATCCTTGACTCCCTTAGTATTGGCTGCCCAAAATCAATTTAAATTTACCCACATTTTAGCCGGTGCTACTGCTTTTGGAAAAAATGTTTTACCCCGTGTTGCTGCCAAGTTGGATGTTTCTCCAATTTCGGAAATAATTGATGTCAAGAGTGAGGACACCTTCGTGCGTACTATTTATGCTGGTAATGCTATTTTAACTCTAAAATCTAAGGATCCCGTCAAAGTTATTACCGTGCGTGGTACTAATTTTGCTGCCGCAGCTGCTAGTGGCGGTAGTGGTGCCATTGATCAGGCTCCAGCTGGTGATTATGATCAGAATCTTACAGAATTTGTTAGCCAGGAATTAACTAAATCCGATCGTCCTGAATTAACCAGTGCCAAAGTTATTATCTCTGGTGGTCGTGGCTTGAAGTCAGGTGACAACTTCAAGATGTTATATGATTTAGCTGATAAATTTGGTGCTGCTGTGGGTGCTTCTCGTGCCGCTGTTGATGCCGGTTATGTACCTAATGACTTGCAAATCGGCCAAACTGGTAAAATTGTAGCTCCCGACCTATACATAGCAGTTGGTATTTCTGGTGCCATACAACATTTAGCCGGCATGAAAGATTCCAAAACTATTGTGGCCATTAACAAGGACCCCGAAGCACCCATCTTCCAAGTGGCCGATATTGGTTTGGTAGCTGATTTATTCAAAGCTGTACCTGAAATGACTGGCAAATTGTAAATAATTTATTTTCCTGTTTTACCATACCAACTAATGAAATGTAAGCCACCTTGTTTCTCAAGTTGGAAAATATGAGCGTTTGTTAATATGTAATAATTGACTACTCCTTGTGTTCTGTATAAGAAGTGGTATTTACTAACTTAGTGCATTTAATAACGAATTGTTTAATTTTTAAGTCTTAAAAAAATGTATAGTTTTTTATTTGTTTCGATTTTTTATATGTCCTATGTAACTGTTAATAAATATATACATATATTTTCCTAACGCTTTAAGATTAAAAAGTTTTCCAAATAATTTAAGCGATCGTCCGGTAATTTTGTTTTCGCTCTTATGTGCTTTTATTGTTGTTATTGTTTTTAATTCATTCTTATCATTTAATTTTCATTTGCTATTTTTGGTTACGCAAACCTCTTGAATGTCTTATTAGACGTTTTTAAGATGATTTTTGAAGATTTGAAAGTAATTTTTATATTTAAAATTCTTTGGAGATTGTGAATAAACTACAGCTTATTATGGTACCTATATATGAATCGGAAGCTTTTATTGTGGGTAGAATATTTGATGTTAAACAGAACGTTTGGTTACACTTATTACAGCCAAACTTTTAATAAATATTCACTGTATGAATCTACATAGAGCAGCAGTTTCTACAGATTTAAGTTTCTGGTAATGTGTAAGAGCTGGTTTCTGGTATTGTGCAGCGATGGGGAAAGATTGCATACCTCCTCTGTAACTGAAAAAGTTTATGGTTAGAATGTTAAACGCGATAACCCCTAAATTGGCATGAAATTTTTCGTAATATTGTTATAAAAAATGCTTAGCATATGTTAAGGCTGTGTGTATATTACATATTTAAAATAATCCCAATAAACAACAGTGTTGTCAGATTAGGGGATTTATCCCCAAATTGGGGATTTTTTTTTCTGAAATGGGGATAAAAAAATTCATTTGGGGATGGGGATTTTTTCGGGGATGATCGACAAGTTTTTGGCGATTTTTAAAATTTGTTCGCTTGCTTAATTATATATTATTAACACGATGAAAGAATTTGAATAGAATTTTAATTTTCAAATCTTGCTTATAAACTTGTTTAAAACTCATACTTTCATATACAATTTTTGCAGTGTGTGCTCTTGGTTTGATTTATTTTCTCATATATATAACAACATCCCCATATTATTATGTTTCCGCCACGTTCTTTAATGGTTTTTATTGCGGAGGAATTCAGTATTTATGTTTTCCTTATTATGGCACAGGACATTTATTTAGAATTGAGGTAAAATAGATGCTGTATACAGTATACTATACAAATATTTCAAACGACATCATGATGTCTTATGCTGAATATGAAATGGCACAGCGATCAGTATTTCAACAAAATAACGACCCGAAACACACATCGAAGCGAGCAAGAGGTTGATTTAAAAAGAATGTCGTCAAGATTTTAAGTTGATCTGCACAGTCTCTAAATTTAAAATCTACATATTAAATAAAACATATATACATACATAAATGCAAAATTATTGATGCACTTTGTGTGGGGATTTTTGGGGATGAACTAATCAAGGTTTTGGGGATTTTTGGGGATATAAATTTCGAAATTGGGGATGAATTGAAAACCATCTGACAACCCTAAAAAAAAACAATATGAAATGTACTTTTTTAAAATTAGGTATATTGTATCTAAACTAAATTTCTCAATTATTTTATTTACTGCAAGCTTGTTTAACTCAGAACTAAATTAGCTTTAATGAAATATATACATAAGGGTATGTTTCTAAAGGCGGGTTTAGACGGTAATACAAGTCGTACGTAAAATCAAAGAGAAAATATTATGAAATTCCATGCGTATTTTTAAAATAAGAGTAAAAATCATACGACAGATATTTTTTGCGTTTACACGGTTGGTAAAATACCAAAACAAAGTAAAATGAAAACATAAAATGCACATACACATGCACACAAAATTTACATGCATTGTGAATACATTTAACACAAACAAAAAAAAAACATAAAAATGCATCCCTGATCTAATGAAATGTGATGGTTTTTAAAAAATTTCAAAAAACAAAGAGAGCCGTACGACTGCCAAATTTTCATCCGTATTTTCTCTCAATGTCGTACGCTCTCATTACATATCAAGTTTACACGATACTATTCATTCTCTTCTACACAAAAATTTGACATGTCGTACGACTTGTATTACCGTCTAAACCCCCCTTAAACAATCTAATTTAAAAAAATGGCGGCAAAGTTAAAAAACCTAGAAAAAATAAAATCAAAATCAGGTAAAATTAAGAATAACACTGCAAAAATTTAATATATGTACCAAAATGTGTACACACTTAAATAGGTACATATTTCTTCTTTCTGAAACCGTTTAAAAATTGAAAATTGGATTAAAATCAACTAAGTTACGTGTTCATAAGTACTCGAACCTATCCGAAAATAGTTTTTTCGGAATAACTCCGAAATTTGAGGGTGTTTCCAAACTTCTAAAAATTGATTTATGATCTACTCAATAAGGCCTACAACTTACACTAGGTCACTTTCCAAGTATAAAAAAATTGCTCATTTGTAGCACCGTGTTATTATTTCTCATATATTAATGGATCGATTATGAATATGAACCGAATTTCAGATTCTAGTTGGCATCTTTAATATCTTTCTCTGAATCTCATCTTTCTCATCTCTGCCCATAATATTATTTTACTCTACTTTAGCTTAGAGGTTTATATTAGATTTTCGCTGTTGATATGCATAAAATTAAAAATAATATATAGATATATTAAGTCCAGAACCACTCTAAATTATATTTATCAATGTTGAATCTTGCAGGAGAGTTAAAAAATTGTGTACTAAAAGTTTAAGTAGTAAACCAAACAAATATTAATATCATATGTTTCACAAAACATCAACCATTTTACTTTTTAATTACTACATACATACATACTTAATTGGCCTTTACAACCCTGTGTCAGGATTACGGCCTAGCTCCTTGCAGCACTCATGTTGTGTGTGTAAATTTTTATCCATGAGTACCGGGACCGGTAGTCGCCGTGGTCTAGTGGTTAGTGTGTTAGCTTACGAAGACGATAGTGCTGGGTTCAAATCTCAGCTCCGACATCTTTAAAAAAAGAAATATGAAACAATTATTTCTTTCGGCGACTACCTCTCAGCAGTCTTCTGGCAAAAGCTCTGGGAGTAATTAATTGCCATGAAAAAGCTTCTCAAATCTGTCGTTCGGAGTCGACTTTAAACTGTAGGTCCCGGTACTCATGGGAAAAAATTAACACACACAACATGAGTGCTGCGGGAAGCTAGGCCGTAATCCTGACACAGGGTTGTAATGGCCAATTATGTATGTATGTATGTATGAGTACCGGGACCTACAGTTTAATGTCGACTCCGAACGACAGACTTGAGAAGCTTGTTCATGGCAATTAATTACTCCCAGAGCTTTTGCCAGAAGACTGCTGTGAGGTAGTCACCGAAAGAAATATTTTTTTCATATTTTTTTTTTTTTTTATGATGCCGGAGCTGGGTGTCGAACCCAGGGCTCATGCCTTAGTAAGCCAACACACTAACCACTAGACCACGGCGACTACACTTTTTAATTACTAGTAAATATTAATTTGCAAGTCTAATCAAAGATACATACCTATTAAAAAAATTTAATATTTGGTTGGCTTTAGTTTACCAATTTTTTTTTTTATTGATTTTTGTTGTTGTACTAAATTGCCATATGGTTCCAATAGGTACCAATTAAATTGAGAACACCATATAAATGGAATTTATAATCTAAATTTTTGTTACTAATCTCATAAAATTAAAAGATTTTAAATAAAATCTGTCTGTGTGGAATATTTGTATTTTTTTACTATTAAAAAATAAAAATTAAGAAAAAACGTTTTTAAAATAAACACGATTCTTATACATTGTATGAATGTACATATGTTTGTATATACATATGTATGTATGTATATACAAAGTCTTATTCCCAGCAACAATCACGAAAATTAAAACCACACTATATTGTATGTATGTATGTATGTAACTATCATCCTAGTTATATGTATGTACTCGTACCTATAAAGATATATACAATGTACACACATCACAACTCATTATAAAGATAAAGAGGAAGATAAATTTATTGTACAAACCTTAATTACTAACATCGTAATTATAAATAAATTGCTGACAGCTTTACATTTTAAAATATTTGTTTTTTTGTTTAAATTTTAAGTTACCTAACGGTTTTTTAAACAATTTTAACATGCACAAGTTCAAGAAGAATTTTCTTTGCATATGTATGCACATGCAGTTTTTGAGAAAATGTGAGAGAGCAAGTGAAGGAGGAAGTGAGTACATTATTCTCTCTTTTTAGGAAGCATAAAAATCAAAATTAAATGCTATTTTAAGCAGCCTACTTTAATGTATGGATTAATTTTATTGAACACAAAGAAAACTAACGAGATTATTAAACTTTAATGATATAGTAATAGTAGGTATTCATTGAAAAACAAAACAGATGCTTGCATGTAATTGTTTATTGTACATACATATCTACATATATGCATGCGCGTGTGCGTAAATATTTGTATGTTAACAATAATTTTTTTCTAATGTCCATCCCATGATATTGATAAGAAACCATGACTTGTTATATGTCTGAATACATTTGTATGTATGTATGTATGTATGTCGTTTATTCTAATCAATTGGACAATAAATCAAAACAGACTACATTATATACACATATATGTATATAGTATGTATGTACATATGCACGTTTGTTCATATGAATTCGAAATTTTTAATTATAAATAGAGTCTTCCCTTCTGTTTTATTTAATTATAATTACTTTTGTTTGTGCTACTCTTTTTAAGAGCACTAGAGGAGGGTGTATTTGTTGTTGTTGTTAGTGTTGCTCAATCAATTAACTCGTGTTTGAGATTGTTTCCTTCTATTTTTGATTTTTATCGTTGGGGTTGTGCTTGTTAGCTTTTGTGTGTTTTACACATGTTAATCGAAAGTAAAGTGAAACCTGTTAAAATTGTTAAGATTACAATGTTGTTTTTAGTTATTACTTGTTTTTATTATTTAAAACTTTTTTTTTTTTGGAAAATAGGAAGTGTTTTTTGTTTTGTTTTTAATAATGAAACACCTAGTGCTTTGTGGAATTTATTCTGTCTAAAATTGGTCAACAAGTATGCATGTACATACTTATGTAGAATATATACAAATAAAATAAATCATGAAATTAGTATGTAATTGCAGTGTTGTATTCGATGGATAACATTTGTCATTACAAGGAATCAAACTGAGATGATCAAGGTATGCAGTACATACATACGTACATACCTAAGTGAAATTTCATGAAATGAAACTATTTTTTGTAGTATGATGTGGATGCACAGTTATGTATATTACCGGTATTATCCTGATTTGAATACGAATGCACATTTGAAACTATAATGCTGATTGCAATGTAATGGTTTGGGCTCTAGAAGTTTACATCATTCATACATACATATATATTTATATACATATGTATTTACTATATGTATGTACATATGTAATTTGGTGCTCCTTCGATTTTTTTTGTTAATTTTTGCTGCTGAAACTTTTTAAATCATCATAAGATATATACATATGTATGTATGTATGTATGTATATAAGAATACAAAATGACTGAAATATGATAATGAAGGAATGTCTACATATTTGTTTCTTAAAATTACAATTCATTCGACTTTGTTTGCAACAAAGACTTCTTTACTTCTCTGGCAAAATTTAAGAATAATGACGTTTTCTTTTCTCCAAAAAATGTGAATCATTTTATCATTTAATTATATTTAAACCTTTTTTGATCCCATTTTATAGTAACCTCTTTTTGCCGGATAGTTAAAAAAGACAGAAAGGTTGACAGAAAAGAATACGCCTATGTTTCAAATCGAAATCACAAATTCAAAACTAAAATCACTTGTAATTTATCATTATAATTCATTACTTTTACGCCACCCTCGTTCGTGGACGCATAATGCCCGATGAGGAGATGTTTTTCATACTATGGCATAGGACCTCTATTTAGAATTGAAGGTACAATGAATGCCGTTTGATACACAAATAGCTTAAACAACATCATGATGTCTTATTCTAAATGGGATTGCAACTTTGATGGGTGTTTCAATAAGATAACGACCCGAAACACACATCAAAGCGAGCAAAATAATGGCGTCAAGGTTTTAAGTTGGCCTACACGGTTTCTAGACTTAGATCCTGTTGAAAATTTATGGCAAATTGTTAATACGGCTCTTTGACGAAAAAAAACACTTCCAACTAAGAAGAGTTGTGGTAATGTTTTAAAGATGCGTGGAAGAACATTCCCATCGAAACGTTTTAAAGAATTTCGGACTGAATACCAACACGCTGCTTGGACCTTATAAAATAGGGATAATTCCACTAAGTAATGGCGTAATTGAGAGGAATAATTTGGTTTAATTATTAGAAAAGAAGTTTAAAAAAATCAAACCATCAAAAATGGGGCAAAATTAATTGATTTTAAAAATAACAGTTTTGATGTTGGGAAGTTTTGAGTTTTCAATATTATTTACTTACTTTATAATTGAAATAAAATAAAAATAACGTTTTTCTAATGTTTTTTCGGCCTCAAAGATGTTAGACCAGGGTGAATCTATTTTATTAAACATCACTGTATACATTATATATATTAATTATTTTTTTATACTTTTCATTTGTTGCATATGTAAATATTATTTTCTGTATTCTCCACATACTCGTACGCTCTTATAACATTTTACGCATACTGACTTGTCATTCTATACTTTTGATACGGACAAAAGCTGCAAGTCTTTCTTTTTTTGTAATTTTTAAGTGACTAGTACATATTTGGGTTTTTGGTTCCGTAGAAGATTTTGAATAGATTCTTTTCTTGAGCACTTATTTTGGGGACATGTAATCGATAAATCATCCAGTTTGTGACTAATTTTGTATGCAGTCAACTTTTGCTTTATACTTATAATTTTTCATCAATTCATTGCAAATTTGGGATTTTTAATGTTTGAACTTTTGAGTCCGATTCATCTTGAATCATGTCGGTTTCTTCTTTATCAAGAACGCCTTCCTGAGCAGCGTCATCATCAACTTCATCATTATCATCTTTATCACAATATATCGGTCAATCCCTTTTTAAAACTCATTTTTCGTTCTGTAAGAAAGGTACGAGTATGTTGTACATCCCAAAGATAACAAACTAACCGTACTTTTAAAAGTTGTATAAACACCAAACATTATTTTAATCGATTAACAACAGCTTTGTACCTTAAAAACTATCGGGTATGTTCTGAAAATCGAATTCAAATGAAATTGAAATCTAATGAAATTTTAAACTGCTACATTTTTAAAATGTTAAACTGTTTTGATAATTTTTTCTATTTATTCGCTTAATAACCACTAATGTAACTTCCTTGAATACCAAAAAAATAAATAATTCGCGCATTTAAGTTTTATTTACTTTCGTTTTCAATTTCACTCGAATTCGTTTTTCAGAACATACCCGATAGTATACTTACTTAAGAACTACAACTGTTCACACCAAGAGAATAAAGAAAACTGAGAATACAAAAAAAAAAAAAATCACGTTGCATATGAAAATAAGAGTGCTGTTAGTCGATTCGATTAATATTACGGTTCTAGGGTTAAAGTAATCTATTGTACTAGGCTGCCTCGATAACTAACATATGGTCTTTTTCCATGAGGTTTCCAATGTAAGGCTTCTTTGCATAGAACATGGCCTATCTATTTCCTTACATTTTCGCGACTTTCTATTTGCAATTGGCTTTAGGCTGTGTCCCAAATAAATAAATTTGTCATACCCTATACAATTTAAATCGCTTTAATATACATAATTTACGAGCATGAAGTGACCTGTGTAGTATCTTTACACACTTTAAGAGCTTCATTGATTGTTTTTATTTCTTCACTTGTAATAAAATTAATAACAAACAGTTTAATTTTATCAATGGAAATATTTTTACTTGTTATTTATGAACAGTATAAAGTATTATTTTGTAAACTCCTTATTTTAATATTATTGTATTTTCCTGTTTGTTCAGTATTCAGCTGTTAATAATCTCATTTAACTACAATACTTTATAGGAGAATCCCATTAAGAGATACATTTTTTTAATTAAAATCTTAAGTTGTTATTTTTATATCGACCTTGTCGTATTTTATGAGTTTATGATTTTAAATACTTTTCTACGTAATTAATATTTGCTGACTGTAATACTCGTAATAAGGAATCTGCACAAAAACATTTTTATTTACATATGATGATAACAAATCCGAGATATGAAACGTTTATAAGTAGAGTAGGGTATACATAAAAATTAAACAAAATTAAAGTATAAAAACAAACCAACAAACAAACTTAAATTAAAATGTAAAAACAAAAAGAAAAACAATAATTCAAAACCAAAATCAAAAAACCAATACTCACACTCTTTACAATATTTAACAGTAGCATGACAATCTCAAAAATCTATTAAATGATGCAGTACCTTTTCAAACTTCTGTATGAACGGTTGGCTCAAACGGTTAAATATTTAGAAAAAAAAAGAAAAACCGCGAAAATTACTTAAAAAAAAAACTGTTTAAGGAAAATTTTTTAAAAAAAAAGTATTAAAATATAGCCAAAGTGAGACAACAAAAAAAAAATGAATAAAAAAATACGTGTTTGTGTTATAGGAGCTGGCACAGCTGGTTTGTCAGCAGTGAAAAATTCTTTAGAGCACCATTTAGAAGTGGTATGTTATGAAAGAGATGAACAGGTGGGTGGTACTTGGGTATATGAAGATACCGATATTACAGTGCAAACTGATGATGAGGTACACAGCAGCATGTATCAGGGTTTAAGGTAATATCTCTATTTAAAGTTATAGTTATATATTAAAATGTTTCTTTTTTATAGAACAAATTTGCCCAAAGAGATTATGGGTTATCCTGATTTTCCCTATCCAGAAAAATTTCATTTATCCTTTGTTACCTCCCAAGAAGTTTTGGAATATCTAAACATGTATGCTGATAATTTTAAACTAAAAAATCATATTAAATTTGGACATGAAGTGTTACGTGTAAAGCCTCGTCTTAATAAGGAATGGGAGGCAAGTATTCATGTGTATGTATATGTACATATAAAAAAAAATTATTAAGTATTGCTTCAAAAAAATGCTGATGCAATTACAATATTTATTACGTATAAGTCAGCTAACAGAAAATGAATTTTTAAAAATTTGTATATCTTATTTCCGTAAACACTATAGGTTTATGTTGTAGATCACAAAACTGGTGCTTTAAATGTAGAAAGATTTGATAGAATTTTTGTTTGTAATGGTCATTATACAAAGCCTCAATATCCAAATATACCTGGCATGGACGTCTATCAAGGCCTACAAATGCATAGTCATCTCTATCGTTCAGCTGAAATGTTTAAGGGTAAGTAAAATTTTAAATTTTTTGTTCTTTTTTTTAGGTTTACAGATTACTTTAAATAAAAAGTAAATTCTTGCAATAAAATAATTCTCAGAAAAGTAACCGAATATTGAAAATAAAAAATATTCGGGTATATTCTGTAAACCGAAATCGAGTGAAAGTGAAATTGAGTGTTTTTTTCAAAGACAATTAATTCTTAATTGCGTAAAGTATTTAAAACTTTTGATGATCATAGAAGTTATGTTAATGGTTATTTACGGAATGAATTAATAATTTAAAAAAATCTTGAATTTTTCTTCGATTTCACTTTCATTCGTTTTCCGTTTACAGACATACCCGATTATAAAACGAAATGAAGTGAAATTAAAATTCCATAATTTGAAAATATGCCAAGATTTTGCTATTTTTTTGTGCATCAGCTTATTGATGCATTTACTTTTGTTTTCTATTAAATTCAAAGGTATTTAACTCCGTTTAAAAATAAAACCTCTTAAAACAAACAGATTTTGCGTTCAAAAGCACAAAATTGTTTAAAAAGAACTCCGCTTAATTGTGAATTTATCGACGACAAAAAATTTTAGCACCGGCTGATTTTTTTTTTATTTTGTGCATACCTATATTTTTAAAAGCATTTTTTATGGCAAGAATGTTCATTTATTGCTAAAATTGCTTATAATTTGTCTGTTAACCTTGTCAGAATTGAATTTTTCTGAAACATATCGATTTGTTTTATTTTTAATTCAATAATATTTTAAGAGTTCGTTTAAACGAAATAATTTTGCAGTTATCCGAAGTGCTTTTAAAGGAAAATTGCGCTTATAAAAAAAAACAAATCGTCGTGCCGGAGTTTATGTGCTCTATCCGACATTTTATATATCTCGAGTTAATGATGCCACTTTAAGTTTTTCACAACAAAATTTTTAAAATCTGCAAACCGTTTTCTGTTATTTATCTCCGAAACTGGACAAGATATCAGAAAACTGATTGCAGATTTTAAAAATTTAGGGTCGAAAAACAAAATTGTCATAATTAACTTGAGATATATAAAAAATATAAAATGGCGGATAGTGCATATAAACTCCCGCAACACGAAATGCTGTTTTTTTTACATTTTCTTATAACCGAATTCGACTGTATTTAACAAAAAAAAAATTATTGTTTTAGAAATTTAAAACAATTTTCTTTACAATTCTGTTTGATCGCAGTTTGCCATCAGGTTTAGTCGTAAATTTTATTTGATTTAAAATAGTTTTTTATTTAATAAATGCTTAACTCATAAAATAAAATGGAATGTGCAACTCCTTCACGGATGTAATTTTCTGCTTTGGAAGAAAATTTATTGCTAAAAAAAATAATTTATTTAATTAAATAGAATTTAATTTTTTCTTAATTTGGAGTACCGGGTCATTCAACTATTATTTTTAAAATCAAATTCAAAGTGACTAATTTTCAAGACGTCCAAATCATTATATGAAATAAGTTCACTTTAAATGCATTCCTGTACTATGCCCCTCATTTCTTTGACTTCCTTGCTACAAGCTTCGTCTTTGTATCTTTCAATTTAATCAATAACATCGATGTGAACCAACATGACGTCGAAAACGCTTTTTTAAAATTTAGAACCCAGAATTGTGAATTTAAAAATAGGGTATTTTTACTAATTTTTTCCTTAAATTGGATCAGTTAGTCATCCCCTTTAACCCATTATACAACCAAAATTTTTGCATATACATTATAATATATTGTTGGGTTATTAAATCAAATATATATATGTTCCTTTATGATAGGCACATACATAACTTTTTGTCAGTTTAAGGGTACATCTATTTTTACATTTACAAATATAGAATTTCTGGGAAAACTGATCCAATTGTGTTTTTCGGGCCTTCACGGAATTTAAATTTACACCAGTTTACATGAATTCCGTAGAAACCAAAAACAAACGATATTCTAATATTCTAATGGCTTAAGATTAATGCATTATAACTTTTTAGCAAATTTCCGTATAAGTAGTGAATTGCAAATAGAAATTCGATCCATTAAATTTTGCCTTGTAAATTCATTGATTAAGCTTCTTTGTGTAGCCTTTTATCCAACTTTAATTTGATTCATTCTTCCTACTACTTGATGTTTCTTTAAGTAAAGAATCCTGTACTGCTAATAGTTTTCACATTTGGAACTCTGCCTTTTTAAGCGGCCTGGAGACGTTCAAATAAACTCATAAACGCCTTATATGTGTGAGTGTTTTCGTACTTTTTCGTTCACACATACACGTTTTCGGCATTGATTGAAGAAAATCTAAAAATTCTGATATTTTAATTTGTTGACATTTTATTTGAACGTCTCCAATTGTGATTGACAAGCATTTTCTAATTATTTCTATAATTTTAGTAATGAACACATCCAGGAAAAAAAAATAAATTTGTGCTTTATTGTGAAATATAATAATTGTAAACGTAATCTTTAAATTGTGTTTAATAAATTAAATAATTTGAAATAAATTTGAACATTATAATAAAACATACGCGGATAAAAATATAATTAATATTTCCTGGGGTTCGAACCCGAGCCTTCAGCACTTAACATTAATATTCGTAATTTTGTGCATACTCTAAAAATATACTCTAACGATAAATCGTCATCCGATGAAGACATTTTTATATACAAACACTACGAAATCACAATTCAAATGTTGATTGACGAATTTATTTGTATGTCTCCTTTTAAACGTCAAGCAAACGACACTCACACATGTGCATTGATTGATGAGTTTATTTGAACGTCTCCAGGCCGCTTTAAGCATAGCAACTAACTTTCAGTGTACTATTTCTCTAGAAGCTTAGCTCAAGTGATTATGATGCTTTAAATGTTCGTCATAATTTATTTTTCTGTGTTAATCCATAAAAAAATAACATCATATGCTGCTTAAATACGCAAAAATATACTCGTCTGATATATAATACGTATGTATATATGTACATATGTATATCAAGTATGGTAGTATCATATCAGTCTGAGTTTTGCAAATAAAAAATGGGGAACAATTTTATTTTTATTATTTTTTTAGTATCTTCTAATGCTGTCTAAAAAAAAAAACAAACAAAAAATGAGACAGTTAAGAATATTTATTTCTACTACGGTCTAAGTCCATATGTATTATTTACTAATGATAAGAAACACAACACGCTAATTTGTCTTTACGAGTAATGAATGATATTTCATTAAAAAAAAAAAAAATATTGCGATAAGAAAACGTGTTGCATATCTGAGAATCAGCATTGTCAACTTAGAGCTTTTAGCACAGTTTTTAGCGAATTTTAAAATTTCTATTACGAACAATTTTGGAACTAGCGCCTCTTATTTTGAAACTTGTTGCTTTTGGTATCTGTAATTATTTCTGTCGTTTCATATCGAGTTATCTCAGAAATTGCGCACTAGGAATGTTTACAGATGGCGTCTCTTCAAACAAGTTCATGTTAAATTCGGGAGTACCACAAGGTTCTGCTCAGTTTGCTATTCTATTTTTAATGTTTCTTAACGATCTTTTTTTAACTTCAAATCCTATCTACTCTTTCCCAGATCACAGTAACATTTGTAACTCATATTCAATCGATTGTAAATCGAGCCTTTTGGGATTGGGGTGAGAAAGTAAAATATGAATGAAACACTCACAAATGACCTGCGAATAATCTCCGAGGGGGGCTCTCGAATAGGGTCGAATTTAATGTGCGCATAGCGTGCTGGCTATGGGTAGTGCACATATTGAGGAAGCGGACGATCTTGATGTTCTGGGTATGAGAAATAATTGGGATGATCACATATTTCGAGTGTCGAATGAAGCATTCAAGTGCCTGAATTTCATTACACGGGGCAAGAAATACTTCCATCTGACCGTCTTAATATTTACAAGATATTTATCCTGCCCAAGATGGAAAACAACTCTCATGTATGGGGCAATGCTTCAAAGTGGTAGTTTGGGGTTTCTCGAACTACGACGGTACTTATCAATGAAGGTGGGCTATCCAACTTTCCAACTCGATTCATTGGAGCATGGGCTCAATGTAGCTTGAGTTTCAATGTTCTATCAGTACTATCAAGGGAAGTGCTAAAGTTCCAGATATACTGGCATTCAGTAAGGGTATTCAATACATCTTACAGATCGCAGTATCTTATTCTACTTGGCCTAAATTGTATAATAATAATAATTATAAAATGAATAGGAAATGTATTTGACTTTTCCACTTTATTAATACCCCCTATGAGCTGCTATAAATTCTATGATGCAGGGTGCTTCTATTTTGATGCGTTCAAATACTTTGATAAGGTAATCTTTGTTACAGATTTAATTTTTTTTTACTTTTTTTTAAATGGGAAAATTAATCAGCAATTTTGTTCTTCAAATACATTGTAATTAATTATGAGAATAATTCATAATAATTAACACTTAATGCATACTATTTGGCCTGTTGTAAAACTATAACTTAATCGAGAAAGTAAAATGGATATTAAATTGTACGTATAATTTATTGATTTTTTTATTATCTTATACAGATGAAACAGTACTTATTATTGGTGCCGGACCCAGTGGCATGGACTTAACTCAACATATTAGTAAAACAGCCAAGCAAGTCATACTCAGCCATCATTTAGCCGTACCACCACCAACCGATTTCATGGGTCCTGTCATACAGAAACCTGATCTTAAGTACTTAACCAAAACTGGTGCTGTCTTTACCGATGGTTCTGTTGAGGATTTTGATTGTGTGATTTATTGTACCGGTTATCAATACTCATTTCCATTCTTAAGTTGTGATTGTGGAATTTTTGTTCAAAATAATCATGTGCAACCCCTATACAAACACTGCATTAATATTGAATATCCAACAATGGCCATAATTGGTCTGCCATTTTTAGTTTTACCCACACAATGTTACGATTTACAAATACGTTTTACGTTAAAATTCTTTAGTAATGAATTGGAACTTCCTTCTAAAGAAGAAATGATGGCTGAACTGCAACGTGATTTGGAAGAGCGGCGTGAGAATGGCATGAAGCAGTATGAGGCACATAAAATGGGACCAAAACAGGTGAGTAGTGATTTAGAAAATTAGTGGCACTCCAGTAGACTAATGAATAGTGTGCAAGCCTACTAGTATAAGTGTTGAGGTTTTGTTTTTCATCGATTATTGCGAGCGTTGGACTTTTCATTTTTCTTTCGTAAAGTATTGTCCAGATACAAAAAAGTTGCCTGAAAGCCAAGTGCGATCAGCAACTTTTTCACACAACGAATTAGGTCGAGTAAACCTCCGACAAGACTAATTCTGATATTCCATTACAGTCGCACAAAATATGCTCCTTCAAACATTCAGAAAATGATTTTTCATGGGCAAAACTTTACATGAAAATTTTGTTCACCGTTTATTCAATGTTTGGGTAGGTTAGGTCAGTTTAGAGAATTTGTAATCATTGAAGAAAAGCGGTAGTCACTTCATCTTGTCTATTATGGTCGTAACGAAAGACAGAATTATAAAACAGGTTAAGAATAAAAAAAGATCTGCCCCGGTCTGTTTCAATTCCTTTTGGGAAATAGACACAGGAGGTAAAAATTTAAATCATTTGCCCTCTTAATATCCGATGTCTTCTGCTGGAAACCTTTGTGCAGTGAAAGAATAGGTGCTCGATTGTCTGCCTTTATTTTGGAAGTTACTGAACGGTCAGTAATAATGCCCGCAGCCGGTCTTAGCATCAGTTTCTATATGGAATGTAAGAAAACAGTTCTGCTTCTAGAAATCGCAGTTCTGATTGTATCTGAAAACCTACAAACGAACTCATTGTATCAATTGTGACCAGCTTTTCCTTTGAGGTCTCTAATGTAGAGGCATACCGAAGATATTATAGAGCCCTAAAGCGGTAGGTCCATTGAGGGCTTATTTTAATAATCTTCGTAGTCAGTTTTGTCTTCGATTTGCTCATGGCAAGTAGGGAACAGGTCCAGAAGTAATCGATTAAAAACCCTTGAAACTGTACAACCCGGGCCATTGTAATAATTCTGCCAAGCTTTCCTCGTATGTAATCTCTAGGAGTCGCTAATGTAGTGTCAAAATACATAGAAACCTGGCACTATGCCCACTCCGGGTAAATTCATCCGCCATCTCTTTAATAGTGATGTTGCAGTGACCTAAAACCCAACCAGAGGCCTTATTCTGTAACTCTCCTAAGCTAAAACTCTATCGCTAAAAATTTATAAACTTGATTTAGGACTTTTTGGCTGCGAATACAATTCTTTAACGGGTATTGTATATTAAAAACTTGATGCCCGTCATCTCTAAAATTCTTAATTTCATTGATGCTAATGCCCAGCCTGTTTAAAAACCCCAAAATTTTAGCATTTTAGCTTAAGAGAGTTACAGAATAGGGCCCCAGGAATAATTTGCAGTTTAAAATAACCTTCGAAAAAATATGTTCGTCATGAAATGCCTTTAATTATATCTTTAATCCATTCCATTATATTCTTAATAGCTAACAACTTAGCTTAAAAAATACCATATCTGTTGTCCAATTTAAGTTAACAACAACAGCAACTTTAGCTGCTCGCAGTAGATTCCAGCCCCAATGCACCCTTTCATCTTGGAACTAACTATGTAAACAGCCAGACCGACCTCATCCTCCCTATTAGTTACAAATATCTCAGTGAGGTCGACCTTCACAGTCGACAAGATTTTGGCATTTGAAAAAATCTATGCAGGAATATATAAACTTAAGATCCTCTGTTTGAATAAAAATATCTTTCTGTTGTACAAATATCAGTGTTATGACCAAACTAAGATCAGAAAAATCGGATTTATCCATGTTGGTAATCGAAAAAACTTTTGTACTCAAATAATCATGTTATCACGTGTAGGATTTTATGGTTCCTGTAATAAAATAACACAGCTGCGATATTTTCCTCTGTTCGAACTCAACGTATGTGTGTTGGTGGTTTAATGTTTAATTATGTCATTTTTATATTATCTCCCCGAATTTCGTCGATTTGACTAACTTCAAAATATCGGCCGGTATCAACTCTGACAAACACCCATCTGATATTCGATAATCACCGAGCATCAGCGCTGTACAGTTGCCTAGTATGTGCTCTGATGACTCAATCGCCTCATCACAGAATCTGCACATATCGCTCGAAGCAATTCCTATTTTATTTAAGTGCTCATTGGGTCTGCAGTTACCCCGCTAGTATTCTCAGATTATTCCTAGAGAACTTTGTGCACGACTCAAATCTTTTCCTATTATAATTACTAAGCAAAACTTTGGAAAGTCTAAGGCCAGTCTGACCCAAGAAGAACAAGTGTCCTTCCTATTCCACAAAAGGATTCTGGCCCCATCAATGGAATAGCTGTTCCCTTTTAAACTGGTCCTAAAAAGAAAGAGTTTATTATGTGTCACAAGAACAAAAGTAATAAAAACGTAAAGGACTTGATATCCTGAGCAAAACTGTGTTTTTAGTTTTTTTCCATCAGGTCGAGATTTCTTTTAACAAGCGTGACAATATTTGGCTTCTTAATAACTCGACCCGATGGAAAAAAAAACAGTTTATTTCACGTTTAAACTCTTTCAATTGGCCGTCTAGATCGTGCAATTTTACAACAATTTTTTGTAGGACTATTTAGGGACAAGCCTGCAATGTTTGTTGCAATGGAAGCCAATATTGAATAATTTATATGTGAGATACCGTATGAACCATTTCAGTGGCAGCAGATGTAACGATGTCATCATGTGTTTCTTAAAATTTTATGCGTTTTTTGTTATTAAATGCGAAAGCTTTTAAAAAATTCCCCATTGAAACCTGCCGTATTAGTTAGTTTTGTAAATAGTTATTTAAAATTAACATACATATGCCCATATATATGTATGTATGTATACAGTTTTATTATTTAACATACATATAATTTCATAAATAATTTTTTTTTTTTTTGCTTTTTTTCAGTACGATTATTATAAAGATTTGTCCGAGATGGCTGGTATTTCCAATATTAAACCTGTTGTGGCGAATATAATGAAAGATTGTGGTAAAAAATATATTTACGAATTGGAAACGTATCGTACGTATCAATTTCAGGTTATTGATGATGAGAATTTTGTTAAAATAAGTCCAAACTGATGTAATAATACGGATTTTTTTATATTAAAAAAATACATATGTATATTATAATTTTATAATAAATATACTACATACTTAATAATTAATAAAGGAGTGTCGGGTATAAGTTAAAAACAAAAACACGGCTGTAGAAAATATATGCATTTTTTTTTCTTTTTAATAAAAATATTACATGAACAGCAAATGGTTTTAATGTAACAATTTTGAGAACAATTTAAATAGAGTTGAACAAGATACAGAAACTACATTGAATCAAGGCAGTAAGAATCTATACTGCAACTCCACTAGAAGCTTCCTGAGTGCGATGCACAAAAAGGTGAGCAACAAAGCTATAGACACTATGGCGACTATGATCAAAGGATCAGGGTAAATTAGCTAGTCGAGGGATTGGCAACTCTCTCTTAGACACTCTCTTGGATGAAATCAAAAAACTATGGATTGGAGAAATGCTTTACAACAAGATAATGTAACAAAAGCAAATGCAAAATCTGATGATTTCCGATTTGGTTTACTATTTCAGAGAAAAAAATGAAGAGGCTGTAAATTTTTGAACGGCATATAGTTCGGAAATGCATAGACAAGAATTATGTATAAGACTACAAACCAAATAAACGTTTTTTAAATGAATTTGTTTATACAAACGCAGAAGTATTACCTATTTCTACTTATGCTATCAAAATAACTAGAAATTTTATGGAAATTCTTTTTAATTTTAACGGTAATATAATTCAGGATATACTATCCAGCGAGTTAGCATCTAGTTGGTGAAATACAAAATACCACTCTGCTATCCTTCGGGAACAAGTAAATAATTTTCCTAGTCACAACTGTTATTCAGTTGTTCCTGACATTCACAGGGGATAAATTTACATGTTTTTAATTTTTAAAATTTCTATTTAGAATTAGGGTATGGTTCTTAACCCTAGAACACTAACGCTAATTTTTACGCAATTTTTCAAGTTAGAAAATTTTCAATTTATTTACTTTAATTAAATTAATTTATTTATTTTTATAAAATAAATTTAATAAAAAAATAATTTTTACTATATTTACATTATTCAGTTATCGTTTTCCATACAATTTTGACAAATTAAAAAAAAAAGTGCACGTAAAATTTACGTACGTTAGTATTCTAGGGTTAAAGCATTAAACACATAGACGACAGACAGCAAGTTGTCAAAATTAGTATACACACGTTTATATGGAAACGATTATTTTAAATTCAGCACAGCAAAACCCTAGACAAAAACCTTTGCTGCTGCTTAGAATAATTTCTATTTTTTGAGGCAGCAAAAACTGATTAGTGATGCTAATACAATAAAAAATGTTAAATAAATACGATGTTAATATTTTTTTATTACAAAGAAAAACAATTATTTATTAATAAAGATACTAACAATTAAAAACTTTTAACATTACACGCCGGTATTTATTTAATTAAATTTAAAGTTATGTTTGGTGTCCTACAACGACAATTTGCATTGTTGTTAAAAATAAATGTATAATACTCGTATGATGGGAAATGGGACGAAGTGACCGAATAAATAACTAGCTACGTTATGTCTTATAAGAAAACGCAAATGTGTGATGCACCAAAATATCTTTCTGATCAGGGGATTTATTTGGGAGATAGGCAGCCGTACCAGTTGAGAAATGCATAGCATTTCAGAATTCATCGGGCAACATCAACGGCGATGCAAAAATCATTATTTTCCAATTATGTGTTGCCAAAAAAAAATTGAGATTAAACCAAAATTTTAATTTTTTAAGAGTATGTGTACAATTACCATGAACAATATTTTGTTAATGAGTTTTGTAAAGTTTTTTAATATAACCAAATTAAAATAGAACGCTATTTCGTACACTTGAAAGTGGTATCACTGAAATATCTATTTCAACAACAAACACATGTTCAATATTTTATTTGTGCTTTTATTGTTTTGCTGTTGCTGAAATATTTCTTTTTCTATAATTCTTCAATATTCACTTAAATTTTCTTATTTAAACATATAAGCGAGTAGCATTTACACAACTTTAATGTCATTAAAACAATACGTAATCGTTTTAAGTTTTTCTGTGTGGTCATGTTTGTAAATACATATTATTTTTACGGAACAAAAATTAAGTCTCAATAAATAAATTCTATTCAATTTTTTCTTTCATACTGAGTATTTGTGTAAACAAGCACGATCCAGTAAAAACTTTTACAAAATATTAAACATATTACTCCCAAAAATAGGCCCCATTAATTTTATTCTTAAATGGTAGATAATTTATTAGGAAGGCTACCAAAATTATGCTCAAAAAAGTTAAAATAAAAAACACTACGTAAAATAAATGGGTATTTAGTTAATATTGGTCAAGTATCACACCTTAATATAGAACTGTATGTAAAACTGGTCAAATTATGTCTTACTCTCACGACAGTTACATAGTTATTGAAATCAAGCTAATTTGAATTTTTATTTTAGAATTTTTTTTTGCAAATATGTATATGACAGGCTGACTTCCTAAATGTATATTTACAATGTATCAATATAGTGTTAAAACCAAGTTGATAAATTGTTTTTTTTTTTTTTTTATTTTGTAATATATTGCATACAATACTTTGGAAATATTTAAATGCATTGTAAAGTATCAATAATAACAAAGCAAACAATGACGCAAGAGCATTTTTTATTATAAAAAGTAAATGTATCACACTATTTGCAAAGTGCATTCTCATAGTACAAAGCATTTCATTTTTTTAACAAATTTTTTTTCCATTTCCAATCTTACATTAATTTTTATAATTATATGTCCATTCTTTACTGTAATATACGTTTCATATTTTAAGAAAAACGCATTTTTATTTTCCTGCGCCGCCAATATGCTGTGTGTTGTATTTATTTTGCATCTAATTTTTGTATGCCTTTCTTGCGTATTAACTAAAACAATATGGCAAAACGGAACACAATACGTTGGCAAAATTTCTTTGAGTTGCATTTACGAAAACGCTATAATCCAGTATGTAATGAAAAACGATTTCGATCGAAATTGAAGTCAGGAAGTCAGCCGTACTGTTACCGCAAAATTATATACTACATACACCCATGCCATGGAACTCAGTTCTGATCGTAAATGGTTTTAATTCTGAAAATTTATTTTTTTAACGTTAACAGTAACACATTTATAAAAAAATATGCATATATGTATATTGTAAATGCCAGTTTGATCATTTGAGGTGATATTATTTGGAAGAAATATGTACATATGTATCTAATTTTCTAAAAATCCAATTTTCAAAATTAAAACCAGTGCAAATTTTACTTGCCTAGAAATATTTTTCGTTTTTATTATTTTGCTTCCATCCATCCATTTAAAAGATTTTTGCAATTCAAATTCAATTTTTCATACGAGTATAAATCACTCAAAATTGAGTATAATATTAAATGCTGAATGTTACAAGGTAATTCTTAGTTATTTTTATTTTATAGATTTTTACTTTCATGTTTAGTTTCTTTTAATACATGTAGTGATGACCCGTATAATTTATACATACTAATCTGTTGTGGTACCCACCACAACTCTGTAGGTAGACAAGTCATAATCGGTCAGTTGAGGGTGGATAAGATGTTTGTTTTATATATCTGACCCAATTTGTTAATCTGGAATATAAAAAATAAAATAATTTTTTTTGTTGGAAATTAGAAATTACAATTTATTTCATTCTCTTTTTACATTTGTTGTTGGTATGTGTGTGTGTTTTATGATTATTACTGATCTTACTGCAATAAAATAATCATAAATGTTAAAATATATAAATTACAAATTTCTCGCTTAAATAAAATGCCACTTTTATGTTTTTTAGGATGGAAGGAGGGATATTATATAACATAAATATTTTATTGTAAAATTAAAAAAAAAAAAATAATAAGTAAAGACCGACCATCATGATAATAAAGTACACACAACAGGTTGAACACCTCCGCATTTTCAGCATCACAAATGCATCAGCGAACAACGGTTGTGATTTAAGAACTATAAAAAGGATCGGGCTTAAAAAGTAAAGTATGTTGTTGTGCTTGCAAATAAAATTAAAATCTCCCTTCTTAAGTTATTTTTAATTTTCTTTGGATATTTTTTTTTTTTTTTTTTTTATGGTTGTTTTGGTTAAAGGTTTTACAATATATATATTTTTTTAAAGAGAATTGTAAAGAATTTCTAATTATATTTGAGTTTGTGTGTGTGTGTGTATGTGGGGATTTTACGATTTTTTTAGGGTTTTTGTCGTTTTTTTACTTCTTAAATTTTCAGTTACTTCTTTTCTCTCTTCTTCTCTACAAATTTGTTTTTGTTTTGTTTGTTTTATAATTTGCTACTACAATTTGTTGTTGTTATTATTTTATACATAATACAATACATATACATTTAATTAGTTATTATAAATTTGTTTTTGTTTTTAATTAATTTTTAGCATAACTATACAATAACAAAGATATTTGATAATTTTTTTTTTTTTTTGCTTTTCTTTTTAATAATGTTGTGTGTAAAGCATGGCTGGCCAGGTGGGCGCTGAAGCGCCAAAGTATTATCTGCTTTACATACAGACTAATTAAAAACAAACTGTTTCATACTTTATGTTTTGTTTTGGCCAACCATGTTGTAGAGGGTGGTAGTAGGTAGTTATGGATCCAAACACCCCTTCCCATCCAATCAAAAACACAAAACACCTATTTAAACTAATATAGAATTTTTTTTAAAGTTTCTTTAAAGAGCGTAAGTATTTTATGTTTGAATAAAGAATCGAAAGGGGGGTTGGGGTATAATAAAAATTTTGAATATGTATTGAATATATATACGTATTATAAATACCATATTTGTGTTTAATTTTTGTTTTAATAGCTTATCACAAATGAAAAATAATCATATTTTTAAATTTATTATAGTTTTTAATATATTATTCTTAGAATTGAACAATAATTTAAACATAAACATAAATATATTTATATTTATATATATATTTTTAATATTATTATTATTATTTATTATAATTATTATATAGGACTTATTTTGTAGTATGTATATAATATATATGATTTTAAGGTTTAGTTTTGTATGTTTTCTCAATGGTAAAAAAAAAATATTTAACACCTCTAAGTTTATATATAAACTTTAGGAAAACAATTTCTTAAATAAAAACTCTTTTTACTTTTTAATTTATATTTTTACTTTTTTCTTCCTTTTTATATTCTAAACTTTGCGTTCTGCGGTTATAATATCACTTGTGTTTGGGTGTGTGTGTGTGTATGCATGTCTTGTAAAGTAAAAATAGAAATATAAAAATAAAAAAAGTAAGAACTTTAAACCGTTTTTCTAAATGTTTATATAAATACTTGTTAAAAAAAGAAAAATATTTGAAGTTAATAACGTAATTGAATCTTTTCATGCTGTTGATGTAGTGGTTCATAAAAAGTCTTTTTTTCTTTTGTTTTGTTCTTCTAATATTTTTTAACTCCCTTTATTGGCTGATGTTGTTTTCTGGCTGTTTGTCTTAGTTTTTTTTTGGTTTATCTCTTTATTGTTTCGTTTTTTTTTCTTTTCTTTTGTAAGTGTATATTATTGTAATATGGTGGTTTTCTCACTAAATTTCTTTTATATTCCTTTTAACATTAATTTTTTTTTCTTCTATTATATATTTAAATATGTATATACTTTAATGAAATGTTATGTTATTGTTTTAATTTAAATTACATTTTTTTATAATTATGTATCTATGTATATACTATTTATATATATATATAACAAAAATTGTAATGTGTGTGTGTGTGTGTTGATGGAAAAATATAAAAAGACACCACAAAAGGAAAATCATTAAAGATTTAAGGAAAAATTATGTTCACATATTTTTAAATTTAATTTTATTCTCTGTATACTTTGTAAAATAAAAACGACTCTATTAATTAATTATAATGACAAAAAACGAAAACGTTTAAAACATATTTAGGGTAAGTGTAAAATACACAAAAAGAAACAGAATAAATGAAACAAAAAAATGGGGAAAAATAATAATTAAAAATAAAATTTAAAAAATATTTTTTTTTTGTTTTTAACACCAAAACAAGAAAAGAAAAACATTAACAGTTGCTTATAAAATCAAACAACATACAAAAAATAATCTGTTGAGAAATGTAAAACACATCATCAGAAGAAAACATCCTATTAATTTATAAAAGCAAGCTAAATTAATAGCTTACCGTTAAATTCCCTAAAAAAAATAATTCACTTGACCTAAACAATCTATTCTATATATACAAATTGTTTAGGTTGGGTGGCTTAAAATTTTGTTCTGCAAATTTTCGGGCTCTTTTTTCTCAATTTTCCAGGATAATTTTGGCAGGCATATTGTAAAACTTTTCAATTCTTACTTCTTGTGTGCGTGTGTTTGAATGTTATTAAAATATAACACAGGTATAGGTGGTAATTAATTGTTGCTCTAATTATATGACACTGCACACACTCTCTATCTTTCATACCAAATGTGTCTTTTAAAATAACAAAAGAAAAGATTTAAAGCTTACTTTTTATATGTATATAAAATTATGGTAGTAAGCCGCCGTTTCTGATGATGAAAATGATGTGTTGCTGTTGTTGCCTACAGCATACAACATAATTATCATTGGAGTTTGTAATAAAGTTCCTGTCAATGCTTTTAATTCTAGAAATGACGATGTTCTTCTTCTTTTTATGGTGATTGTTGATGTTATTATTGATGTTTTTATTATAAGAGGTGTTGTTACAACATTTAATTTATTTTGTGTACAAGTAGATGGCAACAATGAGACCGTACAGACCCAAGACTTCAGCGAAAATGAGAATCAAAATCATACCGACGAACAGACGAGGCTGTTGAGCTGTACCTCTGACACCGGCATCACCAACAATACCGATCGCAAAACCGGCCGCTAAGCCAGAGAAACCTACAGCCAAACCAGCACCCAAATGAATGAAACCCCTTAAATAAATAAAAAAAGAACAAATTATTCTTTAATTCACGAAAAAAAAATTAAATAAAAAGTCAACTCACTTGTATAAGGGGTATTTGGATGGTTCCTCTAAAGCACCAGCAATGAGGACAGCCACGACCAAGCCGTAAATGGCAATAATACCAGCCATAACAACGGGAATGATGGATTTCATGATCAATTCTGGTCTCATAACTGACATAGCAGCGATACCAGTACCTGATTTGGCTGTACCATAGGCGGCTCCCAAAGCTAAAATATAAAAAAATAATTGTGAATTAATAGGTATTCATTAAAAATATACATATAAAAAGGAAAGAAAGTAAACTTGAAGTAATTTTAAGTTGTTGAAAAAAAATTTTTTAAGTTTTCATGCAAATAAAAAACTGTCATTTGACTAACTGGGTATTTGAAGGAAAATATTGTGGAATATATCTACAAAGTTAAAAAGATCTTTTTACCAATATAAAAAAAGAGAGAATGGTAGGGTGACGAATTTAGTAAGCAAGGAAATTTTATTATTTAACAGCATACAACACGTCCCCATATACCTATGCCGAATTACATTTTCAATCAATTACATTTTCAAACCGTAACTTTTTATAAAAGCAGATCCAATAATTTTGGTTTTACTCTGTTTAAGAATGTGCAGTTAAGTTTTAACCGGAGCACAATGTCACAAAATATACTCCGTGATTTCATGATCCTTCGAACAATGTCAGCACTTTTTTTATACAGAAGAAATATGCTGTTGGGATATTTCCTTTAGTAGTGACAAAATACTGATAATGTATAAACATACAGTTACGGACAAAAAAATAAGTTCACTTGAAATAACTTTGTATGCAATTCAAAAAATATATTTTTTGTTTAAAATTTTTAAAAGAAAATTTTTTTGTTTATTTCATTTATTGATAAATAGTCCGTTAATACTAAAATTATATAATACTTCACTTTTTTAAACTTAAAAAATCCAAAAAACTAGTTTAACCTATGATTTAAGGCGGACATAAAAATAGGTTCACTTAAGAAATATATTAAAAAACTTTACAAAATGGAAAAATAACGTGACCTAAATGAATATTTGGTGCAGTATCCTTTGTTTTTAATAACGGCCATACATCTTTTTGGCATTGAGTCCACCAAATTCTGACAAGTTGTGGTGGGAATGCTATACCACGCCTGCTGAATTTGTTTCCACAATTCTTCCTTATTTTTGGCTTTTATTGGCCCAACCTTTTCCTTTACAATTTTCCAAAGATTTTCTATCGGATTAATGTCCGGTGATTGCGAGGGCCAAGCTATAACATTCACCTTATTGTCCGAAAACCACTTTTTCGCAAGACCCGAAGTGTGCTTTGGGTCATTGTCTTGTTGAAAATGCCACTTAAGGGGCATTTCCCATTCCGCATAAGGCAGCATCACTTTGTCTAGGATATGGACATATAGATTCTTATCCATAGTTTCCTTTATCCAATATAACGGTCCTACACCATACCACGAAAAACAACCCCACACCATTATACTGCCACCACCGTGTTTGAAAGTTTTGGTGGTGAAGCGAGGGTTGTATTCGGCACCTTTTGGGCGTCGTACCCATGTTTTGCCATCGTTTCCAATCAAATTAATCTTCGACTCGTCGGACCATAGAATATTTCGCCACTTTTTTCTATATATTGGACCGTCCCAAGAACAATGCTTTATGGCAAAAGCAATTCTATTTTCACGATGTCTTCTAGTGAGCACCGGGACCTTTCTGGCCTTTCTTCATATGTCCATATCCTAGACAAAGTGATGCTGCCTTATGCGGAATGGGAAATGCCCCTTAAGTGGCATTTTCAACAAGACAATGACCCAAAGCACACTTCGGGTCTTGCGAAAAAGTGGTTTTCGGACAATAAGGTGAATGTTATAGCTTGGCCCTCGCAATCACCAGACATTAATCCGATAGAAAATCTTTGGAAAATTGTAAAGGAAAAGGTTGGGACAATAAAAGCCAAAAATAAGGAAGAATTGTGGAAACAAATTCAGCAGGCGTGGTATAGCATTCCCACCACAACTTGTCAGAATTTGGTGGACTCAATGCCAAAAAGATGTATGGCCGTTATTAAAAACAAAGGATACTGCACCAAATATTCATTTAGGTCACGTTATTTTTCCATTTTGTAAAGTTTTTTAATATATTTCTTAAGTGAACCTATTTTTATGTCCGCCTTAAATCATAGGTTAAACTAGTTTTTTGAATTTTTTAAGTTTAAAAAAGTGAAGTATTATATAATTTTAGTATTAACGTATTATTTATCAATAAATGAAATAAACAAAAAAATTTTCTTTTACAAATTTTAAACAAAAAGTATATTTTTTGAATTGCATACAAAGTTATTTCAAGTGAACTTATTTTTTTGTCCGTAACTGTAAATATATATAACAAATTGAATAGGCGCTAGGGTCATTCCGGGCCATATATCCGTTCGTCGTGGGAACGAATATATTATGCATTATTCTATTCTGTTTATTTAATCGGTGCGTGCTTTTGTAAAATTATAAAATATTTATTACCGGCATGCGTATTGATTATAATTTGCATTTGATAAATCAGCTGAGTTATTTTTTTGTTAAATTGTAAAGAGACCTACAATTTATTTTTCTTTTTGTGAAAAATAGTAGAACTGCTGTAAATTATTATTGTTTATTTTCCATTTACATTTCTATACCCAAAGCAAAAACAATAAGTCATGTTACTTTTTTATAAATGTAGCAATTTTTGTAATCTGAAAGACACTTTATAAAAAATGAGCCTTTATTGCCGCGTTTAATATCATTGTTGCCAGATAACGATTTCATCAAAGATCGTGTTAAGACATTGAACAATGACAATTACAATATGGAAATTCTTCCGGCCGCCCCATTTGCTCTTTCAGCATTAAATCTAAATTATGTACAGGTATAACATAAAAAGCGATATCACTTAGTTTATAGGTATTATATTGTATTAACTCAGAAAATTAATTTAATAGCCAATTACGAGTAGTTAGAAGTTATTTTTTATTGATTTTATTTTGTTCTCACAATTTTACCGAAGAATTTATTTTTAAGTATTATAATAGTATAACAGTTTTTACATCTTATACCTATACTAAAAACTCTCAAAGCCATGCGTATAATATGCGTGCGAGTACCCGTCCCCCTCCACTACACTTTCCAAAAAAAGAAGTAGCTTTTGTATTATTTGCTTATTTTTGAAGGTTTTTAAATTATTCATTATGATAAAAATTATATTTTGTTAATAATACTCGTTATAATAAAAAAAAAATAATCTAATTGTTGTCGATTTCAAAAATCCAGTCATGTGATTGATATTTTAGTCTGACGGACAAATAAACAAAAAAAAACAAAAGCTTTATATTTTTTTTATTTCATTGAAAAAGCTTTTCTTATACTCAGATTGAGTTTCATGTACTAGGTTTGCTCATACATACATATGTATATACATATATTAATATAAAGTGAAAATAACAATAAACTTAATAATATTAATTATATATCGGAAAACAAATTTAAATGTGTTTCTACACTTTTCTCAAAAATACATAAACGCACATACATACTTATGTATGTAAGTATGCAGTGAATGCCTAATTCAAAATTCATTTGAATTGAAAATGAATTGCAATTCATGTTCGCTAAATTCAAATGAATTGATTCAATTCTTTTTTGGAGAAAAGAATTAATTCAAAATTTTACTAATTCATTGCATGAATGATTCGCGAATTAATTCAAAAAGAGAGTGTTAAAGAAAAGCTTGAAAACCGAGGGCAGAGACATTCACTGGACATATGAACAAAATATTGGTGAATATTGACATTTAAAATTAATGAATTTAATCTCACTTTAATAACTCGAATATGTGGGCCCTTTACAACTGTCCAAAACCCCTTTTTAATTAGCAGATTTTAATTGAATCTACAATTCTCGGAGAAATGCTCGACGATGGGAAAATTACAACAAAAACGATTTAAAGAAAGCATTGATAAGTAGAAACAAAAATGGGAGGGAAGCTATAGAGTTAACAAAAGTTAATAAATATTAGTATGTACATATAATAAAACATAACAAATACGTTGGAAAGAGTACAAAAACAACGAAAAGAGAAGTTATCAATTCAACACATGACAAACTTTTATTTTTAATTAAAAAAAAAAAAAAAAAATTGCAAATACATTAAAAGATAACGTAAAAAGGCACACTTGAAAAAGAAAAGTGAATTTTTTGTCGTTATTAACAATAAAAAAATTCCAGAATATTTAAGACTAAGAGAAAGAGAGGGAGACAATAAAAACCAGTTTTAATTGCATTGCTTTTATTATATATTTTATAGTTAACAAGAAAAGAAAAACGATTTTTTTTGTTGTACCTACATTTAATTGAAATTTTGCTGACTTCAACAAATAATAATTGTTGTTGTAGCTAATGTTAGTATTAAAGTAAATGTATTAAAATAAATAAGTGTTAAAAGAGAGGAATTAAACAAAATGGCTAATGAAAAAATTAAACAAAACCCATCACATGACCCTTCATTAAACAATAGTTTAAAAGTAAGGAAAAATCTGACTTTCTTAAAAAAAATATTTTTTATTAAAATGTATGCTTTTCTTTGTGGTACATATGATGGTGTAAATAATTCAATGGCCTTGCCACATGTTTACAATTCCACACAAGTATAAAGCAGGAAGAGCATGTAGAAAATGTAACAATTGCTACAGTTAGCTGTAACAAAAAAAATTACTCTAATTAATATTGATGTGACTTTAAAGTGCATACAACAACAAATAAATGAAGAAATTTACAAGAAAAAGTAAAAATACATACACATATGGTCAAAATAATAAATACATGCATTTCGTTTGCATTTTGCATTAAAATAAAATTATACATTTATTTTAATAAACATTTTTTCTTTTAATTTAGATAGATTTTGTTATGTTTAAAAGAAAACACAAACAATTAATTCATCAAAACAAAAATAAAGTGTTTTATTAAATAAAAATTGAAAAAAGTTCAGAAAGAAAGTGGACAAAATAATAAATACATTGTATAATTCATTAAATTATAAGTAATATCTCAATTCAAATCAGTGCAATTTGTAATATTTCGACTAGTTTTACTAATACCCAGTGTATCCTTCATTATTTTGTATAACTTTGTGTACTCTGTTTGGCATACTGTTAATTAATTTACGGCAGGTATCCAAAGGAATTTCATACCAGGTTGTCTCAACAAAATTCCAAAGTTGGTCTTTATTTTGAAATTTTTTCTTACTTATTCTTTGTTTTAAGCCTCCCCAAAGCTTTTCAATTGGATTCAGATCTGGTGAACGACTTGGCCAGTCTAAGAGAGTTAAATTATTTTCCAGAAACCAATGTTTAACAAAGCAGGATGTGTGCTTTGGGTCAATATTCTGCTGGAAGACCCATCTAAGAGGCATGTTTTCTTCAGCGTATTGCAACATTATATCCTCCATTATGTTTCTGTATTCAAAAGGAGTCATAGTATCTGTAATACGAAAAATAGTACCAACACCATACCACGAAAAACATCCCCACACCATAATGTTGCCACCACTGTGCTTTACCGCCTTTTTTGTAAAACGGGGATGATATTCTTTACCCTGGGGTCGACGAACAATACGTCCATTATCGTTGCCAAACAAATTGATTTTTGTTTCGTCGCTCCACAAGATGTTACGCCACTTTTTCTCACCTGCTGGTTCGCACCAACTCAAATTGCTTTTTGCGAACGACAATCTGGCTTTAAAATTTTTCTTCCGAAACAGAGAAACTTTTCTGGCTATTCCACCTGGTAAATTAGCCCGCTGTAGTCTTCGCCGGACAGTTCGAGCAGATATCACATTGTCTATATGGGCACAAATTTTCCTAGAAGATATAAAAGGGTATCTTTTGGCGAGAGTGACAATGCGATTATCTGTCGTCGGCTGTGTTTTTGTTGGCCTTCCGCGAGTTTCTCTACTTAATTGTAGTTTAAAGGCATTCTGGACGAACCCTAAGGATCTATTCATAGTTTTTGATATTTCTCGAAGACTGTACCCGTCGTTTTTTAATCTTAAGACAACCCTCCTCTCTTCTGGAGTACAGTGCCTTTTTTTGCCCATCTGTTAAACCAATTTTATTTAATTTCGTTTTAGAATAATACTTATGTAAAAAATGGTGTGAATAAATTAACAAACCTTTTGTTAAAAATGTAAAATATTACAAAATGTAAATTGTATTTATTTTTTTGACCGAGAAAAAATGTAACTTTTAATATAAAATTAGAAAACAAAAGGAAAATAACGGGATTTTCACAACACTTTTCTTCTTAAACAGTGTTGGCAATACAGAAGAATAGAAAACTAACAAAGTTGACATACTAAATTAAAATAACGATAGTGAAAATCAGACGAAAAAAGAATAGTAGAAGTGTATTTATTATTTTGACCATGTGTGTAAATACGCATTCATTACACATACACTTATCATAACAAAAAAAAATTCAATCAATATTTGTTATAAATAAAACACTTTAGCGAAAAGAGCAAAAAAAACTAAATTAAAGGAAATTGCAAAAAATAAAGATGCAAAAACACTTGTATATAGCGGGGACTTGCCAGATAAAGAAATTTGAGACTGCTTGGCAGCCTGCACAAAGACATTTTATTTCTTACGACGGGTAAGGGAAAAGTAATCAAAACATGTTTTACAAATGAAAACGAAACAGAAAATTAATTTATTGAAAAACAGTTGTTTTTCTTATTTTAAAAATTGAGAAAATTAAAAACAAAAATGAATGATTACAAATTTTAAGATTAAATCTAAATAAAAAAATTATGTTAAAAGCATATTACACATATCTATATAGGAGTACATACGTACTCATAAATTAAACAAAAAGTTAATTTAAACTTAGTGCCTTCAATGCGAAATAAATAAATTTCAATGATCAAATTATGGATAGAAAAAATATTTTTTGAATGGGTACAAAATAAAATAAAACGATAGAGGTTTGTATTTTTAATTATTACTGAAATATGGGCAATTGACGGGCGAAGTTTAAGTTGCTTTATATAAATAAAAGTAAAAAGAAAAAATATTGCTTTGGCCATCGGTTTTATTGTATTGCTAAATACGAATTAACTCATTACAATTTCAAATCTTGAAAATTCTTTTCTAAATAAATCAACTGTTTAAAAACAACAAAAGAATACTTCAGCCATGTTTTACCATTAAAAAATGTAATGGCATTAGGGAATACATGTTATTCCTCGTACTACGCATTGGTTACTTTCCGGGAAATAACAGCGTAATGTGTTTCAGGATTTAGAAATTGATTTGTTTTAGTAGAATTATTTCGAAAATGCCTTGTAGAATAAATTGGAGTAAGCGGATGGTCCATTTGAGGTGTAGTCACGGTCAACATTTGCATGAAATAATCATCAAACATTAAATTATATGGACCGTACTATTGATTCAAATAAAGATTTCTATATTTTTTTTTTAAAGACATGTTTGAAAAAAATGAGCGACTTCGCCCTGATTTTAACCTATGATAGTATAATTTCATTTTTGTAATATTTTTTGAAATTAATGATTAATAATCATAATAAATTCTATGATTTTTTTATTCTTATGAAAACTAACATCCGTTGAAGAATATGTATAACACTAGTAGAACTGAACTAGTTTTTGACCCAGCTACGAGAGGTCTCATCGAGTTCTTTGTGTTATACATATTCATATTTTTATATTTCTATTTAAAGCACAAACTATTGGAAATAGATTATGTGAATTATATTTGAATGTTATTTACACCGGTCTTTTTTCCTTATGAACTGAAAATTTTAAATTCAACTATTTGTTGAAATTTTTAAATTCAAATTTTTTTTTTTAGTTACTTCTCATATTATATTACCAATATTAGGATCTTAAGCCTATTAAAAAAGATAATACAATAAGTATAATATAGAACTAATAAATATTCGAATTTTATTTGAAAAGAATATATAATAATCATAATAAAACAATGTCAAATTAAAAATAAAATCAATAGATTTATTTTTTTAAGTAGTGTAACAAAAAAAAGAGGTAAAATAAATATGATTACTGAATACCCTGGAAGCTTCAATCTGTACTGCTTAATGTGTTTAAACGTAAGTATTTTAGAATTCATATTAAATTATTTACACATAAGAATGACTATTTTTCGGGAAAACAATTTTTGTTTCTAGCTATTAAAAAAATTTCCTAAGTAATTTAAATTTATAAAAATACATGTATTTTTGAATAGGATTGCTCAATAAGTTTACGTAATTTTAAAATTGTTTAATGCTACTGTTATGTAGGTATCTTGTAAAGATGGTTTCCCTATGATTTCTAAGATTCATTTAATCTGTGAGATGCTCATGTTTACATATGTACATATGTACATACTTATATTCTTTTATTCTTGACTGTTAGTTTTATAATGGTAAGAAAAAGTACACCAGCATGCTTTTATGATTGTCAGTAACAGATAGGTATACAAGCATACTTATATATGCATGTAATTGTCATATAGAGTATTAATGGTAGCGTAAAAAGAGTTTGCGCACTTTAAAAATTTGTTACATTTGATAAAACTTGCTAAGAAAAAGTTAAGCACTAATAAAAAAGTTAAAAAGAAATAAAAACATTAAACATTTCTTATTGTAGCATACATATATGCACATCAACGCCCCTTTAGAATAGAATAAAATTAAAACATTGTGTAAAACAATAAAAAAAAAATTTAAACATGACTCAATATGTGTCATGTTATTCCCTTTAAGTTGCAAAACCAGTATGTACGTACACATACATTTGTGTCCGTCCAACTATATAGACAAGCCTTTATTAGTTTTTAAAATAAAAAAATATTAATAACTTTAAATACTATTTTCTTAAAATAAATTTGAAATTGGTTTTAATATTGAAATTATTATTTTCTATTTAAAAATGCTTGAATGCAATCTTTATATTTTTATGTAATTGAATTATAATAAACTCATGACTTTGTTAAGCTTTAAAAGTATGTTTCTATTTCCTTTGTTTTGATATCAAATAAATTTATCATTTCGCTTTAATCTTATCACTTTTAATTTTTTTTTTTAATTAAGAAAACATGTGATAAGAGCAGGCAGGTGTATTTGTGTGAAGTAGTAAAGGCATGTGATTTTTCGAGTTGTCTTGTACTCCTTTCACTCTCACATGCATTTTATACTTTTTTGGGTATTTAGGGCTTTAACATCGTTTTAATTTAAAATAATTGTTTATTATATTGGGCAACTCCATTTTTCAAGCTTTGTCTTGTGACTTGTCAAAATAAGTAACAATACAAAAATACAATAACTGAAGGTTGACTTAACCTATAAAAAATTCATCACACTCTCTTTTATGAGATAAAGGCGTTTGTGATAATATACAACTATATATAAGAAAATTATAATTCTTTTAATTACAGGGATGTTAAATATTATGCTTATTTTGTGAATACCAGCAGTATTTCATGCTCTCCTTTATTTTATTATTGTTGTAATGTAGAATGATACGTAAAAGAAAAATAATTTTCTATTGTTCAATTCTATTTTTCTTTTGTTTTTGCTTTCGGCCTAACTTTCTTCTCTACTCTCTTTTAATCTTTTTGGCTATCTCTCTCTTATTTAATACTCTTCTCTAATGAATTTTTATTTTAGTGGCTGTATCTGCCAAAATATTCGATTTTTCCCCCAACCATTGGAATTCTTTTTTCTTTACATTTTTTTATTACTTTCTAACCCACAATATTTTCTTTGTTAAATGGGAAGGAAATAACTTAAGGAAAATTATTTTACTAATTGATTACTCACCACTGAAGATGATAGCTGAGGCGGCTCCCATAACACCGAAGAAGGGTCCGTAGATAGGATTATCGCTTCCTGCATCTGCCATTTTAATGTGTGTGTTTTAAAAAGTGGGTTCTACAAAAGAAAAGTTGATTTTTTTTGTTTGTTTTAAAGCTCTGTGTTTTCTTGTGTAATTTGTAAAATTAATTTTCTTCTTATATCTTTCTTTTTGTTTTACTTTTATTTCTGTATATTTGCACTCAACAAAAACAATTGCGCCTTACAAAGAGGAGGTGTTTTTACTTTAATATGAGTATTCTCTTCGACGGTTGCTAAACGACTGCTTTTTTAATACTACAACTCTGAGCAGTAATCAAAGCGATTACAAATCGAAATGTGACGTTGTCATTCAATCTGTTTTCTTTTCTAGTGCTTTTCTTAAAATTGCCTGTGTATGCGTGTATGTATAAAGACGATAAAACGAGGTCGTCAGTCGTTTGACACTTATAAATTTTCTTTTTATATTTTTTTTATTAATTTGAAATTTTTATGGAAAATTGATAAATTATATATCAAAAGTTAAATTTAATGCTTGTACTTTTTTATTCATTGGCTACTTTTTAAACAAACACATACACACTCGCAAATAACATCTGGCAACACTTAACAAATATAGTTAAGTGCTAAGAGAACTAAACGAAGAGTGCAAGAGAAAATCTCTTGAGTTATAAACTCACACAGCAAAATAAAAAGAAAAAATACAAGTTTCTTTTTGAAATTTTTTATATCGTTTTATGAGTTCTCATTGTTTGCAAAGTTATAACTTTTGCAAAGTAATTATTAAAAATCCGGATCATGTGACCTGTAAAAAACTGAGATTTAAAAAACAAACAAAATTTTCTGAATTTTTTTAAAGAAAATTTGTAGATTTTCTCTTAATTTTTGCTGTTTCTTCTACTCCACCCCCTTTTTAAATTTATTGGTTTTTCTTTCTTTTTTGTACTTGCTGATGTAGTTTTGAAGGTATTGTTAGCAGTAAGTCGTGGCACAATTTTTTTTTCTTATACAAAATTTTACTTTTTCAATTTGTTTAATAAGCACTGTCCTTTTTTATTTTCTTTATAACAAATATTTACGTTTTTCTTGAACACTCACTTGACTATAAAAAAGATATTTTTTAAGTTTTTTTTTCTAGTGTCAAAAACTTATTAGTTCTTGGCCTTTTTCGGTTATTATTTTGGTAACTGCTTAGGAGTTTGCGAAGCACGCTTAGTTGGTTGGTCGCTGACTGGTATTTCACTCACTTCTAGCTGGCGAACGTCAATTCTTGTCTTTCATTTTTTATAGCTGTTGTCTTGTTTACACACTCTCTTTGTTTTCTATAGTTCGTTCGTTTACACTTAAAGCAATTGCCTTTACATGTGACTTATACTTTCTCGCTTCTTGTCGTTTTCTCATAGTCATATGACTTATTTAGAAGTTGTTATTTTAGAAGCTTCATTTTAATTGGTTATAAATTTTGGTAATCTTTCATAGAAAGGCCAATCAAAATATGTAACTGAAGTTTGTTGCATATCGTTAAAAAAAAACTCGTTAGTCTAGACCATAACCTGAAGTAATAAATCACAATAGATGACAATATAAAATTGGAATACAGTGTTGCAATTAAAAATGGAATGTGTTTCGTATGCATAACAATTATGAACAATATAACGGGAGTTGTGTAAACAAAATTTAAGCCGTAGGAGTGTAATAGTTGTGCTAAAAAAATTCAAATTCATATATTAATATGAGTGTCAAATAATGTAATACTGATTTGTTTTAACTAATAGAAATAAATTTGAGTTTTAGGGAAGAGTGCTTAAATCTGTTTTAGAAAAAGAAAATAGACATAGGTAGTAGGTATTAAGAAATACATTTTTTTAATGAAGCCCAGTTCTGGTCAAAATTAGTATATTTTTAAAGCCTTCAGGTAAGTTTGATTTTAGTTTCTTATTTTTGAGATAATTGTTGAGATCTTAAAATAAAGCCGGTAGTTTTTGAAGTGCTCAAACCATGTGTTCCATTTAAAGTTACGAGCTTGCATATCAATTTTCTTCACAAAATAGAAAAGAATTCTTTTAGAATTTTAATAATTGTGTCTTCCGCACAATCTACAAACATTTGTGATTAGAATTCTTTGTTAATGCGCTCTAAAACCACAATGCTCCGTAAAGAAACCTTTTACAGGTTGAATATCCGACCTTCTATACTTAAGAAAATCAGAGTTTCCCTCAAATTGTTGACTGGTCACCATTTTATCGTCTTTACAAACCACTTGAATGTTTCAGTGCTCCGAACGTGGATAAAATTGTCGGAGAAGCGGATGAGAATAATTGTTGTTGTAACAGGTCTGTTATTGATGGAATTTCCTCTTTGAGGGGAAACTACCGGTATGTACAGCTTTCGTTGAGTTGCTAATCCTTGGCCGACTGGGAGTCAAGTCGTTTCGGAGTTTAGATCCAATTGTCGTTGGTTCACAGTAGAGCTCCAGAACTACAGGTGGGTTACTTTGTATTTCGATTCGAAAATGCTTTCGGAAGAAATTTCCTTTTTCGAAAATTCGGAAATTTTTATGAATTCGTAAGATTATCGATTCGAATCGAAATACAAAGTAACCCCTCAGTCATGTTCTTTTAAATATAGATTTTTTGTGTGTTTTGGTTTCATATTTCACATGGTTATAATAACTTGCATTAAAAAGGGTCCCTGAAACCCATGGCCGTTTATCGTACTATAACAGGTAGCAACCATTTGAAGGCATGACATTAACCACGACATTCTCTCGCGTGACTGTGAATATCTAAAGCAGGCTGAGACCATTCTTCATCTCAGTTGCACATCATGTGCCATGAGAAGACAAAGTTTTTTTATCTCTTAAATAAGAGAATTATCGCAATATTAACCCTAGAACACTAACGCTAATTTTTACGCAATTTTTCAAGTTAGAAAATTTTCAATTTATTTACTTTAATTAAATTAATTTATTTATTTTAATTCATATTGTATAAAAAGAAAATAATTTTTACTATATTTACATTATTCAGTTATCGTTTTCCATACAATTTTGACAAATTAAAAAAAAAAGTGCACGTAAAATTTACGTAGGTTAGTATTCTAGGGTTAAGATTTGTAAATTGAAGTCGAAATGGTTTCCTATGAAAACCGATTGTTGTCTGTACGAATTTTTTGTTTAACGTTTTAAAAATCTGTGGGCAAGTTACAGCATTCAATAACGAATAAATATTCTATGTAGACTTTAAATTTGTATCAAATTTTACTTCATATAAAATTCTGTAATTTGTCCCCTCTTTTGATTTATACATTTTAATAGACGAAGTCAGTAAATTTATTTATATTTACACATCCATAAACATATTTTTTTATTATTTTAAAACAAATAAGCCAAAAATATAGATACAGTAGCCAAAAGCTGGTATAACTAAAATTTTAAATAGTATTGCTTAACATCTTCTAACACTTTTGTAAAGCTTTACTCAACAAAGCATTCATATTGGTTAACAATGTGCGGGGATCCTCAGCCAAACCAGCTCCTACCATAGCATTAACAAATAATTGCTGCACCAGCAAATCAGCGAGTTCATTGTCCGTAGTGCGTAAATTATTTAATTTTTTAATAATTTCATGTCTGAAAGAGGGCAACAAACCAACAAAAAATATTAATAAAATATAGGCATGTATAGTACATTAGTTTTAATAAACCAACTTACTTGGGATTAATTTCCAATTGAGGTTGCAGGAGTGCATAACGATTTTCTTCTGGCATTTGATGACTTTGTGTTTTAATAAAATGTCTAGCAGCAGCCATTTCTTCCACCGTCACTACACAGGGATGGCTGTCTAACCGGGTGGTTACTCTTACATTGGCCACTTTACCCGATAGTTTTTCTTTAATCCATGGTAATAATTCATCGATTTGTGATCTCAATAAACTGCCCTCACCATAATCACTGTTCTCTTCGCCACTAGTACCCTGACGCATTTCTTTTTCGACTGATACCAAATTTTTGCTCTTGAACATGCCCAGCTGCATAAGCACCAATTCATCATAAGGTTCATAGCAAAATAATACTTCCACACCGCGTTTTTTTAAATTTTCATAATAGGGAGAAGATTCGGCCAATACACGATTGGGTGCAGCCAAATAAAAAATATCCTTTTGTTCACCTACATTCGTACAATATGTCTCTAAAGAGATACGTTGCCCCTCCACTGACTTTGATGATTCGAAACGTAACAATTTGGCAATGCTTTCTTTTTCAGTTTGATCATGTGACGTAACAATACCCTCCTTAAGGAATAGACCATAATCCTTGTAGAAGGCTTCATATTCGGCTGGTTGTTTATTCGCCTTGTCCAATAAGAAACGTAATATACGGCTGGTTAAAACAGTTGATAGTTTTCTATTTCGAAACGAAAATTTGTAAAAAAAAGTTTTAATAAAAAAAAAAAAAAAATAAAACAGCAACTTACTTGATTAATGCACTATTTTGCAAAAGTTCTCTACTTAAATTCAATGGTATATCTTCAGAATCAACGACACCCTTAACAAATCTCAACCACTTGGGTACTAAATTAGCTGTTTTTGATTGTATAAGAACTTTGCGTGTATACAAGGCAACCCCCACATCACCATCACGTGTCATATCGAAGAGACCAGGTTTGCCTTCGGGGAAATATAACAAAGCACGTATGCTTAAGGGCACATCGGTCTGGAAAAAGAAAGATCTTTTATTTTAAATAAAAACTGAATATGTACATAAATCGTAGCGAAATTAAGCGAATACTTGTTGAAAGAGAAGAATTTTAAAATAATATGTAAATCACAAATACTCCCAATGTAACACCATGTTTTCATAACATGCCTTTCTTTAATTCTCTTTAAAAATTTTTGAATTATAAAAAAAAATACAATAAAGAAAACATGATTCACTTTTAAAATGGGGTATAAATACATACATTTGTATATGGAATTAAAAAAAAAACATAATGGCTTTTCTCCAAGACCAATTTAAAAGGTCAACTCAATTTTACAAAAATACAAACACAAAAAAAAAATATACTCTGACAAAAACGGTCCAAGTTGCAAGTTGTTGTATACACATTTTATTTTTCATTTTTATAATTACTACTATGGAAAATACTCGTAAAAATAATCGATAAAAATCGAATTTAACGGATATTTTTAAAATTGACAAGTAAACTTTGAATTGAAAGAAACATTGTTTGAAAATACAATTTTTCTTATCTTTTGTTTGTTTTGTTTAGTTTTAATTTATTATATTTCCCATAATACTGATTTCCTTAAAGTTTAATTTTGCCTCCACTTACCTTATAATGCAAAACAAATCTGGGTGTATCAAAGCTATTCGCTATGTAACGATAGAATTCATCGTGTTGCTCTTTATTCACATCTTTAGGTTCCATCAACCATAATGGCTGAATATCATTGGCACGTTGACCATTTAGATAAATGGGTGAACCCACAAAATTGCTATATTTTTTAATGACAGAGCGTATACGATCTTCATCAGCATATTCACGACAATCGGGCTTCAGGTGTATAACGATTTTTGTACCATGAGCAACACCTTCAGCTTCTTGTATTTCATAGCTGCCAGAACCATCAGTAGACCAACAGAGACCAGGTGAATTGGCTTTAGAAGAGCGTGTATATACCTCTACCCTATCGGCTACCATAAAAGCTGAGTAGAAACCCACACCGAATTGACCAATAATGTTGGAGGAGTTTTCGGCAGCAGCTCCTTTTTCTTTGATTTGTTCTAGAAATTTCTTAGAACCACTTCGTGCAATGGTACCCAAATTATTAACCAATTCTTCACGTGTCATACCAATACCAGTATCTTGAATAATCAGTTGCATGGCCTGTTTGTCGGTAGCAATTTGAATTTCTAATGGACGATCTGTAGCCTCATAATCTTTTTCATGTTCCCCAGCTGTATGTATGGTATAGCGGAACTTTTCTAAAGCATCACTGGCATTAGAAATCAACTCTCTAACGAAAACCTCATTTTCCGAATATAAAGAACGTGCTACAATGTCCAACAACATTCTAGTCTCTGCCTGAAATTCATGCTTATCTGGACTGCCTAAAGGTTTCTCGGTCTGTCTTACTTGATGAGTGCTGGCTTCCGCACTACTTAAGTGGCGTACATAGTTGCCATCTTCAAAATTAACAGTTTTAATAGTCTATTTCATATCCTATATAGGTACTTATGTATCTATGAGCCTTGACTTACCTTTCCAATTTCTCTTCCAAGTCAATGTGTTGATCCTGCGGGCCAATGGTCTGGTTGCATAACGTGGTAATAAACCGCCATATGCGCTTAAACGTAAAAGACGTGTAGCAAACGACATTTTTTCTTTAAATTTATTTAAATATTTTTCTTTAGATTTTTTTTTATTTTCAATTTAAAAATTTTCAAATTTAATTTTCTTATCAATACTTGCACGTTGATGTATAAAATTTTTATTTTTTGTTTCGTTAGCTGTCAGAATGCTTTTTTTCTATCAGAAGCCATTCACGAGGAGATGAGTACCGAAAAAATAAAATCGGTAAAAAAAATGGATATCTTAGATGAGGTATGTTCTATAAAACGAATTCGAGTAAAGTTGAATGAATCGAATAAAATTTTAAGGTGATATGATTTTATAATGTAAAAATCGTTTTTTTATTCACATCGTTTTTTAGAACATACACGTTTATCTTATTAAATTAATTATTATTCCTTTATATTGTTTATTCTAATTAAATAACTTAAGGTAGAATTAGTCTCTACGTTCCGTTACTTTCCGTTTCTGTTTTGTAAATGTTTTCTTCCGTTCTGTATATAATAACAAAAATTGTTTCAATAATTAATAACTGAATTTTAGTAATTTTTTTCCCAAAACGAATATGATATTCCACACAATTTTTTGTGCCATTTGAATAGGTTCACTATCATTCATTTAAAAAACTATAGAAGAAAATGATTTTTTTGTAAAAGTTTTTTATTATTTTTTAAGATTTCTTATAATGTTTTGATGACTTAATAATGAGCATATCTTCCTTTACTCGATATAACTTCAAGAATACCATTTGGGAGGGAGTTAAAAGATTTTCAATTAATGATAATTAAATTTCTGACCAAGCTTTTTAATTCCTCCAAATAAAGTTTATTTAGTTTCGTATTGTCTGCCGGACTCGTAGACTTTGGTAGAAAGCAAGCTTCATACATTTTCTATAATATTTAAGTCAGGGGAATAAGGTGGCCACTCCAACATATTGACATTTTGGCTTTCAATCCACGCCTTTACAACCCTGGCATTTTGTATCGGGGCACTATTTTGTTGAAATATCCAGGGAATTGGTGTAAAAATAGTAGAAATTTATGGAAACGCCTATTCAAGTACTGTTTTGTAGTTATTCGCATTCATTTCTGATGGGAGGAATTGAAGCTTACATATATCATAATCTGATATCTTCCCCCCCCCTCCTCACAGCTATTGAGACAACTAAGGTAGCGTTCCTCCTTACGTAGGTCGTGGAAATAATAGTTGTATCCATCCGGACCTTTCAAAATAAACTTTTTTTCGTCTGAGAAGACAACACGATACCATTTATTTTTATCGTTCATGTGTTCTCGTGCAAACTGCGGACGTTTCGTTTTACGAGCAGCATTAAGAGATGTTTTTTTTTTAATTTTCACTCTTTAAATGTCTAGAACTTCTGTGATACCTCATTTTTGTATAATTTTTGCAGCAGAATTGCTCGAATTTAAGGCAGATCTTATAATAGCTCTTCTGTCCGCTTCTGTTGTGCCTTTTTTCGTCCCTGCTTTCATGTTTTTTCCGTAATCGGACTGATTTCTTCAAAAAATTACTTACAACATTCTGGCTGCGACCTATTTTTTTGTCGATATTCCTATGGCTTAAGCCAGTTTCTTTGAATGTTTTAATTTTACATTTTACTTCTTCAGTTAATCGCTTGTTGCGCCCCATTTTACATAATGTAAAAAAGTATTGTGGTAACTTACAAATATTTAAAATTTTAATTATACCGTCGATGGTCAAAAGCAAACTGATTTTTTCCTAGTGACCCAAAATTTACACCTTTTTTCGCAGCATTTTGAAGTAAAAGCAAAAAATAACAAATTTTTATTTATGGTACCGTTATTCTTTTCTTCCTAAAATATGATCATTCATAATATCTCTTAATTTAAGTGAAAAAAAAATTGTTCTAAAGTTTAATGAAGAAAAATTAAAATATAAGATCAAAAATTAATGAACCTATTCAAGTGATCGGCAGTGTATGATACGAGTAATTAAAAATTATGGGACTTTTTCAAGTTGTGAATTTCGACTTTTATATTAGAAAAAGCTGCTTAAGTTGCTGTGCATACAAAGAAAACAAAATGTGCAAATTTTTATAACAGCTACCACAAGATAGTACAGCCGTGTAATTGTTTTGTGACAACTATTCACACTGTAATGTAAAGTTAATGCAGTTTTTCAGTTATGCCACTATTCATGTAAGTGAGCAATGCGTACGTATCATTTTTAAAACACACAATATCTACTATCAGTCATTTAATGATTACTGAATTTTTTTACACAAATCAGTACTTTTTACTGAATACTGATTTCTCTTTTCAGTAAACAGTACTTTTTACTGAATACTGATTTTTCTTTTCAGTTAACAGTACTTTTTACTGAATACTGATTTCTCTTTTCAGTAAACAGTAAAATTTATTGAATACTGATTTTTTTCAACTAATCAGTAAAAAAAGAAAATACTGAAAAAGTACTAGTACTGAAAAATGCCCATCTATGGTCGGAAAGGAAATGGAAATGTTTTCGATGATCCTATAGTCATAGCAACCGATTTTTAGCCGTTTAAACTTAAGCTGTTAGCAGTTGCCCAAAGATGAATTTGATCTAGATCCTGGTTTATCAATTTTAATTGATTTTTACTAAATAAAAATTTGTATTTATTTTGCTTATGTTTTACACTGTGCAATGTACACTGTACACTTTTGTTATGCTTTACGGTGTAAAAGAAACTTCAGTAAAATTGGTAGATTGCACAGAGTTTTGCAAAGTTCTTTGATAAAATTGGTGGAAAATATTTTTTGTTATTTATTATTTATTTATTTACTAAATCTAAATACAAAATTAAATTATGTTCTAATTAATTATTATGAGTAACGTGACAAAGACCATAGGCTTGGTGTAGTATCGCAGACCAGGATTTCTGCTTGGGAATCCAACATACAATCCTTACACTATATCTTTATAGTTATTTTTTTCGTGCTCAAAAAAGTCATCTGGAGACTTTTCTCAATTTTTTTTTCTATTATTTTGTTTTGAAATCAGTTTGACACAAATCGATTTCACTCATAACGATAACTTCGTATGCGTTTATGCATATGTTTTAAGCCGAAACAATTTTAAAACTGTTTTCACTAAGAGCTGATTCTGATTCTAAGTTTTTCATATTTTCTATAAAAATACACATAGAATAATAAAAACAACCAATGGAAGAAATTGGCAAGCCCATCAAATTTGACAGAACATTCTTTACAGCTGATTTTCATAAAGATTTCAAAATCGTATGCGTTTATACTTAATTTAGAAAACGTTAGGTCTGGCTCAAACAAGTTTGAAAAGTTGTGTCAGTGAAAGCGTTTCGAAATTTAAAAACTGTTTTTATAGCCATGGGTTTGAGCGAATGAAAACATTTTCAAAACGGGCATAAACATGACATATGAACTACAGATATTCCATAGGCCAAACATTTTTTGCAGAAATGTTAGGGATGTAAAAATGAATAATAATTAATAATTACATATTCAGTTTTTATAACTTATCATGAATTCAGATGGCGTCTCAAATCACCCTAATTTGTTTTAATTATCTTTAAAAGAGTCTATTAAAATCTTTAAGCATTCACATTCAGAAAAGGTAATATTATGAAATAATTTGCTGAGAGAATACATTTCATTACTTAAAGAGATAATCTAAAAGTAATGCGCTATTAAAGTGTCTTTACCACATTTCAAACGCTTTGATAAAATTTATTTATTTGTTGGTAAAACTTTTGTCTCGTACAGAGAGACATTAAACTCATTTGCCCAAATCCGATTTCATAATACATGTTGATTTTTTTCAAGATTTCAGTCCTCATTCGTATGTAGTATCGCCTGGAAATGTTGTATTATTGTTATTTTTTTAATACGAAAACAAATTTTCCCAATGTACTTAAATAAATATAGAAAATTTTATGCAATACGAAAAAAAAAACAAAAGAAAATATTTTTTCTTTAACATATTTTATCTCTAATTAGAGGTGTTCAATATAACATAAGTAGATACTTCTAAACTCTTAAACTGACACTGATAATTTTAAAGAAAAAAATATTAACAATTTACGATCACTGCAAGTTCTAGAGTACAATTTTGTCTGATACCATAATCCAAAAAAAAAAAAACCATATGATCCATTTTTTTATTATTATTTTAAAGTATAACCATATGATAGGAAACCCATAACACATGATGATGGCAATGACGTCTCATCTTGTTTACTTTTTTTTTCTTCTTACCAAGATAAGATAATAATAATAAAGTCCATTGGCGAAAAATTAATTTTAAGTAAGAGAGTTTGCTTATCTTTTAAACTATTATCTTGAATACCTACATACATACATGCCCACAATATGTAGGTACACAAATTAATAATACAAATAAAATGTTTTCTGATCACTTTAAACTCTGCATTTAGATAATACGAGTATTACGAGTATTAAATAAAGCACGTGATTTAACAATTTGCTTGAGAATAAATGTTTGTCATATAATTTATGGTATATTAACATTATAATGCGAAAAAAATAAATTAATACCTAAATATATATTTTTTATGATTATCAATCATACAAGTATTATGAATGGTTATAGGAAATTATTTTCTTTTACTTCTTTTTCGTATTAGAGATTAATTTTAAATTATTCTAAAACTGGTCTGCCTAGTTTACCTTCAATATATAATAAAAACAAAAAAAAATTGCAAAATATATTTGAGGAGATTCAATAAGATTGCTATTTTTACAACTTCCTATTAGCCTTGAGTATATTCTTAACTTCGTATTCAATAACACGAAAGTATTAAAATCATACACGTTTCATTTAAATTTCACAAATTCGTAATGAAATACGAGTAACGATTTCATAACATCCCTGTTTAAAATAAAATTTGAATTGATTCATAAAGATTACACATTTTCGTGATTTTTTAATGTTTACGAGACTTAAAATAATTAATCATTATTACAGTAATGACAATTAACATCGAAACAAAGCTGTTGTTTTAATGTTATGAAACCAATACTTTGATAAAATTTCGTCAAAAAACATCTTATTCGGTCAGGGAAGGTTTTATGTATAGTATTGCAAAGCAATTTATTTAAATTTTCACATCTAACTGTAAACTATGATTTCATAACATTTTTGTCACGTAATTTTTTGCTAGAAATTTTAAGCTATGGAAAAAATTCATTCCAAACAACTTCAAAGATCTGACTGCCTGACCTAAGCAATTACAAACAAAATAACCAATAATCTCCCTATCATATGTATTCCCGTATAGAGGGTTAAAGGGAAGACCCAGCCTTTCAACGTGCTTACAGATAATCAACTATAAGCCTGGACAAAAATTACGAGAGATCCTCATAATATTCAGCGTCCTGCCTGGATTATATCGAGGAAAAATTTTCCAAGCAAGATAACAGGAAGCGATGGAACTCCATCCGTTCTATTCTTTTTCGTGGAAAAATTTAAGCTCTTCCCTATAATTATAGTCATAGGACAACGGATATTCGAGAATGAAGTAACAGTCTCCCTTGTTGCGGTGGATCTCCTAAAAGTTCACCATCTTCTTATTTGGCATAATATTCCTATGATCCGAAGTTGAACTACGAAAATGCTCCAAGCATCACTCTTTACATAGCGAATAAACAAGAAAAAGTTGCCACTAAGCAAGTGCAAAACCCTGACGGCAGCCTGACTGTCAGAGAAAACCACAATTTGATCCAAAGAGCCACTCTCTCTCAGTGTCCTTAAAGCTTGCATAATCACCAATATCTCAATCTAAAGCATGTTTGGTAATCTAAACGATTCTGTAAGAGGCAGACACGGAGAAAACTCCAGTTCCCACACCGAATCCCATCTTAGAACTATCTGGGAAGACTGATTAACAGAACCTGTACACATCCTGTTTCTTATTTTTTCCACTGGCACACTCCCCAGCAAAAAAACTCCAGTGATACCTATACATTCTGGAACATGCTTAGTTATGCGTACATTATGTCCTAGCAAACGCAGATGTAAATATTATAACCTGCATGCTTATCCCCTTCGCAATAACACGCTAAGACACTATGATGACTTTACATGACATGGCATGACATTGAGTTTCAGACGACATGACATAGCATAGCATGCATATGTTTTTTTTTTTAAATGGCATTTTTACACAAAATGTCGCTGTTTACAGTACTTTAATTGAAATATAGGAGTATGTGCATAAATAAAACAACATGTTAATTACAATAAATTTACAAACGATCATTTTAATGATCATGTTTATTTGTTTTTTTTTTTTTCAATATGAATTTTTATGTTAATAAATTTATAAATAAAGTATTGTAAAGTTGTTGTATTTTTGTTATTTTTTAAGGATTTTTTGTTACTTTTTTTTAATTTGATTACTACATACACATATTTTACTTTATAAATATATATAATAATAAAAGTTTTATTTTTTATATATTAATACATACATTTATTACTAAAAAAAATATGAATACATTTTCTACATTATTATTATTATTATATTTTTTTATTTAATATTTTAAAGATATTTATTTGGGGGATCTATCCGTACACATAATATGGTTTCCTAATAATTAATTAATATCTCTTTATAATATATGTATGTACATACTATGTATGTATAATAATACGGTACGAGTATTATTATGTATAATACGGTATTACTATTTTAATTATTTTCCTTGTTTTTTCTTATCCTTTTTCTTTTTGTAAATTCTGGTAAAAATGTTTTTCTTGCTTTTAATTTTTATATTCCCAAGTTGTTTTTTAAGTCCTTGTTTTTGTTTAATTTTACTTGTCTGTCATATTATATTTCAATGTGTGTATGTGTATTTGTATGTGTGTGTTTTTTTTTTAATTCCGTATTTTTTTCTTGTTTTGTTTTTCTTCAAAATTTGAGGTAGTTTTTAGATCTTTTTTAATATATCTTTTTATTTTAAATTTTTATATAAAAAAGAACATTTTTCGCTTGTGTTTTTCTTTCATGTTATACAATTTGTGCATTTTAAACGGTATAAATATTTTAAAAGAATTTTATTATAATTTAAGAGATTTTTAGTTTAAACAAAACGGATGATCTATCCGGGCGTAAATGAGAATAGGAAAATTGTTTAAAAATTGTTAAAAAACACAAACTTCAAGCGTTTTGCGATTGTCAGAACATGGGCGGAAATATGATGGCTTTCCCACAAAAACAACTCTTAATCTATGCAGGTTTGTTAAGCGTAATCCATAGGTATGAAATAAATGCGTTATTTTAAAATTATTACCAACATACATACATATGTACATTAGGGGTACAAACAAAATAAGGCCCTATCACCACGCTGTGGCCGATGTTATGCTGAAACCGAAAAATGTTTCCTCAGGTCATTTCGGAACCAAATCATTCCGCGTCGAAACCGATTCTAAAAGCCCTTTAAGATTTTTTTTTTTCAAAATTTTTTATTTATAAATAAGAGTTAGTTAAAAAAATTTTTATATATTTTTATACTTTTAGCAATAAATTATAATATATCGCAAATTTGCATAAGACAAGTCGCAATATTTTATCAAAATTAATTGAATTTATACAGAATATTATTCAATATTTAATGGAAAACCTTTCATTTATTTATCAATTAATGAATTTATAAAGAAAGTATTTTAATTTTGTTAGAACTTACTAATCCCAAACATAATTGCATTTGACGCGGAACCTTTTTTTTAACGAAATCGGAAATCTAAAGATGCAGTTCTTATTGTTTTTTATGCACTACATGGTATGGATAAGGCCATTTTGAAAAATTGTAAAAAAGTTGTATCCCTAACGTACATATGCCTTAGGAGAGAGCCGTTTAATTCTTAATATGTACATAAATATGAGTATCGACTATTTGATTACCCGGGAACATCAATTATCTGGAATCGACACGGAAAGAGGGAATTTTAATCGATTAACCTCAATTATTCGAGATTATTAAAAATGTACCTGCATACATATGTTTCTATTCTGGCGATATATGCTTTTTAAAAAGTATAGCGGACAATTTGAACATTGACGATGTAGAAACATAGTGTAAAGATGTACCCACATTTGCGATATTGTCTGACGAATACGATATAATTGTTAGAAAAACGTCATTTCATGATTCTATAAACTCATCCAGCAACCGCATCTTGTGAAAAATCTATTATCCAAATTGATTCCGGTTCCGGCCAACCCGAATAATCAATGCTCAACTGTATATGCTTGTGTTAAAATGACATGTTGAATGCCTGCATAACATAAGACGTGTTGAAACTACATCACGTTACTCAAAGTGGATTATATAGGTATATTCCAATAATTTCTTTGGATATTTGAAGAGCGCTATTAAATTATGCAGAATTACTTTGAAGATCAATCATCAGTTTAAGCAACTTCTAGACGATAATTTATCACGAATATCGCTAAACTCAAAATTTTTTTTAAATCATTTTATAAGCTTGAAACGAAAATTTATTATAATTTTTAACAGTAAATATATATATTGTGAACAATTTTTCAACTGTGTATTCAGTTTTTGGGAATAATTGCGATTCAATTATTTGATTAATTAGGCGGTTTTCTTCAACCACTCAAATAAGGGCTCTCTTATACGAACGAGTACGATAAATTGTATTTAAATTGTGAAGGTTTAGAATTTTTAAACTAAAAATCTCTTTCTCTCCAACTATTGTTTTAGTAATTGTTTTGTTTTTTATTTTTTTGTTTAGCATATTAATTACTTTTGTAGAGTACAAAATACTTGTAATTGTAATATTTGTAACATTTTTTATAATTTATTTCCCATAAGTTCTTTTTTAAACTTTTGATATACATTATAATAAAAAAAAGAGTACAAAAATTTATGTATTTTTTTTCTTCAGTGTTGTTAATTTGATGTTTTCTTTTTAAATGATTTATTTTTTTGTTTAACTTTTTTTGTTTTTAAATCCAAAAACTAAATATACTCTTATGGAGGGGGAGAAAAAATTGCTTTATATTGATTGTAATATTTTTATTAATTCTTATTAATTACACTTAAAATGTACACTGTGCAACCGAGTTATTAAGAAAAAACAATTTACGTGTGATTAACAGATTTTTAATATATATTTTGAATTCATTAACTGTGTTTCTTAAATTGCATGACTACCTGAGTGCATTTATAAATAAGAAAACATTTTTAAAATATCATTATATATTTTTTTAATACATATTAAAATGGAATTCTACACAATTGTTCTGCATAAATTTTGTTATGATTCAAAAATTTATTTTAAATACAGTGTTCCGATGAAGTAATCTATTTCTTCAGTTCTTTTTTTAAGCTATGTGGTTTTAGGAAAAAAACTGAAAGACATTACATATATAAATTATGCACAATAGAAAAAATGTTTAAATATCAAGTTTTGAATTTAAATGAATGCATTCAATAATTTTGATTTATAATTCCACGTAATCATAATACGAGTACTTTAAAAACAAGTTTTAATGACTAAGTGTAACTGAAATAAAAATTTGCTATATAACAGAGAACAGATTAAATGAATGTATTCACGTTTGCTAAGTATTCATGCATTCGTTGCTTTTGCAACATCATTCAACATCAATTTCTACTGATGTTGCTTTATTCACACTTTTTGTTTTTGTTGATTGTCTTTTACATACTCTCTTTTAATAATGCTGTTACATGTTGTTCAACGAATGATTTTTTAATAATAATTTTTTTATGTTACAGTCTGTACATACACACATAAATACTTTTAAAAAATATATATATTGCATTTCATTCAATAGACATGTTAACCATTCATACTATTTGTTGACCATTCATTGCTTTTTTTGAGTGTTAAACGACTTTAAGAGAACACTAGCAGTACAATGTATGAGATTCGTTACATTCATAGGCAACCTAACTGTTCTCTGGTATATAAAATATAATTCAAACACAAAAAGTAATTTATTATTTTATTAACTTAAACTTAGCACATTGAGAAAGTTTTCTTGGAAAAATTCTTGTGATTTCTTTTTTAAGCTTTGTCCGCTGCCGACATTTGGAAAGTTTACTTTTAAAAATTTTGTTTTATCGTTCCCTATTTTATATATTGTTGCTTGTGCTTTTTACTGCTACAAACGAAAAAAAAGCAATTTTGCGAGTATGACAAAGTCTGTACTCTCCCTCGTTCGTCTTTCCCCTTTTCATCCATAAACTTAAGAATTTGCAAAGAAAACTTTCCCAATGTGTGACCTTTCTTACAGCAAAATTATTTAAAATAATTTATTTTAACCAAATCCAAAAATTAAAATAAAAATTGTAATCGATATAGACTTAAATTATATAACATATTAGCAAATTAAATTAAATTAAAAAAAAACTCCTTCCCTGCTAATGACTTTTTGGGGTCTAGTTGGAACTGGTTCTCTGGTATATAAAATATAATTCAAACACAAAAAGTAATTTATTATTTTATTAACTTAAACTTAGCACATTGAGAAAGTTTTCTTGGAAAAATTCTTGTGATTTCTTTTTTAAGCTTTGTCCGCTGCCGACATTTGGAAAGTTTACTTTTAAAAATTTTGTTTTATCGTTCCCTATTTTATATATTGTTGCTTGTGCTTTTTACTGCTACAAACGAAAAAAAAGCAATTTTGCGAGTATGACAAAGTCTGTACTCTCCCTCGTTCGTCTTTCCCCTTTTCATCCATAAACTTAAGAATTTGCAAAGAAAACTTTCCCAATGTGTGACCTTTCTTACAGCAAAATTATTTAAAATAATTTATTTTAACCAAATCCAAAAATTAAAATAAAAATTGTAATCGATATAGACTTAAATTATATAACATATTAGCAAATTAAATTAAATTAAAAAAAAACTCCTTCCCTGCTAATGACTTTTTGGGGTCTAGTTGGAACTGACTCGACCAAGATTTTAAACTTCTTTAATAGTTTCTTCTTTTGTTCTTCCAATGCAAGTAGTTCTTTTAGCTTATTAGTAAGCAAACATATTTTATACACGTATAATATTCAAATCAGCGTTCTGAGTTCGTCGTTGTACAATAATATTTTATGAAAAGGAGCGTAGTTCTGCTGGAGTATAAAAATTGAGTCAAATAGTCTGTTTTTAAAATTAATTGTAAAATCTTTCAGCAAAATAATTCTTTCATCTATTGGTCATAATTGTTTTTTATTATTGTTTGATAGATATACATTCCTTAACGGATGATAATTCTCATATAGAATAACAGTTTTAGCATCATAAGACCGATATAATAATTACGAGTATACAATAGATTTAAAAAATTTTTTTTTAATATTTAACATGGTCTGCAAAGCAGTTTTTTTTAGTTTTTTTAAAGAAAGAAAATATAAAAAAAATGAAAATATAAATAAAATATAAATTAGGGTTGTTGTTGTGTAATAATTAAAATTTTTTGTTTAATTTTATTTCCATAAAAGAAAAGAAAACAAATTTGTTGTCACAATAAAGTATTTTTTTTTAATATTTCACAGAAAATATCTACAGTATGTAGATGCATTTCAGTGTAAATATCTTATTTTCTTTTGCAAATTTATACGCTGGCTATTCAGAAATATATATATATATATAGATTTATAGGAGTTTATTAAATATTTGAATATAATTTGGAAGTTGAAAATTCTTTTAAAATATTCCACTCATTAAAAATTTGTATTTCACAGTGTACATTTTTTTTTAATATTTATGATTTTTGTATGTACTCGTAATTTTTGCAATAACGCATCCATACACAAGTATTTGTAAGTAAATAATTTATTTTTAATTTTTTTTTTATACGATACTTACAACTATTTCTACTACATACACGGTTATAATTGTAAAATTTTTATATATGTTTATGGTATTATTATTATTTATTTATATTTTTTAAAGTATTTTGTTTTTAATGTTGCTTTTCTTTTGAATTTTATATACATATAACATATGTATATACAATATATATGTACATATATGTATGTATGTATGTTTATATTTTTTTACAAAGACAAAAAATTATTCAGTCATAGGGCTTGATTTACTGTGTGTGTTTTTTTTTTTCTTCTTTTTATTTATTATATTTATGTATGTATTTTAAATAATTTCAATAATATAGTATATTTTTATTTTTAATTTGTATTAATTTTTGGCAGTGTTTTGTTTAATTTATTTATTATTTTTTTAATTCTTTGGTTTGCAAATCTTTTAGAGGGTTATTACCTTTTATTTATTTTCTCATTTGTGTACTTTTAAGAAAAAGTAGTCGAACATTTTTTCCCTTAATAGTGTAAGAGACGCTTGATAAAATACTGGAGTTTTATTTTTAATTTCATTTTTATAATCTTTTTTTTTAACACTTACATATTTATTAGTTTTTTTTTAGAAAAGGCACAAAACTCAAAATAAAAATAAAACGGCAAAGTAATTTAATTTTGTTTTTTTTTCATAAATTTATTTTTTCTTTAACATTAATGTTTTGTTTAACTAATATAAAAAATAAAATTAAAATACAAAAGAAAAGTAATTTGTAAAATTATTGAATGAAACATATTCTAATTAATTTCATGTTAAAATTATCTCTTTTAAATTGTTTGACTAAATTTTGTCTGTCTGCACCACAGTGTATATATATACAGTGATGAAATTGAAATGACATCTCCAAAAGCAAAAATCAGCTGTTATTAAAAATAACAATTACATATATGCATTTTTACTATCTCTTTCATGTTAAATGGTAGTAAAATTGTTGGGTTATTCTTGTTATTTTTGTTGCAGTTTCGTCACTGTATAAACTGTGGTCTGTACGCAAACTAGTTGTGTAAATAAAAACACTTAATTTAAGAATATATACATATATTTATTTTTTTTAATATATTAATATTTTTTTTCAATATTTAAATATTTTTATTTTTTTACCAATTAAGCGGATTTAGATTAAGCAAAGGAACTTAAATAATAAAAATTATATAATAAATACGTATGTTGTATATTTTTTATTTAAATATTTTATTTTTAATTAAAATTTATTTGCATTGTATTGGCTGGCTGTGTTTTTTGTTTATTTACAGTATTAGTATTTATAATATATAAAATTAAGTTTTTAATAATTGCTTAATAATTTCAGTTTTAATAAATATTGGCTTTTGTGGTATTTGGCATTGTAGTTGTCGTATTTCCAAACTTCTTTTCTAGATTAAAAGAAATAAACAAAATGTTTCTTTAATCTATTACAAAAAAGTCAAAACACGACAACAATACACCTACCAGGATAAGGGTGATTATATTTTTCTAAAAAAAAAGTAAATAAGGAAACAAAGAAATTTTTCACAATTTTCGAGTGGCTAGGGAAGAGATTTTATAAGAAAATAAATAGGCCTTATTTCATTTTTGTAATAGAATAAGGAAAAAAATGTTCTCTTGCCTTTAATCTATAACAAAAATGTCGTTAGATGACGACGATGTCGCCAATTAGAATAAGACCTAGTATTTCGTACTTCAGAAGACGATGAGAATTTGCGCGAACAAATTCTAGAAAAGAAGAAAAGATTCTGTGATTCAAAGTTTTAGAATGCCAATGTTTCCTGTTCGATTATTAGGCTATTTAAATATAAAATCCTATATGAGAAATATCGAAAGCAAGAAAACGAGAGCCATATAAAACGGGAATGTCATTGTTGTATCAAGCGGCTAAAATTATATTTGCAGTACCTGCCACACAAGTAGGCATCCAGAGACCGTTTTCAGTATTGAACTTAATTTTACCGCCACAGAGATATTAATAAATGACAAATAAATGCAATTGTATAGTAATATAAAAACAAACAAAAAATTAAATTTGAATTTGTTAGAAAAAAAATTATGAGTGGGTTGAAAATTCAAATCTGAACTTGAATCTGAAATTATTTAATTATGTACATATTTACTATTGAAACATATATTTAAAATCATACTCAAAGCTTTAGTTTCAACAAATTTTAAAAGATTTTATTCGGAAATTTTATTTGTCAAAGAATGCCAGTATAAAGCTACGGCTACGGTCACATTAGTCAAATATTTGACGAAAAAAACGTAACCACTATTTTTTTTTTAATATATTATGCAAATATTTCTTTTTATGTAAACATTTCTTCAAAAATTGTTTAAAAACGATATTAATAAGAAAAAATATTTGGATATATAATTAACTAAACTTTAAGAAATGAAAAATTAAAAAATAAATATTTTCATAAAATAGTGGTTACGTTTTTTTCGTCAAATATTTACCCAATGTGACCGTAGCTTAAGTCATTCATAAATATTTATTTGAAATAAACGGATATGTGCTGTAAAACGAAACCGCGTGAAATTGAAATTGCAAGAAATTTAGAATGTGTAACAATGTTTTAAAATATTTTTGTTAATCATTGTCTTGATGACCATTAACATTACTTCTTTGCTAACCAAAACTTTAAAACAATCGGTCTTTGATATACACTCAATTTCACGTGATTTCGTTATACAGCATATACCCCAAAATATTTGATAACTTTTTTTATATATTTCGTTTTATTTAAGATTGTCCACAATTTAAATTTTATTAACTATAACAATATAATTTTATAACACCATTAAAGCAACTTTAAAACTAACAACTTATCCTCTCTCCCTTTAATATATGAGGCGCATCAAAGAAAAAATTTATTTATCACATGAATATGAAATCGTAAACTCACTCTACCACATATTAGATTATTTCAGTACTCAGTAGAAAAACCACCATTCCCTAGAACTTCAACATTTGGCCCTGGTACACCGCAAGCTAATAAAACAGTATATTAGACAAAATCTACTCTTCTCAAATTATTTGTTACTAAAGTGGCCTTTTCCTTAGGTTAGCATGCTCTCCCATAGATTTTTTAAAGATATGAATTAGGAATTTGTGCAGATTCACGAAATTAAAATAAAGCTGCACTCGAATATGTGTTGTGTTCAAGTGTGTTTCAATCGAAGAATACGCGAATTATACGTGTACGTGTATTCACCCGAATATTAAAACAAAAAACGCTCATGTTTGTGATCGGTATTGTGCAAAATTAAAATCACACATATTTGATATAAAAATATGTGTGTGTTGCTTTTTAAAGAGTACATGGGGTGTATCATGTGTGTATTTTCTGAACTCTGACATTTCTTTACATCATATTCAATGTATCAAAAGTGTAATAATCATGCGTTGTAGGAGTAAGATCACATTTAAAAAATAGTTTAAAAAAATGTTCTAATTTCTTTAAATTGTAAGAAATGTAACAAGAAAAGAAGGCATAAAAAAGTATGGTAACAATTTTGAAGCATGTACTTTAATACAAAAATTTTAAATGTTTAAATCCATAACTCATTCACCCTTATTTTTTTTTTTGGCGTCGGCAACATACATACATACATAATTGGCCTTTACCACCCTGTGCCAGGGTTACGGCATTGCTTCTCGCAGCACTCATGTTATGTGTGTTAATTTTTATCGATGAGTACCGGGACCTACAGTTTAAAGTCGACTCCGAACGACAGATTTGAGAAGCTTTTTCATGGCAATCAATTACTCCCAGAGCTTTTGCCAGAAGACTGCTGAGAGGTAGTCGCCGAAAGAAATAATTTTTTCATATTTCTTTTTTCAAGATGTCAGAGCTGAGATTTGAACCCAGCGCTATCGTCTTAGTAAGCCAACGCACTAACCACTAGACCACGGCGACTACTGTCGATGACGACGACGTCGGCAACAGCAATGGCAATTTTAAGGTAATGGCAACATCAATTCAATGTCAATTTGGTATTCAATAAGAGTATTACGATGACGTTGCCTGTTTATCGATAACTTTAATAAAATATATCTACAGGTCATACCTCTAATGTTTGAGTCAGATGTTTCATTTCATTTTCTTTTCTGTGAAAACTATTGAATCTTGCGAAAAAAATTTAATTAAAATTTTTTTCCTTTCGGATTCGAAGGCCAATAGCGAAGAAATCGAAGAAATTTCAATATTGGAAAGAAGACCGCTTAGCCAGAACTTAGCCATTTCAACTTGCGCGATGAGAAGTTGGTGATATATTTAAAAAAGTCATCATGTTGCAAGTTTTATTTAATCTCTTTTTTATGATTTGAGGGCTATTTCATGCTGAATAAGCCGTCATTTAAATATGTATTGGAAACTCTAAAGCCTAATTTAAAAAAGGAGCTTGATCAACATACGTTGAAAACCCATAAAATTGTCAGCGACATTACGATTCTTGGCTAAGGGAAAATGATTATAGCCTTTTACTATCACAGCCCATAGTGTTTCTTAAATTCCATTTTTATTATTCACTTACATTTGTTCTCTAAAATTGTACTGGATGACGATATTTTTTTATTTATTAAGCTTTATACTCTAAGTAGATTTAAAAATAATAACTTTGTGTTTAACATTAAATTGATTATTAGGTAACCCATATATACATATTGCATACTATGTATATGTACTTATATAAATCTGTGTGTTTGTTGGTCAAGTCTAAACGATTAAACCGATTTTGTTGAAATTTAGAACAATTCAAGTGTAATAGGGTATGTTTTTGTTTTCAAAATTGGTACCTCCCATTAAACCTAATAATAGTATTTTTGTATACATATTTTGAGAACGGTTGAAGCTAAAGTTTCTAAACGTAGTCTGAGGCAAATTATTAGTTCGAAAGTGGGCATAATCGGACAAGTGGGCGTGGTACTTCCTACACAAACAAAATACTGATTTTTGCATATATTTTGTAATTTACATTTCTCACTTAACATATGAATATCAAACTTTTGCCCAAACAACCATTTTCAATAATTTTTTTAATAAAATTGTTTTGTATGTATAAATATGTATGTATGTATATATTTTTGGTTTAAATAAGAATCAATTAATTTATAGATTTTTATTTATTCATTTTATTATCTTTCTTTAAATTTGTTCACATTCTCAATTTATTTATAAAACAAATAAATGAAAATAAAAAGAAAATTGTTTGCTCTACGGCTTATAAATATGTGTGTATGTATGTATGTACTCGTATATAAAATTTATATAAAAAAAAGTTTAAAAAATATCAATCTAAACTATACTTTTCCTTTCTTTACTTCTTTTCTAAATTGTAAATAAAAATTATGCTAAATTTTAGGTATTAATAGAAATATTTTTAAATTAAAATTAAAACAAGTCTTGTTTGTGAAAAAATAAAAATAAAGAAATTAAATTATAAGTTTTTTTTTACAAAAATGAAACAATATTGTTCTTAATTTTGAAATAAAATTTTTTCTTATAATTTACAATAATAAAAAATTTACTACAATCAAATTTGATTAATGAGGATGTGGTGGGGTAAAAAAAATTGTATATTTTTTTTTTTTTTGTTTAATTTTGAAATAAATTTTTTCATGAAAACTAATGAATTTATTTGAAATAAAATAATAAATTACTTAAGAAAATTTGTACTTGAACTACATACATATGCATTGTAAGTGTGTAAGAAGTATAAATTGTAAAACGTTTGTAAAATTCGTGTGTACAATATAAACGGTAATCACACTTCGTTACAAACGCCCTTGCAAGTCTTGCAAACAAGCAGTCGTAGCATATACATATGTATGTATTACTATGTTTTGTTATTGTTGTATTTGCAACACTTCCAAGAGTGATTACCGCTATAGTTAAAAAGAGAAAAAAAAAATTTGGAAAAAGAAGTTTAAACTTATAACATGCCAACAGTGTAGTGTGGCCCCTTTAAAACGTTAAAATATAAAATGTATACCGATTGTTGTATGTCAATTTTTGTAATAGATTAATGTAAATTTTGTTCATTTATTTTAATGCAGACAAAGAAATACGACGAAATACGACAAAGTCTACGCCTAACATGATGAGGTTATGGTCTGTTGTGCTCTATAGCTTTGAATTTTATTGACAGATGAATTATGACACATTCTGTTAATATAAACAAACGGAATTTCAAGGTCTCTTTAAGTTTAACATTATTATTAAGCATTTTATTATATAAATCGAAAATTCAAAAGTATTTATTTGGAATCCTATATGAATTACCTATTCATAGTTGTTCTTATAAGGTTGTTTTCCAGATTAAAGACAAGAGAACAACTTTTTCTTTATTCAATGGCAAAAATGTCGTCCAACGACAACAATGTCCCAAACTGGTATAAAGCCGACAGCATTTCACGTAGTTGTTGTGATACAATAACAAGAAATAGAGAAAAAACCAAAATATTTTTTAAATCTATTGCGATATAACGATTACGTTAAACACTCTTAAGAGACAAACATTTTTCCATGTGTCTTGTTCTTGCCTTATTTCTAAAACTTTGTACGAGTAATAGATTACAGAGAAAGAGATCACAGAAAGACATGCCACATACTTGCAACTTTTTGAATAGTGTTGACCTTAGAACTAAGGAAAAATAACGTGTTTGTATATCATATCCCCTATTAAATGAAAACTTTAAACTTAAGTTTATAAATATTCAGATAAAAATGGTAAATCAAGACAATTTAAATTTTGAAGAAAAACTATCTCATTTAGTTTATAAATTTTACTCTCATTTTCCTTACACACTTTGTTTTAAAGTTCAAAGTTAGAAAAATCGTAAATTTTTAAACATAATTTTGAATTTGTTTTTTAACATATGATTTGTAATTAATTGAATTGTCTAAAATGCAATTCATTTATATGTATAATATGTACAGATGTATAACCTTTTATTTTAATATGAAATATGTATGTACAGTGCACTCGAAAAAACGTCAACACTCGATTACGTCAACATCCGAAAACATCAACCCTTAATTTTTTACATTGTCTACTCTAAAACTTCAACCAAACCACAAAGCTCTTAAACGTCAACTTTAAATAAAAGAAAATTTTGAATTTAGCAACAGTTACAATATACAGATTTGTACACACACATTTATTTTATGAAATTAGTTGAGAAATTCGTGATTCTCCTTATAAGTGTATAGAGTAGAAAAGAAATCTGTATTTAAATATCGCTCATTTGCGAGAAGAGTGGCATAACTAAAAAAATGTGTTTTTTGAGTTAATAATGCAGAAATATGAGACGAATTGTAATTTAAAACATATCTGAAAATTGTGTTTTTATCTCTTTTTATCACTGAGTGGCGACCAAAAGTTTTCCTATACGTTAAGGCTAAATTAAATTCTGCAAATGCATTTATCTCAGAATCGCTTTTTTTGAGTTATGTTACTCTTCTCGCAAATGAGCGATATGTATTATGTAATAAATAATAAAATTTTGGACTGTAGTAATAACACACTTTCCGGTACGGGATAAAGGAAGACATTAAGAGCATCAGAGTTGCCGAAAATGGAAAAGCGCCTGTATCAATTGTTTGTTCACCAAAGAGAAAGAAATTATCCAGTTAATGCTTTGGCGCTCAAGGCTAAAGAGATTCATCTAAGGGTAAATGATGGATGGCTGCAAGGTTTTAAAAAAAGATTTGGAGTTCGCCTGCTTAAAATAACTGCAGAAAAGCTATCTTCGCAGTCTTTGCTGATCGAACCATTTAAAATAAAACTAAAACAGAAAATTTAAGAAATGGGTCTATGCAATGCCGACGAATCTGTCTTATTCTGGAAATTTTGCCAGAAAAGTTTTGCGTATCATGTGCGTTACTTTTTTGTATTGTGCTAATGCTTCCGGAAATAATACGCTTTAATTGTTGATGATTGGGAATGCAAAAAATCTACGACTTTTCATGAGTGAGTAGAATATGTTTTTTATTAAAATTTTTTACATTCATAAACGTCGGCACCCGCGGTTTCAATTAGTTGACGTTTTCCCGAGTGCATTGTATATACATATGTTCCAGTTAAAAAGGAAAAAAGTGGAGGGGAGATAAATGGTTTTTCCTTTACTACACAAATAATTAAAAACTAATGATTATCGCAAAATGTTTGTTTACATATATTTTTACGCTTTTTTCTTTAGTTTAGTTTTTTGTTTTTTTTTAATCATAATAAATTTAAGAGCTAATAATAAATATTTATATGCGATTTTTAATTTTTTTTTTATATATATGTATGTATATATCTAGGTATTGTTAAATTATATAATGAATTACAATGATAAATGGAGTTTATGGTGTGGTTTTTGTTTTTTTTTTAATATAATTACAGTTTAATTTTTTTTATGTATATGGCAGTGTTATTGCCTATTGATTTGCACACACTTAAATAAAATCGTTTTAACAATTATTTACTTTGAGTTTTTTTCTTCTTCTTTTTGTATTAATTATTTAAATTATTTGGGAGGTTTTCCATTGAACATCATCATAGCACCTCGCTCTACAACGTTCATGTTTTCAAATGTTATAAAAGAAAACTTGTCACTGTTTGCTTGTTTGTCTTTTAAAAATAAAAGAAAAAATCTATTTAATTTCTGCAACTAAATAATTTCGTTTTATACTAAAAAAAAGTATAAAAGATTATAGAAAAAATTAGAAAACTATTTACAAAAACTTAGTTTTAAACTTAAATTCATATAAATTAAACTATATTTATATATATACTTATGTAGTAGTATATATAAAAAAAATTAAACTATAATTAAATACATTTACTTTATTTTTATTTTTTGTTACGGAAAATACTTTTTTCTTCTTTTTTTTTCTTGTTTTCTCTACAGCACCGCTTTGTAATAAAATTTTCTTACAGTTTTTTTTCTACACAATTAAAGCATTTTAAAAACAATTTTTAATTTTTTTTTTTTGTTTTTTTTTAACGCGTTTCTATCATACGATTTTGTCGTTTTCTAGGATGTTTTTTACGTTGCTGCATTTGTATATTGGTAATGCTTAAAACATTTTGATAACTTGATATCGTTTCAGTAGTTGTTGTAGCATCTTCATCGTCATCTTCATACTCATCCTCACCATTATCATTCTCACCAATTTCATTGCTTTGTTTATCTTCTGCAGACGTTTGTTGTTCTTCAGTTTCATTTATCTTCCCTTTATTACAAATGATCTTTCGTTGTAAACTATTATCGTATTGCCTACTAATAAAGTAATCATTTTCAAATATTGTTGGTGAATATGGTAGTTTATAGGCTGTCATTAGAAGACTTTCAACTTTATTCTTTTCAGCCGGTTTCATTTGTTTAATATTTATAGTTTTCAAGAATGGTTGTGTTGTTTCGGGTAGCCATTCATCGGATATACTATAAAGAGAAGTAAGAAAAAAAAAATTAGTTAAAGAGATTAGTTTTTTTTTATTTAATAACATAACAAATGTTGTTATAGACAGTAGTTGATAGAGCATAGTAAGAACTACAGTGCTGCCAAACTCAACATTTCATATAAAAATGTTATTTTGAAAAAAACCATGCTACGCTATGTCATGTTGTCTCAAACACAATGTCATGCCATGTCATGCAAAGTCATAATAGTGTCTAAGCATTCTATTGCAAATCGGCTAAGCTGTTGTAGCTCACTGTGTTGAATACCACGTCAATGAATGTTTTTTTTAATACTGCTGCATAAATATTCTCTACATCGCTCAGTGTTACAGGGAATACTTATTATAACAGAAGTTTGTAAAACTATAGTATATACAATGTTTGTTTAAAAATAATTATTATTATTATTTTTGTTTGGCGTCTGTTGAAAAAAGGAAAATCAAACGGAACATTTTCGTCATATTTTGCTTTTTTATTTCCGGAAAGGAAAAAAAGCTCCGCAAGCTCATAAAAAGTTATGTGCTGTTTATGGTGACGAAGCCTTAAAAGAACGGCAGTGTCAAAATTGATTTGCCAAATTTCGTTCTGGTGATTTTTCACTGAAAAATGTAAAACGCTCCGGTCGTCCAGTTGAAGTGGACGACGACCAAATCAAAGTAATAATTGATTCGGATCGTTACAGTACAACACGTGAGATTGCAAGGAAGCTTCATGTATCACATACATGCATTGAAAATCACGTAAAGCAACTTGGCTATGTACGAAAACAGAAAGAAATTCTATGTTAAGAGCCGAAGACTCGGGTTCGAATCTCAGGAGAGGTGTGATCAATTTAATTTTTGGTTTTTATCAGAAAACGCTTTAATTAGATCAAATTTAACTGCAATGTTATTTTTTCTTCGGCTCTTAACATAAAATTGCACCCGACTATGGTGCTACGCTCTAACCACCTCAACCACCGTCGTACATATCATTCATGTCGACTAATGTGAATAAGGTAGAATAAAGGGCAAAAACAAAATAAATTTGTAATTCTGTTTCATCCAAATAAGATGACAATTACAAGAACAGCAATGATGGTAAGAAAAGGAGAATATGATATAAACTGTTGTGTGACTTTACTTCGACTAACTCATACAAGTGTATGTACATACAGTAATAATTTCAGTATGCGATTTCCAAAAAAGTGTGAGTTAAATAGTTGATGTTTGGTCTTGAATATGCACAGGACACAAAGAACTCTGATGAGACTACCGTAGCTGGAGTCGAAAACAATTGTTCAGTTTGGCTAGTGTACTATTCCTTCACGGACATCATTTCTTCTTTAATTACCAAAAAATAACATTGCAGTTAAATTTGATCTAATTAAAGCGTTTTCTGATAAAAACCAGAAACAAATTCATTTAACACAACGCATTCACATCTACGATTTGTTAACTAAACGTAATGAAAACGATCCATTTTTAAAACGAATGATAACTGGTGATGAAAAATGGGTTCCTTACAACAATGTCAATCGGAAAAGATCGTGGAACAAGCCAGGTGAACCAGCGCAAACAACATTAGAAGTTGATATTCATCAAAAGAAAGTTCTGTTATCAATTTGGTGGGATTACAAAGGAATTGTCTACTTCGAACTTTTACCATCCAATCGAACGATAAATTCAGATGTCTACATTGAACAACTAACAAAATTAAACAATGCAGTTGAAGAAAAGCGGACCGAATTGGCAAATCGAAAAGGTGTTGTATTCCATCATGACAATGCAAGGCCACACACATCTTTGGCCGTTCGGCAAAAATTATTGGAGCTTGGTTGGGATGTTTTGCCACATCCACCATATAGTCCAGACCTTGCACCATCTGATTACTTTTTATTTCGCTCTTTGCAAAACTCCTTGAATGGTAAAAATTTCAATAATGATGATGATGTCAAATCGTACCTTGTTCAGTTTTTTTCTCATAAAAACCAGAAGTTTTATGAACGTGGAATTATAATGCTGCCTGAAAGATGGCAAGAAGGCATTGCTCAAAATGGGCAATACATTCCATAATAAAGTTATTTCGTTCCATGAAAAAATTGACTTTAATTTTCTAAAAAAAAAATCCGGAATTACTTAGTTGCCAACCCAATTCATATTTGTCATTTATTTTGTACCGATGGGGGACATAAGATATTTCTTTTTAAAAATCTTAATATTTTTTCTGTATTTTCGTGGACAACTATTATTGAATTTAACTTTTTATTTTTCTTTTAATACAATTATTTTCTATGATGGCAACAACTTACATTTCTCTTGGTGACCATTGTACAAAACATTCTGTAATTCCGGTAACATTTTTACGCTTCATAATACATTGGCCTTTGAATGTAATTGCATTACAACCATTGGTTAAAGTAGATATTTGACGTAAACGATGTTGTAGACCCTCCATAATGCCAGCATCAAAGAAGTCAAACATGCGGGCTAAGGAAACAGAACAAAAGAGAGAGAAACAAATAAAAAAAAAAATTCAACGGAAATTAAATAAAGGTAAAAGAACAAAAAAACAAAAACTTGGTACACTAACCGGAAAAGGGCTGACGTCTATAGCGTAATTTTTTACCATTTTTACGCAATTGCTTTGGTACCGGAGGATCAGAGGTGCGTTTGTTGGTGCTCTCTTTGCTTTCAGTGGCAGTAAAATGATTGTTGACATGCTTTTGCAAAGCCAACTATTACAGGGATAAGGAAAGAAATTCAATTTTATTTAAATGTTTTAACTTTTCTGTTTAAAAAAATGTGGGGTAAAAAAAAACTTACTTGAGAACCAAATCTTAAACCGCAACCTTCGACAATACATTTAAATTGTTTGGAGCCTCCATGTGATAGTACATGACGTTCTAACCATCTACGTGAACAAGACTCTTTCTGATACACTTTACAACCTACCCATAGACAAGAGAAGGGTCCAGTTTGTGTATTTACATGCTGATGCTGCATGTGATCAAGTAATTTTGAATTACTATCGTGTTTCTTATTACATTTGTGCCAATAGCAGACACCATCGAGTCTTTTTTGACCTTTGCCACCAGTGGCTGGAAAACGTATTGTTTTTGGTTGTGACAAAATAGGGGAAATGGCACTTTTAGATCCATCTTTAGTGAAAGCCTCTTCGGCCAATTTAGTATCAATGGTGGTGGTGGTAGTGGTGGTAAACGTCGTTGTGGTGGAGAGTAAATCAAATGATTGCACTGAAGATGATGATATGGAACAAGAAGTGGCTGTTTGAGAATTACTTGAAATAGAGGAGTCTGGCTGGGGCTGTGTTAGAGATAACGATAACGATGATTCCGTTGAATTGCTATCATTTTGAGATTCATCATTACTTTGAGAATCCTGTATCATTGGTGTGGCTGGTGGAGATGGTGTATCAGATTGTGAGGACGCAGGAGAATTGACATCATCGTTTTCTGTGGTGTCAGATAATGAAGAATTGTCTCCTGCCGAAGATTTGGAAGAAGAATCCATACTCTCGGTATTGCTAAGGCTTCCACCAATCCCCGATTCGGGTGTGACAACATCTCTAAGCGGTTTATCAATTTCCTGAGTAGACGAACATGATTTGTCCTCAGCCGAACTTGATTTGCTTTCTTCATTTTCTTGCAGAGTAACACTTATACTAGATTCCGAGGAATCGGATGATATGCAAGTAGATGTAACCATTTCGCTAAGCATATCGCGTGAGGAGGCACCACCCATAGCACAAGAATTTGAAGATGAATTTGAGTCACTTAGAGAATTTGAATTTGAACAGGAGTTGGGTGTTACAGATTGTTGACAAGTATTATTTAAGGGAGACAATATCGAACAGTGCGGTGAATTGGCTTCAGAGGAGGTTATTGAGGCTGGTGTAGAAGCCTCAAGCGAGAGATCTGCTGCTGAAGATACAGAGTTAGAATTTGAACTAAACGAAGAAGATGAAGAAGAGCATTCATTATTGAGAATAATTTTTGGTTGTGGAGATATTGATTTTTCGGTTTCTTCTTCCTCTTCTTCACGCACTGTTTCCGCATTAATATCTTGTTCTTCTTTAATTTTTAAATTTCCAGGAATTTGTCCCGAGAAACTAGTGGGGTTTTCATGATTGAGTTGTTCTTTTTCTTTTGCACCTATTGTTGTTGTCACTAACGAAGATGGTATGCATTCATCCATAGGTTCATCTTTAATTTTGCCTATGCATTCTAAAGATTTTGTTATGGGTGAAGTAGAGCTTATTAGAGCCTTAAAGTTATTACTACTCTGATGATTAAGATTGGAGGGAGATAAATTGTTGCTGGTATTGGTGTTGATGATAGAAGTGGTTGGTGATTGCGCTATTGTTGGCTGTGACGTTGTTAAAAGTGGAGCTGCTGTTGGTGTGATGCTAATGGCTCCATTCGAATTCTTAACCAAATCAAATAGATCTGTAGTAGTAGTAGTAGCGGTATTATTGGGTTTTTTAATACCATTACCACTGACATTGGCATTGCCACCTATACTATTACTAACATTGACTTTGGGTTTAGTTAGTAGAACTGATGATGATGATGATGGTGATGATGTATTCGTAGCTAAAGATGAACTCAAACCTGCAGCTGGATTTATATTTGATTGTTTGGTGCTATTCGACAAAAGATTAGCAGGTTTGATATTGATGTTGGTTGTTTGAGTTTGGGAAGCTGTTGTTAGTTTGGGTGCTATATTAACCAATTGATTGGTTTTCGGCGCTGTTATTATTGGACTTATGGTTACACTATTTCCTGTACTCAATGACTGTGTAACTTTAGGTTGCACTGTTGTAGTCGGTGTGCTGGAAATGCTTACCAGAGCTGGTGTAGGCATTATATTTGGGGGCGTAGTCTTTGTTAAGTTCGCCGTTCTTATACCTTTAGCTGGTGCTGAGGTTAGTGAGACTGGTTGCTGTTGTTGTTGCACTGCTGCTATTGTGGGTACCAGCGGTGGTGGTGTTGTAGGCGTGGCTATTATTTTACCCGATGCTGTTGTTATTTTACCACCATGAGTTTTGTTCACTGTCGTTTTCCCGCTTAAACTCTGTGACTGTTGAAGCTGCACTTTGTTGTTGGCGGTGTTGCGTTTTTGGTAGGGCTTGTTAGTGATTTGATTCGCTTTGGAGTTGATATTGATCAACTGATTAGAGGATGTGTTGTTAGTAGACACACTGTTGCTGTTATTCGTTTTGTGTACTCTATTCGATATGGTTACTAATGGTGGTGGTTGTGAGCTTAGGGTGGTATAATTGTTAATATTGCTGTTGTTGTGATTGTTATTGCTCTGAACAATATTTGTAGTATTGGCTTTGATTAAAGCCAATTTGGCAGTGTTGTTGTTGGCTGTTGTCGTCGCTGTTGTACCAGCTGCTGCAGCTGCAATCATTATTGGAGTACCAGATTGTTGTGGTTGTCCTGTTGTGGCATGTAATGTATTCGAGATAGTTGGGATATTAGAGTTGTTGTGCGTTAATTGTTGTTGTTGCTGCTGCTGCTGTTGTGCCGTAGTAGTTAAAGCCACAGATGCCAATGGTGGTGGCTGGGAATTGTTTATAAACTGTTGTTGAGCCAAAGCTATTTGTTGTAATTGCTGCTGTTGATGTTGCAAATCATGCTGTTGATCGCCTGTCGTTTGTTGGGTTGGCGGGGGCGCGAAAATTGAGCTAAGTGCTGGTAGCGGTGTCGGTTGTATGGGTTGTAAAGCAGGCAAAGCTATAGTCTTTTGCTGTTGCTGCTGTTGTTGTTGCTGGTGATTATTTACCGCTAAAGCGGCTGCAGCCTGAGCCAACATAGCCGGCAAAGAGGCTGCATTTAATAAAAGACCCGCTGGTGTGGCCATAAATACCGGTTGCTGCTGTAAATTGGCTGCAGCCCCCAACCTTTGCAACTGTTGCAACTGTGCCTGTTGTTGTTGTTGCTGTTGATTTGCAGCTATGGCTGCAGCTATTTGCTGTTGAAATATCTCCTGAAAACTAGTCGCTGTAGCTGCTGCTGCCAAATTGTTCAGATTGGCCTTCTGTTGCTGCTGTTGTTGTTGTTGTTGCTGTTGCTGCAACTGTTGTAATTGTTGTTGCTGTTGTTGTTGTTTGATAAGTATATCCTGTAGGTCGGCTGCACTTAATAAATTAAAAGGATTATTAGGATTACCGGCAGTACCCAGTGCCGAAGTGGCTGTAGTTGTGGTAGCGGTAGTAAATTGTTGCAATTTAAAGACTGTGCCATTTAAAAAATATTGAGCAGCGGCTGCTTGCGCCGCTTGTTGCGTAGAGTGAGTGGCATTGTTAGTACCCGTATTGGTAGTATTTTGTTGTGGGTTAGCCTGGGCTTTTTGGGCCATATTGGCCGCGGCGGCCAGATTATTTAACTGCATGATATTTGCTCCATTGGCTGCCAATAATTGTGGCAATTGGACTAGATTTGGTAATTGTACGGCTGGCAGTTGAAATAAGGTTGTGGCTGCTGCAGGAGCTGTTACAGTATTTGCTTGTGTGGTGGCTACCGTGGCTGTATTTGTACTTGTGTTGTGACTTATTTTATTTGCTGCCTGTAAAGATTGTTTGGCATTCAAGTTTGAGCCCTGCGTTGTTTGTTGGGGCTGGGCCGGAGGCAAACGTATAGCTGTTAATAGTACAGCAGGGGTAGCAGTTTGATTGTTTGCCGCAGCAGTTGCTTGTGCTAGATTTGTAGCTGTTTGTGTGGGCGTTGTTGTCGCACTATTACTCAACAGTGTCATTTGTTGTTTGTTCACATTATTGCTGTCTTGTTTATTAGCCAACAACTGCTGTTGTTGTTGCTGCATTTGTTGTTTCATTTCGGGGGTACGTGGAGCAATTGCTACATGTTTTTTAGCTGGCGATTTCCCCGTATTCGAGGAGGATGAATGATGATGATTGTAAGAATGATGACTGTTTGAAGGTGTCTTTCTTAAATTTGGAGCCACCTGGGCTATTTTGGTAGGTTTGGGTCTTTCGATTTTTTTCAGAGCCGGCATTGGCACTGGTTGTATCGTTAAATTATTATTAATGGGTTTTGTATTGGTTGATACAAATGTAGTTGAAGTGGTAGATGGCGCTGAAACTGAACTTATATTTACCAAACTATTTGCCGTATTCGCAACCGCCGCTGATGATAAGTTTGAAATGGTAGCTGGGGAGCAGGAGGATGGGGTATTATTACCTAAAGTAACAAAATTGTTGTTGTTGTTGCTGTTAGAGGCTGAAGGTAAACTTTTGGCTATTTGATTGATAGTGTGTATGCCATTACTGTTGTGATTTGTGGCCTTATTATTTTCCTTAAGTTGGGCTAAAATATTAAAATACTTATTGAGCGATGCCGTGGTAGCTGGTACACTCATAGTTAAAGCATTGGTGGTTATAGCATTGTTAACGCTACAGGAAGGCATTGAACTACTGCTACTGACCACCTGATTAGTTGACTTATTGTTGGCTGCCTGTATTTGTGCTTTCATTTGCGATTTAAAGTAGCCTGTAATTTTAGTTTGTGACTCTTCTAAAGCAGCAGCTTTCAGTCTTTTAGCACCAGCATGTGTATGATTCGCTAAAGTATCTTGCGATGTTGTAGCATTTACACGAGTCTTTTTGGCGGCTATAGGCTGCGTATGGCTTGTATCCCCGTTTATATAGGGAGCAATTGTACGTTTCTTAGCATATGTAGCTTGTGTGGTAGATGAGGTGGTGGTGATGCCATTTGTACCTAATGAACTCGTTGAGCTGGCGGCGGGTAATGTTGTAACAGACAGAGATGTGGAAGAGGTAACTACTGTGGCAGTTGATGATATAGTTCCTGTTGATGTTAATGAGGGCGAAGTTGTTGTACTCCATGGCCATTGTAAAGTGGGCAGATTTGAACATCGTAATGAGGCAGTGTTATTATTATTATTGCTGTTGTTGTTATTACTCTTTGTTGCTTGAATTGCGGTAAGAGATGATGTATTCAGTTGATGATGCTGTTGTTTAGCTTTACTATTAGTACCACCATTAGTGCTACTGCTAGTGGGCGTTATAGTCAAAGAAGCTGGCAGGTTATTTGTTCTTACACACAAAGATGATGCTGATGTAGACGATGATAATGATGATGATGTTGTTGTTGCTGCAGTATTTGATGCTGAACTTGTAGTGGTAGTAGTGGAAGTGTTATGTGGTGTCCCTGTCGTAGCTTTACTAGCGTTACCTCCAGCACCTGTATTTGTAAGCAGTATTGTTTGTGGTGACATTTTGCTAGTGGTGGTAATAGTTGAAGTTGTTGTTGTTGTATTACAATTATTATTACTTAAAGTAGATGGCTGTGGCTGCTGTTGTTGTTTTTGCAGCTGTTGCTGGTCCTCATTTAAAACTAAATGAGATGGACTGCAGGGTGAACCAGGTTCTGAGGCATCTTCACTAGAAACTGTACTTGAATCGGTGCAACTCAAAGATGTTGCAACACCACTGTAATGAATATAGTAAAAAAATAAAATTAATTAATTAATTTCCATTCATTTTATAGCTTTTGTTTGTGTATGTTGAGTAGCAATTAATTAAAAAAAAAATCATTATAAATTGTTTCTAAAATTGTGTGTCTCTATAATCTCGTACCACCTATTATTATTTAACATTTGGGCTTTTCTATTGATTTAAACTTCATTACCACAGCAATTTGTTGTTTTACTTATAGTTTATCTTTAAATCTGATTCCATTTTAATTTATTATTTAAATTTTAATCATTATTTCTCTTATAACAAAATTTGTCTGTACAAAATAAAATAAAAAAGAGAAATGAATTCTATAGTATTTTTTTCGTAGCTTGTTTTGTACTGTAATTTATTATTATTTTTGTCTAATTTCTATCAATTTTTATTCTTTACTCTTTCATTTCATCTACTTTTAGTAATTTCTTTCTTTCCGCCTCTTTTTCTATACAAGCGCCAATCACAACAACAACTGCTTAAAACAAAATGAGCAGCTGTTTGCAGCTGTCAAATTCAGCATGTATGTTTAAGCGAACACGCACATACGAACTCACTCGCGTATAAATCATATAAATTTCAGTTTATTTTGTTGTTTCTTTCTTTTTTATTGTTATGTACTACACATGTGCATTCCATTCATTTGGAAATGAAAAATACAACTCTTATGATCGTAATTGATTTTTTTTATTTTCTAAAACATCCTTAAAGTATGCTAAAGACAATATTTAAAGATTACAGAGTAAACAATAATATGATAAAACAGTTAAAAATTTATTAAATTTGAATGAGAGTTTTACAAAACGTTAAACGAGTTGCATTAAAAAGAAAAAATAAAGATTTGTATGAACACAATTTGAAAAGTATTTTACAGGCAAGCCTCCTATAATACGTTTGATAAAATGCGTAAAATTTTCTATAACGTGATACACTTATAGCCTTTTTAGACTCACGTACAGCAAGTTTATGTATAAGTATAAAATTACTTGCTTTTCACATGTATTGACGGCAGTGTATACAGGCAATTAAGCGTACTCGTTTAATTACCTCAAAGAGGCAATTAACCGTATTCGTCTAAATGACTCCCACGCATAACTGCCCAAAAATTTAAACATTTTTGTCGAGGCAATTATCCGTGGAATACTGAACATCTAAAAAATATCTATCTATCTCATTTTGTTCCAGCTTACATCTTTCCATAGTTTCTTTTTCCCAGCACTCATGTTGTGTGTGTCAATTTTTATCCATAAGTACCGGGACCTACAGTTTAATGTCGACTCCGAACGACAGACTTGAGAAGCTTGTTCATGGCAATTAGTTACTCTCAGAGCTTTTTTTTCATATTTTGTTGTTGTTTTGTTTTGTTTTTAAGATGTCAGAGCTGGGTGTCGAACCCAGGGCTCATGTCTTAGAAAGCCAAAATACTAACCACTAGACCACGGCGACTACTATTTAATTTTAAATGTGGTATATAATTTTTTAAAAGTTAGGATACTGAATGTATTTTTCCAGTCATGACTGATGCTCCATTAATTAAGTATTTGTCTTAATCAATAAAACATAGCAAGCTCAATAAAACGGCATTGTTCATATTAAAAAAAATTTTTAAAAATTGCCTTGTTTTTGAAATTTAAAAAATCGTCATTTTATGACTTAAAATCTTTTAGGGTAAAAATCGTCAAAATGCAGAGAAATTGTTAATTCTGTCAACAGTGCCTACAACGCGATTTTTACGAAATTTTTCTTATGCCGTAAGTTTTTTTTTTAATTTAGATAAGATCTCGAGGTTCAAACCTCAGCTCTGACATCTAAAGTGTTTATCTGATTTGGATTACCTTAAGCTGCTTTTACACTATCCCACTGATTCTAACGGCATGTCAAAAACTCAGATAAAATGAGAAAGTATAATAGTGTAAAAACAAAACGTAATGAAATGCACAATACGATTGTTCGTTTTATCAGAGTTGCTTTTTTACACAAATACAAGAAAAAATCAGGGGTAGAAAACTGAAAATTATTCGTCATAATTTTACTTATTCCTTTTTTGAAAGAAATAAGTGCAAACATACAAGATATAGTTAGAGTTTCAAGTTCTTTTTCTCTTTTCATTTTACTTAAAATGTGATAGTGTAAGTTCGTTTTCATTTTACATTTGATTTTTTTACAATCAGACCAAAAATTATTAGATTTTGTTTGGACACAATCCAATGAAAATCTTAAGATTTGTAGAATAGTGTAATAATACCTTTAGTAATATCCGATTTTTTTTTAAGTTACTGACTATGAAGTACTTGTTACTGAATAACATATTCAGACACTCATAAATGCAGCTTGTAATAGCAATATTTTATGGCAACATTGATTTGCTAAATGCAATTTGCAATGATATTTCAATATATTTATGAATGCGCAAGTTTTTTGTTTAATGAGATAATTTTTAGAAATTTCTAAAACTGTAAACTTTTGTAAAACTTTTTACAAAATAAATCCTTTAAAATTAGAAATTCTACAAAATAAAAAAATATTCCTGACTAAACTATAATGAATACACACAAAATAGTAAAACATCACAAATAAAAGCAATTTCACATATGGGATATTCCAAGTCAAATCAACCAATGAATTTAACCCACCCCCGCCGAATTTTATGATTTTTTTGTAGAAATATAGTATATCATAGAACTAAGTTATTCTTGCTTAATTGTAATTTTCTTGAAAAGTATTATAGCTACGCATCTCGTAAAAGGTATTAAATTACCTTTGATTTAACATAGAATATGATTTTGTTTTTCTTAAAGTCAAAGGTCAATTTTCTTTATCTATAAGTCAGAAGCCTATATCTCCGAAAGCGACCTTTTTAAAAATTGAGAAAAAAATTATGCCAAAGATAGTTTCGTTCTCTTCAGTTGTGAAAAATTTCAGAGTGGGGGTATTTTTGAATCAAGAATATAAATCAAATCGCAAAAGAATAATATTAAAACTAGTCTAATAGTGGTGGAATGGTACACGATTTTTCGATTTCGATTAGCTAGAACTGCTTATTTTGTAAGTTTCTACAAAAAATACATGAGTCCAAAGTAAGGGATGTGGGATGGGGGCAAATGGCTCTTCAACGCGGTCAAAGTTTGGGTTGAAGGAGTAAAAGTCCACAAAAAGCTCCACAACTGCCCTGGAGTAGCCCCTAGAGGGATAAAATGTAAGACCGACCCTCAGTAATATTTTGCTTCCAACTTTTTTTCCGAACATACCTAACCCCTATCCCCACTCCCTAGAGTGGTAGGAGCAAATTTATAAACTTTGAACTGGAGCCCCCTTAGGGAGTGGAGATAGAGGGTAGGTATGTAGGTAGGGGTAGGTATGTATCCCCAACTTTTTTTTCGAGCATACCTTATCACCACTCCCTGGAGTGGTAAGGGCAAATTTAAATCAAAGGTAATTTAATACCCTTTCAAATGCGACTTTTACGAGATGCGTAGCTACAATACTTTTCAAGAAAATTACAATTAAGTAAGTATAACTTTGTGCATTTTTGTACTGTTTTCCGATTTTCAAGACCTCATATTTCCGGATCCAGAAGTGGCAGTGCCCTTTAATTTTATATTTGTCTTAGTATTAATATTTTTCTTAATAACTTTTTTCACCTTTAATCAAAATTATTTTTCTTAATCACAATATCTTTGAAAAATGTGTCAGATTTTAAAATGTATCAGTTTGTCAAATTTGACTTGTTAGTTAGTTCATAATGGATAATCAAAGACAAGTGCATACAAAAATTATTCAAATAATTCAAAAAAACCATATTGGAGTTATACAAAATTTGCTAGGGAAGTCCACGTGACCAGGCAATGTGTTTCCAGAGTGGTCAAAAAGTTCAACAAAGACCTAAAAATTGAAAGAAAGCCTGGAACAGGTAAAGCAAAACTGGTAACGAACGACACGAAAGCCAAAAAGGTTGAGAAGCTTTTGCTGGCTCTTCCAAACATTTCTGGTCGCGAAGTGGCCCGGCGCGTGCAATGTTCGGAAAGTTTTGTGCGCCGAGTTAAAGCTAAAGCTGGCCTTAAAACATTTAAAGTCCAAAAAGTTCCGGATAGAAATGCTAAGAAGAATATTGAAGCAAAAAAAAGAGCAAAACTCCTCAAAAAAGAATTTTTTTAAAAGTTCGAATGTTGTGTAATGAGTGATGAAACTTACGTTTCTGCAGACTTTGCGCAGCTTCCTGGCCAAGAGTTTTATGTAGCGAATAGTAGAGGCAATGTTTCTGAAGAGTTCCGAACTAAAAAACTATCAAAATTTCCCAAAAAGTTCCTAGTTTGGCAGGCTATTTGTAGCTGCGGCAACAGAAGTGCATTTTGTTACATTGGGATCAATAAACTCAGATATTTATATCAAAGAGTGTCTTCAAAAGAGGTTGCTCCCATTTCTAAGACAGCACAACATATCAACATTCTTCTGGCCAGATTTGGCAACATGTCACTACAGTAAAAGCGCAATAGACTGGTATAATAAAAATAATGTTATTTTTGTTCCAAAAGAGGCTAACCCACCAAACTGCCCAGAGCTGCGGCCTATTGAAAGATATTGGGCTCTGGTCAAAAGAGAACTAAAGAAGAGTACATCTGTTCCCAAAACCATTACTAGTTTTCGATATAAATGGACAGCTGGTACCAAAAAATTACCGGAAACACTATAACATTGCTTATGGATGGCATAATAAATAAAATAAAAAATTTTATAAAATTAAATTAATTTTTAAATAAAATAATACAGAATATAAATCTGTAATAAAAATGCAAAATAAAACTGTTTTATTTTTAAAACAAAAATAAGACAGAAACAGTGAGAACGATTGTCCCATTTAATTTTGTATATTGTTTTTGTTTTGAGTACTACAAATACACTAACTCAAATGTGCGTAGGTACAACAAAAAATGGATGAGAAGAAAAAGGATAAAAGAAGAGAAAAAGAAAAGAAGAAGAGAAAAACAAAGCAAGCACAAGAGCGAAAAGCTAATTGTTTCATTTGCGCTCTTTCTCATTTAGAAAGTATTTGTTTTGGTTTTGCTCATGTACAATACCATTAAAAAATTTTGAAAAGTGGATGACTTTGTTGTAACGTTTGCGAAATGTTTTGTTTGTTTGCCCACTCTGGGATCAGGTAATTGACTATTCTATTCTGTTATACTTGGTGCATGAAGAGGATTATTATGATATCCGTACATATAATGAGTCGTTTTCCTTTTAATTGGTTAACAAATAAAATTACGTTTTTGGGGAACACATAGACATATTGTAGATATGTGTCTACAGATGATTTGTAGATATCAATAAACATAGAGATTGTAAATCTCCCCAAAAAGCATTTTCAATTTATAATCTGATGTAAAAAAAATACTTACTTACGGAACTTAAAACCTTCTACTCGTACCATTAGTTTCAGGCAATAAAAATTAAATCCGTTTGTATTTTAGAAAAAAAAATTCTTCTTTTTTAAATGTTTAGTAAAAACCATAAAAAATTTTATTTTGTTTTTCAATTATCCAAAACCTAATAAATGAGCTGTGCGGCATATTTTTACATTTATGAGAGAATTTTAATAAATTTATGGCAGCCAATAAAATGAAATATAAATCCAATCAGAAAGTCTATGCATACCAGTTTTATTTATAGAATATTTAAATACATTTTTTGAGGAACAAGTAGGGGAAAACGAATTGGGACAAATAATGTCAACATGGTGTCTTTGGATTTTAAATTTTGTTTTAAATATTTTAAGGAAATTTATGAAATTTCCAATAAATTAAACAGGTATTTTATTAAGTACATAGAAATATGAACTCCAGCTGTGGTATTGTCATCAGAATTCTTTGGTTTTGTACATTTTCATGACAATCATCAACTATTTAACTCATACTTTTCTCTAGAAATCATATATTGAAATGATATTTGTGGCAATAAACAAGAATGGCTTAAGTCGAAATTTCGTGTTTTAAGATATTAAGGCTTTTGGCTAAAATAAATAGTGTTTGGCTGTGTTAAAGTTAAAATATAAATTCGTATAGTTTTATTAATAATGGTATTTTATTCTTGAAATGTAGCTGAGTAAAAGATCTTAAAGAAGAGCATAAGAATATGTAATTAAAAAAAGAGGAAAACCACTTATACCAATTTAAGCCTATATTATTATTTATGACCATATAACGTGGTCGCCGTAGTTTAGTAAGTAGTATGTTGGCTTACTAGACGAAAGATATAGGTTCAAATCTCCCAGCTCTGACATCTTGAAAGAAAGAAATATAATAAAAAAAAAATATTTCTCTCGGCGAGGTATCGAGTTGTATTTCTTTTTTGCGCTGCTCTTAAATATATTTTTTTATCGGATAAAAATACTAAATTTAGCAATATAAAATACATGACCCGCCGTTATTCTAACAATAACTCAATTACAGCGGCAGCATTGAAAACTCAAAAACATTTTTTTTTTTTATTTGTTAAAATTTTTTTTTTTGCACAAACATTTCCTGGCATAATTTTTTTCTTTTCCCTTTCTTTTTCTTTTTATCCGCTACAGCATACTTAACCAAAACTCTCAATAAATGAAATGCCTCTGGAGCACAATTGTGTACGGAAAATGGATTACATTGCCCTACAGCTACAACTAGTGTGACATAAGCATGTACTCGTAATAAAGGCAACCCAAATAAGTACAATTTTTAAAAGATTTAATTTTTACTAATTTAAATTTTACTAATTTTTACTGATGGCAAACGTTTCAATTACAAACTTAAGATATGTTCAGATTAGCAAGTAATTTATGAAAATATTTTAAGCAAAAAACTAAGCTTTCTGTAAAGAAACATTTTTTATTTCAAAAACGAATAATAGTAATAAAAATAATAAAAATAAAAATAATAGAAAGTGATAGGGATATTCGTTTAATTCGATAAATGGCTCTTATATGTACATTTTATGCCCGTAATTTCAATAATAGAGTAACTAAGGGGTGGCCAATTTTGAGATTAGAAAGTAAATTGGCTTAAAAACACATTTTTTTTTGATAAATTCAGTTTTATTGATACTAATGTAAAGTAGAAATATGGCAATTAATAATGGGATATGCCCTCTAGCACGCAGGCAGACATCCGCTATTTTCACAAAATTTTGAACCGCATTTTATAATAAAGCTTCGCTTATCTCGTCAATGCAGAGCCGAGTTTCATCTTTCAAACTGTCAGTTGTTTGTATTTTGTTCACGTAAACGCGACCGAGAAATTTCTCATGCAATAACTGAATTGTTTGGCCGGAGACGGTCTGCTAAAACCAACATAAGCCGATTGTGGCCATAAAAAAATCGGTTATCATGGTATCATCACCAAAGATGATTTCGTTTAAAAAAACATGGTTTGCGTTCAGATTTTCAAACAGCCAATTCTCAATGGGCGTATAGCGTTCCCATGGTTAAAATTTCCCAAGTTTGTACCAAATAAATGTTAAAGGATGACAGCTCAATTCTTGACATCTCGTCATTTGACAGCCAATTTACTTCCTAACCTAAAATTTGCTCACCCTGAACAATCTACAAGTGTTAACACGTTCACCACTCACATATTTTTTGCACTTTCAGTAAAAACTCACGAAGAAAAAATTGGTAATTATGCGACCCATATATGTGACATGAGTTTTTACGAAAGCTCCAACGTCACATATGTGTGACGCTGAGTGGCGACCGTGTTAAACATAAATGACAAAAATCACATTTCATGTTATTTTTTCCACCAAAAAAATTTATTGAATACATACATTGATTTTTTTAATTTTATAAATTAATTTAAATGTTATTATATAAATTTTAAGTCGTTATATAAATAAATCTTTCCTTTATGCATAATTAATTTCAGCTCCTCCACTTTCTGGTTTTTAAATAATTAATTTTTAGAAATTATTTTAATAGATTTTTGATTTTTTTTTTTTTTTTGATTTCTCATAAATAATTTCACATTTTTTTAAACAAAAACCATTTACCTGAAAAACCAAACAAGTCCATTGTGTCAGATATGTATGTCTTTTCCGGAGGTAGAAACTACAAATTTTACTCTACACCGTGGTTATCTACGCACTAGTACTTAGCTACTTATGTATCTTGTAAAAATGTACGAAATTTTAAGAGGTGTATGAGACGTTTAGCAGATAAAACGAATCCCCTAATATTTAACCATTTCGTAAATCTTCGATTAACTCATTACAAGTGTACTATGTATAAAAAGAAAAAATATAATTCAAATAGTTTTATAAAAAGTAAGTGTGAGTTTAAATAATTGATGTTTCTCATGGATATGAAGAGAACACAAAGAGCTCTGACAAGATTTTCGTAGCTGGAGTCGCAAACATGTTCAGTTCGCGTATACAGTGATGAAATAAATGACAGCTCTAAAAGTAAAAAGCAGCTGTTTTTGTATATGTTTTTGCTAATATTTGATATTTCTTTCAATTTAAATGGTACATAGTAAAATCGTTATGTTGTTCTTGCTATTTTTGTTGAACTTTCGTCCCTGTATACAATGTGATCAAGAGAATTATTGGAATCTAAATCTAAGTCTATATAAATTAGGGTATTCAAACGATTAATCGTTAGTCGATTAATCGAAGAATTTTGTTCAAATAATTGTTCGAACAATTAAAAATAGTCAAATTTCGAATAACGAATAACTCGAATAATTTCCTACGATTAATCGATTAATCCATATAAAAAAAAATACTTTATTTATAGAAATAATAAATGGTATTAATAAACTTCCTAAGTGTTGTAAAATATTTAATAAATCTAATGAAAAACAAAAGAAATTGCAAACATATGTTATGCTGCAAGAAAAGAAAAAGAAATTCGTCTTGCACATGCTGTAAAGCATCGATGGTCGTCTTTATCTACCATGATTGAAAATTTTCTTCGTATTTGTAAATATGTAAATTACGCTCTATCTGATTTTGGTTTGACGACTTTTATAGATATGGAAATTAACGTTTTATCAAATTTGAATAAAGCCCTTAAACCACTTGATGTCGCTATTAAAGAGCTAGGCAATGATTCTGCTACATTGATAGATTTAGAAGGCATTATACAATTTGTTATTAATACAATGGAAAATGCAAACAATCCTTTTCCAAATTATTTACTTATTAGAAAGGCTTAAGATTCGAATAAATGAAAGACGTGTAAAACGACTTAGTACACTTATTTTAAATATATCTAAATTCTGGTACATTTTCACTTTTTTAAAATATTGCACAAAATCTGAAAAAAAAAGATTTTGCAAACAAATTGTTTTTGAAAATGTTTTTAGAAAATATGGAACAAAATGTGTCAGATGATGATATGATTGCAGAAGATTTAATTGAAATAAACGAAAATAATCGATTATCACAATTTCAAAAAACTTAACAGAAGCTTATGATAATGATTTCTTATAATTAGAAAAAATCAAAAATAGAACCGAAAAATTTTATATTCTTTTCCATGCACTTCTCTCAATTTCTCCAACATCTACAATCAGCGAGAGAGTGTTCTCAAAATCGAGTTTCATTAAAACTAAAGAAAACAATCGGTTGAAAGCTAAACATATAAATTACATTACAAGACTACTTTAACAGAAGTGCATAATTTTTTTAAACTAATTTTTAACTCATAATATGAATTATTTTTAATTACTTATTTAATATTTTTATTGCATACGAAGTAGTAAATTACTACTTTTATATATTAAATCGTTATATATATGATCTCAAATATTAAAATTAATTAATTTATTATTTATGGTTTAGTTTTTCAATAATATGTTTGAAAATAAAAAATGAGATCTCATTACATTTTCTACACTATAATTAACTAAAATTAATGAATTTTTAAAAGGTTATTACATTACTATGTTTTTGGTTATTTGTTTTTTTGAATAAAATGTTTTAATAATACACAAAATTGGTATGTTATTTTATATAAAACAAAATGCGATTAATCGATCAATTTTGAAATTTTATTCGATTAATCGATCAAGAAAAAAACCCGAATAATTACTCACTCGATTAATCGACCAAAGAAAAAAGTCGAATAATTGAATACCCTAATATAAATACGAGTAAAAATCAATGTCGTTCTTTGGTCATCGCATCAGTTGAGAACGGCCTGATCGATTTTTACGATTTTTTCTTTTTATTAATCGTCGTAATCCAACTTAAGTTTTTACGGAAAGAAAATTTGCTCTGCGCACTTTTATGCCCACTTTTTTTTGATTTACCTAAAATCATAAAACGGCTCAATCGATTTGACCAAATTTATCTTTCAAATGTTTGTATTAATCCATTTTAAGTTTTCATCGAGAGAAAAATTTACCACGCCTACTTTTACGCCCACTTTTTTCTTTTTATCAAAAAATCGGAAAACAGTTGCACCGATTTAGCTAAGGTGTTTCTGGAAAGAAAATTTTTCCCCGCCCTGTTTTACGCCCACTTTTTTAATTTACCTTAAGTCATAAAACGGCTCCATCGATTTGACTAATATTTTGTTTCAAATGCTTGTATTAATCCATTTTAAGTTTTCATCGAGAGAAAAATTTGCCATGCTATGTTTGAAGTCGTCTGTTTATGGAAACACGTCAAGAAGCTCAAGTTAAATCTGAACGTACGGGTCGAGCTTCAGAACAATCAATCTCGAGACGTATTTTCAATACAATTACTGGACAAAGGAAACGGCAAAATCCCGGTGGATATTTCGACGGGCTGTATTCAATTTCCCGTCGGTTTCTGCCAGTTCACCAAATGAAAGATGTTTCTAAACATTACCAGAAATCATGATTGGTTGAGCGAATGTGCTATATTAGCTGCGAAAAACGTTGATGTCGACGAATTGAATATTAGGATTCAAATCGGTGGATTCCGTTACTTCTCAGCACGATGTCGTCAACTATCCAATCGAATTTTTAAACTCCCTGGAATTACCCGGATTACCGCCTCATAATCTCCAACTAAAAGTTGGATCAATAATCATAATGATACGCTATATAAACCAAACACGTCTTTCTAATGGCACCCGACCTACAGTAAAAAAACCGATGAATAAAGTCATCGCAGTAACAATACTTAAAGGAAAGTACAAAGGAGAATATGTTTTGATACCTCTCGCAACCCAATGATTCCAGCCGACATGTTATTCGATTTTAAACGCTTGCAGTTTCCAGTAAAACTCGTTTTATTTCTCTTTTTATTACTGGTTAGCTGAATAATTGATCTTATCAACAGAAATGTAAATAGAATACATACTATTAGATTCAGAGCATATACATTTTAAAATCAAATGTAAATCAAACATACCGCAAACCTACATACATACATATGTATATGATAAACATTTTAATTTAAAAATAGTTTCTTTTTTAACGCATTTTAAAAATCGAACGCAAACTTCTTTCTAATTTGAACAGAACAGCGTCTGTCGATTCAGCTAGTTCTTAGTAGAATTTAATTTTCATTTAATTAAAGCGTTTCTGACGAACAGAACAGCTCCGACATCTTAAAAAAAAGAAAAAAAAAAAGAAATATGAAAAAAATATTTCTTTCGGCGACTACCTCTCAGCAGTCTTCTGGCAAAAAAAGCTTCTCAAGTCTGTCGTTCGGAGTTGACTTTAAACGGTATGTCCCGGTACTCATGGATAAAAATTGACACACACAACATGAGTGCTGCGAGAAGCTAGGCTGTAATCCTGACATAGGGTTGTAAAGGCCAGTTATGTATGTATGTATGTATGTATGTATGTATGTTTCTGACGAAACAAAATTAATTTTTGTATTTCATTTAAGAATTTTTTTATTGTTTTGTACTTAAAACATAAATCCAACTGTCCAGTTTTTTTCTATCGGCCTTTAATTTTCATACGGACTTGATAATATTTTGACGAAATAAGGCAGTTATGATAATATTTTATCATAAATTGAACAATTTGTCCGACTTTAATCAGACAACCAACAACATGATTAGAAAGAACATTTCTTTTAAGTATAATGACTTATATAATATAATTTTTCTACATTTTCAAATGCCTGCGATTTAGTTAGAAATTGGCTGCAAACATTTTTAGTTTTAAAAATGACAAAATTTATGTATGTATATGAAAAAAAAAAATAAAGTAGACTTGAAGTCTTTATTTGCCATACAAATTGTGGATTGAGCAAACGGGCTTGTTGACTTGACTTGTCGTCGTCGCCTAAAGACATTTTTATTATAGATTAAAGGCAAGAGAAACATTTTTTCTTTATTCTATTACAAAAATGTCGTTTGACGACAACGACGTCGCCAACTGGAATACGGCCGAATATTTAAGTGAAATACAACGATAATTTTTAATTAAAACTTTGGGCGTTATAACTCCCAAAAATGTTATCTTTTGCATTTAGTCATCCCGAAAATATTCAAATGTTTTTAATTAAAATTTTGCGAAATTACATAAAAGTGTTACAGTCCAAAAATAGTTCAAAAGACCACACTCTTTTTTTGGTTCATTTATTGGAGGATTACACAGAAATTGGCAACACTAATTTCAAGTAAAAAAAAAAAATAAATAAAAATAAAAAAAAAAAATTTGCAAGTTTTTTTCTTTTTTAATTGTGAGTTTTGCAGTAGCAGCTGCGTTAACCGCATTATTAAAAAGTCAACTTGGCTTACCATTAATAGTCAGAAATAAAGACGATGAACTTTTTTTCCTGCCTGTTTGTTCCTTGTTTATTTTTTTGTTATCCTGTTTTAGAAAAACGTATTTTTCGCTGTTGTTGTTTTTGTTAATGGCAGTTAATAGCCGACGGCAGATATAATAAAATATTCCCATAAACAAAATAATAAAACGTGAGAAATTCGTTTTTTATATAAAAAAAGGTAATCCTTGTTGTTGCTGCTATTTTCTTGCTCTTTACTTGTGTTTGCTGGTTTTGTTTTTTTTTTTTTTTTGTGTAATGGAGCAGAAAAAAATTCTCACACAAAGTAACAAAAACAAACAAAAAAAATAAATGAATCCAGTTGTTGTTGGTTATGAATAAGAGCTGTTACATAGAAAATTCTTAATTTTTATTATTATTTATTTTTTATAATTTGTTTTTTATAGTGTAGTTCTTATGCATGTGGAAGGGGGAGAGTTGTTTGTTTATTAATTTCTTATTCATTTATTTTATTTCTTTTATAAAATTGTTAACGGCACTTGCCCAAGTAGTTGTTTTTTTTTTTAATTCGTTATAAAATAGCGGGAAATTTTGTTACAAAAACTTGTTTTTTTCTGTATTTTATTTATTTTTTTTATAGTATTGTTAAGTAAGTTATTGTTTTGTTTTTTTTTCTTGTTTATTTATTTTTGCTTAATTTATTATGATATTTTTTATATTTGTTAAGGATTCTTTTTATTATATTTTGTTGTACAACACATACATCTAATTATAATTTTGTAACTTATTTTCTCATACATTTTTGCTTTTATTCAAAAACACTATAAGAGATCAAGGAAGGAGGTACCACTTGCTCTTTGTTTTAAGAGAGCGTATTTAAGAGTTTATTTTTTGTTTTAACAGTAACAAGAGCATAACAAATGTATATATGTGCAGTTGTGAGAAGTGTTAAAACGGAGGGAGTACTAAAAACAAATAAACCACATACACACACAGACGCAAGCACACAATGACACGAAATAAACGGTTTTACACGTTAAAAAAATAGAAACAGGAAGACTCGTTTTATATTATTATAACAGGATTTATATATCCTAGTAGGTATAGATTTTTTTCAGCTTCTCCTGCTTTACTCCTATATACTACAATTTCTAGGTAATTAATTAAATTGTGCCATTACTAAATATAATATTTTATATCTATTTGAATTATTTTAATATGTATTTTTTTTTTTTATTTAAAAAGTGTAAGGCCAGTGGTTAGGCTTAGATAATTTTTTTCTTCTGCTTTTCATATAGAATTAATTTTTTTTCTATGTTTTAGGTATTACATATACATTTTTGCCCTTTTTTATAGCTTTAAATTATAAAACTTCATTTTATTTATTTTAAACATATTTGTTTTTATTTCTAAAACCAATCATTTACTTTTTTCTCTTTTATTATTTTATAGTATAAGATTTGTTTAATTTTTGTTATGCAAAAATAAGTATTCCATTAATTTTAAATTATATGGTATAGAAAGAATTTAAAACATAAGAAGTTTCTTTTAAAAAGAACACAACACAACACAACTGATACCGTCATCTCACACTCTCACTCTCTCTCTTTTTCTATGTGTGTTGTTCTATAACGTTTTTCCGTATCCAGCGTCCGTACAGTATAAGGGAAAATTTTCGACTGGCGTTTTTCGGGCTCTGCATGTCAAATATTAAATGCAACATAACAAAAGCAATAACAACAACAAAAGCAGCAATAAAAAAAAAACATACATAATAAAAACAACACTAAGCAAAAAGAACAAGAAGCAGAAGAACTACTATATGAAACACAAAAAAGAAAAAATCCCTGCTTTCTAAGGCCATAAAAGAGCACCGCTAAAATATAAAGTGCGTGTGTTTAGAATACAAACTTACAAACAAATGTGCACACATTCAACCGTCTAAAGTAACAACAACCTCATTGTCATCATCATCATCATAATCGTTATCATCATTATGGGTGAATACTGAAAATAAAACGGGAATCGGGAAATGTTATGATTTCCCTGTATTTAGTATTTTCCTCTGTTTGTAATTCTTTTTTATTTTTTATTTTATTTTCCCTACATCACATACACATGTTGTGTTGCTTATGTGTGTGTGTGTGTGTGTGTGTCTGCGAGTGTATGTGAGAGAGAGAGTGTGTGTGTGTAAGATTATTATTATTATTCTTGTTGTTTTTGTTACTTTTTTTTTCTTTTAGTAAATAATGTTTACAAATAGAATGAATGTTTGGTTGTGTATACGGATGACTGACTAAATGACTGGATAGATGGTGCTAATGCCTCTTTTATGTTTAAAAATGCACCAGACATTCACACATCACACTTATTTACTCGCGCTCATATGCGTTTTTTTTTTTCATTTCATATTAGTGTTCTTGTTTTTGTTGTATTTTTTTTTAACTATCGTAAAAAAAAAACAAAAAGAAGGAAAAAAATATATATAACCATATAAAATTGTTTATACAGTGGTGTACATAATTACAGCACTACAATTTAAAATGTAATCTTAAAAAAAAAACGTTTGTTCAGCCATGTCACAGAGTTCAATTCCATTCGAAAACGGAATTCATTCCATAATTTGGTTCTTCAGAAAACGAAAATTTTACGAATTGAAACCACATTTACTTTCGAATGACTTGTTTGTTGCCTTTAGGTTCAAATGAATGCTTGAAACTATTCGTACTTTTATCATTACTATGAATAAGCTTCTCAAGACTGTTGTTCGCATTCGACGTTAACCTAACTGTAGGTCGCGGTACTCATTGATAAAAATGATTGTAAAGGTTGTACTTTGAAAATTAGGTATCAATTTCTTGATACAAAATCCTTTATCTAAACAATATATTCGTCGATAATATCAACATCCCGGTACTCATGGATAAAAATTCACACACAACATGAGTGCTGCGAGAAGCTAGGCCGTAATCCTGACACAGGGTTGTAAAGGCCAGTTATGTTATGTATGTATGTATGTAATATCAACAAAATTATAAAACCAATCCACAACAAACCTTAAAGATTCCACTATGTTCAGAAAAATGCTTTATTTTGTGCGGCAAACACGTTGGTGGTTAGTGTTATGGCCAATGAATGATTTTCTGTTTAAAAATGCAAATAATATTGATGTGGTTTCAACAGGAAGATGCTACGTGCCATAAGGCGACCACAACCTTCGACTACTTATTGAATTCAAAATTTGTTGATAAATTGATTAAGAGTATAGTAACTTGTCAATTTTACTGGTGGTTTGTTTTTCGAATTGTTAGAATTGTGGCCTATACCATATGTGTTCATACCATCCTCTGGACACTGGACTCAAAAGTAAAACAATCAAACAAAGATGGTTTCATCCAATGACATAAAATAGAAAATGTTATTACGATATGTTGCAAAGACCAACGCTTAGTTATATAGTTTATGACCCGCTGTATTCGCCCGGAGCCCTACTGAGCAGCAATATAATTAAAGATTGGAAAATTGACATTAGCGGCAATCACACTTCGTTGCAAATGCCCTTGCAAGTCTTGGAAATGTAGCAATAGTAGCATGTCTGTCTAAATTTTGTGATTGTTAGCATGGTTTGCAACATTTGCAAGACTTGCTAGGGCGTTTGCTACGAAGAAAGGTTACCGCTATTGAACTGAATATATGTACATATGTATTTATATGTATGTATGTACATATGTATATGTATGTATATACATACATCTACATATCTACATGTATGTATACACATGTATATACATACATATATGTATGTGTAGCAAATTATGAAGCACCTTGTCTGTCAATAATGCATTAGAGAATTAAATAGTTTTTTTCTCAACTGTAAACAAACAAAAAAAAAAAGAAAAGAGGAAAAACAAAATCCCCATGTAAAAATAAACTCTCTTTTGGGGAAAGAATGAATTAAAAAAAGAAGAACACACTGAAACAACAACAACAAAAGAACTATTGGTATACAGTAAAAAAAAGTGTACATGTAGTAAAAAAAAAATAAGAATTCATGCTATAGTAGTAAAATATGCTGTTGTTGTTGTAGTTGTTTTTCACTTTCTTGTATTATAAAATAATGTTCCCTTATCAAGCAGTTGTTGTTGCATACGAGGAGTAGATGATGTCTGTCTTTGTACCAACAATGGTCGATCGCTTAGTTTGGTCGGTCGTCTCTAAATGTATATACAAACATACATATGTATATACACAAGTATGTACATATATATTATGTGTATGCGTTTATATACATACATACATTGTACATCATGTTTATATACATATACATATACAGACATACATAGCTACATATACTATGTATATAATTTTATGTTGCAGGCTGGTTATGGTTTTTTTTTTTAATGTTTGTTTGAATGTTTTTATTTTTATTTTGAGACCAACATATTTTTATTCCATTTTTACTTTCCTCTATGCACACAAACTCTAACACTTGTGAAAGAGAGATGTTTGAGTAGGCTTCATCCCTCAAAAGAAAAAAAAAAAACAAAAACAAAAATCTATATGAGAATTTTTGTTAATAATGATGATGGTTTGTTCTTAGTGTGCCTGCATAGGTTTGTGTGCTTGTCACTTGCTCTTCTTTTTTTTTCAACTCAAATACTCGTTATTTAATAAGCAGTAGCATAAGCAGCAGCAGCAGCAGGCAACATATAAATTTCCCAGTATTTAATGTTTTGTTTTGTTTGCTTTTGCTTTTACTATTTACATTGAAAGGTTTTGTGTATGTTTGTTTTTGTGTTTCTGTTTATTTTTACTTTTTTTCTATTTTTTTCTTTGTGGCTGTATTTGCTATCTTGTTATTAGAAGTATGCATGAATGTATGTAGAAAGAAAAACAAAACGGCCAAAGCAAAAAACAGGAGGAATATCTTTCAGTCACGTAGGTATACAAAGTACAATAAAAACAACTGCAAAAACAACAACAAAGCACAAGAATTAAAGCTGTCTTTTATTTTCTACAGCAACATTATTAAAGAAATGTACAAAAAATATAAAAATTAAAACATTTGTCATACAAGTTATTTAAGCTATTAATACCTACATACATACATAGTTGGCCATTATCACTCTGTTTCAGAGTTAGGGCCTAGCTTCTCGCAGCACTCATGTTCTGTGTGTCAATTTTTATCCATGAGTACCGGGACCTACAGTTTAAAGTCGACTCCGAACTACAAAGTTGAGAAGATTTTTCATGGTAATCAGTTACTCTCAGAGCTTTTGCCAGAAGACCGCTAAGAGGTAGTCGCCGAAAGAAATATTTTGTCTATATTTCAGTTTTTCAAGATGTCAGAGCTGAGGTATGAAACCTGATCTATCGTCTTGGTAAGCCAACACACTAATTACTCGACCACGGCGAGTAAATAATTTAATACGTTTACACTGCTGTAGTAAAAGCATACCTATAAAGTGTCAAAAATACGCTGAATAGTATAGTAAAGAGTATTCTGGGAAGGCAAATAGGCAGGGACTTATTATTGTTTAATAAATAAATTATTACTCTTAAAATAACTAAAGTTAAATTAAAAAAAGGAACCTGTATGAATATTAAGTAATTGTTTATTCTTATTTTTGCTTAAGTTAATAAAGTCAAGTTAAATTTCCCACACACACACATACAGACACACACTCATAGACAAAATCATCTTCGCCTTAACTAACATCTTTCTGTACTCTTACACTCTGTAACTGTTTGCACAAAGTCTTGTGTACATTCATACATACTTACATGTATATGCTGACATACATGCATACATATACACATTGGCATTACATTTTTTACAACAAAAAAGGAAAAAAAAAAAAAAAAAAAAACTCATTTATAATTCCTCGCATTTGTCAGAGTATAATTTTTCAATAAACAACAACAACATTACAAACATTGCAAACGTGTATAGAATTTGTTTTGTTCTCACATACCCCAATCCATATGTACAATGGTGGCCATTAGGTTAGCACACTATATCTTCATTACAAAGTCTACTACCGTAACCATTAAAAGTTCGTATTCAGTTATAATTTAATTATGTTAGATTCCTTATCATTCTGCGACCTTTTCAATTTCGTCATGGAGAGTCTGTTGTAAAGTAATTGCAATATTTGCTATTAAATGGAAGTCTGCTAAAATGGGTCTGGCAGTAAATGAAAGCAAGAGTCAAAGAGTAGGGACGTTGAACGTTACGGCACCCCCGTTACAGCCGGCAATTATACAAATTCGATGTGCTCAAGGAGTTCATTTACCTTATCACCGCCATTACCAGAAATACTGATGTCAATCGGAAGGTGAAGCGAATAATCACATTGGCCAATAGGTGCTACTACGGTCTCGGTAAGCAGTCAAGAAACAGAGACCTTTCTCGTGCAACAAAATTGAGATTGCGGCATGCATTGATGCAGTCTTGTTCCGATGCAACCGTCCTGGGAGTGTTCGATAAAAAAGTTCTGCTTCCTCAAAGCATGCCGATGAGTTTCGCATTAGAACCCAGCATGAACTCGTCGCAATAATTAAAGAACGCTGTAACTGACAAAACATTTATGCCCGTACTCATAAAAACTATTTTAGCTTTATTGAAGACTTATTTGACAAATTTCTATGCAATACTTGTCAAATAAACCCTCAATAAACCTAAAATAGTTTTTATGAATACGGGCATTAATGTTTACCCGAGCCAAAAAAAAAAAACTTATATGAAAAAAGAAAGAAGACACTGGTATTTTTCAAAACGCAGGCGTCGTAAGTGAATTTCTTTTCATCATAGAAATCTGGGAGCGGGACCAATCGACGCGTATTATTTTTTTCTAATAAAAATGATCCAAAAAAACGTATTTTCGATTTTTTGTCAGTTACAGCGTTCTTTAATTTTTGCAACGAGCTGTATGAGCTGTTCTGGACATTAACTCCAGCGGCTACGGCCATTTTGTTCGGATGTCGGCGTAGAGGACGACCCTGTTTACGTTGGAAGGACAACGTCGGTAAAGCCCTGTCATCAATTAGTGTAAACAACTGCAGTAGGCGCTCACTAAGCAGAGGCGCCTGGATACTACTACTGAGCAGACCGTTAACGGATTGTTATGGCCAGCTGAACAAGTAAGTAACATTCTGTTTAAGGAATATGAAACACAGTTCACATAGATTTTTAGGTGGAAAATACAATATATTCTCAAAGCAGAATTTACAGCTATTAATTTAGCACAAATGAAAAAAAATTGAAAATAAAACTCAGATTTTAGCAAGAAAACTATACTATTCATAACTGCTGTACATATTGTGAACATATACTTATATAGTGGGTCCAGCAGAATCATGTAAAATTTGTTTTTTATCGTGTAAAATGTGTTCTGGATTTCCGTATACAAATTAAAAATTGGATTAAAAATTTAAAATTTTTATTCATCCCATAAACAAACTGTACCATTCAGTTAGAATACATACACAAATGATAAATGCTTTATGCATCTGTGTATGTATATAAACAATTTTTAAAAATTTAACAAGAGGACTATAAACAATGTGCTAACCTAATGTCCACCACTGTATGTGTACGCATGATATGATATTTTCTATGGTTAATATATTTTTGTTGTTGTGTTTCTTAGTGTAATTAGTAAACATTATAGCTGCACAGGTGGGGAGTAATAACTTCTCTCTATTCTTGTTTCTCTTTTTTTTTGAAACTTAAAAATTCTTTTCATTAGTAAGTGTTTACTCTTATAAACGCGTATTTGTGTGTTAAAAAATTTCTTTTACAGCAAAGAAATGAAAAAAGAATTACAATACAACTCACACAATTGTTTAATTTACGATTAAAATAAATACATACTCGTACTTGACTTGTTTTTCTTTTACATTTACGTGCTCTTTTCCTTGCATTAATTTACAACAAAATGTAATAAAAAAGAAATATTAGATAATACTCTGGGGCATTGAATTATTTAACAAAAAAGCTTAAAATAAACAATTATTTTATTTATTCTTGTATATCATAAGTAAGTAAAAATAAATAAATAAAAAAAGCTATTAAAAGATTTTTCACCTTTTCTCTTATCTAAAGAAATCAATCAAGTTTTAATAGATCTTAACTATCATACACGCACACACACAGCGGCTATGCATGCATTTAGTACTCCATATTTTAAAAAGCAACAAAAATGATAATGAGGAAGTGAAATGTACACACCACTTTACTGTGTAGAACATAATAAACGGTAGAAGCGAGTAGCCGAATCGATAGTATGTACTTGTTGCAGTTTAAGTATGAGTACCTCATACATGTTAACTATTATTAAAACAATAACAAAGAAATTATTACTATACGTATACAAATAATATTTTAAATAATTGATAGAGAATTATATTGGCGCATATTCATAAACAAACTAATACAACAGAAACTAAAAAATAGTTGTAGATCTCATTCATAATTCATAACCTACGCAGCTCGTACATATATAAAATGCGATAATTTTTAAAACGATATACATATACTGTAATTAATTCAAAATCTTGGATATCTATTAAAGAAAACCAATTTTGGTTGTTACAAAAATTTCATACAAATACTAAGAAAGCTATTTTTCTCGTTATGCATAATTTGATTATAATTTGTTTGTATACATGAATTAAATAAGAGCCTGTAAATATAGAATTATTTGATAGAATATTATTGACAAAAGAACATCTCTACTGTATTGTCTGTGTATATAAATCTTCTATATAAATAAAAGTCAATGTTGTTCGTTGGTCATCGCATCACATAGATTTTTAGGTGGGAAATACAATATGTATATTCTAAAAGCAGAATATACAGCAGAATATACAGCTGGACCGATTTTGACGATTTTTCCTTCTAATGATCGTCGTGATCCAATTTAGGTGTTTACGAAAGAAAAATTTTTGCCCCGCCCACTTTTTTTATTTACATAAAATCACACAACGGCTTCATCGATTTGACCAATTTTTCTTCCAAATGTTTGTATTAAGTTATTAAGTTTTCGTCGAGAGAAAAATTTGCCACGCCTACTTTTACGCCCAATTTTTTCTATTTATCTCTAAATACAGATTTTTGTATTACTTCAGAACGGTTAAGGCTAAGGTTACGGAATTGGGTCTGAAGTACTTCATGGGTGAGGCAAATCATCAGTCAGAAAGTGGGCGAAATTGGACAAGTAAGCGTGACACCTCTCATACAAGTTAAAAATTGATTTCTTAATAAATATGTACGTTTCTTTAGAAGTGTTGAAGCTAAAGTTTCTGAATTTCGTGTGATTGATTTGGTAGCAATTAAAAATTATCAGTAGAAAAAGGGCGGTAGCTTCCAGACACACTAACTATTGGTTCAGTATATCTTGAAATCAGTAACAGTTAAAGTTTTTGAATTTTGTCTGAATTACTCCGTAGTCACTAAAAATCATCAATCGAAAAATGATAATGGTAGGTGTAGCGAAGCACGACGTGTTTAAGCTAGTTTAAAGTAAAAAGTAATTTATTAATTACATACATACATACATACATAATTGGCCATTACAACCTTGTGTCAGGGTTACGGCCTAGCTTCTCGCAGCACTCATGTTGTGTGTGTTAACTTTTGTCCATGAGTACCGGGACCTACAGTTTAAAGTCGACTCCGAACGATAGATTTGAGAAGTCTTTTCATGGCAATCAATTACTCCCAGTGCTTTAGCCAGAAAAATGCTGAAAGGTAGTCGCCGAAAGAAATAATTTCTTCATATTTCTTTTTTCAAGATGTCAGAGCTGCGATTTTAATCCGGCGCTATTATCTTAGTTAAGTGCTAAAAAAACGATGCAGAGTTGTTATGTTTTACATTCCTGTTGGCACTTTTCTGTGGTTATAGCTTTTGGTCTGAAGCGCCTGACGTATGGCTTATATGTAATAAGACTTGTCGTTCTTGTTTAAGTATAGCTGTTTAGCATCATTTTGAAAGATGCAAACTAACAAATAAAATACTTTATAATCCAAACGTAATAGCGAATCATATTTACGAGTTTCAAATTTAAGGCCAACCCTTTAAATGGTCGAGATCAAAAAACTAAAACTGTTCAGTTCTATTTCTGCTTTTTACACTGATATTAGATTGAACGCCATAAGCCGGGAAAAGAACTCAAAACTATCTACAACGCGCTCAAAGCATTAACAATCCATTTTGTAGCACAAACTCACCATTAACGCGTTTGTATTACAATGAAATCACAAACATGCTGCAAACACAGATTTGCAAAATTCGGCTTTAAAATAAAGCCTTTCAGCCAAAAGTTTATGCCAACTAATATTTTACAGAAGATTGATAAGTTTTTAAAATGGAAATAAATAATTAAACTATTCGTTGATTATTGTGGTCTAGCGTATTTTATTGTTATTATTATTTAACTATTTAATCTTATGAATAAATTATAAGATTAAACAAGCAATAAGCACTAGCTGCTGCATAGGCTATCGGCTTAGAGTACTCGTATATTATATTTGGGCTTTTGTTTAAAATTCTTTCTTTATGGAATTGTTTGTCTTTAAGAAATATTATTTCTAGAAAAGTAAATACTGCTCTCAATTTAAGATTTATTCATGCATACTTATAATAGCGTTGCTAATTAAACACGTAACTTACGTTATGAACTGAATCTGTGAACAAAGACACATTTAGCGTGTGAAAATAACAATCAGTTATGGGGCGAAACAATAAAAAAACTGTTTTAATTCTAAAATAATGATTTTGTAAGGAATCAAATTTAAATAATCAAAATTTCTGCGAATTTCATTTAAATATGTATGCTTGTAAGCAGTCATCAATTACCTTTAAATTATTTTGTGGAATTATTGACAAAAAAGAAAATGAACGTTCTTTGTTATCTCGTTCTCGTCTTAATGCCCTCTGTGGCATTAATAATTTATAAGCATAAAACCTTTAAGAAGTTTTTCTTTCGTTTCTTTTTAAAGGTTTAAAGAAACGAATCATCTGAAAAATCATCTCCGGCGTTTGTTTAAAATCGAAAACGTCGCTGTCATTAAGTTCCATAATTAACGGCACCGGATGACTCCACTAAAAAAAAAGTATTCATCGAAATGAATTGTTTCTTTAAAATTCTACAAAAGTTCTCTGACTTCTAAAACAGTATAACAACAACAACAAGAAATCATATTTTTTTTTCCTTTTTTCTTTAAGAAAATATACACACGAACATAACAAATGCCTATGCAAGCGTACGAGTGAGCAGTATGTTATGGAATGTCTTTTTAGCCATACCTCGCTGACTGTCTGTCCGTCTGTCCATAAAATAAACTGCAGGCACATGTTGTAACTCTGCATGGTATTCTTTCTTTCTTATTTTTTTTATTTTTTTAATTTTTATTTCATTTCATAAAAACTAAAATAAATGGTTGGATTTTTATGTTTAAATAGGCTTTTCATGTGATATACATACATGCATACGTACGTACATATGGTTATCGTTTTTAATGGAGTTGGTGGTAGAAAGAGTATGTTTTTTTTCTGTTTATTAATTGTTATTCAAAAAAAAAAGTACAATAAAAAATAATTTACAAAGAAAATAAAAAAAAAGAAAATCTTGATGTGTTGAGGTGATTCATTTTCAGGAATTTCATATAATTTGATTTGATTTGAAAAATTGAAAAATAATGAAAATAATTAATCAAATTCGGACTTAAATTGATCAGTTTTAACATCAATTTCTTTTTCAAAATCATGACATTTCTTTTATATTTCTAAGAATTTTTAAATTAAGGATTTTTTCAACAGATGTACTTATCGTGTACAATTTAATCGGTTATACCTGGTTTTTTTGATTAATCTTTTATCGCTATATTGCAGAACTGTAGAATTTAAAGAAAATTTTTAATTCAATTGCCATTGAACTTCTGTTTTTTTGTAGACGAATATTTGGACTAATGAATATCATATTCAGCCATATTGTGTAGATACCCAAGTTTATGTAAATAAAATAGTGTAAGTAGACGGGTTATACAGTGTTTGCATCAGAACTTCCTAATCAAATGTAGTCAAGGTTTAGTGGCTCATTTAAAGAGCATTAAAGAGTTCAGCTTTGATTGAAGAATTTCAAAACAGAAAATCCTCTTTTAATGTCAACAAACACTGAACATTTAAACCACTTTTGTCAACCTTAAAGTAATGGTTCCGCTTTACACTCTTTTAATGCCTCAGATAAAATCGTAAGAAATGTTTCTCCATAAAAAAATTTACAACTCGAATTTTGATTCGTCGGATCAATTTATGGTTTCTTGAAACGAAATTGGCTTGTCAACAGACAAAAAAAAACAATATTTGTGATTTAAACTATTAGACCGTCTTTGTCTTTTCAAACACAATTTTCTTCAGCGGCTAAGCTCATTTCGCACTTGGTGTTTACGTCATTAACCAAAATTGTCACACATAGTGGTTGGAGCACGCAGAAATAATCGTGGAAAACCCATTGAATTCCGAAAAATTTACTATTTGCTGCATATTATGATCTGGAGATATCATAGGGATATATTTTTACGCAAATGATGCTGGAAGAATCGTTGCCGTCAATTCAGAGTACTATAACCCTATGAAAGCCAATTTTTTTTTCTTGTTCTGATATTATTGCAGACTATAAACTGCATTATGTATGTGAGTTCCCCAAGACGTTGGTACGAGCCACACAACGTGATTTTGATTCTAGATTTGGCGACGATAATAGACCACCAAGATCATGCGATTTGAAATCGTCAACAGACTTTATTTGTTTTGTAGGACTACTTCAAGAACCGTATCTACGTAGATAATCCTCTAACATTGAAATCATAAAGCTATGATGTTTTTTATTAACTGCGTGGTCTGGAGAAATCTGATGAGACTTTCGTAGCTGAAGTTGTAAATATGTACAGTTCGGATGGTGTACATTTTCTGCATGGATTTCATTGAAAACTCATTACAAAACTAATCAAAATTCTTAACAGAATTTAATTTCTGAGATAATTAAGGAGCTTTTTACTTTTTAACAATGAAGTTTTAAGGCCTCGTTACTCAAACGTAAAAGTTGCGGATCAGCTGTTCCGCTTTGCTTACCAAGCCGATGTGTAAATGGTTACTCATACATAAACGTAACGTTGCGTTGCGGACGAGTCTAATAAATTTAAAATATTTGTACATTTTTACGTATCAGCTGTTCAAAAATTGTAAGCCAAAACAAATAAAATAAGAAAATAAAAAAAAAAACAAAAATAAAGCTGCACACAAATATTTTATTGCTTGAATTTAAATAAACATAGATGACGAGAAAACTATAGTATTGGTGCAGGAAAGAGAATTTTCCTATAATAAATTGCATGCAGATTATAAGAAGCCGCAAAAGAAGAAAGCGGCTTGGAAAGAGATTAGAATAGCTATGGGTTTTTCTGGTAAATTTTTAATATAATTTAATAATAGTATGTATGTAATAACAGAAAACTTTTTGTTGCAGATAGCTCATGTTCAAAGAGATGGACGCCTTTTCGAGACCGGTTGTGTGTCACTCCGTCTGAAAGTAGTACATCAGGCTGCACGTAAGCCACGGTGGTACTCTTTTCCTGTGATGGACTTTCTGGCTACATACATTACACACCGTATCTAACCGACTGAAATTTTAATAGATGTTCGTAAAATTAACCTTTCCGTATGTCATAACTTCATGTGTAGTATGAAGTGTTCTACCAACGTTTTGCAGTTGCCATCGTCATCTACTCAGATTTGTTTTTTGCTGAAACTGTAGAGACATTTAAACAATTATGCGAAGAAGATAGATTAAAAGGTTCATTGTCAGGCAATGAAGCCTTAAAAGGATTCGGTAAAACGATTTTGTCTATTACTGGAGATATGAGCTCAGCAAATCAATCGAAGGCTATTCAAAGTGTGACTGCATTTGTTATGAAAATAAGGCTAGTGCCCAAAACTTGGTTAAATTTGAAGGTCATTCCATTAACGTATACGACGCTTTCTTTTAAATTTTTTATATAAAATAAATAACAAAAACTTAAATTTATGAAAAGTCCTTTTTTTTCATCGTTATAAATTTATTAGAAAAATTTTGGTTTTTTTTTTTACTTCACAACCATATGACACGTTTACGTACTTATATTAACTAAAGGCCTCGTTACTCAAACGTAAACGTAAACGTTGCGGAACAGCTGTTCAGTTTTGTTTATCAAGCCTATGTGTAAATGATTACTCATACGTAAACGTAACGTTGCGTTGCGTTGCGGGCGAATCCAATAAATTTAAAATTTTTCTTCGTTTTTACGTATCAGGTGTTTAAAAATTGTAAACCAATTCTAAACCATTCGCTGAACTCGACCGCAACGTTTACGTATCCGCAACGTTTACGTTTGAGTAACGAGGCCTTTACAATCGTTGAACTCGGCCGCAACGTTTACGTTTGAGTAACGAGGCCTTTAAACCGAAAAATGAAAAACCCTGTATTTTAAAATTTTAACACAATATATCAAATCGATTAAAAATAATTATTTTCATATATGTATATACATATTGACAACAGCAACTACAAAAGCACAAATATCTATACGAAGGGAAAGATAAATATTTACAAGAGAAAGGACCACTGCATAGAAAAAGGAAAATGTTTGAAAAAAAAACTTTGTTGTTTTTTTTTTGTTTTTGTTTTAAAGAAGCTACTGATCTTTTACAAAAAAGATTTAATTTTAGAATTTATTTTTTTTCTGTATAAGTAAATACTCGTACTGTGTATATGAATGTCTAAAAATTGCTGGTGGCTGTTATTTAATACGAAATTTATTTATTTCTTTTTTGTGTTATTGTTATTATTATTATTGTTGTTGTTTATAAATTATAAGAAAATCTTTTCTTTACAAAATATATTTATTTGTTTTGAATTGTTTTATGTTTGCTTTAGGTTGGGGTAAAAGGAAAACAGGAAAAATTTTCTATACTACACACACACTCTCTCTCTCTCTCTGTTTGCCTTTCTCTATTGAACTCAACAATAGTCTTGGCTCTGTGTTATGTTGTTACTCGTATTGTATTAAAAGTGTTGCCTCAAGCAATTAAAAAACCTAAAGCAACAACACTCAGCTTATACTTAAATGCAATGTAGAATGTAGTGTGAAAATTTAGAGAAAGAAGACACATACCATACGTACTTACATACATACAGTCATGGACTTTATTCTTCATACACCCCCAAAATTTTCAATGGCTGCTAAATGAGAAGCATTACAAACCTTTTTTTTTCAAAAATTATTTAATTATTTACTTATTAGCGTAAAAAAACAAAATTTTTGGTTTCTTTTTAAAAATTTAAGCAATGGATAAAAAAAAACTAAAAATAAAGAAGGACAAAAGTGTTCATACAGTACAATTATTTGTTTTTTTGAAATGTGAAATAAGAAAGCTGAGTAAAGTTTTTTATAAAATTAATATTTTCTTGGCCCACCATTAGCATCAATTACTGCCTGCAGACGCCTTGGCATTGATGCGACCAGATTTTCAGTCATATCAGGAGTTATTTGAGACCAGGCCCTTTGCAAAGCTTGCTTTAAGGATTCCTTGTTTGTAACGGCAGTAGGATCAATTTTTCTTTTCAAAATATCCCAAACGTGCTCAATGGGGTTCAAATCCGGCGATTGGGGAGGTGAGTTTAATTGTCTTGGTGCATTAAAAAGCAACCAATCTCTAACAATGTGCGCTGTGTGTTTGGGATCGTTGTCCTGTTGGAAAATCCAATGCCGGCCAAGACCCAACATATCAACAGACGGATGTAAATTGCATTCTAATAGCTGTTTATAATAGTATCGATCCATAATACCATCTATAAACACTAACCGTCCAACTCCAGATACTGCTATTGCTCCCCAAGCCATTACGTTGCCACCATTATGTTTTATTGTTGGAACAATATTCTTTGGATCAAGTGCAGCATTCTTTTTGCGCCAAACCTTCCCACGACCATCATTTCCGAATAAATTGAACTTACTTTCGTCCGTAAACAAAACCTTTTTCCAGAAGTCTATTCCTTTATTTAAATGCTTTTTTGCAAACTCAAGGCGTAGTTTCCTATTTTTTTTTTCAGATATCAAAGGTTTTCTGCGGGGAACTCTGCTTGCATAACCATTTGCTCGCAACGCCCTCTGAACAGTTTTAGGATGAACAGTCTTGTCTAAAGTATTAGCAATAGTTTTTGCAATTTTTGAGGCAGGAGTACGTGGATTTTTTTTAACTTCTTTCAAAACAAAGCTTACATCTCTTCTGGAGAGTTTCTTCGGGCGTCCTGGCCTTGGCATATTTTCGATGGAACCAGTATTTTTATACTTTTTAATAACATACTGAATTGTAGCAAACGGCACATTTAATAGTTTGCTTATTTCCCGATAGGATTTGTTGTTTTTGTGCTCTTGCACAATTAATTTCTTTATTTCAAGGCTAAGCTCTTTACGCGTACTCATCTTGACACTTGATCACTTAAAACCAATAAAATATCCACTAATCATTCAAGTAACACCTCACCTCATTGCAATATGAAAAACTAACGGTTTTTAAAAAGTTACAATGCGAATCTTTGGAATAAAGCAAAAGAGATTACACTGTATGAACATTTTTGTCCCTCTCTACTTTTAGTTTTTTTAGTGTATTCCGTTAATTTTAAGGGGAATTAAAATTTTTATTCTTGTACACTGATTAAAATGAATTAAATTACTTTTGCTGTAAGAACTTTTTTTTATGTTGCTCTTAAATTAGAAGTTTTCTCTAATACAGGGGGTGTATGAAGACTTAAGTCCATGACTGTATGTACAGGGACAGACACTAAAAATAAAATTAATAATAGTTAAACAACAACAACGTTAGCACTAAATGCGAGTAGTAGTCAGAGCAAAATAATGATTAAGTCACGTATTGACTGACTTGAGACAATTTCAATATTGTTCAAACTATTTGTGTATATATGTGTGTGTGTGTTTGTGTATAAATTAATGATGATGCTGTGAAATGCCATTGAGTGCCAGTATGATTTTATTTTATTATTATTAAGATGATTGGTCGTTGTGATAATAAATTCTATATATCGTACATGCTACATTAAATGTCATATTGGGCATTGCCAACATAAAATGTAAATATTTTTACAATTAATTATAAATTAAATTAAGTTTTATCTTTTAATTATCATTTAAAAATGAAATTTTTTTTTCCTTTTTTTCTTATAACCAGTGCCAATTTTTGTGTAATTAGTTGGTTTTAATTCTAAATATGTTTCGAAATTTAATCAAATTGTGCTACTTTAGAAATTAGAACTGTTCCTTTGCATTCCATACAAAATTGTCCATTAAAACCCTGTAGGCCTAACTTTTTTCAGCATCTATGAGTACCAGAACCTACAGTTTAACTTTGATTCCGAATGACAGAAAAGCTTGTTCATGGCAATCACTTTCTCTGAGAGCTTTTGCCAGAAAACTGCTAAGAGGTAGTCGCCGAAAGAAAATTTTGTTTATATTTCTTTTTTTTCAAGATGTCAGAGCTGAGGTTCGAACCAGGAGCTCGATATTTGATAAAGAAGAGCGGCTGAACGAATTGAAATGTTAGAGTGTGCTCTAAATGAGCTTCATTCTTTTTCAAGTGGAAGGCAACTTAACCCTATCAAAGCAGACGTGCATGGACTTGTAACCAAAGCAACCATTCGTCGTTATGATGTGGCGTAGCAAAAGAGGTTCTTGTGTTTCAATATTGTTTTTGTTTCATTAAAATACAATATTGCCGTTTTGCTAACTTTTATTGTCAGCCCAGCTTCTTCTCTGATAGCTTGTAATTGCCTCAGTTTTGCTGCTATATTCGCTCTCTCCTCCTATCATACATACATACATAACTGGCCTTTACAACCATGTGTCAAGATTACGGCCTAGCTTCTCGCAGCACTCATGTTGTGTGTGTCAATTTTTATCCATGAGTACCGGGACCTACAGTTTAATGTCGACTCCAAACGACGTACTTGAGAAGCTTGTTCATGGCAAAAGACTGCTAATTTAACCGACTTTCTCAGTTATAGGCAACACACGATTTTTGCGACATAAACACAGGCTGCTCTGTGCTGCTGTAAGTGCGGCCAAACCGTTCTTTGTTTTGAACCATGAATTCGCTGTATTGATTATGCTAACAAGTGTTATTCTTCGCCAGTTCTTCCCATTCTGATTTGTTGTCTATATTTAAGGAATCTTAATAGCTGCAGTTTTTTTTTTTTTTAATGTGACTTGATAGAGACTCAACTTAGCATCCCAAAATTACAGGATATGGGTTAATTTTAAATTCTATATAAGAATGGAAAGCAGCCGATGTACACTGTTAGTTTAAGGTATTCGTAATTCCCAATTAAAATTTGAGCTCCACGTACCAGATTTTTGTGTTGATTGTTTTTTACTTCAAATATTAAATTTCTAAAAACAATCCCCTCTCCATTCTGTTTCTATAATAAGGATGGTATGGATTACCCATTATAGTATTGGGATTGTAGTTTTTATACGTTTGCCCTTATAAAACCCACACATACATGTTGACATTTGTAAACACTGGGTCGACAATATCGAACTAAATTCATTACTATTGATTAATTTTTCCTGCAACACAACATGTTGTGTTACTTTTTTTCGTCTTCGTCTTCTTTTTTGAATTCATAATTGTAGTGTATAGCAGCTATGCAGACAGATAGAAGGGAGAAACAATAAAACAATAGATATATACGTCTGTATACATGTATATATATATATATGTACAAATGTATAGTGGCATATAATGTTAAGGTGTGTACAAGATTATATTGTTGTTGTAGTTTAGAGTTGATACTACGAATACGTACGTACTATACGACATGATTTTTATCCCATCATCCACTAAATGTATGTCTGATGCCCTCCAAACAAAATTTAATATTAAAAATATAGTGAGACAAAGGGAGCGGGACTGTTAAAATTCTATTGGCTTCATTCTTCAATCAATTGAAATCAACCATTTAAACATCATCAGCATACGAATCATCATTGAAATGATGATCCTTTTTAATTTGTATTGTTCTTTATGTTGTTGTTGAACTTCCTTTTGTTCCTCTTCTATTGTCTGGCTTTATTTGGTGCCGAATAAATGGTTTCAATTTTGTCTTTTTTCGAATTATAATGTCAGTTGTTTGTTGTTGTTATAAAACCATTTGTTTTTTAAATGAATGTTCCAATAATATTGGGGTAAAACGTGGGCGGAAATTCTATGCTAGGAATTTGATATTCATTTAATATGTTGGCAACTCACTTAATTCATATTTTTTCTGCTTGTTACGGTGTTAATTGCTGCTTGTCATTTTCATGCATAGGGCATTTTGTTTTAATCAAAACAGAAAGGAAGAGAAAGAACAGTAACTGTAACGATTTGGGATTCTCCCCTTTCTCTGTTTGCTCTATTTTTTAGTTATTGGGTTAGTATTTCATAATAAACAGCTGTTATTCTCTCTCTCTCTCTTTTGTACAATATAAAATGACTAGCCAGTTTTTTTTCTATTTAAAAGAAATTAAAAATAAGAAGCACAAAAAATATTGATAAAGCACTAATGCAAAACAATAAAAAGGAGAGTAGAGCATTTTATGTAATGCTTTAAATTAAGGTACTTCAGTGCCACTATTTATATTTCATTTGACATTCTGTGCTATATAGGCAAAAAATTGGATCTATCGCATGGTGATGCAATCTGTTTGGTGGACGGTGTGTAAACATTATAGTCATTTTAGGCTGAGGGACAAGATACGTTGTCTTTTCGAACTGACCATAACTTTTTTTTTACATTTAACTTGATCCCCTGTGGCCTTTTGTGGAAGCAGAGGACTAAATACGGGTACACTGTGAACACGTTGCAATCCTGAGAAGCCATATCGTCGTGCGGGAGTTTAGGTGCTCTATACGCGATTTCATATTTTTTTATATATCTCGAGTTAATGATGCCACTTTAGGTTTTCGACCCCAAATTTATCAAATCTGTAATCCGTTTTAGTATATCGTCAAGTTTGGAAGATAAATAGCCGAAAACGGATAGCAGATTTTAAAAATTTTGGTGTTATAAACCTAAATTAGCATTATTAACTCGAGATTTAAAAAATAGAGTATAGAGCACTTAAACTACCGCACGACAATATACACATTTATGCGGACTATATTATCACAGCAGTGTCCTTGGGGTCTCGTAGATTACCTGAATACTGCAGTGCATTTTAACCGAAGGTCATATTGAAATCTTGCTTGTTTTGTGGTAGCATTTTCCATTAGAGTCTTTGTTTAGTAGGACAGCCAGGCTGCAATCAAGGTTCTTAGGGAAAATTTCGAATAATTCATGCAACACTTATATATATAAGTACCACGTTTGACTAGCATTTGACTTTTTTTAATTTGACCAGACCAGGTTCACAGCTTGCTAAATTTGTACTGGAACCTGGCATAGGTGTTACGATTGTATAAGATTAGTTATCCTAGATGATATGAGACTATCTTTCACTCTATTTGTCAGCGATCAGTTTTTGTCGAGAAATGACGAGAGTTCTGGGCTTCTTATTACCTGTCATCTTTAACTGAACTCTCTAAAATAAAAATTATCGAAATACATACATGTATGTACATATGTATACGAAATTGGTCATTACAACACTTTTTCAGAGTTACAGTCTAGCTTCTCTCAGCACTTTAATATTTATTCATGAGTACTGGGACCTACAGTTTAACATCTAATCCGAACGACAGACTTTAGAAGCTTGTTCATGGCAATCAGTTACTTTCAGAGTTTTTGCCAGAATACTGATAAGAGGTGGCCGCCGAATAAATTATGTTTTCATGTTGGTTTCGTTTAGATGTGAGAAATTTGAACCCGGAGCTCTCGTTTAGTAAACTGATCACAATTATCGAATTATCAAGATTTATTTATTTTTATCGTTTATTCTGGGTTCTAAAGATGCGCGTTGGAGCTGATTTATTACTATGGGCCTCCTTAAATTAGGATTCGCCACCCTATCTCACTTCTCCAACCAATCTCCAATCGGAGAATGCTAGATGGGCTGTGTGTTATAGAAGCATCAATAATTCCCAAGTATAGTTAATTTTTATTTAAAAGTAATCTTACTATACTTATCATGAGACATCTATTTGCTATTATCTTTCTGTTTTCGAAATTTTAATAAAAATATGGTAGAGTAGCCAGCTTAAATTAGCCAGATTAAATTAGTTCTGGGCTGATAATTTTAAATATGTTAGGAAAAAATTCTCGAAGAATATTCCATTATATCATTTTAATTTAGTTTCGGAAATTTGGTGTGAAAAGAATGCTAAAGAAATAAACAAGTTGACAGTGCGATATACATAAGTATTACATTTTTTACGTTAAAATACTATGTTGGTAATATACTACCAATAATGTGGTATAGCACTACTCTTTAGCCTGAATTTTTTTATCTTATTGTAATATTTTTCGGAGTAGTTGCCGAGGTCTAGTGGGTAGTGTGTTAGCTTACTAACACGAAAGCGCCGGCTTCAAATCTCAGCTCTGACATCTTGAAAAGAGAAATATGAAAAAATTATTTCTTTCGGCGACTACCTCTCAGCAGTCTTCTGGAAAAAGGTCTGGGAGTATTTAATTGCCATGAAAAAGCGTCTCAAATCAGTTGTTCGGAGTCGACTTCAAAACTGTAGGTCCCGGTACTCAGGGATAAAAATTAACGCACACAACCTGAGTGCTGCGAGAAGCTAGGCCGTAACCCTGACACAGAATTGTAATGGCTAATTATGTATGTATGATATTTTTCGGAGGTAAGTTGTAAGCTTCCCTGACAAGTGTCTCTTGTGAGAATCGACCCCAAGCTCTGCAGTCTAGTCTGTTCGATGCACAATAGTTTGTAATACCTACTATTATAACAAATTTAGCATTTTTGCATTTTCAACTGTCTTATAATAAATAAATTAAATTCAAACTCCATTTAAAATCGCTATGTCACCAATGAAACGCCATAAAAGTTATTCAACGGAGACAAAATATAGCGATTGATTGACTCTATCATGGAGTTTAATCAGGTTTTTAGTCTAAAAATTTTTTGATATCTTGCACAGTTCCCTAAACTTCTTATCTGGTAATTTTCAATGCATAGTCGTAGGGAAAGGAAGTAGTATTTATATGACTTACTCTTACAACTCCAAACTATTAACACTAGTTAGTGGAGATGACACGACTTCATCTCTACAATAGAGCAAAACTTAAAAAATTCTGTAGGTCGTTTAATCTTTGTTAGTTTTATTTAAAAAGAAAACAAGAATTAATTAAATAAAATAGTAAATCTAAATGAAACTTATTTCAAAGTTTTGCCACAAAACCCGCCATATTTTTTTCTATTGTTGTCAAGAAATTAATGAAATGGATCCTGCTGTTGAAAACGACACGTGGTGTCTCTTTAATAAACAAAAATCAAACTCTTTAATAATACAATATAAATAAATGAAAGCCAGAAAGAGAGAGAAAAACAAAAGAGTAACAGATTACAATAATAACCAGATTTTTTTTAGTTGATTAAAGCTCTCACCCTAAATTTCTTTTTCCTTTTTTTGTTGTTGATAACAACAGAAGAAGCATAATTGGCACGCGTTGATATTACACATACAAACAGTGTTGCCACAGCCTTTATTATTTTGTAACCAAACTTTAATAAAAAAGTAACCAAATTGGAAAAAAAGTAACCAAAAATATTAAAACCATTCGTAAAACAATTTTTTGCTTTTTTTTAGTTTAACGTTCGCATTTAAATTTACCAAAACTGATCAATTTGTTTACTAGAATGTGTAAAAAAATAATAACAAAAAATAATGCTACATGTTTCAGATTAAATTAAAATATGTATTGGGGTTCAAAACGGTAATATGTTTTAAAGGAACTGTATCAATGGTTTTAAGAATTGTGCTGGACTTCAGTCTGACATTAACAAACCATTGTAAAATACGTATCAAGAACTATTTGTGGATGACGACGCTTCCCGAGAAAATAAACAACCATTTCATATATGTATAGCACATGTACTATATTTATTATTCCTTTAAAATATGCTATACTTATTAAATAGAAACTATATTTTTTAATCACATCTGAACATTTTGAGCACGTGGACATTTTAATCAGAATATTACATTTCAAGCAGTTTTCCTTTCATTAGTCGATTATACGGATACTACGCTAGTCAAAAAAGTATCACAGAAGTGTACCAACATAGTTATATGTTGTGTCTTTAACCAATAAATAAGTTTTACATCTGTTTTATTTTTTACATCTACAATTGTCTTTAACTTTATGATACCATATATCCTAATAATAAACATTAAAGGAAATAAATATGTTTGTTGAAGAGGATTTATATTTATTAATACTTCGAGTATTCTTCTAAATATTTAATTTTTTCTTTGAGAAAAAAATAACCAAAATAAGAAAAAAGTCCACATGTACACATTGAAAAAAAAGTAACCAATTTTGGTTAAAAATAACCAAAACGGCAACACTGCATACAAACACACACTCGCAGGCACTTTTTAAAGATCATAAAAATTTTAAGAGTAACAATAGCAGAAAACTTTGGGTCTAAGAAAAAAATATTAAACAAGCTTCAATAAAAATAAGTTGGATTATTAATCACACAAACATGAATACATACATACATACATATGTATATATGTATATACACACAATTGCATTCATGTAAAACTGCTTTAAAATCTATAGAGAATATTTAACAACAACAAAATAGTATTCATTAGTAACACAGTAAGTGGTAGAATTAATTTTTTTATCCTTTATGTATGTGCATACATATTAGGCCTGTTTTTATAACCGTAGGTAAAACATAAAATCCCTAATAAATCGACAACTTTACCAGAAATACCACGAATGAATGAAATCAAACTTAAGGCCCGAAAATATACTTTAAGAAATTCATAAACACAGCTTAAAAAAACATTTTTTACTTTACTTCTCTATTGCTTTTTTTATTCTTTTGTTGGCTATCTTATTACCTCTGGACTCAAACTGTTTTTAAATACAGATTATTGTTAGAGACAAATTTAGCATACCGGAAAGATCACGAAAACTACAGCAAACCATAGGAATAGCGTCAAATTTATTTAAGCCAACGAACAAGTTTACCATAGTGATTATCCGATTCACTTAATGACCAGCACTGTCACTAATACTAGGACATATGTGCGTACATTTATAATTGGGCATTATACCCCTTTTTCAGGCTTACGGCCTAGCTTTTCGCATCACCCATGTTGTGTGCTTTAATTTTTATCTATGAGTATCGGGACCTACAGTTTAACGTCGACTTCGATCGACAAACTTGAGAAGTTTGTTCATAACAATCAGTTACTCTAAGAGTTTTTGCCAGAAGACTGCTAAGATGTACTCGTCGAAAGGAATATTTTTTTTATGTTTGTTTCTTTTAAGATGTCAGAGCTCTTGTCCAGTAAGCCAACACACTAACCACCAGACTACGCTGACTACCATTAGTATTTACCTTAAAAAAATATTAAAATTGTAATTTTAAAATTGTTATATTTAAATTACAGCATTATATCGACGATGGAATTAAAGAACGCTGTAACTGACAAAACCATAAATGTTCACCAGAGCCAAAAAACTTTCATGAATGTAGAACAAATACACTGGTATTTTTCATTTCACAGACGGCGTAAGTGAATTTATTTTCATCGTAGAAATCTGGGACTTGGACCAATCGACGCGTATTTTTTTGCTATTAAAAATGATGCAAAAAACGTATTTTCGATTTTTTGTCAGTTACAGCGTTCTTTAATTCCATCGTCGATATATACTGACTGACACCATTGGCAGTAGAGCTGTGTCGGTCACAAACGAACGGGTTAAATTGAACGAATCAGTCAGATGAACGAAGTGACTGAATCAGTTTTCTCCGGTCTTTTGGATCAGTCATTCGTTAGTTCGTTCTGTTGTTCAATCCAAATTAAATTTTTCTTTGTTTTGGTCGTTCGTTCGTTCAGTCTTAATTTGTTTTTTCTTTGACTTGGTCGTTCGGCCTTTTGATCAAAATTTGTTTTTTTTTTTCGAACGACCGAACGACCACAACAAATGAACGAAGTGAACGATCCGGATCACTTTTAATGACCGAAGGAAAATGAGCGATCATTTAACTGAACGATTTGGCACAGCTCTAATTGGCAGTACAGAGCAAACCTCTTTACTACTTATCAAAATACAATTGTTTAATTATTTTTATTATTTTCATTCAAAAACTAAATTTTTTACTTCCGTTTGCAGAAAAACCTCTCATTGCTTACAAAAAATATTAATTTTTCTTATTTCAACAAATGCAAAACAGCTGTTTAATGATGGGGTAGTGTGACCAATTTGCACAAAAAATTCATTTAATTTAACCACTTTTCAATAAAAGAAACACTTCTTGGTAAAATTGGGAGTCCGCTGAAAAGTACGTCGAACAGAGCTATTGTTAGTGTAGTGTTCGTTAAAGAAGAGAAAAAAAAGAAATAAAATAAGAAAAAAGAAAAATGAAGAGTGCACATAAATACAATAAAAAAAACGCATTAACATAATAATTTAAACATACACACTTACAAACACACCACAATGTGTTACAACAGCTTTTATAAAAACAACAACAACAATAATGCCATTATAAATGCACTCGTAACACTCAGACTCTCTATCTTCAAAGATCTTTTGTATTGACAATAAAATCAAAACCAAATATACATACGAGTAGTCCATGCGTAGTATATGAAATAAAAACCATCACAAAACACTTGTGCGTTAAGTTCACAATCTCTTTTTTTAATGAATTGGATATTGTGTTGTGCCCCTGTAAATTTAACTTTTATCTATGATGAGTAATGAATGATGAGTTTTTAGTTTAAAGAATTCCTGGTTCTCTTCTTATGTTTTCATGGCAAAAATTTTAATTTTTTTATGTTTTCAACTTTTTCATGTTTTGTTTAAGAATTTTTTTAATTAAAAATATTTTTATTTTTGCATTCTGCATACAGATTTTTAAAGCGGTTTAAGTAAATTTAATTAATGTTTTATGAAATATGTAATAGAAGGAAATATTAACAGATGTTCGTTAACTGTTACTTTCAGTCAAATGCATTTTCTGACAAGTAAATATAAAGGGGAAGTATACACAATTAAATTTTAAAACAATTAAATCTCATGCTTCCCGAAAGAAAGTGTGATACTTATATAGGAACAAAAAAACTACAAGGGCTTAAGCATAATTTTAATTATAATGCAACAGTCAACTGTTAACGCATCTTAAAAGATAAAATTTGTTCAACTTCTATACTTTAGATGCGTTTTCAATTCTGCCAGTAACTTGTTTTATTAAAATTCACTAGGTTAACTTTTTTCGACAGACAAGCGAAACACACAACTGTTGCAATGCGTGTTAAGTACTTCTACCTTAAAAACTTGCAAAACTTGTATTTACAATGTTACCTCACGTAACATGAGCATTAAGTTTTCAGAGTTAAAGCCTAACTTATCACAGCACACATATTGTGTGCGTCCACCACTTTAACGTCGAATCCGAACGACAGACTTGAAAAACTTTTTGATGGCAATCAGTTACTCTCAGGTATTTTGTCAGAATACTGCTAAGAGGTGGTCGCCTAAAGAAATATTTTTTTATATTTCTTTCTTTCAATATGTCAGAGCTGGGGTTTGAATCAGTCTACTAGGCCGCTACACTATATACATACTAACTAGACCATCGCGACCACAATATAAATATTAAACTTAAATTTATTTGTCTTTAGAATATCTTGTAACAATGTTCTCGGACAGGTTATATAGGGTGCCTTTTCAAGAGTTTGAGAACTTAAAATTATAAATCAACAGCCAAACATTTGAATATTTTCCATATTTAAAATTAAATGCACATAAAAAAAGAAACGCCCATGTTCTGAAAACAACATGGAGGGTGCGTGGTATAGTGGTTAGAGCGCTCGCACAAAAACTCAAGGGACCCAGGCTCAAATCCCAGAAGAGGTGAAAAATGAAAAAGTTAGTTTGCGGTTTTTTCAAAAATTATAATTTAAAAATAAGACGTTCCCCCCTGCCCTCCAGGAAGACCATCTACAAAGAAACCGCTCCCCGACATTCCACTTTATCCCACCTTAACCAGTGTCAACGTAAAACGAATGATCAGGAAAAAAAAAGCGCCACCTATTAGGAAGTAGCAGATAACAGCTAAACCTACTTAGTGAAGGCACACTCACCACACAATCAACATTCTCGGTATAAATCAATATCTTAACATAGTCATGTAAAGAGGTGTTAAAGCGCACGAGATACAGGCACAGTGGATCAATTTCAGGCTCAATTCTGGAATGAAAGTTATCACCAAATTGGTGGGACACCAAATCGATGCATGACAACTTGTGTGCCGTTTTATTGGAATCAAATGTCGTTGATGTTTAGCGGATTAATTTTTGGTAAAAAAAAATCTGTGAACATGGCTGGATAGTGTCCTATATTCTCTGCAACGGCAGCTCCTTGTTCATTTCGTAAGAAATAAGTATTGATTACACCGCCAGCGAATAAACTGCATTAAACAGTGGATGCAATGGTAATTGTTTAACGGCATGTGGCTTGTGTTCACAGCTCGATATTCAGCCATTTTTGCTTACTGCCGTAGCCATTTAACCAGAAATCATTCCGAAACACAACAATTCTATTCTCTCTTTCCATTTTGAAGCGAAAAAAGTAAATAATTGCGAAACAATCAATAACTGCACGAATTGTTCTGACGTACTGTACTATGAACATTGCGAACAGATTTATTTTTTTTAAAGCAAATTTCCACAATGTGTTTCCACAATGCCGCTGTTCTGGCATTAAATGATTCAAGAGGACTTGCCAAACCCTATTGAACAGAAATGAAATGACAGCTAATAATGTCAAAATGTAGTTATCGGTAGCGATAGTTCTCATGCAGCTAAGAAAAAAAGAAGAAAAAGTAGAAAAAAAACAACACCCTATAGAAATGAGTAGCGAATGAGATCAATGTAATGCGTGAGTTAAATTTTGGCTGCCAGGACTAAAATACTCATCTAAAGTTTCGATCATCTAGGCAATCTTTGATTATGCCAACTAAAATATCGTATGAACTGCCACTCAGTTTGAAAAAATTTAAAACAAATTAAAAACTAAAATAATTCTTATGCACTTTTGGAGGCTATACTTCCCATTTTTGACTTACTGCATAAATTATAGCGTTTATCAAACAGTTGTAGTTGCACAAATTGGATTAACCCTCTTAGCCAGCAACAACAACGAAAATTCAATCTTTTTACTGATGCAGAGGAAATTTGTGAAAAAGCTATGAACGCCTACGAACATGTGTTGAATTCTCCCACGATCTGAAAACAAAAAAAGATTTTAACAATGCACTCTTCGGCATTTAGTATTTCCCTTATCGAACTGTAGTGTAGCAGGGGGATACACAGATTTCTTTCAGCAAAACCTCCCTCCCTCTATTTCAAATAATGGTACTGCATACAAAATATTAACATTGAAAAAGAGGGTTAAAATTGTTAAATAAAAGAAAAAAAATTCTTGATAGTTAAGTAGAATGCCAGTAAAAAGCTTAAATATCTGTTTGTCTGTCTGTCTGTCTATCTATCAAAGTCAAAAAAGTGTGTTTATATGGTAAAGTGGTAAAGACGGTGGTGGGAAGTAATGGCAATAGGTGGGGTATATTTCGTTATATGCATAGAAAGTCATACATACATCCATACATATATCATATACTCACATATCTAAATTATATTTATGGTCCATAAAGTGGGTTTGTTGTGTATTAAAACTTGTTTCAACCACCAACCTTAATAAGACCACTTATTAAAACGGTGTTATTTACGCTTTTCTCTCCAACGAATCTTTTTTAAAATTTAGGAAAGAAAATTATATGGCGTTAAACACCATTTCCTTTTAATGGCAGACTATATGTAATTAAGAATTAATTTCCATAAATTTTTGTATGTCTTAGCTTGTTTGAAGAATTGTTAAACCAGGCCTGTTTTACAAAAAACATTTTTACTGAATGTGTACCCGCTAGATTAATGGGCAGTGTAAGGGCCCTGAATTAATTTCACATCAAACATTGTGAGCTAAAATGTTTGGCTTGTTAAATAAAAGAAAATATTTTCGGTTAAAGCCAATTCGAATGGAATAACCCACATATATATACGTAAGCGGTGACAAAAACAAAGTTTCCTGCTTTTGCATCAAGCACATGTTTTTAAACTTTTAAAATTCAAATTGAAGATTAAATTTACAAGCGAAATGAAAAACTTGCCATTTGGTGATGGAAGAAAACAGGCCACGAGTAGTTTGGTTCCAATACTTTGCTGTTTTTTGACATGTGATTTCATTATTTTCAGTAATAATTTATTTATTTAATTAAAAAGTGTTTGGGTACTTCAAACTGAAGATCTATTGTACAGATTTCAGTTTGAAGTGGCTTTCTATAGTATCTCACCCAGTTTCGTCACTTTCACAAACATCCAAATGTCGGCCAGAGGTGACTTTTCTAACTTCTATCAATACATCATAACTGTCCAGTATATAGAATGAGTATTTGATTACCGCGATACAAAATCTGAAATCTGTACACACGCTTGGAAACGAATGTATACCATACAGATGTCCATTTAGTCTGCAGGGTTCGATCAGAAGTCCAGTTATAATATAAGTTTCTTTTTTATGTTGCACCGCTTCAAACGAAGGGCAAAATGAGACGCTGACGAACATCAACGAACATCATCTCATCTTCGACTCTAAGAGCGAAAAATAATAATAATCATGATCAATCTAATTTACTTTTTTTACAAATATCGCTTTATTATAATAAGTTTTGCTTTCTAAATTAACCATTCTACAAGTATTTATTTAGGGTCACTGTTTAAGTTTAAAGATTAAACTTAAGATTACTATAATAGCCAACAAAACCTAACTCTAAGTTAATACAGCATTAATTGAATTTTATTTTTTGAATGGTAGCTTAAACCTTGCAGTGCTTGTAACTTTTGATGACAATGTTTTTATAACAATTTGCTATAATATACATATAAAATACAACATATAGGAATGTATGTGCGAAAAAAAACCGGATGTTGTTTTTAGGAAAAATAAGTCTTGTTTTCAATTTATAGTTTATAATTGCTAAAACCTTCGTCAGCAGTTGTATAATCCATTTATGTTTCGACTTTTTCCTGCATGTATTTTCTTTTTTTCTTTCATACATCCTTATACAACCATATGTATGTGCAAAAATGTTCAACAGCTGTTTATAGCACACACGTGTATGTTTATAAATATACTTTAAGATTTAACCGCCAGCATCGGCCAATTAAACTAGCCATTTACAGTAATTACTACCATTGTATCATTACCACCCTGTTTCAGAGTTACGGCCTAGCTTCTCGCAGCACTAATATTTTGTATGTCAATTTATTTTCATGAGCACCGGGACCTACAGTTTAAAGTCGACTCTGAATGACAGACTTGAGAAGCTTTTTCATAGCAGCATGCTAAGAAGTAGTCGCCTAAAGAAATATTTTTTTTATTTCTTTTTTCAAGATGTCAGAGCTGAGATTTGAACCCAGAGCTAGCAATATTTAAGCAAGTTTAATCCTTAATCACGAACTCAAAAAGTGCTTCTTAACATGATATTTAGCAAAATTGTTTTATATTTCAGTTAATATCATTAGTTAGCATTGTTTGTTAAAATTACTTGAAGAGATTTGACAACTATTTGAGAATTTCTTTTTACCACTTTTTTCTAAATAAGTTATGTATTTGTAAAAGATTTATATTCAATATGTATTTATAAGGTACATACATATAATAAAAAAAGAAGGTTTTTTTTTCTTTTACTTTTTTTTAACAATTTTTATGCCTCAAAGTAGTTTTCAATCAGTAATACTGATTCAGTATACATAAATAATAAATTTAAAAAATTATAGTTTAAATATGTACTGACAACATTGTATTTTAAATACGCTGTTAACTTTATATGAAAATTCCAAATAAAATAATCGTTTAGTGCAGGGATGAGCAACCTTTTTAATCAACGGGCCACTTTCAATTTTAAATTTTTTTGGCGGGCCGCACATAAATACTAATAATTTACAAAACTCTATTTATAATAAAAATTAGAATAAAAAAATATAAAATTTAATGCCAAAAAAAAAGTATTTGCTTGAAATTTTTAATGAGAAGTTTGGCACTGTTTTTTCGATACAACCTGACCAATATCAGCCGGAATTGATGAGGTAGCTACACATACACAAGTTTCTAATCGTGCATTACTCAGTCTTGATCGGTGGTAATTAGTCGGTGGTCGGATTTATAAACATTCTCGATGTTTACTGAGAGAAATACATTTTTTACATCAGTATTATTCTGCATGTTCATCACTTCCCTTTGAAAGTCTTCAGGAACTGTATCCACATCGATAATTAATGGTTAGGAAAACATTTTCATGGAAACTGCTCTCTTCTCAGTTTCTTCTTAATTGAAATTCGTTGATTAATGTGTCTATATATTATGTGTATTTTTGAGAAGCAGCAACATTTGTTTGGCGGGCCGCATAAATAGGTTGAAAGAGCCGCAAGCGGCCCGCGGGCCGCGTGTTGCTCATCCCTGGTTTAGTGGAAGTGTGTGTGAGTGAGAGAGAGAGAGAAAGAGAGCAGGGAAATTTTTAAAGGTGCTATGGTGTAACTGTTGTTTTATTCTTGTTTTTTTTCAAAGTCTACGTTGTGTGTGTGATTTATGCATGTGAAAATGTTGGCTCCCATTATGGAAGAGGTGCTAATTTGTAGTCGCCACAGTTGTAGGTACAATATGGTTTTGTTGTACAAGATAAACAATAACAACGTTTTGCATACGTTTTAGTGCATGTGTTTTTTTTTTTTTTGTTGTAATAAATATTAGTTGGGAAAAATATACAATATTTATACATACATATATAGTATATACAGTGTACTTGAGCATAAATGTACACTGGTTGTGTTGTTTGTTTTGCTGTTTTTTTTATCATAAAAAGTTTATTACCTGCTTTTGCTGCTCTTGTTGTTGTTGTTGGTTGCAGTAAAAGCTCATTTAAATTAAATTATTTATGCTAAATGGAGATGGAATGTGCAAATATAGACATACATATATACATATATTTATTTGCCTAATATGTAAAATACATATTTACATATGTATGTATGTATGCATATATGTATAACTGTGTATGCTTGTAATATTTAGCAAAATATTTCAGTTAAAATTCATCCGTTTATATGTATAAAAACTATATAAACATATCATCCTTACATGAATTCATAAAAATCTGAAGTTATTCTTTGGAAACATTTTAGAGGAGAAGTAAAAAAACCCTTTCGATTAGCAATGCTTTTTCAAAGAAAATCAATATGAATGTCGTAAAATCATCATTTTTGAAGGCAGGAGTGTAAAATTTTGCAGGAGCATGTAGTAATGTGGAACGGTGCACAGTAACCAATCAAAAAGTAGATTAAAAAATTTTTTAAGTTAGGGCTCTTTTGAAATTATACGTTGAACGTACGTACGTACATATGTTAGGGGTGTTTATTTAAGTCCAATAAAAGGTACAACAAGATTAACTGCTAAACAAACTATCATACTGAGCTAATTATTTTTAATCATTAACGATTAGATTTTGACTCTTGAACAACTTAATCAAATTATTCTGATTTAGTTTGGAAATTAGCAATGAATTCTTACAACTTATAGAAGACTTCGTAGATATTTTGGTGCATATATGGTGCATTTAGGTTTTCGATCCCAAATTTTTTAAGTCTGCAATCCGTTTTCGGATATCTCGCCCAGTTTCGCGGTTAAAAAGCCGAAAACTGATTGCAGATTTTAAAAATGTTAGTGTTAAAAACCTAAACTGGCATTATTAACTCGAGATATATAAATGGCGGATAGGGAACATAAACTCCCGCACGACGATATGCTGCGGAATTATTGGCCGAAATAGTTAAACATTTTCAAACCACGATCCTTTTTGTGTGTAAAATTATTTAAATGTAACTTTGGCTTTTTAATTTTTTTCTTACGATATATTTTCCTATTCCTACAGCAAATTTTTAAGAATGAAAAAACAGTCAAATTTTAAACTACTTAATTCTCTACATATAAAGACAACTGTAATGGAGAAAATCAGCTGTTTTGTTTTTAAAAGGAGTAAAAAAAAATCAAGGGTTTGGCGTTGTAAAAATTAAATATTTTAATTTTTCAAAAATTGAATTCAATTACTCTTCTTATCTATTTCTTGTTAACATTTTCTAAGAAATAGAAAAATATATTTCTAGAAAAATATATTTCTAATTTAATTTCTCACTCTTTTATTGATTGTATCTTTAGGCATTACAAGTTTGCCTTAAAAAGAAAACAAAAATAAAAACATTTTCACTGATTTAAATTTAATTTCAATTTGTTTTTGTTGTTGTGTTTATTTGTATTTTGTTAGATTCCCTAAAGGAAGAGTTTCCCCTATAGCTCTTAACGGTGAAGTAAATCATTATTTGTACAAAGTACACACACAAACATACATAAATATATGGACATACACATTAAGTGTCAATATCATCAACAGCAAATGTCAGTTTAAAAACTATGGAAATAAAAAATCTGTTTAAAAAATAAAAAGAAAAATAGGGTTGATTTGATCCCATCATTTTACAAGTTTGAAACCTTTTCCTTCGTTTTTGTTGTTGTTAAATTGCTTTTAATATAGTATGTAGATAACAATACAAACAAACAGACTGACCAACATACATACTCGTACATCACAGAAATATTCTTTTGGGTGAAGCCCATTTTAATGGGACTTATGTGTGCTTGCTTTTGCTATATGCCGTATGTAAAATGGAATTAATTTTAATGAGAAAATTATCATATTCATCATTATTTGAAATATTTGAATACAAATTATTTTAAAATACTCTTGAAAAAATATAATCTTGTTTATGTGTTCTTTGAATGGAAATGCTTTAATGGTTCGTTCGATTACATATGGCAATTTAGTTGCGTTGCCAGCTGTTAATTAACAAATTTTAGTTGCTTATACATAAAAAAGAAAAATGTATTTGAAAATAAAATTTGAAAATATTGGCTATCAGTTGGTTTTTGTAATAGCTTTTCTAGGCAACTCAACTAAATATTCATTCATTCATAATCGACCCATCACTGTGTATGTGTTAATGCTGCACTACAAAAAACATATAGCAATTAAAGCCAAACTTATTTCAATTGCATTTTAATCTACATATTTCCAATAAATGCTAGTGAAATTGAATATGAAATGTTTTTTTGTTTAACAAGCCAGATATTTTCAAGTGGCATAAATCGAGCTCGTACTGTATCACATACCTTAGTTGGCAGCATTAACCTCAAGCAGATTGATAAGTCAGAGAGGGAAAGTGATTATCATTTAGAAAAAAAATTTCATTTCCTATATATATATGTACATAAGTAGTTTCCTTTAAATTTGCAGTGAGTTTTTTAAGCATAAGAAAAAAAAAACAAAAAACAAGAACAAGGACAAAACAAAAAAAAAACAACAACAATTGTATTCGTAATGTAATTTTTCTTTTTGAAAACATTTTACCGACATCAATATTTTATAAAGTCACACTATTATTCTTAAAATCACTTCGGGGGTATTCATGTTAAAATACTCACTCTCTCTTTCTCTGTGTCTCTGCCCATCAACAATTACACTTTAAGAAATTGCTCTCTTTTACTTTCTTTATCATATTGTTAAGCTCAAGTATACAGTTAAGTAGACGTACATTATTTAGTACATGTGTGCTGATGTGTGTATGTGGGTGTATTGCCATATATCAATGACAGACACTCTTTGTAATGATTGTTAGTGGTTACATTTCAATCAAAATAAAAAGAAATAAAAAAATAAAAAAACAAAAAACGCTTAAAATAAGTGATGCGTAAAATTGTTATTTTTTTCTGTATGTTCTGTTGTTGTTGTAATTTCTTTTTATCTCTCAATCAATTTTAGATGTCACAGGCATTTGTGTAAAATTAAATAATTTATTGGAAAATTTAAGTAAATCTTAGTGGCTTTCTTTTATATGTGGAAGTATAAAAAAAGAAACTATTTTAGAAACGTTAGTAATAATTTAAAAATTTTTCAATTGAGTTGACAAAAATTAATTTCAATTACAGAATACAGTATTCCCCGAATAATTGCCCCACGCTTAATTGCTTTTCACGCTTATTTACCTCAATTTCTAAATCCCTATATTTTTTCTTGCCATTTTCTAATAAAATTCCACGGTTAATAAACTTTCGTTTAACTGCGTTATTCGCTTAATTATCTAAAATATATTTTCCCCAAAGCTAAATTTCACGTAGAATTCCCTCGTTTAGTTACACAAAATAATTATTTTCTAAAAATTGCAACATAACTCAACTATGTTTATATAGGCATTAAATGTCCGTTAAATTTACTTTCAAAATTCTTTTTTTGATACAACCTTGCAATTAAAGTCTACCAAGTTTATGTATAAGTATAAAGTTACTTGCTTTTCATATGTATTGACGGCGGTGTATACATTAATTAAAATAGTCACTTACGATCTCATTTTTGAATCGAAAATGAATGTTTTGACGGGAGAAAATTGTAACCTTGCCGCGACTCCGCTGAACGAATCATTTATGACTCCCCTGAACGAGTCATTTGTGATTCCGCACACTAAACGAGTTTTACTTAACTTCTTATTATCTTTACAATAATAAAAATATTGTATTTTGTTTAAAAATGTATAAAAAAAAATTTATCAAGCTCAACTGAAGGAATTCTTTTTATACGTATATTATGCGCCTTTTTATTGATGAGACAAGTTTCTGGTGGAATAGTTTCTTGAAGATGGACTTCTTCTTATTTTTTAAATTATAGTTTAGAAATACCGCAAATTTTATTTTATAATTTTTGTCTTCGCTGGGATTGAACCTCGATCGTTTGAATTTCTGTGCGAGCGTCACGACATCACAATAATTGCATAACTCTTATTCTTTCAAATAAAATAAATCCCATTATAACGAAATGCAGAAGAAAACAATAAAATACGACGCAAAATAATTATAAAAGCAGTCGTATTTCGAACGTCTGCACGATTAATTTATGATTCCGCACATTTAATCAGTTTTTGATCACATAAAAGAGTCTTAAAAGACTCATTTGGGTGATTTTTGAAAAACAATCTTCCAATTGCTGACAGGGTAAGAGTATTCGTTTAATTACTTCAAAGAGGCAATTAACCGTATTCGTTTAAATTTTTTCTAAGCATAATTGTCCAAAAATTTTGACATTTTTGTCGTGGCAATTATCTGTGGAATACTATACAATGTTTTTTTAATTGGGAAAAGAGTACTTAAGAAAATTTTACGGTTATATTATTACTCTACATTTTAAAAATTCTTGAGAGAGGATTTTTTTTATCAAATAAAAATGAAAGAAAAGTGGCTATCACTCAAATTTAAGGTCTTAGTTTTGACAATAAGCTTCATAACCTTATTTGAGGAATATATACGATAGGAATAGGTATTAAGTTTATGCTACAAATTTTTTCGCCAAATATAGCTTTAACACACTTAAAAAAAATGTTAAAAAAATTCCTTTCTATTCATAAGTAAAATTATCTTTTAACTCCTTAAGTTTATAATTGCTTATACATACTCGTATAATTAATTGTCGTCTTTTGTTTTTTTTTATTCTTGTTCTCTTTCTTTAATTTCTACTATTTAATATCATTTAACTAAATTGTTTAAAAGTAAATTATTATACACCAACACACTTACATACTTACTTGTGGAAATACATGCATAGCTCTAACAGTATAAACGCAAACACGTACTCAAATGACAAATTTAATGGAAAATTAAAACAGCAGAGGGAAAGTAAAAAAAAAAAACAAAAAAAAAAATTAATAAATGTTTAACTCCCTGATTAAAGAGATGTAATGAATATTAAAAAACAAGATAAGGATGACAACAACAATAACAAAACACAGATGTTATCATATGGGAATACAAAATGTGTGCCTACTCTTTACTCTCTACCCTTTATTCTACTTTCCTGTTCCTGGTTGTTGTTTTTTTTTTCTTTCCTTTTGTTTACAACCCTACTACTCAATAAACATTTTTAAGAGATCAGGTTTTACATATTTTAAACCTTGATGTGTTGTTGTTGCTTTATAAAGAAACTCTTTTTTACTCACTTTTCCCCCCGGTTTTTATTTAATTTTTTTTGAGTTGGTAGGTATTCATAATAACAACAACAACAATTACAATTGTTGAGTTGAGCTGTAAAACGTGCAACACGCGTCACACTGTTTTTGGCACGCATCACACAACAGTCAGTTTTCTTTTTTGTTTTAGAAAAATTAAATAAAGAAAAGCCAAAAACAACAACAGTAACAAGTTCTATATTTAGTATTGTAAATTTTTGTATGTTGCGTGTGTATGTGTGTGTGTGTGCATGTTGGTTGGTTGGTAAGCTTTTAAATTGGGGTAAATCTTCTTCTACTATTTTTAACACCCTTTTCTCTTTTAAACCTAAAAAACGTCCCTTTCCTTTGTGCACCCTCCTTGGCCAACGTTAACATATAACTGCTAAAATGAAAAAAAATCAACAACAAAACAAAAGCAAAGTTAATAAAAAAAAAATTGAAATGAAAAGAAAAACTGGTCAAGCGGCCTTGTGCCTTATATTGAAGCTGATGATGACCAAAACAACAACATCTAACAAAACAAGTTCTCTTTCTATGTGTTTCTTCGACAGTTATGAGGGGGTATACTCGTACGTATGTATGTATGTATGTTCGTTTGTCAATAACTAAGCAGAACCAAACTTGTTTTTTATTGTTCATATTTTTTTTCACTGTCTATTAGAATACAGCAACAACTACCCACTCTCGCAAAAGAGTACTTTCTTTGAGAACAGGAATTTATGCAAAATAGTAACAACATATTTAAGTTGCTAATAGGGTACTGGTTAAAGGGTGGTCAATGGTACAAAATCATTATTATTTTTATTATTTGAAAACGGAAAAGAATTAACAAAAAAACACTTAATTCGGGTAAAACATTAACAAAACTGTCAAAATTTATATACCTACATACCTATGTATCGAATTTATTGGCCATTACAAACTTATTTCAGGGTTATTGTCTAGCTTCTCGCACCACACAAGATGGGAATCCGTGAGTCGCGGGACCTACAGTTTAACGTCGACTTCGAACGACACACTTGAGAAACTTGTTCATGGCAATCAGTTACTCTCATAGTTTTTGCCAGAAGACTGCCGAGAGGTAGTCGCCGAAAGATTTTTTTTTTTTTTTAAGATCATAAGCCTTTAAGGCCCAATTGATCCAGATATTAAATGTGTATTTTTATTTCTATATTTACAAAATAAATTCTATATCTTGTCCTAAATATACACTAAATAAGAAAAATATGCGGTCATTAAATGGCAATACCAATATCTAGACATTCCTATACCAGTATACCCTTTTTGCACTAATACTAAAAACAAACTGAAATAGAAATTAATCATAAACAAGATACTGGTACTGTGGTATGTATGGCAGCAACTTACAGGTTACTTAAAATAATTCGCTTAAAATTCGCAACAGACCCATTGAACACTCGTCTATAAGCCTATAGTCAAAACAATAAGTACACAAATACAGTGGCTCAATAAAGTCGTCGGACAAACATTACATTTTTAATGTTTTAAAGTTTTACGTATTAAAAATACCCCTTAAGTGCATCTACATTTTTTTTTTTTTATTATGATCTTGTTCTTAAAAACGCAAATGTTGATTGCCTACAGATGATTGAAATTTTATACGAAAAACACTCAAATGCTTTTCATACAAATATCAATCGTCGGAAAACAATAGTTTTTTCTATAAACAGACAGTTTTATTTGTATATTTATTAAAACTCAGCATCGTGAAGATGTTTCAATGCAGGGTTTGGCAATGTTTCACCTCAATAAAGTCGATTTTTCGCCTGGATTCTTGAACATTAATGAAAGATTAGTTCCAAATTTCACACTCGAAACAAAGAAATAACTGAGGCAGTAGACTGAAATGGGAGAAATAATGTCTATAGAAAGTGAGCACAGTTCCTTCTGTAGTCAAGATCAGGCCATCTGTTTTTAGGCATGGGAGTGGTATATTGTTTATTATTTTCGAAAGTGAAAGATATGTTAACATACTGTAGCGTTTAAGTAATGAACAAAACACCAGGTCACACAGTCACTATTGCGAGGACTATAAACAATGCATTCGAGTTTGAATTCATACTTCCTCACGCACCTTATTCGCCAGATTTTGACCACTTGGAGTATTTTTTATTTCCAAATACAAAATAATGTCGCGCTCGTAAACGATATTCTAACAATAAAGTGATGTAGGATCAGTGGTTGGAAAATGTATATCGAACGAAAAGGCAATTATGTTCAGAATTTTCCTCCGAAATTCTTATTATTCGCAGTTACAGATACATAATTGGCCATTACAACCCTGTGTCAGGGTTACGCCTTAATTTTTCGCAGCACTCATGTTGTATGTTTTAATTTTTATCCATGAGTACCGGGACCTAAAGTTTAAAGTCGACTCCGAACGAAAGATTTGAGAAACTTGTTCATGGCAATCAATACTCTCAGAGCTTTTGCCAGACGACTGCTGAGAGGTAGTCGCCGAAAGAAATAATTTTTTCCGTTTTTTTTTTTTTAAGATGTCAGAGCTATAGAGTATCAAGCTATTGAATTTTATCTAATTACATTGTTGTTATGCTTCCTCTATTAGGCCGGCTAATTTTGAAACCCTCCTCATAGTAGTTTTATAACTTTCTATGACAAAAACAATTTCTCATTTTCATTCTCTTTTAGTTTCGAAATTCTTATCTTTCACGTTTCATATGTTAACATTAAAAGGCAATACTTTTTCAAGTCTTCCCCTTTCTTAACATAAAAATCGAATGAAATTTTTTATAATTTTTTGTCTCATCTCATTCCTTTTTTTTTTCTTCTAGTATAACACTGTATTATATTGTCAACTTCACATGCTGGCTACGAACGAGTTTATTTTATATACATATGTAAGTATGTACCACCAAAAATTTGCACAAATTTATTTTATTTTGTAACATTTGTTTTCAAGGATTTATGATGATGCTTAAAATTCTTTTTTTTTCTCTTTGAAGACTTTACTCTTTTTTAGACTTTGTGTTTATATTTGATTATAGAAAAAATCTAAAAATAAATAACAAATAAACATTAATCTCAGGCTTAAACCTATAGAGGGTGAAAAAGAGAGATAGAGAAGAAGCGAATATTTATTAGAGTGGAAAATCTTTAAAACCCACTATTTAATTGCCATAGAAATTTGTTATAAATAAAGTATGTAAACAAGTTGGCATTACTTAAATAACAACAACAACAAAAATAGTAAACTAAACAGAAACCAAACTTATTACAGAGACGGAGAAAAAAAATTAATTCTGCCTGCCGCTTTTAATAATAATAAAATAATGCAACAGCACGTGCATTTAAAATTAATCTGTAATTGAACTACTCTCCTACCGAGTGTTGGCGTGTATGTGTGGGTATGTTTTTATTATCTTTTGCTCTACATCTCATTTCGTTTCTCACGGATTTTGTTTGAAAAAAAAATCACGCTTTTGTTTTGTTGTCAATGTTTTTAATACTTCTTTTTTCCCTTTAAGTCACAAATATAAATTAGTTTTTACGTTTTACATTCTTTCTAAGTAATTCGCCCCCTAGGGATACCAGACTCTAATACTTGATTAAGTAGTGCAGCATTAAAGAAGAAGAGTGAGTATATAAAACACCCTCTTTAAATGTTACTTTAGCAACTGAGATCTCTTCAAATACAATTTCATTAGTGAGGCTGTGTATGTGTACACACGTTTGGTAAAATAATTCTTCAATTGAATTGATATCTTTAGTTAAAAATTTACTAAAAGTCTTGTGATTGTATTTTCTATACATACATAAAAATAAATAAATAAATATGTCACTTTAACAAAAATAGCCAATGGAGATTTAAGAGCGAAAACTATGGGAGAGTATTAATAAAAATAACGGTGTTTTAACAGTGTTGGAAAACATTAAAAGTTGTTTTGAATTTTAGTAAATCATTATAAAAAATTACTAAAATTTAAATATATTTTTTTTAATTAGGCAAAATAAAAAAAAATAAAAATTAAAAAAAAAAATTAAAAAAGATTAAATTTAATGCACGTAGAGGTGTTTTATATTTTTTCTTTTTTTCTTCATTTCAGATTTCAACACAAAGTTCCCTGCTTTACTTATAAGGAAAGAACTTAAGCATCAAATAAACTGTCACCCTTTTTTAAATTTTTGAACGATGTAGTCTTTTCAAATCATAACTAATAGATTGACGATTTAATACTGGTACCAAGTTATTTAGATTTATTCTTTTTTTATTTATTTTATTTTTAACGATAAAGCTAATTTTAGTATAACGTTTTTTTTATATAAAAATTTATAGCAGAGCCTACAGATTAAATTTCATCTAGAACAATACATTTGTTACAGTTTACATGCTAGTGTTACGGTCTATCCAAGGCCAGTTATGTATGTATGTATGTAATCTACTTCCAATACATTGTGATTTAAATCGAATATAAAAATATGAATAATCTGATGAGACCATCGTAGCTAGGTCGAAAACTAGTTTAGTTCTGCTAGTGTTGCACATATTCCTTCCTTGAGACTATTAAAAATTACACATTAAATATAATATAGATCCAATAAATATTAAAATTTAGAATTCGAAAATGTATAATACTTATAATACTTGTAGTCGCCGTGGTCTAGTGGTTAGTGTGTTGGCTTACTAAGACGATTGTGCCGGGTTCTAATTTCGGCTCTAACATCTTCAAAAAAAGAAATATGAAAAATATATTTCTTTCGGCGACTACCTCTCAGCAGTATTCTGGCAAAAGCTCTGAGAGTAACTAATTGCCATGAACAAGCTTCTCAAGTCTGTCGTTCGGAGTCGACATTAAACTGTAGGTCCCGGTACTCGTGGATACAAATTTACACACACAACATGAGTGCTGCGAGAAGCTAGGCCGTAATCCTGACACAGGGTTGTAAAGGCCAGTTATGTATGTATGTATGTTACGGTCTATCCAAATGTTTACCACTTCATCATCCATAAGATTTTCTTTCAAAATATGTGTGATATTGATTTGAACGACATGTTATAATAATATATTAACGCTACCTAATACCTTTGACGTTGTGAAATCAAAATTTGGCGATATATTAATTTAGAGAAATATTTTTGACATTTGGCCTTAAACCTCGACCGATTTAGCGCTTTTTGATTATAACCTGGCTTCATGAAATTTAAATGCTTTGAAATTCAGCATTGCTTCTGTTCTTCGTAACATACGTCCAGTAATGCTCGAAACAGTGTACCGATATTGTACTTCCAGAACGTGCTACGTCAAGAATTTCCGCATTTAACTTATGCACGAAATTATAATAAAAAATAAATATTAATGAGAGTAGACATACACACATATGGATATGGATGTATGTACACGCAACTATGTTATTAGTTTATAATTGAACAACAGACAGTACTTTTGACCTTTGAACCACAATTTATCAAAATATTCACTCTTTTCGTAAATAATAAGCGATATTATGCCCATATTGTATGCCAAATAGAAATTTTAAATTGTAATGCAGTGTATAAATTCTGCCGTTCGATATCGAGCGTAATTTTATACAATTTTAAAACACTTTAATCAGAAATTTTTCATCTATTCCTTATTCGTTCTTTCATATTGCCATTTGCAAACATAATTTTTATTTATTTTTTTGTTATCCTTATTATTTTTACCTTTTACTGTTCCGTTTCATACACACACAAGTACAATGTTCTTCTATAATTATCCATTAAACACTTGAATAGTTTTTGATTTATTTATGAGTCGCCATAACCATATAATAACGGTAACTACTGATAAAAGTTTAATGCTTATATTACGCAATCAAGGCTTCAACATGCTGGTATGAATTTGTTTGTGTGTGTGTGTGTGTTTTTTTTTTTTTGTATAATTTAATACTTTAATAAGAGACAAACTTTTTAGTTGGGAAAAAAAGTTTTTAGTTTCTTCTACGAATTATTATGATTATAAAAAAGTTGTTTTACACGTACATACACACTTACACGTACAATCAGTTTATTATTAAATTTCGAAATATGGATGGATATTTTTGTTTTTATTTTTATTCCCTAGAGTATGGGCACTAATTTCGTTTGTGCAGTAACAGTTATAACAACTGTTATAACTTTTTTGCCATTTGACAATTTTTTTAAATAAAATTTTATTGAGTTCTTTTTAATTAAATAGAAATATGCGATTCGTCCATCTTAAGGAATACATTCAGTGTAGTGCTGCCAAATTCTGCTACTTTTCATTCATAAAGCATTATGTTTTTAGGCAGAATATTGTTTTGGTAGTTATAATTTTAATTTTTCATACAACTTCGAAGAAAAAATGCAACTCCTAAAGTATAGAGTAGTTACTTTTAAGTATAGGTTACCCAAAAATTACGACAAATACTCGATACTCGGTACCAATTACTAAATTTTTTTTTTGCCAGCACTAATACAGTGCTGTTCAAAACTTTCTAACCACTTCTTTGAACGATCTATGTTTTTGTTTTAAATTCATAAATCTCTTAAAGAAAGAACCTTACTATTTCGAATTAGACTCTACCTACCTATCTACATAACTGGCCATTACAATCCTTTTTTAGAGCTTCGATGTAGCTTCCCACAGCATCCATACTGTGTCAGTTTTTACATATAAGTACCAAAACCTACAGACTAACGTCGACTACAGACTTGAGAAGCCAGATCTGACATTGTTTCAGCAATTCTCAGTCTGGGAACTAAATTGTTTTAATAATAAAATAAGAACTCAAGAATTGGCTAAAATCTGTGACAATGTCTATCAAAGATCATTGGAAATAATTTACAATATGCGATTTGTTTAAAGTTATTTAAGTTTCGATTAAAAGTCATTTTTTTATATTGAAACCAATACTCAGGGGTAAACCCCTACTGATGCTGTGCATGGTATTGGAATTTTGTTGGAAAGGACAGTACATATATATTTTTTCTTATATTATTATTAAGAAGCGCCGTAGGAATGAGACAATTTGCTGTGAATTGATTATTCAAACGCCAGTGTTATACCTTCACCCTTGAATGATCAACAGCAATTGTCTCATCATTGCATGTTTATTGTGTGGTGAGTGTCTTCGCTAAGTAGGTTTAGCTATTTTTTACTACTTCCCAATAGGTGGCGCTTTTCTGTTTATTATTCGTTTTCTTTTGTTGACATGGGTTAATGTGGAATAGAGTGAAATGTTGGGCGAGTTGTTTCTTTGTAGATGGTGGTCTTCTTGGAGGCGGGGGAATCTCTCATTTTTATATTATAATTTTGAAAAAACCTCAACCTAACTTTTTCATTTTTTGCCTTTGCTGGAATTTGAAGCTCTGCTGTTTAAGTTTTTTTTTTTTTGCGAGTGCTTTAACTATTATACCACGCACCCCCCAAGTCAGTCATTTTAAAGACTGTCCCAGAAAAAAGTGGGCCACTTTCATTTGCATGTGTTTGCGTCATACGCGATGCAATTTCCGCAAACCATGTATTTTTCGGTTATAAAAGGCCGACACTTAATGCATGCCCTCATTCGTCAAAGTGCAGTGAAAGTGAAAACAATGACATCAAAACAAAAAATAGTGCACGGAAAAATTTTGTCCGGATACCTGGAAAATCCAGGTATTTCTCTCAATTTATTGGCGAAAAAATTAGATTTACCCAGAAGTACAGTGCAAAGAGTTATCAAAAAGTTCAAGGAGGAGAAGAGCATCGAAAGGACACCTGGGTCAGGTAGAAACCCTGGTACAAGTAATCCTGAGGTCGCTCAAAAAGTGTTAAAGGCGTTTCAGCTGAATCCGAACTTATCGGTACGCGATGTCGCCGACAAAGCCGGAACGTCAAAATCAACAGTGGACAGAATAAAGAAGAGGGAAGGCCTAAGGTCGTACCATGTCCAGAAGACTCCCGACCGAACTGCGGAAAAACAACGGGACGCAAAAGCCAGAAGCCGCAAGTTGTACGAACGCTACCTGACCAAATTTTCCTGCGTGGTTATGGACGACGAAACCTACATAAAAGCGGATTTCAGTCAACTTCCTGGTCAGGAGTTTTATGTCGCGATGGCCAGAGGTGAAGTTGACGAAAAATTCAAAAACCGGAAGTGCAGCAAGTTCCCGAAAAAGTTCCTGGTTTGGCAGGCCATATGCTGCCGTGTACAAACGCTAATGGCTAGGTTAAGGTTTAAGGTTAAAAATTTTTATAGTAGTAGTGCAAACTAAAAAAAAAAGTTAACAATTCTTCTGTAAGAATCATGTACTTTCAAAATAAAAAATAAAAAAAAACATTGCAGCACAAACAGTGATTTTAACGTCCATCAAAAGTGGCCCACTTTTTTCTGGGACAGTCTTTATTTCTTAATTTTTCTTTTTTTTTTCTAAGGCAACAAAGTTAAGATTTTGCTTTCATTATTCGAAAGTCAAAGCATATTATAATTAAAAATATTTGGTTTTTTTTCAAGTTATGAATCTAAATTAAAACTATTTAGAATTATTATATCGGTCTTATGATCCTAAAACATTCGTATAAACACTAGCGGAACTGAAGATCTAATAAGTGATTCCAATTAGGAAGTCAAGAAATAAATGATTTAAATTAAAAATATAAGGCTTCTGAAACCAAATCGTCATATTTGTTAACGATCAACCTGGATCGAAATTATGAAATTTTGTAATTTAGATTAATATTATTCGATACATACATATCGTCGATGGAATTAAAGAACGCTGTAACTGACAAAACCTTAAATGTTCACCAGAGCCAAAAAACCTGTATGAAAGTAGAGCAAATACACTGGTATTTTTCATTTCGCAGGCCGCGTAAGTGAACTTATTTTCATCGTAGAGATCTGGGACTGGGACCAATCGATTCGTATTTTTTTTCTGATAAAAATGATGCAAAAAACGAATTTTCGATTTTTTATCAGTTACAGCGTTCTTTAATTCCATCGACGATATAATAAAAATAGATTCTCAAAGTTTTGAATTCCCTAAAAAATTATTTTCTTTAATTGTAGTGCATTGAAATATCGCCATCTCTCCAATAGACAATAAAAGAGATTCTTTATCGCTTTAGAAAAATTTAATTCAAATATAGTATAACAATCAAAGTAGCAAAAATTGGATCATATTAAAACCATTTAACATCTCTTTTTCTATTGAGAGAGGTTGAAGAGACCTGTCTTTAAAATCTGTGTATCCGAAATACGAGTATATAAACTGTAATGTAATGCCAATATATCATTACAATCAGTATTGGCCGATATAAAGGTTTAAATACTATTTAGTGAAAGAAATTAGAGGGTGTTACCTGAAACAATTGACAAAAATCTAACAAAAACAATGTTTCAAAAGACACTTTGACGAAATTTCACCAACTACATACTTATCTTCAGCGATATGAAATGTACTTTGATTAACATGTAAGATATAAAGATATATTGAAATATATTTTACATAAAATAAAAAAAAACGACATTTAATTGATCTAAATATTTAAACGAGTTGCAATCTATGCCCTAACTTAATGAAAAAAAAACAAACTTTTTGTGAAATCCTTTAATTGATGTGGTAATAGTAATAATAATTCATGTACTTATATGAGTACATATGTATATTTAAAGTTTCTTGAAATAAAATTTAATTTTAAATGCAATTTTATACCTACACATACATATGCACACACATACATATTAATAATGTTTTTATTTCATCTCTTTCTTTTAAAATTATGATTTTTACCCATTTTAAGCCGAACATAACAAACAATCAATGTGTGTGGCAGGCACCCCTATAAAAATAATGAAAGAAAAAAAAAAAAAATCAAATGAAATTAAAACGCTAAAAATTATACACTTCGTCTAATCCCTTGGTATAGTACAGCAGTAGAGGAGAGGGTAGGAATTGTGAGTTGCAAAGTTAATAACAATCTCGTTTTTTTAATGTTTATTTAGTGTTGGTGGAATACTGGCTAAAGCAAAAACAACTATCATTACTAGGGTTGCCATTCTTCCTCTTCTTTCCGGACATCATTCACCCGTTTCGGGGTTGTCCTAGTATTTTACTGTTCTAAACTTCCCAAATTATCGGCATGGCTGTATGTTTTCTTATCAGCTGTAGTGCTATCCATAATAAAAAAAATACATAAAACCGGATATGTTTCGAGTACAAAAAAGCAGTACGTTGAAATTATTTCTTATCAGCTGTTTCATGTCAAAAAGTTTGCACATACATATATAATATTTTATTATGTATGTTTGTTATTATACGGGTTAACCATTTAGTAGTTTCAAAACCGACAAGGCTGTTAAATATCTATAACCTGAAGTGTTATTAATTTCATTCATTCATTCATTCATGAGGTACTAAAACTACTTCGACCTGAAGATCTATATTGTACATCTCTCAACTAAACTAAAGTTTCTATAGTGTCTTCCCTAGTTTTGCCTTAAAATTTCGGTGCCAATCTTGAGAGTTCTTTCTCCAATATTTGATAATCTAGAAGGTGCCTCCTTCTACTTTGCACCAATACTGCACACGTGCCAGGTATGTGCTCTGATGACTCCATTGTCTCAACTTCACGAGAATTCGTATATTATTTAAATATTCATTTAGTCTGTGGTGCCCGGTTAGAAGTCGTTTTATAATCATCAGGATGTCCCTAGAAATTCTAATGTGAAATTCAAATCTCCTTTCATCATAATTACCAAATAGAAGTTTGAAAATTCAAGGAGAAAGTGTGGCGGAAAATCCGATTTTGTCGATCGCACGAAGCAATTAGAACTCTCTTACGGCTCATTATTTAATAGTTTGCACTTGGATTTTCAACATTTAAAGCCATCTGTCAGTTTACAATGCCATAGATATGCTGATTGGTTGTTAGAAGCTACAGGCTTTTAGTACTAATTTTTAGAACAAAGTTTTCTTTAGCGATCAAGCTCATTTCTTATTCTGTCGCAAGCTAAATTGTCGTATATTGGGGTTGAAGAACTTGTAATTGATCGTGAAAAAGCTATTGCATATGGAGTTATGAAGAGGAAATTTTCAAAAATGTTTGCAACAAATTTGTTAATCGTTATGTTTGTGTTTATTTATTTATACACGATAGTGCATATAAAAATTGGCTGCTTTATAAAGAAAATACATATAACTCCTATGGTACCTGCATCTTATTTTATTTAAGAAAAAAAAATAATGTCCTCTTTCAAAACAAAATGAGCCCTTTTGTTTTTAAAGGTTAAATTTCTATTTTACTCTCAATGAAAACGGCAACCCTCATCAGTAAATACGGAAGCTAAAACTGTTTTTTACATTTATTTATACATCGATTTGTATGTATGTATGTACGTATGTATGTTTTCATGTAGTGTATGCCCATATAATATCGTAACAAAACCGACCTGTCTAACAAGAAACGAACGTTTTCCATATAAAACACGAAAACACAATAATAAAACGAATTATAAGGATACTTCGACTACAAACCGAATAGCCAAACGACCGGTCGTTCTTTCCTTTGGTTTTTCTTTTTTTGTTTGGTTTTTTACAACAACCATACGACCGGCTGGTTTTATAAACATCATCCTTTTAAATGGGGTCGCACACGACTCTCAAATAACATCATCAGGAGGATATTAAACTTATGTTAACCCAACGTACACACTTACTTGTGCTTAAACAATGGTGTTGAATAAAAAAAATGCATTTGTTAGTATTATGGGTTGCTCTGGATGTAGTATGTACCCATACATTCATGAATACATTTATTATTGTCCATATTTCCCCTTTTTGTTTCGCTCTTAAAAATTTTAATACAATACGCTACGGCATACGTGTAAACGTATGTATGTACATATTCATATGTAGTATATGTGTGTTTAAATTTTTGCGGGTCGTTTTTACAAAACGAGTGCAAAAATGTCAAGTTCAGTTCAATAACATTAAACGAGAGGTAAAGGCACAAAAACAAAACCGACAACAAAGTAGTATTATACACACAAAAAAAATAAAAACACACATTTTAGAAAACTACATACTCGTATATACTTATACCTATGCATACTCGTACATATGATTTCATACTACTGATAGTTAAGATTGTGTGTGTTAAGGATATTTTTTGTAAACAAAAGACTTTGCAAAAGCTAAAAACAACAACAACAAGTTTAAATTTAACTTAAAATCAACATTCATTTTAATAGTTAGAAGTACTACGATAGTGTTAACCTACTACAACTACAACTACATTGCAATAACAATAACGATAAAATTCATTGTAGGCATGTAGCAAATAAATTCCGTTATTTGTTAACAATCATCATCATAATGAATATTAATAATTAAGCATAATCAACAACCCTACTGAATAGGTTACTATTTCTAATGTGTAAACAAACAAAGAAAGAGAGAGAGAGAGAGAGAGAGGAAACATATGAAGAAACAGTGCTACCGTTTTGTGGATTTCTAACAAAAACTTTTTTTTCTTATTTCTTGAATTCGTTTTTGTCTTTTATGGCATTCTCTATTGTACAACAATAGTGTAATTACGAAAATATTAAACCGAAATTCTACAAATTATCGGCTTAAGGTTCTTATGTGTGCCTTCTATATATAAATTTAAAATTACTTAATTTATTAACAAAATTTAGACCAACCTCGATGACCATCATCAGGGAATATCAATTTCCATTATCTGTGGTATCGTTAATCTGTTTACATACTTACCTAATTCACAAAATGTTATAATTGTCGTAGATCGGTAGAAACTATGACAAACTACAACTATTGTACATAATGTTGTTGGTAATTTCCATGTCAAAAACTACTACAACATGAACGACAATTTTTCCTATGTTTCCGAAATGTCGTATCAATACACCAGAGTTGGAAAACTATTTTATTTATTTTTTTTTATTTATTTTTTTTTATTTATCAAATGTATTTTAAAAATTGTTTGAAATGTTTTTCTTCTCTTCTTCTTTTTAAATTTTTTATTCAAGAAATTTGATAACACTTGATAACATCTGCAACAATATTTATGACAAGGTGTTCACAAAATGAAATGCCATTTAACTATAATCTACAACAATATAACATTTTGTGAATTGGGTAATTATATTGTTTTTCACTCATGCATATGTACATACATAATTGGCCTTTCTCGTAGTACCCATGTTGTGTTAATTAAATTTGAAAATTCTGGTTCGGGTTCGGTTCAGGGTTTTTTATTGTGTTCTAATTTTAAAAGCAGGAACAAGATTTTTATTGATATGGAATTTATTTATTTCTCAGAGTAATTTTCGTTTAGTTTTCTGGCAGGTACTGTGAAAATAATTTGAGTCACTTGATACAATCAAACAGGAATCATTGATATTCAAATAGTTTGAATCACAATATCTCTCTTTCTCTTTCAAAACTTGTTCGATCAAATTCTCATCGCTTTTGGAAGTATAAGTACAAGATAGTGAATCACATATATAAATCTCTGCCCTCTCCACTCGTAAATTTTTGAAATTGTTTATTGTTTTTAAAGAACGTTTTTGTGACATTTTCAATTTTATTTATTTATTTTTGTTTAGACTTAAATCCTATTAAAATTTTATGGCAAATTGTTAAAGAGGTCCTTCGAGGATGAATTCCTTACAATAAAGAACAGTTGTGGGAATTTTTTATAGATTCTTAGAAGAACATTCCAATCGAAGCGTTTTAAAGTCTTATGGGTTCAATTCCAAAATGCTTCTTAGACCTTATTAAAAATAAGGATAATTACACTAAGTATTGAGGTAAATAAACAATAAATGAAAGGAATAATTTGGTTTAATTAATAAAGAAGATGTTTTTGAGGCCATCAAATTTGGTGAATTAATTTTTTTGAACAGCGTAATTAGCCGATTTGAACAATATTTATGAATATATAGTTTTTTAAGTTTTTATGTTGGGAAGTTTTATATTTTTTTATTTTTATTTTTTACTTTATAATTGAACCAAAATAAAAACAAACAAAAGAGTTAATCACGTTTTTGTAGTGTTTTTCCGGCCTCATAGATGTAAGATCAGGGTGAATCTATTTTATTGAACGCCACTGTATGTATGTATGTCTGAATATGTGTATATATGCCTAAATTTACATTAAATTGTTAACTTTTTTTATTGTAATGTAGTTACAAATAATTAAAACTATGGCAATACTGTGTAAAAGTATAATTTAATGAATTTATGAAAAACAAAAGAGGAAAGAGAGAGAGTCAATGAAATTATTATTTATTATTATACATATCTACACATGTACTTAAGTGTGTATATATACTCGCATTTATTTACATACTAAATTGTATGTATGCAAAAGCGTAAAGTTATTGAAACATAAATTAAAACTTTAGTATGTCTGTACAAACATACATTCATTTGTATGTACTTACATACATACATACATATACGAAATGTAGAATTTTTTTTTATTCTATGGCGCATGCATAGCATGTATTTTAATCACTTAATTAAAGCAGGAAGGAAAAGTGGAAGGTTTGGTAATGCTAGCAGCGTTGTTTCTCTTAATTTATGGTTAATTTATATGTTAAAATATCAATTAGTTTTCGTTTAAAATAATATTAAGACTATAAAAATAATGAATGAATGTATTTTTATTTTTTATGCATGAAAGTCTTTTTTAAGATTTAAAAAAATAAAATTGTATAGAGTTTTGCATAAAATAAAGACTATGAACCATTTAATGTCGTTGGGGGAATAAATTAATTTTTTAAGGCCCTGCACATGTTGATCTATACAACATAGTATGTGTGGTATGTACGAGTACTAAACAAGTGTTACATCATGCAATTGCCATGCTATGTTGTGTCATTCAAACGTCTTCAACAGTAACATACTCATATTAAGACAATGTAAAATAAGAAGAGGTCAAACCACTTATGCATTATTTTTATACTCATTTGGTACACATCAACATGAAAAGTTAACATGTCCACACTTGCCAAATAAAAGGGGCAAATTACGGCATTCGATATCGAACGAAATTTTACATAGAAAAGTTGCTTAGATTTCGAACAATACTGGGGGCACATTACGGCATTCGATATCGAACGAAAATTCTATGTAAAATTTCGTTCGATATCGAATGCAGTAATTTGCCCCCAGTATTGTTCGAAATCTAAGCAACTTTTCCTGATAAAGTGAACAAAGTCCTATTTTTAGTTTTAAGTTCATTTATTATAAACAATGCGCATATTTACAATTGTACTATGTTTTTACAGTCTATACGTAATAGTAAAAAAAATTAAATTCTGTTCCTTAAAATATCGAAACCAAGTGCAAATATTGATGTTCAAAATCTGAGCAATTTTTTAATTGTTGTGCTTTTTAATTTAGCCAAGATCGTCACCACTTCACAATAAACGAAATTCACATCAACATATGGAGCAATTGCTGTTGATTAACTAACAGCATTGATATAAGACGCTTAGGCAAAAAGCTTTGAGAGTAACTCATTGCCATAAACAAGCTCCTCATGTCTGTTGTTCGGAATCGACGTTAAACTGTAGTTCCCGGTACTCATCGATAAAAATAAGTATTTTGTGAGAAATCTAGGCCGTAACTCTAACAGAGGGTTATAATAGCCAATGTATGTACATATGTATGTGTGTATAGGGAATTTCCCTTTGAGATTTTTTATATTTCAAATGTCTCGTAGTCGCCGTGGTCTAGTGATTAGTGTGTTGGCTTACTTGAAAAAAAAAGAAATATTAAAAAATTATTTTTTTCGGCGACTACCTATCAGCAGTCTTCTGGTAAAATCTCTGAGAGTAATTGATTGTCATGAAAAAGCTTCTCTAGTGTGTCGTTCGGAGTCGACATTAAACTGTAGGTCCCGGTACTCTTGGATAAAAATTAACACACACAACATGAGTGCTGCGAGAAGCTAGGCCGTAATCCTGACACAGGGTTGTAATGGTCAATTATGTATGTATGTAATGTCTCATAGATTGTCTGTTCGGTTTAAAATAGGCATCGATTTTATTGAGTACTCTCTCGTAATTAATAATAATTTTAAATTAACTGATTGGAATGATAAATCTTTTGAGAACAAATCTTAATTTTTATAAAGCTTCCCGCCTTAATATTATGTTTAGTTTCGACGGATTATTCATGACTTGAAATCTTCTACTGACTTTACTCTTGCTACTACTAAACGACAAAGATAAAAACAAACAAAAAAGTCTCTAAGAGCCTGTGCTGTAAATAGTGATGCAAAGAACTAAAAAAATATATTTTAATTTTTGAAAACCATAGAATTCAATAAGAGAATTTGTTTAAGATTGCGGAAACTATAAAGACTTGCGAAATGTTACACCTATAAAGTGATTAAAATTGCCGTTCTAATGCAAAAAGCCTCTGAATTTGTGAGAAATTCTTATATCGATTTTTACAATAGAATTTTAGATATTAGACAAAGAAGCCATTTTGCCAATGCATCTAAGCTCTGGGTATAAAATTTTAAATTTCAGCAATAATTCTTTATTTTTCACAAGCCTGCATTTAACACAAGATTTAGAAAGATTTTACAAGAACAGTGTATAAAAAAATGTTTACTTTTATGGATTTAGAAATAAGCAGCAGCATAAACCAATTAAAACTTTTCAAATCATAAGCCCAGTTAAGACATTTGATAGGTAGTTTGTATTGTGAAAAGTGGCCATTAAAACAGTTCGTTAAAGGAACATCACTAGCCAACCATAAGATTAATCTTCAAGTAAACTCCTTGGATTTAAAGATACCTACGAGCAACCCTTTTTTCAAATACATACTTAAAATAAAAAAGTTTGAGGTTATAAATTAAGCGGGAATTGTTTATGAATTTGTTTGTGTTTCATAAGTAATCTTATTTTCCCTTTTTGCCTCTCTACGTTAAGATTTTTTTGAAAGATTATTCAAATATTTGATTTCATGAAAACACAAACAAAATCCATTTTGAGCAATAAGAATACCGAAAAGATTTTTAAAATTGTTCTTCTATTTTTGTTTTTATTCACTTTTAAAATAACTTTTATCGCTATTTTTTGTATACAATTTTTCTACGTATACAGGAAGTATTTTTCACCAAATCAAAGAAAGAAAGTAAAACAGAAAAAAAAAACAAAAGTAGAGGAAAAAGAGAATATTTCAAGGCGCAGGTGCTTTTAATAGAAAGTAAATTCTCTTTTAATCTCTCACATTTGCTAAATGCAACATAAAAAATGTTGCTGCTCTTCCTTTATACTCGTACTCGTACGCCTGTGATAGATAGACGACTAGCTACAATCATAGTAAAATACTGGGAAATTTAGTATATTAAGTGTTGTTGTTGCTGTTGTTGTAGTTGTAATATATGCTCTGAGTCTCTCTCTCTCTACCGTGTTTATTGTTGTTTGCTTTTATTAAATTTTTACAGTACTCTAGCATAATAAAGGTTTTTAAGCGTTTTTCTTTAATTCTCTTTTTTTTCACACAAATGTCAGTGCAATAGTTTATGTGCACGTGTGTGTATGTGTGGAAGTGTAACTACATATAGAAGAAATGCTCCCACCAGGGTGTGTTCTCTGTATGTATTAATTTCTCCCCCTTGATTTTCGTTGACAAAAGGAAAAACAAAAAGTAGGAAGAGTGGATTCTTTTTTTTTTCTCTCATTGTTTTGTAAGTATGTATGCATGTATGTACAATATATGTACTGCTATCTTAGCTGTAAATGTTCATAGTTATGTGAGTGTGTATAAATGTTTGAGTATTTAAGATAAACATTGAAAAGAAATAAAAAAATAAAAGAAAAATAAAAATAAAAAATGTTTTTATGTAGTGGTAAATTGTGTATGTGTGTACGTGTATTATAATGCAAACAAAAACAAAAAAGGAACCTTACAAAACATCGTGTATTTCGGAAAATAATATAGAGATAAAATAACCTTTAAAAAAAGAGTTTTTAAATCTTTTTTAAATTTCTTTTTTTTATATAACTTTTACTAAAGAAAAGTATATTTTAGAAATATTGCGCGCGCAATATTATTTTGAAATCTCTAGACAAAAAGAAAAAAAAATTTAAATATTTAACTTAACTCTAGGAAAATCTTAAAATTAAATTGCAAATAAGCCTTTGAAAACATGGTAAAAGAATAAATGTTAGCAAAGTAAACCACAAAGTCGCAACACTTTTTCCAATACCATTATTAATGGTAAAGTGTAATTAATTTAACTCATGCGAGACAAGTGAAGAGCACCAAAACATTTTGAACAATTAAGCATTTTCTTGACCAACAAATGGGTATTTCTTATTTCTTCTTTAAACTAAATATTCATACATTCATATGCATGCACATACTACATACATACATATCTATAATTTCTTCACTTATAAATCACGTTGAATTCACGTATAAATTAAAATATGAGAGAAATAAAAATTAAATTCAATTGGCTTGAGTGAAAAATAGTTCTTACCAAGATTTAAGAGTTACAAAAATTAAAGAATAGGCGCAGAATGCCTTAAAATCTGTAATGTTGTTGTTGAGATCAAAGAACTATATATGTAAATGTCGAATTTGAAACCAAAGTCTACGTGTACGGACGTCTGTGTACCCGCTAGTTTATCATTTTTTAAATTAGTAGAAAATCGAAGGCAAAAACTAACTGGATTGGATAATTTCTTATAATAATACAATTTTGTGTTCATAAATGAAAGGTTTAGATGTTAAAACCAATTAAATAAAACAACTTTTAGAATGTCGAATACTTTAGAAAGAAAAATATCAACTCCATAAAATGTCAATATTATATTGTACTTCAAATTGCACTCCATAGTTTAAAATTTATCAAAGAAAATGCTAGATTTAACACTTATATTTCTTCTACTTTTATGAAGAGATATTCTGACAACAGAGATTCTACTTTTTTTTCTGTCATTCTTGTAACACTAAATTTATTGATGTTACTGGACTGTATTATTAAATCAATATATTGTTGTTGGGAGAACACACGATATTCGCTCCCTACTTTCCTATTAACAATTGAATAATTTCTATCAGAGTTCTCGCTCACTGGAAAATATAAATGGACCAGCGTATTTCTTTGTACAGATAAAAGCCAACAAAAATCGTAGGTATAGTAGTATTGTTCTTATCTTGCCATGGGCAGCCATCACAAAAAAATATGAAGTTCAGATATTGAATTCGGAATAAAATGTAATCGTTAAAATGAAGAAGAAAAAATGGCGTTGCGCGTTAAACTAATGTGGCAAAAACAAAAATAAATTGTAATTCTATTTCATCCAAATAAGATGACAATTACAAAAACTGCAATGATGGTGAAAAAAGGAGAATATGATAGAAACTGTTGTGTGACTTTACTTCGACTAACTCATACAAGTGTATGTACATACATATGTAAGAAAATAATTTCAGTATGCGACTTCTAGAAAAGTATGAGTTAAAGTTGATGTTTGGTCTTGAATATGCACAGTACACAAAGAACTCTGATGAGACTACCGTAGCTAGAGCCTAAAACAATTGTTCAGTTTGGCTAGTGTACTATTCCTTCATGGACATCATTTTTCCTTTTATTACCAAAAATATTCATTGCAGTTAACTTTGATTTAATTAAAGCGTTTCTGACGAAACAAAATTAAATTAAAAAATTGATTACACCTTTCCTGGGGCTCGAACTTCGGGCCTTCAGCACATAAAAATATTTTTTCATATTTTTTTGTTTCAAGATGTCCGATCCGGGGCTTTAACCGGGCTCTCGTCTTAGTAAGCCAACACACTAACCACTAGACCACGGCGGCTACAATTTTATTCTTCAGCACATGAAAAAGGTATCTTTGAATTGTGTATTCTGCACTGGTTCAATTCATTCACTGACACATTCCATTATCTTTAATGACACACTATTGTTAAAATAATTTCACCTAAATGAACCACATCGTCATGTATTAAACGCATGATTTCATTACATTTTTGTCATTTAATATTTTGCTTAGAAAGCCAGAGGGAAAATTATGGTATTTGATATTGAACAAAATTTTCGTACGATTTGCCCCCCTACTGCTTTTTAATTAAAGTTTTTTAAGCAACACTATTTTATACATACATACGTATATGTATGTACACAAATCCATACGTATATGTATATGTATGTTATTTGCAATGACCCAGCAGAAAATTTTTCAAATTTGGAAGCAATAAATAAAATTGTAAGCAATAATGGAAGCATTATATTGTTTATTCATACCCTAAAGCTTCTAAATATGCTACAGGATAAATTATTATTTTTGATTTTTTGTACTATTTGCTTACTGGTTGCAATAAATTTACATTTCCATTGCATTTTAGCGGCTCATTTTATATAAAAATCATGCGTTATTGATGCGCACAAGTAAATGATTGTTCACAATTTTTCCCTTACAAAATAGCTTACTGGTAAAGACTAATTTCTGCTGGGTTTTGGCAACATTGTTTTCAAAGGCTTTCTTCCTAAAACAGAATCACACACACAATCTCATATACAGATACGTACTAGCATTACCGACTTGTTCTTAAGATCACCATGCAGACGATAAGAAAAATAAAAAGAAGTGCTGTATTTTTTTCTAATCTCTAATTAAATTATTGTGTTAATCTCTGTTTTTAATACTCTACGTTTTATTTATGATTGAAAAGAAGTAGAAGTACATATGAATGTACAGATAAAAATTTTATTGTTTATATGCTTGTGTGTGTGTGTGTTCTATCAAGATTATAAAAAAGAATTTTTCGGGAATTTTACCTTTTATTTTTGAAAATTTCTTTTACAGTTTTGCGTATGTGGATTTGTTATTGTTTGTAAAATTGTACGCGTCTTACATACACATTTATTGCACCTTGCCTTTAGGCTACTGCTAGTTGTCGTATGTACATACATACTTACATGCATACCTACTATATATGTATGCCATAATTATTGGGAGCTTAAAAGAAAAAAAAAAGAGACTCCCTTTTTTATTAAATGTACATATGTATATGTGTATGTGTTTGTGTTTGTGTTTTTGTTATGATTATTGTCTGCTTGACAGCTGTTTTTCTCAATAATTGCAATACATACATACATATCTTCTCATGGAGGTTATTTTTTTTTCTTTTTTAATTATTCTTTTCAATTCCTTTCATTGTATTTTTGTAGGAAATAGGTATTAAGAAAAAATTGTTTCCTAAGGCTGGCTGGCAGTTAAAGATCATTTGGTTGGTTTTTTATGTTATTTTTTTGTTTTTGTTTTCGTTTGTTAAATGTAAGCTTGTAAGCGTGTGTGAGATAAAGGGTCTCTTTTTTTTTGTGTATTATTGTAACCTGCTTAAGGTGGTTATTTAAAATAATTATTTATTGATGAATTTCAATCATCTGTCTTCTTAGTAGACTGCTGTGCATGACATTTCATGTGTTGTGCGGTCTTTTTGTGGTTAAACATGCTGTTTTTTGTGTTTTGTTTTTTAGCTCTTTATATTTTTGTCAATCATCTGTTTGGTTTTTTTCCATTTTTGTTAAAGAATGAAGCATAAAAAATGGGTTGTTGTTTTATCAAAATAAACAGAACTACTCGTACATATTTAAAAAAACGTTGCCTCTCTTCAAAAACTCTAGGTATTTACAGTGTAAAGAGAACTAATATTTGTAATAAAAATTCATGTAACAAACAACCATCTAATATTAAAGAGAGTTAAATTTCGTCATTAAACATCTTCACACAAACACACGCCCATATACATACTCTTATGTACGTACCTAAAAATACATCTTTTAATAAAAATGTTCATGTGAATGTATGTACCTTTACTATATATATAAGTGGAAGTGTTGTATGTATAGCTTTAAGTCTTCTTTGAAAACAATAACAACACACAAGACCAGACATCATTATTAACAGCAACAACATCAGCAACAAACTACACATGTAATAAATTTAATAAGAGTTCTTACAACGAAATCCCATTAAATATTTCTTACAAAAGAAGAGTTTAAACAACAAAACAAAACAAAAACAATAAAAGAAGAAAAACATTCCAATGAACTGGTTTTATACTTGAAAACACACACGCACGCACACTTACTGTTAGTACACAAACATATGTACGTATGGACTTACAATAATCTAAACAATTATAAAATAAGAGACAAAACAGCTGTTTTGTTTGCTTTCTTCTTTTTTAGGGAAATAAACAAATGCAGTAAAACAACAACAACAACAGCAACAAAAATAACCAATACAATAAATAAGAAATGCAATCATAATCAAACAGCAGGTATTCTTAAATAACAACAAAAATGGCAAAAAAGAAAATAACCTGAATTTGTTGTCTCTTTTTTCCAGATCTGTTTCATAATACAAACAACAATTATTGAAGAGTTCACATACATACATACATACGTTTCAATGGTGTTGTTTAACAATTCAAAATCTATCAATCACATTGAGCGATGATGGTTGAACGAAAGTTTGAAAAATTGCATTGAAACATATTTATGTATGTGTGAGTCATAAATTAAGAGAACGAGTAAGAAGGTTACAGTGTTGCCACTGTTGCTAATTTTTTTAATTAAATTTAGTAAACAAACCAAATATAATTGGCCATTACAACCCTGTGTCAGGATTACGGCCTAGAATTCTCGCAGCACACAAGCTGTGTATGTTAACTTTTTATCCATGAATACCGGGACCTACAGTTTAAAGTCGACTCCGAACGACAGAGCTGAGAAGCTTTTTCATGGCAATCAAATACTCCCAGAGCTTCTGCCAGACGACTGCTGAGAGGTAGTCGCTGAGATTTGAACCCGGCACTATCGTCTTTTTTAAATTTTAGACAACATTTTTATATCATAAGAATGGCCGACAAAATTTCCAGGAAAAAAGAGTACATGCCACCCAATGAGGCCAGAACCCTTTTGTCGAATAGGAAGGGAAGTTTGGAAGGGCATGTTGAAGGAAAGAAAGAATACTCTTCTTGGGCCATACAGGTCTTAGATTTCCCTAACTTCTACTTGGGTAACTATGGTCGATAGAGATTGAGTCTTGCACAATTTTTCTGACAGGGCAGTTCAGACAAAATGGACATTTCAATACAGGATAGGGCAACGATTTAAAAAAATAACTACTTTTCTGCATTTCGTAAAATTTAACAAAATTTTAACGTTTTATAAGGAGGCATGAACAGTTTCAATTCAATTCAATTTGTATAAAAACAAAGAAGCTTCCAAAAATAAAAAACAAAAATATTCACACTTTTACTTCTACGCAAAAAAGAAAATTATTTAAGGAATACCATAAACCAGAATAATAATATTTATTATATGTATCGTATACATACATAAATATATTGAATAAAATACATTTTAAATCCTATTTTATTCTCATGGATTCGAAAATTACATCGAACAAAAACGAAAAAAAAAACAAAAAGTTCAAAACGACAACACTCTTTAGAACTACACATTTTCTGTGTTTTTCAAAGGTATATACATATCATCATATTAAATGCAAACGGACGTAACTACACTTTTTATTTTTTTTACAGAAGAAGCAAAAAACCTTAAAATCAATCATTTCGTAAGTCCGGAAAATCATATAAAATTCAGGATCGAGATATAAGGATTGGCATCACTATATACAACAAATGAGCTTGCTTGTAAGGTTTTCATACAAATATGTATATATTATGTCTTTTCGCATTTAGATATACACGCACTGGTAGTTACATCCGTTTGAATTTCGTTAATAAAATCGCCATTTTTGATCGTAGGAAACTAAAATTTTGTATATTGATAAAACGAACCATAATCAATAAAAAACTCAATTTCGAAATTTTGTATAGTTACGTCCGTTTGCATTTAATATGACGATATGCATGTATGAGTGTTTTACATTAAAAACTGCCAAACTACACATTAATTGGCCATAAATAATTTTTAAGAAAAAGGTACAATATTTTTGGGAAAAGTATCTTCTCAATGACTGACGCTAATGATTTTAAAACGAAAAACGGATTATTTTCTTTTAGGTATAAAAGTTTTGAAAAAACACATGTGGATTATTTAGTCTAATCGCCGTGAAAAATCTAAACATTTTCCAATGAAAATAAACAATTCAAATTGCAAAGAAAATTACAGTCGTTTACAATTCTGTTGTCCATAAATCGAATTTTGTTTTTCTGAAGAAGCCATGAGGGTCATACAAACATACACATGCACGTACATACATATGTTAATAGTTTAAACAAAATTAAATAGGCTTCACATCTACTTATATAAAAGTATACAGACGTATAAAAACAAAAATCTCTTGCATACTCTTTAATTTTATTTTTTTTTTTTTTTGAATTAAACGAAGCCTGTAGAACTCAGTGTCGAGAAGGTAATACAAGGAATGTATAATCTGTTGATTCCGGAAACCATTACCCTTAACACAGATCATGTCCTACGAAAGTGATAAATTTTTTTTAATGTCCCCCCCTGTAATAAAAATTAGAATTCATTATTAGTAATGCATAAATTTGTTATTTATTAATAGTTTGAAGGAATAACAAGAAATAACGATTTTTTTAATAAAATGTAGAGCAATGAATTCCTTCTTCTGAAGATGTAAGAATACACATGGTATTCAATATTTACTCTATTTACACAGAGGGAAGAAAGGCGTTCTAAAATTATTAACCAAGGGTATCAAATTAAGAACAAATTGTGAACAATATTTCGTTAACTTTCGGTACCAAATCAAGCTTAATGCGTTATTAATATAAGAACAAATGGCACAAAATACCATAAGTAACAAATCAAGAGCAACCGGTAGTAACATTGTGAACAATTGTATAAAAATATCATAAGTTAATAAAAAAAAAAAATCGATTCCAACCGTTAACGAAGTAAGCACAAACGGTCTTAACTCAATTTTAATACCAAATGGTATAAATTTCGGTAGTTTTCTACCCCTTTTTTTTCTAAGTGTGTGGATAGATTTGCTGGTATTAGATCACTCACTCGACCAAGGTTCAATTCCAGCAAAGGACAAAATTATAAAAATAAATATTTGCGGTTTTCTAAAATTATAATTTAAATTAAAAATTAAATTTAAATAAAATAAGAGGTTCCCCCCCCCCCCCCCCCTCCAGCAAGACCATCTGCAAGAAACCGCCCCCTGACATTTCTAATCTATTCCACCAGAAACCAATGATCAGGAGTACAGCACCACCTTCTGGGAAGATAACAGCTAATCTACTGAAGACGCTCACCATTCACAAGTAAACATCCACCGACAGATGAGGCCATTGCTGTTTGATCATTTGAGGGTGAAGGTATAACACTGGCTCTTAAGTGGACAAATTACCAGCAACTTGTTTCATCAACAAATAAAGGCGCAAAAAAAAATGCAAAATCTATGAAAAAAAAAAAAAAAAAAAAAAAAAAAAAAAAACTTCTATCAACCATCTTCACATTCCAATACAATGCACACTGCATGAGTAGGGGTTTAAATTAAACCTTTTTCAAAATAAATGAAACCTTTTTCAAAATAAACGCAACTATTTACAAATTGAATGAAACCTTTTTCAAATTAAATGAAACTCTTTTCAAAATAAATAAAACTTTATTCAAAATAAATGAAACTTTATTCAAATTCATTTAAACATTTTTCAAATTAAATTAAACCAGTTATAGAATTTAATAGAAAACAAATGAAAAAAAAAATAAGACATATTCATTTTTATACTGAAACGCTTTAGGAATTAACATGATCATATCCATAACATAGTTCGCACAATCGTTTTGATTAATTTATGCTACACTTTCCTCAATTATATACATACTTACTATGTTATGTTCTGTGGTAATGTCACTTTAATAATGATCGGGCGTGAAATTTTATCTTAGAAAATGTTTTCTCTATCGGGTTCAACATAAGAGAATAAGATGGTAAAAAATTAAGCGTACAATCACTATTATCCACCATATTTCGAATTTCCTGGGTTTTGTGGATTCTGGCATTATCCATAATTAAAAATTATTGTTTTTTTTTTGTTTTCTTTTGTTTTCTATTAAATTCTATAACTGGTTTAATTTAATTTGAAAAATGTTTAAATGAATTTGAATAATGTTTTATTTATTTTGAATAAAGTTTCATTTATTTTGAAAAGAGTTTCGTTTAATTTGAAAAAGGTCTCGTTTAATTTGAAAAAGGTCTCGTTTAATTTGAAAAAGGTCTCGTTTAATTTGAAAAAGGTTTAATTTAAACTGAAAATGCTATAAATTCTCAACGAATGCGTTTCCTCTCAATGCATGGCATGAATAGGTATCAACAGCTCAATAATAAAAACAAATATGATTCAATTTTTAATTCAAGTTTTAAGCATAAAATGTATACAGTGAAGCAACAATATCAGCAAAAGTAGCAAGAGCTTTACACAAACATTTTACCACAATTCAATTTTTATATTGTGGTAATATAGGTATGGTAGACAAAAAAACAACCGAACAAAAGCAGCTGATTTTTACTTTTGAAGCTGTTGCTGTTGTCATCCGTTTAAGATAGCCGACCTGTATTTAACCTTTTCCACATTTACACTTTGGCGTTCGAACAAAAAGCAAAAAGTTTTTTTTTTGATAATAGGTATAAACTGACTTTTTCTCTATCTGCTTCAGCCTATTAAATCTGTATTTTTTTTTAAGCAGTTACCTAAACCTACCTTTGCAATATTAAACTTTTAGCTGCTGTTTTTATTTATTTTAGTTTTTTTTTAGTTCGTTTACTGATTTTCACTTTGCCAGCAACAAAGTTCTTTAATTTCATTTTAGAAAATAAGGAAAACCCAACTATTTTTTAATCTATTTAGCAAAATAATTTATAAATACACAGACTGACTGTGGGTGTGTGTGTGTTGGCTTCCATACATATCTACCCTGTCCCTGAATTGGAGCAAACATTTCTAAAACATTTTCATTTTATTTACAGTTCAGTTTCACCAACGATAGTGGGTGGGTTAATATTGACTTTGGAAAGGTAAAAATTATTTTTTTGTGGTGTTGACTAGACAGCACAAAACCAACATAAAATTGCCAATTAACACAACATTACCACACCGAAAATAAAAACGAAACGAAACAAAACGCAACGCAACGCTACGATACCTACACTGGCAATACACAAACATAGCTTATAGAGCCGAAGGTGGGGGAAAGTCATACCAATTTTTGGGATAGCAGTTAAATAAATAGAAAAAAAAACTTTATTAAAGTTGTTAAAACAGGAAGAACATTAAACTCAACTGTGTTCGTTTGTTTGTTTGTTTTTACGATTTTTCTTTTTTAAATAACAAAAAAAAAAAAGAAAAAACCGAATCGGCAATGCGTAAAATCTATGATTTCCAAGAAAATAAATCAATTTAATGTTTAAAACCAGTCATGATATTTTTTCACATTTTTCTTATCGCCAAAAAGAGAATTTCTTTTAAAGAAACATTTAATGGGCAAAATCTTAAAACGTAACTACTGTTTAAACTAAATTAGAGCGTAAAGCGCAAACTATCTGTCAAATATTATCAAGCCCATACAAAATCTTTGAGAACAACCTAAACATTTCGGCACTCACAATTTGCAGTTGAAAAATCGAATTTTGACAGCGCGTAAAGAAGTGAAGTTAGTTGCAAACCAACTGTTGTTGTTTCTTTTCTTTTACAATTTTATCTGCCCCATTTTGTTAAATAATGACATTTCAGCTACTTTCAGGGCAATTTTGTAAATTTATTTCTCTTTATTATGGTTATTTAACGATTTTTACCAAACACATTAAATAAACATTAATGCCCTTGACACATCGCTGAGATTTTTAAGTTGATTTCTTCAAAATTACGTTGCACTTTAAGGCCCAACCATAATGTGCTTAGGGTAGCTTAAACAACTATGCGAATGCATGCAATTAAATATGTGCATAACAAACGTTTCGTTGAGTTTCGTTCAATTTCATTTGTTTACGTTTGGAGAGAAGCCGATCGCACCAAACGTACGTAAACAGCTGTTTTTGTGTTTATGTAAACAATAATAAACAACATACCGCAGTATGCAAGGGAAACCGAGGATAACTTTATTGAAAATTTTATTGAAAATATATAAAAAACGATTTCTCTGTGACAAATGTGTATCTTATTCATTTTCAACTATTTAAATATATTTCTTTGCTGTTCATTTTGTAGCACATTAATAACAAAATTTAAACAAATGTGAATGTGTTTACAATTGGAATGAACGCACGATTGTATTGTTTAGTACTATTTTTTATTTATGATTTTTTTTTTTAATTAATAAAAATAAATATAAACGACGTGTTTTCGGTAAAATATTTAACCGTTGTAGATATTAAATAACATTTTGTGATAAAAATCTATATATTTATGAAATAAAGAGACAAATCAAGTTTTACATAAGTATTAATGTTTGCAACTATAGCTTGCATTTACGTTCAAAAAGTACATTATAGCTAGACGAAAGCTTCGTTAGACTTTTGACACGCGTTTCGTTGATTTTTGACATTAGGTTACGTCAACAAAAGTACATTATAGTTGAGCCTTTACGCTCTTATTTAGGTTACATAGTCAGAATAAATACAGCGGCTGATTTATGTTGCCTATTGTCAACTTTTTATGTGTCAAATTTGATTGTATTCTTGTCGGCTTTTTGCACTCTTTTATATCTCTAAATTTGTTTGCATTACTAGCCGAGTTGTTTAATTGAAGTTGAGATCTGTTAAAGACGGAGTGCAAAACTGCGATAAGAATTTGACAAGAAATACAAGCAAGAGAAGGTAAAGATAGAGTAAAAAGTTCTTTATTTGTAATTATTTTATCGTTACAGTTTATGATATGCAAAAATGGGGCTGGCGGTAAACGAGAGCCAGACGAAATACATGTTGTCGACAAGTAGGGATGCTGAACGAGAATGATGTCAGTCTAAAGATCAAGCGAAGAATCACACTGGCCAACAGGTACTACTACGGTATCAACAGGCAATTTAGTAACCGAGATCTCTGTCGTGCGACGAAATTAATACTCTATAAGTCGTTTATGCTTCCGGTGCTTCTCTATGGTGCGGAAGCGTGGACACTGTCTTTGGTCCTCTAAGGCATGGCGATGAGTTTCGCATTAGAACCAACCATGAGCTGTATGAGCTCCTCAGCGATGTGGGCGCTGTTCAGCGCATTAACATTCAGCGGCCACACTGGCTCAGCCATATTGTTGTTGGAAGAATCTGCTCCAGCAAGAAAAGTTTTCGATGCGAAGGTCATTGGACGTCGACGTTGAGGAGGACCTTGTTTACGTTGGAAGGATCAAGTTGATGAAGCCCTGTCATCAATTGGTGTGACCAACTGTAGAGGGCGCGCGGAAAGACGCCTGAAGAATAGTGTTAAGGCAGGCCGAAACCCGTTAACGGGTTGTTATAGCCGTCTAAGTGAGTAAGTATATAGGTTTATGATGCCTTAACCTGGTATTCGAGCTCACAGTTAAACAGTAAAACTGCTTTCTTAATAGAGTGTTGTACAAGGAGTTTTATCCGCGAATTGGTTTTGTTTATTGCTGCTTTTAAAGGAATGCAATTTTTTTTTTATTGAGCCCAATACTCAGAGATAAACCTTTACTGATGTTATGCATTGTATTGGATTGGATTGGAAAGGACAGTTTATATAAATTTTTTTATGTTATTATTAAGCGCCTTAGGAATGACACAAATTGCTGTGAGCCATTTTGAGCCACTTTGTCATGAGTTGGAATCATATCTTACAGGGTTGTCAATGTTTCTTCAACTAAACGTAATTACGACTGTAGGAAGAGATGTTTTTATTTTTTTACAAAGGCATATTTCTATAACGTGGTAGTCGGGTTCTCAGTTGTCACGTTGTAATACGTTGCGTTGAAGACGATATTAACTCCATAGAGAAACCAGAATTTGGTTTCAAATTGCAAAACTGGTACCTATTTGGTATATGCAGTGTGGGCAAATATGTGGTTAGGAATTAAATTGGCTGTCAGATGATGAAATGTCACGAATGAGCCATCACTATTAAAACATTATCAATGTAAGAAAAATGAGAGTGTTGCCACACTCTTTGTTTGGTTTGTTTGTTTGTTTGTTTCCTGCTATTCGATTGAAAATTTTATGAAATCAAACCCATAATGTTATTATTTTGTTTTCTTTATTTATTTCATTTTACAAATTCCCTTTTAAAACTTAAATAACGTGTTTCGTTTTTCTTTACAAGATTCTACTTTTCTTTTCAACTGCCCTTCCCCCACGAAAATAATTGACAAATTGTCCAAATATCTTCTATAATATTTGACATTTTGTAACAAAAAGAAAACATAACTAAATTTCATTTAAAACGTTTACTTGAAATATGTATTTGGAAAAGCATAAAAAATCAACAACAAATATTTCCGCTTCGATGACACATTTCATAAACACAAACAAAAAGGGGAGGAAATGTATGTACAAAATCCCAGGAGAGTGGTTAGAAATTCTTTGCAGAAAAGAAAAATTCTATCCAATATTTTATTAAGAAGAGTTCCTTCCTTTCCTTGTTGTTTTTTTTATGATTTTAATCCTTAAAAGCAGAGGGTGCACCACGTTGTCAACTTATGATTCGGCGTTTTTTTTTTCTTCTTTTGTTTACGTTGTGTCATGTTTATTAAAAACTTATTTCACTTTTTTAATGGATTTATAGGCCAAAGCAAAATATGAGAATGAAAATGAAAATTAATGTTGAAGTTTAACTGTCAAATGAAAAGAATAATTCGTTACACATTTTGTTTACTCTCTCCATAGAATGTTTCCCCCGTCTCTGACGGCTGTAGAGTCTTTTGATACAAAATTGCAAAATATGCTTCGTTTGTCACACATTTGATTACGTGATTGGTTTTATTTTTGTTGTTGTTGTTGGGAATATGCCATGACATTTTATGTTTCATGTCAATCCAAATGAATGGAATTCTTTTTCATATTAAATTAACGGTTAAATATGATGACTTACGACTTCATTTACGTGTGTTATTTTTATATACCAAGACAATGTAAAGCGACAATCAGCTGCTGCTTACTGTCTGGCACCGTGAACCAGCTAGTGAAGTGTATCTGTATGTGTAATAAGAGGGTCGCTGGTTTTTCACCAAAATCCAAGTTTTTAAAGCGTTTGTGCCCCTGTTATAAAAATTGAAAGTTTAGTAATTTGAAATAGTTTTCTTTTTTTTTCTATTCTGGTCCCAGTTTTACACAAGCCAAGCTATCTGATCTAAATTGTACTGATCTTCATTGTACTAGACATGCTTCCCTTCCCTTTCTGTACAATGTAAGACAAATTAATGGAATTTGTACACAAATCTTGTAGGGAAACAACTCTGGACTGTAATATGTTTATTAAAGTCTTGACTCCATAACAGAAGAAAGTAATTTTAAAGAAGGTGGACAGTCACAGCTTTTCTGACAAAACTTTAATGATATTAATGGTTAAACAGCACATGACAAAGTGATTCTATTTTACATGCATGAATTAAGCATGTCATTGAAGATCGTGTAGCGTGTAGATATTAGGGTATTCAATTATTCGACTTTTTTTCTTGGTCGATTAATCGAGTGAGTAATTATTCGGGTTTTTTTCTTGATCGATTAATCGAATAAAATTTCAAAATTGTTCGATTAATCGCATTTTGTTTTATATAAAATAACATACCAATTTTGTGGATTTTTAAAACATTTTATTAAAAAAAAAACAAATAATAATAACCAAAAGCATTGTAATGTAATAACTTCCTAAAAATTCATTAACTATAGTTAACTATAGTGCACAAACATATTGTTGGAAAACTAAACCATAAATAATTCATTAATTAATTTTAATATTTGAGATTATATATACATATAACGATTTAATATACATATATAAGTAATAATTTACTACTTCGTATGCAATAAAAATATTAAATAAGTAATTAAAAATAATTCATATTATGAGTTAAAAATTAGTTAAAACAAATTATGCACTTCTATTAAAATAGTCTTGTAATGTTATTTATATTTAGTAATTTAGTTTAGCTCTCAACCGATGGTTTTCTTTAGTTTTAATAAAACTCGATTTTGAGAAGACTCTCTCGCTGATTGTAGATGTTGGAGAAATTGAGAGAAGTGCATGGAAAAGAATATATAATTTTTCGGTTCTGTTTTTGGTTTTTTCTAAATATAAGAAATCATCCATTAAATCATTGCAGCCTCTTTTAGGTTTTTTGGAATTTTGTACACTTTTAATTGCTTCATTTAATTGTGATAATCGATTATTTTCGTTTATTTCAATTAAATCTTCTGCAATCTGACATAATCATCTGACACATTTTGTTCCGTATTTTCTAAAAACATTCTCAGAAACAATTTGTTTGCTAAATCTTTTGTTTCAGATTTTGTGCAACACTTTGAAAAAGTGAAAATGTACTAGAATTTAGATATAAAATAGGTGTACTAAGTAGTTTTACACGTCTATTATTTATTCGAATCTTAAGACTTTCTAACAACTAATTTAAAAAAGGATTGTTTGCATTTTCCATTGTATTAATAACAAATTGTATAATGCCTTCTAAATCTATCAATGTAGCAGAATCCTTGCCGAGCTCTGTAATAGTGACATCAAGTGGTTTAAGGGCTTTATTCAATTTTGATAAAACTTTAATTTCCATACCTGTAAAAGTCCTCAAACCAAAATCAGATAGAGCGTAATTTACGTATTTATAAATACGAAGAAAATTTTAAATCATGGTAGATAAAGATGACCATCGATGCTTTACATGTACAAGACGAATTTCTTTTTCTTTTCTTGCAGCACAACATATGTTTGCAATTTCTTTTGTTTTTCATTAGATTTATTAAATATTTTAAAACACGTAGAAAGTTTATTAATACCATTTATTATTTCTATAAATAAAGTATTTTTTTATATGGATTAATCGATTAATCGTAGGAAATTATTCGAGTTATTCGTTATTCGAAATTTGACTATTTTTAATTGTTCGAACAATTATTTGAACACAATTGTTCGATTAATCGATTAACGGTTAATCGTTTGAATACCCTAGTAGATGTGAGCATTTATTTAAAGTGAATGCATTGAACCAATGCCGAATGTACAACCCAAAGATATTTTTCCAAATGTTGGCGAAAAAACGAACAAACGAGTAATTTAGGGTAATTTATTAATATATTTAAAATAAATTCAATTTATAGTGAATGTTTAAGGCCTTCGCTGTCTCCTGAAAACTTGCGTGAAGGCACTGTTTACCAGTTGCAAATTGTCCTTTATACATTCATACATAATTGGCCATTATCACCCAGTTTCAGAGTTACGACCTAGCTTCTCGCAGCACTCATGTTGTGTGTGTCAATTTTTATTCATGAGTACCGGGACCTACAGTTTAAAGTCGATTTCGAACGACAGACTTGAGAAGCTTTTTCATGGCAATTATTTACTCAGAGCTTTTGCCAGATGTCAGAGCTGAGGTTTAAGAAATTTGGTTGCAAAATGTCACCTATTTTTTATGTGAATGGATAACGAATTTAACCTGGAGAAAGCGTACAAAGGGTAGGAGATAGCCATACTTTGTGATAGTCAGGCTGACATCCGAGCACTTGGCTGCTATAAATTTGACCCGAAGCCAGTACAGGACTGTCAGATGTAACTGGACTATCTAGGCAGGGACAATAGGGTCAGCCTGAACTGGGTCGCGGGCCATGTGGGTATTCAATGAAACGAACTGACAGATGAATTTACCAGAAAGGAAGCATATATACCGCAGGTGGGGTCAGAATCCTTTTGTAGGATGGGAAAGAAAGTTTGGAAGGGCATACGGAGGGAAAACAAGGACAGGGAGAGAAGATTACTCTTTTTAAGCCACACTGGCCTTAGACTTTCCAAGCTTTTTCTCTGTAGCTATAATAGGAGGAGATTTGATCCATGCATTAAATTCGCTAGAGATAATCTGAGAACATTGACGGGACTCCTGATCGGTTACTGCAGACTCAATGGACATTTAAATAGGATAGGAATCGCTTCGAGCGATTTGTACACATTCTGTTGCAGGGCGATCGAGTCATTAGAGCTCATACTAGGCAATTGTGCAGCATTGATGCACAGTAGGAAGAGGTATCAGGTATCAGATGGAGAATTGTCAAAGTTGGCAGCGGCTAACATTTTGAAGTTCGTTAAAGCAATGAAACTGGGGGAGATACTATAGAAACCCTAGTTAAGTTGAGGACTGTACAATAGATATGAAGGTTGAAGCACTTTAGTACTTCGTTTCTGAATGACTGAATAACCAAGATGATGTATATATGTATGTATGTACATCCACGATTTGACAATTTCAGAGAAGGGATAGAGCAAATAACTCATAAAAATGCCGTTTTGTATGAGTTAAGACGATAAAAAAGCGCCACCTATTGGGAAGTAGCAGATAACAGCTAAACCTACTTAGCGAAGACACACTCACCACACAATCAACATGCAACGATGAGACAATTGCTGTTGATCATTCAAGGGTGAAGGTATAGCACTAGCCTTTGAATGATCAATTCATAGCAATTTATCTCATTCCCAAGGCGCTTAATAATAATATAATAATTAATAATAATATATGAACTGTCCTTTCCAAAATTCCAATACAATGCACAGCATTTAGTAGGGGTTTACCCCTGAGTATTGGTCTCAAAATAAAAAATAATAATAAAAAAAAGTACTTTTTCGATAAATGGTGATCACTTTGAGTCTAAGCCTTAAAAATATTTTGAGTTAATTGGGAATATAAAAGGCGATTTGGGTAGCATATGTTTTAAAATAGTAAAATAACTATTTACTAATATCGAGAAGCTATAAAATTTCTTGATTTGTAAATATGCAAACACCTGTGGGAGTGTCTGGTCTTGAAAGGGTTAAAAACTCTACTCGATTTTTAAATAGCGGCACACATATTTATTTTATGCCTTTGTTTGCTCCTATTTACTGTTATTATTATCACTGTTAAGTTCTTAAGGCCTTTTAGTACTCATTTTAAAATAGAAATTCCAACAAAATTTATGAGTTTTAATTCCCAAACAATTACTCAAAGAGAGAGAGACAGAGAGAACGCGCGAAAAGGTATTAAAATTTAAGAAGAAAAAAAAAAATAAACTCCAGACATTTGTAACAACGAAGGAATATAAATTGTAAAGCATAAAAGCAAACACACACCGACACACACAAACACTCACATATCATAAAATAAATATATGTTGAAGAAGAGAAATAAAGTGTGTATTTGTGTATATTACACTGAAAAGTCTATATATGTATATACGAGTATGTATTTATTAGTGCAATTTTGGGGTACATATTTAAGGACTTTCTACTTAAAAAATTTTAAAACATTTTAAGTATATTCCTTTTTATTAAGAAGTTTGAATACATATATTTTGGTTTTTTTGTTTTTTGCACCCTATACTCCTCTCATAGCTGATTGTGGGCTACCTTGCTTTTCTTTCAATTTAATCATAGAACGCCGATAAGTAGTGTTATCCTTAAGCCGTACTTGGTTAAAAAAAATAAATAAAAATATAAGTTAAAGAAAAAACTTCTGAAAGTATAAATATAATAAAAAGTAATATAGAATTTAAAAATAGAATTTTGTTTTCTAAAGGACTTTCTTTCTTGTTTTATTGTCGGTATGCGCCCTCATAAGTTTTATCAAATGTTTGCACAATTTTAACCTTTAGCTTTCAACGTCTACATGTCTAATGTATGTTTTATGTTCTTTAGATTTTGTTTTTATTGTCGTTGTTGCTGCTGTCATTGTTGTTGTTGCTATTGTTGCCAGTATTCAAACAAACAGGATGTTGAACAACATTTTCAAAATGAAAATGAAAAATGTTCGAATGAATTCTTGGGGACAAAATAAAATCAAAAAGGAAGACAGTAACGACTGTTGAAATTGGCACAAAAGGTGAAATTGCGATTTATAAGCAAAAACCTATCGTGAAAAAGTTTACTTATAAAAATATGGTCCTAATATATAAGTTTATAGGCATGTACTCGTAATTTTAGGAGTCTTAAAATATATAAAAAGTCTTATGAAATATTGAAAGCATAATCCTCGATAAAGCTCTTATATGGTTATAATGTGAACATATAAGTCGAATATGTTAGAATATGTTTCAAAATGTTAAAATGTATCTGTTTTATTTAAGAAATGTTTGTCATTATTTCACATGTTTCTTAATTAATTATAATAAAATATGCTTTTAAAAGTAAAATATGCTTTTAAAATATTATATCAAAATATCTAAAACGTTCTAAAATAAAAAAGTTGCTACAAAATCAGCTAAACCGCATATATTTAAACTGCTATTTCTTTAAAAATATTATATGCCAAGATATGCAAAATTTATCATCAAAACACCTGGAAATATGCCGAGAAATATGGCCATTCCTCACAAGGTGGTCAGGTACCTAATTTTAGTCTTGGAAACCATGCCTATGGTACTGTGTTTTGGCGGTAGATTTAAAATTGAGGTACCGGATCTGGAATGTTGTACTATTTGGAGTTTGGTTTGGAGTTCGATCTAAACTGATATACCTTTTGGTTCTATAATAGTAAATGGAGTTGGAGCTGATGTTTCTGGACTAAGTCGGGCTTTGTCAATTTCTGTAAGGAGGTCGTTGAGTGTTTTTCAGGCTGAGGTCTTAGCCATAACCGTAGTTGCTTAGATTAACATGGACATTGGGCTCAAGAGCAAGACAATTAATATATTATCAGATAGTCAGGCTGCCTTAAGGGCGCTTGCCTCTCATCGCATGACATCTAAACTTGTTAAATGTTGTTACGCCACTTTGCAAAGATTATCGCTTAGAAGTAGGGTACGGTTGCCTCGACACTGAGGAATATGCGAAAACGAGGAAGTAAATGCATTGGTCCGGATACCTTGTATTTGTCCAGTTTCTACTATCCTCTACCTAATTAGAGTATGGGAAATTGACAGATGCTTGGAACATTGAAACGCTCAAGCGGATCTCAGACACACCAAGAAGGTGATTCATCCGCAACTTGAACAAAAACCTGATGTTCTGAAGTATAGAAGGCCAGACCTGAAAATCCTAATGGATTTTCTTACGGGTAATTGTAGTGTGAGACCGCTTTTGAAGAGAATGGCGATGTTTCTTACGGGCATCATAAACAGCAGAGCAAATATTATGTGATAGATTTAGATGAGTGTGTCTAGGGAGGCATATGGTCACACTGGCGGACATATCTAAACTTTCGAACCTGCTGTTGTTCATAAGGATGGCAGTTGGTCTGCTAAACAAACAGTAGACTCAAATGGGCACAATACATCTTATAGGCCGCAGTGTCTTACAATTATGCTAGTCTAAATCTAACAATAATAATAATAATAATAATGTAAACTTATGGCCTTCAAAACAAGTCATTACAAAATACTCTCTTTAAAAATGCTTTAGTGTGAAAAAGATGGTAAACTCCGCTTTACAAATAAAGATATACCATTTTTAACTTGATCTACAGTACTTCTATAATTAGCTAAGCATTTTTATAAATGTCTTGAAATAACATTCTACAACATGCTTTTAAATGCCACAGATGCTAAAATATGCTTCCGAAAGTCCAAAATCTAAAAATTTTGAAAACTACAAAATACATCGATATTCGCTTATCTCCTATCTAAATATTTAAAGATAGTTGCCGTGGTCTAGTGGTTAGTGTGTTGGCTTACTAAGACAAAAGCGCCGGGTTTAAACCTAGCTCTAACATCTTGAAAAAAAGAAATAAAAAATATTTCTTTCGGTGACTACTTCTTAGCAGTCTTCTGGCAAAAGCTCTGAGAGTAACTGATTGCAATGAATAAGCTTCTCAAGTTTGTCGTTCGGAGTCGACTTTAAACTGTGGATAAATATTAACACACAGGCATGGATGCTGCGAGAAGCTAGGTCGTTACCCTGAAATAAGCTTGTAAGTAACAATTACGTATGCATATGTATGTATGTTGGCACAAGAATAAATTTTTGTATAAAATGCTTTTATAAAATCGTGGTTACATATTTTTCAACCAATATTTGACAAATGTAAATTTTATTTAAATATAAGTTTATCAGAATATTTATTTTAAAGCAAAATATAATAAAATATGCTCTAAAAAACAAGTACTTTCCTAACAAAAATAATTATTTTCCTATTTTAAAAAAAATACTTGGGATTAATTGTCTAAAATTAAGTTATTGAAAGCATTATATGCTAAAATATGCTCTTAAAACTAAAATCTATAATTTTTATTTTTTTGTTAAGAAACACAGTCGAAAATAGATTTTCGTTTTTGTTACAAATGTTTAAAATTAAAAAAAATATATAAAACAAGTTTGTAAGCATCGTAATTTCTATAGAAAATAGTTATTTTCTGTATAGGGGCATAAATGCCTTTTTTCCATTTCCAGTGTTTTTAGTTTTTTCTGTTTTATAGAACCTCTCGCTTTATAAATTTTTCGATTTTATACCTGACATATGAAATGACACTGTGGAGAGCATACATATGTAGAGAAATTATTTTTTGTTTTGTGAGGAAAAGGAAAAGTACCCACAGTTGATACTTGAAAACAATGTACGAGTATACCTTTGAATGATAAAAGTTGACAAGAGAAGAGTCGATCGATTACTTTTCAAATATTCATGTGAAAATTGAAATTTGATGTTCGTTTTTGTGACATGAAAATAAGTAAAAAAAAGCAAATATCCTGTACTATCCCCAACAATACCACTTCAATTCAATGGAATTCAATAGTTTTTTTCTTAAAAAATTTCTTGTGCGTCTCTGTAGAAATATGCTCCGGTATTTGTGGTGAAAATAAGATTTTTTCTTAAAAAAAGATTTTTAAATTATACATTCCTATGATTTGTTGTTGTTGTTCCTATGATTTGTTGTTGTTGTAATTAGAGTAATTGAAAATATTTTCAGTTGACATGAGAAATAGACCTACTGGCTTGGCATTGCGGTTATTGTGGTGTTTTTCACAAACAAGACAAGTATACCACCTACTCCTCCTGTCATAACTTTGAAGACCCTTAGAAGTATAAAATATTAGGAAAACTTTCTCGTTTATATGTATTTTTATCACAATAATTTATAGTTTTAACTTTTTTAAAAGCATATCCTTCTTATTTGTGGGTCTATAAGTGACCATTTTTTCCATTATTTATTGCCAAACATTTAAATTAATTTTTTTTTTAATTTTTAGTTAAAATAAAAACCATTTACTAAGATGTTACACAAATATTTATAAAAAAAAAATATTTTCTATTTTAAAATCACTTTTATTTAAAATAATTTCTAGCAGTAATACGGCAAAGTGCTCGACTTAATGGTACACTATGCTGAAAAAAAAGTTTTTCTTTAGACAGCAAAGTTTCTTTCTACAAGATATAAAAATATTCTCTTGTTTATATATTTCACTTTGAATATACAAGTAATTCTATTAATTTAATTAAATACGTTTTTGATTACACAGCAAATATGGTGTAGGGCACAGAGAAAAACTTTAAACTTTTTTAGACTTTAAAAACTTTTGATTATTTTTTTACGTTTTTTTTTTTTGTGCAGTTGGGTGCGGTTATAAATTCCGTTTTAGTGTTGACATTTATTTTGATTTATGGCAACACTTACAATAAAACACTCGTACATTTGGGGACAAAATACGAAAAAACGACTATACCGACCGACAACCAAAATAAATGGTCCATTACAGGAAACCTAAAAACAGACAGATACTCGTACACATACAAATACACATAAACTCAGGAGGCATAAAAATATTACTCATATTTGTACCCCCACGCACACACACACACACACACACATATTAATAACAAAAACAAACAATAATAAGAGATATATGCGTATTTAAAATACATCATCATCTCATGCTCATAACAATAACTGTTATATTGTGTAGGTGTGAGGAAATACAATACATATGCACACATACATACATACATGTAGATATTTATTTAAGTCCTTTAACTTTCTCATATACAATATTTTTTGTTCAATAATACTGATAAATTAATGAAAATCTAAATATTTATTTTTTTTTCATATTCTCTAAATTACCAACTAATCAGTTTAAAAACATTTAAAGTTTTGTGGTGAACGATACGGGACATTACAGAAGCAGAGAAGAGGACAATATAGAGATACACTCACATATTCATTTAGGAAGTAAAAGTTTAAAAAGAGGGTGAGGGAGAAAGGGAGAGGGAAAGAGAGAGTATATAAAACAACTGTTAACTTTTGCCCGAGTTAAAATAAAAACAATAAAATAAGAACACATTTAAATAATTGTGTGTGCCTTAAAGGCATTATTACACGACACGCACACACACAGGACAGACAACAAGTGTTTTCAAATGGGCCAGAATTGAATTTCACAGTGGTTAAGAAATAAGACAAAACTGCAAATAATTTCCTGTACTCGTATTCATCAAAAGTAAAATGAATTTTAAAAGAGTTTAAAGTAAAATTTTTCATTAAATTTTTTTCTAAAATAATTATCAAATAATAAATATAAGGCAATAACTTTTGTTAGATTACTTACTTAAAAAGAAGTTTGTATCAGCAGTCAAATTGTCGACTATAAACTTTAAAGAATTATTAATTGAATAATTCCAACTATTTCCTATAGGGAAATGAACTGACATCAAACTAATCACGTGACTAGTTCAAATTGTAACACGTTATATGAAGAGTTCTTCTCATTTTTTATGACAACATCATAAGAAGGGTTCAATTGATACCATCTTGTGCAATGTGATAGGTCTCAGAACACACTTAATCTAACCACTTCACCGTCACTTACAATAATACTTGTCCTAATAATAGTTCTTAAAATATATTACCTATCATATGTAAATGGCGAATTCAATGAATTCTGCTTTAAAAATAAAATTAAATTATCTTTGTGTACACATAAAAACGCTTTGATTAATTGGTTAATTTTTTCGAGCCAGTTCCATGGTACATATGTATGTTCACTTTTCAGCGGAAACTATCCCGAGCTTTTGGTACTATTAACGTTTTCATAAGTTTTAGGACAGGTATGTTTAGACTAATTGTCTCATAATTTCCCGCAAAGCTACTTACAATATGTAGCTAAAAAACTGAACATTTTTAATAAATATTTTTTAGGAATTGGCTTTCCAATTTGGAGATTTTTAAGCCAAATGGAAGCACAAGACTGTGTTATAAATAGCCTATTATTAAACTAATTGTAACTGCTTTCACAAAATTTCTTAATATATACACTGAAATATATAATCTAGGGGTCGATTCTTGTTCTGTGATCAAGTGAAATGAATAAAAGTTCATATATATTAATTTTCATTGGTAATTTTTACAATATTTATCGGACTAAATTCAGTTACTTTACCTATAACCGTTCTCAAGATATAAAAAATTCAAGGACAACTTCCAGGCGATTTGGGGTTTATTTATTGCACACATGCAATTTCTGATTTTAACAAAACATTTCTATCATTTTGGTTTCTTCGAAAATTATCAATTTGTAGTAAACCCGTGAAAAAGCGGATGAGCTTGCTAGGAGCGGCTCTGCTGGAGGAGAGTCTGTTGCTTCCTACTCAGATATCCACTGCCCTATGACTGTCATTAGGGATGGGAAAGCACAGAGCAGATGGAGTTCCATCACTTCCTGTGCTATTTCTAGGACACTTTGGCCTTGGTATAACCGGTGCAGGGCTCTAGGAATCTTGGGGATTCCTCGTCAGTCCCTGTCCAGACTTATAGCGTTGTATACGGGTCACTGGCTGATCGGTAGACACTCAGAGAGGTTGAGCCTGTCCTATAAACCTCACTTCAGAAGTTGCGGGAATACTTCTGAGAGTGGAATTGTAGTTCATTTCCTTTGTGATTGCCCAGGTCTGACAGCTAAACGATTGAAGTTTTTAGGAGTGCTTTTTTTCGATAGCTTAGCGCAATGTGCGAACCTAGACCCTCTTGCTTTACTCCAGTTTAAAGGCAGCTCTGGTTGGCTGTAGATCTTTTCCTATTTTGGGTGAATTCAGTTTGGTCCTGCAATGGATTCAAAACGGCACCTCGACCTAATTGTAGTTGATCACGTTTTCGATTAACTGGCCATTTGACCTACCTACCTAAGCAGGTGTTTCAGTTAACATTTTGAAAATCACCAGCTGAACGATCACAGTAATTTTTTTTTTTTTAATAACCGACTAACCCGTTTTATTTGCAAAATATTTAAATGCAAAAAACAATTTAAAGAAAAATATAATATAAAACCAATTTATTCTTGAGAAACACTCACGGAAATTGTCTAGAAAGTTTTTTTGTCTTTACAATGAATAGGTAAAATATATACAATATAAGTACTTAAGTGTCTAACCAAATATCTACGAGTATGTTGACTTTTCAAAATCAAATTTCAACCATTAAATAATATGTTATCTGCACAAATGGAATATTTGAAATATATACACGGTTAACAAATCCTAAGTAATATAGTTTGTTAATTTGGGGTTTTGTTTTTATATCTTTAACAATTTTTGTAGATTTTATATCATATACGATTATTACATATGTTTTTATATATTTTTGTGAAAAATTATTTTAAATTATTTAACGATAGGAGTAGTTAATAGTAAAGCTTCATTAAACCCACTGTGCAACAAAAAAGGCCGCAAATTTGTTAAGTCTACTGGGTATTTAGTAATCGTCTATACAAGTTAAAGTAATTGTTATGACTATGATATTAGAGAAATAGACTGTTAGTAAGTAAGGGAGAGAGAAACAGAGAGTGATACACATAGAGAAGGGAAAAAGGAATATGTAGGTATTATGAAACCACAAATAGAAACTATAACTAAAATACGTCTAAACTGTGTGTATGTGTGTGTATAAATTTAAATGTTGCTGTTTCTAAAATTATAGGTTTACTAAAATGTATTTACATACATACTACATACATATATGTATGTATGTACGTATTCATGTAAACGAGAATATTCATTGCTTTACTATTTAAAGTCCAGCCAATATGACAAACTCTCTTACTCATGCCATTTGTTTGGTTTTATTACTCGTCGTATATTTGTTGTTGGCAATATTTTACCACAAAACCATTTACAGGAAAAACAGTAACAGCAATAACAACAACGTGAACAACTTAAATTGCATTGCATTGTTTTTGTTTTAATTTCTGTTTATATTTCTTTTTTTGTTTTCTCATAAAACCGCATAATTTTTAATGGATGTGCTGTGTTGTGCTTGTGTGTTAGAGGGATAGTGTGTACATACACATTTACAAATAATTGTATGTGCGTGTCCCAAACATGTGTTCATTTAATATTTATGAAATGGAACAAAACAAAAAAATTATTATTTTTTTTTATTGTTTTGTTTTTGTTTTAATAACATTTAAGAAATATTGGTTGTTTTGGTAGTTATTTTAAACGATTAATCTTATGCCGAAGTAAACTGGACTCGCACAGGACTCTGTTTTAGGTGTAAATTAAAAGCCATAAAATTAATTGTGTTCTTGTATTTTTGTTTTTGTAGAATTGTTGTTGCTCTAAAGTTTTTCTTAACTTTTAAGATTTGACAGAAATAAATTATAACGCATTTTATTGCTTAATTTACAATATTTTACAAGTTTTTTGTTTTAATTAAAAAAAATCGCAAGTAATTAATAAATTACCTACTTTACTTACTTTAAATAAAAGACCTTAGCCTTTAAAAACACATTCTACAAAAGGCAAAAATTTTCTCGATAACGAAAGTATTTCATCACGGAAACAAAGTTTTAAAGGGAATGCATATCATTGAGAAATTATTTTAATAAAAAAAAACATGTAACTGGTAACTTAAAAACACGTCATCGTTAATAAATTTTTGAAAAGAAATATTAATGCAGTTCTGTTATATTTTGATTACGATTAGTAATCAATACATACATACATAATTGGCTATTAACACTTTTTTTAGAGTTACACCTGTTAGCAATCGCAAGATTGTTTTTTTCAAAAATCACCAAAATGAGTCTTTTAAGACTCCCTTAGGTGATCAAAAACTGATTAAATGTGCGGAATCATAAATTAATCATGCAGACGTTCGAAATACAACTGCTTTTATAATTATTTTGCGTCGTATTTTATTGTTTTCTTCTTCTGGGATTTATTTTATTTGAAAGAATAAGAGTTATGCAATTATTGTGATGTCGTGGTATAGTGGTTAGTTAGACGCTCGCACAGAAATTCAAACGACCGAGGTTCAATCCCAGCGAACAAGAAAAAAAATTATAAAATAAAATTTGCGTTATTTCTAAACTATAATTTAAAAAAATAAGAGGTTTCCCTCCTCCAAGAAGTCCATCTTCAAGAAACAGCTCCTTACATTCCAGTCTATTCAACCAGAAACTTGTCTCATCAATAAAAAGGCGCATATAATATACATATAAAAAAAAGAATTCCTTCAGTTGAGCTTGTGGTGCAGTTTCGCTCTTAAGGTATTACAATATTATGAATTTGTTTTTTTTATACATTTTTATACAAAATACAATATTTTTATTATCGTAAAGATAATAAGAAGTTAAGTAAAACTCGTTTAGTGTGCGGAGTCACAAATGACTCGTTCAGGGGAGTCATAAATGATTCGTTCAGAAAAGTCGCTGCAAAGGTACAATTTTCTCCCGACAAAACATTCATTTTCGACTCAAAAATGAGATCATAAGTGACTATTTTAGTCGCCCAGAGGAGTCAAAAAAGACTCAAAATAGGCCAAAAATACTGACTGGGAAAGCCTATGTTCTCACAGCACACATACTGTGTGTGTGAATTTAAATCTATGAGTACCGAGACTTAAAGTTTAACATCGAATCCCAACGACAGACTTGAGAAACTTGTTTATAGCAATCAGTTAATTTCAAAGTTTTTGCCAGAAGATTGCTAAGAGGTGGTCATCAAAAGAAATAGCTTTTCATATTTCTTTCTTTCAAGATGTCATTGCTGAGGTTTGAAGCCGTGAATGTCATCGATAGCAAAATTTCTTAATATTATTGCGAAAATGAAGAGGCGTAACGAATGAAAATGTTCTCAATAGAAGTTTAATTAAAATTTTATTTAAAATGAATTATTGTAACTTTAATACAATGTTTTTAATTAGTCTCTTACTCGAAATGTGTTTGATATTTTATAAAAGTCCTTTTATTAAACAGTTTTTATATGAATCCCAAAAAATAATAATAAAAAATATGTTTATTGTTCTTAAATTGGTTAAAAAAAAACAAAAACAAAAACAAAAAAACAAATGTTTTCTAAAATGACTGAAGTTTTCCGTATGAATAAACTAACGAGTGAGACACAGAAAAGCATTAAAAAAATTGTTTTTTCTAACGAATATGTTGTTTTCAAGTAGTTTTTCTCTCTTGCACACATAAACACAAGTGTTGAAATGGACTCTTGAAACTTTTTTAATTTTAGTTTAGCTGAGAGTAGAACAAAAAGAAATAGTGGTAAAAGTTATCAACAACAATAGGGAAAACTAAACTCATTTGAAAATAATAATAAAAGAAATAAAAATAAAAAAAAATTCCATCATATTTTGAATCAACATTTGATATGCTGGCATAACCAACCATATAAAAGAAAAGGATTTTGCAAGCAAATCACTTGAAAAAATAGAAAAAAAAACTTATTTTTTTTTTGTTGTTGTTCAAAGTTAAACAATCCCATTAAAAACAAAAAAAAAAAAATTAAAAAAGAAAAGAAGAGTATCATTTATATGCAAAAGTCCCTTTCATTGCAGCCTCCACTAAACTCTTGTTTTCTTTGGCAGACACAACAGTTCAACAGTAATAAAATTGAGAAACTGGTTATGTTTATGGGTTTCTTTTCCTTTTTTTATTTATTTTTTTAAACCGTTCTTGTTTTGTTTTTTTTTCCAAAGGCATGAATCACCTGATTGTTCTTTAAAGTCTGGTTTTATGTACATTTGTGTGTGTGCATACATAAATGCAAGTGTGTGCGGAGTAGAGTATTATAGAGTAAAACCTTTTGCGGTTAAAACACTTGTAACAAAAACAAATAAAATATACGAGTATGTATGTATGTATGTTCTCGTATTAAGACTATGCATGAGACAAATCCTAAGAAATAAAACACCAACAACACAGTCATTCAACCTCTCAGTCTCTGAGACAAATAAGCAACAACAATTACTTATTACTTTGTAGCCAAAGTGTAGCTGAAGTTTCCCTGTTAAGCAGCAATAACAACAAACTACTACCATAAGCATCACTTCTTTAAAGTTTACTAAGAAATATTCCAAGAGCAGGGGGGAAAAGAGTAGTAACACAGATTTATATTGTATTTTAAGGAATATGTATAAAATCAAAACAAATAAAACCTTTCATGTGTATGGAAGGTGAGAGTAAAAATATATACCAGTTGGCCAAATATAATGAACAGTTAAATTTATTAAATTTATCACTGATGATTCTTGTCAATTATAATTTATTTGACGGTAATTTGTTGACGACAATTTGCTGAAATCTGTCAACTGTCAAATTATGTTGATGATCTTGTCAACTTTTGACGTCAACGATATGTAAAGCTCTTAGTTCTTGAAAGTAGATTAGAAGGCTACTTAATCAAAAACGCTATTAACTATCGCTAACACCAAAATGCAATTTGGATATCATTTGCAGAATCACAATGAATTTCGCCAGTAGCAAAAGAACTACAGGCAACCCGAGCGGAGTAGACAAATGGTGTTGTAGGTTAGAAACGAAAAAAGGTACCTCAATAAATGGCAAACGTCTGACTGCCACAACTGCGCAATTACAAAGAAAATTATTAATATTTACCCTGTCAGTAGAAATCCGCAACTTTTGCAGTGAAGGTTAAGGAGCTGGCGCGTATGTTTTCAGCGTGCCTAACAAACGCTTAGTGACCGATGTACACCGTTTTGATAAAAAGTCGGGGATGCACCAAAAGTTTCAGCGGCCTGCCTCTGCCATATCGGAACCAAAAGGTTTTAGAAACAACAGAAAAGTTAAAGTCTCTCATGTAAAAAAAATCTGAAAATATTCGCCTTGATAACCGTTCTTTATCCTACGATATGAAGTAGTGCAAGTTAAATGTCCAAAGGCACTACTCCCATAAAATATATTCCTAACACTAGTACAATGCATCGCATGAGTAGAGACCATCCACTGAGTAATGGTCTCGTAAAAGAAAACATTTCAAAAAATAATGGTTTTCTCACCCGCAGTGGTCGTTTTCTTTATTTTTATGGGTCTATGGCCCGGAACACAGTTCAGAGAAAAGATACAGGCATTACTGACGAGCTTTAGTCTCACCTTACAGTGTAAAACAAGGGCTGATATGGAATAACAGAGTAAACCCATAGAGCCCAGCTCCTTCAGAATGTTTAAAGCTTGTAAAACACTACATGTGTTTGGTTATGTGGAGAATTCTTCAAAGTTGCCAGACTGGCTAAGTTTGTAATACCAGACCTGTAAAAATCCTAACCATATAAACAATCTTCTCTATTAAGGAAACGGATTTTGGTGCACCTTTCAAGGTTTAAACTTCGAAATACTAGGTCTGAACGCATGTACAATAATATATTTTATCTCTTTTTGTATACTCACGGTGTTGGGCTACAAGATCTACGCCGCAGGGTCTACTATTATTTTTTGTCTTATTTTTTTTATGTCTGTAAAAGACAACATGAGCGATTCACTTAAAAAATTTCAAGTTGCTTTTGTTTCGGTTTAATTATATCAAAATTAAATTCTATAAAGAATTGAGATTTTTTTGCAATGCATTTTTTTGATGATAAAAAAAGAAAATGCTGTTTGTGAAGGAAAAGTGCACTAGCCAAACTGAATATGTTTTCGACCCCAGATACGGTAGTCTCATCAGAGTTCTTCGTGTTCTGTACATATTCATGACCAAACATCAACTATATGATAACTCACACTTTTTTAGAAATCATATACTTAAAGTTGCATTAAAATTTAAATGCCATTTCAAATGAAGTTAAAATACGTAAATGGCCATTACAACACTTTTACAGAGCGACGGACGAGCATATTACATCACCGATATTGTGTAGGAGTATATGGGGTATACAGTTTAACGTCCAATTCAAACGACAGACTTGAGAAGCTTAATCATGGCAATCAAATACTCTCAGAGCTTTTGTCAGAAGACTACAAAGAAGTGGTCACCAAAACAAATACTTGTTTCTTTCAAATGTCAGAGCTGGAGTGTAATAAGCCAGCACACTACTGCGATCACAGTCTAATTAGAATACACAAAATAAAGTATTTTTTGGTAAAACTTTAAAGTCTATTTTAAATGAACATTTTCCACTGTTCCAGAAATCCCGGTAGAATTTATAATTAAAAAATTTTCGAATTTTACTTCTTTAAGAATTTCAAATAAATCTTCGCAATTTCATTTAAAGCATTAAAAGATTTGCATGAGTTTTAAAGTGAAAACTTACCAGTTTTCTTTAAACATATGTGAATTTTCAAAGTATCCTTTCTGATATTGGTTTTTATTAAAAAGAATAGAAAATTAAATATGTATGTACGTACCTGAAATATAAAAAAGGAAAAGAATTAAATTTCATGTTATTTTAAATTTAATTTTAATTAAAAAAAAAAATAAAAAATATGTAAAACAAATCTTAAAAATTTTAAGCATTTAAACAGATTAACTATCCAAACCAAAGCGTATGCTTATACAAAAGATATCAAACCAAATTGGTTTCAAATCCGGTTTTAAAAGTCCGTCAGTTAGTTGCAAAATTATCTATTTTCAAAGTTGAACTATATAAAAATGTATCTACTTTAGCGATTATATTTATTTCTATCATTTCGAGTGTTCAAATTCTTAAGATGTTCCTGAAAAACAGTAAAGATGTGGGGTAGTTAACAAAGACTTACAGTGAGAGCTTAATTTTTGCAAATTACCGAAAACTTGCAATAATCGACCATTGTCTGGCATTTATATTTGAAAATATTGCAATTAAAAAAAAAAGTTTGACATGTTGGCACGTCAAACACTAAAGTCGTTAATTTTTAAAACTAATTAAAACTTAATAATTGGCTTATATGTTTTCTTCAAGTATAGTAAACATTAAAGCATTTCTTAAGCTAAACAAACTTAAAATAAAAAGACAATAAATGCAGTAATTGTGCAGCACTGTCGCATAATAATGTTAAACGTTTTTAAAATCAGACCTTGGCATCAAAAATTTTGGTAAAAAGTTTTTTAGTGCAATGTAATGTTTTTTCAGATATTGGAACTCATACCGCTTTATGGTTTTAAAGTTTTGTTTGAATTTGTACACCAATAAAATTTATGTGCAGTTGATAAAAAGGACATTTTTTATGTAGATCAGACTTCTGAATGCAATAATTTTTTATATTTAATATTCTTTTTTTTTTCTAATAAAATTTATGTGATTATTTTAAAATATTGTATTATGAATATAATGAAATATTATACATTGTACATACAGTTCTACAAACTCCAGCTTTAAAAATGAATATAACCTGTAATTATTATTAATTATATTATGCATTAAACACATTCACAGACATGGTTTTAACACAACGAGCTACAACATCTTAGCAATAACAAGCTAAGACACTATGATGACTTTACATGACATGGCATGACACTGTGTTTGGGACGACATGACATAGCATAGCATGGTTATTTTAAAATAAAATTTTTACACGAAATGTTGCGTTTAGCAAAACATTAATACTTTCAAGTACTATCTACGTATTTTCCTAGGATTTCTTTTTTTCTTTTATAATTTAAGAAAAATTTGCAGTTTCGATTTTATACTTTCAATAACATTGGTTCGAGTTATTTGGAAAATATTTTATGTATGTATATTTGTTAGGAGAATGTTCGCACATCACACTTTGCGCAGATATTTTGCTTAGTTGCAAAGTATCTGCAATAGCTAGTCGCGTATCAAGAACAAAACATGGCTTAAAGACTGCAGTGATGCAAAACTTTGCAGAAACTTACAAACGTAACATGATTTCAAGCATTAAGCAAAAAAATAATAACAAGAGGTATTTCTGAACAGTAGTCGCCGGGGTCTAATGGTTAGTTTGTTGGCTTACTAAGACGATAGCTCTCAGTTCTGACATCTTGAAAAAAAAAGAAATTTGAAAAAAATATTTCTTTCGGCGACTACCTCTCAGCAGTATTCTGGCAAAACCTTTAGGAGTAATTGTTTGCCATGAAAAAGCTTCTTAAATCTGTCGTTCGAAGACGACTTTAAACTGTTGGTCCCGGCACTCATAGATAAAAATTAACACGCACGACATTAGTGCTACGAGAAGCTAGGCCGTAATCCTGACACAGAGTTGTAATGGCCAATTATGTATGTATTATGTATGTATTCTGAACAGAATGTAAAATATTTCATAGAAAAAGCAAGGAAATGAAAGCTTTTCGATTAAAACAAATTTATGATTAAAGAACATGAGAATACGCTAAAAACACATTTTTAAAGAAACTCATCGGCAAGAGACACAGATTCGACTGCGGTATTTGCTAGTCTTCTTGTTATTGATTTTCATAGTGATTTTGTTTAAATGAAATCAGGCTGCGACATTCGTTTTATCAAATGCTATAAATTCAATACTAATGCTTAGAGGTTGTACGAGTATAATTCTAAATAATTTGCTTCTTTTTTTTCTATAAATTTTTTTTTTAATTTTAATTTTCATATAAATTCCGTACAATGTTGAGATTACAAACAGTATCCGAATGTTAATTTTTAACGATATTGTAAAACTTGCATTCAATAAACTTCGTCTAGAATAATACGGTGTGATATAACTGATAAAGTCAATACTTTTTTTTAAAGGAATCTTAACTGAAAACAGTTTTCAATAAAGAGCACATATGTACATACATATGTGCATACATAGTATACGAGTATTCCATAAATTTTTTCTATTTTTAAAGGTTTTTTCTTTGTATTTTTTTTTTATAATTTACTACACGAACATGCAACTGTGCAATATCATATGATTGCATGTTACTTGATATTCCTTTTTTTGTTTTGTAGTTCTTGTTTGTACTCTTCTTCTTTTCGTTTTTTTGCTCCTTTCTTTAGAAAATTTTACAGCCAGCAAAAATGAAAAGAAAACTTAAGGAAAAATCAGCAATAACATCATATCGCTTAGAGTATATACAAACATACATACAAATGTATGCATATATGTGTTTATATATACATACATACATATATGCACATATCTTTTTTTTAATATCATGTCAAGATTGTAAATAATAAAGAAGTAACACGACCTAGAAGAAGAATTATAAAAAGATGTATGACACACTCTTAAAAACTTAACACACAACCGTAATAACACAACATGCTTAAAAGGATGCTTCATTTTTGGCTTCTTACGTATTTAAACAGGGGCATATAGGGAAGAAGAGTCAGTAAATAAAAAAAAAGCACACACACGCATACACACATGGATGCATACAAGAACCATATGCTCATATACAGTAAATTGAGAGCAGTTGATAAGAAAAGGGAAGATATTCAACGACATTTAAGGTGTAAGCACCTTAAGCACATACAAAAACTTAACCTGTATTTCTTCTTCTTTGTCTTTTTATTATTATGAAATAAAAGAATAACAACAACAAAGAATGATAGACAGCAAGAAGAAAAAAACAAAACCACACATCTTTAAATAAAAAAAAAAGAAAAAAAAAACAATTGCTTTAAAACAAAAGTAAAAGCAAAGAGAACAAAAAAAGCAATAAGAGACACTAAAAGTTTAGTAATTTTTTTGTGTTAAAAGGCAATTGTTACTGCTAGTGGACCCCTACACATCAGATATTTTGTTATTTAAGATTTCAGTTTTAAGATTTTTATTAAATTTTGTGGAAAGAAAATCTAATGATTTTGGTCTGTCACATTTCAAATAAAATGAGAAAAAACAGCTGTTTGCTTGCTTGTGTTTTTCTTTTTCTCTAAGGATAGTTGCTGATACGACAATATTTGTTTTTTTTTATATTAAAATTTCATAATATGAGAGCCACATTTAATTACGAGTATTTTTTTAACAAATATTTGTAATTTAAAGCAAAGGAACTTGACATTTTAGGTATATTTTGTATTTTTTCTGTTATTTATTCAATAAAAAAAAACAAGAAAGTAAAATTATGGTGATAATCTTCACTATTCTATTCCAGTTTTTTGTTTTTTTGCTTGTATTTGTGTCAAAATCAAACTCTGATAAAATAAAATATCTTATTGTTTAGAAAAATTTCTAAGAATGACGAGAGCCTTCGACTGACTGTCATATTTTCCATACGTATTTTTAGGCATTTCATTACATATTGTTTTTACACTATTATACTTTCTCAGAGGTGTTATCTGAGTTTTTAACATGTCGTTATACCCAGTGGGATAGTGTTAAACCCGTTCTAAGCTTAAAACTGATACTTGAAATGTTGGACATGCTACTACGAAATAACAAAGCACCTTTTTGTTTTTGGGGCATTCTGTAAGTCTGCACAAATATTGGACAGTTACACACCGTTGGTCTAGTGGTTAGTGTGTTGGCTGCTTAAGCCAGGAGCTCCGGGTTCAAACCCCAGCTCTAATATCTTTCTATTTCTATCAGCGACTACCTCTCATCAGTCTTCTGGCAAAAGTTACTCTCAGAACTGATTACCATGAACATGCTTCATGAACTTCAGAACTGTCTTTCGGAGTCGACTTTAAACTGTAGGTCCCGGTACTCATGAATAAAAATTAATACACACAATATGGGTGCTGCGAGAAGCTAGGTTGTAACCTGTCTTTCGGAGTCGACTTTAAACTGTAGGTCCCGGTACTCATGAATAAAAATTAATACACACAATATGGGTGCTGCGAGAAGCTAGGTTGTAACCTGGTTGTAATTTCTAATTATGTATGTGTGTATGATACTTGAAATACGTCCTTAACCTTTTCTACTTCAAACCTTTTTTCTTTTTATTGTACCAGTTCTACGCTAAAATTGCGTTTTTAACTTTTAGGGCGGTTTCCGTATTTTTTAAATACTTATGTAAAATTGAATTTTTCCTATATGATAAATTTTATTTTATGAATAATTACAGGATACCATATTATAATTCTTAATTTTAATTTTTATAATCTCTTTTGTTATGGTATTTTTCAAAACAAATCCCGGGATGAAATGAAAGTTTTGCCTCACAGAAATTTTAGTAAAAAAAATCCCACTTTTTTAAAATTGTCCGCAAAAAGAGATATTACACTATGTCCAGTGTCACTCGACAGTGGTGGAACATGAACATGACACTCGACATTGGTGTGGAATTGGTTAAATATAATGGTCTTTTAGTTTTGCTTTTTCCGTTTTTGAAAAACCATCAAAGTCATACAGTGGTGTTCAATAAAATAGCATCACCAGAATTTTTGAGAAAAAAAAAATAAAAATAATAATAAAAAAACATCAAGAAAACGTGATTAATATTTTTGTTTGTTTTTATTTGGGTTCAATTATTAATTGAACAACATGAAAAATACAACTTCTCAAAATCAAAACTTAAAAACCCAAGTATGTATTCGTACATATTGTTAAAATTCCATCTATTGAGAATATTGTAGGAAACTTACAATATAAAACGTTTATTTCGACAGCATAAAAATTCGAAAGAATTTGTCAAAGAAAAATTTTTCTATTGAGCTTTTTCTCTATAACCTATCGCGGTTCTCTGCTGTTGAAAAGAACCGTTATAATGTATTTCCATAAAATTTTTGGTCTTTAAATTGTTTGTCATTTGAGGAGTCAATTATTTTTTCATGTTCTAACAACCGCAAATCGCCAGAAGCGTGTCCTGCTAAATGAAAAGGTAATTATTTATAGATTTCAAATTGCTAATGTACTCTGGAGCGATTTTATCTATTATATTTAATGTATGCTTTCAGAAATAAAATAAAATGATCACAATATAAATTTACTACTTTTTTTGTTTATTTGAAGAAAGACTAGTATTTTTTATTTAAGTTTTTTTTTTCACTAAAAATTTAGATTTTAAAATTAGCTTTTATTAGGCCACTTGTCAGTTGCAATTGCTTACTTACTTGGTCTTCTGAATGCACAATTTTGTATTAAATTTCAAGTAAATCCAATACAAATTGGAATTAAAAAACAATTTTAAAGACATTTCCAATTTCGTTTGTTTACCGAAAAGTTCCTTTTGTACTCGTATTTGAATCGGTAAAAGACAAAACGCGCTTTCATTAGAACATGTTTAAATGTGTTTTGTATTTTCAAGTGTTTTACAGAACATGAGCATTTTTTACTTGCATTTAAATATGATTTTAATTTTAAATATGGAATACAGTGGCAGCTCGCTTATCCGAACTATCTAGTAATTAGAATTGAATTTATGACGTATTTCATGCTCTATCGTCCACAATGATCACAAGCTCATTAATTCGAATTGCATATTTTTTTCAATTTTTCTGTTTTTTATTTCACATATCTTTACCGAATGGGTTTTTAAATCGTTTATACCACAGGTAAAAGACTATGAAATTAAAAATAATTTGCCAAAAAAAAGCTTTAATGTTACTGGATACAGCAAGATGTCATGGTATCTGAATGAGTCTGCAAGTCTGCAATCATTAATTCGGATTAGCGAGCTGGCACTGTATATGAAATATAGAAAATATTCAAAGGTTTGACTGTTGATTTATGGTGGTAAATGTTTTTTTTTTTTTTTTTATTAAAAGTGATGAAACAAAATTACAATAAGGAAAAATTTTTCAAGAACCACGATGTGATAAAAATTATAGGCAATGCTGTTACTAGAATTACTTACAAATTTTTTTAACAGTAGCCAAAATAAAATTGCCAAAATTTGTGTTTAAGTTGTCTGTCACATTTTACTTTGAAGTTCAAGGTGACACCACCACCACCACCACCACCACAATAACATTTTTATGGTTTTTTTTCTTATTATTATGTTACTTCCATTTATTTTTTTTTTTTTTCATATAAAATAACAAAAAAAATTTTTTTGATCATTTTTGTTTTGATAACAATCAAATCAAATTTCATTGATTCCTTTGTGTTTTTTTTCTTTCTTTACACTACCGCTCTGTGACAACATAAAGCAAACACCATCATCATCCCTGTGCTCTAAGAGAAAATAATAAATAAAAAGAAACTGAGAAAAATAAGGAAGAGTAATATAATTACTATATCTAATTGTAAAGCCAATTGTTACTACTTTAATAACAGTTAGAAATTAAAGAAAGAAAAAAAAAACCGGGAGAAATTTCTTACACCCATCAAGTTACATTAAAAAAATAAAACATTGTTGTTGTTAGAAATACAACACCATGAGAATTTAAGGCAGAACCCACCAAGAGCAGCACTGCATTACAGTACGAGTACACATGTACACACATACCCATAAGAAATATATATACACCCAACAACTGTTCGAATTTTTAAAATTCAGAAAGCAAAAAAAAAGGTAAAATTGCATGGTTGTTGTTGTTTTATAACATTTATGTGGTTTATTTCTGTGTGTACTTTGTTCTGTTGTAGCTTGACTATTATTTTTTTACTCTTTTTTTTTTGTTTTGTAAAAACGCGTGTTTTTTTCCAGCTGATGTGTGGCGACCATGCGTTACACACGTTGTGTACAATTCTTATATTCGAGGAAGTAAAAAATCCTAAAAAGATTTCAAAAAGGGATGATGTGGTTTATGTGCCCAGTGAATTTGCAACAACGAATTGAATTTATAACCAACGAAAAATTGCGTGACAAAAATGTAATGAAATCACAGTTTCAACTTATGACGGTGTAGTTGAATTTAGATGAAAGTAATATATGATTTTGGTGTTAGCATGTCATTGAAAATCATGTGTCTGTGCGAAAAGTAATAGAAATTTAACTTATTTGAAATAAATGAATTGCACCGATGCATAATGTATGATTCGAATTCATGTCTTCATGTGCTCACGAAGATAATTTTAAAGACTCTTGCAAATCATCTTATTTGACAGCTTGTGTTTTATTATAATTTTCATGAGTTCAAAATATGATATAATTATTCTAATGTAAGAATGCATTTAAAATGAATTGAATTCTTTTAATGATTTAAAAGTGGTGAAAATAATTATCTTCTGGAACTACTTGGATTTTATTTTGTGTTACTACGACAGGAATTAACCAGTAATATACATATCTTTTAATAGAGAGCTTAGAAATATAATAAAAAAATATATAATTTGTACTAAAAATAGAAGAAAATACTATAATTTTTGTTTTTATTAAATTTTGTACTTTTTGCTTTTTTCTCGTACTTTTTGCTACTCTATAAATCAACAATGATTAAAGATTTTGACTTCTGCGGTAGTATCCTGGGTAACTTATTCCGGGTTTAGGAGGAATGATAAGTATGCCAGAGCCTTCTTCTTCAGTTGCGAATAATGGAGAACATGCAGGGCTGGTGTATCTTCTGGTATTACTGTCTTCACGAATGGTTGCAAAATGGAATCCAGAATTGGGACTGGCATTTCTTCTGAATCAGCCAACTGTACAAAATACTTTACCAAATGTTTTTTTTAGGCTGAGGTTTTCGCATTTATGAAGGCTTCAGATTGATAACAGAACAGGGCTCTGTAGATAGAATTCACTTATTCTCTAATAGTCAGACTGCTAATAGGGCTCATGCATTGCCTAGACGCATGTCGGCCATAGAGAAGAATGAAAGGGCGGATTAACTCGTTAGGAGAACCTATGCGGTTGTTGAACCTGTCACCTAAAACACTGAAATCTTTTGTCAAGATAAGCATAAGACAGTTTCATTACATCGTAAGTTGTTTCTAGAGCCCTTACCCATTACTTAATACTTTGCCACTACTATGCGTAAAGTCTTGACTAATAACCTAACTAACAGTGAAAAAACAAAAAACCACTAAAATTTTTCGGTGTTTTTTGTATAAAAAGGCGAACGTCTGAAACCATTCGTCTTCTATGAACAGGCTGTAACACTCCACGGCTTCTGATAAGAGTAGGTCAGTGGCATAAAAGGTACTCTTTTTGAAGAATAAGTTCTTCTAGAAATAAGCGCTTTTCGTCGAATTAGAATTGGTACAATCCAGTTTCTGGTGAGTAAAATACAAACTGGCTAGAATGACACCCAACAGAAACATTTTAAATACTTTAGAGTTATTTTTAAAGTAATTTTTAAGTACTTTAAACAATTTAATAGTAGTAGTAGTTTTTTTTTTAATTATTGTAAGAATTTATAAAAAATACTAATAAAAAAGTACTATTTTTAGTAGGTTGGTTGGTGGAATTTCCTTTGTTACCTTAAGAAAAACCTTATTAACTTATTAATTTTTTATTATGAATGGAAACTTTTTATAAAAGTACTTTTACTTTTAGCAAAAAGTATTATGTTGGAACTATAAAAGTTTATGGTATTTATTGCACAAACTTTAAGAAAAATTAAATTAAAATGTCAACCATAAAATTTTGCTATCACATAAAGGGTACTTTTTCTTGAAAAAAATTTTATTTCTTCAAATAATTGTTATTGCTCTCATGATGATGATAAAGAAAAAACAAAATACAAGTTTTCCTAATTTCCATATACAAAACAAAACTAACATTTAACCCCTTTCTTTTCTTTTACAATATAGTGTGTTGTGGGTGTGGGTTAATAAAAGAGCCCACCACCACATAACGGAAGTACTTTAGAAAAAACGAGGGTAATTGTTAATCGAACATGTCATTTTGAGTATTTCTTTTTTTATTTCATTTTTAAATGGCAAAAACCTTTTGAATATAAAATTTCTCAAGGAGTGTTGGTGATGATGATGCTGCTGTTCAGCTGCTTTAAGGCAAATCAACCAGAGCTGATTTAATGTGCTCTTGTACGGTTTTTTTTTTTTTTTGCTTAATAAAAGGGTACTTTAGGGATTTTTACATTGTAATTGTGTTGTACACACACAATTAAGTCTTCTTTTCGTCCTCATTTTTTTTTTCTTCTTGACTTCCTTCCTTCTATATTTATTTTTTAACTTCTTGGCGTTGTTATGCTGTGTAAATGACTTTTTTCAGCCTTTTTCTTTTAAGAAAGCGAAAGGAGTTAAAGGGGTTTAGTATAAAAAATAAAAAAAAAACTGAGGAAAAAATTGCTGAGTTTGCAAGAAAAGTTAAATTAAATTCATAAAAGGTACCAGGGTAAGAAGGTACCAATGTGCATGTATGTACTATATATTAATGATTGGTTTAGGAAAATTCGTTTTAAACAATGTTTGTTAGTAAAGAATGTACAAAATAAAACACTTTTCTTCTTAAATCCAAAAACCTGTGTTACATTTACTCTTTATATTAAACAGAATGTGTTTTTTTTTATTGAAAAGAGATTTCTAATGCAAGTTTATCGCTACTTCTTTGAATGATTTTGACAGCATTTAATGCGAAACACACCGAAAACCAATTATTTAATTCTTTTTTTAGCCATTTGAAATGAGACTTGAGTTTGTCGTTATATGTCGGCATGTATTTTAATGCTTTCAAGTGTTTTTGCCTTTTTTGACGAATTATTAATTCTCGTTTGTAAGCACAACCATATTTTTCCCTACTTTAGCCAAATCCCCCTCATATTAAAACATACCAATAATGGTTCACTGACACGAAGAAACACAATTTCTTCAACACAAGTAAAGTGATTAATTTTTTTTAATTACCAACACTTAAGTAAAGTTAATTAAATCATTTCTAAACAGTTTTTGTATTTAAAAATACAAAAACTAAAAGCAAAAAATACTTTTGTTTTTTAAAATCCTAATAAATCCTAGCCGTAGTTTAGGAGTGTGTTGGGTCACTAGACGAGAGCACCGATCTGACATCTTGCACGACAGATCACCTATTAGCAATGTTCTGGCAAAAGCTCTCAGAGTAACTGATTGCCATGAACCAGTTTTTCAAGTCTTGTTGTCCAAATCCAACATTAAACTGTAGGTCACTGTACTCATGGATAAAAATTGACACACACAATATGAAGGCAGGATTGTAATGGCCAGTTATGTAAGTAATAAGATATGTATTACTTACTGTTTGTGTCTTAAGTCCATCTACACCGTTCCCTGACATTCCACTCTATTCCATCTTAACCATTGACAACAAAAAGCGAATGATCAGGAGAAAAAGCGCCATCTATTGGGAAGTAGTGGATAACAATTAAAACCTACTTAGCGAAGGCACTCACCTAAATCAACATGTAAAGATGGGGCAATTGCATTTGATCATGAAAGAGTGAAGGTATACCACTGGCTTTTGAATGATAAATTCACAGCAGTTTGTCTCATTCCTAAGGCCGAGGCCACGTAATGAGCAGGGAGTTTGACCACAAATTTTACCAACTTCACTTAATAATTTATGGGTTATATTTTTAAAATTTGAAAATCTATCTTGCCATAAAAGCGGTCGGCTTTGTACAGATGAAATTATAAGCTCCGCATTCACTTTTGCCATTTTTATACTCCGCCGCTAAGAAATCAACTAAAAATTAGAACAAGTTCTATTCCTGAGCGGCGCCGCTTAGCCGCTCAGAAATGCCGCTCATTGCGTGGCCACTTCAGAAGTATTCCATATGTTTAAATTTTTTGCCGCTCATTGCGTGGCCTCGGCCTAAGCCGCTTAATAATATAAGAAAAACAAAATATATGTTCTGTTGTCATAATGTACTGTCCTTTCCACAAAAAATTCCAATACAATGCACGACATTAGTAGGGGTTTACCCCTGAATATTGATCTCATTAAAAAAATACATTTTAGAAAAAGAAAAACAAAAATATAATTTAAAAGTTTATTTCTTTCTAATTTTATTTTTCTTTTGTTGCCTTTTGCAATTAAACAGAATTTTCGAAACAATGTATGTATGCTTACAACACAACCCTGTATTTTTAGTTGTTTACCTCACAACTCTGTTTTTTAATTTGTTTACATTGTTGTTGTCTTTTGCAACTAACTTCACTATTAAACGCTCTCTTAAAATTGGATTTTGTAATAGCAAAGCATTGCCGCATTCTGAAAATTGTACGGGCATGAGACATCTTGACAGCTAGAAAATATTCGCCGCTTTTATTTAGAGATGGCAGTGAAAGCGTTTTTTTCTTATAAAACTTTTTTTAAGAGTAGATGTTATTGAAAAATCATAAAAATTAAAACATCAGACACTTTTTTATAACGTTTTAAATTACAAGACTTTTTAAAATTTTCAAAAGTTAAAGTCGAAAATTTTAATAATCTTTTTTTTTTATAAAAATCATACATACATGTGTCAGGGTTACGTCCTAGCTTCTCGCAGCACTAATGTTGTGTATGTTAATTTTTATCCATGAGAACCGGGACCTACAGTTTAAAGTCGACTTCGAACGACAGATTTGAGAAGCTTTTTCATGACAATCAATCAGAGCTTTTGCCAGAAGACTGCTGAGAGGTAGTCACCGAAAGAAATAATTTTTTCAGATTTCTTTTTTTCAGGTGTCAGAGCTGAGATTTGAACCCAGCGCTATCGTCTTAGTAATCCAACACACTAATTACCAGACCAGAAACAGAAAAAAATTACCCTTTTTTATTACTTTCTTTTATTCCTCAAGTTAAAGAAAACTATTTACTTCTTATGAAGCCAATGAATTCATTCTTACAGACTACAGGCGTCTTAAAAATTACTTTTTAAATTTGACATATTGTCCTGCAAAGTTCTTCTTTTTCACTGATTTTCAAGACAGAAAGGGAGAGAGTAAGAGAGAGTGAAGTCGTTTATAAAAACGTGTTTTTAATGTCATCATCAGTGTCCTGTTATGATATTCTAATTTTTCTTTTTTTTTTTCTTTTTGTTTCAAGCCAAACAAATTTATTCAAAAAAAAATTTTTTTTTTGTTTTTTAAATTTTCTAAACCATTAAGTTTTATTTGATTTTCATTGAACCGACCAACCCCCAATACAAAGGATAGCCGGTATGTGTGGTGGTTACTGTCATCATTCTCAGCCATTATTTTCAAGTGAAAACGTTAAAATAATTGTATTCTGAGGAAGAAACAAGTTGTCTAACCAAATATAACACCATCAGTTTGAAATCCTGGTTTACAGTTTTGAATTTAAATCTGCTCTCACCAACATTAACCAGCTATATTGTATTGAAATCATATAGAAGATAATTTTTTTCTTTGGCTTTCTTTTGCTTTTGTTTTACTGTATAACTTTAATCGATTAATAACCCATCATCATCTCCGTTATCGTTGTCGTCATCGTTATATTTGTCATACTGCTCTTTGACTAGTTTTAGTAGTGGCACAACAAACGATATCCTGCTGATATTATCCTTTCGGGTCTTACATGCGTAAAAACCCTTTTTTTTTGTTTTTGTGTGTGTCTTGTTCGCTATTTTTATTACCAAAAAAAAAAACTATTGCCCTCGAATATCCGTTTTTTTCCTCAATTGCTTTCGAGAGTAAAAATAGACTTTGCAACAGAAAATATAAATTTTTTGTTTCGTTTGCTGCTGTGTGGCATGTAAACGTGAGAGTATTATGACTGCCACTACTACCAAAATCATTCAAACAATCTGCCAATTTAAGACTTTAAAGCATAGACACAACCAACCCAGTCCCTTAACAATACTCACATAAAAATGAAAATAAGGATGTCCTTGTGTTTATTTTGCCCTCTATGTTTTCGCTTTTTATTTTTTGGAGACTCCAAAGCCAAAATGCCTTAAACTTTAAAAAATATGATGCTCAATAAGTTACTGAGGTGTTAAATTACAACGAACTAACATTGTTAGAAAACCAAAATTTAAAACAAGGGGGTTACCAAAGTAAAAAGTACCAAAAGAGTATTATTCTAAAAGACAACAAAAACAAAAATTTGTGTACAAGCCTGGTTCGCTTCCAATCAGGGAAAAATAAAAATAAACATCTTAAAGGCAAAAATTCAGACTTCAACGCTTAAAATGTTGCGAGAAGCTACTTTAGTCAATTTATTAATAGTACGAGTACAAAATACAGAAACATATAGAAATTTAATAAAAAGTACAAAAGATATACAAGTAAAAAAACCTCAAGAAGTATTTAAAAGTGCAACATTTTAAAGAGTACTAAAAATAAAAACACCATATCAAAGAAATTCAGACTCAACCAGTAAAGGTTTGTAATAATCCATATAAAACATTGTAGTGGTACTGAACTTAGAAAAATAAAGAAATAGTTTTCTACTACTATATTTTTCATTAAAATAAAAAGTACCATAATGAAAAAAGTAAAAAAGGAGAAGTATTTTGCAAAGCTTTTGTTTTTTTTTTAATTTAAAGAAAATTAAACAAAAAGAGTAAAATTTAAAAAAAGTACTCAGAATACAAATAAAATAAATAGTGGAAAAGAAGCGTACGTAAATTCAACTTATTTTGAGTTAATTTCATAAAAATAAATTTACAAAAAAAAAAAAATACTTTTTAAGAAAAGGTACTAAATGGAAAATATCTTTTAAGCTAACTGGGAAAATAGAAAAAAGTTGTAACTGCTTTAAATTTATAGGCAAAGAGAATGACATACATATCCATATATGTATGTATGAACACATGTTGAAGATGTTACGATGAAGATGTTACGAAAAAAAATTATTAAAACCTAAAAAAAATACTTAAAAAGTACTTTACAATTTAACTTTAAAAAGTATTGTAACACAAATCCAAATTATGTAGTTAAAAAACTATATATATCTATATAAAATGAAATTTAAAAAATTATGTTTTTATTTAAAAAATTATAATGTACATAATCAAAAAGTACCAGCACGAAAATTAAATCAAAAGAAGAGAAATGCATTTTTTCATATATAAATAGCTAACAAATTTAGTTTTGGGTTCGTTTTTAGAAATCCAGGGTAAAACAAAATTTTGAAAAAGTACCAACAAAAAGAAACGATTTTTGTACAAATAATTTATGTATTTAAATTGAATTATTGAGTTAAATTACATATGTACGTATGTTTCTTTTATTATTATTATTCATGAAAAAAAAAATATAGTACCAAAAATAACCAAACAGTCAGTTTTTATTATTTTTATTTTTTAGAGTTATAAAAAAGTACAAAAATGTTAAAAAGCATAAAAATTATTTTTTTATTACAACAAATTACAAGAGAACTTAAACGCTAAAGAAAACGTTTATTTAATGTTAAGACTGAGTTCAAATTGAAACAAAAGTAATAATTTCAGGAACTGTAACAAGTACCTAATTAAAGGTACAAAAAATTATCCGACGTACGAAAAAAAAAACAACATAAAATAGTTTACGACCTGTTATTTAATAAAAAGTATGGGTTAACAGAGAGTAAAAAAAAAACTCACCTATTACAAAAAAAAGTACCTTCAACAAAATAGTACCTTAAAAATAATTTTAAATAAAAATACAAAAATTTTTCTGGTTTATTTGAACTTTATTTTTAAGCAAAGAAAATATATATTTAAACCTATATGGAACTTTACTTATAAAATGTGTTAAAATTTAAAAACACTCAACGGCAACTCTTATTATATGTTTTCATCTACTGTTCGATAAATAGCGTCTCGTTACAAAAGATATCAAAATGTGCTATAATAATAATAAAACACCGAGTCATCTTGGGAGCATCCACCCACCCCTATTAAACGATTTGTTATCTAAGAAGGTAAATACGTTAAAAAGAAAACTTTAAAAGCGCGGTAGAGCCCTTATGATGACTCGATGTTTTCTTTTTATTACGTTTTATGTAATTTGTGCAAAATTTCACAAATTTTGATACCGCTTGTGACAGCGACAACATAACGAGTTAACGAATAGTCTTTTACTTTTTTCTTCTTGTTTTTATTCCACCTCAAGGTTTTTCCTACCAAATACTCACTATCTGTTTGTGTGTATCTGTACATTCTGTGCATCATTCTTACACTGCCAAATGCATTCACATTCACTTGCACACAGATAGAGTGCGTAGAAGAAATCATTTGTAATAACGTTACATGATAAAATTATAAAACCGTTAAAATTTGTTTTGCTTTTTCTTGATAAGGGGAAAATGAAAGAAAATAACTGCAACAAATTGAATCCACTTTTTTCCAAGTAAATGTTATTAAAGGGTTGCTTTTTTATTGGAAAATGAGAGTAAAAATTGCAATTTCATTTTTTTTCTGTTTTAATAAAATTAATAAAGAAATTGAAAAAGTAATGGGTAATACAAGATATTAAAATATAGGAATTTTTAATTAAAAGTCACCATAATGCCTATTATTTTGTAGCTTCCTAAGAACTGTCGATATTAAGAATTATGGTGTGACAGCTGAAAGTGTCAACCTGTGTTGAAATTTTTGTTCAATTAGGTTAGACAAAGTCAACATGAATCGTTTAATTCCAGAGCAGCACTACCAAAAATTTAAGTACATGTACCTTTAAAATAAATCTGTTCACAAAATTTAGAGACCATTTTACGTCAACATATTCGGCCGTTTTTAGCCATTCGATTCAAAAGCTTATAAAAGCCATAGAAAAGTGCATGGTAAACAAAATATTGATGCTGTAGGGCAAAGTCTTGAAGATGATGCGGAAATACCGATTCGTTGCCTTCGAATACGTAGAAAGGCTTACGAAATGTGTCTAGAAATTACCGCTCGTGTAAGAATTAAACCAAATGCCTGTCCTTTTCTAACCGAAGATGATTTATTTCAAAATCACTTATTCCGATAAACCAAAATCTTTTGAAGCATTGAAAGCCATCAATCCTTCTTTTTATTACGCCACACGGTTAGATTTATTGGAAAAAAATAGTCAAGAAGTTAACTGATCGAATGAATCATGTAACTCGTAGCCGCTTAGGAAATATGCCGGAAAGCAAATTTCAATAATAAATAGCAGGAGAGATTGTACAAATAACAAAATGGAAGTCCTACAATATTTTTGCCCTGTATTATAACGGGTTCAAACCTCAGCTACTCTGAAAGGAAAACCTGTGAAAAAATATTTCTTTCAGCAGTCTTCTGAAAAAATCTCTGCTTGCTATGAACAAGCTTAGACTTTCCAAACTTTTTCTTGGTAACTATAATAGGAGAAGATATGAGTCATGCATTAAATTCTCTAGGAATAATCTGAGAATACTTGCGGGACTTCTTACCGGGTACTGTCGACTCAATTGACACTTCAATAAGATAGGAATCGCTTCTAGCGATATGTGCAGATTCTGTGACGAGGCGGTCGAGTCATCAGAGCACATACTAGGCAACAGTGTGCAGCCCTGATGCACAGTAGACAGAGATACCTCGTTGGTTATCGAATATCAGGTGGGGGTTTGTCAGAGTTGGCGCCGGCCGATATTTTGAAGTTCGTCAAGACGATGAAACCCTAGTTAAGTTGAGGGCTGTAGAATAGATCTACAGGTCGAAATACTTTAGTAGCTCCTTTATGAATGAATGTCGTTCGGATACGAAGTTAAACTGTAGTTCCCGGTACTCAAAGATAAAAATTGACGCACATAATATAAGTGATGATAGACGCTAGGCCGTAACTCTGAAATAGGGTTGTAAAGGCCGGTTATGAATGTAAATATGTATATGGAAATAAACGTATTGTTCCATAATTTGCCTGGATATTTTGTTCAGAAATGAAAGCGAACATATTGTTCGATAGTTAACCGGATTACTGTTTCCTGTACTCTCTCACAACCACTATGGTGGCAAAAATCGAGGCCGTTTTAAATAAATCTGAGAAATCTCGAATTAAATAAATTAGCGTTTATTCGGTACTTCTCATATTTCCATTTCATATCAAGTCGGTTTAGGTTTTTATAAACCGGTGTTTATTCTGATAATATTCTGATCTCGGACAAGGTACGACAAAAGGCTTTGGAAGGAGACAGTATAGAGTTAAGAAAAGAAATTCTTCAGAGAAAGTGAAAATCGATTTGTCCACGTCTTGCAATGACATACATATATCAACGATGCAACAGGAAACAGAATTGGATGGAATCCCTAAGATAGCTAACGAAAGGATAGGCCAGGTCATAAACAGCACCATCAATTTGAGGCAGAAACTGCCAGTCAAAACAATAGCTGAGAAGAGATTAAGGCACTAGCGCGTTTGTGAAAAAGTAGTAGCAAAAAGGATACATGTTAGGGACCTTGTTTCGAAGAAGAGTTAGACAGAGTAATAAAATAGACAATTAAGTATTTTTTCTTTTTATTAATTGGCAAATTATTTACAATTTCATTATTTGTAAACGATTTTCTTTTTTAAACATTAAAAAAATTAAATTTCAAAAACAATTTTAAAGTGTTCTGCTTCTTTTTAAGAACGAAAAATCCTATTTAAAATTAATTTATTATTATAAATTGTACGTTTTTTATTTTTTTATTTCCCTATATTGCTATACAATAATTTAAACACTCTATTAGCATTATATTCAGACAATCTGTCTTTAAAAGTAACATTTTAGCGCCATTTAAGCAACAAAGGAAAATAAAAAAAAGATAAAAAATAAAAAAATAAATAATTTTAAATTTTAAATAGGCAGTGTAGCAGAAAATACAAAAAGGCGCTTATAAATATTTCATTTTTCTTTTTTTGTAAGTCTTGGGAAAAATAAAACTTGTTAAACATACGCGCGTTTGTCTAGAGCAGAGTATTGAGAAAAAAGAACGCAAAAAAAAAAACATTGTAAACGACTAAAAAGTTAAAAATTTACAATTTGTTTCTTTTTTTTCAGCAATCAATATATGCATATGGGCCACTACATAAAAAGTTGTGCTTTTTAATTTAATTACAAAAAAAATAAATAAAAAATGAATAAATGTTTTGCTTATTAGAAACACAAAAAAATAAAATATTTTTTTAACATTTTGAAAAATTCTTTATTTTCTTAAATATACTTTTTTAATGGAATGATCCATACGTTGTTGTATGTTAAGCATTATCCAATGTGCATAATTTTTCTTGTGTGAGTGTGTGTGTGTGTGCCAGAGAGTTTTTTTTTTTTATTTTTTACCATGGTGTCAAACTAAATAAAGTACCTGAACAAATGACTGGAAAGTAACAACAAAAAAAAAGAAAAACTGACTTAAATCGCTGTCAACACTGTCAACATTGAACATAATTTTTACGCCATTCCCTTTACGCTATTCAGCTTGACTTTTTTTTTGGGGGGGGCAAAAAATATTGCAACCAAAAAAGTATTTTTTGTTAAATGTTTTCATTATCGAAAAAAATTAAGTTGGAAAAATAAAAGAAAAGAATAGCTCAAGATGTTTTACCCTGCCACCGCGCTTTTTTTGTTTTCATATGAATAATTTAACTTTTTTTGGGAGCATTGTTTTAAATAAAACATTTCGATTAAATATTAATCAGGTTTATTATTTATTTAAATAACAACAACAACGCAAGCAACAAAAACAACACTAGCATTCAGAAGCAAAGTGTAACAAAGGCTTTACAACAGAGCCCATTGCGGTATGCAATATTATTTATATACAGATAGTACCTACATCTGGTTAAAGCAAAATCAAAAAATCACTGGCAGCACTAAATACCGTCCCCGAAACTTAGCATGTTTACAAGAGTGACTTTTGCATTTCTCACCTCTTGACTAAGAAAAAAACTGGAACTGTTAATAGGAAACTTCCAGTTCATTTCTGTCAAAATTTAGTTTATGTTTGATAGCCACTAACAAACAATTAATTTCGCGTGGTCATTGGGCATTAATTTTTGCAAAAAAAAAACCATCAATCAAACCAGAACTAAGCTTGATAAAGCCTTCCCGGGAACTGTGCACTATTATTTGTAATGCTAGAAAAGTTGCTATACAAGCTTAGTAGCACGAAAAAAATCACAATATAATGTTGCCCGATCGGAAATTGTAAGCGACAGAGAATATGAAAGCCAGATATGAAAGAAATCTCACATAGTTTAGTGTTTTCAATCATGAATGACCAATTGGGTATATGACAGATTTTAGCAAGATATACGCCACATTTGCTTAAAATCGAACACAAATGAAATTGTTAGACGACTTTGCAAGAGTGTTTAGCATTGTTCAACCGCAATATAAACGAGACGTTTTGCTATATATAGTAACTCCGTATCCACCACAGCTTACCTCATGCCAAACAACACTCAAAACAATAAGATATTTGGAGTGAATGGAAGAATTGGATAAAAATGTAGATGGCTTGCCAGTAAATAAAGCTATGGCGATGATTTATTGAATGCAGGTAATATAATCCAAACGAACGGCAAAACAATCAATGTCATAATTATGTCAAATTATTGGGTGGACCAAGAAAAGTATTATTTCCTTTCCAGAAAAACAGTTCAAATACATTTGCAGTTTTCTTGATAAAAACCCATGAATTAGAATATCGAATTGCTTCCCCACCCCCATTATTCTCTAGATTTATCTCCGAGCCAAGTCTATTTTAGCCTAAAGAAATGGCTTAACGGAAAGTTATTTAACTTAAGCGAAGGTCTTGATCTGACAATCTCGACAAATATTACGAGTATTATTTTTTGAAAGATATAAAAAATTTAAGAAACCTTGAACAAAGTGGATACAAGTTAAAGTAAAGTACTTTGTCAAAAACTTTTGTTTCACACAAAAATTCGCAGACTTACTGTCATACCAAAATAAAACCGGCAAGCGTGTTATAGTTGTCAAAATTTCTCATGCCCATACTATTGGAAAACTAAATTTTTATAGAGCGTTTAATAGTGGAGTTAGTTGCAAAAGACAAGTAAAATGTAAAAAAAAACAGGTATGTAGTAAACATATCGTCGTGAGGGAGATTACGTGCTCTATCCGCCATTTAATATTTTCTATATATCTCCAGTTAATAATGGCACTTAAGGTTTTCGTAGTCGCAGTGGTCTAGTGGTGAGTGTGTTGGCTTACTAAGACGATAGCGCCGGGTTCAAATCTCAGCTCTGACATCTTGAAAAAAAGAAATATGAAAAAAATTATTTCTCGGCGAGTACCTCTCAGCAGTCTTCTGGCAGCAGCTCTGGGAGTAATTGTTTGCCATGAACAAGCTTCTCAAATCTATCGTTCGGAATCGACTTTAAACTGTAGGTTCTGGTACTAATGGATTAAAATTAACACACACAACATGAGCGCTGCGAGAAACTAGGCCGTAACCCTGACACAGGTACAACCCCTGGCCAATTATGTATGCATGTATGTATGTAAGGTTTTCGACCCCAAATTTTTATATAATACGTTGTTTGAATAACCCTGTTTTTAATGTTTTGACAAAACGTTGCCGCTTTTATTTAGGAATGGCAGATAGATTATAGTGGCGTAGATTAACAGCAATTCTCACCACATGGTGCTATGCATACAAAAGAGGGAGATTAACCTAAGAAAATGGCTCAGATTTCTTAAAACTAATGATTATGCATTACGATTATCGCTTAACAAGAGTTTTTCTAACAAAACTAAAGAGACATACAGAGATTTCCATAGATTGCAATATGGCTCAAGACAATACAAAAAAGAATGCTTAACATTAGGGATTACAAAAAGCGTTGCAATAAGGTTTTAAAATTTCGTTATTATTGAATATTCAGTACTCATAGTACACAACACTTTAAATATTTTCTTGAATTTTAAAAATTTATGCCCGTATTCATAAAAAATAAAATTGGTTTATAGAGTGCTTATTTGACATATTTCTATGGAGTAATTGTCAAATAAGCAATTAATAAAACTGTTTTATTTTTTATGAATACGGGTATTAAATTTTATTTTTTCAAACAGTCTAAAAATATTTTAATTTAATCGTTATTGAAATGCAGAACAATTTTGTTTTATATTTCAATTTTTTTTTTCACTGAAAACCTTACCGGCAAGTGAAATAAATCGTTCGGTATCGTAATTCTAGCGTCCAAAAATTATTTTATTCTATCCTTCAGAAAATACCGATTAAATGATTACAACTCTGGAGCTATTGAGTAACTAAGTACTTTAGGGTATCGGGTACTCTAGAAAAAACTACAGGTATTGAGTACTCTACACCTATATAGAAAATACTTTTATAACTCTTCTGTGCAATCGTTCAAGCACGTTAGCCTCTCTAAAAAACATTTTTGCCATAAAATTTTTCCAAGTAGTTTTGAAAAAATTCACTTTTAGAGAAATAAACAGTCGCACAAGCATTGGCTTTTTTTATTGAAAGAATTTTTCTTTTTGTTTTGATTTTTTTTATATTAAATTATAAATTCTGTTGCAACTTTAAAAAGGTGCTGCAGGCGGGTGTCGTCTCTTTCTCTCTATGCTCATTCATCTGCAATAAATTTTAAAACCACACGTCCGTCGCGTACATTTTGTGCCGGAAATAATGGCCATAAAAAATGTTGCAATACCTGGAAGTGTGTGTGTGTGTTTAACTGCATTTATTTTAGAACTCAGTGGTTTTGTAAGCTTTACACAGATTTAAAATCATATTTTTTATAGTTTTTCAAGACTCCAAAAATACATGATGAACGACAATTTAGAGCTAAAGGAGAGCTTCATGTCTAAATGACTGACTGCCTTCAACTTTTTTTTTTTCTTTGTCACGCTATATGGTTTTGCTACTTCATAAGAGAGGGATTATAAATACAGAGGGACGAAGTTATGTTATGCTAAGCCCAGGGAAGAAGTTATTCATGCGTGTCTGCGGAAAAGAAAAAAAAATCATAAAAAAACAGTTTTTTTTAATTGAAGCTCAAAAGAAACAAGTTTTTAGCACGCGCACTAGCACTGCTGGTTGATTTTGGTTGCAAATGCAACATGTTTAATGTTGATCGTGTGATATATTTTTTTTGCTTTTTTTGTTGCTTTTTTCTGTTTTGTTTGTAGCGTTGTCAGTGAGTGTAATTGACATGTTGTTGAATTACTCTGCTACCGTTTGTAATTTTTTTGATTTTTTTTTTCTTTTTTTGTTTAATTTCTGAAACACCTCTTAAATTGCCAGCGAAATGTGAAAGAATTAAAAAAAAACGGAAAAAGCAACCATTAAATAGCAGTGTTTTTCTCAGCAATTGGTTTAAAGGCACGTAATGCAGCATGTTTGTGATGTTCTGTGATGAAAAACATCGATCTTTTGAAATGATCATGATTTGAACATGCCAATCTACCACGATCAAAATTCTCAATTTTTTTCTAAGTTCTGCCTTCATGGGGCATCTCTGTTAGAAAATGGAGAGCACCAACTTATACCCCTGAAAGAGCAAATACCAAGTGGAGAACGGTAATTAATTCCTGCAAAATCTAGTGCAGATTTAGGTTTTTTACAGCTGAGACATATTCTAGCTTGTGTAGCGATAATTCATTCTTATTTATCAATTAACAATCTCTTGAAAAAAACAACAATTGAAAAATGAAAATCTGATTTAAATCTGATTTTACCAGTTTTTAAGTTTTTGTTTTTAAATTGTAAGTGGAAATATAAAAATATATGCTCCACAGACTGAATATCTTCCTGTTTGAAAATAAAAATTTTTTAATGGCTCTAAACTGCTGAATGGCTTACAAAACTTTTATATTACAATATATAAAGAGTTATCCATTTCGTGGTTTCAAAAGTATGGCACTGGAATTCGACATCTGTCAAACTAAGTTGTTAAACCAATTTTTTTCTTTTCAGTTGAAAGTCTGATATTGACGAAAATGGATCGCTTAACTATCACACAACGCAGAAAATTTTTCAAACCTTACTACAAAAATGGTGATTCTGCCACAGCCACATATCGTACTTTAAGAGGAGATTATAGTTTATACATAATCGTCCAATTACCCAAGCAGTTGGCAAAATTGTGAAGAAATTTAAAGAGACTGGAGCGGTTACAAATTTTGTAAGGCCTGTGCATCATCGTTTCGTTCGTTCCGCTGAAAATATCGCTGCTGTAAGTGAAAGTGTTGCCGAAGATCCGAATGTGTCGATTCCTCGTCGTTCTCAGGAATCGGGACTGTCTTACGGCACATTATGGCGTATTTTCCACACCTACATCCATATAAAGTCCAGCTCACGCAACAACTGAAGCCAGCTGACCATTCACAACGTCGTAGATACATGGAATAGGTGCTTGAACAACAGACGATGGACGGCAATTTTTCGAACAAGATTTTCTTCAGCGATGAAGCACATTTCTCACTCGGTGGGTATGTTAATAAACAAAATTGTCGTATTTGGGGTTCTGAGTAATCGAAGAGAGGCCATTACATCCCGAAAAAGTCACTGTTTGGTGCGCTCTTTGGTCCGAAGGCGTGATTGGACCTTACTTCTTCGAAAACGACGATGGAACGACTGTCACCGTCAATTCGGAGCGTTATGGCCATATGATAACCGACTTTTTTTTTGCCTACTATTATGAATAATCCTTAATTATATATAAGCAGGCATAGGAACAAAATGCTTGATCAATCTTTAAACGAATTGAGTCTGAAGCAATCAAAAGTTGATCCCTGCATATGCATATTATAACACGAGTATCACGAGCAGAGAATTCAAAATTGAAAGTTAAAAATGGTCTTCAATAGTTGTTTTTAATAAAAGATTTAAATGATGCCCAAATCTGTGTAGGACTACGAATAGACTGGCTTAAATTTACAGCGGTTTACGTAGAGAATATTTTAGATCGGTTCAGATTGAAAGATGCAAATCCAATTCAACTCCTTTTTTCGTGAATACAAAATTAACTATACCAATAACCAGAACATTCAATTTTTATAATATTCCATACCAAGAAACCAAGTTTACTCTAATTTGCTGTAAACTATCTTAGAAAATTTAACAATAACCTTGACAAATCTCACTAGACAGCGGTGAAACGTGTTTTCCGATATCTCAAGAGCACAATTAAAGTGAAATTATGTTTTCCGAAATATGAAAATAAAACTATTTTTGGATTTTGTGATGCGGTTTATGCTCATGTACAAGATATGTGCTTATGCAACAAGGTGCTGGAGCTGCTGCACTAAGCGACAGCTAACAGTTGCCATTTCAACAACGGAAGCTGAATATATAGTTATATCTTCAGCTGTGCAAGAATTACAAAATGATTTAAGACTAAGGAGAAATTGTTCTTTATTACGACAACAAAAGTGACTTGAATTTGGCAAAAACTGACGCACATCATGGGCGATCTACGCACATAGATGTACGTCATCACTTCCTGTGTGATGAAGTTAATAATGGAAATGTAATATTACAGTACAAGTGCTCCGATGATATGGCGGTTGATATTCTTACAAAACCAGTTACTAAAGGAAAGCATTTAAGATGCTTAAAAATGGTTGGTCTAACCATACTCGTATAATTTTTAGCCATTTTTAGTGGAGAAGTTTAAGCTTAAAACTTTTACTACTTGTTTCAATAATATAGTAATACGTTTTAGAATATTTTACTCATTGAATTTTATGTCTTTTTTATTAGAAAATATTTTTCATTCCTACAATTACTTTTAAATAAATTCTCTTCTTGTATACAATATCTATCCGATTTATTTCATCATCACAATTATAGGTAATACGCATGATGTTAAATCCTTCTTAAATTTTTGGTTTTAGGTACTGATGTACATACTTAGTAAGTAAAAAGCTACAGATACTGTTTATTAAAAGCAAAACATTTCCCTAAGTTGCTTAATAACCCTTTTATGTAAACTTTATTTTAAAGAAAACAACACTTAAAACTTCACTATAATATTCTTTTGATTTTTTATATAAGCCCTATTGAAATTACTACTTAAGAACACAAAAATTAATTTTTTTTTCCTATTCTCTTAAAAACAAACTGATACGAGAACACTTACAAACGCTCTTTCTTTTACATACAAATATACCAAAAATCCCAGCTGCATTATTGGGGCTGCAAAAATTGTAAATACTCACCTGAAAAGAAAAAACAGAAAAAGAAAAAATATTTTAACCGTTATATCAATTTTTTTTTATAAAAATATATATTTTTTTAAGAAAATTAAGTGTGAATATTATGGAAAAATAAACTGGTTTTTTATAATAAATACCCACAAAATGGTGTTGCCAACTAGAAACATTTGTTAAATAATACTATACATGGGGAGTGCGTGTTACACGCCTCATTGCTAAATGTCAATTGTATACACACATCCATGCATACTTAACATACGTGTATGTGTAATTTTTAATTTTCTTTTATAAGCAAACACTTGCTCTCACGCATATTAAAAAAAAACAACAACAATCACAAAAAAATAAAAACTTTATTAACACTGACTGCTCTACACATTACAATAAACATGGTTTATGGTTGTTAAACAATTTTGTTAAACTGAAACATTCATCATATGTTTTCAACAGCAACAACAATGCTATTGAAAACATACATACTTACATACGTATGTACATATATAGTAATCATCATGTTTTATACATATTTTCAAAGCCGACATCATTATCACCCATACGAGAAACATGCACATTTGGGTGTTTGTGTGTGTATGTTTTTATTATTACGTGTCATAAAATATTCGTTGTTGTTGCAGTTTGTATGTATATTTAAGGAGCCAGGAAAAAAAAGTAGAACCAGTAATTTATATGCTAGAGATCTAAAAAAAAAGAGACAGCAAGATGTAGAATCTAAGTAACAGAGAACTAGTTGTATAGGGTGTTTGTTTTAGCCGCATAGGACTATCGATTTGAATAACCATGGTTTAACCGCCGAGAAGGTCTTACTGTTTTGACATTTCTATTCAGTCGGGTTTAGCATGTCATCATGAATCGCTTAATGTCAGAACTGCACCTTCATAATTTTACCCAAATTTACTTTGAAAGTAAAATAAATCTGTTTGAAAAATTGATAGAGCATGTTGTCCATTCTACGATCAACATAAAAAGGAATTCTTGATTCAAAACCATCAATCAGACAAAGAAATGTGTGTATCGAAAAGAATTGTGTTAGTTTTGAATTCAGAATTAAAACTATTCTCCTTTAAAGAAAAGTGTTGAAAACTTGTCGACTTGTATCATCGTTTCAAATTTCTTGGGTTTTATCCTTCGACTACGTGGAACATTTTATGCTAAAAGCCGATTAACTATCGTTTTTTGTGTCGAATTCTTGCTAATTGAACTCTTTTGAAAAAAGCCGAAGGCGAGAAAGTTTATAAATGAATTTTGTTCAGTAATTTGACTCATGCTTGATTAATTGATTACACAAGTAAGCAAAATTGCAGTATATGGAGCGAAGCAAGCCGTATATCAAGCCGTAACGGATCACGATTATATACATACATAGATACATACATACATACATACATAATTACCCTTAATAACCCTATTTCGGGTTTACGGCTTAGCTTCATACAGCACCATATTGTGTAACTTACTTTTTGTCCTTGAGTACCGAGACCTACAGTTTAATGTAAAATATAAACGACAAATTTGAGGAGCTTGTTCATGGCAATTAGTTATTCTCAGAGTTTTTTGCGAGAAGACTGCTAGATGTGATCGCCAAAAGGAAGATTTGTATATTTCTTCTCTTCAAGATGCCAGAGCTAGGGTTTGAATTCAGAGCTCTCGTCCAGTAACCCAACACAGTACATACTAAACTACAGCGAACACTACATCTAATAAAATTGACTGTTTGTTGCGGTTTACTCGCTGGGAACATCATTGGTACTTATTTCTTACAAAAGAAATAGGTAGCAGCCAAAAATTTATCAACTAAATAGCAGCAACGATATATGGTTTCTACCAGACAGTCCAATTTGGCACACCCTTGCAAAATCATTTTGGTAACAACTTTTTTTCCAGAAATGGTGCTGCTATTTCACGACTTTGGATTAATTTTTATGGGGATATATTAAGTTATTGGTTTATAACGACAAACTAGCAACTCTTTAAGTCTTTCAAGCGAATATTCCATTACCACTTCGCCAACATTGCTGCCATACAGCTAACTTTATTGAAAAAGTAGTAAAAACTGAACTGATTGATTGGATCATGTAAATGGAGGCCGTTGCGTTGGCCAGCTTAGAGCGCAAAAGATCCTTTGGACCGTACTGCATTGTCTGCCTTTGGGCATAATACTCATGGGATAAGCAATAATAACCTCTCAGATTATATAATAATGAAAAGATCATTTCAAAAATATTGTTGGTTTTCCTTTTATCATTTTAAATCCTCAAGCTCTTAAAAAAAACACCTTTTACTAGGAAATATATTTATGTATGCATGTGCATAGAGAGTGATTACAAAAAGAAACTGAAGAATTTTATTGAACAAATAGTGATATAAACAATACGAACATACGTAATCGGTTATTTCTTAAAAAAAATAGTAATAAAAACTTAAATTTTGTATATTTAAATAGTTAAAAGAACAAAATGTTAATGCATTTAATCGTATTCTCAAAATAACAAAAGAAAAAGTACAAAATAGATATTAGGAAATCTAACTTAACTTTATAATTTCTAATAAAATAATCGGTTTGTGAGATCTTTTAATTTGTAGCGCTAAATTAAAGATAACGGGGAGTTTTTTTTTTTTGCAAATACATAGTACGTGTTTGCCTTATCATAAAAAAATACTAAAAAAATCAACTTCACAGGCCAGTTTGACAATTATGTTGGCCTTAAATACATACTTCGAGATGAACATCAGCAACATTGAGACCAACTGTTTACCAGAGACCCTATTCTGTAATTCTCTTAAGCTAAAATGCTAAAATTTTGTATTTTTGAAACACGCTGGGCCTTAGAATATATAAAATTAAATAGTTTACAGGTAATAGGCATGAAGTTTTTAAATTACAATACGCGTTCAAGAATTGTATTCGTAGCTAAAAAGTCCTAAATGTAATTTTTAAATTTTTAGCGATAGAGTTTCAGCTTAGGAGAATTACAGAATAAGGCCTGAGTGTAGGTTATCTTTATCTGGAAATTGACAAATTTTTATATTTTTCAAAATGGCTTTTAAGAAACTGCTTAAAATTCTTATACAGTTAAGTATGACTGTAATATTGAAAGAGATCCCATATAGACTTGCAGATCTGTTATAATAACTTACTCAAAATGAATACGATGGACATTTTCTAGGCAATAGTGTAACAGCGTTATAGGATTTGTATTTCGGTGAGATGAAACTGCCAGTCGCTGTAGTCTAGTGTCTAGTCTAGTCTGTAGTCGCCGTGGTCTAGTGGTTAGTGTGTTGGCTTACTAAGACATGGGCCCTGGGTTCGACTCCAGGCTCCGACATCTTCAAAAAAAAAGAAATATAAAAAAAATATTTCTTTCGGCGACTACCTCTCAGCAGTCTTCTGGCAAAAGCTCTGAGAGTAACTAATTGCCATGAACAAGCTTCTCAAGTACGTCGTTCGGAGTCGACATTAAACTGTAGGTCCCGGTACTCATGGATAAAAATTTACACACACAACATGAGTGCTGCGAGAAGCTAGGCCGTAATCCTGCCACAGGGTTGTAAAGGCCAGTTATGTATGTATGAAACTGCCAGAGCAGAAACAGCAGAGCGGAAAGTTATTTGTCGTTTTTGTAGTTCCGAAAGAGTTTAAATATTATTTGGAGTGATACTGCATTTTTTCATTTGTAAAATCGTCATATTTCCGTGGATCTTTAATATCAAGGGCGACGTTATTAATTTTCTCAAACTACCTATAGATTTTGGAGAAATTTGAAATGTAGTGAGACTTTGTGCTAAAAATATAATTTTGAGTAATACAACGTTGTAGGAGACAAAAAAATGAACAGCCTGTCCCACAATATCGAACATTTTCGTTTGTTCGCACTCTCAACGAAAGCCACAATAAACAGAAGAAGCCAAAAAATATTCCAATACTTCTGCTTAATTCATCGATGAAGACATGTTGCAGAAAAAATCCTGTAGCATTCAACTTACAATCGACTCATAACAACAATGTCGCAAAGTTTCGATTTTCTTAGGCAAAGTAATATTTCAATGATATTGTCAGTTTGTGTCCCGATATTTTCATGCAAATTACGATTTGAAACTGATTCTGTGACGATAATTCTTCTATGAAAATATCTTAATGACCATGTGGGTATCGGTTTTAGTACTCGCTATTTTTCAACTTGTGTTTGCCTGTATCTGCAGTTGTGAATTTAAATTCTCTTTGTCAACCTTTATTTAATGGTTACCGGTTACCTAATCTTTGTTTTACATACACAAAAAACCCAATAACTTGTCTTTGGATCTTAGTGGCTTGGCTGGCTTATGAGAATTTGACAGGAAAAAAAATATTTTTTTTTAATAAATTTTCAACATACACACGCAAAAAAAGAGAAAAAATATTTCCCACCAACTGTTCAAACAAATTTAATGGTTCACTGCACAAGCATGTAAAAAAAATTATGCGTCGGGACCAAATAGAGCATGAAAATGTAAGTCTTGTTAGAAATAAATTTTTGACGAAAAAAAGAAAGAAAGAAAAAAAAAAACAAATTCTAATGGTTTTATTACGAAAAAGCGGTTTTAAGAAATACAATTTTACTGAAAATTAAATCGCATATCCTGCTTTAATTAACTTAAAAAAGAGGTTTCTCTTTAAAAGAAAAAGAAAAAAAATTTTTTCAGTTTTTTTTTTTTTTGTATTTTTAAAACTACAAAAAAAGTTCTTATCACGTTTAACTTTAACACTCCCTATCAAAATTCTATAAACCTTTTTGAACTACCCAGAACAACCAACTTTGAAAGCTCATCCTTGTTTCTTCTTTTCTTTTAATATATGTATGTATGTAAGTATGTATGTACATATAAATTTATAAGGCTTTAAATTAATATATTTTTTCCTGTTATTACACCTTCTCCAACTACTACTTTTGCAGTGTTTGAAGTTGTAAAAGAAAAACGAAACGATTTTTATCTTTTAAACGAAAATTACATCAATGTCTAGTTGGAGTCTTATATAGACGGTGTAAACGTACAAAATATACCGAAGTTTGTATGGCTGTATGGTTGTATAGTATATAAAAGAAAAAAATAAATAAAAATACACACACAAACAAACAACCATCTGCGATAAACCGTTAGAATGTAGCCTGTACGTACTATTGCTGGTATCCTTTTAACTAAAGGTTTGTGTTCGTGTTTAACTAGACGAGCAACAAATACAGTTTGAAAGAGAAATGGCGGCACCCCATAAAAATATCGTAAAAAAATAGGAATATAGAACCCAACGGCAATAACAACAAACAGCCATTTAGTTAGAACATCCTCTATACCTCTCCACTCTCTTAAGACCAAATACCATAAAGTTTTAGGATTTTATACACACCGTTACTCAATATTTAAAGAGACAGAATTTAATAAAGAATTCAGGCAAAATCTTTATATTCCTACACTACACTGTTAAAAATAAAAATACATTTTTATTACCGCTACTCTTTAAGAGAAAGTTTTTTGATTTCTTTCTTTCTGTGTATACTGTGTGGCTCATTTTAACAGTGCCTTACGACGTTTTGATGAAATTGTTATTCTAAAGGATTCTCTTGTTTTCATGATTTGTTTGCTTCTTCACTGTGTTATAAAAAATAAAAAACAACACCAACAACAACAAAAATATATGTATAAAAAAAGTAAAAAAAAAATAATACCAACACTTAAATAAAAATACAAAAAAGTGAATAAAACACAAAAAACAAACGTTCTAAAGAATAGAATGCAAAGAATTAAATCCATTTGCAAGCAAAATATGAATGAAAGAGTGAGAGAATAATTGAAGCAAGACAGTAAAAGTAACCAGAGGAGAGTGAAATTTTCTTTTCAAATTTATAGGGTTTCATTACAAATAACACAACCTACCTACCTATACATACATATGTACATATGTACATATATGTACATTGTGAGTGTGTGTCTTGGATAGGGTGAGGGGGAGTATGCCATAAAATTCCTGTTTTATTTTAAGGAGTAAAAATTAAACAAGTGTTACCGTTGTAGTACTCAAATAATAATAAAATTATTTTTATAACACCAAAGGTTGGACATATTGTCAACGGTTTAAGAAAGCCGGATAGATCTGCGTAAATAACGCAAAATATGAAATTTTTAATATTTAAATTTAATCATCAATTGCTGATAACAAAAAAGACTCGACTTAATTAGTTTTACATCAAATTGTCTGCTCTGGATATACTATTGTTTGACAAAATAGTTGTAGTAATTAATTTAAAAAATAAGAGGCCCCCACTCCAAGAAGTCCATCTACAAAGTAACCACTCCCTGACATTCCACTCTATTCCACCTTAACCTTTGATAACGAAAAACGAATGATCAGGAGAAAAGCGCCATCTATTGGGAAGTAGCAGATAACAGCGAAGGCACTCACCACAATCAACATGCAATGATGGGTCAATTGCTGTTGATCATGCAATTATGAAGGTATAACCATGGCATTTGAATGATCAATTCACAGCAATTTGTCTCATTCCGAAGGCGCTTAATAATATAAAAAATCAAAATATATGTTCTCTTGTCATAATGTACTGTCCTTTACACAAAAATTCTAATACAATGCAAATGCACAGCATTTAGTAGGGGTTCATCCTGATTATTGGTTTTAAAGAAAAAAAAAAAATAGTTGGCAAACTGTATGTTGTAAGGGTCTTACTTCTAAACCAATTGCTGTTCTATCTGGTGTGCCATAAGGAAGCCAACTTGGCCCACTACTGTTTTCTCTTTTTATAAATGACTTGTCAAGTATTATAAAATACTCTATTGTTCTAATGTACATCGATGATGTGAAAATACTTGTGAGTTATAATGATTATGCTGGTCATATACATACATACATAATTGGCCATTACAACCCTGTGTCAGGGTTACGGCATAGCTTCTCACAGCACTTGTGTGTTAATTTTTATCCATGAGTACAGGGACCTACAGTTTAAAGTCGACTGCGAACGATAGATTTGAGAAGCTTTTTCATGGCAATCAATTACTCCCAGAACTTTTGCCAGAAGACTGCTGAGCGGTAGTCGCCGAAAGAAATAATTTTTTCATATTTCTTTTTTCAAGATATCAGAGCTGAGATTTGAATCCATCGCTATCGCTTGGATGCATTTAGTTCTTGGTGTAGGCTTAATCTCATCAAGTTAAACCCAAAAAAGTTTAACTCATTGACTGTTAATAAAGCACATGGAGTTCTTGAATTTATAAAATTTAGAGCTACAGAGTTCAAAGACCCATATACACATACAAACCAAATTTTTAACAGTCTTGTGAAGACCATTATTGAATATCGTTCAATTATTTGGCACCCAATTTCTGTTATTTTGTCTTTTGAGCCTGCAATTTAATCCTTTAAACTTGAAGTCGTATAGAAGTTGACTTAAGTACTTGGTTAAATGTAACGTTTGTTTTAAACTTAAAAAAAGAAAAATGAATGTTCTGATCTTTTAATTTTCCATCTCGTCCTCCAAATTATGCCAATTCTGATCCGCTAGTGAGAATTTGTAATGAATTTAATAAACTTTGCTCTTATATTGACTTTTCTCTGAATATAAATACTATTTGAGGCCATTAATAGTAATAGTTAACCCTCAAGTTCTGGTTGTTTTATTCAATTTGCAAATAAAAAGACAAAAATTGGTAATTGTTGCACAAATTTATAAAATATGAAAATAAAGCTCAACTAGCATTATGTGCAGCGAAAACAATTGCTTGAATAAAAGGCAAAACAAGTGCACGGTTCGATCCCATGGCGGGACGTATAGCCACAAGCCAATAATGTACCACCGGGGGGAACGATTGCTTAAGTTGGCTTAAGTTAGTTCATGCACATTATGAATGGGCCTTAAGATCCACATCTTTTGTATTTTATATGACGTCTTTAGAAGTCACGTCGATGTGGCTGCATTATACTTATTTAAAGTGTTACAAATCGGGCAGAAAGAATCGGATTTCGGTATAAATAAAAAAGTATAGTTTTTACAAATTTATCATTTTTTATTATGCTCTCACCACTTATGTAGCGTTGGTATTTGTGTTTAAAAAGCCAAATAAATTAATTTTTATACTTCCTAATTAAAATTTGAAAATGAAAACTATTTTTAGTAAAATTTTTTTTACATTTTTATTTATTAAAAACAAAAAGACTGTCCACAGCATATCTTCATTTGTGGTATGAGGCGAGGGAGCGTTGGTGTGCTTGTAGGCGTAAGTGCTGTAATGTGCTGTGCTGTGTATTGTCTGTGAATATTTCCATCTTTCTTCCGGTATGTTGGTTGGTACTTCTATTTTGATTTTAAACTCATCCTTTTGTTGAAAAACAAACTACACGGTGAAAAAATAAAACAACAATGTTTTCTTGCTATTTCGCTGTATATTCTTGTTATTGTTTTTGTAATTTTTATCATTTTTGTATTTTTCACTTTTTAATTTTAAAGGGTTCTTGTTGAAGGTTTGTATGTACATATGTAAGTATGCATTGTATTGTAAGCCAAATAAGAAAAAATAAAATTTTTTAACCCTTAAAAAAGCTATAGGAGACTTCATTTTAGGTTTTTATTAAAATTAAAGGCTTTCAAAAATTTATAAATTTTTTTCAGTTTTTAAAAATTTAAATATTTCTTTATTAATTTAGAAGTGAGTAGTTAATCATAGGTTGACAAGATAAGAATTTTAAGAATTTCAATTAAGCTAAAGGGTGTTTTTGCAACTCCAATAATACAAACTTTTCAAACATTAAATCTAAATTGAAACTGCATGTGGCATTAGTATCTAAAAATTATTTCTGTTATATAGCCGTAGGGAGGTGGTGGAATAGTGGTTAGCGCGCTCGCACCAAAACTCAAACGGCCCAGGTTCAAATCCCATAAGAGGTGAAAAATTAAAAAGTTAGTTTGCGGTGTTTTCAAAAATTATATCTTAAAAATAAGAGGTTCCCCCCCCCCCCCTCCCCTACAAGAAGACCATCTACAAAGAAACCGCTCCCCGACATTCCACTCTATTCCACCTTAACCAATGTCGATAAAAAAAACGAATGATCAGGAGAAAAGCGCCACCTATTGGCAAGTAGAATTAACAGCTAAACCTACTTAGCGAAGACACTCACCACACAATCAACATGCAACGATGAGGCAATTGCTGTTGATCATTCAAGGGTGAAGGTATAACACTGTCCTTTGAATGATCAACTCACATGTCTCATTCCAAAGGCCGAGGTCACGCAATGAGCGGCGAGTTTGAGCGGCAAGTGCAAATCAACTAAACTAAAAATTAGAACAAGTTCTATTCCTGAGCGGTGCCGCTTAGCCGCTCAGAAATGCCGCTCATTGCGTGGCCACTGCAGTAGTATTCCATATGTTCTAATTTTTTGCCGCTCACCGACCGGCCGCTCATTGCAGGGCCTCGGCCTAAGGCGCTTAATATTATAAGGAAACAAAAATATATGTTCTATAATAATGTACTGTCCTTTCCAAAAATTCCAATACAGTGCATAGCATTTAGTAGGGGTTTACACCTGAGTATTGGTTGCAAATAAAAAAAAGTCTAGTGGTTATTGCGTTAGGTTACTAGACAAGAGCTCCAGGTTTAAAATTGGCAGAATGTGAGTTCAATAGTTTGAAGGAATAAGTTTTAATAATCCAACAGAGAGTTGCCGCACCTAATGATACGCTTTTCTGAATGTAGAATTATATAAATATTTTTACACATACAGTCAACGTAAAAGTAAGTATGCATATAGAACAAGAAATTGACTAAACTGCATCAGCTAGTAAAATTGGTAACTGCAACTACGAAAAAGTGAAATTTATCTATTGACCGATTGACGAAATGTTATATCTGATTAAAGCTCCTCCCCTTACCAGCTAGCAGAAGAAAAGTAGAGTGTACTATAGACTATCACGGGCCGTACTGTGGCTTAAAAGCTCTGCTTTTAGTGCTTTGAAGATAAAACTGGGGCGTAAAATGAACGCACTGTTCTTCTTTAGCATCAATTACAGACATCGAATGTAACATAAGCTGCCTGTGAGATTTATAGGGATGCGATATAATTCCGCACATTAAAGAGCAGTGGCCGCAAACAAATCGGCCCATTGGTCCACCCTCATCCTAACAACCGCCAAAATAATAGCGTTCAGAAAAAAGAACGACCGCTAGTCCGTCAGAAGTTTCATTGTAGGCGATTCCGGAATAATCCGCTACACCCCAAAATGCAACCCCATTCGTTGTACCGAGTTCTTGAAAATGATCAAAACGCACTACTTTATCAGATGCGGCTTGAATGAATATGATATCAGACAATATAGTTCTGTATGTAAGCAGATCGGTTGCTCCTTTATAGGTTTATCCCAGCGCACATTGAAATTAAACGCCTACGGGATCGAAATCTTCGTTTTAGGTCCCAAAACTTTTGTTATTACATCAGTATTGGTCTTTGATCCATCCATAAATCACTTCAGTTTTTTTTTTTTTTTTTAAGACCAATACTCAGGGGTAAACCCCTACTCATGCAGTGAGTAGTATGGGAATGTGATGATGGTTGTAGATGGAGATTTGTTTTAGATATTTGTATATTATGCGCCTTTCTGTTGATGGGACAAGTTGCTGTCCATTTGATCACTCAAGGGCCAGTGTTATACCTTCACCCTTGAATGAACAAACCGCAATTGCCTCATCTGTCCGTGGATGTTGAATGTAAATGGTGAGCGTCTTCAGTATCTGTTATTTTCCCAGAAGGTGGCGCTGTACTCCTGATCATCGGTTTCTGGTGGAATTGATTGGAAAATGTCAGGGAGCGGTTTCTTAAAGATGGACTTCTTGGAGAGGGGGGGATCTCTTTTTTTTACATTTAAATTTAAATTATAATTTTAGAAAACCGCAAATTTTTATTTGTCCTTCGCTGGGATTGAACCTCGGTCGTGTGAGTTTCTGTGCGAGGGCTCAACCATTATACCACGACCATGTTTCTCTTGATACCCATGGTCATTTAAGTTAATAAATTAGTATGAATATCATTGTTAAGTTGCTACAGTTGCTTAGAGAAGTACAATAAACAATTTTAACCCTAAATAGTATTTTTGATACCTATAATGTTTACATTAAATTAGACAAACAAATTAACAGTTTTTCTGGTCTAATTGCTTTAAAATACATATTTAAAACAAATTATATACCTAAAAAGTACCACAAAAGGTACTTGAAACTGCATTAATTTATATTTATTATTTACTTTTGTATTCGCATTAATCTAAAATGTTCCCATAAATAAATTTTCTTGTTTTTTTTTTTAATTTTCTGTAATTATTTCAATTTTTTGATTTAAAAATATGATAAAATTTTCATCACAATCATCAGCTTTTTTTGTGTTTTCTTGTCATGCAGACAGACTCCATTTATTTCCAAATACTAATGGAGGCACAAATCAACATCAACACAAAAACTGCAATAAAAAATTCATGTCAAGGTCTTTAATATTTTGTTTTTCTGCAGTACAACCAACACATGCTGCAACAAAAGCAAAAATCTAAAAGTCATCAAGATTATTTGTTAATTCTTTTTCTTTTTGTGTTGTTTTTTTGGGTTGTAACTTGCAACAGGCTTTATGGAGACTTTTTTTGGGCCAACACAGCACAACACAACACAAACAATAGAAAATCAAACATTGCTGATGCCTTGCAGCAGCAATAAGCTTCGAAATAGAAAACAAAAACCCGATTATTTTATATTTTGCCACATGCCAAACGATTGGAAAATAACGAAAACAAAAAAATCTACAAATTTCTAGAATTAATAAAAATGCAGCTGCAATTTAGTGTGGCAGGCAGCAGCAAATGCTGCATGTTAAACAAGTTATGGTGGCCAAAAACTAAGAAAACAAAATAAAAAAAAAATTTCAACATTTGGCAGAATGTAAAAACCAGGCTCTTAAAATGGCAAGAAACATTAAATAAAACAAAAACCAACAGCAACAACAAAAATTGATTGCCACAAAGAAAAAAAAGAGAACATGAGAAACACGTTACTTGCAACACATTTTTGGCCCACTATAATACTCCCAACTGTATTGAGATTTAAAATTTTTGCACCCTACACACTTATTTTCAAAAAATACATCTCTTTGTCTTCTTGAAAAAAAGGTCTTACATCTTCTCTATAAGGTACCCTATCTATTTAAATTTGTTGTTAGCACAGGATTTAAGAACTTAAAGCTCTAAATAAAAAAATAAAAAATCACAATCAGAAGATGTTTTGGTCAAACCGGAGAGAATCACAACTGCTTGTTTTGATTTTCAGAGATTTTCAGTAAAAGGAGAAAGAAAAAAATTAAATATTTTTAAAATTTAACTTAAATTGCAGACTACAATATAAAAAAAAAACATTTCTTTCGATGACCACCTCTTAACAGTCTTCTGACACAAGCTCTGAGACTAATTGATTGCCATTAAAAATCTTCTCAAATCTGTTGTTCAGAGTCGACTTTAAACTGTAGGTCCCGGTACTCATGGATAAAAATTAACACACACAACATGAGTGCTGCGAGAAGCTAGGCTGTATTGTGTGTAAAAAAATAAAAGTATAAAAACAATTATATTTTTGTCGTTTTAATTCAAAATCTTACAAAAGAAAACCATGTTACAACAGGATAAGTTATGCTAAGTGATAAAATAAATTATAATAAAAATTGTTATTGCTGTTCTAAGTAGGAATTGATTTCAAGAAAAATTTGTTTCAAATAACGTTTTCATTATTGCAAAAAATTACGAATTTCAATTCCATTTTATTTTCATTAAAAAAACTCTATTAAGTAGGGTATCATATGGTCAAGCAAAGCCTTTTCTTATTGTTTCTCATTTTTTTTCATGCTACTGCGTTCTCTTACTTTAGCCACTAGTGGTGTTGAAGGTCATTTTCATTATTCAAACACTAAAAAATAAAAAAAAACAACGATAAATTTAGAAATAAAAGGAAATTACAAAACTGCTTTACTGGCCGATTGCCTTTAGTGACCGGCTGGCTGACTAACTACCCAATTGGCTGTTTAAAATTCAACAAAATTTTTTTTAGGAGATTTTATAGTTTTCCCCATAAAATTTAATTGGAAAAACATTTTCTAATGAACTGTACAACACATACTCTCGTAAAGCATTATGAACAGAGGGCTTTTCGTGTCATTTGCAATGCCATTAGTAAGAAACCAATGTTAGGGGTTGGATATGGATTGAGGTGTTGCCAGTTAACAAATGTGCCATTTCCGTTTTACACATTCACTCACTTTGTCATATTAAAATAGGTGTTAGTGAGTTAATAAGATTCAACATAAAATTATGTTTTACAAATTATTGTTGCAAACTTTTTTGTAGAACTGTTTAAACTTCGAACCAAACCACTTTATTGGCTTACACTGTTAAACAATATTTACTTGAACTTTAATAATTGAGGACATTAATGGGCTTTAAAAGCTTATGTAAGAGCAAACTTAGACGTAACAGTAGAAAACAAAGGGCTACAGTGGCACTTGTCATTAAAGGAGTTGGAATTTACTTTTAGTTCCGTTTCAAGCTCAGAGCGGTAAGGCTAAGACTCTAATAAATCTGCCATGTTAAACTATATCAAAATAGGCAAACCCGTATTACATACATACATAGATAATTGACCATTACCACCCTGTGTCAGGGTTACGGCCTACCTTGTCGCAAACTGTATTACCGAGTACTAAATGTCAACAAGGTGGTAATCTAAGACCACATATAACGTCTTTTTTTATATGCAATACTGTTTAAAATATCCAGTTTACCGATCTCAATATTCAACAGACTCTGCAATTTGGAAAATTTTTAGAGAAATTGAAAAAGAACGCATCTTATCTCATCGTCTACTTTCAAATTTTTCCTTAAGTATGTAATTGGTCTTGCGAAAAAGTTCCAAAAAATATATTCAATTAAAAAGTTTCAATAACAGATCAGACAGGATTTTTGTAAAATAAATGTTTTATTCCTTACGACTCTTCTGTATTACGCCACCGATCAAGACAACCCTGTTTTTTAGTTTGAGAAATATCTCATCTTACACAGCATTGGCTGCATTGCAATTCCACACCCAGTCTATAGGCTACTCTTGTACTGAAGGTTTAAATCCTAAACGAACGCATACAATTACTGGGTGGAATTCGAAGTAAGTTAGGCTTTTAGAAATAAATAAGCAATAAGTTTTGACCAGACCGGATTACTCTGGAGTAGGTTACCCCCACCCCCTCCCCAAACTCTTTTTAAGTAGCTGAAATTCAAGATACTACAGACAGAGAACCAACACGATTATCTGGACTATCAAGAACTCCCATTGCTAAAGCTATTCAAGCTAAGCAATGATTTAATTGAATAAAATTAAATTTTTTTGCTACAAAAAGGGCGTCAACGAAATCTCTCTGCATTGCTCGGTCATTTGCTTTACTACTTGGCCAGACATGTCACTAGATGGCTCTTTGTGTGTGTGGTCTTTATATACAATCGGTTAACGATTAGCCATCGAAAGTAATTGGCCAGTTGTGATCCAATTCAAAAGAAACGAAGAATTTTCTTTAAGCATTTCTTGCCAAACGCTTGTAGTCTTCTTGGGGTCTCCGTGTATAGCTTAAGGTGGTACAACTGTACCGAAATAAAGATTTTATGCTATTGGCAAAGATTTCGATTTGTATTGGCCAAAATGTATTGTGATCTGTATGCAGTGCTAGAAGTGAATATCATTTTGAGCTGCCATCATAAGAAAAAGAAAACCAAAATGTGTAAAGCCGCTATTATCTGCTCTTCAAATATGAGTAATGATACTGTGGCATATGGCATTATGAGTTTTGTTTCTTCAAGTTATTTTTATTCCGACTTTAGTTTTAAGAAAATTTTAAAATCCTTTCAGATACTTTTACCATTCATGGAATATTCTAAGTTAAGCGGTAAAGTTCTATGCTAACTAAGGTCTATGTTATGTAGTCAATTTTCTCTAGGATTCACTGTATTAAATAGAAATTTTTGAAATATTTTTCCTTTTTGGTTTGTCTGGTCAGCAGCTAAAACTGAAATAAGTCATGCGTTATTAGAACGACAACTCATTAAAAAAAAAATGTTGTTCTTATTGTAGTTGTTGTTGCTAATACTCCATAAGACATAAAAAAAGCACCGAGCGGTTACCGTCTTAAACGCGAAATTAATGTTTTCGCACAGATATATTCGCTTCACGTACAGACGCATTTGGTTGTCCGTCCTCTTTCCCATAAGTTTAGACTGCTAGACGGACAAACGTTTTTTTGTTTTTTGTCTTTTTGTCACACGCACACTCCTCTTCTATAGGTAGTAACTGTTCCCTGATTATGTCTGTCCTGTTGAGTTGTCCGTTTATTTTTTTTGCCTTATTTCTTGTTTTTGTGTTTTTTGTGCGTCTGCTGCAAATGTCCGTCTGTTGTTTTACGTATCCATTGGGCGTGTGTTAAGGAATTGTTAGCCATTCGTTTGGATACTGTTGTGCTTCAAACACAGCCATATACATAAGTAGTTGTATGCCACAGTGTAAAGCAGAAGTCTCGCAGCTGTGTGTGCATTAACAAGAGAACTTTTGCCCACACATTGTTTGTTGTAAATGCCACTGGGTGTTATGCTGCTGTGCTAAGTTGCTATTGTTGCAAATGTTTTGTTTTTTTTTTCTTTGTTTTGTTTAAATGTATGACTGAATAGTCGAAGTAGTATTTGCATAAATTAATGTTGCAACCACATAGTCATGTCTACAACATGCAATAACAACCAGCCAGCCTGCCCGACTGACTGACTCTGTGGCCTTTCTACTCTTTTAACCGCTCTTTCCAATTTCAAACAGTTGGCCTGTATGTTAACTAAATCCATGCCATAGCTACTAATGCCCCAATAGTATTTATAATGATCATTATTAAAATATAAATAAAATAATGATGATATTTAAATGTAATAAAAATAATAAAATTGCTTTTTAAATATATAAAATTTTAGCATATCATGATGGTCATGTAATAATAAAATGACCAAAACTCAACATTTTTAGGAATCATGTGATGTAGTTGTTGCTGTTCTGACAGAAATATTTTCTAAGCAAAAAAGATGACAGGGAATCGATGTTTTTATAACTCGTTTTTGGTATACTCGTAACTCAAGGGTCTTCTGCAGAAGTTTAAAAAGGAGAATTAGAACAGCAGCAGGCTTTCCAACATGATAGTGGTGGCCAATGCATTAACTAATCATCTCAAATCAAATATTATCGAATTTCAAGTTATTATGAAATGAGTGCAACCAGCGACCAATTATAAGAAACCTTAAATCTGCACAACGCCAGAGCAAACTGTTTATAATCTTTTGTTATCAAACTGTTGTTTATATACCACGATTTCAGTTCATCAAATGCACAGAATCAACAACTCTATCACTGAAATTCTATTAATGGTCCTTCGAATCTATAGTTTATTAACATCGATTAGCCTGTTCTTCATGCTAAAATCGGCACGTGCTGTCAGAAAATAAAAATATAAGAGTCCAAATAACGTCATTTACCTCTAAAAATATTGTATGTCATAGTTGTGTGCCACACTGTAAAGCAGAAGTCTCGCAGCCGTGTATGCATAAATCAAGAGAACTTTTGCCTACACTAGAGGTTATGGCTGCAAAAGTAACTCCAATCAAAAATCCTGTAAATACTGGCGCTGAAAACTGTTTATATTCAGCTGAAATCTAACTATTGTACGATTATTATCAATTACTAAAATCTAAATAATAACTCCTCTAAACTAAAGCTACTAAAAACTAGTTACAGCCTGTTTTTATCTAATTGCAGCAGAAAAAATTCTATTTGAGTTAATCAAATTTAAAAGCAAACAAAATTCGTTACATTACTTTCAGTTCTAAAATGGATGTAATCCGGAATTAAACAAAACCAAAAGGAATTGTGATTTTTTTTTTATTATTAAGGCCTGCACTCAGGTGACGATCCCTATTCATGCAGTACATTGTGTTGTTTTACGAAAATATTTTATGGGAATGAGGAAAGAGGAAGTAGTACTTGTGGACATTTGATTTAAACTCATAAACATCGTAATTAACAGGAAAAGCTTTCGCGGGAAGATTGTACCAAAAAGGAACAGTAAGATTACATTATTTTATAATCAATTGAATAATATCTGCCTTCATAACTTATTACTTTTGGAATTGAGAAGGTAATTTCATATTGATTACCATATGTATTCCCACATCTTCAGAAAAAGGAATTCATTGTTCTACATTTTATTAAAAAAGATTGCGTTATTTCTCATTCAAATTAGTATTAAATAATACATTACTAATAATAAATTCTAATACTTATTTCGAGGGGGGCATTAAAAAAATTTATTACTTTCGTAAGACATAATCTGTGTTAAGGGTAATGGCTTCCAGAATCAACTGATTATACATTCTCTGTATTACCTTCTCGATTTTCATTGATTAAAATATATATTTTTTTTATTTAAGACCAATACTCAGGAGTAAACCCCTACTTAATGCAGTGCACTGTATTGGAATGTTGAATATATTGATATACATAGATACATAGATGTGAAGAAGTAATGTTAAGTGCCTTATGTTAATGGGACGGAGTGACTAAGAGCATTAGCTCGGTGTAGTGGTTCTGGTTGTATTAGTAGACTACTGGGCCAGCCAAGTAATGGTATTCTTTATAAAATCCATTGAAAACTCTAAAGAAATACTGAAAGCGTAGGAGTGCTACTGAAAACGAATGATTGTACCCAATTTACCAATATTAGAAAGTAATTCAGTCTATATACTATGAATAATGGTTCTTCAAAACCGAGGAATAGTTGCTATTGTTATACACAATTATAACTTATAAACTCAATATGATATGAAATGTATGCTTTTGGGGATAATCATGTCTCTATGGCCATTTCGTCTCTACTTAAGAGACTCGTCAGGAGACTTTTTTCCAAAGGTGGTATTTAAAACTATAAATACTTATGTTAAAATATTTATAGACTAAATGCGAATCATATCCCATTTAGTATATAAAAACCAAACAAAAGCATTTACAAAGCAATACATTTCGGTTTTTGTAAAAAATTCAAATTCTATTTCTCTGTTGCTTCTCCCCAAAAACATACATTTCATATCATTGTATTTGCCAATAAACGAAAAATATTTTTTGTTTTTTATTAACTCATATTTAATTTACTAAAGTCTTACAAAGTAATTCAGTATATTAACTATGGTTCTGGGCACTATATTGTGTCAACTGAAAGTCGCAACACTTTAAACTGTACTGTAATGTTAGTTGCTATCACATCGAGAGCACGTCTGCTACTCTAAGTTGGAACTAATAAAGCTTTTAGCTGTAGAGTAAGCCACCATTTGTTTTATAAGCCACTTACCGACACAACGCAAATATTTTCCGAAGTAACACAGCAAAAAAAAAAAAAAAAAAATGAAACAGAGAGTAAATTCAACATCTTTCTAAAATCGTATCAAAACTGAAGATGAATTATATGTTTCGAATTCTTTACAATTTACTAGCCTAAACTTGGGGTGCTCTGCTACACCTACATGTACATCTACTGCTACTAACTTATGTTCAAATTTCTCGACTGCTGATTTTTAGTAACCACAAAATAATTCAGACCAAATTCAGAAACTTTAGCTTCAATACAACTCAAGGTATAAGAAGTCAATATTTAATTTGTAAGGGACGAACCACGCCCACTATCTGACTGATAATGATAACTCATATTGTGAGGCCCTGTACTTGCAGCGAAATATTAAAATTGCATTGCGACATTGCATTCATCTCTTTGTTTTAACTGCTATGTTATGAGGTTGTTCGTAATAATTACACAAACGCTCTAATGCATATCTTTAAAGTTTCTCTACAAGTGATACTTGAAAAAAGCCATGGATTACCCCACGTATTATCCTTAAAATTAATTATTTTTCAATTTTTTCTTTTTTTAGCATTCTAGCTTTCACTTCCTTAATACAAGTATTATGCCACTTAATCACTAATTCACTTCTCTTTAAATGTCAAACAAATACTTCTTATTAAAAATTTAACAAAACAAAACAAGAAAAAAACCTTTTATTTCCATTTCGTTGACACATTAAGTGTGTCAATTAAAGTATGGACATAAAAGGGAATGAGGGAGAAAATAAGAAATGCAGGGAGAGCATCGACTAATTGAATGATGGTGTGGAAAAAGTGTAGAGGAGAGGGGTAGAAAAAACATTTTAAAATGGTTTTGCACATAATTAAATAGTACTTAAGTAACTGTAATATTTTACAACACATACTCATAATTTGTTTTTCCCCATGTCCCATACACACGCTAACAAAAATCTACCCAATTTATAATAATTTTGTAAACACACACAGAGGGGTTGGTGTTCAATATTTGGCATACGTATACAAACACCAAGAACATCAACAACATAACATAAATACAGTGCCAGCGCCACCATAGTAGAGCAGCAATTTATTCGTTTGCCATAGAGAGTGAATTAGTTAGTGGTGATTGAGTTGGAGAGTGAAAATGTCAGTATAATTGTTAACAAAAGTAACAAAATTATTAGTGATTGAAATACATTGTTGGGTTGTTAATATTAAAGCTCATTTAAGAATTTATTTTTTATTCTTTTTTTTCTTATTTCCATTATAAAATTATTTAATTTCAATTTAAGATTTCTGTCTTCTTCTATTTGCTTTTCTAAATACTTTATTCATGTTAAACGAACATTGAATTGAATTGTGATGGTAATGTAAACGAGTGGCTGTGCGGTTAAGCTTAAATGGAAGAAAAAAAAATGAAAACGAAAAAAAAAATATAGAATTGCTTGTAAAAGGGATTGAATAAAAGACTTGTGTATACTTGTACTTGTACAAGTCCCTTGTTATAAATTTCATATTCAAAAATTCAAGTGGCCATTGAGACAAGGCAATACGGGTACGCACAACCAAAGAAAACCTTGTGAAAAAATTAAATTTAAAAAAGAGACTACTTAAAATAAAACTCCACGAAGTTTAAATGGTAGAAGTCAATTCCAAAACGATGAAATTTGCACCGTAATCGACGCCGAAAACATGAAGATTAAGTCTGATTTCCGCATGCCTTAGGGCTGTAGATTATAAAGAGATAAGACACAAATTATCTGTTTAGGAGGCATATTTTTTTTGTAGCACAATTAGTTTGTTGGCATCCTTAAGCTTAGACAGCGAACAAAAGTAAACGTAGTCTTATGATATAATGAAACACGCTTTATACGAAAAATAACTCTTCCTCTGCATAAAAAACTTCCTGGTCCAATTAGTCTTAGTAAAACGAATCACGAAATCCTTAAAACATTTGCTTCTGACCAATAGTTGGAAAGGTAGCTTTAGACTACCGGATTAATTTCTAATCCTTAAGTAGTTGAATGAAAAAAACAGGGAAATAGGAAATTAAGGTGTTAAAAAAGTTAAGACCGTGATAGCCTATCCTATGAAGTCGTACAATTTGTCGAAAGATATTGTGTGAATTCAAAAAGTATAACAGTGTGGCCTAAAACTACATTTGAGTGGCAGATTTATTGACAAGTCGGTCCGATTTCATAATGTTTTGTTAAAATTTATAAACATATTTTCTTTATGCAATCAGGGTTGCATTTTGTGAGAATTCAACAAAAAACAACTCTGCATGCATCATTGTATGACGGCCTGGCACTAATATTGCCATTATGATGCAATTTTTAAAAATAAGTTTAAAAATTCAATAGATTTTCTTGTGAATGGATTGTTGGATTTATAATTTATAAATATCACTTCCGATTTTACCAAATTGCAAGTTTGAAATTGGCCATCTAATTGTATCGGTTTACCAATATCAAATGAATGTTTTCGTATAAAACTTTGGTAATTATCAACAGCAGGTGAATGTTGTTTAATGGAGAAAAAATCAGATATTTCATTCTCAACAATTCGCCTTAAATGGAATACAATGGCCTGTGATTATCCCTCTTAAAAATTGTATATGTTTGCCTACCACTTCTATAAATGTTGAATAGAAATGCTTATGATGATGGCAGTGAGGGGTAAGGCGATGAAGTCGTTGCTGCTTTAAATGTCATTAAATTAAACAGTAAAAAAGCAACAAAATATTTGAAATAAAAAGGGAAAATAAGGGATGTTTTATTTTTTACGAATACTTGTACTACTACTGCTGTTGCTGCTTCTGGTGATTTAAATGCTATGAAAGTTTGGTTGGTAGAGAGGAAAGCCTAGTGGTTGGCATGGTAATACAAAGAGTCTATATAAATAAGAGATTAAGATGACATGGCATATTTCTTTTTAGTATTTTATTTTTTTTTTTTTTTGCTATTTTCAACCTCTTATTTGTTTAACACTACCAGTAAATTTCAGTGAGTTTTCTTCTTTAAAACAAGTCAGTCATATGGAAATGGTATACTGGTCCATTAAATCAACAATACAATTGTTGGTAAATGAGTAAATGGTTGATTGAATGAATGAATATGATAATCCATAATGTTGATATTTTGTTGTTATTGCTGTAGTTTTATTTTCTCACTAAATAATAACAACAACAAAAAACGACACTACAGCGAGAACCAGAACGAGAACGATGACAATAACAATCAATAATAATAAAAAGAAAGACGATGATGATAATAATGACGATAATATTGTTTAATAGGCATAATTGTAAAATTACACCCGCATAGTTCTTACAAAGAGATAAGCAAGGAATATGCGTGAGCACAAAAAAGCAGTAAAAGAAAGCACAAAAAGTATGTTTACTTGACATCTTGAAACACACAACACATGATGCAAGTTGTAGGTAAAGATAACAGTCTATGTATGTACGTTGTTTACTTTTGTATTAAAAAAGGCGCTAAAATTAAAATACAAACACTTTAAAGTACAACATGTAAATAAATTGGTTTTTGTCAGAACAATAATAAGTTCTAAAGGCTGCAGTAGAGTAAGGGTATATGCATACATGCTTATATGTTTAAAGGTTTCAATTGCCAGCATAGACTATGGTCTGGAAATTATAAATTATCAGAAATAAAATGTCGCAGATCTCTTAAATTTTTCTGTTATAATTTTTCCGATTATTTGTTTATTAATACGACCATAATTAAAAGCTCTGAGAGTAATTAATTGCCATGAACAAGCTTCTCAAGTCTGTCGTTCGGAGTCGACATTAAACTGTAGGTCCCGGTACTCATGGATAAAAATTGACACACACAACATGAGTGCTGCGAGAAGCTAGGCCGTAATCCTGACACAGGGTTGTAAAGGCCAGTTATCTACTTATGTATAATTATCTTGTAATTTTTAAAAAGTGGTAATTTTTCAAACTGCAATTTTGAAGTGCGCTTTTCAGCTGTTAAACTGTACATAATCGTAAATGGGAATTTTTTTCACTAAATTAATGACATTTCATATAATAGATATGAGATAGGTAATAGTCCTGGCAGTTTTGAAAACATTTTTTTTTAGTACATATTTAGTTTTTAAAGATCCCCCATTAAAACCATTCCGTCGCAACAAGCCCTTTAAATTACCCTTTTATTTATCAATAATGGCAGTTTGATTTAAACCAGTTGTCGAACGGCTATATCATATTTTGAATAATAGCAGTAGGAATCATCGCATGGGACAAAATCTGTATGGCATTGAAGTTGGTTTTGGTAACGATTTTCTTACTTGCTGGAAAATGAAGGAAAATTTTTAATCATACATACATACATAATTGGCCAATACAACCCTATGTCAGAGTTACGGCCTAGATTCTCGCAGCCTTCATGTTGTGTGTTTTAATTTTTATCCATGAGTACCAGGACCTACAGTTTACAGTCGACTCCGAACGACAGATTTGAGAAGGTTTTTCATGGCAATCAATTACTCCCAGAGCTTTTGCCAGAAGACTGCTGAGAGGTAGTTGCCGAAAGAAATAATTTGTTCATATTTCTTTTTTTCAGGATGTCAGAGCTGAGATTTGAACCCGGCGCTATCATCTTAGTAAGCAAACACTTTAACCACGGCGACTACAATCAGCACATAAAATTAAATATTTTACAAGCATAGTTTAGTGCTTAAGTTTGAGTTGAAATGCATGTTTTAGGCCACAACATTTATTACATTTGCCTACAACCATTATATTTCGCTACAAACTACGGTTTGTATGTTTTTTTCTAGTTTTCACTCAAGAGAACAACTTGGCTTCTAGCCTTTGGCTAAAGTTAGATAAGGCACTATAAGCAAAGCCATGCTTAATCTTACATAGAGTTTCAAACTTACAATTGCAAAACAATTGTGCTTTAAAGGAAGCACAACTTACCTCTTGTACTTAGCTTAGCTTTCACCCCTTCATCTAGAAAGCGAAAGCATGAAATAGCACAAACAGTAATTGACAGGTTCTAGCTTTTCGAAGCGTATGTTAAGGTAGAAGTACATAGCATCGTGTGTTTTGCACGTCTGTCATAAAAAGTTAAAATAAGGAATTTTCATAAAACAAGTTATTGGCAAAATTGGCAACGCATCTAGCGTATAGAAATTGAAAAAATTGTAGCTTTTAGATGCTTTAACAGTTACACAGATGACTTACATTGTACATTGTAACCGCTGTTAAGGTCATAACGCATGCTATGTACTTCTACCTAGTATGAACCTATGAGTTGAGGTTAAGCAACGTCAACAAAACAAAGGTGTTGCCAATATACTTTTAATTATAATTGTTTACAAAGTCAAGATGGCACTTTGTTTTGGTATTTTTTATAGCAATCAAGCATGATTCTTTAAAAACACATACATATACACACATTTTACTTTTAAATTTATATCGCTTATGTAGAAAGAATTTTTTTTTTGTTAATTCTTATGTTTTCAAATTTAATGGGTTGGTTACACTGTATAACCTTGACTTAATGATAATGCAGTTGCTACAAAAAATTTTATTCTAAAATTTCCATATTTTATGTATGTTTTTTGCACAACTTCTCTTGTTAATGTTTATTTCATAGTATTTGTTCTTATACAATAAAATTTAACAGAAAATTAGCAAAAAACAACAACAACAAAATATTACTTACAAAAATAACAACAAAAAATAAAATTTGCAAACCACCAACAAAACAAAAAAAAACAGAAAAAAGTGATTGTATAGCTTTTAAGATAGAAATCAACAGAAGGAAACCTTGAAGTCAATGGTTTAACAAAAGTTATGAAAGAAAAAAAAAAAACATATTAAATAATGCATTGTTGATATAAAACACAACAACAACAAACAAAAAACACTTCAAATGTTGTAGATTATATCTCTTGTGAAGAGATTTTTTTTTATTTTATTTTTGTTTAAAAGGTTTTTAATTTGCAATATTCCTTCCATCTAATCTTCTACCTATAGTTTTAATAAAAAAAAATATTTTACTTTTAAATTAAAGTCTGGCAGTGTTGCCAACTTTTATATTATATTTAAGGTTGGCCTCGCAACAAAAGGAAAACAAATTCAGAAACAAACCAACGAAAGGCTTGAAAATTTTGTAAAAGAAAAGTAATAAACTAAACTCTGTTCCTTTTAACCTAAAGGAACTCATCTTAAGCCTTAAATAGTCAATAAAAACCCAAGCATGGCTTTTGGCTAAGAACTGTTAGAATGAGTGAGAATTATTTAAGAAATAAAAGAAGGGTGACTGTTAATTCGTTTTAAGCTTTGTGCACATTTTCTATTTTTAATTTATTTTTTTTTTTAATTTAATTTAATGATTCTCGAATTGCATTGAAAATCAAAATAATTACTTTTAATAAATTTATTTAATTTTATTTCATATTTTATTGTTATTTTGTTTATATTTTGTATCATTAATCATCCGAAAAACATTAAACGTTAAATGACTTGGTCTTGATTTGCTTGATGTTTCAGCCAATTCTGGCTTAAAACAAAAAAAAAAAAAACAAAAAAAAAACTAAATTATATGGCCAACAATGAATCACAACAACAATAAAAACATAAAATACAAATCAAAGGAATTCTCTACTAAAACCGAAATTCTTCAAAAACATTTTTAAAAAAGTTTTTATTTCATTTCATTTGTGCTGTTTTTTTTATTTTATTTCGTTAATAAATTGCATTTTATTGTGGCATTTTTATTATTTTTTTATTATTCTTTGCTGTTGTTGTTGTAGTTTTACAACAGCTTAAAACGATACATCAAGCAACACATGAAATCTTCAATCAATCATCCGAGTAAATGCAGAAGTAGAAGCCATAGTGGATGTTGTTCACCAATATCTGATAAATGAGTCAAGCCCAGCCGTTAAATCAATGTTTTATTTGATTCTTCAATTTGGTCATCGTAAGAAAAGCAATTTTTTTTGTGTTTAATTTTAAATTTATTTTTTAATTCCATTTATATATGTTAAGTTTAGAGCAAGAATAGAAAAAAAATGCATATAAAACGAATTCGAGCGGAATTAAGATCGAATGACACTTCAAAATGCTATAATTTTAAAATATAAAAATCTTTTGATACATTCATACATACATAATTAGCCATTACAACCCTGTTTTCAGGGTTACGGTCTAGATTCTCACACCACCCATATTATGTGCGTCAATTTTTATCCATGAGTACCGGGACCTACAGTTTAACACAGAATCCGAACGACAGATTTTAGAAGCTTGTTTACGGCAATCAATTACTTAAGAAGTATTTTTTTTACATTTCTTTCTTTCAATATATTAGCTTTGTGATCGTTAAAGTAATTTCTTTAAATATTAAAACCATAAGATAAATTTCGCCATTAAAAATACTTAAATTCAATTTCACTCGAATTCGCATTCCAGAACATATTCGAATAACAAAAAAAAGTAAAAAATTCTAAGTAACCGGGTAAACAAAATCCAAAAGATAGAAACTGTTGTGTGACTTTACTTTGACTAACTCATACAAGTGTATGTACATACGGTAATAATTTCAGTATGCGATTTCCAAAAAAATGTGAGTTAAATAGTTGATGTTTGGTCTTGAATATGCACAGGATACAAAGAACTCTGATGAGACTACCGTAGCTGGAGTCGAAAACAATTGTTCAGTTTCCTTCACGGACATCATTTCTTCTTTAATTACCAAAAAATAACATTGCAGTTAACTTTGATCTAATTAAAGCGTTTTCTGATAAAAACAAAATTAAATTGATCACACCTCTCCTGAGGCTCGAACCCGAGTCTTAGGCACTTAACACAAAATCCAAAAGATTTTAATAAAAATAGTTTTTTCAACAATGAAAATAATACAGAATATAGTTTCGTATAAAAAAGCTTTGTCACATGCTGGAAGCCAATTCAAATGTTTGTATATAAGTATGTTAATACGGATTGTCAAATTAGCAAAGTCCCATTCGAAATAAATAGACGAATGCGTGATATGTATGTGAAAAATAAACACAACGAAGGAAAAATAAGATATTCAGACTATAGACCCATGACTCATTAGTAGTAGTTTATATGAACTCTAGAAAAATATTCAATCAAAAAGTATCATTAAGAACAGCATTCAATGGACACATTAACCTCAATTCATAGAATTTCAGTTGGCTAGGCAATCAAACTTACAGTTTATGGAGATTTTCAGTGTAAGTTTAAATGATATCCTCAAGAAGATAAGATGTATAGATTTAGTTTTAGTACAGATCCTCCTGGAGGAGAAAGTGCCGATTGAAATTGCGTGGTATAGTGGTTAGAGCGCTCGCACAAAAACCCAAATGGCCCAGGTTCAAATCCCAGTAAAGGTAAAAAATGAAAAAGTTAGTTTGCGGTTTTTTCAAAAAACCCCTCCAAGAAGACCATCTACAAAGAAACCGCTCCCAGACATTCCACTCTATTCCACCTTATCCAATGTCAATAAAAAACGAACGATCAGGAGAAAAGCGCCACCTATTGGGAAGTAGAGATAACAGCTAAACTTACTGAACCTACTTAGCGAAGGCACTCACCACACAATCAACACGCAACGATGAGCCAATTGCTGTTGATCTTTCAAGGGTAAAGGTATAACACTGGCCATTGAAGGATCAATTCACAGCAATTTGTCTCATTCCCAAGGTGCTTAATAATAATATAATAAATAATAATATATGTACTGTCCTTTCCCAAAATTCCAATACAATGCACTGCATTAAATAGGGGTTTACCCCTGAATATTGGTAGAAACTGAAGAACTGGTTAGTTTGTTCGTAAATGCCAGAGCTAGTGAAATTCTAAGACACAGTTTAAAAATAATACTAGAAGGGAATTAAGCTTAATAGCTAGATAATAGAAATATAAACAAATTCTGGCTTACGTATGTAGAAGCTGGAATTTCTTTAATTCTTAAATTCAGTTTAAAAGAGATTAGAGAGAGAGATGGCTTAAGTTGGTAATAAAAAGACGGAAAAAAATTCTGGCTGATTTTATTCTTGAGATGATAAAAAGAAAACAACTCCTGATATGCAGTTCTAAATAGACTCTGAAGAATATTACTAAAACTCAGTTAAGAAAAGGTCACGGAGAATAAGTTAAATAGTTTCTGGATGCCAGAGTTCTCAGTTTAATAAATATTTTGAAAAATGTTTGACTTTGTTGTGGGGATGACAAAAAAAAACAACTCCTGAAATTTAGTTTTAAATGGACTCCGGGAAATATAGAAATTATTTTTCTAACTGCTAGAGTTCGTTAATTTCAAATTTACAGTTAACATCTAAAAATTCTAATGAAAATCTAAGACTCGGTTTAATAGATTTAATAGAGTTTCAGAAAGATGGTTGGAACTCTTTTCCTGGAATATAGAGAAAAAAATTTTTAAACTTAGTTTAAATGTTGCCTTAGAAACAAAGTATGCAGCTTTAGGTATGTGAATTCTACCCTTCTGTATGGCTAATAGTTCTGGAATGCAGCTGTGAGAGATGTCAACTCCACTCAGTGATCTATTAACCGCTATCTACAACGAAATTCTGAATCAGAAACTCCTTCTCTATACCAGAAATGACACTAAATTTCTGTAGCGAAGGAAATTTTAAGAGGGATATCAAAATGAATTGGATACACCCTGAGAAAACATCACAAAGACATAGCGAAACTGGCCATAGAATGGATTTCGAGGGAAAATGAGGAATCGGAAAGTACAGCGAGATTGAGAGAAACTCCTTCCTATAGAAAAACTTGGAGGAGCCAGAGTTTATGCAATTTTATGACTCAATTTAGATTTTGGAAAACGGTTGATTATTATCCTGAAATGCAGTTTTTAATAAGACTCTGGAGTTTCAATTCAATTCAATTTTCTAAATTTTCGTAGATTTCTGGTTTACAATAAGAAATCCTGAAAAACAGTTGAAAGTTCATTTCTTGAGGGCAAAGAAATAAACAAATAATTATTTTCTTGATATTCCATTTTATTCAAAATTTTTGTTTGTTTAATTAATATTTATTTATTTAATTTTTATTAAATATTTAGTTCCTTACATAGTATTTGCACTTATAAGGTTTATATCCTGTTGTGCTATGATACAATCTTTTGAATAAATAAATAAGTAAATTTCACATCTTCACTGATTTTATTAGCAGGTGACCTCAGCAGTAATTCAAATTAGAGAAAGAAAAACTACTGCTGTTTAGTGTACATCAGAATTTATTTTTTTAATGCTTTAAGTTGTGCAATTAAATTTGTATAAACTTTTATCGCAACCCTCGTTATAAGACGCCTTTAGTTTTATTTAAAGAAATTTTTGTGTGTTTTCTTAGAAAACTAAAAAAAAAAGTTCAAGAAAAGTAAAAATAAAAAAACCAATATTGAAACGTTGGTAATCACTTGCCATTGTTATTTACAGTTTGATAAATATTTTTTTTTTATTTTATCAGAAGCTTTTTTTCAATGAAAATCCCCACATTCTTTGAAGGTATCCCCCCACCACAAGTTGAGTGTTAGAAAGGTAAAGAATGGAATCTTTTGTATTCTTGATTTTGTATAAGTAGAAGTGTATCAAAGTACACAAAAAAAAACAAAAACAAAAAAATTAAAAAAAGAAAGAAATTTGAAATAAAATAACAAATAAAAATATATGGTGTTTTATACGAGTAATAATAAGAATAACAATAATAATAATAGTGGAAATAATGCATTGCAGGTTTCTTCTTTTTTTGAGTAATTTTCAGGTATTATTTTGTAGTCATACCAACCAACTAACCAAACAACCCATTTATTGTATCCATTTATATAGACAGACAGCTCTTCCACTCTGTTCTCTATTGTTTTGATTCTTTTTTGGAAATTTATTTTTACTTTTTTTGCTAAAGTATTTATAGAAAAAATAGTCTTCCTTTGGGACTCTTCCGTATATTCAAGAGATTTATTTTAGAACACAAGTTGTTTAAATATAACGGAAGACTTTAAGACTTTCTAATTTGTTAACAAGCAACCAATCACTAATAACGCTTGCCTGTGCTAGCAATTAGTCTTCTGAAAGCTATTTCTATAGCTCTAACACTCACAGAAACTCGCTTAAAACCATAACAGACCAGTTTCTCGACTTGGATCATGTCTATTAAATCATCTGCAATTGCCGAACTTCATTTATAGCATCTTAGTGTCCCTATTTAGAGAAATAATAGTCTTCAAAGTTGTCTAAAGTTCCTTGATAGCCATTCATCATATTCCTCTTAGAACATTTTTTAAGTGATCAAGTTAGCAGGAAATTGCAACCAGAGGCCCTATTCTGTAATTCTCTTAAGCTAAAATGCTAAAATTTTAGGTCTTGAAACAGGCTGGGCGTTAGAATATATAAAATTAAAAAGTTCAGAGGTAATAGGCATGAAGCTTTTAAAATACAGTAAGCGTTTCAGAATTGTTATCGTAGCCAAAACGTCCTAAAAAAATTTCTAGCGATAGAGTTTTAGCTTAGGAGAGTTACAGAATAAGGCCTCAGACCAACATACTGTGCTCAAAGCAGTCAACTTTAGATTGCTATGTATTACAAGTTAAGTTATAAATTAAACATTGAGGGGTGTAAAACAATACTAGTGGATATAAATATAATCTAAATCTAATCCATACTAAATAAGTTATTATTAAGTTATTATTACTCTGAAGTGCAAGATTTTGTGTAAAAATGCCATTTTTAATAAAACCATGCTATGCTGTGTCATGTTGTCTCAAACAAAGTGTCATTGCATGTCATGCAAAGTCATAATATTGTCTTAACATGTTATTGCAAATCGGCTAAGCTGTTGTAGTTCGCTGTGTTGAAAACCATGTCTATGTTTTTTGTGAATTATGTTTTTAACAGTGTTGTATAAATATTCGCTATATCATTCGGTGTTGTTGTTTATTAATAGAACATTTCATTTTCTTTTATTTATATTGTACAATCATATTTTATTATATTTGCAACACAATATTTAACAATAATCACCCAAATTTTATTAGAAAAAAACATATTAAATATAAAACATTATAGCCTTAAAAACTCTGATTCAAAAAATGTTTAATTTATGAGCAGTTTTAGTTTCTAGGTATAAAAATTCAATCAAAAGATTAGAATTCGTCACCGCCTGTGGCGCTTGTTGTTCATGTTGATGTGTAAAAAATTAGTATAAAATCAATGCATAGATTTGACTCCAATATATTTTACATTTTCTTAATATGTCATTGTCGAACGTGCTTTAATGACATGACATGGCATGGCAATGGTATAATGTGACTGTGGTTAATGTGTTGTATAAATTAGGATGTGCAGAGCTTTTTAATTTAGATACATTAGTTTTGTTCGTTAAACACTAGACGGCAGTAACAGTCGCTTTTCCAAGCTTTTAGTATGTTTAACATGGAAATACTCTTCCTTTCTTATTTGAAATAAATCCTGTTATGATATTTGCAATAGAAATTATTGTTTGATTTACTACCGTTTCAATTCCATAATATCGGTCACAACAAATGAAACTGAAGTCAAAAGAACATCGAAATAAAAATAAGGCCTCAGTTTCAAAACCGGATAGTCTCAGTTGGTGTTTTATCTGATCACTTAAAAATGATTGGGGCAGGACAGTTGCAGAGTAGAAGAGCTGTCATTTTCACAAAAGATTCTATACAAATGTTTACTGTTGATTCTAAGATACCCTGTATGCTTTCCTAACAACCATTAAAACATAAAGCTATATTTACACTACCTAAGTTTCTCATCTGAGTTTTATATCAGAAGCTCACTCAGATAGGCTCAGATAGTTTAATTACAAATCTAATTTAATTTTTATTGTTTTTGCCTGAGCTCAGTTAAAAATAGAACATTTTCTACTTTCAAAATTATTGCCGTCTGAGTTGTAATTGTTATAATCTGTTCAGATGAAAAACTTATGTAGTATAAATATAGCTTAATGACCACTATCAACGGATAACATTTCGTCTCGAGTCTTAATATAATAATAGCAGAAACAAAAAAAAAATAAAATTGCGGTATTTTTTATATAAAAAGCAAAGATATTGGAATAGAGTTAAATACGTTTAAGCACCACAGTAACAACCAATTTTTTTAATGAATATTACATTAAGGGAGTTATACTCGTATGTAGTACTACAGCGCATATCAGTAGAGACGACGAAAATATGCTGGAAATGTTCGTGGATTCCGCTACCATGCGATATTGAAGTTTTAGTGCAAAGCACTGGTTTGTTTTTTTAGTTAAAAACACCTTAGCTTTCTGATATTTTAAAGTATAAAGAACTATTATGGGTTGTGGATTATATTGGAAGGAATTTATAGGAAAAAAGTATTTAGGCCAAGAAAGTTTCTGAATTCTTTAAAAACTTTTAGCTATTAAAAGATAAAGTTACAAAGGCAGCATTTTAAGTCTGAAATACTGTTTTGTTTAGTTTTCAATGAATGAATTTAATAGAACAGAGTAGGAAAATAAACAAAACTGAACGCAGGATCTCATTTTGTTGTGTTCTTTACAATGAGTAAAACAAAAATAAAACAGAAACAGTGAGAACGATAGTCCCCTTTAATTTTGTATATTGTTTTTGTTTTGAGTACTGCAAATACACTAACTCAAATGTGCGTAGGTACAACAAAAAATGAATGAGAAGAAAAAGAAAAGAAGAAGAGAAAAAAGAGCAAATTATACGAATGTAATGGAATAACAAAGCAAGCACAAGAGCGAAAAGCTAATTGTTTCATTTGCGCTCTTTCTCATTTAGAAAGTATTTGTTTTGGTTTTGCTCATGTACAATACCATTAAAAAAATTTTGAAAAGTGTATGACTTTGTTGTAACGTTTGCGAAATGTTTTGTTTGTTTGCCCACTCTGTAATAGAATAAAGCAGAACCTGTGTATAGATAACGATTCGCTTTAATGTAATATTAATTTAAAAGCATGCAGAATGTACTGCAAGCGAATACTGAGCTAATACTGGGCCATATGCCAGTTATAGAAGTAGCAAAAGCTCACTGTTGTGTAGCACTGCTCTGTTCCCTGCCCAGCCAATGGCTCTTCAAATTGCAATTTGTTTTATTCCCTAATATTTTACTTTCACAGAAAATAACAAAACTTGGATTTTAATTGTTTTTGGTGCTAAAAACGGCGTCGCGTCGCAGAGGGTTTAGTTGAGAAATAAAATTATATAATAAAGAAACCTATTAAATTAAAACATTTTAAAAATAATTCCTTTTCCATAAAAGTTTTCTGTAAACATTGTTCGTCATACTGTTAAGAAAAAACAATTAAACTTGTCACCACACCCTCGCCAAGAACACAAATAAAATATCAAAAGAAAAGGCAGACAAAATAAGGAAAGTGTACAAATAAAAACTATTTACTTGATAAATATTTAATAATAAAAAATAAAAAAAAGTATTCTTAAATAAATATAAACAATAAAAATACATAAAATGTATGAAATTTTAAATAAAAAACTGGAAAAAAATATTCTTTTTCACTTTGATTTTTTTTAATTCCATGAAAAGAAAGAGTGTTGCCAACCATATTGTGATATATTTGATATGCTATTTGAATGTGAACACTTGCAGTTCAAAAACACTGACAATGTGTCAACACCTTTGCGTATTTATGATAAACGAGAGCACCAACAACAAGTATAATGCTATTAAAGATTTTTTACCAGAAATTGTGAAAAGAAAGTAAGTGGGGTAGAGGGATAAAGACAGAGAAAATGCAAAAGAAAAATGTGTCAAAGCCATAAACTTGTCAGGTTTTACGAGTATTTACAAAAGCGTTTTTTTTTATTCAAAATTTTAAATACGGTCATTAAATATTTAAAAAAATTTAATAAAAAACAAATATTTAATATTTAAAAGAAATTATTCATTAAAAAAGACAGCAACTAAAAATATAAAAATTTAATGACACACGTAAAGAAAAATATCATTTAACATGACAAATTAAAGTTATTTGAACACTGATATTACTTGCAAGGTATGTTTAACAAACAAATGTGACTAAAAATCTTTGATTTTTTATATCGGCAGGCATTTACGTGGGTGGGTCAATAAGTTCGTGGTGTTTTAATATTCTTGCCCTGAAACAAAAATCGTAACACTGCTTATTTCTACAGTTTGTGCTGACAGACATTGATAGCAGACTACCTCGTGATTTAGGAAGAAAATGAAAAAAATTAAATCTCAAGTTTTCATTAAGAAAATGTAAAAAAAACATTTTTGTTACTCCAATCAAGGCTAAGCAAAATACTTTGAGAAGTAACCATCGATTTCAATGATAGAATGGTTTACGGAAGGACACTTAACGTTCTGGACGCTCAGTTGAAGCTAAGCTTGATAAATACTATGAACATTCTAGTTTACTGTCTTTCGATGTGGCCGTGCAAGCAGGGAAGATACTGAGCATTCGTGTAGATCAGATGACATCTCTGCCCCAAAAAATTCAACAAAATGCACGTTATTGGTCGATCAGAGATACTCCATTCGTTTGAATATTCGAGAAGCCCAAATGAGATCTCTGCATCAAAAATTTAAGCAAATTGAAAGAATCTCTTCATCTCCGATCGACCAACATCGTAAATTTTGTTGATTTTTTTGTGGTAGAGATCTCATCTGGGCTTTTCGAGTGTTCAGCATCTCCCGTGCTTGTTGGATTGTATGTTTTTCACATTCTGGAGGTGTGATTAGGCAGAGTGTCTTCGGGAAAAACTTCCTAACATAATAAGACGCCGTTAGTAACATCTTCGGTAATAATAGAATAAGACCACTTTCTTTTCTTCTGTAACGATAACTTTCCTTTTATTCTGTCTTTCTTGAAAGAATTTGCATCATAGGAGTACATCAACTGTTCTTGTGTTTTAGTGGCTTCTTAAAATTGCAAATTATGTCTTTTACCATCATATTTGGAACACTTCCCTGTATAAAATAGTTACAGTTTTAGAGAAGTGTATTTCGTACTTGAACTTTCGGTTTACTCAAGTCTATTAGACTGATGTCAGAGTGTGCGGTGTAAACACAGTGAAGTTGGTTGGTTTGTATGTTTTTCATATTGTAGAGGTGTGATTAGGCAGAGTGTCCTCGAGAAAAACTTCCAAACACATTAAGATGCCATTAGTAATATCTTTTCTTTTCTTCTTTAACGCTAACTTTCCTCCTATTCTGTCTTTTTTGAAAGAATTTGCATCATAGGAGTATATCAACAGTTCTTGTTTTCCAAATCTCGGACGTTTTAACTCAAATGGGAATTGCAAATTAAGTCTTTTACCGCCATGTTTGAAACACTTTCCTGCTTAAAATAGTTACAGAAGTGTATTTTGTACTTGAACTTTCGATTTTCTCAAGTCTATTAGACTGATGTCAGACTGAGCATTATAAGTACAGTGGAGCTAGAAGCTACACAACTACACGGTTTACTGTAACTTTTCCTTAACACGTTTGTGTCAGTTTTTTTTTACACTTATACAAATAAGTAGATCTAAGAGGAAACAAGTCTTCGTGTAAGAAGTTTTGATGGTGAGATTCTAACAACAGTTTCTTTCTAGTGGCATTTAACTAAAATTCCTATAAATTTGTTGCGTGAAAAAACTCAAGAAATATTTGTGCATTCCATAAGCCAGCAAAGCAAGTTGAGGGGTACAACGACACAATAACTTGTCGAAAAATGAACTTGTGCGACACACAATGACAACGGCACTTTAACACTAGACCAACGGAAAGATAAGACAAGAGAAAGAATCAGAAAAACAAAATTAAAAAGAAAAACAAAAACAGACAGACAGATAGAAGAAGTTAACATGCAACATATGCATTTGGGAAGCAGACAGTTAGTCAGTAGGATAGACAGAGAGACAGACAGAGAGACAGACAGACATTCAGTAGGTAATGTATATGCCTGCGTATAAATGTTCGTCCGTCTGCTTGACGTTAAAACTCTTGCACTTTGTACATATTTGCCTCCATAAGCTCAGTGGTGTGTTTAAAAAACCTCAATAGGCTCTCACAAGTCTTTTACGTTATTTTTTTTTTATTTCATTATTTCAAGGGGATAGGGAAGGCATGTTAGTAAATGTTGGGCATTTAAGTATAATAAGGAAAACTGTGCAACCGTTCGGCCTCTTAATAAAGACTAGGGGTAAAGAGAATATCAATGGATAATTTTTGTATTCAATGTATGCATAATAAAATTATATGCAATTTCCTTTAGCTCCAACACGTCTCTGTGCTCCCTTTACTCTCTCTCTCTCTCTCTCTCTCCTCCTCCCTAGCTATTATTTTTAATTTTGTATTTTTTTTTTATGCACTTTCAAACTCAGCAGGTCAATGACAAACCATTGTATGCCGTATTGTATGCATGACGTTGTTGTTTGTACGGTGGTGTAGTAAGTTTGTTTGCAGGTGTGTTTATATGTCTCTGACACTTAATGTAGTTGTTTTTATTGTTATTTTTTTATTGTTATTGTATTAACATTAAATTTTACCTGATTACCTAAACGAGAACCACAATGGAACAACCTAAAAAGTTTTTCAGAACTCGTGCCAGTTCATCATCATTATCATTGTCATTTGCTAATCATTAAAGGTTTTTAAATGAAACATATGTACGTGCCTGTATAGTAAATTAACCCTTAAAAGCTAAAAAGTTGTTAAAATTGTGTGAATGTGCAGTAAAAAATTATTGAAATACGGAAATTGGACTGAGCAGTAGTTTAATTTCCAAATTTTTAGCCAGTCGAGAGTGTTGAAAAGTTTTGGTTGAAACATATTACATTTAGAACGGAAAAACTTTCTTTAAAATCGCATATTGCCAATGTCTCGCATTATAATTAATATTTAATTTGTTTCTTTTTAATTTTCAGGGGAAAAATAATAAAAAAAAGGAACGAAGATATTCTTGAGAGTCCAGGTAATATCGTCGATGGAATTAAAGAACGCTGTAACTGACAAAACCTTAAATCTTCACCAGAGCTAAAAAACCTGCATACAAGTAGAAAAAATACACTGGTATTTTTCATTTCGCAGACAATAAGTGAATTTATTTTCATCGTAGAAATCTGGGAAATCTTATAAAAATGATGCAAAAAAGGTATTTTTGATTTTTTGACAATTACAGCGTTCTTTAATTCCATTGACGATATGTTGACGTTGGTCTACTGGGTATTTGACTCGAAGTGAGTTCGACCTAAACTGGTTCACCGATGGTTCCAAAATATACAGTGGAGTGGAACTGGGGTCTATGGACCCAATCGAAACCTGTCAATTCCACTAGGGAAGTCACTGAGTGTTTTCCAGGCTGAAGTCCTAGCCATAACCGTATGCGCTGATATTAACCTGGATATTGGGCTCAAGGGCAAGACAATCAATATATTCTCGGACAGTCAGGCTGCCTTAAAGGCGCTTGACTCTCATCGTGTGACATCTAGGCTTGTCAAATACTGCTACGATACGTTGCAAAGACTATCGCTTAGAAACAGGGTGCAGCTGTTCTGGGTACGTGGACACTGTGGCATAAGCGGGAAGGAGGAAGCGGATGCATTGGCTAGGGAGGGGTCTGCGACGTCTTATATTGGTCCGGAGCCCTGCTGTGCGGCACCGCTTTCTACTATTCTCAAATTAATTGGTGAATGGGAAGTTGGCAAGTGTTTGGAACACTGGAGCGCCCAGTCGGGTCTGAGGCATGCCAAAGCTGCGATCCGTCCGCGATTTGGGGGTAAATCAGATGTTCTGATGCATAGAAGACCGGACCTGAAGATCCTAACGGATTTCCTTACGGGTCACTGTAGTGTAAGAGCGCATCTTATGAGAATGGCGATCACAGACATAGATACTTGTAGACTTTACTCACGAGCATCGGAAACAGCGGAGTACATATTGTGTGAATGTGTGGCTCTTGGTAGATTTAGATGGATGTGTCTAGGGAGACATATGGTCTCGTTGGTGGACATATCCACCACTCGGACTTCGGACCTGCTTGCGTTCATTAGGAAGGCAGTAGGTCTGTTGAACAGACAATAGACCCAAGGGGACACAATAGATCTTATTGGTCGCAGTGTCCTGCATTAGTGCTGGGTCTGAACCAGTTAATAATAATAATGTTTTAAAACTTGTAAGGATATCTAAACCGGAGGTCTGGAACCATAGTTCTTTTAGATCACATGTAGCATACTTTAAAGACTAAAAATACGTTTTTTCTTAAGTTGAGTGAGAGCTCTTTCTCACCAGTGTTAGATTCAGGAATGTAAAAAATATTTGCTCAGTGAATATTAAGAAATTGGAGAAGAAACAATAAAAACATTAAACATTTTATAAGAAAACTTTGGAAATTACTTATATAAGTTAATTTACACATAAACGCTGTTTTCTGATGGATTTTTACCATTTAAAACTATTTTTTTATATTTAAATGAGATTTGCCCGATACTTGATCAAAGATAAGTTTAGTCTTAACTTTTTTTATTGAGACCAATACTCACGTTAGTAAATTGTATTGGAATTTTTGAAAAGATAGAATAGAGTTTTTTTTTTTTTCTTATTAAGCGCCTTTCGAATAAGGCAAGTTGCTGCCAATTGATTTTATCACTTAAAGGCTAGTTTTATATCTTGAGTCGTGAATGATCAACAGCAATTGCCCCATCTGTCGTTGAATGTTGATTCGGGTGAGGATCTTTGCTAAGTAGTTAGCTGTTGTCTATTACTTTCCAGTGGGTGGCGCTTTTCTTCTGATCATTTGTTTTTTGATGCCAATGCCAAAGGTGGAATAGAGTGGAATGTCAGGGAGCGGTTTCTTGTGGATGGATTTCTTTGAGGGGGGCACCTATTATTTTTTTTTTTCAAGTTAAAATTTCGAAAAACCACAAATTTTTTTTTCTTCTTTTATCCTTTGCTGGGATTTGAACCTGAGCTGTTTTGAGTATTTTTACGAGCGCTTTAACCACTGTACTACGCACTCCCCAATTTAAGCAGAAATTTGCTTTTCTAACCGCAAGCGTAGAACCCTTTGAACTGTTTAAAGGTTAATCAATCATACAACCAAAAACATCCAGCTTTATTTCAAGTATTTGTCTTCCATAAATATTTAAGCCTAACAAAGCATGATGCCATGCAACAGTATTCTTCCACTTGCTTGCCTACTATATATACCACAACCCTCCTTTCTCCAACCACTCTTTCTTCATAACCCTCAGTCAATCTACTGCTTGGTTTTAGTATTGTGTGCTGATGTAACATTTAATGGGAAATTCTAAAGTTTTTTTTATTTTGTGTTTCTTTCATATCTTTTGCTTTTTTGTTTTGAATTCTTTTTTCTTTCATTTTTCTGGAGCTCTTCTCTGTAGGACCCCTACCTTGATTTGCCTGTTGTGTGTTGTATTATGCGCACACTGTTCGTATGTGCTCTGCACCATAATAAACGTTATTGCTTTAAAGAGTCTTTAAAAATCTGACTGAATGACTGAGTGAGTAGCTCTTGCTTTATAGTTTTAACGATGAGTAAAGAATATTGTCGATATGTCGACCTCAACAATGATGATGGTGCTTTCTGATGATGATGACCAACGCATTGTTGAATGTCTAAAAGGGGGACCCAGAAAATTAAAAAAAAAAAATTAAAATAACAACTGATTGAAAAAGATACACATGTTTTGATAATATTGTGAAGATGCAGTTCAACACATTCATTCATTTTCTCATGTCCGTCCTTTGCCATGAGAAACATATACACACTCGTTCAAACACTCATCATAATTTTGGCTTTTAGGGTTTCAGAGAAGACAAAAAAAAAAACAAAATAATTTTGATGCAATTTGTGATTAATTTCTTCAAAGTCTTGCAAAAAAAAGGAAAGATTGTAATGAAAGAAAAGTGCACTAGACGTGTGGCATAAAGAAACAGTTTCTAAAAAGAGATCAACTGGGTGTGAAGGCATAAAATTTGTAATTGAGTTAAAAATGGCAACAAATCTTTTTTCTAGAATTGTTTTCTTTTTTTTTTTTTTTGAATATTTGATTGAAATAAATGGAAATTGGTTACAATTCCTAGCAAAACAGATGTTGAATAAAATTTTTAAAATATTCTGCAAAAATTTAACCCAAAAATCTAACTTCTAAGTGTCTTTCGAGTGTCTTTCGAGTGTCTTCCGAGTTTCTTCCTAACGTTTGCTGTTCTAGATTGATGTCAATTTTTGGTTCCTTAAAAACTTTTGTCCTAACATTGATGTCTCAATTCTGATGATAGAGCTTCATCACCATGAAAATGCAGTTTTCAATGAGTACAATAATTTTAAAACCAAATTTTCGTCTTTCTTTTCATCTTTGATTTATGTTTTTTACTTTTCTTGAATGGGAATAAGATAGTGAGTTTTTTTCAAATCAAGTACTACACTCAAGTACTCAAATCTTTGTTTGTTTTCTCTTTATTTGCTTTTATTGTTAAATCCTTAAGACCTTGAAACCTAGTTTTGAAAGAGAATTTAGCGGCTTTTCTAGAAAAATCCAGAACTCTTAATATTAATATTATTACAAAATTAATGGGAAAAACTTTAGAGCCAGCATCGACATCTCTTTATGCACCCCGATATTTAGGATTGACCCTTGAATTTAAACCATAAAAAGGTAGTACTGCAGCCAGACTTTAGAGATCCCCATTTGAAATTTAGTGTGTACAATGTCAGAAGGCTCATATATGCTGACAGACATATTCAGCCCCATTATTAATATTCCAGAAGAAGAGAATAAAATTATGGACAAAATTAAAACCAGTCATACCGATTAAGACAGTAGGGTGAAAATCATAATCATTATCATGATTTGGATAGATTTTCTAAACAAAAAGAAGGAAAGAAAAAATTATGAATCGGTAAAATTGCATGCATTGTGCAATACAAAGAGCATCTTGCTTCGTATTGAAAGCACATTACTAATCGGCTTTATTGTGGTTTCCGTAGCAGTTGTATAACGCAACATAATGGCTAGCATGTTGGTAGTAAGATGACATCCCCATCATTAGAGTAGGAGAAGCATTGGGCTAATAACTCGTCCTATTTTAAATCAAAATACTCACAGTTAGTCAAAAAAAAAGCAGCACTGTTATTCTAGCTCTTTAAACATAGCTGGCGCATAAAAATTTTTTAAAAAATTTACCTCGTTTGACTTTAAATAGTGTTGATCAATCAATTTACCTGAAAGAAACAAGAAAGAAATAATAAAATTAATTAAATTGTTTTTAGAAATATATCGGTAACAGAAATATTATTTAGACATACTGCTCAATACACACTTTGAAACGTTTAACACGTTTAGCTAACGCAATCACCGTGGTCTAGTATGTAATAATTCGGCTTTCTACACGAGAGCTTCGGGTTAAAACCTCAGCTTTGACAACTTGAAAGAATGAAGTATGAAGAAATATTTATCATAAGTCTTCTGGCAAAAGTTTTGACTGTAACTGATTGCCATTGACAAGCTTCTCAAGTCTGTAGTTCGCATTCGAAGTTAAGCTGTAGGTCCCAGTACTTATGTATAAAATTACAAGAAGCTAGGCCGTAACTCTGAATCATATGTTATGTATGTTCAACACTCATGTTGCATGCCTCGAATGAAACGCGAAATGAAACCATACACAGAACTACACACTATATAAGCAAAATCACAACATATGTGGTTTCATAAACATGTTCCAAAATGTGTACCTGGCATAAAAGACTTGGAGTTTACGTATTTAATAAAAAACACAATATTTTTATATGTATATACCAGAGTAGGAAACTAAACAAAACTGAACGTTTGATCTCATTTTGTTGTGTTCTTTACAATGAGTAAAACAAAAATAAAACAGAAACAGTGAGAACGATTGTCCCATTTAATTTTGTATATTGTTTTTGTTTTGAGTACTACAAATACACTAACTCAAATGTGCGTAGGTACAACAAAAAATGAATGAGAAGAAAAAGAAAAGAAGAAAATAAAAAGAAAAGAAGAAGAGAAAAAGAGCAAATTATACGAATGTAACGGAATAACAAAGCAAGCACAAGAGCGAAAGGCTAAATGTTTCATTTGCGCTCTTTCTCATTTAGAAAGTATTTGTTTTGGTTTTGCTCATGTACAATACCATTCAAAAAATTTTTTAAAGTGAATGAATTTGTTGTAACGTTTGCGAAATGTTTTGTTTGTTTGCCACTCTGGTATATACAGTTTTTATTCACAATTTGTTTTTTATAGAAAACTTAAATTATTTAAAATATTAAATTTTTATTTATTTCTGCAACCAACTTCACTGCCTCGCGGTCTATGAATTTTAAAATATAAAAGCGTTGACACTGTGTTATTTCAGTTTCCTCATAGAAATTATACGAAGACAACCACATTTGTGGCATTTAGACAACGATTGTCGCTCCTATGTAGTTATCAGTGTAGAGAAATGTAATTTTCCTTCCTGAATTTATAACTTTACTCAGCAAAATCACTTGATCTCTCTATTAAATCTTTTCATTCCTATTTCTATAACGGCCACTAACTCCTACCCTTTGAATCTCAAAACAAATTAATGCAGTGCCAGTAAGTTTCTTCAGGAAAATAAACAAAAACTCTTAGAATTTCTTTCGTTGGTATTCATGGCCAAATTTTAATGTCAAAAAAGAAAAGAGAGACAAGAAAAGCGAATTAATACAAATGAAAAGAATTTTCATTTCCTTCATTTTCGTGTTTTGATTACAATATTCAAGATTTCTTTTCCCCTGTTTTTGGCGCTATTTGACTGTCACACCAAAAATACAATCCCATCAACAAGAACAATCGTTAAAATCGGAAATTGATTTCTTTTCCTTATGATTGAGTTGAGTTGGAGAGACAACTTTAAAGAAAGAATTTAATGGGCGCGTAGAGGAGAAGGCTGTTTATTTATGCAAAAAAAAAAAATCAACAAATAATAACAGGACATTGAGATTCGATTAAACGAGGAAGTAGGAAGTCAAAGCTATTATCTTACTGAAGAGAAAATAAAAAAGAAAATATATGTTTAATGGAAAAAAAACTACAAAGAAATTTCCAATTGGAATGAGAGAATAGATATAATAATAATTACTGTTATACAAACTGTTATACTATGATAAAAACTAAAAAATATAAAGAATTAATTGAATTCAATGCAAAATTGTAAAAATTGTTTAAGAAATTCCAACAAGTTAGTGCTTTAAGCCATATTTTAAATGAAAACGGAAATCATTCATTAGCGTGTCTCTTGTGTTCTGTAGGATTTTGTGATGTGTGTACTGCTTAAAGCCATGCACAAAAGGGTATAGCTTTAAAAAGTGTAATTTTATATTATATTCTTTTATAAAACCAATAAATTTATGGTTTAAAAAATTAAACTGCCCCAGGCTGTTACATATAAAACAAGTTTAAAAATAAAAAAAATTTCCAGAAGCAATAAAGGAAATACAGCAAAACTTGCAATATTTCGAGTTTGTAAGTGTAAAAAACCAAAACGCCAACGAGAAATTTGAGAAAAATTTAACTTCATTTGGATTAAAATCCTTCACACGTTGACAGGACATATTTATTCCACAGTAGCATATTAAGAGATTAGTGGTAATCATTCTTTCTAGCAACCATTGTAGGTATTGCAAACCTAGCACACCATGTCCAACTATAACAAAATGTAGGCATATATGCTACGTTTGCGTTTGCAACAAAGAGTGAGTACCTCTAATATATAAGTAGTTGAAATCAAATCAATAAATTCCGAATAAAAACATTTTGTTTTCTGGAGAAGCACTAATGGTGCGCCGTTTTAAACAATGAGCGTATACTTATGTGCTACGCAATAAAACATACAGTGAAGCAGTTGAGTTAGTGAACAAGTTCTTAGGAAATTAAAGAAAAAAAGAAAATGTAGCATTTCAAGCACTATTGCAATCCTTTACTTGGCAGCAGGTTTATAAGCCAGAATAGGAGTATGTAAGAATGACTACAACAAATCTAATTCAATGCTGATATGAGGCCGAGTAAATGTTGTGTAAACTATAGTGCCCAAAAGTCTATAACTTTTTTTTTCACATAAACTGTGGCTAATTAACAACAACTTCCATCTTCATTCGATTCTCTTTATCTCTTCATCTGTGTCTGCAGTTTTAAATTTTTTCTGATTATTAAAACTTAACTAATTAGAACATTATTCTGCTGGAACCTGGGTCGGCAGAATTCTGTTACTGACTCAAGAACTACATACATGCCGAAATAAGCAAGAGAGGTGATTGTTACACAGATATCACACAACAAAACTTTTAACAACAATTTTTGTAAAACATACTGAAATTCCTCTGCTTAAAATGTTTCCTTGTCTCGGTCTGTTTAAAGCACTTCAATATATGGAGTTTTTCTCTTTCATGCAACTGTTTTAAATTGACTAAAGTTCAGTTTTGTATGACTTTAGAAGGCCTTTGCCACCGACTGCCCCTATATGATGATGATTCTAGAAATAGATTTAAATGTTATGTGATGATCAATTTTTTTTAATGATTTCATTCTCTTCTTCATTTCATTCTTTCATTCTCACAGAATTTTTGTACCAAAGTGTTTTATGTGCTATTTAGGCGCCTATCATTTCATTTTCATTTTATTGTTCAGGTGTAATACTCAGCTGTTTAAAAAAAAGTTGTTGTTCTTAATCGCAGCTAATTCATATGTGCACTTCACAAAGTGCAACTTAAGATAGGTACCTAAATTCCTGCATCTACCATAACCCACATGCTCATTATTAACATTTACTTGCACTATTTTTCTCTTGCCGATACTTGTGGTACAGATTTTTAAACTAGTGATAGCTTTGATTGTTAGTCCCAGAAGGTGTGAGGGTTGTAGACAAATATCATCAACATTGTCAAGTAGTATCACACATTAGCCGTTAAGAATTAACCACTTTCTGTAGCAGAACCATTCTGTTACCTGGAAGGCATATGGGAAACAAAGATTTGAATAATACTCTCCTTGTGGCCACAATTTATCGCGTTGAAATCCGCAAACACAAAATCTAACGATTGTGTTAAACATGCTGTGATCTGGGACCTGCAAGTCAGTCGAGGTATAGTATACGATACCTTTAATCCGAACTTCCCGCTTATACCAGGTTCGAAATTAATTTCAATATCGTGCATCAGATAACAACCTGAGCAAGAGTAGGCAACTGCACATTATTCCAAAGAAAATAAAACCTTAATTGTGGATATAACCACCAAGCCCTCTAAGGAGTCAAAGAAAAAAAAAACTCGTTTTTAAAATGCCATTAATTAAGTTCTTCTTTTAAATTCGTTTTGTTAAACCCATTTTGCTGCCTTTAACCTCTCACGTTAAAGTTAAAAAAAACAAACTTAAAATAATACTTTATAAGCCTTGTGTGTCGTTTCTCTATTGTGGTCCGTTTTGATGATGCTTTACAAGTAATGCTCATACACATAGCAATACTATACTTACTGGCTGGTGGCTGGTTAACCATCCATGGCCGAGACCATTGCAGTTGCTCTAACGCATAACACACACAATTTATTGCTAAATATTGCCCATAGCATGGCACAGAAGAGAACAAAAATAAAAACAAAAATGAAGTGGAGAATACAGGGGCAGCGCAAATAAACAAATAAAATAGTAGATGTGCCTCAAGGGTGCAATAGTAACCAAAACAAATGGCTGGAGATCATACATACAATATCTCTCCCGGAAAATTATTTACGAGTTTCTACAATGCGCGAACCATCTCTAATACATGAAGGAGAGAGTGAGAAATGGTTGGATGTATATTTGTTTGTATGAGTTGGTATAGGGTAGTTGTCAGAGAGGTGGTAGTGGCAGAAAAAAAAAATACCATGAAAACATTTAAACACAACATTTTATTTCTTATTGTTTTCTTGCCTTTTGGTGTATAGTTGAATCCTTTATTATTTCCTTCATAGTTTTCTCAGGTTTTTATGTGATTATTCAAGGCATTTATAAATTGGCTTAAATGATTTCTGTCGTTTTCTTTTTTATGCCAAATTTTTTTAGCGCACAGAAATATTTACTTAAACACTTATACTCGTATATATATAAAAAAATAACTATTTAAAAAGGAACTTGTTACACATTTGTTACCCATTTGGTTACCCATTTGTTAAAAAAACAACAATTTAAAGGAAAATAAATTTACCAAGTTTGTTTAAGTTTGGTCCATCTCATTTCGATTATGCGAATCAAACTTGGTTAAAAGGTTCCGAATAAAATTTACTTCGTTGTTCGTATTGAAAGTGACAGTCATTTAAAAAGTAATGAAAAATCTAAAGGTACTCGTATTTTTACTTTTAAAAAGAACATGTTTCAACAAACATGCCGATATGTTTGTAAAGTACACGATAAGAGTAAGTAGTTTGAGTAAATGCCGCACAGAGGAATTGTTTCTGGTACTTTCTTCGGTAAAAAGTCTATGAAACTAGACTTTTACGCAACAGTTGAACATCTTTTCAATAAAGCCAGCTATGCAAAGAAGTTCGATGTTTGGGATAACACCGCCAAATTATCATCAGGGAAAGGCTTCGAAAACGCAACGAATTCGAATTATTTTTGAAGCGCATTATTAGATTCTATAAAAAATTTTTTATATAGAGAAATATTAAATGCAAGCAATTCTAGTGGAATTACTAAAAAGTATAGAAAGAATGTAATTTTTTTATATTGAGGACAGCACTCAGCAAATTACCTCTACTCATGATAAACTTATATGTACTTTGTGCTGGTCTAGGAAAATATATTATGGGTAGGGAGAAACAAGGAGTAGTGTTTGTGAGCATTTGATTTAAACTCATTAACATCGTAATTGACAGCAGAAACTCTCGCGGGAAGATTGTTCCATAAACGAACAGTGGGGCTAAAGAACGAATTGTCTCTATAGTGAATTTTGCGATTCACTCGCTAATCTACTACAAAAAGATGTGCTCTAAGAGTTGTACGTATCGTACTTAAGTATATGTGATTATTCGGAGTCAAGGTCTTTATTTAATTAATTAAAAATCACATTGCGCCTATGCTCCAAAGAATCTAGTTGTATACCCTACCGTCGTTGTTAAGAATCTTCGCACTTTCTGGTACTCGGTCGAGAAGCCCTAAAATAGACTTTGAAGCAACGGCCCATAAATGCAACTTGTATTACATCTTGGGTCGGACATATATCTTGTAAATATTTTAAAAAACTGAAGCACTTGAATGCTTCTTTTGGCACTTAAAATATGTAATCATTCCAACGGACATCACAATTAATTCTTATTCCCAGACCATCAAGAGCGTTCGCCTCCTCAATATTTACATTACCTAGATAGGTAGACACAGATGACAAGATTGAATCCTTACCGGAATGACTAAGCGTGGTTTAAACGATATGTAAAAGGAGTTTAATAGTCATACTTCACTCACTTTTTGACATTTCTGAGCAGCAATACATTTTCAAACAAATTTTAAATTAATTGATGTTTGAACAACTTCATCAAGTTATTGAGAATTACTTTGAGAGCACATTTTATGTTGTTGATATTTTAATTCATAATTGTTGAGCAATGAGCCTTATTTTCAGGTTTTTTTTATTGACACCAATACTCAGGGGTGCATTGTATTGGAATTTTTGTAGAAAGCACACTACATTATAACAACAGAACATATATTTTGTTTCTTTTTATATTATTAAGCGCCTTAGGAATAAGACAAATTGCTGTGAATTGATCATTCTAAGGCCAGTGTTATACCTTCACCCTTGAATGATCAACAGCAATTGCTCCATCGTTGCATGTTGATTGTGGTGAGTGTCTACGCTAAATAGGTTTTTAGCTGTTATCTGCTACTTCCCAATAGGTAGCGCTTTGCTCCTGATCATTAGGTTTTTGTAATCAAAGATTAAGGTAGAATAGAGTGGAATATTAGGGAGCGATTACTTTGTAAATGGACTTCTTGGAGAGGGGGAGACCTCTTCTTTGCTGGGATTTGAACCTGGGCCGTTTGAGTTTTTGTGCTAGGGCTCTAACCACTATACCACGCATGAAGTGAGACTAATCCACAGCAGATCCTGTACAATACTTTACATCCAGAAGGAAGACTTTTTTTTATATATTTATGTACGTTTTTAATGTTACTGGTGGCAAGAGTTACGGTTAATAAATTTCGTTTCAAACTGATTTTAAAGGGTCTTTTTAGATTTAGAAAAACTGTAAAGATATTTGACTTGTCCTTTAAAGTATTTGTCCAATCAGGTGTTACCAAATATAATACTGTTTCAATGAATCCCAATTTCTCTATTTAAAATCTCAAGCAGTTGTTTTTACTCGTGTTAGTAGGAGGCCAATTTTAGCTAAACTGGAAGTTACACAATAACATAAAAATATTAATTTTTATTAAATTATCCCTGTTTTTTAGAATAAATTTAAGACCTCCTCTTTATTTTTAGGGGTCATTAAACTTGTTTATATGTAAATACATACTGTGTATAAATATTTAGTCATTCTTTTTAGCTTTTTAATACGAGTACATACGAGTATGTTTTGAATATGTTTTTTTCGTTCTTTCTTTTCAGTTTTTTTCGTTATTTTGTACAAACTGATGCGTTATCTTCAGCGTAATTTCTTTTATTTGTATGGCTTTCTGTGTATTTTGCGTGTTTAACAAAAAAAAATTTTTTTGATTTTCATTGCATTTATTTTTTATTTATTCCCTCCTTTTTTATTTTTATTATTTTTTGTTTTTTTTTTTTTGTTAAACAAGTCATAAAAAATTGTTGACATTTTATGTTGGAAAGAAAGATTTATTAAATTGTCAATAAACAACAGCAAAGACGAAAACGACAGCGACAACGACAACGACAACGCGCAATGCAATATTTAAAGATATTCTAGTAGAGGGAGAGAGAGAGAAAATTTATAATTTATATGCATACATACACATTAATGTACATACATATGTATGTACATATGTTTGTATGTATGTATTTATACATACAAAATGAATGGGATTTAAATTTTGAACAAAAAACAAACAAAAAATATTAAAAATTAAATATACATATACAATATCGTTATCTTAAACACAAACAGACGAAGACGTGAGACCATACACTATGTATGTATTCATACGTACATAATTAAATAACTCAAATAATTTTAATTAATTTTGTCCATAAGTAAACTTTAAACAGTGTGCTGCAGTTGTCAAGTGTGTAGTTTGTTAAACTACGAACAGAGCCCCTGGCTTGCGACACTACACCGAGCTTATGGCCTTAATCTGGTACTACGACTATTAGGTGAGCCCAAAGATTCCTCCAAGGCTGCTGATGATATGTCCCGTCAGTGGCCTGTTTTCTCCGGGGAATATGGAGTTCAACCTAGCTCTGAGTGGTCTGGCGCTCGATATAGGTAGAGAATGGTTGGTAATGTGTGGTGCATGGCCTTTATGCCACGCGTGCTTTGGGTGATTGTCCCTGTAAGTGCGCGTGGCAGGCATTTCTGGCGTTCTCAAGGACTGACCAGAGATGTCTTATTCTGGTACTAATAGCATCAAGAGCCCCCGGTTAGCCTGGGCTCCTCTGTCATTCGAGAAGTGAGGCTAATCGGCCTGGTGGATTGGGTGCGGCCCCTCGGGGAGTACACGTAGTGGTTGTGGTAGTGCTAGGTAGAAACCCCTCAGCAAGGAGGTATTACTACCCACACAGTGGTGGTGCTAAATTGCCAACTCGATGCTATGGGCTCTCTTTTGAGCGCCGTGCCCTTGTGCATGTTCGAGATTAGAGTGGTTGGACGAATTAAATTCAACTACCGCTCCGGCAACGGGCGGCGTGTGATATGTCTACGGACGGTGCGCACGTTAAACCCTATACAGTTGTACTACTCCTACCTCTCTTAGTGCTCATACTTTCGTAATTGACTATTGAGTGGATCGCACAATCAGCTCTTAGGGGAGTACACTTAGCCCCAGAATTGCTAAATCCCTGTCATATCGCCTGGTGTGAGCGGCATAGCATGGCTATGAGCGAGAATTCCTTCCTTAGCCCCATGGTTTGTTTATGGAATAATAGACGTCCATCAGCTGAGTGCTAGGTTCAACATAAAAAAATATTTATTATTTTTTTTTTATTTATTTTTTTTTTTTGTGGCGTATGACTCAAAAGAAGTTATACTTGTCGTGTTACTTTCAGCCTGATAAAATAAATTATTATCAATCAAAAATTCGATTTCGGGCAGTTACGTCTGTTTGCCTTTATCGTGACGATATTGTTTGGGTATTGAACCACTTGTTTAAGCAAAAATAAAAGAATATTTTTAAATTTAAATGACAGGTATTTTATTACAAATAAAAAAACAATATATTTTAAACATTGAAATAATAGATAATAATTTATTAAAAACACAGGAAATATTAATTTTTTTTTATTATTAATATTCAACTATTCAACACCCACACAGACGCTTAATGCCTTAATTGTATTTACAATGCTAAGCAATATCTGTGAACAACTCTGTCTTCTTCTCCAGTTGCTAACACTTACTAATCTTTTTAACTTTTTTTTGTTTTGTTTAGAGAAAAAAAAATTAAAAACTTGCTAATGTTTTGCATATTGTTAAGTAATTACTGCTGCTTCTGCCGCTGTTGCTGTGATTGTTGTTTTATTTTCTCACTTTCAATAAATTAAATTTACACGACGACATGGCGTTATACTAAAAATTAAGAAAAAAGACAGCAGGTTTTGAAAAACTTAAGAAAAAAAAAATACCAAAGAAAAAATAAACAAAAGATCTAAAGAAGATAAAATGAAAAGAAACAACAACTACAGCAATTACCTTAAAACCTATAATCTCATATGAATAAAAATCTATATTTTACACTAAAGCAAGAAGCAATGCAAATCATAAAGTGCTAATGAACTGTTTTCCATACTAAAAAAAGCATATTTAAAATCAAAATCTAGAATAAGTGAAAGAGAAAAACGTGGTAGGATTTGTTAGTAAAGGGTGAACCATTTTCGGGTTTCAAAAGTAAAGTTAAATGAAACATACATTGAGCTAAGATTTGGACGAAATACACATTTATTTCATTGTAATGTTTGGATCTTTGCCATTATTTAGAGATTACATTGTGATATAAATTATGACCTTTGGATTAGTTGTGGCAGTTGATGCTTCTGAGTTAGTTTTGGACAACTTTTTGTCACATTAGGGTCAGTATCTTAGTGATAACTTGATAAATTAAATGCGTGTTTTTAGGAGATGATCCGCATTGACGCGGTCATTGAGTAGCCTCACAAAACAAAAAGTGTAGCGGTGATCTTGGTGGCCAATTGATATCGCTAAATCGAGGAATTAGATGACCAGGAAATTTCTCATGTAATAAAGCTAAAATCGATCGTTGTAAAAATCATATATTGCTCAGTTCAAAATCTTCTATTGTATGCGAAAAAAAACAAGTCGACCACCATACGTTCATCGCGGTCTAAACTGACGGTAACGATTTTTCTAGCATTATTTTCAAAAAAGAAAACAAAATATGGCGATTTACACTCCTAGACAATAATACGCACCAAATAGTAATTTCTTCCGGATATAATGGCTTTTCCGAACCCTGAAAGCTACAATTTTGCACCGAGTGGGAAAAGAGTTCGATCGCGAAACAAAATGTTGTTCAAGAAATCAGTATTGAAAGCCGGTTGTCCTACCAACCAATCATAGTGAGTTTGACTCTATGTGAATAATGTTACAAATCCAAATGCAAAATACGACATATTAAGCCGTCAGATTGCCCCAATTTCTGACAAGGCTGCGGTTGGTCCATTTCCGTGAAATGGAAAATGTGAAACACCATCCAATGTTCGAGTTCATTTTAAAGCCATATAGGCCAACACATCAAACATTTTAACAACGGCTTTATACATTAATAAATTGCTGTTCGTGTAATGAATAATGGCAGAACGGTGTATTTAAAATAAAGCCGAAATTACTTAAAATCTAGAGCCGATTTGCTTTAAATTATTTTTCATTATTTGTATCGCATCACTATTTAAAAATTTTCTATAATTTAATAATAATTCTTTTAAATCCCCTTAAATTGTTTGAATAAAATAAACAGAAGTTCACATACATATTTGTAGTTTTTTGCAACACATATTTTCTTCTTCTTTCTATTTTTATATTCATTTCTTTTTTACTACTTTCATCTACTCATTTGATAAAATTAAATAGCTCATTGTTAACTAATAAAAACTTAAATAAAATAATTAAAAAGAAATTCTAATAATTGTAGTTTTGTCGTTTCTTTTGTAAAATTAAAGTTTAAATATTGACATCTTTTCTCAGTTCATCTGCTACACTTTCCGTCAATAAAACTTTACTTATCTGTTATGGATGAATTATTGTATAGAATCAATAACCTTCATAATGAATGGCAGATTGTTTAGAGAGTCGAGAAAACAAAGCAAAACTAAAAATAGCACAGTAGTACAAGTGTAATAAAAGCACAAACCCTCCTACTACTCACACAAGCAAGCAATTTCACAGACATACAGCGGAGTATAAGGGGGGGAAAAGAACAGAATAGTTTCCCATACTCCCCCTCTCCAACTCTCTTAGCTTTCACACGTTATGTTTGCTAGAATATCGTCTAATTTATTAAATGGAATTTCATAACAGTTTCACGAATCAAAAATAATCAAAACAACATTTTTTACACTCAACAACAAACAGTTAAAATCAATTGAATTAATTATTTCTGGGTGAGGAATATATACAAAGAGAGAGTAACGGAGTAAAAAACTTATTAAGCAATTGTAATGAGTAGCTTTAAAAGCGTTACCACACAAAAATATGTTATTCCTACCAAAAATTTATTCTAAAAAAAAACTACCAAAAATCATAGTAAAAACAGGGTATGAAGACAAAACCGAACTCAAACAGTTTTACTCGTAGATATGCTTTAAACCATAACTCGTTAAAACCATGAAACCATATTTGACGAAAATCGCGAAACACATTTTTCTCATTTTTTTATTGCCTCTAGTCTGATTAATTAAATATTTAATTATAATTTTTATTTCTATTTGATTGCCAATATTTTTTGAAGAAATGTTTGCGCTAAATTTAGGTGGGAAATGCTAACAACCACATTCTAGAAATAATAAATTTTTCAAAATTTTTTAAAGTAGGAAGTGTGAAAGAGAATTTAATGCGTTAAAAAATTTTCTTATTATTTTGGAAGCAACATAAAACAGAAATGTTTTTAATATTGAATTGCATTGTTTATGCGGATAAGCAAGTCTATATGGACATTTCAGCTCTGTTCAAGAGACTTGTCAGGAAACTTTTTTCTAAAAATGGAAATCAAAGTTATAAATTCTTATAATCATGAGAGATCATAATCTTATGATTATGAGAATTATATCACATTTAGTATATAACAAAAGAATTTAAAGGCAATACATTCCTACTTTTTCGAATTTAAATTCTATTTTTCTGTTCTACTGAAGTTAACAAACCATCGGTTGAAAAAAATGTCTGTAGCAAATGAATAGAAAAACAAAATTTTTGTATCAAAAATCAAAAAATATTTTTCGCCATATCATATCAAATCGGTACAACCCCACCGTGTACCGATTGATCTAAAGTTGGCTGAAATATCCACACAATTGACTGTACTAAATTAACCAAAAAATGTTTTTGTTCTTCAACTATGAGTAGATCAACAACCGAGTATATCTACTGGTAATGCAATTGAGACCCTTGAATTTGTTAAACAGTCTTAAACATTATAATAAAAATTTCTCTTTATTCAAATAAGAGTTAATTTTTCTTAAATACCCAGTTTGTGTAATGTTTTCAACGGCATTTTCTTTTCTTTCAAAAAATAAAGTTATACTTGCGGAATTCACAAGCTTCTGTACCGTTTTATGTTTTTGTTTACTTGCTTCCGTAAACACCTAGTGTATCATTGTACGTTGCATCTAAAACGTCAAAAATCAAACAAGAAGAAGAAAAGCCCTATTCACAAATAAATAAATATATCTTTAATTTATTTTTATACGCAGTTATTTTTTCTTTAAATTAAATTTGCTGCTGACAATAAATAAATTTGTTTTATGTTTTTGTTCTTCATGTCAATAATAAGCATTTACATTATATTAATAGCATAGAAACCAATACAACTTCCTAAAAACACTTGAAAAACAACGAATATTTTCATGAAAATTACCAATAACAAGCATCTACTATTGTAATCTAAAACAACGATACAACCCTGTTGAATCTGTCTTAAAGACATCCTCGAGGATTATCCTGCACGAGAACAATTTGTGAACGACATTTTCACACAAATGTCACAAAAATCATAGACGACTGGTTGAGCGACAATATCACTAAGGTAGTCGTTGACCGCACACTGTATGAGCAGTCCTCATTGTTCTGTTAATCATGGACAACTTCAAAGAAATAGACCACAAAATGTTGTGTGCCAAAGCCTCCGCGATGCTGTCGGCAACCGTTAGTGACATGTCTTAAAGACATCCTTGGGGACAATGTCATCTAGGACGATAGTGTCAATTGGGAAGGGTCTTGTGAATTCGGCAATTGTATTTGCTATATACATATTTACCTTAAAAAAAAAGATAAAAATAAAACGAGATCAAAAGGAAAACAAAGTGTATTATCTTTATACACTCCGGTTCACTTATTTAAAGGCACAAAAAATCCCATATTCAGGAGCCGGTATCTTTTGCAATTTTTAACCGATTCCAGAATTTTAAAATAGAAATGACATCTTGAGATATAAACAAAATCATGACAATGGTGGTTTCTTAACTAAGGAACCTTTTTTTGAAGAATTTATAAAAAAAAATCTAAAAATGTGGTATTTTTTTTGGTTCACTTGAATAAAGGCACTTTATTTGTTTTGTATTATTTTTAAAGTAAGCTGTGATTTTTTGTTGGGGGCGTTTGTTTATTGCAATTTATTACATCTTAGTCGATTTACGAGTCAAAATGGCAAAACAAAAAATTTTAAATCTATCTCGTATATTCATAAAATAGTGAAGCACTTTATTGTGGAAAATAAAGATACATACTCGTATTTGTAACAACACACTTAAACTACCACCTTGTTGTTAAACAACGAAAAACTACCAAATTTATTTTGGTTGGATCGAAATGGCAACGTCGTTTGTTAATACTCGTAATAGTGTTTTAGCTTTTGCGGTTCTTCGTTAGAAAAAACACAGAAAAACAAAAGTAAACAAAAACAAAATTATGCAAATTTTTTTTTTAATAAAAGCAAAACAAATAATAATTTTGTTTATAGCAAAACAAAACAAAATAAATAAAAAAACAGCAATAACAACAAAAAGCCAAGAGTTATTTAATAATTCTATTGTGTCAGATACAGATAACAATAGAATTTTGCCATGAAAATGAATCGCCAGAATTTGCTTTTAGCAACAGCAACGCGCTATAACACAGATGTTGTCGTCGTATAGCAATGGCATGGCATGGCTGACTAAACAAAACTTGTATTGGGGTAGTCTTTTGTTAAAAAAAAAAAATAACTGCTGCTGTGCTCTCTTCACTCTAAGTTTCTATTACTTTTTTTTGTTTTTATTTTTTGTTGAGTGCGAAAAATAATAATAAAAAGGCGCAAAACTTTAATAATTAAAAAATAGTTTATTTTTTATTAAAAATAAAAACAAAATTAATATGAGGGTGTAAAAAAACGATAAAATGTTTAACGGTAATTTTGGCGTTCATTAAATACAGTTAAGCACAACAAAAAAAAGTAGAAGACTTTTGTTTAATCCGTACGCTAGTTAATTAAAAATTATTTTTCACAGGTGTCACTGCCTAAATGATGTTATAAGTTAATGAGGTCCCTTCACGCTGAAGAGTGTTGATGAAAACCATTGAAATATGCATACATACATACATAATTGGCCATTATAACTCTGTTTTAGGGTTACGGGCTAGCTTCTCGCAGCACTCATGTTTCTATCCATGAGTACCGTGACCTACAGTTTAAACTTTAAAGTCGACTCCGAACGACAGATTTGAGAAGCTTGTTCTAGGGAATTAGTTACTGTCAGAGCTTTTGCCAGAACGTTGCTAAGAGGTGTCCACCAAAAGTAATATTTTTCATATTTCTTTTTTTTAAGATATCAGACCTCGGTTTAAAGCCTGGAACTCTCGTCTAGTAAGCCAACAAACTATACACTAAATAAAGCCGACCACAAGTTCTTAAAAGTAGGAATAAAAAGGAGCATTTAGAGACCGGACCTTTCTTTGTAGCCTAATTCCTCATAACGATGACATAATGTGAACGAAAATATAGGTCGAGATTACTATCAAAAACCGTAAAAACTTTAAAAACATTGTGCCGAATCCTCTGATATAGCTCAGGTTTAGAAAATCGGTTCCAATTGGTGTCCAAACAACAATTTTTCAGGCGGAAGTTCATGCCGTTGAAATGATACGTATAATTCCGTTTGAATCTGGAGGTAAATGTAATTGGATTTCAAGCACATACGACTAGCATTGAAAAAATGTGGTGCTACAAGTAATTTATTAAGATTTCCTGCAGCCAAATATGAAGAAATGCTTTAGTGGTAATGACTTTGTTTTAAAAGAATGGTTCATCACCGAAACAAGGGACGATTTCGTCAAGAGAACTAGAACGAACCAGATTATGCTGTTGTAGGAAAAATTTTTAGAAAATCTACAAAAGATTGTAAAGTTTTACGCTCGAATAAGAGTATCATACTGTGCTTGTAAAGCCCCCCCGGGGATACAGAAAATGCTGCTGACGATGTGTCCCGTCAGTGGCCTGTTTTCTCCGGTGAATATGGAGTTCAACCTAGCTCTGAGTGGTCTGGCGATCGCTATAGGTAGATAATGGTTGGTAATGTTGGTGGTGTGTTATGCCACGCGTGCTTGGGGTGCTTGTCCCTTTAAGTACGCGTGGCTGGCATTTCTGGCGTTCTCAAGGACTGACTGACTGCCTTAATTTGGTACTACGGGCATCAGGAGCACCCGGTTAGCCTGGGCTCCTCTGTCATTCGAGAAGTGAGGCTGACCGGCCTGATGGTTTGGGTGCGGTCCCTCGGGAAGTACACGTAGTGGTTGTGGTAGTGCTAGATAGAAAACCCTCAGCAAGGGAGATGTCACTACCCGCTCCGGCAACGGGCGGCGTGTGATTAAGTCTACGGACATGTGCGCACGTTAAATCCCTATACAGTTGTGCTTGTAAAGCCGAAACTGAATACAAAATTTTCCTTAAAACTGTCTAAATGCAAATAGTTTTCATACCTTTAAGATACTGATTTCTGATGTCTTTAAAGCTGCTGTTTTATTACAATTTCTAATACTTTAAAACGAAAAAAAAAAAAAAAATACCAAAGGGGAGTGAGTTGAAAAGTTCAAACTGATAACAAGTCGTAAAATATGTTGAGACAAGACCAGAAATACAAACCGAGCGGACGAGAAAGCAAAAAAAAAAGAAAAAAAAACCTTTAAGAAACTAAAACAGAAAACCTGTTACAAAAAGAAACAAAACGTATCGTTGTTGTCGTCTTCGTTGTTAGATGACTAAAAAGATAATTTTTTTAGACTGAATTTTTTCTTTTTCTGTCTTATATTAATGGCTTTTTTCTATACACCAGTAATAAAAAAAAAGAAGAAAAATCGAAACCCAATTCCTTCCTCCTCCCATCTTGCCCTTTTTCCAAAACTTTAAAAAACAACATGTCTTAACACAAACCAGAGTTTTCATAAAATTTAAAAACTGAAGATGTTAAAAGACGTTTAGAAAGCAAAGCAATATTTAAAATTCACTTCCTGCTTATACTCGTATTGTAGAAAAAATTAGCAGACAGTAGAAGAGATCGTAAGAAAACACAATTATTTACATTTTCAACTTAAAGATGTGAAGAGGAGCCAGCCAGTGGAAGAAAAATTGCCTGCAGGTTAATTGAATATTTTTTTTTTCTTTTTCTATTTCTTTAATTTTCTGACAGGTTCCCCTATAAAATGTAATTCTGTTAAAGAATCATGGGTAATTAACAGTAAATTATAATTAATATGAGCACAGATAGACAACCGCGAAAGAATACATACATACTTACATATGTACATACGTTTATTATATACATGCACACACAATAAGTATTTTTACTCGTACATGCATCATATGTTTTTGTCTTAATATTCCAAGCGAAATGGCTTGAGATGAGACTAAAATAGTTCGATGAACTGAAATCCTAAAAGTCGATAGTAAAGTTTTAGTAAAACAGGGAATAATTTGTGTTCGAGATGACTTTAGGCAGTTTCGGACTTATGGGAATAAAAACATATTTACTACTCCAAATTATCAAAATTCAAAAAAGGCATCTTGAACGCAAAAATCCACAAACCGATCCTATCTACTATTTCGCAGATGACAGTAACATTTGTCACTCATATTCATTTGATCGTAGGCCGAGCCTTTTGGAAATTGAGGTGAAAAGGCAAAATATGAATGACACAATGACCTGCGGATAATCTTCGAATGGGATAGCGCGACGTTCTTAATATTTACAAGGCCTTTATCCGACCCTAAGACGGAGTACAAGTACAAACCTCAGGTATAGACGGGTCAAAGTCTATTTTGTGGGGTCTCGACCGTGTACAGGAAAGGGTGAAGTTACTTATCAGCGACGGTAGGGTATTCAACTCGTATCGATTTATTGAAGCATCCGGGCAATGTGCGTTCCATTGTTTCATCGGTACTACCATGGGAGGTGCTCTAATAAAATAAGAGCCTTAATTCCAAATACTCGCACATCATTTCGTAGTAGTTTTTCGAGTGAATCGCACAAGGCACTCTAGAGGTAATTTGTCCTTTAGCCGAACTGTTAGTTTATGAAGCAGCCCTCCCGCGAAAGTTTTTCCTGTTTTCTTATATTAACAAGTTTAAAACAAATATCTACACAAACACTACTCCCTCTTTGACCTTTCCCACCACATACATATTTTCCTAGATCAGCAGAAACGTACTGCATGAGTAGGGGTCATCCTTTGAGTCCACCAGCTGAATGTAAAAACAGAAACAAAACTCTTTAATAAATTAGCATAATACATGCCACCGTTTGTTGTTGTTGTTTTTTTCTTAAGTTAATCAGTTTCCTGGTCACAGGAACATCGCGGGCAATTGTACTGCGGATGAACTGGCTAGGACGGGTACGTCTCTGCCGGAGGTTCATCCTCACGTGGAAGTGGGTATACCTCTTTCCTCCGTTAGGCTCCTTATTAGAAGGAGACATTTATTGGACGCGGACCTAGCCTGGTCGCGGGAGTTGCCAAGTTGCTAGACTCACCTGGCCTAGGCTGGACTTGAGGCGTACCAATCAACTCTTTAAACTGGACCGCAGGGACATCTCTTCCGTTGTATCTATCCTCACGGGCCACTGCGTGATGGGCAGGCATGCGGAGAGACTGCGCTTGCCCGCAAATGACTTCTGTCGTGGCTGTGGGTCGGCTGAGGAGGAGGAGACTGTGGTCCACTATATTTGCCAGTGTCCATCTCTGGCTCGACGCAGATTTCTTACATTAGGATCTCCTTTCTTCGATGGCTTGACTGACCTGTCGATCCTGGATATTGGATCAATTGCCAAATTTATTAGGCTCTCTGGCTGGTTTCCAGCATGATTTTCTGGGGAAGTAGTGCTTCTTGTGTGGAGCCCCTGCCTATCAGGGCTCCCCGCATCATGTGGTATCACAACGGGCCGCTATGCGTGCTCAAGTGTGCCTTGTAATTACGAGGCTGCCACTTCCTCCTATCCTAAGTTAATCAGTAAAAATGTCACTACTTTGCCTGCCAGTGCTACTGTTTTCATCATATTCCCATGATTCTTTCATTCTAGTCTACTGTTGTGATATTTTCTTGTTCTCAGGTCTGAATTGGCGGAGCCGAAGCGACATACAAACTCATCTTTATCATACCATTCATAGCCAAATATTGCACTGAAACTTTACTACGACACTGTTTATGTTTTATTGTAGGCAAAAGCGACATCCGTCAATATGTGGTGTGTAGAACTTCTTGAAATGCCTGTCATTTCCATTTAGCTCACGCACCTCCAGCCGATCGTCATCATCCTGTAACATTTGAAACTTTTCCTGCAGTTTTAAGTCAGTTGGTCGGAACACTATGCTGTTGATCTTGACAGATCGTACGAAATCGTTTTGTTTTTCTGCTATACAAAAATATTCTGTAGTCGTAAACAAAAGAGCAGTTTAGAATTTAGTCCCCGGTTTTAACATTGGTTGTACTGAGACTTTTAAAATAAACTACTTAAAATCAACTCTGTTTTCAAGAACCCACTCTGAGATGCTTACCAAGCGAGAAGCCCAGTAATAGAGAGGCAAGAGAGTAGAGCGAGAGAGAGAGAGAAAGAGTATTAGACATGAAAGTTAGGACTTGCAGTGTCTTTGAATTTTATCTGATCTTGTTGTGTAAGTTCCCATCTATTAAAACTCGTTTAAAGCCAACTCTGCAATTTACAACTTTAACGTTTGGTTGTAACTTTTTATATATATTTGTATGTACTATATATACGTACATACATATATAAAAAAGACGTGTAATCCAATACTTTGGGTGGTGGTTGCTGGTGGTGGTTAAAAGCACGTTTTTTTTTTTTTGTTCTGAGTTACTTGTTAAAAAAGTTTTGTTTTGAAAAAGACGCCGCCGCCGTTTGCATTTAAAATCAACAGAAAAATTACACTCTTCGTTGTTGTCTTTGAAAAAAAAACAGAACCACAGCAAACTATGTTATCAGATAAAAAAAAGAATAAAAAAACTTTAGAAATAAAAGATTAGTAAACTATGGCTGACTAGTAGAAGATAATAATAGAGAGGAGTACAATATGTATAAATGATTAGATTGTTGTTGGTTGCTATTGCTATGCTATTGCTGCATAATGGCCAAGGGAAAGAGGATAGAGTTCTATCGTATGAAAAAAAATTAAAATTAAATAATATTGAAAATAAAAACAATGAAACACAAACACACAATCTAATACGTATGAACGTATAAACTTTGTCTGTCTGGCTGTCTGTCTGGCTGTTTTAACGACTAGCATTATGTTTGTATGACGTTCGTACGTGTAGTCCCCCATTTTAGCATGTGAATGTGAGTTTTTTTTTTCTTGATTTCTTTAGCCACATGAAACGTTGTTATTAGCAACTGATATATCAGAGAATTACACTGTCTGTCCAGCAAGGCAACCATGTCTGTCCTTATAACAAAAAAAAAACAAAAAAATTATTCACACATATAAAGTGAAAAGAATTTTAAAAGAATGTAATTGTTCACGACTTTTCAAACCTAAAACCATATAGTTTTAAATAAAAAATTTAAAGAATAAAGGCTTACGAAATATTAGAAATAAAATTAATTTTTAATTAAAAAAGCAATTCTGATCAGCATAACCGTTTAGGCTTAAAGCAAGTAAACTGATGATATCAAACGACAATTTGAAGAATTATTCGACATTAAACTGGATGTCCCGGTACTCATACATTTATATTCACGCACACTATATAGTTGCTGTGAGAAGCTAGACCGTAACTCTGAAAAAAAGGAACCTGAGATTCTACAGTTTGTTTATCAGCAAGTATTATTAGCATATTCTACAGACATCTTTAATAAAATCCGTTTGAAGTTTCCCTTCCGCGCTGCTATACTTGAGAACAACAAAAGTATCCCAAATTGTGAACTGGTCACCGAATTATATATTCCAAACACCTGCTAATTTACATATTCTTGTTGTAATTTCCTTTTTTCGTCAAATGTGCAGTCAGTTTAGCATTTTTTTTTCTGGATGTTAATGAGATAACAAGCCTCTTCTAATTCATTTTAGGAAAAACTACGACGTTTAACCCCTATTATTACGGCATATTTTTGCATATTTCGGCGTAAATGCATACTTTTACATTTTACTGTTTTTTTTATATTTGTATGGCATATTTTAAAAGTTTTTACATACATATGTTTGATATGTAATACACGTAAATTGTATTGCCAATTTTAATTTTTTCAAAATAATGACTACCTATTGACACATAGCTTAAGTATAATCCATTAAATAATAAGGGTACTCTTGAAAACGCTTAAAACTAACATTTGTAAAATTGGGGAAAATTGCGAGAATGGTTCATGAAGCTCCAAATTTCAAAACTGTTGTGAAAATTCTGTTTTGTAAAGTTTGCAATAAGACAGTGTCAGCAAAGAAAATATTTACCATTAAACAACACCTCGGAAGTCAAAAACATACTGAGCTCAACGCTAAAAACTAATCTAGGAAACGTTTGCTTTGCAATTTGCAGCAATTACTTCCGTTGATGTCGAAAGATCTTTCTCGATGTAAAAGAGCGTTTTATGATCAAACAGACAAAGCTTCATGTTTCAAAATTTGTCATTTATTGCAACAATAATTTAAATTATTTTTTTACTCTTTTATTTTGTATTCTTGTCGGTCAAAATTTTTTGAAATTTTTTCTTCTATTTTTGCCTATTTTTGAAATTTAAATATAACAGATACATATATACATATGTAAATATATGTAAATATTAAGGAATTTTATTTTATTTGGTTAGTGGCTAATTTTATTTGTTACTTTTCATGTTTTCAAATTTTTGCAAAAAAATTCACGTAATTTTATATCAATATATGCACGCATCGTGAGTTTTATAGAGCATATTTTTACCGCTTAAAATTGTTTTTTCAATGCATATTTTAGGCGCTTAAAACTAGTTTTTTAGTGCATATTTTTGGTTGCCCTAGTAATCACTATTTTTTGGAAATATTTTGCACATTTTCATTAAAACTGTTTAAAAATGTTAATCATGATATTATTTTTTACTATTGTTATTTATTTAATCACACTGAAAGTAATTAAAAATAAAAGAATAAATGCTTTAAAAAAATAGTAGTTACGTCTTTACCGTAAAATATATGCATGTTAACCTAATGGGACTTTAGCTTTTAAAAGGTGATTTGTTAAATCAAGAATATTATTCTTTCAGTATAAACACCCTAAAAGAGGCATTTAACAGTTTAAATGAACACCAGTCTTGTAATATTAATTCTTATTAAACATTTGAAGAAAAGAAAAATATGAAAATAAGACTTAAAGTGCAACAGGTTTACTCTACTTATATAGTACGAGCAGCAAAAGAAAATAAAAAACTTTGGTTTAAATTTTAATGATTGATTGAGTCTTTAAGAGCAACCACTACGGCCAACTGCAATGGCAACACCAAAAACACAACACATTCAAGAAATTTACACACACAAATACAAGAACTTGTTATAATTCGTTTTTTAACACACTAAGCAAACTGCACAACTGCAATTTTAAAACAAAGTCATAGGAGAGGAAAATGTTTAACAAAGTACACTGAGAAAAATTAACGCATAATATTATGAAAGCAGATCAAATAATTTTAGAGAAGAAAAATTAGTCAAGCAGTGAGAAAACAACAACATTTAAAAAGCAGATATATGTACATATATAATAACAGCAGCTCTTGAAAAAATAATCGTAGTATAGTGTTTACAACGCTCGTACAGAAATACAAACGACCGAGGTTCAATCCCAGCAAAGGACAAAAAATTTAAAAATAAAATTTGCGGGTTTTCTAAATTACAATTTAAAAAATAAAAAGTTCTCCCCAATCGTCCCACCAAGAAGTCCACTTTCAGGAAACCGCTCCCTGACATTTCTAGTCTATTCCACCAAAAACAAATGATCAGGAGTACAGCGCCACATTCTGGGAAGATAACAGCCAACCTACTCAAGACGCTCGCCACTTACATTCAACATCCACCGACAGATGGGGCAATTGCTGTTGATCATTCAAGGATGAAGGTATAACATTGGCCTTTGAGTGATCAACTGATAGCAATTTGTCTCATTGATATATGGCGATCAATAAAATTACAAAAAAAAAATCTATAGATCTCTCTTCTATCTTCAATATTCCAATACAATACACTGCATGAGTATTGGTCTAAAAGAAACAAAAAAATATTGAGTTATTCTGAGGGCTCAGATTTGAAGCGACCGAAATGAATGAAACAGCCACTTTGTTTTTTTTTACTGTTATTTTAGGAATGAAACACTTTTGGACTTTGGACTGTCGCAGAACTGAATAGAATTTCTTCTTAGTTTTGATATTTAATGTTTCATAATTTGGTTTGGTTCAGCTATGAACCTTCCATTTATCGATTATCTGTTTCTAAGTGGTAATAAAGTTATAAACAGCTGATTTTTACTTTTGGAGCAGGAAGCATTGAATTGCTTCATTACTAATTAAATTTCGGATCTCTTTAAAATAATTAATTTGAACGCAGACATTTTTTGCAGTGTATTCTTTACAATAACAACAAAAATAACAATAAAGTAACGTTAGAAGCATAACATTTTTATGCTCATATAAGTGTATGATTATGGATTGTAAACATGTAATGTGGTATGATAGTTGTTGATGTGTGTGTGCGTGTATGTCTTTTTATAATTTATGCAAGACTGTTTTATTATAATGTTACCCTTGTTATTGTTTTTGTTGCGATTATTAGATACATAAATTGTAATTGTTTTTATATTTTTTGTGGATACGTTTGTCCATTTAAGAGGAAGAGCCATAGTGTAGAGAGTTAAACTCAAACATGCATAGTTGCTTGCACTTTTTTCCAATTACAGTTCATTTCTTATTCTTGTTCTTTTTGTGCGTGTGTACACATGTTTTAGGCATTTAAGTTGGCAACATTTTATAAAATACATACACATACATGCATACATATTTAATTCACTTGGTGCGTTAATTTTATTGTAGTTTTTTACGTGTTTGAGTTTTTATCGTTTAAAAAAAAATCAAAAACAGGAAATAATTTCTTTTTGTGTGTGTTTTCTTAATTCCTTTGTAATACAAAAACAAAAAAATACTTTAAAAAATGCAACAAATTAAAGTTTTAAAATGTGTGTAAATTTGTGTTTTTTTGCGTCAAATAATGTGTGCGCTTTTCTGACGTGCAGTATTGCTTCTACAAGCGTTGTTTTTTATTTATTTAATGACTTTTATTTTAAGTGTGTTGTTGAGTAACTATTTTAAATAGCTTTTATTGTATTTAGTACTTCTTTGGAAATATTAAATTATGGAAGATTAGTTTCACTAATACAACATACTTATTATAAATGAATCATATGCTTATTTTTTATCACCAATCATTGTTTATCATATAAGAATTGTAAACGTGACTTTTGTAATCACCAAACTTTTTTTTTCTACCTAAGCAAACAAATTACCGAAAAATAGTAAAAAGCTTCCAGAATATGTTACCAAAAAATTACAAATTATAGTGAAATAGTTTTAACCAATGACACTTTATTACACTTTATTTAGTAGAAGTGAACACAAAAAGGTTTTTTTTTCTTTTGTGTTTCAAAAACAACAAATTTTTAATTTCGTACATACATACTGTATATAAGTACACCTAATTCTGTTTTGACGTGAGCTTTTCTATTACACAAATTTCGTTAAACTCGGTTTTAAAAACACACTTCATTCTTTGTTTACGCAATTTGATTTTGTACATATAATGCGGCCTAATAATTAATGCCCGTATTCATAATAAATATTATTTGACAAGTATTACATAGAAATTTGTCAAATAAATCCTCAATAAACCTATAATATTTTTTATGAATACGGGCATAAATATTTTGATTAGAAAACCGTATGTTTATATTGAATTTGTAAAATTTTAAATTTAATAAATTTATAGTTTCCACAAAAAATGAGAATTTCTCTTGCCAAACTGCATTAAAAATGGCGGCATAGTACCTTATAATGCGGTTTAGTAATCCGACATCATATCAACGGGTACACAATGTTGAAGCAGAAGACATTAATAAATTATCATCTGCAGATATGTATATGACGAAAAATGTTCGATGATTCTAAGCGATAACGAAATGATTAATTTTGCACTTGACAGACGAAGTAAAGAAATACAACGATGTCCAATAAAATAGACTCACTTTGATCACCCTGATAACAAAACGTGATTAATAATTTTGTTTATTTTTTATTTTTATTTAAGACCAATACTCAGGGCTAAACCCCTACTAAATGTAGGGCATAGTATTGAAATTTTTGGAAAGGACAGTACATTTATGACAGAACATACATTTTTTTTCTTATTCATATTACTATTAAGCGCCTTAGGAATGAGACAAATTGCTGTGAATTGATCATTCAAAGGCCAGTGTTATACCTTCACCCTTGAATGATCAACAGCAATTGCCTCATCGTTGCATGTGGATTGTGTGGTGAGTGTGCCTTCGCTAAGTAGATTTAGTAGGTTTAGCTGTTATCTGCTACTTCCCAATAGGTGGCGCTTTTCTCCTAAACATTCGTTTTTTTTTTTGTTAAGGTGGAATAAAGTGGAATGTCGAGGAGCGGTTTCTTATTTTGGTTCAATTATAAAGTAAATACTTAATATGAAATACGTAAAACTTCCCAGGATCAAAACTAGAAAATCCATATATATGTATGCAAATATTCTTAAAATCAACTACATACCTGTTCTACCTGTTCATAAAATTAGATTAACCAAATTTGATAGTTTAAAAACTTCTTCTTTATTAATTAAACCAAATTATGTCATTCAATTACAATTTGTGTACCTTTGTACTTAGTGGAATTACCTTTATTTTCAATAGGGTCTAAGCAGCGTTTTGGCATTGAGTACACAAGTATTTAAAATGTTTCGATTGGGATGTTCTTCACGCATCTCTAAAAAATTCCCACAACTGTTCTTTATTAGAAGTGTTTTTTCCTCCACGAACTGCATTGAAAATTTTCCAAGCTCTTTCAATAGGTTGAGTAGTAGGCCAGAAAAAGACCTTGCAGACATTATTTTCAAACCAACCTTTTGCGCTCTATATCCCATCAAAGTAGCATATCCCATTTTGAATAAGTCACCATCGTATTGAATATTTGTGTAGTATACGCCATCTATTCTACCTTCAATTCTAAATAGAGGTCCTGTACCATAGTATGCAAAACATCTCCATACCATTATGTTTCCGCCATCTTTTTTAATGCTTTTTATTGTATATTGGGGAAAGAATTCAGTATTAGAGAGTTTTTTTACGGTCAAATTACTTATTAAGGAGTTAAAGAAATTAATTATAGTTTCGTCCGACCACAAATATTATTTTTTGATTACACAGAAAAAAAAGTGTTGTTATGGCAAATACTTTTTGCAGTTGAGAAAATTGTATTTGTCGCAAATAAAAAGTATTTGATTTAAATGATATTTTATTTGCCACAAAGAATTTCGGCGAATACACTGTATTTTTCGCAACTACAAAATCGCAGTTGACATAAATCAAGAGCAAAATTATTTGATCCAAATTGAATTTTCTTTAAGTTAAATGTAATTACATTTAAAAACGCATGTCAACAGCAATTTATTGAAATCAAATGTTTTCTTATTTGAGATTACATGGAAAAATTATTTACGCCAAATACGGATTGCTGTTGTGGTAACAGTAGTCTAGTATTTTCAAATGAAATCCCCAGTTAGTTTTGTTTTATTGTTTAGGCATTTTCTCTCTTTCGTTAGAATTTTGTTTGCGGTATTAAAAACACGTGCGTGTGAAAAAAAAGCAAATATGTGTGAGTTTTCTATAGGAATATATCTTCGCCGTGGTCTAGTATTTAGTGTGTTGGCTAACTAAGACGATAGTGCGGGTTCAAATCTCAGCTCTGACATCTTGAAAAAAAGAAATATGAAAAAATAATTTCTTTCGGCGACTACCACTCATAAATCTGCTGGCAAAAGCTCTCAGAGTAACTGATTGCCATGAAAAAGCTTCTCAAATCTGTCGTTCGGAGTCGACCTTAAAAACTCTATATAAATATAGTTTATGTATTATGTACTATAATGTATGTATATTATATTATTTATACATATATGTTTTATAATATTGTATATGTATGTATTATTATATTGTGCTCTCAAATGCCTTTCTATGTATTATATTAATATTTTAGATATAATTAAAACTAAGTTACCAATTCATTGTATTGTACATACGTATGTATATATTCCTGAAAAATCTTAAATTTTATTTTTGTTTGTAAATAAAATCTAAAAATTTAAAAAAATTTTGACATTTGTCGAATTGTATTTGGGGCAAACACAATTGTATTTGGTAGGACAGTTTTTGCATTTGTCGAATTGTATTTGGGACAAAGACAATCGCATTTGTTAAAACCATTTTTGCATTTGCTCAATTGTATTTAATGTAACAGCAATTTTGTAGTTGCGACAAATACAAATTGCTATTAGGAACGATCCGAATGCAAATTCTATTTGCGGTAAGGTTAAAATCATTTGCCATTACTACGTTTTTTTTCTGTGTACTTTTTCTAAATGAATATTTGATTGATTGAACTTTTATGTTTTTTTATATTATTAAAGTAAGTGCATTATTTAGTTATATACTAGTATTTGTCTCTTTTTATACAAACACTTTAACTTTTTGCTCGATTTGTTTTTATGCGAGTTTTCTAGGAACGTATCTATCGTGTAAAAACGGACTTAGGTGTATGTAGGTATACAAATTTAAATACTTTTTCTACATATGTATGTATATAAATTCTTAAAACACAACCAATTTGTTGTAAAATTTTCAAGAAATTTTACAACTAAATTTAGTTTTTTGTTTTTTCTTTCCTTCGTAGATTTGTTTATCATAAAAAAAATATTTTTTTTTTCTTTTTTGCTTTCGTTTTTAACAAGAATTTGTTAACAGCATAGCCATAAACAAGGTAGGAATCAAGAAACTGAGTTTCCTTTTTTACTGTTTTCTAAAGATTTTTATTTGGCCGCCAAGTTTTTCAATAATAAAAAAATAGCAGAAAAATACTTTTTTTCAACAGATTTACGGTTGTTCCCTTCAAAGAGGAGAAGGTATGCACTATTCAAAACATATTATTTTTAAATTCTTTTTTTTTAAATAATGCATTATAGAGAGAATTCGTTCTTTAGCCGCACTCCTCGTTTGTGAAACAATCTTCCGGCGAAAGTTTTTTCTGCCAATTACGATATCAGTAGGTTTAAATCAAATGTCCACAAACACTACTCCCTCTTTCCCCCTTCCCACAACATATTTTCCTAGACCAGCACAATGTACTGCATGAGTAGGGGCCGTCCCCTGAGTGCTGGCCTTAAAAATAAAATAAAAAGTCCTCTAAAAACGAACAAATTAGCGGTAATCACTTTTGGTTGCAATTATCCTTGCAAGTGTTTAAATGTTAGGAAAACATGTTACCAAGTAAACACAGTTGATTTTGTCGTGATGCAAAGTTCTTGGACACTTGTTTTGTTTAAACCACTCTAAAGTGTTAATAGAGGCATACCTTCTCTTAAATTACAAAAAAACACATAAACAACAACAAAAACTGAACTACGTAGTAAATTTTGAATAAATCTTCTCAACAGAATTATAATAAGCAAAAGACGTGTTTCAGATTTCAAGATTTGTTTTTTTCTACAATAAAAACAACAACAAAAAGAGACAAAATATTAAAGAATAATACAGAATACCAAAGTTTTTCCCATTTAAACAAACGAATGACAGAAAGAAGATACACAAAACAAAGTATTTTTGAGACAGTTTTTAGACGAGTTTTCAGCCACTGGATTCATCTTTAAAAGTAACAACAACAACTGTAGAAAGAATCACAAACAGTAAGCAACGTCAAGTGTCAGCACAGTTTCTCTATAACTCTAACAGGGATGACAACGAGTAAGTGTTTTTGTTCAAAAACTTCTTCTCTAGGCCAACATTTTTAAACAAAAAAAATGCAAAACAAAATTGCGTCAAAAAAGGAAATTATCATGGACTTGTGCGTTCCTTCGTTTTGGAGTAAATGAAAGAAAGTCAAGAAATAGCAACAACAAAAATTTGGTGAATAAAATAATACTTTATTTTACTCGACAAAACAAAAGTTAATTCACAGGCAATATTGAAAGTCTCATGTAAGTCTGTTTGTTTGTCGGTCAATCAGGTTTAAACGACTAAACCAGATTAACTGTAATTTGGAACAGCTACCTAAAGGGCAATAGGGTATACGTTTTTGAGAACGGTTGAAGCTAGAGTTTCTATATTTGGTCTGAATACGAGTAGATATTGAAAAACATCTAATTTAACCCTTTAAATTCTAAAACAATAATCGGTTTGGGATATCTTTTATTTTGTAACACTAAATCAAAAGTAATGGGGTTGTTTTTGCAAATATGTATGTATGTGTTGGCCTCATCGTCATGTGTTGGCTACTAAAAAATCAACTTCATAGTCTAGTTTGAGTATTATGTTGGTCTTAAATACTGCAAAATGAACATCAGCAACATTGCGACTAATTTGGAAATTTCATTTTGAATGGCTTTTAAGAAACCACTAAAAATTCCAATATACTCAAGTATGAAATGTAGGCAATAATATTGAACATGCAGATTTGTTAAGATAACTTACTCGAAATGGTTATAAGATTGACATTTTCGGGGCTACAGTGTGACAACGTTATAGGATTTGTATTTTCGTGTGAAGAAATTGTCAAAGCTTCTTTCGAGAAACTATTTAGCGGGCAGTATCAATGGCGAAATTACTTGAGATGGGCTACAAACTGGTATCTCATCCGTCATGTTTTCCGGATTTGGCCCCCAGTAACTACTTATTTCTTATCTCCAAGCCTATAGAAATGGCTCGGTGGAAAGAGATTTAGCTCCAACGATGAAATTATTGAACAAACAAATACCTATTTTCGTCCAAAAATCCTATTTTTTTTAAGAAATACAAAAAGTGAAGAAATTTTGGACTAAGTGTATTGAGGTAAAAGGAAGTTTATGTGCTATATCCGAGTTAATGATACCAATTTAAGTTTTCGACCCCAAATTTTCAAAGTCTGCAAATCTTTTTCGTCCAGTTTCGGAGATAAATAGCCGAAAACGCATTCCAGATTTTAAAAATGTTGGTGTCAAAAACTTAAAGTGGCATCATTAACTCGAGATATATAAAATGGCGGATAGAGCACATAAACTTCCGCACGACGAATTGTCGGCAATACTTTGGAATCGATAAATTCGGATTCTTCACAACGCTTTCACTAACATTAGCGATATATTGAGCAATACGTAAGTATATTGCAATAATATTGCGGTACCAGTCTCTCCCCAATATCTTTATGGTCATTGGAATTCCTTGATCAGTACATCGCCTATGACAACCATAATCAGTCTGGGATGCTCGAAAAATGTTCTGGTTAGAATCACTATATTACAATCTATTTTACATTTCACCAAATAAATGACACTTTAGAGGACAGATATGTATTCAATAGCTGACAGCCTTGCCAGACTATCGGTTTTGAAACCACTAAATGGCTAACCCGATAACTTAAAAAAGTACCTATTGGGGTACTTTCTTTGTTTTTTTTTTCTTAGAAATTGGAATTAAATCCTTTAAGCTTTTATTTCAGTTAAGACAAAAAAATCATAAAATTAAGCCTTTTACCAAATTGTGTGTGTGTGTTTGTGTATTTTGTTTTTTCCTACTATGGATGGCATATAATTTGATCTTATTTTTACACTGTCTGCCTGGCTATGCCAGGCCATGCTATGCTCTTCTTTTACCTTTAAAACAAAATATATTTCAGTTTCATTTTCATTTCTTAAATACATATACTCCAGAAGAATAAGTAGAAGAGTAAGAAATTGACTTTTAATAACTCTTTTTTGTTTTGATACAACATAATAATGATAAAGATTATTATTATGATTTTGATGATAATGAAATTCATTAAAAAAAAAGAAAAAGAAATTATGTGCCCAGAAATTCTTAGAAAAATCAACTTTTTTCATAAAACCTCCTTCTCTTTCGCCCCTACTTATTTTGGCAATCCTTTTTTTTCGAAAAACAGCAAAAACAACAGAAACAGAGTAACACTCGAAAAGTTTTTGAACTTTTCCAATGTCACGTTAAAAAACACACACATTTTTTAAGCCTTTACGGCGACGTCTGACTCTTAACGGATGATAATGAATACATAAATTGATAATAATGAAGACCATAATGAAGTTTAAGAGAAAAAATGTTTTTCAAATAAAATGCCTGTCAGTGTTTTTATGGCCTGTTGACTTCTGAAGGATTGAAGTGAGTGTAGAAAAGCCTCTTAAATGGATTGTTTTTTTCTTTACTTTTTCCTTCCTTCTACTGTTGCCGCTTCTGCTACTAGCGAATCTAATGCATTCAATCAAGACTTTGTTTTTAAAGCGTCTAATTTTGTCTTCTCTTTTGAAGTGTTTTAAGACTTTTGATTTTAAATTTAAAAGATAGTAGTGAATACCGAAAAGCTACAGAAACAAAGTTTTTTTAAAGTAGTTTTAGCCAAAATTAATTAAAAGTATGTTAAAAATTAATTTTTATTTTTGTTTTTGTTAGGAGTACTTTAACCCTTAAAGTACAGAGTAGAAACATTTAAGTTACTCATTGATATACTATCTTATTGAGTTGTACGAATTAAAAAAAAGTGTGTGTGTTCAAAAAGTATGATATAGTGTGGCCTAAAAATGCATTTATGTTGTAGATTTTTATGACAACTGCATGAGTAGGGGTTTACGCCTGAGTATTGGTCTTTAAAACAAACAAAAAAACTGCATAAGCTTTTGAAAAAATTCATAAAAATGTTCTCCATGCCATCAGGGTGGTATTTTATAAAATGTCAACAAAATGCAACTCTGCATGCATTATTATATGCTAGTGTGGCAATTATGTGTTCAGTTTGATGCGATTTTTAAAAGTAGAAAAGAAAATAATCACATTTTCTTGTAAATGAAACGTACGCCTGTTTATGATAGATAGTGTATCGCAGCCATTAGCTCAAAAGTAATATACAGTGGAATCCCAACTTTTTACGAATTAACGAGGTTTCCGATTTAATGGGCTTTGTGTTTAATGTGGTGGAGATTGTGATGTGCATGTTTTTTCGCAACAGTAAATTTTGCTTCCCTATTCATCATCAGAAATTCTGAATTATTGTTGTCATCAACAACATTGTCTTTATTGTCAACTGCCACATATTCCAAGATTTCTTTATTCTTCTACCACAATTTTTGAAAGAACATGCATGTGCGCATGCATGTAATAAACTTTAAGGATTAAATTTAACTTTAATAAGTTTAATTGACCATTACAACCCTGTGGCCTAGCTTCCCTCAGCACCCATGTTGTGTGTGTCAATTTTTATCCATGAGTACCGGGACCTACAGTTTAAAGTCGACTGCGAACGACAGACTTAAAAATTTTGTTTATGGCAGTCAGTTACTTTCAGAGCTTTTGCCAAAAGACTGCTAAGAGGTAGTCAGCGAAAGAAATATTTTTTCAAATTCTTTTTTTATGCCAGAGCTGAGGTTTGAACACGGATATTTTGTCTTAGTAAGTCAACACACAAACCACTAGACTACGACGAAAAACAAAAATTTTATGCCTGCATAGGTGTAGGGTTTGAGATATCTAGTAGACTAATGAATAATGTGGTTGTCTGCTAGTGTTAGGGTCGTTGTTTCATTTTTCACCAGCTATTCTGCTTTACAACTTTCGGCTTTGAAACCAGTCACCAACAAAATGAAATTAAAAGGAAAGAAAATAACAACAATAAAGTTTGTTTAATATCAGCCAATCAGTAGCTCGATGATTGGAAGAAAAATTAGAAAATGTTAAAAATATGTTTAAAGTTAGTTAAAAGTTTAGGGAAGTAAACTTAATTTAAGTGCATAAGTACCGTATTAATGTGAATTAATTTTAAATGCCTAACGCTCTGTAAGGGGTTAATTTTTACAGCCATGATTTTAACGGTGCTTATACAATCAAAATAAAGAGGAAACACAAACAAAAACTCCGACGGCAAAACATACAAATTTAAAGATGGTTTAACTGTGTGTAATACTGGAGTATGTTTGTAGGTATGCATGTGTGTATATAGAAAAGTATGCGTGCACATGTATATGCATTTCAATGCATAACAAAAGCAACAGTAGTACGAGGCTTTTGTAGGTGGAGTCATGGAAAAAAGGTAATAAAAACGACAACAACAGCATAAGAATGAAGTACTGCCTATATAAAGGGCGGAGTTTACAAAAAAGAACACACACACATACATACATAGATATGTATGTACTCAAAGAACATTAATAACAAACAGCAGCAACAGGAAAAAGAAGTGTTTGTGAAAAGGGCTGAAGAAGAAAAATATTATTGTGCAGTTAAAATATATTTTGTACAAGTAATTTGTGTTAAAATATTAACAAAAATGGATTTGACAAGCCACTTTGTTTAAACTAAATAGGTAGCTATTGCAATATTTTCATATAAAATATTTTCATTAAATTTAAAAAATTTTTAAAATGAATAAACAAAGTTATATTTTTCGTTAATAAGTAAATATGTAGAAGCAACGATTAGTTGCGGTTAAGCCACATGATTAATTCACACACAATTACGCAAATAGTTTATTTTATTTTTATTGTTATAAATAATTAGTTACGACACAAGACCATAATTAACTTAATAATAAAAAAAACCTCAAAACTTCAGAAACCAAAAATAATTGGAAATAAAACGGAAATTAATCACAAAATATTATGCACAACTGTAGCAAACGATAAAATATAATAAAAATGACTCAAAAAAGTGTTTTAAAAGCAAAAAGCAAATAACCAAAGGGAAAGCCCGTTTCTGTCACAACAAATATGAAAAGCTCAAGGGAAACCCTTAAAAACTTGAAGCTTCTCAGCCAACAAGAAAGCTTAATTTCAAATTGGTAATAACTTAAAGCCAATAGCTGTTTAAAGTCGTAAGCTTTTAAAACCCCAGCTGAAAACCAACTCAAAAACATAGCGTTGTCAATAAAATGGGGGAAATATTTCTTAATTTGAATGATATCTTACTTTCAGCTCATAATCGTAATTAAAACTCTTCTCGAGTTAATTGCAATTTTGGGTGGGTATGAAACATAAGTAAAATGTTATATTTTTTAGCTTTGAAATTTATTAAATTTTTTATTTTCACTTTCTTTTTCATTTATCTAATATTAGAGACTGACGTACACACTTCGTAGTGCAAAATAGGAAAATATAATAAAGAGTTAAAAATTTATTTAAATCAGTCACACTTCCATACCAAATTAAAAGCAGATCGGTAGATAGTAGAGTTCTCCTTTCTGTAGAAGATGTCATAGCCAGTTTTTTGGCCACAACAATTTTTGACCAACTGACATTGGCACAAAAGCCAAAACTCCTCAAACAAACCTAAAAGATTTTAGTTCCATACGTTTACAAATTACAACAAAGTAAAATTCAATTTCATATGCCAGATCAAGCTTAAATTTTTTTTTAAGACCAATACTAAGGGGTAAACCCCTACTAAATGTATACCTAGACATAGATAGATAGATGTTAAGCGCCTTATATCAATGGGACAAATTGCTTTCAAGTTGATCACTCAAAGGTCAGTGTTATACCTTCACATTTGAATGATCAATTGGCATTATTACCAAACTTACTCAATACAAAGTTTGAAAATGTTTCATAATAATTTGTGCATTTTTTTTAGTATTTTTGCAGAATATTGGCATTCTTACAAAACATATATTCGCAGAATTTTCAAATTTTGACTGCTTCCGTTTTGCTTACACACTTACAGGCAGAGTGGGCAAACAAACAAAACATTTCGCAAAAGTTACAACAAAGTCATACACTTTTCAAAATTTTTTTAATGGTATTGTACAGGAGCAAAACCAAAACAAATACTTTCTAAATGAGAAAGAGCGCAAATGAAACAATTAGCTTTTCGCTCTTGTGTTTGCTTTGTTATTCCGTCACATTCCTATAATTTGCTCTTTTTCTCTTCTTCTTTTCTTTTTCTCTTCTTCTTTCCTTTTTCTTCTCATTAATTTTTTGTTGTACCTACGCACATTTGAGTTAGTGTATTTGTAGACTCAAAATTAAATGGGACAATCTTTCTCACTGTTTCTGTTTTATTTTTGTTTAACTCATTGTAAAGAATACAACAAAATGAGATCAAATGTTCAGTTTTGTTTATTTTCCTACTCTGCTTACAGGTCGTTAAATTAAAATATCCCAGTTCGAGATCTGTCTTAAAGACATCCTCGAGAATGGGTGAGCAGCAATAGACTATCATGCACGAAGCATAGATGACAGCCAGAACAAGTCATTAGCGACTGCACTACGGTCTGAGCGACAATGTCACTGAGCTTGTCGTTGACCGCACATTGTTTAAGCTGTACAAGCGTGTCGTAAAATTCTGTTTATCATCAACAACATCAAGGAAATAGACTACAAAATATCGTACACGAACACCTCCGCCATATTGTCGAGAACCTTTACTGATATGTCTTATACTTGATGACAATGTAAACGACAGTTGTACCAACTGGGGTAGTATAAATGATATATGCATATACATACATAATAAACTTAGTATTAATGTGAACTTACATTTGAAGTTTCCGAATACATATAATACTGGTTGTTTGCACATTTTAGAGAGCATCAATGCCTAACAGACCAACATATTATTATTAACGCTGTAATGAGTAACTTTTATAAAATCGTTAAGAATGTTTAGGTACCTTGTTTGATAAAAACCGCTCTAAAGAGAAACAAATTGCAATAGAAAATTGTCCTGAAAGTAGCTAAAATGTTATTACTTAACAAAATGGCAGATAAAAATGTAAATGTAAAAAACAAATGTTGTTTTGCAACTAACTTCACTTCTTTATGTGCTGTAAAAATTGGATTTTTCAATTGCAAAGTGTTAGATCCTCGCTATTTGAATTAATCTATTACATTTTGTATGGGAGAGAATTTTTTACAGAGAGTTTGCGCATGTAAAATGAAATTAATTATTATTTATGGCAATACATAAACTAGTAAACCATAAGTAATCCCAGCGGGAAATAGTAATCAATGAGAATTGTGAAGAACCATTACCGTTAACACAACAGAGCATGTCCTACGAAAGTAATAAATGTTTTTTATGTCCCCCCATAATGATTATTAGAATTCATTATACATAGTACATAAAATGTAGAACAATGAATTCCTTCTTCTGAAGATGTGGGAATACACATGGTAAGCAATATTTACTTGTGTGCCACATGAAATTACCTTCTCGATTCCAAAAGTAATGTATTTTAAAGGCAGATATTATTTAATTGTTTATAAAATCAGGTAATCAATTTTTTGCCGCTGAGATAAAAAAGCAATATTTAATATTTTTAAAATAATTTGACAGTAAAAGTTGTAAAGACAAAAGAATTCACGTAATACTTTTACGTGAAGTAATAATTTAAAAATAATATTGAAACACAAATACGTTTTATTGCTCATCCTATCCTTTGCAATCTAAAGAAGGTAAAAACATACCAGACCTTGTCGCTCAAATTGTCATTTACAAAGCTTAAATACTTATAATGACATCCACATTATTTTGTGACCGAAAACCTTGATTTGGTTCGTAAGTTTATTAGACATTGTCCGCGAAGATTTCCCTAAATGAATTATAATCGACTAGAACAATCAGCGACAAATCGTTTAAGACAAATGTGCCAATTGAGAATTTGGAAATTACTTTTACGTAACAGTGCAAAATAGAGAGTTTAGGCATTTGCCTATAAATACATAGAAACACGGTGTATGTGTGTAAAATTAAATGACAGCAGCACAAACAAGTGGGTGCAAAAGAAAGTAATACTTTAGAATATTAACCCAATCCTGTTTTAATCTCTGTTTACGTTTTCTGTTTCTGATAATTGTGTTAATTTCTCTTAAAGAGAGTTCATATAACACGGTAGGCTGGTTAAAAAAAAAATTGTTGTCAATTATGTATTGTGTGCATATGATAAAAATATACAGTTTTCACCCCATTTATTTAATGATTTAAAGTTGTAAAATATTAAAGATAAAAAACAACTTATTTATTTATTAAAAGAAAACAAGTCATTACCGGTCAAAATTTCGGCCATAATTTAACAAAAACTAAAATAAAACACAGAAAGGGGGTTTAAACTTCCGTCTCACTTAGATGTTGTTCTCTAGACGTTTTGTGCATGTCAAAAACACATTTAACGAAAAACACTTCCAAATGTTTTTGTTGAAATTTTTTTTTTCTTTATTAAAAAGAGGTTTTTTCCATAAGTTTTCAGAAGAGGTAAATGGCAACATATAGAGAGTTTGTTTATCTTGATAAACATTTAACGTAATTACAATGTAAGCGACTTGGCGTCAAGCATAGAAAAAAATTTTCGCACCATTTTTTACAAGTTTCATGATTATTTTATCATAACATTTAAATAAAAAAATAAATATACCTACTAAAGGGAAATATTTAAATTAAGGGCAACAATTTCATTTTACTTGAATTCATATGCATTTATTTTGTTATAGAGCTTAGTAACCTGTGTAAGTATTTATGAGAAAAGTTAAATGACAAACAGGAAAAAGGCAGTAATTTTAGTAATTTTTGTTGAAAACTTTTATAAAAAGATTATCAGATAATATTCTAGTACATTACGAGGGTAGGGTTCAGTAAATTTAGAACGAAATAATTCTGATAATGACAATAGACATAGTAATATACGAGCGTAGTTCCAAAATTTACCGACCTAAGAACAAAAATACAACAAAATTGAAAAAAATTCTTTTGAATTTTTTGAAAAACAGAAACGTATTGCTTTGTAAATACTTTTTTTTGGTTTTTATATACTAAATGGGATGTGATTCGCATTTAGTCTATAACTATTTTAGCATAAGTATTTATAGTTTTGAATTCCACCTTTGCAAAAAAAAACTCCTCCATAGTGACATGCTTATCACCAAAAGCATACATTTCATATTACATTGAATGTATTTGCCAATAAAGCGAAAAATATTTTTTGTTTTTTATTAAAATACAATATTTAAGAATAATCATACAAATCTAATTTTAAAAAAACCTAAATATAAATTATGAAAATGCCAATAAGACACTTATTACTCTGTTGTATAGATCAACATATGCAGGGCTTCAGTATGTATTTTATAGAACACTTTATAATATTCTTACATACATACATACATACATACATAATTGGCCATTACAACCCTGTGTCAGGATTACGGCCTTGCTTCTCGCAGCACTCATGTTGTGTGTGTCAATTTTTTCCCATGAGTACCGGGACCTACAGTTTAAAGTCGACTCCGAACGACAGATTTGAGAAGCTTTTTCATGGCAATTAATTACTCCCAGAGCTTTTGCCAGAAGACTGCTGAGAGGTAGTCGCCGAAAGAAATAATTGTTTCATATTTCTTTTTTTTTTTTAAAGATGTCGGAGCTGAGATTTGAACCCAGCACTATCGTCTTCGTAAGCCAACACACTAACCACTAGACCACGGCGACTACGAAAGAATATTTTATATTTTTTTCCGAAAAGAATATTTTAAATCAATTACGTAATCTTTAAATCAAAAGCATATTTTGCATAGAAAACAGATTTCTCGTATCGAAATAGTTTTAGATTTTAATCGAAAACTGTAAAGTTTAGTAGATTTCGTGCAGATGTAAATGCTCGATAAGAAAATGCTTTATTAATAAAAAATCTTAAATACTTGAGAGTCTTTGTTAATAATAATCTGAGAAATGAGTGAATAAAAAAAATGTAGAAAAATTGAATAAATTATTATTTAAGTTTAATTGCTGTGGGAAATATTTAAAAAAAAATAAATAAATAAAAATAATTGATATTATTTATGATGCAAATTTTAAATTGAATTAAATACCACTACACTTTGAGAATAGAAAAATACATCGAATTTTGCATTAAAGTTTGGGTTTGTTTTTAATGTATGATATAAAACCTGATATTGGTATAGAAATGATCAAATTCCTGCCTGGTAAAGGTCTATTTTAAATGTATTCTGTTGTTCTATGTCTACGCTACCACCTTCTTTAAATATTTTTTAAAAATTACACTATGCGACAAATGAAGACTTTTAGAAAAATGCACGAACTCCATAGTATAGTAAAACCCTGTACTCGGTTTGGTCAGATTGACTACCAATTTTTTATGGACCTCAAAAGATTTTGAAAATCACTGCATCATTCAAAAAACGGTATCCTCAGTTTTTGGAGCTAACTCAGTTTTTTCAGCTAACTCAAACTTAAAGATACTGCTTAACTATATTCAGCAATAATGTAGGGAATACTCTACTGAATAAAATTTAAAATAGTTTTTGTGCAAAAAATAATTTTTTCTTGCACTGTTTTGCAAAAATGTACGAAAAAATTTTTACTTTTTTCAGCATAACTTACAGAGACTCGTAATTTTTCAATAACAATATATGACAATATTGTAGCCATTGTAAATCTGAACAACTTTTTTACTATTTTTTTAAATAAAATTTTTTTTTAATTTTTAAAAAATAGTGAAAAATAACATTTTGTTGCAATTAGGAACATAAATTAGCTCAACCACCTAGACTTGGTATCACCCATACAAACTAGATAGTAATTTTTGTATATCTTCAGAGCGATTGAAGCTAAAGTTTCTAAACTTAGTTTAAATCACTTCATGGTGAAGAAGAATCATGACTCAGAATGTTGGTGGAATTCGACAAGTGGATGTGGTAACTCCCATACAGAGAACAGATTGAATGTATTCACGTTTGATAAGTATACATGCATTTGTTGCTTTTGCTATGTTGCTTTATTCATACTCTTTGTCTCCGTTGATTGCCTTTTGCATATTCTTTTTTTTATAATGCTGTTACATGTAGTGCAACGAATGAACTTACACATTAAAAAAATAAAAACTATCGGTACATTTATTTGGTGTTTGTAAACAAGTTTGTAAATGCTGGAAATAAATACTTTGAAAAAAAATATATGTATATTTTTTTTTATTTGAGACCAATACTCAGGGCTAAACCCCTACTAAGTGTTGTGCATTGTACTGGATGTTTTTTTTTTGGAAAGGACAGTGTATATATATTTTTCCTATATTATTATTAAGCGCCTTAGGATTGAATGAAACAAATTACTGTGAACTGATCATTCAAAGGCCTGCCTTATACCTTCACCCTTGAATGATCAACAACAATTGCCTCATCGTTGCATGTTGATAGTGTGGTGAGTGCCTTCGCTAAGTAGGTTTAGTAGGCTGCTACTTCCCAAGAGGTGGCGCTTTTCTCCTGATCATTCGGTTTTTGTTGACACTTATTAAGGTGGAATAGAGTGGTATGTCGGGGAGCGGTCTTCAATTCAAAAGACATCTCAACCATTCATACTATTCTCAACCATTCATACTATTCGTTGTCGATTCGTTGCTTCTTTTTAGTGTTAGATGTCTTTAAGAGAAAACAAGCAATGCATGGAATTAACAACAGAATACTCATTTTGTGTGAATGCATTCAAAGCTCATAAACAGGCAAACAAAGTGTTCTCTGCTCCCATACAGCTGGATTTCGTGTGATTGATTTCGTAGTCAAAAAAAATCATCAGTAAGAAAAAGAGCGGACAGGGGGTAATCGTGGTACCTCCCACACAAAATTGCTATTGACTTCGTAGTGGACAAATGGCAATTGTAGGTCTAACGAAACACGTAAGGTTTAGGCTAGCTAAAAAAGGAATATGCAGAGTATAATTACAACAAAAAATAATAAATAATAAAATATTTTTCCGTACGAATTTATTGCAAAAGAGATTACAGTTAAGTCCCTTGTAAAGTTATTGGAAAATACTTTAATTTATTCAATTATTTCAAAATGAATAATAAACTAAACATATTATTATTGTTTGCAAAAACCGAAAAAAGTTGGCAGCTGTTTTTAGAACTACAAGTAAGTTTTTTTAATAAAAAAAAATATATTTTTTCCTAAGAAAAAAAAAAAAAAACAAAAAAAAAAACGTAATTATCTCTGTTACGTGCTGCAATGTATTCAAGCATTACAAATAATACTCGTAATTTCATTAAAATTGCAAATTTTTTTTGTAATATTTTCAATTCATACTATTTGGTTTTGATTTCATTTAAAATACTTTATACGGGTTGCTTTTTTAAGTCTAAGAACAATAAAAATTTCAAAAGATAATACAAAAACAAATTATTTATTTTTGGAAACTCCGGCTCTCTGTTCTTCATGGTTATTTGAGGACCCAATACTATCATCAATGTGTTAACTGCATCGAACTGTATACTTTTTTATGTAATAGAGTTTGTAAAGACTGTTGGGTATTAGTTTCTCGCATAACTAACTAAAAATTAGCTTCGTTACTGAAAATAATTGGTTTTGATTTTCAAAGTAAATCTGAATAATTTTTAAGCATATATGTACGTGTACCTATATTTTTTGCTAATACTTGCTATATCTTTCATTTTCAATACAATTTCAAAAAATTTTTGCGCTGTTCTTGTTATTTTTGTTAGATTTTCCTTACGGTACACGTTTTTGTAAATTCTGACAGACTTAAAAAATAACCAAATATTTAAATGTAAAAACTTGCTTGTCTGTCTGTCTGTCTAAACTGTCAAAACTACAAATCCAATAGTAAAAGATAACAAATATGCACGTGGTTTATCTTTTTGTTTTTCAATTTTGTATTTTATTATTTTTTTTTTATTCAATCATTATTAGAGTATTTTATGCACAAATGTATGTACATACATATGTATGTATGTACGTATAAATTTATTGTTGTTATTGTATTTAAACTGCTCACTGAACAGTATGCCAGTTTGCCCACGTTCACTTTTATGGAACAAAAAAGTAAACTCGTACACAGAGATTTTCCATACGAAAAGATTGATGGCAAAATAAAAAAAAAAACAAAACCTCTGTTTTGATTTACTTGTAATTCTGTTTTATTTTGTTTTTTTTTATAATACAATATAAAAAAAAAACCGACGACACACATACTCAAAGCATCAAAAACCATATAAAAATAAAACTTAAGCCACATAATCAATGAAAAACTCGCGTGCTCCAATGAACCAATGCCATACACAAGAAAACAACAACAACAACAGCAACGAATAATAGAAAACATCATACGGATTTCTTATAAAAAATACAAACACACACAAACATATCAAATTGTATTTCCTTACATAAACACATACAACATGCATATGTTCATACATATTTACATACATACATACATACAATAAAAAAAAAACAACATAAAAGAAACAAAAATAAAAAGTAAATGCACGCCTTCTCTTATTTGGTATTAAAGCCAACACTTAAAATGTATACTCTCCTTCCCCATTCTCCCCCCATCGAAGTTTTTTCAACTACACCTCGTACACAACCACAGCACACAGCAAGTTCTTTTCCTACTCAAACTAACTCTCCCCAAATTTTTCTTTTTATGAATTTTTTTTTCTTTTTTATTTGGTTTTTTATGTTTTTTTTTTTATCATTTAATTGTTGTGTAATAGTACTCTCGGTCATATTGAGAATATATGTATGTGTGTATGTATGTATGTATGTGCGGTATTATTTAAGTACATGTCAGTAAATGTAATTTTAAAAAGTAATTGTTTATGATATTATGATGCTTTTTTGAAACCCACTTTTTTGAAACCCACTTAGTTATGATGTAATATACAGCCCAATTCTAAATAAAAATTCCCGGGGAATTTACATTGCCAGCCCGCTAAGCCGAAGGCGTGTAATCTGAATTATCCAGTAATTCGAACTGAATTTATGACGTTTTACATGCTCTCTAATCCGCATTGATTGCAAGCCCAGTAATCCGAATTGCATATTTTTTTTTTCAATTCAGACATATTTTTGAAACAATTCAGTATAAAAGATGCTTGTGAATTACTTAAACGATCTTGGGACAATGTGCCCAATTCTTCCATAAAGTCTTGTTGGAAGCATATTCATTCTCAGCGGTGAGATTGAAATAATAACATCCCAATTCCATTGTTACAGCAAGAATTACCTGAAAATGATCGTGTTTAAGAAACAAAAGAATTTCGCACAATAACCAATTTATTTCACCGCAATAATGACATGCTAATTTCTTAAGATGAAATTCTTAGCTGGATCTCTGACAACACTTCTTTTATAAGTATTAGTTCAGAATCAGAGACTATAACCAAACACGTTAAAAATCGTGAAGCTGTGCAGGCCTTAAATACTGTTATAGACTGGGCAAAGGAACGTGGTATGCAAACAGATTACATATTGGTGCTAAAGAAAAGCCAACTTACATCACAAATTATGTACGAGTATGTGGTTAGTGTGTTATCTTACTAAGACGATAGCGCTGGGTTCAAATCTCAGCTCTGATATCTTGAAAAAAGAAATATGAAAAAATTATTTATTTCGGCGACTACCTCTCAGCAGTCTTCTGGCAAAAGCTCTGGGAGTAATTGATTTCCATGAAAAAGCTTCTCAAATCTGTCGTTCGAAGTCGACTTTAAACTGTAGGACCCGGTACTCATGGATAAAAATTAACACACACAACATGAGTGCTGCGAGAAGCTAGTCCGTAACCCTGACACAGGGTTGTAATGGCCAATTATGTATGCATGTATGTATGTTTGGTTTTTTCACTCGTTATCAATAAAAATTAAATAAAATTATTTTGAAAAACTAGCTTGTGTTTTATTTTCGAATATAGTAAATTATAATACATAATGACAACACATCCAGTAATCCGAATATTCGTTAATCCGAGTTAGGGTCTGCAATCATTAATTCGGATTAGCGAGCTGGCACTGCACATAAATTCATATAGTAAAAATAGGAAAGGGAAAACACTCCCGGGCAATTTTTATTTAGAATTGGGCCGATTGTAGAGTAGTTGCTTTACAAAAAGGGCAAAACTTGACATAATAATAATAAAAAATCTCGGCCTGATAGAAAAACCTAGAAAAGCAGTTTTCTAAGGATATCAAATCCTTTAAGTTTTTACTATTCTTGTTCTTGTGACACAAAAAACCTTTATCTTGTCGGCCAGTGTAATTAATTTTGTTGATTATTAATTATTTCTGTAATTGGTTTTTTTTTTAATTTTCTTTAATAAATTTAACTAAAAAATCCATGCAGTTTTAGTGTTTTTAATACATTCTGAAAAAATATTTTTGCCGGAAAAAAGTTTTTTTTTTTCTTAATTTAAAGATTTTTGAAAAGAAAAATATGACAACACTGGATCACACCAATATGGTACTCCTGCCGGACAAAATTCAACTTAAGTCATATGAATATGACGTTTTGGGCAAATACCTACTTTAATAATTCATGTATGACACCAAATAAAATTCGGCATCTGTCTTCGATGATTAACTATGACTTTGGCCACTGGGTAGGAGAGTTTGAGATGAAATAACCCATGTTTTAAAGTTGAGTGACGACGAGCGTAGTTGGCACTTTTATCAAAATTAGAGAATGAGTTGCTTAGTTTTCAAACAATATTGTATGTTTGTAGCTTAAATTAAATCAATATGCATTTTTGTTTTCCAGTATACATATATTAATAGTTTAGCAGAAATAGTGAATCATGTTTACATACATTTTCGCCCGCCCTGATCTACATACATATGGGTTAAACCATATCAACTCAACTTAAAATATGCCGTTTTTGAAATGACTGTCTCCGAATTTGCTAATTTTTGGTATGAATAAAGTATATCATAACACTAAGACAAATATAAAATTTAAGGGCACTGACACTTCTGGATCCGGAAATATGAGGTCTTGAAAATCGGAAAACAGTACAAAAATACACAAAGTTACACTTACTTAATTGTAATTTTCTTGAAAAGTATTATAGCTACGCATCTCGTAAAAGTCGCATTTGGAAGAGTATTAAATTACCTTTGATTTAATATGCGACACGATTTTTTCTTTGAAAAAGTCAAAGGTCAATTTTCTTTATCTATAAGTCGGAAGCCTATATCTCCGAAAGCGACCTTTTTAAAAATTTGAAAAAAAATTATGCCAAAGATAGTTTCGTTCTCTACGGCTGTGAAAAATTTCAGAGTGGAGGTATTTCTGGATCAAGAAATAAAAATCATATCGCAAAAGAATGTGATTAAAACTAGTCTAATAGTGGTGGGACGGTATACGATTTTTCGATTTTGATTAGCTAGAATCGCTTATTTTGTGAGTTTCAACAAAAAAATACATAAGTCAAAAAGAAGGGATGTGGGATGGAGGCAAATGGCTCTTCATCGGGGTCAAAGGTTGGGTTGAAGGAGTAAAAGTCCACAAAAAGCTCCACAACTTCCCTGGATTAGCCCCTAGAGGGATAAAATGTAAGACCGTCACTTACTAATATTTTACCCCCCAACTTTTTTCCGAACATAGCTACCCCCTATCTCCAGTCCCTAAGGGGGCTCCAGTTCAAAGTTTATAAAATTTGCTCCTACCACTCTAGAGAGTGGGAATAGGGGTTAGGTATGTTCGGAAAAAAAGTTGGGGGTAAATACCTACCCCTACCTATATACCTATCCCCTATCTCTGCTCTCTAAGGGGGCTCCATTACAAAGTTACATTTTTATATAAAATTTGCTCCTACCACTCTAGGGAGTAGAGATAAGTGTTAGGTAGATCAGAAAAAAAGTTGGGGGTAAATACCTAACCCTACCTAACCCCTACCTACATACCTACCCCCTATTTCCACTCCCTAAGGAGGCTCCATTACAAAGTTTATAAAATGTGCTCCTACCTCTCTAGGGAGTGGAGATAGGGGGTAGGTATGTTCGAAAAAAAGTTCGAGGTAAAATATTAGTAAGGGTCGGTCTTACATTTTATCCCTCTAGGGGCTACTCCAGGGCAGTTGTGAAGCTTTTTGTAGATTTTTATTCCTTTAACCCAACCTTTGACCCCGATGACAAACTATTTGCCCCCATCCCACATCCCCCGTTTTTGTTTCATGTATTTTTTGTAGAAACTTACAAAATAAGCGGTTCCAGCTAATATAAATCGAAAAATCGTCTACCATTCCAGCACTATTAGACTAGTTTTAATCACATTCTTTTGCGATTTGATTTTTATTTCTTGATCCAAAAATACCTCCACTCTGAAATTTTTCACAACTGTAGAGAACAAAACTATCTTTGGCATAATTTTTTTTCAAATTTTTAAAAAGGTCGCTTTCGGAGATATAGGCTTCCGACTTATAGATAAAGAAAATTGACCTTTGACTTTTTCAAAGAAAAAATCATGTCGCATATTAAATCAAAGGTAATTTAATACCCTTCCAAATGCGACGTTTACAAGATGCGTACCTATAATACTTTTCAAGAAAATTACAATTAAGTAAGTGTAACTTTGTGCATTTTTGTACTGTTTTCCGATTTTCAAGACCTCATATTTCCGGATCCAGAGGTATCAGTGCTTCCAAACTTTGTATTTAATTTAGTTCTATGATATACTATATTTCTACAAAAAATCATAAAATTCGGAGGGGGTTGGTTAAAACCATTGGTTGATTTGACTTGGAATATCCCATATTTATTGTTGAAGCTAAAAATTAGCACTTTATAGCACACAACAATGTTTATTTCATTTAAATTCATTATCAATAACCTTTAGCTAATTTGATTTACTCTCTGTTCATGCGGTCTGATACGGAAACCATATTTTTACACAAAGAGAGAAAGAGAGAGTGAGATATAGAAAGTAAAAAAGCAAAAAACAGAGAAGGTTGCCTATTCAGTTCTATGCTAATTATTGTTGTTAAGTACCTACATTTGTATAATGCATTTTTGTGTATACATTTAAATGTAATACATCAAAGTGAATATTTTCACCACCGTTGGTACATACACAGTACATATTGTTGTTTTCATACTAAAGAAAAAAAATACAAAAATATTTAAGGCGCTTTAATTGTATTTTCTTGAGTCTCTTCATCAAGTGTTTTGCCTTTTTCATTATTTACATTTTTATTTCAATGAAAAAGTACTGCGGGAGATGGGGAGCGGTTATGGGGAGCTAATATGTTTACACATTTATTGGGGCTTATTTGTGTTTATGTACGTAATGCTGTTGTTATTGTTGTTGTTATTATTATTATTATAATTGTTGAGAAAGGTTATTGGATTTTTATTTTATTTATTATTACCGCCGCCGTCACCTAGAGAGTGTGAATCTCTTTCACATTGAAAATATGTACATAAATCGTGTATGCTGTATGTACGAGTATGTATGTATGTATGTGTGGGTATATTATCAAGTGCTAATCACATAGTGACTTTAAAAAAAAATCAGTTCATTGGCCTTAGAACAATATGTTTGGATGTACATTTTTAAAATACACTGATAAAAACTTGAGAGTTTGTTTACAAAAAGATATAAAAAAATAAAATAAACAAAAACTAAAGATTAAATTTTGATAGAATTTTAAAGGGAATTTTGTTTCAAAAAAAATTATTATTTTCGGAGTATATTTATGTGTTTTTTTTTTTTTTTTTTGATAATTTTTATTATAGGTATGTGTGTGTGTGTGTTGACAAAGTGTACTCAAGAATAGGACACAAATCGAAATCATTTCATAAAATATTTCCATATTTTCTTTTATTGCAATAAAATAAAAGTCATTCAATAAAATACAGGGTGTCCGCCGGAAGCTATACTACTTTGTTTGTTTATAATCTTTGATTAAATGGAAGGAAATGTTTACAATTATGTATGGAATACAATATCAGACATGTGTCCGCCTCTATTAGCCTCACAAATGCGAGCCCTTTTGAGAACATTACATTAGTTAACAAGCTAGCGGGTGCTAGCATGTCATCCAGTAGGGCCACGAGAAGGCTGTATTTCGACGTGAATACAACGGGAACAAAGATCGTTATGGAGGCCGTCAGGTTAACCCCAATCCGAGACTTTGCCTTGTCCGAAGTATCCCATCCATCCCAAAAAAAAAAAAAAAATAAACAGAATATTAATCACGTTTTTCTAATGTTTTTTTTTTTCGGTCTCAAAGATGTTAGATCATGATGAATCTATTTTATTAAACACTACAGTACATATTTTTATTTTCATGTGTGCGTGTTTATAAATGTTGCACGATACCGATTATGAGTATTTTAATATTTGGTTGAGTACTCGTAAATACCTAAATACATGTAAAGTATAAAAAATATAAAAAAACTGTTACAACACAGGAAATATATGAATGTATGTATAGTGTGAAGTATGAATATTCATTGCTGTTTTGATTTGTTGTGCTAATGATTCACTACAGTCATTTAACTGAATATGGAGAACAATAAAAAGAGAGTTTATCAAGGAGATATACTCAATGTTTAGATGCATACATACATACATACATACATACATACTTACTTTTATAGAGGGATGAATGTTATGACAACAATTATTGAATTATTGAATGCACAGTTTTGCGATTTATTGACATTCATGCAAGTATGTATGCACATTGACAGTTATAATTTGTCTTTCTTTTCTTTATTCTCATTTTGTTGTGTCATTTATTTTCATTGTGTAGTGTTTTTTCCAAAAATTAAATAAAATAAATATAATTATAAATAAAATAAAAAATAAATTAATCGAGGCTATGCAAATGTAAAAAAAAAACATTTAAAATTAATTAATATTTTTTTTTTTTGTGATAAAAACAAGTGGGACAGGATAAAACATCTGATTTTATATCAGACAACAAAGTATTCATTGAGCCAACATTATCCGTTAAATGCCTTTACATCTGTTGAGAAAGTCAACGTATCACCGATTCTTTTTGCCTCGGCTTTACGAATTTAAAGCTGTATTGTGTGAAAGAATAGCCATTGTAGGGCGAGGACTTGAATTGCATGTCATTATCCGATTGAATAATGGAAAGAGTCATTTAACACTAACTTTACAAAACTTAAACTATTTATTTTTAATATTTAATTACAAACATTTAACTACTAGTCGATCAAGAAACTCCAGTTCGATGACTAAGGAAGCCTGCATAAACCTCACGCACCAGGTCATGGGTTGAGTACATAAATTTAACGAAAAGCAAACGACCTCAAAACTTAGAATCTCTTGTTGTTGTTGTTGTTGCTGTTGATTTTTTTATTATTTGTTTCAATTTTAAAAATAAATTGAGGAAGTATTTTTCGTTTTGAATTTATTTTCTTTTCTTTATTTTTAATTTCTTTTCATTTATTTCTATTTGAATTGAAATACATATTTCTTTAAACAACAACAAAAGCTATTAAATGCATGTATGTATGTATGCATGTGTTTGTTTGTTTGTTTGTGTGCACTTACATACATACAATAAAGGAGCGGTGGAAGCAGCAACAATAATAGTGATACATATTTATATTCATGACATGCACATGTATATGCATGTCATTTGCCTTGTTTATATTTTGTTTTTAAATTTATTCTCACTACTTGTATAGCAGCAGCAGCGGCAGCAGAGAGTGAGTGAGTGGCGTTACTGGTAGTAGCAGCAGCAGCAGCAGCAATAGCAATAAAATATTAATTGTAAGTGTACGCCTACACACTTGGAAAACGAACTGTATTGTCGCTTCAATGTCTACGATATTTGCCAAATTGGCTGTGTCATTCATGTTAAAACAACAAAAGAAAATACAAGCACACAAATTTGTGTGTAAATGCATGTGTATGGACGACGTCTTCATATGCAAAATTAAAATTTTTTTTTTATTTTTCTTCTAATTTCTTTTGTTTGCTTAGAAATGCACACAATAACGCAACGACAACAAAAGAAATCCCTGCTACTTATGAATTGACAATATGTAGTGGTGGATTAAAGCCAGGGATGCAAAATGAATTTCACAAATTGTACTCATTTTCATGAAAAAGTATGCTGTTTTGAGTCTGATTGTATTAAATTCTGTTTTTTAATCCACACATCCAGCATTGTTCGAAATCGAAGCAACATTTCCTGACGAAGTAAACAAAGTCTCAAAGTCTTCTTGTTTTAAATTCATTTATTGAAAACAATGCTTATATTTTTAATTGTTTTATGTCCTTACAGTTTAATAATAGCAAAATAAATTTTATTCTTCTTCTTAAAAAATATAAAAAAAAAAATCGAAATCGAAATCAAGTGCAAATATTGTTGTTCGAAATCTAAGCAACTCTTTTATTGTTGTGCTTCTTTTATTTGTTTTTGCAAAAATTATGAAACATTTTGTAACATTTTTTTAAGCCTCGTTGTGTTTTTTTTTAAGACCAATACTCAGGAGTAAACCCCTACTCATGCATTGCATTGTATTGGAATATTGAAGATAGAAGAGAGATACATAGATTTTTTTTTATTTTTGTAATTTTATTGATCGCCATATATCAATGAGACAAATTGCTATCAGTTGATCACTCAAAGGCCAGTGTTATATCTTCACCCTTGAATGATCAACAGCAATTGCCCCATTTGTCGGTGGATGTTAATAGTGAGTGATGAGCGTCTTCACTAATTAGGTTAGCTGTTATCTTCCAAGTAGGTGGCGCTGTAGTCCTGATCATTCGTTTCTCATAGAATAGTGACTAGATATGTCAGGGAGCGGTTTTTCTTGCAAATGGACATCTTGCACGAACAGGCAGAAAAATCGTTTGCCGACATATTTAAAAATGAACAGTTTATCAGCATAGTATAATCGTTTAATAACCACTTAACAGTCGATCTGAAATTGTCTTTTTAGCCCGTATTTTTGTTTTTTTTATTCACGTTTAGTGCCCAAGTGTTGGCATCATTGTAAAAGACAGTATTATTATGTATGGATTATGCCCAATGCAAAATTAACTAGTAGTTGGCTTTTACAAGTACATTTAGTTCTGTTTTTATGCGTTTTTTTACGCATATTTGATTTTCGATTTTAAAACCACACTTCATTCTCTTTATACGCAGTTTGAAAACTTATCACAATAAAAAGGAGAATTTCCCTTTCCAGATTGCTTTAAAAATGGCGGTCTAGTCCCTTATAATACACACGGTTTAGTATTCCGACACCATATAAAATCAGACAATGTTGGAGAAATAGGCGTTGATAATTTGTCGTCTGCAGATATAGAGAAATTAATGTTCGATACGATTTTAAACGATGATAAAATCATTGATTTTGCGCTTATGATAGCCGAAATAAAGAAATAAGGGATGTTTTTTGATGATTCTAATAAGGAAAAAGCCGCAAAACTTCAACACGATTTAAAATTTTTATAGGTTTAAATAATGCGACGATTACGGATTTTGATTGATTACGGAATTTTTGACAAATTCCACTGAACCATTATCTATCAGCAATTCGAGACGATTCCAGGAAATAAACTTTTTCGTAAACAAAAGCAATTGTCAGAAAGTGATTTTCATAACTAGGGCAACCAAAAATATGCATTAGAATTTTATTTCTGGATGTTACTGAAAAAACAAGCGAAATATTAATTCATTTCAGGAAAAACTACAACGTTTAACCCCTATTTGTTACGACATATTTTTGCATATTTCGCCATAAATGCATACTTTTGCATTTTTACATTTTTTTTCATATTTGTATGGCATATTTTACAAAGAAGAATTTACGTGTATTACCAATTTTTATTTGTTCAAAATAATGACTACATATTGACACATAACTTAAGTATAGTCTATTAAATAATAATAAACGTTTTAAATTAACGTGTGTGAAATTGGGGAAAATTGCGAGAATGGTTTATGAAGCTTCTCCTCCTGTCAATTTGATAGAAATGTCAAAGCAGAATACAAATTAAATACAAAGCATTCAAATTTAGCATTTACGGTTTAAAGGTTGGATTTTAAATTAATTAAATTTTGTATGAAATTTAATAGCCTAAGATCCTAATACTGGTATTCTTATGAGAATTAACATCCGTTAAGGAATAATATGGTGAGAATAACATTCAAATATAATTCACATAATCTATTTCCAATAGATTGTGCTTTAAATAGAAATATAAAAACATGAATATGTATAACACAAAGAACTCTGATGAGACCTTTCGTAGCTGGGTCGAAAACTAGTTCAGTTCTGCTAGTGTTTGTACATATTCCTTAACGGATGTTAATTCTCATAAGAATACCAGTATTAGGATCTTAGGCTATTAAATTTCATACAATAAGTATAATAAAGATCCATTAAAAAATATTCGAATTTAATTCGAAAATGTACATATAATAATTATTAATTAAATTTTCGTAAGAATATGGGAAAAATCAAGCAATCCGTGGTAAACAGACAAAATTATATGATAGCGAATACTCAGATTTTAAAACTGATAGGAAAATTCTGTTTTGCAATAAGCCAGTGTCAGCAAAGAAAATATTTACCATAAAACAACACCTCGGACAACAACAATTACTTCCGTTGATGTCGAAAGAACTTCCTCGATGTAAAAGAGCGTTTTACGATCAGACAAAGCTTTATGTTTCATAATTTTTCATTTATTGCAACAATAATTTGCATAATTTTTTTAAAAGTGTTTTTTTAATAAGTATTTTAGGCGCTTAAAACTAATTTTTTAGAGTATATTTTTGGTTGCTCTACTCATAACCGATTATTTTATTAAGGTTTTAATTAGTTTTTCTAAATATTTGTTTTTTCTATATTTCTCAGTTTGCTAAGAACTTTTTTACGTGGAACCAATGCCCCCTTTTTATATGGATACTCTAACTTTGTTTACGTTTTTGAGGAACTTGAAAAGTTGGTTTTGTAGTTCCGAACAGTTTTTTGTAATAATTTAAAAATTTGTAAACCCTTCATATATTCATTAAATCAGTCAGTCAATATGTTAAAAAAAAACAAATTAAAATTCTTATATTTTAAGACTTATTTTTTCTTTCTTTTTAATTTAATATTCTCTGTCGATTTTTTAAATTTTCATACAAATTTCGTTTATTAATAAACATCACCAATAAAATCAATAGTTTTTTAAATATAAGGTGGTTAGACAATAAACAGTTTATTATTGTTTGAGAATAAAAAATATTAAGATTTGAAAGGATTTTGTAAGGAAGTAGCGTATCCGTATGATAATAACCAAAAATATGTTAAAATCTTGAAATTAAATCCATGTTTTATTAAACATAACTTTATAACGATTTGTTTTTTAAAATGTAATTTTTTTTGCGTCTATGAAAGGCGTCGTCGAAGACCTGCCTTTTAATTTATAACAAAAAAATCCTAATTCATGGCTAACTGTACATATTTAAATATAAAATTATTATTTTAATTAAAAAATAAAACTCACCTGTCAGATGATTCAAATGAATCATAACGATCGGTGCAACGTTTCTTTTTATGATTCTGATTTTGATTGTCAGTTGATTTAATAATTGCTGCAGCTGATGCAGTTACTCCATTTGAAGATGTCAAAGATGAACTTGCTGTTGACGTAACAATTGAATTTGAAGATGGCGAAGATAATAAATTTTCTAAAGTTTTTGATGATTTTGTTACCGGCTTTTTAGTACCATTCGTTTGTTGTTGAGATCTTTTCAATGAAGTTTTTGAATTATTAAAATCCCTTGATGCTGTAGACTTTAAACCAAAGATATTGGCTGAACGTTTTGTAGATGAAACACTGTTTGTACCAGCTACTGATACACTACTACCGCCACCACTGGCTGGAGCAGAGGGTGGATAAAATTCTGGTTTAGCCAACAAATTTGGAGATGAAGACGAAGTGTTAGTTTTTATTTTGTGTTCTTCTCCATTTATTATTGGCTTCTCATCCTTTACTGTTGTATTAGTGTTAGATTCCTCTGCTGCTTTTAAAGTATTCTGATTGGCTTTTATTACCTGTGCAGTGGCTATTTTGTTAACACTGTTGTGATCTTTGCTATTTTTCAATTGATCGAATAATGACAGTCCTTCAGTTTGATTATTCAAATCTTTTGTGTCATTTGTTGATAATGAATTGGAGGAGCTCATGGCTTTTGTTTTATGTCTTTGGCGGTGGGTAACGTAAAGGGGATCTAGATTTTTTTTATAAAGGCTTTTAACACAAACCTTTCTAAAATACGCATTTTTTAATCATTTTTTCTTTTATTTTCAAAAGTTTTAGCACCTCTTTTCTTTAAAGGCTACAATATCTTTTAAGTTATTTAACACCATTAATTTTGCCAAAATTTTTTATAAATTTTAAATTGTTTTTCTGTTTTAGACTGCTTTAGTTTTTAATCTTTTCTTGGGTGCAAAATCAATAATGATATATTTGTTGATTACAATAATAAATCTGAAAAAATTAAGAAAAATTTATGTTTTGACTGCAAAATCAATCATAATTGTAAAACTAATTAGAAGTGATTAATATCGAACAAGAAATTCATTTAAAGAGTAGAATTTATAGCATTTTTTTTATTAAAAATTTTAAATAGACACTTTGTTTGTTTCATTTTCCCTGCTCTAGTAATTTGCGAGTATCTACAAAACAGCACTTTGTGTGTAAAGGTTTTTTTCCTATTCTACCGACGAATGGTAATGGCTGTAATTCGTGGCTTCAACTACGAAATTCTTAATTCACTCTCACAGATTTAAAGCTCTGGCCAAATCCCTAAACGTAAGTTGCAAAGTTTTTTTATAAAGCATAAAGTTCCTAAACTCTCATACTTGAAATTTATGGCAATGCCCACTGTTTCTTTTTGTATAGCAAATCAGTTTAATTTTTATAAACTGTAAAAACCATGCATTCATTTTATTTTGTATGCAAACTGTTGCTTAATATAGCGGAGAAAATAGTTTTTGTAAAGGTTAAAGGGGTTCTTAATGGAACTGTATTGATAAAATTATGAATTTTAAGCATTGTTTTTAATAAATGAATTTAAAACAATAATACGAGACCAATTTTACCTTTTCAGGAAAATTTGCTTAAATTTCGAACAGTACTGTATCTATAGGTACAATAAATGGTATTTTTTTTAATGAATTTTTAGCTACAATTATAAATCATATAATATTACGTTAAGTTCAGCAGTTCTTTTTTTTCTTTTCAATAAAATTGTTAAAATAATTTTATAATTGAAAAAAAAAAATTAGTTTGTTAAGCATTTAATGCATTTTTTGCGTTTAACAATAAAAAAAAAGAAATGGCAACGTCAGCTTTTATTTCCGGTGAAAAACAGAACTCCACATGCATACTCGTACAGAAACACAAAGAAAAAAATAAACAAAAACAGTAAAGCTTTGATCATACGAGTATTAGGAAAATGTATGTATGTGTAGGTATTTGAAGAAAAAAGCATAACGACAATTTAATGGAAGTATTTTTTTTCATTTTTTTCACATTCGATTAATAAAATATTTACATTACATACCTACATATATTATTTCTTATTATTATTTAATTTTAAACTATGTATTTTTATTAAACTGTTTATTCCTATAAAACAAAATATTTGCATAAAATATTAGTTAAATACGTTTTTTCTTAAAATACATACATATTTGCTTAATGTGATCGTAGCATAACAGTTATTCTATCTTCATTACAAGTGAAATTATTAATTTGTTATTGTTGTTTTAAATATCTGCATCGAACCTATTTTTTATTTTTTACTTTATTTTGTTGTTGGAGGTCTACAGTGCATACTCGAATATTTTTTTCATGCTGTTTTTCAGACATTCATGTTTCATATTTCGTAACCGGTTTCAAATGCATGAAATCTTAATGTTCCACACAAAAAACAATAACAACAACAATAAATAAAATAATAAATGAAATTGTTGCAGGCCTGTCTCTGCTTCTGTTACTGCCTTTGTTCTTGCTGTTTTGTTTTTGTTTTTATTCTATTCAGTATTGTTTTTTCAAGTCGACTGCTATTCAAGTTTGCCTTTGTTGTTTATTTAGTTGGTGTTTTATTTTAGTGTGTGTTTTCATCAGCAATAATGAAAACAAAAAAAAAAATAAAGAAGCCACTTTTAATAATAAAATGCAATTTCTAGGGCCACAATTTTTTTTTTTGTATTTTATAATATTACTTTGTTATGTTTCTTTCTTTTCATAAATTTTTATTATTATTATAAAATTATTTTGTTTTTTGTTGTCACTACACTTCTACTCTCTACATCAGAATCAAAACAAAAAAAAAAACACGTTAAATCGCAAAGAAATTAACAAAAAAACACAAATATCCAAGTCGTTTACATTTTAACCCGCTGTGCAGGTTCTCGAGCATGCGAATGTGTAAATGTAATCAAAAATAAACACTAACGACTGCATACATAAGTTAACGACACGAACTCTTAACAAAGACTAAAAAAAGTACAAGTTTTTGCATTTCTTAATATTCCGAAGATTTTTATTCAAGAAAACAAAAATATAACAACATTGCGAGTGGCCGGTTTTTATGTTCTCCCCAACTCAACTCCAACAATAACAATATGATTATGTGGTGAATTTCGTATAATTGAGAATCAAATGTACATACAAAAACAAAACTGAAACAAACGAGGTCGTCTCCATCGTTTTTTGTTTTGTTTGGTGCTCTCCAATACTTATAAGACTCCAAGTTCGTTAAATTCTGCTATTAAATTCGTATTACACAGAGAGGGGAGTTATTAAATCAAAACAATTAGTTTGCAATTTTCCAAAAGGCACTTTAAAAAACACAGGCAGGGAACTTCAAAAAAGCATTCTTTTTGGTTGAACAGTTATATTTTAATCACTTCCAAGAGGAAAGAAAAAATTAAAAGCGATTTAAAATGTAAGTATGTACATATGAATGTAAGTTTATATCACAAGTTTTGCGTAGTTGTACTTTACAGAGTGTCGACACCTGAGATTACCATTGATCTAACGTTGGCAGAATAACGGAGTCTTAATATTAATCTTAATGTTAACGAAGGGGAACACATACATATTTCATTTAATCTCATAAGATTTTATAATTTCCTGTCTGCTGTACAATAGAAATGTATTTTTATTTATAAATATTCAACTATTTTGTTTAGTTTCTGTACAACTGATGTTTAGCAAAAATAAGACTTTAATATTAATTTTTAATAAAATATAGTTTTTGCAATATTTATTCTTCTTCACAATTGCCGGCTTTTATATTTCCATATGTGTGCATATATAAATATACATATGTGTTTAGTTGACAGTTCATCTTATAACATAGTTATCTAGAGATACATACTACCTACCTATGTATATCCAAAGACTTTAAATATATAATATATCGTCGCAAGAACTAAACGCTGTAACTGAAAAAAAAATCAGAAATACGTTTTTTGCATCATTTTTATCAGAAAAAATAGGCGTCTATTGGTCTCGGTCCCAGATTTCTATGATGAAAAGAATTTCACTTACGTTTGTGTTTTGAAAAATACCAGTGTCTTTGTTCTACTTTCACACAGGTTTTTTAGCGTTCTTTAATTTTTGCGACGATATCATAAAAACATTCTTGTAATAATAAAATAAACAGTATGATAACACTAATTTGAAGTTTACACGTAAGATAATTTTCTCAGACGTTTGGTAACAGAAAATTTTAAAACTTTAGATGTTTTTTATTCAGTCTTAAAACTTTTAGTTCATTAAAAACTTGTAAAGGCCATTTTTTCTACTGCAAAACATCCAACTCTGGATACTAGCGTTTGAATCTACTTAGTGTATGTTTATATTTTGTATTTCTTTCTTTTTTTTTTGTTTTTGTTTTTCATTGTCGTGCATATTCATTTATTTGTGTATGAATTTGTATATATTCACATATGTTTGTACGTATATTTTATATCAATTGTTCAAGGGGCTAGGGGTCTGATTATGTTAAGCACATGTTTGTTTGTTTTTTAAAGAGAATATGAAAGAATACGACTGCATAGAGCCGAAAGATGTAGTATGTATGGATGTATCTTAAACGAATATTACTCTTTCTCTTATTTTGTTTTAATTATTAATTATTTTTATTGTAAGTACCTCTCTACCTATTAAAAAAAATATAGCAATACAATAATAACAATAAACATTATATCGAGAGAACGCTCTCATATTTTTTATTACATTCTATTTTTTTGTGACGTTTTTAATCAACATTAAAAAAATTTTAACAAACACACACGCAAACGAAATATTATTTCCTTAATAGATGACAGCACAACTATTCAAAATGCACTCAATACCCATCCACTACAGGAAGCGAGAGGGAGAGTATGAGAAAGAAAAACAAACGCATAGAACTTGTATTGAAAAGCTTTAATTCCCAGCATTAGACCATGCACGGCGAGTGAATAACTAACCACACGGGTATGTAGTTTGTTGTGTACTTGTAATATTTATCGGAAGAACCGACAATACAAATGCATACATGCATAAATTTTTTTCTTTCACAAAAAGGAAAGTTCGTGCTTTACTTTGTTGTTTTTTTTTTCGTCTTTATTTGCTATTTTCTTAAAAAGTTAGTCATGCACCAGCATTACATTAGTGAGGTATGAATTATGTTTATCTATGTGAAGTTTTGGATTATTGTACATGAATTTTGATATAAAAGAGTACCGTTTGTTTATCGTTGCAGAGTTAATTAGAACTGACAAGAAGGCTGAGGAGAAAAGTATTGCCATTGAGACAGGAAATTAATTTCCTTTTATAATATCGTCCAATTGCAGTTAAATTAGCTTAACTAGTGACTGTGTTTCATTTTGTTTATTTTTCTTTTTTTTTTTTTAATACAAACTTAATGGTAATTTAAATGACAAAAGTGCTTCTTTTCCCTTGGGATAGATTTACTATGTATGGCTTGTTGACTTCCCCCATTTTGTTTTAATGGCCTATAGGTTGAGAGTAGAAATAGGCACTTACAAGTTTCATAAGTTATTATGAAAAAAATTAATTTTTATATCAAATGCACTTTTTGTATTTTTAACACACGTTTTATAAATTAAAAAAAAATTCACTGATTGTTAATGGAATTCCGGCCAATTCCTCTGTCTTGAGATGTCGTTAATTCGTTAACAGTTTAACAGGAAACTGGTCTTCAGAACAGGAAACAATAACAGAAAATATGAGTTAAAATTACTTTTTGGTGGCAAAATTCAAAATTAGTTAAAAGCTTGTTTTTGGTTTACACTACATACCTCCCAGAAAAACTTCTTATAGACTAAAGCCCAGTTTTTGACTTCATATTTAAATGGTATTTAAATGCCAAGACATTGCTTCTGCAAAACAAAACTACTATTGTAACCATCATTAATTTAGCCTTGATTTTTTAAATTTATATGTTTTATAAAAGAGCAAAAATTTCTTTAAGCATTTCGCTTAAGGTTTTGAAAAACCATCTTTTATAACTAATTTTCTATTAATAAAATATTTACTATTAAATTGAAAATGATATATGTATCTATTAGATGCCCACGTTGCATTGAAAGTATTTTGTTAGAACATAAAAAAGAACAAAAGACCAATAAACGTTGTTTAAACATTGCCTGTCACAAGAAAATCTGCATACATTTCAATGGCTTTGAAAATTAAAACGGCTGTCAATAAGAGCCACTTCAATTTAAATTATTACCGCTCCTTATAAAGAGATTGTCAAGACCCAACGACTTGCCATTGTAAATTAAAAATTAAATAAAAAAAAAATGATTTAGTGATTGATTTTTTAATTTTTTATTGCAACCACAAATACCAGTTTTTTTTTAACACAAATTTTCCCACTTGCAAAAAGAAACAAAAAAAAGCATTAAATTTATGGGTCATTTAATCAATTCAAGTCGAAATCACAAAATCATTCATTCTATCACACACACCTTCCTCTTACACCTACAGATGTTGTAATACAAAAACAGAAGGCAACCTTCCCTACTGCTGTTTACAACTCGTTTTAAAATTCGTTTAGCTGTTTGTTTGTTTGTTTTTATTCGTTTAAATGTCTCCTTCGTATGATGACTACGACGACTATAAATACATACCTATGTACGTATGTATGTACGAATATAAATAATAAAAATATCATGTAACTGGTCAACACGTGCTTTTATTACAACATTATTATGACAAGTTGTTGGTTTATTGTAAAACACACGCATACCTACAAATACACACACAAAAACAAACACTCATTCATATTGAATATAATTGCTGTTGTAAATGCAGTTACAGCTATTGTGGTATGTAGTATTACGTTTAAAAATATACATATGATTCAATAATAAACACACAGTTGTTGTAAATACGTGTAAATACATACACATATCAGGTTTTGTTTATTTTCTTTTCTTTTTTTTTTATTCTTTTAAAACGAGTTATTAGAGAAGTATATATTTTTATAAAATATAACAAAATGTATATATGTATGTAGGTACAAATAATAGTGAGTGTACTTAGCAAGGGAGTGATAGAGCGATAAACAGTGGAAGAGAAAGAGAGAGAGAGATAGAGAACGATAGAGACACACCAGCAAGTATACTCTTTATTTAAGTAAGAATGCATTTAGTAAAGCTTTCATAAAAACATGCATCGTTAAGTACTAACTAACTACCGCTACATAACATTAAGAACAACAAAAATAATAGCAACAACGACAATTATTCAAAAGCATAATACATATTGTGTATTTAAGTAGGCAATACTTTTTGTCGTCTTAACATATCTCCACCTCTTGTATTCATACACATTTCTAGTACTATGGCAATACTATGCAACAATCCATTGCACGATTAAACAATTCAAACAACAACAATTTTTAAAATAAGAGAGCAATGACTTGAAGTAGAATTAAGTTTTTTTTTTCTTTTGTTTACATTTATTTATGTACATTTTTTCAGCGTTGTCAACTTAGTGTTTTTAGCACTGTTTCTAGTGTTTTTTTACATTTTCGGCGCAAAAGTTTTTGTGTGCTTTTTACTTTAAATTTCAGTACGCTTTTTATTTTTGGTGACACCAGTATTTATTTTTGATTAATTAATTAATTCATAAACGCTTATTAAGAAGCAACAACACAGTAATTTTGTAAATCAATATTTCATACCAAAGCTATGGATCCAACAAAGATTGTGTGGAAATTTAAAATTTTTGAGCAACATAAACATAAATATAACTACAAAAAGTATATTAACGATGAACTGTTCTAGAAATATACAAAACACCGTATCTAACCTAAAATAATTTAAAGAATTCAGTATTAAAAGTCATATCACCATTACAAATACACGTTACGTTATCTTATTGCTTTATTCACAAATATTTTTGCAAATGCTATATGTATATATCACTCTTAATAGCCCTACGAACTGTTTCTGGCGAACCTTTTTGGTAAGCGATTTCTTAACGAGGTTGCTCATTTAGTCATTTTCTGTCTAGATCTAGCGGTTTTTTTTTATCATAGATAGAGTTTTTCCAGTTTAAGCCATTTCTTTTCGTAAAAGGAATTTTTTGTTTGTTTTATTTTTCTGGCCGTCAAAATATAGCATTTTAATAGAATGCCTTTCCCTAAGCCATTTCAACTTATTGTAAAAAGAGTTTTAAATTTAAACCGAATTTTATCAACTTAATAGTGTATTGAAAAAACGAAAAATATTTTTCGCCTTATTGGCAAATATATTCAATATAATATGAAATGTATGCTTTTAGGAATTACCATGTCTCTATCGCCATTTCGTCTCTGCTTAAGAGACTCGTCAGGAGACTTTTTCCCAAAGGTGGTATTCAAAATTATAAATACTTATGTTAAAATAGTTATAGACTAAATGCGAATCATATAATAATAGTGTATTGTTTTAACGTTTCTTATTTGCTTAGAAAAGTTGAAATCATAAACAAAATTTTTTGTGCAAAAAGAAAGGATTCTACAACTAAAAATTTAAACCAATGGCTGTTAGTTGGTTACTGACAACAATTGTTATCTATCTAGATTCATAATTTATTAATATATAACAATAATTTAACACACTTTCTACACGTATTTATTAATAAAAGGGGAATTAAATAATACCTACAATTTATACATACATACATATAAAAGATCTATTTAAGGAGTTTCATGACAAAACATATTAAATATTTAGCGCTTTTTTAAATACGCGATTTTTTCTTGATTTCAATGCTTTTTGAAAGTTGACCAGGCTGATATTTTGTTTTGTTTGTAAATTCGAGAGAGAAAAAATAAGGAAAACAAATAATGTTTAGTTACTAAACTTTAGTACGGTCTGCGCATGCAATGATATTAAATACTTGCATATGTATTTATCACCTTAATAAGGTTACCAGATTATAGCAAAACTTGAATGTATTGCTATGTAATACTGTTTGGCTTTTATAGTTTCTTAAAATTTTAGGTTCGTTTGAATTAAATGTATGGGGGTGCGTGTTTTGTGGTTTTTTCAAAATTAAAATTTAAAAATAAGAAGTTTCCGCCACTAAGAAGTCCATCAACAAAGTAATAACCGCTCCCTGACATTCCACTCTATTACACCTTTAACCCTTGACAACGAAAAACGAATGATCAGAGAAAATCGCCACATATTGGGAAGTAGCAACTAAAACAGCCAAAAACCTACTTAGCGAATGCACTCACCGCAAACAACATGCAACGATGGGGCAATTGCTGTTGATCTTTCAAGGGTGAAAGTATAACACTGGCCTTTGAATGATCAATTCACAGCAATTTGTTTCATTCCTAAGGCGCTTAATAATATAAGAAAACAAAATATATGTTCTGTTGTCATAATGTACTGTCCTTTCTACAAAAATTCCAATACAATGACAGCATTTAGTTGGGGTTTACCCCTGAGTATTGGTCTCAATAAAACAACAAATATTATTAACCAGAACTTACATACATATATACGCAATTTTTTTAATTTAAATTTTAAGTACATTCATACATACATAACTGGCCTTTACAACCCTGTATCAGGATTACGGCCTAGCTTCTCGCACCACTCAAGTTGTGTGTGTCACTTTTTATCCATGAGTACCGAGATCTACAGTTTAATGTCGACTCTGAACGACAAACTTGAAAAGCTTGTTCATGGAAATCAGTTACTCTCAGAGCTTTTGCCAGAAGTCTGTTAAGAGGTAGTCACAGAAAGAAATATTTTTTGTTAATATTTCTTTGCTTAAAGTTTTTAGAGCCGGGGCTTGAACCGCAGCTCTCGTCTTATCAAGCCAACACACTAACCATTAGACTACGGAGACCAATTTTAAGTACCTATTATTTAAATAGAGCTTATGTTTATATATTACATACTTATTTTTATATTTTATTATTTTTATATTTTACTTAAAACAAAATTATTTCTTATAAAAACATAAATATTACATAAGTTATTTCCAATAGTTAACTCAATTATTTGTATAATGTAAGTGAATTAAAAGCACAAAATTAAACGTTTAATTTTTTATTTTACTTTACAACGATAACCTCATGTTAATATCTTAGCGATAGAATCCATTTAATTATTTAGATAAAACTTGACTTAGATTTGGTACTTGTGTAATAGAAAATTATTTTTGATATGCTTTTAACCACCACAACAAATGAAAACCTTCTTTAAATAAGCATTTTGCCAGCTCACATTATTGTCTTATGAAAATTCTTTATTCTTATAGCTCTTTAAGCTGGCATCTTTAAAAATAGTAAAATTGCACCACTCTTAACATGATTTATTCTCTCTCCATTTAAATTCAACTCCAACACTATTTTTTTTATTGTTATTGCCAACTTTTATTTGGTTTTATTTTTGTTTTAGGCTCAACCGGTGTATTGTGAAAAGAAAAACACACACAAACACAAAAATTCTTGTTTTTCAACATTTTTAATTTATTTTTCTTTTTTTTTTTTTATTCCTACTTTGTTTGTTGGCAACATTTATTATTATTGTTGCCATTGCAGTGTTAATATTTTTTTTGTTTTTGTACGCCTTGTATCCTGTGTGTTTACTTTTTTTTTATTTGTTGAACTGTTTTGTTGGACTGCCTGCCATGTTTCGTTGCTTATGTGTATGTGTTCTTTAAAGTACTTCCCTCCCCCCCTTAGACAGACTTTGTTAATAATTTGATTCAGTTTTTTTTTGTATTTTTTCGCTGTTTTATGCTCTCTTATTTGACTTTGTTTAGGTATGTATGCACTGTTTTACAAAAACAACAAAATTTTTGTAAAGAAAAGAAGGAAATACTGAAACCAAAGTAAACATCCATACATGCACACATATAAATACCTACACGAATAGTATGCAATCGTACTGTGGGCACGCAAATGTGTGTGTATACTTACTGATTTGGTTGAAAAAAATAAAAGAAAAATTCTTATAAAAAGTGTCTGTTTCTTGTGGCTTTGTTAAGTTTTGTTTTTGAAAAACATTTTTTGTTTTTGTTTGTTACTTTATTGTTTTTGCTTTTGGGTTTTTTTTCTAAGTATGTATGCATATTTTTTCTTGTTTTTAGCCAGCTTTTAATAACTTAAAACGATGCACAAATAAAAAGGAAAAAGTTGCTAAAAGAAGAATGTAAAAATTTAGACAATTCACAACAACAATATAACTATGGTGAGCTAAACTGGCAAAATATTATTTTAAAAGTATAGCGCACATACGTAGACGATTCATTAAAAAAATATATATTGAAAATTACCTGTAATTTTGCTTTGCTTTAAAATATCCTTTAATCCCTTTTTGTTGTGAAAAATGTAATCCTTTTTCTAATTGTAGCTTCTGAATAGAGCATTTAGAAAACCAATTTAATAAAATACAACAAATACTCTTTTACACAATACACATTTACTTATATTCCCATGCCCTTTCTAAAACATTGCATTTTAAGATACATGACTATGCTTGTTCTTTTACTTTTCTTTTGTTTTACTTTGCAATTTATTTATTGCAGGTATTTTCTTTCTTTTTGTTATTCTTTGAAATGTAAAGATAAGAATTACTTTTAAAATTCTTTAAAGGAAAATGAGTTTTAACATTTTCCTTAATTTTCTTTCAATTTGCAGGCTGCTGCTAATTAAACCCTTTCTTACACATACATTCACACACAGTAAGTAAAATTGTTTTCAATAACATTTTACAAAAAAAAAAATATCATTTAACTCACTGCTTTATGTAAATAAAATGCAACCACGAACGAACCATGCGACAGAGCAGACGACAACGTACTAAACTTTCAAATTAATGTTGGGGTAGACAATTGCATGCACAAGTACGATTATTTTAGTTTATTTGTACTACAAGACAACAACAACAACACACAAAATATTACATTGCAAAAACACTACGAGTACACAAGAAAAAGTTCTTATACAAATTACTATACATAGTTAATTAATAATTTTGCAAAAGTGAAGAGAAAGAGAACGAATAAGAGATAGTAATAGAGTATAAAAGTCGAAAGCTTTTTATGCTCCCCAATTCTTTATTTAAGAATTGTATGGTGGCGCTGTTTGTGTGTGTGTAGTGCTTATACAAAAAGAGCAAAAACCCCGAAAACAAGAGGTGAATAAAATAAAATGATGTTTAAAATATAAAGAGGTGGATGTCCAAACTAAGTTATAATTAACCACAGGGTGTTTAATATGTATATATTTGTTTTACTTTGGTAAAAGAAAACTTAAAGCTTAAAAACACAAATATTTAAGGCTAGAAGATTAAGAACTACAAAGAAAACGTTTAAAGGTATGATTGGTTAATTAAAGGTGCGCATTATTATATTTTAATTTTAAATACTAACAAAAATTAACTGTAACCAGTGCTGCTCATAGATTGAATGAAAGAAATTGTTTTTTTTATTATTCTACTGTATTCTGTTATACAATATAATACATATGTATGAGTATGTAGAGCAGTTCAACGCTTGAAGAGCCTATGTATCTACATTGCCAGCAGTGCTTTAGACAGTTACAACTATTTTTGAACAATCACAGCGGTTCTGTATTTAGAATTAAAAAAATTTTATTCCGAATCGAAATGTAGCGCATTTCTTGGCCGAATTTCTATATTCCGTTTCCAAATATCTATTTTTTTATTTTTATTATTTCATGTAGGAAAATCTTAGTGGAATCAAATAAAATCAAAGGTGTTTTTCATAAAACTTTCCGTGTAAAATTGAAAATGTTTTTTTTTGTTTTTTATATTGTATTAATATCTACATATCTTCTACATATATAAATAAAAATCAATGTTGTTCGTTGGTCATTGCATCAGTTGAGAACGGCTGGATCGATTTTGATGATTTTTTCTTTCTAATGATCGTAGTGATCCAACTTAGGTTTTTACGGGAAGAAAATTTTGCCCCGCCTACTTTTACACCCACTTTTTTATTAACCTAAAATCAGAAAACGGCTTCATCGATTTGACTAATTTTTCTTTCAAATGTTTGTATTAATCCGTTTTAAGTTTTCATCGAGAGCAAGACTTGCCAAGCCTACTTTTCCGCCCACTTTTTTCTATTTATCTCTAAATACTGATTTTTGTATATCTTCAGAATGGTTAAAGTTAAAGTTTCGGAATTGGGTCTGAATGACTTCATGGGCAAGGCAAATCATCAGTCGGAAAGTAGGCGAAATTGGACAAGTGGGTGTGACACCTCCCATACAAGTTAAATATTGATTTCTTTATACATACGTATCTTTAGAAGTGTTGAAGCTAAAGTTTCTGAATTTGGTGTGATTGATTTCGTAGTCATTAAAATTGGTCAGTAGAAAAAAGGGCGGATAAGTAGACGTGGTAACTTTCAGACAAACTAACTATTAAGTTCAGAACATATATCTTGAAATCAGCAACAGTTAAAGTTTTTGAATTTGGTTTGAATTACTCCGTAGTCACTAAAAATCATCAGTCGAAAAATGTAGACAAATGATAATGTATAGCGAAGCACGCCGGGTTTAAGCTAGTTTTATTATATTCTTCGAACAAAAATTTGCTCGTATATAAATTCTTAAATTAAGATTTGTTTTTAAATTTTAAGAAAGACAAATTTCAAATTTGTTGAATCCGAGTTTCGCACGGATTGTTTTTACTCTGAATACAGAACAGGGACAACTAATACAATAGCTAACAAGATTTTATACTGGAGCAACTAAGTATCTTTTCTAACGTAATTTGATGGGCTGAATTCGAATTTTTCTTTAGCACGTTAGATTTTCGAGATACAAAAAAACAAGTTTTGTTAATTTTTTACATAAAAAATCCGTGTTTACTTAAAAATCAATGAATTTTCTAAAGTGAATGGCATTATTATACATATCGTTTGTGTTTTGATGGTTAGGTTTCACGTGTTAAATAGCATGCTGTTGTCCCAAAATTCTTAATAATTTCTTTCAGTTTTAATTATAGTTGTTGTTGTTGATTGAGAAATAAAACAAGTAGTTTTACTTACAACTATTTATATTCACTTATTTATTGAATAATAATTATAAAGAAAATTGAATTATATTTTGTATTTGGCAGCAGCTACTGTTGTAGACGCGAAGACAACCTTTGGTATCAAAATCTGTTTTCGTCTGTCTTCTTTATGTTTTGTGTTACCAGTTAGTTTATTTTGATGCTTGTGACAACTAGGAGTTGCCATATAATTAAATCATGGCGAGTACACTCTAGTTGGTATGAATGGTTTTCATTCCCCTTATGCAAAATAAGAGTCTTTAGCCATCAATAAATAACTCCATTTAGTTTTGTCATATGGCCGGTTAATTTTTTTAAATAAACCATCAGCAACAGTACAGTATAGAATAGAGTGTTTCTTTTAAAAAAATTTACAGCCATTTTCAGGCTTCTATCTATTTAAATTGTTGCTTTTAATGTTTCCATTGCTGCCTGCCTCTTGTTTCGTTAACTGTAAATCCCGAATTAGAATATTCAGCTCAGCTTTACTCACTAAATGGCGTTCATCATCAACAATCGGTTTTGTGCTAACTTGACTCTCTCCAAAGTACTGGAATTGAATATTCCAAATACATCTTCTTCCAATTTGACCACTTGTATAAAATATTTCTGCAACTATTGCAAAACATTGTCGGTGACTACGATTTGTACAAGTTTTTGACAGGAAAACCAAAATAATGTGTAAGTATGCATATTTGAATGATTCTGATATGTCATATCTTTGAGTTTTCCAACCACACTCGACCTCCCTTATATGCTTAACCCTTAATTGCATGAATTTTTTTTATTTTTCTGAAGTAAGCCACTAATAAAATTGATGCACAATTTTAAGGAAAAATATTTAAAAATATTTTATTATAAATATCTAAAACTACAGTCCAATGGGTATAATCTAATGCCGAAATATTTCAGCAGCGACCAATTTACACTAAAGTTTTTGTACATTTCTTTTCTTTTTTGTCAAAAAAATTTATGATGGAAATTTCCATCACAATGCAATGAAGGGTTAAACGCCACAACGAGTATTATGTAGAATTAGAATGAATATGGACTTCTGTCAAATTAAAAATATTAAAATTGTAGTGTCAGCATTGAATGTTTTACAGTAGGCTGATGTTTTTTTTTCCAAATTTGCAGACCAGTGCTATTGTTTTAATTTTAATTGCAATATTAAAAAAAAGTTAATGCTGGCACTTAAAATTTAATGTTTGGTGATCCTTGCGTGTGTAATAGAAGGGGCTTAAATTGAAGATGCACTCGAAAAAAGAGAGATAAAATATTTGGATGGTGGGAGTGTGCCTAGTTTAGTTTTTAATGCGCTCGCATAAAAACTCAAAACAGCCCAGTAACAAATTCCAGCAAAGGAGAAATATTAAAAATAAAAATTTGCGGTTTTTCGAAATTTTAATTTAAAAAAAATAAGAGGTTTCTCTTCCCTCCAAGAAGTCCATCCACAAGAAAGCCACTCCTTGACCATCTACTCTACTCCAACTTTGGCATCAAAAAAACTAATGATCAGGAGAAAAGCTCCACCTTTCGAAAGAAACTTCTCATTCGAAAAGTCAATAATAATGAATACAAAAATTTTCGAAAATTCGTAAATTTTTACGAATTCGTAAGATTTTCAATTTCATCACAATCAACATCCAACGATAGATGGGGCAATTACTGTTGATCATTCAAGGGTGAAGGTATAACACTGGCCACTGAGCGATTAAATCAATTGACAGCAACTTTTTCGTAAGGTGCTTAATAATACCTATTCGACATTTGTAAAAATTTCTTTCTTTTTTCCAATACGATTATTTTGCATTTATTTCTCTAGTTTTAAAACGGAATCAATTTTTTATTCATCGAAATTTTGTTGAACTTTTAAATTACATAAAAAATAATAAACATTTTTAAAATTACGTTAAATTGGAAGTATAAATGTTATGGTCCTTGGGCCTTTAAAACAACAATTTTTAAAATAAAACTTAATGTAACATGTGTATGAATGTATTTGAAATACGACTTTTTTGTACACAAAATTATTTCTAAAATATTTTAAAACTTAAAACAACCCTTTGCTAAACAAATACTGTTTAAATATAGTTTTCTTTTTCTTTTTTTTTTTACTTAAAAATAACAAACGTTTTTGGAACACAATCACTTTTAAAACTTACATAAGGGGTACTAAACCAACAACCCGCCCGCTCTTGTTTTATATACACAGAATACTTAAATCGAAAATAATTTAAATAGAAAATAAATAACAACAACTACGTCCATACAGAAGTGGGTATAAGTCCCTCCTTACTGGTACCTGGTGGTGTTAGAACTTCCTTGTTTAGAAAGTCTAAAGGCAAATCCACTAAATATCCCTTTAAATGAAAAAGAAAAATATTAAAAAAAGACAGTTTCTTTAAAATATTACTTCTACAGATTTACCTGAATATTTAGCAGACGTTTATTGGTTATATCTGGATCGGTTTTACATAAGGGTGGATTATCTTCTTGATATTTTCGTAAGTGGGCAAAGGTTTTTACATTATCATTAGGTATGCATTTGAAAACTTCATCGTATATGGCGGTATTACGAGTGGATATACGTCTCCAAAGGCCATGCCAAAATTGATCTACCACAGGATCGGTAACATCAATAGGCATACGTTCTGCATCAGGTTCCAGGAGGCCTTAAAATAAGAAACAAGCAGATTTAATAATAAAACCTTAAGTTGAAAAAGAAACGCACCTAAATGTTCTTTAAATAGAAATTTCCTTAAACGTCCCGCAAATACACCACTGGGATATTTTTGGCCATTCATGCGTCCATCCTCGAACTCATAATCGGTTATGATGGCAGCAATTTCAGAATCTCGTTTGCCTATCATGGAACGATCATTGATATTGGCTGAGCCGCATATAACAACACGATCATCCGCTATAAGCAGCTTGGAATGTACATAAATAAGTTCGGTAATGGGTAAATTATTCAATTGAGAATGTGTGCGTAAAGAATGGAATGAAATATAATCGCCAGGATTTTTAATGCCCATCTCCTTAAGGCGCACCAGAATTGCAGAGCGTCCTCTGTTTGTACATGCAAATGAAAGTTAATCATTACAACCACATCGTTAAGGCAAATAGCCATTTTGAATTACCTAGAAATAGAGGCATAGTTCCAGTGTGTTATAGCTCTTACCGCAATACCACTGCTGCCACCTACATCGCCTTCAAAACCGGGCAGCAACGGCATTACCACATAAATGCGAAATGTTTTACCTTCTCTGCCAGAGAGAAGAAAAAAAAAGAAAACAATTCATTGGTTTAGTAAAAAATTATGTGTCTCACTCCCTCTTTCTTACTCACTTGTGAGCTCTCACTATTCTTTTAAACAGAGCCTCTCCAATTTGATTGCGCACTTGACCCAAACTACCATAATTACACAGTTGCATAGTAATGAAAAATTGATTTTCTATATAGATATAATGTTGAGCCTTATTTATTGTCTGTATATAAGCCTCATGTATACTTTGCTCGACTAGATCCTGTTCTATGAAACCACAACTCCAGGAGGAAACACTGCGCAGTAGTTGGCAGGAGACTCTTTGTGTGCGTTTCAAAGTTATGTTGGGATTCAGTTTTATTTGTTGATATGTCTTTGGTATTAAATAGGGAAAGGATACATTTTCGCGAGTTTTTTCCAATTTCATGGCATTCCAACGTTGTATAAAATGACGGGCCACATCCCTTGCTGCTGCCCCCACCACACAAATGGCCACATCATGCCAGGGCATACGTGGTGTAGTAGTACGATCAATCATATCCACAAATGGGTTATCTAAATTCATCCAGTCTTTCATTATGAAATTTGAGTAGTCCTTGCCAAACCAGTATTTAGCCTGACCATAATAGTCATCCACTACTTGGTTTTGAGAGGCTGTAGTATCTTCCAAAACTTTTTTACGTCCTTCCTCCAACTCTGCTATACTAAAAACCAATTCTTTGGGATCTTTCCCTACATCAGGGGTTTTGTCACCCTCATTCATGGTTAAACGACTGACCAAATCTTTACCCTTTTTCATAGCATTATCCTTAAGATTTTGTAACATATTTTTGCGCTCCATTTCGGGTGTGTTTAATTTTAGACCCTCACTAATGTCATTAATGTCTTCCATGGGTAAGGAGAGAGTGGGTATTTTCAATTTGTCGCCTGCTATTAAAGTGGGTAATTCGGAACGTTTTTTGGCCTCTTCTTTGTCAACTAAATCCTGTTCATTTTTTTGCATTTCACTATTATTATAACGCGAGGATTTACTTGAGCCAAAAGCAGAGTCTTCTTCTTCCCGTTTAAAAAAATCCCCCATACGTCGGGTACTGCCAGAGGCTGAAGAAGTCGAAATACTACCTAGATCGGTTAAACGATGTTGGTAATCATCCCATCTGCCATAGCATAAGTCCACACCACCTAAAAAAGCATAGGTTTGATCGACGACCACAATTTTTTCGTGATGTGCCCAAAAGAAGACGCCAACTTTAGCATGATCTGGATGCCGCATAACCTAAAATTACTCAGAGGTAGTTACAAACTTGTATAGTTCTCAAATTATGATGACTTACCTTAATATTTTCATGTAAATTTACTAACTTTTGTTTGCTGTAGTAACTATTAATGCCCAAAGCCATTTCCACTTCTTTAAAGAGCAACACAAATACGCGTATACCTTCTATGGCTTTTCTTAGCAAAATCTTATCTAAGCGCCAATAGTCTCCATCTAAGGCGGGTCTTTTCATATAGATTTCTGGACTTAGCCACCAGTCGGCTATATAGATTTCTTCTGTGGCCGCTTCCAAAGCATCTGCCACTGCTGACATATAGGCGCACCCATCCACAAACCATTGAGCAGTAATGTCTGAACGTTCAGGTGCATAGGAGTTATGAGGATTAGGCATGGTAAAATCGCGGGCAGTAGTATTGGCGGTTTGCTTTAAATAGTCATTCCATTCTTTGCATTTTCTTCTCGTCCAACATTTTAACACAATGTGGCGGTTGTTGGTCAGTATTTGCAGCCCTTTGCGCATGCCAGTTTGATAAATACCAGTTGAAACATCAAAACCCGTATCAAATAATATCACAGCTCTTATAACACCATCCGAAGGACGTATGTAACCGAAACATGTTTCTTTAACGAAAAACCAACGATTACGCCACGAACCGCATACCACATCCGAACAGAAGTAATTGCAACGCACACAACACTTTTGTTGAAAGCAACCAAAAAAATTACAGCCAGCTTGACCGGGTCTCGTCGAACCGGTACGTTTGAGTATAGCACCTTCTTTACCCTTAATGCCCAGACCATCGACAAAGGACACATTGGAGACTTCAACAAAGTTAAGCTAAAAAAAAAGAGAGAATGAAAGAAAAATCTAAAAATTCTACGGTTTGGAATTGAACTCAATATAGATGGGAAGATTGTCTTGTTACTGAAAATAATTATAATTTTGAAGAATAGGAGTAAAAAATTTAAGATTTCCTTCCTCTAAGAATTCTTTAATTTAAAAAGTACTCAAAGAATTCTAAGAAACCACCTCAATGGAACAATAAATTAAATGTCTTTAGCAAAAGAACTACATACAGTTCAATTAAAGCGGATAGATGGTGATAGAAACAAAGCTTGCGTGAAGGAACGAATAACGGAATCGATGTGCCTCAGTCTTAAAATAGCTGACATAAGAGTAACTGAGAGATTTGAATTATAAAGAGAAAAGTAAAAAATTTGGGCTAGCAAAAGCCGAATTATATTTGCCTCCTTTTTATTAGGCGGTGATCCATTATTATTATTCTAAAGAATGTGAAAATCGGAGAACTGTTATTTGTATTCCAAATCTTGTAATTACACTGACGAAAATATGCTTTTCAAGTCACAGGTTTACTGGCCTCGACAGTTCTTAGATTTTTAATCTTGGCACGCCATAACATCTTTTACTTATTCTTAAACCGCTTTTTCTTCATGTGCTGTGTCAGTTTCAAATTTATATTTTTAATTTGAACTAATCTGAGGAGTAATCTTGTAGTCGCTGAAATTAAGTCAATTTCGAAATTCCGTCACCACTACAATAGTGGTTTTCTTTTGCCAATAACTTACCGTCTCATGATGATTCCTGTACAGACTTATATTTAAAAGATTATACAAATAGTCTTCCAATTGTTGTATCCGTTCCGGCATGGCCTCGACTGTAACCAACGACTCGGGTCTCTGAGGAAATCTGGGCAATTTCCTTTTTTTACGTTTCTTTCTTGTGCTACCATAGCTCGTATCGTTTGAAGTGGAACTATTGTTGTTGTGCATCGTTGTCATAGCTAGAGATGAGGTGCGCTGAATACTATTTTTGGCATGACCATTTGGTGTGGATGTCTTAAAACTGGTGGATTTTTGCAAAGCCTTAATGCGATTTTCATCAGCCATTTGTATGGCAGCATTTTTAATAGTGGCTCTCTTCTCTTTGTGACTACGCATAGGAAAGGGTATATTAAGAGAGGTGCGAAATATGCTCAACTGTTGGTGTAGCGTACTAAAATGTTTGTAGCGGCGCTTAATTATCCAGCTAAAAGGGCCATGGGTAAGTTCAATGGTATATCTGTAAATGTAATGGGAAATGTTACGAGATCTTGTTTAGACTTTTAATATTTTGAATACCCACAAATTTGGATTTAGTAAATGGGTGGTAACACTACGTTCCGTATCTATAAAACGGACTTGTATCTCTATTCCCGGCATAAATACTTTACGTTGAAAAGAGGTAAACTTAATACTTGGCCCATAGAGACGTGTTAAAGGTATGATGGTTAAGCGTCTAAGTTCGACATCATCCTCCTCAAATTCTTCCTCATCGGTGCCTTCTTTACGCTCCACCAGTACGGGCTTATCACCTACTGACGATAAAATTGTTATGGAATCGGGTATTATAAGCCCTTCATCATATTCTGATTCGATCATGGAAAATGGAAAATCTGGCAGGCAACCTGTGTGCTCTATTTCCACCACCTCATACTGGCTATCGATCACGCTGCTTTGGTCAGTTTTTTCCGATTCTGTTGTAGTTGCTGACCTTGCTGGCACTTGAAGTGTAATTTCATCCGTCATACTGGAATTGGCATTGGCATCAAACTGGCCATACATGTAATTAAAATCTAATTCATCGTATTGATAGCCATGATTAGTTACGCCTTCATTACGTTGTTGGAAATCATGATCTGTGTGGAAGAGAAAAGGGGGAAAAATTGCAAATTGAAATTAAAAACAAAGGAAAGTTTTAAAACAGTGCACATTTTTATTATAATCTATGCCTTAAATTACAATCAAATGTTCTCGGGGTTAATATTACGAGTAAAACTTAAAACAAAAAACTGTTAAATAATTGGAGAACTCATTAAAATAATTATTTCTACACTGTTTCTAACAATAAAATACTTTTCTCTTTGCTTGTTTTACGTAAATATAATAGAGATTTAAAAAACTTGTACATTAAGGGGGGTTCCCGAAAGAAATATGGCACGAGGAGAGTGTTCATTACGATGCTTCAAATATTCTCCCTAGCAAATACACTGCATACATCTCTACTATAGGAATACTTTCCGTAACTCAGATAAACCCAAGCTAAGAAATGCTATTAAACTTTACAAAATCAATTGCTCCATTGAATTTTCTTAGTCAACTTGAAGTCCTATCTACTCTTTCGCAGATGGCATTTGTCACTCATTTTTATTTGATGGTAGGCCGAGCCATTTGGAGATTGGGTAAGAAAGCAAAATATAAATGACACACTCAGAAATCACCTGCAGACAGTCTCTGAGTTGTGTCGCACGAACAGGGTCAAAGAGAGAGACTTTTTGTTTTATCGCGCATAGGCGTGATAGTGATGAAGCAATCTTGTTTTCTATGACTATGGGTAATGTAAATATAGAGGAGGCGGATGCTTCTGTTATTCTACGCATCAGAGCTAACTGTGATGTTCGTTGCAATGTTTCGGGTATCGAAAGAAGCATTCAAGTGCCTCGGTTTTTCAAATTGGTATAAGAAATACTTCACTTTATCTAAATTTTTAATATTCACAAGACCTTAATCAGACCCAAAATGGAATACAACTCTCATGTATGGTCCGGTGCTTCAAAGTCTATTCTGGTACTCCTCAACCGAGTACAGGAAATGGCGAAGGTGTTTATCAACTATGGTAGGGTTTCCAACTCTATCGATTAATTGGAGGATTGGCGCAATGCGGCGTGCGTTTCACTCTCCTATCGGTACTACCACAAAAGTTGCTTTGATGTAATAGGAATATTAATTCCGAATAATGACATATTTTTACGGACCACTCACAACACTCTCAGAGAACATTCTTTTGTAGTTGATTGTGAATCGCACAATGCATAATAGAAAGAATTCGTTCTTTAGCCGCGGTAGTTTTTCCTGTCAATTACGATATCAGTAGGTTTAAATCAAATGTCCACAAACACTACTCACTTTTTTCCTCCTTCCCATAACATATTTTCTAAGACCAACAAAATGCACTGCATGAGCAGGAGTCGTACCCTGAATGCTAGCTTTAATAATAAAAATAAGACCTGTATGTGCTAGTGCTAAATATATCATTCTAAGTATTCCTATTTTTTAAATCATTCAAAAGTGAATGTATAACACTGGCCTTTGAATGATTAATTCACAGCAATTTGTTTCATTCCTAAGAAAAAATATTTACTGTCCTTTCCAAAAAATTCCAAAACAATGCACAGTGTCAGTAGGGGTTTACCCCCTGAGTATTGGTCTCAATAAAATCAAATAAAAAAAAATAATGCTGACAATAGTGCAATAAATATTTGAACAAAGAAGTTCCATTATCACACAGTGTAGACCTTAGCTGCAGCAGCTTGTAGTTCCACTTATTGTAGAGGCAAATTTTCTATACATTCCTAAAGTTGTTAGTTAACTGATGCATAATCTTCGATTATACCGTAAAAAAATATATCAATAGATTACCGTTGAGTCTATTGGAAATGGTTAAAACCAATTAAAAAACAGACAAAAACTGAAAAGTAATAACAACAGGCTAAAGAATATAATTATGGCCTTTAAACTACATTTAAAACAAAGTTTATTTAATAAAGGGAAACAAGAGACGTGAGTGAAGAGTGAAAAGGCCAAGTTTAAAAACTTACATCAATGTTTAATAATACGAGTAATAAAAAGTAGTAAAGGTCGATAAACCAACTCTATAAATGGGCGCGTAACAGACACATACTTTTTTTAGCAAAGAGCAATAACAAAAACATATCGCTACGACAGTACTACGTATTGCACTTGAACTTGTAGATCATTAACGCGGTGTTTTTTTTTTTTTTTTTTGTATGCAATAGTGAGACAGACAATTAGATAGACAATATACAGTCCTTCACAAAAATGTTGCCACCACAACACACATTTGTAGCTTTAGCACTACTTTAAGAATTAATTAACAAATAAATCATTATTTTTAACTAATTACTTTTTTATGTAAGTGGTTAAGCTGATAGCAATGATTTGTTTTAATTAATTTAATAATTAATAGCAAATACAGTTTTTATAATGCTTTACAAAAAAAAAAAAAAAATAGCTACTTGAATTAAATTTTAAAGCACAACTATTTAGACACTGACCTGCACAAAACTGTGAAGCTGTCAACAATAGTATATATAAGAATAATTATATCAACGGCAGCACGGCCACCAACTACATGACTATCGTTGTTGCTTAAGTTGGCTAGTGGATTAATTCCTATTTTTGTTAGCGACAATGCTGTCAATATTTAACGGAAAGAATTATTAATCATTATCTAAATTGCAATTATTCATTCCTGTTTCAGGGTTACGGAATAATTTTTGTCTTTCTCTGGGATTGAACCTCGGTCGTTTGAGAGAGTATTCTATATTCTATGAGAGTAAATTCTCCACACGAACGATAGATTTCGGAAGCTTTTTCCAAAAGACTGCTGAGAGGTAGTCGCCGAAAGAAATAATTTTTTCATATTTCTTTTTTTCAAGATGTCAGAGCTGAGATATAGCAGGCATTAGCCAGTAAAAACTAGAAGTTTACTGGTAATCAGTACTGGTAATCAGTACAGGAGAGAACCTAAATTCTCTATTACAAAGTTTATTACGGAAGGCATGATTTTTATTTGGCAAGTTCCCACTCTCAGTTGTCTTATCTTACTTTCTGCTCCTCGGTTAGTCTTCATCATAAGCCAATCCATAAGCAGATAAGTTTTTTTTTTTGGGGTTTAAAAAGTATGAAAGAGCGTTTAAAATCTTTTTAATAATTTTGCTTGTCATTTGCAGTCGCAGTTAAAGCAGTAGAAAAACTATAGCTAAACAAGAACTGTAGAACTTCTACAGTCGAAATGTTTTAAATTTTAATTCGGAAATTAAGGTAACTGCAGCAATAAAAAAAACTTTTTAAAATTTTTAGAAAATTCAGTTTAAAAGATTTTGGTTTGACTCTACGTGAACCGGAATGGAAGGAAATTGAAAAGTAAAACAAGTTTTGACTCTGATTTCGCAACTAATTGAGAAAAAAATCCTCAACCATTCAATCAAAGTGAGTTAAATGACTTAGTAAATGATTTAAATTTATCGGCAGAGCACTCCAAATTATTGGCATCTAGTCTGAAGGAGAATTAAGTATCTATAGAAACAAAAATTACATTTTATTGCCGTCATGAAAAAGATTTACTGCCATATTTTTCCTTTGAAAAGAATTTTGTTAAATGTAGAGGATCTTATACTTATTTCGCGATATTTTTTATGATATTCAACTGGTATTTAAGACTAAATGAGCCAGCATTCTAAGTCATTTACAAGCTTTCTAACACAAAGTCGGAAAATGTCAACTGCTGCTTTGATTTCGGAATCTAGCCTGACCTGGTAAAAGAATGGAAAATTTTAAATAAATCTGAACGGCAGAAGGCGTTAAAGTAATAGTGGCTAAAAATGGAAAAGAAACAACCATGAAAAATCTCGTAGATTCTATGACGAAACGTTGCCAAAAAATATTAAGTGTGGTAAAATTTGGTTATGAATACAATGTGCCAAAACTGTTCTGAGATAAATTAAAACAGTTTTCTGTTAAATACTGATTTAGAACCACTTGTATTACTTATATTATTAAATAAGCCAACACAAGACCTTTTTCTTTTGTAGTTTTAATGTTTTAAATGACACTGTACCAATACTTTTGTGCATGACTGTACATAAAATACATACATGGGGACATTGTAGACAAATTAAATTGTTAAAAGAAAAAAATAAACAAAATTTGTTTATTAATTTTGAAATTTTTTGTTTTATTTCTCGTTTGGTTTGTTTATTACAACCCGTAGAAATAATTAAATTTGCAGATAAAATAGCGACTAATTTTAATACCAGGGCTCTACACATTTTTATAAAATGTAATTTTGTTCAATTTTATTGCGTCTTTTTTTTTTTTTCTTTTTTTTAATTTTTACGATATCATAGTTGTGATAAGAAAGGCAGGCACATGATTTTCAAATATTACTCTAACATTTTATTTTTCTTTTTAAATTTAATTTTTATCATGATTTTTTATACTTAAGAAGGTTTAAGATAACAGCATGGGACAAACATTTAGTAAAAGTCTATTACATACTTGATTTGTTAAACTATAACGATAACGTCAGCTACAGATGTCGCAGTCATGAGTACATGGGATTTGTGCTCTGTCTGAATTGCCAAATCAAGTGATATCAATTGGATCCTTAATGGTTCAGCATAAGCCAATCATATTATTTTATTCACCTTTGTGTTCTAATACCAATTCCAAACGTCTTTAAAAGTCTTAATTTCCGACTGATAAGAATTTAAATCTCCATGCCAAATATTTATTGTTATCCGAGATTGAGGAGTAATGTGATCTTTCTACCCCTAATGAAAAAATATTGCCTGTAGATATTCCCTTGACTTTAATGTGTATCTGTGCTATTTTACTGCTCTATAATGTTGCACAGGAGTACTAAACTTAGCATGAACTTACTTTTGTCTAGAAAGAGAAGATTTTGATAACTTCCAACATTTTATGGTACACAAAATGCATGCATAGAATATACATACATATACGTGGAATAGACAGTAGGTTTGCTGTAAAAACAGTGGACAATAGTCCTCAATGTCTTAGCAATGTGCTCTGTCTGAATTGCCAAACCAACTGGTATGAATTGGATCCTTATTGGTTCGGCACTCAAGATATACAACAACAGACAAAGAACAAAGTGATATACAGAAAAACACTAGCTGAGATTGCTAATTTCGTTTTTACGACACAATGGCCAAAGGTAAAAGCCTTGCCGAAAAACTTAATACAATCCAGCTTAAACCAATTACATCCAATTATATTCGGGAATACGACATAAATTTATCGCCAACCTTATCACTTTTGTTTACCATTTCAAACGACTTTTAAGTTCTCACGTTGCGGCTGATAAGAATTCAAAACCTCCCTACCAAATATTTATTGTTTCCCCTAGTCAGAGGTATACTGAAAAAATATTACCTGGGGCCTTATTCTGTAAGTTTCTTAAGCTAAAATTTTGAGTTTTTAAAACAGGCTAGGCGTTAGAATATATAAAATTAAAAATTTTTAAGATAATATGAAGCTTCTAAATTACTATATACATACATAACTGGCCTTTACAACCCTGTTTCAGGATTACGGCCTAGCTTCTCGCACCACTCATGTTGTGTGTGTCAATTTTTTTATCCATGAGTACCGGTATCTACAGTTTAATGTCGACTCCGAACGACAGACTTGAGAAGCTTGTTCATGGCAATTAATTACTCTCAGAGCTTTTGCCAGAAGACTGCTGAGAGGTAGTCGCCGAAAGAACCCAGGGCCCATGTCTTAGTAATCCAACACACTAACCACTAGACCACGGCGACTATACTATATGCGTTCAAGAATTGTATTCGTTGCCAAAAAGTCCTAAATTAAGTTTATAAATTTTTAGCGATAGAGTTTTAGCTTAGGAGAGTTACAGAATAAAGCCCGTATGACACTAGATTTTTTTCGTATTAATATAAATTTGAAGAATAGTGCAAATATAGCATATTAAGAAATTCTTACGGGTGTAAAGAGTTCAACTATATTCACATCAATACAGAATTGTCAAAATATTTAGAAATGTTATCGATAAAAAAGTGGAGTTTGTCAAAAACAATTCAAAATATTTTACATTGCAATCGACATTTAGAATTTAAAATACTATAGTGTTGCTAACTTTATAGTGTTATTCTACAATTAAACGATTTTTCGGTATTTTTGCCCTCAAGGTAGTATTTTTTTACAAAATAAAAAATATCAACATTGAATAAATATAAATACAAAAACAAAAATAAATATTTTGTTTACATTTTTTATATTCCACTCTTTCTAGCATTTGTTGTTTCTTTCTTTCAATTCTATAACAATTCAATACAAAAAAAATTTAGTGTCATAAGGGCTTAAGGCCTCTGTAATATATTTCGTTGACTTTAATATGTAATCTGTGCTATTTTATTGCTCTTGTCTATTGCTCTATTATTTTTTTTATTAATAAATTTATGGTTTAAATGTTTTACATCATTAGTTTTATAAGAAGAATATGTTTTATCTAGAAATCTCATATCCGTTTAACAATCATACGTAAATGATTCCATAAATCAAATGTTTATTTTGGGAAAGAGAACCATGAAATGAATGAATGACGTGATATAGTTTTGAAAGTAAAAAAAAGCTGCACAAATAAAAATACATATGTTTTGATTTGGAATTTCGACTGAAACTGTAAAACAGATAAAATACGTAACAGATTTAATTGTTATCTAAATGACGAGTCCATAATAATGGTTTCTCAAAAGAATTTGAAAAAATAAATATAGTATTTTTATATGTTTTTTTGATTTTGATATGGCAAAATTTAATCGTCATCATTACACTTCGTCTACACGAGCCATTGATTTGGCAAAAACAATTTTTTTTAATTTTGTAAATGGGGACTTGGTTTATGATTTACTAAATCAAAATTTTTAATTCTTTCCTGAATGATCTGGAATTCCGACTTCAAATTCATCGTCGTGGTGTAGAGGCTTACACTGCAAGGATTCAACTGGCGAAGTTAGCGGAGAGCAATAGCTCTTTTGGCAGAGTCTCCCATGCCAGAAAGGCAGTTGAGGATCAGTTACTAAGAATTATCCCAGGGGCTGGATTAAGGAGAACTACAACAAGACAATTTCCAATCATTATAATATTTTATTTATTATTGATCGCTGTTGAATTATTCAGTGGTAAAGCTATAACACTGACCATTGAATAATCAATCAACAGCAAGTGATTCACTTGTGGTTTGCATTTTTAGGCAGGAGCTTTGGTTTATTCTGACTGATATCACATATATGTCGACTTTAAACTGTAGGTCCCGGTACTCAGGGATAAAAATTAACACACACAACATGAGTGCTGCGAGAAGCAAGGCCGTAACCCTGAGAGAGGGTTGTAATGGCCAATTATGTATGTATGTATGTATGATATCACATATGATATTAGTAAGTACAAATCAAAGATCCATACCCTCTTTCCCTCATATTTTCCTAAACCAGTTCAATGTACTACATTAGTAGGGGTCATCCCCTGAGTGCTGCCAAATCAGTTCAAACGTGGCGCTTAAGTTTTAAGCCAATAATGGTGAGTGAAGTTGCATCATAGTAATAGTAACCAATACTAATACAATAACCCAGTTGGCACAATCGTCGTACATGACATTGTCATCAAGGATGTCTTCAAGACATGTCACTAATGGTTGTCCACAATATCGGGGAGGTGTTTACACACGACATTTTGTGGTATATTTTCTTTAAGTTATTGATTGTTAAATAGTTATTGATGATAAATAGAACAATGACGACATGCTTGCATAGCCCATACCGTGTGGGGTCGACGACAACCCCAGTGACATTGTCGCTCAACGAGTCGTCCAGGTTTTTTGCGACATTTGTTTGAAAATGTCGTGGACGAATGGTTCTGACAGTCGTGTATGCATCGTGTACCCATCCTAGAGGATATCTTTAAGACATAGCCAACTGGGAAGTTTAAGAGAGTTCTCAACCTTTGAGTAAGGATAGAGTTAACTTAAGCAGATAGTTTGGCTCTAAATTTCACCTTCGTAAACTCTTGTAGTAGAGGTTTAAAGGGCGTATCTTATGCAGTCAACTGCATAATATTTAGAGCATAGTGTAGTACTCGTACACTAAACATTTTGCGGTAAAATGCATAGTTTTCTTTTTCTTTTCGGGGGTGCGTGGTATAGTGGTTAGAGCGCTCGCACAAAAACTCAAAGGACCCAGGTTCGAATCCCAGAAGAAGTGAAAAATGAAAAAGTTAGTTTGCGGTTTTTTCAAAATTATAATTTAAAAATAAGAGACCCCCCCCCCCTCCAGGAACACCATCTACAAGGAACCGCTCCCCGACATTCCGCTCTATTACACCTTAACCAATGTCAACAAAAAAAACGAATGATCAGGAAAAAAAGCGCCACCTATTGGGAAGTAGCAGATGACAGCTAAAACCTACTTAGCGAAGGCACACTCACCACGCAATCAACATGCAACGATGAGGCAATTGCTGTTGATCATTCAAGGGTGAAGGTATAGCACTGGCCTTTGAATGATCAATTCACAGCAATTTGTCTCATTCCTAAGGCGCTTAATAATAATATAATAATTAATAAGTAATATATGTACTGTCCTTTCCAAAATTCCAATACAATGCACAGCATTTAGTAGGGGTTTTACCCCTGAGTCTCAAATAAAAAAAAAATAAAAAAAAAGATAGGCTGTAGCTTCTTGTATGATTTTTATACGAGTTCCACAAAAAAAAAAAAATTTTTTGTTATCTTCACTTTGTTTTAAATATCTATCACATTTACAAGTACTTAACGACTTCCTACAATATATGTTATTTTTTAAGTAATTTATTTCAAATAAATCATTTTTTTATGACTCAGAAAGTGGCCGCGGTTTGTTGGTTGGTGGGTGGGTGTTTATGATAATGACTGACTGACTTAGTTTTAAGTTTTTGGACCATGTCAATGTCACTTGTATTACAAAAGTCATATACACGTTTTTAAGCTATTGTATTAAATAGATACTTATGAATATGAATGATTTATGGTATTTGTTTTGTTTATTAGCAGTAGAGTAGGGTAGAATGCAAGGAATTCATATATTTTCAATTTATTTTTAATATACAAATTATAGTGATTTATCAAAATGTTAACAAATATATGTACATCAATAATAAGTACAAAGAAAAAGAGCAAAATGTAATCAATATAATGATTATCTTGTATGTACATATTCGCATGTATGCCGTTGTTATCGATAAGACTAAAAATAAATGAAAACAATATCTAAACGTGTTCTGCAGGTGGTTTTATTTATATATCGAATTAATTAATTAATAACTTTAATTAGAAATAAAAACCAATAATATAACAAAAAACTGCAGAAAATGCATCTGATAATGATAAAAGACAATAGCAGTTTTTTGTTTAATTTTTTACTTGCTTGTTTATGGTAAATATTCATGCATACATGTGTATGCATTTCGGTTTATTTTTATTTAAATATATTATTGGGCATTTTCGCTTTCCTTTTATTTATAATTTAAATTAAAACTTTGAAATGAATCATAAAATGGCACTTACAGCTAAAAAACCATAAACCAACCTATTGAAAAGCCTTATCATGTTTAGTGGGTAATATTTTGTTATTTGGTAAAGATTGAATATGCATGTGTGTGTGAAGAATACCATATCAATTAAAACATAACAGTACACATTATAAATAAACGTAAGGTTTTGACACCACTGTTGTGTTACCACTGTAAAAACTACAATTACAATGCTACTATTGAATGCGTATCAACAATTTAAATAAAAATAATAATTTTATATTTATTTCATTAAATGTATCAGTATTAGTGAATTGGTTTTTGAAGTATTTATTTGCATAAATAAGTATAGGTGTAGATATGTATGGATGTGTGTGAGTGTGTACTTTAATTATGAGCAATGGCAATGACACTTTTATTATTTCTTCCAAAGAGAGCCTTAAGTTTGTGAGTGCTTATTAAAAATAACGGCTTATTAACGTATGTAGTAGTAGGTGTTATATTATTGCTTAACACTGATTGCTGTTGCTCAAACAGCTGTTTTATGTTTTTATGTTTAAATAAAGTATGTCTTACCTATGCCAATATACGAATAGCAATAAAAATCCATACAAAATATATTTTATCAAAATGTTATGTATTTGGAAGTGTAGGGGGGTATACAATTATGAATTTTTCATTTTAATTTTTACAATAACATGATACCTATTCACAATCTGATTACATACATATGTACAGTAAATGGCAAAATAATAGTTTTTTGTTTTATATTTTAGACTTTGAAATATTAAAATTTTATATATGCATGTACTATGTACATATGTATTTATGTATCTATGTGCATATGTAGGTAATATTTAACTTTAAAAATTAAAAAAAAACTGTTTATTTTTGTTTATATTTTTTCTTTGTTTACTAAATTATCAATTTTAAATGTAGTATCCCTGCAGCTAAAGTTACAACTAGTAACGTTTTGAGACAGTCATGTTACTAGTTGTAAAAAGACTGTCCCAAAATTTACAGATTTGAACTACAGTCGAAACTCTCTATAACGAACTCCTGTATAACGAAGTTTTCTTTATTGCGAAGCAATTATAAGAACACTGTGTTTTGGGTCTACTTTGAGTGTATTATAATCTCCATATAACGAATTTCCATATAGCGAATATTTCGTTATAATGAAGTGTTTTTGCGACCGTAACTTCAAGATTGAAGCGTTTTCAATCTCCATATAACGAATTAGGTAAAACCGAAGGGACGCACACAAAAAAGAAATCGATGACGCTTTGTGTTATTGGTGCTCTGTGTGTACTTTGTTGCTTTCACAACGCACAAGCAGAGTCTGATACTTTGAATCGTTAATTTACCATAAAATTAAAAGTGGGGGAACCACCAAACTATGCAAGTGACAACTGGAATCATTACCATTTCTCACATTTCTTGCAGTCGCTATCCATTTGCCTTTGCATTGAAGAAGAAAAGTTGAAAAATATACTTCAAACCAAAATAACTGACTACTACAAATAAAAAATGTTAAAAGGAACAATATTGTTTTTCTTTTCCATATAGCGAATTTTCTTTATAGCGAAGTAAATATCCAGTCCCTTGGAATTCGTTATAGAGAGTTTCGACTGTAGTTCAAAAGGGACAAAGTTTTTATTTTTTTTTTGTTTTAATATAAAATGTAACATACAAAGCAATAAGTTTTTATTGTCATTTAAGTTTTCATTGTGTTATAAAAACAAATTGAAAGTTTTGTTTTGTTTTTCTTTTGGGAAAAATTTAAATTTTTAAGATAATAATAGTAAATTAAATAAAAAATAAAAGTGATAATAATAAATAAACATTAGTGAGTGTGCAAAAACGAGTAAAAGAAACATGGCAACATTAATAAAAAAACAACGTGAAGTCTATATTAGTGGATTGAGGACCAGTTGCGTTGAAAGTGTAGAAAATACGGACTATTTGGATGTAAGTCCTGAACTGTTAGAAGAATTACGTCAGATTGCAGGCAATATTCCTACGGAATCATTCAGTGACAAGTTAGGGAAGTAGTATTTAATTAAAATAAATAAAACGTTTTATTATTGTTAATGTTATGTATATAAATATATATTTACATTTAGGTCTCTACAATGGGCAAACTGTGGAGGAACAGTGTGGGAAAAAATTTCGAATTAATTTTGGACCGTCGAATTGTTATGAGGTATAACATTGATGGCTCCCACGGGAAGCTGCGATTAAAAAACTACGATAATTTTTATAAAGCACTGATTAGTAAGTATAAATACATGCATATGTACATTTTTTAGTGTAAAATTTTAATTTACTTTTATATATTTCAGACTCCATTGTGAGCTTAGCCAGCACAGGGCAGAAAGACCCTGAGATTGTTTTGCGTCAGGCAATGAAGTTATGCAAGAAAAAACAGTTTCGGCAACAAGCCATATGTAAAAAATCCGAAGAAACAGAAAAAGAAAATTTTTAGTTTACTCTTACTTTTTATTTTTTTGTTTTTGATTCAACTTGAATTCTTGTATTTTTTATTGTTTTTTTTTTAATTTTTTTCGATTAATGAAATTTTATTATTGTATGTTTTTTATGTTATGTTATGTTATATTATATTAAATATATGTATGTAGAAAAATTCTTATTAAAAACATTGATTTAATTAATTTCGGCAATTTTTAATTGGGCACTAAAACTGGTGTACAATCTTCAACAATGCAACTAGTCGAAAACTGGTATAAAACGGAGTGGTAATCATCAGTAAATTACGCAACTATAACGTAGCTGTCTTAAAAATACTAGTTGAAAGACTAATATTTATGTACATATATGTTCTAGTTAATAATTACTAGTATAATACTAGTTAGCAACTGTGCACAAATGAACTAGTTGGGCTCCTATGACAACCTAATGTTAAAATCGATAGTTCGATATATGAAAAAAGGACAGATAGGCAACCAGTCTGAAGTAAAAAGCAACTAGTATACTTCTACTCACATACTAGTTATTTTATCTGCAGGGATATATGTTATATACATACATACATACATACATACATTTAAATAAAATCAAGTTAAAATTAGACATAACACAATAAAATATATTTCCTTACATGCCACATAATAAAATATTAAATAATAAAATATAATCAATACCTATTTCCATTAAGATAAAAGAATTCTTTAACTTTATTTTAAACAAAATGTTGAAAAAGTAGGCTAAATTTTAGAGAGAAAATGTTGAGAAATTGTAAAGAGGCCATATTGTATCATTCTTTTTCATTTAAAACATCTGGAAAAATTCTTTTCTCTGTAGCATTTACTTTAATTGTTTTTACTAAACAATTATTTTCTAGCAACATTAAAACAATAGCAAAAAATATATTGGTATACCCTACCTGCAATATAACTAAAACTCTCCTAGACTTACAAAAACTACTCTCCATAGAACGATCTTATAAACTGTACTCTATAAGACGATTAAGCGTAAATTATGTTCTTGATCTGCTCAAGTTATGTATATGGATATGTATTGACAGAATGTATTGTCGAGAGGATCATTCGAATTCGACTCTGACATATGCATTAAATCAAATAACAAATTTTTTGACAAGTCTGTACGACTTCATAATATTTTGAAAAAATGCATTAACAGTTTTTTCCATGCGATCAGGATTGCATTTTATAAGATTTGAGCAAAAAGCAACTCTGCTCTGTGCTTTGCATCTTATTTTGTGTCATGGTGTGGCACTAATGTTGCCATTTTGATGCGCCTTTTAAAAGTGTGACAGAAATCGATAAGATTTTCTTGTGAATGAATCGTACTACTGTGTTGATAATGTGTCATGGCCTTTAGAATATTTGTGTTTTATACAGCATCCATTGTAGTTTCAATTCTAAATATAGGTCGTCCTGCGACTTTCTGTGATGAAGTATTTTGTGGTCGAACGAAACTAAAATGAATTTGTTTAATTCTGACACAAGTAATTTAACTGTAAGAAGACCCCCTATTACTGAGATGCTTCCGCAATATACATACAAAAATAAAAATATTTAAAAACGGGGTCAGAAATATAATGGTATGGAGAAGGTTTTCAAACCATAGCACAGTACCTATGTTTAGAATTTTTTGTTGCTCACTGTATAAATAAAAATATACAATATGTATGTACATATGTAGATAATACAATTATTTTGTTTATTACTTGTGCTTTGTTGTTAAGTAAAGGTGTGCATCAGTTTTAATTGTATAGGTGTATAAGTAGTTGTTTACAGAGAGAGAGAGAGAGAAAGAGAAAGAGAAATATTAAAATAAGTATTTAACCGTTATCAAATGAAAATTAATGAGAGAAGAGATGTACATATGATTTTTTGAAATAAATTTTTAAAAAATAATCGTGTAAAATTATTAAACACAAAATGATAACAATTTTTTTTAATAGAACAATTACGATAAAATAATTCAAACTGTTTTATGGTGTTAAAACAAATTTCTAGAAATAACCTGTTCTTTTGTTATAAAAAATTGCCCAGGAAAAACCCAAATAATACCAGTTAATATTTCGTTTCAATTTTATTATTTAAAAATTGATATTTAAATAAAATATAGAATAATTTTTTTATAACATATTCATACACAAAACCAAACAGAAATTTACCTAAATTATAAATAAGTTGAGAAATGCTGCGTCGATGACGAGGTAAATTACGCAGGCGGCAGCCGTCATTATCGTCATCTCCATCATTGTTATTTTTAATATTTTTATTACTGCTATTGTTATTATTTGCCATTCTTAAAGAATTTGTGTTTTTTTTTATTTTTTGGTTAAAAACCAGCTTTACACACGCCTTTTCTTAAAGATATTGACGTTTTAATGCTGATTTACTTTTTGTATTTTCACTAAAATTTATTTTTTATATTTCTTTCAAAACTTTTGATTTTAAGAAATTTTAAGATAGTGTTTTTTAATATTATTTTTTATCAAACTTATTTTTCTTAAAAATCACTAAATTACTGTTGTTTTTATTTACATGCATAGATATTTTTTTATTTATAGAATTTATATTTTTTTATTTTTATTACGAATATTTCCGTGGTATTATTTTGTCGAAAATAGTAATAAAAGGTGAAGATACCATAATCAGTTGTTTTGATTACTACAGAAGGCAGAAACAATGAACAACTGTCCTAATTTTGACAGACCGTTTTACATAAGTTAAGAAAAAAGTGAAAAAATTATTTGAGGCTTTCAATTTAGAGAGCTTAGATAACATTTAAATACAAATGAAATTTAAACAAAATATGGAATTTTCATGTCGGCTTTAAAATTGTTCCGCAAAAGTACACATAAATTGACATATCCTTTAATAGTAATATGTTTAACCTAATATGTATATAAAAATTAATGTACATTTTGATGTCACCACAGACCGCTGAAACGGATTGATCGATTTGTGTGAAGTTTACGCGAATTTGGCCCATTGGTTCCTGAGATATGGCATTTAGATTTTCCTATATATCCCCATACAAATTTAATTCTTTCATATTATGCTTCATTTATATCTTGAGAGCTTTTCACTTTTGATCTGAACGACTACATGGTCAAGGAAAATCATCAATCAGAAAGTAGCGTTTCTGACGAAACAAAATTAATTAAAAAAATTTGATCACTTTTCCTGGGGCTCGAACTCAAGTCTTTAGTATATACTATTAATTTCTTTATATCTTGGGAAGTGTTAAAGTTGAAGTTTTTGAGTTTGGTGTATTTGATTTCGTATTTATTAAAAATCATCAGTCGAAAAATGTGTCAAAGTTGAAAGCCATAGGCTTTTGAAGGCCGATTTAAAATTTCCAAACAAGATACAGAAAATTGCTATTACTTGATTTGTATGAATAAAAACACTTTCTATGATGTGGACCTGTAGGTCATGATGGAAATAAAGATAGCAGGTGAAGTAACTCAAAACGGCTGTGCTACTGTTTCAAATATTGAGCTCCTAAGTATACTCTTCTAAGCTCTAAAATGTACATATGTAAATGCTGCTGTCATAGGGTATTGACATTAAAACTTCGGGATAAGATTATGGACTACTTTAGCAGAAAATATCTAACATTAGAAGATCACAACCCAAATCTAGTTAAGAAATTTATTAGATTGGGAAAAGCATATTAACATTCCCCCAACAATATTACATACATATTAGATTACGTCTTGGACACCATATAAGCTAATGGAACATCCCGAAATAACGCGACGCCATCGCTTTGTAATTGGAAAATCAAATTTTGACAGACCGTTTAATATTGAAGTTAGTTGCAATATTGATTTTAATATTGTGACAAAACGTTGACACCTTTTAGGGTTGGCAGTAATAATGAAATATACATATTATTTACTCTTATGCGTAATATTATATTATTTTTACTCTTACTCTTATGAGTAAATAAACAAGAAAGATCAGAGAAAGAAAAACGCTAAAAAATCGATCTTCAATTGTGCTTCAAACCAGCTGGCAACCAAAACTTATAGTTGCCAAAAACACATTTTTTAGACGAAAAATTTTAAAATGTTGATTGCTAGTTGCTATTTTTAACAACTTTCTTGGCTACTGGCAACTCAACCAAAGTTCGGTTGCCATCTATAATCGTTAAGCTTAGCGAAGGAATTAACAGTTGCGAGGGTATTAAACACACACTTTATTTTATTAAATTGTGACAGTATTAATGTACATAAACCATTGTTTTTAATTTATTTCATAAAAATTTTGTGTATTAGTTTACAAAATTTTTAATAAAATTATCATTTTCTGTAAATTGTATGATTTTTTTTTTTTTGATTTTTATAATTTTCGTTTTTCATAAAGCATTATGATTTAATTAATACAGATACGACTTTTAGCTATTAATTATTCTTTTTTGATTTTAACTTTTATTTTCATCACTTTAAATTATATACATGAGTATCAAATAACTTGAAAAGTGAACATTATTTTGTGTGAAACGTCACATACTACATAAATGTAGACGTTCCACTTTTATATTTATATTTTTCTTTATTAAATTATGTTGTTATTTTTGCTTTCATGCCAATCTTAATATTTATAACTTTACTTTTTTGTTTTTTTTTTTTTTTGTTATTCTTTCTTTAAGCCAAAACAACAACAATTGCAGTTCTCTTCTTATTAAACGCATGCAAAGTTAACAACATTCTTCATACACACACAACGATACGACTGAAAAATTATATATTTTTTTTTTTTTGCACGATCCCAACCGAACTGGAAAACCGAATTAAAACTTTATTTTGCCACTTTGGCCAAAATAACTGAACAAGCACGCAGCCGGCCGATCAACAACCAGCAAACGCTAACAAAGAACTACTGCTTTTTGTTAATAAAATTAACTAAAACATACAGTACAAAACTCTTTTAAAAACAATAAATAAAGAATGTGGTTAAAAATGTTTAACAGTCAAGAGCATTTTATTTTAATAAAATAGAAGAAAGAAAAAAGAGCACAAAAAGAAATTAACAAAAACCACCACCACTCCATTAATATTTATCTCAATCATAACAAATTTTATACAAACAAACAGTTGTGAACAAGTAAATAGCATTACTTTTGATATTCCTTCTTAAAATATTCAGTAACATTTCCATTCACGTTAATATAAGATGGTTGCTCCAGTAAACTAAAGATGTTGTTCTCACCAGGGAACTAGTAGAACACCATAAAGATTGCAACCCACAAACAGGTAAGCAATCGTTGGAAATACATGCATATGAGGCTTCTGTGCAGCACCAAAATTTAAAATTATTAAGCCATAATATACGAAATAAAAAGTCATTTAAATGGCCGTTGCTGAATTGGTTGCAACAGTCGATAATTTTGAGGTAATTTGCTACCACGTGTTCGTATATTTTGGTCAGCACACGATAATGCGCACCAAAGTGTCTTTTTTTCCGGATGCCATGGCTTTTCGACAATCACTTCTAGGTAATCTTAACCCTATATGCAACATTGTTTCTTAATAACATAATCACCGAACGACAAATTGACAATGAAATTCTGCTGCTCGTGTACGGCGTTGTGAATGATTAACTGGTTTTAATAGACAACTCACTACAACGACTTCGACAAGCTTAACAAGGCTGAATAAAATCAATGTAATTAGGCATTGATAACTTAAATCAAGTGGAACAAGTAGAAAATTGTATACGTGAGAGGGAAAAATTAATTACACTTAAACTAAAAATTATTCTTTTTTGCTCAAAGAAATTGGTTTAAAAGCCCTTAAATGCGAATAAATTAGCATATAGACGGAAAAAATGAAACATTTTGGGAATAAATTTAAAAGAAACAAGCTTCAAGAAGCAAATTTAAATGCTAGATGTTCAAAAACAAAACCAGTGTTTAAAATAATGCCAGTAAGGAAAAAACCTTGAGGAAAGTTCTGCATGTTAGGACTGTTTAGCTAGTTATGGCTTTAGAAGTCGTATTAGCATTCTATGCTGGTAAAGAAGGCCAAACAGTGCGGTTAAAAATTTCATGAAATAGATCTGTTTTTCGTCTTATAGAGTGGTTTTATATATAAAATAAGAAATAAATCCTACTAAAGTTGATATTTCAGCAAGATAAAGAGCCAAAACGTAACACTCGCTATACAAAAGTACTTTTCTTATATTTACTGAAAATATTCGGTAAAGCTTAAAAAAAAACTATGAATATTCGAAACAATTTAATAAAAACTCTTAAAGGCAATTCTTATGAAACGATGTCGACATTCAGTAATCTTAACTCCGATTTTCGACCAATTATTTTGAAGTGTTATAGAGAAAAGTTCTGTGACTACCTGGTTCCGCTATGAACAATACAGTTTAAAGTGCAAATCTGAGACATAATTTAATATATTGTTTTCACATCAGTTAATGTAGCAAACCTTTGTGTGAGCTGATTTAAAGTAATTAAAACCTTCTATTTAAACTATAATTTTAATAAATGTACACTAAACGCAAATTGATTTTTACTACTGTCTCATTCTCATTCATACATTTAATAATTTTTGATGAACTGCTATTTTTATGTTTGCAACTGCATGTGTATGCGTAAGTATGAGTAAAATTTTAATAATTTTTATTTATTTTTCTTTTCTTTTTTTTGTGTAATGAGAGTATATTTCTTTCCTTATATTTGTGTATTCTCAGTTATCTTATGTTTTCGACTACAAGGCAACAAAAAGAGTAATTAAAAAATACACACACACACATGTAAATACTTGAGAAACGGAAGTGTGCCAAAAAATGTATGAGTATGCCATGGAGTGTTGCCACTCAAATTTAACAAAATATTCACTACCAAGTGAAAAAAGAAAAACATACTGAAATCTTTTGCAGCCTACCAATTTTTTTAAAACTTTGAAAAAAAAGATGTATTGCCGAAAGCAATAAGTACTTTAAGAATTTATAGTATAAATTTTATAATAAATATAAATAAATTTTATACCATAACTAGTGATTTTTTATTCCACAATATATGTAACCCAACAATAACAAATCATTCGGTCGGGCTTAAGAAGCATTCTCTATTAATACATATTATATGATTGATTATAGGTCACAACTATTGCATTAATCACAGTAATAATTTATATTTATATTTATTTATTTATTTATTTCTATATACTATTATATATATACTATATTATACTATTATTTTATGTTGAATGTGGTAACTAAGAAATAATAAAAAAGGCATAGCAATAAGCACATGAACTTCAAACTTTTTATTTTATTCAAATAAGCGTAGCGAAGCACGTCGGGGTTTGGCTAGTTATTATTATGATAGTAATACAATGATAATTTCTACTTTTTATTTACTTAACCATTTAACTAATTTTATTTATTTGTTTTTTACTTTAACACGTGACTTATAATGTCAACAAACAATTAAGTTACACACCCTATCATTAAATATAAAACAATAAAATATATCTATTGAATAAAAAAATTTTGCTATTTTATTTAAAGCAACATAAATAATTTTGTTTGTTGTTATTGTATATGTATATTATAACTGTAATTGTTGTAGACAATTTTTGAGTATATAATATTCATTTGTTATTGTTGTATTTTTTTAATTTGTTTTCTTTGTAATATGAGTAACAAAACAAAACTTCTAATCAGTGTTAATTTTCATTGTTAATTGCACATAAACGTGTTTATTGTCGTTAAATACATATCCAAAAAGTACAAAAAAAAAACGATAAAGAGGAATTGAGAGGAAGGAGAAGGATACACATGTAGTAAAAATAAAAAGTACATGAGTAGTATGTTTTAATTTTGTAATAACAAAGAGAAATAAAACTTCCACTTTTTCTAATCAGTGTATACTTTTATTGATAATTGCATTGTAAGTGTTAATATCCGCCAAATATTGGGGAGTGAGTTGTATAGCGGTTAGAGTGTTCGCACAAAAACTTCAAAGGCCCAGGTTCAAATCCCACCAAAGATGAAAAATTAAAAAAATTAGTTTTCGGTTTTTTTCAAAATTATAATTTAAAAATTGGAGGTCCCCCCTCTAAGAAGTCCATCAGCAAAGAAATCGCTCCCTGACATTCCTCTCTATTCCACCTAACCAACTAATGTCAACAAAAACGAATGATCAGGAGAAAAGTACCACCTATTGGGAAGTAGCAGATAACAGCTAAACCTACTTAGCGAAGGCACTCACCACACAATCAACATACAAAACGATGAGGCAATTGGTGTTAATCATTCAAATCATTAATTTTTCGAAAGGTAACATTTTTCTATAGATTATTTTAGTAGTTTGCAAGATATCTATGCCCTTATTTTGGCTAATAGAGAAAAAAATTAGATATGTAGTATGTACTCGTATATGGGCATTTCCAGGATTACGAACGGGACATTCGTACGCTTTCAAGTTAAAAAAAAATATGAAAACCGAAGGGGACAAAAAATGGAAGTAATTTTTGACAGTATGTGGAAAATTTTCAAAATCAGAGAATTTTTTTCACATTATTTGGCAGTTCAATTTTTTTAATTAGAATAGAATAATAAAGCTTTCTTAATAAAGTTATTGCTTTGAAATATTTGCAATTGGTAGTTTTAAAAAAAACATTTGTAACTATCGCGAACGGGACATCGCAAAAGGGACATAATTTACTAAAAGAATTTTTTATATTTTTATTACATATTTTTATATTATATATTAATATTTGTTATTACATATTAAAAAGAATTAAAAAAAAATATTTTAAGTAGTTTAAGAAATAAAATATACAGATAACTACGAAATTTTCTTTTTTAAAGAAATAGCAGTTTGAACCACATGTATTTCTAAATTTTCGTCGCAGGAGATCCAATGAAGCTTGCGGATACCGGTTACATTTGGTAAATTATTCCATTTTTCTGTCAAAGAAGGAGTCTCTTTAATTTGGCTTTCATTGACATATACAATTTTTATTCCTTTAATGTGTTCCTGTGCACATTTTTAATTAATTTACGACAATTTACACGCTGTCTTACCGTTTGAAATTCTAGGAAAATTTCAATTAATGGATTATAATAGAAAATTGTATATCTTAGGATCTCGGCTTTCCATTGGTGGTATGGGCATTCCAATTGGGGTTGCCATTTAATCAGAATTGAAAAAATACGGGTTTTTTAGACAAAATGTAAAATTTATGGTTTTTTAGGATTAAAGAGTGTAAAAAAATAGACTTGGGTTATAATGGGTTATTGTATATCACCAGTTAGGACATTTTGTCACCTTTCGATTGATACCATGGATGCTTCGATCGGCTGTGCCGTTTGGTCATATTTTAAAAAAGAAAGGGAAAAGTGGCGTTTTTACGACAATTTACACTGTTGACCTTTTTCTGGAAATGCCCATATAATTAATTGATTTATTTGGAATGTTAATGAAAAACAAGAGATCACAAATTTGCGTCTGTCATGGAATTAAGTTTCTTCAATTCGTTCGCAACTATTATTATACTCCTTTCGACGATTTCTTTATTTTCCTTAACAAATTTAAACTGCATTGGTCGCCAGAAGATAACTTGTCGAAAGTAACATATGCAATCATAAAAACCGCCTTTTGATTTATGTATACTCAAGGTCAATAGCCCTTAAGGGCAAAACATTAGTCTTTTCGAGACAAAAAAAATTTTATATACCACACTTTAAAAACGGACAGTAAATGCATAACATATAACGAAAAAACTGAAAAAAGACCCCTACATTGGGCTAAAGAGAAAAAAATTTTGTTCGAAATCTCCTTGCAAAAATACCTTATTTATATTAGAGGCGGTACGGACAAACTTTATCTTCCCTTGTAAGGTGTTACGCTCTAGTGTACATTTATGATCTTCAAATATGTTGATAGAAGAAGCTGACAATAATAAAGTGATGATGATGATGACAACAGCGAAAAATTTCTGATGACGATGAAGAATAGGAAAGCAATATACTACATACATATGCTGTTCAAAAATTACGTTTTTATATACACCTATCCCCCGATTTAAACAGTACTTTTTTACACGATTTCACTTTTACACGGATTTTCTCAAGATCTCTCCCTGATTTAGACGTTATTTTTCGCTTTTTCACGATTTTTAAACTTAACGAATTTTACAAAATAAAACTGTTAAAAACAAAAATTTGTGTTATTTTGCTTCAACTTTTTTTATTTCAAACACTACATCCCAAATTTGTAAAACGACAGCACTGAGTACAACCCATAAAAAAACTGGTACCAATCCATCAACTAGAGTATCGCCTCAAATAATATCAAGTGATGAAAGTGGCATGTCACCAATCAAGAAAAAAGGTTTAGAGCAGGGGTGAGCAACCTTTTTATTCAACGGGCCACTTAAAAATTTTAAATTTTTTTGGCGGGCCGCATATAATTACTAATAATTTACAAAACTCTATTTATAATAAAAATTAGAATAAAAAAATATAAAATTTAATGCCAAAAAAAAAGTATTTGCTTGAAATTTTTAATAAGAAATTTGGCACTGTTTTTTCGATACAACCTGATCAATATCAGCCGGAATTGTTGAGGTAGGTACACATACACAAGTTTCTAATCGTGCATTACTCAGTCTTGATCGGTGGTAATTGGTCGATGGTCGGATTTATAAACATTCTCGATGTTTACTTTGAGAAATACATTTTTTACATCAGTATTATTCTGCATGTCCATTACTTCCCCTTGAAAGTCTTCGGGAACTGTATCCACATCGATAATTAATGGTTAGGAAAACATTTTCATGGAAACTGCTCTCTTCTCAGTTTCTTCGTAATTGAAATTCGTTGATTAATGTGTCTATATATTATGTGTATTTTTGAGAAGCAGCAACATTTGTTTGGCGGGCCGCATAAATAGGTTGAAAGAGCCGCAAGCGGCCCGCGGGCCGCGTGTTGCTCATCCCTGGTTTAGAGTCATCGATAGTGATTAAATTTGCTCAAATCTTTGATATATTTTTTGTAATTTTCTAATTTTTTTAAAAATATGTAATTCTTTTTTACATGTACATATTTGTTATTACAAAACTGAATGGATATTTTGTTTCTTTATTAGGTGTATATTTTATTTTTATTTAATGTAAATGAAAGAAAAATAAATGAAAAGAAATGTATAAATAAAACAAAAATTAATTTAATTAAAAAACTAATTTGATTTTACTTCTTTTAGACTTTTTTCGTTTGATTTTGATTTACACAGTTTTTTCAGGAACCGATCTTCCGTGCAAATCGGGCGATAGGTGTATTACATCACAGTGTTAATGAACAAAGTTTTATTTCTTTAATAACTATAGAAAATACACTGGATACCATAGGCGAGAAAAGTCTTAAACAGCATCACACTACAATATTCACGGGTTTGTTATATTTTATTCTAATAAAAATTGTGTTTGTTTTATATTTTCTTGTTCGTTCTAACAAATAAATAGAAAAACCCCCTTAATTTGTAATTTTACTTATTTTAACCTCCTTAAACAGAAAGCACGTTAATTCGTAAAATTTGGCTGGTTCCTTGCCATTACGAATTATCGGGATTCCACTGTATTACTTTTGTAATATTGATTTTTTGTTTTCAAGTTCTCATATATGAAAACATTTTCTTACAAAAATTCCACTTTAAAAAACAAAAACCTGTTGTTTATGAATGAAAGAGCACCTGACACTAAGAGGTAAATATTACGCGGACAGTTTGATCATTTACTAAAATTTTTCTTTCATAGCAAAGCATTTGTGTACACAATATTGTTATATTTGACGTCGGCAACAACAATGTCAATTTTAAACAATGGCAACATCAATTTAATGTTAATTTGGTATTCTATAGGAATACTTGTATTACAACCATGTTGCCTGTTTATCCATAATATTAATCAAATACAGCACACATCTCTAATGTTTTAGTCAGCTGTTTTATTTTGTTAATTGTTTTGAAAAAAAAAATTTTATAAAAATGTTTTTTCTTTTGTATTCGAACCCTATTGACGAAGAAAACAAAACAAATTTAATAGTGGAAAGAAGACTGCCTGGGAAATGTTTTGGACATGCATTTTTAACTTGTCCGATGAGAAGTTTGTAATAAATTTCAAGTCATCATGTTTCAAGTTATTTATTAACTTTCTTTTCTTTTTTACGATTTTAAAGTTATTTCAGGTTTAATAAGCCGTCATTTAAATATGTGTTGGAGACCATTAAGCCTAATTTAAAAAAAGAAACTGGACCAACGTACGTTCCAAAACTTGAAACTCAGGCCCAGGGAAAAGTTTTATAAGTCCCGGACAAGCACAACCCATGGTGACGAAAGTTTTGGCCGAGACTCTGAATGCCATTAAGGACAGTTTGACCACAGTGGATAAAATTTAAAATGACAAGTGTTTTGCTGTGTATGACTGGAATGAATATTAAAATGTATAGACCCTAATAAAGAAGACCAACATCTATATTTAAACCACAAAGAATATTTAAACTAAGATGTGCGTCACTATAAACTGTAACACATCAAAAGTCAAATAAAAACTGACTGGAGTAAGCTAGAGTTAAAAATAAAACAGTTTTATTTTGCATTTTTATTACAGATTTATATTTTGTATTATTTTATTTAAAAATAAATTTAATTTTATAAAATTTTTTATTTTATTCATTATGCCATCCATAAGCAATGTTATAGTGTTTTCGGTGATTTTTTTGGTACCAGCTGTCCATTTATATCGAAAACTAGTAATGGTTTTGGGAACAGATGTACTCTTTTTTAGTTCTCTTTTGACCAGAGCCCAATATCTTTCAATAGGCCGCAGCTCTGGGCAGTTTGGTGGGTTAGCCTCTTTTGGAACAAAAATAACATTATTTTTATTATACCAGTCTATTGCGCTTTTACTGTAGTGACATGTTGCCAAATCTGGCCAGAAGAATGTTGATATGTTGTGCTGTCTTAGAAATGGGAGCAACCTCTTTTGAAGACACTCTTTGATATAAATATCTGAGTTTATTGATCCCATTGTAACAAACGATGCACTTCTGTTGAAGCAGCTACAAATAGCCTGCCAAACTAAAAACTTTTTGGGAAATTTTGATAGTTTTTTAGTTCGGAACTCTTCAGAAACATTGCCTCTACTATCCGCTACATAAAACTCTTGGCCATGAAGCTGCGCAAAGTCTGCAAAAACGTAAGTTTCATCATCCATTACACAACATTCGAACTTTTGAAAAAATTCTTTTTTGAGGAGTTTTGCTCTTTTTTTTGCTTCAATATTCTTCTTAGCATTTCTATCCGGAACTTTTTGGACTTTAAATGTTTTAAGGCCAGCTTTAGCTTTAACTCGGCGCGCCAAACTTTCCGAACATTGCACGCGCCGGGCCACTTCGCGACCAGAAATGTTTGGAAGAGCCAGCAAAAGCTTCTCAACCTTTCTGGCTTTCGCGTCGTTCGTCACAGTTTTGCTTTGGAAACACATTGCCTGATCACGTGGACTTCCCTAGCAACTTTTGTATAACTCCAACATGGTTTTTTTTAATTATTTGAATAATTTTTGTATGCACTTGTCTTTGATTATCCATTGTAAACTAACTAACAAGTCAAATTTGACAAACTGATACATTTTAAAATCTGACACATTTTTCAAAGATATTGTGATTAAGAAAAATAATTTTGATTAAAGGTGAAAAAAGTTATTAAAAAAAATGGGTGTTACACTTTATAGTGACGCACATCTTAAATAATATTTATTTAAAAATTAAACTGGCACTGATTCATTATTTTAGTTTTATCCATTACACCATCACACCAAACACAAACTACAATTATTCTTAAATTTTTTTAAAACTCAGCAGCGCAATGCAAGACAACACCTAAAACGCGAATGACAAAATTAAATGCAATTACAGACAACAACGACGGTCTTCAATAAATGGCAATATTGCCAACTAGAACACCGATTTGCAAGAAAAGACTAAAAATGCTGTTGTCTTCTATCGACGCAGCCAAATGTATTATTTTTCCGGATAAATTACGTTAAAATAAAAACACATTTCATTGTCCTCATTATACATACTTGGCATGAATCAAATTTTTTTACTCCAAGCCATTTCATTAAATTTGACATGCACCAATTTATGGTTGCAAAGGAATTATCAAACTACCCTTGTATTTTTGTAAGTAATAATTAGAACTATTCGTTAATTTTGATCTTGACCGTAGTTATTCTGATGACAAGTATTACTTGGAATTTGTTAAGAATAGAAAAATAAAAACCACTAAAACATATAAGATAAATAGAGTAAAAATAACAAAAAGAAAGAAAGGGTTTTTATTTGTCTACTTACGTGGTGTTTATTTGTAATTTTATAAAGTTGTGATTCAATTTATTTCAGTTTTATTTTAAGTTGACTTTTTGCAAAATCTTACTTCTTTTTAACGCTTTTTAAAACTTTATAGAGATTTTCTATTTTTTTTTTTACACTTTTCACACACTCGTTACAATATGACGTCTTTGGCTGGTGTAGTTTTTCACTTAAAGCTCATTCATTCTATTAAAAAGTAACAATATTTTAAAATTACTTGGCAATGAAAGAAACTAATCTCTCTCACATACAACATAATACACAATTGAAGCGATGAAACAACAGATATGAAATTTTAAGAAATTTATATAAAAGCGACAGAACCACAACCATATATACATACATATGTATGTATGTATGTACATACATATGATAATACGAATAATGAATAGAGAGTTCTTTTTTAGCAACTGCGGTATTAATACAGCTTTCAGTTATATATGTGCATATGGCCAATAGCCTTATATTTTGCCCTAAATAAAATACAGCCAACGAGAAATGACTTATTAACCTAGTCTTAGTCTTTAAAAAGAAAACATAGGGGCATAAGAATATTTTTTTATTTATAACAAAATTCTTTTACAAAAAATTATTTTTATAAGCGTGTTTAACTCAAAAATATTTTTATAAATACAGCCCTAAATTTAGGATTTATCATACTGCGTTCAGTTTTTGACATTTATGATCAATATAATTTGACAAATTATCATAAATAATATAATAGTATACTGCCATCAAATTATACAAATTATTTATGTAGACAATCAAATTATCAATTCGCAAAATTTCATTTTTAGTCTGAACAGGTTTATTAATAAACAAATTACACATGTGAGTTGACAACAAACTCTAAGACTCCATTACGTTTAGAAAAATGCACCGACTAATATAAACGCTGATAGCATTATTGAACCATATTTCTTTAAAAAAAAAAACAGATCTCACTCTACAGTCAATTGAGATTGTTATCTATTATTTTTGTTTTATAAATATGAATGGCATTGATCTGAGCTAGCTTTAAAATTAACATTTAATTTGATTTTGAAACATGGACCTGTTAATTGGCTTAATTGGGTATACGCGAGTGACTGGTCACAATTGGTGACCAACATTATTGTACCACTTGTTGCTGCCATGTATTGGTTTTTCGAAAGAACCCCATTTTTGGATCAAAATTTGTTGTGTTATTTTTATAATTTAAGGGTCGATTACGAATCGTAAACAAACTTTAACAGGCCAACCTAAATGAGAGCATAAAGCGTAAACTATCTGTCAAAAATTCTCATGCCTATACAAAATGTATGTGGTCAACCCAAAGAGCGCGGCGCTAACGCTTTGCAATTTAAAAATCTAATTTTGACAGCGCATAAAGAAGTGAAGTTGGTTGAAAAACAACTGTTTTTTACATTTTTATCTGCCATTTTCTTAAGTAATGATATTATAGCTAATTTTAGATCAGTTTTGTGATTTTATTTCTGTTTATTATGGGTATTTAGCAATTTTTATTAAACAAGGTAAGTAAAAATTACTGCTGTTGATACAACGTTGGGCTTTATGCTCTAATTTAGGTTGATCTGTAAGGTTATTACGAATGAAAAACATTTTTTTAGACAACTAGAAGTTTTTAGTTGCCAGCTGGCAACGTAACTGACGTTCAATTGCCATCCACAATCGATCCATTAAAGTTCTATAGGGCTTTAGAAAACGTATGCTTAAAGCTTGAAAATGACTTTATCAAATTATGTTTTTACATCCGCAGGGTTTGTCGTAGTTGCATAGGAAAAAAAAGGTAAATAATTAATAATTTTACACTTCTCTGATAAAATACAAAAAAAAGGAAAAACAATGCTGCTTAATTTCCTATCGTTTCTCTCTCTCTCTCTGTCTCTATTCTATGGTCATATTAGACAAATATTTGCCGAAAAAGACGTAACCACTATCTTTTTAAAATTATTTTTTTTTTTTAATTTCAGGTTGATTAATACAGTATCTAAAAAGTATTTCTTATTATTATACATTCTTGAACAATCTTTACAAAAATGTTTACATACAAAGAAAGTTTTGAAATAAAATATTTTAATATAATAGTGGTTGCGCTTTTTTCATCAAATATTTTCCTAATGTGACCAAAGCTTTAATATATGCTTTGGCTGAACTCGTAATAACAATAAAGAACTAATAAACGGGCATTGAAAAAATTAATGTTTAAGAAAAATTATACAACACTTTTGTTTGAATAAATAAAAGATGTCGTAGAGCTTTTAGAGCATGATGTGTATGTGCTTACATGAGTATGAGAACTAAAATCTTATCAATTTATGTATTTGTCACCATAGAAATCAACGATTAACAATCATATGTATGGAGCCAACCAGGCAAACTAAAAATAAAACCGATTTATTTCGTCATTATTAATAATGGAAATTTAAATATTTTATAATTGTATGTCCATACATAAATAAGTACGTATGTACTTTAATTTGAAATAATTTAATTTAGTGTACACGTATGTATGTCCCTATGTAAATAGGTTTATTAAAAACTTGTTTTCATTTACAACACCAAGAAGAAGACACACACAACACAACAACACTTTTGCACTAAATTGAAGGCTGGTTACTTTTGCATAAATCACTTACATTTTGTGTATAAATAAAATTAAAGGTTACTTTTTATTTTTTATTATGTATTTTGTTCTTTAAATTTTAATAATAAAGCACAATATTTTTAATTTATTCTTTTTCGTATTATTTTAATTTTGTAATATTTCAACTGCACGACACTTTGAAAACGTTTTTACACAATCATGACGGACAGTCTTCTAAAAAGTAATCTAAAAATAAAAACATAGAAACATAAAAAGAGAAAGACATCGTGAGATCGTTGTAGGTATCTTGACTTTGTTTTTTTTTTTTAATCTCCCTTTCTCTTCTCAAGCTAAGCTTTTGTACACCAATAAATACTAATAAAAGTTCAATAACATTTGTAAACAAAACAAAAACCCCATAACGGCAACAAAACATAACTAAATTTCAAAAGAGTTAAAAAATGATAGAGTTACAGAGAGAGAGTAACACATCGGTAATTTGTTGAAAACTAAGCTAGTGTGGTGTTTTAAGTTTTTAATAAGACAGTAGGAAAAAGCTTGACTTGATTCATTACGGTATTGCCAGCTTTAAATACATACACTTCTTCATTAGAGTCAAAAGAAACTGCTACTAAATATGTTTTAACGTTTTCTTTTTTTTGGAATCTTGTTTTTTGTTATTGTAAAATTATTATTTATTTTTTATATTTTTATATATTTTTTTTTTTTGTAAAATTAATTAATTTATTTGAAATAAATAATGTACATTTAACTGACTTCAACATTAACCTTGTCCATTATTAGAAACAGTAAATTAAAATTTAAAAAAAAGTGTTTTAATTTTAATATTAAATATGAAATTTATTGCTTATGGGGATAAGCATGTTTAACAGCCATTTCATACATACATATGTATGTACAATATCAGATTATTTTTTGTTTAATAAATGTACATACGGTTTTAGTTGTAAACAGACCAAAAGTTTAATGTTTGCTTATAAGCGATCAAATAAAATATTTATCAAAACCTAATAAAAGCCCAATACCTCTAATAACAGTTTAGTCCGTATAAAAAGTTTATTGAGAGACACTAGAAGTTTTATTCAATTTATTTTTGTTTAATGACAGCAATAGCAACATTATTTTATTTAAATTGAGTTTCTTCCCGAGAGTTGGAAACATAGAGTTATAAATTTTTCAATTTAAAAAAAAAATTAAATAAAATTCAAAGCTATGATTTCAATGAAAATTTTATTTCATTGTAAAGCGTGGACCTCCTACCATTATGTACGAATTAAAATATCATTTAATCCTCCGTCTAACATGCGGGTTTGATGAACCCGAAGGTAAATTAATTTTACTTATATCTCATGTATTAATCCTTCAGATTCTTTGTCCCTTCTTAAAGTTTAATTGCCTTAATTGCGTCCTTGCTTCTGCACCATAGAGAAGCACCGGAAGAATAAGCGACTTATAGAGTGTTAATTTCGTCGCTGGTCTCTGTAATCCGTTTGCTAATTTTCCTTGTGTTTTATGTTTAATTTTTAATTTATATTACATTATATTTATTTATAGACAGAGAGTTAAATGACCATGTTTGGGTTAGTTGCAGCAGTCGTTGGTTTTGAGGTGGTTTTCGACTACTTTTTTACACATTTTGGAAAGTATCTTGGCGATACCTTAACGAATGTGGGTTTTTAAATGCTTTAACGCTAAATGATTATCCGCGTTGACACGGCGTCAAATCGTTTGATCTTGATAGACAATTGAAGTCGCTAAATTGAGAAATTACGCGACAAGGAAATTTCTTATAAAATCAATCCTTTATAGTATATGCCCCAGTTTCGTCGCTTGAGCTTCAAAATATCGGGCGGTGCCAACTCTGACAATCAACCATCTGATATTCGATTATCACAGAGATATCTTTTTCTACTGTACATCAATGCTGGACAGTTGCCTAGTATGTGCTCTTATGACTCGATCTGCACATATCGCTCGAAGCCATTCCTGTCATTATCACTTCAATTTCTGTTGCTACTATTTCTATTTTTGGTTACTGATGCTTTTGCACAACTCCTTTAGATTTTAAATTAAAAAAGAACCCAAGTTATACTATGAAATTTTCTTTGAAGGGGTATAATCACCTTTGTCATGAATTAATGGGTCGATTATGGATGGCAACCAAACTTGACTTGCTTTGCTAAAGTGGTATTATAGATGGCAACTGACAACTGAAAGCTGTCAACTCAGTTGCTAAATATTTAATTTATTTTTAGTCACAAGGCGTCAAAAACTAAAAGGTAAGTATATTTTAATATTAAATTATAAGACGACACTCAGGTTGGGTTGCCATCCATAATCGTCCCATAAAATTCACGTAAAATCTGTTCTGTTCGTAGTGAATCACAATCAGAAATTTGTAGTAATTTTAAGCTTCTTGTAAAGTTTAGTAGATTTTTTCAACCTATTTTTTTGTTCTTGTAAAACAAAATAATTTAATTTTTGTTTGTTTGCTTTTATTCACGAAAAGGTTAAAAAAATTTTACGATTTTTTTTATTATTATATTATCTTTAAATTGCCAGTGGGGAGCGTAGAGCCGCTTCACGTCAGCACGGATTTTGCTTATTACTGATTATAATAATTGAACGAATTAATTGTTTTTTTATATATATATTTTTGTTTATTTCTTTATTTATTAACTTTATTTTAACGTTATTTCATATTTTTGCATTTTATGTTTTGTTCCTTTCTTTTTTCATGTTATTTTAATTCATTAAAAATCTAATCATTAAAATATATTTCTTATATAGAAGAAGAAATAAAGGAAAACAATTCACAAAATACTATATACTTATACATTTTTTTGTTTGTTTAAAATACAATGCAAAGATCTAAAAATATTAAATAAAAATGTAATGAAAATAATTTTACTAAAAATACATTCGTTAGGTAAACAGTACAATAGTTTATAGAGGAATAATAAAATCTAAAGAAATTTTCAAGTTTTTAAAAAAAAACAGATTTTTAAAAATGAAATTAAAACAACAACGATTTTTCAAAATTTTAATATACATATGACTTTCAAAAATGTCTGATATATTTTTTTATTTATTTATAGGACATTTAACACTAGATTTACCGGCACCAGTCAAAAGGACTGGTTTTGATTTATTTACCACAAATATTGACTTTGTGTGAATATTTTTTCCCAAAACTAGTATATGATTTTTATAACGACAACAAAATATAATTAATTTGATAACTTGTTTTGATTTTGTGTCCACAGATTAAAAATAAATTTTTATTTTTTCTACTTATACCGGTACCAGTCATTTTGACTGGTGTGTTTTTTTCATATCATCAATCGATTTTTGTTTAGATTTAGCATACACTACAACCTTTCTTCGTGTTCCCAACGAGAAATATTATTGAAGAGGAGGTCAGCAGTGCCTTCTTACTATTGATAGACCACCATATATTAGACTATATAAGAACTTGCACCGAATCAGAAGCTTCTAGAATTTTGGGGAAAAAGTGGACACTTTCACAAGAAAAATTGAAGTCCTCATTGGAATTCTGTATACACGTGTTGCATACGAAGCAAAAAGTTTAAAACTATCGTATGTGTGGATCAAAAAATGGGCTCCTGAATTGTTTTCCAAAAGTGTGAGTAGGCATGGGTTTACAGAAATTTTACGGTTCATTCGGTTCGATAAAAGAAATGAAAGGAGTCAACGCTTACAAAATGATAAATTTGCGTTAGTGTCGACTGTTTGGGATAAATTTATTGCCAACAGTCAAAACTGTTTCAAACCGGGACCATATATTACAGTCGATGAGTAATTGTTTCCTACGAAGGCCAGATGTAGTTTCACACAGTATACGCCACACAGACCAGATAAGTTTGGGATCAAATTCTGGCTGGCGTCCGATCTTGAAACAAAGTACGTAGTAAATGGTTTTCCTTATCTAGGAAAGGATGAGACACGAGATTTGTTAACACCTCTCAGCGAATATGTAGTAATCAGACTAATGCAGCCGTATACATGTCTTTCTTTACCCTCCAAATTATTAGAAAAAATACTATGCTGGTGGGTACAGTACGTTGTAACAAACGGGAACTGCCAAAAATTTGTAAAGACAAGAAAGATGGTATGGCTCGTTTTTCAATATTACTATATGCAACAAATGAATGTACTCTAATAGTTTATAAGAGTAAGCCCAACAAAAAAGTCGTTTTATTGAGTCTAAGCACAATGGCGTCAAAATTGATACAGACAACAGCTGAAGAGCTTACTTTTGACTTTCAGTCTTCAACCCAAGATATAGCAAGTGAAGCTGATCGTCCAACATCCAATATTCCAAAAAAAACCCCATCCAATACGTAAATGGTGCCAAATCGGGTTCTGTAATAACAATAAGACAACGATAAATTGCGATGTCTGCAAAAAATATGTGTGCGGAAAATGCACAGAAAAAAAGTTTCTATTTGTAAAAAATGTGAAAATCCATAATTATTTTGAATAATAACTAAAATACAGCTCCTGACTTCTTATTTATTTTATATTTTATTAGTTCTGTTTATTAATTTATTATTTTTAATAGCAGATACAAATTCTACACATTGAAAACACTTATTTTTTAATTCCAGTCAAAATGACTGGTGTTGGTATAAATAGGTATAAAAATTTGTTGGTAAATCTAGTGATAAATAATGTTCAACGAGTTGAAATAACTTTGATCTTTCAGTAATAACAGTCAAATTCAGTTGCCTTAAAACTTGCTACAAAAAAAAAAGCCAACCTTCCTACTGCAGATGACAACTGCCTGTCAAAAACCAACAATTTTTGTTTAGTTGCCATACATTTTCGCTTTGTATTTATATTTTATAAAGTTAAAAGAACAATAAAAAATAAAACTGTATTGGTTTTTTTCTGATTCTCGTTGTCCAACGTAGTGCTGGCAAAGTATTGAGTAATGTACTAATTTTTGGGTACTCAATACTTGAAATTTGTATTTTTCCGTCGAAGTTTTATGGAAAATTTAAAATTAAAAATTTAACGGTCAAAACAAAATTCTCTTTAAAAAGACAATATTTTATGAAATTGTTTTCTCTTAAAAATAAAATCCGTTAAAGGTATTGAGTAGTATTGAGTACCCAAATGGAAGCACTTAATACTATGAAGTAATGAAAAGTATTAGAATTTGACAGCACTAGTCCAGCGACATTTTTGTTATAGATTAAAAGCAAGAGAAACATTTTTTCTTTATTCTAGTACAAAAATGTCGTTGGTTTAAAAAATACGCAGTATTTTATTTTTAATTAGCTTTAAAAAAATCCTTTCTTTCTTTCGTTAGCTCTTAAATATTGTTTCTGAGAATATTGTATCTAATTTTATTACAAGCCAAATCTAAATTAGATCGTTGAGCGTAATTTATCTGACGAAAATTCTCATGCTCATATAAAGTGCATGAAACAAAACCAGATAGCGCGGTGTTAGGGATTTGTAATTCCGATTATGGCAGCACTTTAGATTTAGATATTTTGTTATTGTTTTAAAGTAATGCTATTTTAGTTATTTCCACGTCAAATCTAGGGATTTACTCGTTATTTCATTTCTATTTAGGCTATATTTAGTTTATATTACTGTTCATGACACAACTGTAACACTCTTATAGACCAACCTAAATTAGACCGAAAAGAGCAACTTAATTTTGCGCTTATTATTAACGCTGTAATGAGTAACTTAAATAAACGCGTCAACGTTGTATCAAGAGCAGTAATGTTTACTTACATTGTTTGATAAAAAAAACACTAAATAATCATAATAAAGAGAGATACAATCAGAAAATTGGCCTCAAAGTAGCTAAAATGTCATTACTTAACAAATTGACAGATAAAATTGTAAAGAAAAACAAAAGTTGTTTTGCAACTAAATTCACTTCTTTGGGCGCCGCCAAAATTTAATTTTCCAGTTGCAAAACGTTAGCGCCGCGCTATTTGGGTAAACCCCATACAGTTTGTATGGGTATGCGAATTTTTTACAGATAGTTTGCGCTTTAATTTAGGTTAACTGTTATTTAGGTACGTCATTTCAGCGTTAACGTTAGGCGCCGGCATTGGAGCTGCCGACATATTGTTCATGATATACCAAATCAATGGCTCGTTTAGACGGGATGTAAGGTTGGTTGGTAAATCGTGTGGTATTGTTAAAAATCAAGGGGACCTATACTATAAATTCTCTTTTGAAACTAAAACGGTAAAATTGTGAGTTTTTAAAACACGCTGGGCCTGAGAAAATACAAAATTAAAATTTTTAGCGATGATGATGGCATAAAGTTCTTTAATCACAATACACGTTTAAAAATTATATTCGTAGCCAAAAGACGCTAAACCAAGTTTATAAAGGTAAGGAAAATATTAAAATTGTTGTTGCCAATTGCCGTCTGTCATAACATTTCTGGCAATTGGCAACTTCACCAAGGTTCAGTTGCTATCCACAATCGGCCCATTTGTTTAAGAAAATTACACTATAGGATAGCAGAGTAACTGAATTTAGTATGTTATCCATAATCAATATGTAAAATCTCGCACGATTTCAGAATTTAAGCAACATTGTTAGGAAATAAATTTTCCTTTGCAAAGTACCAGTTTATTTATTTATTTTTTAATTTTGTTTGGTTTCCTTTTTAAACTTAAAAATTTCTTTTAATTTTCTTTGTTTTTTTTTACATAAATTTATAAAGTTTTATTTTGTTTTTGAATGTATAGTTTGTTTGCAAGTTAAATAAGAAAATAATTTAATAAAATCAAATTTTTCTTTTTTTTTTAGTAACAAATTTTGAAAGTGTTTCTAAACGGTTTGGGTTTTTGTTTTTAAATCTGGCGATTTAAGTTTATAAAAACGTTTTGTAATAAAATATTACAATTATGTATGTTAATATGTAAATGTACATACAAATTTCATTTTAAACCTTAAGGTTTTCAATATTTTGTTTTCTTTCTTATTATTATACATATGTATATAATAAAAAAATAAGTTTTAATTAAAATTTCAATTTTGTTTTAGTTTTTTTTTTTTTGTATTTTTTTTTTTTCGAAAACCCGGCTTTTTTTTAACAAATAATTATTGTAAATTAAAAATAAAATAAAATTATTTATAATATTTATACAATATATAATATTTTTGCAGTTGAGTTTGATGTTTTTTTTTTTTTTGTCTTTGTACACACTATACAATTTCTATTTTTAAACATTAAAAAAAAAATTAAAAACACAATAAAATCTACAAATAAAAAATATTAAATTTAACTGTTTTCTTATTTTTTATTATTATTTTAATTTCTACTTGTAAATATGTAACAAAAGAAAGAAAATACTAGTAAGCGTGTTTTTTATATTTTTAAAAGGTTTTTAATTTTTAAATCTTTGTCTTAGAAGCTTTTATTTTATATTCTTTAATTTGTTATATTTAAAAAAAATTGTCATTAATTTTCAAAGACAGGGTACTATTTTGGTTAAATTTGTTTTTTTTTTCAACTTTTAAATTTGATTTTGTTTCTTTTTGTTCTGGGTATCGAAGCCGAGTGAAATTAAAGGCTGAGTTAGTGAAAGCGCATCGTACATGTGGGCACCAGCTGTTAAAAACTAAAGCATAAACAAACCACGATACTGCTTACTGATCGTAATGTCACGTAAAAGATCTACAGACATTAGATTTTTCATTGTAAATTTCAACGTGGACATTACGTAATAAATAAAGGCCTGAAATAAAATAAATGTCGCTAAATTAATATATTTTGCTGAAAACCTGTAGAGAATGTATTTCAATTTAAATTTTTGTTCACAATTAAATATTAACAGCTGACTAAACTGCTTATTGCGATACGTTTTCACTCACCCCTAAAATTTACCAATGCTGAAAAGACTAACGTAACGCTACACATTAAAACCAGGGAGGTTGTTTTGTATTTCGATTCAAAATCTTACGAATTTGTACACATTTACGAATTTTCGAAAAATTTTTATATTCATTATTATTGATTTTTCGAATGGGAAATTTTTTCGAAAACAATTTCGGTTCGAATCGAAATACAAAGTAACCCCCCAGATGAAACACCAAATGGCTGGAATTATTAAATGTAAGTAAAAATAATCTGGTATGTAATAAAATTCGATTTTGATCGAAATTCAAATCGACTGAAATTTCTTGTTGGGATAACTTATAAATCTGAAAAGATTTGAAATTGCTTTTTTCTCAACACCTTAATAAACTATTGCCACTACTACCTTGATTATTAAAATATTAACAGCTGACTAAGCGGCTTGTTGTGATAAGTTTTCACTAACAGCTAAAATTTACGAATTCTGAAAAGACTAACGTTACGCTATACGTTTTGACTAACTCAGCCTTAAAACCGGATGAAACTCCAAATTGCTATAATTATTAAATTTTAAAATAATCTGAACGTTTTTGTTATTAATTACATTTCCAATTATTTTGATAAGAAAACATTTAAGTTTTTTTTTTCTTTGAAAATATACCCGACTTCGATTGCCATAACATACCTGATTATTGAATTTTTTGTAAAAGCCAATTACAGCGCAAGTATTACTTGTATAGATGCCTCTTGGTGTTTTGCAAGCGATTAACACTTCTATTCATAAAACTTAATCAAGGAAATTTTGACACATCTCTTCTGTCTTGCAATACATATGTACATATATTCCACACAACACAATGGCGATGAAATGATCACTATTAATAGGCTCTTACTGCTATTCTTGTAAGTAGCTGTTATCAGTGATCAACGGATGTCTAAAACGGCTAAAAAAGACCAACTCTACGGTGTCGTGTTTTGTTTAGCGTTGACAACATCTTAGAGCATGGAAGGGATTAACTGTAATTTAAATTATTAGGCGACACAAAATAAGTATGTTACAACGAATACACAGTTTTTATTCCAGATTTTAAGCCAGGCAACATTACAAAAAATATATTCACAAAGGTAAAATTTTTCCATTAAGCTGTAGTTATAAAGTGTTGTTAGCACATCAATTTTATTGCTTTTGGTTTTAGATGCACAAAATGCATTTAAAATTTCCTGACAATAGAGCAAATTGCTTTTCTTTTTCGTAAATGTATACGAATATAATAAAACCCAGCAAAATAAAATGAAAGAGGTTCAAGAGGAATGTCGTTTTCAAAACTTCTAAATCATTACATGGATTGAATTCATTTCAAATACATGGCTAAGTCCCAATAAATTCATAATTTTGTAAAATAATTCAATAAAAATAATGAACTAGGAAAACCGAAACAAATCAAAAACATCTTTGAATCATTTAAACATTAGTTCGTGTAATTCACACAAATACACGATTATCTAATTAAATCAGTTGATCTGATCATCAATTGAACCAATGATACAATCGCATTTGTGGCAGGTTGTATTTTGCTAGGAACATAAAACAATACAAATAGAAGTGTTTGCAGATAATTATGCATTAGTGCTGGCAAAGTATTGAGTAATGGGTATCGAGTATCGAGTATTTATACGAATTTTTTGATACTCAATACTTAAAAGTAACTACTCAATACTTTCAGGGTTGTATATTTCTTCGACGTTGTATGGAAAATTTGAATTTTAACGGCTAAACAAATTTCTGTTTAAAAACACAATACTTTATGAAATTGTTTTCGCTTAAATATAAAATTCGTTAAAAGTATTGAGTAGTATTGGGTACCCAAATGAAAGTACATACTCAATACTATCGAGTAATGAATGAATTGTTTCAAACCATTTAAGGGTTTCATATTTTTATATATTTAAAATTCAATGAATATTAAATTGCCAAAAAAAAAACTCTAAATAGAAGTTAAGAAAAAAAAACCGTTCTAAATATGCATATTTTTCCTCCAAATACTTCCATTTGTGTTTATTATACTTCAAAGAATGTGTTTTGAGTTTTTAAAATCAAGTGTTATTTGAAACCGTAGCGTTTTTCACAACAAGGGCGATAATAATTACAGCCCCACAAGAGACTTATAAATTAAATTGAATTCTTTGTGGAGATAATGTTATGCAGTATAATCTTAACTATACTGGATCAAAAAAACAATATATATAAAAACCAAAGTCAACAAATCTTTTGTATTGCATTTTTTTATAAGAATAAAACAAAGTTCTCTAAAATAAACTTTTTGATAATCATCAATTTATAATTATTAAATGAAAATTTACCTTTTTTTCTTCAGTTTTCCGACTAAACTTGTTCTTGCGTGAATAACAACTACAACTGAATGATTCTTTTCCAGTAAAAGATTGAAATATTTCTGTATATTCTCTTTATTTCTTTCATTTTTCGAATACTTTATAAACAACACTATAATTAAAAAGAAAAATATTTTTGTTTTCAAAATAACGCAAACATTTTCTAAACTACGAATTCGAGTGAAATTTAAATTGAACACGATTTCGAATTACTATAATGTTAAAATATGAAAAGATTTCCACTTCTTTTTTCTATTCATTTGCTTAATAAAATAATTTGTGCAATTCAATTTTATTTTAAAATTGAAAAAAACAGTCGATTTCAATTTCACTCGAATTCGTTTCACATAATATATCCGATGATAAATTATTTTAAACGGCGTGTGACATTCAAATAGATGAATGAAAAAATTTCGCTCAACACTTAAGTAAATTCAAAGAAAGAGTAGAGTGAAAATATGTATATCTGTGACCTAATAAATTATTGGATAAAAGGAATAGATTTGCAATTTGTAATAGTAAATTTAGAAAATTTGAACCTATCTCAAGAGAAATAACATTCACGATAGGGATAATTTTTAAAACAATCGCCCATGTTCTGAAAAACGCTGCGTTTTCAAAACGCATTTCATTTTGAAAACGCAAACCGCATTTGAGCATGTTCTGACAAACGCGCGATTTGCTTTTTTTCGATTTTAACACAAATGGAAATATTAACTAAATAAACGCAAATGGCGATGTTTGGATATGAATATCCATCTTTAAAATTATTTTTGAATTCCTTTTAAGAGTTTTCTTTGTGAATTAGTACAAAATTGTGTATTCAGTTGATCATAAATAAGTAAGCAATTGAAACAGACAAGTGGTATTAAAAAAGCAAATTTTTAAATTATAAATTTTTAATAAAAATTTTAAAAGAAAACGTACAAGATTCCTTTAAATTAAAAGAAATCATATTAAATTTATATATTGTATAATTTTTTTAATTTTTTAAGGTTTACATTTAATACAATTGACCAAAACGCTTTAGGGTACATTAGCGATTTGAAATCGCCAAAGTTTTAGCGTTTTCGTTTTGCAGAACACCTATTTGGCGATTTCAAATCGAAAACGCCAAATTCAAGCGTTTTGCGATTTTCAGAACATGGGCGAATATCATCATTTGTTACCTTATTTACCTACTTTAGTGGCTTTATAAAAGCCCTTTGAGATCTTTCATTGTAGTCGACATGCCTTAAACAAATAAACATTTTTTTAAAAACTCTTCTCTTGTTTTCGTTTAACACATTGGAGATAAAGCACTTTTTAAATTAGTCTAAATCTTAAGAGGATTTTTTGTCACATTAGTTTTAAAAACGCTATAATTTTTAAAAATTATTTCAATTCTTTTTTTTTTTCTAAATTCTTAAAATTTAAAAACTTCTTTTCACCAAAATAATATCGCCTTACTTTTTAAACTACATATTTTTGTTTTTGTTACCTTAAGCTTCGCTTAAATCACAACGTTCATCGTCTAAAATCAGACTTTCGTCTAGATTTTCAGCATCACTGACATTTTGATTTGGATGCGGTGATGATGCACTCTCACCAGCCACACAATTGGTGGCATAAACATGCGGCCTCTGTTGATTTGAATCATCTGTATCGGCTTCACGTATTGAATTAAAAGCATTAAGGGCATTAGCATTAGGCGATAACGTAAAATCGTTGGGTGGATACACATGACGATGGTAAGTACCACCGCTCATAACATTACCGTCACCTTCAAATTCAGCATCCCGTACACTGCCAAAGACGGGCGTATGTGAAGAACTTTTACGCATGCTAGTGGGTGGTGACCAGACAGTTTGATAAAGAGGAGAGGCAAACACATACATATGATTTAGATATTCCATATCATAAGAGGGTTGATATGAATCCGATTCTAAAGGATTATAGTATTGTGATGTAGAAGGCTGATGCATGGGGGTTTGGCGACAAGTATAGATGCTCCTATGGCCTTCACCGCCCAGGTAAAGTGGTGTATCACAGCTTTGTGATCTTGAGGAAGACATAACAGGATAAGAAGATTGCATGCCACTAGGTCTGGGTGGCATGGTAGCGTAAATGCCTCGATAGGCTTCAAACGGTGTTTGTGGGTAATAGGCATCGGACCAGCGTACATGATTGGGGGTGTAATCGCCTTTGGCATAAAGCTAATACAGAAAAGAAAAATTTTATATTGAATATCTGTCTAGCAAGAAATTTCTTACAACTTACCTGTATAGGCCGACTAAATCCTTTATTTAAATGCTTTGGTATGCCCAAAGTATAACTGTGACTAAAACCCACTTCGGAACTTAAAAGATACTCATGAAATTTATTAGGAAAGAATTCAATATTGTGATAATTATAGTAAATATCCTCCTGGAATTAAGGTATTAAAAAGCATTTTATTAGAAAGGAGTTTTCCTCAAGTCATGTATCTTTTTTATTTAAACTCACCGTTAAATTTTTCTTTTTCTTATAACTTGCCCAGTTTTGGGCTTCTAATATTAATTTTCCACCCGGTCTTAGTTGGTTAAACATTCTCTTGAAGGCCAATTTAAGACCGTTATCACCAAAATTCAAATGAATCCATTTGGTTATGGAAAGACATAAAATTAAATCATACTGTTGCGTATCATTCGCTAACAGGGATTCATCTTTTAAAACATAATTAGTTTGGCGAAAGAAAACATTGGCAGGGAAATCGTTTTTCTCAAATGTTTGCTGAAGTTTATGTATCGATGACGTTGAAGGTGTGGCGGCGGTATTGGGTCTGTGACTGTTGCTACAGGCAGCCGGGTGTCCTGGTGTACTGCGTGTTGTAGTAGAAGTGGAAGCTGGTGATTGAGATTCCATATTATGGGGACTAGACGAGACTTTTGGGGTTTGATTCGGTTGTATGGATGAATTCGCTATGCCGCCATAAGTTAGAGGAAATGATATGGGAAAGAAATCGGCAGCATCTACATTGGAATTTTCCTGTTGTAAATACAAGTGATGATGATGATGATGCAGCAGATGATAGTGTAACAAGTGATGTTGGGAATGTTGCCAATGATTAAAGTGATGTTGATGATGATTGTGTTCTCTGTGATGCTGCGCCTGCTGGTGTTTTTGGTTTTGTCTTTTCTTTTTACGTCTTCTTCTACGGGATTTTTTTGTTATTAAGTTATTATTAATTTTTAACTCCGTAGCCTCCTGCATATCTCCAGTATTTTCTTTTTTCATTACTTCAGGCGGTATACGCACATACATGGCTAAATTACGTCTGGCACGTGCAATCAATTCCTTATCAATATCTATGCCCAAAATGGATTTGGGTGCCAATTTACGAGCCACTGATATAGTCATGTGGCCCACATTACAGCCTATATCTAAAACATCTTTGTTTTTGAATAATTCTGGATATTGCAAAAACACTTGCAAACGTATATCCATGAACTCGTTAAGATGTCGTAGCCCGGCATAGCGGTCGTAGTTGCCATAGCGATATTTTTTACCATCCGCTGTAAATTTGGGTTTTAGGGAACGTTCGGAAAGATGAGAGGAGGAGGAAATCATTTCTTTTTTAACTTGTTCAGCTAAAATTAAAGCATTCTTTGTATCGGCGGCTGTTTCCATTTCCGGGTCGACGGTGTTTAATGATGTTGCCACAGAAGCTGTACTAGGAGGACTGGCGACTGCAATACTCGCATTACCCTCAGAAATGGGTTCGAGATTAGTACTTAGTTCAGGTGTATCATCACGGGATATTTCTGCAAAAAAGAAAAAAAAGAACAGAGAACATTTAATAAAAGTTCATAATTTTTTCCAGTACCCACTTACCCTCTGCCAAACACTTATTACTGGTTTCCTCTAAGGGACTAAGATCGTTGAGATTAGATTCACTTACTGAAGTTGATCTTCTTTGTGATTTTCTGGCACCTGTTGCTGTAGTACGTGGTGGACGTTTCCAAGTTCCTGGTTGAGGTACTACAGGACTAACGATTTTGTCCATAGAGTCCATACGAAAATATTTCTACAAAAAAAAAAGAAAAAAGAAAACGAACCCAGTCAATAAAGATAACCTTCTATTTAAAAAATTAAACACACAACTTACCTTGCCTTTTTGGGAATTTGTGCTCTCACTGACTTTACGTTTTCTACCACCAACCCCAGTGGCAATTGAGACACCACTTATGCTGCCGCCACCAGCTGCTGCTATGGCCGCATTAGAGTCTAAAGAAGACGTGGTGGTTGTTACCAGATCTAAACGTAAATCACGGCAGGCGCGTTCCCTTTGATTAACGACTGTATCAGTTGTTACCAACTTCTCATTTTCTGTGAGCATTTGCTTTTGTAGTACAACTGATTGAGGCTGATCCTTTTCCAACATTTTTATATTGTCCTCAGAGGCAGTGTTTAAATTTAAAGCGTTTTGGTCAACATTTAAAACGGGTTTTGCATTTAAATTACAGGCGGTAGCAGTAGTATCTGCGTTTTCTCTACTGCTTGCAATGTAAATCTGTTGATACTGTTTGTTTTTGGGCGAAGTTAATAAATTCTCAGCACATTCATCCTCTTCATTTTCACTAGCCGCTAGCGAAGCATTATCCGAATCTAAGGCAGCCGTTTGCCTGCTTTGCTTTTCGCCAACATGCTGTTCATCTTGTGAATCAATGGTGGTTGCAGTACTACAGATGGAATTGAAAGAATCATAACGCCGCCGTTTGGGTTTACGATTCTTGCGATATCTGTGCTTGTGCGATTTATTTTGTCCACATCTTAAACCCAATATTAGGGAAGAGGACAATCCGCCTAAACTCCGTTTCATAGGTGAAGTCAATTGCTTTTCATATTCCATTGAATCAACGGGATCTAACAAGTGCAGTGGATCATGTATATTGGGCGGTATAATAACTTCTACCTTGGGTGGCGTGGTAATGGGTGACTGACGCGGTGTAGTGGCCGGTGTGTTATTAGTTGAGGAATTATTAGAAGCTTCATTTTGTAGCGAACTCAGATTTAACGGATCTGAGATATTTCCGCCTAGCAGAAACTTAGTTGGCGGTATAAAATTGCCCTTACGTGGTCTTTTATCCGGCAAGAAGAACTTGGAACGTAAACAGCATATGTGCAAAGCATTGGCTCCAACAACTGAAGAAGAAGAATTATTAGAGGAATTGTTATCTTTCGCATTATGGGAGGGACAGCCGTTAATGTGGCAACAAGTTAGATTTGCAACTGTAACCGAGCCATTATTGTTAACCGAGCTCGTTCCACCAGCACCAAGAGTGTTAACTGCAGAGCCGGCACATAAAATATGATGATGATTAGCCGCTGCCACTGCATTTCCCAAACCACCTGAACCAACACCACCACCACTAATACCACCTCCACCCGAACGCAAGGGTTTCTTGTGCAATTGTTGTGTCTGTTTGCCATGGCAATGGCCATAACCTAATTTTTCGGAGGCCATAGCAGCCAAACAGGAGGCACCCTTTATATCACCACTGCCATGATAATAGTTATTATGTTGATGGTGCGCATGTTGATGATGCGTGTGTTGATGGTGATGGTTGTAAGATTGTTGATGGTGGTAGTGACCTCCTGTTTGATTTTTAAGATTTTGTATATTTTCTAAATCATCTTGTTTAATTTCTTCATTATCTGCTGTACCAGCCGTTGTCATGGCACTGGCAGAGCTATCGTTCGCCACCATAGAAGTAGCGGCGGTAGTCCCAGCATTAGTATTGTTGGCATTTTGTTTGGCTGTTCTATGTTGACGTTTATTTCCGCATTTATTCTTTTTATTATGATTTAGACTAGAATTGGCGACGGCAGAAGTTGCACTAGTACCACCACCACAACCAGCCACATTTGTTGAGGAAGAACTTTTCTTGTGTTTAACAAATTGTTGTGGTGCCCGAAATTGATGTTGCTGTTGTTGTTGTTGGGTTTTTAATTTATTTGTAGCTGTAGGCGTTGGTGATGTTGTTTTAGATGTTGTCGTTTTATTTGTTGCCACCGCATTTGTTGTTGTCGATGTGTCGTCAATTTGATTTTCCGCTTTTAACGATTTCTTTTTATTGCCTGCATCGATTAAAACCGTGCCAGTTGTATTTTGACAATCATCAGGATTATCAAATTTTTTCATAGTTTCCATAGTTTTTTTAACCTTCCTATTAAAATTATTTGTTGTTTTTAAGTTTTACGGTTAAAAATCTCTGGATTTATCTGGAAAAATAATAAAAAGAGGAATTAAAAGGAATTGTAAAGGATTTGAATGCTAAAACTCTTGAAAATGTTTTATATAGAATTTTGTTTTAGGACCATTAAAACTTTAAATTGAAAAAGGCAACACACATATTAATCCAAGAAAAACAAAAACATTTTTTTTTGTGTTAAAATATAAAAATAATTTTACTCATATGGGTCTATTCTAAATCTCATCAAATTTTCGAGCATTGTAGGCTGTATTACTGAATAACACTTATAATGTTGGCCTTATTGCGGTTTATAGGCATAAACCAGAAACTAGACTTGACTTCCAACAAATAATTGGCCTTGATGTATGTAAAATGTTCGATTTGTCTGGTGTACAATTCCTTCACGCATATCATTTTCTTCTAAGATTGAGAAAAATCATTGCAAAAACATTCTAAATTAATGGTTTTAGTTCTGATTCTAATTAGGTGCTTCATCACAAATGAGATTTGAGCCCGGATTTTCAGAAAAAAATTTCCTTTGCAACGAGATTGTTTTGAAATCTAGTAGATGTTGTGATGCAACTCTTTTCAGTACTAAAAATACAACACTATAGGGAACAAATACGACATTCGATTTACAAACAAAAATAAATTTAAAATAAATGTATAAGAAGAAAATTACAAATTCAATAAATAAGTTAATGAATAGAATAAAGCAAACAAATAATTTTAAATGTGCAAGTAAAGTGCAAAAGTTCAATAAAAAGTAGTGTAAAACACTTTGCTTCGTTTTTTTTTTATTTGAGACCAACGGAATTCAATTTAAATTTTAGTTTGTCACGAAACGAAATACAAACAAATTTTCGGAATGATATTTTGATTTGTTAATGGAATTGACATTTTTGGTTTCTTATAATTTCATTAAAAAAAAAAATTTACAAAATTATTTCTTTCGGCGACTATCTCACAGCAGTCTTCTGGCAAAAGCTCTGGAAGTAAATGATTGCCATGAAAAAGCTCCCAAATCTGTCGTTCGGAGTCGACTTTAAACTGTAGGAACCCTTACACAGAATGGTAATGGCCAATTATGAATGTATGTAAAATTATATAAATGTTACCGTACAATTTTAGTTACACATTTTTCTTCAAATATTTTCTTTAAATGTTTCAGCAATAGTAGACCGATTCAAATTGATAAATCTAAGTGATATTCATATTTAATCGCTTAACTACTATCTAGTAAGACCCTTATACCCAAATTCGCAGCGACTAGTTAACTAACTAAAGTGGTTTAGTTAACCTTACCTCATCTACAGTTTTTGCTTAGGTCTAGTTAAACCTTTACTTATCATAGGTTAACTGAAAGTAATCAAAGGTTAAACTAAGTTTAAGAAAAATCTATGAATAATATTGCGTTAACTAAAACTCTTTGGTAAGGTAACTAAATATGTGAATGGGGGCAATAATGTGACTGTTGGAGTAAACTGAACAAAATCCAGGTAGACAATTCTGTAGTGTGTTTAAAATTTAAAAACTGCGTTGTTGTTTACACTAACGGTAGAGTGTTTGTACTTAAAAATAAAAATTAAGTGGCATAAGAATATAAAAAAAGAAACATTTACAAAAAAAAAAACATTATGCAAAATCATTTTTCTTACACTCTTTAAAACTATTCACTTGAAGATTATTATATTTTATACAAATTCTGATTGAAATTGTACGAATACGGATAATACTGGAATTCGACAAAATATGTAATACACACATACATATGCAAAATATGATTTGAATTCCGTTCCGTTTCCGAACAGAACTGAACTCTGTGACATATCTAAATACTACTGTTAAATATTTTTTCTACTGACAACATTGCTTTCATAGCATTATTATACGTACACTTACATATATTCCATTTTTTTAATAATTGAAAACAAAAACTATCCTATGTATTAGCTGCTAAGGACCAATCTAAGTCTGACAATTATTTGTAATAGAATAATCTCGCAAACATGTTATCTGACAGTTTTATTCTGACCAGGTTGTAAACTAATACCTTTTAATATTTAATTTCATGTTCCTTCTTATTGTATTTTAAGTATTATAGGAACCACTTGAGCCACGTACATATCGTCGATGGAATTAAAGAACGCTGTAACTGACAAAAGCTTAAATGTTGAAATGAAAAATGCAGACGGCGTAAGTGAATTTATTTCCATCGTAGAAATCTGGGACCGGGACCAATCTAAGCGTATGTCGTATTTGTTTTCTGATAAAAATGATGCAAAAAACGTATTTTCGATTTTTTGTCAATGCGCTGGCACATCAATATTTTTTCTTTTTTGTAACCCTATCATAGCCAGATTTCCTTACAACAAAGCTTACAAAATTCTATGGGATTGTATGTTTACTCTCTAATATGCTCGGCTTTAATATCCTTTTAAGTTCGTTTTTTATTTTTGTTTACTGTTTTTTTATAAAAAAATTCATTTTAATTTCTTTAAAATTTAAAACACTTTTTCTTAAATATTTAAACATTTCATCTTAAGCACACTTCCTTGTCTTAAAAAAAAGTTGTTTGTTCTCGTGCCGTCACTTTTGTTTTTTTTTTTGTAATATTCTACTGTTTTCCCCAGTCGTAATTATTTTGTTTAACATGTCATTTTTCACTTCCCAACTATTAATTCCACCAATTCCCTTTTTTTCCATTTAAACTGAAGAAAAATATTTATTTTCCTACTTCCACACAGAATGAAAAAGACGACGTATGAAAATGTTTGAAAAAAAAAATGAAAAAAAAAAAAACAACAAAATGGAAGGAAAATTGTACTCAAACTGAATAAAAACACTTTATTAATAAATTATTTATGAAATAAACAAGTATTTTATTCACATTTTAAATTTGGATAAATGTTGTTTAGAGAATCAATTCAAACCATCTGCGAGTATTTATTTGTTAATTGTCTAGCTCAAATATCCTATTTTAACTTCATTTTTCTGTTTTAAATTGTATTTCAGTTATTAATAAGAGTTCTTAAAGAATGATATCTTTACTTTCAATGCTATATTCACAGGACAGCGTTCATTCGTAATTCGGTCTCACATTCCATATTCAATCTCCAATTATGAGAGCGAATCCTCTTATTTGTATGTATTTCAGTTTGAATAAGCTTGTCAAGTACTTACAATCAATATAATTAGAGATTAATTTTTATTGGATTTTTGTCCGAACTAGCTGTCAAAAACAAAACAAAAAATATTTTATAAATCCAAATAAAAATAAACACAAAAAGGAATAATAAAAAAGTTGTGATGAGTAGAAGAAGGTTACTGTCAGCATCGAAAATAATAAAGGAATAAATTATTTTTCATGTATTTTTTACCTTCTTTTAATTTTTAAAATCAATTTAGTGCAATTAACAGGCAAAATGGATTTGAAATATTAGGAAGAAAAATAATTTAGTCCCGTCTGAACGGGATAATTCGCATTCTTAATTGGCAGATCGAATGAAGACACTTAAAAAAATTCCTTAACATTTTTAAGTTTTGTTTTTAAAAATCGAAAAATTAATCCAAGGCGGATGCAAAAAGGCGATGTTAATTTTACAACAAAAAAAAAATTTTATGACCGTTAAGAGAAGTCTCACATCATAGAAATGAAAAAATTTAATAAATTTTTTCGTCAAAATACATATAAAACGTCAATTTAATCATTTCAAATGAATTCAATTTCTCTAAATTCTCGAACAAACATATGGGCGAGCCGTAATTAGAGTCAAACATTAAAACCCGTTCTTTTTAAATTAAAATTTGTCCCCTGTTTTATTAATTTTTTTTTTTTAATTTGCAACTACTACAATTAAGATTAAAGTATGTTTCAAGTTAAATCAACTTTATAGTGCATTTACATATGTCATAAAATCTCCTAGATTTTCATTTAAATCTTCTCAGAAATCTGCACCGTTTACATATCAAATTACTAGATTTTGCTCTGAAACAGCTGATTTATGTTTACAAACAATTTTTTAAACAGCTGTGTCAATTACTGCGCCAAATTACATTTTTTTAATATATTATAAAATGGATAATTATAAAAAAAGACAAGTTTTATTTATACCATATGTATCTAAAATTAATACAACCCAAATGCAAATAGAATGGCTGCTAAAAAAAGACGACAGCATTTAGTTAATATTATGTTTGAGAATCATATGCAATTTTACGATTCACAAATGATTACACAGAGGATGAAATGGATACATGTAACTACATAAAAATTATTTTGTTTTTATATCATTTTTGATTTATTAGAAACATCACTCATTTTTAACTTCTTAATATTTATGCATTAAGAACTTATTATTTATTTATTTTTTTTTTAAAGCACAAACATCAAACAGCTGTCAAACACTAAAAAATAAGTCACTAATAAGATTTCCATCAAAATCTCGATTTTTCTAGATTTCTCTGTATATGTAAAAGCACTATTATGCAACAAAAGACTAGAAAGTGGCATCTCTGAAAACAGCTGATACTGAAAATAACAAAAGAAAAACATTACGAGAAAAATTTTAAATATTTTTAAAAAAGCAAAAAATATTAATGCTTTTTAATTTACTGATTTACTTCAGTTATGAGTTTTTGTTGGAATTTTCTGAATAAGGCAATATAGGCTTTCGCATTCTTATACCGGGATAAATTTTTGTATGCAATAACGACGCTCAGTTTAAAAAATTGGACAATGCACAACAAAGTTCAAAGTGTGGGCAGAACTATTAATAACGACAAAGGAATCTTTATCCAGTAATTGCCATTTGTGAAGTATCGCCTATATTGGCGACTGTGTGATTTGTAACTTCTAACAGAGATAAAACTGTTGACAGCAAGTTCATATTATTAGAAAAAGACATGTAGTTAATAAATATACTTCAGTTGCATATACTTGTTCAACCGTAACACATGATAGCAATGTAAGAGACTTCTGGTTCAAATTTATTTATTAATTAATGTCGCAGACTATCGAAAATATTTAAAACTATCGATAGTGATATCGATAGCTTTGATAGCACTCTAGTTTCCGACCACTAGATTAGGCTAATATTGTATGACACTTTGTGAACCTTTTTATAAAGCCAATATTTAGGGGCTACACGCCTATACATGATGTGTATTGATGTTTGAAGATATATTTTATATAGTTCCATTTAAGCGCCTTATGTCAATGAGGCAAGTTGCTGTCAGTTGATCACTTAAAGGCCAGTGTTATTCCTTCACCCTTGAAGTGATCAATAGCATTTGACCCATTTGTTGATATTGATTTTGTTTGTTGTGAAATGGTGAGAATGGATCTTGACTTAGTTGTTGGTAGGTTTTGATCCTTGCCTTAGTTGTGCCTATTACTTCCCTCTAGGTGGTGCTTTCTCCTGATCATTCATTTGATAATTCAAAGGTGGATAGAGTAGAATGTCAGGGGAAGGCTTTCTTGGGGACGGACTTCTTGAAAGTGGGGGGAGGGGGCCTCTTACATATATTTTTATTTTTAATTAAAACTTTGAAATGCCGCACAAATTTTTTGGTACTCGACTCCGGGCTGCTTGGTGTTGTAAGAGAGCTCTCTAACTACTACATTGTGCCACCCCCAACTATATATTTAATGTATATTTAAAATTTTTTATTTCAATATCTGTCATTTAAATGTCAAGAGTCATACCATTGAGAGTTACAAATATAAAATTAAAAAAAAAGAAATAAAATAAAAATGCTTAATAAATTGCCCACAAGTGTTTTAAAAAATAATAAATATACATATTCATACATATGTATGAACATATGTATGTATGTATGATATCAAATACCAGAATATAATCAATAGTATATTTTGCTTTTAATTTCATTATTGGCATCAAGTGTGAAATTTTAAACTTATCCTCCTCCCTCTTACTTTATTCATGTTCATAGCAATCGAACATGAGCTATTTGTTCATAAACATCCTTACGGCACGAGTCAATGAAATAAAAATATAAATCTATACTGCATATACATATGTATGTATTTATAGGGTATATCTATACATATCGTCATATGATTTCAAAAAAGCCCTAAGTTACAAAGAAATTAAATATCTACTTTTTGATATATTATATATTGCAACATTACAAAATACATGTCCCTGTAAAATTTTATACTCCTGCGTTTCAAGCTCAGGACTTTGTGACAGAATTTTTAATTAAATTTTCAATGTAAAATTAATGTTATTGTAAAACTAAAAAAATAAAAATCTGTAGTTTTACCAATTGATAATAGACTGTACTATAATAGTTTACATTTTAATACTACCCTGAGTTTTATGAAGCGTCAAAAATGCTATATTAATTTAAGCTTATGTCGACTTAAGCTATTCTTCCATACTGCTACAGATATATACATATGTATATATGTACGTACATACATATGTATGGATATGTACGCGTAATAAATGTAACGTGTTTTTGTAGAAAAAAAAATTGCAAATTTTCTCTAATATCTTTTGGGATATAAAGTATAACAAAAAATACTTATACGGTTATTTAAGAGCATTAATATTAAAACAAGTTATGTACTATATTAAAAAAAGTTTTAAAGTTAATTTCTTTCTAGGACAGTAATAAAGAATTTAATTGAATCTCTTCAGATACCTTGTCTTGGTTTTACACAGTTTTCTTTAGTACTATTTTGAATTAAAATGGTTAACAAAAAAATTTTCCCCTACACTTTGACTTTTCTTTTGCATATTTTTTATATATCTCGAGTTAATGATGCCACTTTAGGTTTTCCCCTCATCCCAAGTTTTTCAAAGTCTGTAATCCGTTTTCAGGTATCTCGTCCAGTTTCGGAGATAAATAGCCGAAAACGGATTGCAAAAGTTTTCCCTATTTTTACTGATGTGTACATCATTTTTTCCTTTGATTAATTTTATTTAGAATTTAACTTTGATTTTTAATTAAAGCCTTTCTGACGAAACAAAACTCAAACATATTGTTTAATGGGACAATTTTTAAACATTCTTAAAACTGTAAAGTTTACAGTGTAAACTTTAGTAAAACATTCATGCATTAAAATAAGGAATTCTACAAAATAAAAAAATCTTCCTGTCATAGGTGTAATGAACACACACAAAGTAATAACGGAGTACAAATAAAAACAATGCACAAATTTAGCAGATTTTGCGTATTGTAAAGTATTGCCATGCATTTATGAACTATGACTACTATGTTTATAAACACTGCACATTGCAGTAATGCATTGCCAACTACATTTGTGAAGTCAGCCATAATATTAGCATATTTTAAATCATTCTTAAAAATATTCTAAGGTTCAATATAATCAAATCATAAAGAAATTGGTTTCAACAAGACGTCCCAACTTGCCATATATACACCGCGCTAAATAATCGGTTTATTGCAAAAATAATTTTGTGACAACTTTCTTCACTAAAGTAGCCCTTTTCACTGGACCCTCTTCAGTACAATTTAACGTCTCCGTTTTGCTTTTAAGTTATTCATTAATGCCGACAAACGTACAACTCTTGAGCCATTGGAAGCCAATAATGAAGCCACCATTGATGTCATATGGGATTTTATAAAAAAAAAGTAGTCAAAAATAGTACTGACCAAGTAATTCATAGCCGCGCAAAATATATGCCGGAATTAATATTTAAAAAATAAATGCCATAAAATTACTCATTTCTACTATACATTCATAAAAAATAGAAATTCATTCCCACAATATTTTTTACTTATATTATCATTTTAAATTCTCAAGCTTTAAAAATACACCCGGTACATACATATGTATGTATACAGACTACATCTGTTCACTTATATACTGTACAAGTGTTTATTAAACAAATGAAAAATAAAATATGCAGATACCACAGGTACGAGTATAAATAAAAAAGAAAATATGTGGGAGGGTTTCAGTAGTATTCATCACTACTCCTGGCGTTAGTTTTTCTTTAAAATCAAAATGTCCTACTGTTGCTGTTTTAGTTTGTCACTAACGTTGACTATTTTTTATTCGTGGTTTTAATACACAAACTACACACATAGAAAAAAATTTAAATACAAAAACAATTGAGCAATAATCCTGAAAACACAGGGTGGACAAAATTTGAGGTTATGAAGTAAATTGGCTTAAACCACATTTCTTTTTTTTTTTTTTTTTTTTGACAAATTCAATTTTATTAAGCCAACGTAAAGTAGAAATATGACGTAGACGTACGTTCTTTTCACTACATTTTGAACTAGATACATTTTGCAAAAAAGCTTCGCTTATTCCGTCAATGCAGCGCCGAATTTCATCTTTTAGAGCGTCAGTTGTTTGTGGTTCATTCACGTAAGCCCGGTCTTTCAAGTGGCTACAGGAAAAATAATCCAGCGGCGTTAAATCACAAGAATAAGACGGCCATTCGGCCGTGAAATTTCTCACGCCATAAGTGAACTGTTTAGCCGGCTATGTGGCTGTTGGCGCCGTCTTGCTGAAACCAAAATTCAATTATGCCAGCATTAGCCAATTGTGCCCACAAAAAATCGGTTATCATCTTCTCATCATAAAAAATGTTTTCTTGAAAAATGCGTTGTTTTCGTCAAACAGCCAATTCAAAAATGTTCGACGGTCAAAATTACCCAACTTTAAACTAAATAAATGTCAAAGGATGACATTTCATCATTTGACAGCCAATTTACTTTTTAATCTCAAATTTACACACCCTGTACATGTACATACATACATACATGAAAAACGACAAAATCATCACGACGTGCATAGAAAACAAAATAAAGACAAACAAAAAAAAACAAAAAGGAACAACAGATAGTAAAGCTATGGTCACATTAGACGAATATTTAACAACAAATAATCGTAACAAATATTTTATGATAACATTTTAGGCAAACATTTAATTTTATAGAAAAAAATTTTTTTTAATCAAATAATACATATTGGAAAAATATTTTCCGAATTCACAAGACACTTGTATCGTTGTACATTAAAGATGGGTGGCAAGGTACAACAATACAAAAACAATAGGGCATTTTGTTTTTGCTTTTGCCTCTCCCTCTCGAAATATCAAAAAAAAAAATTCCCAAGTATGTAAGAAAAATTAAATAAAAAAAGAAAGAAATAAAATGTAAATAAAACAGAGAATAAATAAAATATAAAATAGTAAAGAAGCAAACATAAGACGATCATTTTTATTGATAAATAAAAAAGAATTCTACAACCAAATGCGTGTACAACAAAACAAAACAGAAAACTAAAGAAAAACGGCATAATTTTGACACATCTCGGTTAGACAGGCTGGTTCTTCAGTTGTTTTTCATGTGTTTTTAAAAAGTGGTTTCCATGCTACTAATGTAAAATGAATGCCTATTATTGAAAATAAGAATAAAAACACAAAAAAATGTATTTAATGTGTGCAGAAAACTTATTTAAAAGAAAACATAACCCAAAAAGTAGGTATGTAGTAATAAAACAAATAAAAGATACATTTATTTATTTATGAATAGTTCTTTTCAACTTCTTATTTTGTTTTTGACGTTTTGAATACGACCTACATGAATGCAATGATAGATACTCTACGCGTTCACAAAAGAAAGTAAACAAAAATGTTTTGAATACAGCCTACAATGATACAAAAGCTTGTGAATTCGGCGGTTACGCTAATTTTGTCAAACATTTGCCTACTGTGAACGTACCTTAAGGTATTTCAGCAAATAGCAGACAATTTTTTTTATTTACATACATACATACTACATATGTACGTATGGATTAAAATAAAAGAAGCTTTAGGTGTAATGAAAATAAAAGTAAAAATTTCAATGCAACTCGTGTGTTTAATAAATAAATAAAACAACAAACAAAACAAAAAGTACACAAAAAGTGTTTAAATTTAGTGTATTTTGTATTTGTTTAAGAAATAAAAAGTAATATGTTTTCAAAATTACTGTTGTTTTATAAAGTTGCCAGACTAATTTACCAGTATACAAAAATGATGATTTTTGTCTTTTTATAGAAAAAAAAAGCTGACAAATATTAAAAACACCTAATAATTAAGCCCAATATGCATACTCGTATTTAATTTTTAAGCATTGGTGGGCTGCGTCTAACAAAAAAAAATAAAATAAAAGAGAAGTTAATTTTTGCCAGCATTTACTAATTTTATTTTTTTTATTTTATTAATAAAATTTCTATTTCATGATTTTATGAATATAAATAAAATATACATATGTATGTCTGTATGTATATAAAGCAAAAAAAAAAAAATTATCAGCATTTATTAAAATCGTCATCATGGTTTAAATACAAAGCTAACAGTGTAAGATAAAATAGTAGCATTAATAACAAACTACAAAACTAATACTGGAATTATATAAAAATTAATAGAATTACGAGTACCAAACAAATTCCAACTTATGATATTCTTTCAATTATTATATTCCAACAGATATTTATGCTTCTATTATATATCACAACTTAAGCTATGTTCACGCTTGTCAAATATTTGATTAAAAAAAAAAGCATGAACAATATTTAAAAAGAATTATTCACTTCCTGGAAAGAGAAATTCTAGATAATGGATTATTGTCAGCCTGGACTCCTCAATATGATATTCATACGAGTATGTATAACTAAAACTGAGTCTGTCCAGAAAGAGTATCTTCTTTTTGTCGTCGTCATCTTCAATGGAATCCAAATATTGTTTTGCCACCATATGTAATACGTATTGCATTTATTAAACTACCGACACTTAAAAGCAGAAGATCTTTTATGAACATCTCTTTTTGTGAAGAATTTACTTCGTGGTTTTATTTATTATGAAAATATCCGATAGGACACTACAATATTTTTATTCTAATTACACTAAATCTGCCCAAGTTAAACGAATTATTAAACTCCTCACACATTTTCCACCTCATTAACTGGATTATGAGGTAATTAGAATATTTAATTATTATTTAATTATTATTAAAATATTTATATTAATTTTATAAAATAGTCTCTTAAGAAAATATTTAATAGGTTAAATAAATAAATAAAAGGTCCTCCAATTAATAAAATATTTCGATAAAAATAAATAACCGTGAACTCTTAATAAATGTTATAATTTTTAATGTATATTAATTTAAAAATTTACTTTTTGTACTAAAATTTTGTTTGTTATTGTTCGCTTACTTCTGCACGCCTCCCGTTTGAACTCCCATGAATACGGTCTGTTTTTATCTCTCATAATTTTTAAGTCTTATCAAAATGTTTTGTTACTATTAATATAACAACTCTTGTTCAAATACACATTAAGAAATATGTGTATGCTTATATATAATGTATGGGCATTGCACTCAGCGTTGTCAATTTAGAGCTTTTAGCACTGCTTTAAGTGCTTTTTTTGCTTTTTATTGTATTTTAAATTTTAGTAATTTTTCTTTTCCTATTTTAAAATAATAGAAGAATCGTTTGCTGGAAAGCAAACACACAAATTAATTAAGTAAGTTCGATTTGAAAAAGAAAAAATAAAAAATACAGAGGCTGCATAACTGAAGCCATGAGAACCAGTCTTACATCTGCATTTGAGGCTCAACTAGATTAAAGCTCACTGCATACTGTAGTTGACAACAAAGCCATAGAGACGACAACCAGTATCAAGGAGGAAAAGGTCAAACTCTAGACTTTTGAGGAGGTATGGTGGTCTGGTCAGTTGATTGTCTAGCAACTCATTTCTTCACTGTTCCTTAGACAAGATCGGAAAACTCTATGACTTTGAAAAGCGATGTATAATTGAAATTATTAAGAGAGTGAATGGAGTAAATTAGAGTCTACATACTCTTTTAGGGAGAGAACTGTGTGATGGCGGGAATATTTGGGCCTGGAAAAAATATTCTTAGCCAATGAGAAAACTCGGCAGCATTTTCCTGGAAAAGTTTATGCTATCGAAAGATGCACACAATTCAACCTGTACAAAGGGAAAGATATAGCCATACTATCTGATAATCAAACTGCGAATCGAGTAATTAGCTTCTATGAAAAAACTGCATAGTTAAAGTGAGCCGGCTTGGAGGGGTCCCGGATCATGCGGATATTCAGGGAACTGAAATAGCAGATGATCTCGGCACAAAGGAAGGTCTTACATAAATACATAATTGGCCATTACAACCCTGTGTCAGGATTACGGCCTAGCTTTTCGCAGCGCTCATGTTGTTTGTGTTAATTTTTATTCATGAGTACCGGGACCTACAGTTTAAAGTTTACTCCGAAAGACAGATTTGAGAAGCTTTTTCATGGCATTCAATTACTTCCAGAGTTTTTGCCGGAAGACTGCTGAGAGTTACTCACCGAAAGTAGTCGCTAAGATTTGAACCCGACGCTATCGTCTTAGTAAGCCAACACACTAACCACTAGACCACGGCGACTACAAGGTCTTAGGCTTGCCAAAGTTTTACTAGTAGTTTGTGCAGATTCTATGAGTCATCAGATTACATACTAAGCATGGATTTGTAGTAGAAAAAGGTATCTAGATGATTATCAGATAGGGAATTATCAGGGTTGACACCTGCTAAATTTGAAAATTTGTCAAAGCGACCAACCTGGGTGAGATATTAGAGGAACCGTGAATAGCTTGAGGGCTATACTATAGGTCTACTGGTCGAAGTACCCCATGGATGAATGAATGAAGGCATAATGAAGGGTAAGGTAAGCTAAGACAATAAAGGGTAATCTATAAGTAAGGTAATCATTGCAAATTTTAAAATTTTATCAAATAAAAGGAGGATTATTAATGTAAAAAATAAAAAAAAATATTGTTAATTTTTTTTTTTTTTTTTTTGAAAATATACGCGTTTTTCTTTTTTCTCCACTTTAGTGCTTTTTGAAATTTAAAACTTGACAACGCTGATTACAGTCTCTCATAACTAGATTTGTTGTTGCATTTAATATGCATTATTTTACTATCACTGGGGTGTTAATTTATAACACATATACGCTTAAATGCGAATACAATCAGTTTTCTTGAGAGTTTAATACAAATATATGTGGATACGTATTAAAACCTGCGTTTGTTTATTCTAAAAAAAAAAACGGAAATGTAGTAGAAGTAATTTTTTTCTTTCTCTCTTTTCCAATAAAAATCACTATAAAATTGTAGGAGTCACTTATTAATAAAAAAAATTAAAAGAGCAACACTAACAAAAAATCAAGAGATTATTTTAATGAGTAAAAAAAGTTTATTACCTATAGGTAATGTTTGTTGCTTATTTAGCTTTTGTTAAGTGAAATTTAGAAGAGAGGGAGGAGTGTTTAGAAGGTTCTTAATGCTAATTGTATACGTAAGTATACAATAAGCTGAGTGTAAAATAGGGGGTATAAGTTTATAATATGTAGCGTTTTTTTTTTCATAAAAAAATCAGACAAAAATTTGTAAGAAATATGAAATTTTGTATGTATATTATACATAGTACATACATATTTATAGGGTGGGCAAATTTGAGATTAGGAAGTAACTTGGCTTAAAAACACATTATTTGTGACAACATTGAGTTTAATTGAGCCAATGTAAAGTAGAAATATATAAAATGATAATGGAATACGATTCAAGTTTCACAAAATTTGAACTACATTTTGCAACAAACCAAAGGTTATTATGGTTAGGGATCCTCACGAAAAAAATACATCGATGTTTTTGCCGATGCAATGCAGTGAACTTACGTCGATGTTTTGTGATGTATCGAATAAAAATATCAATGTTTTCGATGAATCGTATCAAATGTTTGTACATATAATTACAAAACAAAAACTATATCGACGATGGAATTAAAGAACGCTGTAACTGACAAAAATTCGAAAATACGTTTTTTGCATCATTTTTATCAGCAAAAAAATACGCGTCGACTGGTCCAAGACCCAGATTTCTACGATGAAAATAAATTCACTTACGCCGTCTGTGAAATGAAAAATACCAGTGTATTTGTTCTACATTTATGAAAGTTTTTTGGCTCTGGTGAACATTTAAGGTTTTGTCAGTTCTTTAATTCCATCGTCGATATGTAAATTTCAATAAAAATAAACATTTAGTTCCATTTTTACAGGTTACCGATTGTTAAAGGTAGGATATTATCAGACAGATAAATTGCTTTTTGTTATAACGAGTAAACTTCATAACTTAAGATTATTGCGTTGAAAAATACGTTGTATACTGTAAACCTGCGCATTATATTTGTATTTAAAGGTATTATATTTAAATTATGTTATTTAAAGGTATTGCTTAAAAATCTTTTAGCTTTTATTTATTATTAGATACCAGTAACTATGTTAACTAGTAATTAAGAAAGAAAGGTTTAACTAGATCTAAACAAAGTTACTTTAATTAGCTAACTAAATACTGATAATCTAGGCATTAGAGAATTTTTTATAAAACAAAAAAAAATAAAATTTTAATTTCACCTTCTTATAACCTATGCTCTGAAAATCGAATTATATAAAAAAACGGCATTATATTTACTGCCTGTTTAAAGAAGGCAATTGCTTATAGACTATTGAAAGTGTGAACACACACAAATTACTTATCCGTTGAAATTAAAGAATACTCGTAATAGGTATAATGGAAACAAAACGGAAAGAAAACAAATCAAGCAATATTATTGTTATATCCGAGTTCGAATCCCAGCAAAAACGATCATTTTTCAACTAATTTTGTTTAGTCAGAAATTCTTTCATTAGATCAAAGCTAAATTCTAATCTAATCCGTGGAGGTATTGTACACAAGCCGAGCTGAGCATGTTTTCGACAGCAGCTACGGTAGTATAATCAGAGTTTTTGTGTTCTGTATATATAATACATTTTGACTTTGATCTAATTAAAGCGTTTCTCACTTAGCAAAAAGAAATGAAGAAAAATATTTATCATTTAATAGATTAAATTTATTGATTAAAATTTTACTTCTGTTGTATAATATTGCACAAAAAATATCTATACAGCTTTTAACGCAACATATTGATAGATTGATAGTGTACTAATCTAAGTGCCATACATATCATATTACATACATTTTATTACTGTGTAAAAAACGCAGTGTATAGCTGCTAGGCATTTTTAAATTTATTTGTTATAAATATTTATTAGGCAACACTGTTTTTAAAGATTTATAAAAAGCATATAAGTTTTAAAGCGCAAGAGTGAGAGAAAGAGAGGTCGTCGACCATTAATTATTACAAAATGTTAAATACACTGCTAAAATAAAAGAAAATATAAAACATACAGCAACAACAAAAAGTATTGAAATGAAAAGCTCTTTTCCTAAATGCTGCCTGCTACGAGTATTTAGTATGCACGAGTGTAGCTATTGATAAAAACAAAACAAAATACAAAAAAAGATTTTGCATAATTTTAAAATTCAAAAACAAAAAAACAGAATAAAAAAGTAAGCCAAGTGTTAAGAGTACTAATAATGAAGAAAGGTAGGCTAGAGCACATGTACTTATACACACACAATATATGGGTATGATAATGGGAATTTATAAGGAAATTATTTTTTTATTTACATCGCTAAACAGCAACAAAAAAGCATGCAATGTTTGACCTTCAATAGAAATTGTGTCATACATACATACATATGTATGTACGTGTGTATATGGGTTAGTTTATAATTTTTCAACTCCTTTTACTTTATCGTTTAAGATATCTTTTGACATTTTTATAACGGTATACTTGCACACATACATACATATGTATGTGTATGCATGTAAAAAAAGGAAAATAATTTATTATTATTAGACGTTGTGTAGAAGTTATAAAAAAAATTAACAAAACTAAAGTGAAATTGGAAATATTTTTTCTTTATTTTTAACCACATTTTATTATTCTTAATGGTTTTGTTTATTTTTATTTTTTTTGTCTAAAATTATTGTTTTGTGAGTGTGCATTGTCTAAAAGTGTATGAATTTTTGCATAGTTTGGCTAATGGCCAACATTATTTTTGGTTGTTGTAAGTTGTTTTCATTTTTTTTTACTTTTTTCTATTTTAGTTATTCTCACTCACTTTTTTGTAGTCATGGTTGTGTCTTGTTATTAATTTTATATGATTTTGTTTTGTTTTTGTATTTCTCTTTGCTTATCTTTTTATGAGATTTAATTTTTACCTCCTGCCTTACATTTTTCTTTATGGAATAGATATAAACATACATCCATACATATGTATGTACATATACATACATATTGCTGCGATTGTGTATATGTATACTAAATTATTTTACTATTGTGTACTGGTGTTGATTTTAACATTTGTGTACATACATACATACATGTACAGATATCCTCATGCAAAGCATAATTATTCATATTATTTGCGCGTAAACAATTTTTGCCTGCTTTTTATACTTTATTGTTAATGTTTCTTTATTTTAATCGATTTTTCTCTCGCACATTCGATTACTCTCGTTTTAGGAAGTTGTTTCCTAAGGTAACAATATGAATTCCTTAAAAGATAGGTACTTACTAATTATTATAGAAAACATGAATTTTTAAAACATGTATTTTTAAAAATGGTTTCTTTCAAACACCTTGACATGTGTTGTTGTACTAAAATTTGTCCATACCTGCATATGTTTGTATGTACATACATACAATGTATGTCAAATGTTGTTGACAATAATATCGTATAATTGAAACAACGTCTGTTAAAAAATTGAATAGGATTAAAGTTAAAAAAAGTGCAAAAACTGCAAAAAGATTATACAGAAAACTTGTCAGCCTATTAAGATTTAAAAACTAAATTAAGAGAAAAACAGATGTTCACATTAAAGAAATGTATCGGCTCAATAACAAGAATAATTAGCACTGACGACAATAGTTTTAAATAAAATTGTACATATTTTAAGTGCCCGACTTAAGGGCAGTAAAATGTAAAAAATATTTAGTATTAAGAAAGCGAAAATCTGTTCAGAAAATTAATTTCATCAGATATCCACATTCTTTTTAAACGTGCTTTACCGTATATATATTTTCATTTAAAAAACCTCAGGAAACAGCGAGATTCTCGTTATACATAAATGTGGGCAAAATATGCCAATCTCGAAATCCCGAAAATATATACAGTGTACTCTCTCTTAAACGGACACCTATGGGACTGACGAATTTGTGCGCTTATGAGAGGTGTCCGCTTATGAAAGAACATAGAAAAAATAATTAACAATCCATTATACAGCAATATTTAAACAATTTTATTTCCAAAGCAATGAAAGGAATTTTCATTAATATTATATTAATATTATTAATATATTATAGTAATAATAATAAAGCAAAGTAAATTAAATCTTCATTAATATATTTACGAATTAAAAAGAAAATAGTTCATAAGATCAGATACCAGCTGGAGATTTTAGTTTTTCCTTTAATTTCAATATCTTTCGCTTCATAGATCTCTGTGAATTAAAGGAAAAGCTTTTAGTTTTCTTATGGTTAAATAAGCCTCTCACTTTCCACCTCATCTTCAGATAAGTTGGTCTGCGGTTTAGGCGATTTAGGCTCTGAACTCTATTAGTCATATTGGAGAACTGACAAGTCAGTGATATAGGAAGCTCGTCTTATACGAATATCATCAATGTCCTTACATCGAGCCTTTACAAACCAACACAACATGACAATTTTAAGACGTTTGGTTTTGACCTCATTCAAGTTTATAATGAGAATCTTAAAATGTTTGCACACATTTACAATATTTTTATCGTTTCGGGATTCCTCCTTTTACATGCACGTATTATTGAATAATAAATAAAGAAAAATGTAAATGAAAAAAAATTGTGTCACCGTGTTGTAAACTGTCCGGTTAGTTGAAATTCAAATAATTTTGGGGTGGAAAAAGTGTCCGCTTCCTGTTATGAGGGGGTTGTCCGTTTAAGAGGGAAAAGTATTGAAAACGCCAAAGATTTTTTTGGGACTAAAATATGTGTCCGTTTGTCAGAGGTGTCCGCTTAAGAGAGGTGTCCGTAAAGGTATAACAATGTAAACATATTTTCAAATGTAACTTGCTTACTATAATATGTTCGGATTTTCAAATTCTTTAAAAATGTAACCACAGACAATAGTTGGCATCTAACGAAATTTGAAAAATTTCGAGTTAATACTCTTTTGTTGATCAAGTGCGATGCATACATACACACATACGTGTATACATTCTTAAGCTTTAAAGTGGTACTAGTGAAGTAGTAATAGACAGGACTAAAAAGTATTAAAAATCTAAAAAACTTCTCACCACTTCACAACAGACAAAAAGATTTACTATCAACAGATGGGGCAATTACTGTTGTTCTTTACAAGAGTGAATGTTTAATACTGACCTTTAAGTGATCACAACTGACAGCCACTTGTCCATTAAGGCGTTTATAATGGAACTGCATCTTTAAACATTCCAATACAATGCACAGCATCAGTAGCAGTGTAAACCCCAATAGTGTTAGTCTTATAAAAAAAAATATTAGTGATCATTTTTGAATACCGAATACATATTTGAATAATTTATTTGATACCTTGTTTTTTAACAATTTGTTTTGTTTTTTGTTTTGTTTTTGTTTGTACTTACTATAAATATAATTAAAACTTTTTTTGTTTCTCATCTTTTTAAAAAGTTTTTATTTGATAAAAATTTTAATAAATATACTACATACTACATACATACATATCGTCATATTAAATGCAAACGGACGTAACTACACATAAAATCGAAAATTTTGTAAATCCTGAAAATCATATATTTTTCAGGATAGAGATATAAGGATTGACATCCCTATATACAACAAATGAGTTTGTATATAAGGTTTTTATATATGTAAATATGTATGTCTTCTTGCATTTAGCAAAACATGCGCTTGTAGTTACGTCCGTTTGAATTTCGTTAAATAAATCGCCATTTTTGAGCGTAGGAATCTAAAATTTTGCACGAGCATGTACTTTAATAAAACGAACCATTATTAATAAAAAACTTAATTTCGAAATATTGTGCAGTTACGCCCGTTTGCATTTAATATGACGATATATAGAAATAAAGTTTTATTTTTTTTATATTTACAAAAATTGCGATATTTTGAAAAATCACGGGATACCGAAATATCCAGGGATTGGCGAAAACCACTCGCGTTTTGCATCCCTAATAGAGACTTTTTTCGCTTACCTAAAAATTGTTTTGTGTTTAGGTACCAATTATAGCGTACATTTGTTAGCCCCAAATGTCTAAAACTATTGTTTTTATATTAAATCACTTACTCTTAAATTTAAATTGTTTGTAATAAATTATTCAAAATGATTAATAAATTATAAACAATATTATCATCATTATCATCAACGCTGGCAGTAAAAAATAAAACAAAAGCAACAGTATCATCATTTTAATATTCAATGATTGTAAAACATTATTTTATTACTACAACACATTAACAATAACAACAACAAAAACGCATTAAAAAGAAACAAAAGCAATAACAACGTCAATGAAAACAAAATAAGAAAAATAACAACACAGCCACAGACCAAGTGTAAGTAACACTGAAGGAAACAATAGCAAAAGTTAAAAGCAAATAATTGGGAGGAAAAATAATTAAATAATAGGACCTACCTAAATACGAGTATTTACTTATATGTACATACATAAGGTGTGCGTCACTATAAACTGTAACACATCAAAAGTCAAATAAAAACTGACTGGAGTAAGCTAGAGTTAAAAATAAAACAGTTTTTTTTTGCATTTTTATTACAGATTTATATTCTGTATTATTTTATTTAAAAATTAATTTAATTTTATAAAATTTTTTATTTTATTCATTATGCCATCCATAAGAAATGTTATAGTGTTTTCGGTGATTTTTTTGGTACCAGCTGTCCATTTATATCGAAAACTAGTAATGGTTTTTGGAACAGATGTACTCTTCTTTAGTTCTCTTTTGACCAGAGCCCAATATCTTTCAATAGGCCGCAGCTCTGGGCAATTTGGTGGGTTAGCCTCTTTTGGAACAAAAATAACATTATTTTTATTATACCAGTCTATTGCGCTTTTACTGTAGTGACATGTTGCCAAATCTGGCCAGAAGAATGTTGATATGTTGTGCTGTCTTAGAAATGGGAGCAACCTCTTTTGAAGACACTCTTTGATATAAATATCTGAGTTTATTGATCCCTATGTAACAAACGATGCACTTCTGTTGCCGCAGCTACAAATAGCCTGCCAAACTAGGAACTTTTGGGGAAATTTTGATAGTTTTTTAGTTCGGAACTCTTCAGAAACATTGCCTCTACTATCCGCTACATAAAACTCTTGGCCAGGAAGCTGCGCAAAGTCTGCAAAAGCGTAAGTTTCATCATCCATTACACAACATTCGAACTTTTGAAAAAATTCTTTTTTGAGGAGTTTTGCTCTTTTTTTTGCTTCAATATTTTTCTTAGCATTTCTATCCGGAACTTTTTGGACTTTAAATGTTTTAAGGCCAGCTTTACCTTTAACTCGGCGCACAAAACTTTCCGAAAATTGCACGCGCCGGGCCACTTCGCGACCAGAGATGTTTGGAAGAGCCAGCAAAAGCTTCTCAACCTTTTTGGCTTTCGCGTCGTTCGTTACCAGTTTTGCTTTACCAGTTCCAGGCTTTCTTTCAATTTTTAGGTCTTTGTTGAACTTTTTGACCACTCTGGAAACACATTGCCTGGTCACGTGGACTTCCCTAGCAACTTTTGTATAACTCCAATATGGTTTTTTTGAATTATTTGAATAATTTTTGTATGCACTTGTCTTTGATTATCCATTGTGAACTAACTAACAAGTCAAATTTGACAAACTGATACATTTTAAAATCTGACACATTTTTCAAAGATATTGTGATTAAGAAAAATAATTTTGATTAAAGGTGAAAAAAGTTATTAAGAAAAATGGGTGTTACACTTTATAGTGACGCACACCTTAATTTATTTATTTACATAGGAAGGTATCTATTTATTTATTTATTTGTTTGTTTTTCTTATTTAATGAATTTGTTTAAATTCAACGTTCATACTTTTACTTTCATTTAACATACATATCTTCTCTTAATTTTATCCATATGTATACAGTTTAAAATAAAACAATTTAAATTTAAACGTGAACAAAAATAAATAAATATTCGTCAATAACAATAAAGCAGAGAATATTGTTCTCATAAACACAAAGATGCGCACACAGTTCCACACACATGCACAAATTTATAGAGGCAAAGACAAAACGTTTTTATACGTTTACTGACCAAATAAAATAGTCTTCAGTGTTGCCATCTTGATTATTTCTAACCAAAATTCTTAATTTTTTTCTGCAGTGTATACATGTGGTAATTTTTTATTTTTGGTCTTTTCCCTAAAATCCCCTCTGTCCTGACATTCACATCACCCTAAATGTGAATTTAATACGAATTTTTTGCTATTCAGAAATTCATATACGATAATTTTATATTATTTTCCCTTAGAACAATCTTAGGCCCAGTTTTTAACTTCTTATTTAAATGGCATTTAAATTTAAATTGTACCAATTAAATGCTTGAGTTAAGTTGAGTTGTTCAGAACAAAGTTAAATGAAACTTAAATGCCATTTAAATAACAAACCTTGTCCATTTAAGTTTTACAAATAAACATATGTTTCGCCATCTTGTTTTTATGTTTTGCAAATAACAATCAACAATGTTTTTTTATTTTTTATATATTTTTTCATATTATTTTAAAATATTTCTTGTGCTTTATTTGGCTAAAGCCAATCACAGCTCTTTCTGAAAACATTTATGGAAAATTTATTTCCATTCGATGGTGTTACCGTGCTTTTGTCACAGATAAATACAAACTTAAATTTATGACTGAAAAACTGAAACTGTATTTAAATGTTTAAGTTTAAACTAAAATTAACTAATTTCACATTTAAATATGAAGTTAAAAACTGGGCATTAGAATGCGTTTGTGAAGTCCATAAATCATTAGTTAATATATGCAATATTTTTAAAAAATCCTACAAATAAATTTAACAACTTATTTTTTTTAGAGTTTAAGAAAAGTTATTAGTGGGTGTTAGCACGATTAGGTACTAAATTTTGGTAAATAATAGCATGTAGTGCCTATTCTTTTTCTTATGATATTGACATCTGAACAATTTTTGAGATATCAATATTAATATCTGCCGTCTGGTAACCCTAAAAAGCACTAATAATGTATTACTTAAAATCAGTGGGTTCATGTGTAATTTGTGTGTAATTTTGATAACTGTAAAGGAATAGTACACTAGCCAAACTGAATATGTTTTCGACTCCAGCTACGTTAGTCTTATCTAACTTCTTTGTGTTCTGTACATATTCATGACAAACATCAGCTATTTAAGTCACACTTTAGTATAAATCATATATTCGAATTATATTTTTCCTTACTTCTATTTGTACATGTACTTATAATTAGTTAGTCGAAGCCATGTTACAATCTTTACAAGGTAAAACAGGTCTGAAATCCTATTTCAAACGTATTTCTTTTTATTTTAAATTATAAAAACTTAAAAAATCACTTAGTACAATCACTTTACTCAGAATCACTTTTAGCAAGAAAATATTTAACTTTCGTTATAAATCAACGGAAATATGCATGTTTTATTATAAATAAAAGTTCAAGCAAACATGTGTAACACTTTTATACAATCAGAATTTAAAATTGTATATTGGCAGTCATACTAGCAGAAGTATACTGTATTGCAAACAACTTTATAATTAAAATTAACTGAAAAAATTTTTAACTCAGATACAAAAAAAATTTAAAATTAAATTTTAATTTGAAATTTGGTTACAAAAAATTAAAAGCAATGGCAACTCTGATTTGTCACCATCATCGCCATCAATAAACGAACTCAATTAAATTAAAACCATCATCTCTTCTCTCTTTCCTCTATGCAACAACAAGAATTATAATCAAAGTTGTTTGCTTTGATTATTGAAAAAGAAGAAGACATTTTTCATATTGTTAATGGAGCCTCTTATTTTTTTGTTTTTTTTTTTGTGGGAATTATTTAGCAACAACAAAAAAAGCACATAAAGCCTAGTGCCTATTTCAAAGGCATAGAAAAACAAAAGAAAACTTTAGAAAAATAAAAATCGCTTAATTTATTAAATTTATGTACTAGCAATTCATATTATGTGTTTACATGTATGTTACATTGATTTTTGGTTGCTTTATTTTGAAAAGAATTCAAAAACTAAGAAATCGAAGCTGATGAAGCATAAAATTATACTAAAGCTAAGAGATATAGATAAAATCTAATTGTAAGCTAGCTTCGACAAAAGTTTCAAATACATAAACAAGGATAAAAAATAATTGCTGTTTTTTTTTTGAAATTATAATTTAAAAAGGAAGTCCATGGCCAAGAAAACGCTCCAAGCTCATTACAATTTACTCCACCATTGGCATTGTTATCAAAAACGAATATTCAGAAGAAAAATCACCACCTACTCGGAAGTAGTAAACTTACATAGCGAAGACCATCACCACAATCAACATCCAACGACAGATGGGAGTAATTGCTGTTAATCACTCAAGGCACTTAATAGGAAAAAATTCTATTTATTTATCATTACAAATTCTAGTACAATACACAGTATGAATGGGTGTCATCGGACTACAAATGAAGGCACAGTGAACATATCTTTAATCCTAGGGGGTAACTGTCAAAAAAATTTTTTTTTTTGTATGGAGGTATATAGTATTAATCATGCTACAATCATTGACAAGGTAAACTCGGTTTACCAAAACAAATTCATATGTTTTGTTTCTATGTGTCAAAGTTTTTCGTTTGCTTTATTTCTCTCATTCTTCTTATTTGAATGTTGATTTAAAACGAACGTTAAATCTTTTCTTGGTTAAAGTGATTCTGAATAAAGTGATTGCGATTAGTGATTTTTTAAGTTTTTACAATTTAAAATATAAATCAAAAATAGAAATAAGTTATAATTATTTATATATTTTATATATTAAGTGTAAAATTGATTTAAGAAGAGTGATATAGGTGAAATAAGTTTTTATAATTTAACAAAATAATAAAAAAACACATATGGGCAATTTCAAAAATTTTCGACATTTTGATGTTTTTTTTTCCAATTTTTTTTTTTTTGGATGACACGAATGACGCTTTGGTCACGTGAAGGCTGATATTTTAGCATACCAAAACAGTTCGCGTTAATCATTTATTGCAAACGGCGCGAAAGTTATGGAGGTTTTATGTTAAAATGTCTTTAAAAAAAAATTTTAAGTTAAATTTGTTGGTTTATTTTAATAAATGTTGTATGGATGCATGAAACTCATTTCAAATTCATCAGTGCAGTCCAAATTCATCAATGCACTGATAAAATACATAAAAAATATCAATTATAATTAAAATTTCTTAATATTAAAAAACGCGAATTTTTGCAAAAATATGAATGTTTCACCGATTGTTATAATATGTGTTTATATAACGCATAATTAATTTACAGAAAAACAATGTTTTGACTTGCAAATTTAAAAAATAAAAAAAAATTATATAAGAATTATTTTTGAGGTTAGAATTTATTTTTTTGATCCGTAAAATTTAAAATCATGAAATTTTTTTAATGCCTATACTGTTTTATTATCAAGCTTAAAAAACCTTTCCTTTGGTGTCAATCGCAGCGGAATCTATACATAACTACAGATGTCACAAAGCAAAATGTGATTGAAGAAAAATGCCGCTGTACCCGCTAAATATGCACTAGGGTATTCAAACGATTAATCGTTAATCGATTAATCGAAGAATTTTGTTCAAATAATTGTTCGAACAATTAAATATAGTCAAATTTCGAATAACGAATAACTCGAATAATTCCCTACGATTAATCGATTAATCCATATAAAGAAAATACTTAATAAAAATAATAAATGGTATTAATAAACTTCCTAAGTGTTGTAAAATCTAAATCTAATGAAAAACAAAAGAAATTGCAAACATATGTTATACTGCAAAAAAAGAAAAAGAAATTCGTCTTGTGCAGGATGAAAAGCATCGATGGTCGTCTTTATCTACCATGATTGAAAATTTTCTTCGTATTTATAAATACGTAAATTACGCTCTATTTGATTTTGGTTTGAGGACTTTCACAGATATGTAAATTAAAGTTTTATCAAATTTGAATAAAACCCCTAAACCACTTGATGTCGCTATTAAGGAGCTCGGCAAGGATGTTGCTACATTGATAAATTTAGAAGGCATTATACAATTTGTTATTAATATAATGGAAAATGCAAACAATCCTTTTTCAAATTAGTTATTAGAAAGGCTTAAAATACGAATAAATGAAAGACGTGTAAAACTACTTTGTACACCTATTTTATATTTAAATTCTGGTACATTTTCAGTTTTTTAAAATATTGCACAAAATCTGAAACAAAAGATTTTGCAAACAAATTGTTTTTGAGAATGTTTTCAGAAAATATGGAACAAAATGTGTCAGATGATGATACGATTGCAGAAGATTTAATTGAAATAAACAAAAATAATCTATTTTCACAATTCAATGAAGCAATTAAAAGTGTAACAAAAATTCAAAAAACCTAAAAGAGGCTGCAATGATTTAAGGGATGATTTCTTATATTTAGAAAAAACCAAAAACAGAACCGAAAAATTATATATTCTTTTCCATGCCTTCTCTCAATTTCCCCAACATCTACAATCAGCGAGAGAGTGTTCTCCAAATCGAGTTTTATTAAATTTAAAGAAAACAATCGGTTGAAAGCTAAACATATAAATTACATTACAAGACTACTTTAATAGAAGTGCATAATTTGTTTTAACTAATTTTTAAGTCATAATATGAATTATTTTTAATTACTTATTTAATATTTTTATTGCATACGAAGTAGTAAATTATTACTTTTATATATTAAATCTTTATATACGAGTATATGATCTCAAATATTAAAATTAATTAATGAATTATTTATGGTTTAGTTTTTCAATAATAATATGTTTGAAAGTAAAATATACGATCTCATTACATTTTCTAAACTACACATTACTATGTTTTTGGTTATTATTATTTGTTTTTTAGAATAAAATGTTTTAATAATACACAAAATTGGTATGTTATTTTATATAAAACAAAATACGATTAACCGAACAATTTTGAAATTTTATTCGATTAATCGATCAAGAAAAAAACCCGAATAATTACTCACTCGATTAATCGACCAAAGAAAAAAGTCGAATAATTGAATACCCTAATATGCACCGAATTCAACCGTATTTATATATGATCTTTAGTTCACCGCCGCACTTCATTTCCAATACTTTACATTGATTTTAAACCACGGATTAATTAAAAAAAACGCGAAACAAAATCATGAAATTTCGCAAAATTTTTATTTTCTTTATAAAATTTTTGCGTTTCAAAATATTTTAACGCCTTCTTGACGTTGAGGTGCCATTTACTAAGAAGTTTAGATCACGCAATACATAAACCAGTTTTAAATAAGATTGCAAATGTCAGGCGCGAAAAACTGTCATTTTTGAAAAATTTACGCCAATTCTATAAAAGTTTGAGGTCATCGTTCTCAGCAACTAGCAGCCTGACATCGACGTGATATGGCGCAAATTTTAGCAAACTATACCATCTTTTAAATACTGTTGACGAAATGCAATTTTCTTGAACGGCGCAAAAACGCTATAGAAAAAACTGCGAAAATTGAAAAATCGGATAATTTTGGTTTCAAAAATGAACCGCTGTACAACTTTTTCCCAAATAGTAGTATGGGCATAACTTTTATAGTGTAAATATCTACTAAGTCTAGTGACTTTATTTTATATCAGTGGACATCGGAAGTTTAAAACTAAAAGTATAAAAGTGATGAAATATGAAAAAACTCTTGTAAATTTCAAGCCTTTTTTTGAGTTTTTCGATATTTGAGTGCCCATAACTTTTAAAAATAAAGAACTGATGGTCTGAAATTTTGAATTTCCCAGTTTTCTAGTGTGGCCTACCATTCCCTTTTGACCGTTTTGGTCAATTCGAAAAACTGGAGAAATAATAAGCATCTGAACTCAGTTTCAACAAATGTTGAAAATTTTTGAAATTGCCCATATACCTAATCTTTTTGCCTGTCTTCCATTAAAATCCACTAATAGTAATATTTCATATAATATATTTTGACGTTCTCTTACTTGTTTTAATCCTGTTTTAATTTTAAAGGCATATAAATATTTTTTTTGATAAATAATTTATAATTCATATTAACATACATAAAATTGTACTCGTTTTTTTTAACCATTTTCATGTGTTTTATTTTTGTATTGTTTGTTTTGCTTTGTTTTTTCCTTGGCTGCTGTGTTGCATTTTTTTGACGTAAAAGGTGTTAAATGCACAGTGTTGTATCAGATTTCAAACCAGTTTTACCTTGTCAATGATTGTACCATGGTATTAATATATTATTGATATGGTTTTTTTCCTGTTTTTTTCGCCAAGTTGTAATAAAAATATTATTGAAAAAAAATTTTTTTTAATTATTAAGCCCTAGTTTTAAGACTTATGTATTATTATTATTTATTATATTATAATAATTTAATAGATGCTATCAAGAAGTTAACAAACAAAACTATGTAAAAAATTTCGAAAGTTTTTATGTATGTGAATTATATACTCGTACTACATACATATGTATATATTATGTACATATGTATGTATATAAATTTTAAAATGTCAGAAACATTTTCTAAATTTTAATAACTCTGTAAAACAACGTTAAATGCAAAATTTGATTTCCTTTCTTGTGTTCTGATTCTATTAGTATAATTATAATCTCAACTTAAAGTATTATATTATATGTATAACAATATTAGCATATTATTTATTAATTCTCATAATATCTTAAGGATTTTAAAACTAATAAAAATTGTACAATAAATATATGTAGAACCAATAAAGATCCGAATTTGGAATTCGAAATATTTTTACGAAATAATATTTTAAATGTGTTACTTCTGACGATTTCAATAAACGATTTTTTCCTTAAAATTAACGATATCATGATTACTTAATCTGGCAACTATGATACTGACTTACATACATCTCCCTGAAATCATAGCCAGTTTCCGGTTTTGTTTCAGTGTTGTCAGATTAGGGGATTTATCCCCAAAATGGGGATTTTTTTTCTGAAATGGGGATGAAAAAACTCATTTGGGGATGGGGATTTTATTGGGGATGATCGGCAAGTTTTCGGCGATTTTTAAAATTTGTTTATTTATATATTGTGGACGTCTTACATTCGGATCACACGATGAAAGAATTTCAATTTTTAAGACTTGCTTGTTTAAAACTCATAAAATAACGACCCGAAACACACATCGATGCAAGCAAGAGTTTGGTTTAAAAATAAGGGCCTCCAGATTTTAAATTGATCTGCACAGTCTCCAATTTAAATCTTTTTGAAAATTTATGGCAAACTGGCAAAGCGGCACTTCGAGGTAAAACCCCTTCTAATAAGAAACGTTGCTTGGATCTTATAAAAAATATTGGTAATTGCACTGAGTACCGAAATAAGTACATGGTAATTGAAAGGAATAATTTGTTTTAATTAATAAAAAAATATTATCTATTAGTCCATAAAGTTTGGTGAATTAATTTTTTTGAACATCTTAACAATATATTTGAATACATGATGTTTTTTAATTTTGATCTTGAGAAGTTTTGTGTTTTTTATATTATTTAGTTTATAATTGAAATAAAGTGAAAGCAATCAAAATATTAATGACGTTTTTCTAATGTTTTTTCGGCCTCAAAGATGTTAGATCAGTTTTATCCTATTCTATTGAACATGAATACCTAAATATTAAATAAAATATATATTTACATATCAAATAAAAATATGTACATGCAAAATTATTGATGCAGTTTATGTGGGGATTTTTGGGGATGAACTATTGTAGGTTTTGGGGATTTTCGGGGATATATATTTCCAAATTGGGGATAAAAACTGAAAACTGTCTGACAACCCTGTTTTGTTTTAATACCCACCAAAATACTCTGAGAGTCGCTCTAACAGCTGTAGCAAATAGCCTACTTCATAAATATTTTTTTTCCTGTACGTAAACGTACACATATGCAATGCAAATAAATACTTTTATTCATTTAAATTATTGTTTACTATAAAATTTCACAATTTTGCTTCCAAGCAGAGAAATGTTTTTGTGTTTTTTATTTACAATTTCAATATTGTGGCAGAAAATAAAATTTTTTACGTAAAAATACTCGCATAAATAACGTAAAATTGAATAGAGTTTTAAATGATGACAAGAATGGCTTTTAGATATTAAATAATTGAAAATATATTATTTATATATAGTATATAAACATACATAAGTACATATGTACAGAGAACTAAAGAAATAGATAAATATTGACAATTTAATTTTGAAAATAACAAAAATAAAACAAATAAATGAAATACATACTGCTATTGCTGCCAGCAATGTTGTGCTAATATAATCAACTTTACTGTTATCGTAATGCTTATTAAAACAAAACAACAACTAGGTATATGGTATGCATATTAATCACATTTTTAAATAGAGAGAGGCGATTAAAATAGTTAAGAGTTTATGTAGAGTAGAATATTTTTGTTATTATTGTTTCTCATCGAGTTATATTGTTTTTAAAATGTTAGATTATGATAAGCAAAACCAGAATATAAACATGCATACATACAACATTTTGTCTTGTTGTAAACGGTTGATAATGATAATAACACACACCATCGTTTAAAAAGGGCATTGTTTATTATTAATGTAGTTAGGGGTATTGTAATAATGTATGACACAGTTCAATTCCATACTCGTGTTTAAGTGCAGATGTGTATGTTGTTTAAATGTGCATAATGCCAGAGAAATGTTTACTTTAAATATAAAAACAATAACAAAACCCTGTCCACTCTGAAAAAAGCTAAACAATGTGAACGGAAGACACTTGCGAAAATAATTTGAAGAAAAATATTATTTGATTTAAATAGAATTTAATAATTTATACAGAGATTTTACAGTTTTCTACAGTACAATTCATTTAGCATTTGTTTTAATAAATTAAAATTAAATTAGCAAAACAATGTTAAGCTAACATTAAAAATATAACGATATTTGTAAATATTCTCTTAATTTTCATATTTTATTTTTAACTTTTCAAACTTAAAAAATTCACACAAAAAAAATTATTACAATGCAAACACTCTGAAGAGTTGCCTACGTAGCAAACTTGGCATATGTGCCTGCATTTTGTTATTGTTTGAAGTATACTTGCAAGACTTGCAAAGATGTTAGCATGGAAGTCATTACCGCTAATACATACCTATTATGAACAAAATAATAACATTAAATGCAAATTACATACATACATACCTATTAAAATTTACTTTTATTCTCTGTAATCGTTATTAAACGATTTGCAACTACTTAAATATCAGAAAATGTTGACAAGTTGAACAACAATTCGAATAAAATTAAACTGTGAACAGTAGAGTTGAGAGATTTTTTTAAATTTTTCACCAGGCTCAACGTATAACGACAACACTGTGTTCTCAAAACCAAAACAACAATGAGTAGCTTTATACAAAAACGGCCACTACAAAAATAAACAGTTCGCTCTGTTTTAAAAACATTATCGAAAATTGGTGTATGTCTTAAAGACGGCTACGTTGTGTACGACGATTGTGCCAACTGGGTAGTAGGTATTTTTCTCTTTTTTAATTAATAAGAAATAAAATTCAGGTGAAGCACACAGGAGAAATAGCAATAAAAACTTATTTAGAATACCTACAATCACTACATCAGTGAGCATCACAAAACAGTAAAAAAATTAAAAATAACTGAAATGTTAACAAGAGAGATTAGATTGTTTTACAGAAAAAATTAAAATAAAAAGCAAATAACGGTATAAACTGTAACTTTTACAAAGAGAGAGAGAGAGAGAGAGTTTAGTTTGTATGCCGTTTTTATGCAATTTTTTCTTGTGTTTTTACGTCAAAACCATATTACACGTTTAAGGTGGTTTTACACTATCCCACTGAGTATAACGACACGTCAAAAACTCAAATAAATTGAAAACAATATGTAATGAATTGTCAAAAAATACGAATAGAAATTTGACAGTCGTATCGCTCTCATCATTTTTAGAAAATTTTCAAAACCATTAAATAAGTCATTTTATCAGAGTTGCTTTTTTACACATGTATATGAAAAAATCAGGGTTGGAAAACTGGAAATTATTCACCATAATTTTGTTTATTCCTTTTTTATTAAATAACTTCAAAAATACGAAATATAGTTAACATTTCAGGTTCTGTCTCTTTAACATAAAATGAATTACTAATATTGTTGTAAAAAATAATTAAATATGGCTTATATTATGAAATATTAATAAAACAAATATTGCCGTATCAACATGTCCATCGTTGGAGAAAGAGAAAAAGACAAACAGCTGTTGTTTCTTTTTTACGTTTGATTTTTTGACAATCAGACCAAAAACCATTAGATTTTGTTTCGACAAAATCCAATGATAATCTTAGGACTTGTAGAATAGTGTAAAAGCACCTTTACTCGTTGAACTCGCCCGCAACGTTTACGTTTGAATAACGTGGTCTTAACCTCTCGTGGAATTTTCGGGAATGAAAAAAACAAGGTTTTGTAGAATTTTAGGAATGAAAATTTCAAATTTGGAAATAAAACGAGAAACAATCCGACAGCCATGAATTGTCTTCACAAAAAGAGTCATATCAAAAAGCAGTAAAAAAAACTACCTACACTGACAAAAGAGATTGGTTTTTCTATCTACTATGTATGTATGTTATTTATTTTTAATTTCTATGAAATCAGCACAAATTTTTGTTTCCAATGAATTTAGTTTTAAATATGTATAAGCAAATTAAACTGAAGTTTATTATCACAACTTCTCAATGTACGAATATGACCAAAATATGTAGCTTTCTTTAAAAATATTAAAGCGTAAACACATCCGCAACAGTTTGCACAGTGTATACAGTAACGCAAAAATTTACCATCATTTAAATTGGAAAAAATTTGCAAGTACATATTAGCATGGTGAAATTACTTACAAGGTGGTGGCAGGTGAATATAGTACAAAAACAACAGGGAATTTGTTTTTGTTTTTTAGCTCTTTACTGTCAAAAGCAGGTATGGTGAGTTAAAAAAGCACATGTCAGAAGTGTGTGTGTGTATTTTTAACAACATACATGTCTCTACACCAAAACAAAAACACGAATACACACAAAGCAAAATGTAAACAAAACAGAAATATAAACAAAACTTTTGACAGGAGCGGTATGACCAAAAAAAAACCCAGCTGGGCTGGCAGCACCACCTTGTAAGTAATTCCACCATGGTAGTAGACATGGTGTATTGATTACAAGGTGCTTTTGACACACCAGCTGAACTAATTTTTTTTTCAGACAAATTGTGGAGAGAATTGTCAATTTTTTTCTATTTAATACAAATTGCTTTTGTGTTTACACTTTTTTCTGGTTTTTAAGACAGTTCTTAGCCCAACAACATTAAAACAGCTGATTTTTACTTTTTGAGCTGCAATTTCTTACAGTATGCACTATGCTTTATTTATTGAACATTAATGATATATTGAATAAAATTATTGTCTCACACATAATTCTTTTGTTGTTGTAATTTTGGGTTGTTTTTGTCATGATGAAACACACACAAGCCATTTTAATACCACTTAAAACTAAAGAGATAGCAAGCATACATATAAGCGTTTTTTTAAGTAGTAGGAAAATTAATAAAAACTGATTTTGACTTTTGAAGTTGTCGTTTATTTAATCATCGTATACATTGGAAACATTCGTTTGGCGAACGAAAAAGTCATCGTCTGAATTTACGGTAAGACAACACAAACACAAGAACACAATTTTATTTCCACTTAAAAGAGAAAAAGAGTATTCGCAAAAATACGTTATTTGTTGTTTTAATAGGTAGTAAAATTGATAACAGCTGATTTTTACTAATTGAGCATTAATTTGTTTCCTCACAAATTTTTTAATATTAATTAATACTGAATTGAACTACTTCGTCATGAACACATGACGTCATTACATTTTTATCATTTATGTATATTGTGGGAATATATTTAACTATATTTTTTACATATTAAAAAATATAGCTAATAATATTTGATTCATTGCCTTTTTAACGTTACCCCTTTCTGTTATTTCAATCAATTTAATATATTTTTCTTATTTAACATACTTTCATGAAATTACTGTTTTTCAACGATATGGCAATCCTTACTATTGTGAATAGACGGAAAAAGAACCGAGAAAGAAAAAATAAAAACAAATACTATGGGACACACACGAAATAAAAAAAACAACTGAATTCAAAACCAAAAAAAATAGAATAAACCTCTACAGCAGAAAGAGACAAATATATCTGCACTTACCAATAAAAAAACTATTTCCATTACACTTCCTCTTCGGTAAATTAAAATACTCTTTTAATTTTATGAAAAGAAACAAAAAAAAAATCACACAGCAAAATTAATGTTCTTCACTTCACACACACTAAACGTTTTAAGAGAACGAAGAAATTGAAAATGAGGAAAAAGAATTGCGAAAAATGTATATTTTAGGTTTTAGATAAAATTAATTTTTTTTTTAAACACACGGTCTAATTGAAATTTTCACTTTATGAATTCTAATTGATAATAAATTTAACGGTTTTTAGTACTTCCTATTTTTTCTCTTCTGTTGAAAAAATTTCCTTTCCGTGTGCGCCTTTTTTCCTCTTCGAAAGTTCACATTACAATAAAACACTACGAGGTCCAGAAGTAAACTGATGAGAAAAATAAAACGTAACAAGCGACACACACAAAAATGAAGAAGAAAAACCACTCTGCTTTCACGAGGGCATACACTACTTGTTATTTAATTTAAATTATAAAACTTTTAAATAAGAGAGAGGGAGATAACTGCACTAGTAAATTGTAGTTGTGAAAAACTTGTGAAGGGTGGTCAAGTCTAAAGAAATTTTTACTGAAAAGTTTTCTTTTAATCGCCAAATATATACATATAAAATATGCTATTAGGTTTTATTATTATATTTTACAACGAAGTCCTTTTGTAACAAAACAATAACATATTTTCATTATACGAATGTCTGTCTTGCTCGTTACTACCTCCTAAAAAATATAAATATAGAAACTTTTCTAATAGTTGTTATCTCTTTCATTTTAAAACTAGTAAAATTGTAGCTGTAACTGTTTTTTGTTAGTGTTGACTGTATAATCTATGCCCGTTGGAACTATTTCTCATTTAAATGTTAGTTTGAATTATGCGTTATTTTATATAAAAAAAAACTATGTAATTTTTCAAAATAAAAAAAAAAACTGTTGTACTTATTCGTTTTAAAAACGGAATCGTCTTAAATTAATGCAACGTGCCTTTAAAATTTAAGTATCTTTGACACAAAAAACAACACCAAAATTGTATGTTTTATATATTTATTAAATCATCTGTCTGCTTTGATTTCGTTTGCTTATATTAATTTTTAAAATAAATCTACTTGAAAATTTTTGTGATTAATTTTTCAGCAGTTTTCTTGCATGTTCTCTGGGGGTAATTAATTGCCATCGAAAAGCTTCTTAAATCTGTCGTTCGGAGTCGACTTTAAACTGTACGTCCCGGTACTCATGGATAAAAATTAACACACACAATATGAGTGCTGCGAGAAGCTAGGCCGTAACCCTGACACAGGATTGTAATGGCCAATTATGCATGTATGTATGTAATTATTTAATTTTTTTTACAAAAAAACCGAACACAATTACGAAGTATAAAAAGCAAATGAGATGTATCTGTCAACGCGTCTAAAAGTTGAAAGTTACCCTACCCTCAAAAAGCTATGTTGCTCTTGTTACTCTTTACTTGCTGTGATCTCAAAGGCACCGTGATATGTAAATTTGACCGTGCATATCACGGACATTTGACCGTACTTTAAAAAAATGTTCCCCGTACCCTTTCTAATATAAGTTTTTTTTGCCAAATATAGGGGTCGCCCTTTTAGTTTTTTCGTTGTATCTTAGGAACTTACAGGCCAATCTTATAGTATCAATCTTTTTTGTCTGTAGAAGAGAACAGAGATCTGATGTCTATCTGGGTCTATTAGCCCCATTTATTTATTTGTTTTTTTTTTTTTTTTTTTTTTTGGTGTTTTGGATTTTTATAATCCTGTACCCTAAGACCGCTATTAGGGAATTTAAATGACAGACGTAGTTATAGGAGAGAAAGCGAAGAAGTGTAACGTAAGTTACACGAATTGTATTTTCTCCGTCACTTTTCTATTTTTCGTTCTCATATCACAACCATATTTATGCTCCTGTAAAAGGCAAGACCAATCAACAACAAAAAGCCAAGTTGATTTTGTATGTAAATGTTGTACTTTTTTTGTTATGCACTTCCACTTTAAAGAAATTGCTAGCACTGTCTACTATAAAAATGAGAACATTGGCAACCCCTGTCTTTGCTCACAATAAACAGTATGGTCAATTAAAGCTTTAAAAGCAAAGCAAAAAACGCTAAAAGTAAATCATACTTTACACTAGGAATGCTTATATTTCATGAAACTAATTCATACTGTGATTTCACATAATATGCTCTTATTTTACGGCAATCTAATAAGAGTTTTCTCACAAAATTTGATCTATAAACTTTTGAAAATTTAATCTTAATTTTTATAAACAGAAGGGATGCTTTTTTAATTTTCCTTTTTAAAAAGATTTCCAAATATATATATTTTTTTCTTCGTTTATTATAAATATGTAAGATTTTTTTTATTTTAAAAAGAAAATATATGAATTGAAAGAACAAGCACAATGAGTTTAACCCTAGAACACTAACGCTAATTTTTACGCAATTTTTCAAGTTAGAAAATTTTCAATTTATTTACTTTAATTAAATTAATTTATTTATTTTAATTCATAAAAGATAATAATTTTTACTATATTTACATTATTCAGTTATCGTTTTCCATACAATTTTGACAAATTAAAAAAAAAAGTGCACGTAAAATTTACGTAGGTTAGTATTCTAGGGTTAAACGACCAAGTTTTCTTCTGTACTACCTTCAGCAACAAACAAAAACGAGTATGTTTTGTAAAAAGAATAAGAGTGCATTTGTATTCGATTGAAATTTCAAATTGCTATAGCTTTAAAATGTGAGACTCCTTTGATACGTTATTTTATTTATTCGCTTAATGACCATTAAAGTAAGTTTTTTTGATTATCAAAGCTACATATAAAATAATTTGCACAATAAAGTTATCTTTGACTCGATTTCAATGTCACTCAAGAATAGAAAAAAAAATCATATAAATGGTTAAGAAATCATAGCCTTAATTCTGTGATAGTAAATTTATGGATTTAAATAACAGCAACAAATTGTTTTAAACACATTAAGCAATTGTTTTAAACACTTTCTAACATCGTTAATATTGAATACTCTTCTAATTATAAATTTACATTTAATTCTTAGGTCGTAATTTTTATTTAACAGAACTTTTGACACTTGTTTGGATACGTAAAAACCTACAAATCCCTATTTTATAACAGATATGGTATATTTATGACCCTGTTTATGACCCAAATAACCGTTCGAGTTGCGAAAACCGTAATATGGTGGTAATGTGACGATATATAGGAAGATAATAAAAACGTCAAAACATAATAATAATTCAAAAATATGTATCGTTTTGCATACCTACTTAAAATGTATAAAATTTTAATTCATAGATCTTACTGCAGTTTATCTTAATCAAGTTAAAAAAATATTATGATTCTTTCAAAGTAGTATGTATTTGTTTTATTATATAGTATTTTAAATATTAAAATAATTTATTGCTACATTTGAAAATATCTTAAATCTTTATTAGATAATTTTTTTATAAATCCTTGATTTAATTTTGTTAAGTTTTCTAATATAATTTAAATTTAATATTATGTATTAATATTTATTTTATATGTGTATATGTATCATATGTATTTTGTATAATAATTATTAAATTTGTTTTGCATAAACTACTTGTTTATAAAATGAATAATTTTTATAAATAAATTTTTTTTTTCATTTGTACAACCACAATCACTTGGTGTTTTTCTTAAACTTAGTGCAATATCAATAATTTTTTTATTAAAGAAACTAAAAAAAAAATCATAATTCGTTGCTCCTTGTTTGTGCCGGGGAATAACAAATTACTTTTGAGCTTTTCCATGTGAAATTTTGGCATTTGTATGTTGATTTACAATACGTTCCATGTCACGTATTTCCATAATATCAGTCTTCAGACGTTGCTTAACAATTTCACGCCAAATAGCTTCCCTATCACGATTATTGGTAACACCCATACGCTGCAGTGACGAGTCGTTAATACGAAGCAAAGCACGACCAGTAATTTCATGCTAAAGGAGATAAAAGTATTATTTTGATTGATTTTTATTCGCCTATTCTTTAACTAAATTTTTTAAACAGTGCTTTGGTATACCTTGGAGAATAGTTCCAAGTACTCCAAATATTCACTGCAGTGCCTGCGATACCATTTGAGTACATCACCCACGGTCCATAGATACACTGGCTTTGGTCTATCCGGTTTAGATCTGGGCCTATTACTTGTGGTGGTGTCTTCTACCATATTTTTAAAACATTTATTTCTTTTTTAAAGATTTTACAAAATTTTATAAATTTTTGTAAAGATCCATCACAACTTTAAAACAAACAAAAAAATTAAGCAAGTAGACAGCAAATGTTTACGAATGTGAACCAAAAGGAAACAGTAATTAAATGACGTTTACTTTTAAACTATTGTGAATTATAGTAGACTGTCTTTGAGTGTATCAATGTTGGTAGCCCTGTTTGACATTTCTTAAGCATAAAAGAAAACTAGAAAAGGCAAGAAATTATACAAATCATCGCGGAAGTCAAAAAAATTTATTTTCATATAAAAGTAATAAAATTGTCTAAAGAAATAAACTTTATTAGAAAAATTAAATTAATATATAAACAGTGTAATGAAACATGTAACAAAAAAATTTATTAAATCTTTAAAATTTTGTTTTTCTTTTGTTATAGTTAAACAAAAATGGCCGGAGCTACTTTGTGTGAACAGACTCAAGCCTTGTCTATCTCTTTATTGAATAAAATTGAAAATGATGATAATATACAGCTTAAGGAACAGGGAATCCTTCAACTGGCCGAAGCCTACAAACAGGAAGGCAAAGCTAAAGAGTTAGCCAATTTAATAAAGGTGACGCGCCCATTCCTAAGCCTTATCAGCAAAGCAAAGGCTGCGAAACTGGTTAGATCTTTGGTCGATATATTTCTCGACATGAATGCTGGGACCGGTATAGAGGCAAGTAATATACAAAGTTAAATTAAAAAGAAAAAAAATTATGTGTCAACGTCACTGTCGGTCGAATGAATGAAAGACAGCCCTGGGTTAAGAAAATTAGTCAGTGCGTAATAGTTGGCCTCAAACCAAATTCTTAAATGTATTTTTATCAAATCGACTTACAAATTTAGAAGGAGCATTACCTCCTTGAAGTATTGCATTGGGAGTATTAAAGTATAAAATGTAAACACTAATCCCAGGCACATTCCTTTTTCATATGCGAGGAAATGCAAATTGTGATATTCGTCATTATAAAGGGGTAACTCATTGTCCTATAGAAGCAAAAGTTCTGCGAAAACATATTTTTCGCCTATTCGAATTCGGTGTCTGGCAAAGCTTTTAGACTAATTGAAAGGAAAACACACAAATAATAAATAAAATTTGCAATATCATGTAGGTTTTTAACACTTGAATTTACTACGCACGGCTAATTTTATTATTGTTGCAAAAGAACTGTATAATCAGTGCTACTGGACATATTGTATAGTACAGGGTGTTTTTTCCGCAACTTTCTTTTTGGCAGCTCGTGTAACATGTTTCTATAAAGTATGTTCAGGTTGGTTTATAATTTAACCATGAATTGACTTGCAAACGAATAACGAGGCCCGACGATCTTTTACAACGGCTAAGACTATAATCTCTTCTAAAAGTATTGAATTATTTAAATCGTTTTATCGCCTCATAGAATTCATAAATTTCTCAAAATTTTGTGGGATTTTAAATCAAATCTGAGGCCTTATTCTGTAACTCTCCTAAGCTAAAACTCTATCGCTAAAAATTTATAAACTTGATTTAGGACTAATTGCCCTCGAATACAATTCTTGAACGCGTATTGTCATTTAAAAGGTTCATGCCTATTATCTCGAAAATTTCTAATTTTATATACTCTAACCCCCAGCCTGTTTTAAAAACCCAACATTTTAGAATTTTAGCTTAAGAGAATTACAGAATAAGGCCCATGAACGGTTTAAGTTAATAGAGTTTCTGAATTTAGCCCAAATGACTGCATGGTCAAACCAGGCGAAAAGTGGGCGAAATTGGGCAAATGATCATGCTACCTTACCTGCTTACAAACTAATAACAGAAGAATTGCAACATTTGTTTTAGGAAATAAAAAAAAAAATTCAATACAATTTCACGAACGTATGCTTTATATTGAACTCTTTTTTTTAATTTAAGTAGGTGTAGCGAAGCACACTTGGTTTTAGCTAATTTTTATATAAAATCCTTGTTTATTGCTTTAGGTTCAATTATGCAAAGATTGTATTGAATGGGCCAAACAGGAAAAACGTACTTTCTTGCGTCAAAGTTTAGAGGCACGATTGATTGCTCTTTACTTTGATACGGGCATGTATACGGATGCTTTACAATTGGGCTCACAGCTATTAAAGGAACTGAAAAAATTGGATGATAAAAATCTTTTGGTCGAAGTGCAACTATTGGAAAGTAAAACTTATCATGCTTTAAGCAATTTACCTAAAGCGAGAGCTGCTTTAACATCGGCCCGTACAACAGCCAACGCTATATATTGCCCACCCAAAGTGCAGGCATCTTTGGATTTGCAATCCGGTATATTGCATGCAGCAGATGAACGTGATTTTAAAACTGCATTCTCATATTTCTATGAAGCTTTCGAAGGATTCGATAGTGTGGATAATGCTAAAGCTTTGACTGCTCTCAAATACATGTTATTGTGCAAAATTATGTTGGGTCATTCGGATGATGTCAATCAAATTGTCAGTGGAAAATTGGTAATGAAAATAAAAATATTTTAATTTGTATCTCTTTTACTATATAGTATGCATTTTCAATGAATTTTATTAGGCTATTACTTACTCTGGACGCGATGTCGATGCCATGAAATCGGTAGCTGAGGCCTCCCATAAAAGATCTTTGGCTGATTTTCAAACAACATTAAAGGAATACCACAAAGAATTAGCTGAAGATGTTATTGTACAGGCACATTTAGGTACATTATATGATACCATGTTAGAACAAAATCTTTGCCGCATTATAGAACCTTATTCGCGTGTGCAAGTGAGTTTTATTAACTACTACATCCGTAAGAAGAAACAAATATTATAAATTTTATTTCTAATTATATAGGTCTCACACGTTGCCGAATGCATTAAACTACCCATGCCTCAGGTTGAAAAGAAGTTGTCACAAATGATTTTGGATAAAAAATTCAGTGGTATACTGGATCAGGGTGATGGTGTTCTAATTGTTTTCGAAGAAACTCCCGTCGACAAAACCTACGAAAGAGTTTTAGAGACTATACACAGTATGGGCAAGGTAGTCGATACTCTATATCAAAAGGCCAAGAAGTTGTCGTAGATAAAAATCGTTTAATCAACATGAACCATTTACATACATAAAACAATTCAAGTTTTTTTAAATTGATAATTTATACTTTCAACTCTCTTATTCAATTCACATTACATATACAAATTGTAACAATATTAACCACAACAATAACAAATTAAACTGTTTAACAATATAATTTTATTACAAATTTGGCAATAGTTTTATTGTTTGTTAAAAAAAACTATGCTCGTTATTGTTTTTTCGTTTACGATTCGAAAACATGAAGAACTTTTCAATATATGCAATATTTTTTTATTTTTTTTAATACTAAATATTTAAAATTATTTCCAGAAATAATTGGCATGTAATAAATTTCCAAAAACTAAAGTAAATAAACTATAAATAAAAAAATAAACAAAACAATAAAAAAACTATAAAAGATAAAGCTTATTTGAATTCCAATTGCTTAGGGTAGGGGGACAGATCAATATCGAAAGGAAATAGGGTACAACGCACTTGGTTGTGAAGAACACATTTTTTATAGAAAGGCAGGGAAAAGGGGTAAATACAGCAAACTAGGCCGATTAAACGAGCATAATAGATTCACGAACAAGAAACAATTGAAGAGAAAAGTGCAAGAGGGGAATAGCACAAAAACGAGAATGTTCGTAAATGCATCATTGCATTGGCTTACGACAGCAAATTTTTACAGCAGAATAATTATTGAATTAATGAAGATAGGACATTGTCTTCTTCTCCAGCGTATTACAATAACTGCAATAAAATGCCCTGAAAGAGAACTCATCCCATCAGCATGGATCCTAAAGAATCAATATCCAATAGAACAGGCACCACGACTCTGGGAAGATCCAGAAGTGGTGTTCACTAATCCAAGGAAGAACACATAATCCTCGCCAAATTGGCGCTCTTATGGTCCTAGAAGAAAGAAAAAATTTCTTTATAGAAAAATCCTTCAGACACATTCCACCCCTTGCCCAGCCACCCGCAGTTAGATTACCATCATCGGTCCCATGCCACCCAGGGCAGAATCATTTGCTATCTGTACGGATCTAAACCCATACACTCAAATAAATAAATCTAAAATATAATTACCAAAGCGACGTACATATTTTAATTTTCAATGATTTGACTTTATCATAAAATTAAATTGATATTTACTTAGGGGAGGGTCTTTTAATCTATTTATAATTCTAATTTTTATTTTAACGCCGCATGTATGTACTTTTTTAAACTTTCTTATCTGTTGGGAAAACCCTAAAAAAGTGTGTCATTATTAATTAAATCATAATGATGCTCGTCTGTATGTAAATAAAATAAATTAAACAGATGGCTTTTTTTATTAAACTTGAGAGGGGACTTACCTTTATGGTTTTATTTGCTCGTAAGACTTTAAAACTAATATTCCATTATTATTTTGATTTCTGCTTTTTCGTTTAGAAACAGCAAATAGGTTCATACTGCACAAATTTTTTAATTAAAATTATGATTTTGTTAATTTAACAATCTTAAGAGGCAGACCTTGCCAAAAATTATATTTCTTTGCAAATTCAAAGTCACGCTGATCACGTGCGGGGCATGCAAAAATTGATCCCTCTCCGTATTCCGATTATGCCAACAGGGTACTGAACATGCAAAAACATTTTATAAGAATCGGTTGAGCCGTTTAGGGGAAGTTTTGTTACAAACACTGTGACAACAAAATTTTCTATACTTTTTAAAGATAAAAATAAAGTTGAAAATTTGGTTCAAGATTTTCTATAGCGAACAGTAACTCAAACCATGGTTTTTTTTTTCTTACCCCATTCGTTGCCAAGGACGAATATACTCGTTCTACTTTGAAAACAAAATACGCGGAATTACTTTATCCCGTTATCTGCTCAGACACTGTAATCGACAACAGTGAATTTCTAAGTGATGCCAAAGTCCGGAATGTGTCTCGTTTTATAACATTTTCTTTATTTTATCCATCTGCATATTTATTTTTTATTATGTTTTTCTACTATAACGTACGCAAATACGAAAAAGGATATCGAGTCCTTCTGCCTTCATAATGCTAACGACGAGTATACTCGTCTTTAGTTTTCTGCTTGTAAATGATTATTTAGGATAATTAGGGCAACCAAAAATATGCATTAGCATTTTTTTCTGAATGTTACTGACAAAACAAGCAAAATATTAATTCATTTTAGGAAAAACTACGACGTTTAACCCCTATTTGTTACGGCATATTTTTGCATATTTCACCATAAATGCATACTTTTGCATTTTTCAATTTTTTTTTCATATTTGTATGGCATATTTTACAAATTTTTACATATGTTTGAAGAATTCAGGGGTATTCCCAATTTTTTCAAAATAATCTGGTATGTGATGGAAATCGATTTCGATCGAAATTGAAATAGAATGAAATTTCAAGTTACTATTACTTCCAAATCCCTTCATATTTGAAATTCGAGTAGAAAATCGTTACCTTACTGACTATCGCCACTACATCCTTGATTATTAAAATTATAAAACAATTAAAACAGATTAGTTTTATATGACTTTGAAAATACAAATGATTTCAATTTCGATCGAAATCGTTTTTCATCAGATACCGGTTTGTCTACCTATTGACACTTAACTTAAGTATAATCCATTTAATAATAAGGGTACTCTAGAAAACGCTTAAAACTAACATATGTGAAATTGGAGAAAATTGTGATAATTGTTCATGAAGCTCCAAATTTCAAAACTGATAGGAAAATTCTGTTTTGTAAAGTTTGCAATAAGCCAGTGTCAGCAAAGAAAATATTTACCATAAAACAACACCGCGGAAGTCCAAAACATATTGAGCTCAACGGTAAAAATTAATCTAGGAAACGTTTGCTTTCAAATTTTCACCAATTACTCCCGTTGATGTACAAGAGCGTTTTACGATCAAACAGACAAAGCTTCATGTTTCAAAATTTATCATTTATTGCAACAATAATTTAAATTATTTTTTTAGTCTTTTGTTTTGTATTCTTCTGAATTCTGAATTATTTGCCATTTTTTTATATTTGCCTAATTTTGGAATTAAAATATAATCCATATATATAAATATATTTATTTTATTTGGTTAGTGGCTAATTTTATTTGATACTTTTCATGTTTTAAAATTTTTGCAAAAAAATCACGTAATTTTATATTAACATATGTATGTATGCATTGTGAGTTTATAGAGCATATTTTAAACGCTTAAAACTGTTTTTTCAATGCATATTTTAGGCGCTTACAACTAATTCTTTAGAGCATATTTTTAGTTGCCCTAATTATAATATATGTGCATATACCAAGAAATAACAGGTTTTTGGTAAACAATAACAATCAAAATATAAATGGCAATGGAAAAGACTTCATACATATAATTTAGGCTTGGCAGCGAATAGGTTAAATAGCATCTCATTTACAGGGGGAATTAAAGAATTCAATTTTTAATTTACTTTGTAAAACAGCCATTATTCCCCTTAATTGGCATACGTCCGTCAATTGCCTTTCCCTTAAAAATAGTGTGAAACAATAAATACCCACAAAAGCCCACATAAAATCTATAAAACCTTAAATCTTTTATATTTCCTTGTGGAAATAGGACGAGCACTTTGTCACAAAACACTTCCGTATTTAATTGTAGGGCATAAAACGGCAACAACATCATTGTCAGATTTAAATAAAAGCCTGTGGTTGGTGATGAATAGCAACACTTTATTAACAATAGATAGAATATGTATGTCAGTTTGTAAAAACAATTGACATGAGACCTTAAAATGTTGAAATAATAAGAGGCACCAAATACTATTGGCTGGCAGGCATCCCACACTCAAAGCAACAAGTGTATTTATAAAAGCAGAAAAAACATTAAATAAAGGTTTAGAATTTTTATTTTTTTGAAGAAAAAAATTTTTTTTTCTAGATTTCTTTTAAATTACAAATAGTATCACATTCTATTTTTTGGTATGAGCCCTAAACTTAACCAAACATTGAAGTTAAACTTAAACCAGTATTAAAGTCTCTTTGTCCTGAGAGAGGACCACTGGTCCATTTTGAGGCGGCACCAGTTAAATCTAAACGTGTATTACGATCTTGTGAAGACCATAAATTGGCTTTACCAGCCAATTCTAATTGGCGACCAAAATTTGGTATATTACTTTGAGTTAAACTGGCACCATGACCATTTACATGAGAATAATCCAAACCATGGCCATTACGTTCAAATTTAAAACCATTGGCTAAAGTGTTATCAGATTTAAAAACATTGGCATTCACCTTATGAACACCATTATTAAATAAGTCAGCACTTAGACTTTTAGTCATTGTATCATGTACACCAGGTATATGTTCTTTGCCAATAGCAGCACCAAAACCATTGCTAGAGAAGTTTAAATTTAAAATTCATTATCAAAGCAAATGCTTGAAATAGCTTTTACTTACTTATTATAAGCCAATGTACCGCCTGTAGCTACAGGACCGCCTTTGGTATTACCGGCTGCAAAAACTTGTCCTATAAGATTGTGATTTGGATTACCAATGGCATGGGTTAAATCAACTTTCGCATCAGCTCCACCTGCAGGATTAGATGATACTTGTCCTCCCAAAACGGCTCTTCGTACTCTAATGGGGCGTGGTGGTCGTGTGGGCGGTGGATAGTAAGGCAATTTTTGAAAATGTGGCCTTTGAGGAAAAGCTTCAATTAAAACTCCCCATAGCGCCACCGATACAATTGCTAAAGTGTAGAATTTCATTTTTAGTGTTTTATTGAAATTGATAATTTCGTTTGAGCGTCTGTGTATTGCAGCGTATGTAGACTGTATGGAATTGATGTTCGTTGAGAGATTTGTATCAGTTTTTATATTATTTTTCAATTCTTAGCAGCGCTTTAGGTATTTTTTCTTTTGCTATGTCTTATCAATTGAAACAAAAAATTTACAACAGCTGCAGTATTTTATTGGGGAGTCCCTTTGATATATTCATGTTTGTTTTCTTTTTCTTTGTGAAGCATTGCTGTTTTAGTTTGGGAATAACACTTGAGGTTTTTTTTTTAAAGCCAGCATGCATATAGGGATATTTAAGTATATATGCAGATATGCACATGAATATTCCCTTTGGGATTATCTCATAAGCATTAATGACACAGTGCGAAGAAAAAAATACCTGGGGCGTGATGCAACTTTTCTAAAATGTCGAGCATAATAAGTATTCCCTCTTGCAATTATTAAAACACCGCCAAACTCTTGAGTTACGGCTAAGAACCGGCTATTGATAGTTTTTTCACTAAACTGGTCATTACTTAATGACCCGTTGACCAATTTAAAATTTCTAAGCGATATCTGGAAGAGAAGACTCTGGCCTTTCGAATGATGTACATATGCATATATGTATATGTAATGTAATAAGGTACTGAAGGCCTATACCCTTTTCATCGTCAAAATCAAATTTGTCGTTTTTTTATAGTTTTTCAAATTTATAGGTGTTTTTGAGCGCTATTTTATATAGGAATCGTATATTTTTTTATGTAAACATACATATCTGTGGAATTTTGAAAAAACGTATTCTCTCGAAATAAGACAATTTTCCAATATTTTTATAGTAATTTATAGTAATTATATATAGAATTTCCTTGTCCTTTTTTTGCTCTAATCCCCGAATTTCTACGACCTTTGGAACGCAAGATATGCAGTTGACTAATCGACCTCTTTCAGACTTTCCCCCAATTTCAATTTGACAAAACGACTTCTTTCAGAGAATTAAGAATAATTTAAAAAATTGAATGTCTATTAAAAATTTTATTTAATTTTTATTAATATTTTTTTAATTATTTGCATTTTGTAGAGAAAAATAAAAGTATTTTTTTAATAAAACCGAAATATATTTTCCAGATCAACTTCTTTCATCCTTTTTTTTCATATTCCTTTTTAACAAAATAACTTGTCTTGACTTAAGCGACTAAAATAATTTTCAAATTTGATCAAAATAATTTTGACAAAACAACTTATATGGTGGAAGCTAATTTTTTTTATTTAAAATCTATTTAACAAAAAGTCTTAAATTAATTTTTTGTCGTTTTAAAGAAAGCTATTGCTTCTAGAAGGAAAAAAAGGTCGTATAATGTTCGTTAAGTGTTTGTGCATAATATCCAAGCTCAAAATTTCTTTAATTTTCTAAGCAATAACTTCTATTAGCCTTTTTAACTGTTTTTTGGCACTACTGAAAAGTTGTTGATTTAGAGAGAAGACGTTTTGTCAAAAGTCCACAGATATGTATATCAAAAAATTATATTTTATAAAGATTGTTATAAAACCTTAGCTTTAAAAATCGGTTAAAGGATTAGTAAGTTATTAAGGTTCTGATTAAAACAAATTTTTTTTTTAAAGCACAATTTTGAAAACAATTAAAACTCTTTTGTAAGTCTCTGTAATTTCTAAAACAGAAAAATGTCTTACGGGGATTAAGAGTGATAACAATTTGACCACTTTGGTTAAAACTCCCAAACACACCACAGGTGTCGCCGGTTCTTATATACCAGGCAGGCCACTTTGCTGAGGGAGAACGGTTTTGATACATGTATCTGGGAAAATCTGTCCGACATTAATAGATGGAATATGTGACTTTGGTTGGATGCCCTCGGTGGTATTTTCTGAAATGCAATAATGGCGTGGTTTTAATAAGTTGATGATTGGAAAGGCAATCTTCAAATTTGGAGACTCTCGGCAGTCGTGTGGGAGTCTGTATATTGCTTAGGCTATTAAACGAACATACATACATAAATACACAACTGGGCATTACAACCCTTTTTCAGAGTTACGGCCTAGCTTCTCACAGCACATATATTGTGTGCGTCAATTTTTATACATGACTATCGGGACCTACATTTAAATCCGAACAACAGACTTTAGTAGCTCGTTAATGGCAATCAGTTACTTTCAGAGCCAGAAGATTGTTAAAAGGTGGTCGCCGAAAGAAATATATTTTTATATTTCTTGCTTTCCAAAGGTTGTTTGAACCCGGAGCTCTCGTCTTAAGATAGAAGTACGTAACATGCGTTACAACATTAACAGAGCCTACAATGTACAATATAAGGCAACTGTTCTACTGTCAACGCATCTAAAAGTTGCTAAACTTCTACACGTTACATGCATTTCAAATTTTTTCAGTAACTTGCTTTATGAAAATTCTCTATTTTAATTTTTTTGTTTGACAGACTTTCCTGACACACAATTGGCGCAACGCATGATACAAAGAAATGAAGATAACTCATTCCGGTTGTAAAAATATGTTTGTTCTGCGCATCTACGTCATACTAACCGTATACAAAAAACACAATCACACAGCCACTCGTATTTGATGTGGGAGAATTTTGTTTACACTTTATTTTTTGGTTACGATGACATCACAAAGTGAGAGAATTTATAACGGACCTGCGCAAAGCCCTATCTTTATTTCTTTGTTTCATGGGCGCAACGCATGGCTATTATAGCCTTTCTAATAAGTGCATTCAGAGCAGTATCTTCCAGAACGAGATGTTTGCGATTATTAGGGTATATTTTACAAAGCGTAACTGTGTGGATACACATGTGAATGGTCTTTAACATTCTTTTGTAATATTAAAATAATTCAAATAAGAGTTCTAGGGAACAAATCGTTGTTATCTTTCACGAATGATGACTATGATCGAGATTTTCTTACCAAAGTTTATACTATCATGACAACAACGATTCAGCCACTGCATTTTTATACTTTAATTTTGTACTTCATTACAATTTCGAAAAGTCATAAAAACTTTTCCTTATGTTACTGCACAGCTTAAATGTAATTTTCTTTTAAAAGTACACACATTATGCTTAAATTTGTAAAATACTAATCCTTTTTTTACTTTTCCTCTCTGTCTTCTCTTTTAATACTGTAACTCTCAATGACTGTTAATTCTGTAAACAATGCTTAATTCAACAACTACAAGTGACAGGTAATTCGAATAGGGGTTGAATAGGTATTAGGGAAATTGAAATAAAATGAGAATATATTTTGAAAAGAATAATAAAAGCTTTTCTTTTCAGCTTGTAAGGGTATTTGTATGTGCGTGGAAAATGTCAGTGTTAAATGAAAACTGAAGAAAATTTCTTCAGTCTATAGTTACGCGTTGATTTATTTGAATAAAACACGGTAAAATCGATTTAAACCAAAAATAATAATAAAAAAACAGACTTAGAGAATATAAATGAGAACTTTAAAGTGAAAAATATTTGAGTTTAGTAAAAGAAAATTTAAAATATTTTCAATTTTATTTTACAAAATTAAAAGGTAATTTTAATACTTTTTAATAATAGTTAAAAAAAGATGAATAATAAAGAGAATAAAGAATTTTTATAAAAAATCGAATATTTTCTGTGCTTACGAGTGATGGCCTTCAAGTATAAAGAAAAAAAATTACAAAAAAGTGTATAAGTGGGTGAATCTGACAAATCTGGCTGTGCAACTACAAATGTTAAAAAAAAAAAAAAAAAATTCAAGTGTTTTAAATGCTAATACATATACATACATACGAGTATACATATATATAAACTTTCATATCTATATATAAAAATAGTTTATTTTCTATTAAAAACTAATTTTGATTTATAGAGTGCTTATTTGACATATTTCTATTGAATAATTGTCAAATAAGCCCTTAATAAAACTATTTTATTTTTAATGAATACGGCAGTTATTCTTAAAAAATTATTAATTTTTTTTTATAACCTTGAATTAGATTTATTGCCTTTTTATTTAACGTTTTAATACAAAAATACATAAAATAAAGTGAAATAAAATCTCTCAATCTGTATGTGTGTAGAGCCTAAAGTGTTTGAGAGTATACCTACAAAAATCTTTGGAAATTTTTTGACAGATTTTAGACAGTGGGTTGGTTGGTTGGTTGTTAAGTATATACTGCATTAAATGTGTGTTAAAAATCTGTCTATTCTCATAGCATTTAACCTATACTTTTTCAAATTATATAAAACCGTTTCCTTTTTTTTTTTCAAAGGCTTTAAATCCTTATTGACAATAATCATAAGAGAAACCACTTTTATTCAATTTGAAATATATTTTTAATAGGGAATGTTCAAATAAGAAAAAAACATATGGAAATTGAAAAAAATATTGTCTGAAATCATTACAAAGTGACCTTTTTCATTTTATGAAGTAACTTGTTCGTTAAAGAAAATAATTCACTTATTTGTTATTATACTTGTCGGGAATATTGACCTTGATCCATATAAATAAATAAATATGTATATATACATATGTATATATGTACATTGTATATAATATATAGTATTTGTAATAAATAACCTATTTAATTGTATGGAAAATTTGTTTTTTGTTTACAAAAAAGAAAAACAAATTTCTTTTAATTATCCTTTAACTAAAGATGAAATCAACTATAGAAACGTTATATAAACATGTATGAATATATCGTCGATGGAATTAAAGAACGCTGTAACTGACAAAACCTTACATGTTCACCAGAGCAAAAAACCTTTTATGAAAGTAGAACAAATACACTGATATTTTTCATTTCGCAGACGGCGTAAGTGAATTTATTTTCATCGTAGAAATCTGGGACCGGGACGCGTATTTTTCTGCTGATAAAAATTATGCAAAAAACGTATTTTCGATTTTTTGTCAGTTACAGCGTTCTTTAATTCCATTGACGATATGTGCCCATAATTATGAAAGTGGTCTAAGTCAAAATTTAAAAAAAATCAGTTTATTAGTTATTTCATACCACATTATTTTAAACTAAATTTGTTCAATGTAATTTTTACGAAATTGTCAAAAATGAACCATTAGATAAAGGATGTAATTTCAACATTAGTCAAAAATTAGACCACAAATTTTTGGTATCGGGTCATTCCTTTCTACCGAATGACCGTGATTTTGGGTTGATAGAAATGAAAATAAAAAAGCAAATTCCTTATACAACCCTGAGCTTTATTATAAATTGATAGAAAAGTGCAGAAGAAGAAATAAATTTTCTATAAAGCCAAATTCCCAGCCGGAATTTATTTCAACGATATCAGAATCAATAGCAAGAAGAGTAAAAAATATCGTGGGTGAATCTGTCTCTAGGCTACAAATTCAATGGATGAGATTCTTGAAAAATGAACCTTATAAAATGTTTTATACAACTTCTTTAGATGATTCTAAATGTCACGTTTTGGATCTTTCTCCTATAAGACCCAAAACATACGGAAATATTAAATTATTTTCATTATACACCATCATTAGACAAGTATCGGAAAAAAAACATAAAGGTATTTTGAATTTACTACAGTACATCCTTCCAGTTTTTCGGGAAGATTTTAAGAATCTTAAGTACTCGAAATATTGAAAAAAATGGATTACTGTTGAAAAATAATTAATAAATGTTCACGAATTATTTTAGTCAAATTATTATTTTAAATAAAACTCAAAGTTATTTATTGCTTTAAGTCATATATAGGACATTCAGTTAATTTTGAAAATGGTCTAAGTCAATTCAAACTTTGAAAACAATATTATCGAATTAAATTCACACAAAATTTCATATTCGTAATAAATTTCCATTAATTAAGACTAATAAAATTATAAATTAAAATGTCATATAATGTAAAAACATTTTTTAATTTATTCAAATACAAATCATTAAATATCTCGAAACATGAAATATATGACTTAGACCACTTTCATAATTATGGGCACATATATACTTTGTAGCTATAACTTTAGAATTACATATGTATGTACATATCCATATACATACTTATTTCAAATACAAGTCATAAAAAAAAATATTAACTATTTAGTAGGCCATCTATCAGTATAGATTTGAACCACTGGTTATACCGAATCTAGCAATACTTATTTCATTCTATTCTGTCACAATATTCAGTATATTATCTTCTGAACGAAATGAATCGATTTACGCTTGAGCAATGTTGGGTTTTATTAGACATTAGTCATAAAGCCAACCACAGTAGGAAAATAAAAAAATCTGGCTCCGTCTTGCACATGGGGAGCAAATGAGCTTTAAGTATGCAAAATTTCAGCTTTCTGCGACGTCAGACGGCTTCAAAAGCTGCGAAAAGAGAATTGGATATACATCCGGATAAACAATGAAATTATATATGTATGTATCGTTGGTCTCAGGTAGAAAGGCCCTAACTCGCTTTTTTTTCAAAACTGATTTTTTTTAGTATTCCAATCCATTTCAGAAATATGCACATCCTAACAAAAAATCTTTGCAATATTATTAAAAATAACGATATTACAAGCAATTGTACAGCATTTAATAAAAAGTTGTATATTAATAATTACAGTATCTGTTGAATTTTTACCTCCTCCTGTAAATTTTAAATTATTTGAGTTAGGGCCTTTCTACCTGAGACCAACGGTATGTATGTATATAGATTTATTTCCAAAACAAAGACAACTGGTTGTAAATTGAACGAAAATGGTAAAAAAAATCATCTTTTCGAATGAAGCCCATTTTAATATTGCTGGTTATGTTAATAAGCAAAAGTGACCATATTTGGAACTCACAAAACACACACGTGGTTTGGTGCGGCTTGTGGAGCGAAGGTATCATTTGCACATTGACCATTCTGGCCAATGGAAAGACTCATCCCACCATGATAAATAATGTTTTTCTGTCCGCTCTTCATGGTACCCCTTTCAATCGGACCAATTTTTGAGCACTTTTTCGAGTGCATGAGTTCGTATTTCGACATTTACATCACAAATGTTGGCCTTCAAATGCTGTATTGCCTCTAGCTTATCGGCGCCCCACAAAAAATATTCCAATGGTGTCAAATCGCAGCTTCTTGGCCGGCAATTGACATCACCATTTGCACTAATTAAACGGCCATCAAACGTTTGACGCAATAAGTCGATTGTGGCAAGTTGCACCATCCTGTTGAAACCAAACATCGTTCACATCAATATCATGAAGACATACGAGTACATACATACATAATTGGACATTACAACCCTGTGCCAGGGTTACGGCGTAGCATCTCGTAACACTCATGTTGTGTGTGTTAATTTTTCTTCATGAGTACCGGGACCTACAGTTTAAAGTCGACTACGAACGACAGATTTGTGAAGCTTTTTCAATTACTCCCAGAGTTTTGCCAGAAGACTGCTGAGTGGTAGTCGCTGAAAGAAATAATTTTTTTATATTTCATTTTTCCAAGATGTCAGAGCTGAAATTTGAACCCGGCACAATCGTCTTAGTAAGCCAACACACTAACCACTAGACCACGGCGACTACAAGTATTATAAGTATTATACATTTTCGAATTCTAAATTTTAATATTTATTGGATTTATATTATATTTATTGTATAATTTTTAATAGTCTTAAGGAAGGAATATGTGCAACACTAGCAGAACTAAACTACTTAGTTTTCGACCTAGCTACGATGGTCTCATCAGAATTCTTTGTGTTATACATATTCATATTTTTTATTAGTGTTTAAATCACAATGTATTGGAAGTAGATTATAGGAATTATATTTGAATGTTATTCTCATCAGTCTTTTTGAACTGAAAATTTTCAAATTAAACTATTTGTTGAAATTGTAAACTTCAACTATTTGTTAATAACTTTTCCAATACTTTAAATTTTCTTTCCAGTTTAAACACAACATCGAAATTTTAGAAAGCCTGTAAAACAAAAATCACTTAGTTCGGAATTATTTAAAAATACTTAAGAAAACTTCTTAAAAATGAGCCAATTTGGAGGAGGTGCAAATCCGTTTGGAGCACCCTCAGGGATGGGTGGTGGTATGAATCCATACGAACAACAACAACAACCAACTTATGGTTATGAACAAACTGGTAATTATGGTCAAGATGCAAGCTATGGACAAGATACCGGCTATGGTCAACAGCCAAGTCTAGGTGGTGTACAGCAACCGTATGGTGTAGCAGCTAGACCACGAGTAGATGTAGATGCTGAGGGAGAAGTTGATCCCACACTGTTAGTATTTTTTTATACATATATTTTTTATTTTGATTATGCGGACTAACTACATATGTATTTATTTATAGTTATCCAGAACCAAAGGAAAGCACTCACAAAGTCCGTGGACATTCGGAAGTTATAGAAATGCTATTTGGACCCACAGAATATGAATTAATACCGGTTAAAGGTTTTTATTTTTTCTTTTATGCCGCTTTCGGTTCTCTATTTCCCTTAATGGGTGTTTATTTTAAACAAATGGGCATGAATCCGGGTCAGTGTGGTATTTTAATTGGTATGCGTCCTTTTGTAGAGTTTTTATCGGCACCATTTTGGGGTTCTTATGCAGACAGGTATGCATAATATATTATTATTCCGTTAGTGATTTGATTAATTTTTATATTTTCAGATTTCGTCGAGGTAAAATATTGTTGTTGGGCTCTTTAGCCTGCTGGATTCTATTTACCATACCCTTAAGTTTCATAAAACCAGAACCAGTAAAATGTTTGGAACGTAATCAAACCGATTTTGTTCTAACCTATACACGCACCAAACGTGACTTGTCTGCCTTTAATACGGCCAACTTACAAGGCAATAGTGCAGAATTTTTAGATAATCAAGCTGCCAAAACTGCTACGAATATATTGCCTTCGTATGAGGTCCTAGAAGAAACTCACACAAGGTTAGTAAAATTATATGTAAATATCAATAATTGTTAAAGATTCTTTAATTAATTTCATTACTAAAACCCATTTTAGACGTAAACGTTCTTTAATACCTCATATTGATGCTGGCATATCACCCATTCATATTAATTTTGTCAGCAATTATGATCATAAACAACATAGTGATTATGTTACGCCCATATTCTCCAGTATGGTATATAGAACACCGGTAAGTTGTATGAAAAATATTATTTTTTTGTATTTATTAATGATATCCGCTTTTAGGATATTCAAAAAGCTTTTTTCCTTTTGCTGTTGGTGATTTTAATTGGTGAATTCTTTAGTGCTCCTGCTGTAACTTTGGCTGATTCGGCGGTTATTACATTGCTGGGAGATGATGCCGATAAGTATGGTCACCAACGTATGTTTGGCTCTTTGGGTTGGGGTATTTCTATGTTTATAGTGGGTATTGTTTTGGATCACTCCACTTCTTTTTCGCATCATCCTTGTGGAGCTGGCCATATGGAAAAGAATTACAACGTTTGTTTTACCATTTTTACGGTTTTAATGACTGGCGCTATTATTTGCGCTTCTAAAATAACCTTTAAATATGATCCCATAGAGTTGGAGACACAACCTGCTCAAGAAGTTATTGATCCAAATAAAAAAGCTGAGGAAGAGTCAATGAATCAACTGGCAGCCCAACTGAATTTGCCCTCTTTAGCTGTGGGTAGTGGTTCAACGGGACCTACCCCTACTACTGGTGGCTTCTTGGGTGGCGGCACTGGTGGGCCCAAGCCTCAAATAGGAGCTGAATCGAAAATGTTTGCTCAAACGAACAAAGAGCTACCGGAATGGATGGCTGTATTTGCCTATTTTAAAGATATAAAAACTGCCTCTTTCCTGTTTGTAGCCTGGTTTATGGGTTTTGGCATTGGTTTAATATTTACTTTCCTCTTTTGGCATTTACAAGATTTCGGCGGTACTCCCACCCTGTTTGGTGTTGCCTCGGTTATTAATCATGTTTCAGAGATATTTGCCTATTTCTTTAGTTTTCGTTTGATCACACAAATTGGCCACGTTAAAGTTTTATGCTTAGGCTTGATAGGCAATGTTTTACGTTTTCTGTATATATCCTATCTAACCAATCCTTGGATGGTATTACCTTTTGAATTAATGCAGGGCATTACACATGCTGCCGTTTGGGCTGCCTCTTGTTCGTATATAGCCCATAATACGCCTAAACATTTGAGAGCTTCGGGTCAAGGTGTCTTGCAGGGTATACATCACGGTCTAGGTCGAGGCTGTGGTGCTATTATAGGTGGAATGTTTGTAACATATTATGGCACTACAAATACCTTCCGCTGGTATGGCATATGCTGCCTATTTGTACTGGCTTTGTTTATCTTTGTAAACTTTTATCGCAAAGAACAAGGTTTTATATCGGATATACCGGTGACAGAAGATCCTCATCAGGTAATATAAATACATATCATCTAATATTTTATTCTCTTTTCTTATATATTTTAAAATAATTTTTCAGGTGGCTGAAGAAACCTCACATTTAGCTCCTCATGGAGTACCCAGTAATCCTATACCGCGTGCTCTCTCCAATACCCGTCTCAATGAAATGAATCCCAATGGTAGTACTGGCAATACCTATGGTACTTATCAGACTAGCGGTGGTAATTTAGATATACCTGGTGGTAGTAATCCATTTGGTCCACAATAAAAGAATTAAACAGGTATTTTATATTCATTTGTAGTTTAAAAAATCATTAGAAACAGTTTTTGTTAATACAAAAAAAAGAGATGTCATGACATTGTAAAAATAATTTAAAATCAGCAAAAGTTTATTAAGGGAAAACTGAGCTTTTAAAGGTTCTAACAGAAGCAACTCTCTGTGAGAAAAGTTACACAAAACAAGCATTTAAAATTCAAAGAAATGTTATTTAAATAGGTTTCGAATTTTACAAGCGTTTTAAAGAAATAAACGAATTTTCAAACTTTTTTTTCATATGAAATGTATTGTTGCTTAAAGAGTCGTCAGAAGAATTTTTTCCAAAGATGTTATTGAAACCGGAAATTCTTATGTTCAAAGTGTTATACACTAAATGAGAATTATATCCAATTTAGTATATATTTAAAAACAAACAAATAAATTTAACAGCAATACATTCTCGTGTTTCAATTTTAATTCTATTTTTTTCTAAAGCGAAAATTTATAGCCATGTAATAATTCCAAAACTTTGTATTTTAGATTCCTTAGAATAAATAATAATACATTTGGATACTCCAGGATTTTAAGGAAACAATAAAGCTTTTACTGCGGTATTTCGAAAAAAGTATTTTAAATTTATTAAGGGTTTATTTGACAAGTATCATATAGAAAGTTCTCGAATAAGTCTATCTTTAACTTTAAAGAAATTTAAGGTTTTTTAGAAATAAAAAGTAAAAAATTTATACGAGTTCTTCCATGCTTTAACTCAAACAAAAATAATCGTTTTTCTCTAGAATTTTTTGACCAAAGCTTTAAAGCTCGCTTATTATGAAAGCTTGGCAAACACGCCATTTTTTCTCTAAAACCTTAAAAAAATACATAAATAAGAATGCGTCATTAAAAACACAATCATAATAGAAGGTACAAAAAATAATAAAAAATATTTAAAATTAAAAAACTTTAAACAACAAAATGAAAAATTCTTTTCTAAGACGATAATCTAAAGAATTTTTTTTTCTAATTTTGATTTAAAAAGTAGAATTTTAATTACTAAATTAAGTATTTAAATTTTTGGATTGTTTTTACTTGAAAATTTTAGATATTTAAAGGTAGAAGAAATACATAAAATGCTTTGGAACAATTCTGTCAAACACGTCTTTGACACGTCCGTCAAAAGAAGTTAATTTTCATAAAGTTACTGGCAAAATTGGTAACGCATCTAAACTATAGAAGCTGAACAACTTTTAACTTTTAGATGCGTTGACAGTTGAACAGTTGTCTTACATTGTACATTGTAATAGCTGTAACGAAGTAACACATGCTTTGTACTTCTACCTAAAGAGGATCAAAATTAGAATTAATTTTCAAGATTATCGCTGGTTAAAATATTTTTCATTTTGATGCCTGATGAAATTAAATACATTTTAGTTATTATTACTAAGTATTATTAGTTTTAAAAACAAATTAAAATTTAGTTGAAAACAAATATAATTTAAACAAATTGAGTTCATAAATGTTAAGCTTAATTGTAAAAGAATTTATTTAAACGGAGATATTTTAGGTGGTGGCTTAAAAAGTATACTCCTTTGTGTTGATGGCCCCTCATACTGTGTAAAACCCAACATTTTTAAGTTTATATTTTTGGTAAAAACAGTTATTTAATTCATTGCTTGTGTCAAATATAATTCTAAAGCTAGAAGTAGGAGTATATAACATGCGTTGCGCCTATCTGTCAAAAAAAGTTCAAATAGTATATTTTCATAAAGCAAGTCACTCGAAAAATTGGCAACGTATCTAACGTATAGAAGTTGGGTAACTTTAAACTTTTAGATGCGTTGACAGTTGAACAATTGACTTACAGAAGACTTCAGACTGAGGACACGAACGAATCCTGTAGGTCGAATACGTAGCAATTTTGTTTTTTTTTACAACACATTAGTACATTTTTCATCCGCGTTAAGGGTAATTCTAATATGACGGCAAAGAGAAAAACAGCTGCTAATTGTAAACAAATAAATTAACAGAAATTTATATTTTTAGAAGTTGATGAGTATCTTTAATTAAAAGTTAAAAAAAATCATAGATGTGTGTATTGGTGGAAAAAACAAATGTGTTCGTTATATCACTTTAAATGGCATAAATAATACTTAAGGTAGAAGTACATACATTGTGTGTTTCGCACGTCTATCAAAAAATGTTAAAATAAGGAATTTTTATAAAAAAAGTTATTGTCAAAATTGGTATCGTATCTAACGTATAGAAGTTGAAAAAATTTTACATTTTAGATGAGTTAACAGTTTAATAATTGACTTATATTGTATATTGTAACCGCTGTTAACGTCGTAACGCATGCTATGTACTCCCACCTTTATATTTTATTTCATTTTGGTGGGCTAATATACATTTCTGTCAGTTGTTACGTTTTTTACACAAAAAATTACATTTGTTTTATATGAACGCCAATTTTTGTTTCGTCAGAAACGCTTTTATTAGATCAAAGTTAACTGCAATGAATTTTTTGGTAATCAGTTAACTTTGATCTAATTAAATCGTGTCTGACGGAACATAAATTAATTAAAAAAATTGATCACTTTTCCTGAGGCTCGAACCCTTCAGTCTTCAGCATCAAACGCAAATTAGTTTGACGTTAATATTACATTGCACATTGTAACCGCTATTAACGATGTAACGCATGTTATGTACTTCTACCTTAACAATATGCATTGAATAAATACAGTGAATAATTGTTGTATAACCTAATATTAACGCTTAAGATATGCATACAATATGTATTAACAAGTCCTGTCCCCCGCATACTAAATCGAATATACGAGAGAAGCTTAGTTTGAATTTAATTACACTGAATGCGATATTAGTCTGCAATAAAATTTAAATGAATTTGAATTTGAAAAAACAAAAACAAATACCTACATAATAAAGAACGGATATAAAATGTAATGGAAACAATCACCAAAAATACCTTATGTACAGTAAACTACAAAATTAATTACACACTCAAATACAGTACACACTATGAAAGGGATACTAATCACTTTAGAGATATTTATATACATATATTTAATACAGAAAATAATAATATAATTAAAATAAAAGAGCAAGATAAAGAGAATAAAAAAACGAAAAACGAAAAAAAACACTTAAAACATATCGTTAAAATTGGCCTATAAAAAATAAAAGTTTTTGAAATAATTTTTGTAATTCTTTCTTATACTAAGTTGCCTATACACATTGCAATTTATATTATTTTGTGAAAACAAATTTAAGCAAAAACAAACCTTAAATATTTGTAAATTTACACTTTATTTTAAGTAATATCGTATTATTATTATTAAATATAGTTTTAATTTTAATTTAAAAAATAAAAAAAACAAATATAATTTTATTTATTTATATAAAATGAATGCATACATGTTTTATAAGTATTAAAGAAATAAGTATATAAAAAATATATATATTTTCAATATATATGTATGTATAAACAAAATGGTCCATAAAAATTTATAACAAATGAATAAAATATTTATAAAAATATTAAAAAAAGACTAAAATTAAAACAAACCATTATCCATTGTTTAACAAAAACAAACATATTTTGTTAAAAATAACAAAATTTTTTCAAATTTATTTGAAAAGTTAATAGAAAAAAAATTTAATTTTTTTTTAAACTACTCGTGCATTTAAGTCTTTAAATAATATGGAACATTTAATTAAAATGTCTATTAAAAAATGTGAAAATTATTCTATAATTACAAATACCCACCTTGAAATACTTGTACTTTTTAAAAGTCATATAAACCTGTGGTCAAATTTTCACTGTCATGGTAGTACTGAAAAATAATTAACAGCCTGTTTCTACAAGACGAATAGTTTTAGGCGTTTGTCTTTACATACGCATGAACAATTTATAGAAAAAGCCGAATTTTTTTAAGTCAATTCAATTAATTACTTTGCACTCCTTATACTGTTTTTACAAATCAAGCCAAGGAGAAAAAAGACACTTAGCATAACTTGACGACTTTTCAGAGTTGGCAGATTAATAAGACCAAGTCTATCACCGTATGACTTGTAGCACATATGAGTTCCACTTAAAGTTCCATAAACAGAAAATTAGAAATGTCTTTTGCACTAAGTCGATACTACTCGTATTAATATGAATAGTACTATATCCCTTTCAGACCGTGATGCATCGATTGTGCGGGTGTGTTTAGGTCTCACTATTTTCGTTTATATTTGATCAACAAGACCGACATGCATCGATTGAGCTGATTGTTCTTTATATTTGTTTGCCACACTATTCTGCCATTCGATTTACCGTTATTTAAATTATTTCGAAAATCTTGCGTCAGATTTCAGTTTTGTCAAAATGAGCGGAACGAACAATTTGTGTTAACAACTACAAAAGTACTAATGGCTAATAAATAGTGAATTGGGACATATTTTAACTGAAAAAATTATAAGTTTTAATGTGTCAAACCATTTGAAATCATTTGATGCAATAAATATGCGTTTCAGTTAAAAAAGTTAACGAGTGCATCAATTGTGTGTGTATCCTGAAAATCCTTGAAGGATATAAAAATGGTAAAATCTAAACATTGATTATATATTCGTACGATATGGAGACCATATATTCCATAGATCAGTAAAAAATTCCCATTAATTTAGTGGCAGGTCTGAAAGGGATATAAGGATCCCATATAATTGATCCACACTTAAGTATTGGGCGAACTAAAGAAGTATATATAGGTGTTTTGTGATATAGGCATCAGAAAATTCTTTGGCCCAACGCCTTTTCATCAGCGTAAATTAGTACTTTGGAATGGCAAATAAGAGTAGGGAAATCACTAAAAAATAAATCATTAATAATAATGACTTCACTGGGTAACACCAGAAGGAACAATAATATCTTCTGATATAACATCTCTAAACTTAACCTGCAGCACTGGAAAAACTGAATGTTTAAGTTAAAATATTAATGCGTATAATTTTATTAATAATAATATTTTATACTTGGAATTTAGCTGATTGATAGATCTGGAAGAAGATCTGCTATAAAATGATGTCAACTTAAGCCACTATAATATATTGCTACAGATGCATATGTATATATAATAAATGCTTTTATATTTTATGGAATTATAATTTTTTTTATGTCATTGAAATAATACATGATCTATGTATTTGCTTTTGCTTGCTATTTATTTTTGTTTTTTGTAACGTATCTACTCTGTAAAAACAGCATTAGGTGTAGTATTGTTTTTAAAAGAAAAGTGTACTATAGGATTAGCATATTCTTATAAATATGTAAAAAGTATAATCAAGTTTACTTGAATTTAATTGAATGAATTAAAAGGCACGGATTTTTTGGTCTTTTAGAAATTGCATTTGATGAGGAAAGTTGTTTTTATTATTAAAATAATATTATTTTTCACATGATGATAGGTAAAAATTTTGTAAAAATGTATACACACATACATATTTCGTCATTACAACCCTGTTTCACAATTACGCAGGACCCATCTTGTGTGTGTAATTTTTTTATTAGTACCGTGACCTACAGGTTAATGTCGACTCCGAATGACATACTTGAGAAGATTGTTCATGACATTCAGTTACTCTTAGAACTTTTGCCAGAAGACTGCTAAGAGGTAGTCACCGAAATAAATATTTTTTTTAAGATGTCAGAGCTGAGGTTTGAAACCGTAGCACTTGTCTAGTAAGCCTACAACTAGACTACGGCTACTATAGGTATTTATCTTATAAAAGTGTTATTTAAAGAGAAAAATTCGAACAGAAATAAAAAGACTACAAAAAACAAATTCGCATTTTTAATTTTCAATAAAAATTTTTCAGTATATTTTAAAGTATTTATTTTATTGTTTTAGTAGAAAATTGTTTCTTTTATTTTTGTTTTTTTTTTTAATAAAATAATATTTTTTGTATTTGTTTACAACTTCTATAACGTGTTTTCTAAAAACGATGACGAGGTCCATTAAAATTTGGTTGAATAGGTCTCTGGGGTGGTAGAGTATGCGGTCTGGGACGACTTAATCCACTTGGATTATGATGACTGCCGCCAAATCCTGGTTCTGCACATACAAGCTGAGAGGCCAAGGCAATGCAAGCAAAGGCAATAAAAAGTAAATGTTTCAAGAATTGCATTTTGTGGTATTGAAGTGTTGTTTTAGTTTGTGTATTGGTAAAGACTGATGCTTTTTCAAAACATTTAATTTCTTATATAGTCTGGTAGAGTAACGTACATTCAAGTCTTATCAGTTTTTTTTACGATTTTTTGTTTTCATTTGGTGATTTACCTCATCATTTTATTGATAGATTTCATGTAGATCCCTTGATGTTAAAATATATTTCAAATTTAAGGGGATTTTTTTTGTCATTTTTTAAACTTACTTTTATGCTACAGAGTATTGTAAAAAAGAAATTGAAATACAAAAATGAAATTATTTCATTATTTTAAAACCTACCAATCTTATGGCGTATGTTTTTTTTACAAAAAAGAAATATTGTATTATATTTATATTCTTTATTTTTTTTTTTTTTTTTTTGTTTTCTATTAAATTCTATAACTGGTTTAATTTAATTTGAAATATGTTTAAATGAATTTGAATAAAGTTTCATTTCTTTTGAATAGTTTCATTTATTTTGAAAAAGGTCTCGTTTAATTTGAAAAAGGTTTCGTTCATTTTAAAAAGGTTTCATTTATTTTGAAAAAGGTTTAATTTAAACTGTAAATGCTATATTATATGTCGTTTTTTATATTATTCTAAAATTTTTAAGAATATTTTAGATACTTACATATATTTCGTAATAAGTACTTAACACAGTACTTTGCATAAGTAACAGACCACATTAAACAGAATTTTACTTATTCGATTTCCGTCTGTTATATAATAACATTGAACGATCTTATATTGGTTTTTTTCTTCAATATTATTTAAAGACTTATTTGTACTTTACATGCATAAATAATATATCAGTAAGTTATTCATATATTATAGATATACATACATACATAAATACATATAAGCTATATTACATATGCATACATACCCTGTCGGGGCTTGAGATAACGTATATATAAGCAGTAGTGAGAGGTGGTGATTCAAACACTAATTCATTTTTTTATTGAGACCAATACTCAGGGGTAAACCCCTATTGACGTTGTGCATTGTATTGGAATTTTTTGGAAAGGACAGTAAATATTTTCTCTCATATAATAATATATTATATTATTATTAAACGCCTTAGGAATGAGACAAATTGCTGTGAATTGATCATTTAAAGGCCAGTGTTATACCTTCACCTTTGAATGATCAACATCAATTGTCTGATCGTTGCATGTTGATTGTGTGGTGAGTGCCTTCTCTAAGTAGGTTTAGCTGTCATCTGCGACTTCGCAAAGGTGGCGCTTGTCTCCTGATAATTCGTCTTTGTTGACGATGGTTAAGGTGGATTAGAGCAAAATGTCAGGGAGCGGTTTCTTTGTTGAAGGATTTCTTGGAGGGGTAGGGGGGACCCTTTATTTTTTAAATTATAATTTTGAAAAAACCGACTACCAAATTTTTAATTTTTCACTTTTTCTGGGATTTGAACCTGGGCCGTTTGAGTTTTTTGTGCGAATGCTCGAACCATTATACCACGCTCCCCCGGAATAGTTTCATTTGATTTTAACACATGATGTTATACGAGTTTCAGCTAACCATACTTTATCGTATTTAAACCAGCTTGTGGTGCACAAAATTCATTTACTTAATCTGCATTTACAAAGTCGAAATTGAATAACAGACAGACGAGGAGAGGAAGGAGAGTAAGGTGAGGTACACGAAAGTTTGTACTAAACAGTGTTTTTCTTCTCTTTTCTAATTTGTACTAATTCTAAGTATGACTCATATTATGAAGTGTTAATAAAAAGATATTGCCGTATCAACACAAAGAACTGTTGCTTTCATTTTACTTGAAGTGTGATCAATCATAATCTAATGAGAACATTTTATATTTGATATTTTAAAAGTCAGACCAAAAATCATTACAATTTTGTTTCGACAAAATCCAATGTAATATAGTGTAAAAGTACATTTAGTACTCGCTCTACCATCATCACATTCAGCTAACCATAGCATATGTCACTCATTATAAGCTAGCTTGTGGTGTATAAAACAAGAAAGTACTATAAGTTAGCTACGAACTGCAAAAAATGGCATGTTTCCTCTGAAACCTCTATTTAAACTGAAAAAAAAAACTGAATTCCCATTAAAGATCCTGGTCTGTTGCACTACACTGAGCATATGGACCTAGTCAGTCAGTTATTAATAATTATAGCATAATATTAATATTATATTGTAATTTAAAATAAATACAAAAATAACAGTTGTTATGAAAAATCACGTTTTGTTAAAATAGAAAACGAGTTCGTTTTGTTCTGCATCAATTTTTTAAAGACCAAATTCTTCTAAGAAAACTAAAGAAATATTATGCAAATAAGATTTTTTTAATAAAGACTTAGGCAAATTAATGCAAATACATCAAAAACTGAAAAAAAACACGTTTTATTCTGCGACTCTTCATATCTATCTTAGCTTTGAATCAGTTATTAGTGAGTTAGTTTATAAAAGTCCGACAGGGTACATACATACCAACATACATACCTTAGTATTGTACCTTTTAACATATTCTATTGTATTTATATCAAAATGTATTTATAAAGTCATATAAAAAATATATGTACATCTGCATAAAAAAATGCACATACTTACATACATACATACATACATATATAAAACGTATAAATTAATATTCACATAAACTAAATTCATATGTATACAAACATATACTATATAATATATAAATACATATATTAAATTATATACAGAAAGTACATAATAAATACCAAAGATTAATATCTAATTAATATTATTAACTTACATATGTATTTTACTATATTAAGTGCAAAATAAAATGTTACTAAAATTGTCTTTCATGGTAAAGGAAATGTGCAAAAAAAAGTAAAGTTTAATGAAAATATTAAAAAATATTTAATTCAATTTTGCTTACAGCGCAATTTTTTGTTTTTTTTTTTTTGTTTTTTTTTTTTTTTTGTTTTAAGAATCATATTCGAACATTCAAACTTTTATTTAAAAACATATTTAAAGCCAACAAATTGTTTATTTACTGCTGCATTCATTAACCTACATGTGTGAACATTTCATTTTCTTCCTTATACTCGTATTTTCGAAATTTAGAACTTTAAAATGTTTAAGAAATATTTAAAGTTTTTTTTTCATTTTTTTAAATGGCTATAAAATTATGATTAAATAAAATATCAAAATTTTAAATACAAGTTCGAAATTGTTTTTTTTTATTCTAAGAATAAGTAAAGCGTGTTTGAAATTAACGCAGTTAAAGCAAACTGCTATATCTTTCACTGCAATAGCGTAGAAATTACAGTCGTTATAGCGAATGAACTATATGTAAAATAACTATTGTTATATCCGTTTTGTATTATACATATACAGAAACGCTAAAACTGTATTTATTAATATAAATTTGTTCAAACATCTGTTGAGCATTGAGTATTGAGTTTTAGATTTAAAACATTTTATTTTTCTTGAAACTATTAAAATCTAAACAAATTGATATTATGAAAATCCGCCTCATAGGAATCAAATATTTTAAATGTTATATACATATATAAATAAAATATGATTAAATAAAATACATAAAAATAATTTAAAGTCCGAAATATTATTAATATGTGTTTAAAATATAATGTATAAATATCTTATACAATATTTGGGGTATTCACCAAGTGTGCTATTATGTCATATTGTCATAAATTTGCTTTTTAAATATGTAATTAAAACAAAAATTCTTGTCCATAAAAAAGCTACAAGTATATGACGATAAGTTATACATAATAGGACAGTTTACGTATATCCCAAGTATATATAAAATATAGTAAAAATTAATTTTTGGAATACAAAAAAAAAAAAAAAAGGAAATAATTGAAGTAAAAACAATCCTATAAAATACCTTCTTTTTATATTTCATTATCAGCTTTTTTGAAATTAGAAAAATTAAAAAAAAAAAACATTAAATTAAATTGTTCCATGTTAATATTTTGTTTTCTACGTTGGCATTCTATTAGAGCAAGGATGTATTAATATCTACATATGTATTTTATATACCTATAAATTATTATACATACAAAAAAAAAAAAGATAATGTTTAACAATTTGTCTTTAAAAAAAAAAACTATAAATTACTCTATTGTAAACAAAAATTATAAAAGCCAACACGATTTAAAAATATAAATAGAACATTGATAAATAGCAACAAATTGATATTATTTACATTTAATGATTAAAAAATAAATATAATTATAATATACAAAAAACTAAATATATATGTATGTATATTTAAAAACAAAAACAATTTAAATGTTTATCAAAAAAAAAAAAAAATATTATGGTTAAAAAAAAATAATAAAAAATAAAAAAAATAATATTTAAAAGAACACAGTGTTGGTTATTCTAAATATTATTAACAGGTAAACAGAAAATTTAAATACTTAAGAAGAAATTTCAAATTGTTGTAATTTTTAAAATACATTAAATTCAGGCTTTGAGTTTTGCGTGAGTTTTTTTCCTAGGAAAACATAAGGGGAAGGGAGAAAGATTGTGCAGACCTTTGATTTAAGCTTACTAATATCGTAACTGTAGTCGCCGTCTAGTGGTTAGTGTGTTGGCTTGCTAAGACGATAGTGCGGGGTTCAAATCTCTTCTTCTTTTTTAATGTTTCATTTAAATTACACATTTACATATACACATGTGTATGCATTACGAGACTAGTAAATAATAAATACTTGCTTATCATATACATTTACAAACAGAGTGTTACAAAATAAAAGGTACAATGAATTTGTATGTTTGCAAATGTTGATCTATACACCATACTAACATGTTTTACATCATGCAATTGGAATACAATAGTCGTAGTCGCGTGGTCTAGTGGTCAGTGTGTTGACTTACTAAGACGATAGCTATAAATCACAATCTATTGGAAATAGATTATGAGAATTGTATTTGAATAATATTCACAGTGTAGTCGCCGTGGTGGGTGTGTTGGCTTACTAAGACGTTAGCGTTGGGTTCAAATCTCAGCTCTGACATCTTGAAAAAAAGAAATATGAAAAAAATGATTTCTTTCGGCGACTACCTCTCAGCAGTCTTCTGGCAAAAGCTCTGGGAGTAATTGATTGCCATGAAAAAGCTTCTCAAATCTGTCGTTCGGAGTCGACTTTAAACTGTAGGTCTCGGTACTCATGGAAAAAAATTAACACACACAACATGAGTGCTGCGAGAAGCTAGGCCGTAACCCTGACACAGGGTTGTAATGGCCAATTATGTATGTATGTATGTAATATCGTAACTGATATCAGTCAGAAAAAAACAACGTGGTATAGTAATTAGACTGCATGCACAGAAACTCAAACGACCGAGATTCAAATCCCAGCGAAAGGAGAAATAAAAAAATAAATTTGCGGCTTTTCAAAAAGAAGCTTTTCCAAGAAGTCAATCTTCACGAAACCGCTCACACAAACTTTCATTATAATCGAAGAAAACAAACATAATATTTCGGATCGCTTCTTATAAAACTGTATATTATTGAGTACAATTTAATAAGTATGACCTCAAAATCTAAAGTCGATGTGCGCTAACTGGGAATTAATTTTAGAACCATGGTTTCTTGGCAAAACTTTCTTAGGATTTTCTGTAGTTTTCGTTTTTACTAGACGCTTTATTCGAAATAATTAATAAACTTCATTATTTTTATATCGTCGATCGAATTAAAAAACTCTGTAACTGACAAAACCTTAAATGTTCACCAGAGCCAAAAAACCTGTATGAAAGTAGAACAAAGACACTGGTATTTTTAAAAACGCAGACGGCGTAAGTGAATTTATTTTCATCGTAGAAATCCGGAACCGGGACCAATCGACGCTTATTTTTTTTCTGATAAAAATGATGAAAAAAACGTATTTTCGATTTTTTGTGAGTTACAGCGATCTTTAATTCTTACGACGATATAAAAACGAAAATCGTGTGAATTTATCTTCTAAAAGGATTTTCATCAGGTTATGGGCCCAGATTAGACGTTTAGGAAAAAAAAACTATTTTATGAATGGAATAAATAAATAAAATTGCACAGAACAAGCTAACGGTCGTATGCAAAAAAAAAAATAAGTAGACTTGAAGTCTTTAGTTGCCATACAAATTTTGAATTATACTCTACTTTAATTTTTTTGCATACGGACATATGTCTCTTATTTTGCTTAAAGCGACTAGTTTGGCATCATCATTTTTGCTTTATATTTGATGCTCATTTTTATATTATGCAATATGAGAACTTAAACATTTCTATTTTTGTTTTAAATTACATTCTTTTAAAGCATACAATAAGAAAATTTAATTTTGAATTAACTGCATTAAAAAACCGTTATGTTATAAATATATTTTTGTGTTATTATTTTAGCGTTTTTTTTCAACCATGAGCTGAGTTGTTTATTTTAACGGCGCCATTAATATAACAAGACCAACGCCGTCAATGTTGTTTATGGTTGGCCTAGTGTTTACTTGTTTATTGTGTGCATTGGATTGGATCCGTGTATTTTTTATTGTAATTTTTCATATGCGAAGTGGATGGAATAAAATTATTCTTTTGGATTGTGTGCAGCAGTCTAGGTTGCATTAATTAATTGGGTCGGTTGTTTTGTTTTATAATAATAATAAAAAGAATAAATAACGTATAAGAAAATCTATACGTATATCAGGAGATCATAAATCTAATTAAAAAATTCATAGTATAAATAAAAGACAACACAAAATCAATACAACAACTTCTACAGACACGGAAGTTAAGATAGCAGTAATAAAGGATAAACTGCAAGCAAGAAAAGGGCAAAACAAAAGGATTTGTTCGAGCAAAAAATAAAAAGTAAGTAAAAAAATATTAGGTTTACAAATAACATAATATTAAAAAAAACACTTTTTATCTCTAATATAACTTATTAGGTGAGGGTTGATTAAAAAGAAATATTTATTATTGTCTGTCTGCGGTTTTTATTATATTTTTATCATTTTCTTTCGGCTCTACCATGTTCCCTCTTGGTCTATTACTGCAATTTAAATGACATTTTTCATATATAATGTACATATACAGATAATACGTAAGTTCGTATACGCTTTGTTTGGGTACAAAGTCTATTTTGTGTTCATCATTGCTGGGTAAACTCATTTTTATTCCCAATACTAGCATAGGCTGTGGGTGAGGCTATTTTAGTTTGACTACCAATTTGTTTTAGTAAATGTAAATAGAAAAACTATGTTATTCACTGTAAAACCAATGGCACATACAAAAAGGGCGTTTCGGTCAAGCTACGTTTAGGACTAATGCCCAATACTGAATTGAATTGAATTATCTTCAAAGGTTTTTTATAAATTCTTTAAAAGATAGTTTTCAATTCTTATAAAGTTCACAATTTGCTTCTTCCCAAACATTATTAGATATATTTCACTATATTCATACATATATATTTGTGTATATTGTGTTTAATATAAAATTGTGGTTAAAATTCGTATAAATTTGGTTGTAAATGTTAGATAAGGTTTGGTAGAAAATGGTATTGATGGTAGAAAGAGGTATTATGGTGTTTTGTTTTCTGGTAAAAAACTCGAACTATTTTTTATAATAATTTTTAATGTTCTATTCTAAAAAATATTTCCTTCAGAAAGGGTAGCGTGTATTTTTGTAAAAAAAGCTGTCTGCAGAAGGGGCAGATAAACTGTTTTCTCCCTGTATAAAATCAAAATGTTTCAAATGCCTTTAAAAACAGCTGACTTTGTTTCGTTTTTACAATAATTTTTTTCTTGTTCTCTCTTTTTTTCTAGTATGCAATGACCCAATTAATACAAGAGTTTTTACAGTGATAAAACAACTGCTAGCTTCGAAAGTAAAAATCAGCTGTTATTACTTTACTATCACTTAAAAACAACAATTATATCTGTAGCAATATCAAAGAATAGCTTAAGTCGACAATCTAAAATTAAAATATAATTTTTGTAGCTTCCTGGAACCCAGTGTAGTAATAATATATAAAATATTATAGTGCATATTTATTATATCATAAGTCTTTTATCAGTAGGTAAACTTATAAATTTTTTGCAACAACTAATTATAGTAAAATTTACATAAATTTGGGGACATTTCAAAATATCATGTTTTGACTTAAGCTGTTCTTACATACCGACACAGATATGTATTTTTGCTAATACTTGCTATTAATTTCATTTTAAATGGTAGTAAAATTTTTGTGTTGTTCTTGTTATGCTTGTTGGAGTTTCGTCACTCTATACACTGTGGTTAAGATCACAGTAAAGAGATGTGCACTTACATATGGCATATTTTTTTTAAATATAGAATTGATCAGAATTAAATTAAAACAGAATTTCAAATAAAAATAATATTTAAAAAAAAATTAAAGACAAAACATCATTTTTACAAAAAAAGAACAAGGATGAACTTGGTATCATAAGATCAAAAGGAAAAAGAAATTGTATAAAAACAAATTGTTTTAAGTAGCGTCTGTTTACCATGATTTTTAAGACCAATGCCTAATGACTGTCATCTTGTACACCATAATTGATATCCATACCTGTTTTAGTACCTTCATATGCCATAAATAAAAAAAGCCAATGAGTATTATAAATAAAAATCGAAAAATATATAATAAAAATATCGAAATTTTGCTAAAATATTGCTGAGCAAAGCGAAAAACAATATATGTAAAACGAATACAATATTGAAATGTGTTTCAACAGTTTCCACCTCAATATACTGCAATACATTCTGACAGGTTCCTATCAGCAACAATAAGTAGACAGCTGATTGACTAACCACACCTTATAGTCCACTCGCCTTGATGCTGAGTAAACTTTTATTAATGTAATACATATAATTTTATGTTTATTGTACTCTATTTTTAGCATGACACAAAACAAATTTTTAGAAAATGAAAACGAATTAATGTAGTACAAAATAACATTTGGGCCGGCTTTCTTAAAACCAAGTATTAGTTTAAAGAAAGCAAACACTTTTTGTTATAGCCTTAAATATAGTCGGATTAACCGAATGAATTATTTTAAACCTGTTAAATATAAAAAAAGAACTCATATTCAGACTGTATTTGTTAATTTACTTATGATTGTCTACGTTTTCATTTATTGGGTAGAATTTCTGCGTGAGTAGGCAATAGATGCGGTCAATGGAACAAATAAATAATAATCAAAAAAATCTATTTATAATAAAAGTAAAGCGTATATTAAGTAATTACATATTTGTAAAAAAGAGAAAAAAAGAAAAAAATTAGTATTAAAATACAACACAATTTTTTTATTTCTGGTTTTCCTAATATACTATAGATATAGTATGTCTCTCTCACTATCTTTTCTCACGTTTTTAATCTCTTTAAAAACAATAACTACCCCCTATATGTATGTATTTATGTATGCCTTTTAAATATTAAACAATTATTTTTAATTCTTCTTTCATATTTTTTATAAAATTTTGTCGTTATTCGGTTTAAAAGTATGTAGTTGGTAGAAGTAATATATGTATATGTATATTAAGATAATTTATATATTGTGTTTTGTTCTAAGTTAAAATTTCTTTACGTTTTCAGTTGTATACCGTATCACACAAGACCTATTAATCAAGTAAAAGCATAGCAAAAAACAAGCAAAAATGGCTTCTATGTTTCGTCTTGCCTCAAATTCGGCACCACGTTTGTGTTTACTCAAATCATCAACAAACTCTAGTGCATTTACTGCGTCTTTAGTAGGCAACCCAAGCACTATATTATCATTCACCACCAAAATCAACGTCACTGGCAACCAGCAAAGTAATATAAAAAGATCCATTACAACATTAAAATCGGCTGCTGCCGTTACTGTAGGTCTCAGTTCTACTGGTAATTTTTTAATTTAAGCTAATGAAATTCCTATACATTTAAGGATACTGTGTGTTTATAATTTTTATTATTTTCCTTATAAACAAGCTCATTTCGGAGAGTCCTCAACTCCCTATGAAGTACTGCTACCTTTCTCTGGCACTTCAGCTGCTACACCCAAACTGTTAATGTCTAAATACAAGCCTCAGCTACAAATGCGTAATTTTTCAAGTCTAAATATGCCTTTGCAGTCCCAGAGCTCAAGACTCGTACATCAAGTAAGCAAATAAAAATAATGCCCTTTTTTAATGCCAATTTAATTTTATGCATACGTATGTAAATCAGTTTTAAACTTATTTAAATTTTTTTCCTCTGATCGTATATTGAACAACAATTATCTGTCTTCTTGTAAAAAAAGAGAATAGATATTGTGCCAATATAAATATTCAATTAAAAGTAACAATATATTGCCTGTTGTATATGCTTGTTATGAATTGTAGTTAAACTTTTTTTACTAACACATTTAACTTTATTATACTTCAATTTATTTTAATTGTTATACATGTTATACGTCTGTGAGATATTATTTTATAAAATCTGACAGAGCATGCAACATTTTTTCGTATGTATATATACATATATATACCTCCAATCTTTTGATTTAAATAAACTGAGAAGCTAGTCGATGCCGTTGAAAAGAAAATACATTTCTTATTTTAATTATATGTGTGTATATGTATAAGAAAAAGTTGTTTTTTTTCTAAATCCAAAGTGCATTCTGCAAAACGAATGAATTTTTGCCTACACAATGTATTTATAAATGCTTTCTCTTTATAATTATCTTATCACAATTAAAAACAAATAGTATTTTTCTACATATAATTTATCATTTTTTTAACCTTTTAATATTTGTTTAACCTTTAGGTTTTTAGGTATTAGAAAGTAACAATTTAGGTTTAAAAATTTTCTTTTACAAACAGCATTTAACGGTTAACAAACCATATAGAGAAATATAAAATTTAACTTTCACCACCGTTCATTATGGGAATTTTAACACTTGTAATTGCCATATGTAATAAAATCAATTATTTTTTTTTTCTTTTTTTAATTGTGAAGTTTGACAAAGTATTGAAAAAAAATCGTCGTTTAAATACTTCTAAAATAGGTAATTGTTGTTGATTCTCATTTGCTAATGCTTCTTAATAATCAAACAGTTATTTTTAGGTTTCTAAGAAGCATAAGTTTGTCATCGTTTTAGTTTTGATCCTTGGAAAATAAAAAGTTACCGAAATTGCAAAGTTTCATGGCTTTTGCTATTTTGACTGCAGTTTAATGCATAAAAGAAACTTGATTTGACTATTTGAAGCTCAGGTAAATATTGAAAAAAACTAAAACTTTTGAAGAAGGTGAAACCAAATCGTCGTTGATCAAAATTATGACATTTTGTAATATAATGGCATTGCCATTTTAACAAAGAAGTGTACTTATATCGTCGATGGAATTAAAGAACGCTATAACTGACAAAACCTTAAATGTTCACCAGAGCCAAAAAACTTTCATAAAAGTAGAACAAATACACTGGTATTTTTCATTTCGCAGACGGCGTAAGTGAATTTATTTTCATCGTAGAAATCTGGAACTTGGACCAATCGACGCGTATTTTCTTTCTGATCAAAATGATGCAAAAAACCTATTTTTGATTTTTTTTCAGTTACAGCGTTCTTTAATTCCGTTGAAGATATATAATAACATGTCCTAACTGACTAAACATCGCACAGACAAAACTGGTAAGCCGATTTATTTACAATTTGAAGATATTATTACTATTATGATATAAACGCCCGCTAAGAAATTCGTCCTTGTCCTAGAATAAAAAATAAATGTTTCTCTTATCTTCAATCTACAACAAAAATGTCGTTAGACGACGACGACGACGCCAATTGGAATATTGTCTATGATTTTTTCAAAATTCGGTCCACAAGTTGGTTAAAGAACTAAAATATATATTTAAAAATTAGTAAGTTTTTTTAGTCTATAGGTGACTAAAGGGCTGAATCGATTTTCTTAAAATTTTTACAGTATCAACTGGCCGCTGTGACGTCCATTCAAAGCAAATATTATTTATGTAGTATATCTATCAAATTGTAACAGTAACATTCATTTAATTTAGTATAAATTTTTAAGTGGTCAACCCAAACTAAAGAGTGGACTGAGTTGGACAAGTAGGAGTGATACAAAGAGAATATTGATTTTTTTATACCTTAAAATGTTATGAATAAATTCTGAGTTTAAACAAGCATAAGCACTAGGCTGCATAGGCTATCGGAGTTAATCAGTTTGATTTAAATCGAATTATATGTACTTAAAACAAACAAGCAATTAAATCACTTTTTATAACTTTGTCTACCAACCAAAAGCAACAATATGGTCAAATTAATTTGATAATATAAACAATACATATCGTCATATTAAATGCAAACGAATGTTACTACACTTTTTGTTTTTTACAGGACAAGCAAAAAACATTAAAATCCATAATTGTGTAAATCCTGAAAATCATAAAAATTTCATGAACGAGATATAAGAATTGGCATCTCTATATAAAACAAATGAGTTTGAATGCAAGCTTTTCATACAAATATGTATGTATTATGTCTTCTTGCATTTAGAAATACACGCACTTGTAGTTGCGTCAGTTTGAATTTCTTTAATAACATCGAAATTTTTTATCGTAGGAATCTAAAATTATGCACGAGCAAGTATTTTGATAAAACGAACCATTATTAATAAAAAACCTAATTTCGAAATATTATGTAGTTACGTTCCGTTTGCAACGATATATTTGTTTTATTACATTATACCATATTTATTTAAAAGTGTTAATAATTTTAACATTTATTATAAGAGTAAAATAATATTACATCGCTTACAATAACATAATTTAGAGAGGGACCCTTTTTATTTGTTTATTATGATATAATTTATAAAAACAATTCAAAATACAATAATTATGCGCAATAAGTTTTTAATTTTTTTTTTCTTTTTATTTTTTTTTACTCTAATAATATTATATTGACCAAATTATGTGGCAAAATGCCAATTAAAATTTATATTAGCAAAAAGTCAAATGCACGCAAGTTTGTTTTTTTTTTGTATTGTTAAAATAATTGGTAGTTTTCTTACATATAATAGTTTTTTTTATTATAAATGTTAATTATTAAAGCTTTTGTTTACAAATATAGAAAAAATAAACAAAAAGAAAATGAAAATAATTTAATTTATGGAGAATATTTTTTTTTTAATATTTACTAGCCTAAACCTGGCATGCTTTGCTACACCTACCATTTGTCCCCATTTTTCGACTGATGAATTTTACTGACTACGAAGTAATTCAACCCAAATTCAGAAATTTTAACTATAACCGATGTCAAGATACACTGAAATCAATATTTAACATGTATGGGAGATACCACTTTGCCACTCTCATTACAAAATATCTCGATTTGATGGAAAAAACTAAAAATGCAGTGTTGTTCAGAACATATAATTCTTTACGTTTTTACGACTTTTGTTCTGGTGACATTTTGCTTGTCGGCTAATGTTATTTTTATAAAATTGTTTAAAAAAAGGTATTTGTCTAATCTTTATAGCTGACCAGCAATAATATAATTCATGTAGTACATACATACGTGTTTTATAATAAATTAGCCAAACCTTATCACAATAATTATTTTGTGGTAGCTTTATTTTATTTATATTCAATATTATTATTCTTTTTAAAGGTCGTTATTCATTATGTGAATATATTTTTATCTAAAATTATTTACGATAAAAGACTTTTATCAAAATGTAGAGAAAGTTTAAGCCTTCTAAAATTTTAATTTACTATAAATATTTTATTAGTCAGCATTTTTACGACTGCTTATGTCTACTTTTTAAGTTTGAGATTAAATTCAGATTATTATCTCCTCAGCTACATCTGAAATTAACTTATTCCTGCATTAATCGAATATCAGTGCCTAAAAACTTCTAAAGTATTTAATTGCCTTTGCTTCTCATTAAAGTAACAGCAAAAACTGCAGCAAAATACAACTGCAAAACTTTAACTGTTGACATGTTCGAAAGTTTTTGTTTGACTGACTTTAACTTCAAGTTGATTTCGCAGTTAAAACAGAAGCAATAAAAAACTGCAGCAAAACAAAAACTGTAGAACTTCAATAGTCGACATGTTTTTTTGTTAGACTGCCTTTAACTTCAGGTTGATTTCGAAGTTAAAGCAGAAGCAATAAACATAAGTTTATCAACACATTATTTTTAGTCAATGAAAAAGTTGTAGAAATTAAAAAACTTCACGACTTTTGCTTACTTTGACTGCAGTTTTTTAGTCAATTTTAAATTTTAATATTTTCATATATTAATTGTATATCAATTTACTTTAAGATTAAACCATCAACATCGAATGTTTAAACTAGTAATTAACAATATTGTACCACGATAGTCAATGGCACGCTAATGCTCAAAACTTGCATGTTTCCCCTTAATTTAACCACTTTCTTATCATTTAAATGCTATAGTTTTGTAACATATTCGTCATGTAATGTTCTGTCCAAAACTATTCATGATCAGTAGGAAATAAATATCTAAAATTACTTAAGTAAGTAAGTAAGTAAGTTTAATAAAGATTTTTTAAAACGAATATTAAAAAAAAAACTATGTCACACCTCTTAAAAATTAAATATAAATATTTTATTCATTTAAAATAAACTAAAAATTTTTTATGAAACTTAATCTGTAAAACCGTTGATTTTTTATTATTACTATTGCCTGTAAACCACATGTTTATGCGTTTTTTTTTCATTCATACTTGAGTATTGCATTAGATTTATCAGTTTATGTAATAAAGTACACATGTACCAATAATTTATGTTTATAATTTAATACATCGTACACATGTACGTAGTATATAAGTTTACTAACACTTAACCTTATTCTATTTGCAAAATGTTTTAAATGTCGTTCTTCTCTTAAACTGACTAGAAATTCTCTTATATTTTCATTAAGAGTCTAAAAAGTCACGTTTACACAGTACACATATGTACGAGTATGTTGTAGAAATAATATATCATAGTTTTGTGTAGTGGGGTGGTTATCACTTTTTAAAATTTTTAAATATAAAATCACGTCAGTCAGTATTAGCTAAACATACATATGTATGTAGTTTTCAATTCCTATTACAAAATATATAATTTTTTTATAATAGAAATTAAATTAGAGAAACGTACAAATATTTTGATAAAAAGAGATGTAAGAGACTGACAAATTGACTTTATGTGTGCATAAATGTTTATACATACATATATGTGGTTGTTTATTTGCACTGACATACATACATATGTATATCAATTTACTTCAATCTTTTTACAAAAAAAAAATTGTATCTATAAAATTTACACCATTTCATAGACGGTAAAATATCATTTTTAAGAACAGGTAAATACATATTTACGGATAAAAATAAAAAATAAATATATAAGCTTTTAATTAAGCTTTAGGTCGATTAAATAATTATTTTTTCGATATTTCGCTACTTCTCTGCGTAGCTTCTTCAGGAAATATTTTTTATTTTTTTAATCAATAATAAGGTCAACTAAACTTATTAATACAATAAAAAATAAAAAAATAGAGCAGATTTGAAGTCTTTATTTGTCATACAAATTTTAAATTATATACGGGCGTTAGCCTGTTAAAAATTATCCAAAGGAAACAAAAACAATATTTTTCTCGTAATGTTATTGACAATGCATATCCTATTTAAAGAAATTTTAACCTATATAATGGATATATAAATTTGGATGTTGGTTTGTTATCCTGTTTGTTTGACCAACCTTAAATAAATTTTAAACCACTATACAATTTGGCTTGTGAATATGTTTTTATGTTGGAAAAATGTATGGGTATATTAATAATAGGCCTGATTGATTGTGCTACAGAAAGAGGACTAGGTCGACACGCCTTCTTTAATAGTATCATATACATACATATGTATGTAAGCAGGAAACTGCTTAATCTATAGCAATGAAATGCACAGTCTTGACAAAGTGTGCCGAGTTTTATTAGTGATCTAGAAAACGTAATAAAACACTGAGAGAGAACGAAAGAGATGGTGTTTTTATTCTGTCGAATACTTTTTTGGGACCTGAGCGCCCACACGGCCAGCCACGGTCTAAAGATGTTGCTTTATTATGGTGTACATACAAATATGTACATATATTGGAAGAAAATATATCAGATCAAGGTGTAGCTTATATTTTTATGGAAATGGGTAACAAAATTTATTTAAACGTGAATAGATATAAAAAATTACTTAAAGGTGGTTTTAATAGTAAAATCAGATCAGATCTCTCGTCACTCTTGCTAATATTTATTTATTTCAAATACTTAAAAATATGATACGCTAACGTAAAAATCATGCTTATTTTTCTTAAATTGAATCACTACATCATGTTGTAAACCTGTGATTTCATTACATTTTTGTGATGTAATATTTAGCTGGGCAAATATAAGATTCAGGAAAAATACGAACAGATGGTTATTTGGATTCAATTCTTAAACGAATCTACGTCATCTTTAAAACTGCACAATACATCACAAACATTTCTTTGTCTTGTTGATGGTTTTGAATCCATAAAATTAAAATTAGTATGAAAGCGAACAAAAACGGTATGAATTACTTGCTCACTGGGCCGATTGTGTTAACCGTAAAATGGACAAAATGCATGCTCTATGAACTTTGAGAATTGATTTATTTTTTTTTTAACCATAACTAACGATATCGATAGTTCACATGCAGCTAAAAAAATGCATCCCTCAATTACACTAAACAGATATCGATAGTAAGGATTAAATTTATTATAATTCAGGCCACAACGAACCGTACCAGAACCCAGTAAAGTCAAATAGCCAAGGTTTTCATTTAGAAGTGTGTTTATAAAAGTCATTAATCAACAAATGCTCAGAATATGTATCGAAATATAAAACATTAACATCCTGTCCCACGATGACGAACGTAAAACTATGCGATCGACAACAAGTCACTCATTATTGTTCGAAAGAGCGTCCAATTATGAGTAAATGTATAATTTTTTTTTTTTACTTTATATTAGAGACGTAAGATATTAAGAAATGTTTAAATTTCAATGTTGGTGAATCAAAAGTTTAACAAGTTAACGGGATCATTATTTTTTATCGTTCCTTTTACTCATAATAATGTTAAAAAAATGCATGCATGTTTCATCTCAAATACGCGTAGAAGCATTTCGTTAGTTGTTAAACCCATGTTATCATTACAATTAATTTTAATTAAATGTTTATAAAACTTATAAAAATCGACTCACTATATACTTGATTCACCAAGGTTTTTTTGAAAAAAATTTTTCTTGACTATTAAATAATTCTCACTGCAAACTTATTAATTAAAAAAATGCTGCACATTAGGCCGTACCTAAAACAAAAAGTTTCCTCTTACCGCCTCTAATATAAACTATTTGTGCAAGAAGATTTCGAAAAACAACCGTCTTCTCTTTTTCGTTTCGTTATATCTTAGACATTTACAGTCCGATCTTAAAGTGTGATATATCAGTGCTTTTGCCTAGAGCAGACATATAACGAAAAACTAAAAAAAATTGACCCCTATGTTTGGCAAGAAAAAAAATTGATATTTTAATGTTTTTGCCTCGAAAAGACCAATGAGGACAATAGCCCTTAAGAGCAAAACATTAGTCTTCTCGAGACACTAAAATTTGTTACATCATGCTTTAAAATCGGACTGTAAGTGCATGAGATATAAAGAAAAAACTGAAAAGAAGACACCTACGTTCGGGTAAAATAAAATTTTTTTTTTGAAATCTTGTAAAAATACTTTATATTAGAAGTGGTACGGGAAAACTTTATTTTCTTGTAAGATAGTACGCTCTACTGTACATATTATATGTTGCAGTAGAAAAGGTTCAAATCTTAACCTCTTACGAATTATTAAAAAAGAAATTTTAGTACTTAGACATTATTTACAGGAATAAATAATTAAACTTGAATTAAAAAAAACTTACATATATATTTGCATTTGGATACACTATTTTGTTAAAACAAAGGGTGTTAAATAAATGCAAAATATTTTCAAGCATATTTTTAAGCCCTTATATGAATAAAAAAAAGTAGATGTAATTAATATGCCTAAAACATACATACTATTTTACAATTAAAAAAATTATTGTAGTTGAAGCAGGTGTTTAATTTGTTCATTCTATTGTTTATATTTTCATAAAACAGATTATTTTGAAACCCTGTATTTTGTATATATTTTTTTTTGTTCGCATTTGTAATGATAATTTTCTTTTTTTCTCTCGCTCGTGTATGCCAAATCTAAACTGAACTATTTAACAATAGTATTTGTCGTGTTTATGGACACATTATATACGATATTTGAACACTTTTGCCCTCCTCTATAAGCTTCTCCTGTTCTTTGAATACTTTAACCTAAACGCCTTTTCAGATTTTACTTCTCAGTTGAAACACTCTCTAGACTTACTATGGTTTATAGAAAGTAATTTAAGCAGCGGGTGTTTTTTAAGTTTTTTTTTTATATGTTACACGACAATAGTTTACTCTCATTTAAGTGGTTTTTAAAAAAATTCTAGTTTTTCACAAGAGCAGTTGTGCTTTTGATTTCGGCTTTGTACTGTAATAGAAAATTTATATTTTTCGGTTGTTGTTTTATTTTTTTTTTGTTAATTCTTTAAGTTTCTATTCTATAAATTCAACATAAATGAACTTGAAAGTGAAAAACAATTCAATTAAACAGTTTGTAATTACCGACAAAGAGAAGTAAATAAATAAATAAATAAATAAATAAAAATGATTGAAATCGTTTATCTCAGTATTATATTAATAGTCATCTTTAAATTATATAAAATGATTAAAAGATATTATAAAGTAAGTGTGATACAAACTTGATATTTTATTAATTATATAAACAAAAGAACATTTGCTTTTTATTATAAAAAAAAATACTCATAATTGGAAATTTGCCAATAATTTGAGGTGAATGCACAATAATTATTTTAATATTTTCAATTTTACAACAAATTAGGAAAAAGAACAAAATAAATAATAAATAAAAATTAAACATTTTAAAAACTATATTTATGGCAATTAAAAATATCAATCAAATGAAAAGTGAAAAAGAAAAAAAATATATTTTATTTTTACTTTGATGTGCACACAAACGATATGATTTGTAGTTCATTTAAATACTTAGTTTTCAAAAGAAATGAAAAATATTCAGTAGCTTACAGCAGCAATTAAAATTGTTTCAAGCTATGTATTGTGTATGTCATATGCATGAATTCCTATCGTTTTTAATTAAAAGAATACAAAAACACGCATATTAAAAAAAAACACTATTGTTGATCATTTTGGCAATTTATAAATTACATAATTATCGTAAACATTTGGAGCCAGTAATATTAACCATCTTGTTCTGAAAGTACTTGTATTCCAGATGTGTTGGTTATATACTTACGTACATATGTACATACATACTAAGCGGATATTTGAGAGACTATTTTAAAAATAGTTTTAATTTAAACGCTTAATTTTAAGCAGAGCAGTGATTGTGAAAAAAAAATGTTAAACTTGTATTAATATTCTGGCCAATTTTCATTATTAGCGAATTAATTTATTATATAATAGATGACATCTTAATATAAAACAGCATCCTTCTAATTAAATTTAATATAAAACATTTACTTAAAGTCATGGATACCAATAACCATGTTCTGTTTGGTCATTCCTAAAACTAACATTAACAGCCGTATCTATAACGAAAATTTAACATGAATTTAACATACTAGTTATTTACAATGAATTTTTTTATCCACTTGCTAAACACATGTTAACAAACAATCAACCGCTTACCAAGTTTTTGTCATTCAGTTTTTAAACAATCGTAAAAAATTTAAGTTTTTTTATTTTTGATAAAACTAAAGCAAACGAAAAATATAAAAATTTTTATTAAAAAAACTGCATTAAATTAATTATGGAATTAATTATGGAATTAATTGGACTGAAAGAGTTCATAAAAAGTGAAATCCCACATCGGTCAAAAAAAAAAAAAAATACACACAAAGAAAATATACATTTTTGGAGTTCACGACCATAAGTTTCGTAAAAAAAATACATATGTATATACGAAAAAAAGATAAAAAATTAATAAAATAAAAAATAAATGTAGGTAGCATACATTTTCATAATTTGCGGGAATAATATTTGTGGCATTTTGACAAAACATCTTAAGTCAAATTTAAAAAGTTGAAAAAAATGTTGTTAATGATACGAATTTTTATTCAAAAATTTTTGTGTACGTTTTTAAAATTTTGTATTATAGGAGATATTTTTCTTTAATTTTGGTTTATTTTATTTTTTAATAAAAATTATTTTTTCCCCGACTTTTGTTTTTTTAGTTTTTGTTATCTTATCTTGACTTAGGTTGTTTTGCCAAAATGCCACAGATAATTTCAGCAAATACTGCACAGCTATTTTTCAATTAAATGGTTGGCATTAAATCACATTTTCAGAATTGAATTTATAATTATAAATTGACAGATAAAAATTCTTTATAAATAAATTCTTTGCTAACTGTCTGCTAAGCTTAATCGATCTGTTAGTTAGCAGATCGTTGTTCGCGGTGTATACAGAGTGGCTAAATTTTTAGTTATAGATACAGTCGATAGATTTTAAGCCACCTAAACTCCATAAAGATAATGCCTTAAATAAGCCATTCAAAACTATATTACAATATCATTCATTAAGTATTTTTGCTAACTCTCTGCTAAGCTTAATCGGACTGTTAGTTAGTAGATAATTGTTCGCGTTCTATACGGAGTGGCTAAGTTTTGGTTATATATAATTCGTTAAATAAGCTACTCAAAACTATATTACGATATCATTCATTATGTATCATGTATTAATAAATGCAATTGTGTTTCACTTGTAGTATGTACGAGTACTAAAAAACAATTCACACTCTCTACATTCTTATCAACTACATATTTAACATTTCTAATCATTTTTTACCATTTTTATCTACTAAAATAGTCTATTGCATAAAAAAATAAAATAATCAAATATTCAATTGCTAAGTTTTTATATTATTACTAATATAGCATTAATTGTAAATCTAAAATTTTAGTATACATAATATATGAAATGTATTGCTTTGGAGATAAGCATGTCACTATGGCCATTTCGTCTCTGCTTAAGAGATTCGTCAGGAGACTTTTTCCCAAAGGTGGTAACCAAAAATACAAATATGTACTTATATTCAAATAGTTATAAACTAAATGCGAATCACATTTAGTATATAAAAACCAAACAAAGCAATACATTTCTGTTTTTTAAAAATTGAAATTCTATTTTTCCTGTTCACCACAGTCAGCCAACAATTAGTTGGCACAAAAACTTGTAGCGAATATTGGAAAAACGAAAATATTTTAATTTAAAAACAAAAAATATTTTTCGCCATATAGGCAAATACATTTATTATACGTAATATATGAAATGTATTGCTTTGGGGATAAACAAATATTTTTTATTTTATTTTTTGTTTTTAAATCTAAAATTTTCGTTAAAATTAATTTTTAAGTAAAATTAGAAATTAAAAAAAAACTAACAACTAATATAACATAAAACCTATTTAACATTTTTTTATTATTATTTTAATAACTTTTTTCTGTACTTTATTATGTTACAGAACGCCATGGCACCTTTAAAAAATCGTCGTTATATTTCTTCAAAAGAAATAACTAAAAATATGACTCTATACACAAATGGTACATTTAAAAGTGAAGTGGATAAAGAAACTTTAGAGTAAGTATGGTAAATGGGAAAGTGAATTGACAGTTTTTATATTAAATTAAAAAAAGAAACAAATCTAAGAGCATCTAGTTATGAAAAAAGTGAAAAAAACTATGTGCTACTACGGAGGACACTCTTTTGAAACTCTGGTTTTAGTAATAGGAGATTTTTAAGCATTGCTTTCTTTTTAAATATTGACTTAAAAAAGGTAATTTTATTATTTAAAATTGGTTTCTTGAAAGAATTTCCCTTATGAAAACAATTTGGTGCCATATTCTTTTAATTAAAATAAAAAAAACTATTGTTTAAATCAGGGACCGTAAATAATGATTATTGTTCGTTTTTTTTTAAATCAAAAAATCAGTCACCTACAACAGACATAACCAAAAATTTTTTGCACCATTATTATTATTTTTTAACAATCTTTGCATATCCGTCATGATTTTTAAATTTTTGATTTTTAAAGTTTTCTTCAATGGTAATGATTATTTTTGAGTAATATTAATAAAAAAAGGGCCGTAATCATTATTTTTGAGCAAAAGAAATAAAACTCAAAAATAATCATTATATACATACATATGATTTATTTATTTTTTTTTTTCGCTCAAAATAAAACTCACTTTTAATTTACGACTTTATATATGATTTATGAAAGAAAATAATTAAATAATTTTTGTGCAAGAAAATTATATTTTATATAACAAAATGAACAAGCATTTCTTAATATTTTTTTTTCTTTTATTAGTACTGGCCAAATTTTATAATGTAAAAAACCTCAAAAAAGTCATAAATTGAAAGTGAGTTTTATTTTGATCGAAAAAAAAAACATAAAAATCATATATAATGATAATTTTTTAGTTTTATTTCTTTTGCTCAAAAATAATGATTATGGCTGATTTTTATTATTATTACTCAAAAATAATTATTACCACTGAAGAAAATTCTTAAAACTCATAATATAAGTAATCATTGTTGTGTAATTTTTATTATAAAACTCATAATGATTACGGTCCCTGGTTTAAATGCTTAAAGCCAATGCAATCAATCTACAATAATTTCAATTTAAATAATAATGCATTTATTGATTTTTGTTTTCTTTTTCAGATTTAAAAAACCAACTGGTAATCCGTTGGTATTAATGATGGCCTGGTTGATGGCCAAACAAAAGCATTTGAAAAAATATGCTGAAATCTATACCGAATTGGGTTTCGATGTTATGGTTGTACACATAACACCTTGGCAATTGTTATGGCCCGCCAAGGGTACCCAAATGGTGGCAGCCGAGACCTTGAAGTTCTTAGATAGTAACAAATCATACTCACCCATTGTATTGCATGGTTTTTCAGTGGGTGCCTATCAATTCGGTGAATTAATGTTACAGATGTCCAGGGATATGGAACGTTATTCACATATACTTAATCGCATATTGTGTCAGGTATGGGATAGTGCTGCTGATATTACAGAGATACCTGTGGGTTTGCCCAAATCTATATTTCCCAAAAATCCTCGTATGCAAAGCGCTTTACGTAACTATACACTGTATGTTTGACTTTTATTTGGTTTTAAAAAATTTTAGTAAATTTGAAAAACAAATTTTTGTTTTTTTTTATCCATTTATATTCATGTTTAGCTATCATTTAAAAACATTCCATAACCAAGCCACTATACACTATATGCGTTCGAGCCAAATGTTTCACTCAACGCTTTGCAAAAAACCTGCCTTGTTCTTTGTTTCCGAAAATGATCCTATTGGACCACCTTCTTCAAATCAAGCTGTACGTGAAAATTGGGAAAGAGCTAATATTAAGGTAACGTTTAAATGTTGGAAACATTCTCAACATACCGGCCATTTAATAAAACATCGTGAAGAATATTTGGATTTATTATTTAAACATTTAGAGGATTCTGGTGTTTTAGAAGCTGTCGGTGTTAAACAGAGAGCCAAGTTGTAAAGAAGTTTTTGTTCAATTATTTTGCAAAATTTTTAGACAAAATTAAAAAAATTTAGGAAAAATATTTTGTGTTAAAAACAAAAAACAAAATATATATTATTTTTGTGTTTAACTGGGTTTTATTGGAATTTTTATTTTAAAACCACTTTTTGGGCTTTGTTTTGCAAAAATACTTTAAATACATTAAGAAATGATGATGTAACAAAATAAAAAATATATACATACATATTTCAAAATGACAAGTAGATTTAGTTTAAGCACTTATTTTCTCATACAACTATTACATATATGTACTATTATAACGAAAATGTTTGAAAATAAATCTTTAAAGCCATAATAAAAAAAAAAAAACATTTAAGTACTTGCATTTTCTATAATGGGAAATAAAATGTTAAGCAATATTTTAATAATTAAATAAAACATCGAAATCGTAATATATAAAAACGTTTGTGTCGGGTACGTGTTACAAAAACTCAAGAACCGCTGGACCGATTGACACCAAACTTGGATAATATATAAGTTTAGTTAGGAGCTAGGTTTCTCTTAAGTTTAACAACGATAGGTGGCGCTATTGTCGTAATATTTCATTTTTTTTTACTTATAGTACGATTTGGCTCAAATTCACAAAATATATTTATTAAACAAAAATAAGTATCCTTTTCTTTTATAGACATTCAAAAATAAAAAATTGTCAATATATTAAAAATTTTCTTAAAACAATTTGTAAAAGAATTTAAGTTTCAATAAAAAATAATAATAATTCAAAACGATATTTAAAATATAACAGAAAGAATTTCACTTCATCTTGATTATGTTGCACTGCTACTTATCGTACTTAAGATTAATTTATAAAAAAAGAAATAATTGGAGACAAAATCAAATCATTTCAGGGCAAAACAACGTTTGCCGAGTCAGCTAGTATACTATATAGTATGTGTGTAGTATATATAAGTGTATATATATGTATTTCTAGAGACCAGTACTCATGGTATGAACTTTATTCATGCAGTGCATTATAGAAATGAGGTTATGGAAAGGAGGAAAACGATATAGAGTAGTGTTTGGGAACATTTGTTTTCAACTTGTTCATGTCGTAATTGACAGGAAACACATTTATGGAAAAACGAATCATGTTCCTAAAGAACGAATTTTTCTTGGTTAATCAACTACAAAAGGATGTTTTCTATGAGAAATGTTCTATTTTCAACTGAACTCAGGCAAAAACAATAAAAATTAAATTAGAATTGTAATTAAACTATCTGAGTGCGCTTCTGATATAAAACTCATATGAGAACTTAGGTGTTGTAAATAAAGCTTTAAAAAGTTAAACTAAAAATAAAATCAAAGATCATTAAAAAAATTAATTTCAATCAATTAAATAAAATTTAATCACGAATTAATTAAAGAAAAATAAAACGTATTTTTGTTTGATTTGTGGTAGTTTGATTTACATACTTTTAATTTAATTTAATTAGAATGGATCAATTCAAACGCATAAATTTTAACGGTATTAATTTTGTTTTACCTTCAAACACTTGAAACTTGAAAGTAGTGAGTGGCATGTAATAATTAAAACAAATATATTCAAAATTTATTTTGTATTTATAGAACACTAACAATTGCAATAATACCGATACAACAAAATTCAAATTTAGTTTTATTTGATTATTAGTTATACTTTTGGATTTAAAAGGAATATATAAAAACAAAAAAAAACAATTAATTTCTTTTGCAATGTGCTAACTAATTAATGTTTAACATAACAATATACGTACATATGTATGTAAATATACACACATATATACATACTTAACGTTAAGCGTGTGTAATGTGCTGACAAATTTTATGTTAAACATGCAAAAATTATCATAAGCGTGCGATTTGTTTTTTGTTAACTATGGTATTCTCTATTACATGCAATTCAAAAATTATTATTTATTAAAAGAATTTTTTAATGAAATAAAATAAAATGAATTTGATTAGTTTTTAAACTGTGGTAATTGTCATTATTCTTTAAATTCAACTCATTAATCAATTAAATATATAATTGAATCAATTAAATTTGAAATTAAAATCAAATATGAAATAATTTTTTCCTGTGCGAATGTTTAACTATATGTACATGAATGTAGTTTATTTATTTTATAAATCAAATTATAACTCATGCTTATGCCCGTTATGAAAACGTTATGATATGAAGTTATTGTTATGAATGAAATCGTTTTGTTTCGAACTGATTTCAAAACAGGCATAAACTAATCATATAAGAAATTACTTTCTTCAAGGTCAAGTTAATTTTTAAATTAATAAACAATAGTTCAATGTCCTTCTGATATCATCTTTCTTAAAATATAATCTATATATGTATAGTATAAATAAATCTTTTTCTAAGTCTATTTATTTCTTGGTCAATCAAGCCTAAACGACTAAAAAGCTTTTGTTGTAATGTGGAACATAGATTGCTTCAACCACCACTTTTTTCAAAATCGGAGCTGGACGTGGTACCTCCCATACTAACTAAATACTGATTTTTGTATATCTTGAGAACGGTTAAAGCTAAAGTTTATTAAATTTGGCCTGAACGACTTTACGGTCATGGAAAATTCTTAGTCAGAAAGTGGGCATAATCGGACAATTGGGGGTGGTACCTTCCAGACGAGTTAAATATTGATAAGAAATTACTTTTTTCAAGGTCAAGTCAATTTTTAATTAGTAAAATAGATAAAGCTTTTTCTAAGTCAATCAAGTCAAAAAGCTTTTGTTGAAATTTGGAACATAGATTGCTTCAACCACCTCTTTTTTCAAAGTCGGAGCTGGACGTGGTACCTCCCATACAAACTAAATACTGATTTTTGAATATTTTGAGAACGGTTAAAGCTAAAGTTTTTTAAATTTGGCCTGAACGACTTTACGGTTATTGAAAATTTTCAGTCAGAAAGTGGACATAATCGGACAATTGGGGGTGGTACCTTCCAGACGAGTTAAATATGAATTTCTTTATATCTTGAGAAGTGTTGAAGTTAAACTTTAGAATTTAGTGTGATTGATTTCGTAAGCAATAAAAATCATCAGTCGGAAAAAGGGCGGATAAGTAGGCATGGTAGCTTAAACATAAACTAACTATTGACTTTTGCATATCTTGAGATCAGTTACAGTTAATGTTTTTGAATTTGGTCTGAATTACTTCTACACCACAGCCCTGTTTTTTTTTTATTTCAGTTAATTTTTTGCTTTCATATTTTATTTATTTTTGTTTCTTGAGTTACTTTTGTTTTATATTTTTTTTTTCTTTTACAGTTTTTATTATTTTGTTGCTTACCATTTTATTTTATTAATTTAATTTTTACGGTTGTTGTTCTTTCATTCATTTAAAGTTGTTGTTCTTCTCTATTACTTATTTTATTTCAATTTTCTTTTAGTATACATATACATTTTTATTTAATGAATTTTTTCAATTGTGTTAGCAAAATTTTTTTGAATTTTTAATATTCCTTGTTATACTTACATAGTTGTAATGGCTTTTCGTATTACTTATTTGCCAATATTCAAGTAATTTTATACAACAGTATGTATTTGTTTTAGGAATATTAATAAATTCGTTGTACTTAAACACTCGCGCACAAAAACTTTTCATAGAAAACTTTAATAGTGTTGCTGTTGTTGTCTTTGCGAATTTATTTAATGAGCATAGGTATAAAATATACCTACAAACACTTTAAAATTATATAATATACTATTATAAATTACATGATCTTCTATGGCCTTTAGGTTATTTATCACTCACACAGTCTTTTCTTTATTATATTTCTGCTATTACTTAATTTACCGGCTAGATTCTGATCATGACGTAAATTTTTTTCCAATTATTTTTTTATGTATCTTCAAGAGCTTCACACAGTAAGAGTGAGAAACAGTATTGGTTTGTACAACATTTATGAATTGATTGTCTCATATAAGGAAACTGTTTCATTTCCTTTTCTTTATTTCTTACAGATATTTCATTTTTTTCTTTGTGTATGATGTACATATTCTAATGCACGATTGTCTGCTGTATAATTTGCAGAAAAAAATAATTTCTCCCGAGGACACAAAATTTTTATATTTTATTCACATACATATTTCTTTCATAAAAATAAAATTATTTTAATGCAAATATATCAAATCAAATCACTCAGAGTACAACACCACAACCGACAATATAGATATTTTATATAAACCGTCGCGATTGTGCATAAACTGTTTCACTGCTTTTTTTATTTTTTCTTCATTTGTTAAATGTTGTTTTTTTAATAAGAAAAAGCACGATTATAGCTGTAAATGGAGTAACTATTTCGAAGAAGTTTTATTTTGCAAAAAAATACAAGTAGGTATTAAAAAAAATAAGAAAATATAAAATTTAATTCGCTGCGGACAGGATTCGAACCTGTGCGGGTAGAACCCAATGGATTTCAAGTCCATCTCCTTAACCACTCGGACACCGCAGCCATATGTATTAATGCGGCAAAGTTATTACAAAAGTCAATGCAGTATAAAAAGTTGCCATATCTAATTTATTGTAACTACTATGAAAGCCATCTAGTATTTTAAAACACGAAATTTAGAACAAAAATATAATTAAAAAAAATTAACAACCGCTTTTTCTATTTATAAATTATTAAACGCATAGTGTTTTATTAATTTCATAATTAAAAAAATTTCTTTCCTTACGGATTAAACACCAATTATCTTATTTTTATTTTTTGCTTTGGAATTTTATTTTTCTCTACACCTATACATACTTTGTAGTGAGTTAGTCGAAATTTTGTAACAACACATTAGATTCTATTTTTGTAATTGTTTTCCTATTTGGATGAATTCGAATTACAAGTTTTTCCTGTTTGTTATTGCTGTCTCATTTAATTTATCCCCATTAGTCGAAATCCATGAAATGTACTATGATCATAGAATTTCACATAAGAGTATGAGTTTTAAACATATGCACGTTGAAATGGAAATCTTTCTTCTTGTTTTACGAGTGTAAAGATTAAATAAATAACTAAAATTAAGAAATCGTTGAAAACATTTCGGTTATCTCCATTACCAAATTTAAATTTTTACCCCCATCGCAGAAAAAAAGTTCCCGTCTTAGGGTTAAATTCCCTAATCTGATATCACTAAATAACAGTCCGGTATGTTTCTGTTGGAAAAGTATCGTAAAATAAAAACATCTGTCATCTGTTTTTGCGTTCTCTCTTTTAGTTTCGTTATTTGTTTTTGCGCCGCTTTTGTTTTACTTGGCAAATTCCATGTTTTTCTTTTACTAAAAAAAATATATAGAAATTGTGTATAGTTATTTTATTTTTAATTAATGATTTAATTATAGTGATATTTTGTTTAACGAAAATAATAATAATAAAAAAGCCGAAAGCCTAATAACCGTTGGCAAAGAGAAACAACTGTTATCAAAATGGCTGTTTTACCACCAGATCCAGTTTTTACTTTAAGATGTTCAGAAATGGGTCCCGTAAATTCATTGTGTTTCCATCAAAACCAGCGTCTCTTGGCTGGTACCATAAAGGGCTCAGTATTCTTATGGGATCTGCAAACCAATCGTTCTCTATTGCATTTCACCATAGGTAAGGAGCCTATAACGACTTTACATCATACGGACAACATGTTAATATCACAGGAGAAAGGTGGTGCAGTTACTTTGTGGTCAATAACTAACTCTGGCTATAAAAGGCATTATACCATAAATGCCAATTATATGGGCTATTGCCGCAGCGCCTTACATACGAATACAAATGCTGAGGACGATCATTTGTTATTCTATCCTTGTGAGGAGAATTCCATTGGAGTATTACATTTAAGCAATGTGAAAAATCCTTCACAAATATTAGTACCTGATGATGCTCAATTACCCAAATTGGGTACATTGACATGCTTTAAACCATTCGAGTGTGCTTCTCAATTGTTTGTATTGGCCGGTTATGAAAGTGGTCATTTCTTAACTTGGGATTTAAATACGGGCATGGTGGTAGATGTTTTACAATTAGAAGCTGATCCCATGTGTTTGGATTATGATCCTTTGACTAATAGGGGTATAGTTGGGGGGCCCTGTAAGTGTTTTTTATCTCTGTGTGTAAAGTATATAAAAAAAATCTTGTTCTAAGTTTTGTTTTTTTTTAATACCTTATTTAGCTGACAAATTGACTGCCATTACTTATCAAAGACAATCAATGCAATTAAAACGCTCCACTGACATATCATTAAAAAATTCCGGCATCAATTGTGTACGCATTAGAAACGATCAAAAGGTTTTCACCTCTGGCGGCTGGGATGGTCGTGTGCGTGTATTCTCATGGAAAAGTCTGAGACCTTTGGCAGTTCTTGCTGAACACAAGACAGGTGCCATTATGGACATTGTCTATTCAAGCGGACCAGTGGATATGTGGAAGTCTCCTATAATGGCTGTGGCTGGCATGGATAGCCAGATATCTTTGTGGAATTTGTATAATTAAATCCAAAACAAAAAAATTAGTTATAATTATAAATTTTTTTTATTAAATTTTTTTATTCTGTTTTTTTTTATTAATTTAATTTCTTTTTTGTTTGTATTATTTTACCAATTTTAAACAAAAAATATTTCTAAAATGACTGACGAATATATAAAGCTTTTATGGCATTGTTTTTCTTAAAGTAATGCAACGGAAATAAATATTATATATGTAAAATAAATAAGCAACGTTAAAAAAACATTAAATTGAAAAATTATTACAGAAGATCACACTACGAAGTGGCGTGGACGCATGGAATTTAAATAATGTTGAAGAAAAAATGGTAAATTTGTCCAACAGAATATTTTTTATGTACGTCCTCGTACAGATGATTATTTAAAGGTTATTTCTTCTAAATGAGTTTTAACATGATTTTCTGTCTCTTTATAAAAGACAATTGCTTTCGATTTTAAAAATTTAATAATCAAGGCTGTAGTGGCAAAAATCAGTAAGGTCATGAAAAAAGGCATTCAAAATATGAAAGAATTTGGAAGTTATAGCAACTTGATATTTCATTCGATTTCAATTACGATCGAAATCGATTTTGATCACATACAAACTTTCACTGAAATTATTTTTTTAACTGTTAAGTAATATTTAATGACAGTATTTAGGGGATTCAAATGATCGTTATAAAGAAATATACAGGCCTGTCACAGAAATCCAATCCGACCGAAAGTGGAATGAATTCCGAATTTTGCTTCTTCAGAAAACGTAAAACGAATTTTTTTTTGTGGATTTAAACCACTTTCAGTTTCCTAAGTGGAATTGATATTGTCAGTGACTTAAATTTTAAAAAATTAATTAAAACCACTTTTAATGGAAAATAAATATTGTTTTTGATTTATTTGATTAAAAAATATTTTTTTAACATTTATTTTGTTAAAAATAAACACATTTTTGTTATTATTTCTGAAAAAAGCCATTTTTAAACCACACATTTCTTCAAACTAAAATTAAAAATTTTCAATAAGTTTATATTCTGGCAGAAAATATTTATATTCCAGGCAATTTTCTTTTATTATTAATTATTTTTTTTTTGTATAACTGTTTGTATTCACTGTGTTACAATTTTTTCAATTTGTTTTGCTCTTATTCGCTTAAAACACATTATGATGCGATATTTTAAGAGAAAAGTGGAATTGACTAAATCGATCGGAATCTGAAGAAGCTAAAACAAAATCGATCGGAATTGAAAATACGAAATAAAAGCCATTCCGATCGGAATCTGTGACAGGCCTGATATTATAAATAACGTAAAATAATATGATTGATGCCCGCGATAGTCCCAGTCAGCATTTTTGGCCAATTTTGAGTCTTTTTTGACTTCTCAGGGCGATTAAAGTAGTCACTTATGATCTCATTTTGAGTCGAAAATGAATGTTTTGTCGGGAGAAAATGGTACCCTCGCCGCGACTCCGCTGAACGAATCATTTATGACTCCCCTGAACGAGTCATTTATGACTCCGCACACTAAACGACTACTATTCATGTTTGAGACTTTTTGCAATCATTTGAAGATCAATTGCGAGTATAATTCGAGTACCAATACGGCCTTATTTTAATCGTTTTTTTTTTGATTTTGATTTTTTCTGAATCATTTTAAATTTATATTACTGATCATATGAGATTCAATTTTAACATCGAGTTTTACTTACCTTTTTATTACCTTAACAATAATAAAAATATTTGTATTTTGTTTAAAAATGTGTATAAAAAAAAACAAATTCATAATATTGTAATACCTTATAAGTGACGCAACCGCACCACAAGCTCAACAGAAGGAATTCTTTTTTTTTATATGTATGTATGTGTATTATGCGCCTTTTTATTGATGAGACAAGTTAATAAAAAATATGCATTCATTTTTTAAATTTTACTTACTTTATCCAATTTTTATAAAAACAAAAAGGGAGAAAAAAAACGAAAACTGACAGTTGAAATTATGAAACTTGTGTTTTAAAAACAAAAATCGATTTTTATTTTTTACCTTTAATAAAAATTTCGATTTTTTAAATAGAATACTAAAAAAGTAATGAATTTTTGGTATATTTTTTAATTAAACAATTTTTTCTTTTGTAATTTTTATTTTATTAAGGGTATTCATGTCAAAATTTTTTGTTTGAGAAGTGGAAAATTATACTCTTATTGATTGATTTTTTCTTCAAAAGAAAATAATTACGCAATAATATTTTTAAAGGCATGTTCTGAAAATCACGTGATTTCAAATTACATGTGACAGTGATTTTCATTGTTCTAAACTACAAACCAGAATGGGCAAACAAACAAAACATTTCGCAATCGTTATCACAAAGTTATAAAGTTTTAAAATTTTTTTAATCGTATTGTACATGAGAAAAACCAAAACTAATATTTTCTAAATGAGAAAAAGCGCAAACGAAACAATTCGCTTTTCGTTCTTGTGCTTGCTTTGTTATTCCGTTACATTCGTATAATTTGCTCTTTTTTCTCATCTTTTCTTTTTCTTCTCATTCATTTTTTGTTCTACCTAGGCATATTTGAGTTAGTGTATTTGTAATGCTCAAAACAATATACAAAACTAAATGAGACAGTCGTTCTCACTCTTTTTGTTTTGTTTTACTCATTGTAAAGAACAAAATAAAATGAGATCAAACGTTTCATTTTGTTTATTTTCCTACTCTGCCACAAACTTTAAACTTTTTTGTTTCGTTTATAGAGCTGCCAGATTCATTGCCTTCATTAGTAAATTGGCCATTACAACCCTGTGTCAGGGTTAAGGCCTAGATTCTCGCAGCACCCATGTTGTATATGTTAATTTCTAACCATGAATACCGGGAGCTACAGTTTAAAGTCGACTCCGAACGACAGATTTGAGAAGCTTTTTCATGGCAGTCAATTACTCCCAGAGCTTTTGCCATAAGACTGCTGAGAGGTAGTCGCCGAAAGAAATAATTTTTTATAATTTTAATTTTTTTTTTCAAGATGTCAGAGCTGAGATTTGAACCATGGCGACTACAAATTTCTATTTTAATAGAATTTAAATTTAATTTAAATATTTTACAATATATTAATTTTTATGATTTATTTATAATTTAATTGACAAATTTAGTCAAATTATGCACTATATAAACAAAATTTTGTTAGTCTGGTAACTCTAAAAGCCTTTTTGAAAAATTTAATCAAACCAAAAAAAAAATTATAAAAATATAATTTTTTATTATAAAAATAAATAAAGAACAAATGATATGTTTGTTTTCCTTTTTTCGCCGAATTGTAAGTAAAATAGTGTTTAAAGAGGCAAGTGATTTGATATCGACAAGCATTAACTTGACCGATTTCAAATCACAAAATTTCAAACGATTTTATGCTGAGAACACATTTTTCACTTTCACAAAAAGTGATTTTCAGAAAATGGCTGAGAAAAAATTAATTTGATTATCGAATTAGCAGATTTTTACTAGAAATCGATAAATAATCTATTGATGACAATATTTTACTTTGTGTTTCTTGTAAAAAAATAAATTCAATTTGAAATGAATACCCTTATTTGTGTTATTTGTAGGTTTTTATATGCATTATCCAAAGATTTAAACGTTTAAAAAATAAAAAAATCCTTATAGTCCTTTTTACAAATCTTTTAATTTTTTTTCTTGTTTTGCTTGAAGAGGAAGGGGAGGGGAAATGTGAGAAATTAATATAATATAAATAATGAAATTGAAAAGAAAGGACATCTAAAAATATATGTACTACTTAACTACATAAATACTCGTATAAAAACAAAAATACATATGCACATACATACATACATATGTACAGTATTATATATTAAACATAATATTATGTAAATACTTAAGACAAATTGCACACACTTTATTTTATTAAAAACAAATTACAAGCAAAGAAAATAATAAAATTAAGTACACATTAAAGTTCTAACTTAACCTCAAACATATTCGTATTCAACGGTAACAGTACATAACCTTCAAAAATTAAAAAAAAAATAATTTAAATATTTATTTGTATTTTATTAAAATTTAAAATTTTTTAATACTATTTTTCATTGATTTGTTTTGTTTTTTTTTTTATTTTTAGCACTTTGAGTGCTGCTTAATAATTTAAAATATATTCTTTTGTATTTATTTTTTTCTCTCTCTTTTTTTTTAATTTATTTATTAAGAATTTACATACAATGATATCTTTATTGTTTTTATTTTTGTAATTATTTTTTATTACAATTATTATCTGTATTCGTATTTGTTGTATTTTGGCCTTTGTTTAGTCCGTTATCGGTCGTCGTTTCTAAATCGTCTGTTACAACATCGTTTATGTCTTTCGTTGAATTATTATTATTATTAATTTTTTGAAAATCACAATCGATTATACGTTTACGTTTGCGCAAAGGCCTTGAGCATTCTAATTCTTTGGTTTGCATTAAAGTACGTTTAGTTTGTAGTCGTGTTATTTTTAATTTCGGTAATTTCTGTTGATTTGTTTCAGTATTTTCACCTCCGCCGCCAACTCTTTCACTATTACCACATTGTGTATCATTAGAAAGAGAATCTTCATGGTTATCTGGCGTATTTGGCTCAATTCGTTTATCAATCTTTTCGATTTCTTCGCTGGTCACAACACACATAATAGACTTGGAGGTCGACTGGGAATCTTCTGAAGGTGTAGAATTTAAGGGTGAAGCTTCTACTTCCTTTGTAACTGCAGTTTCTTCTACGGGATTAGATGAGCTGTCCAGTTTGGGGACAGTTGGGCTGGGACTACAGGCTTCTTTCGTTTTGGTAAAGTCTAAAGGTTCCTCGTTATTATCGTTTGCTCTTGTTTGCCTTGTGTCTAAAGTCTCATTTCCCTGTAGGTTTTCTTTTTTCAATTTTTGGCTTTCTTCAAATTTCTTACGCTCTTCAGGATTTAAATGGGCTTTATAGAAATCTACTACTGGCAGGGGCACTGGTACAGGTATAGGCAACGGTATAATAACTGGATAAGGTACCATTATTGTCACGGGTGGTGGTGTGCCAATTAAGGTAGTTAAGGCCGTTAAATCAGGTTGTAATAAGCCACCAGTGGATTGCGGCAGAGGTGGTGGTGGCAAACCAGCAAAATTTCCTATAAATCTGGGTAAAAATCCCGCCGTTGGATTAGGCATAAAAGGAAGACGTTGATGGGGAAAACCTTGTGGAGTCATCCCCATTGTGGGAGGTGCCGGCTGGGGTCCTTGAGTATTGGGCGGTGTGGCAAAAAATGCCGAAGGTATTGTTGTGGCATTACATCTATTGGGTGTGGGCGGTAAACTATGCGGTGTAGTCGGCTGGGAAGATTGAGAATCCATCATAGGTGACAAAGGAGGCACATTCATGTGCAAATCTTGTACACAGGAGGCAGCAAATTGTGTCAAGGTTTGAGTATTTGTTTGACTTAAGCTTGTGCGTGCATTATCATTCAAGGCGGCTAATAAAGGTTTTGATTTATTGCCACCACTTGTCAATGTGGGACATGATGATTTCATATCATTTGCTCGATTAGTGGGCAAATCGGTGTTAACACACGTTCTAACTGGCCTCTTTTTACGATTATGCTTTGGTGATTGCCTTGAAGGTAAAATACTTGGAGATTTTGACATTAATTTCGATACAGGTGCCACAGATATTAAAGGTTTGTGACTCGTAGTCGAATTTGTATGTGGCAGGCTATTGCTAACCGCTATTCTGTTAGGCAGGGGACTTAGAGCTCCTGTTAGACTCGCTCTCTCCACACTTAGATTGGCTTGGTTAGAGGGACCCGGTGATATGGATATTGTCGAGGCCGGTGAAGCTGAACGACTGCGACAATTTCTCAACCATAAATCGGGTGTTATTAAATTTGCACCATTATTAGCCGCATCAAGACCCTGTTCCTTAAGATGAGGATTCATGTCTAAATGAGCCTGGGTTTCTTTACAAAATATTTGCATTTTATATTGATTCAAACATTTATCAGAACAGAATTGTAATTGAGAGGCACCATCTTGAAAGTCCACATAGCTGACAGCATGACGCACATGTTTGCACCAGTCACAGGTTTTCGCTTTTTTAAAGGACGCACGACGACTTTGCGTAAAGCAAGATTCTGAGCAATAACGTGGTCCATCGGAGGTGGTTAAAAATTCGGGAGCATTTTCGGGTACAGGACGACGACACCAACAGCAATTTTCATAGTCAACTGAAAATAAGAAATAGAAGAAGAGAAAAGAAATATTAACATTTATCTTTGTACATAGTAATTAAGCATCAGATTCTGCATATAATAGTTTTAGAGAAAAATTTCATTTCATCAAATACGTTTCGTATAGTTTTCTTTCCTTCTTCATCTCCCTTATCTATTCCAAATAGTTTTTTGACACATTAGGGATAAAAAACCATAGAATTTCTTTAATGATAGTAATTTGAGACGTTATGAAAGTGAATGAAACAAATACATATTCCAAAATGAACTTTAGAACTCTTGCATATGTACATATGCATGTACACACGTACTCCTACATGCTCATATGTAATGTCTGTTTTTCTACACCCAACCAAACCAATATTATAACATTAAAGAACACAACCATCATCGTTGCATGATTGCATCAAATTTTGATAAAATGGGATGAATAATATTTTCATTTTCACCATTTCAAATGCATCATTAGGAATGGTGCAAAAAAAAAAAACACACACACATCAAGCAATTTGTTAAAGGCAGAGTGGGCAAACAAACAAAACATTTCGCAAAAGTTTCAACAAAGTCATACACTTTTCAAAATTTTTTTAATGGTATGGTACATGAGCAAAACAAAAACAAATACTTTCTAAATGAGAAAGAGCGCAAATGAAACAATTAGCTTTTCGCTCTTGTGCTTGCTTTGTTTTTTGTTGTTTTTTTCTCTTCTTCTTTTCTTTTTCTCTTCTTCTATCCTTTTTCTTCTCATTCATTTTTTGTTGTACCTACGCACATTTGAGTTAGTGTATTTGTAGTACTCAAAACAAAAACAATATACAAAATTAAATGGGACAATCTTTCTCACTGTTTCTGTTTTATTTTTGTTTTGCTCATTGTAAAGAATACAACAAAATGAGATAAAACGTTCAGTTTTGTTTATTTTCCTACTCTGGTTAAAGGTATCTTTTACACTGAAAGAATATACCGAAAATAAATTTTCTATAGCAACTGAATGTAGTTGGTGACATATAATCAGCTGCCAACTGAAAAGAATCGTAAGATGTGTATGAATGCTTATAAGTAGAATTCGGTTTATTGGTTCCCAAAAATAGGCGTAGTATTTGGCAATTTTTTTTCAATTTCTTTTTCGTGAGAACCGGACTTAGGGAATGACGCTAATCATGCAATACCTTGCACTACATACATACATATATAATTGGCATATACGTTATTTTCAATTTTTTCAAAAAGTATTTATTCATCATTAACTATCTTGTCTCCTTCAAAGTAATCCCCCTCAAATATAATACACTTATACCAGCGTTTCTTCCAATCCTCGAAACACTTCTGAAACGCGCTCGTTGGTATCGCCAACAGCTCCTGTTTCGATTGTTCTTTTATAGGTGTCTTCAGATTTGGGCAGAGGAAAAAGTCAGCGGGGGCCAAGTCCGGTGAATACGCTGGTTGAGACATGATAACGGTTTTGTTTTTGGCCAAAAAGTCACGCACAAGCATCAATGTGTGAGCTGGTGAGTTATCATGGTGCAAAATCCATCGTCATTGACATTTTCTCGGCCTTCCTTAAACCGGTTATACCACAATGGAACTTGTATCCTGCTCATACTAGACTCGCCAAACGCCACAATTAACATTTCAAATGTCCTTGCGCATTTAATTTATTTTTTTTACACAAAACAGTTTCTTTGATCCATTTTTTCGAATAGTAAAAAATCGAAGAGCCCACAAAAAGACGACTAACCTTTTTATCTGTGAAAAACAAACTGACAAACCAAATGGCTGATATTACCAACATATATAAATATAACATGTGTACCAACATAATAAAAAAAAAATTCGAAAATCGAACATACGTAACTCACGAAATTTGAAAATAACGGTTAATTTTTGATCAGACCTCGTATAAACCTTCTTCAAAGTTACGGCGTAGCTTCTCGCAGTACCAATGTTGTGTACGCCAATTTTTACCGGGACCTACAGTTTAAGGTCGAATCGAAACGACAGACTTGTGAATCTTGTTGAGTTACTCTTAAAGCTTTTTACCAGAAGACTGTTAAGGTAAAATAGGTTATGAGATAGACGAAAGAGGGAGTAGTAAAAAAAAATGAAAAAACATTAACGAAGAGATTGTGCCATAAATGAAACCAACTACAAAAGGATGTGCTCTATTACATACATATACGGGAAGGGTACCGCATAAGAATATAGAGTTATTAGAAACTAATATTTTTATTTCATTTGAGTACCTTCCATTACTGTAACAATAGAACAACTAAACACAAGCTAAACACTTGAAAATTGAAAGACTATACTTATACACAGACTATGATGCACCATGCGTATGCACCAGGTCCCAAATGCTTCATACACTACTCCTCATTTATGTCCAGATTATTCTGATCAAAGTTTTTAAAATACGCCTCTACAAACTACATACATTACTGTTGGAACAACATTATTTTTAACCCATTAACGCCCAAATGAAAACTAAGAACAATTTTTAAAATTCAATATTTATTACTAGATTTAAACAACATTTTTTACAATACAGTAAAAGAAAAAAACCAAAAAAAATATTCTGAGTTGTATTTTTTCAGGTGTACTAAACTTAGTAGGGCAGCACTTAATATGCTATAGCTCAAAAAATTCTATACGAACTAAACCGTTTTATACTGCTTTTATTAGAATGTGATGTTATCAAGTAAATAAAGTGCTATTTAACGTTCTTCAAAGTTAACTGATGTAAAATAAACTACATAACCATTCACAACCTCACAAGAAATAAATCACTAAAACGAAGATTCCTAGATAACTAGCCAAAATGGAGATTCCAATAATTAATATTTTTCAACTATGATGTACAACAGCTATGTGGATGTTGCATGCACTGCATTTTATAATTTTAACTTGATCTTTAAGTTGGGTACTACATATATATAGTACAGCGGGCGGAAATGGGTTAAATAAATAATAATACCTACATACTAGACCACGGCAGTAGCTCAACGAGTAATAAACGTTTGCTACAAACCACTTCAAATTAAAATATTATTTTAACGAAATTTCTTTAAGTGTAGTTTTTATTTAATCAACAGTTTTCTTTCAAATACAACTTATGAACAAGTCTTATATGAATGAAATTCTGCCAATGGAGAGAAAAACAAAATTCTCGTAAATCATATTAAATATCCTGCATAGTTTCTATTCACAAAAAAATAAAGAAAATAAAAACATGAATATTATTTTTGAAATATGTACTATATAATTATGTATATAACATATAAAAATTAACGCATTCACATTACTTTTTATATACAATACCTACAATATCTTAAATAGTGAGTGCATTACTACTTAGATATGCAAATTGATTAAAAAACATTTAAAAATTTTTTTAACCATCAATTCTTTCAGCCATAGAATTGATGGTTAAAAAAAATTCCAGCTATACACACAAGTGGTAGTCGCCGTGGTCTAGCGGTTAGTGTGTTGGCTTACTAAGACACCCAGCTCCGACATCTTAAGAAAAAAGAAATATGAAAAAAATATTTCTTTCGGCGACTACCTCTGAGCACTCTTCTGGCAAAAGCTCTGAGAGTAATTAATTGCCATGAAAGAGCTTCTCAAGTCTGTCGTTCGGAGTCGACATTAAACTGTAGGTCCCGGTACTCATGGATAGAAATTTACACACACAACATGAGTGCTGCGAGAAGCTAGGCCGTAATCCTGACACAGGGTTGTAAAGGCCAGTTATGTATGTATGTATGTATGTATGTATGTATGTATGTATGTATGTATGTATGTATGTATGTATGTATGTATGTATGTATGTATGTATGTATAAAATTTGGTGAATCTATTTTTTGAACAGGCAAAACAAGTTGCGAGAAGCTAGGCCGTAATCCTGACACAGGGTTGCAAAGGCCAGTTATGTATGCATGTAAAACAAGTTGATTTTAACAATATGTCTGAACTCATGGTTTTTTCAGTTTTGATCTTGGAAAGTTTTGTGTTTTTCACGTTTCTGACTTTATAATTGAACCACAATAAAAACAATAATATTAATAATGTTTTTCTAATGTATTTTCGGACTCAAAGATGTTAGATCATGGTGAATCTATTTTATTAAGAAGCACTAAATACATCCTGTAAGAAAGAGCACATGAATCAATTTAATCGTGGAAAAAATATTACTTGTTTTTTTTATTGAGACCAATACTCAGGGGTAAACCCCTACTAAATGCTGTGCATTGTATTGGAATTTTTGTGGAAAGGACAGTACATTATGGCAACAGAACATATATTTTGTTTTCCCTATATTAATAAGCGCCTTAGGAATGAGCCAAATTGTTGTGAATTGATCATTCAAAGGCCAGTGTTATACCTTTCCCCTTGAATGAACAACAGCAATTACCCCATCGTTGCATGTTGATTGCGGTGAGTACATTCGCTACTTCTCAATAGGAGGTGATCATTCGTTTTTCTTTGTTTTTTACTTTGCAAAAAAAAAAGAAAAAACGACCAGTCAATTAAAAATTGTAAGAGTTTTCAAAATTTTTTACTACGAAAGTAAAATGCTTTAGACCAGTTCCGTACAAATATACAAACTCAGATATTTCCATTTTTTAAGTTTTAAAACAAATTAAAAAAAAAAACTTTTAACATTTTAAGGAGGCTAATAGCCTAAATTGAGTTAAAAAAATAGATTTTATTTGACAGTTCAAGTATTTTTTTTTTAGAAAACCATCTTTCTTTCATAAAAGCTTTAAAAACAAAAATTATTACTGTTTTTGTATAAACAACTCAACAAAAAAAATTTAACATACATTGCACTGTAGAGCATATTATATATTACTCGTACATCAAACATGTCAAACTCAAATCTAAACACGGGCCCAATAAAGAATATAAAAGTTTATGTGAGCCAAATTTTTCAAGTCTGCAATCCGTTTTCGGATATCTTGTCCAATTTCAAAGATAAATAGCCGAAAACAGATTGCAGATTTTAAAAATTTGGCGTCGAAAACCTAAAGTGGCATCAATAAATCGAGATATTTAAAATGGTCGATAGAGCACATAAACTTCCGCACGACGATTTACTTTTGAAGATTGAATATCATGTGTTTGTGCGACAATTTAGAAGAATTGAATTTTAATTGAAATTAATAAATTGAACTAATGCATAACGCATGATTCAAAGACGTGTTTCTCTGTGTTGACGAAAACGATTTTAATTCGTTTTCATTGAATATCATTGCAAATCACATATTATGATAGCTTGTTTTCTATGCTTTTATTTATGACTTCAATAAATGACAAATTTTTAGGAATTTAGGAATGCATTTAAAATGAATTCAATTCATGTTATGCTTTAGAAGTCGTGAAAATTGCATTCTTCTTGAACCACTTCCATTTTATTTTGCTGGGATATTTTATTATATCTAATTTTTTTGGTCTTATTGAAATTGATTTTAAGGAAAAACTTCTCTCTGCTGTTGTTATAACTTTATGGATTTTAAGGATTTCATAGTGATATTCGATTTCCATATGGATGCTTTTGCGTATGTATTTTGTTTGTAATTATTTTATCCGATTCCTGAATTTTATAAAAACTTGTCTAGGGTTTCAATGTTTTAACCTTTTTCAAAAAAACAAAAAAAAAAAAAAACAAAAATTAAATATTATACATTTTATAATGAATTGAAATAAATAAAGTGCACTACATACTATGTAGTATGTATGTAAATAAATAGCAAAGAAAATTATTTCTAATAACCAGACACTCTAAACAGTAGAAGCATCTTAATTGAAGAAATTTAAAATAAAAACAAAGAATATTTTAATACTTCAGTACAGAGACTTATTGGATGTTATTGGCATATTTTTATATGGCTTAAATAAAATTCTTATTAAATTTTGTAAAAAATATAAAACCAAATAACTTGTTAGCTCTGGTTATACACATCACATACATTCTCTTGTCTGACAAGTAGTATCGAAAATACAGCTACAGCCTCTAACGTGGTGAAAGCTAAAAATGTTAAATAGAGGGAGCAGCTAATGTTTGTTTGTGAGTGTAAAACTCTATAACAAGAGTTCTTCAATATATGATAAATTTTAGAATTTTATAGTATCTAATACTTATAAAGTCCTGCACATGTTGATCTATACAACATGGTAACAAGCGTCACACATGCAATTGCCGTGTCATGTTATACGGTTCAAACATGTTCGACAGTGGAATATTAAGACAATTTACATGTCAGACCTATGCATTGTTTTTATACTCATTTTGTACACATCAACATGGAAAATTAAATGCCAGGACATGTGACATACATATGTTCTTAATTATGAATTTTGTTCATTTTGTGTGAATTATTATACCTCTAAAATACAACTGCACATAAATTAGAAATTTTTTAGATCAGAGTTCTTCTTAATGCACAAATGTTTTATATTTATTTTTTTTTCTACTATAATTTATGTAATTATGTATTGTTAAACATTTTTTGTAAATATCCATATGTATGTATACATACATAATTGGCCATTACCACCCTGTTGCAGAGTTACGACCTAGCTCCTCGTAGCACTCATGTTGTGTGTGTCAATTTTTATCAATGAGTACCGGGACCTACAGTTTAAAGTCGATTCCAAACAACAGACTTGATAAGCTTATTCATGACAATCAGTTACTCTCGGAGGTTTTGCCAGAAGGCTGCTAAGAGGTAGTCGCCGAAAGAAAAAATTTTTTTAAATTTCTTTTTTTTCTCAAGATGTCAGAGCTGAGATTTGAACCCTGAGCTATGGTCTTTGTAACCCACCCACTAACCACGGTGTCTACAAAGTTTTACAAATTCCGAGTAATGTAGCGAATTTTTATACAACAGTAATAAAAAACATCATGCACGAAAAATATTCCTAGACATGGTATTCAACACAGTGAGCTACATCAGCTGACATGACATGGCACTGTGTTTGACACAACATGACATAGCATATATTTTTTTGCTTTTTAATAACATTTTTACACATAATGTTAAATTTTGCAGTACTAGCAATACTATTACAAGAAGATGATATGGCAGAGACTACTAAAAAATAATTTATTGAAATCCTTTATTGGATTGTACTGGTAAGCACAACTTATTTCCAAATATAAGTAAAAACTATTGCCGAATAACTTTTCTATAAAAACAAAACAAACCACTTACATATATATCTAGTTTAACTTACCGATTTTTTCATCTATAACATTGGCTGTCACCGCATGTATTTTACCCGCTGAATGGGGACTTTTTGAATCGTCATCTCTTGAGCTTCTTGTATCATGATCGGAGGTGGTACTATCGTTGCCGCCGCTACGGTAAGTATTGTTATTGCAATTCGTTAGAGATGATGACTTTCGATGCTTACTACTACTATTACTATTACAGGTGTTGTTGTTGTTATTATTATTATTATTACTACTATTGTTGTTATTGTTATTGCTATTGTGATTATTAAGAGTGCGTAAATGCTCATTTTGCTGCTGCTGCTGGTGCATATGTAAAAGAGAGGCCGCTCTACTGCTGCGACTACGACGTTTTTCCATATTATGTGGTGAAGAATGATGTTGCTGTTGAGCACCTAAAATACCAGCTGTATGCAGGAGTTTGGAAGTTTTTGCTGAAAGATCTAAACGATCCACACTATCAAAGCCATACCAACCGAGTAATTCATTCATTGTACTTTCAGCAAATTCCTAAAAAAAGAGATAACGATATGGAAACCAAGAGGGTATTAATCATTGAAATAAATAAAGAAAGAGAGAAACATCTGTTTTTATAATGGAATAATATTGAAATTTTAAGATTACTTTTTTTTTTAAATTGTGGTCATGTTTTTTTCTTTTTTTTTTTTTTTGTCTTTTGGTACCAGTCTTCAGAATTGGTGTCTATTTCATATTGGTTTTGATGTCTGACTAACTGACTCTGTTCATTTTATTAATGGACAGTAAAACACACTTTTTGTGTCTTTAATCAAGCGCTTCAACTGGCCATTAAAGCACATGCAACATTATATACTCGAGCAAACAGACACTACATGCATACATACAGACACACTATCATTTTATATGATTCGATATTAAGTTTTTCTTTTTAAATTTATGTATTTATTTGTTGTTATTGTATTTTTTTTTTAATCTTTATATGACAAAAATTTGATACCTTCTTTAAAATATAATTCGCAGATGCCAAATGGTAAAAATACTCGTTAAACATAAAATAAGAGACTGGTGTGAATTCACACTATTATATGCTTTTTTTTTGTACAATCAAACTTGCATTCATTTGTACACATACTCGTGCATTCAACATACCACAATATTGTTACAAATATGTAGGCAAATACAGTAAATAACAAAACTATAGCAGGTAAAAAAAAAATTCTTGACTGCGGATAGCGTCAAAGTAGCATGTGTTCTACAGATAATCGATGAAGACCCTTGTGGCATGAATAATACAATCACTTATTTCTTCACTTTAATAATATACAAACCGATTTAATTTTATTTAATATCATGTGTGATAAAGACCTCAAGTCATATACAATGACAGTCAATATGTGATCTTTTCTTTTATTTTTGGTATTTATCTCAAGGTTTTATTGTCAATCGTGAAGCAGCCATTTTTTTACTTGGAAGTTTAAAGCTAGTTTGCTTGTTTTCAAAAATTAAATAGCTAAATATTAACGACCTTTGGTTCTAAGGTCTAATTGTTTCTTTTAGGTCTCCTGCAAGATTTGGTGTAGCCTGAAAATTTGGTTTATGTAAGATTCCGCAGGTCTAAAATCATATTGTTATGGACAAATAATATACAAATCCTAGATTTCAATCTTTTACATAGCACGAAGGAAATATAAAAAATACTGAAAAAATTTACACACTATATAGAGTATTGTAATAAAACGGATGTTTTTTCTACCTGCAAGAGAACTCCGGGTTCAAATCCCAGCTTTGACATCTTTTTTTTTAAGACCAATACTCAGGGGTAAACCCCTACTCATGCAGTGCATTGTATTGGAATGTGAAGGTGGTTGATAGATAGATTTTTTTTACAGATATTTGTATATTATGCGCCTTTTTTGTTGATGAGGCAAGTTGCTGTCAATTTGACCACTCAAGGGCCAGTGTTATACCTTCACCCTTGAATGATCAACAGCAATTGCCCCATCTGTCGGTGGATGTTGAATGTGAATGGTGAGCGTCTTCAGTAGATTAGCTGTTATCTTCCCCGAAGGTGGCGCTGTACTCCTGATCATTGGTTCCTGGTGGAATAGATTGGAAATGTCAGCGAGCGATATCCTGAAGATGGACATCTTGGAGGGGGGAACCTCTTATTTTTTTTAATTTAATTTTTAATTTAAATTATAATTTTAGAAAACCGCAAATTTTGATTTTTATAATTTTGTCCTTCGCTAGGGGATTGAACCCTGGTCGTGTGAATTTCTGTGCGAGCGTTCAACCACTATACCACGACAGATATGTGAAAATTACATGAAAGAATATTTCTTACGGCAACTACCTTTTAGCAGTCTTCTAGCAGAAGCACTGAGAGTAACTAATTGCCATAAGAAGCTTCTCAAGTTTTTCGTGGATAAAAATTGATACACACCATGAAACAGAGTTGTAATGGCCAATTATGTATTTCTGTATAAATAAGAACTTTTTGGTGTGGCTTACACGATAGCGGCATAATCGGTCTTTATTTCATTCAAAATAAGCAAGAAGTGCCGTTACTGTGAAATGCGAGCGCTTTCAAGCAATGCTTAACCCCTAAACATCAACGAAATTTGGTTCCCACAAAAAAATACAAAAATATGGAAATCGGTTTTTTGCAAAATTAAATTGGTGACAATTTGTTTTCGAGAAGAACAGATGACCACTTGTTCGTGCTATTTAAAATCTCTGGATTACTTTTTACAAGGCTTTGCTAAGTCATTAGTTTATGCCGATAAACCAGAAGCTCTTGCAGTATTGAAAGCCAACAATCCATTGACGTGACAAGGCCAAATGTATTGGAAGAAGTAGTCCAAAACTGGACTGATCGAATGGTCCATTAAAAAATAAATAATTTAATTAAATTCATTTTTGTATTTTTCAGCGTAGGTTCCTAAATTTTACTTATTTTTTCGGTTATAAAAGTCACAAAAAACTAAAGTCATCTTTCTTGCTGTCAGCGCTTCTAAAAGTTGAAAGTTCATGTAATTCTTGATGAACGAAACGCTACTTGTGTACATACGAATACATTTATTAATTTACACAATTTTGACAAATATAAAATATTGTACAAAACCAATTTACGAGTATTCTAAAAAAAACGAATTTTGAAATGAGGGGCTTTTCTTTTTTTTTTCTGCGGTAATTTAGTAACTCAAAGGTTCACTGCTATAGTTTTTCACAACACTGTTGGTGTTTTAAATGACAATCGATTTTGCGCTTTTTTCGTATTCAAGTAGACATGAAATTGTTATTTTGTTGCTGTTTGTTGTGTTTCTGTATGTTCGTTGGAATAAAATATCAAATAACATTTAAAGGTTCTTTTTACACATTATCAATGTTGGTCATATCAATACATCAATGTATGGAATTAATACTTGGCGAAATCAACTCCCGAGACAACAACAGCAACAACAGAAGCAGCAACTTAAAATAATAGTCAACAACAACGATATCATCATCACAGCAGCAGCCATAAAGAACAAACAGAAAAGAACTTTTTTTTTAATTAAAAATCGGAATTAAAATTATCTTTCTTTTGAAATTAACAATAAAAAAAATTTAAAAAAAATATAAGCAAAAATATGCACAATTGGGAAAAAAGTAGGTTTTTGCTTTATATTTATAATTAACTAATTTCCACTACTCCACTGTCTTACTAATTTCATTTTTTCACTGCACTCAGAGATCATGTGGTTCATTGTAATCGTCCTGAAAAAAAGTTAAGACGAAGAAACAAAATAAAAAGAAAGAAAAGAAAGAGGAAAATAATATAAGAAAAAGATCTGAATCCATCCTATTCCGGCCTAATATCCATACTCCATTCACTTAAGACCCTTAGGAAATGGCAATAGGCCTAATGTCAAAAAGGGAGGTAACAGTGTGAATCACTGTTAAAAAACCATCGGGTAATAAAACATTAGGTTCACGATCGTCTATGTTAAAACCCGGCTTATTATACCAATTCTTATCAGTATAAGATAATCTTAGACTTGATCAACAATAACGAGAACATTTTCAGGACCTCTTGGCTGTCAACAGAAATTCTACACAAATATCCATATTCTTAATCTAGCCTTCTTAACATCTAAAAAAACCAGCCTGGAAAAATTATATCCTTAATCAATTACTCTGTTTTATGGTTATAATATAAGACCAGATTTCAGAAGTTCATGGCCAACAGTCTTCTCATTACTGCAACAGGTGTGAAAGAGTTTTTAGTCATAAAATATTATGGTTTTAACTCATTATTATAGTTTGGACTCTACAGTGTAACCTAAATTATAGCATCAAGTGTAATTTAAATGGCAAAGATTCTTAGACGAAAATGTTTGAGACCCAAATAGGACAGCGTCGCGCTTACAACTTGTAAATTCGATGGTGACAGTACAGGGTAAATGTTTGTAACATTGCTGCCAGTGTTTTATTCTTGCAGAGTTTCAATTCTCATTGTAACGAAATTGTAATGTAATGTAATGAAATTGTAGCTACGTTTATGCTAATTTAGCGAATTTCTCTCTAAATATATTTTTATTTATGTTGACTCTCTAATTTGAGTTATTTTAGCGTCCCAACTGAGCGCAACATAATTTAAGGCTTGACGCCCTAATTCAACTGTGTGTTAAGTGTTGGAATTATAAGAGCACGTTGATAATTCTACAAGTTTAGTGGGGTTTTTCTACTTCTTTAATATTAAAAAAAAATTATATGTATATATAAAGAGAGATCATATGAGATCGTTTTTACGAGTACTAATATGTAGGGCTGTAATCAGAGAACTCGTGTGCATCGGACAAAAAAACTCTTTAATGCACATTCATCCGGAAAATATTCGCTATTTTCATTGTTCTATGGACTGTTGTTCAAAGTTACAAAACTATCCAAAAGTTTGTTTGAATTGTGCGGGATGATTGCCAATAAGTTTTTGGTATTAAGGGCCGAGTATGGGTAACTGAAATCCCCACATACCTGATAGCGTTTTTATATTCTAACATTCACATTTCATGTGATGTACACACTTTGTTTGAGGTGTTCACAGCCTATGATAGAAATTATAAGGCTTTTTTCATAAAATTTACGCATTTCGTGATGAGGGAACCCATCATAAAGGAACTTATACAACATTAGAGTGGGTCAATTTGTTCAGGATCGAAAAACATGACAAAGCGTATAGCAAAATCGTAATCTACGGTAAATTCTAAGAACTTTTCCCAAAGAAACCATGGTTTTAAAATCAAAATCGAGCTTCCGGTTTTTTAAAAGAAAATTTGGTGCTTGGTCAGGTCATCTGAAAATAATGCAATTTTTTTGGAAATATACATTGCAATTCATTGCAATTGGTGAATGTTTGACCTGTAACGTTGGAAGAGCGCTTATTTTAAAGGAAATTTTTTCAGCTTTCTATATCTGTGGTCCTTAATAGAAAATTATTTACCTAAATAATGGTTTTGGAGGTTTATGTCAAAATAATAATAGTCAAACCAATATACCTTACATTGGTGCCATCAGCATTCTTTTGGCAACTTTAAGGGAGAAATCTGACCATATACTTTCTGAATGCTTTGCTAATTAAGCGCGGAGAATGTGTTTCGTAAAGTACGCTGTGGTAACTCAGAGTGAAGCATTTTTTTCTTTATTGACTAAATTAGCAGCTTCAAAAGTACAGTGAAAGTATGTGACTGTACAAAAGCTCCTTCAGGTTGTTGAGATTTGAGTCTGATAAATAATAATAACTCTAATCATAATAATTATCTCTACGTTTGTCCACTTCTCATGGAACATTGTTTTGACCAATGCGATTAAACTGAAAACACGTCCGACTAAATGCATTTTGCAAAACGGAAACTATGTAGAAGACAAAAACAATTTTTGTTGAAAGCTAATTTTTTTTTTTAAATTTCAGAGAATTATGAATTGTCAAACTGCCCTCGTTTACAATTTAACAGTTAATTTGATACTAAAAAAAATTTGTTGTACTTTTTTTGTTATTTTTTTGCTTAAATAAAAATCTATACTTCGTATCTCAAACTTTTTTGTTGCGTTTGTAATCGAAACCATTACAGTGAATAAATATATACACACAAATACATACCTAGAAACACGGCGAAAAAAATAAATAAGAATCAATTAATTAAAAAATTAAAATGATACCTTGTAAAGGTATCAAAATATACAAAAAACAAAAAAAATAAGAAGCAACAACAGAAAAAAAATAACAGTCATATGACATGACTAACCCTGATAAACAATAAATAGAATCGAGCTCTAACACACATACAACTACACAAAAATAAAGAGTGGTAAATAAAAACTAACAAAAATGTAAACACTACCCAATACGACTCTGTTAACCAGTAACGGTAATAGTAACAAATAATAGTGAGCGGCAAAACAATATTGGCTACCCCCTAAAAGCAAAATAACAGTCCAGCAAACGCAATTTGAGATATAGAGTGTCTTATATTGAATACGAAAATTATTTCTTTCTTAAGTAAAAGGCCTTTCTATCTTCTAAATTTACACCGGCAATAATATTCGAGTATTACTGAATACATTTTATTATTATTTAGATTTTTTTAAGCCATATTATTATTGTTGTTGCTGTAGTTGTTGATGCAGCAGCTTTATTATTATTATTTTTTTTTTACTATCCACTAAGATTTATGGCCTGAGTAATTTAATCCATCCTAAAGCTTTGGCTTATTTTTTATTTAATTTATTTTAAATACTTGATTTACGTTTCAGTTTTATTATTTTAATATGAAGATATAGATTTTCATTCAAATGGAAAACAAAAACAGAAACAAAAGTATAAAAAAGAAAAACGGTAACGGATAAAGAATATTTAAAAAAAGGATAGAGATAAAAAATATATAAGGTGAGAGTGAGATCTTTAAAAAATATTTTCATATTAATAATACAGTGCGAGCTCGATTTTCGCAACTTGAAAAAATCTGACCTGTTGCAATTACCGAAAAAGTTGCAATTATCGACCACTTTTTATTGTAGCTGAAAATACCCCATTTTTAATAAAAAAAACAAATTATTTGTAAAAAACAATTTTTTTAATAAAAAAAACAAAAAACTAACTGTTAAAAAACAGCCTTCTTGTTGAAACATTGGCGTAGCGAGCAATTTTTTGTTTTACGAGTAAAAAGTGAAATTATACAAATATGTTAGCCTACACATCTGTGTAAACATAAGTACATATGCTGCAAAACAGAAAACTGATGCGTTTGTATTTGTGTTTTAAAACGTGTTTGGGACAACACTAACGTGGGAGAAATGCTATTGAAATGGGATTCTTTGATTAAATATGATTACTTTTATAAAACTACGTTTCTGAACAAGAAATACAAACAGAAATCATTGTAAATATATTTAAGAAAATAGTGTTGCACTTATTGAGACTCATTTTTGAAAATCGTTGCACTTATAAAGACTGTAATGTAAAAAATTTGCCTGTTGCGCTAATTGGGGTGTTGCGTTAATAGGGGGTTGCGAAAATCGAGCTCGCACTGTATTATGAAATGTATTGCTCATGGAGCCATTTAGAGATGTTATTAAGACTATAAATCCTTATGTTCAAAATTTTACATACTAAATGGTTAATTCTTATTTAATATACATACATGCTAAAGAATTTAAGAGCTTATAAGCAATAAATTTTTATTTTTAAATTTTTTGTTTCTGTTATGTTTCTGTGTAAATGCAAGCTTGAATTTAATTTTTATTTATTTGGAGAATAACTTACTTCATAAACAGGCCTTACATTTGTACCCATTTCTATTATCTTCTTATCCTTCTTTTCGACCTTTGCCTTCATTTGTATAATAAAACGAGTAAAAATTTTGGTAACAAGATAAATGATTTTCTTTGTAAAGTATCATCTGCATATACATTTTAAGAACATAATCATCATCATTATTATTAAATATCTTATACATTCACATCCGAATATCTATAGATTTGTTGCCTTTGTTTTGTTTGGTTTGATGTTGCAAATTGATATGCTTGTAGCTGCTGTTTACTTAACATCGTTGACAAAAGTATTCGGCTGAATAGAGAGTTGAGAATAAAGAAGCAAAGAAAATACGTATGGTGACATTAAGCAAATACAAAATTAACAACCCCAATTTTATAGGTACATGTTACTTGTAGTCGTCGTGGTCTAGTGGTTAGTGTGTTGGCTTACTAAGACATGAGCCCTGGGTTCGACACCCAGCTCTGACGTCTTAAAAAAAAAAGATATGAAAAAAATATTTCTTTCGGCGACTACCTCTCAGCAGTCTTCTGGCAAAAGCTCTGAGAGTCGACATTAAACTGTTTGTCCCGGTACTCATGGATAAAAATTGACACACACAACATGAGTGCTGCGAGAAGCTAGGCCGTAGTTCTGACACAGGGTTGTAAAGGCCAGTTATGTATGTATATTATATATTAAAAAATTGGTTTTGTATAAAACTTTCTTTGATAAATAAAAAAAGCACTGGTTACACTTTTTCGCGTAAAATATTTGCCGAAAGTGGCTAGAACAACAGAACAGAAATAAACAATTTTTTTTTCTTTAATTACACACAGAAAAAAAATGGGTTTGAGGTCAGTTGAGATAATAAAACAGACTAACTAATTATTACAGCAACTGAAAATGCCTTATTAAAGAAAATTTTCATAAAATCTAACTACAAACAAACGGTTACTGTAATTAATTTTTATTTTAACTCCTAAATAATTGTTAAGTTATGCGGAAATCCGAGTTCGAGTCCCAGTAAAAGTGATCCTTTACACCCTTATACTGAATCATTTTATTTTTATAGAGAGAAACTATATGAAACTCTCTTTGACGTTCGGGCAAAACGACATTTTAAGTGTTTACAATATTATATATTCTTCTTTTCCCTCTTGGAAATTTAGACAGCGGACTGGACCAGCAAATTTTTGAAAAATTTCAAAATGAAAAAAACACTGTCTGACTGCCAAAAAAAAACATCATAATAAATCATTTTTAAAATCATCTGATATCTCACACTTAAATTTTTGACATTCGTGGTATAATGGTTAGAGCGCTCGCACAAACACTTAAACGGCCCAGGTTCGAGTCCCAGCAAACAAGATAAATTAAAAATACTTTTTTCGGTTTTTTCAAAATTACAATTTAAAAAAAAGAGGTTCCTCCTCCAAGAAGAAACAGCTTCCTGACATTCCATTCTATTTCACCAATCATCAAAAAAAAAAAGAATGATCAGGAGAAAATAGCGCCACCTATTGGGAAGTAGTAGAGATACATAATATCAATCTACATATAGCTAAGTCTATCACCACAAAAACCATCCAACGACGGATGAGGCAATTGCTGTTGTTCATTCAAGGGTGAAGGTATAAACACTGGCCTTTGAGTGATCAAATCAATTGACTGCAATATTTCCTCATTACAATGAAAGTTATTTACTTAATATATCCATATAATTTTGGCTTTTCTCCTTTAGGGGAAAGATCCAAAACATTAAATTTAGAATCATGTAAAGAGGCTTTATAAAAGTTAAATTTTTCTAAAACGTAAGCGCAGGTAATATATCATAGCTACTGGACATCTAGATCAGCATTGCCACAGTTCCGAACAGCTTAACTGAATCATATCGTGAGATAAATCGAAATGAAATTTTCGTTTCTGTTATATTACTTTATTATGTAGTTCAGAAACTCACCCAAAAGTGCCACATGCTATTTGTTATGTTTTAATAATTTCTTAAATTTTTGACTTAGACTACTTTCATAATTAACACTAAAAAAATTCCATATAATGTTAATATCACAACCAATATCTAATAGTTCATTTTTAACAATATCGTTTGAACAGATATAGTATATATGTACGTCCAGAAGTGCCACATGCTATTTGCAACTACATACTGATCAATTTATTATTATTATTTTTTTTTTATTTTAACTTGGACTAGTTTCATTATTATGGGTACAAATACTGAAATAATTAAATATCAAAAAAATTAAATTCAACTTTCTGTAACACTTTTTTCTTATTCTCTCGGAAATAAGTTGTCCAGATATATTTAATGAGCATATGAAATTCACTTTTTTTTTCTATTTTCATGACGTATTCTGTTATCAATTATTGTCAAGAACTGAGTTATTAAAGCGGGTTCTTCAAATTTTGATAGAAGTCAGCTGACAGTTGAGTGTTGTTTTTGTTAAGAGGCGTGAAATTCAAAGCCAAAAACTTATTTACCAGCCCTCGTTCTTATTATTTAAAAATTAAATTGTAAATTTTAAAACATTTTATACATCAGCAACAATTAATAGATCTTTTAATTCTTACTTCTCTTATTTAAACGCATTTATAGTAAAATGTACTTATACGAGTATATACAATATACATATAATACAATCAGAGTGGGCAAACAAACAAAACATTTCGCAAAAGTTTCAACAAAGTCATACACTTTTCAAAATTTTTTTAATAGTATTGTACATGAGCAAAACAAACACAAATACTTTCTAAATGAGAAAGAGCGCAAATGAAACAATTAGCTTTTCGCTCTTGTGCTTGCTTTGTTTTTTGTTGTTGTTTTTCTCTTCTTCTTCTCTTTTACTCTTCTATCCTTTTTCTTCTCATTCATTTTTTATTGTACCTACGCACATTTGAGTTAGTGTATTTGTAGTACTCAAAACAAAAAGAATATACAAAATTAAATGGGACAATCTTTCTCACTGTTTCTGTTTTATTTTTGTTTTACTTATTGTAAAGAATACAACAAAATGAGACCAAACGTTCAGTTTTGTTTATTTTCCTACTCTGAATACAATATTTTGTATACTCGTATATGTACATACATACATACATATATGTATATTCATATATTGGTAAATTTATAAACTTAAGTGGGTGGAAGAAATGTACGATACAAAATATTTAAATTCAAATTTTCGCATTCACCTTTAAAATGTTTGTAAACAAAACATTAAATGATGCCAAAAGAAACAAATATTCTTGTACTTGTTGAAAAAAGAAAAAAATTATTAATTTAATAAAAAAAGAAAAATATTCAATAAATATCTGCATACCTAAATTTATATGAGTATTTAATTTAATTAAAACATCAATAAAAGAAAATATTTGAAAAAAAAACGCAATCAATTAAAGAAAAGTAACATTTTTCAAAAGTGCAATGAATTATTATTTTCTCTTTTACATTTCTTTTGATGAGCATATAATATTCAAGGAAAATTAATATTTTGTTATATATATTCTTGGATATTGTATACATATTTAATATAAATAAAAACAAAAATATATATATATTTTTGCACAGTGGAATCTGCTTTGACGAGCGAGCACATTTCTAAGGAGATACCCCCTCTAAAAGATCACTGTCGCCAGGTCCGGGCAACTATACAAAGGAAAGAACTGCATCTGCTTTCTTTAAAAGGACTTCCCATTGACGATGTACAGGATAGGCTTATGCATTATAAATATATTTCTATTATTGGAATATTTTGTTTAATTTTTTATATATTTTTAAATGATGTAAGTTATAAAAAAAATAAAATCATTATACATTTTCGAATTTTAAATTCGAATATTTGTTGAATCTATGTTCTATTTATTGTTTAGTTATGAGCAGCCTTAAGATCCTAATTCTGGTATTCTTGTGAGAAGTAATATCCGTTAAGGAATATGTACAGCCTTAGCAGAACTGAACTAGTTTCCGACCCAACTACGAAGGTCGCTTCAGAGTTCTTTGTGTTATTCATATACATATATTTATATTATAGGTATATTTGAATATTATTCACAATGTAGTCGCGGGTTTAAATCTCAGCTGTGACATCTTGAAAAAAAAATTTGAAAAAATTATTTCTTTCGGCGACTACCTCTCAGCAGTCTTCTGGCAAAAGCTCTGGGAGTAATTGAGTGCCATGAAAAAGCTTCTCAAATCTATCGTTCGGAGTCGACTTTAAACTGTAGGTCCCGGTACTCATGGATAAAAATTAACACACACAACATAAGTGCTGCGAGAAGCTAAGCCGTAGCCCTGACACAGAGTTTTAATGGACAAACCTGTTTTAGTAAAAAATAAACCTGTTTTTACATAAATAGTCAACCCTGATCAAATTAAATACTCTAATTTTTTTAAAATTTTCAAAATGAAAAAACTCTGACTGCAAAAAAGCATAATAAACCATTTTTAAAATGATATGATATCTCACACCTAAATTTTTGACATACTATTCTTATATTCAGTGTTAAGATGTAAACGTGACTTAAGATCAAACTGCATAGATATACAAAATGTGCTCATAATTATGGAAGTGGTCTAAGTCATATATTTCTTATTTCGAAATATGTTCATATGTAGTTTGCATGCATGCATAACTGGCCTTTGCAACTCTGTGTCAGGATTACGGCCTAGCTTCTAGCAGAAATTCAAAGTTGAATGTTTAAAATTTTCAGTCTTGCCTTTTACTAACGTGTATTGCTGCACCAACAGAATTGTTATTATTATTATACAATTAAAACCGAAAATATTTGCAAGATACTGCGACCTATAAGATATAATGTGTTGCTTTGAGTCTACTGATTGTTCAGCAGACATACTGCCTTCTCAATGAACTCTGCAGCTTTAGTAGGGTATATGTCTTCCAGCGACACCATGTCTCTTTCGAAATAGAATTCTCTAAATCTCAAAAACCCTTGCACACAATCTGTGCTACGCTATTTGTGATTTTTGTAGCACAATCTATAAACAACTACATCTGAGATCCATAAAATGGAGCCCAAACGTTATTAGCACAGCTTGAGCGCCCAAAGTCTTGTAATTAATTAACGAAAAAAGTAGAAAATAAAGAATAAAAAACATTTCGGACATATGGGAATTATTATCTGAAACAAGTTTTGTGTTAAAAAAAAATTCTGATGCCTTGTCAAGCTTGAGACACATTTTAATGGTCCCTATGATGTGGGCTCAAAAGAGATGTCACTGTATGTATGGATGTGTGTACAATATTACAAAGAATAACAACAACCAAACGCGAGTATAATACATTTGTTTCATCTTTTTTTGTTTTTAAATTGGAAACAGCCAACTGAAAATATTCGTAATATAGAAATTTTTAACCTCGCCGTGAAAAATTATTTTCAAAATTATACACAAGTTTTCTGTTTCTGTTCTTTTTTTTAATTTAAATATTGTTTTTACAAATTTAGCAAATGACTTAATTTCTTAAGAATATAGACTTTCTATTTTTTAGTTTTTAAATAGATAAAAAAAAGTATTTGTTATCAGAATGAAAACTACAAAATAACAATTTTGGATACATATATACCAGGGTCATTGAATTTATTTATTAAAAAAAAAAGAAGTACAAAATAAGAAAAAGATTTATTAAAATTATTTACATATTTATTTTAATATAATATATGAGTATTCGTTTAATCTGCTTAATGCCTTTTTTACCTCTAAACTCATGAACAAATTTTTTTCTTCAAAAAAAGAAAAAAATATTACTATAAAAATAATTCCTATAAAACAGAGTTGTGCGTAATCAATTATTTTGTGTAATTAATTACATGTAAATTACACAATTACATGTAATTGTAATTCTTTTTTTTTCAATTACATTTACTTTTCAAGTAATTGTAATTGTAATTACGCAAGTCAATTACATTTGTAAGTAATTGTAATTCAAAAAACTCAATTACAAATTACAAGTAATGGTAATTGAAAAAACTCAATTAACAATTACATGTAATTGTAATTGGAAAAATTCCAATTATAATTACAAGTAATTGAACAAATTTAATTGGCTTCATGAAGTAATGGTGGAAAATAAAGTAATCATTAGTTTTTGAAGTAATCATTAAAAAAACTTTATTTAATTACAATTACTTTTAATTATATTTTAAAGTAAAATGAGGCGTAATATGTTGAAAAATTTCATTAAAAAAATAATATTTATAAAAAGAATCACAAACATTTACATTTTTCATTCAGTATTTTTATCAAAAAAAATATTTTTTTTTTCCATTACAAGTAATTATTTTGTGTAAATTACAATTATAATTACTTAGTAATGGTAATTGAATTTTTTCAATTACAATTACTTGTAATTTGTAATTGAAAATTTTCAATTATAATTACATGTAATTGTAATTCAAAAACTGTAATTGCATCAATTACAATCAAATGTAATTGTAATAGAAAATTTTTCAATTACAATTACTCGTAATTGTAATTAAACAAATCTCAATTACAAATTACATGTAATTGTAATTGTAATTGTAATTTAATTGGCCGGAACAACTCTGCTATAAAACTATCGTATAATTATCATATCGGTGTGAAGATCCTAAAACTGATATTCTATTTTTATGAGAATTAATATCCGTTAAGGAATATGTACGACACTTGTGAAACTGATCTAGTTTTCGACCTCTGCTATGAAGGTCTCATCAGAGTTATTTGTGTTATTTTTTTTTTTTTTGATCGAGGCCAGTACTCAGGGGCGATGATTCCTACTTCTGCTGTACCTTGTGCTGGTCTAGGAAAATATATTATGGGAAGGGGGAAAGAGAAAGTAGCGCTTGTGGAAAGTTGATTTAAAGTTACTGATATCGTAATTGCCAGGAAAAACAATCGCTGGAAGATTGTTTCATAAACGATGCATTGTGCGATTCACTGGAAATCAACTAAGATGTGCGTCACTATAAAGTGTAACACCCATTTTTCTTAATAACTTTTTTCACCTTTAATCAAAATTAGTTTTCTTAAGCACAATATCTTTGAAAAATGTGTCAGATTTTAAAATGTATCAGTTTGTCAAATTTGACTTGTTAGTTAGTTCATAATGGATAATCAAAGACAAGTGCATAAAAAAATTATTCAAATAATTCAAAAAAAAACCATATTGGAGTTATACAAAAGTTGCTAGGGAAGTCCACGTGACCAGGCAATGTGTTTCCAGAGTGGTCAAAAAGTTCAACAAAGACGTAAAAATTGAAAGAAAGCCTGGAACAGGTAAAGCAAAACTGGTAACGAACGACGCGAAAGCCAAAAAGGTTGAGAAGCTTTTGCTGGCTCTTCCAAACATTTCTAGTCGCGAAGTGGCCCGGCGCGTGCAATGTTCGGAAAGTTTTGTGCGCCGAGTTAAAGCTAAAGCTGGCCTTAAAACATTTAAAGTCCAAAAAGTTCCGGATAGAAATGCTAAGAAGAATATTGAAGCAAAAACAAGAGCAAAACTCCTCAAAAAAGAATTTTTTTAAAAGTTCGAATGTTGTGTAATGGGTGATGAAACTTACGTTTTTGCAGACTTTGCGCAGCTTCCTGGCCACGAGTTTTATGTAGCGGATAGTAGAGGCAATGTTTCTGAAGAGTTCCGAACTAAAAAACTATCAAAATTCCCCAAAAAGTTCCTAGTTTGGCAGGCTATTTGTAGCTGCGGCAACAGAAGTGCATCGTTTGTTACATTGGGATCAATAAACTCAGATATTTATATCAAAGAGTGTCTTCAAAAGAGGTTGCTCCCATTTATAAGACAGCACAACATATCAACATTCTTCTGGCCAGATTTGGCAACATGTCACTACAGTAAAAGCGCAATAGACTGGTATAATAAAAATAATGTTATTTTTGTTCCAAAAGAGGCTAACACACCAAACTACCCAGAGCTGCGGCCTATTGAAAGATATTGGGCTCTGGTCAAAAGAGAACTAAAGAAGAGTACATCTGTTCCCAAAACCATTACTAGTTTTCGATATAAATGGACAGCTGGTACCAAAAAAATCACCGAAAACACTGTAACATTGCTTATGGATGGCATAATGAATAAAATAAAAAATTTTATAAAATTAAATTAATTTTTAAATAAAATAATACAGAATATAAATCTGTAATAAAAATGCATAATAAAACTGTTTTATTTTTAACTCTAGCTTACTCCAGTCAGTTTTTATTTGATTTTTGATGTGTTACAGTTTATAGTGACGCACATCTTATAAAAGGATGTACGAGTGTGACATATACATATATTCATTTTTCATCTATTTAAATCACAATCTATTGAAATTAAATATAATTTAGTGAATATTTCAGTTTCGAGAATTCTTTGTCAGACGAACAATAACAGAAATACGTTAAACAGAAAAAAGCTTCCAGTATCATCTATAAATTATGTAAAAAATTTTCTGTATTAAAAATTAATTATTGAACTTTTGTATACAAAGTCTAAACATTTCATAGAAAGGCTGTTTTAGATGTGAATTTTTGTATATAAAAAGAAGTGCAAAAATTGGATGACATAAGTAAGTGTGTAGAAGTATAATGGACATTTAAATAATGCAACTTTTTTATTAACTTGAAATTAAAACCTACAAAAATAAGCATTTAATATTAAATCAGGCTAAATGAGGAACAAGAACAACAACAACATCATTTCCAATATCATTATAATCTTAATATAATTTCTCCCCTAAATTAAACTTTTCGGTGCAGGCTTCTTGGGGTTGATTGCTATTGGATTATTAAGTGCTGAAGGCATAACATACGATATTAGTATGTTTAAATCAAAAGTTCACAGCCTTTATCCCCCCTTCACCTTACATTTTTCTAGACCAACACAAGGTACAGAATGAGTAGAAGTCTTCCCCTGAGTGCTGGTCTCATAAAAAAAGGAAAAAACAAACAATATATAAAATGGGCTAACAGTTCGTAGCTCGTCATGAATTTTTCCCCACGCGTGCAACCGTGGAGTCATTTTTAAATTAAAACAGTATCGAATCCGCTTAAAATCCATAAAAGATATTCATCGATAGTCATTTTATTATTTCTCAAACAAACTGTGGTTCTTTCTCTCCATGTTTATAAAGTGACCAAATATATGTATGTATGTAGGTAATACCTACATACTATAAATCTGTATCTTTACTCTTTATAGACAAAAACTGAAAAAATTTTCAAAAGTTGAATTAAAAAATATTTATAAATCTGCAGTGAAAGGCTTATAGCATAATTTAATTCAATATTTATATAAAAAAGTTTATCTTTGCCTTAGTTATCATGTATAAGTCGAATTATTATCGTTTGTTTTTGCGAAAGTACATGTCCAATATGCGTGTGTGTGTGTGACATAAAGTTGTGTGTTTTCATATTTTTATGTGAATGGGTAAAATATTTCCTTTTTTGCGTTCCAGTAATTTTGGGTAATTTTGTCTCTTATTGAGAGAAATTATTGTTTACACTCTCTTGACCGAACTTTACCCAAAAAGTAAAGAAGCACACCTTATGTATGTAGGATGTTTTCTTGAAAAAAATCGCAGTTTTTACAGGGATGTAACGCAAACAGTTACAAACTGTCACGTAAACTTCTTTAGTTTTAGCCCAAACAGCATCAAACTGCACTGAGAGTTGTTTAAGCTTTTACTTTTTAAGCCGAGTGTAAACAATCGCCACAATTTTTAAGCGATAAACTTTGTTACATAAAAGTAAGCATGCAAAATATGATTTAACTCACAACAACAGCTCTTTAATTAACCAATCGTTCAACATAATTTCATTGATTTTTGGCTTGATGAGCTTATATGAATCACTTGAATCTTTGGCATAATTTAAGCTTGTGCGATTACAATACAACGCTGTAAAATTGAATTGCTGCGGAGTTTATGTAGAAGGTACAGAACCTCTCTTAATTTTCTTGAAGGTTCTTTATTTTTTTTTTATACCAACAAATAACGTGATTGTCTGGTTTTAATGGCTGTCAAACTACTTGCAACAAGAGTAGCTTTTATTGAAAGCTACAGCACTGAAAATATGTACAAATAGTCACTAGTATTTTATAAGAAAATATCCTTTTTCACAGCCATTTGTCAGTCAGATTATTACCCCTTATTGTTCAATAATCTCTTAAATTGTTTTTTAAATTTAATAACATGAGTATGAGTGTAACCAGACCTCGCTGTTGGCATTTGTGTAATACAAAGCCATGTTTTGGGATAATTTAAAAGATCAATTTAAATTTTTTTTTGTAGAGAAACCCAGTTTTTTTTTTAATTCATTACAAATTTTATTGCCGTCGATGTTGTTGTTGTTGATACGAGTATTGTAAAAATAAACTTTATTTTATTATACACGAAAGTTGTTTGCAATTTGATACTGTTTTTAATAAAATAAAAAAGAAAAAATAAAACAAAAATCACATTAAAAATATTTATTTTGTTTTAACTCTTAATTTAATTCATTTTTATATCCATTGAATTTCAGGTGTTACTTTTGTTGTCTGACATTTGTAGTTGTTGTTAATGGCATATAGTCGTATAAACATTTGTGCAAATCTTACAAATATGAACATGAAATGAATTTTATGTGTGATTTTTTTATTTATTCTTTTTTTTTTTTGTTTTTGTTTCTTTGCCTTTTAAAAAATATTTTCGAATACATTTTTTTAATATACTCGTACAGTCTTTTGCATTTCCTTTTGGTTTTAAATAATCGTGTCGTACAGATCATATTACCAACATATGAATTCTTTTTAAATAGTAATACATACAAACAAAAAAATAAATAAAAGAAAAATTAAAAATATTTTTTGAACACCAAACGTATCTCGTACCTATTCAAATATATTAAAATCCTTTACTGAAGTCATTTTTTTAATTTTGTTCATTTCCCTCATTGATTTTCTCAAAGAAGAGATATTTCAAGTTTTATACTTAAAATGATTTTTAAAACATTAAATGCTTACATACATGCTTATTCATTTAAATTTAACAGGGTGGGAATATATAATTCATACAATTAAAAAAAAAAAAATAAACAAAAACAAAAACACAAAAAAAAAATCCCAAGGTACCTGAGGGAGTACAACTGCCGAATATTAATTGTATTGATTATTCGATTGTTTTTTCTTCATTCAAAATCAAATTTACTTTTTAAAGTACCCAGCAGAAAATAGTGCTTACCAATAAGTTATTTTATAAGGGAGAATTTGTAAACAATCACTTACTCGAGCGCATAATTTTTATATGGAATGAACCACTGAAATTTTTTTTTAAAGACCAATACTCAGGGGTAAACCCCTACTCATGCAGTGCATTGTATTAAAATGTGAAGATTGTTGATAGATAGATTTTTTTTTCATATATATTTGTATATTATGCGATTTCTTGAAGATGGATTTCATGGAGAGGAGGAGGGACCTTTTATTTTTTTTTTTAATTTAAATTATAATTTTAGAGAACCGCAAATTTTTACTTTTATAATTTTGTCTTTCGCTGGGATTGCCCCTTGGTCCTGTGAGTTTCTGTGCGAGGGCTCAACCACTATACCACGACCCCCTCCTAATTTTCCATGGTGATGTGCACAAAATAAGTATAAAAAAATGCATAGGTTTGACTCCAACATATTTTATATTGTCTTAATTAATATGTCACTGTCGAAAATGTTTGAACGGGATAAAATTGTATTGCAATTACATACATACATACATAATTGGCCATTACAACCTTGTGTCAGGGTTACCGCCTAGCTTCTCGCAGCACTCATGTTGTGTGTGTTAATTTTTAGCCATGAATACCGGGACCTACAGTTTAAAGTCGACTCCGAACGACAGATTTGAGAAGCTTTTTATAGCAATCAATTACTCCCAGAGCTTTTGCCAGAAGACTGCTGAGAGGTAGTCGCCGAAAGAAATCATTTTTTCATATTTTTTTTTTCAAGATGTCAGAGCTGAGATTTGAACCCAACGCTATCGTCTTAGTAAGCCAACACACCCACCACGGCGACTACACTGTGAATATTATTCAAATACAATTCTCATAATCTATTTCCAATAGATTGTGATTTATAGCTATCGTCTTATTAAGCCAACACACTAACCACTAGACCACGCGACTACGACTATTGTATTGCAATTGCATGATGTAAAACATGTTAGTATGGTGTATAGATCAACATTTGCAAACATACAAATTCATTGTATCTTTTATTTTGTAACACTCTGTTTGTAAATGTATATGATAAGCAAGTATTGATTTACAAAAATTCTTTTGTTTCCAATTAATAACACCCCACCCTACTTTATATCCTATTTATTTACTAGTCTCGTAATGCATACACATGTGTATATGTAAATGTGTAATTAAAGTGCGCGCCAAAAATGAAACATTAAAAAAGAACATGATCTTATTTATAGCATAAGAGAAAGAGTATGTATGTGTGTAAGTATGCATGTGTAGTTGTTTTTAATATGTTTTTATTGCATTCCTTAATCTACAAATACTCTTATAACTCAGTGTTGCCAAGTCCTTATGGTAAAAAAACCCTAAATGAGGAAAAATTATTCATTGATTATATATAATATAAAAAACCACAAATTTTAAACTTCTTTGTGTTTTATGACAAAAATATTCAGTTTATTTTTTAATTAAAATTTATTTTCTTAAATTTAAATGACTCACTAGGCATTCCTAAAAATTTCTAAAATATGTTCCTGATTTTCATCTGTTGCATAAATGTTTGCACAGGTAAAGAATTTAGGTAATTTTGGTCAGGGTGTAAAAAATCCATCCTTTATAACTGATTTAACTGTTGAAAAAGCTGTTCGATTTCATAGTTTATTTTTGAATTATCATAACAAATACTTTTAAAATAGACTACAATAACCGTTATATCAAGTTATTTTTCCTTTAAAAAGTTTTCGTACGAAAAAGTTTATATTTGCTCAATTACATATGCTTATATTGTATCTTTGCTTTAGATAAACAAATTGAAATTACAAGAGAATAAAAAATATAGGATGTTTTGAATCCTTATGGGCTCCTCGTCCTTTTTTTTAGGTACAAGAACGCTTTTGCCTTAAACAGCAGACTTCAGTAGCGGCCAAAATGTTTGCCCACAAATTTTTCGCTAAAAGTTTTTTATTCCCCAAAATTTTTCAAAGGCCAAAAATATACCCCAAATCTAGGACAAAAATCCTTAACTTGACAACACTATTATAACTTAAGCTTTCTCACTCACTCTATTAAGGAAAATTTTATACATATCTGTACCTACATACATACATACATACTCATGCATACATACGCACTTACTCTGTATGTCAGTCATTATTGTTTTTATAATTCGTTTTATTTATCTTTACGCTTTTGCTGCTGTTGGTGTTGTTTTTGCTGTTATAGTTCATTTTGTAAAATTCATTATAATAAGAATTTGATACACTTTAAGTAATATGAGATTTCATTCAGTAAAAAAAAAAGAAAAACAAATGCAAATACAAATACAACAACTGCAACAATGATTAAAATATAAAACGAAAAATTGCTATTTTCCTTAACATACATACTTGTACATACTGTTGTTGTTGCTGTTACTTTTGTCATTGTTGCGTTCTGTTGTGTTTGTGTATGAAAAATCAAAGTGTCTCTTTTTTGGTATATTGGACGCCACTTGGACGTCAAACGAAATATTGTATGAATTTTTAACAACACCGACAACAACAACAAAAAATTAAAATAAAGAAACAAAAATAGCCAAGTTTTAAATAACACAGTAATTTAAATACACTGCATGCCAAAAAAATACAACACACGCACGCACACACAGACACGTTTGGTAGATGGTCGAAGGATTGATGAGCTACATATGTATTTTAATTAAATGTAAGACTTGAAAATTTTATTTTAACGTAGTAGTTCAGGTTTGTGCTATTTTTTGTTTTAAAAAAAAGTTGTAGAGAATTATGTATCGTCGTAAGAATTAAAGAACGCTGTAACTGACAAAACATTTAATGTTCACCAGTGCTAAAAAACCTGTATGAAAGTAGAAAGAAGACACTGATATTTTTTAAAACGCAGACGGCGCACAGTGGCGCCTTTTCCCTAAAAGCGTTGCAAAAATCAAAAATTTGACAGAAGAATTTGATAAAATGAATAATTACATCTGATAGAGAACTTCTCACTTATTAAGAATCCAAAAAAAATTTTGAAATCGGATAAAAACTATGAATTCTAGAGTCAATCAAAGTTGACAACTTTTCGGACTTACAAAAAAATTTTTAAATTAAAAAAAAACATCATCTTTTCAATTGAATTTCAGGCAAACTATGCAACCGATCATTAATTTTTTGGTGTCAAATGAAAGGTATATTAATTCCAATGAGACGATGTAAAAAAAGGGTTATTCGGTCCAATACTTTTTTTTTCAGCCGCAACTTTGCAAACACATGATATTTGGGTCTTTTTTCACACTTAATAGAATAGAACAAAAAAAGTGACGGTTTGTGACGGGAACTATTAAACAGAGGTTGTTAAGTATTTAATACTCTAATTTATTTTCTTTAAATTGGGTGCCCGTACTTGCCCGTGTACATGAAAAAACAATAAAACTGTAACAACTTTTACTAAAAAAAAATATATTTTCAAAATATTCAAACAGATTTTGGGCAGCACTGAGATCCACTCTAATTGTATACCAAACTTAGTAGATGTCAAACAAAAATTGACTGGAGTAAGCTAGATTTAAAAATAAAACAGTTTTATTTTGCATTTTTATTACAGATTTATATTCTGTATTATTTTATTTAAAAATTAATTTAATTTTATAAAATTTTTTATTTTATTCATTATGCCATCCATAAGCAATGTTATAGTGTTTTCGGTGATTTTTTTGGTACCAGCTGTCCATTTATATCGAAAACTAGTAATGGTTTTGGGAACAGATGTACTCTTCTTTAGTTCTCTTTTGACCAGAGCCCAATATCTTTCAATAGGCCGCAGCTCTGGGCAGTTTGGTGGGTTAGCCTCTTTTGGAACAAAAATAACATTATTTTTATTATACCAGTCTATTGCGCTTTTACTGTAGTGACATGTTGCCAAATCTGGCCAGAAGAATGTTGATATGTTGTGCTGTCTTAGAAATGGGAGCAACCTCTTTTGAAGACACTCTTTGATATAAATATCTCAGTTTATTGATCCCAATGTAACAAACGATGCACTTCTGTTGCCGCAGCTACAAATAGCCTGCCAAACTAGGAACTTTTTGGGAAATTTTGATAGTTTTTTAGTTCGGAACTCTTCAGAAACATTGCCTCTACTATCCGCTACATAAAACTCTTGGCCAGGAAGCTGCGTAAAGTCTGCAAAAACGTAAGTTTCATCACCCATTACACACCATTCGAACTTTTAAAAAAATTCTTTTTTGAGGAGTTTTGCTCTTTTTTTGCTTCAATATTCTTCTTAGCATTTCTATCCGGAACTTTTTGGACTTTAAATGTTTTAAGGCCAGCTTTAGCTTTAACTCGGCGCACAAAACTTTCCGAACATTGCACTCGCCGGGCCACTTCGCGACCAGAAATGTTTGGAAGAGCCAGCAAAAGCTTCTCAACCTTTTTGGCTTTCGCGTCGTTCGTTTCCAGTTTTGCTTTACCTGTTCCAGGCTTTCTTTCAATTTTAAGGTCTTTGTTGAACTTTTTGATCACTCTGGAAACACATTGCCTTGTCACGTGGACTTCCCTAGCAACTTTTGTATAAGTCCAATATGGTTTTTTTTGAATTATTTGAATAATTTTTGTATGCACTTGTCTTTGATTATCCATTATGAACTAACTACCAAGTCAAATCTGACAAACTGATACATTTTAAAATCTGACACATTTTTCAAAGATATTGTGATTAAGAAAAATAATTTTGATTAAAGGTGAAAAAAGTTATTAAGAAAAATGGGTGTTACACTTTATAGTGACGCACATCTTATTTTAGAAGTTTAAATTTGGGATTTTAAATAAAAAAATGTAAAACATAAGAATTGCAAAAAAATATTTAAGTACAAGTATATGTGTCATGTTGGGATTTTTAAGAATTTTTTAAACGGACAAAGGTTTTTGCCCAAAAAAAAATTATCTAAATTTATTTTTAGTAAGTTTTTAATTTAAAAATTATTAACTTTTTGAACCATAGTGAATGAATTGTTAAAATTGAATCTACAGCTAATTATAAAGAAATGGAATTAAAGCAATGAGTATTTCATCTTGCACTTAACTGAACATTGCAAAAAAAACAAAAAAATAAAAAATATTGTAGTAGGCATCAGCAAGCACACACATTTTTTAAAGCTTTATTTTCAAATATTCTGTGCTAATGATGTTATCTAGTCTCAATATCTCGCCAGTGACAATCAAAGTGAAAAAAGTGTGTGAAAAAAACATTAAACAATTTTAAACAAAAACATAATGATAAAATTAAAATCAAATAAAAAAATTTCATGTAAAAGGAAATAAATTAAAATAAAATACATTTACTGTGTCATTGTGCACAGTGCCGCAGCGGGCCTTTTACAATGCGGGTGAGGTTTTCTGGAAGCTAAACGAGATAAAATTCAAGTGCGTTTTAAACATTAAATATGTCCTGATAATTTCAACAGTTATGATTTTTGCAACGAAAAAAGTCAAAACGATGCACTGTGCCGGCCATGCCGGTTAGTTATTCTTAAGCTAAAGGGATTATCTTTCAAATACTTTATAAATTTTAATAATATTTATATTACTTTAAAAGTTATAATGATTACAACGAAAAATGTCAAAAGACAACACCGTGCACAGTGCCGCGGATGGCCTATCACCTTGCGGGTTATGTATTTGGAAGCTAGGGGAGTCTTTTTTCAAATGCTTTTTAAATTTTTAAAATATCTTTATTACTTTAAAAGTTATGATTTTTGCAACGAAAAAGACTAAAAGGCGCCACTGTGCGGCGTAAGTGAATTTATTATCATCGTAGAAATCTGGGACCGGAAACAATCGACGCGTATTTTTTTTTTCGATAAGAATGATGCAAAAAAACGTATTTTCGATTTTTTTGTCAGTTACAGCGTTCTTTAATTCTTGCGACGATATGTATGTAAGAAAGTCACACCATATTGGATAATACTTTAAATTAATATTCAAGTACATACTGCAAAACCCCAATATTTTGTGTAAAAATGACATGCCATGTCGACTCAAACATAGTGTCATGCCATGTCATCATAGTGTCTTAGCATGTTACTGCAAATCGCCTTAGCATGGTTTAATGCATAATGTTTTTTTAAAACTCTTGTTTAAATATTCGCTACATCAGTTGGTGTTACAGGGTATATTTGTTATTATATGTGGAGTTTGTAAAACTATATATACAACATTTGTTAAATAATAGAACAAATATAAATGTTGTTTTATTCTGTTAGCTTTAACTTTCATTTTGTTTTATTCATATGTACATATATTACAATAATATTTTATTACATTTACAATACAATATTTAACAATACATACATAACTGGCCTTTACAACCCTGTGTCAGGATTACGGCCTAGCTTCTCGCAGCACTCATGTTGTGTGTGTCAATTTTTATCCATGAGTACCGGGACCTACAGTTTAATGTCGACTCCAAACGACAGACTTGAGAAGCTTGTTCATGGCAATTAGTTACTCTCAGAGCTTTTGCCAGAAGACTGCTGAGAGGTAGTCGCCGAAAGAAATATTTTTTTCATATTTCTTTTTTTGAAGATGTCAGAGCCTGGAGTCGAACCCAGCACCCATGTCTTAGTAAGCCAACACACTAACCACTAGACCACGGCGACTACATTTAACAATGATTACACAAAATTTATTAGAAAGTTTCTAATAGAAACAAATAATATATATAAAAAACATGCAATATTGTTTGACGCCAACATGTTTTATATTGTGTTAATATGTCAGTGTCGAACATGTTTGAACGGCATAAGATGGAATGGCATTTACGTTCGAAAAAATATTGCCTTGCTAGTACTAAACAACCGTTTACATTATTATTTAAAAATTAAAGGTTTGTTTTAACTGAAAACAAAAAAAAGTAAGCACTAAAATATAAAATAAAAACTACTCGACAATAACTGAACCTGAACTATGCTGAAGGCAATTTCTATGCCGATTCTCATTAACAATTCATTAAATTCCCTATAGAGATGATAACACTGAAGTAAAGGAATTACGGAGATGTCTATTCTAAAATTATTTCCTAATTTAAACAATTTGCTTTTCTTATAATTTTTGTGAAAGATTTCTTTTGTAATGAAGACCACCGAGGCGCATATGTGCACCTCTAGCCCGAGACCAAAAAAGATCCATTGTGAATGATCTGAATTTTGAAATAATATTACATCTAATGTATGTAAATGTAAATCTAATGAACAGAAATTAAATTAATAAAATGAACTCTAACGGCCGTATGTATAATGTAAAATTAGCAACTCGTTAGTATATGTGACAAAAAACTGACAAGTTTATCACCCGCTATAGACTGATATTATTAAAACTTTTCATACCCTTGATTTTATAACTAGTCAGATAATCCAAAAAATTAAATTCCTTGTACCTTTGAGTAAGAATTTCCACGTATTGGAATGACAAACTTAGCCACTGTGTACAACGACCTGGTAATTTTTTATTATACATAAGGCTGTAAATCCTTAATACGTAATTCTATATAATTATATAGAGAAAAATTAAAATATCTATACCCAGATGATTTCATTGGGGATTTTGTTGCAATTGTTGGCGTTGCTGTTAATGTGATATTTTGCATACAATCATTTTTCATAATTCTATGGAACTCGATAAAATATTTAAAATTGTTGAGTTTTGTGTTTTTTGTAACATGACTCTCAATATACATACTTATACATATAATTTTAATTTTTTTTTCTTGCAGCTCAAATTTTTTCTAAAACTTTCTGGAGGTGTATGTAAAATAATGCCTTAATAATTTTATATTATTCTACATAATTGCAACAACAAAAACTTTTATAGAAAAAAAAAAACAAAGTATTAAATTTTCAAAAAATAAATTTACAGCGGGGGTTGTTAAACAGTACCTCAAAATAAAATAAAAAATAAAAAAAAAAATAACAATTCAGCAGCAGAAGAAAATCGAAATTTTTCTTAAAAAAATTTATAAATTTGATTTAAATTTTTAGGTCCAAGATTATTTTTTACATAAAAAACGACAAATTATATATAAATAACGTACCGACTTTAAAGAAATATTAAAGTAGATAGATCATCTACGTACCGTTGTTTTTTTTAAGAGGTACTCCAAGGTGGCAACTACCGAAAACGGCGGATAATTGTTCATTTAAAGTATCAGTAACGCAGACATTGACGTTGATAATCGTTGGGTGGTACAATATTCACCTCTGGTGAGCAAAACATTCAATGCTCATATCAATGTTGAGCTTTGTAGTTGGGTGAAGAGAATATATTTGAACTAAAAAAATAATTCCTAGAAATAATATACACGTATATGACGAAACAACGTTTGGCAAGTCAACTACTAGTATATAAATTTCATTATTTATTTTCTAGTTATAAATATGGCAAACTTTCTAAAGTTGATACATTAGCGATATTCACTCTTCGTTGCAAACGCCCTTGCAAACTTTGCAAATAAGCAATCGCAGCATAAATACCTAACTTGCAATACCACTTTTCAAGATTATGTTGAAGTAGATAATGAGCTTTGCGCAACAGGCTTTCTTACAGATGAAGACATCGTTCAGCATTACTGCTTTCCATCACATGATACAGCCTTAAGTGCAACATAGAGTGATGGATAGATTTCGCTGGAAAGAAATATTATCAATCTTTTACAAACGAAGTACATATAAAATTTTTTCCGAACTTTGAACTTACATATTTGCAAATGAATGTTATTATACTTGATGAGCATTTTGTAGAAAAAAATTCTTTTTCAGTCAATAATTTCAGGTTATTTTACAGCGTTTTAACTAGTTTATTGCATATACATATGTACCAGGGATGCCAGGTTAGGGTTTTTCACCCTAGATTTGGGGGTTTTTTTTGCGTTTAGGGGGAAATTTAGGGTGTAAAAAGTACTTAGGGTAAAATTTAGGGTTCAAAAAATTATATTTGGAGTCTTTTTAGGGTATTTCAGTGTTGATTTTACTAGGAGTATTATTTCTTATAGCCGACAATGCAAGTGTTTTCATATATTTTTCACTTTAATTCAAATTTCTAAGTAACAGATGAAAATTATTTTTAATGTAAAGCTAGCAAAAATGTCAAAAGAAAAAAATATATAATCAAAAATATAAAAAGGAATGGGTTTTCAATGTTTGGTATTGTAAAACATAAAATACGAAATCGAATGGCTACTTCAACTATTGAATCTATTATGAGAGTTAGATATTCTTTAAATAATGGGTACCAAAACTTTACACCGTCCTCAGAAATGATAAAATTATTCAATAATGAAAATATGTATGCAGCGGACGAAAGGAATGAAAATGCATTCGATATTTTTAATACTGCCTAATTACTATTTCTTTTCTAGTTTTTTTTACTATAAAATACGTCTATATGTGTAAATGTTTATATGGTATGAATTTATTATATATTAAAGATATATAAAAAGTTTTTTAGGGATTTCATATTTTGGCATAGTGCAAATTTAGGGGGTAATTTCTCTGATTTAGGGATATTTATAAAAATGTACCTGGCATCCCTGATATGTACATACATACTTAAATAAAAATACATAAAAATTAAAAAATTCTATAGCTCGAAGTCTCCGTAAGTCGAAGTTACCGATAATGATGACTCGAATTATGGACGTTCGACTGTTCGGACTTCTCTATATCTTGAGATCGGTTGCAACTAAAGTTTCTGAATTTTGTCTGAATTATTTCGCAGTCATTAAAACTTATTAATCGAAAAATAGTAGTGGTAGGTGTAGCGAAGCCCGCCGGCACACAGTGGGATTTTTTTTTTGCAATAAGTAATTTTTTCGACACATAAAATATAAAAATGTAGTGATGCAGTTTTGTAGAAAAAAGATTCAGTATGAAGAATCAATAAATTGTATCCCAAAAAAAAAGTTTATTTGTCTTTGAAATAATGAAGTAAAGTCACATGTAAAGTTTAGTCCAATATATTGAAAACTGTTTACGCACTTCTATAGTGTTTGCACGTAAGATAATTTTATTGCTCAGATTTAAATAGTGATTTTTTTTCAAATATAGACCTTCCTGCGTATTTAAAAAAAAGATATAAGAATAATATTTGTTCTATAATGTGCCGTAATTGCAAATTTCCTTGGAAGAAAGAAATGGTTGCTCGGTCGTGCTAGATGCTCCCACTATAATAAAATGACCTGTGTGAAGATAAATTTTAAAATTTATGACCCTAGACATAAACCATGTAAGTTAACAGAGCTATGTTATGATGTTAACAGACCTCTGTTAAGTTAAAAAATTAAGGATTTTGAAAGAACAAGGATAAAAATCATCTTTTTTTGAAAAAAATAAATAAAAAAATTATGAAACGGCAACTAAGGCCCTACTGCTGTTAAAAAATGCGAAAATTTTGAAAAAATTACATACGATTGATATATTAATAGCAAAAGAATACACAAACTTCATATGCGCATTAAAAATCAATATTAAAATATATCAGGATAACGTGGGCGGACAAAAATAGTCTTATTTTATAGGGAATAGGTCCCACTAACAATATTAACCACCAAAACCTTTAACAGAACAACTTAAAATATGATTTTTTAAGATTTTTTGAAATTTCAAATTTTTTTTTTTAACATTATCCTTTATTGGAGGAAAACAGGACAACATGGGCGGATGACATTGGTCTCGTTTAATAGGGTTTTAGTCCTATTAACTGAATTAATCGCCAGAATTCTTAACAGAACAACTTAAAATATGATTTTTTAAGATTTTTTGAAATTTCAAATTTTTTTTTTAACATTATCCTTTATTGGAGGAAAACAGGGCAACATGGGCGGATGACATTGGTCTCGTTTAATGGGGATTTAGTCCCAATAACTAAATTAAGCGCCCGAATTCTTAACAGAATAACTTAAAATATGATTTTTTAAGATTTATTGAAATTTCAAATTTTTTTTTTAACATTATCCTTTATTGGAGGAAAACAGGACAACATGGGCGGATGACATTGGTCTCGTTTAATGGGGATTTAGTCCCAATAACTAAATTAAGCGCCCGAATTCTTAACAGAACAACTTAAAATATGATTTTTTAAGATTTTTTGAAATTTCAAATTTTTTTTTAACATTATCCTTTATTGGAGGAAAACAGGACAACATGGGCGGATGACATTGGTCTCGTTTAATAGGGTTTTAGTCCTATTTACTGAATTAATCGCCAGAATTCTTAACAGAACAACTTAAAATATGATTTTTGAAGATTTTTTTAAATTTCAAATTTTTTTTTCAACATTATCCTTTATTGGAGGAAAACAGGACAACATGGGCGGATGACATTGGTCTCGTTTAATAGGGTTTTAGTCCTATTTACTGAATTAATCGCCAGAATTCTTAACAGAACAACTTAAAATATGATTTTTTAAGATTTTTTAAAATTTCAAATTTTTTTTTAACATTATCCTTTATTGGAGGAAAACAGGACAACATGGGCGGATGACATTGGTCTCGTTTAATGTTGATTTAGTCCCAATAACTAAATTAAGCGCCCGAATTCTTAACAGAACAACTTAAAATATGATTTTTTAAGATTTTTTGAAATTTCAAATTTTTTTTTCAACATTATCCTTTATTGGAGGAAAACAGGACAACATGGGCGGATGACATTGGTCTCGTTTAATAGGGTTTTAGTCCTATTAACTGAATTAATCGCCAGAATTCTTAACAGAACAACTTAAAATATGATTTTTGAAGATTTTTTGAAATTTCAAATTTTTTTTTTAACATTATCCTTTATTGGAGGAAAACAGGACAACATGGGCGGATGACATTGGTCTCGTTTAATAGGGTTTTAGTCCTATTTACTGAATTAATCGCCATAATTCTTAACAGAACAACTTAAAATATGATTTTTTAAGATTTTTTGAAATTTCAAATTTTTTTTTCAACATTATCCTTTATTGGAGGAAAACAGGACAACATGGGCGGATGACATTGGTCTCGTTTAATAGAGTTTTAGTCCTATTTACTGAATTAATCGCCAGAATTCTTAACAGAACAACTTAAAATATGATTTTTTAAGATTTTTTGAAATTTCAAATTTTTTTTTTAACATTATCCTTTATTGGAGGAAAACAGGGCAACATGGGCGGATGACATTGGTCTCGTTTAATGGGGATTTAGTCCCAATAACTAAATTAAGCGCCCGAATTCTTAACAGAATAACTTAAAATATGATTTTTTAAGATTTATTGAAATTTCAAATTTTTTTTTTAACATTATCCTTTATTGGAGGAAAACAGGACAACATGGGCGGATGACATTGGTCTCGTTTAATGGGGATTTAGTCCCAATAACTAAATTAAGCGCCCGAATTCTTAACAGAACAACTTAAAATATGATTTTTTAAGATTTTTTGAAATTTCAAATTTTTTTTTAACATTATCCTTTATTGGAGGAAAACAGGACAACATGGGCGGATGACATTGGTCTCGTTTAATAGGGTTTTAGTCCTATTTACTGAATTAACCGCCAGAATTCTTAACAGAACAACTTAAAATATGATTTTTGAAGATTTTTTTAAATTTCAAATTTTTTTTTCAACATTATCCTTTATTGGAGGAAAACAGGACAACATGGGCGGATGACATTGGTCTCGTTTAATAGGGTTTTAGTCCTATTTACTGAATTAATCGCCAGAATTCTTAACAGAACAACTTAAAATATGATTTTTTAAGATTTTTTAAAATTTCAAATTTTTTTTTAACATTATCCTTTATTGGAGGAAAACAGGACAACATGGGCGGATGACATTGGTCTCGTTTAATAGGGTTTTAGTCCTATTTACTGAATTAATCGCCATAATTCTTAACAGAACAACTTAAAATATGATTTTTGAAGATTTTTTTAAATTTCAAATTTTTTTTTCAACATTATCCTTTATTGGAGGAAAACAGGACAACATGGGCGGATGACATTGGTCTCGTTTAATAGGGTTTCAGTCCTATTAACTGAATTAATCGCCAGAATTCTTAACCGAGACCAATGTCATCCGCCCATGTTGTCCTGTTTTCCTCCAATAAAGGATAATGTTGAAAAAAAAATTTGAAATTTCAAAAAATCTTAAAAAATCATATTTTAAGTTGTTCTGTTAAGAATTCTGGCGATTAATTCAGTTAATAGGACTAAAACCCTATTAAACGAGACCAATGTCATCCGCCCATGTTGTCCTGTTTTCCTCCAATAAAGAATAATGTTGAAAAAAAAATTTGAAATTTCAAAAAATCTTAAAAAATCATATTTTAAGTTGTTCTGTTAAGAATTCTGGCGATTAATTCAGTTAATAGGACTAAAACCCTATTAAACGAGACCAATGTCATCCGCCCATGTTGTCCTGTTTTCCTCCAATAAAGGATAATGTTAAAAAAAAAAATTTGAAATTTCAAAAAATCTTAAAAAATCATATTTTAAGTTGTTCTGTTAAAGGTTTTGGTGGTTAATATTGTTAGTGGGACCTATTCCCTATAAAATAAGACTATTTTTGTCCGCCCACGTTATCCTGATATATTTTAATATTGATTTTTAATGCGCATATGAAGTTTGTGTATTCTTTTGCTATTAATATATCAATCGTATGTAATTTTTTCAATATTTTCGCATTTTTTAACAGCAGTAGGGCCTGTGTTGCCGTTTCATAATTTTTTTATTTATTTTTTTCAAAAAAAGATGCTTTTTATCCTTGTTCTTTCAAAATCCTTAATTTTTTTGCTTAACAGAGGTCTGTTAACATTATAACATAGCTCTGTTAACTTACATGGTTTATGTCTAGGGTCATAAATTTTAAAATTTATCTTCACACAGGTATAAAATGAAAGGTCAGACTCCATACTATCAATTAAAAAAATTTAAATAATTAATAATCTTTTATAAAATCATAAAATTTATCTCCGAATTCACGAAATTGTTAATTAAAAAAATTAAAAAATTAAAATTTAATTAGTTTTGGCAAAGAAACAAAAAGTTGTGGGAAAAAATATGATATGGGTTATATGGGCGGTGAATGTGGGCGTTAATTGAGCTAATACAGCCTCCGTACCAAATTTCAAAAACTTTGGGCCAAAAATAAATTTTGGGTTTTATGGACGTTGGGTAGTGGGCGTAGCCAATTTTGATGAAACTTTATATTTTTTTAATTGAGCTAACCAAAGGCTCATAGCAAAATTTCAAAAACTTTGGACCAAAAATAAATTTTTTGTTCTGTGGGGGATGGGTAGTGGGTGTGGCCAATTTTGATGAAACTTTATATTTTTCTTAATTGAGCTAACCAAAGGCTCAACGCAAAATTTCAACATTCTACGAGCACTCCTTATAAAGGAATTAAGCTATTTTTCATAAAATAAATAACAAAATTGTCAATAGGGATTTCTTTCGATTCTTACAAAAGTCTCTTAACGTTTTAACCCAATTATTTTATTCACTTCTTAGACACTTTATTCAGAGAACTGTTTTATTATCAATAATCATTATTAAGTAAATAAAAAATATAAATGTACACAAAACAGGGGGGTCCGAAAAGGAAGTCAAATTACAGCTCGTATCTGATTCAAAATGAAAGAGAATACAAAGACAAAATTATAACTAAGGTGTGCGTCACTATAAAGTGTAACACCCATTTTTCTTAATAACTTTTTTCACCTTTAATCAAAATTATTTTTCTTAATCACAATATCTTTGAAAAATGTGTCAGATTTTAAAATGTATCAGTTTGTCAAATTTGACTTGTTAGTTAGTTCACAATGGATAATCAAAGACAAGTGTATACAAAAATTATTCAAATAATTCAAAAAAACCATATTGGAGTTATACAAAAGTTGCTAGGGAAGTCCACGTGACTAGGCAATGTGTTTCCAGAGTGGTCAAAAAGTTCAACAAAGACCTAGAAATTGAAAGAAATCCTGGAACAGGTAAAGCAAAACTGGTAGCGAACGACGCGAAAGCCAAAAAGGTTGAGAAGCTTTTGCTGGCTCTTCCAAACATTTCTGGTCGCGAAGTGGCCCGGCGCGTGCAATGTTCGCAAAGTTTTGTGCGCCGAGTTAAAGCTAAAGCTGGCCTTAAAACATTTAAAGTCCATAAAGTTCCGGATAGAAATGCTAAGAAGAATATTGAAGCAAAAAAAAGAGCAAAACTCCTCAAAAAAGAATTTTTTCAAAAGTTCGAATGTTGTGTAATGGATGATGAAACTTACGTTTTTGCAGACTTTGCGCAGCTTCCTGGCTAAGAGTTTTATGTAGCGGATAGTAGAGGCAATGTTTCTGAAGAGTTCCGAACTAAAAAACTATCAAAATTTCCCAAAAAGTTCCTAGTTTGGCAGGCTATTTGTAGCTGCGGCAACAGAAGTGCATCGTTTGTTACATTGGGATCAATAAACTCAGATATTTATATCAAAGAGTGTCTTCAAAAGAGGTTGCTCCCATTTCTAAGACAGCACAACATATCAACATTCTTCTGGCCAGATTTGGCAACATGTCACTACAGTAAAAGCGCAATAGACTGGTATAATAAAAATAATGTTATTTTTGTTCCAAAAGAGGCTAACCCACCAAACTGCCCAGAGCTGCGGCTTATTGAAAGATATTGGGCTCTGGTCAAAAGAGAACTAAAGAAGAGTACATCTGTTCCCAAAACCATTACTAGTTTTCGATATAAATGGACAGCTGGTACCAAAAAAATCACCGAAAACACTATAACATTGCTTATAAATGGCATAATGAATAAAATAAAAAATTTTATAAAATTAAATTAATTTTTAAATAAAATAATACAGAATATAAATCTGTAATAAAAATGCAAAATAAAACTGTTTTATTTTTAACTCTAGCTTACTCCAGTCAGTTTTTATTTGACTTTTGATGTGTTACAGTTTATAGTGACGCACACCTTACGTATAGTCTCTCACATTGTCTAATACCATATAAAACTGAAGTTAAATTGAAACTTAAGATTAAATAGCAACTTAGTAGCTGAAAATACATACATACATACATTCATACATACATACATAAGTACATACACATGTATATATTTTTTCCTGTGACAAAAAGTAATACGAGTATAAACATCTACGCTTGATTTTCACTCTTACTTGCATATCATACACACATTCTCATTTACGTAAACAGTAAATAGAGGATGAGAGAGAAAGATAAGCCCGTGAGGAAATTCAATAAAGAAATATACTCACACTTAACTGTCTGTGATTATTCATAATGTCTGTTTATAAATAAAATAACGTCTCATTATCACTATTTCTTTTATTAATAACATCACTAACTATACCTTAATTTGATACGAGTACCACTACTGGCACTACTTCTACTACTACTACCACTACAAATTCTATCTTCTAATACGAGTATAACAATTGGTTTTGTTAGTTGAATTAAAGGACAAAATAAAATACGAGTAATGATGATGATTATGATTAAGTAGTGTATAGACTCTATACTATAGAATAATTTTAGAGTTATTTCTTTCACTTTTCATAGCTTTTTATACAAGAAAAAGGATATTATTTAAGTAATTTTATGCCATTGTAAAGTAAGTAAACAACAATAGCAAAAAAAACAATATTTATACATAATCAGTACAATCGCTCTATTGAAGGTAATGATGATGATAATGAATGCTTGCATATAGAAAAAGAAAGAAAGAATAAAACTTTAAATAAAATTAGGAAATACTATATCTAACAATTCATATTTGAAATTTTATTACCCCAACTTATAGTGTTGCCACAGGTTTACATTTCAACAGAAATGTAATTGAATTGTATAAAAAACAAACCTAAATTTTGATTTTAAATAATAATTCCATCTATTTAGCCCGAAATTGAAATCGTTTGTATTTTTAAAATCATATCAAATGTATCTATTTTGGTTATTTTACAACCTTAATAATCAAGAAGTAGTGGCAATGTTAATGGCCATTGGTAAGTAAAAACAGAATTCCAAACCTATGACAATTTAAAAGTTATAGGAATTTGAAATTTCAAGCGATTTTAATTTCGATCGAAATTGATTTTCATCTCATACAAGAATATTTAGGTAGTATGGGAGGTACCATGCCCACTTGTTGAATTCCCTCCACATTTTAAGAGATGATTAGAATTGACAATAAAACTAATGGAATCAAATTTAGAAACAAATAGAGAAAAAAGCATGTCTATATATAAGTTGTCATATGTTTGCCATTTAATATTTAGAAAACCATTGCACCGATTTACAAGTTAATACGTAGTGCCCATTGTGTTAGGGTATAAGTTTGAATGGAAGTTAAGATGTGGAAGTAGTGTTCGTCAAAGCTCATATCCCGCCATTATTTTTCAGCAAATTCCCACAATTAAAATACAATTTTATTTCAAAACAATTTTTGATTAACCGCAGCGAAATACTTTCGGGTTGGAAAGCAAATAGGCGCAAAGATGATGTACTGAGAGGATTTGTCAAAAAATCTATAAAAATCTGATTAAGCAAAAAAAAAAAAAATCAAGTAAAACAGGTTGATCTTATTTTATTTTATTATTTATATTATTTATCATCTGTGGAAATTTCAAAGAAATCATCAATTTTAGTTGAGATACCTTCCCCTTTAGTGGGAGTAGGGTGTGAGCGAGGTCCAATTGGCTTTTTTCTTTTTTACTTTATTTATATAACATGGCCAATAAATTTGCCAAAATTAAAAGTTTTGACATGATTATTTTAATATATTTGTATTATTTTCCTTGACCTTTTTATTAATTTTATTATTAGTTAAATTATTTGAGCTTAAGGTCGAATAAATATTTATATTATTTATTTTACGATATTTCGCTACTTCCTTGCGTAGCATCATCAGGAATATATATTTGTATGTGGCAAAACAATAACAAAATTATAAAAAAAAAAATACATAAAAAATTATGTCATACATATTTTCAAATAAAAACATAATGAACATTTAAAAAATTAATATAATAATTAACCAACAAACAACATTAATAAAAATAATAACAAGTAGGAACGATATGTGTGTATTTACAAAAATAATAAAAATAAAAGTAACAAAAATTATCTGATATGTGATGAAAATCGACCTCAATTGAAACCAAAATCGAAAGAATTTTAAACTAAACAAATAATTTAACTAATAATATGATTATTTTAATTTAAAATCAATATGGAACCATAGCTCACTCACGAAAAAATAATTAATTTTTGGTAAGAAATAAAGTGGCAATACTGTTTATTTCCTTCTCATACTCTCTCTATGCTGTGGTGTGTGTGTTTCTGTGTAACAAAAATATAACGTGTAAAACAGTAAAATAACTCAAATCTCATTTCAATATACGAGTACAAGGACAACTGTAGACTCACCACACCCCGTCCGTTGCCAGGGCGGTAGTTGAATACAATTCGTCCAACCACCGCCACCCGATACCGGTACCCTCTAATTTCGGTAATGTCTAAGACAACCCGCTCAGAAGAAGGCTCATGGACATCGAATTAGAAAGTTGGCATCAACCACTGCCTGGGTAGTGATACCCCCTTGTTGAGGGGTTTCTATCTAGCACTACCACAACCACAACGAGTACTCCCCGAAGGGCCGCACCCAAACCATCAGACCGGTTTGCCTCACTCCCCGAAAGACAGGGGAGCACAGACATAACCGGTGGCTTCCTGATGCCCGTAGTACCAGATTAGAGTAGGTTTCTCTGGTCAGTCCCTGAGATGGTCATACATACATACATAACATAACTGGCCTTTACAACCCTGTGTCAGGATTACGGCCTAGCTTCTCGCAGCACTCATGTTGTGTGTATAAATTTTTATCCATGAGTACCGGGACCTACAGTTTAATGTCGACTCCGAACGACAGACTTGAGAAGCTTGTTCATGGCAATTAATTACTCTCAGAGCTTTTGCTAGAAGACTGCTGAGAGCTAGTCGCCGAAAGAAATATTTTTTTTTTCATATTTCTTTTTTTTTTAAGATGTCAGAGCTGGGTGTCGAACCCAGGGCTCATGTCTTAGTAAGCCAACACACTAACCACTAGACCACGGCGACCATGGCCCTAAGATGGTCAGTAATAAAACTTACCAACCTCTCTGCCTATAGCGAGTGCCAGGCCACCCAGAGCTAGGTGAACTCCATATTCCGCGGAGAAAACAGGCCCCTGGTGTGAAGTAATCACCAGCAACCTTTACTGTATCCCCGGGTGGAAAGAATGCATGGCCATAGATATGTACACAATTATTAGTACTATTGTTGTTGTGTTTTGCTTTTAGTGTTAAATTTTTTGACTTTGGCTTTTTTGCTTTCCGCCGTGAGCGCATAACCATTTTTTTTTCACTAACACTTGTCATTAGAAAGAGAGAGAGAGAGTACTATTCTGACTTTTTACAGATTATTTCAATGCTTTTGAACTAGTAAATTCAGAAATCGAAATACAAAACCGGTTTTTTCTTTAAAACTTGTAAGATTAGAAATATTTAATAAGTGCATAAGTATATTTCATTCACTCGAGAGTTCGTTACTTGCGTTTTCTTTTTATTTCAGCATATGTATGTATCGCTTTCAAACAAACACTAAAACATGACGCTAACCGAGTTAGTGCGAATCATTAACAGTGCATCACAATATCGACGATTATATTAGCGTACATTTGTCAACGATTGTCACTTGTTGAATCTTGGAGAATGACGTAATTAAATACAAATAATCCACAGAAATACCTTCACAATAGGCCGAAATTCGATCTGAAAAAATGTCCTTGCAAAATATCAGTGTAAAAATTTTCAGATACTATTGACTTAAAGCAAACTCATTAACTTAAAAATCACTAATGTTGAGAAAAAACAATAAGGTTTTCCTAACAAATTACACCAGTTGGTGTAAATAAAAATATAACAGCCAATAATGGCAAAAATGAGCTATTGGTACATGAAATATGAATTTGAAATAGTACCAGTTTGTATAATTTTAAATAAAAAAAACAACAAACACTTTTAATTATTACTTTGCAAAAATGTGATTCAATAACCACTGGGTAAAACATAAAAATCTGAAGCATTTTTTTTAAATAATTAAAAAGCATAATTTTTTGAATCATTCGAAATATGATTTCTTTGTTTCGATTCTTCGAATAACATGCACTATTTTTATATTCATAGAATTTACAGTGTGTGTAAAAAAATCATACAAATTTGACACAAATTATTTCCCAAAATAATGCTGAATGAATTTTTATTTAAAAAAAAAAAAAAAAGTTAAAAATAAAAAAAAATATGCAAGACAATTAGTTCTATTAACAAAAAAGACAAAATTTTATTATATATTTATTATATCGGTCTTAAGATCCTGAAACATTCGTTGCTAGGACAGACTTGCTAAAAAATCTGTCATACAAATGTAATTTTTGTCCACACTATCAAACTTTTTGAACAAACACAATTTTTTTGACAAATGGTAAAACTCAATAGGATTGTGTATCACGGTCTTTATGTGGCAATAAAAACTTTTTTTTAATATGAAAACGATTTGATTTTCTCTGACGGTTTTAAATTGTTTAGGGCTTTTATGACGTCAATACGATAAAAAGAGTCTAATTTTTCTAGCCTAGAGCCGTAGAAACTTTTACTAAAAATTCTGAAAAATGAGCTTCATGGGCCAAACTAATTGCCACTTAGTTTTACATCCATTATAGGACTTACATGCATACATATGTATGTATGTACAAAAAAAACAATAAATTAATTTAAAAAGATATAAATTAAATGTACTATAAACCATACTTGCGCTTGTAAACTCATATGCCTTCTACTTTATAACAAATTTTAAACCTTGAGAAAAGAATCTAAAGAACCTTAAAGGTTATACAATTTTTCTCACGCAGTGTATCAAGGCTTTGTTGGTTTCATAATCGTTATATTTGTTTTTCTGTTTTCATTGTTTTGTTCTATTTCATATATAATATTTCATTTTCATTTTCGCTTTTTTTTCAAGTATTAACTTTGAAATAAAGTCTAGACTTACAATCACATATCGAATAACCATCATTTGTGTAATAAAAGTACTCGGGTATTTTTACAAGCACACACACGTATACAAACATACTACTCATACGTATACAGGAATATTAAATGACACTACAAAAAATATTGTATTTTCGGATACACGTTTCAAATGCCAAAAGGTGTCATAATATAATATTATGGTGAAATAGAGAACTCTGTTGGGTTTGTAGAAAAAAAGAGGTAGAGAGAGAGAGAGGAAAAATTTTAAATTTATCGATAATCACTACACAAAGTAGGTAATAATTTTTAATAAAAAAAAAAATATATAAAAATTAATTTAAGAAAACAATAAATAATTTCCCAAAAGTAGTCATTTGGGTCCTTTATTGTTCCTTCTGTACATTAACGGCCTACCATCGTGCTTAATGTATTCCACCATATATATTAATGTATGCCGATTATGTCATGCTTTTTCTACATCTCTACTACTCTCGAAAGTAGTACTGGGTTTTATTAAACGTTGGGAAAAGTAGTTCAATGGTCCATATGTATACACTTCTCTGGTAAAACCTATCCTAGAGCATGCATCTGTGGTTTGGTACCCTCAATTTGATATTCATATAACTAAACTAAAATCCGTCTAAAAACAATTTTTCCTTTTTTGTTTGGCTCGTGTTCAATTGAACCCATATATTACTTTACTAGTCTTGCACTTATTGTAATTCCAACACTTAAAAGCAGAAGCAATTTAGGAATACTTTGTTATAAGGTTCTATTGATTCTGAAACTCTTTTAAGGAAGCTCGAACTTATAGTTCTAAAACTATATTCCACTAATTTTGACCCATTTAGAAGAATGTGTGCGAATTGTAACACCTATTTTTACCTCATATAGTAGTCGCCGTGGTTAATGTTTTGGCCTACTAAGACATGAGCCCAGAGTTCAAACCCCTGCTCGGACATTTTCGAAAAAAAAAGAAATATGAACAAATTATTTCTTTCGGCGACTACCTCTCAGTAGTCTTCTGGCAAAAACTCTGGGAATAATTGATTGCCAATAAAAAGTTTCTCAAATCTGTCGTTCGGAATCGACTTGTAACTGCAGGTCCCGGTACTCATGGATAAAAGTTAACACGCACAACAAGAGTGCTGTGAGAAGCTAGGCCGTAACTCTGAAACAGGGTGGTAATGACCAACTATGTATGTATGTATGTATTTTCTCCTCATTGACTACTCATTTAATTATCCAACAATAACAAGACTCTTTATTGAATTCTTGAATTATTAATGTTGAATATTTAATTAATCTAATTGTAATATTTCTTACAGGTTATTTCATAGGTTGAATAATAATAAACAATAAATAAATAAACACTGACTAAGATTATAAATCATTTATAAAACTGTGCATGTTTTAAACTCAAACTGTAACTCCCTGGCATAGGTCCTTCATATGCTTTTATTAAAATTTTTTTTTATTTTCTATTCTAAATATTATACGAGATAAACTTATGCTTTTTGAAGCATTTTGTTGTATTCATCTAATATGAAACGAAAAAGTTAAAAAAGAACAAAATATTTTGTAACCCAATATTTTTATAATACAGCCTCCCTTCCACATCCACTGCTGTAACCACTCCTATTACTGCTGAATTTCTTCCTTTTTTTTGATGAATTTATAGTCTTTTAATGTTGTAAAGCTTAAAAAAACTTTTGTTGCCTCATAATAATAGGGGTATTCACTTAATTTTACAAAAACCCAGATAAGTCTGAGGCTCTACTTTATTATTTTATTAAGCTACAATGTTTGTGTTTTTAAAACAACCCAAAATTTAAACATACATACATAATTAAACCTTATAGTGATGATAGTAATGAACATTTTAAATCACAGGACAAGTTCATGGATTGTATTCGAAGCCAACAAGCGCAAAATAAAGTTCATACATTTTTAGCAATGGAGATTTGGCTTGGAAGAAATACAGATTAAGACCCCTGATAAATCTGATACGAATTAAATGTTGACAAGTTTATCATGATTTACTAATTCACTAGTTCTAGTTGTTCTATTCTCTTCGAATATGAAATTCCTTGATATTAGGAAATTGCTCAAAGGAACTTTGTTTTTTTTAATTTATTTGTTTGTCAACACACATACGAGTATGATACATACTTTTATTTATTTATTTAGTTGTTTCAATATCACCGGTCTGACAAAGCTACCAGCTGTTAAACAGCTGAAATAAAATTTGTTTAGTGAAATGTTTGACATTTACAAATATGGATCGTTTGGCCAAATAACGCATAAGAATATTTAAAATTAATATAAAGGGGTGGTTTAAATAAGACCACTTTTCAATCCTCATAATTGACCTACTGTGTAAGGAATTGGTAAGATTTTAAAGAACTTTGAATGTGTGCATCATGTTAATGTACGCACTAACGAAAGTATCGTTTTTGTTGATAGAAATGTGGCGGATAATCTAAATTTGTCAATTTGGATTTGCACCTCTATTCATATAAAATTCACCAACAGGTAACCATATGCAATGCCATAGATATGTATACTGATTGGGTGCTAGATTTTTCGAATAAAAAATTTTTAGCGATAAAGCTGATTTATCACTCACTAGTGCTTGAAGAACCTTGAAGCAATTGCGGGAAAAAACATTGCATTTAAAAAAAGGACTATTTGGTACGCATTGTAGTATGGAAGTGTCATTATATCGTATTTTATCGAAAATGACTATAGAACAAATGATACTATTAATTCAAAGCGCTATGGTTGACATTTTTTGGACTGTAAGTAAAGACGGTACCACGAGTCTCGTAACACGACTGGTTTTGATTTTATTACAGAAGAAATTTACCGAACACATAATTTCTTTTTTGGGCGACCTCAATTGACCACCAAGATCATGCGAATTAAAGCAATTAGACCTTGTGTACGCTAATAATCTTCCTAATTTGAAGCTTTTGAAAAGCAAAATTCGTCAAATTATCGCCGGTTTATCACCTGGAATCTGTAAAACGAAAGTGATAGAAAACTTCATCTAAAAATTCGAATGACATTGAGTTTCCTATGAGAAAAATAAAAGTTAGATTTTAATTATAAATTTATGTGTATTTTATGTGGTTTTACTTTTGAAAACCAAAATTTTTCTTTTAAAAAAATCTGAAATTTAATAAATTTTTCTCTTTAAACTTTCAACCCTGTGTACTCTGAATGTCCCCTGTATTTTCTTTTTGTTAAAGTATAGAATACAAGCACTGGTGTACAACAACGGTAGCAGCAGAGTATTGTTTAGAGTAGAAACTCGTCTATTCGTAGCACTAATATACTGACTTGACTGACTAACATAGAATGTAATCGAATATCGATAGCTTAGGATTGAATATCGTCCTTCTTTTCATTTCTTATATGACGTTAGATGTACATAGTTGCTAAATTGTATTGCTGTTTTTGCTCATTTTAGTATGAGTATATGTATATGTATGCATGTATGTTTACTTTGTGTTGTACTCTCCTCTATCAATGAGTGAGTAAAAATGTTTAGAAACACATGTACGAGTATGCTATGGATATATGGGCAAGTAAAAAGATATTTTTGCAATTTAATATTTTGTTGAATACTCTACTCTTTTAATGTAAGTAAGTATACACATACATTTACATATTTGTATGCAAGTATGAACGCCTAAGTATGTATGTATGTATGCTTGTAAAATTGTAAATGATGAAGTAAACTTTACTGTGAGATATACGTGTGTGTGTGAGTTATATTAAAAATGATATTAAATAACGATTTTGTGCCTGTGTACTCGTATTAAAAACTTCTCGGTTCTTTTTTTTAACTTATAGACAAGAAAAACAAAAACAAACAAAACATGATACATATTTCATGCTATTTTTCTCAACGTTATAAAATTTCTCAAAAGAAGGTTGGTTACATTACAGTACTACATACTGTATGTATGTACGCATATCCATACATATGTATGTATGTTCTTACGCACATGTACAAGAATTTAGTCATACATATGCATATATGATTGCATACAAATACATATTGTCTGTCAGGTTTTTATGGTCAATGTCATTAAGGGGTTACCATTTCTTATACAATAGAACACTATCAAATTCATATTCTAATTAGTATCACAAAGATAAAAGCAGGATGATTTTAAAAATTAAAAAAAGGTTAAAAATATATACAAAAATGCATACATAAGAGAAACATGTATAAATTTGCATAAGAATAAAATTTAAAAAAAATCTAAAAAGCGTTAAATAAACAACCATGTAAAGTTAAGCGTGAGGAAGTATGAATTAGACAAACAAAAATTAAAAAAAAAAAATTAAAAAATTTGTTTATACTCGTATTTAAAGCTCTAAACCCATAGAAGCCAGTAGGTTACACGGCGACGAGGCAACAAATGTCGTTGGCGGCAATAGTCGCCATGTAATTATTTATTTTAAAAACGATAACCATATTACAAATTTAAATTGACAAATGTATTACACACTTTTAACTTTATTACAAAAAAAAATTCCTAGTTATTCAAATTTAGGATGTGTAGTTTGGGGAACCTTTAAAAAAAGATGCATATGTAGTATAAATGCTCGTAATTTCAGCTGTAGTCGAAAACATGTTTAATTTGGCTAGTGTACTATTCCTTCACGGACTTCATTTTCTTCTCTAATTATCAAAAAATTCATTGCAAAAATTTAAATGCTTTATAGAATTAACTCTGATCTTATTAAAACGTTTCAGACGAAACAAAAACTAATTATTTTTAAATTAAATTATTATTAAATTTCATACAATAACTAATTATTTGTTTTATAAATTTGTGCAAGCCTTTGTGCAATTATTTGCACAAAAATTTATACAAGCAAATTTATGTTTTTCAGCCTATAGAAACAAAATTTAAAATTTCTTGCACAAAAAAAAATTATGCAAAAACAAAGCAAACAAATTTATGTCGCTTTTCCATATACAGGGTTTTTCAACAAGGATGCTACAGAAGTAGAGCGACAGGGACAGCAAACGAAGCTACATCAAGTCTATGGTCTATGCCAACAAGCTAGTGACGATTGATGAACTGCGTACGAATATTGAACGTGAAATTGCAGCAGTATCGGCCGATTTGTGATTGAAAACCGTCGAAAATTGGGTTCAGCGTCTTGACTTCTCCAAGCGTGCCAGTGGTGGCCATGCAAAAGAAATCGAGTTCCATACATAATGGCATCGAACGTACTTTTACAGGAATAAGGAATATCCAAAACCGTTTTTGTTTTAGTTTAAAAAAACTTTTGTAGCGCTCTTATTGAAAAACCGGATACATTATAAAAAAAATTATACACAAACAATTCCAGTAAAAGGGTTAATGATAGCCCACAAAATCCTGAAACATTTGAAAAAAATAACTGAAAGTAAACACTGCATATTCTTAATGTGTGAGTCAAAAATGTTAAAATAGTAAAGTTGTACAGCATTAAACACATAAAGGACAGTAAACTACTGACTAGAGTATGTTAAAATTAAAATACTTAAATGAGGACTATTATTTGAAGACCATTACTGATGCACGGCAACACAAAAACTTTTGTTGCTGTCGCCAACCTAGCCATATATGTATCTATTTTTTTAACGCCAATTAGCATATCTGGTGTAGGGTAACAATCAATATTTTTGCAACACATTTTTCTTTTTAACAATTTTAATCTGTATCAAAAATTAAATTTTAATCTGTAGTTACATATCGTCGGTTGACAAGTAAAACTCACTAAGTGTAGAGGCTTAAACCTGCACTAAGTGAGTTTTACCTGTCAACCGACGATATTTAGCCGACTACTCGGCTGCGATGAAAACCAGAAGCATTTGTAGTCTTGTAGCTGAGCAATCTGTTGCCGTCTGTGTGTTTAATGCTAATGCTGTAAGTTATGTGACACAACATTCTATTGAACTTTGACGCGTAAAAAAATCGTTTACGACTTTCAAAGCAAATATGACACCATAGCCAAATTATACCATGTATTTAAAACTTCAAAAAGTGAAAATAATTTTTCAGCAGAAAGCTATTGACATTAGACAAACATTTGACGAAGAAAGCGTAATATACATATGTATAAGTAAGTATACTCGTAATCTCTTTGAAATTACAAACTCCAAGTAAAAAACTTGAAAACTTTAATGACAGACTAAATATAATGGATGAAATACAAACCAAAACTCTCACATGAAAAACAAAAAAAAAAAAAAAAAACGATCAACGAAAAATATTAAATGATGTACCTATACGTGTATTTGTTTAATTTCTTTGATCATTGACAATCATGTCAAATTTGTTTTTTACGCTAAATTTCTTAAAGTTTTATCACTATTATATGATCTTAAGCACAAAATATAAGAAAGAAAAATATATACACAAATCAGAAAAGAAGGGGCCAACATACCTTTATTTCATCACTGGGCAGTTCTTTTTTAATTTTCACTGCAGTTGGTGTGGCAGCTGTTGTTGAGGAAGTATTCATGGCGATAGAATTTGTTGCTGATGGCGGTGATGGTGTTGGTGGTGAATTATTAGCACTTGCATTTAATGACGAAGCTTTTGTAGACATTTTTCATGTACACACAAGTACGTGAGCGCGAAAAAAGAAAATAATTTTTTTTAAATTTTTAATTGTCTTATTTGTTTTATAAAAAAAACCCAATAAAAATAAACAGCTAAAAAATATTAAACAAAATATGTAAATCTCGTGTTTTCTTTAATGGTTCTATTTGATTTCTTTTCTTTTTATACACCACAAAAAAAAAAATAAATACTCTTTTATGAAAACACACCGTTTACACAATCCATACATATGCACATGTGTACATTCATATGTAAGAAAAAAAACTATCAATAACAACAACTATAGAATTATAAGAGAGGAAAAATTTAATTCTATTGATACACAGGGCGAAAAGATGAATTAAAAGAGTCACAAGTTCTAAACAAAACATTTGAGAGACAAAAAGAAAACTGATCATGATTTTTTTATGTTGTTTTATTTATATTTTCATTTTTTATATGCACGTAAATATACATTCACTCTTAAACATATGGTCAAAATAATAAGTACACATATATTTTTTGTTATTTTTTACTTTTTTACATTCTTTTGTTGAATTTTAATATGGTATGTATTATAAATTATGTTATAGTAGCACTGATTTAAAAATAGTAAATATCGATTCTTCTGCTTCTTTGATAATTCTTTGATAAGACCAGCGATCCAAAAGGACTAAAATTAATAGTTATGTAGTTAGTTATAGATTTTAGTCATAATTCACAACTAACGTAGCGCAACTATTCTCAGCTGGTATATGAAACGCATCCCTGCATTTCTATAAAGGGGGGTTTAGACTGTAATATAAGTCGTACGACATGTCAAATGTTTGTGTAGAAGAGAAAGAATTGTATCGTGTAAACTTGATATATAATGAGAGCGTACAACATACATACACTATTGGCCATTACAACTTTGTGTCAGGGTTACGGCCTAGCTTCTCGCAGCACTCATGTTGTGTGTGTTAATTTTTATCCATGAGTACCGGGACAATTAATTACTCCCAGAGCTTTTGCCAGAAGACTGCTGAGAAGTAGTCGCCGAAAGAAATATTTTTTTCATATTTCTTTTTTTTAAAGATGTCAGAGCTGAGATTTGAACCCAGAGCGTACAACATTGAGAGAAAATAAGAATGAAAATTTGACAGTCGTATTTTTCTCTTTGTTTTTTGAAATTTTTTTAAAAAATCATCACACTTCATTAGATCAGGGATAAATTTTTATGTTATTTTTTATTTATGTTAAATGTATTCACAATTTATGTAAATTCTGTGTGCATGTGTATGTGCATTTTATGTTTTCATGCTACCTTTTTTCCTATTTTAGCAACCGTGTAAACGTAAAAAAATCTGTTGTAAGATTTTTACTCTCATTTTTAAGATACGGATGGAATTTCATAATCTTTTCTCTTTGATTTTACAAACGTAAAGTTTGATTTTACAAACGTAAAGTTTAAACCCGACTCAATAAATATCGCTCTTTTTGTGATTTTATATTTAACTTTAATAGTTTTAAGGTAAACCAATTCCATGAAGTGATGTAAGATGTGCGTCACTATAAACTGTAACACATCAAAAGTCAAATAAAAACTGACTGGAGTAAGCTAGAGTTAAAAATAAAACAGTTTTATTTTGCATTTTTATTACAGATTTATATTCTGTATTATTTTATTTAAAAATTAATTTAATTTTATAAAATTTTTTATTTTATTCATTATGCCATCCATAAGCAATGTTATAGTGTTTTCGGTGATTTTTTTGGTACCAGCTGTCCATTTATATCGAAAACTAGTAATTGTTTTGGGAACAGATGTACTCTTCTTTAGTTCTCTTTTAACCAGAGCCCAATATCTTTCAATAGGCCGCAGCTCTGGGCAGTTTGGTGGGTTAGCCTCTTTTGGAACAAAAATAACATTATTTTTATTATACCAGTCTATTGCGCTTTTACTGTAGTGACATGTTGCCAAATCTGGCCAAAAGAATGTTGATATGTTGTGCTGTCTTAGAAATGGGAGCAACCTCTTTTGAAGACACTCTTTGATATAAATATCTGAGTTTATTGATCCCAATGTAACAAACGATGCACTTCTGTTGCCGCAGCTACAAATAGCCTGCCAAACTAGGAACTTTTTGGGAAATTTTGATAGTTTTTTAGTTCGGAACTCTTCAGAAACATTGCCTCTACTATCCGCTACATAAAACTCTTGGCCAGAAAGCTGCGCAAAGTCTGCAAAAACGTAAGTTTCATCATGCATTACACAACATTCGAACTTTTGAAAAAATTCTTTTTTGAGGAATTTTGCTCTTTTTTTTGCTTCAATATTCTTCTTAGCATTTCTATCCGGAACTTTTTGGACTTTAAATGTTTTAAGGCCAGCTTTAGCTTTAACTCGGCGCACAAAACTTTCCGAACATTGCACGCGCCGGGCCATTTCGCGACCAGAAATGTTTGGAAGAGCCAGCAAAAGCTTCTCAACCTTTTTGGCTTTCGCGTCGTTCGTTACCAGTTTTGCTTTACCTGTTCCAGGCTTTCTTACAATTTTTAGGTCTTTGTTGAACTTTTTGACCACTCTGGAAACACATTGCCTGGTCACGTGGACTTCCCTAGCAACTTTTGTATAACTCCAATATAGTTTTTTTGAATTATTTGAATAATTTTTGTATGCACTTGTCTTTGATTATCCATTGTGAACTAACTAACAAGTCAAATTTGACAAACTGATACATTTTAAAATCTGACACATTTTTCAAAGATATTGTGATTAAGAAAAATAATTTTGATTAAAGGTGAAAAAAGTTATTAAGAAAAATGGGTGTTACACTTTATAGTGACGCACATCTTATTTAGATGGACTTTTGGTTTGGCCATTAAAATTTAAATTTTCCATACAACTTGGATACAACTCTTAAAGTACAAATACTCGCTACTCAGCACCCACTCAATATTTACTCAACACTTATTATTATTAAATTTTGAAATTTTAAAAAATACCTCAAAAGTGTCGAGTTGTATTGAGGATTAAAAAGTATCGACATTTCACAATTCAAAACAAAATTCTTTCTTTACCAAACAAAAAGCATTTTTAATTGGGAAGCAATTAGTATAATCGTCAGCAAGAATATGACATTATATTAATTATAACTGCATTCGAGCTGTGCTAATATTTTTTACAATATTTGCTTACTAGATTCAAAATCTATTGCTTCTCAACAGTTATTTTCATATAAAAATTATTTATTATTATAAGTAGTCCTTTGTAAAATAGCAGAATGATAAGCAGTATTTTTCTGGTTGAGAAAAGTTGTCTTTTTTCCTTAATGCAAAAGAAAAAGTAAATTAAGTATGCATTAATACTAAGTATTTTCCTTTTTTTATTATAAGAGGTACATGATACATACTAGTGTACTTATTATTTTTAACATAGTATGTTTACATACGGTAACCATATGCAAACCACGAGTATTTAATATAAACATACGTATGCATATGTGTGTATTTAAATCTTAAATGAAAATGAGAGGATATATTATAAAAGAAAAAAATACACACACACACACACACCCAAACAACAAATTCAAAATAGAAGAGTAATGTTATTGACTTAAATACATATAAACAAAAATAAAATATTAAAAAAATAATTAAATATATAACATGTGACGAGTTTTACGAAAAAAACAACAACAACAACAACAACAACAACAGCAGCAGCAACTAGTACAGTAGTGGCGTAAAATCAAAATTCAACATGTAAGTGTTTTTATTACACTAATTTCTTTATTTTTCTCTCTCGCTCTCTTTTAAGGATTTTTCGTTTTCTTCTACACAATTTCATTCAAGAGAAAAGAAAGCAATTATATATAAAAAGTAAAGGGTGAATAAAGTGTATTAATTGACTATATGCACCTAGAACAAGAGATGTAAAAAACTCAAATTTTTTTAATGCAAAATTAACCATGTACTAAAAAATAAAGAAATATGTATCTATGTATATGTATGTATATATGTATTGTTTAAAAATAAAACAATAAAAATCCTTTGGTATCGCTTGTACATACATACATACTACAATACATAGGTATATTGGGCAACATAACAAAGTACGCGATTTTTTTTTTATATCAGCCATATCCCAAAACTCATATCCGATCGAAAGTGGTTTTAATTCCGAAAATTTAAAAACGGAAACGAATTTTTCAATTGAAACATTTCCATACATTGAATGTATGTGATTTCGGATTTGAAACCACTTCCGATCGAAAATGTTTTCTGTGACAAGGCTGTTGTCAATATATCGGCCAAAACTAATAATTTGAAAATTCATTGGTACACTCAAATAGTATGTATTTTCTATATTTTTAACGAATTTTCTATATTTTAACTATGACCTAATTAAAGCGTTTCTAACGAAACAAAATTATATAAAAAGTTTAGTTTTATATACATACATATACATAAATAGTATATTATTTAAACATAGTAGAAGATGAAGAAAGCATGCTCAATTATGAATATTTCCGGTAAAATCAAGTAATCAAGTACCCAAGATAAAAACAGAAAATTATAATCAGTTGTTGTGATTTTGATTAATTTTTTGGAAAAGTATAGACAAATTATAACCCTTTCAGACCGTGATGCATCGATTGTGCGGGTGGGTTTAGGTCTTACTATTTTCGTTTATATTTGAACAACATCAAAAAGACCGACATGCATCAATTGCGCTGATTGTTCTTTATATTTGTTTCTCACACTATTCTACCATTCGATTTACCGTTATTTAAATTATTTAGAAAATCGTGCGTCAAATTTCAGTTTTGTCAAAATGAGCGGAAGGAACAATTTGTGTTTACAACTACAAAAGTACTAATGGCTAATAAATAATGAATTGGGGCATATTTTAACTAAAAAAATTATAAATTTTAATGTTTCAAACCATTTGAAGTCATTTGATGCAATAAATATGCGTTTCAGTTAAAAAGGTTAACGAGTACAACAACTGTGTGTGTGTCCTGAAAATCCTTGAGGGATATAAAAATAGTAAAAGCTAAACATTGATTATATTTTCGTACGATATGGATACCATATATTCCAAAAATCAGTAAAAAATTCCCATTAATTTAGTGGCAGGTCTGAAAGGGATAAAAGCACAACAGCAATTCAATTCCCAGAAAATTTTTATTTCTAATTCAAGGCACATTTTTAGTAAATCGGGATTTACAAGGTAGAAATTGAAAGACAGACAAACGAATCTTGTAGAAATGGGAACGAAAATCTGAAGAGTGTAGTACACGAGTACTTGTACCAAACATTTTTCGTTTTTCTGTTTCCACTTTTCGTAATTTTTTGCTTATTCTTTTTGTCTTCTAAGTTTTATATTATAAAAGTTTTCGGCAAGAGCAAACCAGAATTGAAAAATGCCTGGCTTTCAATTTCTACATCGTAAATGTCGACTACATGCAGTTATTTAACTTGTGATTCATTTAAATATTTATATCTAATAATTAGAAAATGCTTAAAGTATACATTTTGATAAATTTTTACAACAAAAAATTAAAAAAAAAAATATATATATACAGTTACGAGCAAATAAATAGGTTCACATCAAAATGATAAATCAATTTTGTTTGACTATAGTTTACATTACAGCAATAAAAAAGGAAAAGTCGCTAATTACTAAAGCAAATACCCACTTTTAATACTGCATCACAATAATTAAATTATTATGTAAAAAATTGCCCAAAATTAAAAAAAAAATTACCGTATAAAATCAAAGAGCAAATAAATAGGTTCACTTTGAAAAATTTGTTAGTTTAAAATGTTAAACGCCAAAATTATAAAAATTATTGTAGAAAACTTTAGATTCAGCCTTTTAATAGAGCTTGTAAAGCAAATACCTCTAAAAATTTAAAAAATGGGACGTTCTAAACATTGTAGTGAAGAGGAAAAAAAGATTATAAAGGATCTACACAGCCGAAGTTATAGCCAACGGAAAATTGCTGAAATTCTTGGGAGATCGCAGAATATGATAAGAAATGCATTGCAGCCTCCAAAACAAAAACTTAAAAGAGGTCAACAGCGAAAAACCTCGAAAAGAGACGATGATCGCATTAAGATGTTGTCAACTCGTAATCCTTTTATGTCCGCAGTTCAGCTGAAAAATGAGTTAAAGCTTCCCGTATCAGAGTGGACCATTAGACGTCGTTTAAGAGAAAAAAATTTATTCGGAAGATCGGCCCAGAAGGTTCCAATGCTTAATAACAGACAAAGAAAAAAGCGCATTGAGTTTGCAAAAGTACATGCTGAATGGGCCGGCCCGGAAGGTACAAAAAAATGAAGAAACATACTATGATCTGATAAATCCAAGATAAACTTAGTCGGACCTGATGGAAGAACATGGGTAATGCGTCCAAAAACTAAAGCATATGATCCAAAGTACACCACGAAGACAATAAAGCATGGCGGCGGCAACATAATGATATGGGGTTGTTTTTCCTGGTACGGTGTTGGGCCAATATTTTGGATCAAGGAAAATATGGACAAACATCTTCATCTGCATATTCTTAAAGAAGTAATGCTTCCGTATGCCGAGTAGGAAATGCCTTTAAAGTATGAATTCCAGCAAGACAATGACCCCAAGCATACTTCTAAGATCGTAAAAGAATGGTTCCAAAAGAAAAATATAAAGTTAATGGAGTGGCCTTCACAATCGCCGGATTTAAATCCCATTGAGAATCTTTGGAGAATCGTTAAGGACAAAATTGCACCACTCAAGGCTAAAAATAAAGAAGATTTGTGGACAAAAGTGAAGGAAGCTTGGTACTCAATTTCATTAGAGAGAGAGATTGTCGAATCAATGCCCCGGAGATGTTCGGCGGTGATTCAAAATAAGGGATTTTCAACAAAATATTAGAAATTTTCTTGCAATTGCACTTTTTTTGTATAAAAATGTCATTCTCTTTTCAATGAACCTATTTATTTGCTCGACAGGCATCAATTAATATATTAAATATATCAATTTTTCTCATTTTTTTTTAATTATAATTAAATACATTTTATGTGATTATTTATGTTTAATGTAATAAATATCGCTTTATTGTATATTACCGCTGTTTAAGTTATTTGAAGGCGAATTTATCAATAAATGTGATGTGAACCTATTTATCTGCTCGTAACTGTATATATAAAATTGGTCAGCTGGCTAATCACTAAAAAAATTAATGGATAAAATAACTCAACTAGTGAAGCGAAATCGGCACTCAAACTGTTAAAAAAGACTGGTAACTCGCAGTAGTTCAAAGCTTGTCTGTCTCATGAATTAACGCAAAGAAATTTAACTTTACAGGAACGCTGTTGAATAATAACAACGAGCGGTTTATTTAATTTAAACAGGAAAATGTTAAACTACAAAAATCAAGATCAAGTATCGGTGATGAGTTCCATGCCTGGATTGATGTCATATTTATGCTGTAAACTACGGAATGTATTTATAAAGTTATTCGAATTAGAAAAATAACGATACTTTTATATACCAAAAAACTACGTATACTTTTATTGTTGTTGTTGTAAAAGGCGATTTTACAAATTGTCCTTAAACGAGAACTTCTTCTAAAAGAGAAGAGAACTTGAAAACATGTTGCAAATGTTTTCCAAATTTTAAACACAGCTGAGCAAAACTTTAAATACATAAATTTTATTATAACAGAGTATGCAAAGCGTGATAGAGAGAGAGAGGCACGAGATTATAATTATAACATAAAATAATTTATTGTATTTAATTAACTAGACAAACACTGTATATTACAGAATGTTTTAAAAATAACAGAATAACGAATAGAAAAAAAACGCTTAAATTTCACTTTTCTTTAATTGTTTGTTATATCTTCTTCACAAGATTTAATTAGAAATTTCTTACAAATTTATAAAAAAAAATTTTTTCATTTTTAAACTATTTTTCGCTGATTTATATTTATTTTATATTTATTAATATCTTTTCTACATAAACTGTATCTTTAAAAAGGCTCATGCTGTGTGTAGAGTTCTGATGTTGCTGTTGCTGTTTTTTGTATATCTACAATATATATAATTTTTTAATTGTTGCTGTTGTTTACTTTATATTAAACCAGAAAAAGAAGGGGCCAAATAAGAAACAAAATGCGTGTGTCTTTAATTTTAACTTTAGAAACGCGCCGTTTTCATTACGTACATATTTTTGTAATTCAATACTTTTTCTCGTTATGAAGTGTATGTATGTATATCATTCTTAATTTTTCCTTTTTTTGTATTTTTGTTTTTCGCTTATGTATTTAAAGGTATCAAATAACATGAAACAAAACAAAATAAAACTGGAAATTTAACAAAAAAAATCGAATTTTTAAATTGTTTTTTTTATCTCTCATTTTTAAAAATTTTATAAAAACTATAATTTCAATCTCAAGAAATTATTGAAAACAAAATTTATTAAATTTCTTTATACTCTGCTTATAAATTTTCAAATTCTTTAAAATTTTCACTTTTTTCAGTTCAATTTTTTTTCTTTATTAAGCAGAACATTTCTTTACATTTTCAAAATTTATAAATAGAATTTTCGTTTTCTCTTTAAAATTTTCACTTGGGGTTATTTTGTATATTATTTATTTATATCTTTTGAATAAAGAAAGAAAAACTGTTTATTTTAAAATTGTTTTTAATAAATTATGTACGAGAAAGACACCTTAACAGCATTTAATCACTTGTAATTTTACAAAAAACGCGTTGATAAATATTCACCTTCAATTTTATGTTTTTCCTTTTTTTATTTAATAATATTTTCTTTTTTATTTTTAAAAAATTTTAGTATAAACGATTTATTTTATTTTTTTCTCTAAATCGTTTCGTTAAAATGAATGTTCCGTCTTTACACAACCAAATCTCGTATACGAATGGATTTTAAACATATAAAACTGCATACAGCTACACTGTGCTCGTACAACACAGTTTATACAATGTTGTTACAACAACATAATACTGAAAACTTGAGAATATGATAAAAACAAAACAAATAATTCACCACATACCTCCTCGCACATATAGTTGCCAGATAAATTAAGCATAAAATCGTGAAATCTTAAAAAAACTCTAGTAATCTATATATAATTTCGTTGTTTGTCCGGATGTATAACCAATTCTCTTTCCGCTGTTTTTTAAGCCGTCTGACGTCGCAGAAAGCTGGAATTTTGTATACTTAAAGCTCATTTGCTTCACATGTGCAAGACGGAGCCAGATTTTTGATTTTCCGACTGTGGTCGGCTTTATGACTAGTAAATAAATAAAAAGCCAATAGAGGCATTATATACATAAATACATATGTATATAAAATTTTAATAACTCATTGCGTGATTTCAAAATTGTCAGCCCGATAAGGTTGCCACCTAAATCATTTATTTATTGAAAGAGCAGGTAAATTTTTAAAAATTTATTACTTAAATGAGGATTCAAAATGGCAGCTATACTAATATTACCTGATTAGGGTCATCATAATCGATCTACTGTGATAGGAAATGGCAAGGCTATAACAAATTTAATGCTATTGGAAGCTGTGCAGTGCATCATGGCAATTTAAACATAACCTAAAATATAGCTTCTGTTAGTGAGACTGGTGCGGATAAACGGATTTTTTCATTCCATTGGGCCTACCTTACGGCTTATTTCGGCGCTTTTTACATTTGCATCTCTATATAGATAAAGACCAACCCAGGCAACAATTAAAGCCGGCTGACCATTCCGATATTTCGAAAAAAACAATTTTTCTTCAGCTATGCAGCTCATTTCCTTCTCAGTCGTTCCATCAACAAGCAAAACTGTCACATATGGGGCTGGGAGAATCCAGAAGTGATTGTGCAAAAGCCTTTGCGTTTACTGTTTGATGCGTATTACTGACTGGAGGTAGCATTTTCGAATATTATTTATTCGATCAATTTAGAACATTATGACCGATAACCGATTTTTTTTTTATCTACAATTGAAGTTTATGATCTTTATGGAGCTACACAATACAACCTATCTTTGCTTTTTTTTCGGTCACACAATTGCATGATTTTAAGACTTCAATTAGCTGCCAAGATTAATTTTTTTTTTGTGGCCGTAAGTTTTGTTTTGTTTAGAATTACTAGACTTAATACTCCTTCTATATTTTCTCTCCTCACTTTTGTTTCTGATGTTGTGTTCCAAAAATCTAGAAGGATTATATTGTTTTAGAAAAAAATTCGTTTTAAATTCAACAATATTATCGCCTCAAATCAAATGGTTGATGGCTTGCTTACCATGCTGGCTCATAAAGGTGTCAGTGTCATTGGCTGTGCTGACAACCTTGTTATAATGGTCCGTGATAGTACATTTTGCGAAGTTATGAGGACTACTATGGAAGATGTGTCCAAGTGGCGCTCCCAAGGATTATTAGTGAATCTTTTAAAGATGGTTGTTGTACCTTTCACGAAAAGAATCAGGTTAACATATGACTGGAATATGACGGGAAATTTGGTCAGTCTTCACAGGATGGTCAGAAATCTAATTTCGGTCCTGGACACTATGCCTTTGAAACTGTGCTTTAGCAGAAGATTCAGAGTAGAGGTATGAAGCCGGTTTCTACTAGGAGCTCAGTTCGATTTAAATTGATATACAGATAGCTTAAAAATGGACAGTGGAGTCGGTGCTGGAGTTCATGGACACAACCGAGACCTGTCGGTCCCATTGGGAAACTCATTGAGTGTCTTCTAGGCTGAGATCGTGGCCATTATTATATGTAGAACAATTGATATTTATACGGATAGTTAAGCTACCTTAAGGGCGTTTGCCTCTCATCGTAAGACATCGAAGCTTATCAAATATTATTTCAGCATATTGCAAAAATTAAAGCTTGGAAATAGAGTCAAATTGTATTGGGTACCTGGACGGTGTGGTGGCTAGAACGAGATCCGTGACACTGTATTTTGGCCCGGAGCCCCACTGTGCAGCAAAGCTGTCTACTGTTATAAACCTTATTTGAGACTGAAAAGTTGGAAGATGCTTGGAACACTGGAACACTCAAGTTAGTCCTAGACACGCTAAGGCGAAAATTACCCCACAATTTGGGCGCCGTTTGGATATTCTGAAGTGCAGACAACCAGACATAAAACACCTGACGAATTTTCTTACAGATCATTATAGTATCAGAGCGAATTTACAGAAAATGGCTATCACAAATGCAGATGTTTGTATATTGTGCTTACAAGCATCAGAAACAGCAGAACACATATTGTGTGAATATGGTGTTCTGTATTGATTTAAATGCATGTGTCTAGTTAGGAAAATGGTATGATTTTCAAGTCGATTACTGCTTGTGTGTATTAATTTTTAAGTATTTAAATAAAAAAATGAATATAAATTTTTAATTCATAAGAAAAATCAAATCGTCAACATGCTATATTTGAAGTACAAAATCATCAAAACTAGCATAAATCGACAAATCTGGCATGTATACTCACATACATTTAAAACAGCAAAAACAATCAAATTATAATGTAAGAGTATAAGTGAATAAAAGAATAGAGTACAAAGTAAATGTAAAAGAGGAAATCACAGAGAGAAAAAGAGTTCTCTACGTTAAGTTGTGATTAACACATTATCACTGTTTAATCATGTATATGTTTCATAAGTAAGCGATGTTAATTACAGTAATAAAAACTTTATAAATTTAAAAGAATTTTAATACTCACCTCTTATGTATGTTGTAAAGGAATATCCATTTGCATGTTACAAAATTAATGAAATTTGATTTCTATATGACACTTGAGATAGATGTTTTATGAGCTGAAAAAAATCAAAAATAAGCAAAATTTAACACAAGCATTTTAAAATTATTTGTATTATTCAAAGTTTTCTTAAAAATATCATTTTCCATTAATAATTAAGCGAAATATGAATAGTGTTCAGAATTTTGTGGATTTGATTCCCACTAGAGATACAGATTAGGCGCGTTAAGCATTTTAGTAACTTGTAAATACAAGAACAGAAAAAAATCACACAAATAAACTTTATTGTGGTGTAAAAAAAATGCATTAGTAGTCAAAACAGTAATTAAGAACCCAGTTGACACAATCGTTTAAGTGATGATATGCATTGGCCATGGAGGTATTCTAACTAAGTTAAAAAACCTTACCTTCAACGGTTCTCAGGATATATAAAAGTCAAGGACGGACAATTTAGAAACAATTTGGAACTTACTTATCGCACACATTTTCAATTATTATCAGTTGAAAAAATTGTGAAAGAAGGTAAGACTTATAAAATATTTCAAGAAGCCAGTGCTCAAAATATAGATTTAGGAATAAAGATTATGTGAAGCAGAACGACAACAACATTGGAATACAATGTTATCATCATTGATTTTAATCATCACAGTTTAAAAGGAATGCTTATGTAAGAAGTTTTAAAAAAATTTTTTTCTGGCACACATTTTATGACCAAAAAATTTTATATGAAAAAGAAATTGCCTACAAAAGCATACCGAGGGTGATAATTATTATTTTATCAAAAATAGCTTTGATTTGGTGCTTGGGAGTGTGAAGAGAAGTTAGTCATTGTCATCTTTTTGGCCTGTACCACTTTTAAATAATTCTTTTCAGGCAAATACAAGGTAATGTCCATGCTTGACTATGCAAGTTTTATGTAAGAAAGAAATGAAGCACATTAGCAAAATATTTAAAAGGAAAATCAATTTAGTAGGTATCTGGCGTGAATAGAAAAGAAGAGTCATTTAAAGAATTAACAAGTCTTATACTCTTTTTTTCCCCTTATATCTAAGACCTCTCATATATAGTAATTTGAAAAAAGAAAACAATTATCTATAAAACGCACATCTAATTTTTAAATTATAGGCCCATTTATGTTTTGTTTTTTAAGAAAATTTCATTTTCCACCTCTGCCCCTGGCAATCACTAGACTATAACCTCATAAATAGATATTTATCTTTGTTCATCGTGCAAATATTCTTGTAGCAACAAAATACAAAGTGTTTTACAATAATTATATTAAAGATTTAGTCATTTTACATAAGAAAAAACACTTTTTGCAAAATTAAATTTATAAAAAGAAATATAAAAATACGACTATACATTTTTTTTAGATAAACACACGAGAGCATTAAAAGTACAGTATAAAAAAATAATATCTTAATAAAGAAACACAAAATTAAGAAATTCTTTTTAATTGTCTTTTATAACATAATTGATGAAATTATCAAATTTCAATTGTAGTAAAAGACGAAAACAAAATTTTAAAAATAACAAAAATTATTAGAGACACCAAGTATTTCTGGGAAATAATTACAGTTGGTTAAGAGCGACTTTCTAGTGTCCTTCCTATACGTATTGAATAGTAGAAAAATAATTATTCAACTGTACGACGGTTATGAATATTTAAGAAGCTCGCTTAACTCTTTCGGGATTACTGGGACAATACATCCCACTCATTTTCAAGCTTTCATATTTTCTTTATTTTAAACTCTTTTTGTTCTCTAAATGGTCACAAAAACAGATTTAACCCAGCGGGAAAAAATTAAATAATAACTGCCTTCAAAATGTATTACGTTTGGAATCGAGAATGTAATTTCATGTGGCACATAAGTAGATATTGATTACCATGTGTATTCCCACATCTTAAGAAGAAGGAATTCATAGTTCTACATTTTATTAAAGAAATTCGTTATTTCTCGTTATTTCCTTCAAATTTTTAATAAATAATAACTTTATGCATTACAAATAATGAATTGTAATAGATACTTATTATGGGGGGATATTAAAAACATTTTTTACTTTCGTAGGACATGATCTGTGTTAAGGGTAATGGTTTCTAGAATCAAAAGATTTTACATTCCTTGTATTACCTTCTCCATTCTCATTGATAACCATTTCCCGCTGGGAAGTGTGTACTATCTATCCAGCGGGAAAAAATTTATTACCCTATTTTATAATCAATTAAATAATATCTGCCTTTAGAATATATTACTTTTGGAATCGAGAAGGTAATTTCATGTGGCACACAAGTAAATACTGATTACCATGTGTATTACCACATATTAAGAAGAAGGAATTCATTGTTCTACATTTTATTAAAAAAATTCGTTATTTTTCGTTATTTCCTTCAAATTTTTAATAAATAATAACTTTATGCATTACAAATAATGAATTGTAATACTTATTACGGGGGGACATTAAAAACATTTATTACTTTCGTAGGACATGATCTGTGATAAGGGTAAGGGTTTCAGGAATCAAAAGATTATACATTCCTTGTATTACCTTCTCCATTCTCATTGATAACCATTTCCCGCTGGGAAGTGTGTACTATTTATGAAGTTTAAATAAGCACAAAACGGTACTTGCCAACGTTTTTATGCTATCTGACAATGAAAAATCTTAGTTTTTTAAGCAGTTTGCGTCGACAATTTACTAAAAACGGTTGCAACTATAATTTATTTGAACAAAATTGTGCTTTTTTTAGTAAAAGGGTGTTTGACTTTTAAATTAAAGTGTTTTATTGGTATTTTGTAATAATGAAAGGCATGCTATATCTGATGTCACAAGATTGGGTATATAGTCCCAAAAAGTTTTTTACGCGGGATTAATTGTCCCAATATATGTTTTATGTGGGTTTATTTGGCCCCTAACACAATTTAGATGCCAAGGGGAAAGCTAACACGTGAGATCTATAACATATTGTATGCGAAGATTCAGACTCTGAAAGATTCTGGAAGTTATTATTTACCCTATGACACCGAATCTGACTCAGAAATTAGCGATAATGTAAATTTACCTGTAAAATTGACAAAAGAAATTATGGGTCACAGTCTCTTGTTAATTGGGTAAATATTACACTTGATGATGGCTGTCAATACTTTTACAACGATTTAAATTCCCGACTGAACAAAACTGCAATGTTCTTATTCTTACCGAGTCTATATCGTAGTGTATAAAGTGTTTTCGAAGATTTTTCCATACAGTTTGTGCATTCGAATTGTTGAATGCTCTAATCAGCGTTTGATGTTCTTTAATCGTCGTGCACAGTCAAAGTGAAACTTAATCGAAGCCTTACATTTCTGTACGTATAATTTTGATAATGCATTGCAACAAGTTAATGTTTGCGAAAGTCTATTGGAGCAAAAGCCGTCAATGGATAATTCAGTTATAGAAATTGCCGTATTGCTAAGAATGTGCTAAAATTTCAATCATAAATATGACGGTTTACAAAATAAAACTCTGCCCCGAAAGGGTTAAGTTGATATTCTACAATAAATAGCAATAGCACTTTATAATAATAGATATCTGTTATTGATTAACAAGTTACCTGAAAAGTCGGTGAGTTTACACAATGATGGATTTACTGGAATTAAATTGATATGATTACTGTAGTCGCCGTAGTCTAGAGGGGTTTCAAACCCCAGCTCTAACATCTTGAAAATGAAATGAAAAAAATACTTCTTTCGGCGACTACCTCTTAACAGTTTTCTGGCAAAAGCTCTAAGAGTAACTGGTTGCCATGAACAGACTTTTCAAGTCTGTCGTTCGAAGTCGACATTAAACTGTAGGTCCCGGTACTCATGGATAAAAATTGATACACACAACATGGGTGCTGCGAGAAGCTAGGCCGTAATCCTCAAACAGGGTTGTAATGGCGGCTAATTATGTGTATATGTATGATTATGAGTTAGCATTCACCGCGAAATGGTTTGTTAAAGAATAGCATGGAATTCGAAAAATAATGCATTGATGATTTTTTTACGAGATCAGTATTCAGGGGATGACACCTAATCATGCAGTGCATTTCACTATTGTTAAAAAATACTTACTCATATTATGAGAAGCTGGAATAAGGAAGTAGTGTTTATAACCATTTAATTTAAACTTGTTCACTGGTTACTGGTAAATGAACCCTGTGGCTGCAGAACAAATTCTGTCCATAATACTTTATGCAATTCATTTGACAATCAAAAATACAAGAATATACTCTGTGAGAGGTGCGATTAGTAGGTAAAAATATGCGATTATTTGGAATTAATGTCCCTATTTCATCAGAGCACCTCCCGTGAAAATACCTATAGAACGGTCCAACACACGTCATAATGCTGCGATGTATCGATAGAGTTGGATACCCTACCGTCATTGATAAACACTTTTCACTTTTGAAGCATTGGGCCATAAAAAAGTTGTTTTCCATCTTGCTTCTTGCGACACCCGAAAATTGTGATCATTTCAGTTGTGATGTTGGGGTCATGCCCACAACATCAAGAGCGTCCGCCTCCTCAATATTTTAATTAGAAAACAACATTGAGTCCTACGCGCATTAAATTCGACACTGTTCATGAGCTTATTTGCATATCATTTTTGAGTGTTTTGCTCATATTTTGCCTTCTCAACCCAATCTTAAAAAGGTTTGGCATGCGATCAATTGCATATGAATGATAAAAATTGCTGTCATCTGCAAAAGAGTATTAATCAGTTTTTGAAATTATTTGATTACAAGTACGGTTACATATTTCCAGACCCGTTAAACGAGAATATTTTGAAAATATGCTAGAAAAGTAAATATGTCTAGTATGAGATATCTGTAGGTACATACATACATACATTAGTATGTAACAGTTTGTAAAACAAAAATTTAAACCAACGAGAAACTTATTTAAAAAAAAATCTGTATTTTTTTTCCAGCTAACTAGCCTTGCCATAGCCTATCTGAACTGTACTCTATCTACAATTTTAATATGAGATATACATATGTATGTATAATAGTATTTAATATTTAAAAATATTTTTTTGTTTTACAAATTAACACTTTGGCTAATGATTATGCTTAAGAATATGTCACCGTAGTCTATCCATCTGGTATTGTTGTTTCAATTGAATAGAAAAAAACAAGTCTAATTATCATCGAAAATATAGAAAAACTACAAATATATAATTTTAATTTTAGAATACATACGAGTATGTAACTAAATTCATAATACGAGTATGTGTTTGTACGTGAACATATCATTTTATGATACTCGTATGTAATAATTAAGAATCTTTAAAATAATGAAGTTTAGCTAGTGATGTTCTGTATTTGTGTACATACTCGGACATATCTAATGTGTCATTTTGTTTCTGATACTAAAGAAGGTGATTTCGAAAACATAAACACATAAGAGGAGCATAAGTATGAATGCTGTTGATTGATGTGCGCCACATGCGTTCATGCAAATTATTTATTTGTTTTTATAATTTTTCTAATTTCTTTTTTTCTTTTATACTGAAAATGTTTGTAAAATTTCTTACGTTTTGTACTTCATCCATTAAATAGTTTTATAATTTTAGCTAAATTTCATTCAATTGTATTGTATTTTCATTTAAAGGTAAGTTGTTGATTTATTAAGTGAAGGCATATAATGATACTTTGTATTGTTTTATGAAGACATGTAATGTTATGGTTGGAATACAATTTTTAATTCTTTCTATTTAATTTTGTTGGCTATTCTACATACTATATATGTAAATTGTTTTTAATTTGTTGCGTTGAAAGGTAATTTGTTTTAAGATGACTGAATGAGTAGCGATATACACTCACAAGCCCTTTATTTAGTAAATCATTATAAAATGGTATATGTTGGTTCACAAAAAAAAAATAGATGAGTATTTTCATTTTGAAAATTATTAACAGCATCCTCTTAAGGAGGTGGTCTAGTGGTTAGTGTGTTGGCTTACTAAGATATGAGCTCTGGGTTCGACACCCAGCTCTGACATCTAAAAAAAAAAATATGAAAAAAATATTTCTTGCGGCTACTACCTCTCAGGCATGTATATGTACATATGTATGTAGTATATGTTGTGGCCATTAAAGATTTCCTTACAATTTTATTATTTATTTCTTATTTATTGAAAAATTGTGTCGTAGTAAAATGTTCTTTTATTTTTTATTATTGTTGTCAATTTCCATAAATTACTCAAAAAGTTTGGTACATGAATTATGGCTGGTTTTGTTGTCACGGTAAAAGCAAAAGAAAGCGCTGAGAGTAATTACTTACCGTGAACAAGCTTCTCAAGTCTGTCGTTCGGAGAAGCGACACTGACACAGGGTTGTAAAGGCCAGTTATGTATGTATGTATGTATCCTCTTAAGGATATGTACCATATATCGTTGTTAGGGATAATGAACTTGTTCATGGTTCATGTTAAACACTTTTTGATAAGCGTTTAGGATTTGTTGGAGATGCAGTTTACCAACTGGTTTCACGATATCAAAAGATTTTATCGTACACTGTCTTAGCAAAACACAGTAGGGAAACGAATAAAAGCATCCTTTCGATATTGATAAACTGACTGTAGGTCTATTCAGTCGTTCAATTGAAAAATGGTTCTTAGAGGTTATCGGCCGAAATATCGTGCATCGTATCTTAAATCTAGCGAGCTGAATATGAGAAACACTAGGTGAATGACATTGTAAGTCTTAAAATATTGTCCCACGATACTATTTAAACTTGTGCATAAGCGGCCATGATAACCAATCAATCGTAACAATTTTCCGAACTCTCCTTGATCTTTGAAACAAAAAAAAACAAAAATTATAATATATAAAAAAATATTTGAATCTAAATAATTAGATATTCCCTGCAGAGAGTAAACAAGAAGTGTTTTTCTACATTTTGTAGCGCTTTTATGTACATATGTATGTATTGCAATTCAGTTTACTACTCTTTATTGAATGTACAACGTTATGGAGAGAACTTCGAATGCTCCACCTTACGATAATTGAAGCAAGTACAGACCAAAACGTTGAATTTGACTTATTGTTTTGTATTTTAGCTTCAACAAATCGTTTGTCTTAAAGGGTTTGGAGATCCCAAGTACGGTGTTTTATATGGGTTTTAAGGGTGATAATGTCATTGAGGATGATGAACAACTAGCTTTTCAAGGAGACTGCTGTTTTAGTATACACATATCTTACTACACAAAATTTGTTTCTTTTATTACTACAATTTTCTGTGCAAATCTGCGTTGATCTTATTTTTATAAATCGTCTTCGAACTATTTCTCCACAAGTGTTTTGGTGTTCGAATTTTCGAAGGTAAGTTGACGGGCATGTTTTTAATTATTTTCTTTTTAAAAATAAACAAATATTTTTTTAAACTGAGTTGAAACGAAAATAACAAATTACAAAATAATAATAAACAATATAAAAAATCGGTTTTTTTAATGTGGTAACATGAGTACTTGTCCTAGATTTGCTTTAGTAACAATAAGAACAACGGATCTACCAAAGTCGTTTTTATCTTCGTTTCGCTCCTAAGTTGGCATACTTGAAATACATTGAAACGTAGGCGACAAGTTATCGAAAACGTACGAAAACAAAATTTGTAATCTTGATAAAGCTATATTTACACTACCTAAGTTTCTCATCTGATTATAACAGATTGTAACATTTACAACTCAGACGGCAATAATTTTGAAACTAGAAAATGTTATATTTTTAACTGAGGTCAGGAAAAAACAATAAAAGTTAAATTAGATTTGCAATTAAACTATCAGAATCTATCGGAGTGCGCTTCTGATATAAAACTCAGAAGTTTAAATTTAAAAATGCAATAAAATGTTTGACATTTTGCCAAATTAAAATTTTATTGTGAAGTTCCGGTTAGATATGGAATATTATTTTATTCATATGGCTGGCCTTACAATACCCCATTCGATCGGACCAATATTCAAGAATTTTTTGAGTGTATGGTGTCGAATCTCGGAAATGCCATTTTGAATTTTGACCTTCAAATGCTCAATTGTCTCTGGTTTGTCGGCATAACAGCCAATTGACAGCACCATATCAGCTCCACAAGCTCGTAATGGGTGCATTGGCTTCTGTAAGACCATGTGTGTGTTTTCTGAGCCCCAAATACGGAAATTTTGCTTATTAACGTACATGAACTATGAACCCAACAATATGAAAAGCTAATTCTTTTTCTACATTTTCGCGCGATTTCCTTTATTTTGGAAATAAATTTTTAATAAATCTCAAACTCAAGCATAAATTGATTTATTTCGTTGAATGGGAGATAATATACTGAATTATGTGACAGAACAGTTTAAAGCAGCGTTTGGATTATCGAGTTCGTACTGTAGGTGAAAACATACAATAGAAGATTCATGTGCATTGGTATTTATATTTTGAAAATTTGTTATGCTATACTGTTAAATTTAAATTTAACAGTTAGTAAGTCACAATTATATTAAAATTCTGTTATTGTGATTGATTACAAATATAATTATAGTTGGCAACGCATATCTTGCCGTTGTCATCTGTGTGATACAGATCACAGCTGTTAAACAGCAGAATATCAATATGCAAAATTTAACAAATTACTAAAAAGGAAAAAATAAAAAACCTAATAATTAAATAAAAATATGACTAAAGTACCTAAAGTGTCATTAAATTTAAAACAAGTAAGTTCTACTTTCTAACTACTAGTGTTTCTACTGGTTTCTAATTACTTATTACTTTATAAAGTTCATTCTACGACAAGAGGTGTTGAAATTATATCGTGATATATTCCGTACCATACGTCAAGTGCCTGATACAAATAGTCAGCAGGAATTAAAGGCTTGGGCTAGACATGATTTTCGCGTTAATCAGCAACAAACAGATGAAGTGGCCATCAAAATGATGCTGCAATATGGCAGAAGGAGTCTTAATGAATTGCGACAAAGTCTACATTTAAGTGGAATTTGTAATGAGGATAAGAAATAGTAAAAGAAAGGCGAACTTGAATTTCAATAAGTTTCCAAATGTTCATGAATTATGACACTTATGCCATTATTAAGGTATTGAAAATTTTAAATCAAGTTTTATACCTACTCATTCCTGTATGGATGGCATTGGCTTAAGTTTGGAAAGTTTTGAATTTTAATCGAACAACAAAATAAAACTTAAGTTGGAATGGTTGCTGAACATTATTCTGTTTCACTTAAACTCTACAACATAATATACTATTAAATATTTATTTATTTATTATATAACGTATAACGAATTCTTTTTAAATTAAATTATTCGACAAATAGTTTTTGTTGTCAATAAATGTTTATAATTACTTTATTTTATGTACATAATGACTTTTCACAACACTACAGTGCCAGACAGTCGGAATAACGACCACATCCCAAAATTTAAACTCTTTTTTTTGTGACCATATTGTATCTCTAGATTAGACTCTAATCATATTAGCATACCTTTCAATTTATGCACATGTACATATCAATGAAAACAAAATAAAGAAAAAATCTAATAATCTTTAAGCTCAAAATGTGTTTCATTAAAAGCCTGTTAATATTTGAGTTTTATTTATATATAAAAAAATTTTTCAAGCTTTTCGCTTAGTTAGTGTATGTAAGTATTACAACCAATTTTATATTTCATCAGAACTTGCAAAAAAATTGCAAAATGAAAAAGTACAATTGCTTAAGCTTTTTCAATTTACCAAAACATATTTGTAATTTATTGCTTAATTTTTAAACGTTTCTTTTATATTTTTTAATTCTAATAATTCATATTTTTATATATAAAACAACTATTCGATGCTTATTATTTGGTGTTTATGCTTTGAGCAATATTTTTTTTTTTTTTTTAATTTTCAATCCTTATACACATATATTATTTTTGCATGTTAACTATCTTTGGAGAATCGATTCTTTTTATTAATTAATTATATTTTTATGCAGTACGATTCTAATTGAACTTCAAACTTATTTTAATAAATTTAATATCAAATATTTTGCTCGTTACTATTACTATCATTTAAGTGCTTTGTAATTTACAATACATTTGTAGAAAATGGTTTGCTTTTTTGCTTTCCATACTAGAAAATTCAATAATAATTTAAATAAATAAAGGCTTAGAGGTTTTAAAACAACATAACAAATGTATTCTTTTAAATTTAACCGCAATTAACGTGTCTTGTAAAACATATTTATTCGCAAAATTGATATTTTTTTAATTAAAAAAAAACAAGCCTTGTAAATATTGTATGAATTTAAAGAAACAAAAAGTTAAAATAAAAATATAAATTTAAATAGCAAAAACATCAAATAGTATTTGAATAATTAAACTTGTACAGACTACAAATTATTGCATATCTTCCAATTGTGAAAAGAAAAATTAATAGAGTTTATTCATTGAATTCGCTAAATGTCTCTTAAGCATTCATACATTTTTACAAGTTTAAGGGCGGTAAAAGACATTTAGCTGATTAAAGAAATATCTCCATAATGTACATTTATAAATTCTTAAATTTTCGATATGAAATTCACTACGAAATTAAATAATTTATAATTAACAAAAATCTTTGAAATTCATTTTATTCATTATTTTATATTATCCGTTCTTTTTAGTTTTAAAAACTCTATCAACAATTTCTAAACCCTTTTCTAAATCAAGGCTTCAATATCGCTTTTTATTTATATTATTTCTAATTATTCTGTTATTCATATGAAATACATTTTTGTAAATTATTAATATATGTATTGTATTCCTATATTAACTACTATATTAAGCGTTAAAATATCAAATGAACTACTAAAGCTTATTTATAAGAAATTCACTATATTACGCAGCAGTGTTGCTAAAGATGCAACTACAGATTGTGTATATGGCTGTGTATTTGGTTTTTTAAAAACATTAAAATAAATACCTTAAAAGACTCAGCCATAGCACCTTTATAACAGCCAAACCAAATAATAAAGAACCAATACCGGTAACTATAATTGATATAACATCTCGTTTTGGTTTTTCCGTCACACGATTGACTAGAAAACTATTGACAATAGTATTGGTTATGTGATGACCATCAAAACCGAAACAGGGTATGGCATTTATAAAGGCCAAACCCAAACTAAAAACTATATTATATTTCAGGAACAATTGATAAGAATCACACCATTTGGGATTGACATAAGTATGTTTAGGCACAAAAGGGGAAATACGTACACTGTGTGTCACATCTAAGGGATGTCCCATGTATATGACATTTTTCGACGATTTCACTTTGTCGTCTGTGCTGGCATGCAGTATTGAATTTTGTCTTTTAAAAATCATTATAGTGGTGGTATTACGTAGTAAAGGTCTTAAACAAAAGCCTCTCTCACAAGTTCCTATACTTGTACAATAACCATAGGAATCTTCCATAGTACGCCTGATATCCAGGCACACATGTTGTGGTATCTCTACAGGTGCATCATTGCTAAAATCGTCTATATACTCAAAACAGCATACTTTTGTATTTTTATTGTCACAACATTGTAGTGTACCATCGGAGCTGTGATGTGATATTTCTATACTTTCGTCATTTAAACGTATAAAATCGGAGGAAACGCAAAATGCAGGTTTAGTGCGTAAAGATTTCAATAAACACATATACCATGTATCCTCACTGTAAACATCGCAATCATTAATTTGTGTTATTATATTACCTTCCATTAGACCTTTATCGCTTTTTGTTCTTAGTGGGGATTGTTGAGAGATATGAGTAACAATTACACTTTTATTTAAACTATAAAGAGGAGCAACCACCAACCCTAGCGTAGAGAGTAATAAATAGCATAGAGCAGCAAAGATGAAATTATGCCAAATGCCAGCACATAATATACGTAATTTTCGTAACCATTTCAGAGTATTTAAATGTTCCGAAGAAATTTCGGTATAGGCAATGGGTAAGCAAAAATATAACTGCAATAAAAAGAAAACAGTTAGGTATTGAAACAAAATATAAGAAATTAGAAATTTATAGATTTTGAAATATTTACATGAAAACCAAAACCAGTCACTGGTATATCTTCCAAAACAGCTGCTATGGCATGACCCATTTCATGGACCACCGTTGATATTAACAGAGTGGCTACATAGTAACCAATTTCTTCTAAAGGTAAATTAACACCCGGCAATAGTATTTCCAAACTTATAGTTTGTGTTTTCGATGAATTTTCTAAAATTTTTGCACCTTTATTTACTTGTCTTTCTGCTCCACCAGCACTAACAACAGCACTGCTAAAGTCTTGTATATGGCCAATGCTGCTAGCACCAAAAATTGTTATAAACAATAGAATTATGCCCACAGGCACTAATGATAAAGCTATTAAAACACCCACTGTAAAGGATTTACTTAACCAACTACGGCAACAGATGCCACCGCTATTACCCAGTCTTAGAACTAAACGATTAAATGCAGTCGTATGCCAATTTAGACGCAAAAATTTTACCGTTAATCCTGTGTTCTTTAAAAAGGCATCATACGGATGGTGCATACAACTCTTGAATTAAAAAAATATATATAAAGTTTCCTCATTAATATAAACAAACAGAAAATGTATGTATTTGTACAAAATTTACCTTGAAAAAGCGATCAAAGAAGAATAATACACCATATATGGTAATCAATACGCCAAAAAATATTAAAGGATCCATATTTGTTTAAAAAATGGCGTCAAATTTTTTTTTAGAGGGAAACCGTTTATTTATATAAAAAACATTATTTATTAAAATTATTTATTAAGCAATAACTTCACATAATTCTCCTTAAAGTGTTTATTTTTTTTATAAACAAAATGCAATTTTTAGTTGTGCTTTCGAGTCAGAATTTTGTTTTTTAATGCCAGATTATTTTCTTAGAAAAATGCACCAACTTTATTAACCTCTGTCAAGATAGCCACGAAAAATAGCAAGGAAAACGCAAAAACGAAAACCGTTATTTGTTTTAATGGGAACCTAATAAAAAAAATTTACCAAATTATAGCTTAATGAACCAAGTATTATATATAAATGCAAACTGCAGAGTGTACAGATTCCAAAAAGTTTTGTATGCACAAATTCGTTCTCACCGTTTTCGAGGAAATTGTATTTGAAAAAAATCATTTTTAAGACAAAAGCTAGAAATTACCCAACATGCTACTGTCAAATAGTTAATGTTTAGTCTTGAATATGCACAGGACTCAAAAAACTGATGATGATGAGACTACCGTCGCTGGAGTCGAAAACAATTGATCATTTTGCGGGTCATAGTGAGTAGAGATATATGTAGCTTGTGCTGTAATAATAATTGCCATAATAAAAAAATATTCTGTATATTAAATATTGCTGATGATTTTATATTTAAATATATAAAAAAAAAATGTCTTAAGGTCAATTCTTCACAGTTTTCTTTACAATTTGTCTAAAACAAGGTCCATTATGGGCCTTGGTCTAAAAAAATATCTCAGCTGGTATGTCAAATGAACGCTATTATCAATACGCTATGCCCCCACTCATGGTGGAATTACTTACAAGGTGGTGTTACCAACCCAGCTGGGTTTGTTTTTTGGTCATACCGGTCCTGTCAAAAGTTTTGTTTATATTTATGTTTTGTTTACATTTTGCTTTGTGTGTATTCGTGTTTTTGTTTTGGTGTAGAGACATGTATGTTGTTAACAATACACACACACACTTGTGACATGTGCTTTTTTAATTCACCATACCTGCTTTTGACATTAAAGAGCTGAAAAAACAAAAACAAATTCCCTGTTGTTTTTGTACTATATTCACCTGCCACCACCTTGTAAGTAGAGTTGTGTAGCTCATGAACGAACTAGTTCAACTAAGCTATTCACTCAAGTGAGCTAAAAGAGCCGCTCTATTGTAATGCTCTTTTAGCTCAGTAGTTCATGTTTCTTTCTTTCTTTCTTGTGAATCAACGTTTCTTTTCGCTCATCTTTCTTATTAGTTCGTTCTCTTTCTTTCTTGAATCTTTTTTATTCTTTGACAAATCATCTTGAAGGTACATACTAATTGGTAATGCCAGCTGCAAGTAATATACGTAGCTGCCAGAAACTTTATAGGACGTTACATTTTTGGAAATTTAACGATTTTTATGATAATTGAAGAGGCAATGTAAAAGGGAATTATATTTATTTTTTACTGTCGAATTTGAATAAAAATTTGAATTTTTAATAAAATATTTTAAATAATTAGATAATAACCAAACTTGCAATTACAATAATAATAAATTCGTGCATGTATGTACATACATGAGTAATTTTTAAGATCGAAAATAAAATTGTATATTAATTACAAAATTCTTTAAATTTTTCTGTAAGGCTAAAATTAATTTGTATACCTGAATTTCACTAGAGTATGATAATTGATAACCGATTCCTGTAAAACAAAATCGATTGAGTTTGAATTTAAAGGCAAACTACGTATACAAAAGCTACGTATACAATTGATGCCCACAACATGAGCAGTACCAGTGGAAAAAAAAGTTTAATATGATTCAAATGAAAATATTGAACTTAATGAGCTTTTGAACTAAATGAGCTATTGAACTAAATGAGCGACATAGTTCATTAAAGTGAGCTGAACTAAGAAGAACGCTCACTAAAAAGAGCTAAAAAACCCAAGACTACATGTAAGTAATTTCACCATGCCCTAACTTTTATTATTTCGTCATGGGTAAGAATCGTCAAATGGGGAGAGAAATCGTGGTTTCTGGCAACAGTGTTTATAAAGCGTCATATTGCGTACAGTGTACACTAGAGCTGGCAAACTATCGATAGTCGCGCCATTCGATGTTTTCGATAGTTGGTTCAAAAACTATCGATAGTATCGAATTCTTTTAGAAATGTTAAATTTTATGTTCCTGTTCGCACAAAGGCAAAACAGTCATACGAAGAACAAATGTGTTTCATATAAAACGACACGTTACGGTAAGGTAGCCCCAGTTTTCTCATGAAGTCCACAAGTCTGTTGTAATGGTGCAAATTTGCCCTTCATTAAGCATAGTTTGCAATTTACTCTTGGTTGTATTGAACAAATTTAGCATCATCACATTTTTTACAGTGTTTCTTGAAGGCAACATGTAAGCATTTAACAAAATTTGGGAAACATGTATCCTTTACTATACTGAATGGCTGTAAATCATTGGCGACCCAAGTCATTAAAGCAGTATGTAGTAGTTTTTTCCATTCAGAATCCCTTTTATAGGTTTTTGACTCTTTGACAAAATATTGGATTGTATTTGATTGTTTCGGCAGTTTGTTGTGAGATGGATGGGCACGTTTTAGGTTGTCAAATAGGTTTGATGTGTTGCTTTTTGTATTGTAAATTTTCGCACACAGCCGACATTGTGCATTTTCCTTTTATACTCGTAATAACCGTAGCTGATGACAAGAGCTCCCGAATTCCTCTTGTCGTATTTGTGATTATAAATTGTGTAGATTTGCTGAGTGTACGAGCTCCCGAATTCCTCTTACACTCGTATTAGACGTAGCGTAGTATTTTGCCGAGTATAAAAGCCCCCGAATTCCTTTTATACTCGTACTAACCGTAGCCCACGACAAGAGCTCCCGAATACCTCTTGCCGTCGTGGTACCTTATATTCCCAAATCTTAGATTAACAATTATTATAAATCCCACCTCTGTTTTCTCATATTTCTCGTTATCTAGACCATAGGCGATTGTGCGCACATCCCGAGGCCAACATCGTAGTCATAGTGATAGAATGAGACAATAGTAGTCCTGTAGGTCGTGAATCTGTTTTATAGAATAAGTAGTACATAAGTTAGCTTAAGGTTTCGTTAATAAAGCTTTGTTCATATTATATTACACGAATGGAGTTTTGTGTTTTATTTAAAGGAAGCAGACATGGTGAAATTACTTACAAGGTGGTGGCAGGTGAATATAGTACAAAAACAACAGGGAATTTGTTTTTGTTTTTTCAGCTCTTTAATGTCAAAAGCAGGTATGGTGAATTAAAAAAGCACATGTCAGAAGTGTGTGTGTGTATTTATAACAACATACATGTCTCTACACCAAAACAAAAACACGAATACACACAAAGCAAAATGTAAACAAAACATAAAAATAAACAAAACTTTTGACAGGAGCGGTATGACCAAAAAAAAACCCAGCTGGGTTGGCAATACCACCTTGTAAGTAATTCCACCATGGAAGCAGACCTTTAAGTTCGAACCTGGACAGACCGAGTCATACCCCAGCTGGAAACATAAACTGCATTACACATTTAACGATAGTATCGCTATCGTAAAAATAAGATCGATAGTATGATACACGGCGCAATTATCATAAGGTGCCTTTGAGATTACAACAAGTAAAACAGTAACAAAAACAACACAGCATTTTGATGCTTGGTAGGGTAGTTAACTGTCAAAAATAACCAAAACAAAAAGTATGAAAACAAAAACAATGTACATAAAACAAAGCAAAAATTGACAACTATATTCACAAATTGGCTGAAAAAAAAGGAGCTCAGCTGCCATGTCAAATGCACCTTATAATCAATACGCCATGGTATGATAGAAATAGAACTATCGATAGTACTATCGATTGTTTGCCAGCTCTAGTGTACACAGTGATTTTGCGTTTGGATGAAGGTGTGTGTCGTTCATGAGATAAGTGGAATATTTCATATGAGAATTGTGTTTTTCTTTTTATATTTAGGTCTATTTTATACTGTGTTGTCCCTAGAAGTTCTTCATTAATTTTCATACATTTAATTCAGGTAAACAAATTTTTTATTACCCCTGCCATTACACATGAAAGTCCTGTGTACTTAATATAAATAAAAAAAAACAATAATTAAGAAAAATTTTAATGGATTAGTAAAAAATTGTGAGTGTTTTGAAATTTTCATGAAGATACGGCCGACTTCCTAAATGCAAGTTGCAAAGCCTAATTTTAAAAATACGCAATGCAAAGTAAGTATATTTTACCAACAACCTTACATTGCAGAGTAATGTTTTGCATAAAAAAGACAAAGAATGCAACTGCGTACTCATTGGGCACTGCTACACGTTCAATATATATTGTGATATTTGCATCGCCATCTATTTTAATGGATTGATGGATCACGAGCGTATGCTACATGTTCAATATTTGTCGCGTCAGTATTTACGTTATTTTTGTGCAGTGTAGATCGGTTATTAAAAAAATGTCTAGCCGAGGAGTCCCACACCTCCTGGAATGCCTCCAAATTAAAAAAAAAAGTTTTTCAAAATAATTTTAGGTTGTTAATTCAGATTCCACCGACAGGACCAAATCGCTTTGACTTTCTTCTGCCATTACAATTTATTAAAACAAACTACACAAAGTAATAAAATTTTTTACTTTTTGTTCGTTAAATTTTTTGCACTGCGTCTTTTATTTTATATTTTATTTCACTTCTTATTAGCGTATCGCGATCCGCGGTCTGGATTCCATAATTTAGGCCATTCTGCGATATGGATCGCAATCCATCAATACTGCATGCTACACACACGTACAAAAGCAACATGGCTTTTTGAAGTTTGTCAGGGTAAAAGAGGATATTGATTTAATAATTGTAATATCGCGATATTTATTGAACGTGTAGAAGTGCCCATACATACATATATAAAATATGCTTACATCATAAACATCTGCTATTAATTCACAAAAAGAAATGGATATTAAAAAGAGTAATTTATTTGTGTTATTAGCCAGTACTGAAGGCTCCAAATTCTAAGTCTATTTCTTCAGACAATATTGATTTAATGAAACATGTTACATTAAATTTGTTACATTATGGTATCGGTTTGCATACAAACCAAAAAAAAATGCATGGTTTTGACAACTAATACGCATTATACTAATTTGCCAAACAAAAAGTAAAATTAGACATTGCCATATATTTTAAGTATGGAACTTTACGTTTTGTAAAATGCTTCGAAACTTGCCAGCTACTCTAACAATATATTTTTGCAGAGAATAACCATTTAATCGAAAAACTAAGAAGGCAAAAAACAGTATATAGACCAATTTAATATTGACTCTTAATTAGCATTACGAAAAGAAAAATACATATATTTGTCTAATAAACGTTTAAGATGCTGTGATATTGATATTTTAAAATTTAAAGATACCCATTGTGATAATTTTATTAATTAACAATTTTGAAATATACTAATCTTTTACAATTACTTACTCTTTTTGTACAAATAATAGTAAAAATTAACTATAATAAAGTTTAAAAATTATTTTTAACTAGCCTAAACTTGAAGCTATTCGCTACACCTACCACTATCATTTGTACACATTTTTCGACTGATGATTTTTAATGACTACGAAATCGATTTCACCAATTTCAGAAACTTCAGCTATAACATTTATCAAGATAATAAGAAATTAATATTAACTTGCATGGGAGGTACCACGCCTACTTTCTGATTGATGATTTTCCTTGACCATGAACTCGTTCAGACCAAATTTAGAGAATTTAGGTTTAACAGCTCTCAAGATATACATATGTAAGTTAAGCATAATATGAAAAAATGTTACATTGAATTTGTATGGGAATATATAGGAAAATCTAAATGCCATATCTCCGGAACCAATGTGCCAATTTCGCCCATACTTCACACAAACAATCTACAAACTATCCCCAACGTACCCTGGAATTTTGGCTGAAAAACGGTCCATCGCGGTTAGTGGCGACAACAACATACTGTACATAATGGAAGATAGTATTAACTGAACATCACACAACAAATTGAGATGAAAACAACATTCAACATACATATGTGCATCATCATCAACATACTACAGTGGACAACCATTTAATCAATAACAAAAAATGGTTATTGATTTAAGTTTAATATTTACTATCAGTATTTTCTAATGGAAAGTAAAAATTACCTAACATACAATTGTCCTTTCTTGACCAACATTAGTAAGAATTGACTTTAAGAATTTTTTTTATATATTTGAATATAAAATTATCAACAACCTTGTACATTATTGAAAAAAATGTTAAAGGTACTTTTACACTTCATATTTTACAAGTCTTAAGGTTTTCATTGGATTTTGTTGAAACAAAATTATCTGAACACTGAACATCACGCAACATACTAGAGTTATAATGGGAACAGAAGTCAACACAAATCATTATCAACATACTACAGGGGATAACATACATAATTGAAGATAATATTAAAGGTATTTTTACACTTCATATATTACAAGTCTTATACTGCATTTACACCAAACTCAAATCAACTAATTACCAGATTTCAATTGAAATCTAGTCGTTTTTTACTTGATTTCCCATACAAAACAAAGTCTACTTCGTTACTTGATTTCGACAAAATCTAGTTGAAATCTAGTGTACTTTCCGATGCAACTCTGTATTTTTTCTAAGTTGTACTAAAAAATACAAAACTACAGTAAGTCGGGATTTACAATGTGGAAATTGAAGGGCAGAAATTTTTCAGTTCTCTTTTGCTCTTGCCTAAAACTTTTACCATATAGAACTTAGAAGACAAACAGAAGAAGCAAAAACTACAAAAGTGGAAAAGCAAAAGGCAAAATGTCCTGTACAAACATTCGTATACTACATTCTTCACATTTTCGTCACTATTTCTACAAATTTCTGTCTGTCCTTCAATTTCTACATTGTAAATCCCGACTAAGAAACTGACAATTGAAAAGAGCCCTATAAAACTAAAACAAAAATAAATTTAAGATTTTTGAATTAGTTTTTATTGAATGTAGAATAATCAAAAGAAAAATTGTTTTATTTATTTATTCTTCTATTGAATATAAAATAATAAGAAAAAATATTGTTTTATTTATTAATTTTTTTATTTGCTGTTATTTTTATGAAAATGAAATCCTGCTAGTTATCAAAAAATGTCGGTGTAAACACTATAGATTTTCAAAGTGATTTCAAATTAAATTTACTTGATTTGAGTTTGGTGTAAATGCACTATTAAGGTTTTCATTGGATTATTTGAACACTAAACATCACGCAACATACCAGACATGGCGCAATTATCATAAGGTGCCTTTGAGATTACAACAAGTAAAACAGTAACAAAAACAACACAGCATTTTGATGCTTGTTAGGGTAGTTAACTGTCAAAAAAACCAATACAAAAAGTATGAAAACAAAAACAATGTACATAAAACAAAGCAAAAATTGACAACTATATTCACAAATTGGCTGAAAAAAAAGTAGCTCAGCTGCCATGTCAAATGCACCTTATAATCAATACGCCATGATACCAGAGTTATGATGGAAACAAAAGTCAACACAAATCATTGTCAACATACTAGAGGAGATAACCATTTAATCGATAAAAAACAAAAAAAAAACTATCTTATGGACAAATTTAATATTTGCCATTAGCATTACCAAAAAGACACATATTTCTGTAATAAAATTAATATTTTGATTGAAATTGAAGAAACCCACTATGAATACCTTTGGTATTTAAATAATTTTATTAATTTAAAATTTAATTTTATTTACTTTTTTGTACAAATAATAGTAAAAGTTAACTATAATCATACTATTTTTTGCTGACTTACAAAAGTAGCAATAAAGTTTAAAAAATAATTTTAATTACATACATATTTAAAAAAGAAATCATCAGCAACATACTGTACATAATGGAGGATAGTATTAACTGAACATCACACAACAAATTGAGATGAAAACAACATTCAACATACATATGTGCATCATCATCAACATACTACAGTGGACAACCATTTAATCAATAACAAAAAATGGTTATTGATTTAAGTTTAATATTTACTATCAGTATTATCTAATGGAAAGTAAAAATTACCTAACATACAATTGTCCTTTCTTGACCAACATTAGTAAGAATTGACTTTAAGAATTTTTTTTTTTATATATTTGAATATAAAATTATCAACAACCTTGTACATAATTGAAAAAAATGTTAAAGGTACTTTTACACTTCATATTTTACAAGTCTTAAGGTTTTCATTGGATTTTGTTGAAACAAAATTATCTGAACACTGAACATCACGCAACATACTAGAGTTATAATGGAAACAGAAGTCAACACAAATCATTATCAACATACTACAGGGGATAACATACATAATTGAAGATAATATTAAAGGTATTTTTACACTTCATATATTACAAGTCTTACAGTCAAATTCATAATAACTCCTTAATTTAGGTTTTATCCATACATTAGTTATGAGACGTTATCTGTCTTATAAGCTCAAAATAAAAAATCTTATTCATAAACCTTTCATATGAGCAAATTAACTAATAAACCATTTTAATGTCATGCTGGCAATACCATGATATTATTTCAGCATAGTGATGCACAATAAAAGCTATCGGTTACTTCGGTAATTTTTTAATAGTCATAAAAATAATGTGATATAAGTACTTAATATTTACTGCTATTAAAAAATAACTAAAATAAACTGAAAAAATAAAAAAAAATCTTCCTTTGAAGCACATTTTTTTAATTCATATATAAAGTAATCGAATAATACCATTCTCTTTTTGGTTTGTGCATCACTATTCTGTTTACATTTTTTTTAATCAAAACTTGTTAAAATAGAATTGTAAACTATAGAGAAAGACAGATTTACATTCGTAATTTATACAGGCACTGATGACAGAGCCTGTAAAGGAAAGAGATGGTATATGTAATACAAAATAAAAACAATTTTTTGGCCATTTAGAAATTTAATTTGTACAGAGACTGCAATCATTTGCTATTATACGAACCAAAAAAAAAAACTCTACAAATCAGATACTCACAACTTTAACAGCAACAAAACCATAAATTCTTTGGAAAAAACTCAACAAACCAGATACAACTTTAACAGCAACTAAAACCATAAATTCTTTGGAAAAAACTCAACAAATCAGAATGCTTTCAACTTTAACATTAGATGCTGTTAAAAAACAAAAAAAATATTAGCAACATTAATATCGACAAATACAAAACTCCAGGTGATAATTATATAAACAATTAAAACTATACATCAATCAACACAAATATCGCAAACAACGTCAATTCCTAAAACAATTGTATGTATTGGTAACCAAAGTAGGAAAATGAAACAAAACGTTTGATTTCGTTTTGTTTTGTTCTTTGCAATGGGTAAAACAATGAGAACGATTGTCCCATTTAGTTTTGTATTGTTTTTGTTTGTGAGCACTAAAAAATACACTAATTCAAATGTGCGTAGGTAGAAAAATAATGAAGGAGACTAAAATTGAGAAGTTTGAAGAAAATACGTTTGCAAACTTTTGCAAATAATTTTGCTCATTATAATTCCCTAAAATATATATGCATACTTACCTAAATGAAACAAAATTTTTAGCAAATTAGTAAACATTTTAATAATGATTTTAATTTTATTCAAAAAAATTTAAAGAAATACGTTTCTCCTTTTATTTTGTATGTAATTATACGAATGTAAGAGAATATCAAAGCAAGCACGAGAGCAAAAGCGCAATAGTTTTGTTTGCGCTCTTTCCCATTAAAATTAATTTGTTTGAGTTTTGCTCATGTACAAAACGTTTAAAAAAGATTTGAAAAGTTTGAGTTTGTGGAGACATTTGCGAAATGTTTTGTTTGTTTTCCCGCTCTGCTAGTAACACTAATAAATAGCAACTACAACAATAATAATACCACAAATAACAGCACTAATCCTACCATCAATAGTAATAACATGAACATGTGTGGCATTGGTAGCAACACAAAATTAACTAGAAAAACTAGTAAGAAAAAATAAAACTAGGCACTTCTAATATAACTAAGGAATTAAGGCCCATTATAACAACTTGCCGTTAGTTAAAGGCAGGATGTTTTCAAGCCGATAAATTGCGTTTTGCTATTAAAAGTTAACTTTAACTTAAAGGTAAGGCAATCTTCCCAATAAATTTATCGGTCACTTTAGGTTAAAATTTATTTGAAATAACAAAAAGCGATTTATCTCTGATAAAGTCCTGCCTTTAACTAACTGTAAGTTGTAATAATGGCCCTAAATATACTTGATATTGACAAAATTTATCAGTTCTATCTACATCAAATGGCCAGTTAATCGAAAACCTGATCAACTACAATTAGCACAAGGTGCCGTTTTGAACAGTTCGATCTAATAACGGAAACATTCGTGTGCAGGGACGCTTTAAACAACAAAAATTTAAAACCATGTATAGATGTAAAGCTGATCATTCTTAATAGCTTACCGTTGTATATTTTATATATTAAATATAAATTCCGGAAGATAAGAGAATTAAAAAAAAATTATTTAATTGATTTTTTATTTTTACTGATCTACAGAAAAGCCAATAATGGCTTCGTGGGTCCTAAATTTAATTAATATTAATTAAATATATTCGTAGAATAACTAACTAACATAACACACAGAATATTGAAATAAAGTAGCAAAATTTGTGGAAAATATCCTTAAGAAGAAGGTGGATATGATGGACAATCTACCAGAAGGATCTGCTTGGACGCAAGCAGCTTTGAATAACTTAACTCACCCTGAGTACCTATTCGTAGTAATGCTAGAGCACTCCCGGATAGGGAAACTTTCAGGAGGAGGTGGGTTTTTAGTGGACACACCACATACCGGATGTGACGACATTCGATGATCCGAAAGGATTTTCCCACCTCTTAAAAAAAAAAAAAAAAAAAAAAAAAGGTACATACATATGTATGTATTAATTTATATTACATTATATTAAAGTAAACTATAAATAATTTATTAGGGCGGCATTTACAATATGGAAATTGAAAGACAGACATTAAGCTTGTAGAAATGGGGATAAAAAAGTGAAGAGTGTAGTACATGAATGTTTGTACCGGACATTTTTCTTTTCGACTTTTCGTAATCTTTGCTTATTCTGTTTGTCTTCTAAGTTCTACATTGTACAAGTTTTAGGCAAGAGCAAAACATAATTGAAAAAGTCTGCCTTTTAATTTCTACTTATACATTGAAAATGCCGACTAGGGAATTATTTTATAAAATCAGTAATTTTGAAGTTTTTTTTTTTGCTGCCTTTTGACATTTTAAAGGTAAAATTATTTTGATATGTTTGCAATGTTTAACAATAGTGTTTACAGCGAAAGTTTAGGGTTTAAAAGAAAACCATTAAATAATTTTATTAATTTAAAAGGCCTTAAAATATACTAATCTTTTACTATTACTTTTTTTTTACAAATAATAGTAAAAACTAACAATATTATAAAGGACATGTATCAACCAGTCTAGAAAAGGCCAACAGAGTTAAGGAATAATTTTCGGGATTATTTAACAGTCATTTTTGCCTATACAGACCAAACTGCTTTTGTATAAGATTAGTTTAAGGCCAATTTAATTATACGCATTCCCTATATGGTTTACCATTTCAAAGACTCTGATGAGAAGATTGGAGATTTTTGAAAGACTAAGGCCCAGTTTTTAACTTCATATTTAAATTACTTTTGTCACAATTAAATACAAACTTAAATTTATGTCTGAAAAACTTAAACTGTATTTAAATGCCATTTAAGTTTAAATTAACTAATTTCACATTTAAAAACTACGCCTAATTATTTGAAAGTGTATAGGAAAAAATTTTGTTTCTTTTAAAAAGCAATTTGTATTTAACGAAAAGATTTGTCGGTAGATTATTTTTCTTTGGCAGTAATATTATTCAAAATATTTTGTCTAGAGGTCATCGTTTTAGTTGGGGCAATACAAATTATATTTCCTTAATTGGAATTTTACGAGAACGATTCACTGAATTTCCTAGTACTAACTTCTATTCAAATATTACTCACGGTATACTTATGTAGGGGCTAATAATTTTAGTTTTATGTCATATTATAAGTTTTATTTTTTTAGCGCTAAACTTTAGTTTTGTAAGTTAGTTTTAAGATATTAACTGTAAATTTAAATGCCGGGAGCAAGCATTTTTTATTCTTTTGTTAAATTCTGTAATTTAATTTGTAAAGAAAACTTTTTCTTTTTAACATAACAGCCAGTTACATTAACAAACTGTAACAGTTATAATCAGGGACCGTAACTGTTATGACTTTTATCGAAAAAGTCAAGAAAAAAAGTTATTTTTTAGGGCAAACATTAAAAGTTATTTTTGTCTTTTATTATTTTACTCAAAAAATTAAAGTTATTTTTTAACTTTTAATACTTTAAGGCAAAAATAAAAGTTTTGAATTAAGTATTGCATAGTAATACGGTAGTTTTATTGCCTCCAATTTATAGGTAATAATAATTTAATACATGACTTTTATTTTTGACTTAAAATATTAGAAGTTAAAAAATTACTTTTATTTTTTGAGTAAAATAATAAAAGTCAAAAATAACTTTTAATTTTGCCTTAAAAAATAAAAGTCAAAATTAAAATTTATTTTTCGACTTTTATCAAAAAAGGCACAAATTTAAAAATCATACGAAAATTTGCATGTACTACATCACCTATGCATCATAATGATACCAACCAAAATTTTCATTTTTTATGTGTGCTTTTTTGATATAAAATTTTAAAAATAACTGTTATTTTCTGTCCCTGGTTATAATACTTATAATTTTAAGTTTTTCGTAATTTTTTCTGTTTCTGAACTAAATATTTGATAAAAAAGAAGTCTCAATAAAATAAACTGTACTGTACTAAGTATACTCCACTTTTCTTTGATGACTTACAAAAGTAGGAATAAAGTTTAAAAATAATTTTTAATTGCATACATATTTGAAAAAGAAATCATCAACAACATACTGTACATAATGGGAGATAGTATAGTAATCAATAAAAAAGGGGTTTGTATGGATAAATTTAATATTTACTATCAGTATTATCTAACCCGGGGTCTCCACGAGATATGAAACGAAATATTATTATATCTGCGTACGTCAAATTCGATAGCCGATATAATTTTGTTACGTGTAGACTGCGAATCAGCTATCATAATAGCTATTATGATATCGATATCATAATATATATTATGAAAACAATATTATGATATGAACTGTCAAAAACAGCTCATAAAGAGAAACAAAACAAAAAAAAAACTGAAATTGAATTTTTTAAATTCAATAGAAAAGCAATAAAATAATATAAAAAATATATTAATTAATAATAATTATACACAAAATTATTAATTTTTATAAAATGTTCTCTTTATTTTTAAGCAAATTTCCACTAATAAATTACTCCGACATGTTCTTTCTTTCATTGCTGTACAAAAAAAATGAAATATTATAATATTTCAACATCAACGTGTTCCTGTTGTTAGATATGAAAAGAAATATTAAAATGGCATTTTATTTTCTCTGCCGACGTTTTCTTTCATATCATATCAAAGATGATATCAGGTGTAGACCCCGGGTAATGGAGAGTAAAAATTAACTAAAATAACACTTTCCTTTGTTAACCTACATTTGTAAGAATTGTTTTAAAAAAAATTTTTTTATTATTAGTTAAATTATTTGAGCTTAAGGTCGAATAAATATTTATACGATTTATTTTTAATTTTAAATTGTGGCAAAAATAAATTTTTATAAGCAAAATGATAAAGAAAATCTTGTTTTTGTTTGCCAGGTTCCCCCATGCCAAACAGACAATTAAGGAGCAGTTACTAAAAATTATCCCAGGGCCTTGATCACGGAGAACAACAACAACATCATCTCCAATATCATTATAATATTTTACTCCTTCCTAAGTTAAACTTTACTGTGCGGGCTTCTTGAGGTTGATTCCTGTTGGATTATTTCGCAGGCCATTTAATAATCGGTCAGCAGCAACCGATTTCCTTGCACATCGCATTTTTAAAGTAGGACCTTTGTTTTATCCTGACTAATATCATATACGATCGGTATGCTACTACAAGCCGAGCATTATATTCTAGGAGGGTACTGAGACTATAAAATTATGACCGCTTAGCAGAAAGAAGTTTTTAATGAAATAAGTAAGGCGGTGTAAAATTTAGCCTAACGTCGTAAGTTAACAAAACTAATTTTCTCACATTTTTTAAAGACTGTTTTATTTTCACGTCTGTTAAGATAGCAAGCGTAAAAATAACAACAAAAACTAATAGGCGTTAAAAAAAGGAATGGAAACCTAATACAAAGCAGAAAAATTCAGAGATTATAGCTTAATGAACCAAGTGTTATAGATGGATTTATATAGAAAGATGTATATAGATGGAAAGGGCAGAGTGTCCAGATTCCAAAAAAGCTTTGCGTGTACAAAATTAGATTACAGCTGTTTATAGGGTTTTCAATGAAAAATGTTCAAGAGTTAAAAAAAAAACAACTTTTAAATTTTACCAATTCTAAATTGACTAAAACAACTCTAAACTTGTAATAATTCATAAATGCCGTAGCTTAACAGAATTTGCTATATAATAAGCAATATACAATGTTAATAAAAGCATAATTATCTTTTATATACACCCTGTGTTTAGTTAGAGGTTTTAGCAACTGCAACCAACTTCAGTTATACATTTTGACATTTTCTTCAGTTTTCATAATTTTATTAAAAAATTGTTTAAAACGTTATATTAAGCAGTTTTCCTCTTTGTTTTATTTAAAAACATATCTGTAGCTGTTTTTAATACCTTAATTATACAAAATTAAACAACTAAATAAACAAAATGAAAACATCACCACAAAAACGTGATAATAATGATGTACAGGCTGCCAGGGGTAGATTGCGTGGAGCACTCAATGATTCTTTGCAAAATCAAGAAGTTGACGATATTCCTGAAGATTACGAGGAGGAAGATGATGAAGGTGCTGTAGCTGAAGAAGAGGAACAACAAGTTGTACGCCATCGTCAACGCGGAAGGCCAAGGAAGATACAAAATACTGATGGAGATGTATCACCGTCCATGTCTTATCTAACGCGTTGTAAAAGACGCAAACGGGACCATGTTATGTCTAGTGGGCAAAAAATCCAAGCGGAAAGTTTTATTATGAAACTCTTTGATCGCAGTTTAGATTTATCAAAGTATTCAGAACAAACATCACTTTATCCAATATGTCGTGCATGGATGGCAAATCAGCCGCGTAATCCCAGTATACGCAGCTATCGTGATGCTCGGTCTCCTTCTCCCACTGAACGCAAAGACAATGGCATGGAAATGCTAAAAAAATTACACAAAGGTGAAATGCTCGATATAAACAGTATGCCAAGAGCCAAGCACAGTGATGTACCAAAAATACCACCACCCACAAATTCGCCTAAAGTGTTTAATAAAACGGATGAAATTATTTCCAACAATGATAAACTAAAAGATGCCAAAAAAGAGGACATTTTAGCACAACATTTATTAAAGTGGAAACAAGTAAAAACAAATTGGCAAAAACATACCAGAGTTTATCAACAACGTAATGAAGTCAATTTTAAAATTCTACACCAAATATTTAAACCTTAAGTACTGCATTATTATTGTACAAAACCTTATAAAATAGAATTAAAACGTACAAATATAAGTTAATTTTCCCATGACATAATAATTTCTATTTGAGTTTAACTCTAAATGAGAGATGTTGATCAATCCATAGGTTTGATAATAAAAACTAATTATCAATAAGGTCTATACACTTATGTATTCTATATTATTACTTTATACAACGCTCAACTAAAGTTGCTCGAATAAACCAATTACCAGCTGATATCTGGGATGTCAGATAGTTTTCAATTTTTATCTCCGATTTCGAAATCCATATTCCCAAACCCGGATTAGTTCAATCCCAAAAATCACCGCATCAATTATTTTGCATGTATATTTTACATATACATATTTTATTTAATATACTAAATTTATTTGTTTTCCTTTTTTGTTAATAGCCGTTTTTAACTGCTATGTCTGGTATTACATTATGAAATTATTCTCTTTAAAAGTCTGATTTATAGGGAGAGGGAAGAGACACGAACGGTATCGAGTACAGTGAAATTATCTTTAATTCCTTCATTCGCAATTATTTTGTTGTTGCAAAAACCATTAATAATTCCAAAAATAATTTCAATGTGTGAAGACCAATAAAATTTAAAAAGATAATAAGAACAAGTTTAAGAGAGAAAAATTTCATAATGTGACACTGGACTATATATTGCAATGCATTTTCTTTTGAATTTACTTTTTGTACTTTTATATAATTTACACGGTGTTTTTTACGATGTTGTTTAATTCCAAAAGAAGTAGAGAAGAAACTGTGGTAAACAAAATGACTCATTTTGTGTTTTTTCATGTTTATTTTTCTTATTCATATTTTAGATGAAAACAACTAAAAAACTTTAACTAAAAGTCATTGTATAAAAAAAAAGAATTTTTGAAGTCGATTTCTTTATGAAATTTTTCTATCTGAAATTATGAGTTTATAGTTGTGGAAAGAGAAGAAGAACGGTTACGGGTACAGTCTTTCACGTACTCTGAAATTATCTTTTGTTCCCTCATTCCTAAGTGTCTTGTTTTTATAAAATCTTGGAATTTCTCTAAAAATAATTTCAATTTGTAACCACAAATGAAATTTTAAAAGAGAATAAAACAAGTTTTAGAAATAAAAATTTCGTAATGTGAATACCGACAAAGGGTATTAAAAAAATCAAGTTTAAAAATACATCGTGTAAATTGGGTCTTATTACTACAATGTTGTCACTGGTCTTTTTTACAGTTTTAATTTTTCATGCCTCAAAGTAAGAATGCTAGAAAAAAAATTAGTTAATTTATTTTGTTATTATTTATTTTTGATAATTTAAAAAGTTTAATTTGCTAGATATATATATATGTAGGCCTCTGGAGACGATCAAATAAAGTCATCAACGCCTTATATGTGTGTGCCTTATTATATATGTATTTGTGTCTATTATATATTTGCACAGCGTTGCCATTTTTACCCTTTTCGGGTATTTTTTGACGCTTTTTTAGCCTCGTTACCCTTTTATTTTTTCGAAATACGCTTTTTTAAAAAAGGGGTATTTTTTGACGCTTTTTTCATTTTTTGTGGCGCTTTTGATGCTTTTTTATACAACTTGGTGATTATATTTTTTGGTTTATGCTATAAACACAACAAAGGCTATCAAACACCGAACACACGACTACAAAAATCGCTGGCTACGAAAGTAGCCAAGTAGCCAGCTACTTAATTATAATAACGACTACAGCTACAAAATAAACATCTGTTTTGACACATTGAACATAACCTAAACAAATATATTTTTTGTAAGTGAAATTGTGAGGAAATAAAAAACAACAAATGTCTGAAGAAAACTTATAAAAATTTAAGAAACTAAAAAGGCACACATCCTTTGCCAGTATTGACCACTTGTCTGAAGTTTGTTTCGACAGTTTCTCTGAAAGCAAAGCTGCTCATTTTAAATTACATCGGACGAAATGCTCCAATATTATAACAAATGTGATAGCCCCATTTTTTATTTAAAATCTTATAGGTTGATATTAAGGATCGATCGTTTAGTCTAATTTTAGACGAGGGTACCAACATTTTTTTAAGTCTTTGCTATTTTTTGAAATACAGTGGACGTCCAATAATACGAATTATATAATGTCAGGCCCTTTCGTAATACTGGAAAATTCGTACTATTGGACTACAGTTTTTTCCCCCTTTTTTATGAAATAAAACACACATATGGTGTAATTTGAATTGATTTTTGTTTTAAACAAAAAAAAATAAAAGAATAAAACTTAAAAATTATTTAAATTCAGGTTAAATTAATACTTGTTAATTCATACATTTTTACTGTAAATAGTTACTTAAAGTATAAAATTTCTTGTTAAAAAAAATCAGTCATTAAACATTGGCGTGTTTTGTTTTGCAGTTTAATTTCTACTGCCTTTTCTTGAAGTAATCTCAATAACTAAAAAAAAAAAAAAAACTAAGAAATGTTACAAAAATTCCATTCATATATAGAAAAACAAACATATTCTTTAAAAAAAATACAGTTATTCGTATTATCGAATAGCAAAAAAAATTTTTATTCGTACTATAGAAACGTCAATGCAAAATATTTGCCTTTCGTATTATTGGAAATTCGTAGTAGCGAAAGTACGTACTAGTGGACGTCCACTGTATAGTAAACTATTTTTATTTTTTAGTTATTTTATTTTAACTTTTTGGTAACTACTAAATTATATTAATTTTTTTTTGTTACTTATGAATTGCAATAAAATAAATCATATTTTATTTGTATTTAATGTTGTTTGCGCCTTTTTTTTTTTTCTTTTAGATGGTTTATATGCAAAGCAAAATAGTATGGATATTTGAAAATTATTTATATTTTTTTTGTGACGCTATTTACCCTAGTTTTCTGAATTATTTTACCCTTTTTACCCTTTTTTGCTTTAAGCTTGACGCTTTTCTGCATTTCTAAAATGGCAACACTGTATTTGCATGAGAAATTTAACAGCCTGTTTTTAGAACACGAATGGTTTTTGACATTCGTCTTTTTATATGTGAAACAAAAACACTCATATAAAAAGACGAATTTCAAAAATCATTCGAGTTCTAAAAACAGGCTGTAAGGCGAGATTTCGAAAAGAAAGTTGGCAACATTGCTGCCATAATTAAAACAAAAAAATTTTTGTTTTTATTTTTAGTTCGTGTTTGTTGTTGCTCGGCGGCTATTGTAGTAAACGGAAGAACGTAGAAAAAGAAAATTGATTAAATTTTATATTTCGCTGCAAATGGCAAACATTATAAAGTAATACTGCAATAAACAAAACAAAAAATGAAAATATACAGTTTATGAAAAGAAAACTCCTGTCAAGTAACAGAAGAAAACAATTGAAAGTACTTATGTGTTTCTTAAATAATAAATAAACAAAATTTATACTTTGTGTGCCTGGAAGTTAATTTTTATATTTTGTGCAAAATAATAAAGAAAACTAATAAATAATATTAAAAAAAAGTGATAGACATTAGATATTTATTATTGACTGTCTGCAAAAGGTGGTGGTAAGTTGTTGTAGTTATTTTCTATACAATATCATCTGTATTTCTTACTTTTATTGCTGCAATTGTATATTCATATAATTTGTATTCGTTGAGATTTTATCCATGTATAGTACACATTTTCTTTACAGTTGCAATTTCCTTTTTTCTCCTTGCACACTATAATAGTGGTGCTTTTAAGGTTTATATATAAGCAAATTTTATTTTTGTATTCCTTTTTATTTCGTATAATCCTAAGTGTTCAAAGACAATATGTTGTTGTATACTGTAGGTATACACTGTGCTGCAGAATAGTAAATAAATATTCCTACTCCTACAGTTCTAGATGAAATATTGAAGGGCAATTGAGAAGCTATGGACTTTACTAACACAAAATTATCCCTTTTTAATAATCTAAAGCTGGCTACAGACAACGCAATGTGTTTCTGAAATCTGTTGCATTTCATTACAGATTACGTCGTCTGAATTCGTGTTTCGTGTTTCACTTCAGGTTGCAATCCAGGTTTCATTAACATCAAAATGTTTTGATATTTTTTGGTTGCATTGAAACAGATTGCATTGTTTGTATCGCTGTTTCATTATTTTATGTGTTTAATACATTGACAACAAGCAAGCTGTAAACATCTATGTAATTAAGAAAGAACAAAATGGTGATCGGAAGGAATAAACACTGGGTAAATTTTATGATAATTTTATAATATAAAATAACAGAACTGAGATTGCGTTTATGGTTTCACTGTTGGTTTCAGTGTTTGTGTCAAATCATGAAACCTGAATGTGAAACGTGTTGCAGAAACAAATTGCGTTGTCTGTAGCCAGCATAATTATTGGTTCGTCTTCACGTTTGCTGGTACTACGTGTCCCTATACAGGAGACAAAGAGTCTGAAGTTTTAAAATGTCTTATGATAAATGTATGAAAGTAGAAAGAATACACAGGTATTTTCAAAACGCAGACGGCGTAAGCGATTTTCTGTTCATAATAGAAATCTGGGAACGGGACCAATCGACGGGTATTTTTTTCTGATAAAAATGATCCAAAAAACGTATTTTCGATTTTTTGTCAGTTGCAGCGTTCTTTAATTTTTGCGACTATATGTTTAATTCGTAATTATGCAGGAATCCGTGCTTTTGTTTTGTCCGATACTGTGTCTGAACATACATATGTATATTGTACATTTTTATATATTTCTATTGGCAATCTTTCATGTTGTCTCTTGCACATATAATCTCTGACTACACTCCTTTCACCCCCAATATAAAGAAAAAGCACAAGAATTATTTCATTCACTCTTTAAAATACGCCTATGAGTCTAAATGTGTATGTACATACATATCTACATGAATAGGCAGGCTAAGATAAGAAATTGGTGTACAAACTGTAATTACTTTTTGCTTCAAATTATCTGTTGATCATTTACTATATAATGATCTGCTACATTTTATTTACCAAGTAAAATAAAAAAGCAGTGATACAATGAGTTGTCGGTCTATAATTATACGTTTGTAATTACGTATTCATTAAAATTAAAATAATACATGTTTCATTTATAGTTTTTAATAATTTAAATCAATTACTGATTATCGTCTTACGAGTAGCTAAATTGTGCCTCAAACAACACCTTCTTTTAAGTGTAATGATTTTTAAATAAAATGCATTAGAGGTCATTGAACTGCAGAAATTTATCAACAATAAATATTTAAAATAAAACGAAAGTGAACTTTTTTTTGCAAAGTTTTTTTTAAACTTTTTAAAAAATTAAAATAAAATAATTTTTTAATTGCAACGTACAAATAATATTGCATTAAAAAAAGTAATTTTTATTTAAATTATTTTTTTATAAATTGTGAGCGTTAAATTAATGGATTGTCAGCATTCAATACTGATTTCAAAATTTGTTTTTGTAATATTTTTGTTCTTTTTATTTAATAATGGCAAAGAGTATTCTGTCTACCTATCATTTTGTGTTTGTGTGTGTGTTCTACTTATATTTACTGTGTAGTTTATTGTATAAAAAGCAAAACAAAATCTTAGGCAAACGTTGGTTAAGCGGTCTAAACGCTTTGTTTATTATATTCTGTAAAAATTTCATACAATTTTTAAGTATTGCGGTTCAACTCACGGTCAGGAAATATTAATGATCATGATGTAGTAGGTACGACAACGAGAGAGTAGTTATTTGGTTTGCGATATTAAACAGTTTATGAAGAGAAAATCTATACTTGACAGCTTAAAATTGAAACATTTTGTTTTAAATGCAATACAATTTAGTTTCATATTTCAAAATTAAAAAGCTGTTAGATTAAGAATGTTCAACTCAGTTTGTTGAATTATAACGAATTATGCCACGTTATTAAGTCTAAACTCCCTGAGTTACATTAAAAATATTCCTTTTTTTTAACTTAATTATAATTTTTGTCTATTATTTGTTAAAATTTATTTTTTTTTAATAAAACTTCATTGACTTCAGTGCAATTCAAAAATGATTTGTTAAAGTTTGTCTAGAAATAAATGATAATAAACAAATTGAGCTAACTTTCATTTGAAGCTATATGAAGGAGGGCACTTCTTCTAATCAAAAAGTAGTTGCATATTATATTGTAATTTAATTTCGGGTTTACCATTCTATGATTACAGATTAGCTGTCATTAAATTACGTCCGCTGAAAAGTACAAGTGAATTATAATAAACGTTAATATTTTACATGCAATTTTTTTAGATTGAGGCCATCACTCAGGGGATGACACCTACTCATGCAGTACATTGTGCTGGTCTGGGAGAAGATGAGTGGACGGGAGAACGAGTTTGGGGGCATTTGAGATAAACTTACTAATACTCAGAAAAACAAAGGTTCTACTTTAAAAATTCAAACCGCAAGGAAATCTTTTTCTGCTGATTGATTATTTTTAATGGCTAGTGTACCGCTAATCGTACCATAATAGCCCCAAATGCGGCACTACCAATTGTCCCACGTTTTCGTTTAAACGAATACGACTTTTGTAATGACAAATACTGTTGTTGTTGTGGCCCCTGGTATTCATTTCAATTCATAGATGACAATGATATTGAAGATGACGCAGTTGTTGTTGTCCTTAATCCAGCACTTGGGATAATTCTTAGCTACTGCTCCTCAACTGCCTTTCTGGCATGCGAGATCCTGCCAGAGAGCTATTGCTCTCCGCCAGCTTAGCCAGTTGATTACTTGCAGTCTAAGCCTCTACACCACGACAATGTGATTATCCCAAGTAGAGCGAATGCTATAAATGAAGAAGTATGCTCTGAATTCTTTTTGTAAAACATGCATATCTTTTAATGTAAAACCACGGCCAAAACCATCACAGCAAAAAATGTGTTTAAATTATAAAGAACTTTATCGATATACCACATTGTGGCGATTCATCAATAGTGTTCGTTATCCTAACGTTATCAACGCCGTAGAGAAACCCCAAAATAGACTTTGAAGCGCCGACCCATAGACACAAATTGTATTTCATTTTGAGTTGAATAAAGATCCAGTTAATATTGAGAAGGTCAGATGAAGTGTGATTAGAAAAAGAATATCGTTATAAAAGACCTTAAAAAGTAGAGTGGGGGGTAAAACAGAACATTGTGGTACTGCAGAACTTAGTCTTAACTCATAGGAAGAGATATCGTCTATAACCATTTTATAGTAGAGTGCAGCAGACTTCATCAGTTATCATTACAAAAGAGACTAGAAGTGCTCCTGGTTAGACGACAATGGTATGAAAACTGACCCGAACCGAGTGTTTGTTTCTGCTAATTTCCCTCTTTATTTTCTTATTTCTCCAGTATCAAATTTCAATTTTTCCTTTTGTCTGCGAATGGAGTGACACGTTCTCACACAGCACATCATTTTGTAGCTGACTGTTCAGTAAATTGCCCAATTCATTATAGAAAAAATTTGTTTTTTAGTTGTAGAACAATCAACTCAATATCAAATTTCCTACTTTCTTTCTGTAGGTGTAGGAGTTGGGCTCAACCATCCCCTTATAAGTTATATAAGTGTGAATTAATCTATTACAATTCAGATACAGTACGGTAAGTAGTGTCAGTTTTAGTAGGCTTATAGCTTCAAAACGTGATGGCGGCACATTTTAACTTTTAATTATCAAACAATTTTAATTAAGAGCGTGCCTTTTTTAAATTACCGTGACTTCTCATGATATATCTATTTCAATGTTAATTTTTTTTTTAATCTCTGATACTAAAAATTACTTCCTACTTGAATATTTTCTGAATTTTCCACTGTATACGTTTTCGAACTGACATTGCCGTATTTTAGGCACATTTTTTCTAATGATTTGTAACGAAATTTTAACGAAATCAATAAAAAAAATTATATATTTACATATGTGTGCATAGTATATATTTGATAATTTTGGGTATTTTGAAAGCAATCGTATTGCATTTCTTAACGTCTTTGTTATTATATGTCATTCTTTTAAATTTGAATAAAAAAAAAACGACAAAAAATTATTTGCATAGAATGTACTTTGAAATTAAAAACATAATTTATATTCAAGTCATGTGTATATGAAAATCAAGCCCTGTTTTTTTATAATTTTATTAGAGTGGATATAGATATATAGTATGTACATACATACATATGTATGTTATTTGTTTGACGATATTTATATTGTTTAAATTTGTTTTTACCTACTATAAAGAGACAGAGAGAAGGTGTTAATGATACAGATTAAGGGGCTATAATATGAAATATATACAAAATTTGATTTACATACATACATACGTATTATATATTTATTATTTTCGTCTACGACTTTGTTGTGAATTTGTTAAAATAAAACGTTTTAATTTCAAAAAGTAGAATAGAAAAAAAAAAAACAAAAAAAAAAAAAAGAAATCTTGTAGAGAGTAATTTAAAACGAAAACGTAACAAATATTAACCCTTTGCACTCGAGGGCTCCGGAGCGGAGCCATTTAAAATTTATCTTCAAACTCGAGGGCTCCGCTATGGAGACAATGCAAATAATTTTCAGTTCATAACATAAGGTCAAAAACAAATCGTAATAACTTCATTTATTTATTTATATTATTTATTATTTATTTATTTATTATTATATTTATTTATTATATATTATAACATTTGTATCTGTAATTAATTAAAAAAGATTTAAAATACAACTATGACTTTTCTTTTTATTCGCATATCATTTACTTATATGTGAATATGGTTTTTCTATTGAAATTGATTCGAGTTGCTGGTATTATGAGTGAAAAAAAGCTTCGAGTGCAAAGGGTTAATGTTTTTAAAACTTAAAATATAAATACTAACGGCCATATAAAAAAAATAAAGTGGACTTCAAGTCTTTATTTGCTATACAAATTTTAAATTAAAGTCTACTTATCATATGAGCATAAGGCTTTAAATATATATTTATATCTTTACTATCAGCCTAAATTATTAGAAATAAAACTTAGAGTTTTTTCTTCTGTGCAATTTTGAAGTTACAGTATTCCCCGGATAATTGCCTCGTCAAGAATTGCCTCTTGGAGGCAATTAGAGGAATACGTTTAAATTCCTTGTAGAGGTAATTATCTGAATATAGAAAATTCTGCATAATATGAAGCAGGAAATTAAAAATTTCACAAGTTAAACATTTTATTAAATAAAAATTCATAATCATCACTCAGCATACCAAGGCAGTATATGTATGTACATAGTTGCTTGTTTCCCAATATCACCGCCGTGATCCTACTGACATTCTTACGTTTCTTGCTTAACAACATTTTCGTTCTCTCCAGGTCGTACTTTTGCCAAAGAGATCTGCTGCCTGGCTATTCGTGACAATAGTAATATTATGCTTAAATCTGGGATTCGCTGCGAGTAGCCAGCACGTTATCGTAGAAGACACTATAATTATTGGGAAGAAGCAAAGGATTATTTCTGACAATAACAAAAAAACAATAACATCAGATTTTCTGACACCAAATTCTGATGATAAATCTTCTTCTAAAATGAAATTGGCCTTCCCTTTAATCCGCACTGCAGAAGTTGCGAGAATTCCTCTGAGAGGGAAACTGTGGATCATTCTTTTTGTGATTGCCCAGGTCTGGCAGTCAGACGTTTGAAGTTTTTTGGCGCAATCTGCGAACCTGAACCCCTTTGCTTTTCTCCACTTAATAGGCAGCTCTGGTTGGCTGTAGTTCTTTTTCTTTTGGGTGATTTCAATTTGGTCCTGCAATTGTTTCAAAACGGCACCTTGTGCTAATTGTAGTTGATCACGTTTTTGATTAACTGGACATTTGACCTCCCTACCTACCATGAAATGAATTTTTTGGTTTGTACGACACAAAAATAAATTTGTTCTCTCGGTTTCAAATCTGATTCCGAAAGCTCCGATTGTAAATTTATTTGACCTATTTACATATTACCAATAAAGGTTTACACGGCTTGCATTATTAAATATTGTATAATTATTGAATATATGTATTTTGATATTTTTGCATACACATACATACATATTTCATTATAGTTACTTGTTTGGTCAATTTAGGCCTTCATTTAAATGAAATGTTAGTTCGTTTTGTTTAATTTGAAGTAGTCATTCATAAATTTGTGTTATATTTCTATACGTTTAATTTTCAATTATGCTGCTTGTCAAGTTCGTTTAGTGTATAACGAGGCTATGACGTAATTTACACTTTAATACTATAGAGAGACGACTGACTGGCTCTACACGAATTGGACATAAAACATGAATCGAATCTTTAGTACTTTTTCTTCATTACGTTGTCTTTGTTTGTTTTTCAAGACGTTTGCTTTGTTTTTCTTTGTTTTTCTTTTTTGGTTTTCCTTTTTTTTTGGAAAAACTTCATTGTTAAAAGAACCAGTTTTTCCATTATGTATGTATTATGAAAACAATTCATTTCAATTCACTTACATACATATATACTTTTGTCTTGTGGTTTTATTTCATGTTTTAACCATAAACGTGTAGAAAGCAATTTACACGATGACGTTATACCTTTGAAGGAGTTTGTTTGTAATTCATTATTTAATTTTGCTTTTTATAATTTGTATTGGTTTCTATTTATAAACATCTACAGAAATTAGACTAAAGGGTTTTACAAAATTAGATGTAAAATGTTTATGGGTGGGAATATATTTTGATTTCATTGATCGATAACACCGAAAAGACAAAAGATCTGTACAATTAATGCGTTATTGTGAATAATACTGAATATTTATTGACTGAATGCCATTGATCGTCATGGATCAGCCATGTATTTAAAAAACCTTACGAGGTTGCAGCAAAAATAACAATTGAATGGCAGCGGACAAATTCGTAGAGAAGACAAATTAAAACAGAAACTCGCAAAGCAGAGATGCTTTGGTTAAAATTGAAACTGATAGCACATAACACAGATCGCGAAAGAAATACTGCTAATGATCAGCGGTCGAACATATTCATCACTACAATTTCAGACTTTTTGGTATTCATAAGGAAGGCAGTAGGTTTGCTTAACAAGGGATGGGATACAATAGATCTTACCAGCGATAGTGTGTCTTGCAACTGTGCTTATTCGAAATTAAATAAAAGTAATTGTAAATGCTTAACAATAGAGAATTTATAGCAAAAAGGGCTCTATTCACCAAGCATTGTGGTAGATACGTTACTTTACTATTCAAGACTTAAGCTCCGATTAATAAAAAATACATTCAGCTCTTTTGCAGTTTTAAAGGAATGTCCATGGAATAAAAGTCTTTGCCGAGTAATTACGAAAAATATATTTCCAAGTGTAGTAGATTACAAACATCACTTTACAAGCGTCTCAGTCAAATGAAATATTTCTAGAATAAGTGAGCTTAGTGAAGTGATATGAAAAAATAAAACTGGAAATCTCAAATGAAATTCTGTAGTAAATTGTTTTAAAATTGTGTGAAATATCGCCCAATACTCGTATCAATTAGCCAGAACTATTCTCCTATTTTTGTGATCGTTGTATGTTAGCTAAGCATTTAGCTTATTATTAAAATAGCTCCTGTGATTAAAAACTTGTTTAGAACAAGTCTGTTAGGCTCATTACGTTTTCCAAGTAATTTAGATTTTCTAATTTTGTTAAACACCCATTTTTGTTGTACCTTTTTCCTTCTGTGATAAAATATAATCTGATTCATATAATCATACTTGTGCATTTCAATTATGTGGTTTAGTTAGTAACATCTATGATTTTTTTAATTAATTGGTTCCGCTGGCGGCGCTTTAAAGTTAACATGAAAAATATTCAAGAATTTTAATATACGTAAGCATGAATCACTGGCTGAGCAATAATAAAATCATTAAAATTCTGGCAATTGGTTTACTTCAACTTTAAGATGCCAGACATTTAGAATTTAAATTAATTTAAAATTGTATTTCAATTTTTCTGCTTTAAAATAGGTTTCAATATATCATAAAATATTTGTATGAACACTTCTTCTGATTGTTTAAGCTTTTGTAAAGTACTAAAATTTCAAAAAAATTAAGAAGATTTCACGATTTCTTGATCACAGTCAGAATTCAATTCAAATTAAGTTTATCATTTTTGAAAAAGAAGGTAATTTTTACAACTTCTAAATTTCAAAAAAAAATCGTTATTTTTTCAAATCATGAAAATTAACATTAAAAACAAGCTATTGAAGGCTACTAATTTGCAATGTTTTAATATAAAAAATAAAACAATTTTATTTTATTTTTATGTTTTAATATAATGCAGATTTTAATTTACTGAAAAGTTTGAAAGAAATCTGCTTCACATGTTTAGTGCGGTTATAAGAAAGCTTATTTTTTTCTTGTCGGGCCACTCTTATCTTATCTGACATGGAGTGCCGTCTATGAATGTTTCGCTTTGCCAAGTATTCGAGTGTAAATGTTCATGGAGCTCTTTATTGAGCCTGAATAATTTTGTCGACTGTTAATTTTTGAATTCTGTGAGTTGTAAGCAGCCGAATGCACACCAATAAATACAAAAACAAAGAAAAAACATTGTTGACATTCCTTGATTTATTAACTATAATAAGGGTACATCTATGTCGCGAACAATTGCAAGAAACGTGATATACAATGTACTATAATACAATGCTTGTTTAATAATAGAATAAATATAAATGTTCCCTTAGTCTACAGGTATACAAACAAAATAATCAGAATTCATAAAAAAGAACATATGTACTTATGTCACATGTGCTGACATGTTAATTTTCCATGTTTATGTGTATAAAATGAGCTTAAAAACAATGCATAGGTTTGACCGCAAAATAATTTACATACTGATATGTGATGGAAATCGATTTCGATTGAAATTGAAATCGCTTGATATTTCAAATTCCTATAACTTTTAAATTCACACAGATTTGGAATTCAGTTTTTACTCATCACTTTAATGACAATTTCCACTACTTCCTTGATTATTAAAATTGTAAAATAACCAAAATAGATACGTTTTATATCATTTTAAAAATACAGGGTGTTTTTTTTAGAGGTATAGAACTTCGAATTGAAGTAAAACACAAGAAAAATCGTTTTAATGTCCATCAATTTGGCTTTATTGGAAGGATAATTTTATGCCATTAATGTTTAAATATGATTTCGGGCATGTGGCCGCCGCGGCTAGCTCGAATAAAGCCAATTCTACAGGTCCAATTTTCAACCACTTTTTCGAGCATATGGGGCCGTATGTTGGCAATAACGCCACGAATGTTGGCTTCCAAGTCCCCTAACGTTTCTGGTTTGTTGGCGTAGACGAGCGACTTCACATATCCCCAAAGAAAATAATCCAATGGTGTCAAATCACACGATCTTGGTGGCCAATTGACAGGTCCATTCCGCGAAATTATGCGCTCATCGAATGTTTCCTTCAATAAATCGATTGTGACGTGCGCTGTGTGGCATGTAGCGCCGTCTTGTTGGAACCACAACTCATCCACATTCATGCCATCCAATTCGGGAACAAAATAGTCGGTTATCATGGCTCTATACCGGTCTCCATTAACGGTAACTGACTCTCCAGCATTATTTCGGAAGAAGTATGGCCCAATGACTCCACCAGCCCATAGAGCACACCAAACAGTCAGTTTTTGTGGATGTAATGGCGTCTCAAGGGTCTCATGTGGATTCTCTTCACTCCAAATGCGGCAATTTTGCTTGTTGACGTAGCCATTCATTCAAAAATGAGACTCATCACTGAACAAAATTTTGCGATGAAAATCAGTATCGAGATCAATCTCATTTTCGGCCCATACACCAAAATCACGACGCATTGCATGGTCTCGCGGCTTTAATTCTTGCACAAGCTGGATCTTGTAAGGTCGCAAGCCAAGATCTTTGCGCAAAATCTTCCATAAAGTTGATGGACAAAGCTCCAATTGCTGTGCACGGTGGCGAATCGATTCATTCGGGTTCTCTTCAACACTTTGCTCTACAGCGGCAATTGTTTCTTCGGTGCGCACTGTTCGACGTCTCTGCGGATGCGTATTATCACATAGAGTAAACGTAGTGCGAAAATGATCCATGGTTAACCGAATTAATTGCTCTGATGGACGATTATGTCGACCATAAAATGGACGGAGCTTGCGGTAAACTTCGCGAACTGAACCATTATTTTCGAAATAAATTTGCACGATTTGCAAGCGTTGTTCTTTTGTCAACCTGTTCATGATGAAATGGCAAACCAAACTAAATATTAATCACTTGACAGCTGACAAAATGGCCGCCAGTTAAAAAAGTGATGCCAACGTAAAGTTCTATACCTCAATAAAAAACAGCCTATACAAACGATTTCAATTTCAAACTAAATCGTTTTTCATCACATATCGGATTGTCTTTGTCGAACATGTTTCAACGGTATAACATGGCATTGCAATTGCATTTTGTGACACTTGTTACTATGTTGTATAGAGCAATATTTACTGGGCCATTTACATTTATTGTCGTAAACTAAACAAGTCGATTCGTGATATGGGGGGAAAAATCAGCGTTTTTCATATATAACATATAAAGTTAAACAAAATATATAAGTTTAGATCTACAGAGTAATAGAGTGCCAAACGTAAGTGGCGAAGTTGATATATCAAAGAAGAGTCTAAACAAATTCCTGGATCCCAATACTGCATTGTATGTATATAAGTTAAGGTGTAAAACATTTTTTAAATACAGAAAAACGTTTTTACTTTAGATGGAATAATGCAATTAATAAAATTGGTAAACTTAAAGCGTAAAATACGCAAAAACTCCTACGCATTATTTCGAGGTATATAGTAGTTTTTTTATAATTTTAAAAACTATGGAGTAATATTCTGAATTTTTGATATTAATTTGAATTTTTTTTATACATATTTCTAGTTTAAACGTTTTTCGAAAATAACAACGTAAATAAATATTCGTTTACCTGCTTATGCTCAATTGAAACAAATTCTCTGTCTCTTCTACCCCTAACATATTCAAGGTAAAACAACTGCTAGTACTCAAAATATATCTTTGTTTCTTATAACAACACCTCATAAATCTACACTATTTTATTACACATAAATATATGTATTTTGACCCAGATTTCTTTATGAAATGTAAACCATAAATTGGGTCATAATCATTACATAAAAAACTATGCTACAGCTGGCATAAAGGCTAACAACAGTGTAGAGGGAGTTACAATATGAATTAGAAAAGAAAATATTATAAGAGAACCGAACATAAATGTTTATTATTAAGAAGTTTAAAGGAAAAATATGTGTTTTTTAAAGAATTCAATATAATAAATATTGCTTTATTTTCTTTTAAGTAAATTATAAAGTTAATAATAGAAAAAAAAACGAAAAGTTAATTTTCATTCTTGTCATATGTAGAGATTAATTAAAAAAAACTGCAGCAGTTTTCAAAACCAGATAACAACGAATGCATATACCCAATAATAAAATAACAAACACTATTATAAATTCATTATAAAAAAAAAACTAAAAATCTGTGGGATGAAAAGAAAGTTTTGAAAAATTGGCCAAAAAATGATCATTTTACAAAGAAATCGATATTTTAAATCTATAAATGTAAAATGTATAGTAACATTTAAAAATTATTACTATTTCTATTTAAATATACTTTTTACAAATAATTTTTCTATCAAGTTGTTAAAGAACTACTTCGCACATCAATTAAATTCATTTTTGAAAAATTTCAAATAATTTTGCAATATTTTGATTTTTGTTTATACGTAGTTTTCCATTTCTATAAAGATATAGGTCATGAATATGTATTCCATTGCAATACCTCAAATAAAATTTATATAGATTTGAAATATTTTCACTTGATTATCTGTGGGCAGAGGTCTCACGTTTGTGTTAAATCTGCATTCTATTAAAATGATTGTAAAGTTCAAAAGACCCACGCAAAGTAAGAGTATGCATACGTATATATAAAAATAAAGGTGATACGGCACTACCCCAATATATAAAAGCAAAAGTTTTTATTTTATCTTTTTTTATGATGATGATGCCTTTGCTTGTTTATTTTTATTTACAATACCACTCGTATATGTAATTTATGTTTACATGGAGAAATCAGTTTTGGAAACAATTGATTACTGGCTGGCGACAGGAAGTAGTTGTTGCACAAGTGATTTATGCTCAAAACTAAAATTTATAATGAAAAAACATTGCGTTCTTGAAAGACTTTACATGCTTTTAAGATGTCAATATGTTACAAATTTTTACGAATCAATCAAATACGAGTGCATTTATTTATTGACGTGTATAAATTTAACAGCCTTAACTCTTTATAGCTTTTAGTAAAAAAACCCTTAAATATTGCCTAAATTATTTATTAAAGAAATTTTATAAACCAAAATCGTTTCAATATAATGAAAACACATTACAACGTAGTCTTCAGTAAATAAGATAGACCGTGGCATTATAGTACTAGCTTAAACCTGGTGTGCTTTGCTGCACCTTCCACTATCATTTGTCCACATTTTTCGACTGATGATTTTTAGTGACTACGGAGTAATTCAAACCAAATTCAAAAACTTTAACTGTTACTGATTTCAAGATATAGTGAACTCAATATCTAGTTTGTCTAGAAGCTACGACGCCTACTTGTCCGCCCTTTTTTCTACTGATAATTTTTAATGACTACGGAATCAATCACACCAAATTCAGAAACTTTAGCTTCAACACTTCTAAAGATACGTATGTATAAAGAAATCAAGTTTTAACTTGTATGGGGGTGTCACTTGTCCAATTTCGCCCACTTTCTGACTCATGATTTGCCTTGCCCATGAAGTCATTCGGACCCATTTCCGTAGCTTTAGTTTTAACCGTTCTGAAGATATACAAAAAATCAGTATTTAGAAATAAATAGAAAAAAGTGGGCGTAAAAGTAGGCGTGGCAAATTTTTCTCTCGATTAAAACTTAAAATGAATTAATACAAACATTTGAAAGAAAAATTAGTCAAATCGATGGAGCAGTATTCTGATTTTAGGTAAATAAAAAAGTGGGCGTAAAAGTGGGCGGGGCAAAATTGTTTTTCCATAAAAACCTAAGTTGGATCACGACGATCATTAGAAAGAAAAAATCATCAAAATCGGTCCAGCCGTTTTCAACTGATGCGATGACCAACGAACAACATTGATTTTTATTTGTATAGATTAACCTTCAAACGGTACGTGTATAATTTGGCGACAATATGACTACTGATTCGTGAGTTACGAGTAAGTGGTTTTGTGAAAAAAAAAACTGAAATCTCTATTCCAAATTTGTCTGCAATTTGAGAAGTAGCAAATAACAGCTCAAACGTACTTAGCGAAGGCACTCACCACAATCATCATGTAACGATGAGGGAATTGCTATTGATCATTCAAGGGTGCAGGGATAACACTGGCCTTTGAACGATCAATTCACAGCAATTTGTCTCATTCCTAAGGCGCTTAATTATATAAGAAAAACAAAATATATGTTCTGTCATATATGTCCTATCCTTTCCACAAAAATTCCAATACAATGCAAAGCATTCAGTAGGGGTTTAACCTTAAGTATTGGTCCAAATAAAAAAAATTGTGGAATTCCGCACCCCCAGCCTTGGATCCAAAAAAGAGATCTCCGGGTTCAAGCCCAAACTCTGATATTTTGAAAGAAAAACATATATAAAATTTTTTTTTTCGGCGACTACCTCTTAGCCATTTTCTGGCAGCTTCCAAGTCTGTCGTTTGGATTCCAAGTTAAACTGGATAAAAATTGACGCACACAATATGGGTATTGTGAGAAGCTAGGCCGTAACTCTGAAAAAGTGTTGTAATGGCCAGTTATGTATGTATCTATAAGTATATCTATATATGTTTCTTCAAATCAATTTTGAAGTCGACAAGTTTTTTGTATTTATTCGCTTTAATTTAATTCCTTTAAAAGACTATTTTTAGTACGATATTTAAACTATTTTTTCGTTATCATAAGCTTTTGATGGATAGTGAAACATAGAAATATTTTATATCAATATAATCTAAAAACATAATTTTTTGCAGTATTCTTTTCACCAATTTTATGTATGATTTTTAAATGACATCATAATTATAACCTTCAAATGGTATTAATTGTAAAGTTTCAAAAAAACTGAAATAAACATTCTTTTAATGCGTAAAATAAAACAATATATGTATGTACTATATACGTGAATATATAGGGTGTTTTCTTAAGCTAGATAGAATAAAAAAAGTTAACTGTCTAAAGAACTATAATATTGTGATCACCTTTTGACATTTATGATCAGTATACGGAGGCAAATCATTATGAATATGAATTACATAAAAAAGCACCGTTTTATGATGTTCATATGCGGATAGCTTTATTTCTTTTAAATTTAAATCTGTCTAAGCTTGTATAGGGTCAATGCATATCGTTATCGCGCTACAAACAATGATTTTTTGTTTAAAAAATGGGTGGCACCACATGCCATACAGTGATCACAGTCATCATCTTTTTTTTTAAAAATGGATTGTGCGATTTGGCACTTCTCGATTATTCCCCAAGGGGCAACGTGAAGTTACTATTTTATGTTGACAAATCAGCAACAATTGAGGACTTGGAGGCGAACATTATTCATAACAAATTGCGAAGATTGCGTTTCATAAAACATGGAAGTGAAATCATTTTCAAATGTTAATGGTTTTTATCGAACTTTCGAATGAACAATTTTTTTTTGGTACAATTTAAAGTTCTATCGGCCTTAAAAAAACACCACATTCAAAGATAAATAATGCTTTTAAAATGTTTTTTTTTTTGTTTTGATTTTTAGTAAATAATGCTTACAACAGTGTAAACATAAGATTATAAATCATTTATTGTTAAAATAATTGTTTTAATTAGTCTTTTTTTACCTTAACAGAACTGTAAAACAATATGAAATACGAGGGCAGTTTGTTAATGCTATGAATATATGTATGTTTAAAAAATGTATTTTCTTCAAAAACGTCTGCTTGAATCTCGATGCTCTTCGCAAAGATCTTATAGATATTTTTAAATTGACAAAAGAAAGTTGTTTCAAGGTCCAGAAATAGGCATTTGATTCTTCTTCGTTTACGTTAAATTTCATATTAACCAGCCTTCACTTCAAATTAAAATAAAAATAGACAAATTCTAAGATAAACCATTGCTGGATGAACGGAGCGCACTGCAGAATGTAAAGAACGTTGTGGACTCTTCTGAAACTGGCAGACTCGAAGTGTTTTCTAAGTTAACCTGTTGATAATTATGAATATGGTTACTGGTCACTCTATTATAGGCGAGATAATGAGTAAATGGGTCAAAAGTAAATCGAACTTTTGTAGGAAGTACGAGGGCATAGAGTAGTTGCAGTCTGTATCATAGTAGTATGAGATGGTTAGAGAAGTATATCATGGACGAGCAAGAAAGGTCCTTACAAAGATTTTAGTCATTTCATAGTGTTTGATGAAATTTGAATGATGCTTTTGCTCACAATAGAATAATGAGAAGATATTTTAGTAAAGTGTTTGGTTACAATGTTTCACTGCAATAAAGTCAACTTTTAATGTGGGTTCGTAATCAAGGATCAGACAGGGACTAAACACTTAAAATCTGCGAAAAATAAACAATCAAAATTGTGGACTGGAATCTGAGAATTGGGATCAAAAATGCAAAGACAGTTTTATCTGCAGTTAAGATGACGCCATCACGTAAAATAATTTTTATTAAATATCTTAAAACACATAAACAATGGCGAGTATTACGCAAATTAGTTATTGGTGAGTTTAAGTGATTGAATTAAAAAAAGGCCGCAAGGCCGCATTTGGCAAAAAGGAAAGTGTTGCTTCATCAATGAATACAAAATTAGAATTGCTTCACCACCATATATTCGGCGGATTTAGCTTTTTCTCCATATTTTCTATTTTCAAAATTAAAAGAAATGACTCGGTGTTAAAAAATCTGCCAACAACGAAGAGGTTGATAACATTTAAAGGACCTAGACAGTTTTTACTATAAGCATAGTATTGAAAGCTATCTCTGGAAAAAGTGTGCTGAGCTAAAGGTAGTTTATTTTAAGAAATAACAAATTAGTTTTTTTTTCAAATTTCTTGTTGTTGCTATGTAAAATCGGCTAATTTTGGCAGAGTTCTCTTTAGTTTCGATGATGGTATTTTTAAATAAACAATTTATTTAATCAGTGCACGAAATTCGTTAAAAAATTTCAAAAACAAACTTATATGTTAGACACTGTTTGTTCCTGATTTCGACTGTAGTCTTATATATTGACAGCTAGTAACAGAAGCAGAACCAGTGAGTTGTAATGGTACAGGGTATCAAACACTTTTGTTCACACATTATAAAAAATCAAAGAAGAAATGGTGCTGCTGTGATTTGCTTGTTCATATACGAGTGTTATTTATTTTAATTCTGACCATATTTAGTTCATAAAACCGGTCAAGGTCGTCAAGTAATTCTGTAATTGTTTTTTTTTTTATTTTTATTACCAGATAACAAAAATATCGAAAGAACTAGATTCACAACTTTTTATATGTTTCTTTATATGAAAGAATCTTATTTTTGTGTTAATAATTTGATAAGTTTGTAATAAATTTTTGTGTTAATAATTTGATAAGTTTGTAATAAATTTAAAATTAAAAAAAAAATAGTGTGGATTTGAAGTACCCATTAAGTATACTTTATTTTTACTTTTTATTTTGGAATCCGGCAGTAAGTTTTTAAACAACTTTGATTATTTTCCAATATCTCAAGTAGAGACAACACAGATTTATTTTCTCGTATATGGTTGAAAGATTAGATATTTGGTAACAGACACAAAATTATTTATTAAAAATAATTTTTGAAAAATATAAAAGTAAATACGAGTATGTACTCTTTTTCGATTATACTTTAATTAATTCATTATTTATTTTTTAATTATCAGTTTTTGTTTGTATGGGTTTTTTAAATTTAAACTTTCGTTGTAAAATGACATCATCACAATAGATCACGTACATATTTAGTAATCAATTGTTACAAGTACCAGTAGCATTCTGTACACGATAATCGCATCGTACTCGCGTATATACTCGTATAACAACAGTGTTGATCTTTCTTATTAATTTAAAAACTTATTTGAATTTTGTGGAAATTATGCCTGTTTGTTATTAACTTTTCTCTCTGCAGGAGATTAAGTGTTAATTGATGCTAAAAGCTACTACAACAATTACTAAAACCACATTTAAGGGCTAATGAGCAATAGTACAGTACACCAACGAAATTTTATAAAACCATAATTGTAGAAAAATGAAAAATAACTAATAGCTGACTTACTAGCTGTGCAGCCTGTCCCTGCCAGGCAGTAGGAAAACAAATCTGCTTGGCAAGAAAACAAGCAAATATTTTATTTGCAAAATCAAGAAGTTGTCTTTTTTTTAATAAGTGAATTGTGTAATACAAAAAAAGTACAATACAAATAAACTTAATACGAGTAATTAATTAACGATTAATAATCTTTTAATCAATACAAATGAGTTCAAAGAACAATTAACGAAACAACAGTAACATATGCTTGGCAATTATAAGTTTCATTATCTCTTTAGGCAGATTCGAAATTAGCTTTTCCTCTTAACTCTCCGCCTGTAGTCCAAAAATCTTAGACTATTTATTATTTATTTTATTAAGAATTAATTTTTTTATTTATATAAATTTCTTAAAAATTAGTTTACAAATAGAATATATAGAATAGCAAAGAGGAAAAAAGCAAACAAAATTGAATTTAAAACAAAATTAATTAAATTCAATAATTAAAAATTTTCTGTAATTAAAGGCGATTTTCAGATATTGGACTAATTTTAGCCAGTCTTCAGTTTCTTGTCTATTCAGGATGTTTATACCCTCTTCCGTACTCAGTCTTACTTTGTTAAAACTCGCCACTTTAATTTAATGCTCGACATATGCAAAGAAAATGTTCTATTGTTTCATACTCGTGCATATTGCATAGCGTCAATTAGGTTGTGAATATAAGGCCTCAAAACGTGAATTTAAGGCCCCAAACTGTAATTGACCTCAATAAGACCAGCACGTGCTTTTAAAATCCAGAAAATTGTATCGATGCTATAGGTGGAGTACATGTACTTTATTCCCCTTTGGTAATCTAAGTGTTTGTATATTATTGTACTGCTTCCGTTTTTTTTCTTTCTTATATCTTACTTAGGAGTTGCTGTCTTTAGTCTCTTCAATAGGTCCATACTGAATTCGTTGCACTGTAACTGAGAAAACTTTGCTTTTGGCCAAAGTAGGTTACATGATATGGCTTTAGATTTTAATTCGTTAACCCAAAAGATATTTCGGCTTAAAAGCACTAGGGACACCTTATGAGGTAATCTATTTTCGGAGTATATGAAAAGTGTTCTGGTTATGTATTTAAGTTTTAGAGCCAATGTAAACAAATAACTTTCTTCTGCAGCGGTTTCTAACATTAGAACATAAGTTGGAGTAAAGCTAGGTAACTTCAAAATCCTTTCCATAAAGTAGCGCTGCAGCTTGTCCATCTCGTCAAATAGATTGAAATCTCAAACTTGTACTGTATATGATTGTATCGCCCGGCATACGGCTAAGTAAACCTTCCACTTAATTTCCAAATTTATGTTTCGAATCGACTACTTCATGCTATGCTCCATTGGACTATATGCTAAGCAATTTTCAGTTTTCTATGTCATTAGGAGGCTTTAATATAAGCTAAAATGAAAAAAATGTTTTTTTATGAGGCCTGCACTCAGGGGATGACCCTTACTCATGTAGTACATTGTGCGGGTCTAGGAGAATATGAGGGGAAAGAGGAAAATGATCTACTTAAAGCGTTTCTGGCGAAACAAAATTAATTTGAAATATGATCACTCTTACTGGGTATCAAACTCGGATTTCCAGGCCATATAACATTATAAAAGAACGGTAATTAATGCTAATTCTGTTATATAAATATGACCAAGACTTGAAAAGACATTTACAACGAAGAGTGAGTACCGCTAATATTTTTAGAAGTTCACACACTTTCTGTGTGATAAACACACCATCATAAAATTGTGCGCTTAACGCATATCTGTAGATTTTTCGATGTTTTTTTTACCCGGCAGACGCTACTAGTTTAATTTACCGAGTTATATTTAATATGCATTTATATGCCACGCCCTTTTTCATCAATTAAGATTAAGATTTAAAAAAAAATTATATACATGAAAAATTTCGTTGGTGTATCTTAAATTGCTTCGTAGTTATACTCGTTCATACATAAGTATTTAATAAAATGGGCGTGGCGGCACGTCCATTGCTGTAACAATCAGTGAAAGTATAGTTTTCCAACACATTTATTAGTTAATAAATTGGTTGAATGGTTCTCGAGTTATAATACTTAAGTATGACAATTATAGGATAAATTATTGTTATATATGTATGTCTACATATGAATGGGGCAACTCAAATACACACACATACAGCAACGTTTGATAGATTTTGTTAATAATGTTCTACATTTTTTTCGAGTCACCGCCTAATCCAATACTGTATATACATGTGCGTGTATTTTATTTTTAAATAGTTTCTAATTCTTTGTTTCTTTTTGCGGGAAGAAATAAAGCAACTTTTAACTGATAAGATAGCAAACTAAAAAATTATTTTACTACTAAGCTCTCATATGTACATAAACTCTACAATTTAATCTCTTTTTCTCTTTCTCTTTACAGGCTAAACTAAAATAAGTGAAAACAAAAAAGAAAACTACTTTTATTTTTAAAGTGTACAAACGATTTGACATCCAGACTTTGCAACGATATAAACAACATGGGTCAGTTGGTTGTTAAATTAGCGGAGCCAGTACATAATGTTGCTCATATGTTGGGTAGGCGCCGTAAGCGCAAACTTAGCGTTGACTCTTGTCATTCCAATAGTGATCAGTCCAGCAGTGAAACACAGTCACCCAAAAAGTAATTTATAATTGTTTTGACTTGAAATGTAATTTTTAATATCGTTTTAATTTCATCTTTTTTTTTTTCAGAAAAAAACTACTGACCACAACGCAGTACATTTATCAGGCTCTATTTAAGGAGCAAAAAAATTCGGATATTGCCATAATGGCATTGGGAAAAGTATGGAATTTACATAAAGTATATTTATCACAGAGTCCATATTTCTATAGTATGTTTAATGGTCCATGGAAGGAACATAGTCAAGATTTTGTACATATCAAAATTTTAGATGACCGAATTACATTGGAAGGTAAGTGCGGTTTTACATGAAATTCCTTTAAGATCCTTTTTAGCGTCTGACCACTGACTTACCACTGCAAACCTTCTAATTTATAAAGTTCCATAACAAAAGAGAAGAAACAAATTTTCAAAGTTCTAAATACAGAAAGTTTTGCACTAAAAGAGAACCATTTGTAGGAAGTGTCACATCATTATTCGGATATGTGCTGTAAAATTAAATCGTGTGTTTTTCCAATGAAAAATAAAACTTAATTGTGCCATTTATTTTAAGTTTTCGTAATCGAAGAAAATATCAAAACTTTCGCATATTTTGAAGTTATAGTAATTTGAAATTTCATTCGATTGCAATTGCAATAGTTTTTGGTTTTCAGCACATACCAGATTATTGTTTACCCTCTAAAAGTTGCATGGAGATCTCTGTTAAATTGGTCAAAGAAATTAAGGGAAAGAATTTCGATGTGCAGAAACATTTTAAGGTGAAGTCATTGGAGGCTCTGCTTGGTTTCTTATTTGAAATGATGCCTGCTTAAGCATTACAAAAAATTTTTATCGGCACTGAAAAATGTATTCAAATGTAACCAAAAGCAAAACAAGATTATTTTTGAAGCCAAATCAACTAAAAACCTAAGCCCACACTGAAAAATCGATTTCAAATTCTAATATTTAGCACCTCAAGATAATGTATTGTATTTGCTGGCATTACAAGGATATACTAACAGGTTATCTAACTTTGGACTTTGTAGTCACCGAAGTCTAGTGGTTAGTATGTTGGCTTACTAAGGCATGAGCTCAGGGTTGAAACCTCAGCTCTGATATCTTGAAAAAAAAAAGAAATATGAAAAAATCGTTTCTCTAGGCGACTATCTATCAGCAGTCTTCTGGCAAAAGCTCTGAGAGTAACTGATTGCCTTGAACAAGCTTCTCAAGTCTGTCGTTTGAAGTCGACTTTAAACTATAGGTCCCGGTACTCAAGGATAAAAATTAACACACACAACATGGATGCTGCGAGTAGCTAGGCCGTAACCCTGACACAGGGTTGTAACGGCCAATTATGTATGTATGTATGGTTTGCGCATATATATACGGCAGGCACTAATTAGTGCTACAGTGCTGGAAAAAACCTACTGGTCTAGTATTTCGTCGCTGATCGATGCCATATCGGTACTAATTGTCGTCATTGATTTCTAAAATTAATAAATTTTCGGTGCAATTGTATGGTATTTCTTATTTTTGTCGCGGATTTCGATATATGCGACGATAAATAAAGCAGATAAGACAAGAATCTTTTTAATGTTGAGCGAATAGCTAAAAACTTTCAGTCTTATTTATAATAAAAAATTAGAAGGTCGTTGTACACAGTGGCTAAGTTTGTCATTTCTATACGTGGAAATTGTTACTCCAACGTGCAAGGTATTTAATTTTTTGGATTCTCTGTATAGTTATGAAATATAAGATATGAAAAATTTTAATAATATCAGTCTATAGCAGGTGATAAACTTGTCAGTTTTTTGTCCCATATCCTAAAGAGCTGCTAACTTTTCATTATACATACGGCCGTTTGTTTCTAGAGAGAAAATATATTTATAACATCTAATAATTACTATATGGTTTATTCAATGCTCCCAACAGAATAGTATATATAAGTATCATTCGATTTCGAATGTCGTGCAATTTGCTCCCAAAAATTGTTTTAAAAGGGTCTCCAAAAGTTATAAAAAGATTTGTATTGATTTCTGATTTTCGTTTTTGTTTAAAAAAATTTTATTTTACCCGTACCCAATAGTTATAGCCATAGCTTAATTTATTTTGTTAAGAATTTTTATTATATTTTTTTTGTATATACATATGTATTTATTATTTTCTAGCTCTGGATGCTGTGTTTGGTTCTATGTACTCAGATGAAATCGAAATCGATCCAAAAGGTGTTATATCTGTATTAGCCACTGCCACATTATTCCATTTGGATGGTATTATTGATAAGTGTGCGGAAGTTATGATTGAAACAATAAATGCTGATACTGCTATAAATTATTATGAAGCTGCCTGTCAGTATAATTGTCAAAATGTTAAGAAATCCACATTTATTTGGTTGGAAATAAATCTATTATGCATTTACACAAAATATCCAAAATTACTAAGACAAATTAGTATCGAACTAATGACTGCATTAATTTCTAGTCCAGATTTGTATGTTATGCAAACAGAATTCTCTTTGTACACATTATTACGCGCATGGATTTATTTACGTTTAAATCCAAATTTTGATCCTGAAAATCCACAACATCAACAAGAATTGCAATTACAATACCAACAGGAACAGCAACAGCAACAATTAGAAACGAGTAATGTTAACTTAACATTATCAAATGGCGGATCTGCACTATCGCCAGCATCAGTATCAGAAAGCAATACTACTTCTAGAAATGGTGATGTTATACAACAATATTTTACAACGCGCAAAGAGAAACGTTCATTTCTCTCCACACCTGAGGGTCAACAATATTTAAAACCTTTTCTGGCTTTACGTACACAATATTTAACAAATCATCATATGGATTTAAAAATTGTACTTAATGATAATATTATACCCAAAGAATGGCTTCATCAACATGTCTTGAGTCATTGGAATACTATACTTAAAGTGGATCACTTGCCAGAAGAGGGGTGAGTATATTACAACAACCACTTAACTTTCACTCTTTTGTTGTTTAAGTGAATTTAATTAAGCCAAAGAGTGAAAATCAACTGAATAATAGCTTTATTTTAAATATAGCAAATTTGACAGTTTTAAAATGTCGAATTTTAGTTTTTGTTGTTAAAGTTCTATTTTTTAAATAATAACGGTAATCACTCTTCGTTGCAAACGCCGTTGCATGTCTTGCAAACATAACAATCGTATCTACAATTTGTTACTGCTTGGCATGCATTGTTACGTTTGCAAGGTTTGCAACGCCGTTTGCTACGTAGAGTGATTTCCGCTAATTTGTTTTTGGATAATCTAATTCTGATTTTATTGTTCTTGTTCTTGTTGCTTTATTGAATAAATAGTGAAAATTTATTTTTCTTAAATAGTTCTTTTTGTTTGTTTCATTTCTTTGAAGATATTTTTTTAATTATTTAAAAGTGATTTAAATTCGAATTTGTATAACAATTTTTTAAATAAGATTTTATTTAATAATGAAATATATATCCCAAAATGAAATGCAATAATACTCCAAATTACTTGATTTCTCTGTGTAAAAGTATTTTTACTTGTCGCAACTATTGCAAACTCTAGAGCATCGCTGCCCTAAATCCTTTTATATACAACAATTGAACCTAGCGAAGTTGTGTGCTCGCTGTACTAGAGTTCTTAATGTTTGTGCCTGTCGGAAACCGCCGATTCAGAAAAACTTTTTTTATAAAACAATTTTACACAGCAAATTAACAGCAAAAAGTATTATTTTGAGATTTTATTTAATTAAATTTTTTGGGGTTGTCTTTTATTTAAATAAACCCAAAAAACAAAATGGAATAAATCTCGAACAGAGACCTTAATGATCTGAAAAATCTTTAATTTCCTAATAAATATTTTGGGCCTTGTTTTATACCGCCGGCACAGTGTGACATCGCCTCCAATTAATACAAGGAGTCATTGTAGAGCTCTGAAATTGTGCACAGGTTATTTTTGAGACAATTCCAGTTTTAAAAAAAAAAAATTAAGAAAATCCGCCCACTTTTACGCCCACCTCCCATATAATCGAAATTTGTAAAATGCTGTTTTGTCCGTTATACTTTAGGTATAAATTTCAATTTTGGTATACTTGAATGTTATATTGTTACAAACGTTTTTGGAAAAAAATTTTGAACTTTGGCCCACTTTTACCACCACCACCCACCCATACAACCTCAACATAAAAAGTGCCATATTTTTGTAAAATATTTTAGGTACAAGCTTCAAATTTGATATTAGTGTAATTTATATCATTTAAAATGTTTCATGCAAAAATTGTAATAACACGCCCAGTATTACGCCCACCTCCCATTGAAATGGAATAAAAAAGAAAAATTTGTTTTTCATTCTATCAATAATTTTTTAATATCATCATGGTATTCTAATTTTTTCAATTTCATTCTCATTCTAAGTGAATTAATATAAAAAATTGTAAACAATTAAAAAAAAAATAAAAGTAAAAAGTTGTAAACCTGCTATTGCATGCTAACATACGTGTAGCGATAGAATGCGTATTTTTTGCAGTTTTTTGTATGTTTAAAGTACTTTTGCAAGCTTTACTTTAAATGAAAGCTGAGACTTCAATCTTTCATTTGATATAAGTCTGCACCTAGGGCGAGGGGCTGCTCTATATTTCCTAGTCCATGGAAAATGCAAAATGTTCAATTTTTACACCACAATTCTGTTGTTAAGAAATTTTTTTTTTGTGATTTATTTTTTTAAATTTATTTTTTCATCTACTCATTCTACAGCAACTAAATTAATTAAAAAAATACTTTAAAGTTATACATATTTATTATGTATTTTTTTATTAATAAGCTTTTGAATATTGCATATTGAACTAACATATTTCAAACGCGTTGGCATACCTCAACTTTGACTTGCTCTAGACCAAAAAGTAATGAAGTTATGAGACTGAAGTTTGAGGGAATTGTTACTCATATACCTGTTAATATACTGTGAAAATTTCATCCAAATTGGATGGCACGCCGCTGTTATTATGGGGCTGTCACATTGTGCGCCGGTAGGTTTTAAAAAATTTGCACATGAATGAAAATGTTTAGAAAATGTGTATTTTAATTTTTTTATGCTTTGAGTTTTAAACAGCGTTTCCGCATATAATGCAATTTCTATTATTCTTATCTAAAAAAAGATCTTTATTTGTTTAATGATGAGGCCAGTATTTAGTGGTTGACCCTACTCACGCAGTATATTGTGCTGGTCTAGGAAAATATGAGGGGAAGATGGAAAAAGGATGTGGACTTTTGATTTAAACTTACTAATATTATATCGGATATCAGATAAAAAAAACCAAGGTTCTACTTTAAATATGCGAACCGCAAGGAAATCGGTTGCTATTGATTGATTATTCAATGGCCATGTGTTATGCCTTCACCACTAAATAATCCAAGAGCAATCAACTCCAAAAAGCCCGCACAGTAAAGTTTAAATTAGGGGAGAAATAGAAGATTATAATAATATTGGAGATGATGTTGTTATTGTTGTTCTCTTTGATCCATCCCCTGGGCTAATTCTTAGTTATTGCTCCTTAAATGCATTTCTGTCATGGGAGACCCTGCAGGAGTACTATTGCTTCATGAAAGATTAGCTAGTTGAGGCCTTGAAGTATAAGCCTCTATACCAATGCCAACAACTAGCCATTTAATGACGTAACGAAAACAGCATCGATTAAGTTATTTTCCATATTGTAACAACGAAAGCTCGTATTTTGACATGTGATTTCTTTGTGTTAAGCACAGATCTCGTTTCATTTTCAGTTTTATACAAGCGATATTTCAAATTGGGGCGAAAATTCTGGGCTAACAGGTGATATTTTAGTTTAAAGAAACAGCTTAAAACCATAACATGTTCACGCTACAAGTTGCTGTTACTGACGGTTTCGTTATACGAAAGCAGATGAAGATGTGCTTGTTATTTTTGATAGAAAAATTATTCGTGGCGAGTATAAATATCGAATGAATAGGATCTTAATGCCAAATTCATTAAATTGTAAGAAGTGAAAATATTTCGGCTAAAACATATTGAAAATATGAACTTCAGGAAAAGCGCAGAAGAGAAAGACTGAAACTTAAATGAAAGAATTAAATTATAGCTGATCTTTGAAAATCAATTGTGAGCAATAAGATAAACAATGTACACGATCAAAGGATTTGAAACACAAAATTTCAATCGTCATAGTAGGGAAAAAGCCATAAGAGAAGAGCATAGGATGATACAAAAGTTCGTCCTCACGTTTTTCTTTGGTTACAATAGCGCCTGAGTTATTAAGAGACTTTACCACAAGGTCGGTCGTATGTACTCGTACCATAAATTTTATGGCGTGATTTGTCAGACCAAAACATTTATTTCTTTCATTTTAAATTAATTCTCCTCAATGACGACTTAATGACATTTTTTTGAACCACTTTTATTTTATTTTATTGGGTCTAAAAGTTGTTCAATAATAAGTAACTCAAATCTGCTTCCAATTTAAGCAATACGGAGGAAGTTCGAACATATGCGTATTTGTTTTCATTCGACTGTATGCTATCGTATATAAAGTTTGTCTTTTAATAGCCATGTGGTCGGCTCTGATTTCTTTTTGCAGAAGATATTGCCAGAACAATTTTCCTATTTAATTTTAAGAACTATTTTAAATAGAAACTTATCTATTTTCTTTTTTACTTCAGTTATTCATCGTTTTACTAAAATTTAATTTTATTTTTATTTTTTTTTTTATATATTTAGCCCACAAAATCTGGAACCAGAAGTATTTTATGAAAACTGTATGCGCTGTGGTCGTATACTACTTGAACCCGGTTATCAGAAATGGCGATGGACCGGTTTTAATTTTGGTTTAGATCTAATACTTATAGCAGATTCAAGAATACTTAGTATACGAAGACATCATCGTAATGAACACGAACGACTATTGAGTTTACAAACGAAAAGGCAATTTATGATAAGGTAAGTTTGAAAATACATAATTTGAAATTATACAAATAGGAAACGATTTATCCAAAGCAAGCGATTTGTTTCGTTTCATTATTTAGTTTTAGTAGGAGTATTTGCTAAATCTGCTAAATGCCTTATATAGTTCTTAAACTTTTATACTTTTGTTACGAATTTAAAAGGTATACAAGGCATTTAACAGATTACACGAATATCCTTTACCCTTATAAGGAGTTATTGATATTAATCAGTTTATTATTTTATACTTATTTTGTATTAGAGCTTCGATTACTTCCATTAATTCCCAACGTCAACCAGTATATACTCAGAAATCGGATATAACGTCTTTGTATTTGGAGAAAAATGAAGAGGTTACTTTAATGGTTATGGATGGGAAACTAGTACATCCTTTGCTAATTTCAGTGAATATTTTGGTTGCACCACCAACACCACAAACATTTAAACACAATTATTTGGTATGCGATGAATTTGTTAATGCATCTGTGCCCATCTCAGAAATTGGTGCCATTTGTGAAAGATCTACTACACCCACTAACCCAAATACAGATGAATCGGCTGTATGCGTATTACCACCTTCACCACCTTTACTAGCAGTACCCTCATCACCACGTTCTGACGCGAGTATGTCTACCCTATTAAGAGCTTCGATTTCATCTTCGATTTCATCTTCGATTTCATCTTCGATTTCATCTACTTTGTAGAATTCAACATTAAAATAAAAATTATCCCATACTGTAGCATAAAATAGAAAAACAAGGTGCTTTTGTGATAGATAATTATGATGAAAAATTTAAAACCGCCATAAGTGTTTCTACGCACACTAAATGTTTTCTAATACACAAAAAAAAAAAGAAAATTAAAAAAAATGAATTACATTTTTGTTCTTTATTTTCTTCCTTTCGTTTTATTTTTATTATTTCTTCTTAAATTATGCATATAAAAATACTTATTATTTACTACGTATATTTTTCTTTTCTTTTGTAAATATTAGTTTTTAGATTTTTAATGTTTCCATAAGTTTTCTATTTTTATAAAAATTAACGCAAACTTTGATACTTGCTTTCGCAATTTATTTAAAACACACACACACTGTTTTTACATTAATCTTGTTAAAAATAAACATGAATTTTTTGTTAAGCTTGTTGCAGAGCTTTAAAATATTTTATATTAAGTTTTTAAGTATATTTTGTATACTCTATTCCAGTTTTAATATTAACAAGAATAAAAAAAGAACATTTTTTATAAATCTATGTCATTTACATATACAAACATGAGTTAATATACACATGTTTACATATCTATGAAATTTTCGAATAAATAATTTCATGTTCTCTTAAAACAGATATTTTTGAAAACCTCTTTTTTATTTAAACATTATAAAAGCACGTTAAATACGTAGTTATTACAGTAACTGCAGCAGAATTGTAATATATCGGAATTAAAATCTATTATAAATATACATAGAAAGAGCTGTGATGCGAACAAAACAAAATTTTATTTTAATTTTAAAAAATTTTCGAAATACATTTTGAATTTTTTATTAAATAAACGATCTGATTGTGAGTGACCTAGTATTTGTTGTACTTCTTAATACATCATTGGGTTTTATAATAAAAAACATACCAAATTTTTCTTTAATCTATTACAAAAAATATCGAAATACGACAATTACAATAAGCCTGATAAGTTTTTAAAAGATCACAAAGACAATATTGTTTCTTTTATTACTAGGGCTTGTAATGTAATCACCTTTATTCTAGGTGGTGTTTGGCGTATTTTTGTCGTATTTCGACATTTTTGTAAAAGATTAAAGACAGGGCCCAAATCGCGGCACTCGTTATCGAATGAACGTTCGTATCGAGTAAAATTTCTTCACGTATCGAATAACCAAATTATGGCACTCGATAGCTATCGAATCGAAATTTACAAGAAAAATGTTAAAGATTTTTTGTTTTGTAAACGAATCAAATAACTTTAAAATAAAAAGAAAGTAAATAAAATAAGAGCAAAATAATTATATAGTTTAATTTTAACTTAATTAAAATTATTTAGATAATGGATCCATAGTTTTTATGATGGACATGATGTTATAAGATTCCCGGCGGTTAGTATACGTACATACATTTTTTAATTATTTGGAATTGAAATTGTGTAACGCTTTATATATCACCTTAGTCATTGGTTGCGTGGATGGCAGGCATATCGAACTCCAAAGCCAACGTCCAATGAACACATGTTCCTTAATAGAAAGGGCTTTCACAGCCCCAACTCAATGGTGGTAAGGGTGACTTTAGTTTTATACAAATGCTACTTACATTTCTGTCTATTTTATTAAAAATAATAAATTTTTTTTCTTGTTATATTTCCAAATAAACAACGCGTATATAATTTCGATTGCTCTCTTAGTATCGAATGACATTTCGAGAGATGGCATTCGATCGATGGCAATACAATACGCCAATAACAAATGAATTTCTTTCTACTTGAAGGAACTAAATTGTTTTTTCAAGCTTATATTTATGCTCTATCTTTTGTTTATTTCACATCTTCATTTGGTCTAAAATTATGTGTCAGATATGAAGTTTTGTTTAGAAAATGTAAATAAATGCAAACTGTAAAAATATATCCGTTTAGCGGGTCAGTTAATTATTGTCACAGAAAATACCACGTCAACCTTTCCGAATTTGTGTAAAAAAGTAATTTTTAAATATTCGGAATAAATAATAAAAAAAAAACAATCGTCGCTAACATTGAATTTCGATAATTATATTCATCAGATTCTGCAAAAACTTAGGGGATCTATTATGTATTTCGATGGGAATAAAAAACATACGAATTTGTAAATATTAAGAAATTTTCGTAAAATTTGGTATTTATTCTTAATACCCCCGTCTATACGAGCCATAGATTTGGTATATCACGAACAAAAATTTGGTCGACCATGTTCTTTGTCGACCATCGTTGAAAAAAAATTAGACATTTGCGCTGCCGATGTTTTGTTCATGATATACCAAATCGATGGCTCGTATAGAGGAGGTGCAAAGTATTATCAATTCGACAATTACATAGGTTTAAAAATTTGTTCGACTTGAACCGACATACATACATACATGCATAATAAACTCCCCAAAATTTAATAATTTGTTAATACATGAAGTCCATCTTCAAGAAACCGCTCTCTGACATTCCAGTCAATTCCAGCATCAGAAACGAATGATCAGGAGTACAGCGCCACCTTGTGGGCAAAGAATTGCTAACCTACTTAGTAAAGACGCTCACCACTCGCAATCTATATCCACCGACGACAGATGGGGCAATTGCTGTTGATCATTCAAGGGTAAAAGTATAACACTGGCCAATGAATAATTAAATTGACAGCAACTTGTCCCATTGACATAAGGTGATTAACAACTTGACATCTATCTATCTATATCTTCAACATTTCAATACAATGCACAGTCTGAGTAGGGGTTTACATTTCATTTTTTTGGGGTTATTTTTAAGGTGCCAGAACATGGGCATCAAAATAAAATATACTTATCATGCATTTTATGTCAAACAGTTTCTAAAAATAAAATAATTCTCCTCTGGAATGCTGTAAGTTAAAAAGCAGCGAAAATGAAAACGAACAAACCCTCCAATATTTTTGGTCTTATAAATGATTAAATTCGATTTTTTTAAATTTTTTAATATAATAGCGGTTATAATTCTTTGTTGCAAGTCTTGCGAATGAAGCAGACCAATTCAAACAACAACAAAGAGCCCAATTCTAAATAAAAATTCCCCGGGGGTTTTTTTCCTCTCCCATATAAATTCAATTGTAAAAATGGGAAAGGGAAAATGATTCCCGTTAAATTTTTTCAGAATTGGACTGAAAATGTATGCAGATATTCTAGAATGGCTAGGTTTGCAAAACTTGCAAGCGCGTTTGCAACGAAGACTGATTAACACTAATATTTTGAAAATCAGTCATACCTATATTTTGTTTTTAACTGAAATCCAAAAAGGAGCAAATCAGGTCAATATTTCGATTTAAATAGAAAGAGTTTTCAAAAACAATTTCCAATATGAAAACAAAAAAAAAATAATAATAAAAATGTTAGAAAATCTATAATGTTTACAAGCTCGCACGTTTCTAGATTTTAATCGGATTTCTATGTAATAATCCTCGAATAGTTTTTCTTTCAGAATTTCGAAATTGTTTGCATAATAAAAATTATATACAGAAATAAAATTGCAAATTTATAAAATACAAAGATATTACTTATTTAGAATATAACATCCGTTATTCTACTTTAATACTCCCTTTAAAATGAAACACAATTCTTCTTTTGTATACTGTTAATCAAAAACAAGCGATAGTTAAACTAAACAAACTTTCGAAGATTTTTAGTTGACCTATCGGAATTAAAATTTTCAAGTTTTTATACAGTTTAAATTGAGTAATTAGCAACTGCGCTTATTTTTGATTTACAGAATGATAGAGAATTCAAGGCAATTAAGGGGTTTTTTTTCTTTAATAAATAAATTTGAATAAAAAATTTAAATGTATATAGAGAAAACTGAGAATTTTAAATAATTATTTTTTTAAAATCTTAACACACCTTGTTTTGTTTTTAGAATAGAATATGAAGAAATATTTAATTGAATAACAATTAAAATATTTTACAATATACGAGTATAAGTAAATATTTATAAACATTTGAATCTTGAATTTAGAAAACAAACCAATAAATAAAAAAAAACATAGAAATAGATACATATGTGTATACAATAATATCTTTATATATGTAATTTATATCGATTTTAATTTAATAAAAAAATAAAACTAAATAACAATTTTATTCTTATTTTTCTAAAGGTTATATAGTGTGTATACGGTATAATAACAAGCCAATTTTTTAAATTCATTAACAAAGAAACAAAAAAAAAAAAAAAAAAAAAAGATTTTTATTTTAATAATAAAATAATTCAGGGAAGTTGGTTTCATAGATGGGCTTCTCATTATTAGAGGAAGTATTTTGGGTATTTTTATTATCGATGGCCAATGAATTGAACAGATCATTTAAACGATTTTGTATGACATCATGCTAAAGAATAATATGAAAAAAAAAAACAATTGTTTATAACAGAGAGTAATAGTTTATAAAGAAAATCAATCATACTCCTTCCTACCTTAGGTTCTGTACGTTTCATAAGATCTTCAAAATCACTTTCACGGAACGTACGCACAATTTGTAATTGCTTTTCCTGTTGTTCACGTTTAACAGATTCAGAAGGTTCCGCTAAATAACGTTTCATGGCATCAACGGTGTATTCAGGAGCCAAAATTTTCTACAATTAATAAATAATAGTTATACAAATAGGTATGCCCTTAATTATTGGACACTTACCTTTGAAACACCCGGGGAACTGCTAATACTGTCATTATCCGCATTATAGGCTGTTAAATCCGCAGAACTATTCCTTTGAGTCATATTACTACTAACAGTCTCAACCCATGAATGTCTATGACCTGGATTATCTGCTTGATTGAGAGCATAAGGTAAACCAGTTTGTAAACGATTGAAATCCATGCCAGCGTTTTGTAAACACTCAGCCAGAGCCATTTTATCTATAGACAAATGTGGAATATTTAAATTGTATTTACTGGAGGTTTTCTTAGGATCCATGAGCGGTGGCAAAAAATAGGGGGCATCATGTTTACGATCCTCAACTATTTTCTGTGCATATTCGAGTAAATTATTAATGCCAGTTACACGAGCTGTAAGCGTAAGTAATGCTATAGAAATACTATACAATGAGCACTTGTGGATATCACTTAAAGTTTCAGTGGTCACAGCTACTTGTTGTATACCAAGTATGAATAATAAGAACTCCTGCACTGTTTCACCACAAGCCATTTCGACAATTAGCAGTGCTGCGGTATTATAGCTGGACGATAAAGAGTCAACCTTATCCGATAAAGCCATACTATCAATTAAGGCCTGCATTATATTTGCTCCATACTTGTGAGTAAATATAATATCTGAACGTGATGGTGGCTCTTGCGATAAGGCCGCATACGGTTTAACACTAACAGTGCTTAATACTTTCTCATTTTGATGGCGATCCAAGAGAGCCTGAAATATTTGCATTACAATTATACGGGTGGGATCATGAGGATTACGTGCCATTTTCAATAAAGGTTGTAAGAAACTAGCAGGGAAAGCTTTCTCAAATGAGACGGTACTGTATTGTGTACCAACTTTCAATAGAGACTTCAATAGAATATTCTGTAACATTTGATCGCCTTTACTTTTCTTGGAAAGATCCGGTACTGTATTCATAATAAAGAGCATTATTTCGATTTTCTGATAATCCGGATGATGATTAGCAAATTCTCCCAAAGCATTTATTAAAGCTTCTTGATATTGTGATTCTTCGGGTGTTATTTCCGAAGTATTACTCACACTAGTACGCAAGTGTGTTAGCAAATTATTGATTATATCCAAAGCTGAGGGACCTACACTCTCACCGGCTGCTATGGCTATGATTTTTGAAAGAACTACAGCCAAAGAGGTTCGTGTTTTTGGGGATGATTTGAAATTATTATCCAAATGTTGCATGAGAGTTTCAACCACAGTATAGGAATATTGTGGTTGTATAGAAATCATAACAATACGGAACGTGTGTATGGCAAATGTATTTGGTACCCATAATTCATGACGATCCAAGTGCCTAAAATGTAAAATCAAGAAACAATAGTTTAAAAATAAGGCTATCATGTATAGAAAATCAGCCTGTCACACGATATCGAACGCCTTCGTTTGTTCGAATTCTCAATGAAAAACAGCTGTTTTGTATCCCAGTAACTGTTTTCAGTACGACAATTCAAACGAAAATAAATTTAAACGATAACGTAAATATTTTAGGATCATAATTTAATCATTTCAGCGATTTTTGTTGTTTTTTATGTTCGATGTCGTGGGACGACAGGCTGTATAAAAACATCAACTTACGTTAATAATGGTTTCAAAACACTACGTATATGGCCAAATGAGGCACGACCAACTAATTCACGTAGAACTTCTTCAGCTAACACTGGGGGTGTAACAGTTGTAGCGTCTTCCACGGGTGTTAAATCGCCAGACTAAATATATATGTTTTTAAATTAATAAATTTATGTTCATGCATGTATATTTTATAATAATTAACTTAAAAATAAAAAGAAAGAAAGAAAAAAATTAAATTTAATCAATTGTATTTTAAAAAAGTCTCATTATGCTTCCAAAGTTTTCTGTGAAAGAAGCCACATTCTTAAAAAATACTTTGGCAAGCCTTAATAAATTATAAGAATGAATGCTGTCTCCTGGATTTAGTGGGCTATTATACACGTATTTCCGGGATTGCATGCTTTTTTAACTAACGATGTTTAAACGCCACATGCCGTTACCTGGATATGTCTGTAGAATCCCAGATAAATATGGGTAGAAAATTGGCAAGAATATTGCAAATATTATATAACAGACTTTTCGGATGACTTTATTATATCCAAAAAGTGCATTCCTACAACTTTTAAATAAAAAAAACCCGGCTGAGATTTCTTCTATATTATCGGCTATAACAGACAACACAATTTGTGAATATTACTTAAGACCGTGATACACTATCCCATCGAGTCGTAGGATTTGTTAAAAGTATAACTGTGTCGTAGTCGCCGTGGTCTAGTGGTTAGTGTGTTGGCTTACTAAGACATGAGCCCTGGGTTCGACACCCAGCTCCGACACCTTAAAAAAAAGAAATATGAAAAAAATATTTCTTTCGGCGACTACCACTCAGCAGTCTTCTGGCAAAATCTCTGAGAGTAATTAATTGCCATGAAAAAGCTTCTCAAGTCTGTCGTTCGGAGTCGACATTAAACTGTAGGTCCCGTAGATAGAAATAAAAAACACCTAATATTACAGATAAAAGAATTTGGAATATTCTTTAAGAAGAAAATTAAAACAAAGATGTCGGGGAGTTTAAAGTTATGGTGTGAATTGAGTGTTAGAATCGCATAATAACCTCGTCAATATTGTCATTGGTTTCCTTATTTAACCAGAAACGAAATCGTATAGTACGTCCTCGTTCTGAGAAGCATTATTTGCTTAGCTTCTGCGTTTATTATTTCAAATCGCCAAATAATTGCATTTGCCAGATCATGTGCTAAATTTAATTAATTAATTTTTTTTTAATTAATTAATAAGTACAACGAATTTGGTTTGAGTCTTGTTAAATTTATTGCTATTAGGCCGTATTCTAATTGGCGACGTCGTCGTCGTGTAACGACATTTTTGTAATAGATTAAAGGTAAGGGAAATTTTTTTTCTTTATTCTGTTACAAAAATGTCGTCAAACGACAACGACATTACACTGAATTGGAATTTAACTTTCCTGGATAAAATCATGTTGTGTATTTGATTTGTAAGCTCATCTTCGAATCGGTGCAAATAGAATTTTTTTTTCTGTAAACAGCCAACGAAAGAGTGAGTGGAACGAACATTCACTCTTATAGTGTTTGAGCATTATTGTCGTATTTCGACATTTTTGTAAAAGATTAATAACAAATTTTGATTGATTTCTTTTATCTAGGACAAAAATGTCGAAATACGACAAGACTACGCCAAACACAATAGGGGCGATTATTTTTTTTTTTCTTCTCTATAGCAATTTTTAAATTTCAATTTATATTTCCTTACATAGACAACTATTCTTGAAACTTATATATTTTTATTTCGATGCGAATTTACAGACTTTTTCACGATAACGAAATAATGCATTCGGTCACTTTCTTACTTTGAGAGCGAACAAAAACATATTTCAATAAAACGAAACAGGCCAAAAACAAAAGGTCTAACATTTCTATTCTAAGAGATTTCTAAATTCTTTCCAATATGTATAAAACAAAGAGAATAGAAGAAATTTGTTTATTTGATTTGATGATATAGAGTGGCGAAACGTTATATTCATGAATAAGAAAATTATAGTACTGACGATTGAGGTACTGTAAGTAAATAATAAGTTTTTTTTATTGTATTTGTTCTGTAAACCAAAAACTATAGAAAAAGAAATCGAATGAATGAATGAATTGAAAAATAACATAACTTTTTTGAAAAAAAAAACACTTGATTTGTTGGTATTTACAATGTCTAAATTGAAAGGCATACATTAACTTAAATCTCTTTTGCTCTTGTCTAAAACTTTTAAAATGTAGAACTTAGAAGACAAACAGAATAAGCATAAATTACAAAAAGTAAAAAAGAAAAACGAAAAATATCCGGTACAAAAATTCGTGTACTACACTCCTCACATTTTCGTTCCCTTTTCTACAAGTTTCGTCTGTCTTTCAATTTCTACATTGTAAATGACGACTTTTGTTGTTTAGAATATACAAACCGAACGATTGAGTTATAATTTTAAAATATTTTTAAGCATAAAATAAGAAAAATTGTCGAATATGTTCTGGAAATTAAAATGGAGTAAAATTAATATTTCGAAACACAAATAAAGCTTAAATGTGCAATTTTTTTTAAAGTTAATAATAATATTTAGGCGGCGAATAAATAAAGGAAAATAGGGAAAATCTTGTAAGATTTCTAAATTATGGCTATTTGAAGTTATATTCGATTTTTATTCGAACACGATTTGCAGAACATATTGTATGTATGCCTATTATGCCAAACAAAGAGAAAAAAAAGTCATAATGAGAAGTTTTTTAAAATACAATTGTTTGGATTTTGTTTTTAAATTTTAATTTACTGCCTGTAATTTCAAACGAGTGAATACTTATAAAAAAAAAAACAATTGAAGTTCTTGAATAATTTTAAGCCCGTTTTGTACAAATTTTCAAACGTTTGAAATTGCTTGTTGTAGAAAGAAATAAAAAACAGCAAAATTGTCGTACTCTTCAACGAAAGCCGTTAAACGAAATTTTAAAATTTTGTAGTTTAAAGGTTTATTATTCGATATTCAAAAGTACGACGATTTGGCTTCAAGTTAAGCAAGTGAAGAGTATTGTTTTGATAATCAGAAAAATAAAAATGCTTGTGCTGTATTGTGAATTTGAAAACAATAAAAAAAGATTTTGTGTTAAAAAAATATTTGTTGTTTTTAAATTATTATTACCGCCATCATATTTTTCTTCAAAAACATAACGTTAACGCCAAACTAAGAGGTATTTTGTTAGGTGGAGTAGTTGTGTTAATTATTATTTGTTTTTTTTTTTTTTTTTGATTATTAAAAATATTTTAAAAAGTTATAAGTTTGCATAGTGTATACAAAGTGTAATTAGTTGTAGGCACATTAAACAAAATTACAAAAAAAGTAAAAAAAAAAAAACACAAATAAAATACAATAAATATTTAATGCAAAATAGCAGTTGTGTCTTACAAGTAATATTAAACATGTATTCTACAAGTATTGTAATCTTATTTATTATTATTAAAATAATTTTCTTTTTTCTTTTGTTTTTTTAGAGGAAAGTTCTCACCTGCATATTAAATAATAATGATGGTACAATTTTTTCCATATGTTGTTTTTCCCAAATATTCTCCACTAAATCATCAGAGACAGTTTTACGTATCACACCTTGTAGTCCTTTAATACCAGCTAAACGTATGCTATCACGCAGTTCGATGTTATCATTGTTGCCATGACACATGGAGGAAAATTTTGAAATGAAAAAATCATAACGCCGATGATAGGAAGGAGTGTCCTCATTAATGTTGGCAAATTTTACAAACTGCAAAAATAGTAAAAACAAATATAAGAGCGCAATTATAAAAATAATATGCTAAGAAATAAAAATAAGGGGGAAAAAGAAAAACAAAAAAAAAAAAAAAAACAAATAATAATGGGATAGACAGAAGGACATTGAAATTTTAAGCAAATAAATTGTGGACTAGGAAATTATTAAGGTCAGTTCTAAAGAAAATATGCATGTAAATACATATACTTTTATATAAAATGAATATGGATATGGTAGTGGGATAGTAATAAATTTTAATGTTCAAGTCCTAAGTTACTTTAAACAACATGCAAATTTTTAGAAAGAATTTATATTTTTGCGAGGATTTTTTTCTATTTAAATAAAAGGAGAAAGTAATGTGTTTACTCTATTAAGATAATGCCAAGACCAAACAATAATTCAACATTTATTCTCTAGTTTTTTTTTAATCTTAATAAGTTTTTAAAAAAAAGTTGATTTTTTCCTTATAACAATGAACAGTGATTAACTGTAGTCAAACAAAGTAGCAAAAGTTTTTCAATAACTGCAATTTTTCATTTTCCATTGATCAATAATAAACTGTTGATAAACTTATACTTCTTAAAAATCAAATAGTCGCAATTAAAACAACAGCAGCAAAACAAAAACTCTAAAACTTCAATAGTCGAAATTTTTGGCAAGTTTTGTTTGGTTGACTCTAATTTCCAGTTGATTTAGAAGGCAGGGAAATAAAAACAACTGCAACACTTAACAGTTATTTGTTTGACTGACTAAGTTTTTTTTAGAAAGTTCTATTTAAATAGTTTTTGTTTGACTATACGTGAACCGGATGGAATGGAAATTGAACAGGAAAACAAATTTTGACTCTGATTTCCCTCTAAATACAATCCTCAACCATTCAAGGGGAGTTAAATAACTTAGTAAGGGATTTAAATCTATCGGAAGTGCCCTTCGAAATATTGGCATATCATCTGAACAAGTAATATGCATCAACAGAAATAAAAATTACATTTTATCTCTCTGGTAAAAAGATTTACTGCCATATTTTTCCTCTTATACATATTTGTTTTTGATATTTAAGTGTAATTAAGAAAAAATTATTTACAAACTTTCTATCACAAAGTCAGAATATGCAGACTGTTGAAGTTCTGCAGTTTTTTTTATTGTTCTTACTTTAACTTCGAAAATGACTTGAAGTTCAAGTCAGTTAAGCAAAAAATTTTCGAACATGTCGTCGACTGTTGAAGTTCTACAGTTTTTTTTGCTGCAGTCTTTGCTGTTGCTTTTTTAACTGCAACTGCATGATTTTTTTATATACAAATGAGAAGCAAAAGCAATAAATTTTTTTAAAGTTTTAAAACTCTAATAATTGTCATGTTTATGTCCGTTTTGATAACGTTTTCATTTGCTCAAACCTATGGCATAAACAGTTATAAAAACAGTTTTGAAATTTCGAAACGTTTTCACTGACACTGCTTTTCAAACCTTGTTGAGCCAGACCTAGCGTTTTCAAAATTGAATATAAATGCATACGGTTTTGAAACCTTTATGAAACTCAGCTGTAAAGAATGTTCTGTCAAATTAGATGGGATTGCCAATTTCTTCCATTGGTTGTTTTAATTTCCTGTCGTTATAATTCCTGATTAAAAGTTTTAAACTTTTGTTTTATAGGCTGAAAATCTCAAAGATTTGTTTATTCTGTCTGCTATTCAATAAAGTAAATACAAGAAAAGTAAAAGTTTTCTATCAATTGTAAGCCACTTACATATATTTAAAGAGATTCGAAATCAAATGTATTGAATACATTTCACATGCATTCCTTTGCAAATAATCAAAATTAACGTCTAAAACAAATGTTCAGTTTTATAGTTCTTATGGAAAAACGTCATCGGATGTCGTACATATTACCGCTTATTATTACTTTTTCTGGAAAACTGAGATATTCAACTTTTTACACAGACTTATGTTCAAGACATGCATGTTTCACCTAAATTTCATTACTATCCCCAAGTTGCTGGTACATTGCATTAAAGGAATCGAACCCATTACAATCCGGCATGTAATGAAAAGCAATTTCGTTCGAAATTTAAATCGTTTGTATTTTCAAAATCATATCAAACTTATCTGTTTTACTTATTTTAAGATTTTAATAGACAAGGAAGAAGTGGCAATTGTCATTAAGGTGATGGAAAAAAAAAGAAATTCTAAATCTTTAGAGATATGAAAGTTATAGCTGCGTAAAATTTCAATCGATTATGAATGATGTAAAGACGTTTTTTCATGTATTGACGAAAACAATTTTAATTTGTTTTTATTGAATATCATCTGGGGGGTTAATTAGTATTTCGATTAGAATCGAAAATGCTTTCGAAAGAAATTTCCCATTCGAAATATCAATAATAAAGAAAAAAATTTTTTTTTACGAAATCCTAAGATTTTCGATTCGAATCGAAATACAAGGTAACCCTCGGATTTGATAGCTTATTTCTCATGCTAGTTTTCATGACTTCAGAAAATTATGAATTTATTGGAATTAAATGTACATTTAAAATTAATTCAATTCATGTAACGATTAGGAAGTCGTGAAAATGACATTCTTCCTAAACCCACTTTCATTTTATTTAGTTTGAAAAATTTAAATTAGCCTTTGACAAATTTATTATATAAACGACTCTGTCCCCGGTTCTCATTCTCATGAATGTATATTTAATACAAATTTTTTACGGTCCTGAAATCCATATCAGAAATATTATTTGTATATCTTTGCCCTAGAACAACCGTAGAGAAAGAAGAACAAATGGTAATTTGCTCTATTAATATGTAATACCCAGTCGTCGTGGTCTAGTAGTTAGTGTGTTGGCTTACTATATATATTACAAAATATATTCGAAAAAATTATAAATTATAGCAATTTGCAAATACCAAATTTCAAATTCATGGGTATTGCAATTTTATTCGTATTCAAAAAGTTGGGAATAACGGGAGAGGGGCGAAAATATTTAAAACGTTTACTTTTTTTTGTGGGGTGTAACACCTTATTTTTATATCTTTTTTCCAATTACTTTTTAAACTCAATTAATATAATTCATATTTTTTTTGAAAAAATGTAAAAAAATATTAACAAAGACATCTTATAAATTGGTGATTGCAAATCTATCACTGTCGTGTAATAATTAATTGGTAGTAAAAAGAAAAAAAAAAAAATGCCGCTTATTTCTTTTTTGATAAAAAGAAATTTAAAATAAAATCAAAATAAACAATAATTACTGCTGCATAAATTACATATTTGAATCCACTGAATATTTACTTCTATGTACATACTTACGTATATACTTGTATACATATGTAGTGTGTATACACTGCGGTAGTATTGAACGGATTTTATAACAATTTTTTATTTTTTGTGCATTTTGATAAAATAATTATTAAGATAAGCTGCTAACAAGCACCACTCTCTCTTAACTGCTAAAGAAGAGCTAAAGTACTACTTTTCTGTTGTTGCTAAACGTATTGTTTAGTCATCATATGATATAAAAAGATTAAAACAAACTATTGAAGAGCAATTATTTCTTAACGATAAAGTTTTGTAATGAAAATAACAAAAAAAAAAACAATTTTTTCTTTTAAAGAAGTTCCAGTTAAACAAACTAATGGTCAAAACGATTTCATAAATGATTTGATAAAACTTCATAGAAGATTAGATATTTTAATATGTTGTCCAGAAACTTAAACATTTCTATAATAAAAACAAAATTGTCTCAGAGATCTTCTAATTGAGTTTTGAAAATTAAACAAAAAACACCTGAAAGGCATTATAGATCACTTTCGATTTATCGATCAATATTTATAAGTATAGTATGTTTTTTATAAATTTAAAAATCGACTTTCATGTCTAGATTTTGATGTAATCTATGGCTGGTATTTTACTCTGTATTGTATACACAGGTTAGACAAATAAAAACAACAAAATCAGTTTATTAAAATTAATATTTTTAGAGAAATATGTACATTAAACACATTTTTCACTTCTGATATTTCTCTACTTATGAGTATATACATATATACGAGTATGTAGTTTTAATTAAAGTCTCTGTGCAATAAAATGCACTTTGTATTAAAATTTAATTATTGTTCTAATTATTGTAGTTTCTCCAGCTACATACAATTCGTAATGTTGCGTGTAAGTGTCGATATTTAACGTTCTAAGTTTTCTCTAAACTGTATTTAAAACCAGTTTTTGTATCATTTGACGTCAAATTTAATAAATTAATTGATAATAAGACTACTTTGCTGGAAACTGACCTTTATAATTAAGACTTTACTGTCAAACTGTTTATTATTTTAATACAAAATATGAATGATAAACTAAAAAAAAAAACACTGATTTAAAACAGCACTAAGAAGGCTTCCTTTTAATATTAAAGAATGAAATATATGTTCTTCCCGGTGGTCCTTTTTCTTTAATTTTTAGCCTGTTTGTACAAAATACATATAATAAAATGATATAACGCGTGAAAGCACTAATTTGATTAGTAACTTAACTTTGATGATGGCATGCATACAGAGAATACACCAAAATTATATTTCTAAGAACAAGAGAAGAAGAAAAACTTACCGAATTTGTAGCCAAAATTTGTAAATTTGGATTCGAGTCTTCAAGTAATTTTTGTACCATGCGCAAAAATGATTCCACAAATAAATTAAGGGTTGTTTGGGCATGACAAGCTTGGAGTAAAATATCCATGGCTTCCATGGCAATTTCCACAAACCTTAAAAAAGTTACATAAAAAAGAAAAAAAAAAAAATTAAACCGCATTAATAAATTTTCGAAAACAAAAAATTGCTGGCATGCACCTGGCATATCTAAAAATGCACCAGATTACTATTGCATAAATTAATATTTTAGTTGAACAGCAAATAGCAAAAAAAAAAAGTTGAATTAAATAATTGAATATTGAATTTTTTAATATTTAACACCGCTTAATAATTTTTTATGACTCACAGAATAAAAAAAATGCATTTTTATCATTATTATTCTGAATCTTCTGGTACTCACTTGTAACGTTTACGATTTATATCCTTTGTAGCTCTTTGATATAAATATTCACCAATGCGATCCAATTTATCAGGAGAGCTAAGCGAATAGAAGGTTAACTTCTCCATATTCGATTTGACCAGTCCATCTTCGGGTACAGCTGGAAATATATTATCCACTAAACGTTTGTAACGTGGTCTTAAAGCTGAACAGCAGCCGCAACAACCTAATGGTAAGAAACATGGTTGAAAACAACATGAACATGGTTGACGCGATACAGAGGGTCGCGGTATTAATAGACGCATGCATTTATAACTAAACATGCTCTACTACCGATTTTAATTTCTTTAAAATTTAACGATTACAAAAAGTATTTCTAAAATCGTTCATTTGAAGTTTTACATTTTAAGGTGTTATACATAGACAGTCAAAAAAAAAAGACCTTAAGTTAACCGCATTTCGCATAATCGTTAAAATTATTTATGCTATCTTCTCTAATAGTGTGTTTGTAGCGAGAAAGACGCTTTAGTACTAAACAACCGTTAACTGTTCTAAAGTTATCGTAGTGGCTAGAAGATTTTGTTTTTACTGAATTTTCTTTACGTTTGTTTGCCTGTGTTCTTATACGGCAAACTAACTGAATGTCTATCAATGAAAATAAGTATTTGCATTTGTTTTGTTTATGTTTTTTTCTTTACAATCGTTGTATTTGTTTTTATATTCTTTTCACACATAGCGAAAATAGTAGCAGTTTTATAGGGAAAATACTCAACAAACAATTTATTATAGGGCAGGGCTGGGCTAACCAATTACTCTGTTTGTTTGAGTCTTTGTTGTTGTCGTTGACGACGTAACTGCTTAACATGCAAACACAAACATTTTAAAATACGGTCATTCACTTTTCTTAAAACGGAGAAGTTTTCTAAGAATAAAAGAAAAAAAAAAAAATTAAAAATATAAACAAACATTTTAATTTGTATACTCGTAAAAAGGCTCAATAAAAAATGCTCGTAAACGAGCACAATTAAATATGTGATGGATATCGATTTCTATCACATAACTTCCAAATCTGAAAGGATTTGGAATTAATTTTTAACTCATAACCTTAATGACCATTAACACTACTTTCTTGATTATTAAAATCTAATAAAAAAAATTCTCGTGTCGCGGTGTTTGTTGCCAAACTCCTCCGAAATGGCTTAACCGATTTTCATGAAATTTTATGTGCATATCCTGTAGGTCTGAGAATCGGTCAGGATCTATTTTTTATACCCTTAAATATTAAGGTGACCCCCCCCAAAGGGAACATTTATGCCTCACTTAAATAACGTACCGAATTCGATGAAATTTTAAAGTAGATAAGTCCGCGTACCGTAGAACATATGTATATAGTTTACGTTTTTTTTAAGAAGTACTCAGAGGGGGCGATACAGGGGATATTTCTCCTTATTCCCAGCTATCAAACTGAAGTAAATTAAAAATTAAAATTATTAGTAATGCAGACATTTATTGCTCATATCAATGTTGACTTTTGCAGTTCGGTGAAAAGTATCAAATATATTCGAACTAAAAAAATGTTTCCTGGAGCAAATTTATAGGGCAAAACAACGTTTGCCAGGTTAAAAAGTTTTAGTATAATAAATAGTTACGTTTTATATGACTTTAAAAATACGAACGATTTCAATATTTTTTTCAATAATCCCAAGAATTAAATCTTCAATACAAGACTAACCAATGTGGAGAAGCTTAAAAAGCTATTGCTGGGCTTAAAGACTATACTTAATTATTATACCGGATAATTAAATAAAACAATTGCTGCCCTAAACACTACAACTCAATCTATGGGGTTAATTTAAGTACTTAAATTTCTATTTCATATGAAAGTACAAAATATTAAAATAAAATTGCTTTATTTTCACACATCGTTAGCAAGTAAGAAAGAGGATAGAAGAAATAGTTACCAAGATATTTGGATATATATATGTAGATACATGTAACCAGAGAAAGGAAAGATGTAAATATACAGTTTAAGTTATATGGACATGGAGTAAATACAGCAATGATAGAAGTGTAGTAAAAACTGGAAGAAAAGGGGGTAAAACATATGGCGTAGGTAGGCCGTGGTCTAGTGGTTAGTGTTTTGGCTTCCTAAGACGATAGCGCCGGGTTCAAATCTCAGCTCTGACATCTTGAAAAAAAGAAATATGAAAAAATTATTTCTTTCGGCGACTACCTCTCAGCAGTCTTCTGGCAAAAGCTCTGAGAGTAATTGATTGCCATAAAAAAGCTTCTCAAATCTGTCGTTCAGAGTCGACTTTAAACTGTATGTCCCGGTACTCAGGGAAAAAATTAACACACGCAACATAAGTGCTGCGAGAAGCTAGGCCGTAACTCTGAAACAGGGTGGTAACTGACTAGTTATGTATGTATAGGCCACGTTATTAACAGAAAGTTGTTATTTTATATAAATATTTTTTTCCTATTGTCTTCAGCTGGTCACCCTCAATTATAAAGTATATATTAATGCTGATGTCGTTTGGGATACCTTCTTAATTCACTAAAAAAACAATTAGTATATACAATATACAATTAAAATAAGAAACCGCATGAAAATGTCATGCATACGTATAAGCCAATAGGGGCAATATGGTATGAGTACGAGACCATATTTTATAATTTTCCAACAAAAGAAGTCTATGCCCAATACCACAATCTCTTTGTAATCTTATCAAAATAGTTTTGCATAAATATAGACCTTTCTTTCTTTAGACTTTTCTTGATATTTCCTGTAAATACCATATAATGAAATGTAAAAATCATTTCCAGATGAAGTATCTCGTCATTTCAATGATCTACTTTTTTCTGATTTGGCTTTAAAATAAAATCGATTCTCTGATAAATTTTTAATCACATTGACTTCATTCTTACCTGACATTGCTGCTCTGGATTTTTAACCTTTAATAGTTGTTTCGAAAGTGTAAAAATTACTTAGTTTTTATATACTATTTTTCTTCTTAAAACAATTTAATTTATTTAACAAACACTATACTGGGCCAAAAAAAAGAATAGTCTGATATTAATCATAATATAGCTATTGGCAACAACAACAAAAACAATATTGAACTGACAGTTGTTTAAAATAGAGAAAGATTTTTTAATATTTAAGAGAGTGGGAGAGTAAAACAAATTTCTAAGCAGCTGACCTTAAAAGTACTGCCAAGTTAATGTCTGTAAAGTTGCATTTAAGTTTATTGGATTTTATTTCTCTTATAACGGTCAATAAGAAACAATCAGTCAATTTGATTAAAAAAATATATAAAATGTTTAACCAACATATAAACGCGTTTACAATTTTCGTATAATGGCAATAATTTTATAATTTAAATGATAATCAGTTATAAAAAAAAATTATTAAAGCTAAGTAGGTTCACCCTGTTGATCTCGTCTATATTTTAGCAGTAATATTTTTACATACCCGTTTAAATTAAATATGGCTGACTAACTTCAAGAAGTGTTTTTTATTCAGATTGTGTTGCTTTTTTATTAATAAATTGTTTAAGAAAAAAATTAATTAAAATCATTGAAAGACTTTATTAGTGGTACATATACATATACTGGTGAACATTTATTATTTATTATTTATTATGCTCAGCTATGAACAACATACAGTTATTGTACATTCTGGAACAAAAATGTAAGGTAAGTCCATATGCTATAGTAATATTTTAAACGATTCATATATCCGTACTGAGTCAAATATCATTATTGTCATTTGCCTTAATTTACTACTGATTTGAGTAACGAAACTATCTATTGAAAAAGTATATAATTTATTGCTATAAACCATTCCAGAGCAGTCTTTAGGTATGTAGGACTTTGAACCAAATGAAAGTCAATATCTTCATTGGCGGAGGAACTATTTAAAAAATATGCATAGAAGTATAGCAATAACATGACAAAACGGGCAATGTATTCATACTTTATTTCCTTATGTGCACTGGAAACTCTTTAGAGCGATTTAAACATTACAGTGACAAAAAATTACACGTACTTGGGGACGTTATTTTATAATAAATAAATGTCATGCAGATGATTTTTCTTTAAGACTTATTTGTTTTGTTTGGTATTTCCTCTAGATGCCATAAAAAGTAAAATTAATTTTCGTTACTTTTTCTGAGTTGTCTTCCTAATAAAATCGATTATCTGGTTAATTTTTAATCACATTGACTTTATTCATACCTGACATTGTTGATCCGGATTTGTAACTCTTATGATTAAAATGATTAAGTTTTGGCAATTTTTTTTGTCTAAAACACTTTTATTTATTTATTTTTTTTATTTTACAAACACTATGCCGGGTAAGAAAAAACATTAATAATAATCATCATAAAATTGCTATTGACAACAACAACATAAAGAACAGCGTTGTCAACTTTGAAATTTTAAAAAGCACCAAAATGGGGAAAAAATCGCGCCATTTAATAAAAAACGCACCAAGTTCAGAATTTTTTTATTGAGGAAGTTTAGTAAATTAATGTTGTATAACAGTTCAGAGGTTTTATAAAATAAAAAATGTAACAAGAATAAAAAACTAAACAAATTTTTTAGTATCATATATTCTATATAGAATATTTTAAAAAGATATTAACTTTTAATAGTGAGGTTCAGTATTTATCATTTTTTTAAATATTTAAAAAAAAAATATTAATTTTTTATTTTAGAGCAATATTTTCATATTAAATATGTAACAATTAAACAGCCTATTACAATATAATTAAAAAATAAACTTAACAAAAAAATATTTCAAGAGTTTGTACATAAGATTGCATTTATTCGTATAAGATGATACTGGTATGTTTTTGTATATTAATTTTATAAATTCTTTATACAACTTTTTAAGAAGAGATCAAAATCTTTTAATAATTATTCCAAATTAATAAATCAGTACTATTTTTGTAAAAATATTGCACTCTTGATTGAAATGGTATTGAAACAGCTGTATTTTATTGTGCAAAGATTTTTTTCTCACGCTGAAAAAAAAGTTGTGTTGAATTTACTTTGGTGCCACCAAAAATGAAAAAACGCACCGAAATTTAAGAACCACGCACCAGCTGAGGAATTTTTCGCACAAAAATTTAAAAAAAGCACCAAAAATGGTGCGAAACGCACCAAGTTGACCACGCTGATAAAGAATATCAAACTGAGAGTTGATTAAAACAGAGAATTATTTTTTAATATTTAAGAGAGTGGGAGCAGGGTTGTCAGATAGTTTTCAATTTTTATCCCCAATTTCGACATTCATATTCCCAAAAATCCCCAAAACCTTCATTAGTTCATCCCCAAAAAACCCCACATAAACTGCATCTATAATTTTGGATGTATATACATATTTTTTATTTGATATATTAATTTTAAATTCGGAGACTGTGCAGATCAACTAAAAATCTTGACGACATTCTTTTTAAACCAACCTCTTGCTCCCTTCGATATGTGCTTCAGGTCGTTATTTTGTTGAAATACTGATCGCTGTGCCACTTCATATTCAGCATAAGACATCATGATGTCGTTGGAAATATTTATATAGTATACGGCATCTGTTTTACCTCAATTCTAAATAGATGTCCTGTGCCATATTATGGAAAGCATTCCCATACCATAAAGTAAATATAAGTGGAGAAGTAATTGTGGTCGGACGAAACTAAAATTAGTTTGTTTATCTACGAAAGAAGTAATTCAGCTGTAAGAAGACCCCGTAATACTAAATTCCTCCGCAATAAAAACCATAAAAATGGTAACGGAAACATAATGATATGGGGATGCTATTATTTATATGAGAAAATAAATCAAACTAAAACCAAGGGCACACAAAGCAAAAATTTTATATGAAAGTATGAGTTTTAAACAAGTTTATAAGCAAATTTGAAAATTGAATTTCTATTGAAATTCTTTCATTTCTTTCTTTCTTTCTTTCTTGTGTTTCGAATGTAAGAAGTTTATAATATATAATTAAGCAAGCAAACAAATTTTAAAAATCGCCGAAAATTGGTCGATCATTCCCAAATAAATCACCATCCCCAAATGAATTTTTCTATCCCCATTTCAGAAAAAAATCCCCATTTTGGGGATAAATCCCCTAATCTGACAACACTGAGTGGGAGAGTAAAGCTAATTACTAAACAGCTGACTATAAAAGTACTGCCAAGTTAATATTTATAGAGCTGTATTTATATTTTGTGGACTTTATTGCTTTTATAATGACCACAAACAAACAACCGTTAAATTTAAAATTAAAAAAATATAGCAAAAACACGATATATAAAACGGTCAAACAACATTTAAATGTGTATCCAATTGTTTTATAAAAAGCCAATAATTTATGTTTTAAATGATAGTCAGTTAAATATTATTAGTAAGATTAAAAACAAATTAAATCTGAGTATGTTCACCCTGTTGTTGTTCGTTGATACTGTGTGATGATGTGATGTTTTTTCATACTACCATAGAACAACTACAGTTGAAAAATGGCTAAATGACACCCAGGAGTGGGTTTTTTAAGATTATGTAGATTTTTTTTTTTAGTAAAGTGATTTATCATGAAGCTTTTCCAGTGGATTTTTTTTAGAGTTTTATGTGAGCAAACAATTGTTAACAAAGGTAAATCAGATTGCGTAGTCGCCGTGGTCTAGTGTGTTGGCTTACTAAGACATGGGCCCTGGGTTCGACTCCAGGCTCTGACATCTTCAAAAAAGGAAATATTAAAAAAATATTTCTTTCGGCGACTACCTCTCAGCAGTCTTCTGGCAAAAGCTCTGAGAGTAACTAATTGCCATGAACAAGCTTCTCAAGTCTGTCGTTCGGAGTCGACATTAAACTGTAGGTCCCGGTACTCATGGATAAAAATTGACACACACAACCTGAGTGCTGCGAGAAGCTAGGCCGTAATCCTGACACAGGGTTGTAAAGGCCAGTTATGTATGTATGTAAATCAGATTGCAAGTGTTCGACATATTTTGTAAATTTTTTTCTGTCTTAATAAATTTTTTATTTAATATAAGTAGATCCAATAAAAATTATAATTTCGAAAAATGTATAATAACACTGTGTAGGGGTTTTGAAAATCGGTTTTAAAATAAAAATCATATGATCTTTTGAAGTTGTAACTTCACGAATACGGGCATTTCACTATATTTGCTATTAAAAAAGACACTTAACGAAGTGATCGAAAAAAACTAAAATCATTTCAGTACTCAATGGGATTCAACAAAACAGGATTTCTATATCAAAATTATATTACAGCGGTGCTACACAGTAGGGCTTCCTTTCGTAGCATATTACATAGGGATCCAATATTTTTAGAATGATATATGATAAGAGATTTTTAAAGATGGACCAATGCTCGCAATTCTCAATGGACTGAAAAAATTCTCTCTTTGTCTTCCCGTTAGATCCTCTGATTTTCCTATTGTACTCAGTGAGACTAATTCTGTAAACCTGCCAGTCACCTATGTACCTGGCCTTAATAAATTTCTTCCTTACCCTTTGTAAATAAGTAAATATCACACAATTAAAACTAAAAAAAAAAAATTTAAAATAGTGCGTAAATTAAAGGCTTTAGTTGTAAATGTTTTGATCACTAAATTGGATTTAAAACAAAAATATATACATATGTACATACTATGTATGTATATAACTTATTTTAAATAACTTACACGAAGGATCTGTACATTTCTGTATAAAAGTATCCAAAAATTCTGGTAATTCTCTCGGTTCAAAGCAGCATGTTATTAAGGCCATTTTTAATTTTATATGTGTTTTCTTTTAATTAATACACTTAACTCTTTTCATTATTATTTACAACAATTGTAAGTGCTTAGTATTAAAAACAATGTTTGCAAACATATGCATAAACAAACACTTTAAAGCAATATACCTTTTAAAAATAAACAAAATAATTTCTTACAGATTCTCTGTAGATACCAGGGATGGCATCAGGAATATTAAAATTGTACCAACAAGTTTTAAAAATGATACTTTTTTTAATTCTACATAACAAATAAAAAAGTATTTTTGTTTTTAATTTAAAAACACATGCAATACAATGTCCTGGACTAGAAAAATTTGTTATGGAAAAGAACAATGAACTACAAAGGGATGTACTCTAAGAGAGGTATAGGTAGTACGTAAAAATATGTGATCATTCGGAATTAAGGCTTAAACAAAAGCGGAATTATTGCCAAATACCATTTTTTTAAATATACATATTTAACTTTTTGTAGTTGATTAGTGCTGTAATGTTCTCAATTTTCTTCGCCTACTTCATAAAACGTAGTCGCCGTGGTCTAGTGGTTAGTGTGTTGGCTTACTAAGACATGAGCCCTGGGTTCGACACCCAGCTCCGACATCTTAAAAAAAAAGAAATATGAAAAAAAAAACATTTCTTTCGGCGACTACCTCTCAGCAGTCTTCTGGCAAAAGCTCTGAGAGTAATTAATTGCCATGAACAAGCTTCACAAGTTTGTCGTTCGGAGTCGACATTAAACTGTAGGTCCCAGTACTCATGGATAAAAATTGACACACACAACATGAGTGCTGCGAGAAGCTAGGCCGTAATCCTGACACAGGGTTGTAAAGGCCAGTTATGTATGTACGTATGTATTTCATAAAACAAATTGGTTTTAAGCGGAAAGGTAAGAAATTTGGAGGACTATATCATAAATTTTTACCATAGAAATTTCACATGCATACAGCAGCGTATCATTTTCATGGTATAACTTTATTCTTGGCTAAATACAGTGGCTAATTTCTTTTTCACTTCCTTATTAAATCGAAAGAAGTAGAAAAACAGTTGACATGACTTTATTGGCTGATAAACCAGGCTTTAGCTTATTTGGTGGCGAGTCTGTTGCTGTTTGGCTGGGTTTATTGTATGTGCTGTTTCATTTGAGATAAGCAAACAAAACAAAACTCGTGCAAAATTCACATATCCAAAGTGATAATTAAAAATTAAAACCACTGAATTATGTGTTAAAACTATGACTTCCGCAATTCCTCGCCTTTCAGTCTTACACCATAACGTGAGTTTGTTTAATTGTTTCTTGTATAGTGTGCTTTTATTGGTACCACTTTTTGCCCCAGTGTAGATTTTATTTTGGAATGAATTTGTTACTGCTGTTATGCCACCCATTAAGCTATTGTTGGCGGAGCAATAATTCTGTACTTGAACAATTCAAATATTTGAAACTTTATAAAGCCCTCAAGTTGACTGAAGCTTTAATAAATATTGCCGATTATTAAAGTGTGTAATGTGACAAATCTAACCATTTGAAATCAGGGCTTTAAAAATTATTTATTCAATTTTTTTTCCCAAATATATGGGCAATTTCAAAAATTTTCGACATTTTGATATTTTTTTTTTCCAAATTTTTTTTTTTGGATGACACGAATGACGCTTTGGTCACATGAAGGGTGATATTTTAGCATACCAAAACAGTTCGCGTTATTCATTTATTGCAAACGGCGCGAAAGTTATGGAGGTTTTAAGTTTTAAATTTCTTTAAAAAAATTTAAAGTTAAATTTATTGGTTTATTTTAATAAATGTTATATGGATGCACGAAACTCATTTCAAATTCATCAGTGCAGTCAAAATTCATCAATGCACTGATAAAATACATAAAAAATATTAATTATAATTAAAATTCCTTAACATTAAAAAACGCGAATTTTTGCAAAAATGTGAATGTTTCACCGATTGTTATAATATGTGTTTATATAACGCATAACTAATTTACAGAAAAACAATGATCTAACTTGCAAATTTAAAAAATAAAAAAATTATATAAGAATTATTTTTGAGGTTAGAATTTTATTTTTTGATCTGTAAAATTTAAAATCATGAAAATTTTTTAATGCCTATTCGGTTTTATTATCAAGCTTAAAAAAACCTTTCATTTGCTGTTAATCGCGGCGGAATCTATACATAACTGCAGATGTCACAAAGCAAAATGTGTTTAAAGAAAAATACCGCTGTACCCGCTAAATATGGACCGAATTCAACCGTATTTATATATGATCTTTAGTTCACCGCCGCACTTCATTTTTAATACTTTACATTGATTTTAAACCACTGATTAACTAAAAAAAACGCGAAACAAAAGCATGAAATTTGACAAAATTTTTATTTTCTTTATAAAATTTTTTCCTTTCAAAATATTTTAACGCCTTCTTGACGTTGAGGTGCCATTTATTAAGAAGTTTAGATCACGCAATACATAAACCAGTTTTAGATGTGATTGCAAATGTCAGGCGCGAAAAACTGTAATTTTTGATAAATTTACGCCAATTCTATAAAAGTTTGAGGTCGTCGTTCTCAGCAACTAGCAGCCTGACATCGACGTGATATGGCGCAAATTTTAGCAAATTATACCATCTTTTAAATACTGTTGACGAAATGCAATTTTCTTGAACGGCGCAAAAACGCTATAGAAAAAACTGCGAAAATTGAAAAATCGGAAAATTTTGGTTTCAAAAATGAACCGCTGTACAACTTTTTCCCAAATAGTAGTGTGGGCATAACTTTTATAGTGTAAATATCTACTAAGTCTAGTGACTTTAGTTTACATCAGTGGGCATCGGAAGTTTAAAATTAAAAGTAGAAAAGTGATGAAATATGAAAAACTCTTGTAAATTTCAAGCCTGTTTTTGAGTTTTTCAATATTTGAGTGCCCATAACTTTTAGAGATAAAGAACTGATGGTCTGAAATTTTGAATTTCCCAGTTTTCTAGTGTGGCCTACCATTCCCTTTTGACCGTTTTGGTCAATTCGAAAAACTGGAGTAATAATAAGCATCTGAACTCAGTTTCAACAAATGTTGAAAATTTTTGAAATTGCCCATATACCTGCAAGATTGGAAAATAATTTCAACTGGGGTTATTTCTTAATTGTACTTTTGAAGATAGAATAGTATCAAATATGGTACAATTGTAATTTTGCCATCCCTGGAATATACTCTCAACATGATTGTATACATGCGTATGTATGTGTGTATGCATGCATATGTATATGTACATAGTGTTATTTCCGTTTCCTTTTGTTCTTGATGTAGTATATGCATGTGTAGTAGTGATGTATTGTAGAATAAAAAACTTGTTATTGTTTTTTAAGTACTGTTTGTTTAAGTTTGTTTATTTATATTCTATTAAGATTTGTTATTGTTTTGTAAGTGCCTAACAGTTTGCATTAGAAACAAATTGCATGGGCTTTCTTATTATGACCTTGAACTGTTTACCTAAAAGATTTTGGTTTTGAGTTTTACATTATTTAGGTTAAAGTTGAATTATGAAGAGAGAGTTATCGAGGAAGAGAGAGGTATAGACCCAGCGGGAAATGGTAATCAATGACAATCGAGAAGGTAATACAAGGAATGTATAATCTATTAATTACGGAAAGCATTACGCTTAACACAGATCATGTCCTACGATAGTAATAAATTCTTTTACTGTCCCCCCGTAATAAGTATTAGAATTTATTATTGGTAATGCATAAAGTTATTATTTATTAATAATTTGAAGGTATAAATTCTATGATGCATTATTTTTAATGCATTATATTATTAATGTATTTATAATATATTAAATTATGCATTAAATTATTAATAATAAATTAATTTCCTCCATTATAAATAAAATATACAAATATTCGGGAATATTTGTTTTACTATTTACCATGTTCATGTTAAAAACATTTTGCAAATATTTAAGTTTTAAAATAATCCCGAATAGCTACTAATATACATATTAATTAATATTAAATATTAATTTGGTGTCTGCACTTCTGCGTATTTAAACACCAACTGCATTTTTTAATAAAATACATTTCTTTTTGCGTAAAAAATAACGGAGTTTTTAACTATGAAAAAAAAAAATAAAAAACAAACAATCCACAAACAAATACACGCAGAAACAATAACTTCTTTCTTCTATATATGTGGGAATGTACATGGTAATCGATATGTAAAATAGAAGAAAAAAACCAAATAACAGTTTTTTTCAACAAAATATACGAAAAAGACAAAATCCAACACACAATAACTTCTTTCTTGATAGATGTGGGAATACACATGGTAATCAATATTTACTTGTGTGCCACGTGAAATTACCTTCTCGATTCCAAAAGTAATATATTCTGAAGTAATATATTATATAATTGATTATAAAATAAGGTAATTAATCTTTTCCCGCTGGGGATAGAAAGAAAGTCTAAGAGAGCAAGTTTGTTTAGATTTTTATTAGTATAGAGATAACATACACAGCTGATTTTATCACTGTTTTGTTATTGTTTTTTGCTTTTGTTTGTGGAAATTGGTTGTTATTTGTGTTTAACTGCTGCTGTTAATTTTCAAGTATAATTGTTGATGTAAGAAGAGTGTTTAAGTAATTTGTTTTTGTTTTTGTTTCTTTTTTATTGTTTTGTTTGTTTTTATTGGTATTTTATAAACAATAAAAGCTTTATTTTTTAAGGTTCTTTTGTAGTATATATATTTTTTGTGTGCTTCCTTCCCATTTGTTATTTTAGTTGGTATAATCCCTCCCAAACAACTTATTGATGTAAAATTAAAATGTGTGTTTAGTTGTTGGTTTTGTGATGTATTAAGCTGTCACATTTAGCATAATTAATGACAATCAGTTTTTCTTTTTTTATTCTTTTTTTATAAGGATACTTTTTTATTCAATTGAAATATATTTTTTATAGATTCTTTTTTTTAATATTTTAAATATATTTTATATTGTAAGTAAATGCCTTTTTATAATTTTTAAATCGGTTTTCTATTTCTTTTCTTTTTACTTTATATAACAATTTTTTTTTCTTTTTCTATTTTAACAATTATTTTCAGCATTAGCTGCCATTTTTTACTTTTATCGATTTGTTTTATATTTTAATTTTCAGCAATTATCTTTTGTTTATATGTAAAAGTTAATATTTTTTTAGAATTATTCTTATAAACTTTATACACATTTTTTCTTCTACACAAACGAACTTTAATAAGTCCTTTATGCAGTGTTTTACATTTTTTTTACACTTTTACTCTGCTAATATCTTCAAACGACTGACTTTTTTTCTTTCTATGGTCAGTTGTCATTTCATATAAAAAAGCTTTGTGTCGTACTTAGGGGTTTTAAACTTTTAAAGGGTTGTAGTAGGCAGAGCTTTTAAAAGTTGTGCTTAAATTTCATTGAAAGAAATTTTCTTTCATAAAAATTACAGAAACACTACCTGAAAATATAATAAAAGCACTTGCAATATATAGTTAAAAGATGAGACATAAAAATATATAAATAAAGTAAAGTAATAAACGAATAATGAATTTCTTGTGTAAGTACTCTTACAAGAAAGAAAGAAAGAAAGTGTAAACTGATAAAGGGGGAGTGTAAGTATAAAGGTCTTATATTAAAGTGCAGACAACACCGTTATATTAGAAACACCATTATATTAGGGTAATATGCCAAAATTATATTACAATAAGACGAAATCTAAGCGCTGTTCTTTTCTGACCATACATATCTGTGGAATTTTGAAAAAACGTCTTCTCTCGAAATAAGACAATTTTCCAAGATTTTTATAGTAAATATAGAATTTCCTTGTCCTTCTTTTGCTCTAATCCCCGTATTTCTACGACCTTTGGAACGCAAGATATGCAGTTGACTAATCGACCTCTTTCAGGCTTTCCCCCAATTTCAATTTGACAAAACGACTTCTTTCAGAGAATTAAGAATAATTTGAAGAATTGAATGTCTATAGAAAATTTGATTTAATTTTTATTATTATTTTTTAATTATTTGCATATTGTAGCGAAAAATTGAAGTATTTTTTTTTTAATGAAACCGAAATATTTTTTCCAAATCAACTTCTTTCAACATTTCTTTCATATTCCATTTTAACAAAACAACTTGTCTTGACTTAAGCGATTAAAATAATTTTCAAATTTAATCAAAAAAATTTTGACAAAACGACTTGTATGGTGGAAGCTAATTTTTTTGCTTTAAAATCTATTTCACAAAAAGTCTTAAATTAATTTTTTGTCGTTTTAAAGAAAACCATTTCTTCTAGGGGGAAAAAAAAGGTCGCATAATTTTCGTTAAGTATTTGTGTATAATATCCAAGTTCAAAATTTCTTTAATTTTCTACGCAATAAGTTCTATTAGCCTTTTTAACTGTTTTTTTGCTCTACTGAAAAGTTGTTGATTTTGAAAGAAGACGTTTTGTCAAATGTCCACAGATATGTATGTCACAAAAGTAGCGTAGCTAACAAACTTAAGACATCGCGACGTCTCTCTAGCATAGGACTGTGATATAGAAAGTACAATATTGTATTCCCTCTTTTGCCCTATTGCAAAAACTATGACAATAGACTTTAAACTGAACACCTAAAACAAGTAAATGAAATGTTTGAAGAAATGATCAAATCATATAATAGTGCATTTACATTACACCGACATTTAGTACTTTTGAGATTTCGATCAAAATCCAATAGATTTCAACCATATTTCCCATACAAAATGAAATCTACTTTACTACTAGATTTGGCTGAAATCGAGTCGAAATCTGGTAAAATTTTTAATGCAACTCTGGTTTTTTAGCAAATTGTACAAAAAAAAAAAAAAAAAACCAAATAGTGCGCGCCGTGTTTTTATTTTTTTTAATTAAGGAAAATAAAATATAAGGGGAAGGGGGAAAGAGTGTGCTGACCTTTGATTTAAACTTACTAATATCTGATTTGATATCAGTCAGAAAAAAACAAAGGTCCTATTTTAAAAATACAAACCGCAAGGAAATCGGTTGCACTGTTTTTTAAAATTTTATAATTCCCAGGTACTGAAGCTTCTTTTTTCTCAGTAACATCACTTCAGGTTAGATTTCTTTAGCTAGGGATGAAGAAAATGTAAGTAAATGTTCTATGTTTTTCATTTTTGTTTATTATCAATTACAATTTACAACTCTAATATTTTTTCTCTTGTATTTTACTTAGCTGATTTTGTTGTGTTTATGAAATCTTTATAATGTCAAAAAAAAAAAAAAAAATATATACATATATAAATCTGATCTATTAGATTTCGGTGTAATGGAAATGTACTATAAGAGAGCAATTGTAAGCTACTTTGTTGATTTCGTATGCATCAGGGGAAGTTTCTGATTAACTGTTTAATTCTGCACTTAAAATACGGTTAAGCATTATGTATAAACTACTAGAATACCTTAATGATCATTTTCTTTTACTTAGAAGAATCAAAATCATGGATTTAATATTATGTTTTAATACTCTGTTTTCTTTGGCTACTTCAAGCAATTGCATCAGAAATTAAATTCTGAACAAACAATAAAAAAAAGAGGAAACGATTTCTGGTTTTTAATTACCTTCTAAAAGAATGATTCTTGCTATACCTGTAATTTTTTTAATGGGCAAACCACTACTTGTGCATTGTTTTGGAATTTGAAGTTTTTTTTTTGTTTATACATAGATATTATATATACATATGCGCCTTTTTTTGTTGATGAGACAAGTTGCTGTCAATTTGACCACTCAAAGGCCAGTGTTATATCTTCACCCTTGAATAGTCAACAGCAATTGCCCCATCTGTCGGAGGATGTTGAATATGATTAATAAGCGTCTCCACTAAGTGGATAGGTAAAAATGAATAATATTATGTTTAATTTTTTTTTTGCATTAGAGCTTAAAAACTAAAACCAAAAATAATTTTTCTTTTAAACATACGATTCTTTTAAGACTAGTACTCAGGGTTAAACCCCTACTGATGCAGTGTATTGTATTGGAATTTGAAGACAGATTGATAGATAGAGTTTTTTTTATGATATCTATTATGCGCCTTTTTTGTTGATGAGTAAAGTTGTTGTCAATTTGACCATTCAAGGGCCAGTGTTATACCTTCAGCAATTGCCTCATGTGTCGGTGGATGTTGAGTGCGGAGCGTCTTCGTTAGGTTTGCTTTTATCTTCCCAGAGATGGCGCTGTACTCCTGATCATTTGTTCTATTTGTGGAATAGACTGGAATGTCAGGGAGCGGTTTCTTGAAAATGAATTTCTTGGACGGGAGGACCTCTTATTTTTAAATTGTATTCTTTCGAAAAACCGCAACTTTAATTTTTTTAATTTTTCTCCTTCTCTGGGAATTGGGCCTCAGTTGTTTGAGTTTCTGTGCGACCGCTCTAACCACGACCCCCAATGAATGTAATGAATGCGGAAAGCTTTTTTGCGCCATTATGAGTTCTAATTATGGCCAACAAATGTTATTTTGTTTGCAGATGAATATACAAAATCACTACATTCACATTCATTACATATTCTATTTTCAAAGAAGATTATTTTAAAATTACAGCTGAGTAACTTGAAATACATTGAATTTGATTAAAATCGAAAAATTTGCAAAAATTCACTATAACTCTATAATTGAGTATAGAATTGATGCAATTATTTAGACATTTTGTAAAATTACTTTTAGTCTCCGGAAAAAAAAACATGTAATTTTCACAACTTCTTAGCCATCACAAGAATTGAAGTAATTTTTAATGCTCTCCTAGAGACATGTTCACATTTGTCAAATATTTTATATTATTGTTGATTGTTGCGTTACATTTAATTAATTAAAAATTTATATGTATATTATATCTTGTGTTTATCTGTTTTGAAATAAGTTTTTAAGAAGTGTTTACAAGAAACAAAATCTAATATATAAAATTCTCGTGTCGCGGTGTTTGTTGCCAAACTCCTCCGAAGCTACTCGACCGATTTTCATGAAATTTTGTGTGCATATCGGGTAGGTCTGAGAATCGGCCAACATCTATTTTTCATACCCGTAAATGTTAAGCTGACCCGCCCCAAGGGAAAATTTATGCCTCACCTAAATAAAGTACAGACTTCGATGAAATTTTAAACTAGATAGATCAGCGTACCGTAGAGCCTATATGGTTTACGTTTTTTTTAAGTACTCAGACGGAGCCGATGCAAGGGTTACTTTTTTCTATCCTCAACTAACAAACAAATTTTGATTAAATTTTATTGGTGTGTTAACACAACTTTAGATTAACAAATGTAAATTTTCACATCTATTTTTATACCCCTAAGGTACCCGCCCCAAGGGGAAATGTATGCCTTACCTAAATAACGTACCGACGTCGATGAAATTTTAAGCTAGATAATATTTATCTGCGTACCGTAGAACACATATGGTTTAGGTTTTTTTTATTAAGTGGTACTCATAGGGGGCAATACAGGGTATATTTCTCCTTATAGCCAACTATCTAACTGAAGTACCGAAAATGGCGGATAATCATTTATTAAAATTATTAGTAACGCAAACATTGATTGCTCATATTAAGGTTGACTTTTGAAGTTCGGTAAAGATTATCAAATATATTTGAAATAAAAAAATGTTTCCTAGAGCAAATTTATATGGCAAAACAACGTTTGCCGGTCAACTAGTTTGTATATAAAATATTTCCATAAAATAGTGGTTACTAATTAAATATTTGACAAATGTTAACGAAGCTTAAGTAAACATAGAAAAATTTCACATCATTGTAAATCATAATAACTAAAATACAAAATAACCATTCAAGTTTCACAACAAGAATACTTGAGTAAAATTTCATTTAGGAAGAAACTACGTACTATCAGATAATATATTGTATGTATGTATTGATGCCAATAATTCCTTTAATTGGCAAGAAATATAATTAAATTTTTACATAAACAAATGATCTCCATTAAAACTACAGATTTAATGATAATACCTTAATTTAAGCACTTATTAATAATAAAAAAAAAGAAATCATGACAGCTAAAGCGGTTTCTGTTGTTTTGGCTTTACAAGAGTGTGAACAATCAAGCGGTTGTTGTAATTTAATTTGAATGAAATCTATTAAAACAAATCAAGGGCGTACCAGGCTATTAATCAGTTTTTTTTAAATAAATAAAACGCCAAAAGAATAGTAAAAAATTTAATTTATTACAGCTTTTTTAAATAAGGGCTGAATAATAATTGAAAAAAATAAAATCTTAATGCCAAAATCTTGTAATAATTAATTATGATTTCAGAAAAAAAAAAAAAATTCAATTCAAAGTTGAAGAAGTATGGCAATAAATGTAAAATCTTAAAGTAGAAATAAAAAAAATCCAAACAAATTATTTTTCGTGTAATTGAGAACATCAAAGATTAAAAGCCGTAGGCAAGAATTTATTAAAAACGAAAAAAAAAACAAAAACTTAATAAATCATTTCTGATAAAAATGTTAAAAATTGATAATTTCATAAATTTAAATGTAATGTTATGTTTACAAATATGTATATAAAGGTCAAGAATACTTATATATGTACAAAAAAAGTCTCTGATTAATTATTTTTAGCATTTAATTTGTAAATTCATACTAGAAAAGTGTTACTACGGGAACATCAACATAAGAGAATACCTGTTGAGCATAGTTTGTGTTAAAAAGAAGAAAGAAATTTCTTTTTTTTGTTTAATTAAAATTAACGTTTTATGTTTTAAGCCATAAAAGTGACAGTATTAAGCAGATTTATTTCAGATAGTTTATTGCCTTTTTTTCATAGAAAAAGAGTTATAAAACACACCTTTGTTTTGTATTCTTTTAATTATAAATGACACAACTAAAGCAGTCGGTCAAAACCCGACTATTTGTTAGTCTACACCGCAAATTACTCACTGGGAAGAAACAATAGAATAATAACATAGTGTTGGCCCAGTTATATCACTTTATAAGATTTGTGTTTGATAAAAATAAGCAGATATTGTCCATTTTTAATAGAAATGTGATGTTGAATCAATTTCTGTTCTTCTATTATTTTGTTACGTTACAAATTATATAAAAAATTTAATAATTTTCAAACATTTCTAATGCTATAGGGTAAATAGAATTTTTAGAAATATATATAGTGCTGAAATGATTCACTGAAAACCTAATTAAAGACAAACAAAAAAATTTATAAATTTACAAAAAGAAAGTTCAGTTAGAGTGTGATTTATTTTAATTTCTTTTAAATAAAAAAATTACTCTTTTCATTAGTTCTTAGGAATTATAGTGAATGAACCGCTAAAATATTCCTCAATTCAATAAAATACGACATTGATAAACGATAAAAAGAATTTTGTCTACAAAAATGGCTGTATCAACAAGAATAGGCGGTGAATTATTTAAAATTTAAAGCATTAGAATCATTAAAAACTCAAAAAAAAAAGAAAATTTGGCTAAAACGTGTGGGTCTTGTAAAAAAATAATAAAAAATAAAAAAGTTTAAGCAAAAAACAAAATAAAAAAGAAATAATAAATGTGTTGACACTCTACACAAAAAATTATTTATTTATTGAATCTATAAAAAAATTATTCGGGTTTGTGCTGTTAAACAAAATTTCGAATTACGAATAAAATCTAAATGCGATTTCGTTTTACAGCACATAGTCGATTAAAATTATTTTAACATACAACATATATAATTGGTTATTACAACGCCGTTTCAGAGTTACGACCTAGCGTCTCGCAGCATCCATGCTGTGTGCGTCAATTTTCATCCATGAATACCAGGATCTTACAGTTTAATATCGAATCCGAACAACAGACTTGAGAAGCTTGTGCACGGCAATCAGTTACTCTCAGAGCATTTGCTAGAAGACTTGCTTTTTTCGCAAATGTTGTAGGATGTCAAAGGTTGCCAAAAGTTGACGAAACTTTTGTAAATTTATTTTATAGCTTGCATTACATACATACATATATAATTGTCTATTACAACCCTATGTCAGGGTTACAGCCTAGTTTCTCGCAGCTCTCATGTTGTTTGTGTTATTTTTTATCCATGAGTACCGGGACCTACAGTTTAAAGTCGACTCCGAACGACAAATTTGAAAGATTTTTCATGGAAATCAATTAATCTTAGAGCTTTTTCACCGAAAGAAATATTTTTCATATTTCTTACTTTCAAGATGTTAGAGCTAGGGTTCCAACATGGAGCTCTTATCTAATAAAACAACACATTAACCACTAGACTACGGCGACTACAACACTTATTCCAAAAAATTCGGTAATTCCCAAAATACTTCTAAAAGCATCTTTAACTTTTTAAGTCATGCAACAAATGCATGATCTTAAAGATCTATATAATTATGGCTGGAGACCGAGTCTGATACATATGTATGCCACATACATATATGACGTCTAAAGCCTGGTTTTACTTTATTTTTATAGGCCAAAAGGTGCATTACAAGCAAAAACGTTAGTTAAGTAGGGCCTCTACTATCTTTTAAAGGTCAGATATTGCTTTTCCATATTCGATAGTTTGTTAATTTGTTAAAGTTAGCAACTGTGAACGACCCATTTTTTCAAACTTTGTTAGTCTGGTAACTTTCGTAATAAACCTTTTGGTTATCCACTATAATAACAGTTTATGATTTATTAAAATAAAATAAAAAATCATTTAATTAACATACTTACTCTCAATATACACGAAAATTGCCAAAACACAAATATTTTTTTAGAAATGTATCACAAATGACTTTTATTATTTAGAAACTGCAACAGCTGTTTGTGAGTTACCAACTAGCAACTATTTTAACAATGATGCCGTGTCGTTAATTTGTTAAATGTTAATCCTGTAGTGCGATAAATATACAAAAACAAAATACGTGTAAAAAAGTAATTATTAACGACTAACAAGCTAACAAGCTCGGTGTGAATACCGCTATTGTTTTCCTACAACGATAACTTCTTTTTCACAAAATTCTTCAAAACACTAAACTTTTGTGCAAAATATTTCGTATTAAAGCACGTTATTTATTAAATTTTTAAGCAAACATCTACATAGCTTTTTCCTAAAAACTACTTAATTGTTATACTAAAAACTTACTTTTCCAAACGCCTTTTTTATTAAAAAACTTTTAAATTCACAAGTAAACCCCATACGAGTGCCATATTTTCAGTGTGATTTTTGAAGTTTTGATTTTGTTATTTACCACGCAGAAATGGCTACGGTCTATTTAGAAAAATCATCAAAGCATTATTGGATCTTGGCAATCCCAAAATAATAATTACGAATGAATCGCAATAGTATTGCAGATAAGGCTTTAAAAATCATTCTCTTCCATTTTGAATATCCATACTTTAAAATCGAACAATTTCGTCAGTCAGTATAATAGTATTCCCACCAATGGGATTTGTAAAAGGGACGATTGACGACTTTTGGATCATCAGTTCGCTTTGGTCAACAGGGGAAACAGATCATTGTTGGGTATGTAACGTGAAAATGCCAGCAGGATCACTGTAGAGCTGACTGAGTTTTAGGCCATTAGGAAGTATAATCCATTTTATATGTACTACCAAAGTTGTAAACAACTGGGGAAAAGGGAGATGAAATTTCATTTGCTCTGCGAATGCACTGCCCTTTAGAGGCAGAGAGTATCAATTTTAGGTTAACCGCTCTTTGATGATATTAAACAGCAGGCTGATGTTAGCATTGAACGACTTATGAAGTTTTTGAATCGCACGGACTGGATGTAGTTACGTGATACTTGAGCGTTTGGTTTTTAACAAGTTGGTAGTGAGGATGTGGCCCCAAAACTTCACAAAAACGCTAATGGATCACCACGTGATCTAAATAATCGATCCACCGTAATAGTATAGGTTGCAGTCGGTCTTATCCAACTTATAAGTTTTTATTCCTTCCAATTCTGTTATTTTCGTGTTAAAAGTAGGCGTTGAGTTCTTTTTCAAAATATTTCAAAGATTCTACTTTTTTCTTCAACATCATCATCATCATCATCCTCATTATTTTTATTACTTTTTTTATTTTTATTTTTTACAGTATTGAAATTCATAATGATGTTGTCGTCTGCCTAAGTATGGAAATGCTTAATGTTTTGGAATTATTTAATGATTATTTTGCCTTGACTTGTCTTTCAAAAAGTGGAGTGCTCGTAAGTATCGATTATTATTTTTTTATTTTATTTTAATTTATATTTTTGGCCATAATAAACTTGTTCTTTTGAAAAACTTGTTTAAAAACTTTTATTAAATTACATACATACATACATATATTGAAATTGTTAAGTAAAATGCCAAATAAATGGATATATGCACTGCACTATGGATTATTTAAAGCAAAATATTTGAACATTGTAATTTGCTTAGATTTTACTTTTACAATGTCAAACCGCCAAATAGGGGTTCTGCAAAAATTTGGCGATTTCAAATTAATAATAATATAATAGGATTAGAAGAATAATACGAGCCATTTTGTTACAAGGATAGATTGGCCAAGACCCTTTTACTTTTCTCTATTTGATCACTCTCTTTTGTTGAATACATTATACCAAATACATACATAACTTCATATTTGCATATGTGGTATATAGTTTTTAAAGCGCTTATACTTTTACATTTGCTCATCTTAATTTCTTTGTAGAGTAAGCAAAAAACATTTTTGTTGCCGTGAACGGATTGACTTTTGTTCTCAAACCGCGGTGCTTGTAAAAGCTTGTACAGTGCGCAAATGACGTGGACGCCATTGGCAAAAATACTTCAATTCCAATAAAACAAACTATGAAAATGTTAAATTTTTTGAGAATAAAAAGAAGTTAAAGAGCTTTAGACTTTTTTGTGCTACATGTGACTTGAATTTTAATAATTTCAATATTAAAAAATATAAAATTAAGTAACAACACGTCATATTCAGTTTATTTTTTGGCGTCAACAAATAATCATTATTGCCGTCAACAGTCATCTTCAGCAGCATAAAAAACTGTCGATAAAAGGAAGAATATAATACACTTATGAAAACCCATGTTTGATTGGTTTTGGAAGTACCCTATGGTCAGTATTTGATTTTAAATTAAGTACTTTATTATTTTTAATAACTACTATGTAAAGATTTAAGCAGTTTTTGGCAAGCTTGTCTTCAAATATTCTTTAAAAAATCGCTTCTAAACCGTTTTTTCCTTTGTGGAGCTTTTTATTGTCTCGACGCTCATAATTGCCATGTTTTGTTCTTCTTATTCAATATTTGTTGGAAACTCAGGACAAAAGCGAACAAAATAGAATTTAATGTGCTCATTAAACATTATTAAAAAAAATACTTTTCAAGCTAAGCTTTAGCTTGATAAATATTTTGGGAACTTTGCACCATAAACAGTTGTGACCGTATCAATAAACAAATGCCGAATGCTTTGGATGGCCAGTTGAGGTTTTCCGATATAATATAAAAAAATTCACGAATTACGTTCGGAGAGTTGAAATTCGAGAGATTGTTGCAACAAAATTGAATTCTGAATGATTACTTTGGGATGAAAAAGCTTTCCGCAAGATGGTTCTGTATTGTCGCACTAACTATCTTGCGAAAACTTCGTAGGAGTTTTTGGCTTTTGTTCAACAGCAATATGGATAAGTTATTACGCTGTTTTAAAACTTATTTATCGGGATAAATTGACTCCAAAGAAAGTGGGGCTGCTAGCCAATAGTCATGATAAAAATTTTTTACGATGCACGAGGTATAATAATATAAAAAAATTCCAACTTTTTCAATCGACATAACGAAGTCGCCATGGTCTAGTGTTTAGTGTGTTGGCTTACTAAGAAGATAGCGGTGAGTTCAAATTTCAGCTCTGACATCTTAAAAAAAATATGAAAAAATTTTTTCTTTCGGCGACTACCTCTCAGCAGTCTTCTGGCAAAAGCTCTGGAAGTAATTGATTGCCATGAAAAAGCTCCTCAAATCTGTCGTTCGGAGTCGACTTTAAACTGTAGGGCCCGGTACTCATGGATAAAAATTAACACACACACAACATGAGCGCTGCGAGAAGCTAGGCCGTAACCCTGACACAGGGTTGTAATGGCCAATTATGTATGTATGTATGTATAACGGAGATTTAAAAAAAAATTATCGCATTTAACCAGAAAAAAAGTTATTTTTGCCATAAAAAATGCAAGGGTGCACACATGTGCAGTTTCTATTAGAAAAAAAAAAACATAAATTACACTACGAAACGACTTTTCTCAAGTTCCTTTTCCTGCTTTCGTCCTTGCTTTCAAACCTAAAGAAATGGCTTGGCATAAAAAGATTAGACTTCTGCGATGAAAATATCCCACAAACAAATACCTATTTTTATGGTCTCGATAAATTTTATTTTTAAAACATTTTGAATGCTTAAGGGAGACAAAATTAAAAAATATAGTGATTTTTTTTTCCTAAAATCCTCTGTTTCGTTCAAAAAGTTATAAATTTTTTGAGCATCTCTCAATTTTTCATTTTTAGGCTCAATTATGTAGCAAAATCTTTCTTTGCTTAGAGATTGAAGGCTATATACACTCTCGCCGCGAAATTGGTAGCATTGTTTGCAATGGCCAGACAAACACGCAATTAATACTATTCTGGCTGGTTTAAGGTTTGCATAGTAACTACCACATGAACTACTCGAAGGAGCTTTGCCATTTGATAAGGTCCGAAGACAGTAGGTCTTCAATCGGTACTATCTGATATCACTTAAAAGGTCAGGTACTACAAAACTTAGATGTAAGTTATCTCATATTTTATTGATTCAAAACCACCAGAGGCTTTAACTCACTGCGGGCTAGCAAATTAAGCCGGAGACAGGTTGAATACTAACTTTAATTTTGTTCAAACCATTTTGTGTATAGTTCTGCATTATTTGGCGTTATTTTGGCTATTTTAAACGTTGTAGGCAACTAGAAATTTTTTCCTTGTGAAGAAGAACCCGATCAGTGTCAGCGTTGTCGAGCGGTGGTTGCCTGTATCTACGCGAGAGGCTTATACTATTTACATTAGTTTTTGTAAGGCAAAAACTAGAGTTGCAATAATTTAAGAACCGTGTTACCATCAAATGTCTTTTTATGTTCAATATTTTTAGCAATCATCTTTAAATTTTACTTTGAAAACGATAAGTTAGACTAATTCTAAATGAATCAATCTGCTGTGCGCTGTAGACATTCATCTACAAAAACATCAAGTAATAGCTTTAATTCTTGCTCGGAAAAAATCAGAGCTACGAGTATTTATTGGTAAATAACAGTATAAAATTTTAGACAAAATATCAAAATTTATAATACGTTTCATAGCCGCCTAGGAGGGATACTGTGAATTTTCTACGTCTGTGACACAAATTATTATCAAAACGGCACCTTGTGCTAATTGTAGTTGATCGGGGTTTCGGATTAACTGGCCATTTGACACAAATTATAGTCCAAATTTTTTTGATTACCTAATTTTCCTCTTAACGATCAGTACCATCGGTAGCGAGTTTTAATCTTTCTTATATATTGCTCTATTAGTTTAAAATTAAAATAAAATAAATTTTTGACTGGCATATAAACTTTGCATAATTCTTTTGCCATTAGAAATTTAGTAATAATAATTTAATTAAAAAATTTAAAAACAATTTTTATGGAAAAGCGTCTAAATTCAAAAATTCTAATATAAAATTTTCCAAAGGTTCTTCTATTAAAGTTAGAAATATTATACTTTATTAGTCTGTTTTGACCAACTATAACTTTCTTAATTGTATTCTTACTTAATTTTGGGTTTTCGCAGTGGGTTTCTTTGTTTTAAAATTATTTTTTTATGTTTTTTTTAATAAATTCTCTTTTTAAACGTGTACTTGTATTTCAAGTAGCCAAATAAGGCCAGACCACATATTCAAAAAACAAATATGCTTTTTTTTAATTTTCTTTCAAAATCTAAATTTCAGATAAACATTTCATCAGCAAAACTTGATGAGTACAAAAGATATCGACCAACAGTTTTAAATCATTTTAAGCAATATAAAAAAGAAAACTGAAAAAAATATTTTCAGTGGGCAAAACCGTTTTTTATATTTAAAATACGATATTAATGTAAAACATTTTATGACACTGAAATAAAACTTTGGAAAAATAAAAGCGGCCCTTAATAGGGGATAATAAATGAGAAATTTTTTAAGGTTTTATATTTTTATAATTTCTACTAATTTTTATAATTTTTAAAGTATTAAGTATGATCTCTTAATCGGGTATGTAATATAACTAGAAAACGTGTGAAATTGAAATCAATTGATATTTTAAAATGCGACAAGATTTTCATTTATTTTTATTCATTTGCTTAATGACCATTAAGTTCCTTGATTATTAAAACTTGAAAATAATTGGTGTAATTATTTAAATTTTTTTGTCTTTGAAAGAAATACTCGAGATCAAATGAAATCAATTTTATTTTACTATGGAACATACCTGAATATCTCTGACTTGTTGCCTTATTAAAAGCTGATCAATATCACCAAATTTATTACTTTGCTGAAGTGTTCTGAAATTTTCTTTTTTCAATTGCAATTTAATTCAGTTGAAAATATAATGATTTTTTCTATTTTAATGTAAAAATTTGTATATCAAGTTGGCAATTTTAGATAAGTTTTTGATTTGATTCTTTGAAGATTTAAAAAAAAGGTCCCCCCTCTAAGAAATTCATCCTCAAGAAACCGCTGCCTGATATTCCACTCTATTTCACCTTTAGTATTGGTATCAAAAACAAATGATCAGGAGTACAGTGCCACCTTCTGGGAAGACAGCAACTAACCTACTTAGAGAAGTCGCTTACCACTCACATTCAATATCCACCGACAGATGAAACAATTGTTGTTGATCATTTAAGGGTGAAGGTATAAAACTGGTCATTGAATAATTAAATTGACAGCAATTTATCTCATCGACAAAAGGCGCTTAATAAAAAAAATCTATATATCTTCCCATTCCAATACGATGCACAGCATAAGTTGGGGCCTACCCCTGAGTATTGGTCTCAATAAAAAAGCACTTTAGATCAGTCTCTTTGATACTGAAATCGAGTCTTTTCAATCAGCTATTTTCTATTTGTCGTTTGCAAATAAAATAACAACGGTAGAGTGGAATCATCGTTGACATTATCGACATTTATCGAAAATATATTTATTGGTTTTAGTAACGAATTTGAAATGACAAGAACAAAAATGAAAATAGTTTCTAAAATGAAAAAGATCCCTCATTTGCTAAGAAAGAAAGAGAATAAATTCCTTAAAATTGATATTTTTGAGCGAAATGACTTTAATTTCTGACTTAAAGTCTTCGTGGTCGCTGTAGTCTAATGGTTGGTGTGTTGGAGTGTATTGAGTTTGGCGAGTAAGCCATTCTTTACTTTTTCTTTCTTTCTATTCTTATATGTTTTCGATAACTTGTTGTCTTCGTTTTAATATATCTCAATAACATCAACTGAGAAACGAAAAAGCGATAAAAACTTCAGCGATAATTAAAACTAAAACGCCAAATGAAATAGGGCCGAATGTAAATTTTTTGTTTATTATTCTCGAGTTAAAAAAAACAAACATGCATATGTATGTACGAATATGGAATTTCCCATTGTAAATTCAATATCAAATTTAAAATAATTTTAAATATATTTTTACTGCAAATCTTTATATTAAAATGTTTAGACCAGACATTCATTTCATCGCTGATAGGGGTTGTAAATCTATTTCAAAGATAAAAATTTCAAAAAATTTAAGAAAAGCGAAAAACATTTTAATTTTTATTACATTTTTAAAAAATACCCTACACCTACACCTTTGTAGGTGATTGCAGTATATTGAGTTTGTGTTTATATTTGCAATAACCAAAAAGGAAAAATAGCAGCAAAGACTCCTCATTTGCCCTACCGCTATTCTTGACTACGCATATAATTAATAATACAGTCGGGCCTCGAATATCCGTAATGGCCGGGACTAGAAGTTGAGAAGTCCCCATTTCCCGTAAATTAGGAACTAGTTTCCGAAACTTGTGTCACTTCACTTCGATTTAGTTTTCATAAAATTAAATAAAACAAATTTTATTCTAAAGTTACCAGTGAATAGTTTCTTGCGATCTGACTGAAATTTGACAAGAATAAGATCTAGATTTTTGTCAAACTTAATTAAGGTTTAGTCCAACTAGTAATATTGTGTTACAATTTATTTATTTTGAAACTGCTGTAAATAGCTACAGTTTAACTATTTCTATACTAAATTGTATAAAGATCGGCTTGATTTAACTAAAAACTTGATAAAAATCCATGATTCACAAAATTTTAAAACCATTTACTTAGAAATTTTGTTTAAAATCGAGTATATCGTTATTTTTGTGATGTTTGAGCTGGACCTTTACGCATTGAAAAACATCTGGTGTCAAAGGCAGAGAGCGCATGCTGCACAATCTAGGAGGTTTCTCGACTAGACTTCTTTTAGTAGGTAATGTTTGCAGTGTAAATTTAGGCCATCTTTAAATTATTCAGCAGATACCATGAAGAGGTCTCCGTGATACCAGGATCAACAATTTCTTCTGTGATCAATGTCATTCTTTTAGTCGTTTGAGCTTGGAATGAATATTGTTTTGTAGTGCAGAACAAAAAACATGACCAGCAGTTTGGCAAAGACCATACCGTGCGGCCAGCTCCAGCCGTCGAACAGCGCTGCTTCTATTCTGTGATATTATATTTAAAAAACAACATGGAAAGAAGTGAATTTTATTTACCAGTTGCTAATGTTATTGTGGCTGTTCCTATTCTTGTAATATTAAGAAAATGTCCCATTTCGATGGTGGTTCTAGTCATCACATCGATGCAGATTTAAACAGATTCAGTCGTTGTTCGGTGTTTTTTGGTCAGATTACTCGTACAATTAAGTGTTAGAACTTTTACGTTGTCACTTTAATTTTAAGGATTTTAAGTGGGACTATATGGTGTTTAGATTGAGATGTAGGATAATTCGGAGATCCGCCTTGACCAACCATTATTTTTATGCCTTTGCTAATTTTTGAATTTTCTTTTAATTTGATTGTTGTTTTATTTTCTTTTTTTTATTTGATTTCAAAGTGTATGACTCATTCACGCAATAAAAGTCATTTGGTTTTGATTTCAACATTCATTTTAACTAAATCAACTAACTAGTTTTTTTCTTTTTTCTATTTTATTTTTGTTATTTTTTACATTTTATTTTATATTTCTATTTAAAATATTTCACTGCAGCCTAGGCTGCCGTTTTGGTTGGTTATTTGTTTGCCTTTCTGACTGCCTGCCTGCCTGCCTTATGTAATTTGGAATGAAAAAGAAAAATAAAAAAATATTTTACAATTTTGCTATAAAAAAATCTCTTTTTATTTTGCTTAAGCTGGAAAATTTTATTTAGTTTAGCACACAGTGTTTAAAGTCAATTCGTAGCACGATTTTGAATTTCAGATTGTTGGCATACTAAACTAGTTCCTTAAGTTTTAATAATTTTTTGTTTTGCTTTTTCCTTGTTTTCTTTTCATATTTAGCTGCTATCAAATGTTCAGTTTTTTTTCTTTTTTTTTTAATTTTATTTTTGGAAATGAATGGTAAAATATCACTTTAAACTTTGTATTTGAATTGCTAGAAGGAATTGTAAAATGGACTTTTATTTGCAGTTTTAGTGGTAATTCAATAGGAAACCGAAAAATAAAAATATGAAAAAAAAATAATTAATTTGCACAACAGTTGGCTTAAAATGATCATTAAACTAAAATAAAATTTAGTAGACACACTGGAATATATTTGTTAAAATGACTCAGAAGTTTAGTTAGACATTAAAAAAAAGAAAAATTTTCCCATTAACTTAAAGACAGGATAACATTTTTTTATGCATTGCTTCTTTGGGATTTAAAGCCAAATAAAGACCGTTTCAAAATCTAACTTCTAATAATACATTTTCGGTTTAAAACAAGATAAGCATTTTTTTCACAACTAAAAATAAGAGGTTCAAGCATATTAAAAAAAAAAAATTACTGCGAAAATTGTAAAATGGGCGTGATCATCAAAACCAACCAAAATCACATTAATTCGTCAAAAAATTTAAAATCACAAAAATTGTTAAAGAAATTTTTAGTGACTCGAAATTACTTTTACATGGAGTTTTAAATTAATAAATTAAAAAAATTTTACAAAATTATCAGGGATAATAATGAATTCAAATAGCTAAGAAATCTTATCAGAAATGCGAAATTGTAATATTTAGTTGCATCAAAGGTCAGTTGTTTAATGACCGAATTTATAATTTTTGTAAATTTTACAAACTCTTGATTTAATTTAACCATTTTTTTTCTGGGAAATAAGCCCAACATACAAATGTATGCATTTATTTGTGCCGAATTTTAAACAGCTCATAACATTTTGATATTTACTGAAAGTAAAATTATAGATAAGTGAGCAGTGAGATAAGTAACTTTATTTAACCAAAAAAAAAAACCTAATCTAATGGTTTTTCGACTAAAGCTTGTGGACTATCTCTTCATTACCCTTACGATGATCATACATACATACATAATTGGCTATTACAACCCTGTGTCAGGGTTACGGCCTAGCTTCTCGCAGCACTCATGTTTTGGTTGTAATTTTTATTCCTGAGTACCGGGACCTACAGTTTAAAGTCGACTTCGAACAACAGATTTGAGAAGCTTGTTCATGGCAATTAATTACTCTAGAGCTTTTGCCAGAAGACTGCTGAGAGGTAGTCGCCGAAAGAAATATTTTTTCATATTTCTTTTTTTCCAAGATGTCAGAGCTGAGATTTGAACCCGACTCTATCGTCTTAGTAAGCCAACACACTAACTACTAGACCGCAGCGACTATGATCGTTTGCCTTTAATTCCTGCACAAGTTGAATCTTCGAAGTTTTTAAGCCAAGGTTCTTTCGTGGCATAGTGGTTAGAGCATGCGCACAGAAACTCAAACAAACCCCCCCTAAGATGCAGGAAAAACCGCTCCCTGACATATCCAGTCTATTCCACCAGAAACGAATGATCAGGAGTACAGCGCCACCTTCTGGGAAGATAACAGCTAACCTGCATATAAAAAGACGCGCACCACTCACATTCAATATACATATGAGGCAATTGCTGTTGATCATTTAGAGAGAGATATAACACTGGCCTTTGAGTGATCAAATTGACAGCAATTTGTCCCATTGACATAAGGCGCTTAACATCTTTACATCTATCTATATATTCAACATTCCGATACAATGCACTGCATTTAGTAGGGGTTTACCCCTGAGTATTGGTCTTAAATAAAAAAAAAAAACATTCTCTATAAAGTAAAACGACACAATCCCAATAGCTGAGAACAATTTCAAATTTATTTATTTGAAAGGTCCTTAATGCTTCCCCGTACAGTGGCTAAAGCTTCTTCAGTGCGTATTATTTGGCTTCTTACGGGATACACATTCTCAGTTAGAGTAAACGTGGTTCGGAAACGATCCTTTGTAATTCGAATTAAACGCTCTAAAAGAAGATTATGCACATCATAATTTGAACGAACTGCATGATATGTTTCACAAACAGAATCATTATTAAAAAAATAAAAAAAATTTCAACAATTAATAAATACAAGCATTGTGTCAGAATGTGTCATAATTACGTAATGAAATGTCAAACCAAGTTATAAAAAGCAACTATCAGCTGTTAAATCGGTTGTCAAATATAGCAGTGTTGGCAAGTAAAAGATGTGAATCTATAAAAAAGACTCAAAAATTACTAGACTACGAAAAAAAGATCAACGGCAGGTAACGGTTAAATATTTTTTTTTGTTCAAACAACATTGTCTTTGGAAATATATTTTATGAATCCTTATTAAAAATATTTAAACACTTTGTAACGTATTTGCAGTGTTTTGAAATTTAAAATGATCAGTTTTCGATCTTTTTCAAAGTAAACTTCAGCTGAAATGTAAATTGAGTCTTTACTGATTTAAAATTCCTATTGGGTATGATCATTTATATACTGTGTAGTTTGTATAACCAGAACTTTGTAAACTCTTTCTCTCATTCTCGTAGTTACATGTATGTAAATTGAATTGTATTAGTGAGTTAATGTTTATTTAATAACACAAAGTTACCACACACAACTTAAAAAACACTTGTTGTAGGTGTAACAAATTAAACCAGAGGTGAAAAGCTTTTAAAAAACACCTGTTAATAAAGACAACAGAAATAAAGCTTTTTTTAATTAATTCACAGAAAATACATTAAAAAAATGAAATAAAATTCTAAATAGTGCAAAAAAGAAGGGAAGGGGGAAGAGACATTAATAATATAAAATAGAATACAAAATGATTATTTGACAGAATTATTATAAAAAAACACATGAGAAAAAGAGAGTATAATTACACTCATATTATTTAAATATTAAGTTAAGAAGGTGGTGAATAAAGGTTTCTTGATGTGGAAATAATTTAAATAAATTGTTGTTTTAGTTGCTGCCAAATTTTTTTTTTTTTTGTTTCAAACAATTTCAGTCAGGCCAGGCAGACAAAAATTAAAAAAAAAATCTAAAGAATGTTTGGGCGATCAGGTTTCGCCTGTTTGCCAGTTTGATTTTAACTCTCTTTATTTTCATATTGTTGTTGTTTTTTTCTCCTCTGCTCCACCATATGCATGATTTTATAGAATGTTGTGTTGTTTTAAGTTTTTGTAAAAGATCATTTTCTGTTAGTGGCTGGTTAATATTTCATAGTGGTAGTACAATAACAAAAAAAAAAATAAAAATTAAATTCATTCCAAAATTTTCTATTTGCGATGCTGTTGCACATGTTTTTGTTTATGATAATTAATGTTGTTGTTATTGTTGGTTGCCAGCTACTTTAAACAACTTGATTTGATTTAATGACCGGCTTTAAAGAAGTGGTGAATATTTCTGAATTATTTTTTTTAACATCTACGGCTGCTTTTTATTTTGCGGCCTACTCTGAGTTGTTGAATTTGACAAAAAAAAGAGTGAAAATGTTATCATATTTCTCTGTTGTTGGTAGTCTTACTACCTTTTTTTACCCTATATTCTCAAACGAATGGTTGACAACAGTCGTGCTTAGTTTGGAATCATCTCATCCACTATATTTAGGTAACTTGTGCTAAAGAGAAGTTGTCAATCTATCAGATCTTTTATTGTATTTTCCGAAACACTTAAGGTTCCGGAATTAGAAGTCACCTACACATTTTGTACTGTAATCTATAATTGAGCAGTTGTGGAACACATCACTTTTATGCTCTTTTTCATTTAAATTTAGTATAACAAGAATATAAATCTGACTTACGAATACTAAGTAGTTAAACGTACATTTGTTTTTCGAATAACAAAGGAAATTATATATGGAGTGTTGTTTGACATTTAAGTAAATTTCTCTAATACATAAGTCTCTTTTAATTTCGTAAAAAAACTCTTCTAAAAGTCTTGCTGTGCCCTATAGGCGTTTCACGTATTCATAAGCCGTAATCATATGATCAATAGGTATATTGAGACTGGTATCCGACTATCTCCGAGTAGTTGTACTTGATATTGTATAAATTTTATTAGTCTTTTATACAAAATATAGTATACATGTGGAGCAAACACATCTAAACAAGGTGATAGGATTTACAGCATTTTACTAAACCAAAGCTCCCAGATTCCAAAAATAGATATGATGACTGCAGTATACATTCTATGTACAGTATAGGTTTTAAAAGCCAAAGTTTTTTTTAAATATATCCATTTGCGGTAGTGCCATATAGTACTTATATACGTTTTGTTTCCATTCATCAATCAACAAACTGCATTCGATTCAATTTTTGATTTTGGACTTGTTCAAATTGACATACAGTTTAACATCCATTCAGTTGCAGATTCCGCTGTAAAAATTGTTGATTGTCTGGGCAGGTTTTAAACCAATGACGTTTTTGTATGTGGGCGGTTGCCGTATCTCAGACCGCAACATTCATTCAATCATATAAGGAAATAAAAGTACTTCGATCTGAAGATCTTTCTATGTCCTTCAATTATATAGCATTTCCTCCAGTTTTGTCGATGTGATGAACCACATCCGCCTCTTTCTTTTTTGCATTAATGCTCCACAAATATCCAGCATGTGCTCTGATCATTTGATTGCCTCATTACAAAATCTCTTTTATTTTATTTAAATGTCTATTGAGTCTGCATCTAGCCAGGAGTTCAGTTAAAATTGTCAGGTTGTCCCTAGAGAATTCAATGCACGACTCAAATTTCTATCGATCCTAGTTACCAAGTAAAAATTTGTAAAGTCTTAGACACATCTGACCCAAGAAAAGTATCCGCTTCTCCTTTTCTTCCTTTTCTGAACTTGGTGTACGGGCGTACGGGAAATTCAGAAGAGCTAGGTGATAAGATTTATACGCCTGCATTGAACCTAATTTCTACTAGTGTACATTATATCTAAAATACTTATTAGCCGAATTAATAACTGGTAAATAGTTTCTTGAGTAGTCGCCGTGGTCTAGTGGTTAGTGTATTGGCTTACTACGACATGAGCCCTGGGTTCGACACCCAGCTCCGACATCTTAAAAAAAAAAAAAGAAATATGAAAAAAATATTTCTTTCGCGACTACCTCTTCTGGCAAAAGCTCTGAGAGTATTTAATTGCCATGAACAAGCTTCTCAAATCTGTCGTTCTGAGTCGACTTTAAACTGTAGGTCCCGGTACTCATGAATAAAAAAATTAACACACACAACATGAGTGCTGCGAGAAGCTAGGCCGTAACCCTGACACAGGGTTGTAATGACAAATTATATATGTATGTATGTAAATAGTTTCTTGACATATTTTACATGAGTTCTGGGCTAAAAAATACTATCAACTTTAGTATGCATAGTTTTGAAGCTATTTAAGACCGCTAGAAACCTACACATGTTGAAAGTACTATGGTCAACTAAAATACTATTGTTTAACAGTGGAGATAACAGCCAAAAATGTGATTTTTTATCTATTAAACTGCAAAGATTGGACCTTCACACTAGATAATCGATTAGTCCGAGTTTTCTAAAAGAATTGGAACAATTTTAATAATTGCGATTCTTAAGGTTTTCAAAATATCATACTGCTACTGCATCAAATATGTACTTATGTCTCGAGATGAAATTAATTTTTGTCGTAAGATTTTAAATGTTCGCACTTGACCGACTATAACTTTGTTACCTCTTTTGTTTTGCTCCCACTTGTGAATATTAACGTCAGTTATTGTTGTTGTTTGATTTGTTTATTTTGTTATTTTGCTTGTTTATTTTCGTTTCATTCATGGTGAGTTTCTCTAATAAACGGATCTCAATATTGAAAGTGTTGCCAAGACAGCGAAAGAGAAACAAAAACAGTTTCCATTAGGACGTGTTCGGTTTAACTTGTGTGCGAGTGAGCGCTTTGTTTATTTAATGCATTTCAAACATTTTCAAAACAAACATTTAAGCCTGGCTTAAAACAAATATTGTGCAAAAAAAAGTAACTAAATTTACAGAAAAAAACTAATTTTATTGAAAATTTCTTTAAACGAGTTTTAACGACATTTCTTAAAAAAATAAAATAAATAAATCAACGAAAAAGTTTTAAAATATATTTTCTTTTAATTTAATAAATAATTGTGTTTAAATGTAAATATAGGCTTATAATAAATATTAAAAGTTATCACAACGTAAAAATTAGAATAATAATAAAAAATAGAAAAAAAAATTAAGTTTCTAACAATAGATTGATGCATAAAATTTTATTAAAAGCTTTGTAGACCAACTGTAGATTTTTATTTATAAAATTTCTATAAAATCTCAATATTTGAATATTGAACGTGTCTAAGGTGTTAAAAGAGAATTTAAAAAAAAATTAACTCAAAATTTAATTTTCTAACTTTACTCTGAATATAAATATCCAAAACTAAGTGTTATAAATATTAATACATACATACGTATTTAAAATACAAGAAGTAAAAAAAATTAAAATTCCTTTTAACAATATGTAATAAAGTATTGCGTAAACTTACATGTTATAAAAAAATATAAAAAAAACAAAAATTATTTTATTCAATAAAGTTTGAAATCAAAATTTATATTTTGCTAACAAGTCACGTTTTAGTAAAGAAAATTAAACGAAAAAAAAAAAACAACAACTTGACATTTAAACTTAAATTAAAACTATATAAAAAAATCTGTAAAAATTAATTAAAAAAATAATAATATTTTATAAAATAAAAAAAAAATCAATATAAATTTATTACAATCCATCAGTAAAATTCTGAATTTTTTTCTTATTATTTGTGCTTGTTTTCCAACTGTCTTTAAGGTGAGCTTAATATTGCTTTTATGTTTATGGTACTTAAATCAATTTGACATTTATATATAAAATTAAAAAAAAAAACAAAAATATTTCGACAAATATGCATGCAAACATTTACGCAAATTTTGTTTTTAAAAAAGGCTTAAATTTGTTAGATAAAATCTTGTTTTTCTTTTTGAGTAAAACTCTTCAAACGCCAACTTGTCTGTGATAAAAAGAGGTTTTTGTGGTAATTTAAAAACTTCACTTAAACTATTCGCCGATTTGAATATGTATTTTAAACATAAATTGTTTGTACGGCAAAATATTGAAAATTAAGTTACTTTAGTTTTAGCAGCTACAGTTAACTAATTAGAAACTGTAGTAAAATAAAGTACTTATAGCGTAAATTTCAAAAGAATTGGCTTTTAATAATGACCTTTATCGATTTAAATTACTTAACACAATCCAGTAACCTATAGCCAAAATATCTTGTCTATTTTTCTATTCCGTAGTAAGTAGTAAACTAGCTCTATATCCACTAGAGTACTGACGACGGTTTTGCATATTAAAACTGATGCAAGTGTTGTTACCAATAAAGAAGTTGTTGACAACGATGTCATATTTTTTAACTTATGCCAAGCAAAGTTTGCTTAAAAACTGCTTAATAAAGGTGGAAAAAACTGTTGTATGAGCATTGTTAAGGAGGTTTTGAATGACATTGAACGAAGTAAGAAACGCCCTTAGAATTAGTGCCAAAGAAGCCTGACCAACACTCAGGAGTAAACCCTTACTCAGGCAGTGGATTATATTGGAATGATATATACATCTTTTTCTATTAAGCGTCTTTTGTCGATGAGACAAGTTGCTGTCAATTTGACCACTCAAAGGCCAGTGTTATACCTTCAACCTTGATTGCTGTTCAGCAATTGCCCCCTCTGTCGTTGGATGCTAAATGTGACTGGCCAGCGTCTTCAGTAGGTTAGCTGTTATCTTACCAGAAGGTGGCGCTGTACTCTTGATCATTTGTTTTTGGTGGAATAGACTGGAAATGATAGGGAGTGGTTTCTTGAACATGGACTTCCTGGAGAGGAATTTTTTAATTTTTAAATTATAATTTAGAAAAACCGCAAATGGTATTTTTATAATTTTTGTCCTTTGCTGAGATTAAACCTCTGTCGTTTGAGTTTCGGTGTGAGCGCTTTTTACCACTATACCACGACCCCCCCCAATAATTTCTACAGGTCTCATTTATTCATTCAATCTGATGAATCTTGAAATGTCGGCCGGTACCAACCTTGATAGTTCCATATCGGATATGTGACAATCACCATGGTTTCTCTTCTACTTTGCATCAATGCTGCACAAATGCCAAGTAAGTATGTGCTCTGATGACTTGACTTCTCATCAGAAAATCTGCACAAACTACTCGAGACGATTTCTATTTTAATCAAATGTCCATTGAGTCTGCAATGCCTGCTCTGAAGGCCCGTTGAAATCCTCAGATTGTTCCTGAAGAATCAATTTTAAACAAACGAGCTACTAATAAGAAATTTAGGAAATATATTATAATTTAAAGTAGGTGCTATTTTTTTTTTGTAATTTGAACAAATTTGTAGCAGTTAAAAAAAATTTAAGAAGATATGGCCTGCTAAAATCAAAATATTACGTTACTCTAATCATCATATTGAGATTAAGATCCTAAAACTGGTATTCTTGTTTATAGGAATTAAAATCCGCTAGGGAATATGTATAACACTAGTGAAACTGAACCAGTTTTCCATCCCCGCTACGAAAGTCTAATCAGAGTTCTTTGTGTTTAGTGTGTATTTACTTAAATTTTGTCTACTCAGATTTTTGGTAAAACTGCCAAACAAAACTGCAAAAAAATCTGGGAAATTATTTAATTCGCTGTTGTAAAAACATAATTTTATTCAATTTAATTCAAAAGTTTTACATTTCCATTATGTACACAAGATGTGTCAGCTACATAAGCTCTTTAGATTGATTTTTTGCCATTTACTGTCTGACCTCGGCCTAAGATCAAAACTTCAGGGTTCCCAAACTTTCTGAAAATAGGGAGTATTGCATTCTAGAGCTGAAAGCTGATACATCATATTTCCTGATCAGTTCACCTGAACAAATTTTCAAAACACTCTAGTAAAAAAACTGATAGACGGTTGGTTGTCTGAATTAATATTTCCAGTTCTATTTTCCTTTAAGCCAAAATAAAAATTGATTAATTTCACAGCAAAAGAAAATCAAAAGAAAACTTTTTTTTTATTTTAATTTAATACTAATGATATTGATATTAAGAAATATGAGCAACGTTTTGTTAAATATTCGAATGAATAACATGAAATTGTAATTTTAATAATTAATTGCTGGACAGACGTTTAAAACTCTACGAAAGCAGAAAAAAAAGAACTTTGAAAAATTGACTGTTTTCTGAAGATGAAATGAAATAATATTTCATTTTTATTTCACACAAATATTTCTTCTATTAAAAAAATGATTATTGATTACAAAAGTAATTAATTAATAAAATTTTAAATTTATTTCATTTTAATCATTCTGAAGCTAAAGAAAAATTGGTAAATATGACAACTAATCGATACAACCTATACTACAGCGGTAGGTATATTGTGTCTATAATTAAATATATTTTAAAGAATTCTTTTTATATTTGGATAGATGTCTCTTAATCTGTCAATCTGTCAACAAATATGAGAAATTTTCAAAATAAAAAAGATCAACACTTTTGCTAATACGCAAAACACTATCGGTTTTTATTTCCTTAGTTGGTGCAAACCTACAGATATCTTCTTCTACAGATATCTCTACTTTTTGTTTTTAAAGAGGAAAAACTGTGTTGTTGTTGGCAAGTACCTTATTATGATTTTAATTTGGTCTCATTTTATTATATGCACATACATACATACACACATAATAGGCCATTACAACCCTGTTTTAGGGTTATGGCCTCGCTTTTTGCAGCACCCGTGTTCTATATGTAAATTTTTATCCATGAGTACCGGACTTTAACTTCGATTTCGAATGACAGATTTGAAAAACTTGTTCAGTGCAATCAGCTACTCTCAGAGCTTTTGCCAGAAGACTGCTAAAAGATAGTCGCCGAAAGAAATATTTTTGCATATTAATTTCTTTTAAGATGTCAGAGCTGGGGTTCGAACCCAACTCACTAACCACTAGACTACGGCGACTATCATTTTATTATATAGCCTTTCAAAATTGGCTTTTAAGTTTAGGGTTTTGGGTTTGCAATTTTGTTTGTTGAAAAAATATTGTTGGTATTCCACCAAAGCATATTTCGCCACAATTAAGGGGATGCGTCAAACCCTTTCAACTGAGTTTCCGAAATGTCGTATCAATACACCAGAGTTGGAAAACTTTTTTTTTATTTATTTTTTTATTTTTCAAATGTATTTTAAAAATTGTTTGATATGTTTTTCTTCTCTTCATCCTTTTAAATTTTTTATTTAAGAAATTTGATAACACTGGATAACATCTACAACAATATTTACGACAGGGTGTTCACAAAATGAAATGCCATTTAACTATAATCTACAACAATATAACATTTTGTGAATTGGGCAAATGTTTTTTCTTTTCATATAATTTTTATATAGAATATGAGTAATATTACAGCGTAAGATTGTAAAACAATATGTCTATTAATAAATTTTTTTTGTTTAAAATTTTATTGGAGTCTTTATTTGGGCCACAATTAAGTTATTCGTAAATATTAATTACGTTTTGCTTATTATTAAATAAATTATTCTGTTTCTTTGTTTTTTATTTGTTTTTAATTATTAACGAATTCTATTGTTATTTTTGATGTCAAACGGAAATTGTTTTTTGCGTTTTTGTTTTACGTATTGATTTGTTTGAGCAGAATTTTGTAGTGAAAGTTTGGCATACAATATTTTATTTTATTTTTTATAAGAAAATAACTTAAAAATGTGGGTTGGTATGTGTTCTCGTTATTTTTTGTTTCAATGTTCTAAATCGATTTGTTTTATTTGTTTAATTTTAAAACCGTTGTGTAAATTTAAAACTCTACAGTAGAACTTTTTCTTTTTAATACTTCGCATACAAAGATTGTTCGAATTTGTTATTTGTAAGTCAACTAACAAAATAACATAAATAATTAGACGAAAAAAAAATTTTGTTGTCTTCGATAAAATTTTTAATGAGAATTATCAGTTTTCAACTGTTGTCTACCTTTAGATTCTGCTTTAGAATTTGTTAGAATGGAAAACAAAAATTTTCCAAGTTGTAGTGTACGAAAGACTGTCGATTTCTTCTGAATAATAAAATAAAAAAGCACTGTCTTGCTTTATTTTAGACTGAGTGGCCTTTAACACGAGGAGTCATTTGGAAAATTATGGCAGTTGTACATTCATGAAGCATTTCTATGACTGACTTCCATTTTCTAGCTGTCAAAATTTTTCATGCCCATACAAATTGTATGGAGCATCCCTAAATAATGTAGTGCCAACGCGATAGCAACGGCTTGCAATTTGAAAATTTAATTTTGAAAAAGCGTTCATTAGTGAATTTAGTTGTAAAAGGTAACTAAAATGTTAAAAAATAAAAAAAAACCCATACCACTTTTTTTTTATAAAGTTTCGTTTAAGTCACAAACACAAAAAGAATAGTACAGTTTATTATTAAAATGGTCACGATTGTTATATAAACATATGTTGTTGAATTACCCTGTTTTTAATCTTTTGACAAAATGTTGATTTTTTTGTTTAAGAATAGCAGTTAAGGTATATTCACATTGGGCAAGAATTTGACAAAAAAAGTGTAATCAGTGTTTATTGAATTGTTGCTCCAAATCTAATCAACTTAAAAATGAAATACTAATTCTTGTATTTATCTATTTTTAATTAATTTTTTAAGAAATGTTTACACAAAAAAAATTTTTATAGAAAATTATGAAAATTATATTTTCATCAAATATTTGAAAAATATTGTTGAACGCTGAAACCATCCATGATGAGATGCCTAAACAAAATGAATAACTGATGGCCTATCAGCAAAACACTGTAAAATTTCCCTACTAAATGATCTTTTATATGCAATTTGGTAGTTTACAGTTCATATTATTTTATTCGCCAATAAAAATTTTCCTATTAATTTGTTAAAAAAAAGGTGTTATACTTTCTGAGTTTTATAATAAATATACAACAATACAAATATTAGCTTAAAGATTGCTAATTGTTTTCAGCTTCATGGAAAATACATATTTTACTACAGTTGGGCCTAGATTATCCGTGATGGTCGGAACCAGAAGCATTATGGATAATCGATTTTCACGGTTAATCGAATAACAAATTTGATTATTGAGCTTTTTTTAATATTTTTATTATTTAACAAGTGAAAATTGGTGTACATACATATTTACATTAAAAAATTTAATTCAAGATAAGAATGTCATAAACGGTCTGTATCCCAACTTCGTATTTTTGAGGTAGTATTTTAACACTCACATTATTTTTTTAATGTTCGTTAATTATTTTAACTTTAAAACGTTTCTTTGTCTTTTTATCTCTAGTAACGATGACATACTAAATAAATTTAGATCTAACCATCCGCACTTCTTAAATTTCAAAATTAAAGTAATCACTTGTAAATGCTTCTGACTCATCTTATGCAAACAAGGGAATTCCCCCTTTCATCACGGATAATAGAGGTAATCACGGTTATTGGAGGCAAACATTTTGAAAAAATTGCAAACAAAAAACAATAGACTGATCTTTGGGCATCACGATTTATCAGGATTACCGGTTAACCGGATCACGGATAATCGCGACTGTATTTTCTATTTAAATATCTAAAGTTGTACATCAGAATAACATTCAGTGCCAAAACATTAGACGTTCAGAGTATTTATATAACTAATAAATATTTATTTGTTATATATTAATACACACATATTTGGTTATTACAAGCCTGTTTCAGGGTTACGTTTTAGTTTCTTGCAGCCTCCATATTGTGTGCGTCAATTTTTATCGGTGAGAACCAGAACCTACAGTTTAACGTCGACTCCGAACGAGAGACTTGAGTAGCTTGTTAATAGCAATCAGTTACTCTTAGAGCTTTTGTCAAAAGACTGCTAAAAGATAGTCGCCGGTGGAAATATTTCTTTTTTATATTTCTTTATTTCAACACTCAGAAAAAAAGTGGTAGAAAACTACCGAAATTTGGTATTAAAATTGAGTTAAGTCCGTTTGTGCTTACTTCGTTAACGGTTGGTATCGATTTTTTTTTTTTTATTAACTTATGATATTTTTATACAATTGTTCACGATTTTACTACCGGTTGCTCTTGATTTGTTAACTTATGGTATTTTGTGCCATTTGCTGTTATTTTAATAACACATTAAGCTTGATTTGGTACCGAAAGTTAACGAAATATTGTTCAGAATTTGTTCTTAATTTGATACCCTTGGTTAATAATTTTAGAACGCCTTTTTTCCCTCTGTGAAGATATCCTAGCTGGGGTTTCAACCCACAGCTCTTGTATCGTAATCCATCACACTAACCACTACACTAAGGCGACTACAATATTCATAATCACTATATATTAATTAACATTATTTATTATAAACACTATAGAAGCCATCTTTTTATTCGATCTGGAACATCGATCTTTTAAATCAAACAATGGTACTAAAAGTGTTCTCCTCTAGCTTTCAGTATTTACATATATTAACAAAGAAGTTTGTTGCTTAATTCTATTGATTTATTGTCTGTATTACATGCTTTACTGCTACCTATCAATTACATATTATTATTAAATAACTCTATTTAAAAGTTTTATTTTTAGCCCAGAGAAACAAAATCTGTCACTTTTTTTTCTTTTGTTAAAGTTCCCAGCATATTAAATTTCATTAAATCAAGCATCGTTTATATAATTTTTCTTTAGCTTATGGTTTTTATTCAAAAATAAAAATATAAACCCAAATTCAACCTTAAGCCGTCAATACCTTTATTTGGTTACAGATATTAAATATTTAATATCTTTAATATATAAAATTTATTAATTTACAGAAAAATAGAACTTACGAAGAGAGATGAGAAATGAAAATTTAATTTAAAGTCACAGTTAAGTTTTTATATGTATGTGTATACATAAGTGCATACATACAAAATTATGAAATCAAATATTTATTTGATTTAGAAGATGAAACAAAATTCTTGTATTTAAAAAAATTTTAAAGAAAATAAAAACTTCGTTTTATATTAAATTTTATATATAAAATCTAAACAAAATATAAAAAAAGTTCATATTTTTTAAATTTATTATAAAGCATTGTCAGTTGGGGATTAAAACTTAAAACAACTGCTGATTTTTTTTTAATTTCTTACCATATTCTTTAAATTTCTTTGAAATCTTATTTTATTTGACTTTAACGCTGTGTCTTATGACATTCTATCAATTATTTCTGGCTTATATTTGCCAGCAAATATTATTTTGAAATCCCTTGTGAAATATTCTAGTTATAGAAATATTTATAAATAAGGATTGCATAAGAGTATGCATAATGTTATTTATTTGTTTTTATCACAAAAAAAATTCACCTAAACTAGCAGCAGAATTAAAAAATCTTGTTTCTGCAGTTTTCCGACTTAAAAAAATTATATAAAAATTGATGTTGTGATGTTTTATTGATAGCAGTACTTAAAAATATTTTGTGAAGGATATAGCTATTCTCTTCCCGCTCCTAATCCGCCAAATTCTTTAATAGAATTCGTATTCTCAGCATATTTATATTGTATTTAGATATTTATTATATTAACCCTATAAATTGCCGCAATATAAAGCGGTGGCCGAAGCTAGAAATTTGATTAAAAATCAATTTGCGCGACCTCTAAACCACTTCCAAAAAATCTGAAAAAATTCTCAAAAATACCTTACCTTATGAGTATCCAAATTAAGAATGATCTTCCCACGAATTCCAATTTTTAATTTTATTTGGGACACCCTAGTGAACATATATGAATACAATTATTATTGTCATGTGGAGTCTTTAGTAAGCGGTGTAGAAGGACTATTAATTAGAGATTATTTTTTTTTGCAAGTTTGCAAGTATTTTGTTTACCTTCAATATCATTGCATGGCTAGCGGCTAAAAAACAAAACACACAAATAAATTGTTAAACGAAAAAAAAAAATAGATTACAAATAAAAACAAAATAAATAAATCCAACACCTGTGTTCGTATCTATGAAAGACTGGCTTCAAAACCAGAATAAAGTTCACACATGTGCTCTGTTAATAAATGGTCCATTAAATACATTTTTGTTTGTGTTTCAATATTTATTTTTAATTTTATTGCTTATCTTTTTAAATAAATTTTTAATACGAGTATGTATGTATTCGTATTCGTATACATACATAATTACAAAATCTATTTAACAAAAATTAAAAAAATCTAATATTATTTACTTTTATTTTGTTTTTTTTTGTTAAAGGAGCCCGTGCGACCTTAACCGATTTGTTTGTGTTTTTATTTATATCGAAGTAATTTTTTTTTCATTAATTAAGTGTCTTTCTTTTTATTATTGAGATCTTTTTAAATAGCTTTAAAAATTTCACACAAATAAGACATATAATGTTGGCCAAACTTGGTTATAAATACCTTATACCACTATATATTGTTTGGCGTTAGTTAGTGCCGCTTATAAAATCTAATGGTGTACCGCAAATGGTGTAGGATGTCAAAGGTTGCCAAAAGTTGACTGAACTTTTGTATATCTATTTTATAGCTTATATAATTGGCCATTATAATTGACCCTGTTTCAGGATTACGGCCTACCCAGCAAAAAATAGCGCTTACCCATAAGTTATTTTGTAAGAGAGAAATTGTAAACAGTCATTTACTCCTGCACATCAATAATGCATGATTTTTATATGAAATGAGCCGTTGAAATGCAATAAAAATGCAAATTTATTGCAACCAGTAAGCAAATGGTACAAAAAATCAAAAATAATACCTTATCCTATAGCATCTTTGGAAGCTTTAAGCTATGAATAAACAATATAATGCTTCCATTATTGCTTACAATTTTATTTATTGCTTCCAAATCTTAAAAATTTTCTGCTGGGCTAGCTTCTCATAGCACCCATGTTGTGTGCGTAAATTTTTATCCATGAGTACCGGGGCCCATAGTTTAATGTCTACTCCAAACGACAGACTTGGCAATCAGTTATTCTCAGAGCTTTTGCCAGAAGACTGCTAAAAGTAGTCGCCGAAAGAAATATTTCTGCATATTTCTTTCTTTCAAGATGTCAGAGCTGGCGTTTAATCCCGGAGTTCTTGTCTAGTAAGCCAACACAACAACCATTAGACTACGGCCCCTACTTACATTACAGACTATAATTAGTCGTCAACTTCTATTTGGTGACAAAAAGTTCAAAAAGCTTATATATTCTCAATATATGTATGTTACTTATATGCAGATTCATATCTACAGGAAGGAAAATTTGCCATTTTTACAATGGATTACAATTAATTTAAGTTTATAAAATTTGGTTGTTATGATTATTAAAATTTATTTATGAACAATCTTTAGTAAGACCAAGTGAGTAATTATTAACCTTCGAGTATGCCCACAAGTGTATAAAATTTTTAATTTGTTGTATGTTTTAAAGTTTTTTATTTTTCTATCTAAAAATGTCTTTTTCATTTCACGTGTTATTCTTTGTTTTTTTTTAACTCTATTTAAATTTAATGAATTTTTAATTAGAGATTTTTGATTTTTAATTAAGATTTATTATTTCAAATAGATTTGGTGATTAATTTTTATGGTTTTTTTTAGCTTTTCCAAATAATTCTCTTTTTCGAAAGAATTTGAAATTTGAAAAATAAGTCGCCAAAATTTTGTTTTAAAACTTTTAAATTAAAATTTCGATTTTATTAAAAATGCCTGAAATTTTTTGCTGATTTTTGTAGATCAAAAATTAATTATGCAAATCAAATTTATCATTTAAGAAGTAATAAAATTAAAAATGAGGTGGTTTAACAACTTTCTTAAATAATATTATGAAATATATACGAGAGTATATGTTTTTATGGAATATTTTACGAAGTGAATGAGAATTTTTTTTGTGGATTATGAAAAAAATGTGCATTAAAATAAAAAGAAAAATACAGAACAGAAATTTGTTCCCCGAAATTTGTTTATATATTTTACTAATTGCCATTAGAATTAATTTATTTACCGATTAAATATAATAGTTGTTGTCGATAGTTGGTTCAAAAACTATCGATATTATCGATAGTATCGAATTCTTTTAGAAATTTTAATTAATTTTCACGTTCTTGGTAGCACATAGACAAAACAGTCATACGAAGAACAAACTTGTTTCATATAAAGTGACACGTTATGGTAAGTTAGCCATCCTTTTCGCTTGAAGTCCACAAGTCTGTTGTAATAGCTCAGATTTGCACTTCTTTGTATTGGTTGTATTGAACAAATTTACCATCATCACATTTTTCAGAGTGTTTCTTGAAGACAACATGTAGCGGGGATTTAAGCACTTAATAAAATCTCGGAAACATGTATCCTTTACTATACTGAATGGCTGTAAATCATTGGCGACCAAAGTCATTAAACCAGTATGTAGTAGTTTTTTCCTTTCGGAATCCTTTTTATAGATTTTAGACTCTTTGACAAAATATTGGATTGTGTTTGATTGTTTTGCCAGTTGGTTATGAGATGGATGGGCACGTTTTAGTTTGTCAAATAGGTTTGATGTGTTGCCTCTAGTATTGTAAATTTTCGAACACAGCCGACATTGTGCATTTTCTTGATCTTTTGCTTTCAGAAAAAATTTCCAAACTTCCGAATTACCTCTGCGAGCTTTTTCAACTGTATAGCTTCGGTATCAATCTCAGTTTTTTGCTTTCTTTATCACAATTTTTCTTGCTTGTTTCTATAAGGAGATGTAATTAACAATATGTACAGACCGAGTTAAGTTATTGCAACTTGAAAAAATCTGGCCTGTTGCAATTGTTGAAGCGATGATGGTTTTAAGCTAGAGAAATCTCTATAAGTCAATTAAATGCAACATTTAACGATAGTATCGCTATCGAAAAAATAATATCGATAGTCTAATAAAAATAGAACTATCGATACTATCGATAGTACTCTCGATTGTTTGCCAGCTCTAATAATAGGGCGATGCGTGGTATAGTGGTTAGAGCGCTCCCACAAGAACTCTAACGGCCCAGGTTCAAATCCCACCAAAGGTGAAAAATGAAAAAGTTTTAGTTTGCGGTTTTTTAAATTATAATATAACATTTAGAGTCCCCCACCCCTCCAAGAAGTCCATCTACAACTGCTTAAACCGCTCCCTGACATTCCACTCTATTCCACAAAAACGAATGATCAGGAGACAAGCGCCATCTACTGGGAAGTAACAGAAAACAACTTAACCTACTTAGCGAAGGCACTCACCACACAATCAACATTTAAAACGTTGAGGCAATTGCTGCTGATCATTCAAGGGCCTTTGAATGATCAACTCACAGCAATTTGTATCATTCTTTAGGCGCTTAATAATAATATAAGAAAATATATATATACTGTGCTTTCCACAAAATTTCAATACAATGCACAGCATCAGTAGCCTTTTGAATTGCTATAAATCTTTATTTCTCATGATTTGAAAGCTTGTTTTTGTTGTTAATTTTGATGACTTTAAAAAATCACAAATGTATTGAAATTAATTGATTTAGAAGCGTCATGAAAAATTAATTCTTTTTGAAACATTTCCATTTCATGTTGCTAGGATTTAAGCAAAAATTGCACTCATATATAACAGGTTAATTATAATATTTTAAGTACATGCCACATGTTATTTAAAATATGTGATGGGAATTCCAATACAACACAAAAAAAAAAAATTAAATAAAAATTAAACGCTAACTGGAAACCATTGACATTTTGATGAAATTCTTGAAAGACAATTTTTTTTCTAATATTGCTATCATTATATGATTAAAATAATAGAATAATAAAGTTAAAGCTTCAGTGTTTTGTACACTCGTAAATGATTATTCTTTTGTAATATTTTTCAGTAGTCACGTTTGACGAGGTGATTTTATACAATTGATAAAGTTTTTTTTGAAAAATTACAAACATATTAATGACTGCGGGGGTATTAATAAGAAAAAAAAGCAAAATTACTTAGAATTTATAACAATAAAATATGTATAAAATAAATAATTAAAAAACAAAAAAATAATCATATATGAAGGTGTTTGGACAAAACTTGTTTTAAATAATTTTTGCTATTTTTGTACACAATTTAGTTTGTATGTGGCTTTAATTCATTTTGCTTAATAGAAATAAGAGAAAAAAAAATCGTCAGCTTTTTGTTTGTTTTTTGTTTTCTTAGTCTCAAATTGACATTTGGAGTAGGAAGTGCTATTTATTTGGAACGATTATTCAAGTAGAAGCAGTAGCAGTAACAGTAATATATAGTAGGTAATGCAATATTTTGTTTATTTTTTAAATTAATAAACGTCTTTAACTAACAAAAGTAATAATTAGGAAGTAGTATTTTTAAAGGTTAAATATAAACTTTGATTTCAACCGAAATAAACCAGTAATCTTATTTAATTTTACAATTAGCAAATGGCCAATTATTTTATTTATTTTTGTAAATACAATTAAAAACAAACTTAATGCTTAGACACTTAGCGAGAATAGATTATGAGTTTTTGAAATGAAAAAGACAAAAAAAAAGAATATATATTTGGAAAATATTTGTTATTTTTAGAGATTATTTCCATTATATGGATACACTTTTCTTAGAATTAGTTAATAGCTATGGTATCGTGCTTGTAGTAAAAATTTTGTGGCATTTTTACGTAGGCTTTACGCGCAGACTCGAACTTTTTTTGTTTGGAAAATCCCTTATCACCTTCCTTGAAGTATCCAAATACAATGTACACCCAGAATGCTTAGTCTCGCGATGAAGTGTATGATGTAGCAATTGAAGTTTTAATTCATTAATTAGAAACCTTAAGACAGTGGAAGTGCGAATATTGTCTTAATAAAACTTCGTTTTTATTTGCCATATGCAAAAATTTTCTTCTATTTCATCTTTTAAATGCTGAAATATTTAATTTTCATTGATTGTTTTTCCTTTATGAAGATATTAAATAAAAATTTTCTGATGTGCGTTGAAAAAATAGAACTATTTGCCTGTAGATGGAACTATCTTTATGTTCTTTAATCACAATTTTCCCATACCAGTCTAATGTTTTGACTGTTGTTTTGTTTCGCATATGAATAGGTGAAAATATGCATGTCATTTCAGTCCTGCTTACAAATCGAAGATAAACACTACGGTGAAACATTTTCACGATAATATATTTGATATATTGTGAGCACATGCGGCACGCCTCTTTGGTCATCTTTATCATCTTCAAACTTTTAGTGAATATAGTGAAATGCTAGTTATTTCAGTCAGCACAACGCAGTATTAGCTGGCAACCCTTTTGTGATTTTCTTTAATGTAAACACCACATCGGTGTTCGTTTTGGCAGCTTGTTGTAAAATAATAGCAGACTCCCCAATTACAATTACCAATTTTACAACTTCTAGAAAATTTAAAACATCAAAATCACTGTGAAATTGCAATAATAAAGAGTAGAGTGCGAAATGAAGAAAATATCGCAGCTGTATCGGCCAGTGTTAATGATGACCATCGGTTATCGATTCATCGCCGGTGCCATGTGCCACATACCATGCGTAACAATGGACTTATTGAGAGGCGAGTTCGGTGAACATTTTATTTCACGTTCGGGACCGGTCAATTAGCCGCCTAGATCGTGCGATTTAACGCCTTTAGACTATTTTTTGTGGGGCTATGTTAAAGCTCATGTCTATACAGCCAAGCCCGCTTCAATTGACGCATTGGAAGACAACATTGAAGCATTTATTCGTAAGATACCGGCCGAAATATTGGAAAGAGTATGCCAACATTGGACTAAGAGGATGGATCATTTGAGGCGCAGTCACGGTCAACATTTGTATGAAATAATCTTTAAACATTAAATTATATGGACCGTACTATCGATTCAAATAAAGATTTCATTATTTTTTCTGAATTTTATGTGTTTTTTTGTGATCTAAAAACTACATCATATATTGGCAATCAAAGGCACACTGTAAAGATGCCATGTTTTTTAACAACGAAAAGATACTCAAGGCAATACCTATAAGTCGATAAAAGAAGCATATTATAGCTAAGGAGGATGTTGATAATGAATTTTTAAAATTCTCCTAATGTTACTATATTTAATAACCCTACAGCCATGCTTATAATAAAAATTTGGCAGCTCGTTGTACGTTGTGGCTAAGTTTGTCATTTCTTTAGATGGGAATTTTTACTCAAACGTACGACTTTTATTTTTTTTTGGATTCTCTGACCAGTTATCAAATAGAAGGTATGGAAACTTTTAATAATATCAGTCTAAAGCGGGTGATAAACTTGCTAGTTTTTTGTCCCATATATACTAAAGAGTAGCTAAATTTTCTTATGAATACGACCGCTAGTGTTTTTGTAAAATTAATACTTTTAAATTATTTACAAATACGCATGTATTTTTCTTATATTTGATTGGCATGATATTAAAATTAAAAAAAAAATGTATTGATTGTCCTTTAACTTACCGTTTATGGTTAACCCTTTAACGACGAACGGGACATATATGTCCCATTTGGATTTTTCGTCATTAAAGGCCCATTTTCCAAGGAATTGTAATGTAATCAATGTTGTTCGATAAAAAACAAATTCATTCTTTGGAATATGCACTAAAATTAAGTTTTTTTTTGTTTTAACTGGGCTTAAACTGGTCTCAAACTTAAAAATTCGTATCTTTTTTTTTTACAATTTTTGTTTACTTATATCTCGGTTTCGAATTGATAGTGTTGGTCAGACTTTTAGTATTAGTTGTACCAATGCCTTTTATAAACTTATTAATTAATAGATTTTGAATCGGTTCTATACTTTTTTTTGTGAGGTCGAAAATAGTATGGGACATATGTGTCCCATTCGTCGTCAACGGTAAAAATAAGGGATATTTTTTTGTGCATATTTTTTTATTTTATTAACTTGTATATTTGAAAAACAAAGAAAGCAAGAGCAATTAAATTTATGATATAATTAAAATTATGATATCTTATACCTATACATAAACTAAAACAATATCGAACTCAATTGTGATAAATTTCAAAACAATTTCTGTTCGCCGTAAAGCACATTTTATTCCATTTCTTTTAAGTAATAATCTCCTACTAAAGTTAATCAGGAGTTACATAACACTATACGATTTTTTAGTCCATAATATCAACGCCTCCCACTCCTTTATTATATTGCGAAATCAATTTTGGACATGCCACTGTAATTTTATTTACGGATCCAGCCTTGAGTCGTTTGACATTTACAGTTTCGATTGGATTTATGAAATTTGATCATATATGAACCGCACGGTTATCCACCCATTTTATAAATAAAATTACATTTCACATTAAGATCTGGATGCCTCCATTTTCAAACGTTTTATTGATATCAAATTTTGGCATTTGTGAACAATTTTGTCGCAAAGTTTAACAGGCTCGTATTCCATTGGTCATCATTTTATATAGTAATATTAGACTGTTCAAAAAGTTATCGTAATTTTTTCAAATATTTTTCAGTCCTGCTGCCACACCTAGAATAATAGATTCGCCAATGCTAAACTCTCTCTCTCTCTTTTCCCTTTTTCCTGTTTATGTATGCAACAGCACCACAATTTTAACCCTTAACTTATGGGCTTGTTCTGCATATTTTGTTTCAGTATATTTCGGCTGGTATTTTTTTTTTTATTTTTACGGTATGCTTATCTATAGACTGGCATTTGGCTTGACTCAAAGAATTTCCAACAGCTAAGTTAAAATGATTTATTACTGGTAGGGAAAGGCTTTTTTGAAAACGGTCTCCAGTCGTAACCGTTGAAATAAAAGGAATTGAATATATTTCCATCGTAGACCATCAAAGATTGCTGACAATCTGTATCGGCAGATCATTCCAAAAAGTACTTTCAACTCTTTTTTACTTATGGAAAATATTATACCTTTCTGTTCACAATAAAGTTTTGTAAAGTACTCTACTGGTGAATTAAACTCAAACTATTATCATTTTCACTATCCGATACGTTCAAAATCTGTAGAATTTCACTTTCAGTTTTATAAAACCGACGCAATCTGCTCATTCTTAAAATTATATTATATGTTGAAATATGTTGGAGGAAAATATATTTTCAAACCGTATATAAAATCAAAAATTAGGGCATGTAAACCGTCCGAGAGTTGACTAGAAATTAAGTCACAATTACAATCGTTGTTGGTTATATTCTTATATAATTAATTTATACTGTTATATAATGCCCATGTTCATTTTTATAGCGACAAAAATGAGCCGTAATTATAATGTATTTATTCCCAAATAATTATACTTGACGACGAATGGGACACATATGTCCCATGATTTTTCTCCTATAAGGAGTAAAAATTTTTAAATTTTGACAACACTTTAGTCTTGAAATGTTATGTTTCCGATTAAGAATCCGCATACAAAATTTTAAAATTTCCAATTTTACATTCTTCGTCGTCAAAGGGTTAAACAAGGATGTCTGTTTACTCCCAATATTATATCACATATGTATATAAAATGCGTATGTGTCTTAAGTCTTTTGTATTTTATTTTAGTAACTTGTTTAAGGAACTAAATTTGACATCATCAAAATGACACCAACTTAATATGCCTTTTATGGGTTTTTGTTTACTAAACATAACATACGGAAATAAAATTTCTCTTGTTTACTTTTGTTTTTAGTAAGAGCCCAGACAAAATGTAAACCATGCAACCCATAGTGCATACAAGTTTTTGCTTAAGCTTAAATATTGCAAATTGTACAATAAATGACCAAATAAAGCCATTGACAAGGTAAATCAACTTTATTCACAGAAAAAAAAAACACAAAAATGACAAAACAAGTATGAAAAGTAGCAGAAAAAAAAACTTTATACATTCATATATATTTTTTCTTTAAAAGCTTTTAAACTGCAATTTATTAAATGAGAAAAATATATTTTTTTTTTTTGAAATGCTAAGACTTTTTTAATGAAGTAAAATTTAAAAATTGATTCAATAAGTGAGGATTCTTCCAAAAATAAATTTTACAAAGAACCGGGTAATACACCTTCACAGTTTTTAGCCTTGAACTTTTTCCCATTTATCTTGTTAGTTTTTTTTTCAGCTAAACTGTGAAAAATATCAAATGACGTCAGTAGGCAAGTGAAATAAAGTTAGAGAATTTGTTATTGGCCAACAACGACTATTAGGAAATCTACTTGAAAGTTCTAACACCACCATGTATTTCTTTTAATAAAAACAAGCTTTAGCATATAATTTTGAGCTTTTATAGGTGAACGACGGCTTTTTTTTAGAACAAATACATATTGTTGGATATTCTGTCAAAATTCTAATGAATTTGGATTTAAAATGTAATTAGAATAGAAAGTAAAATGTTTTACGAGTTACTGTAGGGCATACATAGTGGTATATACTGATTCACCGGTAAAGTTTTTGTTTTTTTGGCAACTTAAACCAAGGCAAAGTGCGTAAATTTTAAGGGCTTATTTTGTCAAAATGCATGCATTTGATTCTTTTTTTTAATAAACAACCAACTTTTTGTATATTGGAAGAATAAAACCAAAGCAAAATTTCCTGAAAATAAAAAAAGATGCGAAAACGCCACAACAGAAAGGAAGCTCATTAAGACACTTTTTTGTTTTTTTTTTTTTGCTATAAAAGGGTAAAAGGCTTATTTCGTAAATGTGTTGCTTAATGCGTTACGAGTATATTTGAAAAGAAACCGAAAATTGTATAAAAAAGAGATTTTTATCTGTTTCTTATTCTTTGACGATTTGAAAGAATTACTTTTTTTTTTGTTTTAGAACAGAGACAAAAACAAAAAAAAAAAAAAAAAAAAATAAAATAATAATAAATAAAATTGGAAAAGTAAGGCATGAAATATTATTTTAAGTCCATTATCAGAATATAACCCAGCAAAATTTATTTTCTTTTCATATTTATGTAAAAACAAAATTAAATTAAAGAATTTTATTTCAAGATGGCGGAACACTTGTACGTTTTTTTTATATCGTCAGTTGAAATGCATATCCACGCAACTAGTATTTTTACTATTTAACATAAGGAGCAGAAAACCTTGTATTTTGGGAATGATATGCCATATTAGTAAATATATATCACGGGTTTACTCAATATATTTTATTTTAGAAATAAAAAAGCAATGGTTTTTCGATTTTTTTTTTGTACTCATATTTTCTAAAACAAAAGCACGTAACTACAATAATTTTTTTTATTGGTTAAATTAATTGAGTTAAAGGTCGAATAAATATTTGTGTTATTGGGGAGTATTTTCTTGAAAATGATATCTGACCTTACCTTGAAATTTAATTAAAAAAACGGTGCCACTTTATTGCAAGAAAAATTTTCTGGTCGCAAAATTTCTCGATGCGATATCAATTGATCACTAAGATCTTAAGATTTGATGATTATGTTGTAACTACAGTGAACTCGCGGAAACGTGAACTAATTTTTATCAAGGGTGTTCACATTTTCAAATTTGTTCACCTTTTCGATCGGTAAGATTTTAGAACAAAAATATGCATTTTAGCAATAGATATTGGCTAAAATTCAATCGGATTTGGAAATTTTATTAAAAAAAAATATTATATAAAATTTTTTTCACACTTTTTTCCATTTTTTACATTTTCGTGAACATGAAAAAAAATTGTAATTCAAACGAATTGTATACATACATATATGTGTGTACATGTAAAGTTTTCTACTACTAAAGTTTCTATAATTAAAAAAAATATAATACAAAAAAGGGTTAGGAATACTTATGTATGTATATAAGTGTAGCAAAAGAATTCAGTTTTCAATAAACTTCTTTTAAAAGACGGAGTTTTTTCTAAATAGTACTTTTAGTGGAAGAAATCACTTATCTTTTTTTGATATGTGTTTTTTTCAACCATCTTAAGTATGGCCTTTTCCTTAAGATTTCTTAACTACACATGTGCATGTTTTATTGAAATAGATAGCTAAGTATGTATATGTATATGTATATGTTGTCTTATACTGGGATTCCCCAAGTTTAAACGAATTCAAGAAATAAAACGAAAAAATTTAATAAACAATTCAAAAAAAATTGTTCACGTTTTAGAGTAGTCAATGCAAACATAAAAGTGTTCACGTTTCCGAGTCTTTCATGCTTCCGGGAATTCACGTTTTCGCGAGTTCAATGTATATTTTTTTTAGTACACACACAACAGGCAAAGAATTAACACCATCAGATGGGGCAACTACTGTTGATCATTTAAAGGGTGTAGGCATAACGCTGACAATTTAGTGATCAACTGCCAGCACCTTGTCCTATTGACATAAGGCGCTTAAACTGAACTATGTGAACTACATCTTCAAACATACCAATACAATGCACAAAGCGAGTAGATGTTTAAACCGCTGAGTATTGGTTTTAACATAAAAAACAAATACTAGATCGTGCAATAACTTTCCCATTGGGATAATTCCCCGAAGTTAATGCTAACATTAGTCAAGCTATGGTCGACATACCGCCAGAAAAAAAGTGATTTAAAACCTCCTCAAAAGGATCGACTACTGCAACCAGGCCGAAGGCGGTTATTTAAACTGCACTGTATCTCATACATTATTTCTTTCGGCAAAAGCTCTGAGAGTAACTGATTGCCATGAAAGAGTTTCTCAAATCTGTCGTTCGGAGTCGTCTTTAAACTGTAGGTCCTGGTACTCATGGAAAAAAATTAAAACACACAACATAGTGCTGCGAGAAAGCTAGGCCGTAACCCTGACACAGGGTTGTAATGGCCAATTATGTATGTATGTATGTATCTCGTACATAATAGCAAAATAGTTTTATCGAAATCCTAAATTTATTAGTGTTTTATCTACAGTTTCAAAACTCTTACACTTACAATTCACTCATAACATAAGTTTGCTGTGGCAAGCTGGTTTTAGTTTTTATTTTTAAATATAACAATAAACTTATTTATAACAGTTTTACAATTCTAAAACAAAAGACCTGAGAACCGAACTTTATTAGTTACTTTATGCCAACTTTGTTAAACGAATAACTAACTAACCTTTAAATACAAGGTTTGTGTTTATTGTAGAACTATTCCATTTTAAGTTAATTTTTACAAATTTTCATTTCTTAGGAGTTGCAAAATTACAGAAAGAAAAAACCATACTTTTCAAAAAACAATTTTTTTGTTTGTTTTCCAATTGTTTTTTGATTTCAATGCTAAACGACATTCCAAGTTCAAGTTAAACTTTTGTAAAGTTTTTTATATTTTTTCAAACTTTTTTCTTTTGTTTTTTTGTTATTCTATAAAACAATAATGACAATAAAAAAGAAAAGAATTGAAATGTAAACCACAATGACATCATCTTTTTACACAATTGCAATTTTAAATACTACAACCACAAAAATAATAAAAAAAAAAATTCTATTACAGATCAAGCCCACACTACTCAGCTGTCGTATCGCACAAAATTCAAATCAACTAAAGTTTTAAGCATTTTTTTCTATATGGTTTTGAATTGAGTAAAGGTTATAAAATGACAATGTTTTGTTTATTTTTAGCGCACAATAAATACAATAAACATTAAATGAAAGCGACATTTCCATTGATTCAAATAAACTTTAAAATAAATAAAAAAAATAAAAAAAATATATTTTTGTTGTTTTGTGCTTTAGAAAAAAAAAATCTAATACTCTTCTATTGCACTTTACAATCTTTCAGACGGTTCTGATTCACAGTTTTATTTTACAGATTTTTACTAAATTTTATAATACACTTTAGCATATTCAAATTATCATGATTAAGCTTTGCTTATTCTGATTAAAATTTGGTTTTGAATAAAGCGTCCTATTTCTAAAGCATAAAGATAATGCATGGCCAAGAACCAACAGATTGATAAGCTGCCTTTATTTCCAACTACCGAAGGTTTGGCTTAAAGTTTCTTCAAAATCATTTATTTGTGGTCATCTTCTTGAAACATTTGGAATAATTATGATAAATTTCTAGGGAGCAGTAAGTACCTTTTCTTATAGAAAAGGTCTGTGGTTTCGTAGTTAAAGTCATTGGTGTATTATTTTTATTATAAAGGGAAAAGACGCACCATGAGCAAAACGAAAGTCTATTGTGGAAAGTCCTTTTTTTCTCTTCAATCTCCTAACTTGAAGCTTTTATTAAAGGCAAACACTTTTCAAAGTTTGGTGTTCGAGGTCTCAGTGAGACCAATTTTGTTTAAAATACCATTTAGGTTTTCGTGGCCCTCAAAGTACCCCATTAAAAGACGTGGGTCTACTCTACTTAGCGAAAATGCCTTCTTTGTGATAGATTTTCTTGTTAGGGAGGGCCATTGTTTGTTTTGATGCTGGCAAGTACAGTAAATCCAGTGAGCACCACTTTTCTTCTCTCTCAAGTTAATAAAGTTTTAAATTTTTGTGTGTTTTTGTAAGACCACAGACTTACTTTGCTAAGAGCGAATTAGAGCCAAAGTTCTCTCCTTTTCGCCAGGCACTTATCTTTCTCATTGCCAGTATAGTTCTCATATACAGAAATCCAACTCATCGTTAATCTTGTTGAGAATATCCAGGCAGTCACTTGTAATTTTCGAGGTAATCGCAGCATTGAGAGCCGTTTTAATATGATGATAGCATGTGAATAGATACTTTTTATACCCATGCTCTAATTGCATAAATTTGGGTCTGAAAAATTTTTGGTCTACGCAAAAATTCATTAGAATAGAATTTTTTCATTTTTGGTCCATTAATTCCTGTCCCTGCTGTACCATTTTTCAGCTTAAATGCAACAGGTATATCAGAAATGAGAGCCCGGCTTGGAAGCTATAGAATTCGTACTTCAATTTTAAGGGTCATCAATAATGACTTTAAAGATTCTAGAGAAAATTGTTCTTAATGTAAAAATTACTCAAGCTTAAGGTCTTTTTTTTTTTTAAAGATAATATGAGGTGTGTTGCCAATTTTAAAGATAATATTCAGGGTAAGGCAAACAGGAATAGTGATAATGCAACAGCGAATAAAATTTATAAATCTATAATTTATATACCTGTTTTGTCAGACCGTTTGAAAATGTCAAGAATTTTTAATCAGGATAAGTATAATTTGAGTTATACGATATATAATACTTTAGGAAGATTATTTAGCAAGACAAAGGATAAAGTAAAGAAATGGGACAAGTCAAATTTAGTTTATAGCATTCCTTCTAACGGTAATGATAGTGAAATTTGTGATAAAGTATATGTAGGTACGACCAAGAATAAGTTAAAAACTACAATAGCTGGACATAAATCGGACCAGAAACGAAGGGATATTAATTCACAAAAGACGGCTTTATCCGCACATTGTTCAAAATTCAATCACTATCCAAATTTTGAAAATGTTTCTATCTTAAATGTAGAAAATAATTATAAAAAACGTTTAACGTTAGAAATGCTACAAATTATTAATGTACCAACAACACACAGAATTAACTTCAAGGCTGACACAGATAACATAGCACAAGTATACAGACATTTAATACACAGAAAATAAATTGTTAATTATTGTTACTTTGATTTACTATTTAATATTTTAAATTAATTTGTTACACATTTACACTAATATTACTTTATTACATGATTTTATAAAATTTTTATATTATTAATTTTATCATTGTTATTATTGTTTGTTGGGTAGAATGTTTTTTGATTTTTAAAAATTTTTTTTTTTTTTTCGTTTGACAAAAAATTTTTTGAATTTACATACATATATGTACATATTTTCTGTATTTGAAATTTGAAAATAATTTAAAAATAAATATTTCCTGAAGACGCTACACACAGAAGTAGCGAAATATCGATAAATAAATAAACGATTTTATTTACAAAAAAAAAGACCTTAAGCTTGAGTAATTCTTTACATTAAATAATAAAGGTCGAAAAACGAGAATTAAAATTATGAAAATTGTTCTTGGTGACATCATGTCATTTGAGTGAAGGATTGAAGTTGACACCCCCTACCATCCCATGATGCTTCTACCTGCCAGTTGAAAAAAAAACACCACAATTGTACCATTTGTATACGTTTCAATTGCTCCCGTGATACCAACACAAATGGTTCGATGCAGTTTGTTCAACAGCTCCACTGCCTTTCTTTGCCTACTGAGTTACATGTCCATCTTGGGATTTAAACTAGACAAACAGGTAACCTTTCCAAGGTAGATGTTCCAAAAGTGCGTTTTGTCTAGCGTAATAGCCAAATAGTCAGCCTTACATGAGCTTTGGATCGGTTGATAGTTAGTCACATACCTTAATGCAATATCAGGTTAGAATGACACTTTACAAACCACAAAGTCATCAGCATAAACCTGAGTGTAGAATCCTTGGTTTTTTTAATTGTGGAGAAGTTTCTATACCATCAGAGTGTACAGAAGAGGACAAAAGACTCAATTGCAGTGACTTTGCTGTCTTAACTTCTCGCTGTACATGTTTCTCTGTATACTTTAGGTAAAACTAAGTATTTTCTAAAGTTACACTATTCTAGACTGCGATAATTTAGATATTTACTATTGAGTCAAAAAGTCTGTAATATTTTTTATGAAGACAGTCTATATTACAATGATTTGAAAACAAAGCAAAAAAAATATAACTCTTACTGCTTTCTTACCTCAGCTTATTATTTTATTTGATTGAAAACCCCTTCAGGCTTAATGAAAAACAATGCCAGACTAGTACAATAAGCCAATTTGCAGCCAGAGTCTCCAACAATGAATTTCTAATAAAAGCAAAAAAAAAAAAAAAAACAAAAGAAATTCTGCGAAATTTTTAATTAATTGAACCAAAGAAAACAGCAAGCAAATTATGTGAATAAAAAATAAACGGGCTGCCAACAATTTAATAACTTTATTGAAAAAAAAACGTCGTTATTTTTTTCAATTTTATTTGTTTAATTGGCTTAAAAATATTAGGTTGTATGGACTTTATAGGTTTCGTTTTAAAACAATAAAAAAAACCCCTTTGATGTGTTTGATAACCTAACTGAGGATGATGATATTGATCTTTCAATATTGTTTTGAAATATTTCACTTGATTATTTTTGTTGTGCTTTTGTTTGAGATTTATTTGTTTCTAAAAGGTCTTGAACATGATGATTAGGCTGACCATTTTCAAAGAGATAGGGCGTTTCTTTTCTTTTCCTCTTCTCTTTTCTGTTTTGTTTTTTCTGTGGTTATTGAAATTTTAAATGTGTTTATTTTTTGTTAAAATTCTATTTGGCTTTTAACAAATAAATTATTCCGCCTCTTATTCTCTTTTTTTAATTAATGTCTAGAGTTTAAGTTTTTAAAACTTTGAAAAATTGATGGAGTGATTAGTTGTAACGACTTCCGTAAAATCTTAAATAATGAATTTAAATTAAATTGGTTTGAAATTAAACGATAGATAGATTGTTTTTTTTTTGCTTTTTCATTATTTGTTATAAAGCAGAAATCTATTGGTAATTAATAGGTACAAGGCTGAGATACATTAGTGGTTTGTGGTGTTTCTTGACCTAATTAAATCAATAAAAATAAATCAGCAAAGTAAAGTGAACGATTAACTACAATATTTAATAGTCTACAGTATAATAAAACTCTAAGTAAAAGTGAAAAAATTAACATGAAGACTGTGCACAGGTCCCCTTTTGTTTAATACACTTACGTAATTTTTTTGTAGTCTCTAGGAAAGCATAAGGAGCTATTGAATTAAGTTATCTCTATAAAAAATTATTATAAATATGATCTTTAAATAGCGATGAGTAGGGTAGCGATTTTCATGCACTAAAAATGAAGTTTACATTTTTTTTTAATTTTTGTTTTATTTTTTTTTTATTTTATTTAAAAAAATCCAGGTACTAGTTTCAATATGTATTTAAATATATGTATATACATACATACAAACATATAACCGCAGAAACGGATGGATAAATTTTAGAAAAATTCCAGGGAACGTTGGGCATAGTCTGTAGATTGTGTATGTGAAGTTTGCGTGAAGTCGGCCCATTGGTTCTGGAAATATAGCATTTAGATTTTCCTATATATTCCCATATATTAAATTCAATGTAAAATTTTTTCCATATTATGCTTAACATATATCTTGAGAGCTGTTCAAGCTAAATTTTCTAAATCTTGTCTGAACGACTTCATGGTCAAGGAAAATCATCAATCAAAATGTAGGCGTGGTACCTCCCATGAAAGTTAAATATTAATATCTTTATATCTTGAGAAGTGTTAAAGCTGAAGTTTCTGAGTTTGGTATAATTGATTTCGTAGTCATTAAAAATCATCAGTCGAAAAATGTGTACAAATGGTAGTGGTGGGTGTAGCAAAGTATGCCGGGTTTAGGCTAGGAATAGTACACTAGCCAAACTGAACAATTGTTTTCGACTCCAGCTACGGTAGTCTCATCAGAGTTCTGTTCATTTCTTTTCAAGAAATCACATACTGAAATTCTTTTCTTCCATATGTATGTGCATACACTTATATGAGTTAGACGAAGTAAAGTCACATAACAGCTTCTACCATATTCTCCTTTTCTCACCATCGTGGCAGTTTTTGTAATTGTCATCTTATTTGGATGAAACAGAATTACAATTTATTTTTTTTAGCCCTCTTATTCCATTTTATCCATACTAGTCGACATCGACGACATGTATGACTGTAGCCGTGGTGGTTAAAGTGCAGCGACAAAAGCGTGCGCATTACAATTTTATGTGCTGGAGGCCCGAACTTCAAGACCCAAGAAGAGTGATAATTATTTTTTTATTAATTTTTGTTTCGTTAGAAACGCTTTAATTAGATCAAAGTTAACTGCAATGAATATTTTTGGTAATCATAATATTTTGGTAATTTTCAAATACAAAACTCTGTCTGTACATGAAAAATGTGTGCTCTACTAAAGTATACTTAAAGAAGCCAATTCATTTGGGGAATACTCTTTTTTAAATTGATTTGCTTCCCTTGATGTCAAATCAAATTTAATATAATTTTTTTTTTATTTTTTTTTTATTATTTTTTCCTTTTTTTATTATTTTTTATTTCTTTTCAGTGCAATGTTGTATAAACAATATTCTTTTCTCTTGAAGTATTAAACATAAATTTTGGATTCAAATATTAAATTTAAAAATTTGCAAAAATATACAATAAAGTGAAAAATATGCAATAAAAGTCACAAAAACATGCACTTAAAAGCAAAAAATGCAAAAATATGTCTGGTGATTAGTTATAATACTCTTGCTATATTTAGTTCTTGTCGAAATAAGGCAATTTAAAATAAAAAAAGAAAAATGTATGGTAATAGTCTACTTACCTACTGAGGCCTTATTCTGTAACTCTGCTAAGCTAAAACTCTATCGCAAAAAAATTATAAACTTGATTTAGGACTTTTTGGTTACAAAGACAATTCTTGAACGCTTATTGTAATTTAAAAGCTTCATGCCTATTACCTCTAGACATTTCAATTTTATATATTCTAACTTTTTTAGCTTAAGAGAATTACAGATATCATTGTCAACTTCTCTATTCACAATTTGTTTGTAATTAAAAAAATATGTATATGTATATGAGTAAAGCCTTGAAATTTTTTGAATGCTATTTTCCTATTATACGTTTTAAAATTGTACAAAATTTAGAAAAAGATTTGTTAACCAACATCATAAACATTTTTTTGATTTTTTAATTTTTTGTTTTAAGATTTAATTGTCATTTGACATGATTGAAAGGATGTTTTTATCTATCTATTGTCATATTGTCTTCACATTTATTTGTGATTTTATATTTGTCCTTCTTTAAATATGGTACCAAATAGGAACGCCTATTTTATCCAGATAAAAAAAAAGCCTCAGGTGATACAAAATCGCTTTTTGGCACCTCAGATATGTATATAATTATCACTGACATAAGACAGAGCTATTATTAAATTTACTTTTACAACAATCATGTATTATTTTGATTTGTTTTTTAATTTCCTTAAATTTGCCGGTTTATTTTTGCCTCCCCTAATCAAAAATTCAAATCACATGTAAAACATTTTAAAACTGTTTATCAATATTTTAAATTATTTAATGGCTATGTAATATACGATTGTGTTTTTGGTTTTCTAAGAAAAACATCAAAATCAACTCAAAATCACACTAAACAACAGACACCGAAACACCGCCGACAACATAATTTATATTAAAACGATACTTGTACACGTATTGTATTGTATAAAAAAGTTAAACACGGTGGTCATTTAATAAAATAAACTTAAGATGTGAGAAAAAATAAAATAAAAAAAACCTTTGAAAAAGACTTTCAATGTTGTTTTTGGTGTTTAATTTCATATTACAACAACAGCAAAACAATGACAGAACAACAACAAGGCTACAAAATAAAAAATTCTTAATATTGTTGCCATTATTGAATTTAATTTTTATATGAGTCGCATGCGATGGCCAACTTGAAATGACATTGTCAACACCTTAAAAGTGTTTAAATTTATGCATGATGTGTAGGTGGCTGAAGCAGTAAAAAAAAGTTTTTTTTTTTTTTTTTCAATAAAATTTAAAATAAAATCATGATTATTTTTTCTTTACTTTTGTAAATGTAAATCAAAAATAAAAAAACAAGTAAAAAAAAAAAAAAAAAAAAAAAAAAAACCAGCATAAAGCATTAAACACATAGACGACAGCAAGCAGCAGGCAGCAAGTTGTCAAAATTAGAATACACACGTTTATATGGAAACGATTATTTTAAAGGCAGCACAGCAAAACCCTAGACAAAAACCTTTGCTGCTGCTGCCCAACTTAGAATAATTTCTATTTTTTGAGGCAGCAAAAACTGATTAGTGATGCTAATGCAATATAAAATTTCAAATAAAAACGACCTAAAAAATATTTTTTATTACAATGAAAAAAAAAATGTATTTATTAATAAAGATAATAACTATTAAAAACTTTTAGCATTACAAGTCGGTATTTATTTAATTAAATTTAAGATTTTAAAGTTATGTTTGGTGTCCCACAACGATCAATATGCATTGTTGTTAAAAATACATGGATAATATGATGGGAAATACGAGGAAGTGGTTGAATGAATAACTAACTATGTTATGTCTTGTAACAAATATGCAAATGTGTGATGCACCAAATTATCTTTCTGATCAGCGGATTCATTTGGGAGATAGGCAGCCGTACCAGAATTCACAGTATTTCAGAATTTATCTTGTAAAATCAACGGCTAAGCAAAAATCATTATTTTCCAATTATAGCCAAAAAATTTGAGATTAGGCCGAAATTTTAATTTTTTTAAAGAGTATGTGTACAACTAGCAGAAAGTATATTTTGTTTAAATAAAAATAAAATATTATTAAAATAAAATATATATACATTTTAAACCAGCGATTTTATTTTTGCGGTTTCGTACACTTAAAAGTGGTATCACTGAAATATTTATTTCAACAACAAACACATGTTCATTCTTTTATTTGTTTTTTTATTGTTTTGCTGTTGCTGCCTTCAAAATATTTAAGTAGCCGACTGCATGGCAGCAAATATTGTCGGCTGCATTTGCTGCTTGCTGTCATGCTGCTTGCTGTCGTCTATGTGTTTAATGCTTAAAGTGTTTTACAAAATTTAAAAACTTCTGCGGGTTTGCTTCTACATAAATGACTTGTTAGGTTGTGTAAAGGAAAATAATTAGGATATTTTGGTTTTGATTTTGCTTAAAATAGTTTTTTGTTTGTTTTTGCAATACAAAATATAAAAAATTATTAGCAAAAATAAAAACAAAAGATTTAAGAAACATAGATTTTTTAAGCAATCTAAAAGTTATCATGTTTTTGTTGTTACTAACACTTGTTGCCTAGTATTAGAACTTAGAACTTTTTGTCTATTTTGAAGTGATAATATCAGGAATTTTTTTTTTCTAATTCTATTTAAGATTACAAATTCTTCTATTCAATAATAAAGTACTGCAAAATGAAACATTTTGTGTTAAAATGTCATTAAAAAAAACCATGTCATGTAGTCTCCAACACAGTGTCATGCCATGTCATGCATCATATTGTCTTAGCATGTTATTGTAAACCGACTAAACTGTTGCAGTTTGCTGTGTTAAATACCATGTGTATGAATGTTTTTTGTGCATAATGTTTCTAATACTGTTATATAAATATTCGCTACATTACACGGTGTTACAGACTATAATAATTAATATAACTAGAGTTTGTAGAATAATACAATGTTTGTTTAATAATAGAACAAATATAAGGGTTCCTTTAGGTTGTTAGCCTTATCATCCATTTTGTTTTATTCATATTTTACAATAATATTTTATTATATTTGCAATACAATATTTAACAATAATCACACAGATTATATTAGAAAAAATGAATTAAATATAAAACAATATTGCATAAATAACTGTGCTGTCGAAAATGTCTAACTTATGTGCAGATTTATTTTATAAGCATGATAATTTCAACAAATGATCAGAACTCATCATAAAGACAATATGTTGCATGTGCTAACATGTTTATTTTCCCAAATGAATATAAAAACAATATATAGGTTTGACTCCAACATGTTTAATGTGCCAGTGTCGAACATGTTTCAACGGCATAACATGGCATAGCAATTGAATGATGTGACACTTGTTACTATGTTGTATAGGTCAACATTTACAATGCTTTATTCAATAATGAACGTAATTTCCAATTAAATTGTTTAAAAATATTAAATCTGATATGGAAAGCCAAAATGAATCTCTTCAAAATTGAAGATTTTATCATTAATTTGTGTATCACAAACTGATAAGAAGATTTCATCCAATATAAGTTTTAGCTAAGAAATTGAAAAGGTTTTTGTAGAACAGGTTGGTTGGTTGGTTTCCGTGGTGATCCGTTATCCAATTACCACTTTCGCGCCGTTTTGATGCCACATCCTCGCTACCAACATTTTAATATAAACGTTTTATGCACCACGTAACTATATCCAGTCCGTGCGTTTCAGAAACTCTATTCTGTCGATCAATGTTCACACAAGCCAGCTCCTTAATATGCCAAAGAGCGGTTTACTCAAAGCTAATACCCTCTCCCTCCATAGGGCAGAGCACTCACGGAGGAAATGGAGTATTGTCTCCGCCTTCTTTGGCTGCTTACAGCTTTGGCAGTCTGAATTAAATGGAATGCCCATCCCGGCTCTCCAACGGCCCAAAAGCAGTTATCATCGCCATGATCCTACTGGCATTTCTATGTTTCATGCTCAATAATGCCTTCGTTCTTCTAAAGCCGCACCATGGCCAAAATGATCTATTTTTTATTTTAAGACCAATACTCAGGGGTAAGTCCTACTAAATGCTCTGCATTCTATTTTTTGGAAAGGACAATACATATATATTTTTCTTATGTTATTATTAAGCGCCTTAGGAATGAAAAAAATTGCTGTGAATTGATCATTCAAAGGCCAGTCTTATACCTTCACCCTTGAATGATCAAAAGAAATTGCCTTATAGTTGCATGTTGATTGTGTGGTGAGTGTCTTCGCTAAGTTGCTTTAATAGGTTTAGATGTTATCTGCTACTTCTTTATAGGTGGCGCTTTTCTCCTAATCATTCGTTTTTTGTTGACATTTGTTAAAGTGGAATAGAGTGGAATGTCGAGGAACGGTTTCTTTGCAGAGCGTTCTTGGAGAAGGGGGGGGACCTCTTATTTTTAAGTTATACTTTTGAAAAAACTACAAATTAACTTTTTCATTTTTCACCTTTGCTGTGATTTGAACCTTGGCCGTTTGAGTTTTTGTGCGAGAGCTCTAACCACTATACAACGCACATCCTATTCTACATGCCGACAGACCAGTGCACCTTTGATCTGAAATCTGCTGGTATTCCGTAACAATCTTTCTCTTTATTACTCCTATTGGTGGGAAGATCCATTCTGCAAGAGATATGTCAATGGTAATTCCAAGTCTAGCCAGTTTATCTGCTTAATAAAGGAGGTACTCCAGGACAAATACAAAAGTAGATATTCATTCTACAATCCAGTTTTACTTATTGTTTATTGTTTATTTTATTTTGAAGACATAAAAATTTATCAAGTGTGTATTTGAAACCTTTTGATTTAAAACCAAACTACCGCCACTATATGTCAGATTTTTCTTACAAAGTCCAATTAAAAAGTTAAAAACTCTATCTATCCTTCGTTTTAAAATTATAAATTATACCCTCTCGTATTAAAGTTTGTATTAGTTTTTCTTAAGGCTATTTTAATTAAAATTTCACTTTTTGAGAGTTTTTTTTTTCTTCAAATACTTTTGCCATCAATCTTTCTAATTCCGAAATAAAAGAGAATAAATCATTAAAATGTCATATTAAGCAAAAGCACAAAAAAAAAAACAATTTAAGCTGCCTTTGGAAATTGTTTTTTTCTTGTTTTAAATTTTTGGATAAATTTTGAAATCTTTACTGGATTACGATTTGCAGCTACCAAAGTAGTAAAAAATACAATTATTTCTAAACTCATTAAAATGTCTATTTAAAAATAAAAAAAAATCACTTCATATTTTATTTCTTTTAATGTTTTTTGATGTCGATAATATCAGTGACATTTAACCCAGAAATAAAAAGAAAATCAATTTTAGGTTTTTGCTAAAACTCTTTTGAAAAGAGATTCAATTTTATATGCAAAAATCAAAGAAAATAAAAGTAAATGGTTTTTTGCTGTTCGATTTGAAGCTGAAATTGTAACAATCAATCATTATCGAATATTTGATTAGAAAACAATAAAATGTATAGTAATAAAAATAAAGAGATGCCAACATGACGATAAAGAATATACATTTTTTTGTTATTCAATTTTATACAAATTATTTATACTGCCAAGAAATCACAATAATTTCAAATTGAGAAAGAGTTGTTTGCCAAACCGTAAAAATTGAAATGAATAAGACTAGTTGAAAGGGATGTAATTAAATTGTCATTATGTTTTTTATAAGTAAGAAAGCTAGAATTCTACAAGTTGTCTTTATGCTATACTTTAAAATAATTAAGTTTTTAAATGAAGTGTAGAATATATTCATTTTTGCCAAACAGGTTTGTATGGCGTTTTATTTTTTAACAATTTTTAAAATTTTTCTTTAGAGTATGAAAAAAAAAATTTTGTTTTAATTGCGGCAGACATCCCAGAAATTATTGATTATACTCATCTAAACCAAATATTGTCAAATTTTGACTCATTCTGACAGTGTTTTGTAATCTGTGACTATGAGTAATATATCTATTGCATATTGGAAAGATGCTATGCTCACGAAAACTCACATAAATCGAGTTGAACAATTAAAATATTCCACAGTCTTGAAAACGATGCAAATAGTAGTTTAGGGCATCACACCTTTGTAATAATTACAAACTAAACTACTATTCAACACATAAAGAATACACGCTGATATTTTGGAGTTACTTGATCATCGAAGGTGTTAGATACTAATTTGATATATTGAAAATATTGAGGCTTTTGTTGCACCTTTTTGCCAATGTAAATGAATTAGTTTGTAATATTCATAAATTTTTCCTCTCGTTCTTCTAATGCCAAGAAGCATTATGCTATGCAAAAGAAATAAGAAATAAATACAATTCAGATGTGAATTTTGCGTATTTATGTCAGATATTAACCAATTTTTGCACAATATTTTTTTTCTAAGACCAATACCTAGGGGAAAACCCCTACTCATTCAGTGCATTGTATTGGAATTTGAAGATAGATTGATAGATGGATATTTTTCTATAGATATATATTATGCTCCTTTTTGTTGATGAGACAAGTTGCTGCCAATGTGACCACTCAAGGCCCATGTTATACCTTCACCCTTGAATGATCAACACAGCAATTGCCTCATCTGTCGGTGGATGTTGAATGTGAGTGATGAGCATCATTCGTTTCTGGTGGAATAAATTGGAAATGTCAAGGAGCGATTTCTTGAAGATGGACTTCTTGGAGGGGGAACCTCTTATTTTTTTATTATAATTTATTAGAAAAAAAACCGCAAATTTTTAATTAATAATTTTTGTCCTTCGCTGAGATATATCCTCGGTCGTTTGAGTTTCTGTGCGAGCGCTCTAAACACTAAACCACGACTTCCCCCATATACAGTATACAGATGTTTTATATGAAACTCATTAACAGCTTTGCTTATTTGTTGTATTCATAATTTGAAATATTTTTTTCTTTAAAGAAAAAAAAAAAAATTCAGTGGTTTTAAGAAGTTTTAAATACTCCCAGTAATATAGACAAATCTACAGTATGTAAAACAGATGTTTAAAAATTGTTGAAAGCCCAGCCAAAGAAGAAACTTCTTCTATATGTTGCAGAATGTAAAGAAATTATGAAGATAAAAAAACAAATAGATTAGAATAGTATGTAGATTTTAGAATCTTTAAAAAGAAATTTAAAAATATTTTATGCCGTGGTCTAGTGGTTAGTGTGTTGACTTACTAAGACAATAGCTCAGGGTTCGAATCTCCTGCTCTGACATTTTGAAAAAAAACAAATATGAAAAAAATTATTTCCTTAGGCGATTATCTCTTAGCAAAAACTGTGGGAGTAATTGATTGCCATGAAAAAGCTTCTCAAATCTGTCGTTCGGTGTCGTCGTTAAACTGTAGGTTCCGGTACTCATGGATAAGAATTAGCACACATAACATGAGTGCTGCGAGAAGCTAGGCCGTAACTCTAAAACAGGGTGGTAATGGCCAATTATTAATGTATGTTGTGCCTAAAAACTCTATCGAATATTGCTACTCTTTAAATTTCATCAGAAAAATACATGAGTGCTGCTGATGACCTTTTGGATACTGATAGGATACAAAGAGGAATTTTATTTGCTTTTAAATAAGTGGTAAGAAATTGTAAACATATGTTGAAATTGGTATAATGGAATCACGACTGGAATTTAAAGTACCCAAGTATGCTTTGCTTAAAAGCGGCTAGCACATGCATAAATATATGACAGATTCTTATGATTCTTGTAATTCCTTTTTTTTTTTTTTTGAATAGTACGTATTAAAATTTGAATGCATTTTGAGACCATACAGTTGTTTTAATGGTTTCAATTGTTTAATTTTAATGACAATGGATTAAAGAAATTTCGAGTGTTAATTAAGAAATGCATTTTGATGAAGACAACTACACTTGAAGTTCAAAAATGACTGAATAAATATTTATTATGCGGTCTCCTGCAACTATGAAATCAAGTATAGTTTATTGGTATGAATGACTAAAACCAATAGAAAAATGTACAAATAATAGTTTAAAATACTGTAAAATTAAGTTACTTAAGACAGTTGATATAGTAAATTATCAGAAACTAATGTCTTAATTAGATATTTACAATTTAATTTAATTAATGCTCCTATGCCAAAAGTGTCTATAGAACAAAATTGGCAACAATATATGTGTGCATATGTAATTGTTACAATATTAAAAGTATTCATGAACCACGTAATTATCAGAATTAAATAAAAAATATCAATTAATAAATTTTAAATTTTTATAACTTTTTGTAACAATAATTTTGTTTTACCACATTTTCAGACGAATGCCTGCCTAACACCATTTGTCTTCTAGAAATTATTTATAAGTTTTGAAAGTCAAAGAATTTATGTTAATGGTCATGAAGCGAATGATTAAAGAAACACTAAAATTGTCAAATTTTTAAATTATAGTAATTTGAAATTTCATTTACTTTCAATTTCACTCGTTTTCGGTTTACATAATATGCCCGAATTAGAAAGAATCATACTTATACAGTAACGGCCGTATTTATAATGAAAAGTTAGAAACTCGTTAGCATATAAGACAAAAAATCGGCAGATTTATCATCCGCTATAAACTGATATTATTTAAAATTAATCCAGAAAATTAAAAACCTCATATGTTTGAGTAAGAAATTTCACGTACAAAGTTGGCCACTACGTACAACGAGCGGCTAAATTTTTAATATAAGTAAGGCTGATAGAAGATAAATAAATAAATAGCTAGAGTGTATTGAAAACTTCAAAATATAAATTTCATAACAAATAATAATATTATTGTTTTCTAATTAATTTTGCACATTAACTTTATTTCCACTTTATTAAGTTTAAAACATGCTGTTTATGGTTTTTCTTTTACATTGTAAATACGGGTACATTATAGTTTTTAAGTTTCATTTAATGGCTATTTAAGCAAATTTTTATCTCTTTTTAAATGAAATGAAATAGAAAAATAAAACAACATGTATTGAAAGAAGTTTAAGAGGTCAATTGTAATTTAAAATTGTTAAACAAAATATGGATTTCCTTTACAACAAAGCAATACAAATGAAAACAATACAAAACAGTAATAGAAAAATTGTATTTTTTTTTCTTCAAGTTTTTCTTTTAATTGCCAAATCATGTAATATTGCAAAATGAAAATGTTTAACAATAATAAAGGAAATAGTAAGAAAAAAACAAAAGGAGAAAAAATTAAAGAAACAAGAGAATTTTATGTTTAAACAACTGTAATGCTGGTAAATTTGTATAAAAAATAAAATCCCTTTTCTTTGTTTTGCTGCTTTTTTTTGTGTAATTTTTTGTAAGACAAGCGATGATGAGCTGCAGCAGTCTATCTGGGATGTTGTTAACGATGACGCTATTGAGTATGATATTGTTTTTGGGTTTCCTATTACTGTTGTTGTCTATTAAAGAATGTAATACATGCAGCCAAAAAAAAAAAAAAAAAAAAAAATTAATAGACGCCAGTTATTTCGTTACTATTGAAAATTTTTTGGTAGTTTTGATTTTTTTTCAGCTTCATGCTATGAAGTTTATATAAAATGTTCGGTGGGGGGAGAATTTGTATTAAAATATTTAAAAATATGAAGTGTGTGCATTAAAAATATATAGAATGTGTGTATAAGAAACTCTCCTACAATGTGGTAGTTAACACATATTCTTAAAAATGTAAGAAGTTGCATTGTAAAAGACTTTCGGGTACCTTTTGTAAATTAAAAACGAAACAAATTTGAATGGAATGATATCTGGTTTTTCTTTATGCATTCCATTAAGATGCCAATTAAATTAATGGGTGCCCCGGTAGTCTAGTGTGTGACGATTTTTATTGACAAAAATATATGTACACACAGGCTCTTCTGGGAAAGAAAGTGTTAGTGTACCAATCTTTATTTGTATTTTACACCTTAGAAGCTAGATGAACGATTTCTGGAGACAAAGTTTTCTTTTACGATCAGGCGAAGAATGTCTGTCCAACTCCTGCGAATTTCAAAGGCAAACTAATTCGGCTGCGGTGACAATATTTTTTTCTCATTGATTGTTGAGTAGACATGCCGTTCGTTTGGGTTGTGATAGATTAACATTGATTGGCAGGGATAGTAGAAGCGATTACTCACTTATCCTTGGAGTGCCCGGTGTTTTCAGAGATTAGAAAGAAGTTCTGGAGACAGCATCTTGTATATCCCGGAGGCCCCACCGGGGATATATCCTGACTTCTGGTGATTACGTTTCACTAGAGGCATATTTTCTGCGTGGAATATGAAGTTCACCTAGCTATGGGTGGCCTGGAACTCGCTATAGGCAGAGAGGTTAGTCATTTATTACTGACCAACTCAGGGACTGACCAGAGACGCCTACTCTAATCTGGTATTACGGGCATCAGGGAGCCCCTAGTTATGCCTGGGCTTCCCTGTCATTCGGGGAGTGAGGCTAATTGGCCTGATAATTTGGGTGCGGCCCTTCGGGGAGTACTCGTAGCGGTTGTGGTAGTGCTACATAGAAAATCCGTCAACAAGGGGGGTATTACTACCCAGGCAGTGGTGGTACTAAATTGCTAATTCGATGACATCTCCGAAATTAGAGGGTACCGGCTTCGAATGGCGCTGGTCAAACGCGGCGAATTTGACCATCACCCTTTGCAACGGGGTGACTTGTAGTAAGTCACTGAAAGGTACGCACGTTAAACTTTATACAGTTGAATATCCCGGAATGCTACTGGCTATTCCAGTAGTCTATATAGATCGCTTCATTATCGTAGCTAGCCTAGTCTTTAGAGGTACATAGTACTGCTATCGAGAAAGGGAGAGATGCCGATGATATCTGATGCTGCAGCACAATTGGCTTTTATTGACGTAGAGGCTCTAATCTTTTGATCGGCGACAGATTATAACCTAACCGGGTGGTATTTGGTTTACAAATAAATTAAATTAAAAATGAAACTTTAAGTTACTGAGGCTAAAAAGGATTTTAATGACGTTTGGTTAAAAAATTTAAATGGATTTGAAAAAATATGCTAAAAATGTTTGGAAATATATTTGTTTAATCTTCATGCTCTATGTGTTAAGAAACGTGTTTCTTACACTTGTCTGTTACAGTGAAATAGTATTGTCAAGATATCTCCAGCATATCGCATACTTTATTAATAGTTTTATGAGCTTTATTTAACATATTTGTTGAATGTTTTACTATTTTAGGGCATTATTTTTCTGACTTAAACGTATTTTTAATAATTTAAAATCATATTGAAAAATAAATATATTTTTCTTACATCTATGATGATGATTTGGGAAAAAGCAAAACTTAACGAAATAAAAGGGTCAGAGTTGAATAGTTTTAAGGAAGCGCATACTTTTTTTATGGATTTCTTTTCAAAACCACTGAGATGAAAACCAACAAAAGATGAGTTTCAAATTGCATGTTGTAATTCAGTGTTTTTTTTTTAATAAAAAAAAAGAAAAAGTAGAAAAATGAAAATCCTCCTAAAAATAAACAGACAAGATGAAAAGGTTGTCATGTTTTTTGATGAAAATTTTTTTAAAGCAAAGAAATAAAGACGCTTTTAATCATTTGCTTAAAATCATAATAAAAACAAATTCTTTTATTTTCCATTTTAAAGTTTTCTTAATAAATATGTTGAGGATTACTTGTTAAAATGTGGGAAATTAGAGTATTATTTATAGAGAAAAGCAAAACTAAAATGAAATGTTTTGGCAAATTATTGTATTGCATGTTGATTAAAGATACTCGTATAATATTTGTTGTTAAATTTTTCAAATTATAGTTGTACAATTTGTTAAACAATTTTTTTTTTTCCTTTTGTGAAATAGAGTTTTTCAGCATTGTTTTGAGTACGGCAATAATAAACAAAAAGTTAAATATTGCCTGGGAATTAGAAAATTTTTGTTAAATATGTGGCATGAAATTCTAGTTTTTTGTTAAAAAAATAGTGTTTTTTGTGTGTGTTTTGCTTTTTTTCTGTTCTATGCATTTATGATTAATTTTAATAATTTATTATAAACAATTTGCAGTTATTACTGATTTATGCCATTTTAAATGTCATGTTTTTTTTTCTTTTTAATTTCAAAATTGTGTCAATAGGGATAATTTTTTTTAATACTCACTTTCAATGTTTTAAAAAAAGTTAACGAAATATTTTTCTTATTGATGATTATTCGATATTGTTTGACTTGAAAGCAAATTGCCTCAATTAAAGATTTATTTGTAGTTCTTCTATACTATGATATTCGTATCATACATAAATTGTATTCATGATTGTTGATTAAGGGTATGTACCGTTTAAGAGTTTTAGGTCGAACTTGTCCTTGTTTAACTATTTAGAGTCTTATTTTCATAATATATATCTTAATTAATAGCTAAAAGAAGTTTAGTACCGTTGGTTGTAAGTCTGTAATGTTCTTTAAATTTCGAAAGCTTGGCGCACTCTGAAATCTTTAACTTTTCCTAACTTACACCAACATATTAAATAGATTTTTCAATGATTTATCACTGCCATCCTTTGTTTACTGTTTCTGCAGCAAGAATTGCTGTGTATTAAACCAAGAATTGAATAATCAGGAACACAACGCTCCCTTCTGAGAAGATAACAGCTAACCTACTTAGTGAAGATGCTCACCACTCACATTCAACATCCACCGACAGATGAAGCAATTGCTGTTGATCATTCAAAGGTAAAGGTATAAAACTGGCCTTAGAGTGATCAAGTTGACGGCAATTTCGGGTGGTGCGTGGTATAGTGGTTAGAGCGCTCGCACAAAAACTCAAACGGCCCAGGTTCAAACCCCAGCAAAGATGAAAAATGAAAAAGTTAGTTTGCGGTTTTTAAAATTATAATTTAAAAATAAGAGGCCCCACCCCCTCCTAGAAGACCGTCTACAAAGGAACCGCTCCTTACATTGCACTCTATTCCACCTTAACTAATGTCAACAAAAAAACGATTGATCAGGAGAAAAGCGCCACCTATTGGGAAGTAGCAGTTAACAGCTGAATCTACTTAGCAAAGGCACACACACCACATAATCAATCAACCCTGACACAGGATTGTAATGGCCAATTAAGTATGTATGTATGTGATCTTGAACCAGCTATTAGTGCTTGAAGTTTTGCTTGTGTATATGAGTAATCAAAACTGTAAACTAGCAATCTAATATATTCTATAAAATTCTGATCATTTAGTTTCGTAAAGGTCCTTTCTTGCTGGCGGTTTTTGTTGTTTTTTAGTATTATCAGAACAGCTCTTACAAAAAATTAAAAAAAAAAATTTTTTTTCGCATTTTGTTGTAAATTTTTGCAGAAAATTTTAAATTTTTTTAAGTTTCTCAATACAATTCTTAATTAAAATGTTTTTTCTTTCTTTCTTTTATTTTCAGGTAAATATAAAATTGTTTTTGAAACTTTCCAACCCATGCTGTATAGCTTATATTGATTCTTATTTTTTTACTGTGGTAAGCTTTTTTATATAATTTATTTCCACAATTTTATTTTTACAAAATTCACAGTAAAATTCTTTGTTTTTAATACTCGTTAGTATTAACGTTCCGATAATTAATTTAAATTACGTCTTTAAATTTTCATTAGTCAGGACAGTATTTAAATTAGCCAAAATATTTATGTCTTCATTTGATTTGTAACGGTAATTAAGACAATTTAAAAAGTTATTAAAAATTTCATAACGAAAAGCAAAAACAAAAGACTTAAGACACAAACTTGTAACACAAGTGGTAAAAATTGTAATTAAAGGAAGGCAGTTAATTTTTTTTTCAATTAATTTTAAAACTGAAAACATAATTTGAAAAATTTAATTGTTTTTGTTATTATAACAAGGTAATCCATAAAACCAAAAAAAAAGTAATTAATTTTTTTGAAACATAATCTGGTTAAAAATCTTGCCATATTAGCCGCATAGTACTTAACAGACAGCTCTCAAATAATTATTTATTTTTCTTTATCGTATACAAAATTAATAAAAACAATATTTTATTATTTTGGGTGCATTAACATATAAACAAGTCTGTATGGTGTGGCAAGTCGTCAACCTTAAGTTGAAATGTTAAATAACAAATGTGTTTAATCATCATTAGCAGGTTTTGAGGCAGTGTTTGAGAGAAAAAACAAATTTATGAAACTAGTGAATGAAATGAAACTAACAATGAAACTGGGGTCACTCACCCACTTATTATTTCTGTAGTAATAACCTACTCAGATGTGGTTATCCTGGGCTAGCACCTACAGATTCTGCTATGAGAAGTTGAAGGATGCAGTTTTTTTTATTATTAACTGTGTAGTACTATAACTTAGAATATAAAGTCTTCTTCGAAATGCTTTAAAATATTTTATCCGACTTCTGTATAAGTGATGTTGAAAATAACAAGGGGAGGCAGACTGAATTAATTGTGTTCGCAATGCAAGAAACCGTTACATTACAAATTTTTTTCAGCAATAAAGCTCATTTCTCACTTGGTGGTTATATCAACAGACAGAATTGTCCCACATTGGGCCCCCCGAGGATATAGTAATGGCTGCTGGTGAGTACTCACGCCAGTGGCTTGTTTTCTCCGGGGAATATCGGGTTCAACCTATCCCTGAGTGGTCTGGGGCTAGATATAGGCAGAGAATGTCGGTAATGGTGGCGCATGGCCTTAACTGCCACGCGTACTTGGGGTGCTTGTCCTTTATGTACGCGTGGCTGGCATTTTTGGCGTTCTCAAGGACTGACCATAGCAGCCTTAATCTGATACTACGGGCATCAGGAGCCCCCGGTTAACCTGGGACTCCTTGTCATTCAGGAAGTGAGGTAAACCGGCCTGATAGTTTGGGTGCGGTTCTTCGGGAAGTACGCGTAGTGGTTGTGGTAGTACTAGGTAGAAACCCCTCAGCAAGGAGGGTATCACTACCCAGACAGTGGTGGTGCTAAATTGCCAACTCGGTGCTATGGGCTCTCTTTTGAGCGCCTTGCCCTCGCGCGTGAGTGAGATTAGAGGGTACCGGCATCGAGTGGCGGTGGTTGGATGCATTGGACTCAACTACCGCTCCGGCAACGGGCGGCGTGTGATATGTCTATGGACGGTGCGCACGTAAAACAGTTGTCCCACATTGGGCCCGGAGAAGTTAGAAGTGATTTCGAAAAAAGCATCTTATTCCAAAAAATGTGACTGTTTGGTGGTCAGGAGGTATCACTGAAGCTTTTCTTTTTCAGAATAGCACTGTAAGAACCGTTGACGTCAATTCAAATTGTCATAATTAAAGATCATGAACAGGACGATATTTGATTTCAACAAGTCGGTACGTTAAAATATACAATGCCATCCGTTTTGTCTTTATTGCGTAAACATAAACAGAAAAAATTTAGCCTGCCGTATCTAATCAAAGACGATAATTTAAATGACATTTCTTACATAATGGCAAAGTATAAGCATTATACCAATTAAATGAAAGTTTCATCGAAATCATAGCTTTATTTGTGTTTTTTTTCACTTTACTGTTGAAACCTAAAAATTATATAAACCGGCACAATTGTCTTATTTTGTTTTTATATTTGAAAAAAAGGAAAGAATTTTTATACAAAATCTAGTTTATCATACTCATCCACACATATGTAACTACTTAAGCAAAGCGTGATTAAAACAAAAATGTTGTTTGTAATACGAGTACATACTAAATAATTGATAAGAGGTTTTAAGGAAATATATTTTTTTTGGTTTAATAAAAATCTTATTTAATCATCAATCTCGCCCTGTCGCCTATAAAATCTTCACTGTCAACAGTTTTAATTGATCACTTACTCTCGTAATTGCATTTTTAATAAATCTATAATATTTTTTATATATAAAAATATCTATTCTAATGAATCATTATAAATTTTATTATTGAAGGTATACGAATTGGAAACAATATTAATGCAAAGGCATTACATTACAAACGTATTGGGAATCTTAAATAAATAAATAAAAAAACAAAAAAAAAACTTTGATTTAAAATTCAGATAGTAATTAAATATTAATAACTGACTGCAGCTTTAAACTTTAATAATTTATAGCACTTAATGTAGAATTATTTGTAATATTTTTATAAAATTTTTCAACAAATTAACGTTGTTGGATGGGGCAGCAGAATTATGTTTTATCAGATACTTTATTCAGTAATTCTTTATTGCAAAGTTTCCTTTGTTTAAAATTTATAAACTTGTTTTAGCACTTTTTAGTTAGGAATAAAATTTTTTAAAAGAATTCAATTCTTTAAAAAGACAAAATATTGCGAATTGCAACCTAGGATCTGCTTTAATTACCTTAAAAATTTGTTCCTTCTTTCCTTGTGTAAATTCACAAAAAAAAGAATCAAAAACTGAGCATATGACATGGCGTATTAAAACCACTAAATTTATGACCAATAGTTACTGATTTTTTATACCAGCGCCTTTTTATTTTTTCTGATGAAATCCGTAGTCGCCATAGTCTAGTGGTTAGTGTGTGGGTTAAACTAGGACAAGAGCTTAAGGGTTCAAACCCCAGCTCTGATATTCTAAAATTAGAAATATTAAAAAACCTATTTCTTTCGGCAACTACCTCTTAGCAGTCTTCTGGCAAAAGCTCTGACAGTAAGTGATTGCCATAAACAAGCTTCTCATTCTCTCGTTCGGTGTTGACATAAAACTGTAGGTTCCGGTGCTCATGGATAAAAATTGACACACTCAACATGGGTGCTGTGAGAAGCTAGACCGCAAGCCTGAAATAGAGTTTTAATATCCAATTATGTAGGTACATATGTATGTAACGAAAATTGTCACGAAACATTCCAATCATGATTCTTGTTATCATTGCTTTAGTGATTGCTTGATTATATTTCAAATCGTTCTCAAAATGTTTAAACTTGCTGAGTGTTAACCCTCTATTGACTGGTGGAGTCCTCGTTCTATATATCTTCGAAAATAATGACAGTCAGAATGTTACTGTTAACGGTGAATGGTATACCCAGCAGAAATTTGTGCTTACCAATAAGCTATTTTGTAAGGGAGAAATTGTAAACAATCACTTACTCGTGCGCATCAATAATGCATGATTTTTATATGAAATGAGCCGCTAAAATGCAATAGAAATGCACATTAATTGCAACCAGTAAGCAAATATTATACAAAATCAAAAATAATACCTTACCCTATAGCATTTTTGGAAGCTTTAGAGTATGCATAAGCAATATAGAGCTTTTATTATTGCTTACAATTTTATTTATTTGCTTCCAAATTTGAAAAATTTTCTGATGGGTAAGGACATGATTAGATATTTTTTCATATTATATTTTGACATTAATCAGGGTTTTTTGTTTGCGATTATGTAAAGTTACTTGTCTACATCGATAATTCAGAGACAATTGAACACTTAAAATAATAATATGAAAAGTTATTGACTACATACGGCCATATATACTGCGAGAAGGCAGTAAAAGTTATTGGTTAAGATTCCAGCCGAAATTATATTTAAACTTTAGAGCCTTTTAACGTTCTAACCAATACAGCCCGTTTCGTTTTGTTGATAGTAAAACTTTATTTATTTCTAATTGTGTAATTTAAAAAAAACACCCCATACCATAGCCTGCAGACTGCACTTGTTATCTTAAGTGACACCTCTCGTTGATTTTTTACTATATTTTTTTTGTTGTGTTTTGTTTTTTTAATTGTTCTAATTTATAACATCATGACTCTCTTTATACACTATAAAATCGATGAATCATACTTTGAATAAAAAATTATGATCTATTTCTGTAAAACCAGTATCATTTGTTTGTAAAAAAATTTATATAGAATTTAATGTGAATATAATAATATTTTGTTTTTGTACTTGAAATTTAATAGTAATTACATACAGAGGAAAAAAAATTTAAAATTCCATTATTTATCTTTAAAAAAAAGTTTGTTACTTAAGTCTTTTGTATGTAAGCGCTGTTTCTAACAAAGTATGCGTGTATGAAATAATACATTTCCTGTAATAATTAAAAATGGATTACAATTGTAAATGAAAAAAAAGAGCGCAACAACAACGAGAATAAAAGAAAAATAATATGAAAAGTAAAGAGAAATAATTAAACAAGAAGCCATGAAATATTAAAACATTAAGAAAAAAACCTATATAAACAGATGAATTAGAATAGTTTTTTAAATTTGTAAAATATTGTATTTTATAATTATAATTTTATAATTTAAGATTATATACCTTGTGTGTATAGCCAGTTCGTTTTACGTTTTCTAAAGAAGTAAAATACCAAGTTAAATTCATTTTCGCCCGGTGTGGAATTCTGTAAAAAGCCTGATAATTTTGTCGGCTTTTGCTTATTTTAAAATTATAAAATAAATTCTGTGGTTTAAGAAAAAAAAATTGACAGAAAAGCGTTTATGAGGAAGGGCTTCTCAGTTGTGGTGAAATGATCTTCATACATACATACATAATTGGCCATTACAACCCTGTGTCAATACTACGGCCTAGCTTCTCGCAGCACTCATGTTGTGTGTGTTAATTTTCCCATGAGTACCGGGACCTACAGTTTAAAGTCGACTCCGAACGACAGATTTGAGAAGCTTTTTCATGGCAATTAATTACTCCCAGAGCTTTTGCCAGAAGACTGCTGAGAGGTAGTCGCCGAAAGAAATAATTGTTTCATATTTCTTTTTGCTTTTTTTTTAAAGATGTCGGAGCTGAGATTTGAACCCAGCACTATCGTCTTCGTAAGCCAACACACTAACCACTAGACCACGGCGACTACAAATGATTAAATGATCTTCACTACATCGAAATACGTAATCTGCGTGGTACAAGTACTGACGAATTTGATACATTTTGTCAGTGATATATCCTAGCAACAGTTCTGGTCATAAAAGAGATAAAAGAAGAGTTGTTCACAAGGAAGATGTCGTACTGATTTCCTTTCTATAATTATATCATAAGTTTTAACATGCATATAACCATATTACGTTTAGTAATGATACTAGAAAAAGTCTAGTTGAAAAAGCCATATCATTTTGAACATTCACAAGTGGGTAATGTCTTTTAGCAATTTCTACAACGCCTCTGATGTTGTATTAATGGAGCAACTCTTTGGGACGCCCCATAATATCAGGTCCGCCATCTAACGTTTTTTTTTCAACTAGTGCTTATTTCGTAAACGGTAACACTTAGCTGATTTGACAGATAATTAGTTTTGTCCTTCCACTGAACGAATGTGGTTATGTATACGCTTGAACAAGGCTGGGAAATATTGTGACATTACTGTGAAAATCATGCCATGGTTTTGCTAAAAAAAATCATCTTTTCCGATGAAGCCCATTTTGATCTTGGCGGGTATGTAAACAAGCAAAATTGTCGCATTTGGGTCACAGAAAACCCGCACACATACATTGAAAAGTCGATGTACCCAAAACGAGTCACTGTTTGGTGGGGATTTTGGTCCAGAGGCATGATTGGGACATTTTTCTTCGAAAATGAGCAAGGAGTGGCCTTAACAGTCAATGGCGATTGTTATCGGGCCATGTTGAACCAATTTTTGTTCACAAAAATTGAGGAGGAGGATATTAGCAACATTTGATTTCAACAGGACCGAGCTACGTGCCACACAGCCGAAGCTACACTCGATGTTTTGCGCCCTGTTTTTGCAAATCGCATTATTACACGCAGAGCTGATGTCGTTTGGCCACCTCGTAGCTGCGATTTGACACCGTTGGACTATTATTTGTGCGGTGCCGTCAAAGACAAGTGTTACGCCGACAAGCCAGAGACAATTGACGCTTTAAAGGACAAATTCGTGAAGCCATTAGTGAAATACAGCTCCACACAATCGATAATGTGCTTAAAAATTGGACCGATCGTGTAGGCTACTGCATGGCCAGCCGAGGCAGCCATTTGAATGAAATTATTTTCCATTATTAACCGGAAGGATTGTACTTTCAAATAAAAAAAGAAATTTTAGAAAATATTCAGCAGTTTTTTATAGCACTTAAAAAAAGTTATTTAGCGGACCCTATATTAGTCATCTTGAACTTTATTCTTTCCAAAGTCGAGCCTTTTGGGAGTTTCCATAACCCCTCTGATGTTGTGTGAATGGAGCATTTCTTTGGGATGACCCGTAATATTAGTCAACTTGAACTCTATTCTTTGCAAAGTCGAGCCAGCTTTTATCAGTTTCCACAACGCCTCTGATATTGTGTGAACGGAGCAACTTTTTGGGACGAACCGTTTGTTGTGAACTCATCAAAAATATTATTTTTCTTAAGATGCCTCGTTGAAGACTACGAACGTTAATTAATTCAAAATTGTACATTTAGATATTAATAGTCAACAATTTAAAATTTAATTTCTAAGTACACTTTCGCTTAGAAAACAGAGCAAGTATCGAGTAATCTGAGAGAGAGAGACCAAGAATCTGCTGACCAATTGCTTCTCATAGTTAAGGCTTGCAAGATCTTATTACTGTTTAAAGACGACTCTTGTGAAAAGCATGCGACTGGGTCACATAAACCTTTTTAACACGTATGCTTAATTGGGATTTCTGTAGATTTTTTATAGCTATCCGTTCAATAATAAATGAAAAAACAAAGGGACAGTTACAGCAAACTTTCGCTTAAAAAATGAGTCTTCCTAAGGTTTTACTTACACATTAAAAGAATATGAAAAGGATTTCAATTTTATTTCGTCAGAAATGCTTTAATTAGCTCAAAGTTAAATTCTATAAAGAATTTAAATGTTTGGCAATGAATTTTATTTTTTGTTTTGATAATCAAGAAAAGGATTTTAATTTTCCTTTAAATTCTAATTCCATTAAAACAACTTATTTAGTGCTCTTAAGCAAGGTACTCAAAAAAAAAAAAAATATTTAAGCCATAAATAAAGCCGCTAATGTTTCATTTAATTTAAAACACATTTTTATTAAGAGTGCCTAACCTTCTAATAACAGCTAAATTCATGAAAAGATTTTTTCAATTTTTAATCTATAGTTGGTTCAACAAAAAAAAAAAAAAAAAAAAATTAATATGAGCTGATGTTAAGCAAGGCGTAAAAATGACAAACATTTAATAATAATGAAAACCATAAAAAAACAGAAATGCTGTTAAGTGCTGGTCTTATTAAACAGAAGTATGCTTTTTATGACTAGAGAATAATATAATACAACTGGCAGCCTTTACTTGTCTTTCTTTCTCTCTAAAAACAAATATGAAATGAAATGCTGCATCATGTTTCCGCATTTAAACTAAACCCCACCAAAAGACCGCTTCAATTTTTCAATTTATTTAACATATGCATGTACTAAGTAGTAGGTATGTATGTATGGCATAAAAGAAAGCCCTGAAAGTGTACATACATATGTACATACGAGTATATAAAAATATATGTATTTTGTGCTATAATTAAACATATTGTTGTTCTTTTAACAACTTTAACAAATTGTAACAATAACAAGAGGCATTCGTTTGTAGTGCTCAAATTATTGTATCTGCAGTACATAATGTTTGGCTTTGGCACAACTTTTATGAAACATTTAATAGTGGAGCAGTAAAATAGCTCAAATGTTACCTTTTTTTCTGTTTATTTTTTTTTATATTTATACATTTTGGTTTCTTATTTCGTATTATTAAGGTTTTACGTTCGTCTTTGGTCGTTGGGGTTACTCTAATAAAGACACTTTACTTTTGTGGTTTTATTTAAAACACGTATGGTTTGTCTTTTAATTTAATAGCAAAATGTTTGTGTGCCTTTCTGGCTTAAAAATAAATTATAAACATGCATTTAACACACATAATAAGCATGTAAGACAAATTGTTGTTCGTTTTTTTCCTAAATGGCAATAGAAACGGCATAGAAAACATAAAATAAAAAAAATGTCACAGACTAGTAAAAAAACCTATGAAAAGAGAAGTATAGCCAAGTTTAATTTAAGGAAAAAATTTTAATATAAGATCTATACATGCACATACATATGTATTCGTGTTGTAAAAACGAAATCTATGCGAAATTCTAGCAAAATTTCCCAAGGAACCATCAAACTGTGACGAAATCTAACCCTGCGCAATATGACCTTAAAATTTTCTGCTCACAATATTAAAACCACTTATCATATCATTCAAAAATTACAAAATAATCATAAAATTTATTTATTTTTCTTTCGAATTTGATATTTTATGCCATGAAAATAAGTTGCAGAATATAATATTCAGAATATAATGCAAGAAAAACTGCTAGAAAATGTTTATAAATAAATGCAACTCCACTTGCAAAAACACAAAGTGTTCAAAATATTTTTTTACTTAGAAAAGTTGTTTATTTTTGTAACAATTAAAAAAAAAAAAAAAAACTAATATTAATAGTTGCCGTAGTCTAGTGGTTAGCGTGTTGGCCTACTAAACAAGAGCTCCGGGTTCAAACCCCAGTTCTGGTATCTTAAAAGAAAGAAGAATGAAAAACTATTTCTTTCGGCAACTACCTCTTAGCAGTCCCCTGGCAAATGCTCTGAGAGTAACTGATTGCCATGAACAAGTCTGTCTTTCGCAGTCGACGTTAAAATATAGATCCCAGTCATGTATGTATGTAAAACTATGTCTTTTTATTGAGACCAATACTCAGGGGTAAACCCCTACTAAATGCTATGAATTTTATTGGAATTTTCGTGGAAAGGACAGTACATTATGACAACAGAACATATATTTTATTTTTTTATATTATTAAGAGCCTTAGCAATGAGACAAATTGCTGTGAATCGTTGCATGTTGATTGTGGTGAGAGCCTTCGCTAAGCAGGTTTTTTAGTTGTTATCTGCTGCTTCCCAATAGGTGGCGCTTTTCTCCTGATCATTAGTTTTTCGTTGTCAAAGATTAAGGTGGAATAGAGTGGAACGTCAGGGAGTGGCTACTTTGTAGATGGACTTCTTAGAGTTAGTATGGGTCTCTCTGGCGAAACTGAACCGGCTGGGCAGGGACAATAAAGTAAATCTGTGCTATGTTCTGTATCATGCGGCAATTCAGGGGAATGCAATGGCAGATCAACTTAACAAAAAGGGGCATACGTGCCACATGTGATGGTAAAACCATTTTGTAAGATGAGAAGGGGAGCTTGGAAGAGCATGCTGGGAAGACATTTACTCTTCTTGAGCCAAACTGGTCTTAGACTTTTAATGCTTTTACTAGGTAAGCTATAATAAGAAGAGATTTGAGTCATGCATTAAATTCTTTTGGGAAATCTTACAATATTGGCGGGACTTCTAACCGGCCACTGCAGACATCAATTGCCATTTGAATAGGATAGGAATCGCTTCAAGCGATATGTGCCTATTCTGTTACGAGGCGATTGAGACATCAGAGCACACACAAGGTAATAGTGCAGCATTGATGGATAGTAGTAAGAGGTACTTTGATGATTATCAGATATTACAAAGGGAATTATGAAAGTTGGCACCGGTCGTCATTTTAAAGTTCGTCAGAGCGAAATAACTAGAGAAGATATTATATACACCCTAACTAATTTGAGGGCTGTATAATAGATCTACAGGTGGAATTAATTTTAGTACCTCATGAATTAATGAATTAATGTAAAATTATTATTATATTATTAAAAATAATGGAATGCTTTTTTTAACATTTTAGAATTTTTGAAATCTATTTACAATACTTGTGTAAATTTATGTTTTTTTTTTTAATTCAAAAACATTAATGAAGAAAATTAATACAAAACTGCTGCTCTCAATGAAAGAAAGTTAAATCAATTCTTTCTTCTCTATTCGTTCTAATATGATATGACCATACTCTTGTTATTAATCTAGATTCTTTGTAATAACTTTTTGTGCCTTGTCAGTTTCTTGAATGTGTGATGGGATACCTGAGTCAGAAAGTGGCAGTTTGGTTTCAAATTAATTTTTTTCATCTCATTTAATGTCCACGTACTATAAATAAATAAAAAAGTAGTTAATTTGTCTACACCCATACCCTACGCCCAGTAAACGGGAATGTATTTAAACTGAAATTAATGATTATTTTCAAATTTATAAGGATGATAGAGGAAATTAATTTTTATTAATTAATATTCCCATGATTTTTATGGCCATAGGCAGACAATGCGACCCAAAAGATCTTTTGTGACTTTGGGATACCAAAATTTGTGCCAGAGTAAAATGATAATTATGGGATTTAACTGGGAAATATTGGCGAGATATAAATATACACTTTAAATACACACTTTGACAAACACATCTCCATATAAACTGCCATGCAAGGTGTTCCCAAACATTACTTTTCGACCACGGAACTTATAGGTTACGTTGAGACTACAAAACTACACACTCATAATATTAAGAACTAAACAAAAATAAAATTCAAAAATAAACCATAAATGTACGTACCTTGGGCTACATTTTCCACTTTTGAAATTCTTTATATGCAACTTTATTTTTTACGCTTTGCTCATTGTACAATTGTAATGCTATTTTGATACTTATTTTAGAACATGTGTTTAAACTTCCAGCTTTACTGTTTTTTTAATATTTTTTCTTGATTGCATGGAGTGTTGTCATGAAGAAAATAAATTCGCTTTCAGAATTAAAATTATGTAAAGTTTAAAAGAGTAACAAGAAAAAGTGTTTTAAAGTTTTACTTTACATTTTAAATTGTTCACATTTCTCAGACGTTCACCCTTTCGAATTTTCACGTTTTCGCTAGTTGACTGTATATGGCAAAATGGAAGTTCACTAACGTTCAACAAGCCAACAAACCAATATAATGGTTTCTACAATAGCATTTCAAACCTTGGATCATAAGTTTTCCACCCAAAAAATACTTCTTAAGTTGGTAAAATATAGATGTACGAGTAAAAATAGTTTTTCTGCAACCTTCAATTTCTGATTACCAACAGCAGTTCGGTTGTCATTCGATAATCTAATCATAAATGAATTCTCAATTCAGCAGAAATAAAAGTGATTAAAAATTATGTTTTTTCTTCTTAAATTTTGTAAATTCATGCTATTAAAATATGTTCTGATATAATGAAAAAATACTGATAGAGCAACTCAAAGTGTTGATTTTATAATTCTCCGTGAACAAAGCGGTTATTAACTTTCACAGTACCAGTTTAACAACCCAACTTTGAGCATATAATGACTTCTTAACTGTCTATCAGCAGGCTGTTAAAGTTGATGTTGATGGTTTCATTATTGCTGAAATATGTAAATGAGATTTAGGATGTTTTTACATGGCAGTTATTGTGGAAGACAAACTCTAGACTATAAAAAAATATTAATATTTATAAGAAATATTTATTTCTTGACGTAGCTATAGGCAAAGAACTAGCAAACTATTGGGGATGACATTATTTAAAGACCTCAAGTTCAAAGTAGTGTTTATATTTAGTTTTATTGATCGCCACTACTTGGCTATGCTTCCCTTTTGCTAAGCATTGCTATTATATAACGTTTAACTAAACGACCTTGTGTTTTGTTTCCATATCGACTTGAATTTTTTTTTATATTTCGTTGTTGGCATTGTTGTTATTGTTTAGTTTTTCTAAACAAGTGCGAATTTATATCAGATCCTTGTTTGGGCGTTTATTTCAAATTAAAAATGTCTCAAGTTTGGTTTTAATTTTTTGTTTTCTTTTATATTTCTATGCTCGTACTCGTATCTCTCCTCTAAATAATGACTTTTAAATGGAATTTTAATTAATACGATTTGTTGTTGTTTGAAAGTACAAAAACGTGATAAACGATTTTTTTTTCTTTTTTAACAAGTACTTTTATATATAGAATATCTATGACTTTGTTTTCTTTTTTGTTGTAAATTATAACCCACATTAGATTTTCTTGTGTAATATAGAAACTGTTGCATAGATTTCGAAAGCTTTACAAAAGGTTACGTTTGAATTCATTATTGCTATTACATAGGGTGTAAAGAGGTTTAATTGATTTTTCTTTTTTTTTATTAGTAGTTTTAAAACTCTATTATGCAAAATTTCTAATAAATGCCTCCTCTGTATATTGCTAATAGAATATTAAATGTATACTTTTATTAATTTAGTGGGATTATATTTTTTTCTTTTCTGCTAGTCTTCACTGTTTTAGCTATGATTACAATTCTATTTTCCTGTAATAAATACACACGGGATCAGCAATTTATTTTATTATATGAATAGCCTAAAAAGTTTGTTCCTTAGGTTGAATAATAATAAATAAATAATATAAAAAATTTCATTCTAATTCCATTCATGTATTAAAATGATAATATCGTATAATTCTCAATATGTATTTAAAAAGACACCCTTTATCTGTTGTCTATACAAAAAATTTTTAATGAAATTTGTAATGCAAAGAAGCGGGATATTAATCAATATTTCCTAATTATACGAATAAAACTCATTCTGTTGAAAAAAACAAAAAAAAAAACATATGCAACTACTGCCAGCGTTGCTTATGTTGCTGCCCGTATTATTGCCAATGTTTTATTAACACTTCAGTGATTTAATACGTTTTTTTATTGGTGTTGTTGCAATTAATTGGCCAAAAATAAAACAAAACAAAAAAATTGTTATAATGTTTAGTGCTCTCTTCCCCCAAAAACACAAACATTATGTGTGTGCTGCTGGTCCTGGTCTTCTAAGCCTATTGTACCAACACTTCACGGCATGTTGTTATTCGTTAGTGTTAAAAAATATATGTATATGCATGTGTTTATATAAGAAATCTGTTTCGACTGTATAAATATTTATGGTTTAACAAGTACTGCTGTAACGATTTTATGTATTTTTTTTTTTTTGAGGGAGGATGCAACTTTAAAATTTTTTATGATGCAACATATGTTTTCACATGTTGTTGCTGCTGCTAATGTTAGTATTGTACAAGTTTTATATTTTCTTGTATTTTGTAGCCGACAATTTGTAATTACAACTGCAATTGCATTTGCTTTGTGGCGTTATTATGGTTTTTGTTTATAAAATTGGTAAAGGAGATGACTTTTAACAAATTAAGTCAATAATCGGCCTTAAGCCCTATTAAGCAGGCAGGTTTGTTGCTTAAGTTTTTTGTACTAAAAGTATCACTGCTATCTTGTAGTCGTTGTTGTTATTGCCTTTATTATGAATTTTTCTTATATGGTTTGTAATATAATGAAACAGGTTTATTGTTTTTCTGTTAAAGTTCTTTTGTGTTGCGCAAAAAAAAAAAAATATAAGAACAACAAATGTATGTGGCAACACCTACAGCTGCTTAAAATAAAGTGCGAGGGTTGTGCCAAATGTGTATTTTTTAATAGAAATATTAAAAAGTTTGAAAATAATTTATTCTATTTTTGAAATTGAAATTTCCTTATAATAATTTAAAGAAAGTTTTATATTTTCATACTGCTAGAGGTGTTTGGACACACTGTTTGGGCATGTATTGATACATTGAGCTATAGTCACTCTCATTGTATTTGCTTCCTAAAGGCTTCAGTTATAATTGAAATACTTTTTAATGGCAAAATTATAAAATCAGATTAATTTAATTAATGGGTTAGTTTAGGCAACTGGGCATTGAAAAAAAATTGTTTTGTAGAGAAATAATAATTTTATCAGAAAATTATTTCAAGGAAATTTTCATCAATTATTAAGCACTTTGGCTGCATAACTATGTTTTTAAATCAATTTCTTTCATTTAAGAAGTCATCGTAGTCTAGTGGTTAGAGTGTTGGCTTACTAAAAGGAAAGCTCCGCTTCAAACCCCGGCTCTGATATCTTGAAGTAAAGAAATATTAAAAAAAATATTCCTTTCGGCCACAAGTTCTCAGCAGTCTTCTGGCAAAAGCTCTGAGAGTAATTGATTGCCATGAAAAAGTTTCTTAAATCTGTCGTTCGGAGTCGACTTTAAACTGTAGGTCCCGGTACTCATGGATAAAAATTAACAGACACAATATGAGTGCTGCGAGAAGCTAGGCCGTAACCCTGACATAGGGTTGTAAAGGCCAGTTAAGTATGTATATATAATTTAAGAAAAACAATCACAATGGCGGCTAAAAAGTTATTACGGTTTTGTTTTTATAAATCACAAGTACTGCAAAGTATCTGGTTCAGTCATGCAAGCTGTTTTATAAGGAAGTTTTTAGTTATGTTGGTCTAAATCTATCAGATAATATTTTTATGTGATTTACATCCTATGACACAGTAGCAGAAGAAAATGTTGAAGACAACCAGAAAATGTTTTACTATTTCGGCGATTTCTAATTTATAGAAATTTTTTTTATATAACCAGCAAAATGAAAATAAAAGTATCACCAACTACTGTAATACTTATTTTATACAATTTTTCAGTTATAAAAAGCATCAGCTGTCAACTCCTTTTTGTAACGATGTACAATAAAAAAGTACTACAATTAGTCAATCACAAATGTTTTGCTAAATATAACCATCAAGGCGAAATTTAATACAAATTAAAATCAGTATCTGGCACGTTTAAACGTTGTAAAGTCGTTATGGAGTGTTTTTTAACAACAGATCTATTTGTATATCTCTCTTTCACTCACTATGTTTAGTTGTATTAAAGGAATGGTATAAAAAGGTGTCATCCAGATCAATTTTATTTTAAAATTTTTCTCTCTTTTCATTTTAATGCTTTCCTTGTATTGGGGTAGACAATTATTGGTTTTAAAACCACCGAGCTTTTTAAGCTGTCATCTAGTAAAAATGTATTTGTCATCTGAAGTTTCATTAATTAGTGAAAGGTTTTTTTTACGAATATGGACCATTAAGTAGAAGAAAATCGCATAAAAGTAGTCAAAATTTACCGCACAATAGATAAAATAACTATGGCCACTTTTTAAGAATTACAGAGTGACTTGGATCGTCATAAACAACCCAATTTGGAAGGAATTAGCAAAATTATAAATAAACTATTTATAAAGCCGACAACAGTCGGAAAATCAAAACTCTGGCTCCGTCTAGTAAAAGTGAAGCAAATGAGCTTTAAGTATGCAAAATTTCAGCTTTCTGCGACGTCAGACGACTTCAAAAAGTTGCGGAAAGAGAATTGCATAAACAACGAAATTACTATATATGTATATATAGATTTGAGAAAACCGGTAGCTATGGTCAGGACTATGCATCATCGCAATGACGATTAAATCACTTCTGTCAATGAAAATGTGTCGGATAATCCTAATTTATTGATTCAATGCCATTTTCAGCATTTCTGCCCACCTTATGGCATAAAATGGCATATTTTGGAGTGGAATTTGCATCTCTAGCCATACAAAATTCAACTCACGTAACAATTAAAGCTGCTTTACTATTCATAATACCATATATATGCTATTTAAGTGCTAGAACTATATATAGGCCTATAGGCATTCAATAGTGTCTTTAAGATCACAATTTTTATCCAAAGATGTGGGATACGTCTCACTTGGTAGTTATATCAACATGCAACATGTGTCGTATATGGGACATAGAGAATATAAAATATGTTACGTTAAGGCAATTGTATTAAGATAGAGTTTTATGCGGTTTATGATCTGAAGGTACCATTATGATGGTACCTTCTTATAAGACGTATTTTTTTTGGAAATAATGCTGAAAAATTAGCTTCCGTCAATTCAGAGCACTATGGCTATTTAATAACCGACTTTTTCGGCTTGCAATTAGATAATAGATGTTAATACGGTGCAAATTTCTTAATTTGTTCATTTCAAATGGCTACATTTATAGACATGTCGCCGACTTCTTGGTCGAAAAAATTCTAGACATCAACTTTATCATGGCAAGGCCAATAAAAAAAAAAAATAAAAATTTCATCTGCATGAATACCCTATTATTTTTCTAATTAATTTGATGGCAGTTACAAATCCAACACTGCAATTAACTACAAGAAAATCAATAAACGTTATCCTTTTAAAGAAATAGGGCACAAAATATGGCAAATTTTTTTTATGTTTTTAAATAGTGCTATTTTTATGATCTCTACTAGTTTTTTGTGGAATATATTACAAAAAAAAAAAAATGATACATATTTATCTGTATATATTTGTTACTATAACTTGCAAAATAAAAAAAATTCTTGTTCATTTTATCATTATTCGTGTTGCCTGTTCTTATATTGTGTGGTGTCTGTTTGCATATTAAAAATGAAAGAAAAAAATGCAACTTTTATCAGTTTTCTTTAATCAATAACTTGCGATAATTTTTATTTTACAAGGACGGCAAATATCATAAGAAATATACACAAATAAACTTCATAAAATAAATAAAAATGTAAAGTGGGTAGATTAAATAAAATTAATTAAAAATACAAAAAAGAAAAAAAGAACAAAAAAAAAACGTCTAAAGATTTTTAACTGATAAATAAAAAGGGAAAAATAAGGCTTTACTTTATAGAAAATATAGAGCGTCTTGTTATCAAATAACAATAATTTCATTCAACTAAGGTGAGGTCATCCATAATGACGATTATGGCTTCAGATTTTAGACAAATTGTCTTATTGTGCACAATTTCAGGCGTGGGTCGCATATGGAGTAAATTTATTGTGAAGTGTAGAAAATACTAGTACTTCAACAGCTAATAAAATATCTAAAAATATCGATTTGAAGCAAAAAAAAAAAAAAAATTGTTCAGGACGGAGGCAAGAGATGGCATTCGATATCGATTAATGTAAATTGCCTGCTAAACATTAACAATGACTGTATTCGAGATATAGGATATGACGATTTCGTGAAGACTTTTATGCTTTTTAGATGAGTTACCGTCAGTGGTATTTTTTATGCTTACCTTACTTTACTTTAGACTGGCTATCCATGCTAAAGTATGGTAATGGCAATGCTATAATGCAAAAAACCTGACCTTTAAAAAGCAGACTACTCTGGCTTGAGTTCCACTTCATGAGGTGCTGCAAAATTATTAAAAAAAGGGACTGAAAAAACATTCACTAAACTCACAAAATTTTTTGGATTTTAACAAAAATTACCTGAAAGGGAAACACGTAATTCCTAAAAATTTATAACTATGATGTTAAAAGACTGGTTCAGCAAGTTTGGAAACATTTTTGGGTTGCTAATATAGAGGGTATTGATCTGACGCTGGTTAGGATAGCTTAAGAAGGGCTATAAGCTATAACAGAACCTGTAGGTTCAACTGAGTGGGATACTGAGTCACGTCCCTACATGCAGCATATATGCAGCGTATAATAAACTGTATCTTCTGTGACCTAGTATCACACAGTAAACAAGTGTTGAATTGACTACTCGGGTTCGCAACAGAAACTGCAAGTGCTTGTGTTTGACATTCTAATTTTGTGTGAGTGCTTATTAACAGCGCAGAATGGAGTGAGTTAAGTGAAAATCCGCTCAGTCCTCTTTTGGCTTATATGTCCTTCATCCCATTTGCTTTATATTTTTATAGTGTGCCACACAGATTCGAAGTAGCAGATTTCTGAGGACGTTGTGACATTCCAGTACTAACCCAGATAATGTACATCAGCTCAGTGTCTTTGAGAACAGATTGTCTATTTGTAAGCACTCTAATCCTAACTCCCAAATGTTCTCTTTTTAATAGTATTCCTACTCTCTCCAATATTTGGTATAGTTTCACCTGGAAAATCGAGGTAAACTTTCTCAAAGTTATTTGTCTGTGTGCTCTAAGATCGTGGTCGCCATAGTCTGGTGTGTATGATTAGCAGCCTTGTGGTGTACTGTGTTCAAACATTTACTGTTAGAGCCATAATTTAATTTTGGCCTGGATTTAAAATCCATTTCTATTTTCGAGTGCCAAACTCGCCTGATTTGTAATTTGAATCAAATTCTCTATAATAGTTTCTTTTTATCGCTGAAACTCGAACTATGCTTGTGATTGTAAAAGAAAAAACAAATTAAATAATTAAACATCATAATCGTATGAAGTGTAGCTTTAATTAAAATAAAGTTCTCAAGAAACAACATCTCTCTAACAACTAGTACAGGCACTTTAACCGAAAATACAACTACTTAAAATTAAGCCAAATACCAGCCTGAAAGTCTAATAAATTTAACAATTGAATTGATGTCAAGGAATAATAGCTTGAGGGTGGGTGAACGAAATAAAAAAATTCTACATTAATCTATAGAAGTGTATTGACATCTGAAAAAGGAAAATTTTTCTTCTTCCTCGGTTGATTTATAGCTTCGACAGAAAGCATAAGCCTAATACGCAGTACGTGTGAGAAAAGATTCAGACTAGCAAGTCACTCTAGAGTGCTTAAGTATACTAGATTAATTTATCAAAAATTAGATTGACCTAGTGAAGCACCGTTATTGAATCCATTTAGTATTACATATGCATACAGCTTCAAATCCGTAAATTTCAATGTGTTTTTTAGTCAATGCTAGCGGGTTACAGAGTTATAACATCGTATTTGTAAACTGTTTTGAGTGCATTAAAAAACTAAAAAGATTTTGTTTTTTTTACTTTACAGGGGGAGTCTCAAGTTCATTTTTATACTACTCTGACTGTCTTTTGATTCACTGATTCTTTGTTTTTTTTTAATTTTTTTTTTTACTCTGAATTATTATTTTCTTTTTATTTTATAAGAAGTTAAAAGGTTTTATTGTAAACAATTTAGCACTTATTGGTTATGAGAGTAAATTGTTTACTTTACCAGCCTAAATTATGGGTAATTTTCTTTAATTTTATATTGAAAGTGAATTTTGAGTGGGATTTTACTGATTTTTTGTTTTATTTTTGTTAACAGAAAACTGAAAAGAGTTAATCAATATAATCAGCAACATCATCATTATCATTAATACCATTCATAGTCATCATCATATGATGGAGGTGATCATAATAGAGCCTTTAAGCATAAAATAAAAAAGTTTGTACCTTAAGTCTTTTGTTTTGTGAGAAATAGTGAAAATGATTATTATTTCTTAAGAAAATTTAGTGAATTTGCTGTTAAATTCATTTTAAAATTTTGCTGTAGACTCTTAAAGTTGTATAAATAAGAAAATAATAATAAAATTGTTAAAAACATGTTAAAACAATCCAAATGCAATTTTTTTTTTAATCAGGTAACCTTTGTAACCAAATCGTATTGCGTTCATGTGCTTTTTCTTCTACAAGCAAATGGATAATTAGCAAAATTGAATCCGCATTTATTGTAAAATTTTATAACTTGAAGGTGCGAACAGCAATCTATGTTACACTATTGGACATAAAGTATAAAATATAAATTTTACTTTCCTCACATTAAAAGTCTACCTTTCCAAAAGCTTTAATATCAGCGTTTATAATAAAGTATATTTATTTATGCTTATAATAAAGAAAAGCATCCCACTTTTCCTAAAACACCCACTAAATAAATTTAACCTTAACTAGATGACCCGTACGAATATTTCGCACCGTTAGTTGTCATTTTTGTAACATAAAATGAAAATGATTAATAGAAATTTTAGTAACTTCAATACATTTTATTAAAAGTATAAAAATATTTGAAATTATAATATATCATACATATTTACATACATACATATGTTTAAATTCTTTTATAATACTTCTTTGAATACAATGTTAGAGGTAATGACATTATCATGATCCTTTATACAAACAAAAATATCTTTAAACGTACAACTAGTGCAAACTATTGCCAAAACAGCTTTTTATAGTAAATAGCGGTATTGCCAGAATGGATTTTAATATATACATACTATATTATGTAGAACTGCATTACTATTAAGCGACCCTGTATTACCACACTTGAACAAAAACATATAATCATAATGACAATAGTATTATCATGCAGTTCTATATAATATATAATTTTTATCAATGAAATTATTAATTTCTCAATTTCTAATTATTTTTCGTCATTAGTGTTAGAAATAAGCTTTAAAATGAGATATTATTCATTAAATTTGATGCGGTGGTATGGGAGATATTTGCAACCGATAAGAAAAGTGCTTTAGAAATAATTTATATGATGATTATCGTATTTAAATTAATTTTAATTTGTAATTTAATTTTTATTTTCAGATTTTTCATTGCATAACAAAAAATTTTTTGTAAAAAAGGTGAGTTTAAATTAAAAATATTTCTTATCTGTATATATTTTTATAATTGAATTTAAGCACTCATCTCATAAATAAAAAAATGCTTTTTATTTAAAAAGTTCTAATTCATGAGCAGCTAAAATTGAGACTAATTTGTTAAATTTTTTAAAAACATCCTAATGAGTAGATTACAAAATAATTGCAAATTAATTCACGCCATATAACCAGAACAATAATAAATCATAAAACACTAAATACTGTATTATAACTTTTTATTGTATAAAAAAGAAAAATAAATATTATTGGGGTATTAACAAAGTGTGCTTTATTAGAAAAAAAAAACTTTTTATTAATAAAAAAAAAAAAAAAATAGGAAATTTATGACATTAAGGTACAATAGAATACATTGTAAATACCCTAGTGCCCGTATTCATAAAAACTATCTTAGGTTTATTGAGAACTTATTTGACAAATTTCTACGCAATTCTTTTCAAATAAATCCTCAATAAAACTAAAATAGTTTTTATGAATACGGGGATAGGACTATAATAGGTTTAAAATAAAATAATAAAAATAAAACACATTTTCTACTCTGATTAATTATGCCTCGGTTTATATTTACGGTCATAAAAAATTCAAAAAATGCTTGAAATATTTTCCAAAACAAACATTTTTCGAAACTAGCGACGTAACTCGTATTTTACAAATTAGTATGAACATAAGTAGTGTTGAATTTATTTTATGAGAGCTAGTTCATCAAAGTACCCAAATTATTAAAAGAGAGTATCTAAAATTTGAAGTAATCTTAAAATTTTATAATAGGATTGCAATTGTTTCTAATTTACTTAAAAAAACAAGTTCATGGTTAACTTAGCACATAAAAATGAATAAGGTAAATTTCAGGTGGGGTTGTATTTAATAGATGATTGAACCAACCCATCATTGAATCAAAACCTTATCTTAATGTCAAGGTTAACCAGCTGTAACAATGACTCATGCACAATGGGAAGAAATAGAAACTTGAAAGTCTTCTTCATCTTGCTTATAAAAATTACGGCATTCCATATCAAACTAAATTTTTATGTAAACTGTTTTATATTTGTATAAAATTTTACCCAATACTGAATGCCCTTATTTGTTCCTAGATTTGAATAGAGTTTTCTAATTTAGGAGGCAAGTACAGTAATTTATTATTTTAAATTTACCATTTAAAGTTTTTTTTTAATTTTTAGTTTCAGATAGTTTTGCTTATTATGAAGAGAATAAAGTAATTTTCATATGACTAATAAAGTGTGATTTAAAAAAAAAACACATAAAATTCAGAAAAATTAATGAAATCTTTATTTGAATTGATAGCACCGTCCATATAATTTAATATTTGAAGATACTTTCATGCAAATGTTGACCTTGACTGCGCTTCAAAGGGTCCATCCGCTTAGTCTAATTTTGGTATACTATTTCCAACATTTCGGCCGGTATCTCACAAATAAATGCTTTAATGTAGTCTTCCAATACGTCAATTGAAGCGGGCTTGGCTGTATAGACATGAGCTTTAACATAGCCCCACAAAAAATAGTCTAAAGGCTCTAAATCGCAAGATCTAGGCGGCCAATTGACCGGTCCAGAACGTGAAATAATCTTCGGTCAAATTTCCAAGAGCCCATTCACCAAAAATTCTATGCTGAGGTATGTCGTTCGGTTTCAATTCTTGCACCATCTGTATTTTGAAAGGCTTCACACCTAAATCCTTCCGCAAAATTTTCCATGTCGTTGAGTAACAGAGGCCCAATTGCTGCGAACGGCGACGAATCGATAATTGATGATCATCATTAACACTGACAGATACAGCAGCCATATTTTCTTCATTTCGGACTCTACTTAAACGTGTTGGTGGTTTAATGTCCAACAATGTAAATTTGGTGCGAAATTTAGTCACAATAGCCCGATAGTGGGTCGATTAAACTGACCATAAAATGGAAGAAGCGCGCGATGAACTTTCTTAACAGAGCACGCATTTTGATAATAAAATTCAATAATTTGCAAGCGTTGTTCGTTTGTAAGACGATTCATGGTTAAATTATAGACCAAACTGAAGATATTTGACAGTGAAACAAAACACGAAAGGTGCGTCAGCTGCTTAAACCAGTGTTGACAAAAAAACAATAGCTAAAAATTTACCCTTTATAATAATAATTTGATTTTATGGAATGATTGATAGAAATATATATTTTTATTCATTTGTAATGTGTCATTGGACTAGAGGTGACAGATGGAGAAACATCCTTTTAGAGTCCTTAAACTAGTCTGAGAGTTCCATCTAGAGCCGTAGAAACAGGCACATAACAATATGTTCTATATGTTTCGCAGGGTATTTTGTATTTTTTATAATGATTACTAAAATCAATCCTAATATGACAATTTTTTTTATCAAAATAAAACAATTCCTAAGCTTAACTATGACCTCGAATTCTTTAGTAACTACTAAATTAACTTTAATGAAATTAAAACTGAAATCAAGATAAACTAATTCTATGTCCAATAATAATAATAATAAAAAAATATATATTTTTCGTAATATAGGCAAAGACATTCTGTATGAATATTGAATTATGGCCTTTCCGTCTCTGCTTAAGAGATTCGTCAGGAGACTTTTCCCATCCATTGGTTGTCAAAAATGTCTGTAACGAATGAATAGAAAAACAACTGGTTGATGGCTGACTGTAGTAGGACAGAAAAATAGAATTTAAATTTGAAAAACAGAAATGTTTTGCTTTTAAATTCTTTTGTTTCTCTTTTTTAATATACTACATGGGGTATAATTCTCATTTAGTGTATACATTTTTGAACATAAGAATTCAGACTTTCGATGCCATCTCTGGAAAAAGCAAAAACGAAATGACAATAAGATATACTTATCCACAATAAGCAATATATTTCAATATTAATAAAAAAGAAAATACTAAAATATGCATTTTAATTAGTTAAAAAGTGACAGAATTTTGGTCATAGTATTACAGACTTTAAATAAAAAATCTGTGCTGTTAAGCAATAAGAGCTTAAGTCAAAAAATTAAATTTTGAAATATTAAAAAAATTTGAAAGATTTTTCTATTGATAGTTTTTTGCGAAAAAACGGCAATTTATCATACTGATAATAGTATTATAACTACTTTACATTACAGTTTTACCCTCACTTCTATGAAGTTCCCAAAAAAAGTGAATTAATTTTGCATTATATAGACTTAAGCTCTTAACGCATATTACCCCAGGATTATATTTTGAATACGCATACCTATTAAATAATTTTCATCAGTCATACAGTTCGCTACCATTTCAATAATCCACAGACGAGACTAGTAATATGCCAGTCATTCTTGTTTAAAATATGTGTACGGCTCTAATATTTTCTAAATTGGTTTTTGCAATCATCTACTACTGTTTTAAGTAATGAAATAAGTCTTAATTAATATAATGAGTTTACAACTTACTAAATGTACAAATCCGTGAATAAATTTTGCAATTTACGTCTGAACTTTTTAAGGTTATAATGTTTTTCGCCAACTTTTATATAAAGCCAGGACATTGTGTAGAAAGTAATTTACTTCCGCTGTACGAGTATATGAAAACAGTCTATATAAGACCCTGGAGAAGTAACATATAAAGTGATGTTATAATATGATGTAGGCTGCCTGACATTCGAGGTTTATCTTTATGCACTAGCACCATAAACATACACACACATTATAAATATTAATATTAAAGCACCTACAATATTTAATAGCATACATACATACATACATATATACACTGGTCATATAGTGTATTATTAAGATTTGAGTGCGATGGGAGTAAGCATCATGCCGCCACTGACGCCATTAAGGCATGAAGTTAATCACTTAACCATTCACTTATTTTGAACACGTACGAGAAAATTTAAAATAGTACGACGCACTGCCTATATGATTCCCTTTAGACTCTTGGAATTCGCATAGTATTGAGTATTTTTGAGAGAAATATAGATGGTAATTTTATTTACGCGTTTTTTAGCTTGATGCCATGATTGTTTTGAGAGTTTTGATTACTGACATGCGTCTAGGATTTTGATTAAAAAAAAACCCCAATAAAGACACGTTCATGCCAAAACATGCATACGGAGACTCTTGGGTTTTTTTCCTTTTCTTTGAAAACTGGGTAAAACGTATGCGTGCCAGAAGAGCTGTTATTGATAATGCACCCTCTATTCCCAATTTCATATCTTTATGAACGTGGTTTGTTTGTAAACACACATTATTGAAGGGTGTAATAGACATAAAATTTGTAGTGCGTAACTCTTTTTAAATTTTTTTTTTTAATTTTTATTTTTTTGTACCCTACTTCCTCTGGTATCCTAATATTTTGGATTCTTTATCAAATGTTGGAAATTATTCTTATAAATATAAACAAGGTAGTACTATATTAGAAAATTAGTATTATAAATTAAAATACGACCCAACACGAGTAGTCATTATTTTTGCTTTCTTAACAAATATTTTTGGTATTATTCCATATTTATTACTGTAGTCGCCGTGGTCTAGTTGTTAGTAAGTTGGTTTATAAAGACAAAAGCTCTTGGCTCATATCCCAGCTCTGACATTAAAAAAAAAAATAAAATATGAAGAAAAAGTATTTCTTTCGGCGATTACCTCTTAGCAGTCTTTTGGCAAAAGCTCAGAGAATAACTGATTGCCACGAACAAGCTTCTCAAGTATGTCGTTCGGAGTCGACTTTTTTAAACTGTAGATCCTGGTACTCATGCATTAAAATTAACACACACAACATAGGTGTGCGAGAAGCTAGGCTGTAGCCCTGAAACAGGGTTGTAATATCCAATTATGTATGTATGTATGTATGTATGTATGTATGTATTTTTGTATGTATGTATGTATGTATGTATGTATGTATGTATGTATGTATGTATGTATGTATGTATGTATGTATGTATGTATGTATGTATGTATGTATGTATGTATGTATGTATGTATGTATGTATGTATGTATGTATGTATGTATGTATGTATGTATGTATGTATGTATGTATGTATGTATGTATGTATGTATGTATGTATGTATGTATGTATGTATGTATGTATGTATGTATGTATGTATGTATGTATGTATGTATGTATGTATGTATGTATGTATGTATGTATGTAATTTTATTGATCGCCATATATCAAGTTGCTATCAGTTGATCACTGAAAGGCCAGTGTTATACCTTCACCCTTGAATGACCAATAGAAATTGCCCCAATTGTCGGCGGATGTTGACACTGAGTGGTGACCGTCTTCACTAATTAGGTTAGCTGTTATCTTACCAGATGGACATCTTGGAGGGTGGGGGGGACCCATTACAATATTTTTTTTAAGTTATAATTTAGAAAAACGGCACATTTTATTTTATAATTTTTGTCCTTCGCTGGGATTGAACCTCGGTCGTTTGAGTTTCTGTGCGAACGCCTACCTTATAAAAGTGGGTTGGATTGCAAATAGAAAAATGTCTCACGAGTACAAGTTAAGATAAAAAGAGACCTTAAAAAGTAACTTAATTTTTTGAGCAGTCTATGTACATACATATGAATGCTTTATTTCCCATATCATAAATATTTATATGTACATATTTAGATAAATATATTTGTAATGTAGAGGCTTCAAATAGTCGACCTTCATCATTTATAATTTTCTTATACATTTTATTTTTGTTACTTTTTCTCTTCACTATTGTATTCTTATTAAAGTGGAAAATGATTATTATTATTATTGCATTATTTTTATTCTTTTTTTTTATCTGTTTTATCAGAAAAAAATCTTTTTTTTATTATATTTTTATGTCTATTTCGGCTGGAGCATTCAATAAGACAGCGTTAATTTTCACAACTGATTGGTTAGCCATGGTGGTTTATCAGTGAAATGAAATCATTAAAAAATTTATATAAAAAAAGGGCTTTTCTACTTGTTAAAGACAAAAAGAGACTCATCTCCTCTTTATTCGAACAAGCATGGAGGAAAAAGAAAAAATAAACAACACCATTTTAATATTAAATTTTATTTAAAATGACAACTAATTGATTTTTATGACTTTGTTTTTTATTCTAAAGCAGTTAAATGAATTATAAATTGATTGTTTTCTTTAGTTAATGCGAAAAAATACTAAAAAATGGTTTGTATGTGACTTATAGTATATGCATGTGACTTCTTTGGTGGGATTTTATAATACTTATTTAACACAGGTTACGACAAATTTTGAAAAAAATCCTTTATTTTTCAACATAATAAATTTTAGACCGATACACTTTTTTTTTAGCAATACGAGTATTCGGCCGGCTACAATAACTTAGGCCCCTATTATTCTTCACAACACCTAAATGTTGCGTTGTTTTGGCTACAACATATAAAAATAAATGTTGTAAACGATATTCAAAGTACATAGTACAACACATGGGTGTTGTAAACCATAATCGCAATTTTAAAAATACAACATCAAATTTACAACTGTTGTGAACCACAATCGGGGCCTTACTTATAGTTAGATTTGTCTGAGTTCTTCCATACTTTCATTGCTGGTACATCTTTTACCATCGAGAGATTTTTTTAAACTTCGAATTAGGACAATCCATTGATCCATTAACACTTTCTTTTTTCATTTATTTCTTAGTGAAATATATTCGGTACACAGTCAATGAGCTTTAAGTGCATTTCAAACTCAAGTGTTAACCCAATATTTGCGGCAAATGCAGCTTTTTTGACAAAAATTTATATGTGGGCATTTCCACGATCTAGAATGGGACAAATCATAAAAGTGGTGTATAATACACGTATAAAGAAATCTTAATAAATTTTTTTTACTATTTTCTGAAACTATGCTCACTACAAAAGGTATATTTTATTGAATTTTCGTTTGTTATATACAAGTGGTAAACCTGAGGCCTTATTCTGTAACTCTCCTAAGCTAAAACTCTATCGCTAGAAGTGTATAAACCTGATTTGGGACTTTTTGACTACAAATACAATTCCTGAACGCGTATTGCTTACCAATCTTTAATATATTTTAGCACGGGAAATTATTTCTTCAAGTTACATTTATCTTTAGTGAAGGGATCACGAAGCACTGCTGAAAAGGAATGTTTTGAGTACTAGAACAGCACAATAGAACATTACTGAAACAAAACGGAAATTTTTAGTCTGAGTTTATTACTTATAGAAAGATTTCGAGAATGTGCACAATCATTACACACATATAAATAAACAATTATTACAAAAAATAAATGTCGTTAAATAAACATGAGCGTCAAGAAAACAAAAAAGATTATTAAATATACATATAAATAATATACTACATATCGTCACATTAAATGACATAATATACATATACATACATATTTATATGAAAAACTTACATACAAACTCATTTGTTGTATATAGGGATGATAATCCTTATATCTCGATCCTAAAAATTATGATTTTCGGGGTTTACAAAATTTTTGATTTTAAGGAATTTTGCTTCTCCTGTAAACAAACAAAAAGTGTAGTTACGTCCGTTTGCATTTAATATGACGATATGTACATACATAATTAGTCATTACAACCCTTCTTCAGATGAACGGATTAGCTTCTTACAGCACCCATATTGTGTGCTTTAATTTTCATGCAAGAGTACCGGGACCTACAATTTAACGTCGAATCCGAACGACAGAGTTAAGAAGCTTGTTTATTGCAATCAGTTACACCCAAAACTTATGTCAGAAGACTAACAAGTTGGTCGCTGAAAAAAATATTTTTTCTTTCAAAATGTCAGAGCTGGGGGTTGGACCCGGTGCTCTAGTCTTAGCCAGCCAACATACTACATGCTAGACTATGGCGACTACAGTCTTCTAAAAAAGGCCACTTTAAAAGACAAATTCTTTTTAGTAAAAAAATAATTTGTGTACTAACATACTAATTTTCGATCGATCACAGTGGACCCTTTTGTGGCAATGCCCATATAAATATATAAATTAAAGTGTGGTTGTGAACTTGTTTAAAGTGTTTAGACAGCTAAATGGCTGAACCGATTTTTTTGACATTATTGCAGTGCATCTTTGAAAGCTTGAAAGAAACCAGAGGTTGTCTAATTTTCCAACCAGGTGGGGCCACTCCTACATAAAGTGAATATTTATTTTTGAATATCTTCAAAATGGCGTCATAGTCAATACAAATCATCAGTAACAAATTGGCTGTAATCTGATAAGCGCAAATATTAGCATAAACACATATAATTATTATTTTTAAGTGGTATTAAAATTAATAACAGCTGATTTTTATTTTGGGAGCTGTAAGTTATTTCATCACTGTATACACTGTGACAGGCATGGTATCGCCCATACAAAGAAAATATTGTTGTTGTTTTTTTTAACTTCAAAGCTAAATATTTTAAATTCGGTTTGAATGATTTCACAGACATTGGAATTCATAAGAGTGGGCTGAATTGCCAACTACATATGGTACCTCCTTAAAAAAGCTAAATATTGACTTTTGTGTATATTCAGAACATTAATAGCGGAAGTTGTAGTCGCCGTGGTCTAGTGGTTAGTGTGCTGGCTTACTAAAAAGAAAAGAGAAAAAAAAAAACAAAGAAATATGAAAAAATTATTTCTTTAGCCGACTACCTCTCAGAAGTCTTCTGGCAAAAGCTCTGAGAGTAATTGAATGCCATGAAAAAGCTGTCGTTTGGAGTCGACTTTAAACTGTAGGTCCCGGTACTCTTGGATAAAAATTAACACACACAATATGAGTGCTACGAGAAGTTAGGCAGTAACCCTAGGCAATAGCCAATTATGTATGTATGTACGTATGTAATAGCGGAAGTTTCTAAATTTAGTTCAAGGAGCTTTATGGTCAATACAAATCATCTGTCAAAAAGAAGATGCAATTAGACAAGTGCGATTTATAGTGAAAGTTACGAAATTGAATACAAACAACTTCGTTGCCGCTGCGAAGTACGTCGGGTTACATATGCATATACTATGTATTTCACTGTATATCTAAATTCGTTGTTGAATTTTAAGCAAATCCTTAATTTTTTTATTTTTTTGTGTGTGTTTTGTTTAATAAAATATTAACATTGACCACACACGTTGCTAAAGTGCCAACGTAATTTATCATTTTATAGCCTCCAATAGTTGTTTATTACATTCACCACCCTTTCAGACACAAAAAAAGAAAAAATAAAACAGTATAGAATAGGAAAATGGGCAAAAAAATCAAACGCTATGTATTTGGTGAGTTTTGAATTAAAAAAAAAATTATTTTTGTTCTGATCAGAACACACGCATGCACTTGCACTTTAAATGAAAACCAGGGCGTGTGGCTACTTAATGACGACCTTTAAGGTCATAGACAAATAAATAAGAAACAACAACACACACACACAAAAAAGGAAATATAGGTGGGCGCTCATGAAAATGCCGCCATAAGGTTTGTTTTTTTTTTCTTTTTTCTTAATACTGTTTCCGTTTTTTCTTCTTTCTTTTCACAACTGAAGTATTACTATTGTTACTGCTGCTGTTGTTGTTGTTGGTAATGTTGTGAATGTTTAAATGTTCAAATGAAAACGAAAACAACAATTTTCGATTGCAACAACAGCAACATTCATAGTATAGTAACTTAAAAGTTGTATATAAACCGTGTGTATTGCAATGAAGCCTCAATTTGTTAAAATCGACACAAAACTATAGAAAAATGCAAACAAAAGCAGCAACAACAACCACAAAAACTTTAAAACTAAAAATAGTGACCACCATGACAACCATTAAATTTTTTTTCTTTGTTTAAAAGGCACCAACGAAATTAAAATAAAAAAAATAAAAAAAATTACAATTTGTTTTAAATGGCATTCGACGTATTACGACTGAGTACTTGTTGCTTTATTAACGATTTATGGCAGTTATTTGAAGGAATACATTCTTAGTCATTTTCCATACAGAATAGTTGAACGCATCCGATTTGTGAAGATCGAAGAACTTAAAGCGCAAACTTAAGCTCTATAAAATTTTAAATTGTGAGAAGAAACATATAAAATTAAATTTTAATATGATTTTCCTCGTATGACCATTATGGCTGTTCTTTTTTTTTTCATGCTGTGCATTGTATTGTAATAGATTTTTTTCTAGTAAGCGCCGTATGTCAATGAGACAAGTTGCTGTCAGTTGATCACTCAAAGGTTTGTATTATATCTTCACACTTGAAGTGATCAACAGTAATTGGCCCATCTATAGATGTTAATTGAGGCTTGTGAAGTGGTGATGATCTTTGCTAAATTGGTTACGATCTTTGTTTGTTTCTGTCTATTACTTCCCAGTAGAAGGCGCTTTCTCCTGATCATTCCTTTGATGCCAAAGGTGGATAAGGTGGAATGTTAGGAGGCGACCTCTTATGAATGAAATTCTTAGAGGGGTGAAGGGAGCCTCTTATTATATTTTTAAATTAAAACTTCGAAAGACCGCAAATAATTGTTCTTCATTTTTCTCCTGCTGTGAGCAGCCTAGATGGCTGCTTTTTGTTGTCAGCGAGCACTCTAACCACTATATTATGCCACTACCCCTATAAATGCTGTAAAGCTAAGTTGTTTTTGATCAATGTTATGGTCAATCAATTGTTTTCATGGTTTATCACCTTAGTTTTCTTCATATAAGGGCGCAATATTTTTATTAACAAATCCATTAAGCAAAAAATAAGCCTCATTGTCCCACACAACTTTGTCTATAAGTCTTTTAAATTGATTAATTTTCCAAGTAATTCAGAGTAAGTTAAGAGCAGTTTTCAAACGTTAATCTATTCATGATAATGTTTTCTGTCAAAATAGTTTCGAAACAATCCTAACTGGCATACATGCCATGTAATGCTTGCTAGCAAATATTTTATATCGAGAAACAATTAATGATGATGCCACAATATAGGATTCAAAAATTTTTTTCTTGCTCCTTCATCGTTTTAATTGCTATCTTCCTTGGACTTCTTGTAGAAGCTTAAAAAGCGAAAAATCGCAAAATTCTTTAATAACTTCCAGCTATACAATCTTTTAAGTTTCTGACTTTAATACCAGCGATTAAGGTTCTGAACGACAAGCCCTTTTTTATTTTTATAAAAATATAAAAAAAGAAAAATTCACACTGTTTGCAACTTAAAGGAGGAAAAAAAAAAGAAAAAACATAGAAGAAGCAGTTTTTTTTGTTGTTGTGAAAGAGTATCTTTAGCGCCGTCTGCATACCATCCAAAAGCTTTCGTTTTCAAAAAGACTATTTTTTTGTTTTGCTTAAATTCAGTTTCTGTTTCTATTTTTGTGTATTTGCCCGTTTATAAGTGAGTTTTGATGGAAAAAAATTGAAAACGAAAAACTAAAAACTCAAAACAGAAAAACAAATAAGTTATAGCAGAGTCATTGAAGAAAATTATTCTGATATTTGATTTTGAAAACAACATAACCCAGTAAACATTTACTTTAAAATAAAATATACAACTTGGGATACAAAATGATTAACTTAAGTTAAATTAATCTAAGCATAATAAGTACCATCAAACCTATTTATGTGCTTATTTGTATTTGTAAGTTTGCAAATTTTTTTTTCTGCTCGTAAGATTTTGTCCACCTTTTTTTTTTGTTTTCAAAATTTGCTGATCTTCTTTAATTTTTTCTCAAAATGTACTTGACTGTTCGTTTTCTAAATTTATCTAATTTTTACCTTCTTTTTTCTAACCAAAAATAAAATTCTGCTCATCTAAGCAGCGTAAGAAAAAATTGTGGCCATTTATCTATACATATGTCCATAGCTGTATGTAAATGTAATTAAAAAGAATGCAGGCAGTGGCATTGAGTAACTGCTATCTTTTTTAACTCACTACAGAGAGAGTGTTCTCTTGGTTCCATTATAATTTATAAAACGTGTAACTGTCATACTGCCTTCACTTTTTAAGATTTATGATCAGTATTATTTGAAAAATAATCAAAAATATTAAATTAATTAAGTTTGCTTTGAAAATCACTCATTAATTAGCGTAGATGTTATAGATGATGTTTAATTTCAAAAACGTGTCGTAGAATGCTAAGGGGTGGACCAACGTTTTATGATGTTTTAATGTTTAACTGTGTTCAACGTTAACATCTTGTTCATCTCAAAGGGGTTGTTAATAATTTTATATGACGTCCATATACCCTCCGAGTGTACCGTTTGGCTTCTGGCGACTTCTCTCGCCAAGGGCTTGTGTTTTCGGGGTATATAGAGTGAACCAAAATCTAGGTGACCAGATACATCAAGTAGGAAAAGAGTTGTTGGTTGGTAAACACAATTGTCGAGATCTGACTAGGGACGTATTAAGTAGTTTGGTACTTAGGGCATTAGAGGCCTTATTCTGTAAGTCTCCTAAGCTAAAACTCTATCGCTTAAAATTTATAAACTTGATTTAGGCCTTTTTGTTTGCGAATGCGTTTTGTAATTAAAAAGCTTCATACCCATCATTTCTAAAATTTTGAATTTTATTGATTCTAACGCCCAGCCTATTTTAAAAACCTAAAATTTTTGCATTTAAGTTTAAGAGAATTACAAAATAGGGCCTCAGGTTACCCCAAGGGTTTTGTGACTGGAAGTTTCTGGTACTTGTTGGCGCTGGTCTAACGCATAGTATTTTACCCCTTCTTCGGACGATACGCACATTAATTTTCAGAAAGAATCACGACCGTATATGAAGTTAAACGATTTGCAACAGACAGTGCATATTCCACTACAACCAGAAAATTATAAGGTTTGTTGCGGCGCTTAGTAGTGGCGCTATTTCTTCGAAAATTAGGCCCGAGCGTGTTTTAATAGAGATCGTTACTGCTGAACCATTATTAATAACTTTTTCTTTTCTTTTAAAATATGAAATTGCTCCAGGAGAGATATGATATCAACAGAATGACGCTATACATTATTTGGCGGACACATCGACTAATTGTTGTAAAAATTTGGTAAAAAAAGTTAATTTCCATAAATATGTATAAGTAGACCTGTCAATTTGATACCACTCAATATTTCTTGTGGGACTACGTACAGTCACTGGTTAACGCTGATAAAAGCGACCATTATTAATTCATTGGAAGTCAAAGTTGTTGGGGTTGTTTGTAATCTGTGGCCACCAATGGCCGATAATTTTATTAAAAATTTCACATTTAGCATATGCTCCGGCAAAAACCATATGCAACATGGCCAAACTTGAGAAGCTTGTTCATGGCACTCAGTTACCCTCAGAGCTTTTGCCAGAAGACTGCTAAGAAATATTTTTTCATATTTCTTTTTTTTAAAGATGTCAGAGCGCAGATTTGAATCCGGCGCTATCGTCTTTCTAAGCCAACACACTAACCGCTAGTCCACGGCGGGTTATTATTATTTCTTCTTAATTATTTTTTAAGGAATATTTACAAAAAGGAATGGCTTGCATAAAATTTTTTGTAAAATAGTGTTTTATAGTCAAATATTTTCCTAATGTGATCGTACCTTAACCACCATGCCGTTGCTTTAGTTGTGCCATTCAACTTCAGTTTTTTAATGAACACAACTGCCTCAGGAGCTCTGGTTTAATCAGAATGCAACAAAGTATTCACATGACAAGCGACAATGCCAATGAAAAAACATTTAAAAAAAGACATTCGTTTAATAAACCAGCACTTGTTTGTTTGTTAAAGGAACTATTCCTTAATAATTTTTGAACAAATTCGGCCGTTGGGTTATTTAGAATCATAAGATATTTGTTTGCGATGGTGGTGCATATGGCCAAAGTTTTTATTGAAGATGATGATAATGTTGTTATTGTTACTATTGTTGTTATTTTTTTCTTTTATTTTTTTGGTTTAAAATGTGCTTTAATTGCATTTCGATATCTATGCTTAGGCATCACACATCTATAGCAAAATAAATAAAAAACAAAACCGCCACATTTTCTTTTAAAAGCCCCCAATTCTTTTAAATACAATGAAAACTGCAAAAATAAAAAAAAGCTAAAAAAAAACAAAAACTTAGCACTTTAATTTGTCTGTCCATTTGTCTATAGACGTTACTTAAACATTTATAAACATTTACTTTTTCATTGTAATACTGAACAAACAAAAAAAATGATGCAACATAAGCATGTACGCGCATGCCCTATACATGTGCAGCACCAGGGTCGTCCATTTATTTCAATGCCATTATTTCTATATGCGAAGTATGAATACCAGAAACTACTGATCAACTTAAGAATACTACAAATATTTGCAGTAGGCGGCGGCATTGTTAGAAAGAAACTTGAAAATCGATTTGGATTTTATGCTACAACAACAACAACAATAGTTTCTTTACTTAGACCTGCAATAGCAATTGCAACAAAAATTGAAAAGAAAAAAAATAATGTTGCTGTTGTTTACACAGAAAAAAGACTAATTGTTGCCACAAAACAAAAGAAGCTTAAGGTGGGAATTTGTGTAAAATTCTCAATCCCTCTGTTTTTTTCTTTGGTTGGTTTTTAAAACAAAGTTTCTTTCCAGGCGTTGTTGACTGGGGGTCAAATTTTATAGAAATGTAAACCACAATGTTTTTCTTTTTTAAAACATTTCTGAAAATGATTTTGATTAAACTAATTAGTGAATACCGATGGACACAAAGTGTTGCTTTCTTACGATAATATTGAATGGATGACATGACAGGATGACATGAATGTGTCGTTCGTGTATAACAGTTTACCAACTGGCCGTAAATGCTTATAAACGAAGAAGAAGATTAGTGCTCTGATGTTATCGCTTAAGTGTATTGGCAGATCCATTGGAAGTTAGTTGATGTAGATAATTAAAAGGATGTTTTTTAAGTATTAAAACTGAATGCCGTAGAAATTATGAGCATACAACGTCACAGTTTCATTTCCCATGCATAAGTTTTATTTGATTTGAAATTATTTTTCTAAATCTTTTTAATTTCTTTAATAAAAATTAATACAAAATTGCTCTGATAGCACTGTATTAGGCACACTGTGTATGGGTTTTATATAATTTAACAATAATAACAATTAAACTAATGCGGCTGTTCTTGGCGAAATGCATTCTGAATGTCCAATTTTGGAACAAATTTTCAAGCATTGTTGGTCTCAAATGGCCCCATAGGGGCAAGGAACGTAAAAGCTAATAAGCACGTTTATGTCTTGAAATTAATTTATTGCTAAATTTAGATTTAAATTAATTAATGAAAGAGTTCGCTGATGAAACTAAACCTCAATCGAATCACTGTTATATGAATTTTTTTTTAACACCAAGCCATTGATAAAGAAAAGTTAAAGATCTCCATTGAACGTAACGAGTGCACTAGAATTATTTAGAGCAAATGCGTTGCAATTATGATACCAGCGTTTAAGCGGGAGTATACTTTTGTTAACTACTAACCGTAAAGCCTAAAATGTGCTACAATGCTCATCACAATTTAAAATTTTGCCTCTAACCCTCTTTTTACACGACTTTGGTGTGTGGTATAGTGGTTAGAAGGCTCGCACAAAAACTCAAACGGCCCAGGTTCAAATTCCAGCAAAGGTGAAAAATGAAAAACTTAGTTTGCGGTTTTTTCAAAATTATAATTCAAATATAAGAGGTCCCCCCCGCCTCCCAAGAAGTTTATCAAAAAAGTAATAGCTCCCTGACGTTCAACTCTATTCCACCTTAACGTTTGATAACGAAAATCGAATGATCAAGAGAAAAGCGCCGCCTATTGGGAGGTAGTAGTAGATAACAGCTAAAAACTTACTTAGCGAAGGCACTCACCGTAATCAACATGCAACGATGGGGCAATTGCAATTCACAACAATTTGTCTCATTCCTTAGTCGCTAAATAATATAAGAAAACAAAATATATGTTCTGATTTCCACAAAAATTCCAATACAATGCACTGCATTTAGCACGTGTTTTAAAATTTATTTTTGGCTATTTGAGAAAATGATACTTTTGTAGGCCTTTGAAAGTATTGAAAAGAGTGATGTTCTTTTGATACTTATCTACTGTGTAAAAACAGTTTTACATGTATATATATCTGCAAAATTTGGTAGCCTTGTTTAATGAAACTCTTAGTGGTGATATGTATATACGATTTTTTTTATCATAAATATTAAAAACTAAGCAGTATTACAGTTAGTTTGATCCTTAAACCTTAAAAAGGCCCGATTAACCCCTTATGCCAAAATCATACAAGAAAATTACCTGCCAATGCCATTTGTGACTCCAAATTTATCGGCAACAGTTTTTCCATTATCTTAACTCCTTGATTAATTTAACAATTGCTGATATATTAAGGTGCACATAACGACATTCACAACGGACAAGTCTCTTAGCGTAGAAGTGGCTAAAGTTGTTGGTGGGCTATTCTGTATTTTATGTCAGGCAATGGGTTCCCTGGTGACACCTCTTTATGAAGTTTTTTCTGTTCTGTTATGTTATAAAAAACAACAAATTGTTGTTAATGATGTTGTTGAACAATTTTACAATTAATTTTGTTTTTTATTCTTCAATTCATTTTTATTTTATGCTTTTTTTTGAAAGTTGAAGGTTTGTTCTTCTTCATTTGTTGCACAAAATCAAAATATTTTAAAAGAATTTTTTCCTGGGAAATATTTTTTTATACTTTAAATGTTATATTTGGTTTAAAGCAATAATTATTTTTATCAGTTAAATTTCAAATTTAATTAAAAACAAAGAACAACTAAAGTTGTTAAAAAAAGAAAAAGATGTGTTGTCATAAAGAGTCAATATTAAAAGCAATATGTAATTGTGACTGAGAAAGTTCTTATGGCCTACTTATAACCATATAAGATGTGCGTCACTATAAAGTATAACACCCATTTTTCTTAATAACTTTTTTCACCTTTAATCAAAATTATTTTTCTTAATCACAATATCTTTGAAAAATGTGTCAGATTTTAAAATGTATCAGTTTGTCAAATTTGACCTGTTAGTTAGTTCATAATGGATAATCAAAGACAAGTGCATACAAAAATTATTCAAATAATTCAAAAAAAAACCATATTGGAGTTATACAAAAGTTGCAAGGGAAGTCCACGTGACCAGGCAATGTGTTTCCAGTGTGGTCAAAAAGTTCAACAAAGACCTAAAAATTGAAAGAAAGCCTGGAACAGGTAAAGCAAAACTGGTAACGAACGACGCGAAAGCAAAAAAGGTTGAGAAGCTTTTGCTGGCTCTTCCAAACATTTCTGGTCGCGAAGTGGCCCGGCGCGTGCAATGTTCGGAAAGTTTTGTGCGCCGAGTTAAAGCTAAAGCTGGCCTTAAAACATTTAAAGTTCAAAAAGTTCCGGATAGAAATGCTAAGAAGAATATTGAAGCAAAAAAAAGAGCAAAACTCCTCAAAAAAGAATTTTTTTAAAAGTTCGAATGTTGTGTAATGGGTGATGAAACTTACGTTTTTGCAGACTTTGCACAGCTTCCTGGCCAAGAGTTTTATGTAGCGGATAGCAGAGGCAATGTTTCTGCAGAGTTCCGAACTAAAAAACTATCAAAATTTCCCAAAAAGTTCCTAGTTTGGCAGGCAATTTGTAGCTGCGCCAACAGAAGTGCATCGTTTGTTACATTGGGATCAATAAACTCAGATATTTATATCAAAGAGCGTCTTCAAAAGAGGTTGCTCCCATTTTTAAGACAGCACAACATATCAACATTCTTCTGGCCAGATTTGGCAACATGTCACTACAGTAAAAGCGCAATAGACTGGTATAATAAAAATAATGTTATTTTTGTTCCAAAAGAGGCTAACCCACCAAACTGCCCAGAGCTGCGGCCTATTGAAAGATATTGGGCTCTGGTCAAAAGAGAACTAAAGAAGAGTACATCTGTTCCAAAAACCAATACTAGTTTTCGATATAAATGGACAGCTGGTACCAAAAAAATCACCGAAAACACTATAACATTGCTTATGGATGGCATATTGAATAAAATAAAAAATTTTATAAAATTAAATTAATTTTTAAATAAAATAATACAGAATATAAATCTGTAATAAAAATGCAAAATAAAACTGTTTTATTTTTAACTCTAGCTTACTCCAGTCAGTTTTTATTTGACTTTTGATGTGTTACAGTTTATAGTGACGCACATCTTATATACATAGTATATGGTCTTTATTTTATAGCTATTGCAGGACGGGGTCCAATTTGAATACGCTGCGCGGATAAGGTCTTAAAATGATAATACAAAAAAGAAATAATGTTAAAATTATAACTTGTTTATTATAATCTGGCATATTATTTCGCGCAATAAAATGCAATCTAGAAGCATTAAATCGTACGAACGAGGAGCCAGTGAACAACAACATATCTGTTAAGAAAGTGGTCATCAATCAATATGTAAATCGATTGTTAAGTGCAATGTATAGGAAGTTGTGTCGTCTTGTTGGTAACAAATGTTATTGATATTAAGTGGATTAATTTTTGGAAACCGAAAGTCAGTCAGTATGGCTCAATACCAAACAGTCAATTTTAATGAATGTAATGGTGGTTCGTTAACGAATCCGTATGCCAATTTTGCATTTTGTAAAGCAAATGAAGGTCATTTGGCTTTAATTTTTGCATGAGATGCTGTATGTTATAGGCAACTAAGTTACGATCCTTATGAAAAATTTAGATATAGTCGAAGGAAAAAGTCTAATAAGTTGAGAACGACGAGCAGCAATATTATCACGAATTGTTTGCTCACTTAGCAAAGTAAATTGAACGTGTGTGCGAAGTACTTTATCAACGGATTTTTTTTATGAAGCAAATTTCCACAACTGGGGGGTACGTGGTATAGTGGTTATAGCGTTCGCACAAAAACTCAAAGGACCCAGGTTCAATTCTTAGAAGAGGTAAAAATTAAAAAGTTAGTTTGCGGTTTTTTCAAAATTATAATTTAAAAATAAGAGGTTCCCCCCCCCCCCCCCCCCCCCCTCCAGGAAAACCATCAACAAAGGAACCGCTCCCCGACATTCCACTTTATTCCACCTTAACCAGTGTCAACGAAAAACAAATGATCAGGAAAAAAGCGCCACCTATTGGGAAGTAGCAGATAACAGCTAAACCTACTTAGCAAAGGCACACTCACCACACAATCAACATGCAACGATGAGGCAATTGATCATTCAAGGGTGAAGGTATAACACTGGCCTTTGAATGATCAATTCACAGCAATTTGTGTCATTCCTAAGGCGCTTGACAATAATATAATAATTAATATATGTACTGTCCTTTCCAAAATTCCAATACAATGCACAGCATTCAGTAGCGGTTTACCCCTGAGTATTGGTCTCAAATAAAATGGTTTATTATAGTGCGACTACACACTTAACAACCTAACAACTCGGAACCAAATTTCTTTACTATGAATGCCTGTAAGTGAGACGCACGAGAGACACAACATGACGTACATCGATGCCAAAAAGGAGGTTGAGGGATCTTTCATTGCAACCACTTCATACTTTGACTTCAATAGACATCTTCTGGAAGGGGAAATGAGGAAATGGCAGCATTCGTCCAGCTTTGAGACTAGAAAGCGAACTTTGTTCTGGTATTAAATAGAAAAAAGTTTGAAAACGCGTTCAAGGGCACTATACGTGCAATGCACAGTGTTCACAGTGCAAATATCTAAGTTTCGATTATATCATAAGCACTTTACTGAGTTTTTAAAGATCAAATTGAACCCTCTGAGGGAATTTTCGTCTTTCCCTTTGACGGCTTCTTACAGCTACACACATACATACGTGAAACATACTTTCCCGGCACCATTGTTTTCCTTATGTGCAGAACTTGACTTGGCTATCTTCTTCTTTGCAGTTTCTGTATTCAACTTCGTTGTAATCGTTATATAAATTCGTAAAAGCAATAAGTTAGATAGAAAATAATTTCAGGAAAAGCCATTAAGTAATTGCTTTTACATGGAAAATCAGTCCAAATTACTATCGCAAAGTAGTCACTTTAGACTGCAGGAGTATAAAATTTTGCAGTAACTTGACTTTTGATCATTCAAAATGTAGATTTTGGTTTTTTTAAACGTCTGACGATTTACTATACAGCTCATTGTATTTAATATCATTTATTCTATACGAAGTATTGTTCTCTTATCTAAAGTAAGTATTAAAATGTTTAAAAATTAAAAAAAAGGAAAACAAAATAACACTCTAGTAGTTTTTTTATATTTTACCACCGGCTTTTTTGTTCGTTTTTCTTAAATTCATAAAATTTAGATTTTAATTTTATTAAAATTTCAAAAGCTTAAGCCGCTGATTATTGGCATTATTTTTAACTTGAAAATATAAAAAAGAAACATGATTTGTTTTTAAGACAAAAAAATAAATAAATAAATAAACATGACTACTGTCGTGATTTGAATATATCTGTTACTTGAATTTCGTTGTGTCTTTTTAACAAAGTATTTACTGAAAGACACCTACTCGTGCAATTTTTTTTTCCGAATCTGCCAATATTCCGGTCTTTTTTTACCACTAGTGGTATTGGTACGTGGCGGTCTCTTTTATTTTTGTTTCCTTTTTTTGTAAAAAAATGCAATTTTTTTCTTTTTTAAATGGTAGAGATATTTAAACAGTTACTTCATTTAATAACTCGTCTTAATTTAAAGTAAAGAAGACAAAAATTGTTTAAGATGTAATGCATTATGCTCGCATTAAACTAAAAAATCTTAAAATAATCAAAAACTTATTATGTTTTTAACACTTGATTTTGAAATAATGCAGTTCTTTTTAAACATACAACAAGTTAAGGTCATTAAAATACTATTTTTTCTACAACAATTCCAACTAAAGACCTGCAACAACATATTAGCAAGTGTGGCATCATTCATGTGCAATGCCATGTTATGCCGTTCGAACATGTTCGACAGACATATTAAGACAATGTTGTAGTCAAATCTATGCATTGTTTTTATACTCATTTTCACACATCAACATGGAAAATTAATACGTCAACACATGCGGCATATGTTCTTAATGATGCCTTTTGATCATTTGTTTGAATTATTAAACCTATAAAATTAAACTGCACATAAATTAGACATTTTTTAGATCACAGTTCTTAGTGTAATATTGTTTTATGTTTAATATTTTTTTAATGAAATTTGAGCAATTATTTTTAAATATTGTAAATGAAATATATTTAAGTATAATAAAATATTATTGTACGAGCAAAATATGAATAAAATAAAATGAAATATAAAGCTAGCAGACTATCGGAACATTTATACATACTTATTTGTTGTATTATTAAACAAACATTGTATTAAACATTGTACATACAGTTTTACAAACTCCAGTTATACTATATAAGTAATAGCAAGTTATGTAGCGAAAATTTGTACAACATTTTACACAAAAAACATTAATGAATATGGTATTCACCACAACGTGCTACAACAAGTTAAACCATTTGCAATAACATGCTAAGACACTATGAAGACTTTGCAAGACATGTCATGACACTGTGTTTGGGACGCCATGACATAGCATAACATGTTTTTTTTTAATTACATTTTTACATAAAATGTTGCATTTTGCAGTACTGTAACTTTAATATTTAAGTTATTACAGATTATATTTTATTTACAAACTTATAGGCCTTTAAAACTGATAATAAATATTGCTTAACTTACAATCGGTCAAGTGCGATCAGTCTACTTAATTTCTTTTTGGCAGTGAGTTAAAGTATTTTCTGTAGGGAATTGAAATTTTTAGAGTTTGTAAGCAATAAAACACATTTTAAATCAAATAATGGGTGAATTATATTTGTATTTTAGGCTATAGGTTAACTAAAAGTCCCGTACGGGAGATATACAATAGTTTGTAGTTTTCTAAATTTATTTAGAATACAGTTTAGTTTAATTTGTAAAAGGGCCAATTGAAACTTCAAATGTTTTAATTTCTCCTCATCATCTTCTTAGCTTTATTAGCATTCACCTGTTTCTTTTTTTTTTTTTTTTTTTGAACAATTTGTACTACTCGTAAACATTTTGTTTTTCATTCAAATTTGATTGTTTATTTTATAATTTTTTTCTATTCATTTTATATTCTCACATAAAATTAAACTCTATTTGTTTAGTCGTCTCTAAAAGTTGCCGAAAATATAAAGCATTTTGTTAAATGCTACACACTTCCTCTGAACAGCAGTCTACCCTTCTTATTTAAGTTTGAGTAGGGTGTAGATTTCTAAAGCAAACAAATAAAAAATGTGGGTGGAGTTCTCCATTAACAATAAATTAGTAAAGAAAAAAAAAAATAAATAAAAATTCACTGTGAACGATAATTATATCATCTTATGTATATCGGAATTGTTAATAAATGTATTGTAGTGACTACTATAATATTAGTAAAAATTGTTAGAGAAAATAAAAACAAAAAATGTTTTAAATGTAATTGTTATTCTAAATGTGTATTAAAATTGTAACAAGTTTGTAGCTGAAATCTTTTGTTTTATACAGTCCTTAAAGATATATTATTTTCAAGTCACTTACATATGGTAGTGTGTGTGTATGTAACATAACTAAAATCAGTTTTGTTTGTAAGACAATTAATCAAAAAATAATTTTAAAAATAGTAAAAAAAAAGAAATTCATTAAAGTATTGCACAAACAAACGAGTACAATTAGATACATACCCAACAGAATGGCTTTTAATGAAAATATTCAAATTGCTTTTGGGGTTTTTGCTTTCAAGTATGGCAAAAGGTTAAAAAATATATTATTATAGTTAAAAAATCGTAACGTTTTAATATCTTTTCCAACATATGTAATACTTTTTTAGGTCTTATATTACAAAAGCATGCCATATACACGTGTTTGGGTTAATAAAACTTTTGTATGCCCTACATTATGATTTATAGTGAAATAATATTAAGATTTTGAAGCAATTTTTTTAATCTTTTCGACAGCAGAAAAGTCCATCGGTATGTCATGTGACCACTGGATGCCTCAATAGTTGCCAATAAGACAACATATCGTCGTGCGGGAGTTTATGTGCTCTATCCGCCATTTTGTATACCTCGAGGTAATGATGCCACTTTAGGTTTTTGACACCAAAATTTTTAAAACCTGCAATACGTTTTCGGCTATTTAACTTTGAAACTGGACGAGATATACGAAAACGGATTGCAGACTTGAAAAATTTGGGATTAAAAACCTAAAGTGGCATAATCAAGTCGAGATATATAAAAAATGAAATGGCGGATAGAGCACATAAATTCCCGCACGAAGACATGTGTGTGTTAACATGTTGCTCAAAGTTCTTCCAAGACTATATAAAGCTGAGATGTTCTTCCAGAGTGGATCGTGGGCAGGTGGTCTTTGCCCTTTCTCTTTTTCTACCTTCTCTGGGGTTATAAATAAGGTCACGGAATCAAATTTCGTAAGGTGGTTTACGAAGCTTTTGTCGTATCCAAATATTCTCATATGAATTTTCGCATTCTATGCCATTCTCATTCTTTCTCTCTTTTCTGAGGTAGTTTTCAGACCACTATTTTGCATGTTTCTAGCGGTGCCTCAGCAATATTTTGACAAACGTTGGTTTTAAAATACTCTACGTGGACGGTGTATTTATGTTTTTTATGTACCTTCTCAAAATGCCTAACGGCGGTTTGTCACATAATCTTTGTGGACAATTGACGTCGCTATATCGAAAAATACGCTTCTGATAAAATTTTGATACAATAAAGCCAATCTCGATCTTGTGGCGTCGTCTTGACAATACCACATATCGTTCAGCGTATAATTCTCAATTGCAGGCCAAAAAGTAAGTCTTTTATTAGACGACCATTGCTCTCTGACCGTTCTTATATCGCTCAATGACACCTCTGGACCATAATACGCAAAGTATTTGTTTTTTTATTTTTATTTTTTTTGAATACAAAGGCCACAATCCATAATCCCTACTTGGTTCTCTGAGACCAATATGAAACACCTCTGCTAGAAGACTTAACCACTGAGTGAGGAATGAGTTTCATAGCTAAATTAAATTTTGTTCCAAAAATTTGCATTCAATGGTTAGCCTGCTTTAATCGTTGTCTGACTTTAATTTTATATGGATACATATGTACATACATGCATACATAATTGGCCATTACAACCCTGTGTCATGGCTACGGCCTAGCTTCTCGCAGCACTTATGTTGTGTGTGTTAATTTTTATCCGTGAATACCGAGACCTACAGTTTAAAGTTGACTCCGAACGACAGATTTGAGAAGCTTTTTCATGGCAGTCAATTACTCCTAGAGCTTTTCCAGAAGACTGCTGTGAAGTAGTCGCCGAAAGAAATAATTTTTTCATATTTCTTTTTGTCAAGATGTCAGAACTGAGATTTGAACCCAGAGCTGTCGTCTTAGTAAGCCAACACACTAACCACTAGACCACGGCGACTACTATTTTATATGGATGGAGATGCAAAATATGTCAGAATGAGCCGTAGGATTCATAGAATTCATGTTATCCGTCACATCTTTACTAACAGAAGCGATATTTTCGGCAAAGCGTAATTGATATAAAAGTCTGAACACATCTGTAATGCTTTCAGTTATTTTAAATTTCTAAACAAACTTGCCAATTACTTGCACAATTGATGGATAATAACGACCATAGTCTCCTATGATTAACAATTAAAATTTGAATTTAATTCCAATAAAATTTCTTATAAGTATATGTAGATTGATATGTTACATACACACATACATATATAATTCCAAAGGGGGGCATTGTACTATAGGGTATTATAGAATCGTGCTTAAAAGACAATATTTTTGTTCACGCTTTTTAATCACGCTTGACCATTAAAACATACGAATATAAGTAATTCTTACCATTTATAAACGCATACATAAATTAAGCCAAAATATATATAAAAAAGAATGAATTTTATCTGCCCAAAATAAAAACAAAGAAATATTTTCTGACATTCTTAATTCTTTTTAACCGCACCCAAAAGAATGTCAAACGTTTTGGGGGTACCATTTATTTTATGACTTTTAATATAGAAATAAATGTTGAGACAGGTTTATGGACATTTCGTCAAAAAGTGTTTGCAAAACCTCTAGAGTTTTTTTTTCGAAGTTTTGGCAATGGTTCACAACAAATTCGTTGACGACTTTAAAATGAAGAAAAAAAAATTCTTAAAAAATTGAATTAAAATTTGAAAAATTGTTAAGCTTTTGTGTTAAATGCGTTTTGCAATAAAAGAAACAACAAACACACAATTTCAGTCATGACAAGAGAACATTTATAGATTAAAAGAATTTTAAAGATAAAATTGTTTTTAAGGAAAATATTTTGACAAACTCATGAAAGGTTTGGACATAAATTTTGTACAGATTTAAGAGAGATTGTTAGTCATTAAAGCGAATGTATTTTTATCATGCGGGGAGAAGAGAAATAAGAAACCAGAAAGACAATTTTGTCACACACTTCTTTCTTGGATGTTCTTCTGATAGAATAAATTGTACAATTTAGAGAATTTGCATTCTGATGAGCTTTCAAAAATAATTTCATACAACACCTTATTCAGACATGAGCGAGTACTTTCCCTAATTTGAAATGTACAATCTAGGTAGTCGTTGCGACTACTAACCGATATCTCCTTCTATGTTGACTATATTCGTCAGTGTCTTATCTCTGAGACAGTCTTCAATAATAAAATATGCAACAATGGGTAGAGCGGCTGAAAGCAGAACATATACACCGAAGTCGACGTACCAACTCTCTCTCTTCTTCCTCCTAACAGCTTATATAATAGCCACAATTCATGGGTATCAGAGACGTACATCGAACATCGAATTATAAAGTCACCAATAACTATCTTTTACAAATTTAATCTATTCCTTTTCAAGAACTGGGGGATTTTTTTTAGAGAAAATACTAGAGCATTATAAATATTCTCCAAAATGGTGTATCATCATTCAATATACGGCTTGATTTTCCAATACATCTATTGGTATAAACCAATGCCCGAAAAACACTATAGACTTCAAGCAATCGCAAACAAACCAAGGGGGAAATATGATAAGAGAATAAAACCAATCTTTTGATTGTTTCCATTATTAAATCAACTGTATAGATAGATAACGTCGCCACAAAAAACAAAGTTCTAGCCGGTATTATAGTTCTTAAGCTTCTGATGCTCTTATCAAGCCGATCGTGCATCAGTCTGCCTGACAGCTTAAGTCTGAGCAAGAATTGCACAGAGTCGTCTTTGTGCATAGATATCTAGAGGTTGTGTGCTTAGTATGAACTTATTTATTTATTTTTTATTTATTTATTTATATGATTGTATCATAGTACAACAAGATATGAATCTTATAAATTACAGTACTATGAAGTAAATCAAATATTTGACTATGAAAATAATAAAAATAAGAATTTACAATTACTTATTAGAAAACATAATATAACAAAATATAATATAGACAATACTTAACTAAAGTTATATTTGTAACAAGACACCAGAAAATTAAAATTGTATGGAGATAAGGAAGTTAGGCTTAGAAAAGTTTTAGTTTTATCTTACGAAAATATTTTATACAACTCTTTTTTAAACGTATGAGCACTGCTTAAGTTTTGAATATAGTTTGGTAAGGAATTCCAAAGACTGGTAGTATATATGAAAAATTGTCGCTGAGATAAAAGAGTTCTAAATCTGTGCTGAATTATTTTTCTACCCCGGTTAGATCTAGCAAATTGAATTCTACAATATAAATATATAGGCCGCTCAAAAGTGATAATTTTATGGAACAAAATGAGACATTTAACTTTCAACAGATTTTCAAATTTAATATTAAATATCCGATATGAATAAAGTGAAATATGATCCTGACGTCTTTTTAGATATACATATCGTGCGATGTTATTATAAGCCACGTTGAGTTTGCGCTTATCGTCACTATCACAGTTAGCGAAAACTTCACACCCATATAAAAGTGCAGGAATTAAATATGCCTTCGCAAGCTGCATTCGTATGGTAAAAGGGGTCGAATTTATAACAGCCCATAAATTTCGAAGCATACCATACACTCGGCCTACAGCAATATTTATGTGGTCCGACCACGTTAAACGAGAATTAAAAACTACGCCCAGGTTAGATGCCTTTTCGACAAAGTCAATTTTTCTACCTTTAATAATCACTTCAGGAATATCGAACACTCTTTTTGATTTAGTAATTAATAAACATTTAGACTTTAAGGGGTTAATGCAAAGCCCGTTCGCAGTGGCCCAGCTGTCAACCCTGTATAAGTCATTATTAATAAGGTCTACACAATGACGGACATCCTCGACACGAGTACCTATGTAAAGCTGCACATCGTCAGCATACATATGCACTCTACAATTGACCAATACATCAGGTAAATCATTTATATATAAGCAAAACAAGAGAGGCCCTAGTACCGATCCTTGAGGAACTCCTCTCCTAAGATCTTGTGAGGTTGAGATGTTATCATTCAGATAAACACGTTGAGACCTTTTGAATAGATATGATGAAATAAGTTGACAGGCTGAGCCAGAGAAATAAAAAAGTCGTTTAAGCTTGCTTAATAATACCTCATGTTCAACTGAGTCGAAAGCTTTACTGTGATCTAAGAGAACTAGAATAGCTGCAAAATTTTCATCTAACTTTAATCGTAAATCCTCACTTACATCCAGCAGAGCCGTGGTACAGCTCCTAGATTTGGTAAATCCGGATTGCCAAGTGGAAAGGAAATTGTTCGTCTCTAAATACTGGTTTATTTGCTTAGCCATAATGTTCTCCATAACTTTAGATAAGAATGGCAGTATTGCAATCGGCCTGAATTCATTATCATTTTTAGGAATGGGAGTGATCTTAGACATTTTCCATTCACTCGGGAACGAGGATTTGGTCAGAACTGAGTTAAATAAATATGTATAATATGGCAATAGTTTTGGTGTTAACGCTTTCAAAAACTTTGGGTTCAAATTATCCGACCCAGTAGCATTCGATTTTATCGACGACATGCACTCCAGAACTTCAAGACGATTAACACAACGAAAGCTAAAGGGATTTTCTATCGGAACATAACAGAGGTCCTCATATACATTTTTGGCCGTCGATGGAATATTTAGATTCACAAACTGATTGTTCAGTAAATTTACGTCAACATCCGGCTTACACGTTTTAGACCCCTTTTGACCTATACCAATTCTACGAATCTCCCTCCACTTCGACCTGCTGTCTATTGCAGATGAGAACTTTTCATGATAAAAATGTATTTTGGCAAGTTTTATGTGTTTATTAACATCCTTACGAGCAGATTTATATATCCTTCTTAGGTCTTCGGTTCTGAATCTCTTCCACCTGTTGTAGGAGTCATCACGAATCTTTATAAGATTCTTTATACCATCATTAAACCATGGTTGTCGCTTAGCTCTGAGCAATTTAGTTCTGATAGGAACACACATATCGAAGAGGAGGCTAACATTATCCTGAATAAAAGACAATTGGTCATCCACACTGTTCAGTTCGTAAATCTGGTCCCAAACTATGTTGTCAATAATTCGATACAATGTTGTATAGTCAATATTTCGAAAATCGCGATATGTTATATACTTATCCACAGCTGTAGTTGACATGTCATAAGTCAGAAATAGAAGGTCGTGATTTGAAAAACAGGGCGCTGAAACTTGATCATAGAGCAAGATTTTTTCTCTGTGATTAACAAACACGAGATCGATCAAACTACTAGATGTCGAGGTAAAATGCGTGGGTGTAAAAGTATTTACAGGAGTAAAATTAAGGGAAATCATCGGTCCGATTAAAGGATTGTCAACCAAGAGGTTGTTATTAAAATCACCAATTATGATAACATCATTATATTGAATGGATAGCTCTTCTAAAATAGAAATAAAAGGAAAAATATCAATATTCTTATTAGGGCGATAAACACTAACCAATAGCAACTTTCCCCTATCGGCAGTACAAATATCAAGAAATATGTACTCAATATCACTGCCAAACTCCGTTCGCAACCTCACCTTACACGAAATGCCATCCCTAACATATACTGCAACCCCACCACCTTTCGCCCTAGTTGCATTATTATCTACAAGAATCTTTCTATCAGATCGGAAAAGCTTAAAGCCTTCTAAGTTAAAAACTGAATCAAAAACATCAAGTGGAAACCAGGTTTCAGAAACGCAAATGATATCAATTCCTGTTGAGGTAAATAAATATCTGAACTCATCGATTTTCTTATTAAGACTTTGTGCATTAAAGTGAACAATATTAAGGCCAATCTTCTGTTTAGCAAGAACTCTGAGCATATTGTACAGACAGTCTCTGGAATAATCACCATTAGAGCCAAGCATATTTATTTAAAAATTTTGCAATGCTTTTAAAAATGTTAGATTTCAAGAGAAAAAAGAGTTGTAAATGGAAAAATGAGATTATAATATATTTAAATATAAACATTAATAGTAAGATAAGATGCCCCAAAAATATTGTAACTAATGTAAAAGGTAAAATAAGTAAGATATGATGCCCAAAAAATATTGTAACTAATGTAAAGAGTAAAATACAATAAATACTATTATAATATCTATAATTAAAAATTGCCCTGAGGAATACTATTGTGATTACTTCTGCCCGAAACAACAAAGTTCTCGGAGTCTGGAAATAGCGAGTGTAATTGATTGATGTCATCGATTTGTACGATATTATCATCAGGATTCTGTTTGATAAACACGAAGCCGCGCATGGTGAAGGCACTGTGAATTTTTCTTCTCCTTTTGAGACGAACAGCGGTACGAAAAATTTTAAAATTCGTTTTCGTTAAATTTTCATTAATATAAAATTTATTATCAGAGTTGATTCCAATCTGTCTTAATCTTAATGAAAAATTTTTATTTAGTTTTCTATGATTTGCCAAAGCTTTTAGAAAGGAGTTTCTATCATATGGCGACCTCATTTTGACTATAATAACCGCATCTGAAGAATTATTTTCATTTTTATTATAATTGTTCTGCATACGATAAATAGACTCTATTGCTGGGACAGTTGTTTTAATTGTATCACATATGGTGCAAAAAATATTCATTAGATTTTCATTTTCACAATAGGGTATTTCATTAATCCTTAGCTCGCACGCCACAGTACTATTCTCCTGATGTTTGATTTTTGTTTTTAAGAGGGCAAGCTCATCCTGCATGCTTTTAACATCGACCGCAACTGATTCCAGAAGAGAAACTCTTTCAGTGATATCTCTTAAATCATTCTGAATCTTATTAAACTTTCTATCAAGTTCGTTAAGAAGTTCAAGCTTGTACTGACTGAGTTTTTCTTCAATAACGTTCTCAATTCTCTGCGATAGTTTATCAAAACGCTTATCCATAATTGTTAACAATTTAAAGGGAGAATCAGTACCAAATAAATTCGTACTATTACTGACATGTGATTTACGTTCTTTAATAAATTTATTTACAGGAGTTGTGAGGGTAGAATTAGAAATATGATTCTGAGAACTTACAGTTGCATCCATGCTATGACTCAGGCTTGTATTATTCTTAGTATTTAAAATTTTTGTTTTTTTATGTTTTGTTGTTTTATTATTTGTTTTATTTTTCCTCAGATTATACATTTATTAGATTGATATAAAATTATGTTTACGTTTATTTCTCTCAGTGTAAATAAGTGTTGGAAAAGTAATACTTTAAAGTAAATAAACACAGCTTCAAACAAACAGGTGTTTAATGTTTTTTTTTTTTGATGTGTCAAATTTTGGCGCCAGAAAAATATCTATATAGTGTATATTGTTTTTGTAATTTTTGTTTTGTATTCTTTTATACTTTTGATTTTCTTTGTTTATATTTGGCTCTGATGTTAAAGTTTTTATTGTAATATGTTCTGATATATGTATGTACTTATCCCGTTGTTTGTTTTTATTTATTTGTTATTGTTATTGTTATTGTTGTTTGAGATTATTTGAATTTGCTTTAATTTGTTTTTGATTTAAATTTTGTACATGCAGTGAACAATCTTGTAGTTGTTTTTGTTGTTTATTAATGTTATTCTGGCGGTAAAAATATTTTGTTTTGTTAATGTTTTCCAATGTTTTGATTTTATTATATACATATAAACAGTTTTAAAAATGCATTTATATTAAAATTGTTTCAATCAATCGAACTATTTCGAAAAACTGCAACGATTCTCCACGAGAGTGCACAAAAACACGTCCGTTCACTTCTACTGCTTACTTACTTTTAACTTAGAAGAAAATAAATAGTGAAACTCTTGAAGCTAGTAAAAGAACGATAGGATGGCGTCTGTGTCTTACTTTGAATGGAGTAACAGTTGGCATTGTGGCCACTATGTACCGCCAATGATAGAAGAAAGTTTATATAGCGATCAACATTTTCTACAATACTCCTCTTTAAAAATATAAAGAGAAAATAATGCCTTCCTTATTAGATTTTCAGCATTGAGCCTAGAGTCCCAAATCACGCCAAGATACTTACAGCCAGTTGAGCGAAAGGAAAACATACAAAATAAAGGTATTTTGGGTTTCTCTATATCTTTCACCTGCTCTTACGATTCATCATTTTTCTTTTTTACGTATCGTAAAAATAAAGTGTTGCCAGTTGAAATTTTTTAATGAATTTTTTTAAAAAGACAAAATAAACTATTATTTTGTTTGTGTACAAATGCAACTCTGTTACAAAAAGTATCCATTACAAATAATCTTCTAGCTGTCATACAATGTTTAAAACATATTAATCGATCTTCTAAGCAAATTGCATTGTGATTGGGTCAGTTTCATGTTGTAATTGTAACGTTCATAGAACACGAATAGTTTTTGACCAGAGTGGGCAAACAAACAAAACATTTCGTAAACGTTACCACAAAGTCATAAACTTTTCAAATTTTTTTCAATCGTATTGTACATGAGCAAAACCAAAACAAATACTTTCTAAATGAGAAAGAGCTCAAACGAAACAATTCGCTTTTCGCTCTTGTGCTTGCTTTGTTATTCCGTTGCATTCGTATAATTTGCTCTTTTTTCTCTTCTTCTTTTCTTTTTCTTCTCGTTCATTTTTTGTTCTACCTACGCACATTTAAGTTAGTGTATTTGTAGTGCTCAAAACAAAAACAATATACAAAACTAAATGGGACAATCGCTATAAATGTTTTTGTTTTTTTTTTTTTTGTTTTACTCATTGTAAAGAACAAAACAAAATGAGATCAAACGTTTCGTTTTGTTTATTTTCCTACTCTGTTTTTGACATTCGTATTTTTATATTAGAAATACTCACAAATTTGAGTATTTTTGTTGTTGTTTCACATATAAAAAGACGAATGTCAGAAAACATTCGAGTTCAGTGTGTGGTCCAAGGTTTCTGGTAATTCTTCCCATCACGAGTCTGTGCTCTCGACTAAGGCTAGTGGTGTAATTGCTAAAATGGGAGTTCAATATGCAACTTATGTACGTTTAGATCTCGCAGAGTGTGGTATGTCACACGGTTGATACGCACGTTAAATACAGCTTATTTCTTATCTCACCAATAGCCCTGTTAAAAACCTTTTCTATTATCTAATAAATGTGTCGTAACACTTTACTTTTTATCAAATATTTTTCTCAAGGATACAGACACTATCATGTACTCTGTACACTATAAAAGAATCAGTACCGTTTCTTAATTTTTATTATTTGTAACAACACAATGCAAAACAATCCGCGTTATTTGCATGCTATATAAAGCAGTTTTCTAATTAAATTTTATTTGTTAAAAATGGCTTGATTTTATAGCGGATGCAAGTTAATGATTGCTTTTGTGAGAAATGCTTAAAAATCATTTTTTTTATTATTATTTATAAGTCAGTTATTAAAAGTCAAATGAGTAAGAAAAAGTGCAGTTTTTACTATAAAATAAAAATTAATTCATTTTATTTGAATGATGATTCCAACAGTTTCCTGCTTACATTTAATGTTTCCTTATATTCAAAATGATTTATTATATAATTTGGAACAATTAAAAAGAAGGAAAATTTAACTTTAAAAAAATATATTTTATTTTTAATTTTTTGTAAGAACAATAAAAACAAAGATTAAAAGAAATCTTAAACACATCATTTCTCCTTTTATTTAAGTCAAGCATTTTTTATTTTCAAAATGTCTAAGTAATAAGGAAATCTTAAAAAATTTTCGTATAAATAATGAACACAAGTTACCAAAACACTTATGACTGTCATTTAATGAATAATAATTTAATTAAATGCAAAGCAAACAAAAAAACAAAATCTCAATGAGAACTAGACTGAAATGTTCTTTAAAAAAGTGAAATAAATTTGCTGAAATATTCTTTTAAAAGATTTTTTTATAAATGTTATATAAAAAATCTAACAACTTGAGGAAGACGTGTGTTGTGGTGAAACATATGTGGTTATAAACCACTTATTATTTTTTATGATTTTGTGATATTAAGATTTTTCAATTCATTTCATTTCTTACTTTTCGTTGAAGCATTTTTTTCCAATAATATTTCATTTTAAAGGTCATACTAATCAGTTGATTTGAATGCATTTGATTGTTTTTAAAGTTAATTATTGAATTTTGAAGTTATTTTTTAACAAAAAAAAATATTTCAAAACCGCTGATTTTATTAGGCTATAAGCTGTTAAATATCAGCCTTCTGAAGTATCATTTATTTAATGTAAAGTCTGCATTCTATAAATACCGATCGTTTAATAACACTGGTCAACACAACTTTGTTTCCTTTAATTTTTTTCTATTATTGGCTACTTCTGTGGCCCTGATTATGAAAACAATACTGGGAGGTTGCCAACAGCTCTACTTTTTGAAATATACAGTTTTATTATTTTGACGAAAAAGTCTAAAAACTTAACAAAATTTCCATGGAATACTATGAAATGATCTTTTATAAAATTCCCTTAAATGAACGATTTTAGGTAGATCTCGTTGCAAACTCCAGCAGTAGTCTGCCATCATATGTGAGCCCCAACTTCCCTGATATCGCTCTTCCATTGTCTGAAGAACCTGATGAAACCTTTCACCTGTTCCTTACTAAAATCACCAATATTTTGTGGAAATCGGTCCAAATGCGAGTGCAGGAATTGTAATTTTATGCTCATAGTGCACCGTAGCTCTTGTAAGCTCTATAACATGTGCTCTGCAAGCTCGACATGATCGTCAGATTTCTTTTTGCCTAGGAAATTACTCATAACCAAAACAAATAAATGCCAAAACAAATAAATGACGACTTCTGTCATTAATTTGACAAAATTAGGATCTTTCACAAGTTCTGTAATCTGCGGGCTATCAAAACTACCAACTTTTAATTTTTCTGCACTTTATCCTGCAAACTTTCATGAAAGAAAATTTAAACATTCGCAGCATTTATCAAGCGCCTTCACAAGCTGTTTTATTATGCCGAGTTTAATTTAAAATGGTGAAATGTATATTTACCACAGACATAGCAAGAACAATACGGATTAAGCAGACAACATATTCTTCTAGTATATATTTTAATGTTCAATAAATAATTGCCAATTAATTGCAATATTTTAAAAAAATGTGAAGGAACTGTCATCAGTCTCACTTCCAAAAAAATGTCTTCTGGTAGGGAAGTGGAGCAAATAATCCGAATTTGTCGATTCTATGGCAATTGAGCCTATTCTAATGTCCATTATGGCTTATTTCATTAGTATAAAGTCAAACTCACACAACAATTACCAATTAAATGGTGATTTTTTGAGAAAAAAAATCATTTCGCACTCAGTGAGCACGTCAAGTATCGAAACTTTTGCAGATGGGGCTCATAGAAACAAGATAGTAGCAAATGTGTAATGTAACTCTTCTATTATCATTGGGCAGTATTTTTGTTAATAATAACAACAATCATAGCGCTATGGCCGTATGATAACTAGTTTTGTTTTTGTTTTCTTTGGACTGCACTTTAAGGTTATGAACTGGACTTTACCAATACGGCCAATTTTGACTTAGTTTAGTAGTCGCCGTGGTCTAGTGGTTAGTGTGTTGGCTTACTAAGACATGGGCTCTGGGTTCGACTCCAGGCTCTGACATCTTCAAAAAAAGAAATATGAAAAAAATATTTCTTTCGGCGACTACCTCTCAGCAGTCTTCTGGCAAAAGCTCTGAGAGTAATTAATTGCCATGAACAAGCTTCTCAAGTCTATCGTTCGGAGTCGACATTAAAATTGTAGGTCCCGGTACTCATGGATAAAAATTGACACACACAACATGAGTGCTGCGAGAAGCTAGGCCGTAATCCTGACACAGGGTTGTAAAGGCCAGTTATGTATGTATGTATATTAGTAAGACATTTTTCGGTCGAGTACTTTCCAACTTGGCTACAATTGCTGGCCACCACACAAAGATCATGCAATTTGAAGTCGATAGACTTTATTTGGTAGTGCTATTTCAAACACAATGTCTATGCATAAAATCTCCTAAACTACCGCCGTGCTAGCGACATCTTTATTTAAATAAAATTGAATTTCGTACATAATGACAAGCTGCAAGCTTTATAATTAAATAAAAGTATTATCGAAATCATATGAGTAGCTTTATGCGATATTTCTTCGTGCGGGAGTTTATGTGCTCTATCCGCCATTTCATATTTTTTATATATATCGAGTTAATGATGCCACGTTACGTTTTCGAACCCAAAGTTTTCAAGACTGCAATCCGTTTTCAGATATCTCGTGCAGTTTCGGAGATAAATAACCGAAAATGGATTGCAGATTTTAAAAATTTTGGTGTCAAAAACATAAATTGGCATCATTAACTCGAGATATATAAAATGGCAGATAGAGCACCTAAACTCCAGCACGACGATTTATTTAACTTTTCTTTTGAAATCAAAAAATGTGGATACTCAGTAGAATGCTTTGTTTTTATTTTTTTTTTTTTTATTGAGTTTAAATATTAAGAGATATATGAGTTCATCAAAAATATTTTTGATTTATAGCAAACTAATAAATACCGAAAAAAACTAAAAACTTTTCAATTCAACGCCTACTTGTTCTTAATTAAAGTTTTGTTATTATTTTGTGTGATACAACAACACCACATAAGAGTAATTAGTTTAATTAAAAGGTAATTGACATCAAATTTATTTATAGACGAATTTTTGGAAATAATTTTTTCTTGGAATTTGCTAACAAAGCTATTATATTTTAAAAATATTTTCTATTCTACCCACTGTCTATATTGATATGCTGCGCTATCATAACGATTTATTTATGTGCCTTTCGGGAATAATGTTCAAAGTATAAAGATTTTAAGTGTGACAAGTATATTAATGCGAAGGTTAAATTGCTGTTATTTCAAAATTCGTGGTTTTGTTAAGTCTGATTTGTGATGTGTCTCAAAAAAATAAAAATAAAAAAAAACAAGAAGTATTTTGGTTTAAAATGACGAAGTAAACCATCTTAGAAGTGGACTATAGTTGTTACAACTCAGATAAAAATTTTTAAAAATTTAACATCTATCTTAATATTGTAATTAATTTTTTTTCATTAGTATAGAGATTTAGATGGATTTACATTTTACTTAAAGTTTATTCTCCCCAAAATAATTTCAATAATTAAATGCAGTATAATTGTTTTGAAATTTTTTTTTTATTTTTTCAAACAATTCTTCATTAAATCATTATAAATTTCTTAAACATTTTATATTTATTTTTGTAAATATATATATATTTTTTTTGTAATAAAACACTAGACCGTAATTTAGTTTAACCCAGAAAAACACTTTAAAAACATAAGTAAAGTGCATAAAAAAATTCATGGCTAATAAGGCTTTATTGCCTCAACATTTAAATCTTTAACAACGTTTGTCTTAATTTTATTTTCTCTACAATCAATGGCTATTTTAACAAAAATTCTATTCAACAAATTTTTAAAACTTTGTTTAACTTTTGCTAACATTTTCAATTAAATGGCTTAATAAAATAAAACTGGCTTTAGTTTTCTTTTTTAATATATTTCCTAAACGAAATTAACCACTTTAAATCATTTTCTTCACTTAAATAAATAATTTTTGATGAACAAAATTTTATTTCTAAAAAGAAAATTATTTTTCTATTTTGTTTTTCTTTTTTAAATTTTCAGACAAATTAAAGCCAGCAAATAATTTCTACCCTTTCTTTCCATGATAATTCAACAGATAATGTATTAAAAAAAACCAAGCCAAGCCATTATAAAACATTTGCTATTAAAAATAAAATGAATATGAATTATAAAACTCAAAAATTGTAAAAAATTAAAAGCCAGCATAATGCCAGTTTCTAATTACATTCCAATGTTTGCATAGCATTAGTAAAAGAAGAACAAAGTATTACAATTTAAATATATTTTTTGTACACTTTCAATTAAAAGTCATACAAAATTTTAAAATTTTGCAAAACAATGGCTGTACAAAACCAAAGATTACCAAAAGATACTAAAAAACTAAAAACAACAGCTGCCTCAGCATCACAAGCATCTTTACAAGCACCAGCGTCATCAATGTCATCATCAGTAGCACCAGCTAATTTATCAAAGCCTATGTCATCGTCATCATCAACAGCAGAACAAGCAGCAGCAGCAGCAGCAGCAGCAGTACTTGCACATCCATCATCACAACAGGAACAAGTGTCAGCTACACAACAACCGAATGCTAATGGTGGACCCAGAGTATCATTTAATCGAGATGTACATGTCAAACGAATTGGTTAGTGGTTCAAAAAAAAAATTATTTCACTTCTAATCAGCTTTCATTTACTTATGAAATTAAAAAGTAAAAAATTTGTAAAAATTGACAGACAACACCGACTTTATAATGTCTTACATTTTGAAATGGCTTATACTTAAAAATTATTATTTTTTTCTCATTGCATAGACGGTTTCTTAAGCCCGATAGAATTTGTTAAAAATTATTATTAAAAATTAAATTTTAGTCCAAAAATTATTTTTAATCGAAAAATTAATATTTGGCCATATACGAGTATTACCGATAATATGATCAATCAATCAAATCTTCTATTATTGCTAGTTTATCAGAATAAACTAGTGACCACAGCACAGTTTCGGATTTTGCTAATCTAGCTGGACGAAAGTCGTTTTTTTGAGGTCCGATTTAAGCAAATATTTTTGTCAAATGTGAAAGAGCATTGGTTATATTGTAAAATAAGAAGATGCAAAAAATTTGCCTAACTTGTCAATAATAACAATGTAACGGCACCTTGAACTTGAATATTTTTGAGAGAACTAAAAACATCAAAAGCATATACTTCAAATTGCTCATTTTTAAAAGCGTGTAACTTTTTACTGGAGTGGAATTTTTTAATGATTCTTTTTTTGTTTTCAAGCACAACTTGTTCGTTATAAGAATTTATTATTAGAATCAGAAAATTTCTTTTAATGCTATTTTTTTAAACTATTGCTCTCTTCGTTAAGGTAAGAAAAACAAAACCAAAATTCTGTAATCGATAACTTTTTTCTTCATAACTCTTCATCACCGAATAAATTTTAAACGAACCTCTGAAGGACCTTCTTAAGGTACATATAAGAGTATTTGCCGAGATCTGTCACTAAGAAAAACTAATAATGAATGGATATTACCACATACCATAACATTTTTAATATATGGTTAAAAACACCCGAAAATGAAATCAAACATTTATTGTTATTTCTACCTTTTTATTATTTATATTTAATATTTTGATGCATACTTGCCGCTTTTTTTACTTTTCGATCATCCAAAGCGAATAATATCATATATAAATGTTTGCAGTTGTATAGGAGGTGGGCGTGGTCCAATTTCACACATTTTTCTAACAGTGGTACATGTTGACCTAGTAACACTTTGTACCAAAATTCTTAATTTTAGCTTCATTCTTTTCCAAGATATTTAATTTTGTCTCCCTAGAATGGCTAAATCTTACACTGTGGACAGGTTACTCCACAACGAAATATCGAGACGTGTTCAATTGCACGGCCTTAGAGATTAATTGCTGAAATTTCTATAATTTATCCACAAATTTTTATTTCAATTATAATAATGTTTGCGCCATCAGAATTGTTTATGTTTTTTTTGTCTAAGACCAATACTCAGCGGAGTAAACCCCTATTCATATATTGAGTATTTTTTTCTTTTTCCATTAAGCGCCTTTTTTTAGGTTACATAGTATGGCGATGAGACAAGTTACTGGTAATTTATTACTTCAAATTCCAGTGATATACATTCACCATTGAATGATTGATTGATACATAGAATAGACCACGCCTCGATGGTGACTATGTATTGTGAGAATCTCTGCTTATATAGGTAGCTGTCATATATTACTTCTCAGTAGGTGAAGCTCTGGTACTCAATTCCAAGCTATATAGAGGGGAATGATAGGGAGCGGCTTCTTTTTTTGAAGGGGAGGAGAGAAGAGGGAAACCGCTTATTTCTTAGTTAATACCTCGAAAACTTAAAAGTTTTTGTTCTGCATTTTCACCTTTTCTGGAATCTGAACCTGTGCTGTTCAGACAATACTGTACACTGTAACCACAACACTACGCCACCATTTCCATTGGTTTCTGTTTTAAAAACGAAATAATATATTTTGTATTAATAACTTTAGTTGACCTTATTATGATTAATAATAAAAAATATTTCCTGAAGAAGCTACGCAGAGAAGTAGCGAAATATCGAAAAAATAATTATTTAATCGACCTAAAGTTTAATTAAAAGCTTGAATATTAATAATATATTTTAACATTTTTGGTAGTAATTTTTATATAGTTTTCAAAACCTCTATTTTATAAACCTTATTATTTTGACAACACTAACTAGTACATTCCCATCAACAAAAATAGAAACAGCAACAATGGTCGTTGTGTAGTCGCCTAACTGTGTTATCGTTGAAATTATCATTATCGGCAGGTTATCGTTGGTACCCTGTATTTTTAGATGTATTTATAGAATAATTATGTTTAAAAGTTATCTTAAAAAATAAGTAGGTTCTAATAATATATGATTATAAAGCTTTGCTCATTTTATTTACACCAGAAGTTTTGTGTTTTTATTCAAAGGACACAGATCTTTAAGTCCGAACGAGAACATTTAGAGTGATTGTTGAAAAGAATAAACTCCATTACATTTTCAGAGCATTGTTCACATTAACTAAACAACTTAAATAAATTCAACAGCAGCCAGTGTATGTTGTAGAAAATGAAGAACAAAAAAAATAATCAGTTTTTGGATTTTTATTTTACAAAAGACATGATATCACAACCAAAAACTAAAAAAAACCTTTCTCACAGGGTTTGTACAATGATTTATTTTTTACCTTCTTCATTTTTATGATGCATATTGTTTCTACAAGTTTTAGTTTTTGTTTATTAATTAGAAACATTTACAATAATTTTCTTAATTAGTTTTGATTTTTATTACAAATTAGCTACACACTGTGCACACTTTAATTGGAACGAAAATCAAAAGACAATTTGTATTTGACTATAGAACATATGACAGAGAAGTTTACCTTGAATTTGCAATATTTTTGTTTTTTTTTAATTGATGAATTGAAGTGTTATTATTGAGATTATTGAGGTATGAATGCAACCATTAAATTAAAATGAATATGGTGATACATTTCAAATTTAGACAATTTGTTTATCCTACGCTACACAGTGTCGTGTTTTCATATAACAAGCTGGCAAAAATAGAAGAAGTTGTCGTAGAGTTACGAAATTTAGCACACTTGTTTGACTTGATGAAAGATCGTCAAATTGCAAATATGGAAATTTTCGGAACAAGGTTTCGGGTGCTTCCCATATATCTTGAAAATTAAAAATGTCATAACAGAAGTAAAAAGCGTCTACCATTATGAAATATTGTACACTGATTACACTCAGAAAAAAAAGTGGTGGAAAACTACTGAAATTGATACCATTTGGTATTAAAATTGAGTTAAGACCGTTTGTGCTTTCTTCGTTAACGGTTGGTATCGATTTTTTTTTTTTTTTTGTTATTAACTTATGATATTTTTATACAATTGTTCACGATTTTACTACCGGTTGTTCTTTATGTGTTAACTTGTTTTGTGCCATTTGTTCTTATTTTAATAACGCAAAAAGCTTGATTTGGTACCGAAAGTCAACGAAATATTGTTCACAATTTGTTCTTAATTTGATACCCTTGGTTAATAATTTTAGAACGCCTTTTTTCCCTCTGTGTACCTTTAACAACGTTAACGTTTTTGCCAAATATGGTCCAATTCATAGTAACGAAAAGCCCAGTTCAAAAATGTCCTCTTTTGAAAATTTAAGAAACATTGTAAACAAAATTATAATTAATTCGTGTTTTTTGGTACATGAAACTATTAGATCATTCTGAATTTATAAAACTTTTTTTTTTCAATTTTGAGCAATGACACACCTACTGTTCATATATACATACATACATACATACATACATACATACATACATACATAAATGACCTTTACAACCCTGTGTCAGGATTACGGCCTAGCTTCTCACAGCACGCATATTGTGTATGTCAATTTTTATCCATGAGTTCCGAGACCTACAGTTTAATGTTTAATGTCAATCAATTACTCTCAGAGATTTTGCCAGAAGTCTGCTAAGAGAGGTATTCGCCGAAAGAAATATTTTTTTTTTAACCCATTTGGTGCCTTTGTACTCAATTGAGTACAGCTAAACATAGGCATATATTTTAAAAGCTCTAAAATTTTTGTGAATTTTTTGCATTTCTATGTTAAAAGAAGGCTATAACCCTTTTAAAAAATAAAGAAGATTTTCTAGATTACACATCTACTCTCCAAAATGTACTGTTAAATTTACAAAAAGTTTGTGTGGCGAGATGAGTACAAATTTTGCCGTTTTTCAGTTTTCACAATATCACTGATATCTTTTCTGCTTTATTTACCTGAAAGCGAACATTTCTCTTCATAAACTAAGCAAACAACAAATGACCTGTTAGCTAATTTTACAAAGTTTCACAATTTCAATTTCAACTGTACTCAATTGAGTACAGCGGCAGAATCCATATAAAAATTGTGCCAACACTGTTACAGAAATAACATACTTGTTGGCTAGCAGCCAGTTCCATGGGATATTGTTATACTTTCGATTTTTATTGTGGAAAATCAGAGGAAAATTCTACTAATCCTTTAGGATCTAGAGTAGTTAAAAAGTTGATTACCAAAATGGAGACTGACCCAGCATCGCACGAAATATTTTTCAATAACTTTTTTACTAGTTATAATCTCATGGTGGAACTCAAGGAAAAAGAATTTCATGGAAAAATTAGAACACAGAACTAAAAAATTCCATTAAAAAGTTTTAAAGAAATTAAAAAAGAAGAGCGAGCCCCATATGACTATAGGTTTGACAAATAAAATGAAGGTCTTTTGGTAAAATGGAAGGCAAATAGTGTATGTACAATGGCAACAAATTATGATACATTTGAGCCTTTAGGAGTTGTCAAACGTTGGTCTGCTACACAACGGCAAAAAATTGATGTCAGTATTCCAAAAGTATTTCAGTCTTACAATAAACATCTGGGAGAAGTAGATGAATTAGACCAGTCTATTTCATTTTATAGAATAGCCATTCATGGTAAGAAATGGTGGTGAGTTTTGCTTACCTATATTATAGATATGGCCATTTTAAATACTTGGAGACTACATATTATGAGTCACAGCGATAACATGGACCAACTTTTATTTAGACGTTCCATTGCAAGGTATTATTTACGCCAAAACGTGAAAACAAAAGCTCGACCTTCTTCTTCATTGATACTGGGGTTACCTCAAGATGGTATAGGTCACTACCCCCAAAAACTAGAAAAACAGCTAAGATGTGTTTTATGTCATGCAAGAGTTCGCTGGCAATGCAAAAAATGTTCAAAAACTTTATGCATTGAAAAAATATGTCTCGATGATTTTCACCTGTAAGCCGCCGCTGTACTCAATTGAGTACACCCATCCCACTCAGCCTACTTATCACTTTTAAAACTTTTTTCGTTAATTTGTATTAATTCTATATAAAATTAACTAAAAAATAAACTTTTTTGTTAATTATCTCTTCTCGATTTATTTTGGCGGTAAATGGGTTAATATTTCTTTGCTCAAAAGATGTCAGGCTTAAACCGGAGCTCTAGTCTTAGTACGGCAACTACAATTTAATTTACAATTTCATACAATTTAATATTTATTGTATTGCATGCTTACTTTAGCTTCATAACAGCCAGTACAATTTATGGGGGGTAAGCAGTATAGTGGTTAGAGCATTTTCACAAGAACTCAAATAGCCCAGATTCAAATCCCAGCAAAGGAGAAATATGAAAAATAACAATTGGAAATTTTAATTTAACAATAAAGAGGTTCCATAAAAAATGAATGATCAGGATAAAAGCGCCACTTATTGGGAAATAGTAGATAACAGCTACTTACTTAGCGAAGATCCACATCACAAATCAACATCTAACGACAGATGGGGCAAGTGCTGTTGATCATTCAAGAGTGAAGGTTAAACACTGGCAACTTGTCTTAATAAGAAAAAAATAATTCTAATACAATGCGTAGCATGAGTGGGGGCTTTCTCCCCTGGGTATTGGTCTCAATACAAATAAAAAGTATATATATATGTCTTTTTTGTAGCGATGAAAATTAATACATTAAACAAAAATTAAAAATTTTTATTATTTTTTTTTTAATTTTTTTATTAAATTTTTTTAAATGCTTAGAAAAGTAAACCGTTCGAAAATGTTGATTGCCCTTGGAAAACTGCGTTAAACTTTTTCGAGACCCTACTGTATATATTTAAAAAAAATTTTGTTTTATTTTTCTTGTTTAAGGTTTTTATTTCATTGTTCTTATCTGTTATCTAATTGTGTCTGTTGTTCTTTTGTAATCTAAAACACATCAGTGGCATGCCCCTTATTTTGGCTATTATGATGAACAGTTTTTCTTGTTTTTTAAGGGTTTAAAGTCTATGTTTATATTATTTTTATAGTTATCTGTCTTGTCTTGATGTATAATACTTTTTGTATATATTTTTTAAAATTTATTTTTAAATGGGTGCTAGAAATTAAAAAAATAACAAAAAGTTTTGCGGTGTTTTTGTTAATGACAAAACTTATTGCAAAATTTCCTAGAGATGTGATAAGAAAAGAAAGGTTTTAAGAATTGTAAAACTTGCATGTGTGCACCTAGAATGATTATATGGTTCATAACTTAATTTTATTTTAAACGAATATTCTTAAGATGCTTCTTGTTATTTCTTTTTTATCTTTAAATTTAATTTTTATTATTATTATTGTTTTTGGCTTCTTTTGTTTCTATATTTTTGTTTTTATTCATTTTTTTAAGCTCGTTTTCACTATTGTTTATGTCTTTAGTTCACTGTTCCCTGCTTGAAGGCTGAAATTTTGTCTAAAAAATTAAATTAAAAAAAAATAAAATAAAATCTAAAGGCATCTTTTATAAGCATTTAAATGCATCATATGCATACATACATATATACATATCTATATACAAGTTTGCAGTATATTATTGTTGTAAAAAAACAAACGATATAAAATTTCATTTGTATACCGGCATCTTTCAATGCCGACCATGTATGTTTGTATGCCTACTATGAGCTTCTCTGATTGTTGTTAAATTTAAAGCCGTTTTTAATTGTGGTGAAAAGATTTATTTCATTGTTGCATTTAATTTATAGTTTTTACTACTTTTTGTCCCTGCATGTTTATCAGGCATAAATATATGTACGTCTTGTGCCGAGTGTACCTTGAATTTTTTTTTATAAATGCATTCAAAGCCTACCTACTACTGTTAATATTGGCGTGTTTTAAAATAAAAAAAAAAATAAAAACAAAAATAATCGGCAGCCATTCAGTAAATCTTAGAACACTATAGTAGAACACTGTCTAGAAGCAATATGGCAGACAATAAAATAAAGATATTTAATTTTGAAATCTATAAAAAAAGAACGTGACAGTAAAATGACAAATGTTTTGTAATAAAAATTATTTTTATTGTTTTTAATGCCCGTCTAGAGCCTTTTTTTACGAAAGTAACTTTGTGAGTAAATCGATACAATTTCTAAATTTAGGTGGGGTGTAGTGTAGTGATTAGAGCACTCGCTTACAACACAAAAACAGCACAGGTTGGGATTTGAACCTGAACAAAGAAGAAAATAAAGTACAAAAACTGTGCGGTTTTCGAGGTTTTAAATTAAAAGTAAGAGTTTCCCCGTCTCCAAAATGTTCACCCTTAAGAAGCCAACCCTTTAAAGTCCACTCTATTCACCTTGGCATTGGCAGCAAAACGAATGATCAGGAGAAAGCTCCACCTACCTACTTCACCTCTTCGAGGCTTATAGATTGTTAATTACCCTCGATACGCAGGAAGGTAAGCTGGGGAGCTTTTTCTTTTTTGTTTTAATGAGGCCAACACTCAGGAAATTACCCCTACTCATGCAGTAGATTGTGTAGGTCTAGGAAAATATGTTCTGGGAGGGAGAAAAAAGAGAGTAGTGCTTATGGACATTTGTGTTAAACTTATTAACATTGTAATTGACTGAAAAATCGCATACGGGAAGATATTTCCACAAACCGACAGTGCGATTTAAGGACGAATTCTCTCTATAATGCATTGTGCGATTCATTGGACAATTAACTACAAATGGATGTGCGGTAAAAAGATACGTTTAGTCCGCAAGAATATACGATCATCCGGAATGAAGTCCCTTATTTTATCAGAGCACTTTCCCTTGCAGTACCGATAGAACAATGAAACGCACGCAACATTTCGCCGATGCTTCAAAGAATCAATAGAGTTTAATGCCCTACTGTCACTGATAAGCTCCTTTGCCCTTTCCTGTATGCAGGCTGGAAGCCACAAAACAGACTTTAAACCACCGGCTCATACATGAGACTTGTATTTCGTCCTAGGTCGTCTATAGGTCTTGTAAATATTGAGGAGGTCATATGGTGTGACGTATTTCATGCAACGTTTATACAGGTTATTTTCCTGGTGAAATGCAAAAAAGTCAAATTAATTCTTACTTTTATTCAATAGTTTGGATGTTATAATGGAATAAATAATCTTTGCTTTATATTAGACTTGTGCCTAATAGCTCATTTATGTGAGTGGTCTTTTCAGTTCAAAGAGAAATATGAACTAGTTTAATCTTATAGTTCAACTGCTCCCTTGCTGTTATACATAAAGTTCAAAAATATGTTTAAAATTTAGTATGTTAGAAAAGTTTATTTAATTCATTAATAATTAGAAAACATAAAAAGCTTAAAATAGAAATGTTTAATTGAATTATTTAAAAAATCGAATAAACTTTCTTGTATTTATTCTTTGGATGGCGATACCAACAATAAGAGAACGAAAAAGAAACACGAATTATAAAAGAAATACGAACTAAAAAGAAGCAAGACCAAAAGAATCATGAACTAGAAACAAAAAAAGTTCTAGAAAGACCTAAAGAACTAACGTACTAAAAGAGCAGATTGTTATGGCCGGCTCTCTTAGTTCATTAGTCTGAGTAGTTCAATTGAACTAGGTCGTTCATGTACTACACAAGTCTACTTTATATGTATATACAGTGATGATATATTTCATATTTAAAGTAAACAATTTACTATTTTCTAGAATTAAAAGGCGGTATCGGTATTCATTTTCGTGTCTTTATGTTTATCTTTTTCGGGGACCGCGCTGAAAAAGCGATTATTTACGGTATGCCTTCTAACAAGTTCAGACTAAATAAGAATGTACTGCAAAGATTTCTTCTACTTTATTGCTGATTTTTCTTAAAGATTCTCTTTCTGATTCTGAGTTCTGGTTTTAAAATGAAAACAAAAACTTGTCTTATACTGTCTTCGACTATAAAATAAAATACCTGGCCAGAAGAGGATAAAAAATTCTGCTAATTAGTGCACAAACACTAAACATAAAAGGTTAGAGTACGTGTTTTTTTTTTTTTGCATTACGCAATCCAGATAATATTAAACTAAATAATTGGGTAGTTAAGATTATAAGCTCTACAACGTCTCTAGAAGCTAATTTAGAAGAAAGAGTGAGAGAGTAAAATTGTGGCATAAAAAAAAATAAATAATTATTTTAAATCTACAAAACAATGTTTTATCCATAAAATTAAATGATTTAATTTATTTATAAGCTATAAAAACAACCAGCATTTCCATAAAATTTAAAATTAAATGTATTTTAGACAGACATTTCTGTTCTTTACCAAATACGAATTGTAATTAATTGATGGACAAGTTTTTTTTTTTTCATTTTGTTTTGAATTCGAAATATATTTTGTTTTTCATCAATTTTAATTAATTTGATATCTCAATGGTCATACCACATACTCAATATGTTGAATAAGAATCATACACAACAATGCCTTTTTATATTCGTAATTTATTAAAATTCTAAATTTTTGACGTGTTTGACCATAAGCCAGTTAATGTTTTCAATGAAAACACAACAGCGGTAGCAGCTAAAATGAATAATCGAATAGTATAGAGTGTAAAAATCTACCTACACACAATCTTCTTATATTTTTATTAATTTCTTTAAAAAAAAAGCCAAAAATGAACAGTAAAATAATTTTGTAGTTCATTGAAAAAAAAAAGAACGTCATCAAATAGTCAATGAACGATGTTTGGGTGACTATACTATGAATGAATTAAAGTCGACTAAATTTAACCGACTATGAATACGATATTAGCAAGCACTTCAAATAACTGCTATATGTGGAAACCAGTAAAATTAATAAAATTTGTAGTTTAACGGAATCATATGTATGTATGGGATACATATTAAAATTATGTGATTGGGTGTAAATTAAGGCTAAAATTTAACTGGTCATAAAATATGACAATTTTTAGGCACTGAATCAAATAAAAACTAATATTTATAAACCACATAACACATACATATATAACGAAATATATTAAATAATCGATTCAAACTCCAACACCGGGTATGGATTCTAATGTGTGATGGATAACAAGTCCAGAAACCTCTTATGCGTAAGTAAACAAATTATTATTTGCATGATCAGAATTTTCGAATTCTCATATGCCATTCCTCTTCACTATATACGTATAATGGATGGTTGATATAATAATATAAGGGTTACTTGAGCCGATAGTGAGCTCTACTCTACTTACTCTGGTGTTGATAGAAATTGTTTATCTATCTAATTCTCCCGTTATAAAGAACTGAGAGTTAGGCATGGTAGTTAATAATTTTAAAATTTTAAATTATATTCTGTTATCGTCTAATGGTATTGCAAGATTTTCTTAAGTCGAGGATTGGGGAAGACCTTATTCTAAAGAATCACCCACAATCAACAATTTTTTTTGTCAGCATTTTCTACAACCGAAACTTCTAAAGAATATATTTTAAATACTTTGGCAACATTCTCTTAGCAGGCATGACATGGTTCTCTTTATCAATATCATTACAGGCCACTGAATAAATGAATGATGAATACCATTAACAAACGCATGTAACTCTTAAGTAAAACAATTCAACGAATTTTTTTTATTACAATGAATAGTCCAAGTTTTCAGGTGCAGAATGCTAGTTGTACTGCATTCTTTCAAATTCAGTTTAAAATACCTGTCCCTTAGTTTAATTTGTAGTCATACATATAAGGTATACAAGTAGATGATTGGTCAGAAATACAATTGCTGTTAATCATTCAAGGGTGAAGGTATAACACTGGACTTTGAATGATCAATTCTCAGCAATTTGTCTCATTCCTAAGGCGCTTAACAATAATATAATAACACGGTGCTACAGTGAAAATATACTTGGAAAGTGACCTAGTGTATGTCAATACATATTTGTAAAAGCAAAATTTTTACTTTTGAAAAACCTTAATAACTTTTTTATTTTTTACTCGATTTTATTCATTGGAAGCTTGCTTAACTCAGAACTAAATTTGCTTTAAAGAAATATATACATTAGGGTATGTTTCTAAACAATCTAATTTAAAAAAATGGCGCCAAAGTTAAAAAATTTAGAAAAAATAAAATTAAAATCGGATATAAATTAAAATAACACTGCAAAAATTTAATATATATACCAAAATGTGTACATACTTAAAAAGACACATATTTCTTCTTTCTGAAACCGTTTAAAAATTGAAAATCGGATTAAAATCAACTGAGTTATGTGTTCATAAGTACTCGAACCTACCCGAAAATAGTTTTTTCGGAATAACTCTGAAATTTGAGGGTGTTTCCGAACTTTTAAAAATTGATTTATGATCTACTCAATAAGGCCTACAACGTACACCAGGTCACTTTCCAAGTATAAAAAAAAGTTGCTCATTTGTAGCACCGTGTAATTAATAATAATATATGTACTGTCCTTTCCAAAAATTCCAATACAATACACAGCATTCAGTAGGGGTTTACCCCTGAGTATTGGTCTCAAATAAAAAAAAATATAAAAAGAAAAAAAAAAAGAGTCCCAGAGATTTTTGGCAATACTTTTATGCGCTACAAGCATCTGTAATAATTCTTACGTGAAATAGAAAATTAATATATGAATATTATATATATTTAGACATACGTGGGAGATGTTCTGATAAAACGAAAACATTACATACATACATAATTGGCCATTACAACCCTATTTCAGATTTACGGCCTAGGTTCTTGTAGCTCTCTTGTTATGTGTGTTAATTTTTATCCATGAGTACCGGGACCTACAGTTTAAAGTCGACTCCAAACGACATATTTGAGAAACTTTTGCATAGCAATAAATTACTTCTAGAGCTTTTGTCAGAAGACTGCTGAGAGGTGGTCGCCGAAAGAAATAATTTTTTCATATTTCTTTTTTTCAAGATATCAAAGCTGAGATTTGAATCCAGCGCTATCTTCTAAATAAGCCAACACACTAACCACTAGACCAAGGCGACATTAATATAAAGTAATCGGCATAATTTTACGTACTATAGGTGCCTTTCATAGAGCATATTAATTTTGTCGAGTGAACGGCATAACAATGCATTCGTTGCTTAGCTGTATGGTTGTTTGTTTATGGAATAACCTCTCTGCGAAAGTTGGCCCTGTCAATTATGATATTATCAAGCTAAATCAAACGTCCACAAGCACTATTCTCTTTTTCCCCTTTCCCATAACATACTGCATAAGTGGAAATAGTCCTCTGACTGTTGACCTCAATCAAAGAAAAACATATACGAGTATATATAGTAACCAACGGTGTAAACAGTACATGCATGAATGAATAAATGACGCCATCTATGACTGAATCAATTTATGAAGCATTTTGAAAACCATCCTAGTTTTTTCCTTTTTCTTATATTTTCTCATCAATTATATTTAAATTAACTGAAGACCATATTTATTATTAAAAAAAAAAATAAAACAAAAATGGCTTTAATTGGTTTGGGAGAATTAAGAATTTATATATTTTTTTAATAAACAAAAAAAAAAAAACATTTACCAAAATGGAAACCACCAGGTGTTTTAATAAAGCCATGATAGAGACTTTTATGTTAATTTCGATAAACAATTTTATTTTAATCAATTTTGTTTTTTCTTATTTAAACTGCATAACCTTGATAATCCCACAAAAAGTTTTAGATGTTTTTTTTAGAACAACTTTTATTTTAAAAATGATTCAATTTAATTGCTATAAGCAGCAATTTCATATATAGAATAAAGCAGAAATTCAATTATACTCGTATTTGACAATAACAAATCTTGAAATAATGAGAATACTTTTTAAAATGTAGGTTGTTAAGTTAATGGTGGTCATAACTCATAGAGAAAAAAAAATGACAAGTTAAATTAAATAAAACAGTTGGCCTTTAATTGAAATTATTTAAAATATAAGAAATATGTGTAAGTGTAAATTCAACTTTATATCAAGTTAGTTGACATTGGTCTAAGAAAGTTTGACTGGATATACCTTTATTTCCGGTTTGGCGAAAACAAATGTGTCGCTTCAGATATTCAAATATGTACATGGGTTTACAAGAGTCTCTGATTTTATAACTGTTTCTGTTTCCGCAGTTTCAAAATCATCATTCTCAAAAGCCGGATTATAAGAGTGGATATATACCGTGTCTCTTTTAATGAGTTCAGACTGAATTTGGGGGGTAGCGCTGAACCCTGTCCTGTCTCCTACTTTAATATAAACACAAATGACCTTTTGACAATTTCTGAGTGGAATATGGAGAATGGTTTCAAAATTAATGCGCGCAAGCTTAATGTTGTTTTCTCATGCATAGACGTATTAGTGATGATAAGACACCATCATCATATGTGTCTATTAGTTATGTAAATATTGAAGAGGTGGACGTTCTGGATGTTCTGAGTATGAAATCGACTTTAGTGCCCACTAGAAAGATCACATATTTTGAATGTCGAAATAATCATTCAAGTTTCTTGATATTTAGAAACAGTGCACCAGTGCAAGAAATACTCTGACGCTTTCAATATGAGTACCGGAGACCTACAGTTTAAAGTCGACTCCGAACGACAGTTTTGAAAAGTTTTTTTTTTATGACAATCAATTACTCCCAGAGCTTTTGCCGAAAACTGCTGAGAGGTAGTCGCCGAACGAAATAATTTTTTCATATTTCATTTTTCAAGATGTCAGAGCTGAGATTTGAACCCGGCACTATCGTCTTAGTAAACCAACACACTAACCACTAGACTACGGCTACTCTTCTGCATGTGTTGAAGCTTAAAAGTCTGCTTTGGGACTTCTGGACCGTGTACAGAAAAGCACAAGGGTGCTTATTAACCCCAGTTATTCCCCTGTACCTATATGGACACAACTATGTTCCAGTTTTAGAACAAATAAACCAATTTTATTGTTGTGTCACATATTTGATTACTTATAGAGCAGCAGCAGAATTTGGTGTGTCTTCTGTACTTCTATCGGTGCTTACTTACTTACTTAGCTGGCCATAACAACCCGTTAACGGGTTTCGGCCTGCTTCAGCACTAGTCTCCAGGCGCTTCTGCTTAGCGCGCGCCTTCTCCAGTTGGTCACACCAATCGATGACAGGGCTTCATCAACCTGGTCCTTCCAACGTAAACAGGGTCGTCCTCTACGCCGACGTCCAGTGACCTTCGCATTGAAAACTTTCTTCGCTGGAGCAGATTCTTCCATCCGAACAATGTGGCCGAGCCAGCGTAGCCGCTGGATGTTAATACGCTGGACAACGCCCACATCGCCGAGGAGCTCATACAGCTCATGGTAGGTTCTAATGCGAAACTCATCGCCATACCTTAGAGGACCAAAGATCTTACGAAAAACTTTTCTCTCGATCACCCCCAGGACCGCTGCATCGGCACAAGACAGCGTCCATGCTTCCGCACCATAGAGAAGCAACGGGAGAATAAACGACTTGTAGAGTGTTACTTTCGTCGCACGCGAGAGGTCTCTATTACTAAACTGCCTACCGAGACCGTAGTAGCACCTGTTGGCCAGTGTGATTCTTCATCTGATCTCTAGACTGACATCATTCTTGCTGGTAATGGCGGTGCCAAGGTAGATGAACTCCTTGACCACATCGAATGTATAGTTGCCGGCTGTAACCTGGGTGCTATCGGTGCTACAAAAGCATATTCTCAAAGAGCAAATTTTTTTGTGTTTGATTGTCTAGCGAATGTATTACAGAGATAGCTTATTCTTTATCCACAATGCCAGCTTATCAAATGAATTCACGGCGAATATTTTTCTAACAATTGCAATATGAACAGGTTCAAAACACTATTCCTTCCTCTCTTATTGCTCTAACCTATTTTCCTAACACAATTTACAATCCACTACATGAGTGGTTGTCATCCCTTGAATTATGGTTTATTAAAGTGACCACAAGCACTCAGCAAAGTACTGCGCTAAATTAACTCCAATGTATTTATGTTTCTTAAGTAGCCGGTAACCGTAATACCAAACCAACACATTAAAATATTATTTTAATTCTTATATTCTATTTATTTCTCGCACGTTGAAAAAAAGAAAAAAAAATTAAATCTGAAATTTTTGTCAAGTATGTTTCTTAAGTCTTTTGTTTATTACATTTTTCTATAAAAAAACTAATTTTTTTTTTGGCTGTTAAATGCCTACTATTTAATAAATTTTAATCTTTTTTTTTTTGTTTCTTTCCAGGTATGTATTGAATTCTATTTTATTGCTAAAGGCAATCACAAGAGGAAATCACGTACGTTTTGTTTATTATTTTTATATTAAAATTTACAAATTTAAATAATTGAAAAAAATTTTGTATATTTTTTTAAAAACATTTTCGTAGTACGAATGGTGGAAAGAGAAGGAAGGGTATAAAATAATAATGAATTAGGGGGAAAAAAATAAATAAATAAATACATATTTTATTCAATTACTTATTACTGTTACTGTGCTCTTGTTGGCGGTCTTTCTTTCAAAGCAATTAAAAGTTATTTCGATTAAGTAATTACAATTTGCTTATATTGTTGTAAATCATCACAAATCATGTTAATGATGATGTTGCAGCACGTTGATTACCTGTTTTCTGGGCACAGCAATGAACCAACCAATTGTATGTTAATGATTAACAAAATCAACTTGAAATAATAATTTTAAACCACTAAAGATTGGCTACACAAAAGTCTAAAAAATGAAATGAATAAAAAAAAGCAAATCATCATTAAATTACTTTTTTTTTAACACTATCAACTTACGTGTGTGTAAAACTTGTCTTGATAGACTTGGTGGCATAAAAACTTGAACAACCAAAAAACGAGTAGAAAAAAAATTACTGTATAAACGAAAGGAATTCCATTTAAGAGCAGCATCATCACATTAAAATTAAGAAAAGCTGTACAACAATGTTGTTTGTTGAATATCTAAACGTTGGTTGCAGTTTTTGATGGTGTTGTTAACAAAACGATGTTGCATGTGTAAGCAACAAACTATGCCATCATTAAATAAATCACCCAATACAATAGTGTTTAGTGTACAGAGTGCCAAGTGTAAAAAGATACAAAATAATATGATACTACTTACCTTGTAAGAAACTAGTCGTGTAGGTCCAATAAATTGCCACTTAATAGTTAAGGTAGACTGCCAAGCACAGAAGTACAAAACTAAAATATGTTTCAACGAATATGTTTTGTAATATCAATTAAATTTTTAATTGATATCGCATCAACACCCGAATTTATTATATCAATTAAAAAATGTAAATAAAAATATTTGTAATTAATTTTTTAATAACATCAATTAAAAAGTTAACCTGAAAATAAAATTAAAAATCAATTAAATAGTTTAGTTGAAAAAAAAAACAATCAAACTTTCTTAAAAATTATGATTGAAAATAGAATAAATAATTGATTTCAAATATAATAGAATCAATTAAATAATTCATTTGAATCAAAATAGCTATTTAATTAATAGTTTAAGTATTCAAAAGGTGATTATACAAAATAAAAACATTTTTGTTTGATTTGTAGCCGTTGTTAGCATTTTTCCAATATATTTTAAATTATACATATAATTGAATCAATTACAGCAATTAACTAAAATTTAAAGTAAAATCAAATAAGTGTTTTGTTAAAATCAAACATGAAATATTATTATTATTTTTTTTTTGTGAAGTCAGTTTCACAATTATCAAAAAAAATTTGTTTTTCTTCTCAAAACAATTTTATTGGATACACTTTGTCCAACAATATTCAATAGCTTTTTGTTCCGTCAGAAATGCTTTAATTAGATCAAAGTTAACTGTAATGAATTTTTTGGTAATCAAAGAAGCAATGATGTCAGTGAAGGTATAGTACACTAGCCAAACTGAACAATTGTTTCCGACTCCAGCTACGGTAGTCTTGTCAGAGTTCTTTGTGTGCATATTCAAGACTAAACATCAACAGCCTTATGTATAATAAAAATTTAGCAGGTCATAGTACACAGTGGCTAAGTTTGTTATTCCAATACGTGGAAATTCTTACTCAAAGGTACAAGGTATTTTTCTTTTTTTTTGGATTATCTGACTAGTTATCAAATAGAGGGTATGGAAAGTTTTAATAATATCAGTCTATAGTGGGTGATAAATTTGCCAGTTTTTTGTCCCATATACTAACGAGTTGCTAGTTTGTCATTATAACGGCGGCAACTATTTAACTCACACTTTTCAAGAAATCACATACTGAAATTATTTTCTTTCATATGTATGTACATTGTACATACACTTGTATGAGTTAGTCGAAGTAAAGTCACACAACAGTTTCTATCATATTCTCCTTTTCTCACCATCATTGCAGTTTTTGTAATTGTCATCTTATTTGAATGAAACAGCTTTGATATCATTTTTAAAGTAAATCACTCTCTAGGTCCTAAATCACATGCCTCAGCAATATTTACATACATACATAAGTACATAACTGGCCTTTACAACCCTGTGTCAGGATTACGGCCTAGCTTCTCGCAGCACTCATGTTGTGTGTGTAAATTTTTATCCATGAGTACCGGGACCTACAGTTTAATGTCGATTCCGAACGACAGACTTGAGAAGCTTGTTCATGGCAATTAATTACTCTCAGAGCTTTTGCCAGAAGACTGCTGAGAGGTAGTCGCCGAAAGAAATATTTTTTTCATATTTCTTTTTTTGAAGATGTCGGAGCCTGGAGTCGAACCCAGGGCCCATGTCTTAGTAAGCCAACACACTAACCACTAGACCACGGCGACTACAATATTTTAAGCAATATTTTAAGTTTGAAAATAGAACATAAACGAGGAGAGCTAAATCAGGCAAACAAAGTAGGTGATCAAGCAATTTAAACTTGATTTAATTGAGTTTGGCCTTTGAAATAGTCACAGAAAAGTCAAATCTACTAATGGAAAAACTAAATAAAAAGTTAAATTAAATTTCAATTAATTTTTTATTAAATCAATAATTGATCTAATTAAAATAATAATTTTCTCAGCGTTTAACAAATAGAAAAAAATCTATCAACTTTTTCACTGTTTCAATAGTTTTCGCTCATCATGCTGTCAGTGGATATGCTAATTTGAAGCAAATCTTGCTGTTTTAAAATATGTGGCCATTTTTCTTTAATTTCATTACTTAAACGCTACAATAAAGTGTGCAAAACCTATAGAAAAAAATCAATATAAATTATCCACATCGCACATTCCGAAAACAAACGCCATGACTTTTTCTGTAGATGGTACTATTCTCATCGCCTTTTAAATACAAGTCCACTGCTTTGATTGTTACTTTGTTTCGTGTTTAAAGTAATGGACCTTTGTTTTACCCATGGCTAGAAATCGATGTAAAAATTGGCTTTTTTGTGGTGAAACATCACCAAATACTCCATGAAACATCTTTTCATCTCCGTGTTTGTTATATTATGAGCAAAGGCAGTACATTTCTATCTTTAAAATGTTTTTTTTATCATCAAATATTTCATCAATATGCGATATATAGAACTTTTTGAATTGACTGTCACTTCAGCTACTTCAGGTGTGATCACCCAAAATCATTGTTTTAATTTTCATAACTGTGTTTTAGCAGCAGTATGTCGCCCAAAATATGTTTGTTTAACTTTACACTAGTCACCGTGGCTTAGTGGCTAATGTGTTGGCTTACTAAGAGAAACCTCTGGGTTCAAACTCCAGCTCTAACATCTTGAAAAAAAGAACTAAAAAAAAAATATTTCTTTCGGCGACTACCTTTCAGCAGTCTTCTGGCTAAAGCTCTGAGTGTAACTAATTGCCATGAAAAAGCTTCTCAAATCTGTCGCTCGGAGTCGACTTTAAACATGGGTGCTGCGAGAAGCTAGGCTGTAATCCTGAAACAGAGTTGTACAGAAAAACTATGAATGTATATCTGTATGTGTTTTGGCAGCTAGTACGACATTGTTTAAATTTTGCTACTCAATATTTAATAGTCGTACACAAAGTAGCAGATTCCCTTCGAATAGAATATTGTTGTGTGGACTGAGACCTCCAAAATAAAAGTATTGAATTATAAGAAGATAATTTATTTTCTTCATGTTAAGAACTTTACAAAACAAGGTGAAGCTGTAAAACTTGGCTTATAAAATTTTATAAATTTTCGTACTTCTTTCTTAAGTCTTTTGTTTGTATTCGCTTGTAATTTAAAAGTACGAGTATTACAAATTCTTTAAATGCTTGTTACTCTGTATGATTTATTTTAGATATCAAATAAATTAAATTCTCTAATTTTTTCTTTACAAAAATAAAAATCTAACTTCTGAGAGCTACAAAAACAAAACAAAAAAAGTATTTTCAACTAATTTTAATTGCCCACATCTTTAAAGCCAACGTGCTTAAATGCACTCGCTTATGGCCATGAATCTTTCCCGCTGATGAAATAATGTTTGAAAAAAAACATCGAAAAATATATTTTCAACAAACAGTGTAAAGGAAGCCAACTCATTGAATCTGTGTTAAATCTAAAAAAAAATACCTTCAGTTTCTTTTTTTTCGCTTTTCTGTTTGAATTTTATTTCCTGTCTTACAGTTTGATTTAGTTTTTCCTCAGTTCTGTTTTTTTTTATTTTTCTTTTTACTTCTTTTGTATAATTTTTAAATTTGGTTTAACTGCATCATGCAAAGATTTTAGTTTTTCTGTTTTCCTCTGACATTGTCATTGTCTTCTCATGAAATTAAGATTTTTTAAATGTATTTTTCTGTATTTTTCAAAGGTTTTATATCATCAGACCTTGTGTATTGAGTTAAAAGTGTGATTTTGGCATATGAATTGTAAGACTGCAAAAAGAAACTAAAATTAATTTTTAATTTTATATGCCTGAGCGTACATACATATCATGTACGAGTATATGGATATGTTGTAATGGGCCTAAATGTGTTATTATTTTAATAGTGGGTTGTTTATGTGAAAAAGAAAACAACACACAAGTACTCGTACCCTACATTTATTGCATTTTTTAATGCATCCGCAGATTTTTCTCTAATTATGGTGTTTAAATAAAAAAAAAAGTACTCATAAAATTGAGTATTATTTCAGTTCAACTTAAATATTAAGTAAAAGTAAACATTTATTGTACTTTTAATTCTTAATTTAATGATTTGAATTTATTTTGAAAAAAAAAAAAATATTTTTAAAACAAAATTGAAATTTTAAAATTTTTGCCAAACAAAAATTATAACCAACACTCTTATACAAAACATGTTTTAAATTGTGCAGTCCTAAATAGTTATCATTCACAGAAACTAATGGGGTTCTGTGTTAATTCTAACGGGTTGTCCACTAAGGGGTTTTAAAACTGCGGGCTGACAACGCTGTCAACTGAAGCGTTATTTATTTAGTGAAAATCTTGATTTATTTCAAAAACGATGAATATGTAAAAATAGTTGAAAATTACTGTAAACTTTGTTGCACTTGAACCTATCTTAGGGCTCACCACCAAGAGTCCATTTTACGCAACAATTAAAATCGACTAATCATTCACAATGCTCTCGATATTCTGATTGGAAGGTGCAGTAATAGGCTTTCACTGCTGACTTTTGAACAAAATTTTATTTATCAATGATGTTCATTTCTGACTTGATGGTTAAGTCAAGAAGCAAAATTGTCACATACGAGGTTCAGAAAAACTATAAGTGATTGTGGTGCGCACTATGATCAAACATTATTTTTAAAAATTATGCTTAGAAGGTCCTTTATTGCCAATTCATTATTCTATGATCGTGTGATAACTGATTTATTTTGGTCTTCAACTAAAACTTATGAACTGCACGCTATATGGTATCAACAGCATAGTGTCACAAGCTACAGAATTCGTCCAATTTTTGTTTTATTGAATGAAACATTTTTCGATTTTGCAAGATCAGTTTGCCACCAAGATCATATGATTTGATGCCGTTAGTGATCGAACAGAATTACATCTGCAACATCAAGAAAAAACTGTGTGAGCCAATAATTGAAACGACAGCACCAAGTTCAAACACTGTATACTTTATGTTATTCTTTTCCACACAAGAACATACAAGCAAATATAATTGGCTATTACCACCCTGTTTCATAGTTATGATTCTCGCAGTACTCGTGGGTGTCAATTTTTATCCATGAGTATTATATTTCATGGCAATCAGTTACTCTCAGAGGTTTTGCCAAAAGACTGCTAAGAGGTAGTAGCCAATTAAAAATATTTTTTCATATTTCTTTCTTTGAAGATATTAGAGCTGAGATTTGAACCCGAAGCCATTGTCTTAGTAAGCCAGTACATAAAATACTAGTAGACCACGGCGACTACAAGAACATACGTTTATAAAATACCTACAATTTTATGAAAATACGGTAACACGATTTATAGACTCTGAGCTTTACAAAAATAAAATAGATTCTATCTCACCACTGGTCTTACCAACTGTTTTTAAAACCAATTTGTAAAAAAGAGTGTTTTGATCATAATTCTGTTTAAACATTAACGGCTGTATTTATAATGAAAAGTTAGCATCTCGTTAGCATATAGAACAAAAAACTGGCAAGTTTATCACCCGCTATAGACTGATATTATTTAAACTGTCCATACCTTCTATTTAAGAAATGGTCAGAGAATTAAAAAAAATAAAACTTGTACGTTTGAGTAAGAATTTCCACGTACAGAAATGACAAACTTATCTACTATGTACAACGAGCTGCTAACTTTTTATTATAAATAAGGCTGTTAGACTTTTTTTGGCTTGTCTGAGTTAATAAAACCCTAACGTTAGAGTATTCTAAAACCAACATTCGTCAAGCTATCGCCGACATACCGACCGAAATGTGCGCATAAGTGATCGAATACTCAAAAAGGATCGACTACTGCAAACAATCCAAAGGCGCTAATTTAAACGATATTGTTTTTTGTAAGTATGTAAGAGGTAGCTTCAGTAATATGTCCGCTATCAACTATCAAAATTCAAAAGTTTTTACTTAAATACAGTACTAACATGTCTTGTGTTCTAAAATTATAGAAAACCCTTCGAGTATTAGGGCCACAGTATCTATTCATTAAAAAAAAAATTTCATTTAAATCTGTTAATGTTAACAAATAATTAGCTTTAGTACGAACTCTGGATATTAAAACTTGAAAATGTAAGTTTTGTTAAAATAATTTAGTTCTCAAATAGTTTTAAATAGCTAAACGTCTCGTATTCATTTGCTTTTAGAATAAAATTAAGCAGAACTATACTTGCTTTTATTTCGTTTATCAGCTCTTATTAATCTATACAGTATAAAAGGAAAAAAAAAGGAAAGAAACCAGCGCTTTTCTGTCTTAATTTCTTTTATGATTTTAATCATAAAAATTTCATCTCATTTTTAAACTCATTAAATCTTTATATAGCACACTATTCACAATCTAGTGTTGTTTAAAAATGTTTCACTATAGTGAAAAATAACTTAAAAAAAAATTAAACCTTTTTTGTTAAAATTTTTTTAATAAACTGCCAAAGCCAGTTTGTATACGGAATCCTTAACATTTCCCTGAGATGAATCTGTTAATTGTGGTTAAATCTGGAAAGAAAGAAAAGAAATGGAGTTTTGCAAACACATGCACATACACATAGATAATAAATGCAAACATATTTATATAGATAACACATGTGTTCATAAACGTCATGCCACTACTCTATATACACATGATAAGTAGCATTTATAATACATTTACAGTTAATTGCAATCTTCACGTTTGCTGCTTAAGTCTTTTGTTTGAAGTACAATTACTACCAAAAATGAAAACTCATACTGTTTAATTTTTTTTTTCTAATTTTCTGAATAAAGAAACTTCCTGTTCATTTTATGTTTTTCTTTTTTATTACTTTTTAATAAAATTATAATAGAAAATTATGTAACTGCCTGTCAAGTTAAGACCGCTTTACATAATTTCGCTAAAGAAGAAGAATGGCTAAGTAAATAACAAAAAAAAAAAAAAAATTCTGCATCTTGTATTTCTTCAGCTTAAAAAAAAGAAAAATTATTAAAAAAAATATATATTTTTTGTGTCTCTTGCCAGCTGTGTTAAACAATTAAAATTAAATAACAACAGCGTTAAACAAGATTAAAAAGAAAACAAATGTTTCTGCTTACACAACACAAATAGCTCAAGTCAGAAAACTAGAAGACTAGAAAATTAGTAAAAAAAATTTGATGGGTTATATCTGGTTATATGATATCCTCTAAAACATTTAAAAAATATCAGATAAACCGTTTAGAATAGAATCGAGTTTTAAAGCGTTTGCTATTTTTAATAACAGTGACTTTTTTGTTAAAAACTAATTTCATTTAGGCGACAACTATGTTGTAAAAGTTTTTCAGTAGTGATTATGGGTAAAAAATTTTTATTTAATTTTTCAATTTAATTTATTCAATTGCCACCCAAACCTTGATAACCATGCAACTAAATCAAAACCACGAGTATGTCCCATACGACAATCGAACATATTGAATTTTTGTAAATTTAAAAACAGAAAAAAATCTTACTGGACTAAGTCTTGTTAATAAAGTTTTAGACGCTTAACTGCTGTATTGCTTTTTATTTCAATACTAGCTTGACGTATTCCATGTTACAATACTTCTATTTTATGGACTAATCTTAAACAAAGATTAGCAAAGCTTTGGTCTGTAGTTAAAATTTATGTTTTTGGGCGATTTGGCTCTTCTGAAGTCTTTTTTTTTTGCACAATAAAGGTTTGTTTTCAACTTCTTAATTAATTCTCCCAAATGTAGACTTTCCTATTGCTAATACTTACTCCGAAGAAATTTGTGAGTCAAATATAGGCAGCTTCGAAACAGACTTACAAACACAATACTCTTCTACCAACTATTGTGTTATGTAGGGTATGACAATAGTATTTTGCTTTGGTTTTGTAGAAGTTTGTTCTACAGCTGCCATCGAAAAACATGGTTCTAAAAGGTAATTGAAATGACTGTAGAAAAAATGAAAGAAAACAAAAACAAACAAAAAAATTAAAAGAATTATTTTTTGGTAATAGGCAAGAAAGTTTAAATTAAGTAAAAACAAACACTTGCCACATGCCATTAGTGCTAAAGTATGTTTCCACTGAGAACGTGTCTTGCAAATTCTTGGTGTTTTTTTTTTAATTTCTTTCTACTTTCTGTAGATTTTTTTAGAGCACATTTGCATAAAATATTTTTAATTGAGGTAACAATTAGTTACTTATACAATATACGTACAATTGCATACATAAATTTGGCCATTACGACCTTTTTTAAAAATTACGGCCTAGCTTTTTACAGTACCAATACAGTGTGAATCAATTTTTATCCATAAGTACCGAGAAATACAGTTTAACGTCGGCTCCAAATTACAGACTTGAGAAGCATGTTCTTGGCAATCAGTTGCTCTCAAAACTTTTGGTAGACGAAAAAAAATATTTTTCTTATAATTCTTATTTTCAAGATGTTAGAGATGATGTTTGAACCCAAAGCTCTCGTCTAATAAGCCAACAAAGTACACACTAGGCTACTAACAATACAATTACTGCACAATATTGGGCTTATGTACAATTCCTGTGCATACTATAGTATTACACAAGCGATACTTGTATCGACAGATAGCACTTTCTTACTGCTTAAACGATCATTTTGTGCTAATTTTTGATCGAGTTTTTTCCTCACGTTTCGAACGATATCTTTTCGATAATTTTCTAATGTTTGTTTTCAAATGCTCAAATGTGCCTAAATAAGTGGGTTTTCGTATCTTGAAAAATCCTGAGACAAATTCGCTTATTGACACAACCAGAGTCTGAGAATCTTAATCTTGGGATAAACTTAGGTAAGTACTGAGATATATATGGAACGCTTGGTTAAATACCGAAATCTCATGTGTGCTATAAATAAGCCCCAAATCGCTTCTAAGTATGTTGTCCTTGATTGTTTGATATCTTGAGAACGGTCAAGGTCAACTTTTTAAATTTATTATGAATGACTCCATGGCCAATGCAAACCAGAACTTAAAAAATGGGCGAAATTGTACAAGTGAGCGTGATACCTCCCTAAATCTATCAGCTTTGGCATCTGAAAAAAAAAAGAAATATGAAAAAATAATTTCTTTCGGCGACTACCTCTTAGTAGTCTTCTGGCAAAAGCTCTGGGAGTAATTGATTGCCATGAAAAAGCTTCTCAAATCTGTCGTTCGGATTTGACTTTAAACTGTAGGCCCCGGTACTCATGGATAAAAATTAACACAAACTACATGAGTTCTGCGAGAAGCTAGGTCGTAACTCTAAAACATGTATGATAACTCCCATTCAAAGTAAATATTAAAATTTTGTATATTTTGAGAATAGCTCAAGCTAAAGTTTACGAATTTGGCCTGAATAATTTCATGACCAAGTGAAAGTGGGCGGAATTGAAAGGTAAGAGTGGTATCTCCCATACAAACTAAATATTGTTTTTTGTATATCTCGAGAACGGTTAAAACTAAAATTTCCGAATTTCGTCTGAATCACTACATGGTCCAAGCAAATCATTAAAAAAAACGTCAGCAGAATTGGTCAAGTGGGCGTGGTACTTCCCAAAAATTTTTTATTTTTATTTATTATTTTATTTTACTTGGCAAAGCAAGCACAGGGTTCGATAGTATATATAAAATAAATATATAAAATATGTATATAAATACCAGAAATATAATTCATTGTTTTCTTTTTGTAAAAAAATTACCCAAATCAGACCCTAGGTTTTTTTTTTATTTGAGACCAAAACTCAGGGGTGAACCCCTACTGAATGCTGTGCATTGCACATATATTATTACTAATTACTATATTACTATTAAGCGCCATAGGAATAAGACAGATTGCTGTGAATTTATCATTCAAAGGCCAGTTTTATACCTTCACCCTTGAATGATCAACAGCAATTACATCATCGTTGCATGTTGATTGTGTGGTGAGTGTGCCTTCGCTAAGTAGGTTTGCTTGTTATCTGCTACTTCCCAATAGGTGGCGCTTTTTTCCTGATCATTGGTTTTTCGTTGACACTGGGTAAGGTGGAATAGAGTGGAATTTCGGGGAGCGGTTTCTTTGTAGATGGTCTTCCTTCCCTAGTGTATTAGTCTACAAATATGAGTACTGTAGGTTAAATTTGCACCTGAAATCATCGTTTATAGCATTGGGTTTGCAACCTATTAACCTAGAAAAGATATACGCCCGTATTCATAAAAACTATTTTAGGTTTATTGATGGTTTATTTGACAAGTATTGCATAAAAATTTGTCAAATAAGTCCTCAATAAACCTAAAATAGTTTTTATGAATACGGGGAATAGGCTTTAAATAAAAAGTTTATAGTATAAAAAATAGAAAATAGTACACTTTTGTTTAACAAATTGGTGGTTAATGAAAGTCAAATATGTGATTTGTTTGCTAATTTGAGCTCACATTAAAGTATAGTGTTTTATATAAATATAATGGAAAAACTGAAGCAAAAATAGTCAAAAAATTCTAAAGCAAAAGTGTTGGTATATTGAAATATTTATGTATAGGCTACATAATTACTCTATTTCTGCTCTTAATAATTATCAGGATATATTTACTTCACGCTTTAAGACTTTTTTCTAAGTCGATTTAGCATTTTCTTAAGAATTTAAGCAACATTTAGGTAATTTATTACTCGCACATTCCCACTAAAGAATTACAACGTGTTGGCGGATTCTGCACCCTAATAATTCTTACAAATTCTCAATTGGATTTAGATCGGGTGACTATGGGGCTGAAATAAACTTATATTTAGTGTTAGAAACAGTTAGTCAAAATCTTTTATTCAAATTTTGTTAAACGTTTACGTTATGTTGAAGTGTACGGATACTTTTTCTAGCAATTGTATATTTCCTTTTTTTTTCAAATAACTCTACTCATTGCATCTTCGCTTTGAGTATATTTTTTATATTTTCTTCCAATATTTTGTCGTTTGTACTTTGGAAGATACATGATTTAAATGCAATTGTTTCCGTCTTCGAATCATAACTGAATAGTCAAGAATATAAAGTTGTCGGTAATTGAAATAAAAGCAAAAAAAAAAAAATTATATATACCAGTAGGTGTTTTATAAATTTGAATTTATTAAAAAAAAAAAATACGCGAATCATGAATGACTGTTAAGACTGCAACTGACTTCAACACTTGCAAGTTTATAAAAATTGTTTTTTCTGTCTATTTGTCTGGCTACTCACTCGTATCTCTGCGTCTATCGTTGTTCAAAATTCATTTGCATTTGGAGTTTTGTTTGTCTAACTGCTGCTTAGTGTTCTCAATAGAATGAAAGAGTGAATTGAATTGCAATGAAATGAATTGTATTTTTGTTTTTTTTTTTAGAAAATACCCACTAACAGGTTTCTTTTTCTGGCCCAAACCATAAAGAAAACATTATTAGAAATGCTTAAAAGAAATAATAGAGAAACTGGATTTTTTTTGCATTGGTTTCAAGAAATACAGATGTTTTGTCGTGGGTATCAAATTGACATTTGCATTTAGTGGTGGTAATAGAGACATATTCCTTGAAAATCAACTACAAAACTTTACTGGAGTACATATCAGACAGACGCTCTATTTTGTTTTATTACAGTTGAACGTATTATTGTATTTACTTGCTCAACCCAAAGTCTTTGCCTAAATAAAGTTGTATTCTGTTGACTCATTCACTATTTATAGATTTTGATGTAACTTTTTTAATGTGCCCGGTGTTATATTTAGTTTTTGCAATTTTTTTTTCTATTGAAGAAATAAAATTCGTCATTAAAAGGAAGTTGACCATGTTGATAACAAACGAAAATATAATTTTTGTTTAACTATTTCTGAAAAGTAAATCGTATTTGTGAATTTACTTTTAGTGTTTGGAAGTGAGTAATGGACTTTTATTCTGTACACAATGGGACCATAATAGGTGTTCGCAATATGGCCTTTAGCCGTTCTGAAATTTTTTTAGCGAAAAACTGAGCCGATTGATGTTTGCAAGTTTCTAAAGAATTTAAATCTACGCTTTTAAGAGTGTTGTTCCGAAATATTTTTCTCGAGTAAAATATTTAAAAACAGACATTTTGTTTAATGTGGAATTAAATATTTTATTTTGCGTGTTTACTTACCTTCGGATAGGAATTTTAACAACAGGTAGATTGTTTACTTAAAAATGGGCTGATTAAAGTTGAGGTTAAAAAGTAAATTGTTTGTCAAATAATGAAATGGTAAGAAACTGTGTATCCTTTAGCATTAATTTAGTAAAAATTCGTTTAATTTTTTTCTATCGAATGCTACACTTCAATTGCTTGCATTGAACGTTTGCGAATTGGTTGTTTGAAAAACTGAACGAAACCAACGCATATTTCAAAAAGATCATTTTTTGTAAAGAGACCATGATAACCAATTTTTTGTGACAACAATTGCCTAATTCTCGCCTCAATGACCTCTGGTTTGAGCAGGACGTAATTTCTCAAATGGCAATGCCAATTCGCCGCCTCATTCTTTTAATTAGACGCCGCCGGATTTTTTTCTTTGGGGCCGGGTTGGCTTGAAGAAAACACAAATAACTAACGCTCTGAAAGAAAAAATTCAGCTCTACATTGACGAAATAAGCGAAGTTTTGTTGCAAAATGTTGTTCAAAATTTTGTAAAAAAACTGACGTCTGCCGACGTGCTAGAGGCTGTCATTTGTCAGACATAATATTCCATTATGTATTCCTATATTTCAATTTCGCACAATGTGCGAGATTTCTGCTTTTACACCCACGAAAGTGCAATAGCTAATCACATTTCGGCGACAACACTATTTCCTACTTACTCTATAAAGAAAAGATAATCAGTCTATGGACAAACTGTAGACGTTGTAATGATTTAATCCTGCCATCTGTGACTATGGATAGTATAAATATTGAGTAGTCAAACGCTCTGGGCATGAAAATTAATTGTGATGTTCGTTGGAATGTTCGTTGTAGTCGCCGTGGTCTAGTGGTTAGTGTGTTGGCTTACTAAGACATGGGCCCTGGGTTCGATCCCCGGCTCTGACATCTTCAAAAAAAGAAATATGAAAAAAATATTTCTTTCGGCGACTACCTCTCAGCAGTCTTCTGGCAAAAGCTCTGAGAGTAACTAATTGCCATGAACAAGCTTCTCAAGTCTGTCGTTCGGAGTCGACATTAAACTGTAGGTCCCGGTACTCATGGATAAAAATTGACACACACAACATGAGTGCTGCGAGAAGCTAGGCCGTAATCCTGACACAGGGTTGTAAAGGCCAGTTATGTATGTGTGTATGTATGTTCGTTGGAATGACCACATATTTCGAGTGTCGAATGAAGCATTCAAGTGCCTCGGTTTTTTAAAGCGGTGAACAAGAAACGGTGCAATAAATACTTCACTCCATCTGACCTTTTCAAAATTTAAAAGACATATCCGACCTAGGATGGAATACAACTCTTATATATAGGCCTGTGCTTCAAAGTCTATTTGGGGCCTTGTCGACCGCGTACAGGAAAGGTCGAAGGTGCTTATCAGGGACGGTAGGGTATCCAACTGTGTTTCTTTGTTCTAGGGTACTCTGATGAAAGAAAGAATTTCATTGCGGACTATACATATTCCATGAGTATAGGTCGTCCTCTGAGTGCTTGCCTTGATAATAATAAAAAAAAATGTAGTAGCTTTCAGAGCAGTTTACTATAAACGCAAATATCAAAGTACTTGTGTGCTTTTTTTATTTAAGACCAATACTCAAGGGTAAACCCTTACTAAATGCAGTGCATTGTATTGAAATGTTGAATATATAGATATAGATATATAGATGTGAAGATTTTCAGCACCTTATGTCAATGGGACAAATTGCTGTCAATTCAATTACTCAAAATATAGTGTTATACCTTTACCTTTGAATGATCAACAGCAATTGCTCCATCTGGATGTTGAATGTGACTGGTGAGCATCTTTTATGTAGATTAGCTGTTATATTCCTATCTGTTCTCTGTACTACTTTCAGTTCTAATGTCTCTAAAAGACAAAAATAAAAACGTCAACAGTAGGTGTATGAAATAAGTGTAATTATTTTCAAATCTTTTCACAAAAATTGCAAAACAGTTTGACGTCAAACCGAACTAGGTGTAGGGACATGTTTTACTCCACCACAAAGTGATCAAATAATAAAAAGTTCTTACAAACTCAACTCTCTCTGGCTCAAATAATTGCAACAAAAAAAAAATTGTTTTGTTTTGAATTTAAGTGTGAATAAATGAAAACAGCAGCCATATTATGAAAATGACTCAATATTTAGCATTTGTATGCAAATAAACACAATTTATTTCAAAATTCATTTAAAAATAGTTTTTTCTCTTTATAGGCAGTGAAGAGATTCGTAACAGCATAATTTTTTTTTTTTTTTTATTTTCCTTAAGCTTTGCACAAGTATTTGCACAATTCTTAGTGAACGACATTAGCAAGTTAATGCAAATAAAAGCAAATACTTCTTTTAAGAACTGGCACAAAATCCCTGGGAAATTTAAGCAAAACGTAAAAAATCTTATTAAGCTACTCTGCCAATTCTAATTGTTTTTATACCCTACGCGATTAAAGAAAAATTGAAATTTATGATGCTGTTTGTTACGCATTTCCTTTCATGTTTTTGAAATTCAGTAATAGTTACTTTGAATTGCAACAATCGATTTAAAATTACACTTCGAAATACATATCGCACACCTAGTTCAAAAGTGACACAACTCAAAAAAAAAATTTTTTTTTGCTTTATTATTTTTACGAATAAACAAGTTCATTCTGCTTAGTTTAGCATATAAAAAATTTTTTTTTTCGTTGTGTCAGTTTTGAAATAGGTGTGCGATATGTATGTATGAACCTAATATCTACAAAAAATGATAAAACTTCTAACATAATTTCAATACATTCTTATTTTTTAAAAGTAAAAAGCCCACTCACCAAAACTTCTTAATTTCTAGATAGTAGCTGTGTCTGTCGTTTCAAAACTGTGTCTTATTTGACGTCAATATGGAATACTGCATCTTTGCTTTTAATAAATTCTTACTGTTTAGATTTAATTGTAGGGTATTAAATAAAGTCGTTAATTATTTTTACGTGTTACACTTTTTTATTGGCAATTTAGTTGGGTTGCTTTTTTAATATTTAAAGAACGTGTAAGTTTTTTATTTGATTTGTCGGTCAAGTTTTAATTTTTAGTGTCTCTTGTTTGTTTGGCAATTGAATCAAATGCTTTGTAAATTCAAATCAATTAAATAAATGTGATATTTAAAAACTTATAAAAAAACCGAAACAATGACTTGAAGCAGGATGACGTTATTTTTTTTCAAATCTTTTCCTTACCTCTCCAACCACTTAAAAAAAACGGCATAAAATTCAAGAGCCTCTTCTTTAGCATAAATCTTCAGAAAGCGGTTGACAGTTAGTATGGACAATATGTCTTTCGTTATTTATTTTATAAAATTATTTGAATAAAAAAAAGAACAAAATTAAATAAAAAATAATGTGTGAATAGGTAAATAAAGATCAAGAGAATAATTTTGGAATTATTTAAGCATTACGTTTTGTTTTCATTTCGCCTTTTATAGATAAAGAAAAAAAAGTGACACCTACCTAATCAATCAGAATATATTATTTTTTGTTTCATAAAATAAAAAAATTTGCAAAGTTAAACTGAAAAAACAAGAAAGTGTGTACAAATATTGTTCGTTTGTTTCGAAAAATTAATCAGCTTTACTAAAAATAGTCAATTTTTATTAGTGGAAGTCATACATATGAATGTCAGTAATATTTTATTACTTGATATTTAAAAAAACCATATCGTTGTGCGAAATGGGTGGAGGGTACTAGAAATGAAATAACGCAACCAACAACAATTTGCTGTTTTCAGTTTCTACAGAACAACTTGGTTTATTCAACTAGTTTTAAGGTACGCTCACATTTGGTAAATATTTGACAAAAGAATCGTAAATACTATTTAATTGAAATATTATTTGTTGTTTTATTATTTATTTTTTTGTTTGTTATTATTTATTTACGAAATTACAATACAATATTAAAGAGATAAAGACCATAAGCTCGGTGTCTATCAATTGTTTACCAGCATGCTTTTGCCCCAAAATACTTAATAATTTCGTTTAATTTTCATTTAACCTTGGTGGGTAAGCTCCAATTGGTAGAGAAGAGCTTTTAAATTGGCTGGTTCATTTTTAAAATAAACCATCAATATCAGAACAGTATAAAATAGAGTGTTTCTTTTCAAAATAAGCCGCCAATTCCCTACTAAGTCCAAGTTTCTGATTACAGGGAGGAAATTAATGAGACTTGATTGCGATCCTGTTTTAGTTTTAAACAACCAACCTACAAATATTATACAGTCCGCCAAGAATCTTGGTATATATTTTAACGACACACTGACTTGGTCTGACCATATTAATATAGCTTGTGGTCGCTTGTTTTTAATGTTAAGAAATCTCTGGTAGACTCAATACTGCACTCCAATTAGAATTAAAATGCTTCTTGCTAAATCTTATTTAACACCAATCCTACTATATGGCTGTGAACTATTTGCTAGCTGTGATAGGGATAGTAGGAGAAAACTTAATGTGGCCTTTAATAATAGAGTTCGATATGATCACGTCTCTGCCCATGCTATCTCGATCTTTGGTATGAGTCTTGATAACTATGCTTCTCGCATTTAGACATCGACCATTGACTTCGAAGTACTACTATTTTATTAACGATATTTGTCTCTGGAACGCAAGTCCACTTAGACTACAAATCACTGGTAATGCACATACATTCAGGGAGAGCATTATATTTTATTTTTCACATATGGCATTAATATAATAATCTGTATATACTATAGTAACTATTTAAAATGTTGTTCATGGTTTATAGTGTAATAAATTTTATTTTGTTCTAATTACTTTTTTTATATTAGCTGTCAATTGTTTTGCAAAGTTTTGGGTTTTAATTTTATAAATTTATTTATATATTTAGTTTAAAAGTTATATTAATATTTTAATTAGTTTTATTTTTTTCAATTATTGTAATTCGCACCTACTCAGTCTCATGCTAAATATAAGACTTAGGACTTGTGTATGGGATATCATAAATAAATAAAAAAAAACTCCAAGCTTCTATCTCTATAGATTGTCACTTGTGTCCAGACTAAAGACGTGCACTGTTACAACTGTTTGTACAAGTTTGTGTGTGCTTACTGATGTCTGTGAGTATAGATGAGTAATTTTGTGTTTCTGTTATAGGTTTGTATTGTTATTATTTGTAGCAGATATAGTGTGAGTGGATAAAGAGAAAATGAGAGTAACACATTTGTTTTCCTATGTTTCGCACAAGCAAATACTTGTAGATACTGGTGGAATACAATAAGTAACTCATTGTGCGATGCAAATAAAAATTCGTATTGCATGTTTTACAAAAATTTTACCAAAAAATAGTCTCAAAAAATCTTATTAAATTTTATTATGTTTTACTTAATATTAAAATCATATAAGTAGGTATATATTTATATGTAGGTTTCGATTACTATTTTAAATTATTATAAAAAAAATATTTTTTCATTTAATTTAAATTATTAAATTTTATTATTTTTTACTTAATATTAAAATCATATAAGTAGGTATATATTTATATGTAGGTTTCGATTACTATTTTGAATTATTATAAAAAAATATTTTTTCATTTAATTTAATTAATTAATAAAATTAATATATAATAATAGTAATTTAAATTAAAAATTTTAATTTTGTAAATTTTCCAGTCTTCTTTGTTTTTGTTGTTTTTTATTTTACAACCCTTTTCTTGTTTTTCATTGTTTTGTTTGGTGCCGGCTTGTCGGATTGTTTGCAAATTTTATTTTTTTAAATTTTGCCTATCTGGCCTTTACAACCCTGTGTCAGGATTACGGCCTAGCTTCTCGCCGTCGGTATTCTGCTGACATTTGTATTGTGTGTATTTATTGATAGGTTTTCTTTTACTATTTTTGGCTTGTTTTGTTGATTGTGTGTCACCCTCGCTGTCTATATGAGTAAAAAGAGGAAGCCTGCAAAGGCTAAGGCCTCCGAGTTGCTGAATGTTCGAGAGATGAGTCCTGCTGTGCCTTCTTCGTCTGAGGAGGATACGGTTTTGGGACCTGGAGTGACTAAGCGGTGTAGACGTATCTCTTCTGGAGATGATTTAATTAATTATTAAATTTAAATTAAATAAAATGCAAATTGTTACCTGCTTTATTTTGAAGTAACCCGTTTATCTACAAATTTTGGGATTTTTCGATTATTTCTATAATATTGTGTAATGTTGTGTGATGGATTGTCCTATTTGATAATTTTTTAATAGAATTGAGCATAGTTTTTTTTTTCTTCACATATTTATAAATTAATTCTTATTTCTTTATTAAAAAAATTTTATAACTAAATTTTAGTTTTTTTTTTAAATTTGTAAAAAAAATATTTATTCTTTTATATCAACTGAAAAACGAAATAAAATAAATTTTACATAAACAACATCTTAATTAGGTATAATTTATTAATTATGTATATAAAATTTTTTTAAAAATTATATGTACATACATAAATATGTTTATACTTTATTATTATTCTTTTAGAGTTGAAAAATTTAGCAAAATCCTACTTAAACATTTGCATTCATTCTCTTAAACCACGAATTCAGATCAGTTCACAAAAGTAAAGAAAACCAAAAACACTATCAGAGCTATCTTGTATATTTGCTTCACCAGTAGTATTTTGAAAATACTTATGGTGACAATAAGTATTTGAGAGCAAAAAAAAAATCTATACCATACTCAACTCAAAACCATAAACAACTGTTATTGTTTATAGGAATATAGTGTGTGTGAAAAAGCAAAAGCATACAATATTGGTTACACTCGTTCTCTCATTTATATCCATAGTAACATAGAAGTATATGGTATATTTGTTTTGGCAATACTTTATGGTATACTCTTGCACGTCTATAGTCCAGACTGCAAGATATTTCCACTGCTTCATGCGTGAAGTTAGTAATTCAGCGTCTTGCTTCTTTAAATTTAAACCAGAATTAGAACATTTAGTTCAGCTTGACTCACTAAATGGCGTTTATCATCAGCCTCTTTTAAAATAGCACTGCTGGTGAAATAATGACTGGTAATTGATCATTTGGTGGACATTTAACTGATTTGGAAACCGATTCAACGATGGACATTCGGACATTTGTTACACAGAAATAACATCGATTTGGTGATTGCTTGACTCTCTCCGAAGTACTGGAATTGAAAAATTGAGATAGATTTTTTTGCCATTTGACCCCTTGTAAAAACCAGCTCGGCAATTATTGCAAAACATTTTAATAATTCTGATATTTCATATCCTTTTTTTCACCCAAATTTATTCACACACAAAGCCAAAGTAGCTTGAATCAGTAACACACCATCTATCTGATTTGCTTAAACGCTACTATTATGAGGATTTAGAATGAATATAGGCTTCTATCGATGTAATAACTGTGAGATATATTAGTTTTAGTATTGATAAAAAATTAAAAATTTTTATGCCAGATTCGAATTCATTAAAAATCATACTTCGCTTCTACAGTCGACCTTATTTCCAAATATGTAGACCAAGGTAATCAAAAATTTAATTGAAAAAAGTAAAAAATTAATTGCGCTGAAACAATTCTTTTAAAAGTATTCTAAAAATCGCTTTTATTTTCATAGAAAGGCTTTAAGAAAATTATTTTATATATTTTTATAAAGAGTTCTTGGAATTAAAGTCTGAAAGTCTTTAAAATTTAAATTTTTAATTTTATTTGCAAAAACATGACAAATTTGTTTATTATTTTAATAATCTATTAAAATGTAAATCAAGCTTTATCGTAGAACTTTCACCACTTTTAGAGATCAAATATCGTCTTAGACTAAATTCTTCCTAAAAGATTATTTTTATTAAAAAAAAAACAGTAAAAAAATTGGCTAATTTAGTGAAATAAAATTCATTTTAAGCTAAAACTAATAAGGCATTTAAAATAAAATTATAAATTTTTAATGGCAATTAATAAAAACATAATAAATAACCAAAAAAACAAAAATTAATAACAAAATGTAAAAAAAGACACACGATTTAAAGCTGCCGAAATCTTACATACTCACATACATACATATGTAAACTGATAGCATGCAAAATAACCAGCTGATGAGGTTAAAATTTCACAGAGAAAGACAGAGAGAGCGAGAGAAAAAAAAAACAGAGACTGACTCCAAATTACGATACAGGTTTCAATGGCTGAAAATAATTTTTTATTTGTTTTTGTGTTGGCTTTTTTAAGCATCTTTTTTTTCTAATTTTTTTTTTGTGCTCTTTTTAAAAGAGATTTTACTCAGGTGTACAATGATTGCTTTCAGAGCAGAGTCCGCATTATTTAGTCACTGGCTAAAGGCGGTTTAACATGCTACGCGAAGACCGGTACAAAGTTTGTTGATTTTCAGTTCTTTAGCCACATTCTAAACGTGTAGTTATTAAAGACGTACAACAAAAAAGTGTGGGTTTAATAGTTTTGTTTTTAAATAAATTAAACAAAATTAAAGGAAATTAAATAAAAATTTTATACAAAAATTAATAAAAAATAAAACGAAAACTACATTTAAAAAGCTTTTAGTAAAAATGGTGCTGTGAGAAAGAAGAAAAAATAATATTAAAAGTTTTATTACGTTTTATCCAGCAACTGCGAATAAAAAAAATAAAAGTGCGTAAATTGTAAACAAATTATAAATAAAATACAAAAAAAAAAACAAAATTATATCATTGTAGAAATTAAGTTCCACTTGAAATTCAGGTGTTAATGGTGAAAAAAAAACTGTTTCTTTTTTAATATAAAAAAAGAAATAAAAGTTTTATAAATGTCTCAAGCGACCTTGAACCAAAGCTTAAGAAGAAAAAAAATTATTCAAGTATTTTAATATAAATATTGATTAAAATTAAAAATCTTCAAACACATGCCAATAAATGCAAAAAAGAAACAAATTTTAATAACAAAATTAAAATAATTAACAAAATTATTAAATTAATAACCATAATTTATTAAAAAAATAAGACAAAAATAAAAAAGCTGCAATAGAATTAAAAAAAGGTAGAAGTGTCCTTAAATCAATGGAGATACCTTTCAGAAAATTACCAGGCTTTGAGTGCGTCTAGTTTTTGCGTTAAATACTTTAAGTTCATATTTTTTAATATCAGAATTCACAGCAAATTGTCTCATTTCTAAGGCGCTTAATAGTAATATAGGAAAAAATAAAAAAATGTATGTTTTGTCATAAATGTACTGTTCTTTCCAAAAATTCCAATACAATGCACTGCATTAAGTAGGGGTTTACCTCTGAGTGTTGGTCTCAAATAAGACAAAAATCACAAAGCTATTAAGCTTAAGGTCAGTTTTTAATTAAAAATAAATTATTTATCGATATTTTCTTACTCTTCATCTTCAGGATAAAGAACAAAAAACAAAAATTATCAATAAAATTATTTAGTTGGGGAAGCATTTTATTGCCAAAGAATAAACCACAGGACACCAATCCTTTACAATATATATATTTTTTTTTTGTTATTTTGTAATTCACATTTGAAATGATTTTGTGTTCCAGATCAAATTGGGCATCGTGTCTGTTGACTTTTGTACTGCCTCCACCTGGATAAGTCTTCTGCCAATTATTGTCGAACACACTATAGAGAATGTCAAAAACTATCGCTATTATTTTTCTTGCATTTGCTGCACATATTCGTTAAGATGGCGTTTTAGAAGAATCCTTTTTTTATTATTGGAAGGAGGAAAAATACAGTGCCCACCATATTTCCATCCTTTAGAAGATATTGCAAACATTGCACATTAGTTTGCATTATTGGTTGCTAATGGATTATTGTGGCATCAAAACAGTTCTATGTGCTAATTGTATTTTAAGTTTTTTATTTGGGGGCCATCTGAAGTAATAAATTAATCAGAGTTTTATGCAAATTCCATAGTTTAAATAATGGAATCTCTTGGCTTACTTTATCGCCGAATAGTCGGTTGATATTTTCTTGTAGTTACGTTTAGTCATTTTCTAACTCGTTTAATGGTTAACAATACATCTGGCGGCCAATCAGTTAGCGTAGGCTATCAGCTTGCTCGTTATATCCATGATTTCCATAAACTAGAGTCCACTGAATTTTAATAGTATTGTACTATCGCGGTTATGTAGGTAATTCCGGCTATCTGTTATTTTTTGGAAGTAATCATGGGATCTTTAATAAAGTGAACTCAATAGTTTAATAGTATTGCCATCTTCCACATCATAAAAATTTCACGTCAATCTGTTGTTGGTTATAAGTTTTTAAGCTCACTTGACTATCGAAATGTTTAAAAGTCCAAAGAAATTTAACTGTCTTAAGAGCCTTTAAGGTCAGTTGGTTATCGTAATGACTTTTAATACATTTAAGTTTAACTGGCCTTTAAAGAATATAGTGAAGTTTAATAGCGTTGCACTCTTCCACATTATATAAAAGAACATGGTAATTCCTTACCAATTTAGTAACCAATTTTAACTGTCCGTGCGAACTTTTTGCATTTAAATAGTATTAAAAGATTGTTGCATCATTTGGAGAATATATTTTTGATGCGCAAATACACGCTTCTAATCTGCTGCCCTTGAGGTCAGTTGGCTATTGTAATGACTTTTAATCGATTTAAGTTTAACTGGCCTTTAAGAAATCTTGTTAAGAGCACTGTAATCCCTGATCAATTTCAAAGTGGCTAGTAGAGATTTCAGTGTCTGTGCTATATTTTTTTTTATTCGGTATTAAAAGATTATTTTGCATCATTTGGAGTAGATATTTGGAGGGCAACTAACCGCTTGTAATCTGGCGTTCTTGAGAGTCTCCCTTTCTTATCTTTTTGACGGCAACATTCTTTGACTATGAGTATTTAAGTTTCCCTATCTCAGGAGAAATTCCACCAAAGTTTATAATTTCTGAGGCGCTAATAATCATTCACAGTATGCTCATGTGCTGTTATTTGTCCAAATCGAATTATTTCGATACAAATTTTTTTACCTGACGTCTCTGGTTTTTTTTTCATATTTTGTAATAGGAAAAATTTAGAAAAAACGAGCACTTCTATAGTTCTTGTGGTACCGACAATTTTAAATCTACAGTTCTTTTTTTTCTTCCAACAGGATATGATAGTTGCTGCTTAAGCCTATAATGAAATAAAGAATTAAATGTGAAAACATCAAAAGAAAAGTTAATTAATTCAATAAAGTAATAAAAAAACAAAGTGTTTAAAAATTTAGAAAAAAAACTGCGCATTTCTTTTAAAAAATATTAAAAAAATAACAAAAAACAAAATCATTTCATTAAAAAAAAAATTAATAAAATAATTAATACCCGGTATATTACAAATGACTTTTTAAAGCCCCAACAGGTATATATTTTTTAAATTTTTTTGTAAGATTTTATCTTAATTATTATAATAACTTGTAATTTATAATATTAAAATAATAAATTAAAGAAAATTATTTCATTTCATTTTGTTACATTAATTAGAAGCACGTACATAGTATGCACAGACATACTCGTACATATACAATATTTTGTAAGTTTATAAACATTATTCCCTTGAAATTCTACCTTCCGGCAATTTTGTTTAGTTTATATTTTTATATTCAAAGTGATTTAACGATTTCAAAATCATTGCTTTTAAATTTTTAAAATCATTTTTAGTATAATTTTATATATTTGTTTTTCTTTTTTTTTAATTTGTTTTGCAAAATGTTACGTTTTTGCTTAATTTATTAAAATCTTGAAAAAAAAACAAGTTTGTAGCTTAAGTCTTTCGTTTAAACACTGCTGCTGCGTTTATTTGTGTGCCAACACTGCTTACTCTCGTTTATTGTCACTTTGTTAATTTTTTTTAATTTTTTTGCTTTTTTTTTTGTTAAGAATGGCGTCATATTATAATTTCATTTTTTTATATTTTTTTTAACTCAAATGTTTTTCTGTGCTGATATCCAAAATTTCTGAATAAATTTTAAGAAAATTGTGGAATTAAGAACTCAGTTTGTATATTATTTTGTAACTGAAAGTAGTAATAAACAGATATTTACATTAATTGTTCATGACTTTGTCTTTTTTTGCCTAATAAGAGGGGGTTTTTTTTAAGTGTGCTTGAAATTAAAATCACTTTTCCCTAAAAATATATTTAATTTTTCAGAAATTACTTTATTGGTTATTCATACAAAATTAGTTTTATAAAATTAAAAAAAATTTGTATGAATAAGGTGACATCATTACACATCACTTTTTTATTGAAAAAATCTCATCAATTTTCTACTATTACAGAGAGCCTAAATAGCAGTAGATTTCTGAGATACAATACCATATTGGATTGGCAACTAAGTAATTGCGGATTTTTTTTAGAAAATAAAAGTCAATTTTGCTTTACGCGATTTTAAATGCATGTATGTGATACATGAATCTTCCTTGCAATCTCACGTGTTGTACGGTGACGATCCGAATCAATTATTGCTTTGATTTGGTCGTCATCCACTTCAACTGGACGACCGGAGTGTTTTTCATCTTTCAGTGAAAAATCACCAGAACGAAATTTGGCAAACCAATTTTGACGTCGTCTGTCGTCCTTTTAAGGCTTCGTTACCATAAACAGCACAAAAATTTTTTTGAGCTTGCGAAGCATTTTTTCCTTTCCGGAAATAAAAAAGCCAATTATTACGAAAATGTTCCTTTTGATTTTCCATTTTTCAACAGACATCAAACAAAAACCACTCAACCGATCAAAAAATTTTTTTTAATGATTGACAGCTGAAGTACAGATTATCAAATAACAAAATATATTTGATATTTCAATTACGCCATCTAACCTAAAAATTTAACTAATGCCATCAATGAGTAAAATCCGCATTTACTTAGTTGCCAACCCAATATTATGTAATCATGTTATTTGTTTTCATTTCTTTAATAGAAGTTTCTTTAATATTTGGGGCTTTAGTTGTTTGTAACAATTGGCATACTGCTGTTTATGTGCACTGTATCGTTAGTGTTTTAGAGCTTTGCTATTTGATAAACCACAACTAACCATCTATACATTCATACATAAATGGCCATTACAATGTTGTTTTCAGGCCTAGCTTTTCGTAACACCCATATTGTATATGTCAATTTTAATCCATGAGTACTGAGACCTACAGTTTAATGTCGACTTCGAACTACAAACTTGAGAAGCTTGTTCATGGCAATCAGCTACAGTCAAAGCTTTTGCCAGAAGACTGCTAAGAGATAGTCGCTAGAAGTAGTATTTTTTCATATATTTTTTTTATAAGAAGTCAGACCTGGAGTGCTCAAGCCTGTATCCACTCATTTTACTCCACTTTATAGACAACTCTGATTGACTGTAGTTCTTTTTCTGACTTAAATGATTTCATATCGGTCCTACAATGCTATCAAAAGGGCACCTTGTGCTAATTGTAGTTGATCCCGACTTGATTAACTAGCCATCTGACCTACCTACCTACCACAGTTAGAGTTTGAACCCGAAGTTCTTGTCCAGATTACGGTGACTACAATTATCCCATAAATTACTCATCTACCGCTTTTTTGCTTTAGACTTTACAAATATTTTTATATTTTTGTAGTAGTTTAAAAATATATTGTTAGTCGGTATTGAAGTTCAGTTGAAGTAAAAAATTAAATACTTAAATATTCCGAAATTTGTGTAACTTTTACTGCTGTCAACGATGACAACGTTGCCAAAATGAAAATAGCCAACAGAAGTGTGAACATAGGCCCAAGTTTTTTTCAGTGAAATTAATAAATCTTTTGTGTATTAGTTTTTGTCTAACTTCTAAACAAGTTTGTGTCTTAAGTTTTTTGATTATTTACTGAAGCGACAACCAAAAATTGTTAACAATTAATTTTATTGACATTATTTTTTATAGATTCTTATGAATAAAACATTTTAAAATCTGCAGAAAATTCTTTTTCTAAATATTAGAACATACTATTTTATATCGCATATGTATGTATGTACTCAATCACTACCTTTGAGACTTGTCTGATTAAATTAAATAATTTATCCATTTAAAGGTAAATAACAAAAACAAAAAAACAAACAACTTCACTTTTCATGTTATGCTTATACGCAAATGATCGGTCTTTATAAAAATTTATAAAAAGAAAAAAATAAAATTCCTTAATGAACAAAACGAGCTAAAATTACAAAGAAATAACACAGAGAAACACAGAGAACACTGGACAGTAAGATAAAAACTACTACTGAACCTTCCCTTTTAACACCAAATGTCAACTAAACTTTTGACAGTTTTCAGTTTTTTTTTTCCTTTTTTTTAAGTATAAATATATAATGTATTTATTACGTAGTGTTGACAGCTACTCTTTTTGAATTGACTGCATGAGTAACTAACTGACTGTCTGGCTGGTTGGCTAAATTGTCAGCCAATTGTTGTTGGTGTACAAGTATTTGTCTGATATCCAGCATTAAAAGATGTGCTAAACATTGTCAACTCAACAAGCTGTGTAAACAAATCAACACATGACTTATTTTTGCTTCTTTGTTTTTTTTCCTATTTCTTCTACTTGAGAATTATTCTTCTTCTTTATAATTTTTTTTAATATATGCTTTTGAAGACAGACTAAATGTCTAGTTTGTTTGTTGATTTGCTTTTGTCTCTCTGTGTGTGTGTGTGTGTCTCCTTGTAGTCTTACTTAAGGGTCTTTAAGTTGTTGTTGTTTCTTTCTTGTTTTTTTGCCTCTTTATTTTGATGCGATTATAAATGCTTTATTATAGTCCATGCAATAGGCATGAGACACACCGGGAAATTTTAAGAAAATCATACAGGACTTGTAAACATATAATTCAAGCCAAGCCAAGCCAAGCCAAGTGTGTCATTTAGCTTTGGTAGTTGAGTTTATGGTTAAAATATTTATAAACAGGCTTAACTTATGATTAAAGACCATAAGAAATCATGTTCAAAATGTGTGGAGTTTTAAAGGATGTTTTTTTTTTATATATTTTTTGTTTAAAGTAGAGAAAACTGTCTATGGTTGCATAAAACTTAGTTTGCTTAATAGAGTTGTTTAATATCATTTTAAAAAACAAATTTCTAATTCAATATAAAAATGCGGGTGATATTAGGGTTTTCTGTAATAGTCGGACTATTATTAAGGCTCTTGCGTCACCTAGTTGTAACCCGGCCTTGATTATTCGTTGTAAATAGGAGCTGAGGCCTGAGCTGAGGTATTTCCTACTTTCCTTATCTAGGCTCCGAATCATTGAGATATAAAGGTGAATAAATGAGCACACGAACTCGCTACGAATCGTCGCCGTAGTTTCCCAGTAGACATTAGTGCTTACCAATAAGCTATTTTGTAAGGGAGAAATTGTGAACAATCACTGACGCGTGCGCATTAATAATGCATGATTTTTATATAAAATAAGCCGCTAAAATGCAATAGAAATGCAAATTTATTGCAGCCAGTAAGCAAATATTATACAAAATCAAAAATAATACCTTATCCTATAGCATTTTTGGAAGCTTTAATGTATAATATACAATATAATGCTTCCATTATTGCTTACAATTTTATTTATTGCTTCTAAATTTGAAAATTTTTCTGCTGGATTAGGGTTAGTATGTTGGCTTACTAGACACACCCAGGTTCAAACCCCAGCTCTGACATATTGAAAGAAAAAAATATAAAAAAAATATTTCTTTCGGCGACTACATCTTCGCAGAATTCTTGGAAAATCTCTATGAGTAATTGATTACCCATAAGCTCTCCAAGTCTGTCATTCGGAGTTGACATTAAACTGCAAGTCCCAGTACTCATGGATAAAATTTTAGGCAAATAACATGGGCGCTGCAAAAAGCTAGATCATAATCCTAAGCGTTGTAGTAGTCAGTTATATATCATCGTGCGGGAGTTTATGTGCTCTATCCGCCATTTTATATATCTCGAGTAAATGATGGCACTTTAGGTTTTTGACACCAAGATTTTTAAAATCTGCAATTCGTTTTCGGCTATTTATCTACGAAACTGGAAGAGATATCCGAAAACGGATTGCAGACTTGAAAAATTTGGAGTCGAAAACCTAAAGTGGCATCATTAATTCGAGATATATAAAAAATATGAAATGGTGGTTAGAACATATAAACTCCCGCACGACGATATGAATATGTGCTTGAACTCCCTACAAAAAAAATCGTCACCTCCTGCTCCTGCACTTTCTTCTATGTTATGATGTTATGTTGCTTATGAATTCTTCAAGAGTAGAGAGCAGGTGAAGTGCTTGTACTTCCTGTGCTGATTCTAAAACACTTTACGCCCGGTAATCTCCCAAGGCTCATTTCGGGCTATACACCGAAAATATGTGTCTGGTCCTTAACCTTCATGGCAGAAATTGTGGAAATATTTCAGAGAGAGAAACTACTCTGCAATTTTTTAGTGACTAGCTATTCCTCGTTTTGAGGTTTTCCTTTTTCAGTTAATTGACGCAATGATCTAGCTTGAACACCACTCCGTTCTATTCCACTATAGAGATAACTGATGTTAGCTGTAGTTCTTTTCCAATTTGGATAATTCATTCTGGTCTACTTAATGATGTAAAAATGTCACCACAAGATACTACGTGTAGTTTGCCGAGTTGCTGAATAACTGGACTTCAGTTATACCTACACATCGACAAAAATGTTTATTTCTTAAGCCTTTTGTTTGGTTCTAAAATGAAAAGTTTCTATCAAATATGGCATAATCATAGCAAAAAAATGTTAAACAATAATAACTACATAAAGGGCAAAAAGAAAATAAATTTGTAATTCTGTTTCATCCAAATAAGATGACAATTACAAGAACAGCAATAATGGTAAGAAAAGGAGAATATGATAGAAACTGTTGTGTGACTTTACTTCGACTAACTCATACAAGTGTATGTACATACGGTAATAATTTCAGTATGCGATTTCCAAAAAAGTGTGAGTTAAATAGTTGATGTTTGGTCTTGAATATGCACAGGACACAAAGAACTCTGATGAGACTACCGAAGCTGGAGTCGAAAACAATTGTTCAGTTTGGCTAGTGTACTATTCCTTCACGGACATCATTTCTTCTTTAATTACCAAAAAATATTCATTGCAGTTAACTTTGATCTAATTAAAGCGTTTTCTGATAAAAATAATAACTACATTTTATTGGGTATTCCAATCTTAAAGCTAGCTAAAGCGCTATGTGGTTATGTCATGTAATTTATTTCAATGCTCTCTAGAAATATTGAATTTTTTTAAAATATACTTACCTGTTGAGTGTAATATATCAGCTTTCAAAATTAGATCAGTTACATATGTAATTATTACAAGTGGATAGAGGACATTTGGGGAAGTATAGTAACAAAAAGAAATTCTTGAAAATTTTAATACAATATCGTTAGAATTCATTAAAGAAAAATTAAATTTAAAGTTATTTCGTTAATTTTGAAACAATTTACAATTTACTTTCTCTCGACTTTGTCAACAAGAATTTTCTCTTTGTGCCATTTCACATTAAAAACATTTTTGGTTGAGGTAGCTTTTTCCATAAAACAGAGCAAAGTAAAATAGCACGGGTTGTCAGCATGCTATTGGTGGTTTTATTAGCTATTTAAGGATCAATGAAAATAAAATTTGCTTAAGTCCATAATTTAATTTTAATGTTTGACTTTTTTTCTTACTTGCAAATAACGATTTCAAGGCCATCATTACCTTAGACAATTATTTTTTCAGATTAATTGTGGCGCCTTAAAACCAAAGCATAAACACCGTTGCTATCAATACTTGGCATAATTTGTTTAACCTCTTGCAAGTCTTTGTTATTTTTTTCTTTGTTTTCGTTAAATTGCCCACATTCACAGGATTAACTAATAAGTTCCTGTCTCTCTAAATAGCTTGTTATTGCAGAAACTTTATCATTTTACTCGGCCCTTAATTCTGAATAATTTTCGTTATTTTTTTTTTTTTTTTTTGCATTTTAATGTTTTGGTTTTGTGGTATTATTAGTCGTTATAAAAAAATATATATAAAATATTTATTGGTATGTAAATATGTCTGCTTCTACTTATCGGGCACAGCAGCAGCAAAACGTAAAAAAAAAATCTTCTTCAGTAGTAGTAATAGTAGCCCTTTAATAAATAATGCAAAAAGCGGCAACTCAAAAAAAAGGCTGTGTCTCTATGCACAGTAGTACGCAGATTTCTTTTTTTTTATTCTTATTTTTAACTTAAAAATGAGTATGAAATATAATGATAAAGTCATTCCTGCTGCCGTTGCTGCTGCTGTTGTTCTTCTAAAACACAGCGATAATCCTAATCACAACGGGTGTACTTTAAGTAAAAAACAAAACATCAACCATGGAGTAGTGAAATAAAAAATTAAGCCCTCAAAGACAAATATTGTACGTACTTTCAAGGGCCATAACCAAACCAACTCTTAAATAATTCAAAGAATAAAAAAAAACCAAAATCTTCAAGAAAAACAGTGTTGGTAAAATAAGCGGCATAGTTTTTATGAACAACAAATTAAAGAGAAAATAAAAAGAAAGAAGAAACCTCTGAATAAGTTTAAGTAGGTCTTACAAAAAGAGACTGTAAACAAAGAAAAATTTCAGATGACACGCTCTTCTTGGTTAATAATTTCCTTAAATTGGATGTACTCCAAGTACTTTCTCTGCAAAAATAGTAATGAAGGCAGATTTTTAGGGATTTGATTGTGTAATTGGAATTTAAAGAACTTAGAACTTATATGTGGATATAGCCAGAAAGCACACTTATGCCAGTTTCTTTAAGCTTTGTTCACTCTTCTATTTTATTGATTCACCAAAGACCTGTACTTTACCGAGCTGAAGATAGTTTGTCAGCTATCTCATTGCTAAGTATACCGCAATGACCTAGAACCGCATAAAGTCTTACAGTGTAGGCAGTCATTACTAATTCAATTGCATATTGAAGCACTAACCTATTAACATACATATATCATATATTTGTGTTTACCTTTAATGTTAGCGCAGTTTCCCCACTCGAACACCATGTAGTCCTTTATATGTGAAGCAATAATCCTGGAAAGCACAAAATAAGGGTTAAGTCCCCGGTCAGCCTCACTTTTATGCGCTACAGCCACCCGTACTTACATAATTGGTCATTACAACCCTGTGTAAAAGTTACGGCTTAGCTTCTCGCAGCACTTAACTTGTGTGTGTTAATTTTTATCCATGAGTACCGGGACCTACAGTTGAAAGTCGACTCCGAACGATAGATTTGAGAAGCTTTTTCATGGCAATCAATTACTCCCCGAGCTTTTGCCAGAAGATTGCTGAGAGGTAGTCGCCCAAAGAAATAATTTTTTCATATTTCTTTTTTCAAGATGTGAGAGCTGAGATTTGAACCCGGCGCTATCATCTTAGTAAGCCAACACACTAACCACTAGACCACGGCGACTACACCCGTGCCTCTTATTAATTTGCAAACTAGCAACAGGACTCATACCAGAAAGGGAGTTAGGAATGTGAATTGCATGTTAACTCAGAATTGAATGCCTGCTGCTTAAAATCATAGTGAAGTAACACAATAGATGCTCAGTCCTCTTCATTTCCTTCTTATTTTTGTAGAATGTACACAAATCACCACTGTCCCTTTTCCATTCGCATATTGCAATGGCCAGTAATAATGCCTGTAATCAATCTCACCTCCGACTTTTACATGGAGTGTAGGAAAGGCTGACTAAGTGGCCTTTAAAACTCTACAATTAGGCTCGTTGTTCCAGATCTGATCAAACTTCCTCTCACAGATCCCTTCAAAGTCGAAAATAAAGTGGCACAACGGAGGCAGTAGAGTTCTCAAATGGTTAATCAGCTCTCTCTGAGCCCTGTCAGGTCAATTTTTCATTCATCTCAATTCCAGTGATGTCACAGTTACCTGGAATTTCACAAAGTCTCACCTTTCCCTAGAATCCTTCCACGTACTGCTTTCTTAATTGCAAAAAACTCAGCTTGGGTAATACTACATTTCGTCGTGCGGGAGTTTATGTGCTCTATCCGCTATTTTATATATCTCGAGTTAATGATGCCACTTTAGGTTTATGACGCCAAAATTTTTAAAATCTGCAATCCGTTTTCGGCTATTTATCTCCGAAACTGAAGGAGATATCCGAAAACAGATTTCAGACTTTAAAAATTTATGGTCTTAAACCTAAAGTAGCATCATTAACTCCAGATATATAAAAAAATATGAAATGGCAGATAGAGCACATAAGCCCGCACGACGATTTGTCATCTAATCTAAATTAACACCTTTGGCCAAGCTGCTCGCAGCAGAATTTAGCTTTAGTACAGCCAACAATTTAATGTCAATATCTTAGAACGACTATTCTATCCTAGATCGATCTAATGCCTTAGGAGCGCATCTCGTAACAGATAAAGTTCATTGAGCCTTAGGTTACTCCTTTCCTTTCCTCTAATCTATTAATCCAAAATATGCAATTTCATTAGAAAACAAAATGAATTATTTAGCAAAGTTGTTTTCACCGATTAAATAATTTTAAATAAGAAAAATGTCTTCATTTTGAGAATATTTTTAATTATTTTCTTTAATACTTCTCAAAAGTAAAATTTAAATAATATTTTTCCTCCTTTCAAATGCTGTAAACAATGTCATATGTCATGTTGTAAAACTCTACCTCATGTAGACTTCATTTAAATTAATGTAAATGATTTTGTAAAAACTATTTCGTGCATGCTCTGTAAGTGAAGTAGTATATGATGATTTACTTTTCAATCGCTTCAGAGCCGTATTTAAATAAGAGCTATTCCCCTGATTTGTTCTTTTTTTTTCAATTATTCCTGCATTAAACCATCCTTTATGAACCAGATAAGTTATGAAACTAAAATCTCTTGAGTATGTGTGTGTGTGTGCAACTTATTCTTAAGAACTCTACTCTTAACTGCCATGAACATTTATATGCCAAAGAAAAAAGGGTCCTTGAGACTTTGAAAATAATTTATAGAAACAAAAAAAAAAAGGGCAAATATTGCAATTTTCAAGGCTATTAACTATTTTTGCATGTATAAACATGTTCAACTATTTAACATAATGGTTGTTTGTATATTCGTTTTAACTTTGTTATGCGTAATTTGTTGGCGGCTTAAAACGTATTACGGTGACATTAAAGAAGTGTCCAAAGACAAATAGTTTTTAAGCAAAAAAAAAAATGTTAAGAAAATAGAAGAAAAACATACAAATTAAAGATCAGTGTCAATGTCATTAATGCATTTTTAATTTTAAAAGGTTTTTAAATACCTTTTATCTTCGATAGTTTTTTGTTATTTGAGGGTTATACGAGTAGCTAATGAGATAACAATAAATCAATTAAAATACTCGTATTCCACTATAAGTCCATTCAATAGTGATTTCTATTAATGTTTAACAAAATATTTAACTAAAGAGTTAATGAGACACTATTAAGAAAATTAAAGCCATTAGACCACAAATTACTTGAACAAGAACAACAAAAAAAAAACAAAAAAGTCTAAGTATTTATATAGAAAATCAGAGACAAAATACTAAAAAAAAAAGAATTTCAAGCGCTGTAAAATGGAATTCATTTTTAAGAAATTTCTATTAAAAGGGGCTAAATAAAGTACAAAATGCAGATTTTTTTAAATATTTTTTTTGTGCACAAATCAAAGTGAGGCTTTGCTATTAAATCTTCTAAAACTACGGTCACATAAGGAAAATATTTAAACAAAAAAGCATTGTTTGATGAATATTTTTATATGCAATAGTATCGTTTTATGTAAAAATTTTCTTTAAAATAATTAAAAATAGGACATAAAATGTAGATATTTAGTGAATCAAATTTGAAGGAGTTAGAAGTCAAAAATAATTTTTTTCATCAAATAGTGATTACGTTTTTTTTTGTCCCGCATTTGTCTAATGTGACCGTAGCTTAATAAAAGCGTTTTATTTTCTACCAAACGCGCAGCATTTCATTTTGGCGGCACATCTCCCTGCAATGATGCTGAGGCATAATTGATGTTCAATGCCGTTAATGTGCCAAATTGTCTTATTCCTTTGCTGGCTTATCGACGTACACTTTTACTTGAAAAATATGAGTTAAATAGTTGATGTACAGGCACAAAGAATCCTATAAGACTACCGTAGCTGGAGTCGAAAACATGTTCAGTTTGGCTAGTGTACTATTCCTTCACGGACATCATTTTCTCCTTTGATTATCAAAAAGATTCATTTCAAAAATTAAATTCTTTATGGAATTTAACGCTCATTTAGTTAAGTCCTTTTGACACTACATTTTTTCGTATTAATATAGATTTGGAGAACAGTGCAAATAAAATATAATAATGCTAGGAACACAATTGGGACGCATGACGAATTGCGCCCACCTCGACGAGTTCGTCGGCTAAAATTCGCTGCATAAATTTGTTGTAGGAAACAAAATAACGCTGAATACATAACTAATAACAGAATTCTTTCCCATATTTCGTTCGTTTTTGGCACTTTTTATTATCTTTTGATGTCAGATTATACGGCATTCATAGCATTGCACATTATCAATTATTATTTCCTTGTGTCCATTTTTTTGTTTTTTGTTCATTTAAAACTCTTAATAAATTTGTAAATTGCCTTTACTCACAGAAATTCTCTCTTGTTTTTCAATCACAACTGATAAGGTGATCATAAAACGAAAATAATACATAAAAAATAAATTCTTAATATCAACACACTTTGAAACAATTTTAATAGTTAAATCTTAATATATAAAATTCTCGTGTAGCGGTGTTTGTTGCCAAACTCCTCCGAAATTACTCGACCGATTTTCATAAAATTGTGTGCATATCGGGTAGGTCTGAGAATCGGTAAACATCTATTTTTCATACCCGTATATGTTAAGCTGGCCCGCCCCAAGGGAAAATTTATGCCTCACCTAAATAACGTACTGACTTTGATGAAATTTTAAACTATATAGATCAGCGTATCATAGAGCATGGTTTTTTTTAAGTAGTCAGAGGGGGCGGTGCAAGGGCTACTTTTCCTATTCCCAACTATCAAACTAATTTTGATTAAATTTTGTTGGTGTCTTAACACAACTTTAGATTAACAAATGTAAATTTTCACATACCCTTAAATGTTAAGGTGCCTGCCCCAAGAGGACGTCGATGAAATTTTAAACTAGATATGTATAATTGCGTACCCTAGAACACATATTGTTTACGTTTTTTTTATAAGTACTCACAGGGGGACATACAGGGCACATTTCTCCCTATCCCCAACTATCAAACTGAAGTACCGAAAATTGCGGATAATCATTTATTAAAATTATTAGTAACGTAGACATTGATTGCTCATATCAGTGTTGACTTTTGCAGTTCTTTGAAGAGTATCAAATGCGAGAACTAAAAAATGTTTCCTAGAGCAAAATTCTATGGCAAAATAACGTTTGCCGGATTAACTAGTATTCTATATATTTAATTTAAATGGCTTAAAATTAGCAAAAAACAAGTAGGGCATTAAAAAATAACTTTATTTACTACAAAACCTAAAAACTGAACTGATAAGTTCGTCGTTCCCCGGTGAATGAATTAAAATTAAATTTAATTTGAGTTCGTGGCTTATGGCGAAATTCGCTGTTCGCCATGATTGTGTGCATTTTTATATACACAAATATGTTTTATTTTTAGCTACGAATATTCGCGGCCAAAAATTCGTCGTTAGCACCAATTGTGTTCCTAGCATAAGAAAGTATAACGAGCGTAAAGAGTTCAAGTATGTTCACGTCAATACAAAATTGTTAAAATATTTAGAAATGTTATCAATAAAAAACTAGAGTCTGTCAAAAACAATTTAAAATATTTTACAATTTAAAATATTTAGTATTTAAAATTTAAAATACTACCTTGCTGCTAACTTTTTAGTGCTATACTCCAATAAAGCGATCTTACGGTATTTTCGCTTTCAATGCAGCCCTTTTTTAGACAAAATAAAATGGGAAATAATTCGCATTTAGTCTATAACTATTTTAACATAAGTATTTATAGTTTTGAATACCACCTTTGGGAAAAAGTCTCCTGACGAGTCTCTTAAGCAGAGACGAAATGGCCATAGAGACAAGCTTATCCCCAAAAGCATACATTTCATATCAATATTAAATGTATTTGCCAATAAGGCGAAAAATATTTTTTGTTTTTTAATTGAAAGAAATGTAAATACAAAAACAAAAATACAAATTTTGTTTACATATTTTATATTCCACTCTTTCTAGCATTTTCTGTTTCTTTCCATCAATTCTATAACAATTCAATACAAACAAATTTAGTGTCATAAGGGCTTTAAAGCGTTTCTGGCGAAACAAAATTAATTTAAAAAATTTATCACTTTTCCTGGGGCTCGAACTCGAGTCCTCATCGTATAATTAATTTTTATTATTTCAAATATATAAAAACAAAATTTTTACACCGATCTAATGAAAATTCTTTAGTTTTCAAAATTGTTCAGAAAATAATTTAATATAACGTCTGTTGAATCTCTTACATATTTACTTATATATACAGTGCATTGTGTATATGAAATAAGCAAAGAAATTAAATGATTTGTTAAATATTAAAATCAATTTGTTACATTTTGCCTAAATATTTTTAAACCTTACTTTATGTAAGCACTGTAAAATATTTCAAAAGTATTTTATATCATTTAGGCCCATTATTACAACTTGCCGTTAGTTAAAGGTAGGATTTTATCAGACAAATAAATTGATTATTGTTATTACAAATAAATTTTAACCTAAAGTGACCGATAAAGTTATTGGGAATATTGCCTTGCCTTTAGGTTAAAGGTTACCTGTAATAACAAAAAGCAATTTATCTATCTGATAGAATCCTACCTTTAACTATCGGCAAGTTGTAATAATGGGCATAAGGGTTGTAAAAAATTTACTTTTGGTGAATATATAAGAAAGCATAACTTACATTTTACTTTACAAAGTTTACATAATGTAAAATAAAGTAAATTTTAGCAAAATGAAACTTGATTTTTTTGAAAATATTTTGACAATATCTTTGCATTTTTATTATTTAAAACAGTAAACCAATTAAAAATGATTTATTGCCTAAAAGGTTATTGCAAAATATTGTCACTGTATACAAAACAAAACTCTGTAAAACAAAATTATAAGTAAATTTAAAAATTTATTATCAGAGACAACAATTTCAGTGGTTTTGTGTGCAACAGCAGGTTACCAAGAAAAACAATTTTTTTTTCTCAACAAAACAAATTATTTTAAAACTAAAAAAAAACAAAAAACAAACTGTAACAGCATTTATCTTAACTGAACATACTTTTTTAAGGAAATTTTTCAATTTCTTTTTACACCATGGGGCATGAATTTGCAAAAAAAAAATAAGAAAAAACAAAATTTGTATTATATTGTCTACCACTTGGCCAACGTAATTAAGCTATAGGGTTAAACAAAAAAAGAATTCAATATAAATTAATCATGATACGTTTTATAGTGTTTCAAGAGGAATATGTTAATAATTTTGACTAAAGAAATAAACATGAAATTAAAAACATAAAACATATTTCTTTTTTCAACTTAATTTGTTTTAATTCTGGGTCAAAAACTCTTGGTAAAATAATGATCAACTTAATGCTGCCTGTTGTTTGAAAATAAAAATCAGACAAAATACTTTTGGCAGATTTCTTTATTTTATACTTTCTCTCTAAATTGATTTTTTGTTTTCAATTTTTTTGTTTAGATAGAATTCTTATGTCCATTAAATTATACTTTAAAACCATAAATTTTAAAGAATTAATGAAGAAAACTAATGGAAACGAAACACTTGTTTCGTGTTATATTAATTAGTTAGAAGTCGTTTAAAAAACTTAAAATGTCTGTTTATTGAAAAATTAATTTTATCTACAAAACTTATATGAAAAAAAATGTTTCTTTTGCAAAAACTAAATACTACGAGGGTAGCTTAATCATGCCATTTTTATTTTGCTCTGAATTCTGATCTCATATCTTATCTTGATTGTCTTTCATCATTCATTATTAACTACATACGTATGTACACACATTACTTTATTAAATTTTTTACCAAATGCGTGGGCCACAATATTATAACTTTTATATAATTTTGTTTCATTAAATATTGCATTTAAAACATTAATACACAAAAATTTAACGTGTCACTTATTTATAAAGTCAAAGATGAGCTCATGTTGTGTTTGAAAAATTATTTAAGAAATACAAATGAAACCAAAGCAAAACCAAAAAAACAGTAATCATTATGAACAATTAAAAAAAACGAAACTGATATATTTGTTAACCAAAAAAAAAAAAAAATAATAAAAGATAAAAGATAAAGAAAAAGCAAATGTTATAACAAAATGACTTTAATTGTCTTGAAATATTTGGTAATGATTTAAAACAACTTGATGTGATTTAATGTTCAATAGCACGCGCATTTGTACAATTTCCTGTGTGGATGCAAAAAACATTTTTTTAACAAAAGATGAACAAAAATAAAAAAAATTCAAAAAAAGATGCTTTTTTATAATAATAAATCGATTTATAACATAACACATAACCATGACTAAATTGTTACAATAAAATTGTATTGTAGTCCCTAAACAGCGTGCATAGTTAACGTTCATTAAAAATTTGTATAAATAATTTCATTGGTTTTGATTAAACTCACAAAGGAGGTAATTGCCTCCCCTTTAAAAACCATTTACACAAATCGTCGTGCGGGAGCTTATGTGCTCTATTCGCCGTTTCATATTTTTTATATATTTCGAGTTTAATGATGCCACCTTAGATTTTCATTCCCAAATTTTTTTAAGTCTTCAATACGTTTTCGGATATCTCGTCCAGTTTCGGAGTTAAATAGCTTAAAACAGATTGCAGATTTTAAAAATCTTGGTGTCAAAAATCTAGAGTGACATCATTAACTCGAGATATATAAAATGGCGTATAGAGCACATACATTCCCGCACGACGAAATGTCTTTTCACTCAAAATTATGTATTAACACATTCCCAACAAGTTGTAGAAAAGCCTTTCAGTCTTGAAAAACAACATAATTTCTTGTTGTTGTTCGCAAAACTTCATTGCTGTGATGGAATATTTCTTCTTAAAGTAAATCATCGGGAGACTTAACTTTCCTTTATGAGTGCCTTTTAATCTTAAACTTTACAAGGCTCAGCTTACAATTAAATAAAAATGTTGCTATCATCTGCCAAAGACTAGAGGGGATTAGAAGTTAATGTTATCAAAGGTTAGTACGAGTAAGTACTCTACTGATATAGGATCTCCACTATAATACCTCTTCCAACAATGATATTTCCCTATCTAAAACTCTATTAGCCATAAAGTGTTAAGCATACATTAGAACCAAATAAGTGGTTCCCCCCCAAGAAGACCATCTAAAAAGAAACCGCTCACCGACGTTCTATTCCACCTTAACCAATGCCAACAAAAAAAAAAACGAATGATCAGGAGAAAAGCGCCACCTATTGGAAAGTAGCAGATAACAGCTAAAACCTATTTAGCGAAGACACTCACCACACAATCAACATGCAACGATGAGGCAATTGCTGTTGATCATTCAAGGGTGAAGGTATAACACTGGCCTTTGAGTGATCAATTCACAGCAATTTGTCTCATTCCTAAGGCGCTTAATAGTAAAATAAGAAAAACAAAAGAATGTATGTTCTATCATAAATGTACTATCCTTTCCAAAAAGGCCAATACACTGCATTTAGTAGTCTCAATTAAAAAAAAAAATCTAGTAAACACTCTCAGGTTGTTTCTAGATAATCTGATGCAAAACACAAATCTCTTCCTGTTATAATTACCCACCAAAAGATTTCGACAGCGTCAGATTTGCATGGCTTGCAGGTCTTTGATCTCCTTTTTACTATTGATATTCTTCAAACTCTTCATCTTAATCCAAAGAAAGGTTCTGACGGCGTCAGTGAAGTAGAGGCTCTAATGTTTAATGTTTTGGAATTCCCTTGTGACCTGGGACTCTGATGAGATGAGAGAGAGACAGGGCTATTTCTCACTATTTGTATCTCCTATCGAAATTAAATAGAGTACATCTTTCAATGGTATGAATCTCGGCTCAGAAAATGTTCGCATTGGCTCTGAATATTCCATCCACAAGTTTAGAATTTATAAATAGAGTAGGGGACAGAAGGGAGCCCTGTGGTACCCCACATTTATGATCGAATGAAATTCGTAGTCGACGTGGTCTAGTGGTTAGTGTATTGGCTTACTAAGACGAGTGCTCTGCTTCAAGTCCCGGCTCTGACATTTGGAAGCAAAGAAATATTAAACAAAAAATTTTTTCTTTCGGCGACTACCTCTTAGCTTCTCAAGTCTGTCGTTCGAAGTCGACATTGAACTGTAGGTCAGAGCACATACTGGTCACTTATGCAGCATTGATGCAAAGTAGGAAGAAGAACCTTGGTGATTATAACCCCCTCCTCAAATTCCAATACAATGCACTGCATGAGTGCGGGTTTACCCCTGAGTATTGGTCTTAAAAAACACAAAACCTAGAAACCTTAGTTTGATTGAGAACTGTGCCGTAGATCATCAGGTCGAAGTTCTTTTAGTACCTCATGAATTAATGAATACTCCAGATTTATACCCCACGCAACAAACACCGTATATAATCACTTCTATATGCCGATCCGGGAGAAAGCTTGACATCAAACGCCTAAGAGGTACTTATCCATAATGAAAAATTTAAATTAAAAAAAGCACGCTTGTGTCTTAAATCTTTTGTTTTCATGCAGTTATAATAGTTTAAGAACAAATAGCTTTAAGAAATCTTTTTTTTTTTAATATTAAAATACTTTTATTAACCCGTTTTAATCATTTTCTAATTTTTTTTAAATAAATTAAAAGAATAAAATTTTGTTTGTTGCATAACATTAAATTCTTTTCTTTCTGCAATAACAAACAAACAAACAAAAAAATACATTATTTTTACTTTGCAATTGAAATCTAAAAAGAATTTTCAATTTTACTTTCTAAATCATAAAGTCACGTTTCTATTCTGGTTTCTTAAAATTATAAAAAAACGCACACATACAAGAAATAAAAAAAAATATATTCACAAAATGATAAATATCACTGCAAAATAAAACTAAATTATGTTTAAAAATAAAGAACAAACACATAAAAATAAAAATTATAAAGAAATTCAAGGTCAATTATAAGAACACAATATAAAAATTGTTGTTGAAAAAAAAAGAAACAAGAATTTTCGAATTAATAAAAACGAATACAAATCTTGAAAATTAAAAGTAAAGCGTGCTTAAATGTTTCGTGCAAGAGTTGTTCGTTTAGCATACAAATGGCCATAAAAATTAAAATTACATTGTTAATGATAAATATTAAAAGATAAGTTACGAGTATAAGAAAAACAAAAACAAATTTGTTTCTTGTTGTTTTTTTTATTTAAATTTAAATTAAAAAGATTTTAAAATTTATATTTTGAAAAATAAATTCAGCTGCCTAATTATCTGTGTGGTATTTAATTGCTCTACTTAAGTTTGAAAAGAAAAACACATTTTAGGATGTTCTCTCGTTTATTTATTTTTGTTTTTTTTTTTTTTTCTTATAATAGTTTGAAAGAAAAATTACGTCATTTTTAAGTACAAAATTCATTTTTCACTTTGATGTTGAAATTAAACAAATTTACAACTCAAGCGTTTTTTTCTTTTTTTTGTTTAAATAAATTTGAAAGGTGTTAATTGTTAAGATATGTATCTTCTGTATACAAACATACATACATATGCACATATAAGAGTGTTTTCAATAAAAATAATTTATTCTGATTTCTGGTTTTATTTTATTTTTTTTTAAATCATATTTTAAAAGTTCAAAAATATATGTTGAATCACATTAATAAAAGAAAAGGAAACAGCCTCGAGGTCATTGTTTTCTTAAGAGAGCTTTTACGGTAGCTTGGGACAGACGAACAAACAGAAAGACAGATAGTGTGAGTGAGTGAGTAAAGTGTTAATAAAGTTGTTGTATTTGTTTTGTTCTGTTTTTTTCTTTTTTTTTAATAAATTTCAATATCTTTTTAATTTGTTTAATTTTTATAGGTTTTTAATTTAAACATAAACACAGCCAGCCCCTTCTGTTTACAGCATTTGTATGTATGTATAGCCAAAAATAAAACAAGTTTGTGTCTTAATTATTTTGTTTTGCTAGTGACTGACTATTTCAGTAGAATTAGTGTGGGCAGTAAGCAAAAACAAATATTAATTTTTAGTTTAAAAATAATTTTAAAATCAATTTATTCAAAATAATTCTTTGTTTTTACTGAAAACCATAGCAATTTGACTCAATTACTTTACTTGACGGCTTTTTTGATCTTTTATTTTTTATTTTGTTTACAGCCTAATTCACGATATCCAAAGAATGGATTTGTTTGCCGGTTTACTTTGTTTTTGCTTGTGCTAAGGCAGTAAACTACAGTATAAAACAGACTGTCGATTTATTATATTTAAAAACAAATAACTTAAGCACAGACAAGTTTTAAATATAAATTAAATAAAAAATTTAAACAAAATTTAAAAACAAACATCGTGAGATATAGTTTTAGTTCTTTAGTTATTTAAGAGCTGTTTCTGCAAAACAAACCCTGCAAATAAATGCAAATACAGCAGACAGTGCAATATTTGTAATTTAATTTCTATTCGTCTGTGCTTAAACTTACATCTCACATGTTCGCATTAACCGTTTGACTGCTAAGCAATTCTTGTAAGAACGCATAATAACTGCGGGACATATTTTGACTCGATGTTGTCAAATAAAACACTTTCATTTAGATAAATATCCATTAATTTTAACAATTCTCCCAAATAAAAGCCCGTGACATGGTTATTTAAAAAAATATATATAAAAACGGTAAATAATTATTCTGTAATACACTAGTGTTACAAAGTATGCATGCGACAGACTCCTTTCACTCCCACAGAACACCCTGAAAAACATCGCTGTTTTCGTGACAATGAATAAATAGCAAGTGTATAAATCGTCGTGCGGGAGTTTATGTGCTCTATCTGCCATTTCATATTTTTTATATATCTCGAGTTAATGATGCCACTTTAGGTTTTCAACCCCAAATTTTTCAAATCTGCAATCCATTTTCGGATATCTCGTCCAGTTTCGGAGATAAATAGCCAAAAACGGATGGCAGATTTAAAAAATGTTGGTGTCAAAATTCTAAAGTGGTATCATTAACTCGAGATATATAAAATGACGGATAAAGCACATAAACTCCCGCACGGCGAAATGTTAACCAAATTCAGCCTATTAGCAAGAATTACAATTTGGCTTCAAAACTTAAGTTATTTAAATTAAAGTTTATCTAATACTTGCTTCTTTCTGCAAGATTGTGTTTCAAATTCCCCGCTTTTAAGTAAAAAACAATTCTGCACATAAACAAATGAATTAAAGACTTAAAAAAATTTTTTTTTTGTAAAAAATTTTTAATTCTGAAAACAGAGTTACGCATTAAAAAACAATTTAAGATTAAGTTGTTATTTATTTCTTGATAGGTTTGCCCTCCCTTGAAGAAATCCATCATCAAAGAAACCGCTCCCCGACATTCCACTCTATTCCACCTTAACTAATGTCAACAAAAAAGCGAATGATCAGGAGAAAAGCGCCACCTATTGGGAAATAGCAGATAACATCTAAACCTACTTAACGAAGACACTCATCACCACACAATCAATATGCAACTATGAGGCAATTGCTGTTGATCATTCAAGGGTGAAGGTATAACACTGGCCTTTGAATGATCAATTTACAGAAATTTGTCTCATTCCAAAGGCGCTTAATAGTAATATAAGAAAAAACAAAAAATGTATGTTCTGTCATAAATGTACTGTCCTTTCCAAAAACAATTCCAATACAATGCAATGCATTTAGTAGGGGTTTACCCCTGTGTATTGGGCTCAAAAGAAAAAAAATATATACTCGTAGATTGTTTATCAACCGAAAAACCGCGTAAAAATAGTTCAAACGTAATACACAAACGTTACCACTTTTTAAGCATTATTGGATGATTATAATCTCAAAATCAACATACAAAGGAATTTGAAGAGAGTTTAACCATTACAGATGTGGGCAGGCCTATGCATTACCACAATTAATGAGAAGCGAATAATATCACTGCTATTAGAGGACAAGTGTTGAATAATCCAAATTAGTCTAATTAGGTTTATCCTACCTATGGAAAATTGTCGATTTTGAAATTCATTTCCATTCATACAAAGTCTGGGGGTATCAAGGTATTAACTATAAGAACAGTTGCCGCCAATTCAGAGCGCTATGAACTTCTTTTGATAACCGATATATTTGGCCTACAATTAACTGATTATTAACCTGAATGATAAGTGGTTTTAACAACACAATACCATGAACCACACAATATGTGCAATTGTACCTTGATTGCATAAGATATTTTTGTGGTCACGTAATTTGTGATTTAACACCGTTAGACTTTCTTCTGTCGAAATACCTCAATGCCTTTATCTATACGGATAATAGCCTAACTTTAAAGCATTTGAAAACTAATATTTGTCGAATTGTATTGTGGCTGTGATACCTCAAAAAGTTCAACTGCTTCTGCCAATTCATGTGCGGTCATTTAAACAGCATTGAACATTTCGTACATATTGCCATTAGAGCCAAGTAGTACATAAAATTCTTATCAATATCATTATTTTCTTGTGTTTTATTTACCCTTAATACCGTAAAAATTATAGCCCGGTGGCTGTAGTTAAAAGTTTTGCTGGAAAACTTACCCTTAATTATAAGTATACCATCAAATTGAATTGAGTTTATATTTTAAAGCCCCTAAATCACGTATAGGAAGGAAAAATAAAAGTACTCAAAATGCCAACTATATATACAACTTTTTTTAATTATTAGAGAAGCATTATAATGTGGCCACAGTGCTTTTATATACCATCGTAAATACACCGAAAGTAACAATTTGGAATCTAATACAGCACATTACTTCACCTCTCAATTCCATAAAACTGCAAAGAAAATTATTTCTTCCCCAAATCAAGTCTTTACAAGCAAACGAAAAATTTTCAAATTATAGGTAACAAGTTCGTATTCCAATAATGATTTTTAACTTTGTTTATAGTTAAGCTATTTTTAATAATCTTTTGTTTTGGATTAGAACTCAATTTTAAATCAGCTGTAAGCTTAACATAATCGTCTTTGCTAAGGTTGATCAAAACTTTGTGGAGACAACAAACTTTCCTTTTGAAATACTAAAAAGAAGTTCTGAACCAACATTTTCTTTAAGCTTAAGAACTACTAAAGTTATAAAATTTTTAAAAGGAACCCAATATATTACATACTGAGCGTCTTTTAAAAAAATTAAGCATTTTATTAAAAATCTAAAAACAATTTTCTTGTTGAGCATTGCATACGGTAGATCTTCAACTCAATTATATTGATTTTAAAAAACAGGTGTAGGACAGTGTAAATAACTGAGTTTTTTAATTTTTTAAATATTTACATTTTGTAATATCATATGAATACAACAAAAACAATAATTAATCTTTTTACTAATCAATCTCATTTATGGCAAATTTTTTTAAAACAACAGGTTTCCTGCTTAAGTCTTTCGTTTAGCCACCAATAAACTTTATAACCACACTTGCACGCAATATGCTACAAGTAAGTAACTTCATGTGTCAACTTGTGTTTCTTTTTTACCACATTTTTTTCACAATCACTTTAAAACCGTCTCCTCATCACACATCATCTTAAGTGACATTTTTTTCATACAAAAGGAAGCACTTGTCGGGTTTTTTGTGCACTTTTTTTTCTCATCACACAGGTTTTATAAAGAAGTTATTGAAGAGTTGAATTACAACATGACAAAGCCTTATTTGGTTTTCAATAAGAGAAATATATGTAAAAGACTCGCTAGGCAAGCAGCAAAAAACATTTCAAAATTGTCACTTAAAAAAAAACAAAAAATTAAGAAATCTTTGTGGTTTTGCAAAACATACTAAAAATGGAGTGAACATAAGGACACTTGGTAACCTTGACATATATTTTATGACTCTAAAAAAGGCTTAAACAATTGCCAGTTTGCTTTAAGTTTTAAGTAAATGCTTGACAAGAGATTTAAATTGTGGTTTTGATTTTATGTTTGCGTTTTGATATTTTATCTGCTAAACTGACATATTTTATTGATAGAATTACCATTATTAAGAACATTTTATTTATTTTTTTTGTCTTGTATATTATTTTTAAACTCCAAATTTATGTGGGAAGCAATTGTCAAGTTTTGATTTTTTTTAAGTTTTATTAAAGCCTTAACACGTTCTAAATCAAGAAAATATTTGAAAACATAATTTTTTTTTTTATTTTTAACATTTTAAAAAAACAAAGCCTTTTAAACTTGATGGCTGTCTAAACAATAAATAAATCTGTTAATCTTATAGCAGTGTAGGTGTTTTATAGCCAAAAAAGAAAAAAAGAAAAAAAATAATTGCACCAAATTTATTTTTGAACTTTGCAGCCAATTGATTTGATTTTAATGCTATTGATTAAAACATGAAATTGTTTTTGGTTACCAATATAGTTATTTTGACGGGGGAAATTGGTAGTAATAAATAGATTTTGAAATGTTTAAGTTTCTTTTCGACATAAAACAATTATTGTTTGAATTAATACCCTACAGCGAAGAATTGGTATTTATACTCACTAAATACTCTCAGTAGTGCCGAATAACAGATGCATTTTTGGAGACATTTTGTACAGTGTAACACTCATAGCAAGCCAGCTCATGTTAAGAAATAATGCCGCTAATGAAACTTGTTTATAGTCTTGCGAATTATTAAATGCAGGCCCACTTGGTTGGTAGGAGGGTGTCTTACCTAACATACTACCAATGACAGCCTTGAAATAATAGTCTTCTATCCTGATTGGCTATTTAAGGCCTTTGTGCTTTGTGCTTTAAAAACATATTCGGGGGTGTCATAGAATCCAATGTTATTGGAATTGGATTTAAAACCAATAAAAAAATCAATTTGGTGTCATACAAACCAATGTTATCGGTTTTATGTTCGAATTGGAATTTTTATCTGTTTTAGGTGTCACAGAAACCAATGTTATTGGTTTTCGTATTGGAAATAAAACAAGCAGCTGATTGCTAACAGAATTATTTTGCGTGCTTTTACTGTTTTTTTTTAATCTTGGTTTTTTTATAAAAAAATGTAAGTAAATTATATTATTTTTTGGAAAAAATATGTGCAATTTAATAATTTATTGAAAAACAGGGGTAAACATAAAAATAGAACACAAAACTCTATTATCATAGAGTTTATGGAAAATTATCCCGATTTGGCTAAAGGCTTCACCAAACGAGATAAACCAACTGTTGATTCCCTTTGGCAAAAGTTGACTGAATCCCTAAATAGTGCTGGTCCTACCCTCCTTCTGTACTTGCTGTAGAAATAGTCTCTTAATTTGCATTTCTCGTTGTAGTCCATTTCAAGCTTCACCCATTGTGAACAAATGCAACGCTCGAGAGTCCTAATGACCGACATCACCTAAAATTGTTGAAATGGTACTTCTTGCCAAACTTATAGTGGAGTCTTTTCCAACAGATCGCTGATAGGATCCTTCAGCTAAAATCCTTAGCGCAGCGGCTAACTGGAGCAATGGTGAAATCTTTTATTGTGAAAGTTGCCCTTCAATGGTGTTGAGTATGTCCAGAAAAGCCTCTTTATTTAACCTATAATATGCTTGAAAATTGCAAGGTAACTTTAAATTTGTGTACATATATGTACATACTCGTATGTTACGACATACAAATTTATTTACACAGTCTGCAGAACTTCAAGTAGATTACTGCAGTCCCTTAAAACTTTTCTAGTCACCTTCTCTATGTTTTCTTCTTCAAGTAATCAAAAAACTGCAACGGCGGAAGACATTTTCTGTTTTTTTATGTAACTTACTTTATTATTTACGTTACAAATCTTTTTATTAAAAAAAACACGTTTTACACAAAATTTTATCAGAAGTACCACAGTTTACTACAAATTTTATAAAAAAATTACATTAAAAATATAAACATATCAACAACCACGCCAAACAGCTGATTCGATTATTGGTTTTCATGACACCAAATGAAACCAATATTGGATTTCAATTCCAATAAAAAGCAAAACCGACTTGGATTCTATGACACCCCCGATTTATTTCTTTTTTTTAAACACAGTAAATTTCTTAACATTGAAAAAAATGTCGGTCATCGCTATACATACATACATACATACTTAGCTGGTCTTTACAACCCTGTGTCAGGATTACAACCTAGCTTCTCACAGCACTCATGTTGTGTGTGTCAATTTTTAGTAATCGCCGAAAGAAATATTTTTTTTTTAATATTTCTTTGCTTTACGATGTCAGAGCCGGGGCTTGAACCGGAGCTCTTCTCTTAGTAAGCCAATACACTAACCACTAGGCCAAAGCGACTATGCAATTAAATAATTCAAAAGGCCAGAACGCAACCGCAATTCAAGCTAAAATTCGAGATAAATTTTACTTTCGGGGGTTCTGCTGTCTGGTGGCAGAATTTAATTGTCGCCATATAAGCTCCCACTACAAACACCGTAGTGGTGACCCCATTCAAGTTTTCGCATCACAAACGGTTAAGAAAAGCTTATAAATTGGTATTGAATAATCGTCGACTAAAGGTGCGTACCGGCATATCACGAAAAAAGAAAAAATCGTAATGAGAAGGCAAGATATTTGATGCATATGCTAATAGCAGAACAAAACCAGCAATGTGACCATATTTAAATAGAATGCTTAGAGATATTACACTACAATAAAGCCATGTACAATGGTCTATCACTTAACATCCCAGGTAAAGGAAAAATTCAAACCACAGCTCTGACATTTTGAAAGCAAAAAATATGAAAAAATCTTCTTTTGGCGAACATCTCTTAGCAGAGTTTTAAGAGTGTCATGAAAGAGCTCCTGAAGTCTTTCGTTAGATTTAGATATTAAAATGTAAGTCTCATGGATAAAAATGGTATCCATTGCTAACAATTCATATATTAAAAGAACTCTTGTAGGGTATATTTACTGGAATTTTTTTCTTTATTTTTTTTTGGTTGTTCTTACTTGTATTTTAATTTAATTTGATTTGATTTTTATTGTTCTTTTTTACAATTGCGTTTCAAAAAATATTATATCAGGTGGGTTTACAATGTGTTGAGTTGTGTTTGAACAACTGACAGCTACAATACATAAAAAACCGAAATACTTTTTGTAATTCGTTTTTATGTTGTTTTTCATTTTAGAATTTTATTGGCAAAATTTTTGACATTAAGGGTGTGTTTTTAATGACAATTTGTTTTTAATTATCTAATAAATATTTGAAATAAAAAAAAAACTATTATCGCTAGACTGTGAAGTCTTTTTAATTGTTTCTTTCTTAAATAAATGAAAAACAAAAGACTTAAGCAACGAACTTGTTAGATTTATGATATGAGAACTCATATGAAGTATTATTTTCTGTAAGCATACAACAGTACTGAGACAATGTGGTTGTTTTTTTTGTATTTTTTTTTTGTATTTTTCTCATTTCCAAAAAAAAATTGCTCATTTAAAGTAAATAAAACTAAAGACTTAAGTAACAAACTTGTTAAATGAGTTAAAATGAAAGAGCAAAGGTGAGTTGTTTCAGACCACAGAAATTAAAATTTAATTAAACTGTATTATTTTTTGCTTTGTTTATTTATTTATTTATTTTTTTTTTTTTTTTATTTTTTTTTTTTTATTTTTTTTTTTTTTTTTGAATTATAATATTTTGAAGAATTAAACAATTTATGAAAACTAACCTGACTTACAAATCAAACTTTTATAAAAATGACTTAAAAACCATTAAATCTTAACAATAAAAAAAACAGAATTTCTTTTATAAAAAAAAAAGTTTAAATGGTACAAAATTTTTCAATAATATCAAATATTGTACATCGTTAAGTTGAAGCTCATTTCGGGATGCCAGAATACGTACATATATGTATGCCTATAATTCGTTTTTCCCTACTAGTGAAAAGGATCTAACACCTCTTCCCTTCAAAGTATTACTAAAAGTATGCTCTTTTTGCAATTATAAAAATATTTTATTTATTATCTTAGATACAAAAACTGAAGACTTCACAGCTTAAATAGTATAGAGATCTACTGAAAAGTTGTGCTTATTGAACCAAATTATTTTAGGTTTTGATTTAAAGCAATTGTCTAGGAACTACAGATTTTTTTATTTTAGAGTAAATTTTTAAATGGCAATTTGTATTAATTTGGGACCAATTATGCAACACACCCTTTTTAGGGCAGAGACACACTTACATAATCCCCATTACATGTTCAGGTTTATAAATAACTTTCGATACGTGCTTTAAACGATACGTGCTTTAAAATAAATGTTTTGCTACTACGAAAAACCATAAACAGATTTGCCATGTCTTATGCCCGTATTCATAAAAAGTAAAATAAACTTAAAATAAGTTTTAAATTTTCCATACAATTTTCTCTAAAATAAATTTCAAATCTATTTTAATTTTTTAGAGGGTTAATATTTAATTACAAAATTTACAAGTACGAGTGGAGAGTGTAGTTGGATCAGGTTTTACCGGAGCAAAAATTAATTTATTCATAGATTTTATGGTTCATAATAATAAGTCTATAACTGAACAAGCACTCAGCCTCTTTTTATTTTTTCTGAGTGTACGTACACTTATAAAAAAAACATCCTGATAATGACATGTGACATCAATGTTACGAATACAACTATTAGGATATAACCTATGAATCAATTAAATATATTACGCTTTGCACAGGTCCGTTAACTTTTCTCTCTCTCTCTCTCTCTCTCTTTCTCTCTATCTCTCTCAATGAGTGTTCATTCTATTGTATTTTGATTTTAAAGAAAAATAATAACTTTTTATGCGAAAAATGACAGAACTATCAGAGATCAGGATCTTTGGTGGAATTGAACCGAAAAGAATTTTACGAAAACCGAATTGGAGTATTTTTTCAAACGTAAATAAAACTTAATTGCAAAAATTATTCTATATTTTTGATATTCAAAAGAGTTACATCAATGGTGATTAAGTGAATGAATAAAAAAAGTATTAAAAGATTTCCATATTTTAAAATTATAGCAGTTTTAAATTTCATTAGATTTCAAATCCCCTATATTTTGTGGCATACTTGTAGAGCGCTTGCACAGAAACTCACACGACCCAGGTTCAATTCCAGCGAAGGACAAAATTATAAAAATAAATATTTGCGGTTTTCTAAAATTATAATTTAAATTAAAAATTAAATTTAAATAAAATAAGAGGTTCCCCCCCCCCTCCAGCAAGACCATCTGCAAGAAACCGCCCCCTGACATTTCTAATCTATTCCACCAGAAACCAATGATCAGGAGTACAGCGCCACCTTCTGGGAAGATAACAGCTAATCTACTGAAGACGCTCACCATTCACATGTAAACAACCACCGACAGATGAGGCCATTGCTGTTTGATCATTTGAGGGTCAAGGTATAACACTGGCTCTTGAGTGGACAAATTACCAGCAACTTGTTTCATCAACAAATAAAGGCGCAAAAAAAAAAATACAAAATCTATGAAAAAAAAAAAAAAAAACTTCTATCAACCATCTTCAAATTCCAATACAATGCACACTGCATGAGTAGGGGTTTACCCCTGAGTATTGGTCTTAAAAAAAAAAAAAAAAAAAAAAAAAATTACAGAACAGTGGTTAGTGTGTTGGCTTACTCTTAAAAAAAAAATATATAAAAAAAATATTTCTTTCGGCGACAACCGTCTTCTGGCAAAAGCTCTGAGAGTAATTGGTTGCCATGATAAAGCTTCTGGTACTCATGGATAAAAATTGGCACACACAACATGAGGACTGCGAGAAACTAGGCCGTTAATCTTAAACAGAGTGGTAGTGGCCAATTATGTATACGTACTTAATTAAATTTAAAAATTAAATAAAAAAAATTTAAAAAACAACTAAAAAAAATGTATTTTAAAAATAGAGAAAAATAACATTTTTATGGTATAAATTGATCTTTGTAAGCTATTTTGGATGCCTAGACATTTTCAGATTGTATTGATATATTTACGAAAGTTGTTCAGATTTACAATAGCTACAATATTGTCGTATATTGTTAGTGAAGAATTACGAGTCCCTGTAAGTTATGTTGAAAAAGTAAAAAAAAAGTAAATATTTTTTCGTACATTTTTGCACAAAAAATATTTTAAAATTTGTTCAGTAGAGTCTTCACTACATTATTGCCGAACATAGCAGCATCTTTAAGTTTGAGTTAGATGTTGGCCAAAGACTGAGGACACTTTTTTTTGAGTGATGCAGTGATTTTCAAAATCTTTTGAGATCCATAAAAAACAAAATTGGTAGTCAATCTGACCAAACCGAGTACAGGGTTTTACTATGTTTTGGTAGTACAATTGAACTTACACTGTGGAGTTCGGACATTTTTCCAAAAGTCTTCATTTGTCGCATAGTGTAATAATATGTAAAAAATGTAAAATGTAATCATAAAATACTTAAATAATAAATTAAATTTGTTTTTATCTGTTAAATACGGAAAATATATTAATTTTTCATTAAAATTTCGTACAAATTTTATAGAATGCAAGAAATTTTGGTCATTTGTGACGAAAATGTGCTATTTAAAATTATATTAAAGGCGAAAATACCTCATGTCTGTTTATAACATCACACATCTATACCGTACAAGGTATTAAGTTGAGGCCTTTCTATGCCTTTTTTTATTTAATTATAAATAAAAGTAATAGACTTTAATCGATTGTCTTATTTTAATTAAAAAAAAACACTAACAAATAAAAACGATTTATTTTATTAGACGAGGAGTACTATTGGTAATAAAAGAAGGTTGTTTGTAACAAAAGAACACCAAAACTTAAGAAATATCCCAATTTTTAACAGCCAACAATAACGAAAGATGGCGACAGACTAGACCACTTAAATAAGTAACCAGTTAGTAGAGATATTTCTTTTAAAAATCTGATAAGATTTTGCTTGTATTTTGTTTTTAAACTATTTAAGCTAAATTTTTATTACAGAAATAATGAAGAAAAAAAAACGACATCATTAGTGAAAGTCACTGAACGCGTATCGTATCACATGTCAGCAAGTTGTTTCTGTTTAAGTGTTGTAATAAATAATCTTTATCTTTTATAGGAAAGAAACAAAACAACAACACACTATAATAAAATCTCCAATTTTTTCTTATTTTGGCAAAACTAGCATTAAATTTGTTAAGATTTGAATAGAAAAAAGAAAAACATAATCTTAAGGCAGTTGTTCAAGAAAAAACAAAATATTTTAGAAAATTAAGAAGAAAAAAAAAACACATTAAAAAACCAAAAGCCATAGAAATACATTACCTTGAAGCTGTCTGAAATAGGAGTTAAAACTCAAAAAAAAAAAATCTAAAATAAAAAACAAAATGTAAAGTACGAGTATTTGTAAAACATGTAAAACATAGAAAAACGATACAAAATAGTTTAAATGAAAAACTCAGCAAAAAACGGAAAGAATAAACTGTTAACTAGTGGCAACAACAGCTGAAACTCTTATGGCACCATCAGCAAATTTGATTATAAATTAGAGCAGATTTCTTATCAACGGCAACAGAACAACGGAATTAAATTTACATTAAAGTTTTACACGAATTTCAAATAGTTAAACACGGGTAGCCTTAACATTTGTAGCCTAAATGATTACATTTTTTGTTCTTTTTTGTTCTTTTTTTTTTGTATCTAAAAAGTAGTGGCAAAGTGTGGGAACATCTGATGATCTACTATGATATGAAACCATAATGATTTATATTGTAGGTGAAAGGACGTTGAAAATATTAGAACAGGTATAAAATATTTTATCGATAATCTGCATATTTGTATAACATACCAGCCGCTTGGCATTTTAATAAAATAATTAAAATGGAAGCTAAATTTTTATTTTTTTAAATCTTTATAAAAGAAGAAACAAAAAAAAAGTTTATTTGGAAATTTGATAGCAAAGAACTTTTTGAAAAGTATAGATCTGATTCATCTTTAGATGATGACATAATATTCATATGTATCAGTAAATAAAAGAATTGAAGAAAGTGATAGAAAGAAACAAAAGCCCACGCAAAACTTCTAAAAGGCCTAGTGATAGAGGAGAGACAAATAGTGATAACGAAATAAGAATGTTTATTTTAGATGGAAATAGAGGGAAGTATTTATAAACAGTATGCAGGAAATTGTTGACTATACTTCCAACAAGCATTGACCGCAAATGTTGTTTTTCTTTTATGACTTATAGTAGCAATAAATTCAGATTAAGCCTTTCAGATGGCACACTGAGTGCTTTAATTTTTTTTTTAAGCTTTTAAGATTAAAAAAAATTTTATAAATCCAAGACTGAATAAAAACCACTAAACATTCTATAGATATTTACTTAATACACACATACTGTACATATCGCCGATGGAATTAAAGAACACTGTAACTGACAAAACCTTAAATGTTCACCAGAGGCAAAAAACCTGTGTGAAAGTAGAACAAAGACACTGGTATTTTTCAAAACGCAGACGGCGTAAGTTAATTTATTTTCATCGTAGAATTCTGAGACCGGAACCAATCGACGCGTATTTTTTTTCTGATAAAAATGATACAAAAAACGTATTTTCGATTTTTTGTCAGTTACAGCGTTCTTTAATTCTTACGACGATATATATGTAGTATATCTGGCCATAATAACCCTTTTTTCAGAACTAGGTCCTAGCACTCATATTGTGTGTGTAAATTTTTTATCTATGAGTACCAGAACCTACAGTTTAACATCGAAATGGGAAGACAGACTTGAGCAGCTTGTTCATGGCAATCAGTTACCTCCCAAGCTTTTGCAAGAAGACTTCTAAAAGGTGAATCCCGAAAGAAATATTTTTTTATATTTCTTGCTTTCAAGATGATAAAGCTGGGAAATGAACTTGGAATTCTCGTCTTACTTTACAGCTTTAAACATTTTTACGTATTTGTAGGTATTTACTCAAAATTTTTAAAATTTCACTTTTTGCAAGAAATCAATTAATAACATCTACTGAAAAATCTGAAAAATTTCAACGTATTTCCATTACTTTTTCATCTCTAAAACTACAATTAAGACCACTTTCGAGAAAAAATAGTGACTATCTACCCTAACCATCTTGAGCTTTGGAATCAAGCATATAGTCAGGAGACAGCGCCACCTACAGGGAAGACAAAATACAATAGACAAAACTAACAAATTAGCAATCACCATTTCACAATATTTACAATTAACATCGACATATGGGACAATTGCTGGTGATAATTTCAAGGGTGAAGGTATAACACTGACCTTTGAGTGACCAACAGATGGCAACTTGTCTCATTGACATAAGGCACTAAGTAGAAAAAAAAATTATCAAAGAGGAGGTATTATTTCTATTGCATTAAATACAAAAGCTCAAATGCATCGTATTTTTTTCTAAAAATACCAAAAAAAGACACGGAATCCCAGTATATGAATTTTCATAATCCGAAATACCGGTATTGGCGAAAACCACCCAGCAGAAAATTTTTAAGATTTGGAAGCAATAAATAAAATTGTAAACAATAATGGAAGCATTATCTTGTTTTTTATACGTTAAAGCTTCTAAATATGCTATAGGATAAGGTATTATTTTTGATTTTTTGTACTATTTACTTACTGGTTGCAATAAATTTGCATTTTTACAATAACTTACTAGTAAGTACTATTTTCAGTGTTGTCAGATTAGGGGATTTATCCCCAAAATGGGGATTTTTTTTTTAAATTGGGATAAAAATATTCATTTGGGGATGGGGATTTTATTGGGGATGATCGACAAGTTTTCGGCGATTTTTAAAATGTGTTTGCTTGCTTAATTATATATTATAAACTTCTTACATTCGTAACACACGATGAAAGAATTTCAATTTTCAAATCTTGCTTATAAACTTGTTCAAAATTCATTTTTCCATATAAAATTTTTGCAACGTGGTTTTAGTTTGAGATATTTTCACATATAAATAATAACATCCCCATATCATTAAGTTTCGGACAATTTTAAATGGTTTTTATTGCGGAGGAATTCAGTATTAGAGGGTCTTCTTACAGCTAAATTACTTCTTTCGTAGATAGACAAACTACTTTTAGTTTCGTCCGACCACAGTTACTTCTCTACTTATACTTTATGGTATGGGTGTGTTTTCCGTTGAGGTGCAATAGATGCCGTATACTATACAAATATTTCAAACGTCAGTCTTATGCTGAATATGAAATGGCACAGCGATCAGTATTTCAACAAAATAACGACCCAAAACACGCATCGAAGCGAGCAAGAGGTTGGCTTAAAAATAATGTTGTCAAGATTTTAAGTTGAACTGCAGAGTCTCCAAATTTAGAATTTACATATCAAATAAAACATATATACATATACATGCAAAATTATTATGCAGTTTATGCGGGGATTTTTGGGGATGAACTAATCAAGGGTTTGGGGATTTTTGATTGAATTTCGAAATTGGGGATAAAAATTGATGTTTGGTATGTTTGGTATCAGATCCATGCAATATTGTCAAAATATTCACTGATTCTATCGATAAAAAAAAGTAAGAGTCTGACATTTATAACCTTTACTCCCATAAAGCTATTTTAGAGTAATTTTTTTTAAATAGCAATATCGCTTTGAAAATTGTATAGATTTAAAAAGAGGCAAAGGAAAGGTAAAAGGTAAGGTGTAAAGAACAGTACATCTTCCTTAATAACTTATGTTGTCATACAAAAATCTGCATAAATATTCCTAAAAATAAATTGTGAATTAACTTGTCACACTCAATTTTATCTTAAACGGTTATACTACGAGTATTAACCCATATTTGTTTCTTAAGTTTTTTGTTTGCTCTAACCCACTGTGTTATATTCAATATCTATACCTCAATTAGAAACAGATTTCATAAGCTTAGCAATTTTGTTTTTAATAACTTGAGTTAAAGTTCATCTATTTATTAGCAATATTAAATTAAAAAAAACAATTGTTTTTATTGTAATATATCATTGCTTTCATAATTTATTATAACGTTTAACAAAAGATTTGTAATTTTTTATGCTTTAAAATAATAGCGGTAAGCACTCTTCGTTGCAAATGCTCTGCCTACATTTGCAAAGCTTGCTAGGACGTTTCCAACGAGGGGTGATTACCGCTAATATTTTATTTATTAGCTTTTGGTAGTTTTAGAATAATATTTTATTTATTAATACTCGTATTTTATTTCATTATAACAAATTATAAGGCGTGCTAATATTGTTCTTTTTCTAAAATTTTTTTTAATTTCATTTATTGTTAAACTTGGTTCTTTATATATTTTTTTCTAACTGGTATTGTTCTATGTTTATTATTGTTGTTGTTAATTTAATTTATTTTCTTGTACAATTTTGTGCCACTTGAGTAGTTGCTATTAAACAAAAAAAGTTTCTTTTCTAAGTCTTTCCTTCAACGCCATTATTTTGGGTTGTCTGCCCCGTCTAAATATCTGTTTCAAGTTTTTAATTTGATTAATGATTGTTTGTTAAATTTATAACATTTTTTTTGTTTGCAGTCAATAATTTTTAATAGAATTTTAACAGTTTCTTATTTTTTACACAAAAAGTTCTACATTTAATTTAATTTTTTTTTTTTTTTTGTGTTTTCGCAAATGCCAAGAAACTTGTTTTCATAATATAGGGCGTAGTTGTGGCAAATTTTGTTTTTAAATATGTACGTATTCGGAATTTTGCTTAATTATCAAAATAAAACAATATCTATTAAAAACTAAATTTAGAAATTAGATTTCTTTTTAAACAAATTTAAAAATTTTCGATAAGCTTGAGGTTTGTTTTGTATATGTTTTTTTTTTTATTTTAATATTTCGTACTTCTTTGTTTGTGTAGCTTCGTCAGGAGTAAAAAACTTAATTAATAATTGATTAACAAAAATGATTACCAAACCATCTCGGACTCGAATTCGAATTTTCATATCACACAAAATACAAATTAATATTTACATTTCTGTTACCACAATTTCATTCTTTTGCAAACGCCCTTGAAAGTCTTGTACACTAGCAATCGTAGCATATATGAAATATCGAATACAATAGCTTGCTCTAAAGAGTTAAATTTCATAATAAAGTGCAGTGACGTAGCATTTACGAGCAGACCCAAAGCGTTAAAAATACAGACAGATATTTAAACTACTAAAGTATAAGTAAATTCTAAGCAAACTTGGTCTCAACAGTGCATAATTACATCCATTTTAAATGACTGTGAAGTTTAAGTTTCAGAGTCAGTTTCTCTATGTAATTAACAGTTTATAATTTGATTATTCTCCATAACTCAAAACAAAGCATACCCGAACACGAAAAAGAAATTGAGTTTTTCTATTTTTGTTTTTTTTTTTTCAAACCAAATCATTGGCTTCCATTATCATTAAACAATTTGCTAATTTCATAAAATCTTTTCATTCATTGTATTTAATCTGTTGTTGTTCGTTTACCTCTCAATTTTTTATATAATTATATAGAATTGCATATGAGTTTTTGATGGCCCCATTGAAAAGACCCCCTCTCTATTATTAAACAAAGACAATAATGATGATGGTCATCTACGTTTGTCTATAAAAAGACTCACAAGATTCTATTGAAAACAATATAAACCGTAGAAAAGAGAAAAGTTAAATTGAAGAAACTGTAGTTAATCCAGCAGAACGTTGTTTACCCTACATTGGTAAACCCAGCTCAATATTTATATTTATCTACGAATTCTACCATACTCCTAACACCAAATATAAATCTAATACACTGATCTGCTGTCTACAAAAGTCTAGCAATTCGATAAAACGATTTAAATAAGCATTTTTACATTTGAGAGAAACGGAGGGTTAAAGCATGAATAAAAGATTAACAAAATTAAAAAATTTGTTTTAAAACAAAAAAAAAAAACTCCCGTAAAAAAACAATTTTTATGGAAGTCAAAATTTGAAACTGTATTTAAAAGAGTTAAATTCAAATTCCTCTAAAACAATTCTAGTCCCTAAAATAGAAATGGAGCACAACCTATCTTGTGCCATCATGGCTACGAGTATGTTTTTTAAAAACCAATTTGCATAAAGCCGATTACACTTTTAAAAGGAACATCTTTATTATCAGTGATGTATGAGGTAACTTTTCCTGCTGTTTTCTTAAGACCCCGCCTATTTAGAATCCCATGTGTTCAGAGATCTGCAAGAGCATGCTAAGCCAGTTACATTTCAAAAGAATTGTGCATAATCTTAATACACTGCACGCTTAAGTTTGCAGGTCTCAAACAACTCACGTGATCACGCACTGAACGGTTTTTTTTTATTTGAGACCAATACTCAGGGTTAAACCCCTACTAAATGCTGTGCATTGTATTGGAATTTTTGGAAAGGACAGTACATATATTATTATTAATTATTATATAATTATTAAGCGCCTTAGGAATGAGACAAATTGCTGTGAATTGATAATTCAAAGGCCAGTGAATGATCAACAGCAATTGCCTCATCGTTGCATGTTGATTGTGTGGTGAGTGTCTTCGCTAAGTAGGTTTAGCTGTTATCTGCTACTTCCCAAAAGGTGGCGCTTTTCTTCTGATCATTCGTTTTTTGTTGAAATTGGTTAAGGTGGAATAGAGTGGAATGTTGGGGATCGATTTCTTTGTTGTACTGTTTGGAGGGGGGAGGGGGAACCTCTTATTTTTAAATTGTAATTTTAAAAAAACCGCACACTAACTTTTTATTTTTTCACTTTTGCTGCGATTTTAACTTGGGTTATTTGAGTTTTTTGTGCGAGAGCTCTAACCACTATACCACCTACCCCCCCCTATGAATCTAAACAGGGGAAAAAAGGTAAACAAAATGTTAAATGTTTTTTTGAGATTTTGGTATTGAAGATGAAATTTTTTTTTAATTTTATATCTTCACAATTTTTGTTCTTCATGACAAGAAGGTAAATTAAGGTAAATTAAAATTCCGAACAGTTTGCAAGATATGAGCCTGAGAAAATGATCACTTTTTTGCAATAATAATGACAGGTCCCAAATGTTTGGGGGCCCCTAAAAAAAATTTCATGACTTTGGGCAAAACTGGGAGACACCGGTCTTCTTTTTTTTTTGGTCTTTTATCAAGGCAATTAGTGGTGTCGGCATATGGTTAATTTTTTCATGTTGCACTGTGTTTGGGTATTTCAAATTTATACCTAATATATACAGCCTTATTATATTATATTATACAGCCTTATTTATAATAAAAACTTAGCTGCTCCTTGTAGGTAGTGGCTATGTTTGTTATTCCTTCACGTGGAAATTCTTACTCAAACGTACGAGCTTTTAATTTTTTTGGATTCTCTGGCCAGTTATCAAATAAAATATATTGAAAGTTTTAATAATATCAGCCTATAGCGGGTGATAAACTTGCCAGTTTTTTGTCCTATATGCTAACGAGTTGCTAACTTTTCATTATAAACACGGCCGATAGTTTTTGCTCATGTTTTCGTTTAGATTATTAGTCGTTAATACACTTTAATTAAGGTTATCTAAATAGAGGATTTTCTTAAATTAAATGGAATAAAAATATATCTGCACTAGTGCAGGTAACATGCATATAAAAACGGTTCTCATAATTTTGCTTAAAATTTTTAGCTTTCATTTTACCAAAAACATTTTAAAATAGCTAACGAAAGTTTAAACGGTTATTCAAAATATCTATTTAAGTTCAATATACTTGCTAAGTAACATAAATATGTTGAAGTAAAAATATTTAAAAGAAACTGAAACTCTTTGGAGGTTGCATCGGAAATTGAAAGTTATAATTAACTTTTTGTACGGTCTTTTAATTAATTCAAATAGAAATTCTTGCCGGTAAAATTTAAATAAAATTTAACTTAAAAACAGTCAAATTTAGTTAAAAATCAATACATCATTTTTAATGATTCTCTATTTTCTTTTAATTTTTATTTTTACAAGTAAATAAATAACTTTCTTTTTTTCAAATATTTAAAATATTATCTCTCATTTCTAAATGATGTTCAGCACACAAAATTAATTTAATTTTTAAAATATTATAAAAGGAAAAAAACAACATTTTTTCTTTCTGATTCCTAATTTATTATATGAATGCACATCAAACAGGAACGGTATGCACATCATACGAGTAGAACACATGTAATAATTTATGAATGACTATTTAACTATGACTTGGAATTTCTCTCAAATCATTCATCTTCATAAAGTGGCCACAATACAGAAAGTGTTGCACTTAAGTACTGTAACACTCATGTATACTCGTAATCATTGTTATTAAATGGTAAGAAAGCAAAAAATACTCGTAAAATAAAATCTTCTTAATGGGTATGATACACACTTTGTTTGTATGCTTGATGGCAAAGGGTTCTTATTGGAAACCTTTTTTTTTCCTTCTTTTTTTTCCAACAATTCATTTAAATAGACAGACTGTGGTTAGCATTTGATTGGAAAAAATAAAACAAGGCTTCAAAGAAATCAACAAGAAATAGTTCTGGCAGTTACATTTTGTTAAATTATTGTACAAAACACAGAAGCGTAGAGTGAGAATTAGGCAATTAGAGAGGGTGCCATGGAGCCTACTTTGTTTCTAAAGGTTTTTAATATCAGTGTAATAGATTATCTAGCCCTGTGCTTTTTATGTTATTTAAAGAAGATTAAGTTGTTCTTTTTATTATTCTCACATTAAGTAATTTAAGACAAATGATGATGTTGCTTTTGAAATGTGTGCTTTTCAGTTTCCACCAGAGGACCACATCAATTAAATGTTTGTAAAAGAGGCGCTTAAGGCGCATTAAATTTAACAAAAATAAAAGAAAAAAATCTCTTAAAGCTCTTACATCAATTTAATGTCTGTTATTAAAATAGACTTCTTTAAAATGTTTAAAACTAAAAGCAAAAACTTAATAATTCCTTAGAAATACTGGTAATCAATTAACACTGAATCATGATTGTGCAGCCAATTAATATTCTATTTTTTGTTTTTTTTCTGTTATCTTTCACAGGAAAACGTTCCAACGATCTAACGAATTACGAAACCACAAATCTACAGCCACCCCAGCACAACACACAAGCATATCATCAGCTACCAGCCGATCTATCTGCCGAAAGTATTCACAAAGAAGCCGCCTTAGTACTTGCCCAAGCCAAACGTCATAAAAGCATAGCCGAGAATGGTGATAACATACCCACATTTAAAGTGAAAACAAAACGTAGCGGTGATACAAATCCCAAAAAATTCCATTCCTTGCCTTTGAGAAAGAAAAAGTCCAACACCAGCAAACCTGTAAGTCGTAGTAATAGTGACGCTGCAGCTGCTAAGAGACCCCATAAAAGACCCTCGATTTTTAGTCTATTTAGTCGCAAGAGTGATAGTAATTTAAATCAAAGCGTTGTTGATCGTGATCCTCGTTTTGAGGATAGTGGTGGCAGACGTTTGGTGCGCAGTAAAAGTGATGTGGGTTCCTCATCGTATAAATTAAAAAAAGTTCTTAAAGATAACAAAAGCAACTCACAAGCTGCAGCCAATAATTTAGGCTCCAATAAGCATTTACCGCATACCACACAACTCAGCCCCATAATAGAAAACGATTCCAAGGAGGATTGTTTTGAAGAGCAGTTTAGTCGTGAACGTCGCAATTCGGAAGCCATAACAGATAGAGAGAAGCATGAAAGTGGTTTAAACGACTTCCAGGCTCGAAGTCATTCCCAGCCCGAGCTGGTTGAAAACGTTGTACGTATACCCATAGCGGACAGTATTAAAGAGAGAATTTTAAACCTACAGGCCAAGTCACAAGAAAACATGCACAGTTCCCAGTTGCCAGCACAAAAGTTGCCCCTTACCAAGGGTCAAACTGTTAACGGCATGGTAAAGCGTTTATCTATGGAGAGATTTTCACCACCACCTCCTATAATGGGTCCAGCCTTCTCCTATATAAGACCCAATGAGGGCATAACATATGCCCAATTAGAGCTACAGGATGATATACCTCAAAGATCTACTCTTAATAGAAGGGATTACTCACATAGAATGTCACCTCAAAGGGAATATCGTTCTCCAGTGCGTGATTATCGTTCAGCCTCTAGGGATATATTTACACCTGATAGAGAATTAATGGGTAATCACAGCGGTCGCCGTTCCGAAGATCACACCGATTTTATAGCTAGTCATAGAACTCCTTATACTACCAACTATAATACCACAAATGGCACCACTACTATACATATTGGTGGTTCATTTTCTCCATCACCCTGGCAACAGCTGTCGCCTCGTAATCTGAGCGATGAAGATGAGGGTTTAGGTTTAGAGACACGCAAATACTACGAAGAAGATTTACATAATAAACTGAATAAATCATCAAATGAGCCACCTATTGTACCTAAAATTAGAAGCATTTCTCCAACCGCAAGAGAGAATGGTTATCACAATGAGGACAGATATCATTCACCAGCAAGGGATTTACCCTTGCAAGATGATATGGGTTATCGCAGGGCTCGCTTAGAATCACGTATACTAACGCGTAAAGGCAATACACTGGAAAGAAATGGTTTCTTGCCCTCTAGAGAAAATTCTCATGAACGCATCTTAGAGGATGAACCTGATTCCACCGGCCGCATGTACCAGCGACGTCACTACCTAAATTCGGAAAGAGAAATTCTACGCGATCCCTATGAACCCCGTTTCCACAAACCTGAGGCCAATGAAATCCTACAGAAATACTCTCCAGAACGTTCCCATTTAGATATTATAGCGCCTACGTTAAATCAAATTTCCACCACTACTTTACCCAAAACAGAGAAAACTTCACGTTATAAACACACCAAATATTATGATGATGGTCATGGGCATGGTATTAAAGAGGTCTATGAACGTGAGACCCAATTTGATGTAGATGGTAAGCCACATGTACGTGAATCACGTCATCGTGAAAGGTTGGATTCATTTACGGGTAAACCTATACGTGACGTCTCACCATTGGAACGTCAAGTGCTTACAGATTACGAACCCAAATCACTGGAATCACAATTTACCAGTACTGATCAGTATCGCTCATCGCCAGAGAATATGAAACGTTATGAGAATACGGAACGTATTTTAAATGGCCGCCAGAGCAGTGAAGATCGTTGGCACAGTAGTCTAAAGCGGGATAAATTGCAGCAACGCAGTTTCGATAAAGGTGATTCAGGCATTGAAAATGATTTTCGCAAGGAGTCCTTTAATGGCGATATAGTTACAAGGTAAGAAAGGAATTTAAAATATCATATATTTTTGACACTGTTGTATGAGAGGGGGGTGTTAATGAATTTTTAATAGTAAAGCTTATTTGAACTTTAATTTGTTCATAATGTTTAATGTTTCATATGGAGACTTGGAGAGGGCGGCTAGATAGGTATAAAAATTCTGTAAACGAAGATACTTTTATACAAAAAAATGGTGTTGGGAATCCATGTAGGGAAAATACTGATTTTTTTAAACTCTGGGTTTGAGACTCTATTTTATGCAACATAGAAGTTTCAAAAATGGCTGCTCCAAGTACATGTCGAACTCATTCTCTGTTCAATAAGTGAATGCTGTGGAAACTTTCGAAGCACAATTGGCATTATTGTGTACAATATAATTCTTAAGCTAACAAAACGGTTAAATAATCACCTGCACTTAAGTTTATGATCATTCCCTCGATACTCCTTTTTTTATTATTTAAGCACTAAAATTTTACATCTTTATAGGTCGTACTATAACTGAAAGGATACAAGGGGTACCGGAAATTTTTCGCAAGACCCCATGCAATGAATTAGGAGCATAACCTTAGATATTTGAGGATTTTGAGTTAGATTCCCACCAATTTTTCCATTCTAAAGCCTGGTATTGAGTTCAAAATTTCGTACGAAAAGCTGTCGAATTACATATAAAAATATTTCGTTTGAAATAGTTGTGAAATAATGTTTCTAAAGTAGTACTCTGTTCTTGCTGTGAAAAACATGTGAAATCTACATATCAACATTTTTTCTAACTGCAACAAGTTTCTGTCAACGTTTTCGTTCATGTACGGAACAACATACTCAACATTTCTTTCGAACGAAATAAAATTAATTTACACCAGCCTACAAAAATGTTTTTTTTTTATAATAAGCAAGATTTTAGAATAGAGTTTTTACTTTTGATATAGCTTTGGTGTTGGGTTATTTAGAGTTATATTGGATATTCGAAATACTATAGGCGCTCTTTTGAAATTTCTGTACATAAAATGCATGATATATCGTTATAATTTCAACTCACTGCACAGCAGCTAGACTGTTAATTGCTTAAAGAGTGCAGGTTTTAAAAAGAAGAACTAATAAATTAAAATACATGTCGATTCTGAGCCCCAAATGAAATTTAAATCAGTTCCTGCCAAAAGCAACAAAAAAATTATTTTGTTGAACTGTGTTATTTTGTACGCAATTATACGAATGTAACGGAATATCAAAGCAAGTGAAAGAGCGAAAAGCCAATTGTTTTGTTTGTGTTCTTTCTCATTTAAAAAGTATTTGTTTTGGTTTTGCTCATGTACAAAACAATTACAAAAAATTTGAAAAGTTTATGACTTTGTGAAAACGTTTGCGAAATATTTTGTTTGTTTGCCCTACTCTGGTAACAATCAAAACAGTCTAATAGAATGGACAAACGCGCAAAGAATCCGAAGACAGGTCAAGTTATGGCGTCCGTTTTTTTGGGATGGGCATGGAAAAATTCGAAATGAAAAAATTATTTCTTCTGGCAAAAACTCTGGGAGTAATTCATTACCATGAAAAAACTTCTCAAATCTGTCGTTCGGAGTCGACCTTAAACTGTAGGTCCAGGTACTCATGGATAAAAATTAACACAAACCACATGAGTGGTGCGAGTAGCTAGCCCTTAACCCTGACACAGGGTTGTATGGCCAATTATGTATGTATGTATGGGAAAATTCGTATTGAATAACTTCCAAAAGAAAAAACAATCAACTGCGAGTATCATGCAACTTATTGCAGCTTTCAAGTAGTAAAATTAAAACAAAAAATTTCATATATAATAAAAATGAAAGTATAATTTAATCAAGATTAAGCAGTGTTGACCAAAATCAATAAATTAAAGTTAGAATTCCTTTATTATTCACCTTATATGCCAGATTTTGCTTTCTTATTTCTAAACTTAAAAAAATTGATCAGTGATAAAAGATTTGCTAACAATGAAAATGTGGTGTCTGCTTTTGATGACTTTTTGAAGGGCCCAGACCGTTCTTACCGAAACTGTTAATGTCGCTGGAGAAGGTGGATCCAGCTAAAAGGAAGTCATGTTCCAATTTTATCTAAATTTGTTAGGTTTTCTTTATTAGATCGTCTTCTGTTACACCGCTATCGTGTTTAATATGTAGTGGGAATCGAATCTACGGTCCTCAAGCTAATATACATACAACATTTGTATGGAAATATCTCAAGTGAAGTGTATCATATTAATATGAAAAGTGTTCCTGCAAAGTGTGTTAGAAATGGTGCATCTCGACTTCTTTGTTTACAATAATCTAAAGCTATTTGTACTCAAGTTATTTCTAAAAGTTATTTAAACCATCGATATAACAAAGGAGTCGTCTAGAACTATAATTATAATTTTGAGAATTCCAAATGTTGGCAAAAAAAATTTTTTTTTAGTTTTACAAAAATAGGAACTCGAGTTCATTTTCTGCTTTTATTTCATTTTCTCACTTTTATTTCGTTTTGTTTTGTTATTAACCATCTAAATTATTTCGTTAACAGATGGCGCAAACGTACCATAGCCGATGACATTAAAACCTGTGAGAATTTTTTGAAAAAAGAACGACGCCATTGTGAGCATCAACGTTATGATGGTAAGCGTAAAGAGAATTTTGTGTATCGTGAACGTTCCATAGATGATGGCTCACACTTTGATCCATATTTAGATAAATATCCAGCAACCAGTTCAACTTTACGAAAACGCGATCAACAATCACAAACTGCAGAGGAGGCGAATACCAGTTTAAAACGCAACAAAAAATTGGGTGGCTTTGAGAAGGTGAAACAATTATTTGGAGCGGGCAGCAGTGGTACAGGCACAAATGATAAAAAAGATGTGGAAAGAAAAAGTATGAGCAGCAGTACCAGTAGTAGTGCCGGAACACAACAGACTATCAAGTCAAAGGATAAAGATAAATATATGGTTAAAGAGGAGGAAATGCGTTCACGTTATAGGGAATATAATAGTGGTGGTAGTAGTGGAGGTGGAAATACGGCGGGTAATAATAAAACTACAATCACTACAACTACAACAACAACCACAAATCTAATGCAAAATGATAATATGCGCGAACCAAAGGTGAGTTTGAAATATTGTTTTTTTGTTTTTCCCCTTCTATATGGAAACCTAAGAAATTAAAATTGAAAAAAAAAATTTAAATTGTTAATGATATCTACTCATAATAATGAAGAGTATATGGTCTTAACAAAACAAAATAAATTTAATGAAAAATTAATTTTTTAAAGTGATTTTTTATATTATAAATTTCCAACATAACATACATATGTAGTTAGAGTAGAACGATCATAAGTGTATTTTAATTTTTATGTAGTAAAGCACAGAAGTTCAATGTCAGCATTGCCTCTATTAAACTTTACTTTGATGATTACAAGCTTAATTTAAACATATTTTTATGGCGATCTTTTTTTTTCTTTAATATTTCCTTTGATTTAGTGGTTAAAACAAAAGGGTTCAATGTACGATCTTTGATATTTTGGTTTTTTCTGAATTCTTTCACCTTTTGTGGTGGAGGTTTTAATAACAAACGCCTTCATCATCCTCATCATCATTATTAGTTTGATTATAGCCATATATTGGCCACTATTTGATGGGCAATTTTATTTGTTTAAACAAATTTGTTTCATTTTGATTAATTTTTTTTTGTACATGATATTCTTCTACGATTCTAAATGCTAAAGCCTTCAGTGGTCATGGGAAACTGCTAATTATTGGCATATTTTGTTTCTTTCTGTTTTTATAAGGTGGGCTACTTAAAAAAAAATTAGCGTGTTGGCGTAACCAAATTATTAATCATGGCTTTATTGTGTTTTATTTTTAAGGTTTTTTTATGTGTTTTTTTTTTTATTTATTTCGAAATGTATATTTTGATTAAAAATATAATTTTTAATGGCCTTTTAGTTCTGGTTTGTGTTACAAATCATTGTTAACTAAACAAGTGAAAGAGATTTTTTGTTTTCTTCTTCTAAAACATAAATAATTCAAAAATAAAGTATGAATAGTGACATAATTAGCGATTGTGTATAGTATAAAAATTAAAGAAATAGAAAATAAATTTTTAATAGCAAGAAAAGAGGTGTCACAAAAGTCCCCCAACACGAAATATAGTTTCTGGAAAATTAACTATAGGTCCAACTTATTAGGCTTTAAGGACAAACTACATCCTTAAACGTTCTGGTAAAGTTTGCCACGCACTTTATTAAAGACTTAAATAATAGAAACTATGAACTAAACTTTAAACAGATAACAAGAGGCGTCAGTCACAAAGGTCCCGTCTTACAAAAACAATTCTAAGACCAATTTATTTGGTTTTTAGAATAAATTACACCCTTAAACGTTCTTTAAAAATTAGAGACCTAAAGAGAAAAAATACCAATTAACTTTTAAATCGATGACAAGAGATGTAATAAGGTAGTGTTGTCAAATTCTGCTACTTTTCATTACTCGATAGTATTGAGTTTTTTATATTTAAGAAATAACAACTTCATAAAGTATTGTGTTTTTAGACAGAATTTTGTTTTGGCAGTTAAAATTTAAATTTTCCATACAACTTTCAAGAAAAAATACAACTCTTAGGCCCATTATTACATCTTGCCGATAGTTAAAGGTCGGTTAGAGAGGTACATTTCTCTTTGTTAATAAAAGTAAACTTTAACCTAAAGTGACCTATAAAGTTATAAGGAAGATTGCCTTACCATTAGTTTAAAATTTACTTATAATAACCAAAATAAATTGATCTGTCTGATAAAATCCTAGTCGCCGTGGTCTAGTGGTTAGTGTTTTGGCTTCCTAAGACGATAGCTCCGGGTTCAAATCTCAGCTCTGACATCTTAAAAAAAAAAATATTAAAAATTATTTCTTTCGGCGACTACCTCTCAGCAGTCTTCTGGCAAAAGCTCTGGGAGTAATTGATTGCCATGAAAAAGCTTCTCAAATCTGTCGCTCGGAGTCGACTTTAAACTGTAGGTCCCGGTACTCATGGATAAAAATTAAGAAACACAACTTGAGTGCTGCGAGGAGCTAGGCCGTAACCCTAACACAGGGTTGTAATGGCCAATTATGTATGTATGTGTGATAAAATCCCTCCTGTAACTATGGGCCCTAAAGTATTGAATAGCTACTTTTAAGTATTGAGTAACCAAAAATTAGTACAAATACTCGATACTCGGTACCCACTACTCAATACTTTATCAGCACTATAACAAAGGTCCCCTAAAATGTAATTTTTAAAAAGTCAATTATAGTCTTAATTATAACTTATAAAGTTCTTATAAATCTGCCTCGCATTTTATTAGCAAGAGATGGTACTCTCTAAATTAAAGTCAGTGCAATAATGATACCATAAAACCTGTTACAAAAAAAGGAGACTTAGGTTACATAAAAATATCGACTAAATTCAGTTTTCTAAGTTCCTAAACCGGGAGTTCATACTTGCAATACAGCTGTGATCATTAAAGATAAAAGTGTTTAATATTCTGAGCCTGTAGTAGATGATTCTTTCCTGTCGTCAGTGGAGCAACTTCTACACAAATAACTGCAGAACTAACGAAGGTGGATATGAGTGATATTATGACCGTGGTTAAGAGTTTTGTTGTGTTTTTCAAAATAGCGTCGTATGATGCTAATTGAGGTTCATTTAGAGCGGCTATGTGCCAAACGGGAAACATCCTGTATTGAGAGCCTTATCGATAGTCGGTTTTAGTATTGTAGGTTGACCATATTTGTCTCGAGATGTGCTTTGAGTTCTTTTAATACAAGAAGCAATTATAGGCCTAAGGTTTTTGATATTAAAGAGAAATTAAATCCTTAAATATTTTGCCACTTCATTAGTGGCATAAAAATACAAGAAATTAAAGAAATATAAAATAGACAAAAATACCACCCACGATTTATTACATTGAAAATTATTTAGGGTCGTACCTGTATTAGAGCGTACGGCCTAAATTTTTCGTCAAAATTGTTTCATGCCCATACATTTTGTATGAGAGCTACCGAAATACGTTGCGTATGTACATCATGGATTTCTAAAATCCAAGTTTGACAGTGCGTACAAAAAAAAAATTAAAATAAAAATTAAAAAAAATTATAAATAATATTTGTTTGAAATTTTCTTCTAATACCTACAAACAAAAGTAAAAACTTGACAAAACAATATTTTTGTTTTTCTTTATTTTTTCCATCTTTTATTTATTGCGTATTTCGGTAATATGGACGTATACAAATTATACTTTTTATTTGTCGTACGTTGTACGCTTTAATTCAGGTACGACCCTTAATGATTGTAATTTTAATATGATTTCTTTGCAGTAGAATAAAATTATTTAATAATACGGAAAATAAAATAAATTTAAAAAAATTACAATTAGATTTAAATAAAAAAATGAGAATCACAGAACGTGATCAATAACACTTTCTGAGAAATTTAATTAAAACATAAAGAAATGAAAATTACTCACCGTCTAATGGAATATTTGAGGCATTTGGTTTCAAAGAGTAATCTTCACCTGAAAAGAAAAAAGTGTTAAATTTGTAATTCGTTTTTTTTTTTTTTTTTTGTTTTGTTTTCTTTTTAATCATGCCGTCATTTCTGTTTCAGCTTAAAAGTTTGTATATGCCGACCATAAATAATTCTATCGAATTTTATTATTTTTTTTTTTATTATTTTAATGGGATTTGTGTCGGTGGCATTTATTACAAATGCATTCCTTGTTTTTATTTGACTTGTTTCACTGTTTGTATAAGTTTAACAATTTATTATTATCCGTCTACATTTTCAAAAAAAAAAAAGATTTTAGAGAGCAAAGGAATATAATTTTTAAATATATTTTGACACCTTTTTTTATTAAGAAAGAGAAAAAAAAATAAAACAAAATATTTTGCATGTATTATAACTTATAATACCCTATGCTCGATATGCTCAGACTTGTATAAAATAAAAGACATTTAGGTAATAATGTTGGAAAGTTTCTTAAGTATTTTAAAATCCGTCATAAAAACTGCAAGATTTAAATGATTATACTCTCCGTATATCATATACATTAAACTAAAATGGTATGCATCGCCAGCCATTGAACGCTATAAATTGCAGCCACTGAAAGACCGAACCGAATTTTGTGCCTCACCTTGAGCTCGTTAAATAAGCTATTAAACTTACCAAAGTTCTTCTAAAGTCTTAGATGTACTAATCACATAAATTTATGTGTGTAGTTTACTAAAACCTATCCTCTAGACCAGTTATTTCCGTTCAATCCGTATCGTTCATTTTATTCAATCTTGTTTTTGTTTTTTTTTTTTATTTTATAGATCATTTTTGAATGTACTCTATTCTGTCAAACAATGGTGTTTATTTTGATTGGTTTTTTCTATCTTTAATTTAAGCTTTATGACTAAAATGTCTATAATTTTATTAAAGAATACATGCGTATTTTAAAATAAATATTATAAATGTTATTTATTGCAACTACATAAAAAATCTCAAATTAAAGATACGAGAAAACAAAACAAAACGCATTGAAAAAAATGAACAAGAACTGATCCAAAAGAGCTGAGTAAACTGATTCGTTCAATTGAGCGAAAAGTCCAATTGATACAAAATATATGTCGAAATTTTTTCCTTTGTCCGTCAGTCAAAGCGTATGCAAATTAAACTTTTAAAGACTTCTAATTAAAAGACATTGTCGTTATAAAACAGATATGAAGAAAAATTTTGTAACAACTAATTGGAAAAACTGTTGCCAGATGTAGAAATGTGTCTTGAAAAGAGAACACTTAGCTTAGTCGAAGTAAAAATACTTTGCTTAAAGTATAGATTGAGTACTCAAATAAAGCCGGAAAAAACGCCTGATCTGATAATAAAAACCTGGCAAGAAAAGTGAAATAAAGTCAAATAACATCTAATGGAAAAAGAACAGGTTATTTGAAGATTCATTAAATACATTGAACTTAAGAAATACAAAGCAATTAAAGCATAGAATTTAATTTCTTTGAATACAAATTTGAAAAGTCAGTTCTTTCAAAGTCTCAAAGCCTTCAGAAAACTGAATAATTCTGTGAAATAAAGAATTGATCTACAAATTTATATTCAAGTTATAACGCTTTTAGTAGTGAGAAAAAGTGTGTGTTAATAAGAAAATTTGCAACTTCATGATCTTATAACAGGATAGAAAACCTTGTGAATTCCTAAATTTTGTGTTATTGTATGTCTGACTACAACGACCCCTGTTTTGTAATAAAAATAGTGAAATATCTGAGCATGAACGAAAACATTGTCAACCAATAGCTCTCTGGAAGTATCTCCCATGCCAAAAAGGCAGTTGAGAAGCAGTAACTAAAAATTATCCCAGGGGATGGATCAAGGACAACAACAACAACATCGTCTTTAATATTAGAAATAAATACCAGGGGGCAACAACAACAGCCGTTGGCTTTACAAGAGTCGTATTGGTTTAAACGAAAACGTGGGATAACTAGTAATGCCACATTTTGGGCTCTTCAGGCGTTATTAGCGCTACATTTTTGTTTTTTATTCCTCCGTAATTTCAGCTTTACTCGTCGGGATTCTTGGGGTTGATTGCTACTGGAATATTTAGTGTCGAATAATCAATCAACCGACTTCCTTGTGGTTCACATTTTTAATGTAGGACCTTTGTTTTATTTTCTGACTGATGTCAGATACGATATTATTTTAAATCAAGGGTCCACACAATTTGTCCCCCTTCCCTCATATTTTCCAGACCATCACAATATCCTGCATGAGCAGGGATCATCCCCTGAGTGCTGGTCTAAATCTAAAAAAACCTGCTTCCTTTTCAAAGTTCGGGGTACATTGAACAGGCAGATACTTATGAAACTAAGTTTATGGAGAGAATTTGATATTTTTTGTGTAGATTAACTCAGTTTACAAATCTAAGGTGTGTTTCCTAGCTACTGGAATTAAAATGCATATGCATATCAGAGCTTGTTAAAGGGGTTTTAAAAATATTTTTACAAAGAAGTTTTTCATTAAATTCTTAATATTGATTAATTAGTTAAAGCTTGGCTGGCGCACTTTATTGAGCCTTGTGTGTAGCATAGCATGCAATGACGTCGTTATAGTTTAAAATTTTCTTATATTCATTAAAAAAAAATTTAAATGCCCATAATATTAAACAAACACAAAAAATACTTGAAAAAACTTCTTTATGCCAACAATTCTGTTGCAATATATGTTGGTATGTGGCTGAACACCATATGTGGCATAATAATCCTTTTAAAACCATGTTTCAAATGAGTTTCTCTTCCCTCTTTTATGTTGACATACTCATATACTCGCTATATATATATCCCCTTATAATCACTTAGCTAGGGTGCATTTTTTTTTATTATAAATGATGATAAAGTTAAAGTTATGGGTCTTTCTTTTAAAACTTTACATTTTTATTCACAATTTGAAACACCAGAGACACTAAAATAATATCCACACACAAAAATAAAGGTGGAGTTTTGTTTTTTTATCAATGAAACATAAATTAACTAACAATTGACATTTTTTTTCTTTTGAGTTATTTTATGTTTGTTTTTCTTGTTTTCTTCTTCAAGCACAACAACAAGATTATAAAATAAAAGAAGTAATCGTTGATTAATGTGAGCATTTAATGAATTTTTTAACATCACGATTTCAGAATAGATGAAATATCGCATAGGCTTTTGCAATCAATTAAGAGAATTTAAAGTTATTTCATTGCAAATTCAAAATTTATTGTTGAAAAAATTAAAGAAAAAATTATTATCTTTACTTATAATATCTTGATTTTATATCAAAATAAGAAGAAACACAAAGAAAAGGGTTCTACATTTAAGGGAAACTTGTGAAAATAATCTATAGAACAGGCGAAATTATTAGAAAAAAAGGTGTTTTTTGTTCAAAATCATCAACACTTTTGATTGTGGATACCATTTCGAAAACCTAAATTTTATTTTAAACTAGCTTAAATGCCGGCTTCGCTATACCTACCATTATCATTTATCCACATATTTCGACTGATGATTTTTAGTGACTACGGAGTAATTCAGATCAAATTCAAAAACTTTAACTGTTACTGATTTCAAGATATACTGAACTCAATAGTTAGTTTGTCTGGAAGCTACCACGTCTACTTGTCCGCCCTTTTTCTACTGATAATTTTAAATGACTACGAAATCAATCCTACTAAACTAAAAAATTTTAACTCCAACACTTCTAAAGATATGTGTGTATAAGGAAATCAATTTTAAACTTGTATGGGAGGTGTCACACCTACTTATCCAATTTCACCAACTTTCTGAAGTCATTCAGACTAAATGCCAAAACTTTAGCTTCAACCGTTCTGAAGATAAACAAAAATCAGTATTTAGAGATAAATAAAAAAATGGGCGTTAAAGTAGGCGTGGCAAATTTTTTCGATAAAAACTTAAAATGGATTAATACAAACATTCGATGGGCTCCATCCTGATTTTAAGTAAATCAAAAAAGTGGGCGTAAAAGTGGGCTTTGGAAAATTTTCTTTATGTAAAAACCTAAGCTGGATCACAACCATCATTAGAAAGCAAAAATGGTCAAAATCGGTCCATCCGTTCTCAACTGATGAGATGACCACCGAACAACATTGATTTGTATTAGATATAGATTTCTGAAAAAGATTTAAAACTTTCTAACTACGCCACCTTGCGGTAAAATTTAAATCATAATAACAGAGAGAAATATATTTTTATATCAATAAATTGGGATTTATTGGACAAAAATTTGCGTGAGAAATGCAATCTGGAACACCAATTATCACAAAACGATAACTCTTCGAATTTTGATTTTCAGGTTTACAATTGATTCTAGTTTGTCAAAGTAGGCTACTGGAAAAATGAAAGAAAGGCCAAAGAAAATGATTTAGTGGGTTAAAATCACATTTTGGTGTTCAAATAATTAGACCAGTACTTGAATTTATTCTCTCTTACTTTAGTTTATTCGTCGAAGAGGTAGATTATGCAATGATCAATGTAAACTACAGCGAAGTATTTATTTTTGGTATTCTTTAATGCTTCCCTGGGACTTCTTCATTGCCTACTGTTCATAGTCTCATATGATGAACATTTCCAATAAGACTAAACGTGATCTAAAAATGTTCCATTTTTTTTTTTTTTTTTTTGAATTAGTCGCTTAAAATGACGATTACGTACGCCATAAAATGGACGAAATGTTGGATAAGTTTCACAAACTAAATCTTTATATTGATAAAAGAAATTATGAAGATAGTATTTACCAACTATCAGCTGTTTAATTGGATGTCAATGTTGTGCACCTCTAAAACACAGTATTTCCTTTTCAAGTATTTCTACATTTTCGAACTAAATTCGAATATTTTTAATGGATCTTTATTATACTTATCGTATGAAATTTAATAGCCTAAGATCCTAATACTGGTATTCTTATGAGAATTAACATCCGTTAAGGAATATTGTTTTTTTTTTTTTTTTTTTTTTTTTTTTTTTTTGTTTTTTTTGTTTTGAACCTATTAAACTCTCATTTCATCGACTTATAATTCGTCTATCAACGAAGCCATCACTGACGTCATAATAGCTTTAAAGTGATGATTATGATTCATCTACACATTATTAGTTCATAAGAAAAATATTTTATGTCGTAAATTTAGACCACCCCTCCACCCTCTATAAGCATTAACAATAAAAGGAAATTCATTTTGAACAATTACAGATAGAGATCGCTTATCAAAATTAAAACACACAATTAAAATTAAATATTTTGACAAGACAGTAGTTTTGTTAATTCCAACACTTTTTATTTAAGCATTAAACATGCGAATAAATAAACAAATGAATAAGAGTCTCCTCTGTATGTCTGTCTGTCTCTCTGTCCGTCATTTAATTAAAGTATTATGTTCTCCAATTAACGGCAAAACACCCTACAATATGGTAAGTGGGTTTTGTAACACATAAAATTTAATATTTTGTAGTCACTTTTAAAATTTAGCATTAACAAGTTCACCTACTTAAGCCTGCTATGTGCAGAATTTACATTAAAATCGATTTAAATCAAATCATCATAAATATTTTCTGACATAAATTTCGTCTAAAAAGTTAATTCTTAGTCTTAAAAAACACAAGAACAATAGAAATGAATGTTAATATATTTTCTAATTGGCAAAACATTAACCTCTTAAGTTCGGATTGAAATTATACAGAATTTATTAATTCATTAATTTGAGTGGAATTCCAATGTTCTGTAGTAGAAGGTAGAAAGCCTTATTTAAACAACGAAACACAGATTACTTGAGTATGAGGTCCTTGATAGAAGTATATGGATATGTTTAAAGTGAGATATGGTCTCAATTGTAGTCGCCGTGGTCTAGTGGTTAGTGTGTTGGCTTACTAAGACATGGGTCGTGGGTTCGACTCCAGGCTCTGACATCTTCAAAAAAAAGAAATATGATAAAAATATTTTTCTTTCGGCGACTACCTCTCAGCAGTCTTCTGGCAAAAGCTCTAAGGGTAATTAATTGCCATGAACAAGCTTCTCAAGTCTGTCGTTCGGAGTCGACATTAAACTGTAGGTCCCGGTACTCATGGATAAAAATTTACACACACAACATGAGTACTGCGAGAAGCTAGGCCGTAATCCTGACACAGGGTTGTAAAGGCCAGTTATGTATGTATGTATGGTCTCAATAAAAGATGTAAAGTTTCAAATCTTCTGTCATTCATTCCACTTGCAGTATTTCTTCTGACCTAACAATAGGTCTTTTGGAAAACAATAGTTCGCAAATGTTGTAGTTTCTTGCAGATGTGCTCAATCTATATTGATTATGATAACAAATTACGCTTAGGAAACAAAGCAAAACTAGTTTTAGCCCTTACACCTCATAGAGATAAAAAGTCTTCTTGATAAGCTGTTGTTTAGGGTGTTAAATAGTCGACCCTTAAATTTATTTTACTTTCTTAATTGCTGACATATGTTATTAATAGACGCACAAAGAGCATGTTTTTTTTAACCTTATAGAACTTACATAAGAACTAACTGTCAAGCGAAGTATCCAACTGAACGTGAAGTTAGCACACCTCTACCAATTTATTCATTTAGAATTGTTGACTGATTTAATGGCTCCCGCGCACATCATCTTACCAGTTTTTGCCTCAAGGGTTGTGTTAATAAATTAAGTTCCCATCTATGGAGTGGTACTAGTCTGCAACAGTATCTACCTCTAGATATTATTACATTACATGTAGAAAAAGGTATTCCTTGCAACAAATTTCCTAAAAAAAATTAAGCCAGAAATCGCGTTTATATGGATCGTTAACGCATCATACTTAAGTTAATGACTTTTTGTTAAAAAAAATAATCCGAGGGAAATGTGGTTTCTACCAGAGTGGGCAAACAAACAAAACATTTCGCAAATGTTACCACAAAGTCATAAACTTTAAAAATTTTTTTGTATCGTATTGTACATGAGCAAAACCAAAACAAATACCTTCTAAATGAGAAAGAGCGCAAACGAAAAAAATTCGCTTTTTGCTCTTGTGCTTGCTTTGTTATTCTGTTAAATTCGTATAATTTGCTCTTTTTCTCTTCTTCTTTCCTTTTTCAATTCTGGAAAAAAATTGTAGAAAACTAAATGTTCAAAATGCATTTTCATCAGGAACACACTCAGTGGGATTAAACGGTTTAGTAATCGTTAAAAAAAAATTGCTTTAATTAAAATTCATTTATTTGCATAAATATTTACTTTGTATTTGAAGTTGTTGATTAATTTTGAATTCGTTACCCTTTCTCTTCAAGAAATATATATGTAAATTGAAATGGGCGTTAAATAACTTCTAAAGCACTTTACAGATCAGTATAAAGTTTGGGACGCGTATGTATTAAAATTTTTTGAATTTCGTGGATTCATACTTAGAATAGTTGTCGACTAGTCTACAAAAAAGAATTAAATTTAATAGAATAGAAAATAATACATATAAGCTCTACTATTTATTCATCAAGAAGCTACTAAAAATGGGCGTAGTAGAAAAATGAAATCTTAAAAACATGATAAATTATCAAGGCATACACAGGGCAACAGCTGTTCATTTTTGCCAGTCTATTATAAGACAAAATAAATGTGTTCCACAACTAAAGAATGTAATTTAATTTTTAAAATATTAACGAGCTTAAAAAAACACTCTATGAGAAACCATTTGTAATTAGACAGTTAGTTAGGCAGTTAAGCAGTCAGTCAGTGTGAGCAATAAACGCACAGAAATTGTGTTTTATGACGTTGCATGTGTGTCTACGAGTATCTGTAGTTGTTGCTGGTGTTGTTAATTCGTTACGCTTCAAAGCTTAGATAGAACGAACACTTGTTGCTGTTTGTTGTTACGTTATATTGCTAAAATGTCTATTGTATGTATTTATGTACGTTACGTTAGATGCAAATTGTTATTCCACTACAATATAGACAACAACGACAAAAACATTAGCTATTATTTTAAATGAAACTTGTTACTGCAACAACATATTAATGAAATTAACATTTTTTTTTTAATATAAAATTGCAATGCCACCATTAAGTCTGTTATTGTCTGCCATTAAAACCAATTTTCTGTCTACACATACTCGTATAATTTGTCTGTCTGTCTGCTTGTCTTTTTGCAAACACTATCCGTTCGTCTGCATATTATTTTGTCTGCTTTTAAGAAAAAACAAAAAATAAAGAAACTTTTGAAAAGAATTTGATTTGGCTGGTTTCATTTGGCCTTGGATTTCTAATGAATTAAAGCAACAACAACTACAACAACAGCAACAACACTATAAAAACAATAATTTTAGAATTTCATATTTTAAGAATTATTACCGCGTTGGCGGATGTCTTGCAGTTAATGCCTCACTGTACCGATTATACATAAAAACACATTTATTCAAAAACCATTAAAGAAAACAATAAATAAAATAAAAATCGTACAATTGCGAATATGAAAATCTAAAGAAGAAAAAAAAAAGAATAATAAAATTATAAATAAATATAGAAAATGCAAAAGCATTTGAAGTACTCAACTCTTTAAACAATAAAATAATTATCATTAACTTTTATAAAACGGCACTGGTTTATTTTAATTTTAACGAACGGATATTGCTTCATTATGGGAGTTTTAAACAATTTATTTATTTTGTCTTCTTCTATTTTAATGTCAAATTTTGAATCATTGAAGACGACAAAACAAACCTATCCCATTTAAATTTACAATACTTTCACCCTTGAATGATCAACAGCAATTGCCTCATCGTTGCATGTTTATTGTATGGTGAGTGCCTTCGCTAAATAAGTTTAGCTGTTATCTGCTACTTCCCAATAAGTGGCGCTTTTCTCCTGATCATTCGGTTTTTTGTTTTTTTTGGCAGAAGACTACCGAAAGAAATATTTTCTCATATTTTTTTTCAAGATGTTAGAATTGCAGTTTGAACCCAGATCTTTCTTCTAGTAAGCAAACACACTACATACTATACTACGGCGACCAATTACTGCCACAAAGTAATTTAAATAATTTGGTAGGTGATTTCAATGCATCAAAAATTATTTTTTTTATTGCCGATAATGATTCGATGCACAAATAACTTTTTTTTAAGCCATTAAGAAAGTTTTTTGAATATAAAATTGTTTACTCTAAATGAATTCTACTGGCTGCAAACGTTTTGAGATTGCAGTTTGAGGGACCCTAAAGTAGTTTGCAATTTTTTAATGAGTATTGGCTGCAAACTTTATGTGTTTTTGTTGTCATTTTTAGCCTCTTAGGACTGTTTTTAAACTAAAGAATCTAATCTTCGCACTATAAAATTGTTGTAACATGTTTAAGAAAAGTTTGCTTAGCATTTTGCTTTATTGGCACAAAGTTTAACATTTCTGGAGTAAAAATCAACTGTTTCGCTCAATGCCTAATTCAGAATAATTTGCAAATGCTTACCTTAATGTAAAGGGATAAGAGGCACATTTTACTTTTTCTTGAAGAAACAAAAAGCATAAGGTGATCTTTTCGAAAAACCAAGTATGACTCAGAAAAGAGGTATACGGAGTGGGGCAGAAATACTGGGGCATATAGCACGTAGAATAATAATCTAGGCAGAAATATATGCATTCTTTGAAAATATAAGCATATAATTCTAATGACCACACATCGGAGTAAGAATTAAAATATTTTCAGACAGTAAATCAGTTCTCGAGGCCCTAAGCAATTATTCATCTATATAACAACCCAGTTATTTAAAATCAAATTACTCTGTGATTTGGGTGTCAAGACATGACATCCACAAAAGAAATGAGAGGGTGGGCATATAAGCTAAAACTGTGGCTGAAGAGACTTTCACATCCTCCACCGCAGCCTTTGATGACAACGAATGTCTTCTAAAGGGGAGATGAAGCAATGGTTAGCTTATACTATGATAAATAATTAGAGCGATAGTAGTGGCCTAATGGTCGGTTCTTTTCTAACAAAAAAGTTTGCCCTTTGTATTGTCTTTTTCCAATTTCAATAAAACGAGATCAAAAAAGAATTTATAACATATGATTTTATATAAAATGCTACACTTTTCGTATAAAAGAAAATGCATTGGAGGGTGGATCTTTGCTCAAAAATATATTGGAAAAGCCTAAAGATACTTTAAAAAACATACACAGATTTTGCTGCGAAGAGGAAATATCAATGAAACACTTGATCACTATGATGCTATTCATCTACTGACCCCACCTTTATTACATTAAATTATATATTTTTCCTCAAAAATAGCACATTATTTATTACAGACCGTAACATATTAGAAATTGGGTTTAATGAATAATGTCTGCCATTGTAATTGTTTATGTTTATCACTCATATGACCTCTATTCTTATCCAGGTTTTTGTTTTTTGTACTCTCATATGAAAAGTCAGTTCTTAGTAAAATATTAAATATTAGTTTAAGAGTAGGTTATGGGGCAACAAAAGATTCGTTTCAACTGATTAGAGATGTTTTATTGTGATTATTTACATACATAAGTACACGTTTAGTTAAAAAAAATTTCTCCCCCCGTAGCGGAAATGTCAATTTGCCATTAATTCATTCCAATGGCATTTGAAAAACTTTGTAAACATACAAATTATATGAGTAAGTAACTGCCTAGTGAATGTAGAAAATCTAACATTTATGACAGAAAAATAAAGAGGAAAAAAAAAGTTACTAACCAGACATTAAACTAATGGCTGGCCATCACTTTACTGCTGACATACCGGCTTAGAGACATAAAAACATAGAGACACACATTCAGTGCATGCGCATGTAACATGCAATATACAAACAAAAAAGTAGCGGTGAAAATAAAAAAGAAAAAATAAAATGAAAACATCCATCCATAAGGAAGCTCTTAAGGAGTTTCCCACCACAACTACCACCAACAACATCACCAACAATGGCAACAATAGCTTGTAGAATAGGCAACACTAAAAAAAAACGTATAAAACATTTACCAGCAACAACAAATAGTAAAAAGTTAACTGCTATTAGCATGACATGAGTAAAAGCAACAAAAAATTAAGAAAAAAAAAATTAAAAATACCACAAGAAGATGCCATCTTCGTGCTAAAGATGCAACAAAATGTGGCAGTTGTTTAGCAAAATTATTGGTGAACAATGAAGAGAGAAGCGGGTTAACATGGCATTAGCGAAGTGCTAAAGCATGAGCTCATAAGCATGTTCATGACTCTTTTCGCTTTACACTGGCTGGCGTTAATAGAATGACGGTGTGTGGAGGCGTAAAATAACAGAAACAAGGCAAACAAACAAAAACAACAAACAAAAAGGAAAAAAACTTGCAAACGTTACTCTGTCTTGCATAATAAATGCATTGCATTGTTGCACAGTTTTGCCAAAGCATGTGTGTGTAGCATTCACGTGCTATACGCCTGTTCGTCTATAAGACGGTTCGTTATTTTTATTTTTTTATATTTTGATGCCTCCTTTACGAGATCATGTGTGTTGAGGAGGTTTTTTTTCACTCTGACTATAAAAATGATCTTGAAAGTTATGCAATCACTTGTAAGTTGACATATTGACACCCTTTTTGCTGTTGCATTGTTTTTTTCTGAAGTGGAAGCACAACAAAAAGGAAATTAAAAATGAAGTGGCATAAATTATATATGGGCAATTTCAAAAATTTTCGACATTTTGATATTTTTTTTTCGAAATTTTTTTTTTGGATGACACGAATGACGCTTTGGTCACGTGAAGGGTGATATTTTAGCATACCAAAACAGTTCGCGTTAATCATTTATTGCAAACGGCGCGAAAGTTATGGAGGTTTTAAGTTAAAATCTCTTAAAAAAAATTTAAAGTTAAATTTATTGGTTTATTTTAATAAATGTTATATGGAGATGCATGAAACTCATTTCAAATTCATCAGTGCAGTCAAAATTCATCAATGCACTGATAAAATACATAAAAAATATCAATTATAATTAAAATTTCTTAACATTAAAAAAGGCGAATTTTTGCGAAAATTTGAATGTTTCACCGATTGTTATAATACGTGTTTATATAACGCATAACTAATTTACAAAAAAACAATGTTTTAACTTGCAAATTTAAAAAATAAGAAAATTATATAAGAATTATTTTTGAGGTTAGGATTTTTTTTTTTTGATCTGTAAAATTTAAAATCATGAAAATTTTTTAATGCCTATTCGGTTTTATTATCAAGCTTAAAAAACCTATCATTTGCTGTTAATCGCGGCGGAATCTATACATAACTGCAGATGTCACAAAGCAAAATGTGTTTGAAGAAAAATGCCACTGTACCCTCTAAATATGGACCGAATTCAACCGTATTTATATATGATCTTTAGTTTACCGCCGCACTTCATTTCCAATACTTTACATTGATTTTAAACCACGGATTAATTAAAAAAAACGCGAAACAAAATCATGAAATTTCGCAAAATTTTTATTTTCTTTATAAAATTTTTGCGTTTCAAAATATTTTAACGCCTTCCTGACGTTGAGGTGCCATTTACTAAGAAGTTTAGATCACGCAATACATAAACCAGTTTTAAATAAGATTGCAAATGTCAGGCGCGAAAAACTGTCATTTTTGAAAAATTTACGCCAATTCTATAAAAGTTTGAGGTCATCGTTCTCAGCAACTAGCAGCCTGACATCGACGTGATATGGCGCAAATTTTAGCAAATTATACCATCTTTTAAATACTGTTGACGAAATGCAATTTTCTTGAACGGCGCAAAAACGCTATAGAAAAAACTGCGAAAATTGAAAAATCGGAAAATTTTGGTTTCAAAAATGAACCGCTGTACAACTTTTTCCCAAATAGTAGTATGGGCATAACTTTTATAGTGTAAATATCTACTAAGTCTAGTGACTTTATTTTATATCAGTGGGCATCGGAAGTTTAAAACTAAAAGTAGAAAAGTGATGAAATATGAAAAAACTCTTGTAAATTTCAAGCCTGTTTTTGAGTTTTTTAATATTTGAGTGCCCATAACTTTTAGAGATAAAGAGCTGATGGTCTGAAATTTTGAATTTCCCAGTTTTCTACTGTGGCCTACCATTCCCTTTTGACCGTTTTGGTCAATTCGAAAAACTGGAGAAATAATAAGCATCTGAACTCAGTTTCAACAAATGTTGAAAATTTTTTAAATTGCCCATATATGTATGTATAGAGTACGAGTATATATGACATTGTATATATGTATATGTATTTATAATTTTTTGGTGTATGTAATCAATTTATTATAAAAAAGATAAAAAGCAAACGTTTTACAAAATTTAAAAATATTTTTTTTACAAATACATAATCTAGTAAACAAGATCGATGTTGACCCCTAAATGGTGTCATATTTTAAATACATGTAACACCATTAACCCATATTCACAAGCCTTAATTCGCATATCGTGCCTTAAAAGAAATCTGAAACGATCAATTTCATAAAGCAAAAAGACTTCGCATCACAAGACTTGTAGCAAACCATGATGTAAACTAATAAGCACAACATTTGCTCGGGTACAAAAAACCGCTAAAGCCTACCCGCTAAAATTGCAAAGTCAATTATTTTTTTGAAATATATTGAGTTCATAAATTTGAGCCGACTCCTCATTATCATTCCCTATACAGTACTTGAAGTGGTGGTTGTTTAGCACTTATAAACAGCTCCGGTTTAAAACGTTGGATACATTCCTTCTCGATTGACTCATTTAGTTTTTAGTTTTATTTCTGGGGAGTTGCGACCATGTTTGTCTACAGATAACCCTTCCATCTTATATAGAGTCATTCTTAAAAAGTGTGCAACATTCTCTACCTTATCTACCACATGAATATAAAAGCCTTTGAATGTAATAGCGCTAATCCTAACACATAAGCTTTTAGAACAAGAAATAACCCAAATATGTTGTACTGAGCCTCTTAAATTTGAGTAATTTTGACTGTTTATGTGCTGCTATTTTGACAGAAGCCGTCAAAAGTCACTGTGATGTACATTCTCCATCTACGAGGTCTGAGCAAAAATTAACCATTATTTTCAAATTTCGTGGGATACATAAGTACTTATGTTCGATTTTCGCATTTTTTTTCTGTTATGTTGGTACACATGTCTGTTATACAATGTTGGTAATGTCAGTCATTTTGGATTGTCAATTTGTTTTTGACAGATAAAAAGGTTAGTCGTGTTTTAGTGTGCTCTTCGAATTTTTACTATTCAAAAAATGGATCAAAGAAACTGTATTAAGTTTTGCGTTTGAAATTTTGAGCAGAACACAAGTTCAAGTGTGGTATAACCGGTTTAAGGAAGGCCGAGAAGATGTCAATTAAGGTAGAAATACACAGCATGCGTTACGGCGTTAACAGCGAAAACAATGTACAATGTAAGTCAACTGTTCAACTGTTAACGCATCTAAAAGTTAAAAGTTGTTTAACTTCTATACGTTAGAAGAGTTGCCAATTTCGCCAATAACTTGTTTTATAAAAATTCCTTATTTTAACTTTTTTTGACAGACGGGCGAAACACCCAATTTGCACAACGCATGTTATGTACTCCTATCTTGACGATGGATTTTAAACCATGATAACGCACAAGCTCATACATCAATGCTTGTGCGTGACTTTTTGGCCAAAAAAAAAACCGTTACCATGCCTCAACCACCGTATTCACCGGACTTGGCCACCGCTGACTTTTTCCTTTTCTCAAAACTGAAGACACCGATGAAAGCAAAGCTGGCATAAGTGTATTATATCTGAGAAGATTACTTTGAAGGAGACAAGATAGTTATTGATGATTAAATAAATACTTTTTGGAAAAATTTAAAATAGCGGTTATTTTTGTATCATACCTCGTATATCATAATTATCAAAGAACAACGTCATTTGACGTCGTATTACTTAGCAAATTTTAAGTATTCACCACACAAAACGAAATCCATTAAAAGAAGTTTTACAAAATCTTATTGGAAAGAAAAGCTTAAAAATTGTCGAACAGCAACAGATTAATTAGTGAAGCATCTACTGTGCGAATGTTCAACAATAGCTAGGAGGAGGCTAAATTTTTATGACCTCACCATACTTCCTTATATTAGAAGGTATCGCAGAAATCTAATTCGAGTATATTATAGGTTTTTGTGAATGCAGAAGGTAAGCTGTAGCAGTTTTCTATACCAGGATCAATGTATAGTTAACATCATGGATTGTGAAGCGTTTTATGATGTCAAAACAGGATTAAGTGCTAATTGTGTCTTTTGGTTTTTACCTTTGGGGGCCACCTAAACCTGCAAGCCAATAACTTATAATTGGTTCACGTAAATCTGAAAAAAGTTCTTCAAAGCTCACTGAACTATTTAAAGATAGCAGGTAATTAGTTGATTACTGTTGCAAACCAAAAAAATTACTATAATTTCTGCAATTCAGAAACTTAATCAGTTGATATATCCAAACCAGCCAGCTCCTCAATATTCTGCATCAGATATTTTCTAAGAGTTGATAGGCTTTCCTTCCACGTGGCAGGGTATTCATTCTCCGGCAGCTTACATCTCCGGTTATACATATTCTACAGCTATTTTCTATTCCCCAGTAACATATAAACATTTTATGTCTTAACTCTTAAAAAAGAAAGCGAACTGTTAATTTTGTAGATCATCCCACCAATCCCTTGATTCGAGGGTATTTCAAAGAAATTTTTCTCCCATTGACATAACAGACACTTTAAATTTAAATATTACAGAAGCATTTTTGTAAAAAAAATTTACTTTTAATTAAAATTCAAAGAAAATGATGTTCAGCATCCTAAAATTTTGTGTAAATAAATATTAATCGAAATGAGCTCATTTCAGACTATAGTTCACCCGACCGTTTTTTAAGAAAGTGTTACTATTTTGCATTCCTTGCCTTCCTCTCCACTACTCTTTATGTCTTTTTTTGTTTTTTCAAAGATGTTATTTGTATTTCACTTCATTTTAAGACATAAAGTGGGTGTTTTTTTATTTTATTTTTTCGGTTTTAGCCAAAAGTAAAATAAACAAAAAAAACAAACAGTTTCAGTCAAAATGCCAAAAGATTTGCAACATTTTTTACATGTTTTTTTTTTTTGTTCAAGTAGACGTGAAGGAGGGCTTTTCATTTTGGTGAATTGGTTTTTTTGTTTATTTTACTTAAAATATATGCAAATTATTGTTATTTGAAGTCTTGTTTTTTTTTTTCTTTTTGCTTTTTGTTAATTTTTAAACAAAATAATTTCATTTCGAAAAAGATAATAGTGAAGACAGTTTAAGCTTTTAAATGAAAAAGGTTAAAAGAGTTTAAGACAATTAAAGGAAATTTTGTTTTTAAACAACAGCAGTATATGCTAATTATTTGTTTTTTTTTTTCTAATAACAACTATTAGATGGGTGGCCCGTTTCAGGCTTTCCAGAAAAGAGAGAGAGAGAGTGGGGCTTAATCATTAACTAAAGGTGTAAATTAGTTTAACTTTTTAGTCAAATACTTGCATATGGGCTAATGAGAGCAATTATTGTTAATGGTTTTAGCCTTTTCTATTTTCTATATTCTTTTTAACTTTTTAGATTTAAATTTACATTTTAACATATAAAGGTTAATTAAATGCAAACATGCCAGTGTTGGGAGAAGAAAAAAAAATTGTTTTTATTTTTTTTAATCAATTAGCATTTGTCAAAGGTAACAATAATAGAAATATATTAAAAATCATACAACCTTTATAGAAAGGGCTCAAACAATAGGCATTCTAATAAAGCCTTTTTTTATATATGAGTTCAAGGGGATATTCTATAAGCCGAAAGCGAGTGATATTGAAATTCTTTGGGCTATCAAAATTCTACAATAATTGTACGCAATTAAGTTTGGTTTGTCATTGAAAAAATACTCGATTTTTTTTCTTCAGAAACTCTTTAATTAGATTAAAGTTAAGTTCTATTAAGAATTTATATGGTTTTTTGTAATGATTTTTAATAATCAAAGCAGAAAATGAAGCTATTGTACACAAGCCGAACTGAACATGTTTTCAACCCACGCTACAAACGTCTGAGCTGACTTTTTTATGTTCTGTACATATTCATGACAATCATCAATTATAGAACTCACACATTTAAAGCTTGTAATTCATTGAATATTATAAATTAATAAAAACTATATTGTTTTCCTATGTACTCGTACTTGTAATGAGTTAGTCAAAGTATTGTCAATCACAACAAATTCTATTATTCTCTCGTTTTCTCATTGCTTTTTTTTACTGTCATCTTATTTGGATGAATCAAAATGTACTCGATTTTAATTTCCCTGAATTTCGGTAATCTTTAAAATTTTTATTTAAAAGAATCACTTTTAAACAGTTTAATTTCTTTTATACATTGTGGCAATTTGGAAGAATAGCTTAAGTTGACATAAGCTTAAATTAGTTTAGTATTTTTGACGCTTATTAGAACTCAAGACGGTATTATAATATAAAATATTATAGTGTACATTTGTTGTATCATAAGTTTATTATCAGAAGATAAAATTACAGACTATTTGCAAGAACTAATTATGATAAAATTTACATAAATTTGGGAATATTTAAAAATTTCATGTTTTGACTTAAGCTGTTCTTCCATACTGACACAGATATATAAACTGGATATTGGGCCTAAGTCATGGCAATGGCCCTGTAAACTGCTCTATATCCTAATCAGTTAAATCTACTGTCACGATTAAGGAATTTAGAGAAAACGTTATGTCAGTACAAATCCAACTGATCACCCTGTGAGAAATGGCTAAACATCTTAAAATATATCGGACCGCTTTGCTGAAACACTTTACCGCCAATCATGCAGTCATCCTCGAATCCAACTGACCACTCTGTGAAAAATGGCTACTACAAAAATGTAAAGTTGTAAAAAAAAAACCTCCACTGCTACTGTAGGAAAAGTCCTCATTACTCATCCCAATTACACCCTGGCAAAGTAATTGGCTATAAGATAAGCAGAAGTTTAAAACGTTCTCAAAAAAATGGACTCTACATCAGTACAGGGTGGTGCAAAATTATGATTTCATTTTAAAAAGTGATAGTTAGTCAAGTATTGTTTCAACCTAGAGGCATAGCAATGGCTATTAGAAAAGAAGAAATATAAAACCTTCTCTACATCAGGACAGTGAGTTTCCTATTCAACACAGCCTGGATAACGACATAACGGAATTCGAATATTTTACTCAGGTAGCTCGATCAAACGAAATGGTAATGTTGTATAACCGATAACTTACGTTTCGGGTGATGTAATAGATTTTCAAAAGGCTTGCCACGTAAATTAAATCAGGTTTTACAGTCATTAACACCAATTACCCAGTTAGTATTGAGAAAATTGTTTTTTTTTCAGAATTCAAGTCTTTTTGAATTACTTTTGGTGATCACATTAACAAAATTATTATAATTGACCATGAATACATTCATAACTGGCCACTACAACTCTTTTTCAGAGTTACGACCTAGCTTCTCACAGCACCCATATTGTGTCAGTCGATTTTTATCCATGAGTACTGGAACCTACAGTTTAATGTCGGATCCGAACAAGTGACTTGAGAAGAGTGTGCATGACAATCAGTTACAACCTGTTCTTAGAAGACGAATGGTTTAAGACGTTCGTGCTTTTATATGATATATACTTTGAAATTTGAGTGTTTTCTGCTGTTTGACATATAAAAAGACGAAGGTCTTAAACCATTTGTCTTCTATGAACAGGCTGTTACTCTCAGAGCTTTTGCCAGTAGACTGCTAAAAGGAAAAATTGTTTATTATATTTTTTTCTTTCAAGCTGTCAAAGCTCGTGTTTGAACCCGAAGCTCTCGTCTTAGTAACAATAGCACACTACATACTACAATAGATTGCGGCGACCATGTTTGTAGATGTTCCACAATTTCAGCAGATGGATTATTAAATACCAATACCAATAAAGACACAAGTTTTATTTACAAATAAACAAATGCAGAGTGTTTAAAAACAGTTCGAATCACACAAAACCAGAATATCATTCTAATTTTCATTCTAAAACTTAATATATGTACTAATAACAAAGAAAATACGTTAACCTCAGCCAGCCAATTGTAATTTTTTTTTTTTTTTTGTAACAATCTTACTCGAAAAAATCTTCAGTAATGAAAACTGATAAATGACTGAAAAAAAATTCAAAAGACAAATAATATTATCACAAAATTGTCGAAAATTACTCTAAACTAATGCTGTCAAATTCTGCTACTTTTTAGTACTCGATAGTATTAAGTACTTTCATTTAGGTACTCAATTCTACTCAATACTTTCAACGGATTTTATTTTTAAGAGACAAAAATTCTATAAAGTATTGTGTTTTTAGACAGAATTTTGTTTTGGTCGTTAAAGTATAGAGTAGTTATTTTTAAGTATTGAGCACCCAAAAATTAATACAAATACGCTATACTCGGTGCCAATTACTCAATATATTGCCAGCACTACATTAAACTGACATGAAAAATGATTCATAAATGAGTCATCAAGAAGATTCACCTCAAAATAAAATTTTTTCCAACAAAAGGGACTTTTATGATCAGAAAATCGCTTTTTAATCACGCAAAAGATTAAGAAAAAAAGTCTTAGTGCCATTAGTAATTCCAAAAACAAAAACCTTCTCCACAAATATTTACATTTTATATGTCATAGTATTTCGGAAAATAATAGGTTAATTTTGAATTTGCATTTGAAGTCAAACTGTTACTTCTTCATTAATGTTGGAAAAAAAAACAACTTATTTGTTCAGGATGACACAAAAATTAACAATTAAGTTACTGTTATGAATATAGATATTTCATACATACATCTTTTTTTTATATTTTTATATGTATGAATACTCTGCTATAAAAAAAAATCATACTAAATCAATTTATGTATGAAATTGGCAAAAAAAAAACATTTTCCCATTATGGTTATTGTCATTAGTGTTGCTGTTGTTATTGTTTTACTTAATTTAAACAATTTTGTAGCCCACAATTGGGTTAAAATCGTATGGTATCGTTTTGGCATCGAAACAAGTTTAGTTCATTGAATGTAAGTCACTCAGTCAGTTTAAACGAATGAAATTTAATGCGAACAAGAAAAAAATACCTGCGGTTGGTGGTGGGTAATTTGATGCCAATTTTTTTTTAATCGAAAACAAAAAAACTAAATATTACACCAGCAAAGTGAATAGCAACACAACAACTATTCAAGCAATGCAATGGCAAATATTGTTGGCAACATATTTTTTTTTTAATATTTATTTTCTCAACAACAAAACCAAAAGACATTCACTGGTCTTTGCTGTTTTTATGGCAGACTCTATATTTTGATACTCGTGTTGTTGCTGTTGGCTGAAATCAATGACCACAAAATGTTGAATAAACAAAACATAAATGTACCCTTTTGCTGGCTGCAACATTGGCAATAATAAAATACAATCTTTATACAGGTTGATGTTAATGTTGTTGCAACAACAACAAATATACGTAAATACGATCATATTGGTTGGCGTTTTGAAATGCCTGCCTTAAAAGCATAAAAAACAAGCAAAAATAGTTGACTTTGGGTATTTTTATGATACCCTACAATACAATAAACTGTTTAAAACTGATTAGGTATTACTGGAAGGAACAGGAACTAAAAACAGCCTAAAAGAATTAAATTTTTGTCATAAGCACTTTTAATAATTGTCAAAGTGCCACAATGCCATTTTGAACTTGAGCAAATATTTTGCAGCGTTTCAGCGTCATTCATATGTCCCCATTCATATCCTGAAACATTTCCTCTGCTCAATATTTTTAAATTCACTTTTGAGACCTCATTTATCAAAACTTTCATTTGCGAGTATAAATTCCTCTTATTAGCTTTACTTCTAAACGTGCCAATTAGAACTGTAACGTGCCTGAAACAAAGTACGACTTTCCATTCGTCTCCCCTCTTTATCGACAAAAGCAAAGGTTTTGTAATATGGACGGAGAACTATGGCGCCGTCCCATTTTATAGCCAACTTAACAACACAACAAATTTATTGCTGGCACATCTTTTACTATCGATCATTTTGTTTATACTTTATGTAGTATATGGTCAAACGCGGCGTATTTGACCATCACCCTTTGTAACGGGGTGACGTGTGATAAGTCACTGACAGGTACGCAAGCTAAACTCTACACAGTTGTAGTATATTTAGTAGTAAAATGTAGTACGACGAAATCTACTGAATAAGGTGCGTGATAAAGCAATCCAGTATGCATACATACATACATACATAATTGGCTATTACAACCCTGTGTCAGAATTACGACTTAGCTTCTCGCAGCACTCATGATGTGTGTCTTAACTTTTATCCATTTGAGAAGCTTTTTTATGGCAATCAATTACTCCCAGAGCTTTTGCCAGAATACTGCTGAGAGGTAGTCGCCGAAAGAAAAAAAATTTTCATATTTCTTTCCTTTCAAGATGTCAAAGCAATCCAACAATTCTTGCCTAATTCGTTTAGTGGTAAAATGTAACGAAAAAAAATTTGTTTATTTGTTTTGTTGTTGCAAATTTCTACACAATTCTAATATTTCCTTTAGACTGTAGCGTACCTATACAGACAAACTTTCAAGTTTTTAAGAATGAGTTTTATTTTTTTTTTTTTTTGCTTTTTTCTATTATTCTGTTGCCACTGTTGTTCTTGTTTTTATTTCATTGGCATTGCGGTACTTTTTGTATTACAACGGTAATATTAGTAACAACAATACAATCAAAACAGCAATGACAGATGTATGTATGTACGTATATGTGTATAAGGTAGTATTGGTTAAATCAACATGAAATTTTATTTATAAACAACAACAATACAAAAAAACAACAAACACGGACTATGTTGTATTATAAAGAGTACTACTATTATCATTATGTTATATTTCTATAATATTTTATTTCAATATCTAAAGAAAAAACTAACAAAGGAATCCATTTAATTTAATAATAATTAAATTTTAACTGAAATTACAATATATTTTTTTAAGAGAATCTTTTAATAAATTACTCTATATTTTTTAAAATAAAATATCAATGGTCCAATTTTATATGAAAGTAACTTTTCTATGACAATACATATGTGAATGTTTGTGTATGTAGGTATGCGACTATTAAACATTATATATAGATATGCACAGTGGTACGAATCGTTGTAGGTTTGTAAAATATTTTAATAATCGGCTGTGTTCTGTAAACTAAAAACTATTGAAATAAAAAAATCGGATGAATTTATACTTCTATAATTCTAATCCATTAACAGAAATTCTTTAGTTATCAATACTTTAAAATGTTTTATTTGTTTTTAAAAAAAAACACTCACTTCGTTTTACAGAATATACCCGAATAAACGGTTTTATGAATTTTGTTTGACTTGCACTTTTTAAGAAGTAATCGAAAAATTGATTGAAATCCCTTTACTTAAAATGGCTTTAAATATTTTTTTTTAATTATGTTATTGGTAAATTTTGCATCACTGTTCTGTTCTGTTTTTTTTTTTTTTTTTTTCAAACTAACAATATATATTATGTTGCAGGCAACAACAACCAACATTCAATTCAATTGAGCGGCGAACATTGTTAACATATGAACTCACGTTTTGGCCTAATAAGCTCAACTGAGTTTTTTGCGGTGTTTGTTTAGTTTAGTTTCGCCTCTTTTTTTTTTTGTTTTTTTTTTTTTTTGTTACTTGAATTGTTGTTTAAGTCTTAAAATTCAAATGCTCTTCTATGTACAAAATAAATAAAAAAAAGTGCTAAAAGCTGTTCAATTTATTTAAGTCTAGGCAGAATACCCTACATTTCATCATTAAATTAAAAGCAATTATTGTCTTTTACATACATAGAAGAAGTTATTCTCAGAGCTTCTGCCAAAAGACTACTGAAATCAGATTTCTAATTTCATCAAGCAATTCTTTGTCTAGAAAACGAAAATATGTAAAAAATTGCTTAAAAGGAAGCCAAAAGCTTTAATATCAAATATTGTTAATTTAAGATTGCACACTGTGTGAATAATATAAAGCCACAAACAAGAACGGTATCTCCGAAAAAAAACTGTGATGTATGGGCATCATTTAGCAGCAGTGCAAATGTAGTGGATAATACGAATATATCGATTCCAAAGCGTTATCAACAATTAGTATTATCTTACGTCTTATTATGCGGAACGGGACTCCCTCCCTACCGATCTCTGCAGACTCAATGGACATTTGAATACGATCGGAATCTGTTCAAGCGATATGAGCAAATTCTGTGACAAGACGATCGAGTCATCAGAGCACATATGTACTAAGCAGTTGTGCAACATTGATGCACAGTAGAAAGAGGTACTTTGGTGATTATCAGTTATCAAATAGGAAAATTAAGAATTTTGAAGTTCTTTAGAGCAACGAGGCTGGGGAAGATATAGGAATCCCGGTTAAGTTGAAATCAGTACAAAAAATATACAGGTCGAAGTACTTTTATACCTCATTTATGAATGAATGGATTTGATTCCACATCCTTATAAACTTCAACTCAAGCATTAATTAAAGTGAGCTAATTAATCACATCGCCGCTCCGTAGATACGCTCATTTGGGGGTAACGGAACAGTCTCTTAATACTCAAAGAAAATTTTTGCTTGTGTCTGGTACTTAAGTCAACGAGTTAAATTGTAGCATATGGAAAAGAGAATGTCCAGAAGTAATTGTAAAAAATCCATTGATCCGGGAAAAGTGACTGTTTATCCTTATCCTCATAATTGGCAATTACAACCCTGTGTCAGAATTACGGCCTAGCTTCTCGCAGCACTCATGTTGTGTGTGTTAATTTTTTCCCATGAGTACCGGGACCTACAGTTTAAAGTCGACTCAGAACGACAGATTTTGAGAAGCTTTTTCATGGCAATTAATTACTCCCAGAGCTTTTGCCAGAAGACTGCTGAGAGGTAGTCGCCGAAAGAAATAATTGTTTCATATTTCTTTTTTTTTTAAAGATGTCGGAGCTGAGATTTGAACCCAGCACTATCGTCTTCGTAAGCCAACACACTAACCACTAGACCACGGCGACAGTGACTGTTTGGTATGCGTTATAATCCGGATCCATTATCTTTAATTCATGACTCTATAATAAACATGTTTTTTGTGCACAATTGAAGACTATGAACTGGAGGATATGTCATTTTAACAAGACGACAGATGTTGGTTTAATTGCATGAGAAAATTCCCGTTGGTGGAATTTCTTGTTTTAACGCCGTTGCTACTTATTTTGTTAGGCTACAACCTACGAACTCGTCCAGTTTTCATAAAGATACAAAGGAATCAACTGCAGCAGCCAATCCTAAAACGGTCATTTGATACATAATGATAAGCATTATAATATAATAAAAGTTTTTTTTATATAATATGTAAGGTGTCATAGAGTCAGACGCAACTGTTATATTCGTTTAGTTTTTTTTTCTCTTTTTAAAAGGCTTGTTATACCAAAAATAGAGCCTTTTTTGTGTTGTTTTTATGGTGTGGCACCTGTACTAAGCAATTGAAAATCGAATAAATATACGATTTAATGCTGGTTAATGTTTAAATTTTTAAAAAATATGATTTTTTTTTTTTTTCTTTTGTTTGCTGATTATTCTTGTCTAGTTAATCCCAGTAACAGGTTCAAATTTATATTACCTTTAAAGTATTATAATTGTTTGGCTTTGTTGTTGTAATCATTGGTTGTTGGCAATCAAGAACATTGGCATGAGTAACTCTCTTAGAAATGGAAAAATAGCACTGAGCTTTTTTAATGGGTATTGGCTAATACGAGTATCATTACAACTGTTTAAAGTTAAAAAAAGAAAAACGTAAAAAACGTTTTTTTTTTTTGTTATTGTAACAATAATAATAATAATAAAAAAATATAGGGGCTTGGTTTATTTATTTATTTTTTTAGTAAATTTCCACAAGGCTTATACAAAAATAACTGCAAATTTGTAATACATTTTTGTAGCAAAATTTTGTGGTTATTATAGGGATTGTTTTTTTTTTCCTTTGCTGTAGTAGGTGTTATATTTAAGTACCATTTATGTGGAGTAGCCTTAAGATTTGTGTGTATGTTTCCATATCCTAAAATATAACTTTCAAAATTCAAAAGTAAAATTTATGATCTTATAATTGACAACTCCTTTCTAATTTAAGAATATTTCTAATTGTAAAATATTTTACATATAAATTGGTCAAAGCAATCAAGGTTAGTTGTACTTGTGGGTCATAAGTAATGAATGAAGTGACAAGTGAAAGGATAATTAAGAAGTGTAGTAACTTTGACACAAAACAGTAATTCAAAGTCATATTTAAGCACTGTGTTTATAAATTTATGTTTTTATTTAATCTAGTAGTGTTATTATAATAACACGATGTTACAGCAAGAATGTAATTTTAAAATGACTTATTATAGGTCAAAATTGAAATATACTCTCAACATCTAAAGTTATGAAATAAACTTTACTATAGGATTTTACAGGCAAAAATAGTTCTAACTTCACAACTTCTGAAATGATTTTAAATTTTAAAATGATTTTGGAAAGATGAATAAGTTTTAAATATTTATTTTCACGTTTTCGCCAAATTCTTCAAAATAGCCAAATCATTTGTATTTTTGATTTTAGACATTAAAATGCGCATTTATAAAATCTGTGGCTTAGTGCTAGAACGGTCAAAGTAAATTTTCGGCTGTTTTGAGTTAGTCGTTGGTTGCATTAGGTTATTTTTTTAACTCTCTTTTAGTTTGCTCCAACAGCCAATTTCTAGTTCTATATCAGCTGATTGAAATGAAAATTAACAGATTGTTCAGAGCAATCATATTTCTTCGTGTTATTGTTTTATGATGTATGACTTTAAAACGACCATTTGAATCCCCCTTTTGTATTAATCAAAATATTATAAATTAAAATTGCCGGACACATGCAGGGTTTTTAGGCCCAGGTGTTTGCGATCATGCAAGCCTTGAGGATTTTGAGAGAACGATGCATAGGGGGTGAAGATAGAGTTTTTTCTGATAGCCAGGCTGCTATCAGAGCCCTGGCTTCGCCCACGGGAAACTCTTCCCTCGTTCTTCGCTGTATGGAGGAACTGAAGCGCCTTGGGGACGTTTGTGGCATATCCTTGGTCTGGATTTCTGGTCATAGATATATCCTGGGAAATGAGAAGGCAGATTAGCTTGCTAGGGGAGCTTTTGCCGGAGGGAAGTCTGTTGCTTCCTACACGGATGTCCACTGCCCTATGACTGTCCTTGAGGAAAGCATATCCAGGTTTTTACTTGGGAAAGCACAGGGCAGGTGGAATTCCATTACTACCTGTGCTGTTTCTAGGACACTTTGGCCTCGGTATAACCGGGGTAAGACTCTGGGAATCTTGGGGATTCCTCGTCAGTCCTTGTCCAAACTTATAGCGGTGTATACGGGTTACTGGCTGATCGGTAGACATGCAGAGAGGTTTAGTCCGCACTACAGAAGTTGCGGGAATTCTTCTGAGAGGGAGACTGTGGAACATTTTTTTTGTGATTGCCCAGATCTGGCAGTCAGGCGTTTCAAGTTTTTTGGGTTGCCCTTTTTCGATGGCTTGGTGCAATGTGCGAATCTGGACCCCCTTCCACTTTATAGGCAGCTTTGGTTGGCTGTAATTGTTTTTCTATTTTTAGGTAACTTCAGTTTGGTTCTTGTGCTAATTGTAATTGATCACGTTTTTGATTAACTGGCTATTTGACCTACCTACCATACCTAGCATAATGTAAAAGTATCTTTTAATTTGTTCAAATGCTATTCATTAAATATCTCGAAACAAAAAATATATGACTTAGACCACTTTCATAATTATGGCACAAAGACTTAAGCTTAAATCCTGTAGAAGTCAAAAAACTTCCATCACAGTTTTTAAAGTATTAAATATAAATTTATAGGCTTCAATTTCCCTCCAGACATCCTACAAATTTTCAGAGAGCATCAAGTTTGAAAGGATATTATAAAAAAACCTATTCCAGTCGGAACACTACAATAGACAAAAGGTTCGCTTAACCTCAATGCCTCTTGGCGATAATGATAATAATAATATGATAGACAATAAAGTAAACTTCATAAAGTCTCATGTTAAAAGCCCATGAAACAAGTAAGCCTATAAAACACATGAGACAGTTGCTGAGTTCTATTGGCCGTAACATGTTTGCCTAAGTTGCCATAAGATGTTTGCCGTGTGTGAAATAAAGGACTTTTAAATAACAAACTCTACTAATTTATTTTTACTGCTTTTAATATACGCCTTTATATTTCTCTTTAAATATACTTAATACGATATAAACTCTCTTCGTTTTTCTTTTTTAGGCCATTGATATATCCATGCGTCGTCGTTTATCAACACCCAAAGCTAGTCCATTATTATTAAAACGTACCTCATCGGATAAAAATCACAAAGAGTCACCCTTAGCAAAACCCGAAAAAACCAGTTGGTTTAAATCTCTTGATAGACGTTCAAAGAGTAAATCTAAGGAAAAGGTAACTACAGAAATAATTTAAAAAATTTATCCATTTAAATCAAACTTCTTTTTTCTTTGCTATGATATCTTAAGCTAAACACAACAAACACAGAATCATCCAGTCTTAAGAGAACGAAAAATTCGAAACTTTCAACGGCACAAATAACAAAACCGCCAACCAAAAATTTAAGATTTTTTGGAGATACAGATTTGGATTCAAATCCACCCACCCTATCTAAAAGCACAACAGTTAATAAGTAAGTGTAAGAAAAATTGAAAGGAAAAACAAATTTTGTTCACAAAATATATCCCTTTTGTTACAGATCACGTCCTTTGTTAACATCAGCCTTAAGTCGTTCACAAAAATATTCGCAAAGTGCCTACAATCTTGATCGTATACGAGCAGATAGTCCACAACGTCAAGACTATCGCCATACATTGGCCGCCGGTACCACTAAGACCTCTACAAATACTAGCAGCCGTCATAGAAGTACTTCTATGCATAACTTGGATAAACAGGGTAACGATGAAATTGATTTCCGTAAGAGACGCCATTATTCACGCTCACGAGAATTGGATGATATATCAGAGAGTGGCTCTGAGACTGAAGATCAACATAAACGACCAAGTGGCGGCTTAATCAACTCGCGAACATTATCACGTGATCGTTTAGATCGTACACAACGATATGATGAGAATACTTATCGGCGTAGTAACGATCGACCGACATCGTCTACACCAAATGGTGGTGATACCAGCAGTAGTACTCATCATCAGCCCAGACGAACACAACCATATTTAATGGGACCACCCAAACCGGCACGTAGTGCTGAAAGAAGAGCCATGTCATATTCCAGGTAAATAGTGTTTTAAAGCTCTATTTCTAACAGTTTGTAAAATGTATTCTTTTTTTTCCATATTTTTATTTTTTCTTTAGAGAACGTGATCGTTTTCCTGCTGAAAGTTCAGGAACCGAAGGAGAGTCTAGTTTACATAGTCAACGTAGTGTCGTGTATTTACATGCTACCACCGTAGGTGCCATACCACAGCCATATCATTTAAGACGCCGTTCTATTTCCAGAGATGATTTGCGTTCCAATAAAAATCAACCTAAAAATCAGCCCTTACAGCCTATGACACGTACTGTATCTAGATCAGTATCAATGTTGGCACCCTGGAAACCCAAATTGATAAGTGAAGGCTATGAAATAAATTATTCTCAGGAACAGAATAAAACGGTATATGATTTCTTGGAATAACGGAGCTATAATTTGTTTTATAACTTTTTTTCTTTGCCTTATTTTAGATGTCAACACTGCCTCGTAAGCCTTTGCATAGCAATAACAGCAATTCTACTTCAACCCTAACACGCACGAGTAAAAAGAACGAACCTTTACGTTCACGCCGACACGATTACCTTAAAGACGATCAGTCTTCGTTAAGAAATTCTTCGACGACTAGTGCCTCCAAATCGGCGCTATCGGCGAATGTAAGACGTAAACATTAAGAAAGAGAGAGAGAGAGAGTGAGATACACTTGTGGTCTTAATTTTCCTCTTACATACTAATTTTTCTCTTAAAAAATAAATTTAAATGTAATAATTTTGTATTAACCAAATGAAAATATTTAAAAAAATGTAGCAGAGAAAAATAATTATATTTTATAACCCAATTTAATACTAAAATGGGATATTCTAAGTTAAACACTAAAGAGCATACAAGAGTAAGACAACAAAGCAAGGACATATACAGAAATAGAGAGAGAGAGAGTTAAAGAGCTTTTTTTATAAATCCATAGATATAATCCTAAAGGTGCTCTCTTGTTTATCAAAACCACATTCGAAAATACCATTTTAGCCAAGTAAGCTTTAATAATAGAATCTAATCATTGATTACAAAAATAAAAACTACAAATAATACAATAATAATGCATATATGCCGTAAACAAGCTTGTTAAGCTTTAAAGCTTTTTTTAATTTTCAAATAATAATTTTTTAATGTTTAAGATTTAAATTTATTAATTTCTTTTAAAACAATAATTTATAAGAACGATTTTTTTTAATTTTACTAAAAATTCTTTTATTTAAAACCTCAATAAAAAATAAAATACATATAATGTTTATTTTATTAAAACTAAAAAAACAACCCACATAAATTAGTATTTTTATTTACAAAACTGGCAACTTCACAAAAGGAAACAGACAATAAATACGTGCATACGTACATGGCCTTAACTGGTAGATTTTATAATAAAGCACCCACCCACCTACTTGATACGTACTTATTAAAGGCATATCTTATTCAGAATAAGTATATATTTAAATTTTATAATAAAAGCTTTTATGTATAAGCAAAAAGACAAATTATTAAATAAGTACAAATATGTAATTTCAAGAACTTTTAACTTCACTTTGAATTGAATTCAAATTTTTGTTTAATATTTAAATGAAAATGATAAACAACATTAAAGCAATATCAACTTTACTTTATTGGATAACACATTTCTTGTTTTAAGACTTTGCAAAAAATCTGTAGTGATGAACATTATTTTATTTCGACTACGGGCTGAGTACGAATGTTTTAAATCGTTAAAGTTAACCAATATGTATGTATATGGAAGATTTGATTGAAATAAATATTATCATTTCTCTAAATCAGTTATATGTATACGTCCAAAAATATGTACATACATGCATATGTACCAGCTTTGAAAGCTCTCAAAATTTTACAAGCATTGTTGCAGCCGAAAACTGGTTGGATGTTGTGCTCTCGTAGGTCTGAAAGCTTGTAAAATCTTATACATTGTCTATATGATTTTGGACGCAATTGCTCTAATATAAGTTCACAGATTGGGGTAGATACGCAACTAATTTGCGACCTTTTTCATTCAGTGCAACAGCTTAAGAACATCAAGTTTCTATAAGACTATAATGATACTTTTTACTGAAAGCCTTCCTTAATACGGATGCTACTTTTAAGGTTAATTTGCATATCTTACTTAGAAGCATGGGATAAATGACAATACCAACTTGGCCTTCCCGAGGTCCTATAAAGATACCAGCTCTGATATCATAAAACCGCTAAAGCCACACAATTCATACTCCCACGAATAGTAGATTGTTAGTTGAGCAAGATACTAAAGGAGTCCACGAGAACTTTTATGCCCAAAAGTGGTAACCGCCATAGGCAAAATTATAGGGATTACCTTGTTGACCATGAGCAATACGAAGATCACAAATATTAGCAGTAAGCTATTCTCTGAAGAAAAGAACAGGCACAACACTTTTGTAAAGACCATGTGAGTTCATTGCCTATTATTGCTGAACAAAATTTTTCTAAAAAAAAATTTTCGTTGTCGATATTTGACATTTTAATTCTAAGTGGTTATCAGTTAACATATAATGCAGTTGGACTCACAATCGTATTTGACTGTGCAAAGATGCTTTACACATTGGGAAACTTTTCTTTGGAAAGTCTTATGTTTGTTGGTGAGAAAGGAAGGACAAACAGAGAAGAGTATAAACTTTGTCCTACGAAGTAAAAACCACACAAACAACAAAGCATAAACTAGAAAACCATAAAACAAAATTTTCCTAATATGGGCAGCGAACAAAGTTTAAAATAAAAATCTCAAGAGTTTGTCATAGATAACTTATGTGTATTCAGTCTTACAAAGATACCTGTCCAAATGTTTAATCCTGTATTACGTAAAACAGTTTCTAAAGGGCAATTCCAAATTTAAGTAAAGTTGGATATGTTCTGTAAAATAAAATCGAATAAAATTGAAATCTACTGTTTTTTTTACAAAAAAATACAGTTTTATGCTAGGAACACAATTGGGACGAACGACGAATTTCGTCCAGCATGACGAATTCGTTGTTGAAAGTTCGTTGCGTAAATTCGCAGTGTGACGCACAATAAGGACGAAAAAATAACAGCTGTTATAATAAACAAAGTTGTGTGTTGCAAAAAATAAATATTCAAGTTCAAGTTTAATTTATTGAGAATTTTTTCTAGTGTGTGGCAAAAGTGTTACCGTAGGGAAAAAATAATTGAATGCAAAAATTAAGCATTAACAAAAAACATTTAAAAAGCAATTTTATGGTAAATAATTGTGTATATTTAAATTAAATTGTGTTATTATATGTTAAAATCAAACAATTATAAAAGATTGAAATATATCTTCTTTAACTAGTATGTTTGAAAATAAAAAAGAAACACGGTTACTCTGTACTGATTTGTTCGTCGTTCGTCGGCGTTAAAAATAGAAATAAATCTATCGCAGTGTTCGTCACGCACGACGAATTTTGTTTGACGGCGGTATTGTGTTAATTTTCATAAGCACAAATGTATTTTATCTTTGACGACGAAAATTCGCACCGAAAAATTCGTCGTTCGTCCCAATTGTGTTCCTAGCATTAATGCCCCAATTATTTTAAAGTTTTGATAATAAAGAATTTTTATAAATGGTCGTTAAACATATCGTCGTGCGGTAGTTTATATGCTCTATACGCCATGTTACATATCTCGAGTTAATGATGCCACTTTAGGTTTTTGACACCAAAATTTTTAAGATCTGCAATCCGTTTTCAGCTATTTATCTTCGAAACTGGACGAGATACCCGAAAACGGATTACAGACTTAAAAAATTTACGGTCGAAAACCTAAAGTGGCATCGTTATCTCGAGATATGCAAAAAATATAAAATGGCGAATAGAGCAGATAAACTCCCGTACGACGATATGAATAAAAACAATTTAAAAACTTGTCGATTCAATTTAATTCGATTCGATTAATTCGATAACAGAACTGTATATGTACCATAAAAAATTAGTAAAATAAAATGTTTAAAAATTGTGTAAGGACTTGATTAAATAGATATTGTAGAATATATTTTTTAACTATTGATCATTTCTGTGGCATTTTGACAAAACACCTTAAGTCGAGATAAGATAGCAAAAAAGTTTTTCAAAAACACTCGGGGAAAAAATTATTTTTATTAAAAAATAAAATAAACCGAAATTAAAGAAAAATTTCTTCTTTAATACAAAATTTTAAAAACGTACACAAAAATGTTTTTTGAAGTTTGAAGTTTGAAATTTTATTGAGCCTTTTTTTAATTTTCATTATAAAGAAAAATATACAAATAATTACAATAACAGAGAGAGAGAGAGAGAACTTAAGACTATAATGTAATATCCTAATTTACTTAGAAATGAGTCCAGCACCAAGCTTTACAAAAATGGGAAAATTATTTATACTAATTACATAATATTGTAATAATAAACGCTTCTGCTCTCAAAGCTTTCTTTTTTGATATGAGAATATTATATAGTATATTGTTTTTCGAATAAAAATTCGTATCATTAAAAACATTTTTTTCAACTTTTTAAATTTGACTTAAGATGTTTTGTCAAAATGCCACATATTTATAAAAAATATTTTTGAAATATACATATGTTCATACTTTTCTGCAATAACTGTATATAAATTTTTTTTAATCCAGTAGATAAAAACTAATTATCTACTGTCTAACAGCTGTTTTATAATTTTGTGTATAAAATCACCCATAAAATATTTTGTATTTTCTAATAAAATTCTCTTTTTATTTGCCCTTCAATTAATTATAAGTTGCCGTAGATTGTCTTTACAAATTGGGACAGTCCCAGTACCCAGTAGAACTATTGCTAAACACATGAATATGTAGACACATATGTATGCACACATTAAGAATAATCAGCAAGCAGCACGTGACTGTTGGTGTGGTTGTTAAAAATAAAATAAATTCAAAACAAAACCACAAGAAAACGCATAAAATTTCATAAAAAGAGAAGCAGTAAATAATGAAAAATTAAATTAAAAAATAACACTAAAGTAAATCAAATATAATATATTCCTGAGAAAATAAACAAATTTAGCAGCTGATTTGACAACGAAATTGGAAAATCGAGAGCAAAACAAAAAAAAAAAAAAAAACAGATCAATAGATCTTGTAAAACAAAGAAAAAAAAATTAAAATAAAATATATATTTCATGAGATGATAGAATTTAATAGGCGGTACAGAACACTTTGTGCCACATGTGTCATAAGTAATGAAAGTGTGGTGGGAAATGGCAAAATGTAATGTAACGATAAGTTCAAGTGGTGACTATGTATGTTTGTATGGTAGTGCTTTAAGAAAAATGTATAAAAAGAAAATTAATATATTTGAAATGTCCTTTACCCTGCCATTACACATGAAAGTATTTTCATGAAAGTTCCGTATACGTATTATAAATAAAAAATAAAAAAACAAAAATGTAAAAAAAAAGTTAATGTATTAGTAAAAAATTGAGTGTGTTTTAAAATTTTCATGAAAGTACTTTCATGTGTAATGGCAGGGTTAAGTAAAAAATTATCTTCAAAGCACTTTTCGAACAGATTTTATTTTTTGGAAATGGGCGTATGTGTTTATTTAAAAAGATAAATAATTTATTTCCCTACTATGATTTGCTATGGCGGCAATGTTTTAAGCTGGCCTACACAGTTTTTAGACTTACATCCTATTGAAATTTTATTGCAAATTGTTAAAACGTCCCTTCGAAGATGAGGTCCTTCCAATAACGAATAGTTGTTGGAATTTTTTTAAGATGCCTTGAAGAACATTCCAATCGAAACTTTTTTAAGAATTGTGGACTTAATGCCAAAACGCTGCTTGGACCTTATTAAAAAAAAGATAATTCCACTAAGTTCAGAGTTAAATAGACGGTAATTGATAGTAATAATTTGGTTTAATTAATAAAAAATAAATTTTGTTAAACGATCAAATTTCGTGAGTTTATTTTATTGAACAGGCAAAATTTGTTATTTTAACAATATTTATTAATATATACATACATACATACATAACTGGCCTTTACAACCCTGTGTCAGGATTACGGCTTAGCTTCTCGCAGCACTCATGTTGTGTGTGTAAATTTTTATCCATGAGTACCGGGACCTACAGTTTAATGTCGACTTATGAATATATGGTTTTTGAAATTTTTATCTTGGGAAGTTGTGTATTTTTTATATAATTTACTTTATAGTTCAACGAAAATAAAAACAAACAAAAGTATTAATCACGTTTTCCTAATGTTTTTTCGTCCTTAAAGCTGTTAGATCGGAGTGAGTCTATTTTATTGCACACCACTGTATGTTTTGTCTCATTTAGTGTTGTTTGGTATAAAAAATTGCTTTTGGATTTTATTTTTCCCCCACTAATTTACAAACAATACCTACTGTAGAGCGATCATACATATTAAGATCATCAGTCTATAAAATTCTGTGTAACGAGTGTTGTGACGCCAAAAACTATTTTAAAAACATTAAAGAAACAAAAAAAAGCAGCAACGATTTAAAATGTAATGCTGTTTTTTAATTTATTTTTAAAACAAACAATTTCATTTAATTCTATATATTTTATCTTTATACATTTTATTAAATTAAGAGCACTACGTAATGATGAAACAACCAAAAAAAAAAACAAAAATTAATGAAAATTAAAAAAAAACATTGTCAAATAACGAGCAAAAATTTTGGTAAAAAAAAAAACTTAAAATATATTCTAAAGATTTTCCTAACTGTAACACACAGAGAGAGGCTAGCACAGCGAAAGAGATAGAAAAAAGAAAATTTTTAACAAATTTCATAGTATAGAACAAAAAAAAAAAAGATCCCATAAAAATTTGCCAGTCGAAATTTTGCAACGGCTCGCTTAAGTAACGAGAAAATTTTCAAAACTTATTATAAAGTGTGTGTGTGGGTTAGAAAAAAGCAAAATAATTAAAAAAAATATATTAAAAAATAAATTAAACTAAAAATAAGTTTCCAAAATAAGAAATCATATGAAAAAAGAAGTCATGTCACCTGTACAATAAAAATATTGTTTCATATATACAAACTGTGAATATATTATTGTATTAAAGAAAAACGCAAATTATTAGTTTAGTTTTTATTTTTAAACGAAATTTTGAAAATCAAAAAATTTATAAAAAAAAATAAAATTAATAATGGCGACTTTAGCTTTAAGATCAAATAAAGATGTCATGCACAAAGCCGGTTGGAAATTAGATGAGAATGAAGAAGGTATGAGTTCAGTTTTAAATATTAATTGTTTTTTATAATAATTCTTACTAAATAAAAAAAAATTAAAAATTAAAATAATTGCGTAAAAATCTTTGCTGCTATTTTTGTCTATTTCTATTACTTTGATTTTATTGCTGCTGTTTCGTAAAATCAACGAAAACGATTTAAAGAAAAAAAAAAACAAATTCAAAATCTTTTAAATTTTTATGTTTTGAAATGGTTTATTTTGCAAACATTTTATTTTATTTGATTTTTGTTTATTTTATTGGATTTTAATACCTACCTTCTGTCATTAATTTGTATGTTTAATTTTAGAAAGAAATATGCATATACATATATACAACATATGTGTATGTATAAAAATATTGTTTAAAATAATAAAAATATAAAAAAATCAATAACAAAAATAATAAAATAATCGGGTACATTCTGTAAGCCGAAAACGAATGATATTTAAATCGAATGGAATTTCAAATTCCTATAAAATTATAAAATGACTCCATGCATACATAAATAATTGGCCATGGCAACCCTGTTGCAAGGTTACGGCCTAGCTTCTCGTAGAACACATGTTGTGTGTGTTAATTTTTATCCATGAGAATCGGACAGAGAATTTAACGTCGACTCCGAAAGACAGACTTAAGGAGCTTGTACATGGCAGATTACTCTCAAAATAAAATGCAGTTTTTTTCTAATTTCTTTCTTTCAAGATATCAAAGCAGGGGTTTGAACCCGGGGCTTTGTCTAATAAGACAAGGCACTAACCTAACTGGACTACGCGACTACTCAAAGGAATAACCCTATTATTAATTGCTAGGGTAGCGACTTTCATGAATTAAAAATCAAAAATATGCCCTCAAAATATGCACCATAAAATGAATAGTGTTCATTCAATATATACACTTTTAAGGAAAAAATTACTAAAAATTAAAAAATGCAGTTAAAATTTTTAAATTTTATTTATTTAAAATCCAGGTATTTACAATATGTTTTTAACAGAGTAGGGTTTATTGCATTATATTTATAATGCATCATCGCTACCAGTACCACTAAGCGATTAGTATTAATGCAGAAATATTTCAGCCACCACTAAATGCAGATGGAAATAATTAACCACTAAATAAAACCATTTTAGTGTTAGTTGAAAATTAATGCATTAAATAAAACAAATTTAGTGGTAGTGGAAATTTAGTGCACTAATTCTGAATGATTAGTGGCTGGCAATATTAACAGTCCGTGCCATTAAAATCTGACCTATGGTGAATTGAATAATTTATTACATTTGAAAGTACTAAAATTCGTATTAAAACAATAACAACAATTATTTACTTTATACAAGGGATATTCCAAGTCAAATCAACCAATGGTATTAATCTACCCCCTCCGAATTTTATGATTTTTTGTAGAAATATAGTATATCATAGAACTAAATTAAGTACAAAGTTTGGAAGCACTGATACATCTGGATCCGGAAATATGAGGTCTTGAAAATCAGAAAACAGTACAAAAATGCACAACGTCACACTTACTTAATTGTAATTTTCTGGAAAACTATTATAGCTACGCATCTCGTAAAAGTCGCATTTGGAAGGGTATTAAATTACCTTTGATTTAATATGCAACGTGATTTTTTCTTTGAAAAAGTCAAAGGTCAATTTTCTTTATCTATAAGTCGGAAGCCTATATCTCCGAAAGCGACCTTTTTAAAAATTTGAAAAAAAATTATGCCAAAGACAGTTTCGTTTTCTACAGTTGTGGAAAATTTCAGAGTGGAAGTATTTTTGGATCAAGAAATAAAAATCAAATCGCAAAAGAATGTGATTAAAACTATTCTGATAGGGGTGGAATAGTATACGATTTTTCGATTTCGATTAACTAGAATCGCTTATTTTGTGAGTTTCAACAAAAAAATACATAAGTCAAAAAGAAGGGATGTGGGATGGGGGCAAATGGCTCTTCATTGGGGTCAAGGGTTGGGTTGAAGGAGTAAAATTCCACAAAAAACTCCACAACTGCCCTGGAGTAGCCCCTAGAGGGATAAAATGTAAGACCGAACCTCACTAATATTTTGCCTCCAACTTTTTTTCCGAACATACCTATCCCCTATCCCCACTCCCTAGAGTGGTAGGAGCAAATTTTATAAACTTTGTACTGGAGCCCCTTAGGGAGTGGTGATAGGGGGTAGGTATGTAAATAGGGGTTAGGTAGGGGTAGGTATTTACCCCCAACTTTTTTTCCAAACATACCTAAACTCTATCCCCACTCTCTAGAGCGGTAGGAGCAAATTTTATAAACTTTGAACTGGAGCCCCATTAGGGAATGATGATAGGGGGTTGGTATGTAGGTAGGGGTTAAGTAGGGGTAGATATTTACCACCAAGTTTTTTTTCGAACATACCTAACCCCTATCCCCACTCCCTAAAGTGGTAAAGGCAAATTTTATATGCTTTGTACTGAAGCCCCCTTAGGGAGTGGAGATAGGGGATAGGTATGTTCGGAAAAAAGTTGGGGGGTAAAATATTAGTAATGGTCGGTCTTACATTTTATCCCTCTAGGGGCTACTCCAGGGCAGTTGTGGAGCTTTTTGTGGACTTTTACTCCTCCAACCCAACCTTTGACCCCGATGAAGAACCATTTGCCCCCATCCCACATCCCTTCTTTTTGACTTATGTATTTTTGTGTTGAAACTCACAAAATAAGCGATTCTAGTTAATCGAAATCGAAAAATCTTATACTATTCCACCCCTATCAGAATAGTTTTAATCACATTCTTTTGCGATTTGATTTTTATTTCTTGATCCAAAAATACCTCCACTCTGAAATTTTCCACAACTGTTGAGAACGAAACTATCTTTGGCATAATTGTTTTTCAAATTTTTAAAAAGGTCGCCTTCGGAGATATAGGCTTCCGACTTATAGATAAAGAAAATTGACCTTTGACTTTTTCAAAGAAAAAATCACGTTGCATATTAAATCAAAGGTAATTTAATACCCTTCCAAATGTGATTTTTACGAGATGCGTAGCTATAATACTTTTCAAGAAAATTACAATTAAGTAAGTGAAACTTTGTGCATTTTTGTACTGTTTTCCGATTTTCAAGACCTCATATATCCGGATTTAGAAGTGTCTGTGCCCTTAAATTTTATATTTGTCTTAGTGTTATGATATATTTTATTCATACCAAAAATTAGCAAATTCGGAGACAGTCATTTCAAAAACGGCATATTTTAAGTTGAGTTGATATGGTTTAACCCACAAGCGGACATAGTAAATTCTATTCCATAACCAATAGTCATTCAAAATTTGTGCACTAAATTTCCACTACCACTAAAATCGATATATTTAATGCACTAAATTTCCACTGCCACTAAATTCATTTTATTTAATGCATTAAATTTCCACTACCACTAAATATAAGAGGCAATAATGTTCTATTTTTGCCACTACCACTAAATTTAGTGGAGAATTAAATTTAATGCAATAAACCCAACTCTGGTATTTAATTATATATAGAAATACTTGAAAAAATAGCAAAATCAGTCTATTTCAAATTACAAGTTATAAAATCTTTAAATTTTAAAGTACAAATTTAAATTCAATTTTTATTTGCATAAAAAATATTTTTTTTCAAAGTTTCAAAGTTTTTGTACATGGAAAATGTGGGCTCTGAAGTTATAAGAGCTTACTTAAAGGAATCCAATTCAATTGGAGAATATTCCTTTTGTACTGGCAATTTGGCTTTCTTTTTTTAATTTTTATTTTTTTCAGTGCAGTGTTGTATAAACAACACAGTTGCCAAATTTTTGTTTTTTCCTGAAGTTTTAAGAATAAATTCTTGCATCAAATGTTAAATTTAAAAATATACAATAAAGTGAAAAATATGCCCTAAGAGTCTCAAAATAAGCACAAAAATATGCACTTAAAAGCAAAATAAACAAATCGATGCCATTTTGTTACAAATTATTCGATTCGGAAAAGTATTTTTGGGATACTGAGTGCAAATATGCACTTGCATGAAAGTCGCTGCCCTGTCAATTACCTTATTATATAAGCATAGTACAGTATCAGAATTTTTCAATTTAGGTATAGGTTCGATTAAAGTGGATGGTTTTAGTTTAAAACATATTATGTATTTTTCTATTGTCTCGAAAACTACAAAACTGGATCCAGAAAAATCGCTTTAACCTATAAATAAAAGTTAGAATGCCATAATATGTTCACATTTAGTACGAGTATTCATTAACGATTACTACTACCCGGATATAAAATGGGTCAGACCCACTAGAAATTTAATTTTTAGGCGAAACTTGGAATTAATATTGCTCACAAAAGTTTTAAGTAAATCGGTACTATTTTTTACAGTCTAAAATTAGAAACCAGTGGTCTGAAGTTTAGAAACTTCAACAATCAAAATTTTAAAATTTGTTTTTTTCTCCATACATTTAATTATTATATTCGCGAGAAAAGTTTGTATAGAAATACGGTTGATTTGCCAGATATTACATATGATTTTAAATCTTTTTTTTTTTTCTTTGTTTCTATAAAAAAAATTTTAGCCTGTTATATTGATATAGAGGATGATGACGATAATGATAATGAGGCAATAAGAGATAATAATAAAAATAAAATCTATTCCAACTGGAATAATTTACCTGATCTGGTATTGGAACAAATTTTTACATATTTAACACCCAGACAACGTTATTATGCTGGTTTGGTAAGTTCAAAATATTATTTACTTGCATTTATTAAATAGTAAAACAGACAAAATTCTTTTCTCTTTACAGGTCTGCAAACAATGGTTTAGAGCGTTTTATTTACCCACAGTATGGGATAATTTTCTCGTGGATGATCGTACTCTTACACGTCAAAAGTACAATTACTATTCCGGTTGGCAATACTGTTTAGATCATATGCGTACTCAAAATTGTTTGGCACGTATAGGACCTCATTTAAGAGGTTTAGAATTTCGTCCGGAGACTAGCTTTAATAACATATACCAGTTTATGACCATGTTATCCTGGAGCATGGAAAAAGGTGTTGAGGTAAATGGTCCTAAGGAAATGAAGGGTATGGGTTCACGTATACGTTCATTAATTTATGTATTCCCCTGCAATATGTCACAAGCAAATGATCCTGAGGGTATTAAACTATTTGGTACTGGCGGCCAATTGCTTAAAGGCTTAAAAATTCTTTTATCAAAATTGAAAAATTTAAGAACTTTAAAATTAATTGATTTTGTTTTGGAACGTTATGAGGCTAAACATTTGTTGGACGAAGTCTTGGATGCCTGTTGTACGAAAATGCGTGTCTTGAATTTAGTCAATGTGACCACCTTGCATTGTCCCATAATGCATGTGGGCTTATTTTTAAATTTACAAGTAAAGTTTCTTTAAATTTTCAAAGATCTATTGTTTCCAAAAAAATTTTTTTTTATATATTTCATTAGATTTTAACAATTTCTCCTCAAAATATAGACGATGATGTTCTACTACTATTGGCTGATACGAAATTAAAACATTTGCATATATTACAAAATTGCTATACTTCCTCTTATCTGACAATAGACCACTGTAGTGTTAAGGCTTGGCGTATACTGAAAAGGGACAATCCAAGATTAAAAGTTCATTTACGAGTTGAATCCTTAAATGATGGTGAAGTTGTTTTCCAACCAGAAGCGCCTATTTATAGTGTTACTTATTCGGCTCCCAAGACAAGGGTAAGTGGTTTCCTTTTTGATTTCTGTAAGTTGTCTTATTTAATTTGCTTCTTTTTCGTTTTTCACAGATTCATTCTGATACGGTCATGAAAATGGTAGATCATTATAAAAATCATTTGGCAGTTTATGGTTATGAGTTATTGCCACGTTTTACGAGTCCTAAATCATTTCATAATCGTATAGATTCTCTCATGCTATTAATCTGTCGGCAATGTTTTAATTTGCACACATTGGTAAGTCTGAAAATCGACAGAAAATTTTCGGTAACGCATGCATAGTGACTGATTATCTAATGCTGCCACTCATACTTTCTAGCAACGACGTTGCTTTGAGACTTTGCAGTTTTGTATAAAATCGCCAAACACTGAAGCGTTGAACTGCTCATCTTAAATAGTTAAATCGAACCAATTGTCGTGGCGTGTACCCCGCAAACTGCAGAACAAATTCGGCGGTATTAATTTTCTAATCAGACCGCGAAGATCATATTTTATTTACTTAAACGATCAGATCCAAATAATATTCATCGAACATTGAAAAAAACCGTCATAACGTCTCGTATTTGACCCCATGACATTTTTTATTATTATGAGGTCAACTTTAATAAGTCTCAGAGTTATTCAACTCAACATTTATTTTATTCAATAATAAAATAAAAATGTTCGATATTGAAAGAACTTTATATTGTAGCCTTTGCGTCTAATTTGCACAAGGGGCCTTTTTTGCAATGTAAATGATGAAGCAAAATTGGAGCTTGACGATTTTTTCCATACAATTTGACACATAAAAATGACGCAGAGTGTAGTCGTGACATAGAATCTATTCTATTTTGACAACGTTTTTTTTTTATGCTCTCATTTTGATACACAAATTCTCTCAAAAATATTACGACACTTTTACTAAATTTCATATATTTTGTAGACAAACCCATATGTATTCTCAGTTTTGGCGCATAAAAAATAAGAACATAAGAAAATCAAAAAAACATTTGTAAGTTTGTAAATATTAAAAATTTCGTGATTTGTTAAATATTAGCCATTACAACCCTGTGTCAGGGTTACGGCCTAGCTTTTCGCAGCACTCATGTTGTGTGTGTTAATTTTTATCCATGAGTACCGGGTCCTACAGTTTAAAGTCGACTCCGAACGACAGTTTTGAGAAGCATTGTCATGGCAATCAGTTATTCCCAAAGTTTTTGCTGCTGAGAGGAAGTCGCTGAAAGAAATGTCAGAGCTGAGAGTTGAACTCGGCGCTATCGTCTTAGTAAGCCAACACACTAATCACTAGACCACGGCGACCTACAAACAATACATGTATATATAAATTCAATTCTTAGCAAAAACTCTCATAAACTTAAATTTTTAATAGCTTTACTAAATATAAAAACATTAAATGACAAAGCATTAAAGCTGCTGCTGTCGTTTTAGTTATGGGCTTGTTTTCTCTGAGAGTCTGTCTTATCATTAAAACCTCATATGGCAACATGGATTTAATAAATGTTTTGCTGAATAATAAAAGCCAAATACCACATACGACTTTTTACCTATAATTTCAATGTTATATCTTCAACCGAGCGAGTTTATGAGTTTATACTTATATATACAGTTAACTTTAAAGTTGAAATGTTTTTATTAAAAAAAACTTAAATTCCTCTAATAGTTACCCGCCAAGTTTTTTTTTTTTTTTATTGAAAATAAAAGAGAATACACTTTTTTTGTAAACACAATATCAATAATCCTTAATGTAGTCTGCAATACCCAAAAAAAATCGGTAGTCGTTGTCAAAGTTTCGAAAGATTTCAAACTGTTTATTTCTTAAACTTTTTACGCTATTTACTTTACATCTAATCGTTTTACACCTTTATTTTTTTACAGCTCATTCGCGAAAAAATCTCTACCTCCACAGTGCTTTTAATAGCTAGTACTGCTAAAAATTTACGACGTTTTTATGTTCGCCGTTTTGCTACAATTATACGATGTGATTGGCCGCGTCATCCAGAATGGTCGGATGAATTTCATATCTGGTTAAGAAACTCCTGCCGTTCATATGAATCTGTAGAACGTGAAGTTTCACAAATATTAGGTTACACATGGCACTTTTTAAGTGACCAGGAATATAAAAAAATCATGGCGGAAGTACAAACGGAATGGTGAAATTAATAATAATTTTAAGTTAAATGTGATAATTATATTGTACATGTGTTATGCAAATTATTGTTGTATAATTGTTTAAATTATAAAATGTTAATTTTTTTTAATTGTTTTTCATAATGAATACTGCTATTATTTATTTATTTTAATAAACTTAAGAAATTCACCCACCGATTAAAACTAAAAACTTTTTTTTTGGAAATAAAAATATGTATATTTTTGATTGAAATATGTATGGCATTACTTTGCGCATTTTTTGGAAACAAATTAGAATTTGATTTTTAAAAGAGCATAAAAAAATCTATAACATTTGATAATTGCACACATATTTCTTATTTCTATTGTACAATAAATATTATCGGTCTTTAAACAAAAAAAGTGTTTGAAATTTTAATACATATGTTCTACAAAGTAGAAACACTCTCACTTTAGAACTTTAAATGTTCTTAAAAGAGTTTCACAATGTATGATTGCCATCAATTGTTTTATTAAATTGATATATTGTGTTATAAATATAGTTGTGATTATTTTTATACATTTTAATAATCGATATTTTTTTTTTGCCAAGGTTAGTTTATAGATACATAATTATTAAAAAAAATCTAAAAAAATAGAGCCATTCTTAAGAAGCTGGAGAAAGACTCAACCCAGGATCTACTTCTTCTTATTGTTAGTCCAAAGTAACCTGTGCGAGAAAGTTTTTTAAACCTTCTTGATTAGGAGGAAAATGTCTGGAAATCAGAAAATCTCTATATCTACAAACTTCAGTTATATAAATAAATCTACCCTCTAATACAGAATTAGGTAGCGAATATTAATACAATAGTAGTCTTAAAAGCATTATGTACAAAAAACATTCATAGACATGGTGTTCAACACAACAGCTTAGCCAATTTGCAACAACATGACACTATGATGACCTTGCAGGACATGGCATAACACTGTGTTTGAGAGACGACATGACATTGCATAGCATGTTTTGTTAAAAAATTACATTTTTACAGAAAAAGCCTGAAACAAAAAAATATACTTATTTTAATTCGGATTGAATTATTTGAATTAAATTATGCTGAATAGAATATACGATTTGAATAGGTATTTTACCAACAAACCCCAAACACATACCGAAAAACGGTAAATTATAGTTCGATAACTATACAGTCGAGAACTTTAAGCTGGCCTGTAAAATCGCAGAACTTAAATTCTATTGAGAAGTTATGGTGAGACGTAAAAATAGCATTTAAAGGAAAAGGGAATCTCTTTCATAAGGACGAAGCATGAACATTTATTAAAGATACAATATATGAATTTAGGCTTGTCAAAAACCAATAAATTTAATTCAATGGCAAGTCATTACATAGTGGGTAATGCCTATTCATATAGAGTATTGAGATAAAGTAAGAGATAACTCAAATATTTGATTAATTTAAGTTTTTTGTTTATTAACTTTTAGGACGAGAAACTCTTTGAGTCTATTTTATTTCACAGTTCCAACTAGGGAAATTTTAATTTTTTTTATTTGTTTATATTTTTTAAGTTCCAAATTTTTACAGTATAGCGCTTGGCGGAATTAGTTGCAATGTTTTTGAGACAACTTTTTAGGCAAACAGTCCCTACAGATCATATGATATGTGATCAGTCAGTTTAATATTATTTACAAATTTTACAAGACCGAGAAAAACATGTTTACACAGAAATCTGTTGTTATAGATAAAAAGAGATAAAAATTAAAATATTAAATATGTACAATACATTTGGGAAAGCTTCAATAACTATCGCATTCATTGATTCATATATCCGGAGAATTTTATTTTGAATTTCGACAAAATAATGTTCCTATTATCAGGAAAAAATACTACATTTTTTATAGAATTTAATCTAAATGGACGACAAGTTACTATTTCTGAATTAAATTAAAGTGTTTTTTTTTAGCCAATCTCCAATAGAACTTCGTGAGTAACTTAATTCTAAAAATTTAACTTTTAGAACTTTTAAAATCTCACATATTTAATAAGCTTATTCAGGATGTTATATTTTATGAGTGACATTAAATTTTTTCTCAGCGAATATAAAACTGGCTAACGCTAAAGCGTAATGTTATTTAGAGGCTTGTTAACATTATTTACTGTAGTACTAAAGTTTATTGCAAAATTAAGCATTTATTCAAATCTGGGGACTTTTTATTGAATCAAAAACATGTACCGTAAATGAAATATTATTTTTTTATTATAAATGTATTTGCATTTACAAATTTTTATAGCAAATATTAAAATATCGAATTGGTTAAACGCTAAATGAATTTCAATAAAAAAATGCAAATCAGTGACTTTATTAATGAATAAAAAAGAAAAGAAAAATTGCACATTTTTTTATTATGCACTCAAATAATAAGATACATATTTCTCATATTTGTCATCTAACGTATGAAGAATTTAAGATTAAAAAAAAATGTTCTCTTAAATAAACAAATTCGTTTATATACATTCAAATTTATAATGAACCATTAATGACAAGTATAAATAAATCAAACAATTTGATTCAAGTCTCATTCGTTGTTTCGGCTTTGTGAGTGATATATTCAGCCACAGTATGAATTTACCGGCAGGCTTACTGTGGTGTGCTATTTGCTGTATTATGTTAACGATGCAGTCTTCAAGTGTTGCTTCTTCTTTGATAGTGGTAAAACCGGTGCCCAGTTATCACTATCCACACTATTATCATCATCACCACTACCATGCACCGTATTATCCACATTATCACCATCATCACCATCACCATGGCTATCATGAAGGCTACAATGCAGGATTTGGTTACATTTAATGAGACATTTTACATTTTGCTAAAAGTGAAGTGTTGAACGCAAAACATTAATTTTAACTTTAACAAATTGTGTTTTACAAAACTTTAACAAATATATGCCCTAAGTTGCATTTAAAAAATTTTACAAAAGAAGCAAAAAATGATTCAACAAACAATGCTTTTACTTTCAAAACCAATCCAAATCTTTTTCGTAAGTCGTAATTTTTGATCGCAGGGGTATAAAATTCTGCACGAACATGTATTCTAATATCATATACAATTAATCGTATTTTTTATCATACTCGTAATTTTAATATCATACTCGTATGACGTTATATATTTATGTATTTTATAGAAGCATTTTATATTGTAATTAATTAAAAAATTAGAAACAAGAAAAATAAATAATATAAATTCTGACGTCTGTTAAAATTAATTACAAATATTTTCCGATTCATTTACGTTAATAAAAAAACTAAAATTTGGTTGTATAAATTCTGGTAATAATGCATAATTTTGTCTCATTTTTTTCTATTTTCGTATTTTTTTCATCATAATTTCAAAACTTCTAAAGAAGTTTAGCAATGACTTTTTAAGGAATATTTTGCATCTTTCTATTTTAATTTAAGTAGTTTTTACTTCTTTTGAAGCATATTTTCTCCCTAAAAACAAATTTAGGCTAATTATTTATCTTTCTTTTTTATTTCTTAAATATTTCAACATAAACACAAGTCGTTAAAGTATTTTGTTTGGTGAAGAATTTCAGCAACAATAACTTTTTTAATACATATTTTTACTCATTATTTTTAGAGCATATTTATTTTCCTCCAACAGATTTTAACCGTTTTTTTTTTAATAATTAGTATGTAATTTTTAAGGAATTTTAGCCCAAACTTTTTAGAGCATATATTTGTATAATTCGTTCTAGCAGCAAATTTTGAAAATTTTTGGAAAAATTTGGAGTTAGGAAGCAAGTTGGCTGTCAAATGATGAAAGAATTGATCTGTCATTCTTTAACATTCATGTGGTAAAAAGTTGGGAAATTTTAGCATGAAACGCTACAGTACCATCGTTTGCGTCGAACGGTTGTGAATTGGTTGTTTAAAAAACTGAATGAAAAAAAAAAACGAATTTATAGTAATGAAATTATGATAACCAATGATATCATTTTATTTAAACAAGTACCCCGTAATTTTTAATTTACAGATTTTATTGATCCTGGATATAGTATACTCTAAAACACATGTATATTTTTTTAGGTGCAATTGGTTCGTTTACAGTTTGTCGTACAGTTACCTTTAAAGTTAAAATGTTTTCATTAAAAAACCTGAAACTCGTTTACGAAGGTCCACAATTTTTTATTTTTTATTTTTTTTACGAGACTAGTACTCAGGAGATGACCTCAACTCATGCAGTGCATTGTACTAGTTTTAGAAAAATATGTATATTGCGAAGGGGAGTAGTGTTTGTAAACATTTTTTTTTTTACCCTATTCATATAACAAACAGTGCGGCTAAAGAACGAATTCTCTCTATAATGCATTGTGCTATTTATTGGAAAATCAACTGCAAAAGGATGTAGTCTGTGAGAACTACGAATTGTACAAAAGAATATGCGATTGTCCGGAATGAATGATCTTATTTCACCTCTAATGAATCAATAGAGTTGAATACCCTACCGTCACTGATGAGCACGTTAGCCCTTTCATGCATGCGATCAAAATAGGCTTTGAAGCACCGGCCCATACATGAGAGTTGTATTCCATCTTGGGTCGGATAAAGGTATTGTAAATAGAAGGTCAGAAGGAATGAAGTATTTCGAGCACCGTTTTAAAAAACCGAGACGCTTGGATGATTCTCTCAACAATCGAAATATATCATGCCCAGAACATCAAGAGTGTCTGCCATCACCCCCACCCCCCATCATTAATATTTACATTACCCATAGTCTCAGATGACAACATTTCATCGACCCCAACACGCCTATGCATGATAAAACCACATTAAGTTTTGCGCAAATTAAATTCGACCGTGCTCACGCGACCTCACTTAAAGATTGTTATTTTTGCCTTCTCATCCAAATCTCCCAAAGACTCGGCCTACGATCAAACGAATATGATTGATAAATGTAACTGTCATCTGTAAAGGAGTAGATAGGATTCGAAGTTAAAAATAGAAAATCGTTAAGAAAGATCAAAAATAGATTAATAGACAGAACAGAGACTTGCGGTAAATTTTACATACTCAAGCATATATAATTTTTATTAGAAGCATATTTAGGCAACAAATCTACGAATTAATCAGAACACAATTTTTTGAGCGCCTTCTCATATTGTAGTCACGATAGCAAACACATTTACTAATGGTAGTCCACAAAAGATATAGTATATCTATATGATTCCTATACTAATACATTTAGAATTATATTTCAGTATATTCTTTCTAAGCGGGATATTTTTGTAGTATCCCAGTTGGCACAATCGTTGCATATGACATTGTCGTCAAGGATGTCTTTAAGGCTAACTGTTGTCGTGGAGGTGTTCGCACACGACATTTTATATTCTAGTTCCTTGAAATTGGCGATGATAAACAGAAAAATTACGACTTGTTTGCATAGCTCATACAGTGTGCTGTCGACGACAACTTCAGTGACATTGTCGCTCAACCAGTTGTCCACGATTTTTGCGACATTTATTTGAAAATGTCGTTGACCAATTGTACTGGCTGTTGTGTATGCGTCGTACAGAATATCTATTATCGTGCACCCATCCTCGAATATGTCCAAGGGATGTATTAGAAAACATATGTATTTTGATAAAAACATATTTTTTAGATTATTTTCATTTTAACGTACATAAATATTTTATATACATATTTTTTAATATTTTTTAATATTTTTTAAATATATAATATATTTTTTTATATATATATATCTATCACTCGATTTATAACAACTACTTGGAGTGTAATTCTGATTATAGGTTCTACAGACCATGGTGGGTAAACAAATGGCCTTATAAAGCTTTTATTTGTTAGGTATTAAAAAGCTTTTTTTTTGAAAAAAGTTCTAATGCATTACTTATATAGATGTAATACTCGTATGACCTTGACCGCCATGAGTATAAAATAAAAATCGATAAAAAGCGCAAATCATGCAAATGCTTAATGCAAGAAAAAAGAAGAGAGAGAAAAATGCACTATTGCATTTAAGATATTAGGCGACTATATTAGCTACTACAAATTTATATTCAAAAAGTAAAATTTTTATTTTTAAGTAGCAAATAAAGGCATATAAAATAAGGAATATTTAACTTCTTTTTAAAGTCTTTACCAACAACAAATATTTGTTTGAGACAATTCTATGGATGTGAAGTGTACGGACAGATTAACTGCATACTTACATTATACTTATATAGATAGGATGAAGCATAGAGTGTATTTGATGACGGCCGTATGTAGTAAATGTCAAGTTTAAGGTAATACTTGAGAAAACATTACATTGAAAATCAGTATTAAGGCAAGCAATCAATGGCATAGTGGCAAATTTTAATTAATTTTTAAAGCAAAAATGAAATCTTCAAATTAAATATGATTACAGCTTAAAAATATGCAAACATTTTCAAAAAATTCTATAACACTTTACTGTTAAATAATTTAAAAATGAGTTAAAAAGTAAAAAAACGTTTTACTATCAGTCATGGAGAGATTCTGCGTTACAAATGCATTCGCTTGATGTATTTTTTAGGAACTGAAAAAGAGTACAAAAACAAAAGGAAAGAGAAAAAGAAAATTCGGTGTGAAAAATCAAAACTGTAAAAAAGAAATGCAAAATATGATGTAAATTGTTTATAAACAAGATTTCTATAGTTTTTTTTAACTTTTCTAAGTGAGAATTTTTTTTAGAGAAATTTTATTACAAATTATTTTGTCAACAATTTTTAATTTCTTACATTTTATTTTTCTTTTACATACACATTTCGTTTAAAATTTATTATATCGTTTTTTTTTTATTTTGTCTTATATTCTTGGCAAATTTTTAGTAAATGCTGCTCATAAATGCAACCGACATACGCGTTTTGATCATGACCGAGTAAAGAACAAACAATTTTAAGTAAAAAATTAAAAAGAATCACATAATTTTTTTTAATTAAAAACAAGACAAAAAGAAAAAATTTGCTTAAATGAAAATAAGGCAAAACGTTTAAAAAAGGAAAGAAGATTGTGTTAAAAATAACACTAAACTGTGATATAATTTCAATTTCAAACAAATATAAAAAAAATTGTGTAATTGTAATTAAATTAAAAAAAAAATTTAGAAAAATCTACCTTTTGATCTCATTTGCTACTTAAACCAGTATCACACAGTCGTCATGAATCGAAAATGCTTGCACTGGAGTTATTTAAATTTCAAGGATATTCCTATGGATTTGTACTTGTACGAAGATCTTGAAGAGGTTTATCTTAAAGAAAACTACATTACTGCCATACCCAAGTGGTTTTTAAATTTGACCACTTTGAAGTTTATACATTTGGCTGGCAATAACATAACCACACTGCCGGATGAAATGTATTTATTGGAAAATTTAGAATTTCTTGATGTCTCCAATAATAAAGTAAGTGAACTGCCAGAATCAATGGGTTATATGACCAAATTATTGCATCTAAATATCAGTTCAAACGAATTAACAGAGCTACCATACAGTAAGTGATTATATGTATGTGTGTTTTATATTTTGGAAAATCATATTTTGTTCATCGTTTTTAAGAGCATACATGCATATGTGTGTATGTACATAAACCGCATAAGCGTTAAATGTGCATATTATAGGTTTTATTCACAGCTTTTTATAATTATTTCCTTGCTCTTTAAAGCATTTCTTGCAAATACATATGTATTTATTCGCATAATTTTTAATTGTAGTAGAGCTATTAAAACCATAAACTCCATTTCAAGTTCCAAAAGGCATATTTTTATATCCACGAGCTTTTTAGGGCATTTGTGACATCTAAGCTACACCTACCGCATAATTTTCGTAATATTTTTGCATATAATAAATTATTGTATGTTGGCATGAATTTTTATTGCATATTTTGCAACAAATAAATATTTTCAATTAACAATCTTTGGAAGGGTTCGTACATAATTTTGTAGCAGTAGATTTTTTTCATATTTTGAAAAATTAATTTTTATATTGTACAACCCCCAGCAAGTTACCGTATTCATCGGGTTTTTTTTACTAAATTGTCCACAATTTTCAAACGTACTTTATACACTTTTGTTTCAAATTTAGTTTCGACCTACCCATTCGAATTTCGTCACAATCTCAGCTCGTGAAATTAGCCTTACCTTATTTTCATCGTTTTATTGGCTTTTTATTATTAATATTTTCATCCAAATACAATAATAATTTGCTAGAAAGTTTCTTTACTTTTTTTTTATTTTTTTGTTTTCATGACTTTTTGGGACAAACCTAAGGTTAAATTCTGTTTAAGCAAAATCTTTGAATATTTATTTATTTATTTACTAAAGTACAATACAATATTAAATTGAATATGCAATTTCGAAAAGAGGACATATCGCACATGTTTGTGCCAAATGCATTTTTTGGTATTAATGCCTCTTAAATGCTTAACTGCACCTACTACTCTTGAAAAACGAACATCCCTAGCATTCGTTATACTTCAGACGTAATGGTAGAAACAGAAAAAGTTTTGAAAAGGTCACAAATCTAAGAGATGAGCCCGTTTCGAAATTATTGTTTAAATAAAAAGTAGAAAAATATTCAACTAATGACTGCTTTTTTTTGTTTAACGCTCAAAGCCGTTATTTTTTGTTTGTTTCTTCTTTTTCTTCTTCTTAACAATTACATCTTTAAGTTCCAAATTTAATATCTGAACTTCATATTTTTTGTGATGGCTGTCCATAGTAAAATAAGACCATAATATTTTTTTGGTATAATATGTATATTTTCCAGTGTCCGGGCACTCTTTCAATGATTTTGATAGAAATTTTTCAGTTGTCAGATGCGAAGATCGTGTGTTCACCGATCAAAAATATATTGATCTGATAGTACAGTCCAGTAATACCAATAAATTTAGTGTTGTAAGATTAATTACTGAGCATATAATAAACTTTAAGAAATGGGCTAAACTTTTAAAAACTCCCGGAGAAGTAATCGTAAAAGAGACAAATATACAGAGATAAAGTTATTAACTATCGTAATTGAACTAGTTTTCGACCCCTGCTACGAAGGTCCCATCATAGTTCATTGTGTTGTAAATACATATTAATTTTTACATTATCTATTTAACTCAAAATCTATCGGAAATAGATTTTGTGAATTATTGCAGATATTGTAAAACTCAAGCAATATATTCCGGCAGAATTTAAAAGATTTTATGATAAAATACTACAATGGATAGCTACAAATAAAAAAGAGCTTCCTGAACAAGAGTTTTGATAAAAGTATATTATATATTTTTAGTAGAACTATTACCTTTTGCTTTTTTCATACCTAAAATGAAATTTTCTGCAAATTAATACGGATTTTTTCGTTAAGTTTAGTTTACTCGATATCATGAATTTCAAAAAGAGCACATCTTATTAATTCTAAATACATAAACAAACATATATAATAAAGTCAATATCCGAATATTCCTGTAATTTGCTGTTACAAATTAGCCCTAAAATATAATCTATACAAAATTTTTTGAACTACAATATTATACTTCATTAAAAAATAATTCGTTTTTTGCATATTCAATAATATTCTAATTACGTATAAGGAACATAGTGACAAAGACCATAAGCTGGGTATAGTGTCGCAGACCCGGGTCTTTGGTGCGAATCGAACCCTCACAACCCTCGCACTAGCAGTCTAGCCCACTACCCACTAGATCACTGAAGCACACGGTTGTCAACAATATAGCGTTAGCTAAGCCATAATGATTCTAAGCATTATTATTTCAAATTTATTTATAAAGACCTTTTTTATTACATTTATTTATTTTTATTATCAAATAAGTTGTAGAGTTATCTACATATTAGGTACTTTATATTAATGCATAAGCTTTTAACGTACTAGAAAGAACACCGATCGATTCACCTCATCGATACCGAGCTTTCTTATTTCGAATACATCATCCTGGTTGTCAAAATGACTCTGGAAATTTTCTATTTCTAGAAAGAAAATTTTAATAATTATTACGCTTTAATCCAAAATTAAAATGTCACCTTTCCGCAATTTTTTGTTTCGTATGTTCTCTTTATACATGTGATGACTAAATTTTACCAATTTTCTTTACTCATTTTTGTGATTAAAATAAAATGTATTTACTTTTCTTAATTTCTTTCAAATTAATTTTATTATAAAATTACTATTTCTTTTACAGCCATTACCTACATGAAAAATCTAGAATCTCTAAATGTGTCTAAAAATCGCCTAAAGCGTTTACCTCTACAGCTATGCGAGTGTGCCAGATTAAATGAACTGAATATAAGTGATAATATTGAAATTTGGCATATACCGGAAAGAATCTCATATATGCAGTCTTTACAAATGCTTTCAGCAGATCGTAAGTTATACAATTTTTTTTTTATTAAAAAAAATTATTTTTTATGTGTTGATTTTTGTTTTTACAGGTTGTTCTTTAATTTATTTACCTGTGGCTTTAGCGAAATTCATTGACTATTTGAGAATTTTTAATAATGCTGCCATCAATCATATACCGATCATTTATGAAAAATTCTATCAGAGTTATTATGAGACACCAACAAAAACTACAAGCATGTATGATAATTGTGTTCCAAAGCATGGAGTTAAGAGTGTTACTTGTGTTAGTTAAAAATAATAATTGACTTTTGTGAAACAATTTAGACACCTAAGAGAAGGGAGAAAATTTTGATCAAGTCCTCTATTTACTTTTTATAATGATTGCTTCTTAAGCATTAGTAGTTTCAGTTAAATTTCCTTTCATTCTAAAGTTTTTGAATCAACAAGCCAAAACTTTTAAAAAACTTTATAAATTTTGTTTCTAATTTTTTCAAAAAGCCTACGAGGGTGGTGCCAAAATCAGCCAGCCAGCCAAATTATTCGTTTCACTACATAATTTCCTTTTCCAGCATTAATCAATAACTTCGATACCCTATTACCAAGAACTCTCAAAGTCTTTTAAACACCCGTCAACGACGGGCTCCACCTCTTTTTTGTCGGTAAGTCATTTACTACCAAGGCATATAAATCTCTTATCTGGAAAAAGGTGCGATATAAAGAAATGCTAACTTTAATTCATTGGTTACCGATATAGCAATATTGAACGTGTGAACTGGTGCATTTTTAAGATAAAACAACACTTTCTTCTTTTCCAAGTGCAACTTAAACGCAGCCATAAATTAGCATTATAGTCGCCTTTGATAGTTTTTCTTATTAAAGATAATCAGAAGAATAATTATACCAGACATGTACCAATAACACATGCATTGTCCGTGTCTGCAATAAAACACTCTTTATTTCTTTTAGATACGATTCTCCCATTCCATTCCACTGCTTCGATTTGTTCTTTGTCACGAGTATAAAATGGTGGACCATTATTACGAATCCAACACAAAAACTTGGTAAAACATCACAAAGCACATCTCTACGATACTACTATTATGATCAATCATGGCACCCATCATGCGCATAACTTTTTCATCATCAAATCAATATGCGATGTATAACGCTTTCTGAAGTATCTCCTACTTCAGTTGATGTGCTTCGTAAGGTCGGATAGTTTTGGTACCGTTCTAGTAACCTCGCAAAAAAGTTTTTTGTTGGTTCGTTATACACATGGGACAAAATCATTGTAGTTATTCTCTCCTAATTTAAATTATTATTATTCAATACGAAAATGTATTTGATCACGCTTGAGACGATTTGGCTTCTGCACAATCCGGTTTCATTTAAAAGGCTCGCTGTTCTACTACACCTAGAGTTTGGGCATCATAAGCAAACATGGGCAGTATACTTTTGTATTATCTAAAGCCGTCATAGAAAGAAAAAAATTTTAAAGTATAACAATAGGCCCGGGAAGGGAGACTTTTTACTGTAGAGTATTTGCAACTTGCCAGTCTCTTATGGTAAATGCTGTTAATTGTTAAAAGGCTTTAGAAGCAGCATTGCAATAAAAACCCAAATAAAGAACGTCAAGTTCAAGGCCCACATAAACCCACAGAATATTTTTTTATTTTACTATATCGAAGGAATGATTTCGTTCGCTGCCTAAGCAGAAGTTCCTTCAGTAAGGAAGCTAACAAACGCATTCTTTCGAAAACGTGACACAGTCTATAAAATCGTAATTTATTTTAAAGAATATGTATGAAAATATGTAAATATGCACAAAATTGTCGAAACATATTCGATTCGAAAATTATGAGGAATACTCTTTTTTGTACTAAACTACGCTTTTGAAAAACTTTTCTCTTTAATTTTTGCAACAGAACTACAGAAGCTTTTGTTTATTAAACTTTAAAATCGATCGACTCTCAAGATGTAACTCATTCTTTTTCTCTTTGATTATCAAAAAGTAGTGCATAGAAGTTCTTATTCAAAAACTTTATAAGCTGTTTATATGATCTTGGAAATATTTCCCTCAGTACAGTTTTTAACGAAGAATATCTTTTCTCAGAGAAAAATGGATATTTCTCGTGGTCCGTCGAGCCGGTTATGAACGATCTATTTTCATAAATTGTTAAAAAAAATAAAAAATATAATTCATGTTTTTTTTTTTGCGATAATGCATCTACTTTTAACTGTAACCTTGTGACTGATATCGCCTCCAAAAATGATTCCCCAAATAGAATTTAGCCACCGTATTTAACGAAATGCTACACCTCTAAACCTTTTACTTTAAAAACCAGACACTCTTTATAAAAATATGTCATATAATTTACTTAAGATTAAATTAAAATGATTTCCTCATAGGGTATAGAAATCTATTTTTAACAAATTTCCTAAATTTTTAGATAAAATTAACTCTCCTATTAACATTTGTATATCATTAATTTTTTTTTAAGTTTTTAGAATAAATTTTTCTATATTTGCTTTTAGACCCATAACACACAAGGGCTTCTTTTGGGTGATTGAAAAGGAGACATTTACTAAACTTTTGCTACCCTTTGGTACGAAAAAAGTTTTCCGAGTACCATCACAAGAAAATCAAGTAACACTATACGATGATTGTCTCAAAGCTTTGGAATATTTAAATAAATTGTCACCATTTTATATAAATCCTGCATTGAAATATATATTACCGGAAAAATTTATGGTTGATCATATACGTAATGGACCCATTGGCAGATGTTCAGTATTTAAATGTTCGAATCCATTATTTTCGACATATTACTTTATGGTGGTTAAAAGGTGATTACAGTTTAACAAAAACAATGAAAAATTAAAGCAAATTGTTTCTTTTCTTTTCAATTTTTTTTTCCTTAATATGTAGATCTGGCAGTCGCTCAAAACAATTATTCACCTGCTATTTTTGTACACAGTACTGTGCTAAGCTATGGCTAATGGATAATCATAAAAAATATTATTGTGTAGATTGGGACGTTTGTGATGAATAACTGATTTGGTTAACTTAACAAGGTTGTGATTGTAAAAATATTAGTTTTAAAATAATGCAATTGAAAGGGATTGATTGTATTGAAAGAAAATAGTATAAAAAATAAAATCAAATAGTACAATTTAGTTTTAGAAATCCAGTCTTTTAATGATGATTTATTGAAATTTCTCTGTCATTTGACAAAATGTTGCTGACGGTAATCTTCTCTTACATGCACATAATTGTCTATTAAACATTTTTTTGCTTTAGGATATAAGGCTTGACAATTCATACCCTTTTTGCCCATATGCCAGGCATCTGTATAGTCACTTAGTAAGTTACGTTGTGGTCTAAAAATGTCGATTTGAAAAAAAAATTATAAATAATTTTATACTCTTTATTAGTATTTTTTAACACTCACTGTAATAAACGATGTAAAATTTCTGCATATAACCCTTGATGTCTATGTATTTGAGCATTTTCACATATAGCTTTCTGTAAGCAAGCCCGACCATTCATGCCTTTACGTTTCATTAAGTTTTCCACAAATTCATACAGAAATTCTTGTGCCTCATCTTTATAATTATTTAGAATTTCCACTTTATTTTCACTATTTGGAAAATTTCTTCTGTTCCATTTATCCCACCAATATATAGGTTTAGGAGGTACAGGAAACTGGTACTGCAAATTCATGGTCATTACCAATTGACGCCATGGTTTTTTGTCACCCAAATTAACGGGGTATGTTATACCGGTAACAAGCTAAAGTTTGAAAAACTCTAATATGCAAAAATCATGCATAGACAGTTAAGCCCGACTATAAAATACCCTCACAATGAGCGTAAATATATAAACTACTTAAACAAGTAAAGCGAATTTATAAGCATAAGTATGTATACGAATATGACAATACATCCCAAATTCGTAATTCATATAAAAGGAAAATTTGAGACATTGAATATTTTAATTTGAATATTGAGAAGAAACTTCTATTTTTATACTTTTGTAGCAAAAAAAATAAATATTTGAGTTTCCCAAAAAAAAAACGTTAGTAAAAGGCCATTGTATGAATGGTTCATAGCAATGTTATTCAAATCTTCATTTTCTGTACAATAAAATTGAGAGTTTTGGTTAACTATGGTTTATAGCAATGCTGAACTTGTTTGCGCCAGAGCGCCGAATAAAAAATTCTCATTTATTCTGTCTTTAGCCAGCCCTGGTTAAGAGAATGTGCTATTTTTGAACGTTCATAGACTATAACAAATCGGATACATTGTGTTTTATACATACTTATAGGATATTATAGTCAGACTTAACGAACAAAATCAAATGTTTTTCTAATACCTTACAAATGCCAGCATCTTCAAATAAAATAAAACGTTTTTTACGTCGATGATCACGCCAATTTGTTAAATTTACTCCAACATTTGTGGGTGACAATTTTTCGGAAGCACTTTCAATAATTGACAAACAAAGTATAGAAAGTATAAAAAGTAATCTGGAATGTTATTGTTGATTAAATATTAACAGAAAGCAAAAAATAAAGAGAAATACTTTTAATCGATTTATCAAACGTACTGAAGTTTCATCTTTGCTGATTAATTAGAAATTGAGATATTCTTCACAACTTATTTGTTTTTTTTTTACTATTTTCCAATTTATTACAAATAATTCAAATAAAATTCCTTATCGTTTATTAATCTTTATTTTATGGTGTTTAAATGTAGACTGATATGGATATCATGCTAACACTTCATTAGAAAATCATATCAAATGGTTAGATTTGATCAATTTTTTTTTATTACGAGTCGTCATCAAATAATTAAAATTCACGTGTTTTATTTGCCCATCTCTTAATTAAAAATTAGCACTTTTATGGCGGAGAAATGTTAGTTCTCTGACAAAAATAAAAATTAATCGCATTTTAAAATAATTCAAATGATAAACGAACCCTGTAAAAACCAAACTTGTTTTAACAAGTATAAAAGAAAAATTTTCTAAATTGTAAAAGAAACACGGACAGTTGAAAATGTTATAAATGTTGGATAAAATAATTGTTATGTTCAGCCAAAAAATCAGTCTCGATCAATGATATTTTATATTGTTTTGTCAAGCAAAAACTTCTAACAAGCCAAATAACACTTTGATTAAAATAATACACAAGCAACTGAAGTGAACATCCAGACCCAACTATGTATACATAGCCATTTTATTAAGGTGATTAGGTTGGGATTTAAGAATTATAACGATATAGCCATGGTTCAGCACTAGAATAAATATAAATCTAGCGAATCGAAATAACCATTGAAGCTACTTAACAATTCCTGAGAGATGATTTTGCAATAATTTTTGTGTTACATTTAAGTAGTTTCACAACTAAAATGTTCGATTTTTCTATAGCATTTTATTCCGAATTTGAAAGTCTTTAGAAATCGTAAGCCTGCAGGAGCTTGGAGAGGGATACGTATGATACAAAGAGTTTTCGTGTGATTTTTACAAATTAAAGTTAATTCAATTTCTCTTGTTGTAACAGAAAGTCACCAAAAATTTTTAAGTCCAATACAGTCAGGGAAAAAAGAGGTAGAATTGATTGCTTACGGCCTATCTTCTCGCAGCAACAATGTTGTATGCGTCAATTTTTAACCATGAGTACCGGAACCTAAAGTTTAACTTCGACTTCGAACGACAGTCTTGAGAAGCTTCTTCATGGCTATTAGTTACTCTCAGAGCTTTTGCCAAAAGATTACTAAGAGGTAGTCGCCGAAAGAAAAATTTTTTCATATTTCTTTTTTTTTTTAAGACGACAGAGCTGGGTTTTGAACCCGGAGTAAGCCAACAAACCAACCAAATCTGTCAAATTAGTTGTCATTTATTCAGTTCGGTTTTACAAAACACCATGGACAGATATAGCATTCAACAACACTTACAAATAATACAATCGTTTGTGTGTTCAATTCAGTCAACGTGAAGAAATGTTCCTTTAAGAATCATCTTCAGTGATGAGGTCCATTTCTGGATAAATGGGAACAAACAAGATTGCCAAATTTTGGAACGATAACAATCCACATGAGGTACAAGACCGTCCAATACATCTCGAAAATTTCTCTATTTGTTGTAACTTTTGGTAGCGTCATTGGTTAATATTTCTTTTTTGAGAACGAGGTATACCAGACCAACACTGACAACGACGAGCGCTATAGGGCGAACATTACCAAATTTTCTTGGCCTCAATGGGAAAAACTGAACACTAACTAGTTCATCTCGTTTTAGTTTCTATGCCCTTGAACCTGTATTTTTGTTACTAAAGTTTACTTCAATCGATTATATTGTGAGAGCTCACTCAATGTGTCTTAAATATATGCAATTAAGATAATTTGAGTGCGAGGGTGTTTTCTTATTTTAAATTTATTTCAATTCTTGACCTTACCTAATTGAGTGATTTTTCTTTGTCTTATTTAAGAAAAATACTCAACACGAATAAACAAAGGAGAATATTAAGAACCATCACAACAGTTTCAAAATACGATATATTCGGAACAGTCACACAATATTGTTGAAAATAAAAAAAAAAACAAATAAATTAAATCAAAACGAATGCGAAGAAGATAAAAACACAAGTGCTAAAATCCGATTATAAATTTTTTTTCATTTCATTTAAACAATAAATAATTAAAATTGTTTTAAACGGGAAAAAATGGCGTATTATCAGTAAAGATATTTCTTAAATCAATTCCATATACAGTAATTAAATAGTTAAAAAAAATATAAAATAGGTTTTAAGAACAATTGTAGTAATGTAAAAACAAAATATTTCATATTCTCAGAAATAGACAAGTTAGACGCACAGTTAGAAACAATCAAGCCCTATATTAAATGATAATCTACTAATTTAAAGTAAAAACATTTTTGTTTTTTTATTCATTTTTGATTAAAAAAGTGTGTGCCTAATTTGGTACAATTTGATCAAAAATATGCCTCCACACCATGGTAGTACAGTAGACTCTCACAAATTAGAACCACTTCATTCCTTGGGTGAATATAATTCTCAAAATGTTCTAATTTAATGAAGTTTTTCTTTTCTTTCCTCAATATGATAAGAAAATAATTTAATAGGTAAATTTAATTTAAAATAATATTTATAAATTTTTTTATATATTTCATGCAAAAGTATACTTGAGCGCATAATTTTTAATTACGACTCGACGTTTGGTTAAACATAAATTCAGTAATATTGATTTGCTTTTTTGCCTTATTTTAAATTCAATACCACGATATCATTACGAATGACGAAAAAGTTAGACATGCGTTTTCTAAAATCAGAGTAGGAAAATAAACAAAACGAAACGTTTAATTTCATTTTGTTTTGTTCTTTACAATGAGTAAAACAAAAACAAAACAAAAACAATGAGAGCGATTGTAACATTTTGTTTTGTATATTGTTTTTGTTTTGAGCACTACAAATACACTAACTTAAATGTGCGTAGGTAGAAAAAAATGAATGAGAACAAAATTGAAAAGTTTGAAGAAAATACGTTTGCAAATGTTTGCTAATTGATTTGCTCATTATAACTCACTAAAATATTATATATGCATACTTACATACCTAAATGAATCAAGATTTTTGACAAAGCAGTAAACATTTTAATTATGATTTAAATTTTATTCAAAAAAAGAAAAAAATATACATATTATTTTGTACGCAATTATACGAATTTAACGGAATATCAAACAAAAGATCGAAAAGCCAATTGTTTTGGTTGTGCTCTTTCTCATTCAAAAAGTATTTTTTTGGTTTTGTTCATGTACAAAACATTAAAAAAAATTTTTGAAAAGTTTTTGGCTTTGTGAAAACGTTTGCGAAATGTTTTGTTTGTTTGCTCACTCTGTCTACAATACATGCCGCTGTTTTTAGACTAGTTTATTACTTCTTTTATGCTTTCAAAAAGTTTTAAATGAGTAGTGACAAGTGTGATATCGCATGCTTCAAAGCTGCTACTGACTGATTGTCTATTTTTAATTTCTTCAGTATCAGATTCATCAAAGAAAGCATCTTCAATCCATTGTTGAACTTCATTTACACTAGTAGAATGATTTGCCATAATTCCAGTCAAGAGGTTTGTCTCTATGTTGAGAAGCCAATATTATGGATTTCCAATTGTTCTAGTGGAAAATTGTCATCGCTGTCATATTGGACAAAATTTCAGCCTAATAACTTATTTCTGGATATAGATATGCAATTATATTTACGTCTTCACTCTTAGTTGTAAGTTCTTTTGCAAGTCTTGTCTTTAATGTGTCGCTTTTACAATCAATACCTAGAATAGAATCCAATAGAATCCAAATTGCAATTGGACGTTTCTATTCTATAAATCATTGCTGACCATAGATAGAGAATGAAAGAGTTTGTTTGCTTGTATAATTACACTTCGACGACTATAAATGATAATAGGAATAAGTTCCAAAATAGGCTTTACAGCTGTGGCTTTAACATTAGAATTGCACTACACTTTGATGTCAAAGTGAAATATTACTTGTTATTTTTGAATCTTGTAAAATGTATTTTATTTTATTAAATGTCATGTAGGATTCTAATTTCTAGAATATATAAAAGGTCAGGAAGCAATATATAAAGGTGAACAATTAAGGATGATATAGAAATTCTGATTCATGAACATATTAATTTCAAAAGAATGATATCATTACCAGTCAAATGATAATACTCGTATTTTTGTCATGGCATTAAATTTATGATCGACAAAATATCATTCAAATTCTAAAAAAAAACTTGTACTCTCGTGTGTACGATTCAGAAATAATTATTGGATAATTTATATTCCTTTTATATTCTTATTGCCAGCATATCTATTTCTATCATAAATTATTACAGCTTAACAGCTTTTACTATCAGCTGGTGGTTGGCCACTTAATTAAAAATTATATTTAAAAAGTAAAATTTTATATTGCAAATTTTTTTAGAAAAAGCAAACAATAATTTGTTATAACTTTTAAACCAATACTGCGCTACTCGTAAATTAGAAATTTTTAAAATTTATCTAATCAGAGATAACCTTTCTCAACAACCCCTTCTACTATGTTCCACTAAAGAGAACTTAAAACAATTACTCACGTTTTCACAAAACAGATAACACTTCTATGTACTCTACGCATCACAAATCAATTGATATCTCTCTCGCATTACCTGAACATATTGATTAGAAGTAGAGGCTATAAAAAGGAATAACTTGTAAAGATTTCAAAACATTTCGTTTTTGGATTTGTTAAAATGTTTTTAACAAAATTCAATGTGAGCATTGTATTGCTCTTGGCCATTTCTAGCCATTTGTCTCAAGCACAATATAAACCAAATTTTGTTCCTGGTCGTAGTACTATAGTGCATTTATTTGAATGGAAGTGGGATGATATTGCCAGGGAATGTGAAAATTTTTTGGGTCCCAAAGGCTATGGTGGTGTACAAGTAAGTTTCTTAAAACAAAATCTTTAAAATAACACAAACAAAAAAATTACTTTTGTACTTGCAGGTTTCTCCTGTCAACGAGAATGTGGTAGTGGCAAACCGTCCTTGGTGGGAACGTTATCAGCCTATTTCTTATCTTTTGGTTACCCGTTCAGGCAATGAAGCTCAATTTGCCAATATGGTTAGACGTTGTAATAATGTTGGTGTTCGCATTTATGTGGATATAGTTTTTAACCACATGGCCGCTAGTCATGGCACTGTTGTGGGTACTGCAGGCTCTAGAGCCGATCCCAGTAGCAAAAGTTTCCCTGCTGTCCCGTACTCAGTTTTGGATTTCCATAAAACCTGTAGTATTAACAACTACAATGATGTATATCAAGTGCGCGATTGTGAATTGGTTGGTTTAAAAGACTTGGATCATAGCAAAAATTGGGTTAGAGATCGTATTGTAGAGTTTATGAATAAACTGATATCTTTGGGTGTTGCCGGTTTTCGTGTGGATGCAGCTAAACACATGTGGCCTCAAGACTTAAAGGTAAGTAAAACAAAGTTTCACTCGTATTGCGCCCCCTATATTTTAAAAATGCGTATATGGTGTTAAATGTTAGAATAGGTTAGCTCGTCAGGTTACTAGCTTGTTGAAGGAAACAAAAAACACTACACACTAGCTTTTGAAATGTGTAGTTGCCAAAACAAAATAAGTTATGAGTCATAATTTTCAGATGTTGTACCTTAAATCCTACGCCTTCTCAAATCTATTTTGTCCAGTGAGTTTCTTTTAACAATTTTATCTTGAAGCGTTTTGAAAAGCCTCTAAGTTTTGGAAGAAAAAAATTTTTACTTTTGAATATTAATTAGTAAGAACAGTTTTTCAAAGCGTAATACATATAATCAGCTAACCGCTCATATGTATACTGATAAACTCTAAATTTTAAAGAACAAACCGAGCATACAAATCAAATAAACAAAAATACTTTCTAATAGGATAATTTTTCTTATTTTTGTCATTCAAACTCTTCAAAATAAGGTATGTTTTTTTAAAGAAAGCATATTAATACCACTGTTCGAAAATTTACCTTATAAAACGTACTTTAGTGTTCTGTACTGTAGAATATTAAGTACAGAAACACTAAAAGTGTTTGTGTAGGAAATTCAAAACAAACAAAAAACATTATAATATTTTTGAATTTTCTACATAACGAATATACTGTTCTTAACCTATAGAAAAAAAAAAACAGAGGATAAATATTTTTCTTTTTGTAATTTTTTTCAATGCAAAAAAAAAAAGAAAATATTTTGAAATTTAGGGAAAAATAACCCAAGATCACTAAACCAAAATGTATACAAACACTAAAACTGTACTGTTTTAAAACAAAAAACAGAACGACTTATTCTGGTTGTGTAGAAATACACAAACACTAAAAAAATAAATACCGTTCTTGGATTTGTGAACCGTACATATAATAATGTACAGTTTATTTTCGAACACTGATTAATACCCGTTAATTATTAATTCCATAATTAATTTCTTTAAAATATTTTATATATTAATATTATATTGTAATATTATTTGCTTTAAAATATCATAATATACATGCATACACACATACATATGTATGTATGTATTTCAATTTAAAGTGTTAAAAGGATTTAAGGACATTTCCCATATCAAAGACTACGAATGCATTTCTTTAAAACTGTTGTTTCAAAAAAAAAAAAAAAATTGGTGAAAACACATTTCACGGCAGGCGGCTTTAATTTCGCTTAATTTACACACAAAAAGCTTTTTGTGTGTGTCAAGAACAAGGAATTAACAAAAGTATAGGTATTTATACAAGATATTTTATTTAAGACATTTAAAGCAATCTTAGCTAAGAAATGGAACATTGATTACGTGCTAAATGCGTGTTGGCTAAAGAGAGAATGAAAAAGATTATCAGCATATTGGTATGATTGTACCATTAAGTGCAAATCATAAAAAATGTTCTTAAAAAGATGGTTATAAAAAAACAATAAATTGTTTTTTTTCATTATTACTGCAATAATTTTGCAGTAATAATCTACAATTCGATAAATTCTTCTCAAATTATGTAAGTACATGCATACATACGTATGTATAGGTACGAAATGGTCAATTAGCAGGATCAGTTTTACGCATTGAAAAGTGTACATATGTATGAATGTATGTTCATGTATATGTACATATACAGTATAATTAGTTACATGACTTTTTTTTTATTTTTTTTTTTTTTTTTTATTTATACATATTTTTTTTTTTTTTTTTGTTTTTTTTTTTATTACAAAAAATATTACTTACCCCTTGCACTGCTCTAAATTTAATCTTCTATGTTTCTTATAGTACATAATTAGTTTCTCACTACCTATAAAGCACTCCATTTTTTAGTTTTCTTTTACAGTTAATTGTCTCACTTCTACCTCTTCATATTATTTTCACTTTTTTTTAATAAAATAGGCTGAAAATAACTTTAAACACTACATTTTAATTAATCACACATTTATTAAACTTTTATTTTAATTTATTAAAATAAAAACTTTAATTAAAATTTTTATAAATTTTTTTACACGCAAATTGCAAGCAGTTGTAAAATTCTGCCGTGTCATTTTAATTGAAGTAATTTATCACACCCTATGTATGTAGGTATGGTCCGTTAGTGACTATTTTAAGTGAGATTACTTGTGTTTGCATTATGTTCCTTATTCTCTCACTTATGTGCATATCTGTATATATTTATGTATCTGCTTACGCTAATATAGAAAAGCAAAAACAAATCAAAACAATAATATTAATAATAATGATCTGTTTTAATTCAGTTAATATGTACTTTGTTATTAATACTCTTCCTCAGTATTGCCGTTTTTGTTTATTTTTTTTTTTTTTTTCTCTTTAATGTTGATGTGTACTTGTACCTTTTTTTTAAAAGGAGTAATAGGTACACTACTATACAAACATGTACAACTAACTGTACATTGACATTAGGCAAATATTTGACGAAATAAGCGTAACTAGTCAGTTTTTTGTAAATATTTTATTCAAATATTTCGTTGTATGTATGTAAATATTTTTTCAGAAATTATTTAAAAACATAATTAATAAGAAAAAATATATACCTACGTTGATATCTAATTATTTAAACTTAAAGGTATGAAAAATTAAAAACAAATATGTAAATGCTTTCATAAAATACTTGTTACGTGGTTTTCATCAAATACTTGCCTTATTTGAACGTGGCTTTAGTCTTATTTAATGAAAATTTTAGTATAATTGTTATTTTTTGATGATGTACATGAATTAACTTCGCAATGCCTGATGTTGAAGTTGATAATATTTTGTTTACTTAATAACCGTGATGTAAGTACTTCCTGTATTCCTATTTTCCCTTTTTTTCCGGGATTTTGTAAAGAAAACTTTTTATATAAAGGGCTGATATAAGATCTCGTTCTTACAGCCTGTGTCCAGAAAACGAATGGTTTAAGACGTTCGTCTTTTTATATAAAAAACACGCAAAAATTTTAGTGGTTTTTTTTTTCACATATAAAAAGACGAACGTCTTAAACCATTCGTCTTCTGAAAGCAGGCTGTTAATATCGTCGCAAGAATTAAAGAAGGCTGACAAAACATTTAATGTTCACCAGAGCCAAAAAACCTGTATGAAAGGAGAAAGCAGACACTGGTATTTTTCAAAACGTAGACTGCGTTAGTGAATCTCCTTTCATCATAGAAAACTGGTACCGGAACCACTCGATGCGTAATTTTTTTCTGATAAAATTGATGCAAAAAAACGTATTTTCGATTTTTTGTCCGTTACAGCGTTCTTTAATTCTTGCGACTATATGAACCTACATCAGGGCTGTCCAAGTTAGCGCTCAAGCAAGCCGAATGAAGAAACAATCTCTATCATTTTCACTTTGGCAGACACATAAATGTATACTATATGTATAAAAATTTTATGTGGCTTAAACAAATTCATTTTTGGTGGAATAAACGCGATATCCATCCAAACAGAATCTAGTCAGTTTTATTGGAAAACCCTTTATGATCTAATCTAATAATAAAATATATTAAAATGTCAATAAATGTTTGTTTTTCTCTTTCAGATAATTTACAGCCGTTTGAACAATTTAAATACGGCCCATGGCTTCCCTGCCAACAGCCGGCCTTTTATCACTCAAGAAGTTATAGATATGGGTGGTGAAGCCATCTCTAAATATGAATACACCGACTTTGGTACTGTTACTGAATTCAGATATTCCGATTCAATTGGCAAAGTATTCCGCGGCAAAGACCAAATGCGTTGGTTAGTAAATTGGGGTACAGCTTGGGGTTTTATGCCTTCCGATCGGTCGCTGGTATTTGTGGACAATCATGACAACCAACGTGGTCACGGTGCAGGTGGTAGTGATGTTTTAACGTATAAAACTTCTAAACAATATAAAATGGCTACCGCCTTTATGTTGGCCCATCCATTTGGTATAACACGTGTTATGTCTTCATTTGCCTTTGACAATACCGATCAAGGTCCACCAACCACGGATGGTAATAATATACGTTCGCCCATTTTTAATGCGGATAATTCTTGCAGTGGTGGTTGGATATGTGAACATCGTTGGCGTCAAATTTACAATATGATTGGTTTTCGAAATACTGTTGGCTCTACCGGCATACAAAATTGGTGGGATAATGGTAGCAATCAAATTGCTTTCTGTCGTGGCAATAAAGGCTTTATAGCTTTAAATGGTGACTCACATGATCTCAACAGAACATTGCAAACCTGCTTGCCAGCTGGCACCTACTGTGATGTGATTTCTGGTTTAAAACAAGGTTTTAAATGTACTGGTAAATCAGTGGTTGTTGGTTCAGACGGTCGTGCTACAGTGACCATTCGTTCAATGGAAGAAGATGGCGTTTTGGCTATACACGTTAATTCGAAATTGTAAATTTTGTAACTTTTTATTTAAATTTATTAAAAAGGTTAATAAAGATATGTATTTCACAACATAAGTAATTAAGTATTTTAAAATTTATTTTTGGAACTCTATTTAAACTAAGTATTTGTTTTTTTATTTACATTTTGAACTCAAAATTAATTAGGATTCATAGAGTATGTTATAGATATAGAGCTCTTTATATAAACTTTCAGTACTATATCACTATCGACTAATGACTTGAGTAAAAACTGTCAGGGTAACATTTGGAGGACTTCGAAAATGTTGTACTTCCTTGTAGAGCTTAATGATCCATGAATCTTTGAGAATCCGACTACTAGAATCAATTTTGAGCTTTTTTTCCAAGAAAAATCATGGGCACTCATACGAGGGCGGACTGATATTAAAGCTACCTAAGTAGGAAAAAAACATTTTTTTTTTCAAAAACCATTCATTTCTCAACAAAGTCTCCTTTTAGCTCAATACACTTAGTAAGACGATTTTCCAACTCTTTTATACCATCTGAATAATACGATTTTGGGAACTCCTCAAAATTCGCATTAGTTTCGGTGTAATCACTTTTTCTTTTGAGATGAATCTTTTTCCTGCGAGCCATTTTTTCAAGTTTGGAAACAGGAAAAAGTCACTAGGGGCTAAATCTGGACTATAAGGTGGATGATCTACCAATTCTAAATGGATTTCTCGTAGTTTTAGCATCGTATCTAATCCTGTGTGAACCGGTGCGTTGTCTTGGAGAAAGAGCACTTTTTTCTTGTTTAAATGTGGTCGTCTTTCCTTGATTGCATCAACCAATTGATCCAATAATGCACGATAATACTATCCTGTGATTGTGGATCCCATAATACAGTGACCATAACCAGATTCGCCGTAATCAAGCTTTTCTTTTGTCTCTTTCGCCGTTTTGCCTTTCAAATAATAGTGTTTAATCACTACACGAAATTCACTTTTTTCCATTTTCCAAGAAACACAAAAGTTGCTTACTTCAAGCGACTACAACAAATAAAATAATCGATGAATTTGGCTAAAATTTTAACAGCTGACGTTTGACAGATCGTAATTTCTAAGAAAGAAAAAGTTTTTGTGTTTTTGCTGCCATCTAGCGCTATGTAGTTTCAATGTCAATCCGCCCTCGTAAGCTTTGAAGATAGCAAAAAATAAATTTACATACAACCTGGAACAAGTTCAATAAATAAGTACCATTCTAATGTTGCTAAGATGAATGAACTTGAATTGAAAAAAAAAATAACAACGTTGTGTATGGCAACAATAGTACATATATACTTCAATAACTTAATTATACTATAGAGAAATTTCATAATTTTTTTTTTAAACTTAAAGCAATTATATTTTTTAATATTTTTTTAATATTTTTTAAACAAAAGTCTTTTGTATACAAATTTTAAAAACAAAACAAAATGCTAAGAATACCTGGAATGCCCCTTTTACCGGGTACGGTATTTAGGGATGTAAGTATTTGCTAAATTCTCGAATATAAAATCAAAATCTTATTCCTTTTGCATGTGTGTGACCTTTAGATAACAAAAACCCAGTTTCATAAACATCAACATCTAATGAACTACAAAGGCATTAGTATGTTATCAGATCGTAAGCCAACTGGTTTAGTAGATGCTAGTGGTATGGTTGTTGATCCTAATTGCCCACCAGTACAAGTTCCCTCTATATATCCGCCGAAAGTGGGACCAAAATTACCACCCTGGTTGGCATATGACAAGCAAGTTTTAGGTTTTAATGCCTATTTTAAAGAAACGCTACAAGAAGTCTATCATTGCCCTTATCAAGTAAGAAAAGTCAAAATTATGTATTACCTAGAAGATGGTACCATACAGATTGTTGAACCGAAAGTACAAAATTCTGGTATACCACAAGGTTGTTTAGTACATCGTCAGCGTATACCAAAACCGGCGCCTTGTGAAGCAGAGTTTATATCAATTTTGGATTTAAATGTTAATACAACCATACAGATATTTGATAGGCTATATCACATAACATCATGTGATAAATTTACAAGACACTTTCTAAATAAATCGGGTATACCAGTACCAGATCCAGTGGATGAACCAGTGTAAATACTTCTAAAAGCTTTTAATGAGTAATACAATTTCAGATTATTTTATTGATTTTAATTTTGAATAATTTCAGCGATCCTACTACTGAAATGCGTAAAAAATCGGGCTTAAAACTAAGTAATCCTATACCCAAAAAACATGCATTTGCCCAATTCTTAGAATACGATAGAATGGTATTAAAATTTGAAGGTTATTGGGATGATCGTTCTGAATTTGGTGATGTACGCAAACTTGAGATATGTTATTATCTCTCCGACGATACCATAGATATTAAAGAACATTTTCCCAGAAATTCTGGACGGGAAGGACCAACAACTTTTTTGAAGAGAACTAAATTGCCGAGGGTAATATAAAATTTACAAATGTACTCGTAAATATTTTGTATAATTTGTAAATACGTTTTTTTTTATTTTTCTTAAATTTAGGAATTCACTGGCCTTCCCCTACCGGGAGAAAACACACCCCAAAGTCTTTTAAATGTTTTGGGCACCAATATGCGCAATGTACGTTACGTAGCTGATCCTTTAGATATGGGCCGCAAAGAGATAATTTATTATACCGATAAAGATCTACAAATAGGAAGTGTGTTGAATGTTTATGGACGAGCTGTGGTCTTAACAGATTGTGATGAGTTTACACGAAATTACTATCGCAAAAAAGTATGAGGCGTGCAACTGTTATTTATACAAAAAGAACATTTTATCTATTATTTTTTTTTTCAGTATGGCATAGAAGATTTTACAACGGCCCCTATACCCTCACGCACTGATGAACGTTTACCCACCAAACCGCGTGAACGTATTCTACCACCCTATAATGGTTGGGGTTCCTATGAAGATTCAGAGGGTAATTGTATTTCTGTTGAACCAAAACCACCTCAGCCAGATTTTAAGAAATTCATACAATTGGATCGTTATGTTTTACGTTTTGGTGGCAAAATGCTTTCAACCATTAAGGAAAATTGTGAACGCGTTTTTATCATCTCCTACTTTTTAGCCGATGATACAATACAAATATTTGAAATAGCTGCTAGGAATTCGGGTTTTTTGGGTGGAGAATTTATGAAACGTACACGTATACCATTGCCAGGACAAATGAAATTTACTTCAAAAAGACCACAATATTATCAGCCGTATAATTTTTATATAGGTGCCACAGTTAGTTTAAAAGATCATATATTTCATGTAGTTTCGGCAGATGAATACACTTTAATATACATGGAACATCATCCAAATCAGGTGAGAAAATTAATTGCTTTTATATTAGAGAACCAATAGTTTTAATTTTCTGCTTTTTAGTTCCCTCTGGCTGATATAAAAACTATTATGAACAAAATCAGAGAAGCCTTACGCAAGGACTATAAAGATTTTGTGTGTAAATGTATGTCAGATGGTGGCGATGCCCAAGAAATGCAATATATTGGTTATGACACAATGAAGAGAGCTTTAGTTAACGCTTTAGGGGATAATATTACAAACCATGAAATTATAACAGTATGTCGTTTCTTTTCCGCCGAGCAGGCACCGCCTTCAACTTGCAATAAAGAAACGGTTAGAGCTGCTGTTCACTTAGAGCTTAAACGTAGTCTTTGGAATGCTATGGATGAGCTTAAAGAGCATTTATTCCATATAAATCCTTTAAATAAACCATTTTTAACGGAAAATAAATTGAGATCTGCACTAAAGGGGTGCCGCTTGCCATTTACCCAAGAATTAATCGATGATATGATGATGGTGTTGAATCGTAATGACTGTAATGAAATAGAAGTATGCGATTTTATGAATTTCTTGGATTTGAGTTGTGGCACAACTGCGGATATAACACCAGTTAATATAGCTTTTGAATTGTGTCCTAAAATACCATTTTTACACAAGGGCCGTTTAGTTAATTTTAAATGCTTTTTAGAACATTTGGGCTTGGAAGAGGCACTTAAAAAGGATGGTGAATAGTTAAATATAATGAATGTATATTTTTAAAATTATCCACACTTATTTTAATAAATTTCTCTTAAATTTTATATAAAAACAAAACAAAATCTATTTAAAATCTTTATTGCGAAACTTTTAAAAACAAACAATTATTTATAATTATTAACTACATATGGTATTTAAATAAAAAAAAGGAATGATTTTTGTTCTTATTAGCAAGTTAGAGGTTATAAAATTTTCTAAACACACTCACAAACAATACGACACACAAAAACATCACATTTATGTAAAACATAACTTCACCTGTCCTAGTTCTTTATGTAGAATTACTTGATATTTTTACAATTTTGATTCTGTGAGCCAATTAAACGATTGTGGTTTTCTATCAGATGAAGGACTTATAGCCACATTTATAATGGTTGGTTTATCTTTTAAGGTTTGTGCTTCTTTGATGGCAGACTGCAATTCGTTTATGGTTTTACAAAAGTAACCTTTCATATTGAACATTTTCATCATTTCTTCATAATGTACTTGAACACCTAAAGCAGAAGGTGGAGTACTGAAAAGATATCAAAAAGAAGGCATTATAAATTGGAAATATCCATTCAAAAAGTTCCATGTGATATTTTTAATGCTAATTCTACTTACACTTGTGTCAAATCGCCAGAGCTACGTATTGATTCAAAAGTTTCTTGATCAAAACCACCATAAATACCATTATTATTGACAATAACAATGGTGATGGGCAGATTGTAACGAACCATTGTTTCAATTTCCATGCCAGAAAAACCAAAAGCACTATCACCTTCAACACAAATAACACGTTTGCCAGGAAAACGGTCACGACAGAAAATAGCAGCTGCTATAGCAAAACCAGGACCAACACCCATAGTTCCAAAAGTGCCGGCATCCAAACGATGACGTGGCAAAGTATTTAATAGCATAGAACGGCCAATATCCATAGTGTTAGCACCCTCACTAACAATAATAGCATCACTGGGTATCAATTCTTTTAAGTGATGAAAAACAGCATAATAATTCAATGGAGTAGAAATATTCATTGACATTTGTTGCACAAAATCACGATTTTCTTTGCATTTACTCAACAAAGTCTTCCACCAATCGTTGTCATTCGAAAAACGGTAATTAATTGCATTCATCTGTTCAAACAAATGTTCAGCAAAAGGTTTAATATCGGACTGTATAGCCACAGAAGCTGTAACGGAATTATGTAATTCTTCCGGGCATATATCAACCTTAAGTAAATAAAAATTATTATTATTGGGTTAAATTAATATAAAACGGCACCTACTTGTATAAATTTAACATCTTTATCGTAACGTGGCGGTTTGCCAAAATGTAAAATCCAATTTAAGCGTGCACCCAACAATAAAATAACATCTGCCTTTTGTAGAGCTAAAGTACGAGCCGATGATACACATTGATCGGCCGTATCAGATACTACACCTTTGCCCATGGGCGTAGGCAAGAAGGGTAAATTAGTATTCTCTATGAAATGTCTTAAAATATTTTCAGCATGCGAATAAGCAGCACCCTTGCCTATAATCACTAGAGGACGTTTAGCTGAACGCAAAATATTGACAGCTCGAATCACATCATCATGTGAAGGATAAACCAATGGTCCAGCCGGATGTGCCAAAGTCTTATAGATTTTTTCTTCAGCTGCCTTAGATTGCAATAAATTACCGGGAAAATCTAAATAAGCAACTCCTGGACGACCATATGTAGCGTAGCGTACAGCTTTTTCAACATGCAATGGTATGAGAGCAACAGTTGGAGGACGAGCAGCATATTTGCAATAGGGACGAGATAATTCCACTTGATTACATTCTTGAAAGCCACCAATACCTTCATGATCTTGACTGGTAGAACCGCCAATAACAATCAAAGGCCAACAATTAACTTGAGCATTAGCCATACCGCCTAAGGAATTAAACAAAATTTAAAATGTTTATCTGCCCTGTCATTATACGAAAAGTTAAGGTACATACAGCATAAACAGCAATGTACATATGTATGTATGTAGATAATAAATAAAAGTAAAACTTGCAACACATTTCATTTTTCAGCTTTTTAAATAGAGTTTTTTTATCTGCATTATTTAGATATTTAAAAAATGCTTTCACTCGTGGCCTGAGTATAGGAGGACTCAGTATGAAAGCGAATGAATACATTTTTTTCATATCGTAAAACACATACACTGTATATGCAAGTACATATATAATTATTTAGATATTGACCAAAAATGCATTAAAAAAGTTAAGAAATTTGTTATCATTGCATATTTATAAAATTATATTTTCATTAAAAAAAAAATTGTTATATATCAACCTTTATACTTTATAAGCAATTTAATGTTTTTGTTGTTGCTACATGGCAAAACAAATCTTATCTACCTAAAAAGGAAATTAACAGTTAAACAAAGCAGTAATAAAATATACAACTACAGCACCTTATTTAGCATGATAATTAAAAGCCGAATAACTCATTTAAATATAAAATTAAAACAAATTGTTAACACACCTGTAACATGTAATAAGCCAGGTCCTGAAACTACTAAACAAACACCTGGTTTACCCGTCAAATAACCAATTGCTTGGGCAGCATAACACGCAGCCTATAAGAAAAAAAATGTTTAAAAATTATAAAATTAAAATTAAATTGCTAAACAATTGCAGCTAATGAGAAAATAATGAGATCTGATGACATTTGAAAAAAAAACGTAAGCAATTACTCACTTGTTCATTACGCATTCCAATGTATTTCAAACCTGCAGCTTGAAATGCCATCGATAATTCAACAACAGGAATTCCAATAATACCGAAGACATATTCAATACCCTTTAAATAAAATCAATAAATAAGTCATGAAAATTAATTATTTAGAGGCGTCATAGAATCCAATTGGACTCTATAATATATTTGTATTATTATTTTGTAAAGCTTATTTATACGGTGGATTTGAAAATTAAAAGAAAAAACAAACCATGGTGTCATTAAATTTAATTTTATAGCTTCTATGTGCAACATCGAATTAATTCCAGTTGATAACATTAAACAACATTAAATCTACTACCACTAAAATATGCTCTTTCATATCCTTTTCAACTACAATTCCGACAACATTGGATTCTATGGCACCCCTCAATTAAAGCAAAATCATTTATTTGTGGTTCACTTCCACAATAAATAGTAAATAATTTATTATTTAAAAACTTAAACCAAATACGAAAAGAATTTGAATTTATATTTGGAAATATGGCCTAAAGTTTTTAGTGGCCTCTTAATCTATAGTTTACCTATTTATTTTATGGCCTGAAAAGTTAGGTTAAGAAAGGCTTGATAAATCTGATAAAGCTATACACACATGCTTAAAAAATTACATACAAATAAGTTAATTCAATTTAGAGCCAGTATTGCAATTTACTGATAGTAAAAGATAGGATTTTAGCTAACAGACAAATTGCTTTTTATTATTATAAAAATTAAAGTCATTGAGAAAATAGACTTTTCTCTAAAATTTAAATTTTACTATCGGACACCTTATCGGAAAACCATAGTAGTACTGCTAGTTTCCTAAGACTTAACACTATAATAGGCAACATATAATAAAACTTAATATTCTTCTTTACTCGTATTTAAGACATGTCTTTATCAGAGTGGTATTGAACATCGAGACAGCGAAAGACAGTTTACCATGCATGTTTACATTCTCTGTCTCTCTAAACAGTTAAGAATTCTGTCAAAAAACCAACCTTAAAAAGACCATATAGTTTATTTTTCCAGCGAGCCTCTAGTTAAAGCCAAATGTGCCTTTTCCTTCTACTTAATAGTATACATCTTGTGAATATGTACAAAGATTATCCTCTTCTGATCTTAATAGAACTGTACCAATTAAACACAAAAATAGTTTAAACCTGGTTTAACTAAATCCAGAAAAACCAATACCTACAGTCAGCAAAACATGAAACGGAAGCCAATTTTTTTAATATTTTTAGTAACAAATTGTGTTGAAAAAAAAAAAAACAAATTAATTTGCTATTATTTTATAAAACCGAAAGATAATATCCCCGTATATGTATGTATGCCAATAAGTGTAGCAGTAATTCGATTGTAATAACTTTTCTAAAATGATAATGAACTTTTAAACACTTCGACTGCATCACCTAAACAATGGACTTTGGTAACGTTTTAAATGTGATATTAAAAAAAATTCAATTGCCACAATTTTATTGATACAAAAGAAAACCCAAATTATGTTGGGATAACTTTGTTGCAGTTAGTACACAGGACCTTTAAGTCATTTGGTGGACTTTTGCCCTTTCCTTTCTAAACCTTTTTATTTTTTCAATTTACCTGCTGTAACAGTGACTCGGCTATAACTTGCGGTGCATCTTTTTCGTACATTTTTCTTGTATTATTTGTTTTTATTTTTTAAATTAATTTCTTTTACTTATTTAATTCAGCCCAGAACACTTGTTTGCACGACTTTTGTAGACAGGAGCAGCTGTTTATATGCAGAATGTTGAGAATAAAAAAATAGCAAAGATATAAAAGAAAGAATAGCAGCGGCAGATAAATAAATCTGCCACAAATCAAGTAATTAGTAATCGCTTTTTTTGTAACGCTACCAGCTTGTTAATATTTGTATAAATAATATACAAGAAATGCCAGATCTAAGTTTTGTTAAAAATCGTTGAAACGGAATTTTTTATTTTTATTTTTAATATTTTTTAAAAATTTGTATATATGTATCTCTTCAATAAAAACAGAATACATATATGTATATTAGGTAATAACAGGGTTAGGACACAAAAATTACTAATTAACATAAAAAATATTGTTATACTTTGTTGATGAATCAGTTATATATGTGAAACTTCCCAATGTTGCCATTTGGTGGTTATAAAATTGCCAATATTCTTGTGGATAGAATAACTGTGAGCAATATGAAAATTTAAAATAAATTAAAGAACACACTTCAAATAATTCTGTAGGCAAACTTGTAAAGCTGTTCGGTAACTATAGACTTAAGCCTTTTCTGAACTAAACTATGTCGGAATTAATTTAATCAGTCTTAGAATTAATAACTTCTACATCTTTAGGAGGGTTATTTTGTATTTTGATTCGAATCGAAAAACTTACAAATTCGTAAAAAATTTACGAATTTTGGAAAAATCGTTATATTTATTATTTTTTTTTTTTAAATCGAAAATTCCTGTAGTGAGTATTTTTGATACGAATCGGTATAAGCGCAATGTGTAAAAGGTTCAGGACCAAAATAGTTTCAAATCGTGCAATCTAGTGCAACCTCAAGTTAACTTATCATAACTCCTCATCTCTTTGTCAAATGTCCAGTACTTCCAAAACATATTATACATTTCGTAGGCAACTGGTAATACACATAAATTTTGCTGTCCATGACATAAAGAATACATTTTTACTTACCCTTGATCCGTTCGTAAAGGCATTTCGGTTCGTGAAATGCTAGATTCAGACAATAGTCTGTTGTCAGCAAAGATTATCATATTTTGATGTTGTAATTAATATAGGGAAGGTTAATCCATATTTTGATATAATCTACATTATATTTTAGTTTACTTTGTAATTATTTTGTTAATTTATCATTTTTATTGTTGCTTTGAAGTCTCAAATAAACTTGTGAGAGAGCATTAATTTTACTTGAGTTTAGAAAGTGCAAAACTTTAATTATTATTATTCCAGGAACAGAGGATTAGCTTTTTTAAATATTACACGTTCAATTTATGTATATTGAGACAATTAGATCGCGCTCCATCCTCAGGATATCTGACTATTGTGGTAATCAATATTGCCTCGTACACAATAAACAAATATACTGGATAACATTCAATATATATTGAACATATCTAATATTATATGTGTTTTCAAAGGCTTATTTAGAGTATAAACAAGAATTTCTTTTTGAACTTTTTATATTACCACACATACTATTTAAATCAAAAAATGTATGTAGTATATTCAATTTCGAATTTAAAAGCATGAGAGATACATTTTTTTAATGCACTATACATACATACATATCGCCATATGAATTCATAAAAGCCCTAAATTATATTGAAAAACATTTACAGGAGAAGCAAAAAACTTTTTGATAACACAGTAGTGCGACAGTGAAAAAAATGCACGGAATCTACAGTATAGGTTCGATTGTACTATCAAAGGTTAGTAAAACCCTGTACTCGGTTTGGTCAAATTGACTACCAATTTTTTATAGACTTCCAAAAGATTTTTTTTAATTTAAAAAAAATATTAAAAAAAAATACTTAAAAAAATAGTGAAAAATAACATTTTTTAGAGTACATTAGTCTTTGTAAGGTATTTAGGATGCCTAGACATATTCAGATTATATTGAAACGTTTACAAAAGTTGTTCAGATTTACAATGGCTACAGTTTTGTCATATGTTGTTAGTGAAAAATTACGAGTCCCTGTAAGTTATGCTGAAAAAAGTAAAAAAAGGAAAAATGTTATCGTGCATTTTTGCAAAAAAGTGCAAGAAAAAGGTTAAGGGTATGAAGAATAGATGTGAAAATTTACATTTGTTAATCTAAAGTTGTGTTAAGACGCAGAAAAAATTTAATCAAAATCAGTTTGTTAGTTGGAGATAGGGAGAAATAGCTCTTGTACCGCCCACTCTAAGTACTTAACATAAAAACCTAAACCATATATGCTCTTCGGTACGCAGATCTATATAGTTTAAAATTTCATCGAAGTCGGTACGTTATTTAGGTGAGGCATAAATTTTCCTTTGGGGCGGGTCACCTTAACATTTAGGGCTATGAAAAATAAATGTCGACCGATTCTCAGATCTACCCGATATACACATAAAATGTCATGAAAATCGGTCGAGCCATCATTTGGAAGGAGTTTGGCAAAAATATTAGAATATATGTGTATGCATGTCATTTATTAACGTTTTTTAAAATATATACATATAATATATATACTCAATTTAAAAATATATTTTTTTATGTTTTGTTTTAAAATGTAACAATTTTTTATATTATTTTCTTAAATGTTAAAAGGTTGAGTTATTTTGTTACTTTTTTCTTAAGAATAATATTCTCATATTAAAAAAATAAATTATATTAAAGTGCTTTGAAAGCAAGATTTTAACTTAAAAATTAATTATCATGAAAAAAAAATAAATTAAATAAGAACTAAATATAATTAAAACCATATTAAAATTAGATTTTTTTAAAATTATTATTTAACAATACATTTTATATCTTTAACAAATGACCAGTAAAATAATTAGTCTTACCCTTTCATTGATTAAAAAAAAAAGAAAATATGTAAATATAAACATATATGTACAATATATACGTACATATACATATATGTATTTGCTTAAAGATAATTAAAAAAAGCTACACTGGTGTAATTACTAGCATTTATTTAGTTTTTGCCTGTTTTTTGGTTAATAAGAGAAGCGTTAATAAATCTTGAAGCTATAGGAAAGTAGTAATAAGTAAATTTATATGATTTTTTTATTATAAATCGAATTACAAGGTCTGTTAATTTTTAAATATATATATTATAGTTAGACCTTTTAAATTAAAATTATTGAGGAACACTGCAATGGTTATAAGAAAAGTATTTTACCGCCAGCAATCAGACAACTTAAGAACATATCGATAATTTTCTAGCGTAACCGCGTTAATTTAAAAACTACTATTTTTTATTTTTTATCATTAAGTTATCCAGCACAACAATATATAAAAATCTTATAAATGATAGTGCCAGGGAATAATCAGATATAACAGAATAAAATTTAAAAAATCAAAAGAAATATAAAAGTTAAATATACATTAATATGTAGATAAATCCAACTTATGGCGTTTTCGTTTCTACAAAAATGTATAACATAGAGGTAGGATGTTTTACATTCTTTTTTGATCTCGTTTTATTGTAACCGAAATTTTAAATTGTTGCTATACAGGATAGTTTTTTTAAAAAGGAATATTTTGCAAATATGAGAGAGAAAAATATATGAAAGGCAAAATTTTTTGTTAGAATCGAAAACGCCATTAGTTTAAATAATAAATAATTAAAGTAGGAATTAAGTGAGTTTAACAGTTGAGAAAAAAATAGCTTAAAAGAAAAATGGAAAAAGTTAAAAATTAACAAAAAGTAGAAATCAGAGGTTAAGAATTATTACTTGGGTAAGGAATACTCTCTTTTAAAACAATAAATCTTAAAAAATTAGAAGCACAATATAGAGCAATAAATCAAGTTAAATTCTGGAAAATAATTTAAACAACTCCTTTCTAAATATATAAAATTGGGTGAAGAGTTCCAAAGACTAATAGTGCAGATAAGAAATTGTCGTTGAGATAAAAGGGTTTTATATTTCTAGAACATAATCCGTAATTTTTAAAGCAATACAAAAAACTATTACTAGACTAGTAGATATGAGAGTTTGGTTATTAATTTTTAATGTTGAATAAAGTTTAAATCTAGCGCTTTAATTATATAACTGTTTTTTACTAATTTCTTTTTTCATGTTTTTAAGTTACGAGGTTGCGTTAATAAACCATCAATATTGTCCCTAAATTTTTGTGTGGACAACAAAAATTTCTATATGCTGTAAATAAATGCTCAATACAATGTGTTAATATATGTATAACAAAAAACAAAACAAAAAAACCCTATAGAATTTTTTCGGGTTCGAGTTTGCCTCAAAGCTTTTAAAAACACCCAATAAGTCACTCTTAAAAATATTTTATTTAGATTTTACGGACTTTTTTAACAGACCCAAATTTTAGTGAAATATAAAGCTCTTTTGTTTTAGGGAGATAAAAAATTAAGCTTAATTTAAAGTTACTAAAAATTATTAAAAATCCAGGAAAAGTCTATCAAAGTATGTGATAAAATAAACAAATTAAATGTTATACTAAATTTAAGAAAAGCAAGTCTAAAATCTCTTGAAAAAAATAAAATAAAAACCACAAAATTATACACATCTATACTAAAATTATTTAGGGAATTCAAAATATGTCCTATTGTGTCGAATTACATTTTTTAGTAATCTTATAAAATTACAACTTCATGATAGCATGACATCATAGGACATTTTGTGAATAACCCAATTAGATTTGTATGAAATTTATAATAAAATATTTTATTGTTATACAATAAAAAGGCTCCTTTAATAATTGTCAATTATTCAAAAATTTTAATCAGCCAGTGATAAAAATTTAAGTGAGTGAATGAATGTCAGATGAGTAATAATAGAAGATTATACAAATGTTTGATGATTTATGTTCTAATGAAACTTTTATGTTAAAATTATATTATATTTTGTCTTCAATCGTTTGGCCATATTGTTACAGTAAGTGCTTTCTTTTTATCTTTTATAGCAAGAAATTAAATATTTAATTACTTTTATCAGCCACAATGGGAAAACGTACAACACGAATTTCATTGCCGTAGTCACATATTACGGAATCATAGGCCAACATCATAATTTTTGGACACAAATGCAAATTAGAAAAATCTAATTTTACCTCTCTAGCTGGTTCGCCCGTTCTTACATCCCAAACAATAAGAGATCCTAAAGTAAATAAAAAAATATATATAAATATTCAAAAGTTTTTTAATTTATAATGCTTTTAACTGTAAATAGAAGAGTATAATAGACGAAAGAATAAATAAACCAGAGTAGGAAAATAAACAAAACTGAACGTTTGATCTCATTTTGTTTTGTTCTTTACAATGAGTAAAACAAAAACAAAACAAAAACAGTGAGAGCGATTGTCCCTTTTAGTTTTGTATATTGTTTTTGTTTTGAGCACTACAAATACACTAACTCAAATGTGCGTAGGTACAACAAAAAATGAAGGAGAAGAAAAAGAAAAGAAGAAGAGAAGAAAGAGTAAATTATACGAATTTAACGGAATAACAAACCAAGCACAAGAGCAAAAAGCTAATTGTTTCATTTGCGCTCTTTCTCATTTAGAAAGTATTTGTTTTGGTTTTGCTCATGTAAAATACCATTAAAAAAATGTTGAAAAGTTTATGACTTTGTGGTAACGTTTGCGAAATGTTTTGTTTGTTTGCACACTCTGAAATAAACTAAAGAAATTAGCTATTTAAAGCTTTAAAAAAGTCATTGTGTGATGGTGAAATTGTATATACAATTAATTTTTGTATAAATATAGGTAGGTTAGACTATGTGTACTGGATAGACAGAGTACAGATATCCTGAAGTCATATGGCCCATTATACTTGTCTTAGAAACATGACAGGAAGAGAAAAGAGTAAAAAGGATAGAAAAAATCAAGAAAACTAAGGGAATAGCTTTGCAAGAATGAAATCAGCATTGTCATATTGTGCTTGTTAAGCCCTTAGAATATCTAAGATACCAGCAAATGCCTTCCATATGGCGAAGATATCCGCTTGAAATAAACTGCAGTCATCATTCGAACTATAATAAAGCTCAATTCCGAAGTTTCGTACCATTCCAGAAGGATCTATTATAAATGACAATCGTTAAAGCAGTAATAAGCATACCTTTTTTAATAATATAGTCAGTGGTTCATTTCAATTGAGCTATCCCAATCAAAGGAGAGAAGACATGAAGTAGCCCGAAATGTCCTCCTGAGCAATACCTCCAACAGATCGACTTCCTTAACAGTACTACGTGCCGTATAGCACTTGAAATATAAATGAAGTAGAGACAAACTGAGCATAACTTCAATGCCAGAATAAAAACAACTCATCCTAGCTCCGCCAAAACATTCATATATACATAACTGGCCATTACAACGCTGTTTCAGGGTTACGACCTAGCTTCTAGCACCACCTATGTTGTGTGGGTCAATTTTTATCTATAAGTACCAGGATCTACAGTTTAAAGTCGACTCCGAACGATAGACTTGAGAAGCTTGTTCATGGCAATTAATTATCGTCAGAGCTTTTGCCAAATGATTGCTAAGAGGTACTCGCCGCAAATTTTTTTTTTTATTTTTTCATATTTCTTTTGTTTTCTAGATACCTAAAGTTGGAGTTCGAACTCGGAGCTCTTGGCTCCGGGTTTGCAAAACTTGCAAAGGCGTTTGCTACTAAAACCTGGTTACAAAGCCAAGTTCAACTACATACAAAAAATCCTTGAAAAAAAGAAGAAATACACATACATATAGCATTGAAGATCATAATTCTTATTTTGTTTTATGTTGTACTGACTACTACTTGACATTACAAATGAACTGTTTTTTGAAATAAAACGTTTAATTAAATTGCCATAACTTTTCCTCTTTAAAAGCAAACATAAAAGGAAAAATACAAATAATGTGTTGTTTAAAGGAATTGTTACACTAACTAAAAACTTACCCATTTTACTTGTAACCAGCAGTGAGGGTGTTAGCATTAACAAACTTGAATATGCATTTGATATATTAATTGTTGTCAATAGATTACCCTGAAAGCGTTCCCATACACAGATACGCTCATCTGTACCCAGTGATAGAACGTAACTTGGCGCACATGCCAAACAGCTAACGGCACCATCATGGGCTCGTATATTATACATACAAGCACCGGTAACAAGATCCCATACACATAAAAGACCATCTTGTGAACCAGAGCCACCAGTTCCCGGTTGCCAACGGTCAACAAATAAGCATGTTATTGGACCACAATGGCCATGTAATGTATATTCAACATCAGTATTGTTTAGGCTATAGACCTGTTCAAAAAAAATTTTTTTTTGTTTTCTGTTAAATACGTCTGTATAATTAAATTTTAAAACTTACTTTTAGTGTATGATCCTGACTGCCTGTAAAGACCATATCATTTACAACTTCCATGCAAGTTATGGGTTGTTGATGAGCTAAACGTACACCTATAAGGGTACATTTCATTTCTTCTTTTGTTGTTTGTTGCTGGCAATCATTGCGCTGTTGATGTTGCTGCTGTTGCTGTGGTTGCAACATAAGGCCAATACTGCCTGTGGAATTTGTGCGAACATGAGCTTTAAAATATCAAAATATAAAGAAACTGTTTATATTATTCAAATAAAATAAACTAAATATTTGGGATTTTCATTTTTGATAGTTGATTTGCAACCATGGCTTGTATATGTATACTGTACTATAATTTTTCACAACAAACCGTTGAGCACCATTTAGGTCAGTGTAGGTTCCCCTACAGCAAATATACAAACAATTATAATTGTTTGATTTTATGATCAGTTCATCTTTTGTTGTTTCTTTTTTGTTCATTTCTTCCTTAAATCAATGTAGCTGCTGCAAAATCAGGGGGCAAATTACGGCATTCGATATCGAACGAAATTTTATACAATTTTAAAACAATTTTCATAAAAATTTCGTTCGACATCGAATGCCGTAATTTGCCCCCAGTTGTTTTTTTAAACAGTAAGCCAACAAGCGAATTGTGTGTTTAATACATTTTGTTGTTGAGAGGATGTAAATAGTAGTGATTACTACCAAGAATGAAAACCCATAACATAAAACAAAACATACTTCTTCTATAGGCTGATGTAAAACCCCAATCAATTTGTTTTCCTTTATAATACGTTTCTAAGCGATAAAAATCTAAACGGCCGCATAAACGAGCTACAATAACACGATCTCCATTTAAATTTATGTGAGTTATACCCTGATTACGTTTAGAATCCTCATGATAAGTGCACTATATTTTTTTATTAAAAAAATTTTTTATTTATTAAATAAAATCGAATAGGGCTTAAGGTTATTTTCCCACCTTTAAAATTCCAGATGGCATTTCCCATAATTCAATACGCCCGTTAGCACAACCCACGGCAATTAAGTTATCAAAATAGTCTAGACACCAAACGGGCGATGAGTTTAACTTACGCACAATTACTTTGCCATCTTCACAATGAGTGGTAACTTGCATGTCACCACGATTAATGGTTGTTATGTTTTCACCACTACGACTATCCCATACTTTAATTTGACCCTTAAGACAGCAACTAATTATATTGGCACCATCTGATACCAAACATTCTATGCGATGCTTGTGTCCTGCTATCTGCGTGGGGACACCTTCCAGTATCTGTTCGGTTTTTTGTGAGAAATCTGATGATTCATTCCAACTTGAACGCCATTCAGCATAATTACGTGTACATATGCAGCGATAAAAGACTACCATTGTGTAGCATAACACAAACACACTTATACAGCACAAAGTAATGGCGAAAAATATTTCCATAGGACTTTTGGGAAAGAGTGGTGTACCGCCTGGCATAACCATGGGTGATTCACGATTATCATCATCACTAAAATCCAAGGGATCTAAGGCTGCGGCTAGAGCTTTCCACTGGAAATTCTGTACAACCACTTCATTAGGATTACGTACACGTGCTGCCTTTTCTGGACTAATTGCATGTGATAATTTAATGGTGGGCAAAATGGTAACATAATGACCACGTAAAGACACATTATATTGTTTCATTATTGTAGACCAATGAAAATTCGAAAGAAAATAATTCAATTCAAAATCAGGATACAAAAGACGTTTCAATTCAGCTTCGGTTTCATTAAAATGACTGTCCATAGGGACACCTGTAACACAATTTCAATGGTTAATTATTCATGATAAAAGTCTAAAAAACTTATTTGTAAAAAAATACTCACCCTCATGTGCAACATTTAAAGCTGCTTCTTCACGTGCACGACTTCCAAATACACCATTAATGTCACCCATTGGACTTAAATGATCGTTGTTACCACTCCCACCAAATGAACCAGCATTAATGGCTGAGTGAACGTTTGAAAAGAAACTCGATACTGCACCACGTCCCATTTGCCAATTGCGATGGAAATCATCATTACGGAATGTGCCCGTACGATTACTATCCAACACAAATAGATTCTCCAAACAACCAGAATTATATATGATTGAACATATCCAAACACTCATCCACACCATAAAAGCCCGTTGAAAGAAACGAGTACGTGCCCAAAAATTAACAATCTTTAAACGTTTAGGTATCCTGTCCTGGCCATTGTTTGAACTTAAAGCAATGGAAGAACGTTTTGTTATGTCATTACTATTGTTGAGACTACCAAAATCGGCAAATGCTAATTTTGGATGAGATTGCGAACGATGAAAGCAGCCAAAAGGTGGTGGAGAAAAAACTCCATTACTACCACCGCCAACTCCACTACCAGCTGCGACTGCACCATTTGTATTTGTCGTACTACCAAAGAATCGAAAATCAGGTCGACCATTTGGAAAGCCATAGCCAGTACCTCCCGATGTAGGTGAATGACCGCTACCATTACCCATAATCATTGAATTGCCTGTGAAGGAGAGCATCATTTTAGGCAAATGCTTTGCTTCAGTAGAGTACTCGGGTCTCTTTATATTCATTGCCAATATGGTGGAGAATAACAGCATTTGCAACATATAGTCTGAAAGTAAACCGACAATAGCAAACACGCAAAATTCTTGTATCACTGGTACAAATGTAGCCAAGCCTATGGTTAATATTGTTATCTCTGTCAATAACGTTTTAGAGATGTGCCAACCTTCTTTACTTAATGCCTGGGCGACACGTATTTTCACATCAAATGTCTCGTCCGTAGAAACCACACTACGTGTTATAACTAAACAATTCTCCAAACCCAACAGTATAACCAAATAAGGAAATATATCTTTCGATTGTAGACTTATGGTCAAGCCAAAGAAAAAACACAAACCCAAAGACATAACCAAGCTGCCCAATATGGTAATTGCAGCACATAAGGCCAACAGAAATCTCGAATGTATAATATCTATTTTTCTGACCGAAAAGTACACATACGTAAAAAGAAGAATAAATGCTACAGAAAGCGGTAAAAACTCCCATATTTTAAATTCTCCCGGATAGAAAATATATGTGATAGAAGATTTTTCTGCTTGCATTTGTTGGCTTACTTGACTTATTTGTAGCGGTGGATAATAATTTAAGAGTTTTTCTTTTAACGAATCAATATATTCACGATCATTCTGATTTAATATCAAAGTTAAGGCAAACTGTATTATACGTGATCTAGAGCGTAGGGGATATCTTTTAAAGCCGGTATCTTGCATGGGCAAACCAAAAAGCATTTCAGCGGTGGATACTTTAGTTTTTTGAAGGTTCTGGAAGAAAAAAAAAATACAAATAAACAACAAAATATAAATAAAAAGACCATTATACATACATATGTATGTAAGTATGTATGTACAGGAAACAATAAATTTTGAGTTGTAAATTTAATTGCTTAAAAATAGGTACTCAATTCATAATAAAGTAACACGCAAATTTTGAAAATTAAATAAACCCCAAAAACGAAATAAATTACGATTCCAAATCACATGAATCCGCTGTGTAAAATTAATTTATACGATAAGCTCTTAAATATTACCGAAGGCGGGTAAGGTCGACTCACGCTAGTCAGTATCAGTATGAGAGTAATTTATATACCGGGATATTTAAGGCTTCACATATTGAAATAAGATGACAGATACGTACGACACAGCAAGAATATACCTCCAAGTCCCTGACGGCACTCTGACAGTGTGATTTATTAACAACTATATATGCAATTGAAAATCAGCTCTAATGTTGACTATTTATGTTGAAGTTGTGTGCAAAAATAAAGGGGAACAAAAAAAATAATCGTAGGTATGCTTAAAAAATCTATATTATTTTCTTTTTTTACCAATATTGAGCATTTAATCTTAAAAACTCTAAATTGCTCAAGTTATAAAACTTTAAAATATTTTTGCTCGTTCTTTAGAAATTTACAAGTTTTTGGCTGTTCGCTAGCATAAGTTTAACGTTCATTTTTTTCTTTATTCAAGCACCCAGTAAGTCCTCTGATGACTTGATACCCTGATAGCATAATCTGCACAAACTACTTGAAAAGATTCCTATTCTATTCAGGTCTCTATTAAGTCTGCAGGTTGACTCTTCCAAAAAAAGGTACTGATCCCATTAGTGGCATCGAAGCTCTTCTTTTGGAAACTACGTTCACCATTTAATTTCCTTTAACTCCGATATGACTCGGCACACAGTGGAATTTTTTTTGCAATAAGTAATTTTTTCGACACATAAAATTTAAAAATGTAATGATGCAATTTTATAGAAAATTGATTCAGTATGAAGAATCCATAAATTGTATCCCAAAAAAACGTTTATTTGACTTTGAAATAATGAAGTAAAGTCATATGTAAATTTTAGTCCAAAATATTGAAAACTGTTTACGCACTTCTATAGTGTTTGTACATACATGCATACATAACTGGCCCTTACAACCCTGTGTCAGGATTACGGCCTAGCTTCTCGCAGCACTCATATTGTGTGTGTCAATTTTTTTATCCATGAGTACCGGGACCTACAGTTTAATGTCGACTCCGAACGACAGGCTTGAGAAGCTTATTCATGGCAATTAGTTACTCCCAGAGCTTTTGCCAGAAGACTGCTGAGAGGTAGTCGCCGAAAGAAATATTTTTTCATATTTCTTTTTTTGAAGATGTGTTTGTACGTAAGATAATTTAAAAAAAAAAATTAATTATATATAGGCGGTGAGTCTGGGCGTTAATTGAGGTAATAAAGGCTTTGTGCCAAATTTCAAAAACTTTTGGCAAAAATAAATTTTTGGTTTTATGGGCGGTGGGTAGTAGGCGTGGCCAGTTTTGATGAAACTTTATATTTTTCTTAATTGAGCTAACTAAAGGCTCAGAGCAAAATTTCAAAAACTTTAGGACAAAAATAAATTTTGGTTCTATGGGCGGTGGGTAGTAGGCGTGGCCAATTTTGATGAAACTTTATATTTTTCTCAATTGAGCTAACCAAAGGCTCAGAGCAAAATTTCAAAAACTTTGGGACAAAAATAAATTTTGGGTTCTATGGGTGGTGGACGTGGCCAATTTTGATGAAACTTTATAGTTTTCTTAATTGAGCTAACCAAAAGGCCAGAGCTCAATTTCAACATTCTGATATTCTGACAAAGGGTTGTAAAGGCCAATTATGTATGTATGTATGTATTTGAAAGCAAAATAAGTTCCCTCTCTGCAGTCAAAATTAAGTCAAATACAGAAGTATGCGTTATGATAAATGGATTACGAACCCAATCAAATTTTTTTATTTATAATTTTGGGAAATAATTAGTGATTCTCTCCTCTAATATTTTCAAATTGTCAATAACAATTATTTTAATAGATTTATAACAGTATTTTCGCACTGACTCAAGCTTTTCTAAATTGCCTTTCTAGGGTTTATTCTTCCATAAGGTTATTGGTTTTTGAAATCTCACCAGATTATCGGTTGAGTCTAAATATTTTCATTAGGCCCTTGTATACTTGAATTAATATTATTAGAAATAACAAATGAACAAAATCATAATTTTTATCTTGTTCAAAAAAATTTTTCATTTCGTCTTTTAATTCCAGCACACGATGTAAAACTTTTTTTTTTTGGCGGCACACCTTTAGTATTAAGGGGCACACAAAAGTGCTGCGGCACATTGGTTGCGAATCACTGGTATGCAGTAACGAAACACCAACAAAAATAACAAAAAAAAAAAAATACAAAAACTTGACTGCTATTTAAAATGAAAGGGATAGCAAGTAAATAGATACCTATTAGCAAAAAGACACATATTTGTCGGTTTTAAAATTAAAATTTGGTAGTAAAATTAATAATTTTAATTAATTTCTATTATTAATTTCAACTAAATTCTTGGTCTGATTTGAATATAAGCAATTGTAAAAGTATAATTGTCAAAATCATTTTTAATTTTTTTTTTTTTTTTTTTGCTTTTAGCAGTGTTACGATTTTTATCAATTTAGAAATGGCAATACTGGCAGTTATCGACAATATCACCATCGTCACACAGCAACAAAATGCCTGTTGTTTCTGGTGTGGTTGTATTTCTGTAAAATTGAGTTGACCTTATAAATAGGCCTTGAACAGAAATACAATGAAAATAAAATAAGTTGCTTATATTCTTAAACATTGATTAGATTATTTTGTAGGAATTAAATAGACTAGATCATTATTATATTCTAATATGTATAAAATTTTAAACATAACAATCTATAATTTGTGTAATAAATTTTGGAAAATCATTTCCTGACGATTTGATTAAGCACCAATAAAAGGGCCATAGAGACAAGATTAACGTCATACACATTACATTTTTGTTTTTAAAAAAATATTTGTAAAATGAACCATAAATAACTTTATTAGATGATATTTATTCTCAATATTATAAACTTTTGAATACGTTTCTTTTTTTTTATCAACCAGACAAAAATGTCAATATGTGTAAGTAAGTATAAACCAATGTAAATATTACGTTTTCAATTAGTAAATAATAGAATTACAGAGAAACACAAAAACAAAATAAACAAAAATACGAGATTTTTTGTAAACAAATAATAAAAAATTACAACAAAAATATAAAATAATCAAAAAAAAACACAAATATTGGCGAAGAAACAAAAAAAAAAACTCAATAAATAAATAAAAAAATAAAAATTCTGTAGATACATACATACATACTATGTACATATACGAGTATATAGCACTAACGATTCTAAGTGATTTTTAATGTTTAAATGCATATCTGGACATTTAGATGTTAGAAAAGTTTCTAAAACTTATTGTAGATTTCGATGATCTGGACCCGAAGGCTGTGGTGATTCATTTTTTTATTAATTTTGTTTCGTTTTTAAAACGCCTTAATTAGATCTGAAACTAATTTTCTATTAAGAATTTATATTAATGTTTTTTGCTTTTTTGCAATCAATAAATTTGTATTTTGATTTTCATAAAAAGCTACACAAAAACCAACAATTTGATTCAAATAAGTTTTCTGTTAGGGTATGTAAGTATGTACAACCATATGTACATATTATATTAAGTAATTTAAAAACTGCACTAATTTGTTTTATTGATACGAACTAAAAGACATTTCTTTAATATGCATTAACAAATTTTAATTTAATTTTTATCTAAACAGATAATGAGTCAAATATTACGAGTACAACATAACGTTTGTTAACTTTAATGCTATTTCTAATTTAACAAACTGACTCATGATAATTTATAAAAATACTTATATTACACGTAACAACAAAAAGATAAAAAAAACCGAAACTTATCACTTGAGTTGCAAATTAAATAGGTGTTAAGTAATGGTCAACGTTTTTAATACAAGCATGTATGTACTCGTAAATAAAGAATTAAAAAAGAAAACAAACAAAGAAATTGTCAAATTATAATTTTAATAATTTTCAAACTTAAGGCCTTTTTATAAAAATATTTTATTTTATTTTTATTTCATCATTATTTCATAAAGCTGAACACAGTCGGAAAATCAAAAATCTGGCTGTCTTGCACATGTGGAGCAAATGAGCTTTAAGTATGCAAAATTTCAGTTTTTGCGACGGCAGACGGCTTTAAAAAGCTGCGAAAGAGAATTGGACAAACAACGAAATTATATATATATAGATTTCGCTATTCCTTTGTTTGGCATCGTCAGAAAAGATTTAAATATTTTTTTTTTAAAGAATTTAGATATTTTTAAAATGGAAGAAACTGTACAAAGCCAAACTAAACATGTTTTCGACTCCAGCTATGGTAGTCTCATCAGAGTTCTTTGTTTTCCGTACATATGTATTCATGACAATCATCAACACTTTTGAAGTACATAATCATATATTGGAATTAATTTTTCCTTTTCTATACAAACATATGTATGCATATGTACTTGTAATGAGTTAGTCGAAGTCTCCTTTTTTTCTTTGGATGAATCAGAATTACAGCAATTCGTATATTTTATATACGAAAAAATATTTGAAGTTACAAACTGAATAAAATTCGAAAATTTAAATTCCATATATGGGAATGAAAATCGAAAAAACCTGAGTAAAATACAAAACGAATAAAATTTCAAATTGCATTATTAAAAAAAAAAATTTAAATAATTGGCGCAATTAAGTTTTTTAATTGACCCGATTTTTGTTTTTTTTTTTTATTGAGGCCAGCACGCAGGGTTGATCCTTACTCATGCAATACATTGTGTTGGTGTAGAAAACAATGTTATGGGAAGGGGGTAAGAGGAGGTAGTGCTTGTGGAAATTTGATTTAAACTTATTAATATCGTAATTGACAGGTTATTCCATAAACGAAACGTGCTGCTAAAGAACGAATTTTTTCTATAGTGCATTGTGCAATTTACTTGACAATCAACTGCAAAAGGATGTATGTAGTGCATAAGGTTCACTCGATTTTATTTTATATAGCATACTGGTCTTCTAAATAAAAATTGGCAAATACATATTTCCATAATAGTTTAAAAACATATGCACTCGTATTGTTATTTTTGTTAAAAAAAAATAAAATTATAAATTTTCACAAATTTTTATAAATAATGACTAACTAAAACACAGGCAGGTGTTAAGTGGTTATAAATCTATTCAAGTGTTTATGATTAGAATGTTATTTATCAATGGCATAATAAAAATTTTGTACATAAGTACATGCATATATGCATAGTATTATATGTATCTCTTATATTTTTATTGAATTGACACGCGTTGCTAAATATTATCAAACTTTAACATTAAGAAATATTCCATATTAGATTTTATATACAAACATATTTTTTATATAGGATTTTATAACAGAGACTTCCGAACTTTGACAGTTGAAACGATCATCTTGTTGGAACTACGGTCTTTTTTTTCAAATCTCCATGGATGGATATACATATATATGTATGTATGTAGCCTTCAACAACACGAGCAAAAAATAAAATTGTTTTTATGCAGTTGGCAACTGACCCTAATTCATACCATGAAATCATCCTCAGCAATGAAGCCCATTTCTGGATGTATGCGTGAGTGAAACCACATTAGGTTAAATAGCGTCCAAGACTTCCCTAAAGAATCACCGTTTAGTATGGATTTTGAGCTGGCGACGTTTACCAATTTCTTTTGACTTTAATTGGATGATCTAGACACCAACGACATGTTGGTTAAACAGAGTGGAGATGATGTGAACTGATAACCAAAATTTTGCGATTTGACACCATTACATTTTTTCTTGTGGGGTTCTCTGAAGACACATTTGCGTGAGAACAAGCCATAAACCACAACGGTCCCCAAAACCATCATTTGCCATATTATTACAGTTGTTGTTGATTTTAGCAGTGTTACCATTTTTAATCATATGTAATTGAGACTTTTAGTAGTCGCCGTGGTCTAGTGGTTAGTGTGTTGGCTTACTAAGACATGGGTCCCGGGTTCGACTCCAGGCTCCGACATCTTCAAAAAAAAAAAGAAATATGAAAAAAATATTTCTTTCGGCGACTACCTCTCAGCAGTCTTCTGGCAAAAGCTCTGAGAGTAACTAATTGCCATGAACAAGCTTCGCAAGTCTGTCGTTCGGAGTCGACATTAAACTGTAGGTCCCGGTACTCATGGATAAAAATTGACACACACAACATGAGTGCTGCGAGAAGCTAGGCCGTAATCCTGACACAGGGTTGTAAAGGCCAGTTATGTATGTATGTATGTAATTGAGACTTTTATTGTTTTATAAAATGGCAATACTGGGTGTTTTCGAGATTATTACCATCGTCACACAACGACAAAATTCCCGATGTTTTTTGTAGTTGTATTTTTGTAAAATTGAGTTGGCCTTGATGTAAATATTTAAACATTATTTCTTATCATAATGTAGTTGTTTTAAAATAATTTTTATTGATATGTTTACATAAAACGTAATACATATGTACGTAAATACAAACGTATATATTAGTATATATACATACAGTGGTGGCCATATAATTAGAAACGATGTTTAATCAAAATGAAATCAAAGTGTAACTTCTTTTAAAACCATTACTAAAAATTATAAGCACCGCTATTCGAACAGCCCACAGTCCACATTATTGCCGCTGAAAAAGAACTTTAAATTTAAAGCTTGCACTTTAAAAAAATTTTGGTTAATTACTAAGTACTTGGTTTTTAGCTGGCCACGTAATTAGAAACGTTCACGTTTTTTTAATTAATTAACTTTTTTTTTATTATGAGTCCTAAATTTAAAATTCAGTAGATCGTATTTAAATAAACTTAATACGTTTTAGTTTTCAAGACTGGAAAAAACAAGTGATGCACTCCATAAATAAGGGAGGGCTTCTTCAAGGCGTATCCAATGGAATTACTGTCAATGTAGGCTATCGCACAAAGGTTTTCATAATCCAAACAAGTAAAGTTTGGTGCAGTTCACTTCTAAAATTAAACAAAAGAAGTTTGTAACCCCAGCCAGGAAGCCCAGTTCTAGAAAAACTCCTCAAGTAGAAGATAAGATTATTTGCAGCATCAGTAAAGGTAACCAATTTCTGAATTCACACAAAATTGGGGTGAAACTGGGCAACAAATGAGAGAAGAAATATTTACACGGACAATAACAATGCGTTTATAAGCATTTTGGCTTTCGTAAATGTATTGTATAAAAAAAAACCGCATGTGGCAAAAAAATATTAAAAAACACTGACTCTTTGCAAACAAAATGCTCAACAAAGATGCATGTTATCTGAAATAGAATTCTTACAAGCAATGAATTTAAGAATATATTGTTTTCACCTGACGAAAAATCTTACGTAAGATGTTCCTCAGTAAAATCCTTAAGACTTTAGGTAATTTGTTACAACAGTGGAGAAGTATTATAACTTGGTATAATATTTCGTAGTGTGGTGTGAACCCATTCTTAGAATAAAGAAAAAAGTTGATTAGCATCAATATAAAAACAATTTAAAAAATGTAATAGAACAATATTTCTTTTGAGAAAATGCTCGTTCTCAACATGATAACGACTAAAATCAAAATTCTAAGTTATTGACATACTGGATTTCGTATAAAAATATTGAAATTTTGTACTTATCATCGTAAAATTTTTACCTAAACCCAATTGAAAACTTATAGGCAATTGTAAAAAGGAATCACACGAACAACAGTCCAAAAAACAAAAAGTCTTAGAGTTCCAAATGATGCAGCAAACCTAGGGAAACATGTCTCTATAAACACATCAGCATTTAATACAAAATTTACAAAGAAGACAAATATAAACCAATATTTTCAAAAATAAAATATGTAAGAGAATATCCTATTAGAGGATAGGTCAATTTTTGTTTACTTTTGTGGAAAAAATTTTAAGTTTGGTTAAAACATTTGTGTCGTTTCTAATTATAAGACCAACATAAAAGTGCTATATTTCGTTTAAAGTTAATTTTTTTAAAAATGTTATCTCAGCTGTAAATATTTTTATTATAAATTCAATAATGATTGAATACTTTACAATTTATAGTATTTAGTTTTGGTATTGTGAACTTAATTTTAAAAATATATTAAGAAAAATGTGTGCTGCTAAGTCGTTTCTAATTATATGGCCACCACTGTATGTACCCAAGAAAATATTACACGACAAAAATGTAGGAATGCTCGTATCATAAAGACTTATTGGTTCAATTTAGAAGAAGCATGCATGAATATAACATTAACGAGGCATTTAATATGTACATATTTTTCTCTTTTTTCCCCAAGTTTCTTTCCTTTTTGTAGAGTGAAGTGCATTGAAAACTTTATTTTCAGAACCGTTGAATATTTCTGCAATTTCATGAATACTTTTACCGTCTTTTTTAAGCTCAAAATAAAATCTTTTTGAGCTTGAGTAGTGTGAAGTAGAGTTAAATAGAGTTAAATCGAAACGAAATTTCTTTTCGTTTAGAGTAAAAATTTTTGTTTAAAAACAAATTTGTTCTACGACCCTATTATTTTTTCCAGCCTTTTGTTTACTTTCTTATACACTTCTGCAGATCTAGCTTAATATGTGAGGACAGACATCAAAAGAAGAACTGATAACAAAAGGCCGTTAGGCACTTTATCATTTTACAGTGTTTATTAATCAAATTATTCATTTTTGTTAAACATAAAACGTAAAAAATAATATTAAGATCTGTATCCCTATTATTTTTTCCAACACTGTACATAATTCACTAGTCTGTTGTTCGGATTCGACGTTAAACTGTAGGTCCCGGTACTCATTAATACAATTTAATGCACACTATATGGGTTGTAATGGCCAATTATGTATGTATGTATGAATGGACGGCAATGGGAATAAGAAAAATTAAACACTTTCCTTTAAATTTACTTTTAATAAAAAGAAACACAAAGGCGGTGTTATTACTTATAAAACAAAAAGTATTAAAGTTGTTGTGATGAGATAACCATTAATGTATTAAATAAAAAATATATTGGTCTTATTTATACTTACATGATATTGAAATATTGTACTTAATATATTCATATCTCCAGTAAAATTTTGTATACTTTGTCCCCATAAATTTGCCGGCGATAGTACTAAACAATCATATTCTGGAAATATTTGCTCATTTTGAGAACGTTTCACATTGTCGACGCGTAAACATATTTTATCTAAAGTCCGTTGACTGCAAACAAAATAAAAAAAATATCAATTATATTAAACAACAATACAATTGAAGAATAAAAAAATCTCTCTACATACATTTTTTACTACTATTAGTTCTTAACTAATGATAATAAAAAAAATTTACATATAGTACGTACATATACATACATACATACATACTACTCATACACATTTGATTTAAAAGTAAATTTTTATATTACTACATACTTTTCAGTTGATTCGTGATTGCGTACAATTTCCAATAATCGAAATACTTCATATAATGGCGCACGAAACGCATCCATTAATTGCATATCATCAGTCCATGGTATTACACTGGAACGCAATGTTATTTGTTGTACATATAAAATGGGTGAGTTTTGTGCCCAAGGCACATGCGGTTCATATGATGAAACATTATTTACATTAAATATGTTTTTCACTAGCGAATAATTTGAACGTTCACCTTCACCAAAAAGAGAATTTTTACCATCGAAAGGTAAAACAATTTTTGTTGGTATGGTCCCAGGTAGTGGTATATTGATGAGAGGATAGCTGCAATAAAAATGGAAATATAAATAGAATATGTATTTATAGACAAACATACATATGCATATATATATGCAAATATATATTTTTAAATTTTAACAAAAACAAATGTATTTTTGAGATTTGACAAACGCGTGTTAGAGTTGGTTTTATTTGTTTCAGTAAGGCAATAACTATAACAATTGATAAAGAACAAAAATTATAAATTTATTATAGATAGTATGTATCTGCATATATGCATGTTATGTGTGTGATGTATATAATCAAGAAAAAGTCAAAATATATACATATGTATGTGTATGTAGATATGTCTGATTATATTGCAAGTACACTGGCATAACCTTTGCTTTTATATTTTTCGAAAATTTAACAAAATGTTTAAATTCTAGAAATAATATTCATTTGTGACAATTCTTCACTTGTTGCTTTAAATCATTGCTAAGCCATGTGGCTGTTCAAGCAAAATTTTGCATGACAAAAATGAATGGAAATCACGGGTTCAACACATGATGAAGTGGTTCCATTTTGGTGAATTTAATTAGATTTCATTGAATATCAATCAATAATAACTTGTTACTTATGCTATAAGTGAGAATTCATGAAAATTACATTCTTCTAAACCACTTTTATTCTATTTTGCTGGAATAAAATAGTATACTACAACCGAAGGAAAAAACAGTCTCTTTCAATTTTTCTTTTGTCAGCGCTGTTTTAAATTACGTGATTGTCCCAGCGATCTAGTTGGTAGTGTGCTAGACTGCTAGTGTGAGGATTGTCGTTTCGATTCCCACCAGAGACCCTGGTCTGTGGCACTACACCGAGCAAAGGTCTTAGTCACTCATTTCCGAATAATTAAATATAATAAATAAATGAAATAAAATTACGTAAAATCAAATACTGATTGATATTCATTTCAAAAAGTTTCAAGGTTATCGAAAATCATAATGGTTAAAAAAGAATTGCTTGTTAGTAGTACTACACATATATTGACGAGTACAGACGTGGAGGTGATGCTTACAAGAAACTTAATCCAAGCCTGGCTATCCGAGTGAATCAGAATGTTCCTATTAGACAAAAAGACCTTAGAATAACCTACACGTTTGTTTGAAATACGGTACAATAATCGGACAAATAATGTATATGCCAGATCCCTCTGACTCCGTTTATAAGTCTGGAGGCGTTGGTATAAACTTTAACGGCATTGCCAAGAACCACTGGTCTGTTGAACTAGAAATCTCTATTTTCAATCTTCAATCCAAACTTCCTGTCGAGGAAATTATAAGCTACCATTTAGTCAACCTGAATATGTCTATAACTTCCAAGTTTTGCAGCACCATTAATTAGAAGAGCCAACATTAGGATTAAGCAACCAAATCCCAGCCACGGCACTCTTGCTATTATAAAGCGCTATGGTCGATTTCTCTACCATCTTCTTTATGTTCTCCCTCAAAGAGAGTTTAGGGTCTAGAATGATCCCTAGATACCTCACACTCTTATAGAGAAAGAGAGTAATACCATTAGGACGCGGTGGTCAGGTGCAGATCCATAAGGCAAAGTCAATAGACGATCCTTATGGACAACTGCACAAGAAGACTTACTACCTCCACGTGGTGACCGCTGGTAACATGGTCGGTGCGGGTCTGAGCTGGTCTCGCGTGTCCTACTTTTGAGCGGGAATAGCGTTTCCACTCGGGCCAACTCTCGACCATGGCTAAAGTAAGCAACGTCTGCGGTTTGCTATATGGGATTTCGGGGGACTCTACTAAGGGTTGACTTAGGTTTTCACTTAGTACAGTCCTGATATCTGGAAACTCATATAGAAGTATGATCTTTACCACCGAAAGGTGGTAACCGCAACTAGCAGTCAGTTAGGTCATGTCTCTGGTGACCGCTAGTGAAAACTTGATCATGCGGGAAGTGGACGCTCCTTATAACCGTTCCCCCCAATCCACGGTGGAACAGCATACACTAAGGGATGTGTGGTCAAGGGGTACTTGACTCCTCGTATGCGGACTCTGGATACCGGGCGCCCTCCAGTTTCAATTAGCCTTCCTGCGGCAGGCCGGCAATACCGCAGGTGACCTCTTAATCCGGACATATGATTACATATCTGTATGGAAAAAATTCAAAAAGAAAAGAGCGATGCCTCTAATGCATCAAATGAAAAGAGGACAATAGTGTCCTCTGAAAACGAAAAAGAGATAGTCGATACAAGTATCACTATCTCGTCAATTGTACCAGCAATCAAGGACAAAGTTCCTAGATTGGGTGACATTGGTGTCTGTGGTACGCTATATGGTGACGATGAGTCGTCACTCTTATTAAGCAGCGATGAGTCTGCGAATAGCAATAGGTGCTTGACGGAGATCCCTGTCAGTCAAAAATCTGGCTGTACAGAAATTAATGCTGCGGTAAGAAACTTGTCCTTGTCACTAGACACTGGCAAGTTTGTGAAGCTTACGTCCTTCGAGAGACGTCGCTTCGAAAGGGCCCGGAAAGACGGAAAGACAAGGGAAGAGGCACTGGAAATAGCCAGAGAAGCCCTCCTTGCTAGAAAGAAAGAAAACCCGTCAGAGACCAGGGAGATTTGCAAGCGCCAACGGTCAGAAGACAGTCCACAGGGGGCTGTGCCAAAGAAGGCCAAGCCCGCGCAAAATGCGGAGCAGAAGATGGCGTACAATATGGTAGCTGGAAGCGTACGAATTGGCCTGCTACCCCGGGATATCAATAATTCCCCCCTGGAGTCTGGACAAATGGCCCAGATACAGGAGGCGATTATTGATATATCCATAGAACAGAAGAACAGTGGAACGAGGCCACAGTTCCTGAATTGCCAGTTTAAGACTGGATGGCTGCTGTTCACCTGTTTTAACGAAGCGACTGCTGAGTGGCTGAGGATGAACTGCAGTAAAATCGAGGGGAAATGTAAAATTGGATTGAAGGTGGTGAAAGAGGAAGAGTTCCCAAGACCGCACATCATCCATGGTTACTTCCCTCAGAGCGTCGATGTGGGCACGGAAAAGATTCTGGAGACTATTGAGACTCAGAACGCAGATTTGCCCACGTCAACTTGGCGAGTACTGCAAAAGACGACGGAGAATAACCTCGTCCATCTCGTCATGGCAATAGGGGACTCTGCCCTTAATCGGCTTCGAGCCATTGAGGGTAAAGTCTTCTATAGATTTGGAGTCGTCCATCTATTATTTTCACGAGGTGAAAAGTCTGCGAAGACGACAAAACCAAAGGCGTCAGATGTGACCCAGAAAACACCAGCTGAAGATACTCGGTTGAGTGCTGAAAGACCGTGCTGTTCAAAAGACGCGGTCGTTCAGCCAAGGAAGAGCCCACCGAAAACTGAAGCAGGAAAGAGTAGATCTGTGGGAGGTACGAAGAAGTCCCCAGGCTACTCACGTAAGGCTGAGGCAACCAAGCTTACCGGTAATTTGCGGCAAGCGAGGAAGAAAGTTGCATCGGCGGCGCTTTCCAAAAAGCGCAAATGATGAGGGATGCCCTTAAAATAATCCAGGCAAATCTGCACAGGGCTAAATGTGCGTCGGCCATTCTTAGCCGCAGATTTGCCACTGAGGATATCAGCCTGGGGCTCATACAAGAGCCCTGGGCTTTTAATGGGGGAGTCAGAGGACTTCAAAATAAGGCGTGTAAGTTGGTGTACGCGGCTGGGGAAAGGCCCCGGGCCGTTATTTTGATAAATTCTAAAATCACCTTCTTTCCCATTACAGAGTTCATCACTAGGGACCTGGTGGCTGTTAACGTCAAACTAAGCACTGATGTTGGTATAAGGGAGGTGATATGCGCCTCTGCTTATTTCCCAGGGGATTTGGAATGTATACCACCCTTGGAGGTTCAAAACTTCATCAGGTTCTGCCGAGAGAAGGGTCACCATTTTATTATTGGCTGTGATGCGAATGCACACCATGAGGTGTGGGGCAGCACGGATAACAACGATAGGGGTGAGTACCTTCTTAACTTTCTTATTAGTAATAATGTGGCTGTTGCCAATAGAGGCAGCAGACCCACTTTCATTAATGCCATAAGGTCGGAAGTATTGGATATTACTTTGTGTGATACGTTCACGTCTGGTCTTGTGAGGGACTGGCATGTATCGGACGAGGTATCCTTGTCCGACCATATGCATATTAGGTTTGACCTGGCTAGTTCTGCTAGGCTCAATGATAGGCCAACAATTTCTAGGAGGGTAAATTGGACCCTATTCAGGGAAAGTCTGGCAAGGGAGGTTGACCTGCTGCCAGATTCTGTATGGTCAGTGGACGAACTGGATCTGGCGGCAGACCAATTACTGTCGACAATAAGGTCCTCACTGGACAGCAGTGTGCGTCATAGTGACCATACCGCTGCGCGTAAAGTGCCATGGTGGAACGACACTCTGGCAAAGATGAGGAAGACAGTGAGGAGAAACTTCAATAGGGCCAAGCGCACGGGCGAGTGGCATGTCTATAGGGCCAGTCTCACAGAGTACAATAGGGAGATTAGAAGATCCAAAAGGGAGACGTGGAGGGCTTTTTGCCAGTCCGTTGAGGAGCTGCCGGCTTTGGCCCGGCTTCAAAAGTCTCTCACTGTGGATCACTCTAACGGCATAGGGTCCCTGAGTACGGGTACCGGAGGGTACACTCAGTCTAGGAGGCAGACCTTGGATCTCTTGATCGGAACGCACTTCCCCGGTTCCCAAGAGGTGACTCCTGTACGGGGGTGCTGGGATAGTCCCACACCTGTTCGTATTACCAGGAGAATCAGAGGTCTTGCGGGTAGGATATTCACTCCAGACAGGGTCTTGTGGGCTATTGGCTCATTTAAACCCTATAAGGCTCCGGGTAGGGATGGGATTTTTCCAGCTCTCCTGCAGAGGAGCTCTGACATAATAGTGTCGAAACTTATTGTAATTTTCAAGGCCAGCTTCGGTTTTGGTTACATACCACGAGCTTGGCGGGAGGTTACGGTTATCTTTATACCAAAGGCAGGTAGGCCTAGTGACCTTCCAAAATCATATAGACCTATTAGCCTCTCATCCTTTCTTCTGAAGACTATGGAGAGGCTGATAGATGTTTATATAAGGGAGACGTATCTTGTGGAACGTCCCCTGCATCCAAATCAATTCGCTTATGTGAAGGGCGGATCGACTGAGGGTGCAATATTATCTCTCCTTAAAAGTATTGAGAAAGCTTATTCGGACAGAGAAGTTGCTCTTTGTGCCTTCTTGGATATCCAGGGTGCTTTTGACAATACGGGCTTCGACTCCATTACCGATTCGCTGAGGCGGAAAGGCGTGGAGGAGCCAATTATAGCCTGGATTGGGTCCATGCTTAGGGGCAGAGTCATCAGCGCGTCCCTTGATGGAGAGGAATTGACCGTGTTGGCGTCGAAGGGATGCCCTCAGGGTGGGGTCCTTTCTCCATTGCTATGGACGATTGTAGTTGATGACTTACTCGCCACATTGTCTCAAAGGGGAATCGGTGTGATTGGTTACGCTGATGACCTTGTTTTGACAGTTAGTGGAAAATTTGAGAGCACATTATGTGAACTTATGGCTGATGCTCTAAGGGAAGTGTCAGACTGGTGTTCTCAGGAAGGACTCTCAGTGAATCCTTCGAAAACTGTAGTTGTACCTTTTACGAAGAGATATAAGCTGACGTGCGACTGTATCTCTTTTAGGGGTACTGCTATTATGTTCTCTAAGGAGGTTAAATATCTAGGTGTCATTCTGGATAGAAGGCTTACTTGGAATTCGCACGTTCGTGCTGTCCAGACTAAGGCGACAAGGGCACTTTGGGCATGTCGCTCTTCTTTCGGCAAGACTTGGGGTCTATCGCCAAGGATGACACTGTGGATTTATACCGCCATCGTTCGGCCCATAATTACTTATGCGGCAATAGTTTGGTGGAAAAAGACTGAAGAGTCTACCACCATGAGGAAATTGGGCAAGATACAGCGGCTTGCCTGCCTTGGAGTAACCGGGGCAATGAGAACTTGTCCGACAGTGGCTTTAGAGGCCCTGATTGGATTAACACCACTTCATATTTATGTGATGAGGGTGGCCGCGTGTTCGGCGGCAAAAATGCTCGTAAGAGCACCTCGAAATGAGTCGAGGAACCTGGCCATTCTTCACAAGGTAGTCAGGAATCCAATTTCGGTCTTGGATGCCATGCCTTCGGAACTGTGCTTTGGCAAGAGATTCAAGGTTGAGGTACCAGACCGGGAACGTTGGTCTACTGGGCATTTGACTCGAAGTGAGTTCGACCTAAACTGGTACACCGATGGTTCCAAAATGGACAGTGGAGTAGGAGCTGGGGTCTATGGACCCAATCGAAACCTGTCAATTCCACTAGGGAAGTCACTGAGTGTTTTCCAGGCTGAAATCCTGGCCATAACCGTATGCGCTGAGATTAACCTGGATATTGGGCTCAGGGGCAAGACAATTAATATATTCTCGGACAGTCAGGCTGCCTTAAAGGCGCTTGACTCTCATCGTGTGACATCTAGGCTTGTCAAATATTGCTACGACACGTTGCAAAGACTATCGCTTAGAAACAGGGTGCAGCTGTTCTGGGTACCTGGACACTGTGGCATAAGCGGGAACGAGGAAGCGGATGCATTGGCTAGGGAGGGGTCTGCGACGTCTTATATTGGTCCGGAGCCCTGCTGTGCGGCACCGCTTTCTACTATTCTCAAATTAATTGGTGAATGGGAAGTTGGCAAGTGTTTGGAACACTGGAACGCCCAGTCGGGTCTGAGACATGCCAAGGCTGCGATCCGTCCGCGATTTGGGGGTAAGTCGGATGTTCTAAGGCATAGAAGACCGGACCTGAAGATCCTTACGGACTTCCTTACGGGTCACTGTAGTGTGAGAGCGCATCTTATGAGGATGGCGATCACAGACGTAGATACTTGTAGACTTTGCTCACGAGCATCGGAAACAGCGGAGCACATATTGTGTGAGTGTGTGGCTCTTGATAGATTCAGATGGATGTGTCTAGGGAGACATATGGTCTCGTTGGCGGACATATCCACCACTCGGACTTCGGACCTGCTTGCATTCATTAGGAGGGCAGTAGGTCTGTTGAACAGACAATAGACCTAAGGGGACACAATAGATCTTATTGGTCGCAGTGTTCTGCATTAGTGCTGGGTCTGAACCAATTAATAATAATAATAACCATTAGGACGCGGCATATAAAAACCAGGTATCTTATATCGCATAGTGAAAATTATCAGTTCCGTTTTGACAAACTGAATAGAACTCTGTGACATAGCTGATAATATATTTTATAGATACATATATAAGTATAAGAGTAATTTGCGATTTTCTGGCTAAAGTCTATAGAAAGCAAAATGGCTAAGCCGATTTTTTTACTTTTTACCGTATTTTTTATGTCTGGAAGATTATAAAAATTTCAAAAATTCCAACTGGACGGTGCCACGCCTATACAAAATAGATATTGATTGATTGGCTTAAACAGCATCATAGTAAAGACAAATCATGAGTCAATAAAGTAAATGCCAATTTTTGTCTGCCTTAACCCTTTCAGACCGTGATGCATCGATTGTGCGGGTGGGTTCCGGTCTCATTATTTTCCATTATATTTGACTAACATCAAAAATAACGAAGTGCATCGATTGCGCTGATTGTTCTTTATGTTTGCTTCTGACATTGGTCTGCTATTTGCAGTGCCGTTATTTATATTATTGCGAAATTCTTGCGTCAGATTTCAGTTTTGTCAGAATGAGCCGTAGAAGTAAGTTGTGTTTGCAATTACGAAAGTACTAATGGCTAATAAGTAGTGAAGTGGGCAGATTTTAATTAAAAAAATTATAAACTTTAATATTTCAAACCAATTAAAGTCATTGAAGGTAATAAAAATGCGTTTTAGCTAAAAAGTTTAACAAGTGCATCAATTGTGCGTATCAGGTCTGATGTCTCAAAAACCTGCCTTTTTCAATTTTTATTATTAGAAGTGCTTACCGATGATGGCATTTTGGCAGATCTGGAAAATTCGGATGAGCTTAATTTTAGTAGCGATGTTGATAAGAAGAGGACAAAAACTATGTCCCGCAGTTCTTAATGAGTTAGGCTCCAATAAAACCAAGAGGTGTTATTTTAAAAAATTTATCAAAGCAAGACTACGCCTCTTTCCGAAGGAAATATTAGACTTGGTTCTGTATTCATCCTGCGTCTTGTACAAACATTATCTAAAAGATTCAAAGTATTTTCGACAAGTACTTTACCACATTACCACTACTGGGTGAGCTTCTGCAAATAGGATTTTATAAGACGGGAACGATAATAATGTAGTCTTCGTTATCTAGTGGTTAGTGTGTTGGCTTACTAAGACGATAGCTCCGGGTTCCAATGAAAAAATTATTTCTTTCGGCGACTACCCCTCAGCAGTCTTCTGGCAAAAGCTTTTAGAGTAGTTGATTGCCATTGATTTGATTGATTGTTTCATTTGCGTCATCTGCGTATGGATGCAGACACGTTAAGGATGTTAGCCGTTGGTGCAAAAAAGAAAACATTCCAACGCCCAATGGGTGGTGTGGACATTTACGACCAACTAATGGAAGCATATCGGACCTTTTTCAAAACCCGAAAATGGCCATAAAAATAGTCGTACATTTTATAGATTCGGCATTCTGCAATTCTTGGATGGAGTACCGAAAGGCTTGTCGGAAAATTGATAAACTACTAGAACATACGCACGATTTACTAAGTTTTCGACTTGAGTTTGCTGATGCATTGGTGGCCACTTTAAAAAGTAAGAACGTTAAATCGAGCTCTGAATCTAAAACGACTGAGGTTGAAATTACTCAACAATTAAAACGATATCGCCCATCAGACGAGCCATGCCCCGAAAAACGTCTGGATGGCTTTATTCACTGGCCGGAAGAACTCGATTTGAAATCTGCCCGTATGTGCCGTCGAAAAGATTGTAAGTTACGTACACGCACACGATGCACCAAATGCGATGTATTTTTATATTCCAACAAAAAATATTATTGCTTCAAGCTCTATCATAATGAAAAATAAAAAGACGTTTGAAAAGAATTTTATATGCGGCTTTAGTTATTTCAAAATGAAATTAGACCGATATGCATCAATTGTGTGTGTCCTGAAAATCCTTGAAGGATATAGAAATAGTAAAATTTAAACATTTGTTATATTTTGATACGATACAGAGACCATATATTCCAAAAATCATTAAAATATTCCCATTAGTTTAGTGTCAGGTCTGAAAGGGTTAAGAACGGTTAAAGCCAAAGTTTATAAATTTATTTGAAATGGACGGAATTTTTACATGTAGGCATGGTACCTTACATGTTTATTTTTTTACATCATGAGCACGGTGATAGGGAAAGTTTAAAAATTTTAAATTTGATAAATCATGAAGTAGGCAAAATTGAATTTTTGGGAAGTGGTTCTCTCTATACTTAAAATTACTAAATAGGGATAGCGAAGCATGCCGAGTGTAAGTAGTTAATTTTAAAAATGCATTTAGTGATTCAATATTGTGCAAATGTATTTGTACGACGACTTTTAACAATTATAACTGAACTTTAGACACAAATAATTTTTTATCATTTTCATAAGTGGAAACTCCCTTCATGTTGTTTTCTACACATGTATCTAATAAAAAAGAAAAACAAAAACAATAAATTTGTCATAATTTTATGTTAAAAAGCTTTAAAACTTATTTTAAACGTTTGTTGCAACATCTTTATTTCCTCATCCCCCACCATAGAATAGTATTTTTTTTAACAAATAAGTCTAAAAAACAGCAATTAACAACAATCTGAACAAATGAAATTTCTTAATGGTGACAATGTCTGTCTTAAGTTCAGAGCAATTACTAACCTTTTGCGAAAACAAAAATGACTTACAAAAACAATTATATACTTTATCTGTACATGAATAAATAATTATATATGTATGTACATACATACTGTATGTATGTAGCAGACTAAAAATAAATTATTTTTAATTAAATAACATTATTTTGGCACGCTTTTGTTTCGTATTATGGAAAATTTAATCTAACGTTTGACCTAAGACTCAAACATTTTCAGTGACTTTATTTTTAAGGTAATTAAATATATACTGAGTTTAAATGAATTTCAATTATTATTCATGAATAATTTAAAAAAAATTATTGCTATGCCTAAAAATGCTTTTATTTTAGAACAGTGTTCGAAAATAAACTGTAAATTTTTTTAGATACCGTTTTTTTTTTTTCATATTATGAAAATATTTTAATTTTGTGACATTTTTAAACAATCAATTTAAAATAAAGCATCAAAAAATGTCATTCAAAAAACAATCGTTGTCTTAGTTTCAAAGGGAGGAAATAACACATGAACCCAGCAAAGAAAAAAACAAAACATAATTTAATGTTATGTTATTTTAAAATATTCTACAATACAGAACAACACTAAAGTACATTTTGTAAGGTAAATTTTCGAACACTGTTTTAGAACTTAATTAAAGCGTTCATTTTTAAAATCAAAACATCGGAAGCCAGTTTTTAATTTTTTTTTTTAAGAATTTACCGATTTTTGTGATATTATTGTTATAAATTAAAATAAATTAAATTTATAGGGAATTTCTTATACTATTTTGAAATAAATTGAATATTGTTGTTGTTAAATAATCTGTTGTTGTAGAAGCCGTAGTCTAGTGGTTTGTTTGTTGGCTTACTAAGACGATAGCTCAGTATTCAAACCTCAGCTCCGACATCTAGAAAAAAAGAAATGTAGAAAAAAATATTTCTTTCGGCGACTACCTGTCAGCAGACTTCTAGCAAAAGCTCTGGGAGTAATTGATTGCCATGAAAAAGCTTCTCAAATCTGACGTTCGGAGTCGACTTTAAACTGTAGGTCCCGGTACTCATGGATAAAAATTAACATACACAACATGAGTGCTGCGAGAAGCTAGACCGTAACTCTGAATACATTTATGTATTCATACATACATACATACATAATTGGTCATTACAACTCTGTGTCAGTTTTGCAATTTTTTATGAAGTTTGCAAAATTTAGCATAGAATTTACGCAATTGGTTAGTGTGAAATTACATTTTTGATTGTTGTTGATATACAGGCTACCTCCTACAATGCGGTAGATAGGTTTGTTTAATCGCAAAATTGAATTTCATATTATTATTTATTTAATTATTAAAACATAAAATACTCGTATAAATTGAATATACTTCAATTACTTAAACAAAATAAAATTTCATATCTACTTAAAATATTTTAATTCCAAAATTCAATTAATAAAAATAAAGTCACAATTTTCTACTAATCTTTGTCATCTTCATCATTTAGTATGATGTTAGTCTGTCTCCAACATTTTGTTTGTAGTTGTTTTAATTCGAAATCAGAGTTAAACCCACTAGTAGATTCGAATAGCTTTTCGACAATTGCTGGTTTTAAAAAATCTTTTATTGAAGTTAGTTTGCTCTTGTTTAGTAAATTTTCTTGATATAGTGAGAAGTTATTTTAATAATTTCTTCCTAATATTTTTGCTCTATTTTTTTGAGGATCGTTTTCTAAATTGTAATCTTCCAATAGCTTTGCATATATAAAACTTTATCGATACTTATTAATGAGAGGTTTTTACTTTTTCATCTTCTACATTAGAAAGAACGGAGTTAGAGCTATCACCTGTCGATAATATTAATTTTTTTTTTTATTAAAATAATATCGAAAAACGCGTTTTAGAAGATAAGAAAATAGAAAAATTCCAGCATTTTGAAAATCACGCCGTAGCGAAATCGCGTTTTAAAAGTATCGAGTTGAAGGAGGGCTACCTGTAGCTTCAAAAATATTTTATATTTCCGTAAACGAAATTTTATAACTGTTTTAATAAAAAAATATAATGTAAAATATACGATTTTATGAAAATAGTTTGATTTTTTAAGAACTTCTAAATATTTAGCAATTGTAAAATTAAAAACACATGCATACATATGTACATGCGTAATTTGTTTATACTTGTACATAGCTGTTGTTGTAGTTAAAATAATAAACAATATTTTTAAAATCTCTTTTTTCATTCTTAAAGTTAGAGATAACATATGTCTGTATATACATATAGGCTTCTATAAAGAATCAAAGTTAAGACCTCTTCTCATCTTTCCTATTTCATTTTTTTTTTTTTTTTTTTTGTTGAAGCATTTAATTTTTTTTTTTCTGTAATATTACACACAATACCTTATTTTAAACAGAGAAGCGTTTTTTAAGTTTAACGACTGCAATCTAATCAAATTAAAATGTAATTCGATGCTTTTATCGTATATTTACAATATTATAAAGATGATAAGCCACTAAGACTAGACAGCTATAAAAAATGAAAGAGAATTACAGTTCTAATAACAAAATTAAATTTCCTTATATTTAATTTTAAAGTGTTTTCAATTCATAAATGCCATAAATGGCATTATAGACACGAGCAGAAAGAATTTCTAAATATTACTTCTTTTTTATCATTTTTGATAAACTTATCAAATTTCTTAAGTTCTAATTAAATCATTCTCGTTTTAATTCACAAAATAGCATGTGTACCTTAATTTGTACAAAAATAAAGTTTTTTTGTTTGTCGTTTATTATAAAAAGGCATTTGTCTACTTAATTGACATAAATTAATTGAATTTCTTTAGTAGCAACAATGACCCTGCCCGAATGGAAAAGAAAAAAATGAAATTAAGGCATATCTATGTATGTATGAAAGAAATGTGAAATGCATTTTATGATTATAAGGAAAGAATATACAAAACGAAAGCATTTAAATAAAAAAAAAACAAAATAAATTTCCTCTGTTTACTTAACATTCGTAATAGCAAGTTCAAAAGAATTTTTTTTAATTAATATAATGAAGAATTTAAAAGGGAATTTTACAAAAACTTTAACAAAATTAAAAATATACAGTAGGGAACAGAATATAGTGAATGTTCACAACTTCTGCAAGTTTCTGCAAGTTTTTGTGAATACATAAATTTTTTTTTCTGATTAATAATTTTCAAAATTTCGGACAAAGTATCGTCTAAAATACTTTATTTAGGGTAACAAAATTACGATGAAACATAATACACAAATCAGAGCACATCAGTAGTTTCCGGTAGTCCTTCTACCACTCCCGATTTTATTAAAGCAATACCATTTTCAATCCCCATTTTCATTTCAAGTTGTAATAAAAGAAACTCAAAACGCATGATCGTCCTTGTACGACATATAATATAAAAGTATAGAAATATTGCATACTATAGAATAGGCCTACTAACGAGTAATAGGCTGTGATATAGCGTTTTAAGTAATTGATATACATTCATATTTCGTATAATTTAACAGATTTGACATTTTATAGTTCATATATGCATATAGGAACGAAGAAATAATATTAAAGTGAAAAATCATCATTACAATTCCTTATATTAGTTTTTGTTATTAATTTTAGCATTTAAGTTACAAATGCATAAATTACTACCATAACAAAATACATATAGAAAAATCGAGTATGTTTAAATCTAAGTATATACAAACCACGCCCAGGTTCAATTTAAAAAAAAGCAAACCCTATTGAACTTTCGCTGGTTTAATAGACCTATGTCTCAAATTTCAAATAAATTGATTTAGTCGTTTATAAATATACATACATATGTATGTATTTGGAATAAATTCATTGCTAAAGCCGAACTTAATAGTGCTGAATCTGAATGTGACTAAATAATATTTCAATTACTTGGGAACTTGTGGGGTAGCGACAAGACAAATTGAGATGTTTAAACAAAATTACCATTTTCTTATCGATCACTACTTCAACTGAATTCATTTCAAGTAGATATGTACATATATTAATTGCTATTACTTGTCCTAATTTAAAGTCGTGAAAATTTGCATATTCACCCAGACATCTATTTCCAGCTGTTAAACATGTTTTGACAACACACGTTATTAAACATAATATGGGATTGAGTTGCATTATTTTCTCGCTACTGTATATACATACATCGTTCCCACGACAATGGGATCTACGGAACTACACGGCTCTCGGTCGGTCAAGGATTGTCAACTCAGGTAAAGCTATATTTATAAGAAAATTTTCTGCAGAGAAGAACTTCCGTCAATAGCAGAGCTGTTAAAACAATAACAAATATATGTATAATTTTAACAATTACATTGAAATCAGCCTGAGAATTTAGCTACATATTTGCAAAAGGTATATTTGGTTGGAAAGCGAAATGTATTATATATATGCTCAAGTATATTATGCATACGTTTAAATTTTATATAAAAAAGATTATAATATTTACATACCGTCACCTAAAATGCGAAATAAAGTTTCAGTAAAAAATTGGAAATTTAATTTCTTATTGATTACAGTTCACTGCAACATACAACCACCAAGTTATAACTGTTTAACATTTTGTTCCAATGTTACAAGCAGTTTAAATTTTATTATTATATAACGAAAAGCGATAATATTTGCACGTTGTTCCGCATTTTAGGTAACGATATGCCTAATTTAGAATGTTAAGAAATCATATTAAATACATATATTACCATGAAAATAGTATAGCGACAATAGCTATACTAGTGGCACATGTTGGATAACTGGATAGGAAAAGGCCATGTTTATAGTAGAAATGTGATACAGCTGCCGGTAAGCCGGATGCCGACGATGACTTTTTTGTTTTATATACGGAACTTACAGGTGTAGATGGAGCATTAGAGGTAGATCCTGTTACCGCTGCCGAGGAGTAAGAGTTTGCAGCGGAATGTGGAACCGCACCTTTAATTGTTGAATTTCCGTTACCATGTTCCGAAATAGACATGACGCCGAATATACTCTCTTTTCCTCGCACCTTTTTATATAGCCGTCCAGCAAAGAACACGTAGGCAACAATGAGAGTGAGAGATAAAGTCAATATGCACGAAATGTTCACAATTTATATCAAAAATAAATTTTTTTTATATGAAGAAAAAAATAGTATAGCTATAACAGTTTCTATACAAAAATGCAATCAAATTTTTTTTTTATTTATATGTGAAATGCATTTTTTTAACAATTTAAGCCATTATTTTTTTATTTAATTTTTTTAACAAAAAATTTTTATTCTTTTTTTCTTTCGTAAAGACCAAAACATGACACCCACACTTGGAAGGGTTAAGCATTGGTTTTAGTAATTTGTTTGATTTTCTGTTTTGTTTTTATATTTACTTTTTTGTTTTGATTGCCTTAAAAGCCGTAACTTTCTTTTGCGGATGTTTGTGTGTGTGTGTGTGTGTGAGTGTTTGGTAATCAAACCAATATGACACTTGTCAACACTATTGTTTTTGTTTATGAATTTTTAATTGTATTGATTTCTACTTCAAATTATTAGATTTCATTTCCTTTATTATATTAATGATAATATAAAGATTATATTATATATGATTAGAAGCCTAAAGGCGCGCGTAATAAACGATAATAATTTTGCACTTCTCAATTTACTTTGTTATTGTTACTATATTATATTGTTTTATTCATATTTCTATGACGTTGCTTTGATAATTGCCTGTGTTTACGTTTTACATTCTTTTTGTTGCTTTTTCTAATTACATATATATTTATCTATGAATCTATTTTTCTGATTCTTACACATATATATATGTATTTCATTAATTTTCTTGCTGCATTAATACCGTAATATTTAAGGCCTTAAACGGCAGAAGAATTTTTAGTTGCCACGCTTACAATTAATTAATTTTAATTTTCTACTTAATATATCATAATAATTTCACTTTATGGTTACAATTTTTGCAGGTTTAATTTTTATCACGAAAATTTGCACGTTTTTTACGTCATTAGTATTTTTTTCGCACAGCTTTAGTTGGTTTATTTTCTCACTGACATAGAATAATTATATATACAAATATTTTCTCTTTGTCTTTTTATTGTATTAAACAATTTTACAAAAATTGTATTAGTTTCTTTAATAAATAGCTTTTAAATTATATTTTATTGCGTGGTTTTTTGTATAATTTTGTTTAAGAAATGACAAAGTATTCTAATCAGATTTTTGAATTTCCCTTTTGCAAAAAAAATTTCCTTTTTTTAGTTAAGACAGAAAGAGATGGAATGTGTTTGTTTTGGTATTTTTTGTTATTTTTATACAAGGCTGCCATATCAAATCAATGTTAACTAAAAATACAGAGATGTATTTGACAATATAACTGCTAACGAATATTTGGCGCTCGGTAAATAATGGGAATTGAAAATTTAATATTATTAGTTACTCATTAAAGGTTTATTTATTTTTATGTTTGTAATACACTTTATGTATGTATTGTAATATGTATTGTAATTATGTATTGTTCTTGTTATTTTGTTAGTGTTTAGTCACTGTACACAAAAGTAGTGGACATTTCTTGTCTTTGTTCTAATGATTACATATCAATTAAATATCAAATAGTCTATTAAGAACATTCATACGAGTACATACATACATATGTATGTATGTATATACCTGGGGGATATTATTCATACAATAATGAATATTTTTTCCGTGCTGCTCGATCTGTTGTGATATGTATTTCTGTTATACTTTTTTTACGATTATACGATGGTTTCTGTATACGCAGCCTTTTCCCTAATCTGACAGGACAGAGAAGTATGTAATACTTTTACAACTAACGTTGAGCTGAACTTTAGTCTATTAGCAATTAATTATATTACACTCTTATATTATATTACACGCTTATACAACAGTAATTACTTACAAGTCCGATGCATATGCCCATACATGCATACATACATATTTGACCATTACAGCCCTGTTTCAGGGTTACAGCCTAGCTTCTCGCAGCACCCATGTTGTGTGTGTCAAATTTATCAAAAGTACCTGGGCCTACAGTTTAATGTCGACTCCGAACGATAGACGTGAGAAGCTTTTTAATGACAATTAGTTACTCTCAGAGCTTTTGCCAGAAGACTGCTGGGAGGAAGCCACCGAAAGAATTGTTTTTTTTTTAATTTTTCAAGATGTCAGAGCTGGGGTTTGAACCTCTAGCTCTTACCTAGTGAGCCAACACACTAACTACTAAACTACGGCGACTAAACATGCATGCGTATATGTCTGATTATGCAGTACACAGTAATGATACCTACGGAATTGTCATGTTCACTTTGTCAAGTTTCAGCAGATCTCAAAAGAGCAGATCAGCAGTACACAAGATTTGTTGCTTTCCTTTCCGGGCACACCTATTAATCTTGCCTGAAAAGTTTTGTTATCTCACGTAAATTAATCTTTAAATGCAACGGTATTTTAATTTCTAAATAAACCTTTTTCTTAATCAGTCCCTCTTCATTAACTTTTTAATAAAACTTTCTTTTTTTGACAATATTTATATATATATATATATATATATAAATATATATATATATATATATATATATATATATATATATGTATTTCTAAATAACAATTTTATTAAAAACTGCATTCACTACAAACATATTTGTTGCCATTAAAAATAAATGTAGATAATTTTAGAATATATTTTTTGAGTATGTATTTCATTTTATATTTATATTATATTTATTAGTAAATATTTAAATATGTTTCTTATATGCATGCATATTTTAGTTTGATTTATTTGTTTATTGTAATTTGTTGTAAATATTGTTGTTTTTTTTTTTATTGTAATCACATGTTTGTTTTTCAGTAAATTATTTATTTACCTAATTAGTTGGTTTATATTTGGTAAAAAAAAAAGAATTACAAGCCAAGAGTTATTAACAGCAGTTTTAATACTTAAATTTAACATTTTATGAGTTTGTTAACAATTTGACAATGTAAAAAACAAACTATAACAACCAATAATGATGAAAAATCATTGTTTTTAATTATTTAATATATAGTACATATGTATATATTTTATAGGATTTTATATTACACTATTTAAAAAGAGAGTCCTAGGTATCAGCAACAGTATAAAATGTTTGGTTAATTTGTTTCCTGTCCTGCATTTCGAAACCATTTTCTTGAAAAGCTTTAATATTAGACGCGCCAAGACACATTATTAATAAGTAGTCGTCTTATACATTTTCTATTTAATTGTATCCAAAGGTAGTCTACTAGCTGCTGTTCTGATAATTATTTAGACCATTTGGCATGAACATTAGCAATAATTCTGACTTGGATTGCAGATTATCTATATTCACGGAAGCTTAGATATATCTAATATGTCTAACCACAGATGGATTGGTAATAAGTAATAAAATTTAGAGACTTTGCAAAACAACAAGTCAAGTGACTATAGAATTCTAAAGGCTACATACAACTCTAAAATTTTTAATCTTAACGAAAATAAAAAAAAATTATAATATAAATACATATGCATAAATTTTAGTGAATTCTGCAAAACAATTAGGAATATGGTAAAAAAATCGTTTAAAACATTTTTAAACATTTTAAAAAGGATGTTTGTCAATAAAATATTTTAAGAGAAAATATTTGAAACTTTTAACCAATGGAATGGGTTTACCCAAAATCGGTGGTTATATTCTATACATATACGCATTTATAGATATATACTTAGAGTATGTTTTTCGGACAGTAAGTCTTTTTCTTTACATCATATGCTATATATAGGTAATAATTGTTTGTAGGAATAACATTTAAGAATATCTATAACCAATGGTAGAACTCCTTTTTCTTTTATTTGCTTTAAATACTACTCAATTTTAGTCGTGGGCATAGTATATCCAGAGGGGGAGGATTCTATAACCTCCATATCCATATCTGAATCAAGTGTATAATTATCTTTCAGCACAGCCTTAGAACTCTGGCCAATTTGATCCAGTTCATGTAATGTAGTGGTATAATGTTGTTGATAATTTAGAGGATTTGTTTTACGATGTATTAGTTGAGTATTGGTACCATCATCTTGAATATATGTTGTTTCATTTGTGAGTGGTTTTTCCATTTCATGTACTGTGCTTGTTAACTTTGTAAATTGTGATTGTGGTTGGTGATGATGATGAGCGGTTATTAATTTAGTCTGTCGTTCTTTGCATGTCTTACTACTAAATTGTATACTTTTAGGTGTACTAAAAATGAGTACAGTAAGTTTGTTTAAAATGGGACAAAGAATTGACTCATGTATCACAGCTGCAACACGATAGTTATCGCCTTGAAAAGGATCCGATTCAGCGGCACATAACATGTGATTTAAATTAATTCCAGTCCACTAGAAATTGAAGTAAAAAAAAATTAGCAAACAAAAAATTAAATAAAAGTTGATAGCATTTAGAGGATATGCAGACAATCTTTTGTAATTAATTTAAATTTTTTATAAAGAAAAAAAACTTACTATTGAAATAGAGCTCAATACACCAAAATGATATATTAATTGTGTCTCTACACCTATTATTGTCCAATTGAAATCTTTTATATCTTCCACTTGATAAGCACCCGTCCTTATAATATAGACTGGTATTATATAGAGCATGGCATGTTGTATCCAATACGTAGCCTGTTCAAAAGGTAATGTTCTACATTCTACTTCAGGGAAAAGGAATGCTAGAAATGGTCCGTTTAAATTATTCATTTGTATTCTAAACAATGCTATACTCAATTTGCTAGGCTTGGCGGCTAAAAGATATATCTAAAAAATTAATTAAAATTTAAAAATGATTTCAATTAAAACAAAAATTAGTTAAACTTACTTGCACTAAGGTTTGGATATGACAAGGATTTAAAGCGAATATCACAGATCTATTGGCCAATTTAAAACCCATTTCAACGCCAAATATAAAACTCATTAATATCAATAGTAACAGACGTGTTCTTGAATGTGGTTTCTCCAGTTCTTGGACATCGGGTAATTGTATGGGTTCTAAACGTTTTGATGCCCATTTTATAACAGAAATGAAGAATATACAAAATAATACTGTCTCTATCCAGCGCCTACGATTTGTCATATAGTTTTCACACTCTGGACCCATAGTTCTTGGGGTCTCATTTGTGACACCACCAACAGCCCAACTCCAATCCATTTTATAGTTTTAAGTAATAACGTATTTTTTTTTATTTTATTTACAAGACTACTGTAGTTTTAATATTAAAAAAGGCCTCCAGTTTAAATATAACTTAAGTTTCAGCATAAAAGCATGATGTTATTGTTGTGAGAGCTTAAAGAAAAAAATTAAAAACTGTTGTACAAAATGTATCAATTAAATGCAACCAATATTATAATTTCTGTTAATCAATTTGGAAAAATGCCAAATTTTGTTATGCTAAAGCAAATGTATGATTTCCCTCAACTGCGTGCATAGAAGGCAAGGAAGGAACATAAATAGAGCGCTCAATTACATGAATTAATGAAATTATCTGATTTTTTTCTTTTTAGTTTCATTGCTTCAATGCATTATTAATTTTAAAAATACCATTTAATATAATTTTTAATGAGTATGTTCTTTGTAATTTTTGTTAAAGATTTTGTTTTATTTTTAATCAAATCTGTTTTGTAAGTAAAACAACAATTTGAGAAAGTTCTGTGTGGTAGTAATTTATTAAACAAAGATTTGAAACTAAAACATACACATGCGCTTTAGTAGTATTTTTAACCTGTAGATTAAAGGAAACAGCAATTAAAAGGAAAAAACAAAAAAGAAAGCAAAAATTCAAGTTGCTGGTATTCTGAATTTTGTATTAATAGCGTCAAGCTGCGAAAGCAACAAATTAAATGTAATTCTTATTTTATTTAATAGGAAAATACAATTTAAAAGAAATTTGTTTTTTTTTTTATTGTTTTTGTTAATTTTAAAGAGTCCAATTCAATTGTAATACTCGTACAATACCTTGCGCAGTATAATATATCGTCATATTAAATGCAAACGGACGTAACTACACATTTTGTTTTTTTACACGAGAAGCAATAAACCTTAAAATCAAAAATTTTTTAAATCCTGAAAATCATATAATTTTCATGATCGAGATATATGTATATTTTGACATCCCTATATAAATACAACAAATGAGTTTGTATGTAAGGTTTTCATATAAATATGTATGTACTTATGTTTTCTTGCACTTAGAAATACACGAACTGGTAGTTACGTCCGTTTGAATTTCGTTCATAAAATCGCCATTTTTGATGGTAGGAATCTAAAATTTTGCTCGAACATGTATTTTGATAAAACGAACCATAATTAATAAAAAACTCAATTTCGAAACTTTGTGTTGTTACGTCCGTTTGTATTTAATATGACGATATTTAGTATGTTTGCTTTATTCTGTTAGAAGAAGCTGTTTAATAAGTAGTAAAGGCTTGCAGATAATACACTTGTTTACATATACATATATGTATCAAAATTAGTAATTGTGAAAATTAACACAAAAGACAAATTTAAAGGCAACTTTAAAAACCAGTCATACTTTTCTATGCATCTCCAATTTTTTTTTTAGCAGTAGCTTATACCAAACGGTCAATTATAACCAATTATTGTTGTCCTTTCTCCTGTTTGATTATCGTGTCAAACACCATAATCACTCTGCCACACCATAACTATAACCAGCTCAACAAATTATAAAATTTTGGCTTAAAGCCAAATATAAAACTATGCAGAAATAATTGATTTATAAATAAAAAAGACATAGGTAGATACCAAACTAAAAATAGGTTGAATTTAAGCAATTTAATGTTAAAACATGACCACAATTTTATTTAATACAATACATATAATGCCACCACCAAGTATCCTAAATCACCAGCTGCAGATTTCAATTCTCTTATTAATCTTTAATTACTTTTAAAACTTAAATGAATAAAAAACAAACACGCAATGTTGTGGTAAAAAAAACATAAGAATAAATCAATATTTCGTCAATTATTATAATGTAGGCATGGATAGATAAATGAACTCGTTTAAAATAAATTTTTGGAGGGAAACTGCATGCTAGAAGCGTCTGACTTATATTCACTGGGTGGGTAAGTGTGTGAATGAGAATTAGTGTGTTAATAATAAATAAGTATGTTTGTACATATGTACATATGTAGGTGTGTAGTTTAATTGTTCTTTTATTAACGGAAATTAAATTAAATTTTTGTATATCAATGTATTGAACAATCAAACGGCATAAATAAAAATAAAACATACAATGAAACCACGTGCTTATTTCCTTTTGTTATCCTTTCTTGATTTTTTCTTTTTTTTCTATGAACCAATAAAAATTGACTTTCTCATAGTGGAGTCTTTTTTTTATTTGAGCCAATTTAAGTAGAAAAGCTATTCAAATATCAAAACAAACAATAAAAAGAAAACAAATATTAAAAGCTTTTGTGGGTAATATGACAGCATGTGTTTTCACACGTTTTTTGTTAAATGTTATGTATTTATGTACATACATATATAAATACATATTGACCGGTAAGAAACGGTAGTATTTTAAGCCTTTTATAGTAAATCAACAACTGTCAACTATCACCTATCACATACACAGATCGATATGTTACAATGAAAGAATGTAAGTTAAGTAAAATACATATCGTCGATGGAATTAAAGAACGCTGTAACTGACAAAACCTTAAATGTTCACCAGGGCCAAAAACCTGTATGAAAGTAGAACAAAACGCAGACGGCGTAACTGAATTTATTTTCATCGTAGAAATCTGAGACCGGGACCAATCGACGCGTATTTTTTTTTTTTATAAAATGATGCAAAAAACGTATTTTCGATTTTTTGTCAGTTACAGCGTTCTTTAATGCCATCGAAGATATGTATGTACTATGTATGTATATACGAGTAGTTCGATGAGATTAAGCAGATTACATGCCGCCGACTTTTGAAGGGGCTCTTTTAAGTATTTAATAGTCCAAGATTGAAAAAGAAATTTTTATTTAAAATTATTATACGAAGTGGTGCTGATTTCTATTGACAGCCATATTTCCTTTTCTTATCATTTCTTTCTTTACAACTTTAATTGATAAAATTAAAAGACTACCGCAAATGCAAATTATTAAGTATAAATTTTAAAAACTTAGAGAAAATTACAGTCAACTATTTAAAATAGGGATGCCAAGCGGTACCTGGGATTCGGGATTTATCAAGGTTGCGGATTTTTTTTTAATAAAAAATTAAAACTATATTAGTTTTTATATATGTATATTTTTATCATATAAAATCTTTTGAAGATTTATTTTCCAGAAAATATTTAAAGCGTTTCCAATTGTTAGCTGGGTAGAGTATTATTTCAGAAGTCAAAAAATAAAACGTAAATATATTTCTAAATAAAAATTTAATCAGATTTTATTATTCAAATTAAATAAGAAAAACTGAACATAATTTACAACAAATTTTATTAACTCCAAATTTTTAAAATTTCAGTAGAGCCCGAAAATTGTTTGGGGTTACATTTTAAAAACAATTTCAATATCCGAATACATGATAGTAATCAAATTGCACTAGAAAATATATTTATATTGCTTTTCCTTTAATTTCTTGAAAACATTGCAAAAAAAATCTATTTCTCGGGTTAATGACATATTTTTTTTATAATTTTGTCAACAAAACAGTATCAACTCAATATGTTCAATGTCAAAACTTAAAATAAAAAAAAATTGATTTTTTTTAACATGAATAAAACCTTAAACAAAAATAGTACCTTTCTTAAGAAAATATACATTTCTATTTCAATTTTTATAATTATTCAAAATAATACCTTCTTTTTGATGAAATGGTAGTCATTACGTTATCACGAAATTGGTCTTAAATGTGATTTTAGATATGAAAAATTTATCGGAATACGTTGAAATTTTCACCATAGATAGATATCGCTGTTGTTAGTTGATTTCTTGCAAAAACTGAAATTTTAAAAATTTCTAGTCAATACCATACAATACAATCGAGTGCGATATGTTCTTACGTACAAATTTTTAAAGCTACCAAGTAAATATCTATAGCATGTTCATACATACATATGTACATACATTATTGGCCATTACAACCCTGTGCCAGGATTACAGCCTAGCTTCTCGCATCACTCATGTTGTGTGTGTTAATTTTTTATCCATGAGTACCTACAGATTAAGGTCGAGTCCGAACGACAGATTTGAGAAGCTTTTTCAAGGCAATCAATTACTCTCAGAGTTTTTGCCAGAAGACTGCTGTGAGGTAGGCGCCGAAAGAAATAATATTTCTTTTCAAGATGTCAGACTGAGATTTGAACCTGTGTTAGTAAGCCAACACACTAACCACTAGACCACGGCGACTACCTATAGCATGTTCAGTCCTTTTTATTCAATCAAAAAAAAAAAAATTAAAGCATCCAGTGTGTCATCTGAAAGTCTCGATCTGTTTTCATTGCCAATATACACCACAGAAGAAAAACAACATTTACAGTCAACGCTTGTTGAAAGAATTGTGAAAAATTTGTTGTACCTATGCTGTTTGCAAATATGTATGTACTTCCCTCTATCTTCATTCCATCATTAGACCCTTTGGAAGTTTTGCAGGATCTTTTGCAACTTTCTATTACTTTCTTCAAATTTTTTATTTATATATGCATATGAGTATTATGTCATCATGTAAAGATGAATCTGATCTATAGTTGCGAAAAAGATTTTGTAAATGTTCTTTGGCATAAAATTTTAAAATAAACTTTTTAATTAATCTTTTATACAAACAGTATTAAACTAAAAATTTAGCATGCATATACATATTTTCGGAATCGTGATTTTGGGGTTGGCATCCCTAATCTAAAATAAATTTATAAGTATTAAAGTAGTCGGTCGGTATTCAAAAATTATCACTAATAAGTATTTAAAATTTTAAAATATACACACATATCGCAATTGAAAAACAAAATTCTTTAAATTTCAGTAGAAGCCAAATCTTACAGGAAAACAATTCTACATATTAAACTTATATATTCTCGTATTTTGGGCTAAAAATTATGTGCTAAAAAATGTTTGTATATCCATAAAGTACAAGTACTTAGGTATGCATATACATATGTACATACATATATGCTTATTTATACATATTCATATTTTGTGTATACATATACATATGCAATTATATATTAAACAAAAAATAAACACATAATATTTTGTTTTACATACCTATTGATCTAATTGACGGCGTTTAATATTTATACTTAAGGTGTCTAATAGTATAAAATATTTTACAAATTTATTTCATTTTTATATTTTCTTTAACGTGGTTAATTTACATACAAACAAAAATATATGTGTATGTGTTAGAGTTACTTCCCTTCCCAGGATTTATTTGTTATGTATTTACTTTAATTATGTTTGTTGACTCAAAGGATATAAAATTATAATAAATGTACGCACACAGGTATACAGTTTAAAATAATTGCTACTATTACCAGCTGTAATTTTCTATTGAAAACAAGCACAAATCCAATAACATTAAATGGCAATACATAATAACTATAAACTATAAAAAAGAAAAAAAAAATAACAAAATGGATAAATAAAAATAATTGAAAATTTGAAAGCACAATGCAAAAGTGTTTACGGTGCGTATGATTATTGTCCTCACAATAATTTTGCTGTTGTTGGTTTTGTTGCTATTAAGAAAATAAAATAAAAAGTAAATTTGAAAATAAACAGAAATATATTCGATTGTACAACAATAAATAATTAAAAGCTGTTATTACAGCACAATACAATTATTATCTACTCATACTACTTTTTCTCACATTTTACTGTTTTTGTTTTAATGCATTTTCACAGGTAATTGCCATACATCCATACATATTTATGTATGTATTTGCTAAAGTAAGTTGTAAGAGTGGGTAAATATGAGATTTGTAGACATGTGTATGTGTGAAGAAATATAAATAATTTTTTTTTTTTTTTTGCTTTAATTTATTCCATTGTTTTGTGAGCATGAATTTTTGTGTTTTTTCTTTTTTTACTTTTAATTTTTTAAGGATTCTTACATTTTTATAAGATATTTACATTTTGTTTTTATTTATTATATACAAATAATTTAGAACACACAAACATACACTTAAAACATATTTTGGTTTTTCTTTGATTTTAATTGAAATAAAATTAAAATTGTTTGTTAAAAATTTCTTTTAATAATTTCATCTTCACGTTTTAATTTCTGCTGAGAAACTAAGTAAAGGAAAAAAATCATGCTATATTAACTGACAACTTTTTTATGTATGTATTCGTGTAGAAAGCATGTCCTTAAGCTCTTATTCTCTTTGCTTTACATTCTCAATTATTTACACAATCACTCTTCTTTATTCTCTTATGTCTTTAAAGGATGGTTATTAAAATGCAGAGCTTTTTTATCCTTAAACAGCAATGCCATTAAGAAATATTTGTAAACACACAGTTATTTTTAAAAACACGTTTTTAGAAAACATTTGTTGTTATTTATACATATTTTGTTAAATGACATGAAAGGAACATTATGTTGTAATAAATTAAATATCCTTGTATCCTAACGAAACTTACAAGATATTGTTGTTCTCCTATCAGATTTTATTTAAAATTATAAGCTGCTACAAGTGTGTATTTGTACAGCGTAGTAGAAAATTATGTTAAAAGTTATAGAAATAGCGGACGCTTGTTAATGTTTTTAGTTTCGTTTTCTTTAGAAAACTAAACTAATATCATGGAAATTTACTTTTTTCTATTTTGTTAAATAAAATAGGAACTATGTGTGTATGTTATAACACAGTTAGGTTCTTGGTCAAGTGCAAGAGTGTAAAAACTTTTTGTTTCTTCAACAACAATTAACCCTATTTTAAGCTACAGTGAGTGACCAACTAATGGTAATACTTAGCCGTGATTTAAATACACACATACTTACATATACACTGATATATTATCGTTACATTTTTGGTTTTTAAAAATTTAGCTATCCATAAATATAATTACTGGCATGTTTCTATTACCCATTGTATACATAATTACTTTATAAATACATACATACATATCGTCGCAAGAATTAAAGAACGCTGTAACTGACAAAAAATCTAAAATATGATTTTTCATTATTTTTATCAGAAAAAAAATCCACGCGAATTATTCCCGGTCCCAGATTTCTTTGATGAAAAGAAATTCACTTACGCAGTCTGTGTTTTGAAAAATACCAGTGTCTTCTTTTTACTTTCATTCAGGTTTTTTGGCTCTGGTGGAGTTTTGTCAGTTACAGCGTTCTTTAATTCTTACGACGATATAGACTTGTAGTGTCGATATCAAATCCGTGCAATGTTTTTTATGATAAATTGTTTTTTATGAGATTAAAAAACATTTAAGTGTATATGATATGAAAAACAAAAAACTGTTGACACTGACAAAGAAGGTTTGTATTTTATAAATATTAAAAGTTAACTGTAAAAAAAAATTAAAAATGTATGTATGTACATACATAGTAAGCACATAAGTGTTATGCACGGTTTTGAAAAATGGTATGTACTCGTATTTTTACAACCAGTGTAAACATTCTCTCCGTCCTCTTCAAAATTCATTGTCAGTGGCATTCTTTGAATAATTCTTTATTTTAAATAGTTATAATACTTAATCAAATAATCAATAATCAATACCCTTTAAAGATTGGTCTTATGTTTTTGTATTTGAAACAGAATAAAAATAAATGAAACACTCAACCAATGTCCACATGACAATTTCTAACATGTCAATGTGTTTCCGCATTTAATAGCAAAACAAAAGGAATTAAGCAATAAGTGGTTGTTTTAGTATTTAATTATGTACGCTAAAATTTTATTGAACCTTTCTTTTTTATTCATTCAAATAATTTTTACCTTGAAGTGTTTGGAAATAAAATGTACGTAACAGTCGAATGATTTGCAAGAAATGTCTTTCGATTGGAAAAATAGCGAAAAAAAACATAAAATTTTGTAAGCAAGTTAATCATAATAAATGTTGCCTTTTGTATTTTTGCTTTTTCACCTCACAAAATTTTGTGTTTTTTTAAATTATCCTTTATAATGCCCTTAAGGAAAGTTTATGTTAAAACGAGATAAAAAATATATACATATATAAAGTATTCTGCCCTATTCTTTAAAGCTTTAGCGACGTTAATTCAAGACAACATTAAAAATTGTTCCTTTTGTAGTCGATATTAAAATTAATCATTATTAATAGGCTCTTACTTATACATATCTTTTTTTTATTAAGACCAATACTCAGGGTAAAGTTCTACTCATGCTGGGTTTTGCATTGAAATTTGAAGATAATTAGATATTTACTAAGCGCCTTTTTTGTCGGTGAGACAAGTTGCTGTCAATTTGATCACTCTACCTTCACCCTTGAATGATCAACAGCAATTGCCTCATCTGTCGGTCGATGCTGATATTGTGTGGTACACGTTTTCACTAAGTAGGTTGGCTGTTATCTTCCCAAAAGGGAAGATTATTTATTGCTTAAAAAAAGATTATGATAAAACGAGATAAAAAAATATATAATGTATTCCCTCCTGATCTCTAGGCCTAATCGACATTGACTATCGTCAGTGTTCAATTGTTGACAAAGGCAACGCCTTACAGATTATTATTATTGCATATTTATTTTCGTTGAAAAGAAAACGCCAAAAGTTAGCTTTCACACACTAAATCTGTTAATTGTCGATTAATATCTATATACTTAACTATTACTACAGAGCATCTCAAAAAAATAAAATTCCCTAAACTATTGATTAAACAGACTGTAACCTGACAACAGTTTAGATTTCAGAAAATTCTCACGCTAAAGAGCTCAATAATAAAACACAAAGCATTAGTGCCCGTATTCATAAAAATTAAAATAGGTTAATAACGCCTATTTGACATATTTCTATAGAGTAATTGTCAAATAAGGAATTAATAAAACTATTTTTTATGAATACGGGCATAGATATTTATACAGCATTCAACTAGAGCCAATATAGTCTACTAAGACTTTTCCATGCTAAAACAACAAAAGCATTTTTAACGGAATGCATCCGGTTTAAGGCCTATATATCGTACATACATATATTGAATAATATTGCGATCTATTATATAAATTAATATTACGATTTACTGTTTTTTGGCAATAATAGCAGCTAAATCTTCAAACGTTGAGTAAGCTAATTGCAGTTGGTGCAAAGTAAGATAAGGAACTCCGATAAAAACTAATATTGCAATGGGATTTATTTTGAAAACGATGAAATATATCTGTGGCATTTTGACAAAACATCTTAAGTCAAATTTAAAAAGTTGAAAAAATGTTGTTAATGATACGAATTTTTATTCAAAAAACATTTTTGTGTACGTTTTTAAAATTTTGTATTGTAGTCGCCGTGGTCTAGTGGTTAGTGTGTTGGCTTACTAAGACATGGGCCCTGGGTTCGACTCCAGGCTCTGACATCTTCAAAAAAAGAAATATGAAAAAAATATTTCTTTCGGCGACTACCTCTCAGAAGTCTTCTGGCAAAAGCTCTGAGAGTAACTAATTGCCATGAACAAGCTTCTCAAGTCTGTCGCTCGGAGTCGACATTAAACTGTAGGTCCCGGTACTCATTGATAAAAATTGACACACACAACATGAGTGCTGCGAGAAGCTAGGCCGTAATCCTGACACAGGGTTGTAAAGGCCAGTTATGTATGTATTATAAAAGAAATTTTTCTTTAATTTCGGTTTATTTTATTTTTTATAAAAATAATTTTTTTCCCAAATTTTTTTGAAAAACTTTTTTGCTATCTTATCTCGACTTAAGGTGTTTTGTAAAAATCCCACAGATATTAATATGTTATTACTACTAATTAAAGCCAATATGGAAATCTTCACCATTTATTCAAGGTAAAATTTTATAATTGATTTGAATGAATTATTAATTAATAAATTAACTAAGAGCAATTTAAAAAAAAATTAAAAAAAAAAATTACAATGTAGAAATTGAAAGACAGACGGACGAAGCTTGGAGAAATGTGAAGAGTGTATTACACGAATGTTTATTCCGAACATTTTTCGTTTTTCTCTTATACTTGCCATAATTTTTGCTTTTTAAGTTTTACATTGTAAAAGTTTTAGGTAAGAGCAAAAGAGAATTGAGATATGACTGCCTTTTAATTTCTAAATTGTAAATGCCGACTTTGCGATGCCAACTTATTTTTATTTATGGCTTACAAATACAACACTAAAATAAAATGTACGTGAGTTTTTACATGTGCTATCAACTCTATATGAATAGCATGAGCTCACTATTAAAAAAAAAGAAAAACAACAATGAAAAATTCAACGCCGTAGTGCAATTGGTTTAACAAAAATTTCGGATAAAAGAAAAATAATTATAGAATATTTGTAAAATATAATTTAATAAAGGGCATACTTATATAAAAAATTAAACTAAATGTTCGATTGAACTGTTGTAAAAGAAAAATTGAGCAAATACAGCGCTTTTGTATAGAATAAACGATTACGAAACGAATATTCTGGATAGTCTTTATAACTTTTCAAGGAAAAGCACATTTAGGAACATAATAATATAACAAAGACAAGGAACGAATGATAAAAAAGGATACCAAAGAAGTGGGGTAAGTTGCTAAAAAGATAATTTTAAATCAATCTTGCTTTCAATATGTCTAGAAAAACAACATTGGGGTGGCAGCAGATAACGTGACCATTCATTCATATATGCATATTTCATATAATACCCTACATTATCAAATACATGTTAAGTTAAAGATAGTGACTGTAACATATAACAAAGCGATCCATATTAGAATCTAATAATTAGATCTATACTTTAAGTATATATATATATAAGAGTCTTATTATTATTGTTATCTTCTGATTCAAACTTTGAAGTCTAAGCATATTTTAGGATCAAAGATTAAATTCTAATGACTTAAATTTATTTTCCTGTTTAAATGCAAATTCTAAACATATGTATATGCTTAAATGTGGAATCCAAACTGTCCCAGTTGGCTTTGTCTTAAAGACATCCTCTGGGATGGGTGCACGATAATGGACTATACTGCACAACGCATACACCACAGCCAGAAGAATTCGTCAACGTCATTTTCAAGCAAATGTTGCAAATTTCTTGGACGACTGGCTGAGCGACAATGTCATTGAGGTTGTCTTCGACTGCACATTATATGATTTATTTATCATCGACAATTTCAAGGAAATAGACCACAAAATGTGGTGACATATCATAAAGACATCCTCAATGTCTTTACGACTATTGTTCCAATTGGAGTATTTTTGCATGCAGCTATTTAACATAAATCAATATCAATGTGTTTCTTCTGTTAATTACGTGTAGGTGATTATACAGTCCTCTTTGACTATACATATTTTTTTTTTTTTTTTGTTTTTTTTTCTCCCTTAGTAAATTTCAAATATGTATGCGATTTGTATTATTGAATTAAATAACATTGCCGGTCTATTTTTAATATCTCAATTTTTTTTATTTCAGGGTTGTTTATTTATTTAAGCAAGAATATTTAATTTTCAGTGTAAATTTATATTGGCAAAAAATCTATAATATAGTGTATAGGTAAACAAATATCGATTAAAATAAAAAATAATTCTAAGACAAATTTTTTAATTAAAACGTTAGAAAATAATAAGGCTTTCTATTCTTTAAAATTTCAGATAAGCAACTCCTTTACCCTAAATTTAAAGTGAAGGCAGAATTTTTTTAAAAAGAGTATTATTAAAACGTTAAAAAAAGCAATGGCTGCTAATGCTTCGCATTATAGCACTGAAACTGTTTTTGATTACTCTTGGAAACAAGTGGTGCAAGCCTATTGGAATCGGTATCCAAACCCCTCCAGGTTAATTTGCTGCTAAGCACTATAAATGAAAACAGATTTTAACGATATTTCCATTTCCAGCACACATGTCTTAACAGAGGATACAATATCACGAGAAGTACGTGATGGCAAACTCTACACACGACGAATTTTGTCTAAAACCAATCACGTACCCAAATGGGGTGAAAGGTTTTATAAAAATACACCAGTGAAAATTGTAGAAGACTCTGTTTTGGATCCAAAAAAGAAAACACTAATAACATTTACACGAAATATTGGTTTTAAAAAAATTATGGTAAGAATGAAAAATCTAGTTTTAAGTAATTGTTTAGAAGGCCAAAGTCATAGTGTTATTGTATATTTTGGACTTTGTACTTTAGTTTTTCGTTTTTTTAATTTAGGCATTTCTATTCGGCAAAAGCAGCAATCGCTATTAAAAATTATTTTTAATCAGAGAATGTAAATTTTTCAATGATTTTCAAAAGTTGAATTATGAGATCCTTATTTAAAAAAAAATTTATAACATATTTTTTATTTTTTAGATTGATTTAATTTATGAAGTGTTTTATTTTTAGAAAGTTGATGAAATAGTTGAATACAAAGAGCAAAAAGACGGGCGCACTGTTGCTGTAAGACGTGCGTATATAAGCTCCCAAGTGTTTGGATTTTCAAGAGCAATACGTGCTTTTGGTATTGAACGATTTAAATCAAATTGTCAAAAAACTGCCCATGGTTTCAATTATGTTCTTACAAAAATGTTTCCAAATCAAAACCTCATACCGATAAAACGTAATAATGGCACGGAATCTGTGAAGGACTCACAATCAAATTTAATAACAAAGACCACAACTACACCATACGAACATCATCATAGTCACACACAAAGCCGAAGAGAAGCTCTGAAAAAAGGTTGCAAAAATAGTTACGATTTTATTAAATGTCAAGCTCTTAAAATAGCTCAAATGTTTTCTGTTAAAAACTGAAAAAATAGTGACTAAAGGGCAAAAAAAAAAACACCATTTCAAAAGTAGCTTAATACTAAGCCCATAAGGAATAGTTAATAGCATGATTGTCTTAACTAAGCGATTTAAAGATGTCGTCCATCCATTTTAAGGATGTTGGTTATCAAAAAATGTCAATAAATTAGTAGTAGTAGTGGTAATTTAGTATAAGATTTGTCTTAAGAATAAAATTAAAGTATGTACAAGGCTACTAAAAAAAGAGACGATATAATTGTAATGCAAAGGAAAATGTTGTCCATACATTTTTTTTTGCATTATAATTCTAATTGTTTGTGATGCTACCCTTAAAACTGCCTTCAGTTTTCCAGTGTAGTTTTTCTCTATGATTCCATGTGGTACGATTAATTGAATTGCTATAAATAAGTTGTTATTAAGTATTTTGTTTTATTTGCTGATTATATACGATAATGAATTATGTAACCATTTTATCTAACTACTTATTTGTATGTGCAAAAAACAAAATGTATGTATTTCATTCCAGTGATTATAATACTTTCTAATGTGTACTCACTTTATATCAAATAATTAAAAACTGGGTTTGTTTTATGAGTCGTACAATTGTTTTCGAACAGAGAAAATTATATTAATTTGTAAGGCAAAGAAAATTATATTTGTTATTTTTCGTAGTTACCCATTTGTAATCAAAAATATATTTTTTATATATTAAGGCGAAATAAAGAGAGTACATATATATCCATACAATATTTGAAGTTTTAATAAAATTCAACTAAACTTAAGCTTTAATTTTAAGGCAATGTTGTCTAATTTCGCGTGTAATTGTCGTGCTCTGGAACTAAATCATCTCACTGAAGGTAGAACAAACTTTCGTACCAAATAATAATAAAAAAAGTACATAATGCCGTCATCTCAATCAAGGTCGTTTGGTAAATGATGCAACAATTTTCTTCCTCATGACAAAAGATTGTTGATCCCATTCTGTTTTAACAGAATTTTGCAAGTATATATTGCCTTTTGTAGGTACATATCGACTATGGAATTAAAAAACGCTGTAACTGACAAAACCTTAGATGTTCACCAGAGCCAAAAAACTTTCATAAAAGTAGAACATATACACTGGTATTTTTCATTTCGCAGATGGCGTAAGTGAATTTATTTTCGTCGTAGAAATCTGGGACCTGGACCAATCGACGCGTATTTTTTTTTCTTATAGAAATGATGCAAAACCGTATTTTCGATTTTTTGTCAGATACATTGACGATATGTGTCAAACGTTTTTAAAGTACAGTTAGATTTTGATGCCTATTGCACAAATAACTTGTGCAAAGGAACTAAAACCGGTGTTAAATTTTCTTTTTTTCTTTTTCTTTCATAATTTGCTTTCACTTCCATACAGCAAAATTAATTGCGAAAATGTTCAGGTTTTCTTTATCTTATTTTTCTTTTTTGAAATATTTACTTTTCAAATTTGCACAAACGTAATTTTAATTTACTTTTATCCCTAATATTTATTGTTTACTACTTTCAAAATACAACTCTGCTGCTTAAGCACATTTGCCGCTATTTTTTACATGCCGCTGCTTTTGTTGTTGCTGTTTTGCTTCACATTTCTAAATGTGTGCTTCTTCTACTTACCAACAAAGCGAACGGATGCTAATTCTTAATTCATTGTAAAAATATTTTTTAAAACCAATATTAATAATTAAAAATTACAATACTGTATTTAAAAGTGTTATATATTATAAATTCTTATTTGGACAATGTCGAAAGAAGAAACTAAAACGGAAGAAATAGAAGCAAATGAGGAAAATTCGGTAAGTAAATTGGGCAATACAGTGAAAAAATATGAAAGAAAATGTAAAAAAGCGAAGCCTCAGCGAAGCACCCTCTGGTCAGCAGAGCAATAAAAAAAGCATCTTTATTTACAAAGGCTCAAACGCTTTTTTACATTCACTGGCACTATTTTAGCTTATAAAAATTTGATATTTTTTTTAATAGAATGAAACCAATTCTGAAACCACTTCCACTTCGGGGGAGAAGGAGGTTGAATTCGACAATAAAATGCAGGCAGATCGGACTAAACGTTTCGATTTTTTATTGAAACAAACAGAAATTTTTACTCATTTCATGAGCAACAGCACTAAGAGTCCCACAAAACCGAAGGGTAGACCTAAAAAGAACAAAGATAAGGACGCCGGTGGTAATGCTGAGTAAGATTGAAACACATGAGCATTTGGTTGCATATATTTATTTTAATATATTAATTTTTTCACTAAAGCCACCGTCATCGTAAAACAGAACAGGAAGAGGACGAAGAACTTTTGGCTGAAGATACCCAAAATAAGGAGATCTTTCGTTTTGAATCTTCTCCCACTTATATAAAGAATGGTGAATTACGTGATTATCAAATACGTGGTTTAAATTGGATGATATCATTACATGAAAATGGTATAAATGGCATTTTGGCAGATGAAATGGGTTTAGGTAAAACCTTACAAACCATATCGCTTTTGGGTTACTTAAAACATTTCAAGTAAGTATTATTAAAAAACAATAGCTGTTATCTTCTTTTTGTTTTTAAGGAACTATAATATTAACGACTTGTTTATATTTTCAGAAATCAGGCTGGTCCACATATTGTTATTGTACCAAAATCAACTCTTCAAAATTGGGTAAATGAATTTGAGAAATGGTGTCCATCCTTGCGAGCTGTTTGCTTAATTGGTGATCAAGATGCTCGTAATACTTTTATACGAGAGGTACTTTTACCAGGGGAATGGGATGTTTGTGTAACTTCCTATGAAATGTGTATACGTGAAAAATCGGTATTTAAGAAATTTAATTGGCGTTACATGGTCATCGATGAAGCCCATCGTATTAAAAATGAAAAGTCTAAGTTGTCTGAAATTTTACGTGAATTTAAAACTACAAATCGGCTATTGATAACTGGTACACCATTACAAAATAACTTACACGAATTGTGGGCTCTATTGAATTTCTTGCTGCCTGATGTTTTTAATTCATCAGAAGATTTTGATGAATGGTTTAATACCAACAATTGTTTGGGGGATGATGCTCTTATACAAAGGCTACATGCAGTATTGAAACCATTTTTATTGCGTCGCCTTAAGTCAGAAGTCGAAAAACGTCTGAAACCTAAAAAGGAGATTAAGATATTCGTTGGTCTCTCGAAAATGCAGCGAGAATGGTACACAAAAGTGTTAATGAAAGATATTGATATTGTTAACGGAGCGGGTAAAGTTGAAAAGATGCGTCTGCAAAACATTCTTATGCAATTAAGAAAATGTACCAATCACCCTTATTTGTTTGATGGTGCAGAACCTGGACCACCCTATACTACAGACACCCACTTAGTGAACAATGCCGGAAAAATGGTTATTTTAGATAAGTTATTGCCAAAACTACAAGCCCAAGGATCCAGAGTATTAATTTTTTCTCAAATGACTAGAATGTTGGACATTTTAGAGGATTATTGTTTATGGCGTTCATATCAGTACTGTCGTTTAGATGGTCAAACACCACATGAAGATCGTAACAGACAGATACAAGAGTATAACATGGACAATAGCACAAAATTCATTTTTATGCTGTCCACAAGAGCTGGTGGCTTAGGTATTAATTTGGCTACAGCTGATGTAGTTATTATTTATGACTCTGATTGGAATCCTCAAATGGACTTACAAGCTATGGATCGAGCTCATCGTATTGGACAGAAGAAACAAGTACGAGTTTTTCGTTTTATCACAGAAAATACAGTGGAAGAAAAAATTGTTGAAAGAGCTGAAGTCAAATTGAGATTGGATAAGTTGGTTATACAGCAAGGACGTTTGGCTTCTAATACTGGTAATCAGTTGAACAAAGATGAAATGCTAAACATTATACGTTTTGGTGCAAATCATGTATTTGCTTCAAAGGATTCAGAATTAACGGATGAAGATATCGACACTATACTCGAGAGGGGAGAGGCTAAAACAGCTGAAGAAAAGGCTAAATTAGATTCGCTAGGAGAGAGTTCTTTGCGTACTTTTACAATGGACACACCGAATAACGATGGAGCCCCATCATCTGTGTACCAGTTTGAGGGTGAGGACTACCGTGAAAAGCAGAAAATGAATGCCTTGGGAAATTGGATTGAACCACCAAAAAGAGAACGTAAAGCAAATTATGCTGTTGACGCTTACTTCCGTGAAGCCTTGCGTGTTTCTGAGCCTAAGGCACCAAAAGCCCCACGTCCACCTAAACAGCCTATTGTACAAGACTTTCAATTCTTTCCACCCAGACTATTTGAGATTCTTGATCAAGAAATCTATTATTTTCGCAAAACTGTAGGCTATAAAGTACCCAAAAATCCTGAATTAGGTTCAGAAGCCTCTAAAGTTCAACGAGAAGAACAACGCAAAATCGATGAGGCAGAGCCTTTGTCCGAAGAGGAAATTGCTGAAAAAGAATCCCTACTTACACAAGGCTTTACCAATTGGACGAAACGAGATTTCAATCAGTTTATAAAAGCAAATGAGAAATATGGTCGTGACGATATTGAAAATATAGCAAAAGATGTAGAGGGTAAAACACCGGAAGAAGTTATTGAATATAATGCAGTATTTTGGGAAAGATGTCATGAACTACAGGACATTGAACGTATCATGGGACAAATAGAAAGAGGTGAAGCAAAGATACAACGACGTCTCTCAATTAAGAAAGCTTTGGATCAAAAGGTAAATACAGAAAGAGATGAAAATAAACATGAAAAAGTATACACTTTAATATATTTAATATATTGACTTTATTTTAGATGTCCCGCTATAGAGCACCATTTCATCAATTACGTTTACAGTATGGTAATAATAAGGGCAAAAACTATACTGAAATTGAAGACAGATTTTTAGTTTGCATGCTGCATAAACTGGGTTTTGATAAGGAAAATGTTTATGAAGAACTAAGAGCAGCAATACGGTAAGTTTTTATTATTTTTATTATAATTTGTTTACTCACAAACTTTAAAAATGAATGGGGCGTTATTAAATTGATTTCGAAAAATTCTACTACATAGAGCAATAGATGCTTTTTTGGTTTTGTGCCTTTTTTTTAATCAATTGCTTTTTTTTTATTAAACATCAACGTTTTCCAATATTACCTATCTTTTCCCAGAGCATCACCCCAATTTCGGTTTGATTGGTTTATAAAATCTCGTACAGCTTTGGAACTACAAAGACGTTGTAACACTCTAATTACATTAATCGAAAGAGAGAATCTCGAATTGGAAGAAAAAGAACGTCAGGAAAAGAAGAAAAAGGCAGCTAAAAATTCTAATACGCCTGCTACTACTCCCCAGGCTAAAACGAATCAAAAACGTAAATCGGAAGTGGTATCAAATGAAAAAAATGCTAAGAAAAAGAAAAAGTAAATTTTGCATTTTTAAATACAATGATTATAAGACAGAAACAGACACACACACATACATATATATTTTTTAAGTTACCATTTAGTATAAAAAGAGATTAATTTTAATTTCTAAAACTTTTAAATTAAAAAAATAATACTAATAATTAAATTAAGAAAACAAAAACATTTCCTTAAAATCACACAATTGCTAAACGAATTAAAACCATACAAAAGATTTCAAATTAATGGAAATACACATTTTCAATAGACTACAATTATCATTTTATATATTATAACTTGGCGCACACAACAGTGTATTTTTCGTTAAACAACCAACAATTACGTGATTTAGTTTTGATCCAATAAGTACAGTACTTTTTTTAAGAATGATTTTCAGCATCAAAACATATTTTATATACAGCTTAATATATTTTATTTAATAATCATTTAATAGTATGTATTTGAGAAAAAAGAAAAGCATAAAATAAAATATATTTTTATTTCATTGTATTCAAAATGACACAAATATGTCCAGTTTTTCTTATATGGTAAAGTATTTGGGGAACATTCGAAACCTCTCTCCCTCCTCTAAGAGAGATAGAATATAATAGAAAGGTTAAAGATAGCCTCCATAGTACTTTACACCTGCAAGATGGTGGTGTTTAGGATTTGGGGTCTGAGTCCTACGGTTATTGATTGGCTATATCGATCCGTGGTAGAGTAGAGTCTGTTTTATGGTATGGTGCTCTGTTTGGTATACGGTGCGCAAATATGAGAGTCGTTGTAGACTGATTGGAAAGCCGTTCTGATCATCAGGGACCTCTGATCCAATACACTCAAGGACCTATTGCTATATTAAACCAACATTATGATTAGGGAGAGAACTAAATTGGTGGCAGGAAGACTAAATACACTATGGACACGTTCGGATCGACTATATGGTTTATCTATGGGACTCCAAGTAGAGACCTCTGGGCGAACAGACCAGTGATTGCCAGCAATACTCTCGAATGTATACTGGTGGCTCCAGAATGCTGGAAGTTTTAGCAAGTGGTATATTCAAAGGGTCAGGGGTTTACTTTGTATTTCGATTCAAATCGAAATGCTTTCGATAGCAATTTCTCATTCGAAAAATCAATAATAAATGAATACAAAAACTTTTCGAAAACTCGTAAATTTTTACGAATTCGTAAGATTTTCGATTCGAATCGAAATAGAAAGTAACCCCCGAGGATTTTAGAACTTCATGCGGAGTTCATGGCAATATTCAAGCCTGTACAATGCTTATAGAATACTAGGTCATTTCTAGCGAATAGTATGGTTGTCCGAGTGAATTCGAATATTGATTAAGTGAAATGAACAGCAAAACAGGACTAATTACTATCTTCTTTTCTTGATTCGCGTAGACATTTAACGCACTAATGTTGTTCCCAAGGGTCACTGTTTATTTAAAAGGTATGACGTATAGTCGGAATTCCCTCGCCTACGGAGGAGTGGGTGACTATCTTTCACCTCATGTGTCAGTGTCTGGCTCATTTTTCGTAATTTTTCTATTTATGAGTATTGATTTATGGATGTAATATTTTTTTAGTTCAAACATACATATTTGATTGTCTTCACCGAACTGCAAAACTCAAAATTGATATGAGCATTGAATGTTTTGCTCAGCAGACGTGAATGTGTAACCACTCAACAATTATCAACGTCAATGTCTGCGTAACTGATAGTTTTTTAATGAATGATTGTTCGACGTTTTCGGTACTTCAGTTTGAAAGTTGAGGATAGGGAGAAATTGTCCTTGTACCGCCCCCTCGGAGTATTTCTTAAAACAAAAACTTTTACCATATGTGTTCTTCGGTACGCAGATCTATTTAGTTTAAAATTTCTTCGAAGTCTGTACGTTATTTATAAATAAATTGTCCCTTGGGTGACACTTAACATTTAAGGGTATGAAAAATAAATGTTGACCGATTCTCAGACCTATCCGATATACACACAAAATTTCATGACATAGATCGAGCTATTTTGGGGAAGTTTACCAATAAACATCCCGACACGAGAATTTTATATATTAGAAAGAAGATTTCGTAGTGCAGTAGCATTACTGAAAAAAGAAAGTAATGCTTATAAACTATGCCACTTACATTTATTTACATCGCATTTGACAAAAAACATGATTCTCAGCATAAAACAATGAAGGTCGTTAATTAAGGATCATGTTGTTTTGTTGTAATTATAAAAAATTATTTCTTTATTCTTTTGTTTTCAATTTTCAATCTTCTAAAACTAAATTCTTAAATGGTAAATTCTTAACTATTTCGTCTGTATAAAATATTTCTTTTTACTAAATCTATATAACAATTTATGTCTTATGAATAAATTCTAATATAGAAATACAAATAACTTTGCAGGCAGTCTATTAGTTAAAAAAATACACTTTGAAATTACTAAATATTATATAAGTATTAATGTGGAATGATTGCAAATAAAGTTGTTATTTGTATATATTACACTTAGTAAATTATTTTTGTTATTGTACAACTGAAAAAAAAAATTCTTTTCTGTAATAAAAAAAAAAATTAAAAAGAATAGATATATGGTCAACATACATATTTAAAATTTCCCTAAAATAAGACTAAATCTATACCAACTTACTGGCAAGACCAGCTTACTTTTGAAAGACTTTTTCTTACAAATAATAAATAAATAAAATATAGAATCTTAAAATTAAAGATTTCAAGAAAATTATTTGTACAATTTAATAATTTGACTAATACTGACTGCAGCACCAGCGACCAAAGCACAAAGTGATAGAATACATAATAAGATATTTTTTATTAATTTCCACTTGCCCCAACCCATGTTAGGCCACAAATAGACAGTTTCAACAAAGCTGGGTATAAAAATACCTAAAATTTTGAACAAATAAGAAATTAAAATAATGAAAAAAATATTTTTTATATAAAAAACAAACAAAAAAAAATAGAAAACTTACCCAACAATGAAAAGAATACGGCACCCACTAAACTGATAAAAGGTTCTAAATCTGGTACAGCAGCTGCAACGCCACCACTTATTAAAATAATGCCGGTTCTTAAAAGAATTTGGGAAATGTTATGATTTGCAGGATCAAATTTGTGACTGATTTTTTTCCATAAAATTTCATTGGGAACATAGAACTGCAAACCATAGGTGAATAGTATAGCCACAGCCATAAGAATTTTAGCTGTATCCGCTAAACTAAAATGCAAAATAAAATTACAGTCAGTAATTAAATATACAAAAAATAATAATGATTTTTATTGAACTTACGGTGCACCTTCGGGTAAATTCAATGTTATACTGCCTCTAACATCGCTACCAAAACGTATATAGCCAAAGAAACCAATAACAGCATATAGCGTTACAACTGTTATCATAGCTGTATTTAAAACACCAGGACAACCCAGAAACTGTTGTGGTTTTTTCATGGAGTTCTCCACAGGCATAACTACACCAATTCCTTCCATAGCAAAGATTACAGTAGCAAAGAACAGAGGTATTTGCGATACATTGGCTATGTATGGCTTATCACTAACCACTAAGGGAGCATTAAACATGTAGTATAGGGTAATGCCGAATGTAACAACAATAAAAATATTGGCCATTGCCGAAAATGGTACCAGCCATTTTAAATTACGTATCTGTCCAATAAATAAACAGGGTACTAAAGTCATGGCAATATAAACTCGTACATCCCACTTGATACCGAAATCATAATTAAGAACATCGTGGAAAGATGTGGCAATGAAAACCATATAAACACAGGCAGCTGCATAATAAGTAGCCATTAACGAGCCATCAACAAATTGCCTAAAACGGAATAAAAAAAAAATATTTTATTATAACACATGTAAAGGCATCTAAACAATTATTGTGACTTACTTGGCAAAATTAGCCCATGGCCTGAATGGTTTTGGACCATATTCGAATACTTTTTCTGCAGTTTCTGCGAAACTTAATGATGGTACTCGGGCATCTCTGCAAATATTATGTGAAGTTTTAACCTATAATAAAGGAAAAACAAAATTGCATTTTAAAAAATTTGCTACAAAAAATGCATGTAAAATATTTAGAAAACAAATAAATCATTAAAAAAATTAAAATATTTCGATGTTTTTAAAATAACAAGTAAAACTATTAAGCTAGATACACATTTAACACATTAAACCGTAAGCGAAACATCGTATTCTGTATTTTTAAATTGTACTCGGAACCAACGCAATGCAATCAAAAAATATTTTCATATTTTTGAAACATCCAATGGAACACGAAATGAAACCCTAAACATGGATGGCTACACACTCTGTAAATAACCACGGAACATGCCTAGTTTCATACACATGTTCCCCAGTGTGTTTTTAGCATTACGAGGTCTGATAAAAAAATAACCGTTATTTTCAAAAGTCATGAGTTACGTATGTTCGATTTTCACAATTTGTTTTTTCTGTTATGTTGGTACACATGTCTGTTATACTATATGTTGGTAATATCAGCCATTTTGGATTGTCAGTTTGTTTTTGACAGATAAAAAGGTTAGTCGTGTTGTGGTGTGCTCTTCGATTTTTTGCTATTCGAAAAAATGGATCAAAGAAACTATTAAGTTTTGTGTAAAAAATTAACCTTTAACTACTGAGGTGGTGGTAAATTTTACCCTCTCTTTAGATTTGTTTAATTTATTTTCTTCGGTGGAGCCCTATCAATTTCATTTTCATAGTATCTTCTTATATTCCCAAAGTTGTTATTCAGTTGAGTTTTGGCTGCTGTTGGGTTCGTGTGAACAGAGGTATGCATGTGTTGGTGTAAAATTTACCACTTCTCAAAGAAAACGTGTTTTTTTTAAGAAAATATTTTACCACCACTACCAAATAAGTGTAAGTATTTAATGTAAAAAAAATACCACTCATCAGGATTGCCGTTAGGTTGTTATAGAATAAATTTGACCACTCCTCCGTTTTATTGCGATTTATGCTTGTAGACTATATAGAAATTAAACGAACTTAGTAATTTAGAAATAGTTATGCTGCTTGGATAAGTAGGCGAAATCAGCGACGTTGATAATGAAATTGTTGATGCAGATTTTTGCATTCAGGAAAACGATACAACACAAAAAAGGCCTACATAGATTACTATGGAACACAATTATCAGTATTTTAGGAGCAGACTATGTTGCTTCACCTTCAGTAGTGCCGACAACGACTTCCAGGAAGCTATGCTACATAAGCCCTAGTGGGCTAAAACGTTAAACTTCCCACTTTTACTTACATTGTACCAAGCCTATGTGTATGGGATGCAGCAAAAGCATGTGCTTACATTGTGCAAATACGAAGTTCGATGAAAAAAAAATATCTCCACATAGGCTGATCCCCATTTTTTCTTAAATATATAATTTTGTTTTCGTTTCTTTTCCATTTGTTATTTTATAATCTTGGCTGTGAAAAATGCCTTTTATGTTCCTGATTATCTTTTAATAAAAAATTTTTTTTTAAGTTTTAGTATGTACTGTTTTTTAGTTTTAAGAAAAGAGGCTATGAAGTAAAATCCTTCTTTTGTTATACTAAATGTTTGAGTTTTTTATTTTTATAATCCTATTTATATAAAAATGTGTTTTCTTGTTCTTTTAAAAACAAATTATTAAAAAAAGGAAATTTTGTTTGCAAAATTTTTTGGTAAAACCGAAGGTGGTAAAATTTACCACCACTTCAATAACTATGTCCAAATTTTTCACCTCAGTAGTTAAAGGTTAAATTAAATGCACAAGGACGTTTGACTGTGGCGTTTGGCTAGTCTACTATGAGCAGAACACAAGCAATTCCTCCGAAACGTACAGAATTGTGGAATAACCAATCATGGATTTTGCACCATGGTAACGCACCAGCTCACAAATCGACGCTTATTGACTGTAAGCCTCTTTATTATTAGTTTTTTGCTTTTCTAAGTTAGATAGAAATAGCACGCTACTGAAAGCTAAAAAGACCATTAATTCTATATTGCTATGTATTGCGTGAAACTAACTTGCAGTACTTTCAAAAGATTTTACGTGACTTTACTTTCCCTAAAATATGTTTAAAATTACTTTCTGATGACACTCTGATCTTGGCCAATAAGTTTTCATGTATTTGCTTGGTTTTTTTTTATCATTCCTTGAATCATACGATTACATATAATTTTCCTCTTTTTTTATAACCTTTTTCTTAAAATGATCAAAATGGCAAATATTGTTTCTTTCCACAAATCTGAAATCTTCATGCAAACGTATATTACTAATGCTTGACATCAATCAATTTAATAATGTACATTCCGCTTATTACTTTACTCAGGTATATTTTGTAAAAAGAAATCAAGAGTTTTTCAAACACAATATAACGGACTGTTTTTTGAAGTGCATGACAAAATTTTGTTCTGCCAAATTCTAAAGCATCTGTATGATGTGGTTAATGAATACCGGAAATATATGTAAAAATCGTCAAAATATATAAAACCCCTTTTGATGACACATGAATTATATAAATTCACATAATTACCAGGTGTGCACATACAATATTTAACAAATGAATATGGGGATATTAAAAATTAATTAAAGAAAAATCGTGATGAAGTATTTCGTGTGCTTTTTTAGTCGTTTGTTGTATTTATTATACGAGTGGTGTATAATATACAATATGACTAATATTACAATTAAGTACTAAAAGATATTATCGATTTAATGTTTAACAGATAAGAATAAAAGACAATAAACTTTTTTAAATCTGTACGAGTTTAATCGAAAACTAATAATGATTGACAAGATACAAGTAAAGTACACAATGTTGAGAAAAAATAAAATAATTTATTTCGTTGCGGGTTATTTTTTTTTTTACTTTTCATAAATGCATTCCTATGAATTGTTTTTTATGAAATTATTAAATATTTAACCCTGGACTACTTAAAAAAATTATTTAAAAAAAGCTAAACATTTAATTTACACATACTCGTAACTACATACGTCATTTAACTTTTTTTTTTAGATAATTTTTTTTTAAAGTAAAAAAAAATAATTTTTATACTTTTTATTTAACTTTTTATTAACAGGTTTAAATAGCTTAAAAAATACCTGTTAATGTTAAATTCTTAAGTAAATAAGGCAAGATTTAAAGTAACAAATTCTCATGCAAGTAGAGGTTTGGGTGATAATCGTTGCCAAAATAAATCGTCAATGACGAAAGTCTTCTTGAAAAATTTGTTAATTGATGGATGATTTAATCATGTCAAACATTTATTTAAGAAGTTATATGTACACCCATAATAAGTTTCTATCTTTTTCACTCATGACGTGTAACTCAAAATGTTTTTCAAAAATTAATTACAATAGAATTTTATTTTCATGACTTTATGTACATGCATATAAGGTTTTTATAGTTGAGATACTGTCCGATACCAAACTTCAAATTTTGTATACATATATATTTTTTCTAATATTACACTTAATATTTAAAATAAGAAAGTAAATTCTTCTTTTATCAAAATTAGCACTTGGTGCTCAGAAAACATGTCTAGATTGTTAACTTATTGTACAATAGAACGCCAATTATTATCCTGATTGAAAACTATGAACAAGCCTGATATATCAAGCGCGTTTAATTGTCAAAATTTTCAGTAAGATTTAACAAAACTATTTATCGTGCTTGTTAGTTGATATTCCAAAGAATCCACTATGCTTTCAAATCGATATTTTTTGACATATGTAAATTAAAATAATCATGTCAGAGCTTTTAATTTTTGCTTATTTTACTGCCGTGGACTGTAAATAAATTAAAAAAGGAAATAGTCAAATTGTCCAGGACCATATCCTACCCTCAGCAAAAGGGTAGGTATCCAAATTGAAATAAATAATTTCTTTCCAATATAGAAAGATGACACAGTAATTTCAATAAGATCAACCGGTGTTATTTGATTTATTTATGAATATTTAGATTTTTATTGAATTTTTTGCAATTTTTTTTTTGTGCTAAAATAAAATAAAATGATAATTGTGGGAATTTGCTGAAAAATGCTGGCGACATATAAATATGCAATTTGACGAACACTTCCAAATTTAAACTTCCATGCAAGTTCAAGTTTTGGTCCATAGAACTTATTGGTTATAGGACTACAAAACTAAACAATCACAATGTTCAGAAATCCGACAAGTACACAACAAAAAAAAAAAAAAAAAAATTCTAAAATATACCATAAAACTCCTTACTTTGGCCTATATTTTCCAACTCTTTGATAATTTTATTTTTTAAGGTTTGTTCGTTATACAATTGTATAAGCTCGAGTATTTTAACACTTATTTAGTAACTCGTGTTTAAACTTTCAACTTTGAGAGCCTAGTAGACCGGCAGTGTTCCCAACTGTTCTCTTTTAATATATTTCCTTGATTACTTAGAGTTTTGGGGCTAAGATTCACAAACACTACATCCTTTTTTTCCTTCCCATAACCTTATTTTCTAGAGCAGTATAATACACCCTGCATGAGTAGGAGTCGTTTCCTGAATGCTGGATTCATAACAAAAGAAAAACTGAAGCTTATGCCTTACAAACCTTGTCAGTTTCAACATTTTGAAATAATATTTTCATTTTTCATTTTAAGACTAGACATAATGGGCTGATTATGTATGGTGGTCGAACTTTATTTGCTTTGCCAGATGGCAATTGAAGTTACCGAATAAATTTTTTGTTTAAGTAAAATTTTAAAATATTGTTTGCCGTTTGCCATTTATAATATTTTTTGATTACTGCCAATACAATTAAAGTTTGAACGCCATCCACAACACTATGTGTGTAATTTTTTAAATCATGGACATATAACCATATACGAATACCACACGGTCAAAAAAAGGAAGACCCGTGTCTCCCAGTTTTGCCCAAAGTCATGAAATTTTTTTTATGGGGCCTCGGTGTCATTTTTGCAAAAAAGTGATCATTTTCTCAGGCTCATATCTAGCAAACCGCTAGGAATTTTGATTTAATTTCTGAGGCAAAGTTGTAGCTCTTGTCATGAAGAACAAAAATTGTGAAGATAAAAAATAAAAAAAACTTCACCTTTAAAACCAAAATTGCAAAAAACTTTAAAAAATTCGATTCTTTTTATATTTTTTCTCCTTAGGTCCATAGGTAGCAAACCGTTCAAAATTTAAGAAAACAATGAACTACAAAAATTTACGTAAGATCTCAATAAACAACTTTCTAAAACATATGAAGTTCCTAGGAATGATTCTTAACACCGTTCAGCTAGCGCTTAAGTAAATTTCGGGAAATTTTTATTTTTGCGGCTACCTTAGCGCTGCCTGAACGGAGCTAAGAATCATTTCTAGTAAGTTTTGTTAACATGGTTCATGACACCATTTTTGGTTTCTGACGATTTACCAATAAAAGTGTAAAAGCTTAGGGAATAGACTTAAATGCATTAGCATTTACCAATTGTTTGTATCACTTGCTGCCCTAATAAGACTGAATAGCTCATAACGTTACTGTTTTATTCGGATTTTTTCCCCTATCACTCTTATTGGATCGCTCTTTCTTAAGTGTGTTGTTAAAACAATTTGCTTTGTTTTATTAAAGTTACTTACCAATATATGAACACAATATGTACAAAGGAAACCAACGATTATGGTACCAATCATGCCAAATACAAGACCAGAATTATAAAATGCCATAGGCATAGCCAAGATACCAGTACCTAATGAACTCTTTAATAAATGAGCCAAAGCACCACCGGTGGAAGCACCATTCTCTTGATCACGATGTGCAAACGGATCATATTCATCGATTTGACACTTTTCTGTTAAATTTGTTCTGATGGGAGTTATGAAAAAAAAAAACAAAATCAAATAATTTATAACTAAAAGACTTCATTAAATTTAAAAATTTACCTTGAATGAAAATCGGTTAATGAAACTACCGAAGTCGATTTATCTTTCGAAGTGGAATTTGTATCTGTCATCTGCAATAATAAAACAAAATTTATTAAAAACTCTTCAGAATTGAAATAACGCTTGTTTGTAATTAAATTGGAATATAATTATCTAGTTTTTAATTTTTTTAATTATTATATTTGCCAAATGATAATATAATTACTTTCGCATATACTTTCCCAAAATTTTCCTTTCTGTTCTTTCAAACTTTATAAAACAATAAATCATATTTTGCTGATATACTTTAAACTAATTAATGGTAGCTTCTATTTAAATATGTACTTTGTTTTTTTTATTTCTTAACTTTTATTTATTTATGATTAAATATATGTGTGTATGACATATTTTTATTTATACGTCATATTACTTTTTGTATATTTGATAGTAACTTTTTATAATTCTATAATTTTTTTAAGTTTTAAAATAGAACAGAAACAATTGTGTTTTCTTTCTGTAATTTTTCCGAAAAAAGCCTTTAAACTACTGTTGCATTAGACCCAATTGTCGTTGTTATATTTGTAATTTGAAGAAAATGCCCTTTCACATGACAGTAAAATGTTTGTTTTAAAATATTTAAAAAGATATGGAATTGATATTTGTCATGTTTATGCTCGTTTTGAAAAAAACGTTTCTAAATTTCGATACGTTTTCACTGAAACTGCTTTTCAAACCTGTTTGAGTCAGAGCAACTGTTTGCATAGCATACCGTTTTGAAAACGTTATGAAAATGAGCTGTAAATACTGTTCTGTCAAATTTGATTGGGTGGTCAATTTCTTTCATTGGTTGTTTTTATTATTCTACAATATGTGTATTAGGGTGGGTTAATTTTTTTGCCTACTAAGCGTATATCAAATTCTAAGAACTTTTCCCAAAGAAACCATGGTTCTAAAATCCAAATCGAGCTTCCGGTTTTTTAAGAGAAAATTTGGTGTTCAGGTCATCCGAAAATAATGCTATTTTTTGGAAGTATTCATTGCAATTGGTGAATAGTTGAACTGTAACGCTGGAAGAGGGCTTATTTTAAAGGAAATTTTCTCAGCTTACTATATCTGTCCTCATTTATAAAAAATTATTTACCCAAATAATGGTTTTGGAGGTTTATATCAAAATAATAATAGTCAAACTGTTAAAAACCTAAAACTATTATAAAATTAAACTCACTATTATTTTTTTTAATTTAACCAATTATTAATACATAGTTTGATTAAATTAATCAGACATTAAATTAATTTGAAGTTTTTTAGTGGTAGCTTAAACCCTGAAGTACTGGCAAAATTTCATGCAAATGTTTTGATACCAATTGCTTTGATAGGAAACAAGTTTTTGTTTTCATTTACAATTATTTTATGAGTTTTCGTACATTTTACTCGTCTAATTTCTAAAACCTTTATCAGCGCTTGAATAATCCAATTTGTTCAATTATTTTTTGCACTTCTATTCTTTTTTTATTTTCTTGCATCCATAACTTATCAACATACTTTCTTAAAGGTAAAACCACCAACACTACTCGGTTATATAATAAAAAGTAAGATTATGTCGCCGTGGTCTAGTGGTTAGTGTGTTGGCTTACTAAGACATGAGCCCTGGGTTCGACACCCAGCTCCGACATCTTAAAAAAAAACAGAAATATGAAAAAAAATATTTCTTTCGGCGACTACCTCACAGCAGTCTTCTGGCAAAATCTCTGAGGGAAATTAATTGCCATGAACAAGCTTCTCAAGTCTGTCGTTCGGAGTCGACATTAAACTGTAGGTCCCGGTACTCATTGATAAAAATTTACACACACAACATGAGTGCTGGTCGTAATCCTGACACAGGGTTGTAAAGGCCAGTTATATATGTAAGATTATGTCTTAAAAAGTGAATATAGGAATAAAGTTTTTAACCTTGAACTCAAAAAGTGGCTTTCAAGTAAATAAATTTGATTCGAACCACAACTAAAGGTATATTTCTGTTCAAATTAGTAAAAATCGGTTTATGTTTGCCGCAGCTTGAATGTAATTTATTGGTAAAATTTAGTAAAAACTAGACGTAAGCCCATTATTACAACTTGCGTATAAAGTGTCTGATAGTAAAAGTTAACTTTCTTTAATGGGAGGAATAAACTGACCTTTAAATGCTTTTCGCTATTATAACTTATCTTTAAAATAAAAGTTAAATTTTATAAAATACGGAATACCAGAAGAAGGTTTACTGTCGCTATTAAATACGTTTTAAAGACACCAAGTGGCAGCAATAACTTATAAATAAGTAAATAAACAAAATTTCATAAATTGAAATTTAATAAAAAACAATGTGATTTACTTTCCATTTTTGCTTAATTTATTTCTTTGTTGACAAAATAAACAAAATGTGTTTGTTTTTAATTCAACTTACAAAATATATGTCAAGCTCACGAAAATATCGTAGAGTGAAACGCTTAAATCTCACGTTAAGAGATAAAGATAAGAAAATCTTTCCAATAACTTCATCGGTCACTTTTAAATTAAAGTTTACTTGTAGTAACAAAAAGCAATTTATCTGGCCGGTAACATCCAACCATTAACTATCGGCAAGTTGGAATAATGGGCCTTAAACTTTAAATTTTTCAATCAACTTTGAATTCATGCAATCGAACCTACATTTGTTCGTTTTCTCTAATAGTACCAATTTTAAAGGGAATAAGAATAAAATCCAAATATAGAGTATTTTTTTAAGCCTGATAGAACTCTTTTTTATTATTAAGGCCAGCACTCAGGGTTGGGAAAATATGTTTTGGGAAGGGGGAAAGAAAAAGGGAGTAGTGCTTGAAGACATTTGACTTAAACTTATTGATATCGTAGTTGGCAGAAAAAACATTTGCAGGAAGATTGTTCCATAAACGAGCGGTTGTGGTTCGCTGGATATAGAACTTACAAACGGAACTGTCATACTGCTCTTAGTTTTTGACATTTATGATCAGGTATACAATGACAAACCATCCCGAAAATATTGATGCTTGAGCAACATTTACTTTGAAAATCTGTCATTAGTTTGATTATTCGTATGGTGCAAATAAACCTCCATTTATTTTTGGCTGGAGGTTTGATAATAAACAATATTTGTAATAAAATGCACCTGTTGGCGAGGTTTATATGCATCATTGCATTTTATTTGTTCTAAAATAGAACGTCTATCGTACAATGGTCATTTTCAATTTCATTTAATTGCTGTTAAATTTATTTGGCATTTCAACTTTTTAAAGGATTGATGATCTTAAATGTGCATTTAGAATAGTAAATAAGTTTAAATTATTTTTTTCTACCAATTATAATTAGTGATTTTTAAGTACTCCATATCTATATATTACATAATTACTACATTATTTATGTTGCTGTTTTACAAACTAGATGATTCTCATTTAGTATATGAATTTATTACCACAAGAATCTATAGTTTAAACAAACGAGTTGGTCTAGATTAAGGACCAATGAAATGACTATAGAGATACCAAACAATTAATTTTGTTTTTTAAAATATATAATTTCTGAATAAATATTTTAAATATCAGTGATGTTTCTTATAGTAAATATCACATGCGTTTTGGCTTTTTTCACTTTTCATTTACTACAAATATGTAGTATGTATGTAAGTAGATAACAAGACTATTATAAATAATTTAAGAACTTTATTAGGCCATAAATTTATCAAAAAAGTCTATTAAATCTAATAAATTGTTGAGAAATACTAGTACTTAAAAGGCTTATCATACATTCACCGCTAATTTGTTGTTACAATACATTTTAAAAAACTTGTAATTTTAACTGGAAATATCTGGTTTTCCCTTTTTCTTCATATCTAAGAATACTCATAAAAATTGTTAAAATTTTATTTTCTATTTAACTTTGAACTACTTTTTTTCTACTGCCAATTGATTTATACTTCTTAAGCACCATGTGATACTTTATGACAATCATATAAACACGAATAAAACTTGAAGGATATATGAATACACATTTCATTTATAAATTTATAACAATATAACAAACAAATTGTTTAATTGATAACACAATACAATATATGTTTTATTTTATAGATTAATATACGTTTTTTTTAGCCGTTATTTCTTTGAAAAGTTTATAAAATTTATAAGGTAGACGAAATATTTTTTATAAAACAAGTGTATATTGAAAAATAAGTGCGAACTTCCTAATTTTGATTAGATAAAGGGCGCTTTATAAAATTTCATTTCAATTTAGTTTTTATTACATATGTATGTATGTATGAATGTATACAATAAGTATAGTATATTGATTAAATATCTAAAGCTTAAATTGTTAGTTTTTTTTTTCACTAAAAACAATTGTATTTGATTTATAGTACTACTATTCAGTGATATGTTTTAAAGATTAGGCGGAATATGAATAGTCAACATAGAACAAATTGGTATAACCCAAATACAAGTTCAAATTTGTAATCCTAAATGCTATATTTCATATCTGGTGACTATTTACTATATATTATCAACTTGCTATAAATTCTTTGTAAAAATATAGTTTAAAAATAGATTTTAAGAGTGGCATAGCCATTTTATTACAGTAAAACAAGGTCAAACAAACTCGAAGCAATTTAATTTATTACACCCAAATCAGTACTTTTGAGATTTCATTCAAAATCTAGTAGTTTTCAAAGAGATTTCCCATACAAAATGAAATCTACTGGCTGAATTCTAGTCGAATTTTTGGTAAAATATGTAATGCAACTCTAGTTTTTTTATAGTAAATTGTACCAAAACATACAACAAACGCGTAAGAATAAACCAATGCAAAAATACACCGTCTTATAGATTAATGCTCACGGCAATGGAGACCAGTAATTTTTTGTTTCAAACTATTGGAAAAAAAAAATGTGGCAGTATGTTGATTTCATGAATTAATGTTTCAATTGGCCGGAAAACTTGTGCTCTTTGGCACCTCTAGATTATTTCCTGTGAAGTCTTAAAGGCCCATTTTGTTCATACCTAATGTGTTTTAAAAAGTCTAAAACGCTTTTACTTAGTGAAGCAGAGTCACGGTGGCCAAATGCTCAATATCATTTTTAAATGTTAATGTCACGTCTTGAACTTTCGAATTTTTTGTGCTATTTTTTATAATTTAATGTTCTCTTGGATTTCAAAATACTCTTTATTAAAGCGAAACGTTTCATTTTTAGAATTAAATTCTCTTCAAAACTTCTTTAAAGAAGGCAAATTTTGTATAAGAAAAATATATACATAAATCTTCAGCAGCTTAGAGATTGATAATTCCAAGTCGACTTTTTGTTATTGTACACAGCAATTACCCGTAAAGTAAGTGTATCGTCTAATATGGTAGTTTTATTTTTAGTTAAGCCACCAGATGACAAATGACATTAGATTATCCTGCAGATTCAATTCACCATAGTGAAGAGCTGCCGTCATTTAAATAGGTCTCTTCAGACACTTTTGATTCACTATCAATTATCCTGGAAAACTGAGAACTCTATACAGTTCAATTTGGCTTGTAAAAGCTAGAACAGAGCCAGGATTCAATGGAGCTAAATTTAGAAAATCGTTTCGAATAAACAAAAATCAAACGAAACAGAAAAGGAGAATCCATATCTAAATATTTTTAGATAATCAAGCGTTCAACTAATTGGCCATTACAACCCTGTTTCAGAGTTACTGCCTAGCTTCTCGCAGCACTCATGTCGTGTGTGTCAATTTTTATCCATAAGTACCGGGACGTACGGCTTAAACTTGATTCTGAACGACAGACTTGAGAAGCTTTTTCATGGCAATCAGTTACTCTCAGAGCTTTTGCCAGAAGATTGCTAAGAGGTAGTCGCTGAAAGATATATATTTTTTTTATATATTTTGTTTTTCAAGAAGTCAAAACTGAGGTTTGAACTCTGAACTATCATCGTCTTAGTAAAGCCAACACACTAAACACTAGACCATAATCACTTTCCTTAAAAATTGCATGCGTTTGCCTGCGCCTATTTAACATAAATGGTAACACCTTTACATTCGGTAGAGCTGCTGAGGACAATCTCTGGTGTTACAATAAGCCAGAATTAAGATTCTTAGAAGTTGCTTAGAAAGTAAATTTGTGACTTACAGTCATAATTGTGTTCCTTACAGAGGAGTATCATAGAAGCTAATTGCGCATAGTGGGACAGACTTACTTCTTTCGACAGGGTACTTTACAGGCCACTTGAATCTAAATTAAATTGGTTTCTCTGAAACTACAGTCTAACGATATTGTGAAAATGTCATTTTTTGTATAGAGCACATTGCAAATAAAAACTTCAGCACTTCGGTGTCTCAACTTAAATTGTAAAATACCAAAACGTAAATGGAGCTTAATAAGCTTCAAAAAATAGATATTATGCTTGTCTAGGAATATCTGGCTTTAGTTTACAGTTACATTAAAAAAGTAATTCTGACTTGATTGGTAAAATTATCTTTATGCACTATCACTGAGATCAGAAAACCTCCATTATACGTCACATAGTTGTGAAGAGTAAGGATTTTGCAATTTAAACTTTATTAGCAGAAAAAATATTTTCTACGTATTCCACCAGATTATCACAATTTGTTTTTTTATTTTTCCAACTAAACTTCAAGTCCAAAATTATTCTTTTTTTTAATAAAAATTATCAATGAATTATTTTTTGAATTTTTTTTTATTGACAAATGTGACGTTAAATTTTTTAAACTCATTGCAAATATAATAATAAAATGATTTAAAATTTAAACATGCAATTTTTTTATAACGATAATTATTTATTTTTAAGCTTTTGGTATATTGAATGCGAGCAATTTGATGGCGAGCAAACACTTTATATTTTAATAAATTGGTATGAAAAATTTTTGTTTTTTATTAATATTTTTTGTTTTAACAATTAAATTGTATTACAGTTTAAGCATTCACAATAGTCAAAATGTTATGGTGAATTAATAGTATTTTTTTCTGTTTTGTTGTTATACTTTTTTTTAAATTAAATTTCTTTCTGTTTACTTTCTTTACTTTTTATTATTTTTATTTTTTCAATATCCTTTTTTTTATTACCTTTTAATCCTAAAAAATTTCGTTTTTATTTCAACGAATTATTTTTAATTTTTAAAAGAGTAGGTAAAGGTGGAGTCAACCGTTCTTATTGATTGACCAACAATAACTGATCATTTACAAAAATAATTGAAAACAGTTGCTAAAATTTCATTAATCAGTTACTTGTTCGTATGTGGTAACTGTCGGTTGATCTGACATTCGGCCGATTATATCGATTATAAAACAAACATTGTGTATTAACACTATAACTACCAATATTGTAATTTTAACGATTTTCAAAATTTAATACCAATTAATTGATATACTTATGTTAACAAAAAACTATCAGCTTGTCGTAAAACAAAAATTTCCACCAATTAACTTATTAACTGTTGCTTAGAATATGCTAAACATTTTCTTACGGTATGTCAACCATATGTTTAAAATGTTTTTACTTATTAGTTAATTTATTTCAGACTTGAAAATCGATTCTAATTGCATTGGTGTCATAAAATCGTCTTGCTTGTACCTTGTTTCAAACATAAACAAACTCAATCCGATATGTTTTGTAAAACGAATTCAAGTGAAATTGAAATTGAGTGAAATTTTTAATTACTATAATTTAAAAATTTTTAAATATTTTCATACTTTTTTTATTCATTCGCAAAATGACCATTAACGCAACTTCCTTGAGTTTTATTTGTCTTTGAAAACAAAAACTCTATTTCAATTTTACTTGAATTATATGTTAGAACATACCCGAATATTCCAAAAAGCTATTAAAGTTTTGTTTGTTTGTTGTGTTAACATTTCTAAATTACATGTATTTTGAGAATATACTTGTATTTGTAAGTAAATTTTGGTGCAAATATTTTGTAGCCAATTTAAAATGGTAAAAGCTGTGGCGGTATTTTTATTTTTATTTATATTTATAGGATAGTTTCGTTGATATTTCGGGTTATCTCTGTCAAAAAACAGTTTCTATGGAACCATTTTCTGATACCATTTCTGATTCGAACTTAATGTCTAATGATGGTGACACCAAAATCATTTTTTATCGATTTCGATTTTGACAACAATCGTATTTTGTTGCATCACTAAATATTTTTCTTAATTTTATTAATTGTTTGTCCTTTTGAAATGTTTAACTCAGAGTTATGTTTGGCAGCACTGTTTTTAGAATTTATTTCGCTGTACGAACGAGCTACTAAGCCAAATCGATATTCTAGTTACTAGCTCGTTATTGACTGCGTATCAAAAACTGCTTAATTTGTGTTACACATAATGCTGGAAGTGTTCAAAAGTTTTACGACGACATATAATATGAAATGTATGCTTTTGGGGATAAACATGTCCCGATGGATATTTCGTCTCTGCTTAAGAGACTCCTCAGGAGACTTTTTTAAAGATGGTATTCAAAACTATGTTATGCTTATGTCAAAATAGTTATAAACTAAATGCCGACTTAAGAATTTTGAATTTTGCCTATTTATCTTTCACAATCATTATAAAACGTCCTTCAAAGTAATTGCTTTAGCAATTTGAAAGTATATAGTGCATTACCAGTACTGACCATGTTGACTCTTGAATGCCGGTTGTATATGTGATAGTAGACAGCCAAAGAAAAAAAATTGCACTCTTATCGAGCACTAACCTATGTAATAATGAATATCACGTCACTACTAATTGACATTCACTTAGACATACCGTTAGATTGGATCTATGTATTTTAATATACGAAATCAAAAAGCAATTGTCATTATCATCTGCACTTCAAATGAAAAAAGAAAAATCCTGGAAAGTAGAGGATTCTGTATAAAGAATTTAACCGGGGAAAACATGAAGGTTTTCATGTAAGAAATTAAAATTTTATTTTATTTAAAAATTCAAAAGAAAAAAAAATTAATTCTCACTAATAAAAATTAAACAAAATTTAACTCATGTAGTAAGTACATGGCTGTATAATATTTTTTACTGGGATTCGAACTAGCATTTCCACACCATATAACAGCAATATTTCCTTTTGTTTGTAAACAAAAGTATAAGTATATAAATTAAATCAAAAGCCATAATTAAAATCAGTCTATACCTATGATAGGTGTGGTGAAATTAGGTATACATTTAAAATCGGTAACTGTAGTGTTAATAGTAAACAGTAACAGGTTAACAACTACAATAACAAAAAATAGTGATAATCGTTCTGAAGTACATAAAAAAGTAAAATTCTAAGTACTGCAGTTTTTTATTGTTCCTTTTTTCTTATTATCGATATTGGCCGTTATGATTTTTGTTATTGGCCGTTATAATTTGCTGTTTATAATCAACTATTAAATTTTAATTAAAATGTTACTTTGATTTTAAACTCTGAAACATAATATTTAGTGGTGGTAATAATTATGTTTATGCTGTAGTTTGTAAATTTAGTTCAATCCTGTTGTTAAAAACATTTTAACCAAAGCGAAAAATTAAATTTTCATAAATATTTTTAATATTTATATATTTTTTTTTTCTTTTTTACTTTTTACTTAACATTTAAAAAAAACCCAAATCCCTTCGTTTTTAGTGCCAGGATATAAGTCTGGAAATGCGTAACTTAAGAAATCATAAAATCTGCCTTCATTTCCTTTTTTGCTACAATTAATACAAAAGCAATCTATTTTATAGAAAATTCATAAGAAATTTTAAATATAGATTTGATTTGCTTCTTCAGGCTTTGAATGTTTTCATATAACCGAAAAATATTAAAATATTTAGGGTTTATGTGACAAGTATTGCATAGAAATTAGTCAAATAAGCCCTTAATAAAAGTATTTTATATTCTATGAATACATGACAATGACACTGACATTTTAAAATACGTTGGTTGTCAAATTCGTTGCTCGTTTTTGTGTGTAAATGAAAATTAATACAAAATTTCGAATTAAGAGCCGAAAGAATAGGGTAAGTTCGGGTAATGTGGACTATATTTTGTATTTTTGATATTGTGAGTAATTGGTAGATCTGTGGGCTAAATATGAGTATACTTCTACTCAAAAATTTCAATTCGTTGCGTAGAAAAATGTTTTTCCTCAAATCTCTAATGCGCTTTAAATAGCGTAACTTGGCCGATATTGTGGACCACCTCAGACGAATTTCGAATTTGTTAATGAAAACATTATTTTAATTTTAAAGCTAATTGTATATAAAAACTAACCCATGGAACCTAAAAAAATGGACGTGTTTTTGTAGCATTTACAAGGCCAGTAAAATATATTAGTTGCAAACTGCCCAGATACCTCCAATACTTGAGTATGGATCATTTATATGGGACCCCTGTTATACCATTCATATAAATAGCATTAAATCAGATCAAAAGCAGGTTTTGATATTTTGTTTACGAGAGATTTGGTTGGAATTCTTTCATGCTTCTATCATATACTAGTAAGCTTGATCTTATTAAGCTACCTATCTTGGAAAGTCGTCGAATTACGCTCACTGATACTTTCTTACTTGGATTAATGCATTGTGAAGTAAATTCTGAATTCCTTCTTAATTCTTCTTTCATCTGATGAATTTAGAATATCACAGATCTGTCTATGACGGACTTCACGGACTTCATTTTCTCCTTTGATTATAAAAAAAACAAAAAAATCATTGCAAAAAACTAACTTTTTAATAGAATTTAACTTTGATCAAATTAAAGCGTTTCTGACGAAACAAAATTAATTTAAAAAATAATTTCTTACTGGGATTCGAACTCGGATTATATAATAAAAACGTTTTTGTTCTCACTTTTGTACAAATGTTATTTCTGACAGCCCACCTGGTAAAGTAATTATTGTTCTAGAAGACAAAAGAGCTTTGGCTGAAAACTGACTTAGACTGTAAAATATCATTGCGATTGTAGGGAATCATTTGGCCAGGCTAAAGTGACTAAAAATATTTTTAATTTTTTTGTCCTACAAAATTAAAACTGATAAAGATAAGTACATACTCGTAGAGTTAGATTTGAGAAATTGCGTTAAAATGAAATTATTTAAGTATGTTTGTACGAGCATATTTTCTTAAGTGATTGATTAATGATTGTATCCTTATCATTTATATTTAATTGACAAATAGAAAAAAAAACATACTCATATTTCTGATATTTTCGATTAAAAATATAAAAAGATTTAACCGTTTGTATTGCTTAAAGTTTTCTTTTTTTTAAGCAATTCTTGTTGGCATTTATTGTTGTAATTCCTTTGAAGGTTTATCTTAAAAAATATTTTATCAGATTTAATATTTTTAATTGTTAAAGCAGTAATTCGTATTCGTATATAACATAAGTACGAGTACGTATTAGACATGTGACTCTTTTAACCACTTCAATAGATTAATATAATATGTTTCCAAAGATTTAAAAAAAATAATAAAAAATTAAAACAATTTGTCTAGAACATATTTATAAAAACACAAGAATTTAAGTTTTCTTAATTAAATCATGACAAATAACACGTATTATTTTCATCAATAAAATAGTTTTGAACTTCATAACTAAAACTAAATATTTTTCAGTTGTAGATTCATATGGCAGATACTCGTACCTGTAAATATAGACCGATACTCACAAAAACCTCTAACAAAAGAAAGGCGTTATTGGATTTGGAAATACGACAAAAGTTTATTTAATTAATATTTTTTGTTTGTTTGTTCGACAACAACTACCAGAATTAGCAATTTGTGGTTTAAGTTTTATAAATATGATTGTATATGGTGTCGATATTACAATTATTAGAGCAACTTTTAAATTAAAACCAAGAATTCTATGGTTTTATTTTGCTCCATTAAAGAAATGTGTTTCAAAAACTCAATGCCTTTCTTTTTTTATTTGATATTTAAATGCACAGAAAAATATTTACCAGAGCATTTTCAATTAAAAAGTTAGTTGGTATGATTTAAAATTCAAAATTATTTTTTTATTTAATACAACAATTTTTTTTTTAGTTGAGACATATAAATATAAATGCTTGTCCGCATGTTTTCTTGTTTTAGTAAATATATTTAATTGTATCAAAATATTAATTGATACAATTAAAATTTTAATTGACTTTTGTTAATGCTATATATATTTCTGGCCTGGCAACACTAAGTAAACTTAAATCTTTGTATAGCGATGAAGCACCATACTATAGCACTGTGAAAAACTGGTTTAATGAATTTATTGGTGGCAGACGCTCGCTCAAAAAAAGGTTTATTCTCAAAAAAATTATTATTCCTGACAATTTGACAATTGCTTAAAAAAAGCCTCTTGTGGATTGGTGCAAAGAAATGTTGAAAAATACGATAGCGATGCTTCAAAAGACGTTTATAAGATCGTCATAGGTGACGAATCATGAATCTATGCGTATGAGCCCGAAACAAAACTACAATCCACAGTGTGGGTCTTCAAAGACGAGCTAAATCCAATGAAAGTTGTTCGTGGAAGAAGCACTTCGAAGCAAATGGCAGCCTCTTTCTTCGGGAAAACTATTCATGTGGCTGGCGATTATTCCACTTGAGCAAAGTAGGAGAGTCAATTCTGAGTGGAACATTAGTATTCGTTTGCCTAAGGTCTTTGGAGAAATTCGAAAAGCGAACAAGAGAAGACAAATCGTTGTTCACCATGACAATGCGAGCTCTCACACATCGGCTTAAACCAGCGCCTTTTTGACCGGACAAAATGTCGAATTGATGGGTCATCCGCCGTATAGCCCTGACTTCTTTTTATTCCCTCGACATTCTGGAGAATAATTTTAAAAATAATAAAACCATTTTCAGTATTAGGCCAGAAATATATATAGCAGTAATTAATATTGTTTATAAGGGCAACAAAACCAGTAAACAAGTTAACTGGTAAGGACCGTACCTGAATTAAAGCGTACGGCGTAAATTTCTTGTCAAAATTGTTTCATGCCTATACATTTTGTATAAGAGCTACCGAAATACGTCGCGTATGTACATTATGGATTTCTAAAATATAACTTTGCGTACAAAGAAAAAATTAAAATAAAAATCAAATAAAAAATAATAAATAATAATATTTGTTTGAAATTTTTTTCTAATACAAAAAAAAATTACAAAACAATATTTATGTTTTTCTTTATTTTTTCTTTCTTTTATTTATTGCGTATTTCGGTAATAAGGACGTATACAAATTATACTTTTTATTTGTCGTACGTTGTAGGCTTTAATTCAGGTACGACCCTAATAAAAACGTAAAACAAATTTGTTAGTTGAAATCGATTTTCTAATTTGTCTGTGTGATGAACTGTAGTAAGCACAGTATGAACACTAAAATAAAGTAATAATCTGTTGTTATTTGGTCACAATGGTCTAGTGGTTAGTGTGTTGGCTTACTAAGACGTTAGCGCCGAGTTCAAATCTCAGCTCTGACATCATGAAAAAAAAAATATGAAAAAATTATTTCTTTTGGCGACTGACTACCTCTCAGCAGTCTTCTGGCAAAAGCTCTGGGAGTAATTAGTTTTCTTTTAGATTATTTTTATGAGTATGTATTCTGTTATAAAATTTCTGTAAATTGAAGTATTTGTTTTATTGAAGTATTTCGTGTTTTGAGATATTAAGGTTTTAGCCTAAAAAATATTACGTTTAGGTATGTTTAAGTTGAAGTCTTACATAAAACTTTCGGTAACTTTCTTTTAGTTGGTTAGGGTTTTCAATAAAATTTATATGTAGAAAATGATACGTAGACCTCATAATTATATGAACATTGTTACCGGGTATATTTTTAAACAAAATCGAGTGCTTTTTCTAAAACAAATAGCGCAAATTATTTTATAGTTTTGGTATTCAAAGAAGTTACTACAATTGAGTAGAAAAAGCATTAAATGATTTTTACATTTCACAAATACATATAGCAATTTGAGATCTCATTAGATTTATTTATTATTTAAGATTATTAAAAAATGGAAACTGTATACCTAGTTGAATTTCTAAACAAATAAAATTACCATAACAAGTATACTTAGTACATACAGTACATATAGGTACAGTGTTGTTCAAAATTGGAAACTTTTTTTAATACTTTGTAATATAATTTATTTCTGTTGACCCTTTTTTGTACTGCTGGTGAAATTTACTCAGAAAACGCTTTAATTAGATCAAATTTAACTGCAATGTTATTTTTTGGTAATTAAAGAAGAAATGATGTCCGTGAAGGAATAGTACACTAGCCAAACTGAACAATTGTTTTCGACTCCAGCTACGGTAGTCTCATCAGAGTTCTTTGTGTCCTGTGCATATTCAAGACCAAACATCAACTATTTAACTCACACTTTTTTGGAAATCGCATACTGAAATTATTACCGTATGTACATACATTTGTATGAGTTAGTCCATGGTGAAATCATTTACAAGGTGGTGGCAGGTGAATATAGTACAAAAACAACAGGGAATTTGTTTTTGTTTTTTCAGCTCTTTAATGTCAAAAGCAGGTATGGTGAATTAAAAAAGCACATGTCAGAAGTGTGTGTGTGTATTTTTAACAACATACATGTCTCTACACCAAAACAAAAACACGAATACACACAAAGCAAAATGTAAACAAAACATAAATATAAACAAAACTTTTGACAGGAGCGGTATGACCAAAAAAAAAACCAGCTGGGTTGGTAACACCACCTTGTAAGTAATTCCACCATGAGTTAGTCGAAGTAAAGTCACACAACAGTTTTTATATCATATTCTCCTTTTCTTACCATCATTGCTGTTCTTGTAATTGTCATCTTATTTGGATGAAACAGAATTACAAATTTATTTTGTTTTTGCCCTTTATTCTACCTTATCCACATTAGTCGACATGAATGATATGTACGACGGTGGTTGAGGTGGTTAGAGCGTAGCACCATAGTCGGGTGCAATTTTATGTTAAGAGCCTAAGACTCGGGTTCGAATCTCAGGAGAGGTGTGATCAATTTAATTTTTGGTTTTTATCAGAAAACGCTTTAATCAGATCAAATTTAACTGCAATGTTATTTTTTGGTAATTAAAGAAGAAATGATGTCCGTGAAGGAATAGTACACTAGCCAAACTGAACAATTGTTTTCGACTCCAGCTACGGTAGTCTCATCAGAGTTCTTTGTGTCCTGTGCATATTCAAGACCAAACATCAACTATTTAACTCACACTTTTTTGGAAATCGCATACTGAAATAAGGAGAATATGATATAAAAACTGTTGTGTGACTTTACTTCGACTAACTCATACAAATGTATGTACATACGGTAATAATTTCAGTATGCGATTTCCAAAAAAGTGTGAGTTAAATAGTTGATGTTTGGTCTTGAATATGCAAATTAAATTGATCACACCTCTCCTGAGATTCGAACCCGAGTCTTAGGCTCTTAACATGAAATTTACTCCCGCTAATAATTCTGCAGGTTCATAAACTTTTATTCAATAGAAAAGAGATGAATTCCGTTGTTCAACCTAATGCTACAGTGTATATACACTGTACTAATGCTCGAATGCTATTTACAGACAACATATTTTTAACCAGTTTAAGCAAGAGTTATAGTCGTTTTCTTGCTGAATCAATCTAAGACGTAACATTTTCCATTTATATGGTTGATTAAAATGCCTTGACATTAAAAAAAACTTGGAAGAAAGTATCTTCTAAAGTTCTTTAGCTGGATTTAGGTTGGGATTTATGGCTAGCTATGGGATTTATGTTGCGGTTATTAAATAAATTGCTTGTTTCAGAAGCAACATGTATGACAACTTTAAAATAGCGGCCGGTGCCAACTCTGACAAACCCCCATCTGATATTCGATAAACACCGAGCTGCACAGTTGCCTGCACATATCGCTCGAAGGGATTTCTATCTTATTTAAGTGTCCATTGAGTCTGCAAGCCCGGTAAGAAGTCCCGCAAATATTCTCAGCTTATTCCTAGAGAATTGAAAATCAAATCTTCTCCTGCTATAGCTACTAAGAAAAAGTTTGGAAACTCAAAGGTCAGGCGGACCCAAGAAGAACAAGTGTCTCTTCCAGTCTTCTTTTTCCCTAAATATGCTTTTCCAAACTCCCATATTCAGGGATCCAGCAAGGGCCAAAATTCGCTACAACCATTGAAAAAATTTAAAACACAGACAAGACATCAAATCAAATCCTTCACATTTTACCACTTTTGTTCATGTGGCTTTATTTTTGTTAACCAGTGTAATATTAAAAACTTAAATCAAATTCTTTTTTTAAAATTCAAATTCCAATTCTTAATATACCCATTTTTTTCTACTATTACTGCTAACTCTGATTAAATAAGGAGAGTTTAATATACGAGTAGTATTCAGCTGTTTTTTGTGTGGCACAATGCCCTTTTAAAAAGTTAAATCATAAAATCTTTACGTGTAAGAAGGAAAATGTAGGGTATTGGAATATATTACTTTGAGTCTGTCGCAGTGTCTGTCCTTTTATAATATATGTACATACAATGTAGGTATTACTTGCATCAAGAAGAGGTAATAAAGCATGGTATCATTAATTGTTGTCTTAAAAAAATGCTTTGAGAAAAAAAAAAGGAAACTTGTTTTCATCTTGATTATGAAGATGATGAGACATCAATGGCTATAATGAAATAAATTTCACTTGATGAAAAAGTTTTTAGCTGAAACGCATATATCTTCCCATTCATTCATTTTAGTGTACACATACATATGTACATATGTGTGTATAATGTAAAGGGAGACTTTTTATGTCCGTTAGAACTTTAAGTTGTAAAAGATAACACAAAATAATTCATTTTAAATCAAAAGAAAAAATCTTTATTCGAAAAAGCAAGACATGATGCTATACGTACTCGTACAATGTGTTTACTACGAGTTGTTTTTGGCGATGTGCATTATGAACGTTCAATTTTGGGCTGCGTTTTCGAGCACCGCAGTTTCCACACCACACAATTAATGTTGGCCTCCAAGTGTTAATTATTGTTGGTTTGTCAACATGAATTATTGCCTTCACGCGGCTCCACAGTATATATAATAAAGCATTACATACATACATACATAATTGGCCATTACAACCCTGTGTCAGAGTTACGGCCAAGCTTCTCGCAGCACTCATGTTATGTGTGAGCATGGGGACCAACAGTTTAAAGTCGTCTCCGAACGACAGATTTGAGAATCTTTTTCATGGCAATCAATTACTCCCAGAAAGCTTGTACCAGAAGACTGCTGAGAGGTAGTCGCCGAAAGAAATATTTTTTTCATATTTTTTTTTTTCAAGATGCTATCGTCTAGTAAGCAAATACACTAACCACTAGACCACGGCGACTATTAAAGCATTAATGGTGTTAAAACCATATCCTTACACGACATTCATATTTTCAAACGAGAAAACCTTCATTAACCGTAAAGTACAAACGGTCCCCAGTGTGTAAGCCATACCAATCGGTAGTATTGGTATCTGTAGGCAATGTATCCTGTAAAGCCTATTTTCAATTGGTTTCATTTTTTTCATTCGTTCATTTTATTGATTAACATTGCACATACATATATACATACATACATAATTGGCCATTACAACACTTTTCCAGATTTATTGCCTAGCTTCTCACGGCACCCATATTGAGTGCGTCAATTTTTATCCATGAGTACCGGGATCTACACTATAGCGTCGAATCCGAACGCCAGAATTGATTAGCTTGTTTATGACAATCAGTTACTCTGAGAGGTCTTGCCAGAAGACTGTTAAGAGGAGGTCGTCTTAGAAATATTTTTTCATATTCCTTTCTTTCAATATGTCAGAGTCTTACTAAGTCAACACATTACAAAATTATAATTTGGATTGGTTTTGTTATAATTTTATTGTTATTTGTGATTTGCTTTAGTACTGCTGTACTTGACTTATTATTCATAAAAATTTTGTGACTCGAGAAGTTTTAATATTTCCATAGAATAATTTCAGAACTTGCAAATGAAGAAGACACTTGAGAGTGCTGTTCAAGCATCAAGCTAATTAATTAATGATTAATTATTATTCCTTTCAAACAATTTAATTTGTTCTTGTAATTTTGCCTAAATTCAATAGCCCTTTAGTAGTTCGTCTGATGCAATTCAAAATTTCAGGAATGCTATAGATTTTAGCTAAACATGTTTTTTTTACTTAATTTTAATTTCTTTAATTTAATTTTAAATTTGAACTCTATTATGTATGTACATTAGGGTGTCCCAAATAAAATTAAAAATTGGAATTCGTCGGAAGATCATTCTTAATTTGGACACTCAGAAGGTAAAGTATTTTTGATAATTTTTTCAGATTTTTCGGAAGTGGTTTAGAGGTCGCGCAAATTGATTTTTAATCAAAAATCGAGCTTTTTGAGCTCTATTTAATTTTTGGTTATGAATTGGTAAAAATCGATATTTTCTCGACTTCTGAGTCAATATTGTCAAAGAAAATATTCCGATCTTTAATTCTATGTGCATAAATAATAAGTTCCGGCAATGACTTTGCACATTTTGATACATTATACAACAGTTTTTCCTAAATTTTCAACAAATATCGAAAATAATGGTTTATAACTTTTAAAATTTGTATAAAGACTAATAAAACTAATGATGCAGTTTAAAAGATAATTAAGTTTTAAATAAGTTAGCAGAAAAAAAATAAATTTTCTTTTACCGTTCTCGAGTTATGCCCTTTTAAAGCTTTGTACCCATTTTTAATACTATAAAGTGTGAACGTAGGCATCGAAATTAAATATACAACAATTTTATAAACAACAACAAAAAATTAGATTTGTTATAAATGGTTTATTGGGGTTCTTGCGATGCTGCTCTATACTCTGTAGTAAATTCTGAAAGTCTGTTTCAGAAGTTGTGTATTAAAATAACTACTAGCTAAGGCCACACCACGTTCTGCGACATCATTTACAACTTGCAATTATTGAACTTTGTGTTTTACTTCCTGGAATGCCTTAAAAAACAAATAAGTGCAGGACAGTAAAACAGCGGTTTTTGATTAGTGCTTGAGATAAATTTTACGGCTTGAGATAAAAGGTTTAATGCTGGAATCTAACTGAAAATGTCCAATTTATGTGTGCGGACACGACAAGCTTCAATACAGGACGGCAGATCGGGGCATGCGTTTTACTTTTTCAAAAATTAAAAAAAGAGGTCATATTTTTGGCATGCCGCCACTATATGTTGGAACTAATTGCTGGATCAGCGTTTAGGGCCCTTAATATTGAGGATCAAATTACATCCCCACAAATTAAAATTTTCGTCACTCTTCAGCATAGTTGGGCTAAAAACAGTTTTTGGGATTGTACGAACCACGAAATTGTTGGAAAAATTATCTCAATTAATTATTATTGATAGGAAAAGATCTAATAATTTTTGTAAAAGGGCAGCTGGAAAATATGCGACTAAGGGAAGATTATAAAGAAATGCACAACCGAGCATTATTTTTTTGGGTGATAGACCTGAGCACCAATCAACAATGAAATCTCCTGGAGGTATTAACCGAGTTCGCTGGATGATGAAAATTATATACTCTCTACAAATATGTATTTTTCAAAAGCAGCTACAACCTTTCATTCAAAATTCAGAAATTGATGCCTTCTGAAACAGAATTTACTGCAGGGCATAGAGCAGCATCACAAGAATCCTAATAAATGATTTATAACAAATCTAATGTTTTTATTGTTTATATAATTGTTGTATAACCTAGTTCACCCTTTATAGTATTAAAAATTTTATACAGTGGGTACAAAGCTTTAAAAGGGTACAACGCGAGAATGGTAAAAGAAAATTTATTTTTTTTCTGCTACCTTATTTAAAACTTAATAATTTTCTAAACTGCATCATTATTTTTTTAGTCTTTATACAAATTTTAAAAGTTATAAACCATTGATTTCGATATTTGTTGAAAATTTAGGAAAAACTGTTATATAATGTATCAAAATGTGCAAAATCATTGCCGAAACTTATTATTTATGCACATAGAATTAAAGATCGAAATATTTTCTTTGACAATATTGACTCAGAAGTCGAGAAAATATCGATTTTTTACCAATTTATAACCAAAATTTAGATAGAGCTCAAAAAGCTCGATTTTTGAATAAAAATCAATTTGCGCGACCTCTAAACCACTTCCGAAAAATCTGAAAAAATTCTCAAAAATACTTTGCCTCATAGTGGTCCAAAATAAGCTTGATCCCCAAAAAAAAATTTTTTTTGGGACACACTAATGTACATATATTTTGTTTTTCTTTTAAACTAAATTGTGCATTCTAAAGAGTTTTTTTATTGTACCGTCACAATTCGTGAATAATAAAATACAGATTTTTATTTTTACAAAATTTGATATACGCAGTAGGAATTGAAAACATTTTAACAAAATTTAAATTTTGTCGGGAGGTTTTTTTGCCCATTAAAAAAATTACGAGAAACAAAACAAATTAAATGTTTGCAAACGATGCATAAAGTAATGAATTCTTTATGGGTAATTATAGAAGTATCACGTGTGTATAGTTTTTTTTTAGTAAATTGTAGTCTTTAAGAAATATTGTATAAATTATAGGGTTTAGTATTAGAATTAATTTTTTTAAAGTATACTACTCGTAATGTGTACGAGTAAATGACAGAATTTTCATTCTTTTTTTTCTAAAAAATTGTTATTTTTTGCTAATCATCTCTGAAACAATGTAGTATTTTTTAATAGCCATTTTTTAATTTATAAATGCTTCAAATTAAATCATATTTCTGCCAAGTCACATTAACTCAAACTAGTCAAATACGTAACATTTAAACGGGTCAATGGAATACGTGTCGTGGTTCAAAAGTTTTCATTCACAGTCTTTACCTATGTCTCATATTGTAACTCTTTTTAAACGACATTTTAAACATCTTTTGATTTCAGAATTTCTTGACTGTTAACATTTAATCTTAAAATCATTTTAGAAGTTGAACATTTGTTTTTTAATATCTTTTAGGAATATGTTATACAATTTTCATAATTTTGTTTTAAGAAGTTTTTTTTTTAAGTTTTAAAAATTGTTACATGTGGCCTATGCTTAAAACGAATTTGGGCTATAACAACAAACAGTAGAAAACAATACAAAATAAAATGGAAGTGGTTTAAGAGGAATGTAAATTTCACGAATTCTAAGTCATTGCATAATTGAATGGATTACAATGTGTTTATTTTAAATAATGTTTAAGAAAGCGTGAAAAGGACAATATTCGTTAATATACTAGGAATGCACTTACTCGTACATGCATATGTTTTATTTTATTATTTTTATTTACTATCATTATTTCAAGTTAAAAATATAAAAATTTTAATATATATTCATAGTTTGAGATTTTACTAGTAAGTATTGCAACAAATAAAAGCTTATTCTAGGTTGAACTTAAAATACATATAAAGATATTTATCGCACATTAAAGGAAAAAGATAGCAAAAAACCTTATTGAAAACATACATATGTATGTATGTACATACATATGTAAAATGATCAAAAATATTAACAAATAATGTATATTTGAATACTACTATTTATCATATTTAAATGTTTTATCTGCTGTATTATTTATATACCTTTTTTACGATTTAATCAAACATCATCACCTCAAAAATAGCATGTGAGTGGCTAAAACTTTTTAACATTTTAGGCAACTTCACTTTTACAATGGGCTGGTTATGAAAGTTATAAGGGTAATGAAATGGTTAAATATCTAGTAAAAGGACATTGAAAAATTAGACTCTTATTGACGTCAAACCAAAAAATTGAAATCCTTTGATATTGTAGTGCCCGTAGTCTAGTGGTTAAACAAGACAACTCTGACATAAAAAAAATATGAAATAATATTTCTTTTGGCGTCTCCCTCCTAGCAGCCTTCTTGCAAAAACTCTGACAGTAACTGAGTGACATGAACAAGCTCCTCAAGTCTGTCGTTCGTAGTCAAAGTTAAACTGAAGTAAGTCCCGGTACTCACGAATAAAATTCGACACACACAACATGGGTGCTGCGAGAAGCTAGGGTTGTAATTTCCAAACATGTATGTATAGAAGGAAAGAAAATACATTGCTTATGGAGTAAATTGTGTCCGACAGCGCCAGGTGAAGCAATATCTTATCCTTAACAGTGAAATCTTAGAAAAGCTGGTTTCGTTGAACAGAGCAGACTTATGCTTATTTGACAAGTTACTTTTAAAGCCACTATAACCTGAGGTACTACTTGATAAAAAATTAGTTCCTCTGAAACCAATGTATGTCGATTTTGTAAAAGTAGTATTAAAAGCTCTTACACTTCTATTGTAAAATATCCACTTATATTTTGAAATGTAAAACCTTAAACAGTGCCTAAATTTTATAAAAGTCTTGGGATAAGAGTTTAATATAATAGATCTCTTTCGTTGGGATGCTTTTTAGTATTTGATAATTTTAGTTCATAAATAAAATACCTATAGAAATTAGCTACCGTATTCATAAAAAATTAAATTGGTTTATAGAGTGCGTATTTGACATATTTCTATGGAGTAATTGTCAAAAAGGCAATTAATAAAACTGTTTTATTTCTTATGAATACGGGCATAGTACTTTTGTAAGTTCAATTATTACTCTTGGCTATATAAATTTTATATCAAAGCACACAATAGATCTTAGTGATCTTAGGTTATAGTGTATTGTAATTTTGCTCAATATAATTGCTGTATAATCTGGTATACCTTGTACTTTTCAAAAGATTTGAAAACATATTGAGATTAGCGTATTAATTTAGAAAAAGCACAGACTTATTAATCAAAATACTTTGATTCAATATATTAATTATTAGTTGATTAAATTTCTTTAAAAATTAAATGTTTACTTTTCAACAAATTTCTGTTGCCGGTACGATAATTTTACAAAAATATTCTGTTTTCATATAAACAAGCATTACGAACAATAACATTTTAATGACAAGCAATTCTTTTTATTTACAATGTTCTTAACTTACAAATACAGGCCAGACATTTAAGCAAACATGTCATTAAGGCCTTTGTTTTAATTATTATTATTTTTTTTTTTTTGTGATATATATTACATATATAAAAGTCTGGATTTTTCCGCAATAACTTGGCTTAGCAGATTATGTAGAACTACAAAGTAACAAAAAAATATTATAATAATTAAAACAAATTTTAAACAGTTTAAACAAATCATATAATACCCTACACTGCTTTCCATTTATTATATGTGAATTATAAGTATAGATGGTTAAAAGGAATTTTCAGTCTAAAGTTCAAGAGAGGGACGTCACAAATCACCTGTTTTTACACGATGGATACGTTTCAGCGAACACTGAGTAATAGTCAATAGTGAAAAAAACAACATATATAATAATGTATTAGATTGAATAAATAATTGTAAAATGCATACAAATTTAATCCTCTTAAAAATACAAAAATAAATATAAATTTAAATTTATTTATACAAAAATAATTAAAAATATAGGTCAGATTTATTTTTGTCAACCGTGTTATTTTAAATTTGTACATAATAGAAAAATGTACAAACAAGATTGGGTGTAATATTTATAAATCTTTTTGGATGTATGTATGCACGTCTATATAAGAAAAACAACAAAAAATTCACTATAGATTACTAAAAGGATAACTTTATTTCTTTAAGACATGTTGAGGTCAAAATAACGTATAAACTAGCGAACAGTGACACATTTTCCTATAAACGCACACCTTTTTGTTTTTTTTAGCCCAAACCCTCCGTGCTTCACTGCGCCTACCACTACCATTTGTCTACATTTTTCGACTGATGATTTTTAATGACTACGAAATTAATTACATAAAATTCAGAAACTTCAAATTTAACACTTCTTAAGATAGATATAAAGAAATTAATATGTAACTTATATGGAAGGTACCACGTCCACTTGTCCACTTAATTTTCCTTGACCGTGAAGTCGTCTCCAAAAATTAAAAAAAGACGTTATATTTTTGGCATGTCCCCACCATATGTTGGAACTAATTGCTGGATCAGCGTTTGGGGCCCTTTATATTGAGGATCAAATTGGATGCCCACAAATTAAAATTTTCGTCATTCTTTAGCAAAGGTGGGCTAAAAACAATTTTTCGGATTGTACGAACCACGAAATTGTTGGCAAAATTATCCCAATTAATAATTATTGATACGAAAAGATCTAATAATTTTTGTAAAAGGGAAGCTGGAGAATATGCAACTAAGGGAGGATTATATAGAAATACACAACTGAAACTTATTTTTTTGGGTGATAGATCTGAGCACCATCCAACAATAAAATCTCCTGGAGCTATTAACCGAGCTCGCTGGATGATGAAAATTATATACTCTCTAAAAATATGTATTTTTCGAAAGCAGCTACAACCTTTGATCCAAAATTCAGAAATTGATGCCTTCTGAAACAGACTTTCAGAATTTACTGCAGAGCATAGAGCAGCATCACAAGAATCCCAATAAATGATTTATAACAAATCTAATTTTTTTATTGTTTATATAATTGTTGTATAACCTAGTTTACATTTTATAGTATTAAAAATTTCATACAGTGGGTACAAAACTTTAAAAGGTACAACGCGAGAACTGTAAAAGAAAATTATTTTTTTTTTCTGCTAACTTATTTAAAACTTAATAATCTTTTAAACTGCATCATTAGTTTTTTTAGTCTTGATACAAATTTTAAAAGTTATAAACCATTGTTTTCGATATTTGTTGAAAATTTAGGAAAAACTGCTATATAATGTATCAAAATGTGCAAAATCATTGCCGAAACTTATTATTTATTTATGCACATAAAATTAAAGATCGGATTATTTTCTTTGACAATATTGACTCAGAAGTCGAGTAAATATCGATTTTTTACCAATTCATAACCAAAAATTAAATAGAGCTCAAAAAGCTCGATTTTTGATTAAAAATCAATTTGCGTGACCTCTAAACCATTTCCAAAAAATCGGAAAAAAATCTCAAAAATACTTTGCCTAATAATGGTCCAAAATAAGCTTAATCCCCAAAAAAATTTTTTTTGGGACACACTACTATATAAGTATATTCTCGTATGTATATGAAAAGAAATGATCTCGCACCGACTTCATTCATAGTCTAAGGAAATACAGATGAATGAACTTACTTATATAGAGAAAAGAAAAGTGGTGGTAAATCTACACAAAAACCTACTTAGAAACCTTATATCAGAAATAACAGGACACTATGCACTGTGTATTCAAGCCTATAGGTGAAAAAAGGAAAGAATGGACATTTCTCTGCAATACTACATCTTTGAAAACGTAAAAGGAAAGAGCTTTGGGCACCCAGTAGTAATTAACAAAACCTGTCTGGTTAAAGGTATTTTGAAAACTCTGCATCTTCATGAGATTGCCACGATCGTTAGGAAATAGCCAGGAAGCGTAATCGTATGGAATGGGTGTTATGGTATTATCATGGGATCTTTATAGGATTCAAGTGTGCTTTGCCTAGAGGCGGCTACCAATATAAACTTAACCTATAATTATTTTTTTTATTCGTCGTGGTCTAGTGATTAGTGTGTTGGCTTACTCAGACGATAGCTCCGGGTTCAAAACTCAGCTCTGACATCTTGAAAAAAAAAGAAAAATATTTCTTTCGGCGAAAAAGAGAGTAACTGATTACCATAAAATAGCTTCTCAAATCTGTCATTCGGAGTTGATATTAAACTGTAGGTCACAGTACACATGGATAAAAATTGACACACACACAACACGAGTGCTGCGAGAAGCTAGGCCGTAATCCTGTAACAGGGTTGTAATGACCAATTATGTATGTACATACATATATATGTATGTGTACTTCTTTTTTCTTCTGTAGGGGAAAGTGCAACAAGAAAAATTATTCCTACATTAAAGACATGACAACAAAATATTGCTAAATTATTGAAAACTTTGCTAAAATACTGACCAAACTGTTTACTTCATTTCCGGCGGAGTGGGTAATCTATACTATGCTTTATTTTTAATGGAAAATTACTAATATGAAAGCTGATAACATACATGATTTTTATAATCTGTCTGTAGTGGTAATATCTTGTACGTCATATTCAATTTGATAGCTAGCAATAAAATTATATTAAGATTTTGAAATCGATTATTATCGTTAAAATATACAATAAATACTTCTTTTCCATTAACTGAATTACCAAAAAACTTTAAATTATTATGATATATTAACACTCCAACGGTGGAAATGGTATAAATATCTTTTATTCTGAACGTACGCTACGTGTTACTAAAACACTTACCAATGCTTGTTTTTTTCTTTTTTCATTGTCAGAAATTTTTATTTAAGAATTATATTTCTGTTGGTTTTTGCATGTAACGAAAGAAGAACCTTGTGCAGGCAGATGTGTGCTGTTCTTTTGATTACATTTTCAGAGAATTTCGTTTCAAGAAATTATATTGAAAACAACAAAAATAAAAATAAAATACATTTGTTTTTGTTTAAAATTAAAAATTCAAATGTTTGAAAGAGTTTTTTTTACAGAATAATGCCAGTATTTATAATAAATATTTCAGGTTTACTTGACAAGTATTGCATAAAATATTTATTGTAATTACGAGCATAATAAATAAATAATAATAAACAGCTTTTGTTAATTTTATTTATTTATTTTTTATATTTCTATATATTTTTGAAATTTTCTTGCAAATAAATTTTTAAATACGAAGATAAAGTTTTTATTTGTAAACTGAAATTGTTTAAGTTTGCCAATACGTCACACTATTACATGCTTTTATAAAAGTGCACGTTTTTTCTACTTCATTTATTTTCGCACGCTTTTACATGTGAATAAAGATCATGATATTAATAGTGTGTTACTATACTAACAAGGTAACAACGTCATTATAATTTATTATCAAAAAACATGTTATCTTTTGTTTTTAATTGATATCGAAGAAATTCATTAATGACCACCTCCTAACCACCTATAACTGGAATCATAATTAACATTTAATCAATTCTACTTAAAAAACAAAATAAAAAAATCAGCCCACAAATTAATAAAAAAAAAATTACGAGAAATTTAAATAGCAATTTTCACCGAATATTTTTCACTTATTTCTCTACTTTTTTTTATGGAAAATCTGTCATAATCCTGATGAACTAATTACTATTTGTTCTTTCTATTGCACAAAATTAAATAAATTTTTTATGATTTTTACTGCCCTTAATTGCTTTTTTCCTCGAAAATATTATATAATAACCAGGGTTGGATTTATTACATTGAATGCATTACACTGGTCAACACAACTCTTGCTTCCTTTAATTTTTTTCTATTATTGTATATTTCTTAGGGCCTGTTTATGACAAATATACTGGAAGATTGCCAACAGCTCTGCTTTTTGAATTTGTATACAGATTTATTATTTTGACGAAAAAGTACAAAAAATTAATGCATATCGTTGTGTGGTTAATGTGGTTTCAGTTAATGTGCGGTTCTGTTCATTTGGGGCTATAATCTCGCTGTGGGTTCCGTCCACACGACCAATTACACCTGGAAATCCTGTTTTTTTTCGAAAAAATAAAATTTAACTTCTTGTTTTCAGCTTTTGTCATGCTAAATGTTATCCACTGTGGACGAGCTATCTCTATGGCGTCTACTGTTTCGGTCAAAACCTTCGCCACCATTGGCTGTGAAAGTCCCAGGTTATAATCGTTTCCAACCCCTGGCCTAGAATCGTAATGTCGCTGCCAATTTTATTTTGTTTGGAAAGTACGTTGATCGGGTTCCTTTTTTTGGGCTCTATGGTATCCAACTCATATTTAAATAATGCCTTATTTACCGTGAAATAACTTTCATATCTTAAATAATGTAATGAAATTAATAAAAAAAAACTTTGAACATGATGATTTTAAATTTACTTCTTACGTCTCATTGGGCAAGTAAAAAATGCACGACTTCTGCAGTCTTTTTTCCACAACTAAATTGGTTTTAATTCTTCTTCACTGGATTTTATTTTTTTTATATTTTTCACGAAACTATTTTTTTTACCGAAACATAACAAAAAAATTAAAAAGCTGTCTCAAACATTAGAGATGTGTGTTGTATTTTATTAACATTATCGATAAACAGGCAACGTCGTCATAATACTCTTATAGAATACCAAATTAACATTAAATTGACGTTGCCGTTGTTTAAAATTGCTATTGCCTTAAAATTGCTATTGTTATTGCCGACGCCAAATAGAATAAGGGTGATGAAATTATGTCATGTTATCATGTTATTTTACTCTTTAGAATAATATAATTCACATAATCTAATTTCAATAGATGGTTAATTAATTTTAAGGAAAAGCTTTCAAAATATTTATTTATTTTTAAGGGGTAATAAAATTTTTTTTTATTATTATTTTTCTTTTTCGTCATATGCAATTCTTTTGAAACCACTTTAATTTAAAAAAAATTTTATTTAAACTTCATTTTATGCATAGAAATCCATTTTATTGCGATTGGACATTTGACAATATAATATAATAAAAAACAAAAAAAAAAAAAATTTAAGTCATTCCATTATATATAAGCAATTAAGCATATTTGAAGGTTTTGTTTAATTATTTTTTTCTCCCATATAAAAGTGAACCTAATTTATTTAAATTTAAATCATAAACATTCATAAACTTGATTAAACTGAAAGTGTTTTATTACGTACTAAAAACTTTAAAAATGCATTCAAAAATATGTTGATGCATGCATTCAATTACGATATGTTTTATGCCTTCCCACGTTAAATTCTTAGAAATTACAAACCGGTTTCAGCAATGCGCATATATAGAAATATATGTTGAATACATATATAAAATATATCGTATATACATATACTGAATAGTTATGTGTCCCGAGATTGCATCTAATTTTTAAACTGTCGGAAAACAAACTTAAACTTATACTTCACGTTGATACCTCGTAAGTTTCCGTTTATTTCTAGAAGTACTTTTTATTGACCGTATGCTTAATAACTTGTTTTTATTTATAACAAGCTTATAAAACGAATTTAAAAAAAAAAAGTTTTATAAACCAAAAATAGTATGTATTAAGGGGGGTTGGTTACGTTAGGCCTTTGTTATGAGCATACATACATACAGTCGCAAAGAAAACTATACATACCCCCTAATAAACGAAAATTTACGCAAAACCCTAAATTTTTGATTAATAAAATTTATATGGTACCATTTCTTATAAAAAATTAAATAAGTATACATACTCTATATGTAAAAGTCCTATTTCATAGAATTCAAATGATTTGTTAATATTTTGTTGTACCTCCTTTATTCTCTAACACTGCCTTCAGTCGTTTTTTTCATATAATGGACAAGCTTACTTGTGGTTTCGAATGAAATTTTGGACCATTCTTTAACGAGAGCATTTTTAAAATCTTGCTAGTTCTTAATGCTATAAACACAACAAAGGCTACCGACCATCGACTACAAGCTGTCAAAAATAGAATGCATGTGTGCATATGAGAATAATTATTTTAACGGCTACACGACTACCGAACACACGACTACTTTTGTAGCCCGTAGCCAACTTAGGCTAATTTCTATTTTTCTTGGCGACAATAAACAGTTTAGTGCTGCCAATACAATAAGATGCATGAAAAAGGTATTTAAAAAACGCAATATATGAAATATATGCATTAAAAATGCGAAAAAAATTTGAGTTGCACCACTGAAAATAAATAATCATTTGTTTACATTTTTTGTTTAGTTTTCATTTATTTATTTCATTTATATACATCAGTTTTTATTTTATTTTTAATTTATTATTTAATTGCCTTTTTAGTTTCTTAAATTTTCATAAGTTTTTTTCAGACATTTGTTGTTTTTTATTTCCTCACAATTTCACTTGCAAAAAATATATTTTGTTTAGGTTATGTTGAATGTGTCAAAACAGAAGTTTATTTTGTAGCTGCAGTCGTTATTATAATTAAGTAGCTGGCTACTTGGCTACTTTCGTAGCCAGCGATTTTTGTAGTCGTGTGTTCGGTGTTCGATAGCCTTTGTTGTGTTTATAGCATTATTGTTGTTGTTCGTATACTACGGTCTAACTCGTCCCATAAATTTTCAATGGGGTTTAAGTCAGCCGACTGGTGTGGAGAGTGGAGCTGTTTTAGTACATTGTACAGCAGCCATTTCTTTACAATGGCTGATGTGTGTTGCTGTGTCTTGTTGAAAGGCCCAGCTTCCAGACGGACCCATTTTGGATACTGAATCCTTTAAATTATTCTTCAAAAAGTTCAAATACATATAACGGCCCATAGTCGTCTCAATAAAAACTAAATTTCCAACCCCAGCGGACATACACCCCCAAAGCATTACGGAACAGCCGCCATGTTTCACTGTGGGGATCAAATTTTTATATTAGAGCTCCTCATATATATCTTTTTTTAATATTAATGCATCTAAGAGAAGGTAACAAACTTTTTAGGAAAAAATGTAATGTTTTCTTACTATACAATAGCATCCCAGGGGGAAATGGTAATCAATGAGAATCGAGAAGAAGAGAATGTATAATGTTGATTCCGGAAACCATTACCCTTAATGAGTATTAGAATTCATTACTTGTAAAGCATAAATTTATTTTTTATTAATAATTTGAAGAAATAACAAGAAATAACAAATATTTTTATAAAATTTTAACTACCGTATTGATAAAAAATAAAATTGGTTTATAGAGTGCTAATTTGAAATATTTCTATGGAGTAATTGTCAAATAAGCAATTAATAAAACTGTTTTATTTTTTATGAATACGGGTATAAATTTTTTTTAAACAATGTTTTGCTTCTTCTGAAGATGTGGGAATACACATGGTAACCACATGAAAATACCTTCCCGATTACAAAAGTAATATATTCTAAAGGCAGATATTATTAAATGTAAATTTGTAAAATATTTTATTTATAAGAGCAGTCATAATGACACTGATTTACGCTATAGCAAATTTGTATCTCCCAAAAATTTTTTACTAGAAATTAATCAAGCAAAATTTGTTTTTCCTTTGCGATAGGGATAAAAATTTGATTGTTTTGCAGATTATGATAAATTTTTATATACTCGTATTTCACACACACCAAACCATATACTTATGTATATATTGTATATAAGAAATATATTTTTAAAAAATATTAATTCAAATTAAATCTGTTCTTTAATTGATCAATATGTCCTTTAATTTTCACTAATAAAGATTATTTTTAATATTAAAATAAAAAATAGGGACATCATTTCAATATCTTAAATATACTGAATATACAATACATTTAAAAAAAGCAAAAAAAAAACTTACCATTTCAAATGCAAATAAAAAAATATATTATTTTGTTTTAATTTCTTAGAAGGGGAATTTTTAAAATTATTTTTTATTAAAGTGTTTGTTGTTTAATAAAATCATTAGCACTTGAATTTAAAGTTAAAAGTTAGAACACTTTTTATTTGATTACTTTGTAGAACTGAATATTAAATTGAATGATTTTTTGTGTGTCTTTTGAGTAATTCTTAACACCTTGGTAAGAGTTTATTGCAAAAAAATTTTTTTTTATTAATATTTTTTCATCACACACATTGTCCAATAAGAATGGATTGTTATCACCATCACGTTTTTGTTTTTAATATTAAAAAAATATATATTTTTTTATAAAAAGTGTTTTGGCGGTTTTTCTATTTTCTTTTTTTTATATACTATATGATACATGTATTTATATTTTGCGAGCGTTTTGTTTTATTGTTGTGTGAACTGTTGCGCGTTTGTTTACTGACTGATATTTAAAATAAAAAAGATCATTTAATAGTAAAACGTTGTGGTTCAAGTAAAAACAAAATCAAGAAATTTATAAAAAAAAATACATAAAAGAAAAATGCAAAAAAATAAAAAAATAAACATAAACATAAACATAAAAGTTATGAAAAGTAAACAATCAACAGCAGTAGCATTACCATCATGCAGTAAATTTTAACTCTTTATGGTAAACTTAAATAGCATTTAAAACATCAACCACACAACCATAATATTATTAATACTCGTAGTAAAGTAATAGTTTAAAACATTTAAACTATTAGCGCCTAACAATAAAATCACACTTGAGCTCCTTTATTTTTAAAGAAAATTCAAACTTTTTTCACATGATTTTTATCTACAGAGTTTGCAGACAAAAACTGTATTTTTTTCACAAGAAATGATTTTGCTTTATAGTTTGTATTCAAATTACTTTTATAAGATTGTTATAAACCGAATTTTTTTTTTAAAAGTCTTTATCTTGTTGAACATTTCAGTTTTTTTTACATACATACTATCAGTAAGTTTATTTAGTAGCTGCTGTATTCCATGACGAAATATTGTATGTTTATTAAAGGCTTTTTTGACTAATGCCTATGCAATACTTGTCAAATAGGCCCAAAATAAACCTGTAATGCTTTTTTATGAATACATCAGTAAGTCTTTAAAAACATTTTATCATTTTCCCGCCAAACTAATTTCTGTTGCAAGAAGTTTGTCATTTTTATTTCTTTTTAAATACTACAAGTACTTACAAAATATGTACTACAATTTCTTAAATGCTATGAAGACAGATTTATTTTTATAACAAATAATTTGTTTTTTAATTAATAAAAAAAATCTTAAATGTAAAAAATTATTATTATGTATAAATAAACGAAAATAAAACACATGTTTGCCTTATATTAACGTCTCTATCAAATCAAATATGTGTATGTAAAGACATTATTCCATCTGTGTAGATCTTTTGAGTGTTCTGGAGTTTTTGCAGAGATTGAAACATATCTGATCCGAACTACATACATGGTGAATGCATCAAAACGGTTCAGCCAAGTTCTCTCATTAATGATGTATGTATGTGGCCTGGCTTTGTCATGATGGAAAACAATACCTGTTATGTTGATTAATTCATTTCGTTTTAATTGAATTGATTGCTTTAATTTGCTAATAGTTGATAGTAGAGTAGATATCAGAATCAATCGTTTGACCAGTTTGTAGAAGTCCATTATAAATAATTACTTTCCAATCCCAACAGACACATAGAATTACCTTTCCTGATGTCAATCCTGCTCTAACACCCTTTGCTAAGACCATAATCTGTTTTTGTAAATTTATGTCATATACTTATATACTTGAAATAATTCTTTTGATTCGTATTCATTGTTTTAGAAATTGTTCCGTTCAATCGTTTCGTTTTGGCAGCGAATTGCAACTGAAAATTTGATACATAAAATTTTTTACTCCTAATTAAAATTTAAAAATGGATCAAAATTCGATTATTTGCTTGCGATTTGAGACTTAAAAAAATATACTATATCTTAAGAAACACGTTTCAATCCAATAAGCATCTAAGTCAGTTGTTTTCCAAATCAGAGCGTGTTGGCTCTGTTAATTGTCGAGTTGGTTGAAGAAAAATTAAAAGATTTTGTTTTCTTTTTTGCAAGTTGGCCAGTAAGTATTTCAATTCGAATATACTTTATGTATACGAGTCTCTTGATCAGCTGTCAAAATTTATGTTAAAAAGTTTTTTTTTTAAAAAGAATTAATTGCACTGAATTTTACATAAAATATATAAAAATGGCAGAAGACTACTGAGAGGTAGTCGCCGAAAGAAATAATTTATTCATATTTCAGAGCTGAGATTTGAACCCGGCGCTATCGTTTTAGTAAGCTAACATATACATAAAAATCCCCCTTAAAATACATGTGTACATACTTATGTATTTTAAAGTTATTTTAACGTATTTGTGTGTTTATTAACCCATAAAATATGTATCCTTTGTTATCAAGAAATATTCCTGAGAAAACAATATTTTAAAGTTGACATCTAATGGTTTTAAATATCTCTACAGTTTCACAAATTTTTTTCTTCTACAGCCATATGCAAAAAAATAAAAAATAAAGTAGACTTTGCCATACAAATTTTAAATTAAAGTCTATTTTAATTTTTTTTTTCATACATGGTACTAATATGTTAAAATAATCCGTTAAATGATGTTGTATATGTCAACTCCCCACAAACAATGCGAAATTACAGCGCTTTACTTAAAATCGAAAGTAATAATGAAATGAAATAGATTTATATCAAACTCGTATGTTTCAATCAAACATAATTTGATTCAGCTTGCTATCATCAAAGAAAAGCCGCCAGTAATTTAACGTATAAATGATTTATATAATTATTGTATGTAATTGATTGAATTTAATCTATAACATTTGCTTATTTATGAGTGTAATTTACAAACCACATTAAAAAATTAATGTGTTTGTGCTAATAATTGTAACACCTTAATAAGAAAACAAAAACATTTTATAAGTAAAAAATTGGCCGTGAAATTTTTACCACCTCCCATTTTTCGTACTTTAAAGTAAATATTTCAACAAATTTTCTTAATTTTTTTTTTTTTAAATCTATCAATATTAATAAGACAAATAATTATTATTTTACTCTTTTTGCTTACTCTCGGAAATTATTATTATTATTATTTATTTATTTAGCATTTTTATGTTGCTATTTTTTAAAAATTTTCAATTTAATAATAATTCAATTTTTACAATATTTTTTACAAAATGAAAAAAGTAGATTAAAATTAAAATTGTTGTCTAATGTTTTCAATTATTTTCCGTTTAAATAAATAAAAGTTATTTTCATGCTTTTGTTCCTGAGGCATTTCATTAAAGAGTTTAAGTCCTTTATAGAATAATGTATTCTGTGCGAAAGATGTCGACGCGAAGAAAGGTCTAAAATCATTGGCATTCCTTAAATTATATGGTTGGGCACTAGCTACGATCACCAAATATTTATTCATGTACTGTGGCAGCATTCTTGTTGAATTTTAAATATGAATATAAGCACATTCATCACCAGGCGCTGATTAATAGAAAGCCATTGTAGTGTTGTAAGTGTTTAACAGGGAATATCCATAATTAGTCCGTTTGTGAATCAAAAAAAGCATGTCTGAACCGATTTTATTTTTCATAATAGATTCTCCTATATAACTATGTATATCATTAGATTTTTGAAAGTAACAGTCAAAAAGTGATCGCCGTAGTCTATTGTGTAGTGGTAGTGTGTTGGCTTATTAGACAAGAGGTCCGAGTTCAAAGCCAACTTCTGACATCTTAAAAAAAAATATTTCTTTCGGCGACCACTTCTTAGAAGTCTTCTGGGAAAAGGTCTAAAAGTAACAGATTGCCATAAACATGTTTCTCAAGTCCATCGTTTGGAGTAGTACTCATGGATAAAAATTTATGCACACAATATGGGTACTAGCCTAGGTTTTATATGGCCAATTATGTATGTAATAGATTTTTCTGCGTACAATGCCTGTTCTAATATTTATTTATTTAAAATTATTTTATCTTATTTTTAGCCATCACGCAATGTGACTATCTGATTTTAGATTATTCAACAAAAGGCTTAAAACGTGTATAGAACGTATTATTGTCACAGAAACTATTCAGAAAGAAATTTAGTTCCCACCTTAAGTAATAATTTAAAATTTTATAATTTGTCATGTACTCGTATTGCAGCATGCAAAGACACTAAACCGTTAATAAGTTTGTAATAAAATTTTTTTTCATATGTTTGTAGTTATTATTACGAGTAAAGCTATGAAAATAACATTAATTTTTGCAATACCTTGTTTCATTCACTAAATATGGATATTATATACATATGAGAGTATGAAATAAATTCACACATTTATTATAATGACGTCGACAATATCTAACAATGATACACTCTGACTATGAGTAGATTAAATACAATTTTATTTATTTATTTTTCTTTTTGCAAAAATTCAAAAAAAAAAAAATAGCAGACAGAAAGCATCGTTTTAGTGATTTCTTTAGAAAATTGTGAGGAAACAGTCTCAGACACAGTGTCGTCTTTCTATCTTGATAATCAAAATAGTATAAGGAAATATTTGTGTGTATTTTTCATATTTTGTATTTTTAAATGAAAACATATTTGTATTAAGTAGTTATTCAGTAAAGATTAAAATTAAAAAAATAACACTCCATAATGCATAGATTTATTTCTATTGTTTATAGAAAAAAAAGAATTAAATAAAATTACTTAAAGCAACTAAAAAACTAATAGGTGTCCTTTATTAAGTTCGATAGGACTTATAAAAGCATTTAATGGTTATTTATAATCTCAAGCTTGACAAGCTCATCAATTCATACAATTTAGTAACGAGTTTGTGATTTTTAAGGCGCACACAAACATCTATTGAAGACAGACATTCATCGAACTGTAGATAGGTTTTATACCACAAACTCTCTGAAGAAATGTGCGCACTAAGAGACTATCCATACTTTAAACGATAGTGTGGAAAAACCTATAAATTGATCGATTAGTCGTCGATTGTAGAAATTAAGGCCTCTGTTCATCCATTATCTTGAAATATTTTAAGAGAAGATGTTGACCTACACCCGTTTAAGCTTGAGCTAGCTAGTATTGGAGTTAAAACCACGAAACTTTCATATACTTTGATCTTCCGCCAATTACACTTTAGAGCAGTTGGAAACTGATCCGATGTTTGATCGCAAAATTCTGATTTTTTCTTAATGGTTTAATTTTTTTCGAGAAACCTGTACTTAGGAGATGACTCTGTCTTTATTCATACAGTGCTTTGTGCTGATGTGAGTAAGATATGTTATGAAAAGAGGGCGCAGAACCAGTTCATATCGATGTTGACAGGAAAATCATTCTTTAGGTGATCGATCAAGGTTTGTTTGTTAAAAAACAAAATCGCCACGTATGGATTAAATGCATTCCACAAAGAACATTAGAGCCATTATTTTATCCAGAAGAAAAATATTACTTTGTTCTGATTTGCATCATTCAACTCTATTTCTTCCTAAATAATAAAGTAGCTTGTGTTACGATCAGTGGTGATAGTTGCCTTACCCTACCATGATCAATGATTTTTTCATTTGAAATATGTAGTACATTTTTCCAAGTGAGATGCCATACGACTTTCGCAATCATGTGTTTATTAAATCCGAATTATAACGAGAATTGTACTGTTTGATATCTCTACATTATATTCATCTGAAACCATTAGTTTATCAGAAATAGTTGATAATTTATGTACCGATTTCGTGTTTATAGATCTATAGAATGGAAAAAAATTTAATTTTTTGAATTATTATTCATATTTTAAAATTCTATGGGGCTTAAAAATACACCCGGCACTTTATAAAATTAATATCTATAAATCGATTTTATATGCTTCAATCGAAATTAGAAAATTAATGCGTTTGTCAGTCGTATAACAACCAATTTTGGTACTGGTTCAAAAATTAATGAAAATTTGTAAAAACAAGAATTCCATCAATACCAACCATTTGAACAGACAAATGATTGACTATTGAATTTATGGTTTTTAGCCAAATAGCGCATGATAATAAAGAATAAAATACTTGCATAGCCAAAATTTTTATAATCATACAGTATTATTTAAAATTATGCTACCCCCTGCAGACTTTGAAATAGAAAAAAAACGTCACTAAAACAAGTTAAAACATTTACTAAAATCGAAAATTGCTTACTTTTGAAAAAGACAAGCATCTACTAAAGAAGAGACAGGTGAGTTAAGAAAGTAAGTTTCAAAATTTTTCGAAAAGAATGGTTTCATAATCATCTTACCTATCCCCTCAATCCACATTTGGCCTATTAAAAATTAATTATAAATTTGTTAATATATTTGTAGTAAATAATTCGTTTTTTGTTAAAAAAAAATACATACATATATGCATGTCATGTGACCAACTACTCCTATTAATAAGAATAAATCATTATTGTGCAAGTCTGCTAATAGTGGTTTTGATTCTCGCTTCATTCTCCCAATCCAAAAGTTTGTGAAATCCATCTTACTTACGAACATAATTGGCCATTACAACCCTGTTTCAGGGTTACAGCCTAGCTTCTCGCAGCACCCCAGTTATGTGTGTTATTTTTTATCCATGAGTACCGGGACCTACAGTTTTAACGTCGACTGCGAACGACAGATTTGATAAACTTTTTCATGACAATTAATTACTCCCAGAGCTTTTGCCAGAAGACTACTGAGAAGTATGAAATACTGAATGCAATAGTTTTTCAAATTTTTTTCTTTCAAGATGTCAGAGTTGAGGTTTGAATCCAGAGTTATTGTCTAGTAAGCCAACAAACTAACCACTAGACTACGACGACTACAAAAAAAAGGAAGCCATCGTAGCAGTGGTAATAGTTCGCATTTATTTTTTTTATTAGAACATATCTATAACAATTCGTATAGATTGATCATTAAACAAATTTTAATAAGAATTAGCAGAAATTCAACAAGAACCAATATGCAATAAGCACAGACAAACTTTAGAAATAACTAGAGCTAGTAGTAATGGCAATAGCTGATCTATTTAACGAGCTCAAACCACTCATAGAAAACTGTATCTTCACATTAAATTTTAATATCAATATTATTATAACAAAACTCATCAATAAAATAATATTAATCTAATCACAACAATTGGAGTTAAAAAAAACGCAATCTTTAATTATTATATGGTCTGGAAATCCGAATTCGAATCCGAGTAAAAGTAATAATTTTTTCAATTATTTTTTTTTTTGAGTCTTGAAAGTCTTGAAAGGGCGTTAGCAACAAAGAGTAATTACCGCTAATATGTCTTCTGTACAATGTAATGTAAGTAGTTTTAGAAATAGAATTAAATATAATCAATATTAATCGAACATTTACAACATGTCTGGCCATATGGGCGCTTAAGGACTAAAATCTAATCGGCTTTACATATCAAAGTATACAGTCGAATAAAAAAATAATCTCTTACATTCACGTTTTGGCCATCCATGAATACAAGCAATTATTTTATTACAAATAAAACAGACATTAAGAAATAATATTTTTTGTTGGTCACATTAAGCATCTGGCAATTTACGCTGATGGTGTTGTTAATCAATCTTAAGAAATAACAACACACATTGGTGCTCCGTTTACAAGTTACCATAGACGGCTTATATTGTCATTCACTCTTGATAAGCCAAACAAAGAAACAAAAAAAGAAAGAAAAAAAAAAACTTAATTTGAGCCTACTTGCTATATTATAAAATTATCGTCTAACTAACTGTATGTGCCTCCTTCTCACTCAATAGAGAAGAAAAACAAAAACTGCAATGGAAAATTTTTTTATTGAATGAAAACTAACACTGCTACATAACTTCTTTTCCGCCCGCTCTCTTAACAACACATATCTAAACTATGCAGACATTTTTTACTATCTCGACATTTTGGAATGTTTGGAAGCTGCTCTAGCGTTATTACTTTTCTTTATCTTCTTATCGTAACGTACGAGTATGTATTATTAAGTGTATTCAACTTCACAGAGCTTCTATGAACACAAACACTAATGACAAGGCTAAAATCGTAGATGTTTTGCAATACAAAACAACAAAACTAACTTTACGAGTGTGATGCTATTGATGAATTTATCTACTTTTTGTGTATCATCTCACCATTTAAATAATGGATAAGATATTAATGTGACATGTATACATTGACGTTTTGAAGAAGTACATTTGATGTACATATATGTACTTATATGTATGTATGTATGTAAGTGTATTTATGTGATTCAATTATATATCAATAATTTAATTTAAGTGCATCTATGTATCTGAAAGGTAATTATAAACAATATGTTAAATTGAGTCAAATTTATATTCTCATTCTTTCAGCTTTTAATTATCGAAGTTTTTCAAATAATTCCATTTATTTTTCATATAAACAAAACACCTAAATTAACCTGTTTTGTTTCAACAGATGTCAAAAATTGCTTTTACCGTGCTGTTCTTATACTTACTTGTACAAGTGCTACTCTATTTCATTAATTCATATTGATTGACAAATTCGAAATAATCGAAATTTTTTTTTATTATTAATTTTTGCAATATGATTAAAAATATACATATACATACATATATACTTTCTTTCTTTCAACCACATTTAAAGACAAACCTTCCTATTCATAAAAAAATACGTTTATTAAGGACTTATTTAAAAAATTTCCTGTCAAATAAAAACTTAATAAATATATACTATTTTTTTATGAATACGGCAGCAAATGTTTAGTGAACAAAAATTTTTGTTTATTTTGAAAGTATTTTACAAAATAACCGTCAACTTAATTTCGAAAATTCGAACACAAAACACCGTAAAACATTTTGACTTAAATAAAAATATAAATATGTAGTATAATTCTTAAACCTTAGATTTGATTTTCATTATTTCGTGAGTGACATAAAACTTCAAAATAATATTTCTTATTAACTGTACAGTCTTGTTATTATGTACCCTGGAAATGTACGCTATTGTAATTAAAAAAAGCATTAAGCAACATCTTTACATACATATGTTCAAACTTCGGTCATAGCGCTTCTAAGTTCTGCGTTTTTGTTTAAGGTAATTTCAAATATTACCACTTGCAAAAAATTCAGAGCGCTTTCGCTTTCTTTGTCTATGAAGACGACTAAAGCAGGAGAGAATCAATTAGAAAAGTACGGTTATTGTAGGAACTTCCAGAATGAGAAAAAAGAGAAATCTGTACAAACCTACTTTTAACCATCCCGCTTTACGGGAGCAATGACTAAAGTAGTATCTCATGGATTGGACATTCTGGACTTTGGTGCACTTACTCATGTTTGGCTTTTTCAAGAAATATATTCTCTACTTTTTTCAATAAATTACAAGTATTATCAATACATAGATTCTATATAACGTTGTGCGGGAGTTTATATGCTCTATCCGCCATTTAATATACATACATACATAACTGGCCTTTACAACCCTGTGTCAGGATTACGGCCTAGCTTCTCGCAGCAGTCATGTTGTGTGTGTAAATTTTTTTATCCATGAGTACCGGGACCTACAGTTTAATGTCGACTCTGAACGACAGACTTGAGAAGCTTTTCATGGCAATTAATTACTCTCAGAGCTTTTGCCAGAAGACTGCTGAGAGGTAGTCGCCGAAAGAAATATTTTTTTCATATTTCTTTTTTTATGATGTCGGAGCTGGGTGTCGAACCCAGGGCTCATGTCTTAGTAAGCCAACACACTAACCACTAGACCACGGCGACTACAATTTTATAATTGTCCAAACTAGGTTTGGACAACCATAATTTATTAAGTAAAATTATTGAAAAAATTGAATTTAACGGAAAAAGTACAGGGTGATTATTCACAATAATGAATTGTATGTAAGAAAAAAAAGAAAATATAATTATGTATACTATATATATCTATCAACTATAACGGGGTAAGAATTATATATAATTTACATGTATATCCATCAGTTTTAAAATTTTATATAATCAGTATAATTTGTAGCCCGAAGCAAAATTGTTGTATCTAAAATAAAAACCCCACACTTTGTAAACAAAATTAATATTCAACCAAAACCCGAACCAATAAAAGTAGAAGAGTATATATATTGGAATTAAATCAAATAACTTTTAATAACTGAAGGAAGATTCATACAGGTTTGTTTCTCTTCACATTGGAGCCCAACCCAGTTATCCCCCATAACAAAGGTAAGAAATATCAACTAATTTATTTCTACTTCTACGAGTAGCAAACTTATTTCTTACGGCCAATTGTTTAATCCCTCATTCTCGATAATTATAATTATTCATTTATAATAATTATAATTACCCATCTCTTGGGAAGATTTATTTCTTAATCCCTAAGAGTTTAAAATAAGTACAATTGAAACCCACAATTGTATTCAATAATTAATATAATTTAATATATCTAGAGTTAATAATGCCAGTTTAGGTTTTTGACACCTAAATTTTAATAATCTGCAATACGTTTTCGGCTAATCATCTCCGAAACTGGATGAGATATCCGAAAACGGATTGCAGACTTGAAAAATTTGGAGTCGAAAACCTATAGTGGCATCATTAATAACTCGAGATATATAAAATATATGAAATGGCGTATAGAGCACATAAACTCCCGCATGACGATTTTTGGTAAATCTGTTAATCTCTCAAGCAGTGAGTTGCGGTACAGTGCCCTCGGGATAACGTCAAAATTAATTTTAATTTTAATTTCTGCAACTTTTTTAATTTCCTTTGATCAAAAATAATCTGTTGATAAACTTATGCTCTTTAAATAATCAAGCAGTCGCAGTTAAAGTAACAGCAAGACTTCAAAATTCGAAATGTTCTAAAGTTCTTCGTTTGACTGACTTTAACTTCAAGTTGTTTCCGAAGTTAAAGCAGAAGCAATAAAAAAACTGCATCAAAACAAAAACTGCACAACTTCAACAGTCTACATGTTCGAAAGTTTTTTGTTTAACTGACTTTAAGTTGATTTCGAAGTTATAGCAGAAGCAAGAAATGGCAAATGAAAAAAAGAAATTAGAAAAAGATACAACTGCATTATATTTACGCTAAGCAATATATTGTCAAAAATTAGCAAGAAAAAAATGAAAAAAGGACATTTTTGCCTGTGTTAATAACACAATTGCCGAGCGAATTAAAAAAGAAAGTATTAAGAGCATCAGAGCTACAAAAAATGGAACAACATCTGTTCTAATGTTATACGGTTAATGAATTAGAGCTTAAGTAAAAGGCTTACTAGATTCATCTAAAACTAAAACAAAAGGAATGTATTTTTCACGCAAGTGGTAGATAGTAGCAGGAATTTAAAAACTATTTGAAGTTTGTACGCTGAAAATCACTGGAACCATTTAAAATCCAACTGAAGGCAAAAATCGGTCTATGCCATAATCAGTTGCATAGTGCAGAACATACATACATATATACGTATGGAGTGAAGACAAAACTGTATTTTCTGTTGTGCTAATACATACGGAAATCATTAGCTTTAATGTTTTGGTTATTGGAAAAGCCAGAACTCAACGAGTTTTCAAAAATTGAATGTAACCAACAGACTATAAAAGTTCCAAGTGCTCATTGATGACATCAACTATTTAAATTTTATTCAACTATTTTAATCAGTTGACATTAACTAGAATGTATTGTATAATTCATACTACATATAATATAATGCGATTGTATTTATATTTTCTAAAATTTTAATTGAATTCCATTAAGAGTACATTCATAATGAATTAAACATTTTGAATGCATTCATCATTTCTTTTTTTCAAAAAAACGTAATTGCATTTAAATTTAAAATAATTTGAAATGAGGAAAACAGAAATAAACTATTAATTCATACACCCTATCTATATATGTACGTATGTATATATGTATGTATGTACATATTGTATATTATATAGACATTTATATATATTTTATTCACAATTTTAATCGTTAATACTTAGGAGTAATATATTTTCCATTCACCCAATCAAATTTAAATAATTTTTATTTAACTTGTAGATGACACTTTATTTTAAATTAATTCTTTTTTCAAATCTTAATTCATTATTTAATTTCAGATGATTAATTTAATCGGAAAAATTAAAAAAAAAAATACATTTTAAAATATGTATGTTAATTTTTTTCTAAGAAATGTACAGTAATCCCTCGAACTGCGCGGTAGATACGTTCTGAAAAAACAGCGCGCAATCCGAAATCGCGCACTGTGAATCCTATTTTGTATGAAATTAGGGGGATACGTTCCAAATCCTAAAATTAGCATAAAAATTTTAAATTTTAACCAAGTAGATAACTAAAAAAAGACTTTATTCAATATCAACATAAAGTTAAACATTAACATAAACAAAAATAATAAAAATTATAAATTCATTCATAAAAATTAAACAAAAAAATCTTGAAATCAGTTCATTGTACATAGTATGTATGTACATAATTAAAGTGTAAATATATACAATAATTAAAAAAAAATCTTTAAATAAGTTAATTTCATCTTCTAATGAATTTGTTCTATTTTCCTCCAATGGTTTGTAAAAAAACTTGTTAATAGTGATTACTTAATAGTATCTTTTGAACTGTAAAGTTCTTTATACGGGGCTAAAGCTTCCATCAAACGGCTACGAAAATTTAAAGCACGCTCTAAATCAGCTATTTTTTCAATAGCTTCTTCACCAAGTTGATTGCCACGCTTCAAAAATTCTGCCAGTGCTTTGCTACTAAATTTGTTTTTGTCAACAAATTCTACATTATGGGATAGTATGTGTTTGCACATCACTGATATATTTATGTACATATTTTGCACGAAATATGTAATATGTACGCAAAAAAAAAAAAAACCGCGCTGCTGCGAAACTTTTGCCGCGCAATGCGAAATTTTGGTGGTAAAAATAAAAACGCGCAAGTCCGAAACCGCGCAGTCAGGAACCGCGCAGTTCGAGGGATTACTGTATATAAATATTAGACCGTACCTCAAGAAAAAGTTTTCCCGTACCGCTTCTAATATAAAGTATTTTTGCAAGGAGATTTTGAAAACAATTTTTCCTAGCTTAAAAAAAATATAAGACACTTGTGAGATTTTTGTGAATTCGATAAAAAACATATTTTCTTCTAATAAAAAATTGTTCAAAATCAAATAAATTTTTAATGTAAATGGTTTAGTGAAGGGTCTTTAATAGAATGGACCGATTACAAATTTTTCGAGTAGTTTCTCAGAATATACAATTCAAAATATAAATATTTAACAATGATTGATGGTTTGTTGTAACAGTGTAGAGTGGTAATATACAGGTTCAAAAATTTATAAATTATTAGCAGTAATCACTCTTCTTTGCAAAGTATTGAGTAATGAGTACCGAGTACTCTTTACTTAAAAGTAACTAGGCTATAATTTACGAGTCGCATTTTTTTATTTCATTGAATGGAAAATTTAACTTAATTTAATTTAAATTGTATGAGTAAGTCGAAGTAAAGTCAAACAACAAATTCCATTATATTCTTCTTTTCTCACCATCATTGCACTTTTTGTAATTGTCATTTTATTTGAATAAATCAGAATTTCAACTTATTTTTCTTTTTGCCCTCTTCTTACATTTTAGCCACATTTGTCGACATCGATGACATGAGCGAATGCAGCCGTAATGGTTCGAGGGCATAGCTAAAGCGAGCGCATTTTATATGATGTGCTGGAGACCCGAAACTGTTATTTGACTTTACTTTGACTAACTCATACAAGTGCATGGACATTTAGAAAACAAAAAACTAATTCAATATGTGATTTCTTGAAAAGTTTGAGTAAATAGTTGATGTCTGATGAGACTATCGTAGCTGGGGTCGAATACATGTTCAGTTTGGTTAGTGTACAATTCCTTCAGGGACCTGATTTTCCCCTTTGGTTATCAAATAATTCCTTTCAAAAAAATGTAATTAAATCGTTTTTGACAAAACAAAATTAATTTAAAAAATTATCACTCTTCCTGGGGTTTCTTTCGAGTTTCCAGTACATTAAACAAATTTTGTTTTCTTCTTTAAGAAAAAAATGTTTTTTTTTTTAATATTTTATAAGAATTTACGAATATCTTATTTAATGAATGAAGGTTTTATTTGTGCAGTCGACGAATTAAACCAGTATTTTGCAAACTGTCCCCCATATATTGCGGCAAGAATAATTACAAGGTCAATATTAGATTTGAATAATTATTATTCTACCAGCAACTAATCATGTTTGGAAAAAAAAATTTAAAACACGATATATGTATATTTTTTTCTGTTTCCATCGAAGGAATGGTTTAAAATAAAGTAAGAAAAAACCTAATTAATTACAAAGACTTAAATGTATGTATGAAAGACAATGAACTTAAAAAGATTTAACAATGAATTTGAAAACTGTGTTAAACAAAATTAAAATGTATAGTCGACTATTTTACATCCTATAAAGCAAATTAAAAAATTATATTTTTATTCATAAAAAATATTTTAGAAATTTGTCAAATAAACCTAAAATATTTATTATGAATACGAGCATTAGTTTGTATCTAAATGTTTGGTGATCGCCTTAACGATATTAAGATTAAACGATATTATTAGACAAGTTTGATTAATACTAATCCATTGTAACACCGGTGTTAAGCTAGAATTTTTTCGCCTGAACAGAAACAATTTTTAGTATTTAAGCGATAAACACCCACTTTTCACAAGAACATACATATAATGTAATAGGGTGTCTTTTTTGACAGCCGAGATTGCCAAACTGTGTTCACATTACATCGAGCGGGAGTTTATATGCTATATTTCATATATCTCGAGTTGATGATGCCACTTTAGGTTTTCGAACCTAATTTTTTCAAGTCTGCAATCCGTTATCGGATATCTCGTCCAGTTTCTGAGATAAATAGTCGAATACGGATTGCAGATTTAAAAAATTTTGGTGTCAGGATTTACTCGTAGCTTATTGTATTGTATTTTATTTTAAGCCATTCTGTAGTACTTTCACTTGGATAATCAATTATTAAAAATAAAATTTATTCTTTATTTAAATGATCTTGAATAAATTAATTGCCGGAATTAATTTGAATCTAAAATTTCAATTGAAATGATTTTGTTAAAAGTCATCAAATTATTTTAGTTATACAAGTAAAGTTAAAACAAAAAATACCAGACACTCCCAAAAGACTGAAAAAAAAAAATCAGAGAAAATTTAAATAAAAAGTGAAAAAAAAGAAAAAAAGCAAAACAAAACAATTATTTGTCATTTTAAATTAAAATTAAAATTACGAGTATTTAAAATTCAAACAATGTGTGAAGGTCAATATAAAGTAAAATACTCGTTATAATAAAAAAACAAAACAAGTGACGTTTATAACAAAATATTTTTATTTGTAACTATTATTTTTACTTTTATTTATTGTTTATACTCGTAATGTAATATTGTGCAAACAAATTGTAAATTATGGTTTATTTAGCATGTAATTATAAATTCGTAGTAGCAGACATTTTTCAAGAACATTTTTTTTTTTTATGGGGAAGTCTAAAATATGTCAGCTTACTAGGCATCCATAAAAATTAAAAACTAGTGCTGTAAGATGCAATAAGTATAGACAGTAGAAACTTAATATGTCACATAAAAAATTCATACCAGAAACAAACCCAATAAAGGCGTATTTAGTAATATACTCGTATGTACGGATATGTAATCTAAATATATAAAATTGAATGTGTGTTTGTTTATTTGTTTGTTTGTTTGTTTGTACCTTATAGGAGACCAAACCTCTAGACCGATCTTCCTGAAATTTTCACAGCATTTAACTGGGACTCTGACATGATTAATAGGGTACCACGCCCACTTTTTTAAAATTATGTAATTGCTCCCATATAGTTTTTAACAGATTTACTTCAAATTGTATACACATTATACTCCAGGCTAGGTATAAATAAACATTTCTTACGCCACTCAACCTTTCACGCAAAATTTTATTTGAAAGTTTTAAACTTTTTGTGCTCTGTATAAATTTGTTCCTTCCAACGGATTTTTTTTATTTGGTAGTATATTGCTCTTAATACTGTTAACGTCGCCATATAACTATGAACCACGTCACCGCCGTTAATTTTATTATATAACGAGGGGGTAGCGAAGCACACCGGGTTCAGCTAGTTGTTTATATATGTAAATTTTGGAAATGACAAAAATAAAATATTCTTGAAAAGATTGCTTTTTTGAAACAAATACCACTGCCTTGAAGTTTGGTAGCACATTGTTTCCGGTTTTGTTCAAAAACAACACTTGTTAGATTGATCAAATATTATACACAAACATACATACTCGTATAAATATAATGTATTTTCGAAAAGAAAAGTTGACAATGAAATATTGTCTTAAGACACTATGTACAGTGTACTCTCTCTTAAAAGGACACCTTAGGGACTGACAAATTTGTCCTCTTATGAGAGGTGTCGGCTTATGAAAAAACCATAAAAGGAATAATTAACAATCTATAATATAGCAATAGTTAAACAATTTTATTTCCAAAACAAAAATATGCAAATAAAAATAAGATAAAATATGATTAAATAAGCCTCTCACTTTCTAGCTCATTTTCAGATGAGTTGGTCAGGCTCTGAACTCGATTAGTCATATTTGAGAACTAACCAAGCACTGATAGAGGAAGCTCATCTTTTGCGGATATCAATCCATTCGTAGCACAACTTTTTCAACTTTAAGACTTTTGGTTTTGTTATTAGTGTTCCACAATCTTAAAATTTGATCTTTGTTTTTATGATTCCAGCAGTTTAAGTTTTACTGATTTTGCAGTTCTTTGTTAAGTCACGCACACTAAGTTTTTCATTTTTATGAATTTCAAAATCATATGGGTATTTCCAGAGGAAGGACGGAAAATTTCATAGTTTAAAACTGCTATATTTTTAACCAATTTTTTTGAAATCATATAGCCAATTTGTTGAACTTTAACAAAACGAAGGATGATCAGTCATTTAAAATAATGGCGACTCTAGTTATAGTGCTTAAAAAGTTAGCTCCTTTTTTCTAATGTTTTTCACACTCTTGAGTAGTTACTTTGACTTCTCTTTTTTACCAGATATTTCAATTTAAATTTAACAACATTGCATTTATAATATTTAATGAGTTGTATTTGTTGCTTTCAGTGTGAGGAAAAAATTCAGAGAGTTTGCATAACGGTAAAATTCATGATTCGTTTTCGTGTGACGACAACGCAAAATTGTATTTGTTATTGATGACAGTACAAATAAAAATATTAGAAACGGCGGATGTGTTTTTTCGCAACTTCCTTACTAAAGTGAAAATTTAATCTATAAAAGTTTTTAGTTTACCTGTCATTTTAAAGTACAAATAGCCTTTAAAATTTGTGCGTCCGCAACAGGAAGTAAATAATTGATAATTTTTTCAGTAAACAATTTAGTTTTTTCTATACTTTTAATCGTATTTAAGATGAAAATAAACCATATTACTGAATCTACCTCTTGTTCGAAAAGATTGAAGGATAAGAGCAGATGAAACAAAATGGAAAGCATTTTGCAACAAGGAGTCAGAAAGAAAGCGAAAGATTCGTAAGAAGGAAACTAATTTATAAGCAATTAAAAGAAAAGAAAAAATCGTTCACGAATGAAAAACTTGCGAAAAAATAGGAAAGAATCTACCGTACAAAAACCTTATAGTTGTAAGTAGACGTTGGCGAAAGCATTAAAAAAAACGAAAATAGTTTAAAAAAAAACCCGGTTAAAAAATATGAAATTATAAAGAAACTATTTGAGAAATATTTATGCCAGAAAATGTCTAGTAAACCAGTTTGCACAAAAATTATTAATTTCTATTGTCGAGATGATGTAAGTGATCAAGCGGCTGGCAAAAAGCGCTGTTGCTAAGCGCTTCATGGTAATAACAGTTTCAGAAGCTTTTGTTCTGTATAAAGAATTATTTCCTGAGGAACGAGTAAGTAAAAGTGTCTTCTTTGAAAATCGTCCATCACACGTTGTGCCATCAAGAAAAACGCCTAACAATATTAGTATATGTAAGTACCACGCTAACGTCGGGTACATGCTGGATAGCTGTTCAAATGTAATAAAATCTTTTCCGTCAAATTTTAAATTATTTTGGAAAATGTTTGCTGTGATACGAAAAATTAGCTATGTATGGACAATGAATGCAAAAAATGTACCTACGACATCAAAGATGCATTGGGGCCTATAGACTTTATACCAAAATTGAACCAAACTGTTAAAAGGAAGCATTGGCGACAAGCAGACAATCGGTTACTCTTAGACTACACAGACGCGACTTTGGCGGATCTTGGCCATGAAATCGAAACGCATTTAACACCGCACTTAACTGAGTTTCAAATAAAAATAAGAAAAAATAGGTTTTCAAAAACTGTTATTCATAGATAAATGTGTGTGTCCGCAATGTGCATCCGCAACGCCCATTTAGATTGAAGTTACATAAAAGGTAAAAGTATTTTAAATGCAAAGTAAGTTGTTTATAAAACCCCAACATATCTTCTTACAAAAAACAAAAATAATAATATTAATCACATAAGAAATTTCGCTAAATTTTCCAAATTTTCATGGACACTTCAAAACATATGGAAAATTTTGTGCGTCCGTAACGCGCTGTTGTGTTAGTCATAATTTTCAGTACAACATTTTAAGTAAAGTTTCAATAAAGCACATTATAGTACTGTCCAAAATCAACATTTTTTAATATGGACATAGTCTTCAAATTATTTCAACTTTTTAAGAAAACTAAAATAGAAAAAATAAAAACGTGCGTCCGCAACGCAGGAAATACCCATATACTTTTTCTGTAATGGTTGACATTGCTTTAGACATTGTGATTCAAGTTTATAATAAGAATCTTAAAATTTTTGCACATATGTATTTACAACGTTAAATATAACAAGCAGGATTTTTATCGTTTCGGGATTCCCCCTTTTACATGCACGTATTATTGAATAATAAACATGATGAAAGAAGAAATGTCCGGTTAGGGGAAATTCAAAAAAATTTGGGGTGGAAAAAAGTGTCCGTGTCCTGTTATGATAGAAAAGAAAGAAAAGATTTGAAAACCCCAAAGAATTTTTTGGCGACTGGAAAATGTGTTCGTTTGTCAGAGGTGTCCGTAAAGAGAGAGTACACTGTATTTACACAAAGGAAACTTTGAAGGAAAAGCACACATGTATAGAAAGTAATAGTAAAGGAGTAAAATTCCAATATGACAAACAATAGAAAGCGAGAATCCATTTTTGTAGATGCTTGGTCATAGTACCTAAACATATAATTTGAAGACGTTTATCAAAGTGTCGAAGATAAGACATTCAATTCGTTTTTTATTGAATCCTTACAAATCATCTGATTTGAGAGCATGTATTTATTCTCAATTTCAAGTCTCCAAAAAAATTACAAAATTTATTGAAACTTAAAAATTCAATTCTTGTAATGATACGGAAGTCATGGAAATTACATTCTGTTTCAATCCCATTGATATCAATGGGGATATTAATAATATCTATACTTAATTGAATATGCAGTTTTAAATACATTACATTTAATTTAATGTAAATTTAATAAATCTTATTGTAATTATAATTGAAACATAAAGTTTTATTACTTATATAAAAAAAACTTAAATCATTTGATCAAGATTATCTCTATTATTATTTTTATATTTTTTTTTATTTTGTTCTAAAACTGAACATAATAGCTTTGATGATTGATAAACATGAAATCGTGATTTACTATTAAATCATTTTCAGATAGAATGAAAAGATTTAAAATATTCAAAATGTCGTTAAACCGTGAAATCATTTAAAACGTTTATTACAAAATGAATATGTAATTATTAAATACTTAATTAAAGAAAATTATTAATTTATTGTTTGAATACTCTCTTTTATAATAATAAGACGAAATTTTTGGTTTTCTAATAAAAATTTGTAACGTTCCACATAATAATTTCATTATTATTAACTTATTTTATAAAGAAAATTGTGTGTTTAATATTAACTTTTTCCATGTCAAAAATGTTTATAAATTTGCAAAACGTTAATTGAATAATAATTAAGAATGATGTTATAAAAAAAGAAGAATTAAATAAAAACAAACAAATGTTAAGGAAGTTAAAAATATTTTGAACTCATGTTGTTTATTACAGTCGCTGTTATAAAATTAAAAGCAACTTTGCAATATAGTGATTTAAAAAAAAAAACAAAAATTATGCTTCACCCTATAGACAAATAAGTACAATCAATATTAATAATAATATGAAATGTATTGCTTGTTTCAATGGCCATTTCCTTTTGCATAACAGAGTGATATTTTCCCAAAGATGTTATTAAAACTATATCATATTTAGTATATGTATGTATGTATGTATGTATAGTATAGATATGTACATAAAACCACAAATATATGAATCTGCATGGGACCAGAAATGTTTTCAATATTTATATTTCAAGCTTAAATTCTTTATCAATTGCCCAGATATTGTAAGTTTTTTCTACTTGGGTTTTTTCGACTTTAAACTGTAGGTCCCGGTACTCATGGATAAAAATTAAGACACACAATATGGGTGCTGCGAGAAGCTAGGCCGTAACCCTGACACAGGCTTGTAATGATCAATTATGTATATATGTATGTATTTGTTGTTTTTAAGTGGTAGTAAAATTAACAACAGCTAATTGGTGCTATCATTTGTATCATCACTGTGCTTACTGATTATTAACATAACTTTTTTGATTATCAAAACTTTAAAATAATTGGTGCGAATATGTTTTATTTTTTGTAATTGTCATCTTATTTGGATAAGTCAGGATTACAACTTTTTTGTTTTTAACTTCTTTTTCCATTTTATCCACATTAGTAGATATCGACGATATGTACGGCTGGAGCCGTGATGACTAGATTTTGATTCATCCAGATAGGATGACAATTACAAAATACGATGGTAAGAAAAGGAGAGTATGATAGAATGTATTGTATGTTACTATACTTCGACTAACTCAATAGGAGTATAAGTGTATGTACATATAGAAAAGAAATATATGATTTTTACAAAATGTGTGAGTCAAATGGTTGATGTTCGTTGTAAATATGTACAAAACACGAAGAACAGTGATGAAACTACCGTAGCTGAGGTCGAAAACATGTTCAGTTTGGCTTGTGTACTATTCCTTCAAGGACATCATTTTCCCATTTGATTATCAAAAAAATCATTTTTGAAAAATATAAATTATTAATAGAATTTAACTTTCATTTAATTAAAGCGTTTTTGACGAAATAAAATTAATTAAAAAATGATCACTCTTATTAGGATTCGTACTCGGATTGCCAAACCATATAAAAGTAAAACGATTTTAGTTGAAAATTTTTAGGTGGATAACACACACTGTTCTGTACACTGTTTTGATATCAATCTTTACTAATTACATACTCACATTACAATTTATATTCTAATTTAGTGACTACAAAAGATATCTACTTTTTAAAGTACACTGTTTCTGATAAAATCAATACCTACATCACAGAAAATTTTCCGTTGATTAATAAAAATGACAACAAAATTTTAAGTATTTTTGATGAGTTTAAATATAATCTAGTATAATAGTCACATATTAATTAACTTACAGAACGTGAGATTAAAAGTGTTTGTTATTGCATAATAAGAACTTTTAGCATATTAAAAATTTTTAAATTATTTTACTTTATACTACAATTTGTTTAAACGAGAGCAGAATATTTATTGACCGATACAGATAAATACGATTTCTCTATTAAAAAATTAATAAAAACAAATCCAACTTGATATCCAATACGACAATAAATGAAAAATTTTCTGAATAGAAATGGATAATCATGTGTGTTAACATTGGACACTGTGGCTGATAATCAAGATCAGCTTTACTTAGAAAATATATTTTTAATGTACATGCATAGAATATACATATATACATATCGCCGAAAGAATTAAAGAACGAGGTGATTGACAAAACAATTAATGTTCACCAGAGAAAGAAGACACTGGTATTTTTCAAAACGCAGAGGGCGTAAGTGAATTTCCTTTCATCATAGAAATCTGGGACCGTGTATTATTTCTGATAAAAATTATGCAAAAAAACGTGTTTTCGATTTTTTTATCAGTTACAGCGTTACATCTTGTTAAAATTTCCAATCGTTAAAAAACACACTCTATTGATCCGATTCAGTTCACATAAATTTTATTACACTTCTAGAAGATGTTAAAATATTAATGTAATTTTAAAAATTAAGTATTCATTAAGTTAATTAGTTAGTTATTATTTTATTGAGACTTCTTTTTTCCAAAAATTTAGTTTCACAAACAGTAATTATTATGAAAAACTTAAAACTATAAGTATTATTTTAATAACTGTTATATTTTGTTCATGCAACTGGCTGTTTTGTTAAAAAGAAAAAGTTTTAATTACAAATTAATTTATAAAATTTTACAAAAGAATATAAAATGCTTGCTCCCGTCATTTAAATTTACAAGTAGAGTAAGTCTACAGTTAATGTCTTAAAACTAACTTACAAAACTAAGTCTTATCGCTAAAAAAAAAATAAAACTAATATTATGACTTAAAACTAAAATTATTAGCCCCTATGTATACCGAGAGTAATATTTGAATAAAAGTTAGTACCAGAAAATTCACTGAGTTGTTCTCGTAAAATTCCAATAGAGGAAATATAATTTGTATTGGACCAACTAAAACGTTGTTCTCTAGACAAAATATTCTGAATAATATCACCATCAAAGAAAAATAATCTATCAACAAATCTTTTCGTTAAATACAATGCGTAAAACGAGAGAGGAGAGAGTTTAGCTCTTTAATAAATATATTCATTTGAATACCGCTTGTTATAAGAAACAATATTTTGTCCTATACACTTTCTAATAATCACTCTTTCAAAAATCTCCAAATTTCCCATCATCGTCTTCGAAATGGTAAACCATATAGGGAATGCGTATAATAAAATTGGCCTTAAACTAACCTTATACAAAAGAAGTTTGGTCTCAGTAGGCAAAAAGTGACTAAGTATAAAACAATCTCGAAAAGGATCCCTTAACTCTGTTGGCTTTTTCTAGACTGTTTAATACATGGAATTTAAATTTAAAAAGTTTACTAAAGTTAACACCCAGGTATTTTATGTTGCCCTTAAACTCAACTTCGCTTCCATTTAAAAATAATTTCAACCTTTTACTTTCCGAAACAACATAATATTTACATTTACCAGACGGGTTTCTTAAACAAATTGCACGGGTCTTCGCAACGTTTATTTTAATTCCCCAATGGGAGTAATATTTAGAAACTAAATTGAGATGAGATGATAAAATTTGAAGTGCAGTTGAAGGTGATTCATGATGAGCATATAGAAGAGAATCATCGGCGTAAAGTATACTCTTCGAAGTACCAAATTCTTGAGGAAAGTCGGAAATAAATATGTTGTACAAATGAGGTGCCAAAATGGAGCCCGAGGAAGAAACATTACCTAGCTGAATACAAAATTGTCTTTGATCAAAAAAGCTTTTGAATAATTTAATAAAATGCGCTTTAAAACCAATAGAAATCATTTTGCTAAGAACTCCATCATGGTAAACTTTATCAAAAGCCTTTTCGATGTCCAGCGAAACCGCAACAGTGCATCTGCCCTTCCGTAAATTTTCTATAACGTCGGAATGAAATTTCAACAAAGCATGAACTGTGGAGTTTCCTTTTTTAAATCCAAACTGGTTCTCAGGAATATATGCTGCATTTAAACCTATATCCATATTTTCCCTCACAATCCTTTCAAACAATTTTCCTAGGTTAGAAAGTAGAGAAATCGGTCTAAAGCTATTAATGTCGCTATTTCCTTTTTCCTTAGGAATTGGAATAATCTTTGCCATTTTCCAAGCCTTCGGAAAGTAACAATTATTTAAGCAATTATTGAATATAATAGTCAAGTATTCAATAGCCACAAGATTTTTTGTTATTAAGTAAATTTATTAATTAGAAATATTAAAATGTGAAGAAGGTGTCGTTTGGGAAATAATATTATTTATTAAACTTCTGATCTCCGAAGTGTTTCTGTTTACAGAAGTAGCCTCTCGATAGACAGAACTAAAATGATCCCTTAAGGTGTTCAGTTTCTGATTCAGATCTGTAATACTGTTACCGTTGACAGAAATATCTCCTACGCTTGAACGTTTTTTACTTCCGATAATATTATAAATTTTCCTATACGCCCAAGGACCAGGTCTAATTTGCTTCAGTTTGCTATTGAAAATGGCAGCTTGTTCCATTTCAATCTGCTCTCTTATAATAATTTTGATAAGATTAATTTGCTTCGCAATTAGTAAATATTGGGGATGCGTTCTGTTAAAAGTCCATGAGAAGATTCTCTTTAAGTCCCTTTGCCAATTGTATTTAATCCTAAGCAGTGTTGCCGTTTTGGTTATTTTTAACCAAAATTGGTTACTTTTTTCTTTAATGTGTACATGTGGACTTTTTTCTTATTTTCGTTACTTTTTGTCTCAAGGAAATTAATAAAATATTTCGAGAAATAATATTAATAAATATAAATACTATTCAACAAAAATATTTATTTCTTTTATTTTATTATTATTAGGATTTATGGGTATGTAAAATTAGAAACAATTATACAAGTTGAAAATAAAGCAGATGTAAAACTTTGATTATTTACTGTTTAAAGATACAATATACATACATACATATGTTAATATGTACAGTTTTGCGATAGTTTTTTGACTAGAGTTGTATCGGTATAATCGAGTAATGAAAGGCAAACTGATTAGAAATGTAAAGGGTGTAGAATCTTACAAATTCGAACCATTCAGAAGTTATAACATGCCATTTTAATGTATTGGACACTTTATAATTAAAACTACAGATTTTGACTTCTGGATTTCTCGCTCATTAAAGTAAAATATAAAACGGGGAAAGACGAAGTTATTTGTGGTGTGTACAAGTCGGTGAAATTTAATATCTGATGTACAAATTTGGGCCCGGTGATAACTGAAGTTCAAAAGGAAATATTCATACTTGATAAATACTGATTTTATGTTAAAAACCAATTCGATACCTAATAATTAAGAACCTGTTTGAAAATTGTCTATTAAATTATTATGTTTAATTAATTAAATGTTAATAAATACAAATTGTTTTGTGTTCAAGAAAAGCTCACACAACTAGTTTTTATTTAACATTTTCTTAAAAAAAATGTCCAAAAATACGAATTGCCCGGTGCAATTTGTGAGATTCTACTGTATTCTGATAAAAATTTTCAAATGTGATTAAAAACAAAATATTTTCAAGTTTATAAGTGCTTATATAGTACATTTGACAGGATTCATATATACTATATAAGTACATACATACAATATGAAATGGTTGTCACCATAACATTTATCAATATTTCTCAATCAGCATATTTTCTCGAGAAGCGTTGTCAGCCATAAATAGTCCTTGATATATATTTTGGAATGGCTTGTTAATGATAAACTGAACTTCAGCTCAATTCTTAAAAACATTGAAAGAGTCGCTAAAAAAAATATTCCTCTACGATAAATAAATTTGGGGGGGTCGTGGCATACTGGTAGAGCGCTTGCACAGAAACTCACACGGCCAAGGTTCAATCCCAGCTAAGGACAAAATTATAAAAAATAAATATTTGCGATTTTCTAAAATTACAATTTAAATTAAAAATTAAATTTAAATAAAATAAGAGGTTCCCCCCCCTCCAGCAAGACCATCTGCAAGAAACCGTCCCCTGACATTTCTAATCTATTCCACCAGAAACCAATGATCAGGAGTACAGCGCCACCTTCTGGGAAGATAACAGCTAATCTACTGAAGACGCTCACCATTCACATGTAATGAGGCCATTGCTGTTTGATCATTTGAGGGTGAAGGTATAACACTGGCTCTTGAGTGGACAAATTGCCAGCAACTTGTTTCATCAACAAATAAAGGCGCAAAATATACAAAATCTATGGCAAAAAAAAAACAAAAAAGAAAAAAAAAAAACTTCTATCAACCATCTTCACATTCCAATACAATGCACCCTGCATGAGTAGGGGTTTACCCCTGAGTATTGGTCTTAAAAAAAATATATATTTTAATTTAAACTCAAAAATGTATAACGTGTAGTCTTATTTTTTTAAGTAGTTTTTTTACATATTCTAGAAAAACTAATTGATTTCGGTAAATTTCAATTCAGACGTTTAACTGAAAATAAGCAAGAATTTTGGATACGAATGATTTTAATATTTTTGGTTACTTTTTGATCAATTTGGTTACTTTTTTGTTGAAATTTGGTTATAAAATATTGAGGGCTGTGGCAACACTGATCCTAAGTAACTTTTTAATTTTTTCTGAGATAATAAATTTTTTGTTTGCATTGGGGACCTGTTTTGAATGAATTGTTGCCATGATATTCACAGAGGTAGAAAATTCATCTATATAATAATCAATTTCCTCATTAGATAAATTTCTCCCATGAGGTGGAAAATGGTTCAATATAGCATTACATATATCCATTTTATATGCACTCCAATCAGTCTCACTAAATGAAATAAAATTTTCTGGAATTTTAAAAATAAACTCGAAATTTAGAAATGAAATTTTAAGTCCCAGTGGTATGAGGTCAGAAAAGGTTGGGAGTGTAAATGTTGCATAATTTGGATAGAAAAAGTTCAGAAGGTTAGTACTAATAATAAAATGGTCAAGACATGATGAACCACTGGGATACGTTGGGTAGATGTCACAAATTCTCCTAACAGAAGTTGATTCGTTTTGAAGCCAAGTACTTAGATAGAACTTCACCGTTAAAATTATTCGTATTGTCACCCCAATTAACATGTTTAGCGTTTAGGTCGCCCCCTAATATTAGGCCATCAAATGTTTTCGAAAAGTTACCAACTAAAGAAAGGTCATTGCAAATAATATTTCTACTGCAATTACTATGAAAATAAATTGAACCACAAAGAATTTTACTTGTCCTACCATTTAATAAAGCATTTACAACAATAAAGAGATTTGGAAATCGAATTCCAGGAATAAATACTTCCGAAAAAGAAATTGAACTTCTAACCGCTATTCCAACATTCAGAGAGCTATTATCCTTTAAAACAGTATAGTTATCAAAAACAATTTTGGAATCCCGAGGTAGATGCAATTCTTGTAAAAAAGCAATGTCTACCTGTAAGTCCATAAGAAGTTTGTTAAGCTCAATTCTTCTGCTTATATTGACAAGGGAGCCAACATTAAAAGTGATCAATTTAAAGAAATTATGGACCATAAATCTTTTGTACTTCTCTCACCAAATCCAGGCATTCATTCTTAGCCTGTTCCTTTGACATATTTTTGTAATTCCTCAAAAATTGTTTAATTTTATCTTCTAAAGTCAAGGGCTCAGGGCCATATATCGATTGCGCTACCTTTAAAAATTCCTGAATGAATGAAGGCTTCTCTGATCTACGTCCTGTTGAAACTTCATTCGAGTTTTTAAAGAAACTAGCAAAACTTTTATTCCTATTCACAATCTCCGACTGATGAATTGCCTTTGCAACATTTGACGCGACAGAAATTTTCCTATTAATTGCTTCGTGAGCACTGTTCTTTCTAGCTGAGATATATTTCTTGTATGCAGGGCATCCTCTGTAGTTCGAGGTATGACCCTTCTCATTACAATTTACACAGAAAGGTAATACGTCCTCTCCAAGGACAAAACTACATTCACCTGGGGCATGCTTATCAGCACATTTCAAGCAAGAAAATGGTCGGCTGCAATTTTTTGAATAGTGACCCCATTTTTGGCACCTCCAACATTGTGGAACTTTAGTACTTGTTTTAGGTCTTTCCCAAGTCACTACTTGATTTAGAATACACTTAATACCAAGCAATTCTCTTATGCTTCTGTTCTGTTTAAGGACAACTGAAAACAAACCTGTGTCAATTCCGTGTTTTCTTGAATACTCTGTTGAAAATTTCGATACTGAGTCAACCGTGTCAGGCATAATGTTGTCAATTTCTGATTTAATGTTATCAATATCCGTTTTGTAGTAAAGACCTCTACAAATTACATTCTGACGCCGAAATTCTTTAGGTGTGTATGAATAAGAAGCAATATTTCTATCATCTTCAAATGGGCAGATGCGCTTTTAAGGTACAGTTTACTCTTATTTTTTGTCTGATTCTTAATTTGAAACTCAACCTTTTTTAAATTCAATTGATCAACAAGCGATTTAACATTTACGTGCCCAAGAATAATAGGAGGACAAAATGAACTCCTGGCCTTACTTTGTGTTTTCTGCGATTGGTTAGGTTTAGTATTATTGTTTTCAACATTTTTGTTAGTGTAAGACATTTCTGGTTCTAAATCTAAATCGCCTAATATAGAAAACTTATTACTATTATTAACAATATTGTCTACATTTTTAAATTGACATCTGGACAAATCAATTTTAACGTCACCTTTAAATGTTCGCTTTTTATTTTTAACCTCCTTGAATTCATCTTCAAATGTAAAGACAGAAAGCAAGTCCTCGTCAATTTGCTGTTGTAATTCCATTCTTGGGATTTTTATGTTTTCTAATATTTCAACATTTCTATTTTCTTGTAGAGAATTAGCGTTGAAACTGCTTGCTGTGTGCTCCTCGAAAACAGCATCAAACAATTGTTTACCAAGCTGTGAGCTTCTTAATTCTTTGGAAGTATCTTTTGATGGTGATTTAGATGAATTTATTTCTGAAGAATGAATACCTTTTGACATAGGACGCAATGTTTCCATATCACCGTTCATTGTAGTTAAAGATTTTTTATAGCTGCTGGCCGGAGGCCGACATCCGGAAGATTTAAAAGATGGACCACCATCCATTAAACATATAGTATGTTTTCAATAAATATTTTTAATTGTTTTTTCCACAAATTTAATTTCTTTTTTAAATTTTAAGATTAGAAAAATTAAATTTCAAAAATCAAAAGATTTTGAATTTTCAATTTCAAAGAGAAGAAAAAAAAATTTTTTAATTTTTCTTTTTTTTATAATTTCAAAAAACACAACTGATGCGTTTGACAGTTAAATCAAAACTCCAGTATTCATTAAGCTAAAAAACGAATTTAAAATAATTTTAAGGTTGCCGAAAAATATGCTATTTTTTATATTTTTGTTTACAAACTATAATACAACTAATCCTCTTTTTACACAATAGATATGTATTTTCCAGACAGCCCCGAGTAAAACTATATGCAATAGGTAGTAATATTAATCTGTGAAGATGACGTTTTTTATAATCTCATAAGGGAAATTTAATCTTTTTAAATTAAAAATTATACCATTGTGCCATACTGAGTCGAATTCGTTTTTTATATCGAGTTGGACCATACCAGTTGAATTATCAATCTTAAAATTTTTTCCATCATTGTTTTAATTTTTAATAACGGCTGTGAGGTGTTGTTTTCTGTTCTGAAACCAAACTGTTGTTGAAGTTGGACGTCCAAGCGTGACTAAATTTGGAAATTAATTAAATATTTTTATTTATATTTTTTTAATAAATTTATTCTATTAGTATATCGTTTATTTTTATTTTTTTTTTTAACTTAAATTTAAAAAAAAAATTATCAATTAAAATTGTTGTCAGCATTGAAAAATAAACTAAAATCTATTCCTTATAACAATAAAAAGTGGCAGCACAATTTCTATTTAGCCGCCGTTCAACTGTCATTTTTGTTATCGTTTTGTTAGTGTATGTCCACACTCGGAGAGAAGAGTCGGCAACTTTTGAGTTTGTCGACGATTACGGTGAGGGGAAAAACTCTGTGTTTACACGAAGACAATACAATTCTTATTTTTGACGTCACGTATGTTATTCACAATTGTGTGTATGCATGTGTGCAATTACGAATGAGAGAGTAAAGCGTATTGCCAGTACAAGACAGAGTGTACTCGTTTCTTTACCCCTCGCCTCCTTCGCCAATAAACATGCAATCTTAAAAATAAGAATCTCTACGTGTAAACACAGAGACAGAGTAAGTCTATGTCCACACTCGGCGAGGTGAGTCGACAACTTTTGTAGTTTGTTGACGATTACGGTGAGGGGAATAAAAGAAGAAAAATACTTGCCCGTTCTCGGCGATTCTTTATATTCCGTCATTCGTTTTTTGTCTTTGTAGTTGATTATTTGACATTTCCTTTCATATTTTTTTCGCTTTTTGGTGTACGCGTCTTTTTCATACAATCGCAGCATTCGTTTTTCCTGTGTTTTTTCTTTTTAATAAGTGCAGCGTTGCCAGTTTATGTGAAAAATGGAAGAGAACAATTTTTCTTTAACTATTTTTAGACCATAAATTTTTTATGTAATTTTGTTTCACCATTATTTCAATCAAATTATTTATAATAATTTAATTCAATTCTTTATGTTTTTAAGTTAACCCATAATATTGATCACCATACAATTTCATTTCATAGAAATCAAACATTATTCAATAACAGAAAGTCTGGATTTACACGTTGAAATAATTTCATTGAAATTTTAGTTTAATTTCGTTTGAACTTTCATTGGAATGTACACAATGAAATTTTTTTAATGAAATTAAAGATTGCTTATTTTTCGATTCTTTAATAATTTTTTTTTTCTAAACTTAAATTTTTCAATCCACAATTTAATATTTTTAAGCGCACTTGTTATCCATTTAAAATAATATAAAAATAAAAGAAAATGTGAAAAAAACTGCAGTTGACTATTACGAATTATAGTACAAAAGAGAATTTCAGAGTACATGAAAGCTCGTACCACTTACTATTCCTGTCTCTTTCTCTCACCCACAAAATGAAAATTTCAATGAAATTATTTCAACGTGTAAATCCAGACAAACAATATCAATCTTATGATAGCAAGATGTCGGTTAGAACCTACGAAGTAACGGATTGAATATACGGATAGTATGGAATTTAATAATCTCCCTCAAGATATTAAAAATATACAAAGAATTTAAATTTTCACGAAAAGAATAAAGGAATATTTGCTTCACGACTTAGAAACTCTTCTCATATAATTTACAGCAATCGTATACAATATCCTATAAATTAATAATCAAATTTTATGTGTATATATTAATATTTTCTACTTTTATTTCTTTTCTTTCTTTGTAAATTATATACATATATAGAATTAAACCTTTAGATGAATATCTTAAAATAAAATATTTGGGGTATTCAAATGGTCGTTTTAAAGTCATATGTCATATAACAATAAAACGAAAAAATATGATTGCTGTAAACAACCCGTCATAGTTTGGTATATTATTTTTAATTTTATTTTTTTATTTTTCAATTTATGACAAAATGGTAAACATTGGTTGAAAAGTCTTATTGTTTTATGACTTTTTTATTCAAAAACCAACAACAAATTTTTAAACTATTTTAAAATTGTATGATATTATGACAATATGACTTGATAGGACCCCGTTTGAATACCCCAATTATATATTGTACATGTGTAATTCAAAGCTGTAAATATTTTACCAGCTCGCCTCAATTATGACTAAGTGATGCTGAGACAATCTTAATTTGATATGCTAATGATATAAAGGAATAAATAATAATAAAAAAAAAATTCTTTACGCATTAATAAGTAGTAAAACATTTGAATATTTTCGAGGTGACTTTTTCAAAATTTATACCAATTTTAAGATATGTGCACTGGTGAGCTAAAGCAAACATTTTTGGAATTTATTAAACTAAGTATAAGTAAATTGCCTTTCAGTGGGGACAACATGCTTTTTAAATTTTAAGAATCATAATGAAATGTATATTCTTCTGCCCGTATGCAAAAAAATTAAAATAGATTTTAATTCAAAATTAAAATGGAAAATAAAGACAGCAAATTTACTTTGTTATTTTGTATATGACCGTTAAACTGCTGAATGTCTAATCGACACATAATACGTGAATACATAATCTAGCTGTTAAAAGACAAGGGAAGAGAAACATTTTTATTTTTCATTGATAGAAAATTTAATTGTGTAGCATAACGATATTACATTAAAAGAAAATATTTTGTTTATATCAACCGATTTTCATTATTTGCAGCTTATTTTGTATCTAACATACCTTAATTTTAGGATAAAATATGTCTTATCTTATAAACTTCTTCAAAATTTAAGCGGTGCTCCCGAACTACTTCAAGTACTAGTCCTCATTAGCACTAGTATTCAACTATAAATACTTTAATATTGTTTGGGCTGTTCCAATAGCTCTAGTAATAACTTTAAGGCTTTGTCTTCTACAGGAAAATTTATAAATACACAAATATTTATTCATATATTAAAATAATTACAAAAATAAAAAGCATTATATTCTATGTATGAAATATATTTTGGGCAATCTATAAAATTTTGTGTAATTTGTGAGTATTTCTGTGGCAACACGGCATAAATGTCAAATTGTAAGAAAAAGCAAACAAAAGAAAACACAAAAATTGCTGAACAACAACAAAAAGTTGGGCAACTAAAATCTCCGAGTGTGGACACGAAGACAAGTTTAAAAGAGAATTAATGAAGAATTGCCCGACTCTTCTCGCCGAGTGTGGACATAGACTAAAAGAAGACAAATACTTGCCCGTTCTCGGCGATTCTTTATATTCCCTCATTCGTTTTTTTCTTTGTACAGTAGTTTCCGCTTAATTGCACCCCGCTTAATTGATTTTCCCGCTTTATCGACTTAAAAAAGAAGCAATGAAATTTTTCCATTTAAGATTTATATGAAAATTCCCGTTTAATTGAGTTTCGCTTAATTGCATTTCCCCTTTAATTGATGCTATAAACACAACAAAGGCTATCGAACACCGAACACACGACTACAAAAATCGCTGGCTACGAAAGTAGCCAAGTAGCCAGCTACTTAATTATAATAACGACTACAGCTACAAAATAAACATCTGTTTTGACACATTGAACATAACCTAAACAAAATATATTTTTTGTGAGTGAAATTGTGAGGAAATAAAAAACAACAAATGTCTGAAAAAAACTTATAAAAATTTAAGAAACTAAAAAGGCAATTAAATAATAAATTAAAAATAAAATAAAAACTGATGTATATAAATGAAATAAGTAAATGAAAACTAAACAAAAAATGTAAACAAATGATTATTTATTTTCAGTGGTGCAACTCAAATTTTTTTCGCATTTTTAATGCATATATTTCATATATTGCGTTTTTTAAATACCTTTTTCATGCATCTTATTGTATTGGCAGCACTAAACTGTTTATTGTCGCCAAGAAAAATAGAAATTAGCCTAAGTTGGCTACGGGCTACAAAAGTAGCCGTGTGTTCGGTAGTCGTGTAGCCGTTAAAATAATTATTCTCATATGCACACATGCATTCTATTTTTGACAGCTTGTAGTCGATGGTCGGTAGCCTTTGTTGTGTTTATAGCATGAATCATCATATAATCGCTTATTTTAATAATCGTATACAAAAATACTCGCTTAATTGGAAGGTTTTTTTACAATATGGTACTGTAAATATTATTTAAGCATATGGTAACTCTTTAAACCATATGTGTGTTTTATTTGTTTACAAAATTAATGCATTTTATTTATTATTAAATGTATGTGTATATGTATGTATGTATATATTCATTTAACTTTTAATTGTATATATGTACATTCATACATAAAAATATAAATGTATGTATGTATGTTAAAAGATCCGCTTAATTGAGACCATGGAACAATTATGGACATGGAAAACAACAGAATATAGTACAAAAACAACAGGGAATTTGTTTTTGTTTTTTCAGCTCTTTAATGTCAAAAGCAGGTATGGTGAATTAAAAAAGCACATGTCAGAAGTTTGTGTGCATGGTGAAATTACTTACAAGGTGGTGGCAGGTGAATATAGTACAAAAACAACAGGGAATTTGTTTTTTCAGCTCTTTAATGTCAAAAGCAAGTATGGTGAATTAAAAAAGCACATGTCACAAGTGTGTGTGTGTTTACAACATATATGCCTCTACACAAAAACACGAATACACTCAAAGCAAAATGTAAACAAAACACAAATATAAACAAAACTTTTGACAGAACCGGTATGACCAAAAAAAAAACCCAGCTGGGTTGGCAACACCACCTTGTATGTAATTCCACCATGGTGAAATTACTTACAAGGTGGTGGCAGGTGAATATAGTACAAAAACAACAGGGAATTTGTTTTTGTTTTTTCAGCTCTTTAATGTCAAAAGCAGGTATGGTGAATTTAAAAAGCACATGTCAGAAGTGTGTGCGTGTATTTTTAACAACATACATGTCTCTACACCAAAACAAAAACACGAATGCACACAAAGCAAAATGTAAACAAAACATAAATATAAACAAAACTTTTGACAGGAGCGGTATGACCAAAAAAAAAACCCAGCTGGGTTGGCAACACCACCTTGTACGTAATTCCACCATGACAAATCTCAAAAGCACAGAACACAGCATGGTGAAATTACTTACAAGGTGGTGCATGGTGAAATTACTTACAAGGTGGTGGCAGGTGAATATAGTACAAAAACAACAGGGAATTTGTTTTTGTTTTTTCAGCTCTTTAATGTCAAAAGCAGGTATGGTGAATTAAAAAAGCACATGTGAGAAGTGTGTGTGTGTGTATTGTTAACAACATACATGTCTCTACACCAAAACAAAAACACGAATACACACAAAGCAAAATGTAAACAAAACATAAACACAAACAAAACTTTTGACAGGAGCGGTATGACCAAAAAAAAAACCCAGCTGGGTTGGTAACACCACCTTGTAAGTAATTCCACCATGAGGTGGTGGCAGGTGAATATAGTACATAAACAACAGGGAATTTGTTTTTGTTTTTTCAGCTCTTTAATGTCAAAAGCAGGTATGGTGAATTAAAAAAGCACATGTGAGAAGTGTGTGTGTGTATTGTTACCAACATATATGTCTCACCACCAAAACAAAAAACACAAATACACACAAAGCAAAATGTAAACAAAACATAAATATAAACAAAACTTTTGACAGAACAGGTATGACCAAAAAAAAACCCAGTTGGGTTGGTAACACCACCTTGTAAGTAATTTCCACCATGGAACACAGAATACACAGAAAAGACGCGGTTAATAGCTTCGTGCGAGTGGGACAGAAAATAACTTGTAAAGGTATGGCTGTTCTTGTCGCACGAAACTATTAAATGTCATTAATAAGTATATGTCCACACTCGGAGAGAAGAGTTGGGCAATTCTTCATCAATTCTCTTTTAAACTTGTCTTCCTGTCCACACTCGGAGATTTTAGTTGCCCAACTTTTTGTTGTTGTTCAGCAATTTTTGTGTTTTCTTTTGCTTGCTTTTTCTTACAATTTGACATTTATGCCGTGCTGCCACAGAAATACTTACAAATTACACAAAATTTTATAGATTGCCCAAATTATATTTCATACATAGAATAAATGTTTTTTATTTTTGTATATCATTTTAATATATGAATAAATATTTGTGTATTTATAAATTTCCCTGTAGGAGACAAAGCCTTTAAGTTATTACTAGAGCTATTGGAACAGCCCAAAACAATATTAAAGTATTTATAGTTGAATACTAGTGCTAATGATGACTAGTACTTGAAATAGTTCGGGAGCACCGCTTAAATTTTGAAGAAGTTTATACGATAAGACATATTTTATATTTTTATAATTTATCCTAAAATTAAGGTATGTTACATATAAAATAAGCTGCAAATAATGAAAATCAGTTGATATATACAAAATATTTTCTTTTAATGTAATATCATTCTGATACACAATTAAATTTTCTATTAATGAAAAATAATAATGTTTCTCTTCCCTTCTCTATAATGATAGCATCTTTTAACCAAATACCTTTTGAGATGCAAAATGAATGTCTTTCAACAGCTAGAATATGTATTCACGTATTATGTGCCGATTAGACATTCAGCAGTTTAACAGTCATATACAAAATAACAAAGTAAATTTGCAGTCTTTATTTTCCATTTGAATTTTGAATTAAAATCTATTTTAATTTTATTGCATACATTTCATTATGATTCTTAATATTTAAAAAAGCATGTTGTCCCCACTGAAAGGCAATTTACTTATAGTTTAATAATTTCCAAAAATGTTTGCTTTAGCTCACCAGTGGACATATTTTAAAATTGGTATAAATTTTGATAAAGTCACCTTGAAAATATTTAAATGTTTTACTATTAATCAGGGACCGTAATCAATATGAGTTTTATAATAAAAATTACACAATAATAATTATATTATGAGTATTAAGGATTTTCTTCAATGGTAATGATAATTTTTTATTTATGGCTTATTAAACATTAAAAAATATGGTCAGAACTAGTAAAAGAAAAAAATATTAAGAAATGCTTGTTCATTTTGCTATATAAAATATAATTTTTTTGCACAAAAATTATAAAGTCGTAAATTGAAAGTGAGTTTTATTTTGAGCGAAAAAAATAAAAATCATATATAGATTATTTTTGAGTTTTATTTCTTTTGCCCAAAAATAGTGATTGTGGCTGATTTTTTATATTATTACTTACAAATAATCATTACCATTGAAGAAAACTTTAAAAATCAAAAATTTAATAATTATGACGGATATGCAAAGGTTTTCAAAAAATAATAATAATGGTGCAAGAAATGTTTTTTATGTCTGTTCTAAGTGATTGATTTTTTGATGTAAAAAAACGAACAATAATCATTATTTACGGTCCCTGCTATTAATGCGTAAAGAATTTTATTGTTTTTTTTATTATTATTTATTCCTTTATATCATTAGCATATCAAATTTTGATTACCTCAGCTCACTTAGTCATTATTGAGGCCAGCTGGTAAAATATTTACAGCTTTGAATTACACATGTACAATATATAATTGGGGTATATGTTTACCATTTTGTCATAAATTGAAAAATAAAAAATAACAAAAAAATAAGATTAAAAATGATATACTAAAGCCCTTATGACACCTACTTTTTTTTATTGAATTGTTATAGAATTGAAAGAAAGAAACAACAAATGCTAGAAAAAGTGGAATACAAAAAATGTAAATATTTATTTTTGTTTTTGTATTTATATTTATTTCAATGTTGATACTTTTTATTTTGTAAAAAAAAACGCTACCTTGAAGGCAAAAATAGCCTAAAATCGCTTAATTGTAGAAAAACACCATAAAGTTAGCAACACTATAATATTTTAAATTCTAAATGCCAATTTTAATGTAAAATATTTTAACTTGTTTTTGACAAACTCCACTTTTTTATCGATAACATTTGTAAATTTTTTGGCAATTCTGTATATATATGAATATAGTTGAACTCTTTACACCCTTTATACTTTCTTATTATATTATATTTGCACTGTTCTCTAAATCTTTTTTAATAAAAAAAGTAGGTGTCATACGGGCTTAAACTATGACGGGTTGTTTACAGCAATCATATTTTTCGTTTTATTGTTTTATGATATATGACTTTAACACGACCATTTGAATCCCCCAAATATTTTATTTTAAGATATTTTATTCTATATATTTTATAATTTACAAAAGAAAGGAAAGAAATAAAAGAAGTAAACAAATAGTAATATATACACACAAAATTTAATTATTAATTTATAGGATAATGTATACGATTGCTGTAAATCATATGAAAAGAGTTTCTAAGTCTTGAAGCAAATATTCCTTTATCCTTTTCTTGAAAATTGAAATTCCTTCTATATTTTTAATATCTTGAGGGAAATTATTAAATTTCATACTATCCATATATTGAATGCGTTGCGTCGTAGTTTCTAACCGACATCTTGCTATCATAAGATTCATATTGTTTCTGAAATTGAATAATGTTTGATTTCTATGAAATGAAATTGTATGGTGACCAATATTATGGGTTGCTTAAAAACATGAAGAATTGAATTAATTTATTATAAATAATTTAATTGAAATAATGGTGAGACAAAATGATGTAAAAAATTTATGATCTCAAAATATTTAAAGAAAAAGTGTTCTCTTCCATTTTTGTGTAATTACACATAAACTGGCAACGCTGCACTTATTAAAAAAGAAAAAACACAAGAAAAACGAACGCTGCGATTGTATGAAAAAGACGCGTACACCAAAAAGCGAAAAAAAAATATGAAAGGAAATGTCAAATAATCAACTACAAAGAAAAAAACGAATGAGGGAATATAAGGAATCGCCGAGAACGGGCAAGTATTTTTCTTCTTTTATTCCCCTCACCGTAATCGTCTACAAACTACAAAAGTTGCCGACTCGCCTCGCCAAGTGTGGACATAGACTAATTTGTTGTTGTTTACGGTAAACATAAGAAGAAGCAAATACAAAGTGAAAAAATCTCATATTATTCCTACGGCTTTTGGAATATATTGTAAATACATATAAATTTGTGACAATATTCATTTATTTCTAGACAATAATAATCAAATTAATTAAAAAACTATAACAGAAAGAAACCAAAAATTGCTGTTTTCTAAAAAGTGCTTGAATGACTTACTGTTTACAAAAAATATTTTTCATTTTCTTCAAATAGAAATCAATTACAACAATTTATAGGATCACATTATTTGCTCGACTATTTTACAACAAAAAAAAAAAAATAAACCATTTTTTTTAATAATCTCAACAACAGTAAAAAAAAACGGTACAGAAGAGGAAAGTAAAAACTTTTCTAATTTAGCGCATAACAAAAGAAATTATTTTTAGAAATAATACGAAGGGAAGAGGAAACCGGGATAAGTACAGGTAAATATTCAAACAATGTTCTTGACTTTTTTTAATTGTGTTTGGTTTTTTCTATTAATCTTATATTGCCTACATTGTAGCTATTGATGGCAGTTATTGTTTTGGACTTTTGTTGTTGTCTTAATAGCTGAAATAACTTAAAAAAGAGGCATGTTTACCAGGGGTGTAGAATTTGCAAAAATTTTACATTTAAAACAGCGTATCATAAATCATCGAGCTGTTTGTCAATTCAAGAATCAACTTCTAACTCTATCATGTAGCCGGCAAAACGTTGAATGGAACAGCATTAGCCATAAGATGAACAAAAATGTACTCATATTTCAAAGGATATACTCTACTAAAGATAAGGTAAAACAAGTATTTTTTATAATTAAGTCTTGTGTAAGTTATATTAAGAAATTAAGCTACTTGTTAAAAAAATAAGGTCGCATTTGAGGTAAGGAACATACATACAGCTGCGTGCAACTAATTAAGTACATGAAACTTACATGTGAGCTTGAAGCAAAAAAATAAAAATAGTTGTATATATTGTCAAAATTTTTCCGAGTTTAGTTATTTAAACTCTTAGTCGTAGAAAATAACTGTTTATTGTGTCAATTAAAATATATTTTATAAAGCAGTGAGCCATATTTTAAAGAATATTGAATTCAGTCGTGCATATAATTAAGGACACCTCGTAAAATTTAAAAAAAAACTTGTACCTATTTATTAAAAAAAATCAATATTTTGTTGCAAAACCATTGTTGTCGATAACAGCTTGACACCTGCGAGGCATCAAGTTAACCAGATTTTCACATACACTAGTTCGAATGGCCTCCCAAGCTTTCTTTGTTTCGGCGAAGAGATCATCAAAATTGTTTATTTTTACTGCGCTTACTTTGGTTTTTACAACTTGTCATAAATTCTCAATCGGATTGAGATCTGGGCTGCATGAAGGCCAATCAAGTACAGTGACCGAATTGTTTGACGTGATGAGCCGTATGCTTCGGGTCATTATCTTGTTGAAATATCCATTTTACTGGCATATTCTCGTCTGCATACGGCATCATTGTATCGCTTAGGATTCTTAGATATTGGAACTTGTCCATGTTTCCGTCAACTTTGTGCAGCGGTTCAACACCGCGTGACGACATAGCACCCCAAAGCATAATCGAACTTCCTCCATGCTTTAAAGTGGCCCGGGTGTATCTTGGATCAAATTCTTTTAACTTTGGCCGGCGAACATATTTTTTTCCATCGGAAGAGACTATTAATTTTTGTTTCGTTCGAAAATAACTCTTTTTCTATTCCACAGCGGTCCAATGGTGGTATTTTTTTGTAAACTCTATTCGCTTCTTCCGGTTACGCTCAGACAACAATGGTTTCTTTCGGGAAATTCTTCCAAAGAGGCCAGCTTTCCGCAATCGACGTTTTACTGGTTGTTTTGCTCCATTTTCACCAAAGACTGCTATCCGAATTTCATTTGCTGATTTATGCGGATTTTTTTTCGACTCGCGGACAATCAGTGCATCTTCACGCACTGTCGTAATTCGGCTTCTTTGTTTACGAGGCACCTTTTCAGCTGTCGAATGTTTTTTGAACTATTGCACCGTTTGGAAAACCATTGTTTTAGAAACTTTTAAGGCTGTTGCGATCTCCCTATAAGAGCTTCCTTCCTGATGCATTTGTACAATAATCTTTCGAGTACTGACGTCACAGGACTTATTTTTACCCATGTTTAGCAATAAGTAAAAGTTTATCAAATTCTGAAAACCACTTTGTGTAATCTCATTTATTTGAATTTAACTGTTAAAACTTACTTGAATCTTAAAATTTTAAAAAATTTTTCACTGTCCTTAATTAAGTGCACGAGTAATTTATTTCACAAATTATGAAAAACACCACAAAGAAAAAAATAATGGTAAAAATAGGGTTGCCATTGAAAAGTTTCAATAAACAAAGTTGGATTAACTAAACAGGGTCAAATTTTAGCGGTTTTTTTAATAGTATTATTTTCAACATAATGATTTAAATATTGAGTACTACTGTTCTTAATTAGTTGCACGCAGCTGTATGTATGTATCGTGAAGGACTTGAAATGAGGCAATAGATCTTTAGTTTGTTAAAACTTTTCATCGTGGCCTTCAACCTAAATTATCTGATTAGACTTAATAACATCTAGGAACTCTTTCTCTTGTTGGAACACTAATCGTTTAGTAGTATATTGAATATTTTATTAGTTTATTAAGAATGATCGCTCAATTTTGCCAGTTTTCTTTTTAAGGTTGTAGCTGCCCCACCCATACAAGGAACCTCATCAACCGTACGGAGCGATAGCTCTACAACACAGACAAAAACTACGAAAAAAACCGCGACTGAACCAAAAAAGTCGATTGTAGACAAAGAAACGAATGCTATAGATCAGCCTAAAACTCCAGGAGCCAAAGAAACAAAAAAGTTTAAAGTTGAAACCTCGAAGGGTATACTTTCAATAACAACAACAATTGAAGATTCAAAAATTAATGATATTGTTTTTGAAAAGACAAAACCAGTTTCTAAAAAATCACAAACACCCGCGGTAAAGACAACCAAAAACACAACAGAAGAAAAACCTTCTACAACTCAGCATATTATAAACGAAACAGCAAAATCAACAGCCGATAAATTAGATTCTGATATATCAGATGTGGTTAAACAGAGTATTAAAAAGGATACTAAATCAAAACATATTGTTCTTGATGCAACTGTTGCTGCGGAAACAGCAGAGCAAATGGCAAACTGTGATACTCCACCCATTACACCATTGCCGGAAGCATTACCTAAATCAGTAAGTATGAAATAGAAGACTGCATTTGAGTGAAACACAGCAAGTATATACCATATGCGTACTTATTTTATTACAGAAGCGTATTAAAGTCGATTTAAATCGTTCATCACTAGAACGAAATTTTATTACACCCAATCGTGCCATGAGTGATTTTTTACTAAAAGCTGTCGATTTGGAAACATTGCCGAAAATTAAACGACGTTCTCCTTATGAACAAGAACCACCAATTACCGTTTATTGGCGTAAAGATGTCGAGGCTAAAGCGATTGAGATATGGGGTTCTAAAGAAAATCTCATTAAAGAAAGTCTGAAACGTGAAATTGAACGTAAAACTTATCAACAAAGTAAGCTGAATTCTGTATGTTTACCAAAGTATAAAAATTAAAATTCTTTAATTAACAGATATTTTTACGGTTAAGAGAAGACTGCGTGATTATAGAAGAGAAATTGGTTCCAGAGCTGCCGTTTTTGACGATGAACCGGGTCTAAAAGGCAAATCTGGGAAAGTTGTTTTAATAGCAATCGCTATGTAAGTTTTTCATTTAGTTGCAATGTCTTTTGGTCCTTTAGTCCATATTTTATTTATTTATGTTTTTTTTTTCTTAGCAATGGATTGAATTTTCTATTGAAAGTTGGTGGTTGGCTATTTTCCGGTTCACATAGTATGTTTGCTGAAGCAATTCACTCTTTAGCTGATACAATTAATCAGTGTATATTGGCGTATGGTATACACAAATCCACTCAAATGGCCGATTCAGATCATCCATATGGTTATACCAATATGAAATATGTTTCTTCTTTAATTTCGGGTGTTGGAATATTTTGTGTGGGAACCGGTCTGTCTTTTTATCATGGTATTACAGGATTAATGAATCCAGAACCCATGGAAAATTTCCTCTGGGCCTTTTCTATATTGGGTGGTTCCCTTGTGTCGGAGGGTGCAACTTTACTAGTGGCTGTAAATGAAATTAAAAGATCGGCAAAGTTAAAGGGAATATCATTTAAAGATTATGGTAAATTACTAAGAAAACATACTTTTAATCGCAATAAAAATTTATCATTTTTGTTTAAAAATAGTGATACAAGGTAAAGATCCTTGCGTAAATGTGGTACTAACAGAAGATGCTGCCGCTGTAACTAGTGTAGCTGTAGCAGCTGCTTGTATGGGATTATCTTCATTAACAGGCTCTCCTATTTATGATGCTATTGGTTCTCTATTAGTAGGTAGTATTCTGGGTGGTGTAGCTTCATTTATTATATATACAAATGTAGCTGCTTTAGTGGGACAGTAAGTTATTTTATTTAAGTCTTTAATTTGTCTTTTTTCAACACATGGTTTCTTTAATTTTTAAGGTCTATACCAAGAGAACAATTGGATAGAATTAATTCCGAACTAGAAAGCGATGTTATGATTAGAGCTATACATGACGTTAAAGGCATCGACATTGGAAATTCTTTAGTACGTTATAAAGCCGAAATGGATTTTGACGGTCGTGAATTAACTCGTTCTTATTTGGATAAACAGGACCTCAATGAATTACTCAAGGTTGGCTTTTAAAGACGATTTGTTGCCTTTTTGATATAAAATTTTACTTTCTTTTTTAGGTGGTGCAATCATTCCAAAATACTGATGAATTGGAAAAATTTCTATTAAACCATGGTGAAAATATTGTTGATTTGATGGGTGGGGAAATTGATCGTATTGAAATGAAACTAAGGGTACTTACTTATTTCTTTATATACGTTTTAGAGTATTATTAGTAAATTTGTTTGTTTTATTTCTTACAGAAAAAGTTCCCTGAAATACGTCATTGTGATTTGGAAATACTTTAAATGTTTATTATTCCTTATTGCTTTAAGCTGAGAGTTATAAAAAAAGAGCCTTTTTTTATTTTTAAATTTCCTTTATAAAATTAACGATGTTATTTATTAAAAAAAAAATCTGTTTTGTATTTAGAACATATTTTCCACTTTTATAGAAAAAGGTAGTCATTAAAACTTCTGTAAATAGATGAATATTCTCAAATAAAAAAAAAATACAAATACATCGGCAGCATTCTGCTTTAAAATAAAATAAAAATATTGATTTCTATAAAAATATGTGTCTAAAAGAAAAGTTTTGTAGTACAATTCCTATTATGGTAAGTCTGACGAAAAAGACTGATCCCATTTTTTAGGCTCAAATGCCGGTGAATAATTTTTCCTTGAAACAGGAAAACATCATTATCTTTTTCAAAGTTTTATTCACTTAAATGTTAAGAGAAAAGTGTCCAAGTTATGAAACAGCTCTGTAGTTTAGTAGCGAGAACAAAATTGTTAGGTTTTTATGAGACTTATACCGAAATTTGGTAGAATTCCGAGTTGGTAAAAAGTGTGTTACAGTCGGAAACTCACAAACCGAGTTTTGAAATTTTAGTTGTAAAATTTTTGTTTTTTTATGTAGCTAGAAATTTATACTTAAATACAAGGAGCCTATTTTAAACTTAAATACCTAAAGGATGTTTTTGAGACACAAACTTTAAAGAATACTTCAAACATTTGCATGTTATAATTTTTTATTAATAAATAATATATGAATGAATGTACGTAAATTATTGATTGTTTCTGATTATTTTCCTTTCTTTTTTTTGCCACTATTTCCACTGCCACCAGGTTTGTTATCGCTACCAGTTTTTTGCATTCGTCCAACTTGCATATCTTTAAGTTTGGCATGCAATTTCTTTTTCGCCTTTTCCAGGTCTTCTTCTTGTCTTATTGTTTTTGCCGGTTTAGGATGTAAGAATTGTTTACGTTCACTTTTTTTAGCAGCTTCCCCACAGCCATGCACCTCGGGTAGACCATGTTTAAAGCAAAATCTCTTAAGGCAATAGTCACAGTCTTGACCCATTAGTGCTGTTTTAGTTTTGCAACGACCAAAATCACACAGATTGTCTACATCTTTAACAGCCGTTAAAACGTCATCCAATTTCATTTCAACAACCTGGCTAGGTATTTTTTCTAAAAGTTCCAAAGTATTGTTTGTGCCATAGTCTGGTTTTTTTCCTGGTTTAGATGGGGGAAACAAGGGCGGTTCATTAACTGCATTTGCATCTTTTAAGGTACAAGATGTTTCTTGACTATTCGACAATACATCCTTTGAAGTTTTTTCTATAAAACAATTTTTTTTTTAATATTCTCACATTTTATTAGTTTCTTTTTAATGTATAAAATTTACCAGCCATTTAGACAATTATTGCTGTCAGTTTGTGTTTATTGTTTTCTTATATGTAAGTTTTGTTATTGTTTATAATTTTATTCACATATCCACGGCGAATTTGTCTTTTTTTCTTGTGTATAACAGTTTAATTCTGTGACAAAATGTCAACTTCAGCTGGTTTCTATTTGTTTGTTTTAGTTTTTTAGCTGTAATAAAAACTTTTGATTTGTATTTATTATTTTATAAATTGTGATATATCATAATATATTATTATTTTTGAAAAAAGCCAAAATGACACAAGATGCGAACAAAACAGACGAAAAAGTTTTAACTACAATACAGCAAGAATACAGAATCTTAGCAGAATAGTAAGTTTTTGTTATAAAAGAAGTTTTTTTGTTAAAAGATGGGCTCTAACAAATAAAAATATTTTCAGTAAAATGGTAGAGTCAGAAAAAATTGGAGGTGTTTATGTTATACCATCATTTGGAAATTCTCTATGTAAGTAGTGAAGTAGTCTTTGAATACTGATTAACAGTTTTTAATTTTGTGTCTTTATGGAGTATGAGGTAGGATCTGTACATTTTTAGTGGGTCTTTTCTTATTCGGAGCTTATTCCTTATCCGCCATGCAAATTCCAGTCATTGGGGATTTTGTGTTACAGGATATATAATACATACATATGTGTATCAATGATCATACATACGTACCTGCAAACTTCTAAGAAGAAGTATATTTTTCTGCCGGAAGTTTACGTATATATACTAGTGTTTTCACAAAAGCCTTCATTAATTAAAATTTTACAATTAAAACTTCACAATTGGCCTAATATTGATTCTGATTACTTTTTTTAATTTTTTAACCAATTTTTTTTTTATTTGCTAATTCTATTCAATAATATAATTAGAAATTTAGGCTAGAAATTGACACAATTTACATTCTTGATAGCTTTTAGTAAATTTAAAATTTTTTTTAGTATGGTTTGGCGTAATATTTGTGAGACAAGGATTTTATAAAGAGGCTGTGTTTCGTTTTAATATATTATTACCTGACAAGTTTCCAGATGACAAAACAGTACCGGTATGAATTTCAAATGTTTATATGTTTCTTTAAAAATTAATTTGTTTAGTTTACCTTGTAAAACAATAATCGAAGAATTAAAATTATCTTATGTATCGTTAAAACAAACATTTCTTTCTTTCGTTAACACTATAGACAGTTATTTTTCAAAGTGAAATTTTTCATCCTTTGATATGTCCTTTTACCGGCACACTAGACATTTCATATGCCTTTCCCCAATGGCGTTGTGGTGAAGATCATATATGGCAACTTCTAAAATATATACAGGCAATATTTTTGGATCCTAGTGATTGCCTACGCGTTAATACCCAGACTTCTGATAAATGGCAAAATAATGAAGCCGTAGAGTTATTAACACAAAATCGTGCTGGTTTTATAGCGCGTGCAAAAGAATGTGTCGCAACAAGTAAAGAACATGTTTACGATGAACCACCAACCGATGATCCTCATTATATAGCTTTTGAGAAATATAACGACGAAATACATGGACCAATTAAGGAACGCATAAGAGAAGGTAAAGAACCTACTATGGGTACACCTACAATACAATCAAAAGGTCTTTCTTGGGTAAAAGAAGGAGAATATGCACCATTAAGTATGGAGTAGTAACGTTTTTAGAAAATAAATTTATTTACCTTTTGTTTTTTTTTTGTCTTAAATTTTTAACTTTATAACATCAACTTATATGTATTAAGAATAAAAATATTATTGTATTTCCTTATCAGAGTTTATACCATAACGTTGTGTATTGCCGATCCAATCATTTTGTAATAAAAGTTTTTCCCCCTTCCACCATATATGGGAAGGTGCATTATGTTCACCTTTTTCAAATTCAAAATATTTACTCAACTCAATGGATAATTTTGATCTTATTAAACCAATATTACCCACTTTTGGCCAAGCTGGATGATAAACACGTCCAGTTTCTGGGTTCATATAGATTTTTGTTGGCTGAAAATCTATTTGTAAAATATTGCCAGCATGATTATATAAAATTTTATCCGGGCCCTGGCTGCTTTCGACAACATGTGTAAAAACTATGGGAGTGTCATCACATTTAATGAAATTGCGTTCCCTGCCACAAAGTGATAAATACGGAAAGTCTGTGGTGTAACGCTTTGTCTCATTCAGTTTAACGCGATCGAAAAAAAACTTTAAAAACTTTTTTTCCTTAAAACAGGAAGTGAAATTTTTCATTTTGGCGTCATCCAAAAATAACTTAAAAATTGTAGAGATGAATATTTGTAATTTTAAAAATTCAAAGAAAAATAATTCAAATAATTTACCATTCCTTCATGATCTATATAATAAAAATATTCACGTATTTTTGGTTCCGGTTCCTGTCCCTGTATATAACAAATATAACGTTGTTGGATTTGTAATTTACTATTGTCAATCCTTAACTTATTTAAACATCTTGTTAATACCATTTTAAAATTAAAAAAAACTAAATATATACAGTACGGGTATTTATTTATTTTTTTAACCTTATCAGCTGGTGGCCTTAAGTACCGCTACAGCAAAATGATTGCATATACGGTTAGTCTATTCTTATGAGGCATTATGGAAAACAACTTGAAATTGTTTGTTGACTTAAATTTATGTTAATTTCATATCTATTCATAACTTATAGCTGTGGCAAATCAAAAACATTTTATCAGTACATTAAAAAGAAAGGCACATATTTAAAATCATTTCAATACTATGCTGCAAGTACACCAAGAGGTCGGCTTAATAATTAATTATTGTATGCAGATATTTCATATTTTCTCTGAGTGTATTGTTTGAATAGCAGCACTGTAAATTAACCTTCAAAAATGACAACTTGAACTGTTATACAAACGATTTACAAACAAAAACAACAAGTGGCATAGTGTTAGTCAACAACAAATGAAACATTTTCTTAAAAATAAAAAGTTGAGATTAGAAAAGCATTCGTTTAGGATTTTAATCCAATTAGAATAAAAATAATAAAAAATGTAAAATACTGTCTGTGTTGGTGTAACAAATAGAAACTATACTTTATACCAATAAAATAGTACCTGAAAGTTGAAAGAATCTCATCATTTATTTAATTTTAAAACCGAATTTTTGCTAATTAAGGTAAGCCAAAACAGAAACAACAAAAAGTTACTTATAAAATAAATACAACAACAAAAAGCAAAACAAGTTTAAGACGCAAAATTAATTATCTTTTTTCCATAAAAAAAAACGATTATTTGTGATTTTATTTTAGAACGTGACAAAAGCTTTAAAAATCTATTGAGAAACTGTTTATTATAAAAATTGCAAACTGAAAAACGTCACCATGGTGAATACTTCCATTATAGCAGAGCTTTGCATTTATATATTAACTTGGAATGTGGGTACCAATCATCCAAATGACATTTCCCTAATTGATATGCTGTCATTGAACGGCACCAGCAATTGTCCGGACAATAAATTGCCTGACATTTACGTTATGGGCTTCCAGGAGGTCAATACCAAGCCTAAAAATCAATTCATCAATATTTTTCAAGATGATCAGTGGACAATGAAAATAAAAGAGCATTTGTCTGAACATGATTTTGTTAAAGTGGAGACGGAACAAATGCAGGGTCTATTAATAAATGTGTGGTCACGTTCCGAGCATGTGTTTCACATGCAAGACATTGAAACCGAAAAAACCAAAACCGGCTTAGGTGGCTTATGGGGCAACAAAGGGGCTGTTAGTGTACGCATGAGCCTGTATGGTACAGGTGTTACCTTCGTAGTCGCCCACTTGGCGGCCCACGATGAGGAACTTAAGGAACGTGTTATCGATTATAATCAAATTGTCGATAATCATCATTATAAAGCCAAAAGATATCGTGCCATTTTTGATCATGACGTTGTTATATGGTTTGGTGACCTAAATTTCCGTTTAAATGGCCACGATTCAGCATGGGATGTAAGAGGTGAAGTTGAAGCAAATCAATTGGAAAGTCTCTTCACACGGGATCAACTGAAAATGGTTAGGGAAGCCGGCAATGCTTTTGCTTTAATGGAAGAACAACAACCAACTTTCCCACCCACTTTTAAATTTATAGAAGGCACTTCTGACTATGATCTCAAGCGTAGACCTGCTTGGTGTGATCGTATTCTCTATAGAGTTGTAAAAGATAAATATCCTGACATTGAATTAGATTTAAAACAACTTTCTTATAAGTCTCATCCACAATACACCTTATCGGATCATAAGCCTGTAACAGCAGAATTCTCTTATACTATTAAAGCCACCACTCAAAGCTCTGATGAGATTTATACCATGACTCATGGAGGCTCAGAGACTCCTCTATCAAGTGTAATTATTATTTTATTATCTTTATGCCTCGCCTTATGTTAATACTATAATTTTTTTATTTGTTTTTTATTTTCATCTCAATTAACACATTTGGCTTTCTTCTTAACATTGATTGGCTTTCCGTTTTTGTAAGTAGTTTTAATAGAAACACACAATTGAAAACATTGAATTTTAAATTCTAAAGTTTCAAGTTAAGAATATCAATATTGACTTTTAATAGGACTGTGCTAAATCAGTTTAGTACAGTAGAATCTCACAAAATAGAACCACCTTGTGCACCGGGTAATTCGAATTTTTGAAAAGTTCGAATTTCTGGACATTTTTTTTTAAAGAAAATTATAAAATTATAATAAAACTAGTTGTGTAAGCTCTTATACAAAACAAACTTTATAAATTAACATTAAATTAATTCAACATATTAAATTCATAGAAAAACGTTCAAACAGTTTTTTTAATTATTAGGTATTAAATTGGTTTTTACCAGTGAAAATAAAAAACATCCAGAAATTAGAACCTGTAGTTCTAATTTTAGAGAAATCAATACAATAAAATGGCAAGTTCTAATTTCTGGAAGATTCGAATTTGTGAGATTCTACTGTATATATTTTCTTCTTTTCAATGTAGCCATTTTTTAAATTCTATTTTGGCTTTTTTAACCCTTAAATGAATGATAATTTAACAATTTTTGGCAAACGTAAAAAAAATTTTTTGAATATTGGTATGTATGTATGTACGTGCTTTACATACATATATTTCCGTATACATACATAAAAATAAGCTGTACATACAATGAATTATTGTTTTTACTTCTCTTATTTTAATTATTTTCGTACGATTAATGAGCTACTTATGTATGTATATTAAAAATGCTTTATATAAAATAGAATATATAAAATATTTACACAACTTAAAATAATTAGGGAAATATGAAATAATATGTAGGATTGTTTCATAATTATAAATTGTTTTGAATTTGTAACAATCGTTACTGAAAGTAATTATTTACGCAAGGACTGAAATTTATAAATTCATAACAAATTTAAAAACGTGGGTTAAAAAATTATAGCAATGAAATTAAATTCAATTTTTCTAGCTACAATCCAAAACAGTATCTCTGTTTTATTATATACAGGTGATTTTTATCATTAAGAGGTCGGGAGGGTATATAAAGTTAAGAGAACAAATAGCTAAATATATATATTTAGGTGACATTGAATTTGAAATATGTATAAAAATTCCCTGATAATTTGAAAATATTGAGGGGAAATTTCTTACATTAATTTACATTATCATCGAATTTTTTCGTTTTACTCTTCTCTTCCTTTGTGGAAAATATGTCAAACTTCAAATATCAGATTATCAATTTTTCTACTGCCAAAATTAAAATAACTGATTTTTATTTCCTTATATTTTTCTTTTTTGAAGGGAAGTAAGTGTTTTACAAATGTCAAAAATTTGTTTACCTAAAAAATATAAAAAAGTGTTGCATTCGCTTCCTTATCTTTAAATAAAATTATTCTTTTAAGGGTTAAGATTTTGTTTTTTTACAATTTAACTATTTTGTACAACTTTATTTACTAATCCTTGTTATAATTTTTGAAGCCTTTTATTTCTAATAATCTCAATTATAATTATTCATCCAGTGTCATTTTTTAAAAACTATTTTTAATTCATCTACCTCATTTAATATCTTAACTCTTCTTAAAATTAACACTCTCAATCATTATGTACATATTTGAAAATTAGAGTTAAAATTTATATCATTGTTGTGTCAATTCTTTTAAATAATATTATAGTAATACATATTAATATGAATATATATTAGTAAAATTCGAAATTGTGATTTTATTAAGCAATATACACTCATCATAATTATACATAAATATGTATGTACGTAAACATATTATTAAATAATATCGGCTCTGTTGGTAAATTCAAAGCTGCACTGCATAACGACAAATTTATGCAAATAAAAGTTAGTGAAACTGCAAAGTTGTATACAAAATTTGTGTGTTATTTTTAATTGAGTTGGAAAAATATGCCGTCGTGATACGGTGCACTGATGCATTTACGAACAGACCCATATTGTATTGTTTTATCTCAAATATCTATTCAGTAATATAGTATTTAAAAATATTTTTGTTATATACTCGTACACTCGTTTATACAAACTTACAATTACAATAAATTTAAAAGAACAAAAAGGAAAAGAACAATTATTTTTTAAATTCAACGTTGAAAACTAGCTGTGAACATTGATTATTATAAAATAATTAATATTAAAAAAATATTTATTTGCAGTTTCTTGTTGCTTTAGTGAATAGAAATATCTCTTTTAATTTGAAATTCTTTTAAAAATTGTGATTTTGGAAAGTTTTATTGTTTTGTAGAAATTTCACCAAAACGACACTGGATGCAAACAGAACAGATGAAAAGGTTCTAACTAAAATAAACAAAATTATAGAATCTTAGTAGAATAGTCAGCTCGCATATTATATATATAATTAGAAAGAAATTATATTGTTAAAAGTGGTAACAATAAAAAATATCAGAAACCATCGTTTAAGGTGCTTTTACACTATTCTACAAGTCTTAAGATTTTCATTGGATTTTGTCGAAACAAAATCTAATGGTTTTTGGTCTGATTGTCAAAAAATCAAATGTAAAATGTTTTGTATTACATTTTGCTTTTACACTATCACATTTCAAATAAAATGGAAACAACAGCTGTCTGTGCTTTTCTCTTTCTCCAACGATGGACATGTTGATACGGCAATATTTGTTTTATTAATATTTCATAGGCCTCGATTATCGTTCACAACACCTAAATGTTGTGTTGTATTGGCTACAACATATAACAATAAATGTTGTAAACGATAGTCAAAGTATATGGTACAACACATAGCTGTTGTAAATCATAATCGCAATTTTAGAAATACAACATCAAATTTACAACTGTTGTTAACCATAATTGGGGCCATAATATAAGCCATATTTAATTATTTTTTACAACAAATATTTCTATGGACATTTGACAAAACGTATTCTTTCAAAAACAACAATTTTTCAGTAGAGCAAAAAAAAAAACAGTTAAAAAGGCTAATAGAAGCTATTGATTAGAAAATTAAAGAAATTTCGAACTTGGATATTATACACAAATACTTAACGAACATTATGCGACCATCTTTTTCCCTCTAGAAGCAATAGTTTTCTTTAAAACGACAAAAAATTAATTTAAGACCTTTTGTTAAATTTTTTTGTTTAAATTTTAAAGAAAAAAATTAGCTTCCACCATACAAGTCGTTTTGTAAAAATTTTTTTGATTAAATTTGAAAATTATTTTAATCGCTTAAGTCAAGACAAGTTGTTTTGTTAAAATGGAATATGAAAAAAAGGTTGAAAGAAGTTGATCTGGAAAATATATTTCTGTTTTATGAAAAAAAAGACTTCTATTTTTCAATACAATATGCAAATAATTAAAAAATAATAATAAAAATTAAATAAAATTTTTTATAGACATTCAATTTTTTAAATTATTCTTAATTCTCTGAAAGAAGTCGTTTTGTCAAATTGAAATTGGGGGAAAGTCTGAAAGAGGTCGATTAGTCAACTGCATATCTTGCCTTCCAAAGGTCGTAGAAATACGGGGATTAGAGCAAAAGAAGGACAAGGAAATTCTATATTTACTATAAAAATATTGGAAAATTGTCTTATTTCGAGAGAAGACATTTTTTCAAAATTCCACAGATTTGTAATTTATTTTATGTTAAAGGGAAAGAACTTGAAATGTTAACTATATTTTGTATTTTTGTAGTTATTTTTAATAAAAAAAAGGAATAAGCAAAATTATGGTGAATAATTTCCACTTTTCCAACCCTGATTTTTTCTTATATTTGTGTAAAACAGCAACTCTGGTAAAATGGAAAATCTAATGGTTTAGAAAAATTTCTAAAAATGATGAGAGCCATAAGACTGTCAAATTTCTATCCGTATTTTTTGACAATTCATTACATATTGTTTTCACACTATTACACTTTTTAATTTTATTTGAGTTTTTGACATGTCATTATACTATAGTATAAAACCACCTTTAGAAATTCGCTATGAAGGTAAAGCACATCTTTAGATAGTCGTTTTAATTTTAGTGCCCGGAAAAAGTATTAGTAGGTAAATCAGTTAGCATCTGTATTAGAAAGTACATATCTTGTGAAGATATTTGAGGTATTCACAAAGAGTTATATTATGTCTTGCTTTTTCCTTATTGCTTCTTCTTAGCCCGCCATATTATTATCAAAGAGTTCTACAAATACTGCGATCTATATTGTGAAACATCCGTCATATAAATATCAATACAGTTAGAAGGATATTCGTTACACAGTTCTGAACTGTAATAGTTGACCAGGTTATTTATAGTTTGTTCCAAGATCATAGATGACTGAAAATTTCTGAAAGGAATTAGATCCAAATTCATATCTTTATAGGGGAAAGCATACACATTAAAAGTAGAAGTCTACGATTAGTGTTCCAGGGAACATAACTGTTATGCTTCCAAATAAACTTTGGAAAATAGTCTAGTTAAACACTAGCGAAACGGCGTTCGTTACATGCTTGTCTGCCAATTGCATTTGTAAATTTTTTATGAAATTAATCGTTAATAATTTTAGCGTTTGTTTCTGAATATACCCAAATTATGTACTAAAAGAAAGTGACCTATTTGTTAGTTTTTTTTTTATTTGAATAGCAACACTAAATTAACCTTCACAAACGACAAATTGAAATGTTATACAAAATATTTAAAAACAAAAAAAAGCAAGTGGCATAGCGTTAGTCAACAGTAAATGAAGCATTTTCACAAAATTCAAAAAAAGAAGAGCAATTGTTTGTGATTTTAATCCAATTATTTAGAATACATATAAATAAAAACAATAAAATAATGACAAACTAACACTTGCGAAATTTTTTGTTCATTAAGGTGAGCCACAAAACCTGACCAAAAACTCGAACAGCAATTACTTATAAAACAAAAATAACAAAGAGAACGAAACAAGTTTAAGATGCAAAATTAATTTTTTTTTCATCAATAAAAGACTTGATTTTTGTGATTTTATTTTGGAACGTGACTAAATCTCTCAAATAACCGTAGAAAAACGTCACTATGGTTAACACCTCTGTCATGATAGCAGAGCTTTGCATTTATATATTAACTTGGAATGTGGCAGCCAAACATCCAAATGATATATCATCTCTAAGTGATATGTTGTCTCTGAATGGCACAAGCAATTGTCCGCACAATAATTTGCCCGACATTTATGTCATGGGCTTCCAGGAGGTAAATAGCAACCCAAAAAATCAAATTATCAATATTTTTCAAGATAATCAGTGGACATTTAAAATAAAAGAACACTTGTCTGAACATGATTTTGTTAAAGTGGAAACGGAACAAATGCAGGGTCTGTTAATAAATTTGTGGTCACGTTCTAAACATCTGCTTCACATGCAAGATATTGAAACGAAAAAGACCAAAACTGGTTTGGGTGGTTTTTGCGGCAACAAAGGGGCTGTTAGTATACGAATGAGTCTGTATGGTACGGGTGTTACCTTCGTAGTTGCTCATTTGGCGGCGCATGATGAGAAGCTTAGAGAACGTATTATCGATTATTATGAAATTGTCGATAAACATCATTATAAAGCCAAAAGATATCATGCCATTTTTGATCATGATGTTGTTATATGGTTTGGCGACTTAAATTTTCGTTTAAATGGCCATGATTCAGCATGTAATGTTAGACGTGCAGTTGAATCAAATGAATTAAAAATTCTCTTCATACGCGATCAACTACAAATGGTTAGAGAATCTGGCAATGCTTTTGCTTTAATGGAAGAACAACAGCCCACATTCCCACCCACGTTTAAGTTTGTAAAAGGCACTTCTGTCTATGATCTCAAGCGTAGACCCGCTTGGTGTGATCGTATTCTCTATAAAGTTGTGAAGGATAAATATCCCGATATGAAATTAAAATTAAAACAACTTTCGTATAAATCTCATCCCCAATATACTTTATCAGATCATAAGCCTGTAACAGCAGAATTTTTGTATACCATCAAAGCTACCACTCAAAAATCTGAAGAGATTTACACCATGACTCATAGAGGTTCAGGGTCTTATCCATCACGAGTAATTATAATTTTATTTTTTATATGGCTTTATGTTAGTACTAGCGGTAATTAGTCTTCATTGTAGATGCCTTTATATGTCTTGCAGTTGTAGCAAATCATTTCAATCAGCACTACTTGCACAAACATATGTATTTACAAGACGTTGCAGTCGTTTACAACCAAGACTGATTACCGCTACTATATATGATTTTTTTTATTTACATATTTTTAATTCTATCGCAATTTAAACATTTTGACTTGCTTAATTTTGACGCTGATTGGTTGTTTGCCTTTGTAAATAGTTCTATTAGAAAACACTTTATAAATCACTGCTTAAAATTATTAATTCATATTCCTTTTCTTCCTAGTTCAACGACTCGGATTTTAAAAACTTTAAAAAATTTTATCTTCTAAATATATAAAATTGAATGTGTGTTTGTTTATTTGTTTGTTTGTTTGTTTGTTTGTACCTTATAGGAGACCAAACCTCTGGACCGATCTTCCTGAAATTTTCACAGCATTTAACTGGGACTCTGACATGATTAATAGGATACTTTTGTTTCGACCACGCCTACTTTTACGCCCACATTTTTTAAATTATGTAATTGCCCCCATATAGTTTTTAAAAGATTTACTTCAAATTGTATACACATTATACTCCAGGCGAAGTATAAATAATAATTTATTACACCACGCCCTCTTTCACGCCCCTTTTCACGCCAAATTTTGTTTGAAAGTTTCAAACTTTTTGTTCTATGTAGAAATTTTTATTTTTTTTATTTGGTAATATATTGCTCTTAATACTGTTAACGTCGTCATATGACTATGAAACACGCCCACTTCACCGCCCCCTTCTCTTTTAATTCAGATACTTACACCACTAATAATGTTTGCTATACAAAACACCTTTTTTGTAATATGTATATAACGAGGGCGTAGCGAAGCACACCGGGTTCAGCTAGTAGTGTATAAATATGGATTGAAAATTTAATATATGCATATATATGTACATGTATGTGCTTAATAAGCTAAATTGTGTTTTGTATTGTGACAATTATTATTCTGTTTAGCTTTATTAACTCCTCTTATATTAATGATTTTTTAATAATTTTTGACAAACGTAAAAAATTTAAGTTGAAATCTAATGAAATTTTAAATTGTTATATTTTTAAAATGTTAAACTGTTATAATAATTTCTTCTATTTATTCGCTTAAAAACCCGCAAACTTCTTCTGACCGGTGTACATATCAAACAAAGGTGACCTTTAAATTTTTTTCCTTTTCTGATTTCTTCTACTTTAAATTGAAATTATTAATTTTTTTTACCAGAAATTTGCACAAATCCAAATAACTGATTATGATTCTCCCTTGAGTTAAAATGACTGAAACTGATTTATTTCAGCCATAACAATTGCTAATAGTTAGTTTTCGTTCGTTTCTTTTTTCGTTAAATAATGTTATTATTTTAAAAGTTGAACTTTTTACATTTTTAATACATAAATTTTCTACAATTTTATTTTTAATTATTATTTTATGTTAAATATTTAATCGATTACTAATTCTCAAATAACCCCTATTTTTCCCCCTAATAATCACAATATTTATAATCCAGTGCAATTTTTGGAAAAACTTTCTATGTCATCTACCTCATTTAATGTTCTATTAACAAATTATTATATGTATAAGTATATATAAAAATAAATTTAAAATTTATATATTGTTGCCAATTCCTAAATAAGAGTTTAGTCATTTTAATATAAATATTAGTAAAAATTTATAATTCTGATTTTTTAAAAAATGTATTTATATGAACATGTGCATATTATTAAATAAATAATTACATACATACTTACATATACATATTGTTTTAGCTGAAATATCTATTGAATAATATCATATTTAAAAATATTTTTATTGTACTCCTTTATACATACAATTATAATAAATAAAAGAAGAGAAAAAAAAACAAATTATTATTTTTTAAATTCAACGTTGACAATAAACAATGAACTGCGATTTTTATAAAATAATTAACACAAGTATTATTTATACAAAGTATGTATACAAAAAACAAACATATTTATTTATGCAGTAACAACAAATATATATTATTAATGAAAAACAGTTATTAAAGTGGCTCAAATTATGAAATATTGTGGGTACACTTCTTATAAAACATAAAATAATCTGCATTTTAGTGCTAAAAAAAACCTATAACGATATATGTACATATACATGCATTCATGTATGTATGTACATATGTATGTATGTATGAATAATATAATAGAAAAACTAGTAATTTAAAATGTAAAAAAAGACTGGGGGCAAATTACGGCATTCGATATCGAGCGAAATTTCATACAATTTTAAAAGAATTTTAATACAAATTTCGATCGATATCGAATGCCGTAATTTGCCCCCTGAATTAATTTTTGGCTTAAAATATTTTTCGGAATACAGTAGAACCTCACAAATTAGAAACACTTTTTGCACCAGACAATTTTGAATTTCTAAAAAGTTAGAATTTCTGAAATTTAAATAAAAATAAAAAAATTTAATTAAACTAATTAACTAATTAATTAACTAACTAATTAATTAAACAATTTTTATTTATTAACACTGTACCTTGAACTTCAGTTATCAACGGACCCAAATTTGTACAAACATATCAAATTTCACACGCTTTTGACCAACTTATACACACCACGAATAACTCGGTGATTCCCCTTTTTATTTTAATGAGCGAGAAAAATAATTTGTAGTGAAAATACAAAAAAAAAAATCCATAAATTAGAACCTGGGGGCAAATTACGGCAGTCGATATTGAACGAAATTTCTAGTAAATTGTTTTAAAATTGTATGAAATTTCGTTCGATACCGAATGCCCCCTGTAGTTCTAATTTTAGAGTGTCCAATATGTTGAAATTGCAGGTTATAATTTCTGGGCAGTTTGAATTTGTGAGATTCTACTGTATTATAAAAAATTATATATGTAGATGCATATAATACAATATGTAATTGCAGGGCTTTTTTCAGTAAGTGATATGTAATATGGTCAAACAAACAAAAATATTGTAAACAAAGTTATTTGTAGCAACCTAACAAATATGAAATTGAAAAATGCTTTATGAGTACTTTAATATGTTTGGCATATATTTAACCGGTTATGACATTGATTTATGCCTTAAGTTTTCAAAAAAAAAAATAGTCTTTGTTTTAGGCCATTTCGAAAAAAAACTTATGAATTTGTTATTTTAACAAGTTAGATTTAAATATTTTTATATATGTACATATGTGTATGTATGTATACATATTTGTCTTTTTATAAGACACTAGCTGAACCCGGTGTGCTTCGCTACACCCTCGTTATATAATAGAATTTAAAGGATTTATATATTTTGCAGACAGTTGTGGGAGAAAGAGAGTGAGGCTACCCCACTATTTTAATTCAAATGTATTTTAAATTTGAGGTAAAGTCGTTAATAAACGTATTAAAGAAGCACCAAATTTGTATATAAAACAAAAAGTTTAAAACTTTCAAACAAAATTTAGCGTGAAAAGGGGCGTAAAAGGGGCATGGCGTAAAAAATGTGTATTTCTACCTCACCTGAAGTATAATGTGTATACAATTTGAAGTATATCTTTTAAAAACTATATGGAAGCAATTACATAATTTAAAAAAATTGGGCGTAAAAGTGGGCGTGGTCGAAAAAAAGTACCCTATTATTCATGCCAGAGTCCTAGTTAAATGCTGTGAAAATTTCGGAAAGATCGGTCTAGAGGTTTGGTCTCCTATAAGGTACAAACAAACAAACAAACAAACAAACAAACAAATAAACAAACACACATTCAATTTTATATATTTAGATTAGGTTCAAAAAAATTTCAGGTAGTTAGCAAAAAAAAAAAAAATCCCCTCAAAACGAAGCAAATACAATAACTAAATAAACAATAAAATTAATTTTTGTTATATATAATGAAAGAAAAGTTCAATAGAGAGAGAAAAAAAAAAATAAAAACCTCAAAAAAAAAGAAGAAGATACTCTCGTATGAAACCATTTAACCAATTTTTTTTATCAATAAATTTTGTATATGTTAAATTTTAGCGAAGAGTTAGAGCAACAAAAAAATGAGAAAAATGCTTAATGACCAATAGACTGATTTTAAAGGGGGAATTTTAGCTAAATTATATTCATTTATACATATTTTCGAATGACCTTTGATTTGTAAGTTACTTTTGTTTTCGCCAATTAGTTAAACAAACTTATAAAAGTATGTATTTAAGAATAGAGACAAAGCAACATAAAAAAATAATATCTAGAAGGAAGTTAGTTTTAAAAATAGAATACGAATAAGCCAGATTTACAAAAAGGTTAAACAAAGTCAATATGAGTTAATTTATTAGTTTTTTTTAATATATTTTTTATTATACTAATAATAGTGGTATTCGTTTAATCTGCTAAATGTCTCTTATACATCTTAAATTCGTAAAAACGTAAACAAGTTTAGGAGATATAGGAGACATTTAGCACATTAAAAGAATAATGGGTTGATTATGGATAGCAACCCAACTTTAGTTGCGTTGCATTAGGCAGCTACATTTTCAAGCTGCCGGAGAACAATTTTTTTACAAGTAAAATTTTTAAATATTTGCTGCCAGTTGTCATCCGTAATACGTTTTCTAGCAACTGGTAACTCAACTAAAGTTCAGATGCCATCCCTAATCGACCCATAAATAAAAATAATATAAAAAAACCGTATTTAATAAAAGAAATAAACACACAATACTAAAAGTAAAGATACGATCTTTGCATCCCGTATTTTCGTTAAGTTTTGCTTTTCGCTCTTAAAAAGATGCAACTTGATTTCGACTTTTAACTATTATCGTTAAAGAGGAGTTACTAAATAGCACTGTTGTTAGTCTGAGGAGTCAAACAGGTCTTACATATTAATCGATCACAAGACGTCAAAAGCAAGTGAATCGCACTAATGTGTGGTATAAAACAACATCCCTTATCTACAAGTATTTATCAACTTACTTACTTAGATGACAATAACAACCCGTTAACGGGTTTCGGCCTGCCTAAACAATATTCTCCAGGCTTCTCTGCTAAGCGCGCGCTTTCCCCAGTTGGTCACACCAATTGATGACAGGGCTACATGAACTTAGTCCTTCCAACGCAAATAGGGTCGTCCTCTATGTCGATGTCCAGTGACCTTCGTATCGAAAACGTTTCTCGCTAGAGCAGATTCTTCCATCCAAACAATATGGCCGAGCCAGCGTAGCCGCTGGATGTTATTCCGCTGAACAATGCTGTCTTACTCTTTGGAATTGTAGGAAAATTCCAATTCATGGTTTTTAATAGAAAATTGTATACCACTGTTTAGCTAAGAATCTCAGTTTTTCATTGGTAGCATGGTCATTGTAATCGGAATTGCCATTTAGGGTTAACATTAAGCAATTTAGGATTAAAGAGTGGAATGGAATACTTGGAATGAATAATGTATTATTATTATTATCTTAATTTCGTTGCACGAGAGCGGTCTCTGTTACTAAAATGTCTACTGAGATCGTAGTAGTACCTGTTGGCCAGTGTGATTCTTCGCTTGATCTCCAGACTGACATCATGGCAGTGCGAAAGTAGATGAAGTCCTTGAACTCGTCGAATGTATAGTTGCCGGTTGTAACCTAGGAGCCGATACGTTTAACGTCCCTACTCGTCGACAACATGTACTTCGCCTTGCTCTCATTTACCGCTAGACCTATTTTAGCAGACTCCCGTTCAATAGCATTAAGAGCTTCAGTGACATCTCGTTTGGTATACCCAATGATGTCTATGCTGTCTGCATACGCAAGGAACTGGACACTTTTCTTAAAAATAGTGCCATGACGATGCACACCCGCCTTTCGCAAAACACTATCCATGATGAAATTGAAGAGGCCACAGAATAAAGGATCGCCTTGTCTGAAACCTCTCACGGTAGAGGTCTTTTTTTACCTTGACGGAGATGTATTTATCAACACGTGTTTCAAAATTATATGGATATTCTAGCCAAATAACATCAGTAACATGGATATCTGGAAAATTACCAACGACGAATCCATTAAAACACAAGTAAAACGAAGGATGGCGCTAAGGTGAAATTCTCAAGGCTCACAAAGTTGAAGTTTTATTTAACAGGCAAAATAACAGCATAAAACCGTATAAGATGGAGATGTTGTATGGAAGCCAAATGATCTCAAAGGTGGTAAGGGAAAAAGTATATTTAATAATAATAATAATAATATAATAATAAAATGCTAAAATGTTGAAATGAAAACCTCATTAGTTTAGAATAATATTATTCGAATATCTTCACTTCACAAAGTACAATAATATGAAATCACACATACATACATTTCCCAAAGTTCATTACTGCCATAGGTCTGTTTTAAAATATTTACGATACTTTACATTAGAATTAATTGTTTTTTTTTCTTACAAAATTGATTATTATTAATAATAAATCCCCGTAAAAGAAAAATAACTAAATAAACTTATCAATATTGCATGTAGATTATATTTAAGCCTAAAATAGATAAACATTTTAAAGGTATGACTTCAATGCTTTTATAAAAACTTTTTTATACATATAATGACTTTTTTTTTTTTGTTTTGTTTATAAGTACTAAAAATGTATATACATATGTATACATATATTTACCTATATTGTAATTTTCACAAAATTATTTTATAGCAATTTAGTATGTACCTCCTTTATACTTTTTGTTTTTGCCACCATAATCGTAAATAGATTTATACATCAATTTGAAATATCTAATCATTTTATTTAAAAAAAGTACCTTATTTTAGGGATTTTAAGAAATTATTAGTAGTGAGCAGTCAAGTTTCTATAAAAAACATTGCGGTGATTAATATATGAGAACTATAACTTTGAAAAAATTGCACCGCCTTTTAATATAATTTAAAGGAATGTAGGATGGTTTTATTAAAATCTGAAGTATAATATCTTTTTATATATAAATACACATTTTAGTTTATTCGGCAACAAAGTAAATTACATTATTAAATTGGTGGAGTGACTTGCTACGCTTTCAAACGTATGGTTATGATTTATTGTATTTGATTGAAAGTCAATAGTATTTTGTTTAAAGTTAAGTTTTAGTTTAAGTCAGAGTAGGAAAATAAACAAAACTGAACGTTTGATCTCATTTTGTTGTCTTCTTTACAATAAGTAAAACAAAAATAAAACAGAAACAGTGAGAACGATTGTCCCATTTAATTTTGTATATTGTTTTTGTTTTGAGTACTACAAATACACTAACTCAAACGTGAGTAGGTACAACAAAAAATGAATGAGAAGAAAAAGAAAAGAAGAAGAGAAAAAGAAAAGAAGAAGAGAAAAAGAAAAGAAGAAGAGAAAAAAGAGCAATTTATACGAATGTAACGGAATAACAAAGCAAGCACAAGAGCGAAAAGCTAATTGTTTCATTTGCGCTCTTTCTCATTTAGAAAGTATTTATTTTGGTTTTGCTCATGTACAATTACATTAAAAAAATTTTGAAAAGTGTATGACTTTGTTGTAACGTTTGCGAAATGTTTTGTTTGTTTGCCCACTCTGGTTTAAGTAGTACTTGAAGAACCAAACACCACATTTGCTTCAATTGAATGCAATTCATTTTTGATTTGATAAATATGAATTGCAAGTTACTTTTATAATTCATTTGAATTAATTTAAAATCAATTCAATTCAAATAATTTGGGCAAAATGAATTGCAATTCATGTTTGCTTAATTCACATGAATTGATTCAAATTTCATTCAATTCGTTTTTTGAGGAAACGAATTAATTCAAAATTTTTCCAATCCAGTGCATGAATGATCCACGAATTAATTAAAAAATTAATGAATCGTTTACAACTCTGCCTAGCAATTACCTTTTTTAAATAATAATGAAATTGTACTATTTTTGAAACTTAAGGTTCAGTGTAAAAACAATGAACAAGAAATCCACGAAGAGTAGTGCATTGTAAATTAATAAAAAAAATTTGTTGCACTTATTGAGACTCTTTTTCAAAAATAGTTGCAGTCATAATGACTGTAATAAAAAAATTAGTCTGTCTCACGGATCACAGTGGGATTTGTTCATACAATGTTTAGCAAAAAATATAAGGAGTGCTAGTAAGAAAAATGTAAAACTTTATCAAAATTGGGTACGCCCACTACCCACTGCCCATAGAACGCAAAACTTATTTTTGGGCCAAAGTTTTTGAAATTTTGCTCTCAGCCTTTATTACCTCAATTAACGCCCACCACAACTTTTTGTTTCTTTACCAAAATTAATTATTTTATTAAAAATTTTTTTTATTAAACATTTCATTAACTTGGAGACAAATTTTATGATTTTATTAAAGGTTATTAATTATTTAAACTTTTATGCCCGTATTCATAAATATAAAATTGGTTTATAAAGTGCTTATTTGACATATTTCTATGAAGTAATTGTCAAACAAGCAATTAATAAAACTGTTTTATTTTTTATGAATACGGGTATTATTTTTTTATTATAGCGGGAGCACCTAACACGACCGAGCAACCTTTTTTTTCTTCCAAGGAAGTTTGCAATCACGCCACATTATAGAAAAAATTTTATTCTATCATATCTTTTAACCATATGAGCAAACTTTATAATTTTTTTAAAATACGCAGAAAAGGCTATATTTGAAAAAAGTCACTACATATTTAAATCAGAGCTATAAAATTATCTTACGTACAAACATTAAAAGTGCGTAAACAGATTTCAATATTTCATTATTTCAAACACAAATAAACTTTTTTTGGGGATACAATTTAAGGATTCTTCATATTGAATCAATTTTCTACAAAACTGCATCATTACATTTTTAAATTTTATGTGTCGAAAAAATTACCTATTGTAAAAAAATACCACTGTGCGGTTGCCAGATCTAAACCCCATTAAATATTTCTGACGTTATTTGCAAAAAAAATGTATGTCCGTATTTAGTCGAAATTATAGTCTGTTTGGCTAGTGTACTATTCCTTCACGGACATCATTTTCTCCTTTGATCATAAAAAAATATTCATTGCAAAAAATATAAAATTCTTTATTGAATTTAACCTTGATCTAATTAAAGCGTTTCTGACGGAACAAAAAATAATATACGTAATTTCTGCAGCAAATAGTTAGTAAACAAGTTGTTTAATATTTTAACTTGATACCAGTAACCGAAATTGAAGAATGTAATACATATGACATACAATGACAAGTGATATAATTAAATAAAAATTATATAGGTAATAACTTTGTAATAAATTACAATTCTGATATGTATTAATCATAATAATACGAGTAATAATAAATAAAAATTCAACATTAAGCACAGAATTAATATAATTAGCGATAAATTTAAAAATGCTACACTTTTTTCCGTTAAAGTCATAGGTACCTATTAGAAAATTATGGCATAGATTGTAGTAAACAAAACAAACAAAAAAATACCCGAACGAAAGAAAAGCTCATGCTTTCGAGTATTATTTAGTAATCACTAAACTTTTGTTGTTGGTTAGTTGAAAAAAAAAACTACCGCCAAATACACTCAAATATTTTCGGTTACTTCATATAAAACAATTGTTATGAACGAGAAAACTGCTCAGTGTTAATTTAGCAAATGTTAGAGAATAAACAACGGAAAGAAATAAATTTTATTTAGAAATTAATAAAAACGAAACACGATCGATATTAAAAAAAATACAATTAAAAAGAGAAAAGATCGCGTAGTAAAGCAAGAAAAGGTGATTCCCAAAAAATAAAGTGCTCGTAAAGCAATTATAATTGAAAATTATGAGAAAAAATTAAAAGTGATGATAACATTGTATGCTTAATGAAAAGGAAAATCGTATGTAAACTGATTAATTAAGAATGAAAGTCATTAACACTAAACTGCAATAAAAGGAAATTAAATAATTAAACATATGTATGTAAGTACATGTAAAAAGCTGTAAACAAAAATCCCGTAATTAAAACTGATACTATTACAATAATGGGTGTTCCATTTTATGAGAAAGAAAATATAATGAATGGCAATAATTTCAACACCAACAATAACACTAGCACAACAGATACAAGTACAAGTTGTAATTGTAATGTCTGCAATCCTCAAGCGGAAACAACTACTACCTCTACACAAACTTCAACATTAAACCTCAGTTTAAAAAAATCTGGCATTTTTAAAGAAATCATAGGCAACTGTAAAGAAGTAAGAATCGATGAGAATAATCACAATCTTAGAATAGTGGGTAATAATAATCGTATACGCATAGCATACAATATAGGCGATTTGATAATCATTGGAAATAATACAAGACTGAAGATTACAATAAATCATGGCCAAATAAAATATACTGGAAATGATGGTCGCATATATTTAGGTGAAGATTCTACAGAACAACTTGTCGACTATAGCGGTTGTAATGGTGTCTTAAAAGTAGCAAATTCCAAAAAATTTGAACTGAACAAATCTAGTCAAACTAATAACAGCCACATCATTCAAAACAACAATTGTGTAATTTCTAATGAAATAAAAAGCTCTGCAATGGGAAATACATTTATTAATAAACAATTCATCGGTATGCGAACAACAAAAAATACCAATAATAAAAAACCAAATCGTAAATCATCATCCTATGGTGGAAGTTCCTCTTGTAGTAATAAGAGTGATAGTACTTATGATAGTGAATTTAATATAGACAATGTATTTAAACGTAAAAAATCAATGCCAAATATAATTAACTCATCATCCTCATCAACTAGCACTAAACCAAATATAATGAGACCCTCAAGAATTGAACAATATATTGGTAATATAGTAATAACCAATTCAGCAAATATCTGCATAACACCGTTTACAAATTAGAGTAAAGCACCATAACTTATTATCTTATTTAAAAATTAAAAGACTACAATGTAGTCTGTTATTCAATACAAAAAAATAGAAATATGCTAAACTTGCCTCTTTTCTTTTAATATCGTATACTTAAAAGAAATCTACAAAATTATGTTCCTTTGTAATTAAGATATATTTTTGTTATAACTAATGTCATACTTACATACTACAAAGTATTATAAATTATTTTTTAATTAGTTCAATTGTATCATGCTCTCTCCTTGAGAGAAATTTAAACACAAAATACATACATATATGCATACATACTTATTTATTAATCATTTAAATTTACGCTCTCTATTGTAAATGACTGAATGTTAAGCTTAATAAAGAAGAAATATATATATTGATTAAAATACAAATGCGTTTTTAATTCTACTTTAAATGATGGATTAAAAACTGTCGTACAATTGTAAATTTATGTTCAGGCAAGTTATTCAGAATTTTTGTTTACTTTGGTCAGGGTGCCAGAACATTTGAGCCACAGAGAAAATAAATATGCTTCGGGGGACTTACGCTAGAACTAATTTTGGCTTTATTAGGTGTCTGCTTAAAGGTGAGATAAAGAAATGGTCAACATCCATAGTTAACATGCATTGAAATGAAGTCTGAAGTTCGTTACTAAGAGGACGAACACTGTTTTGACATGTGATAGGAAAAGCCAATGTACAACTTCGGTGATACATACAAAGCGCTATGGCTTATATTAGCACCTATGAATAAGAATAGGGGCATCGAACACAAACATCTGCAAAATTTGCTGTAAACTAATAAATTTAATGAAACACTTGGTGATTAACTATATGGAATTTGGATACGAAAGATGTAGGCTATTATTACACTGGGTGAACAGGACTGGCTAACTTGTCCGGTTTCTTGAATTATGTATGTATGCTTATATATGTCTACCAACAATGGTTGCAGAGTAAAAGAACTTCCGATTGATATACATACATACATACATACATACATACATACATACATACATACATACATGTATACATACATACATACATACATACATACATACATACATACATACATACATACATACATACATACATACATACATACATACATACATACATACATACATACATACATACATACATACATACATACATACATACATACATACATACATACATACATATCAACAAGAGAGTATTAACTCAAAATTTTTAAAATTTCAGTGGAGACCAAAAACTGTTTGTGGTTACATTTTAAGAGAATTTCAAAATCCGAATACATCACAGGAAGAAAATTCCATTCAAAAATATGTTTATATTATTTTTCCTTTAGTTTTTGCAATTATTGCAAAAGAAATCAATTTTTCAAGTTAATACCATTTTTCTGAAATATCTCAATATTATTTTTTTATTATTTTATCAACAAAACAGTATCAACTCATAATACAATCAAATTTATATAAAAACAATGTTAATATTTTTAACTTGAATAAAGGTTTAAATCAAAATAGTACCTTTTTTATGAAAATATACCATAAATTTTATTTCGAATTTTGTTTTAACTCAAAATACATAATCAGGGTTATTCCAAAATACGTGCTTCACTTCGTATTTAATTATTAATTTTTTAATATTTTTAATTTTCTATACTAAACGCGCCACAGATGCTGTCGAAAGAAAAATTATGAATTGTTTATTCACCACGTTCTGTAGAATATGTCGAGATAACGATTTGATAACAAAAAATATCGATGTTCACCAGCGCGTTTAATAGAAAGCCGAACTGTCATTTTAGCGCTTTTTCAAGGTGAACGCGTATTTCAGAATAACCCTGAATACCTTTTTGTTGATAGAAAGGTAGTCAATACATGTATTACGAAAATGGTCTTAAATGACGTTTTATTGAAAAAGTAATCGGAATACGCTGAAATTTTTGTTGTTAGTTAATTTCTTGCAAAAAAGTGAAATTTCGAACATTTTGAGATAATACACTACTCTTGGTCAAGTGCGATATGTACATGCATATGTATATCTTTATATATGATCACCTATATCAAAAGCCCTAACATTAGGTGTGTTTTTTTACTTTTTGGGTAAAGTTCGGTAAATAGAGAGTAAGCAATAATTTCTCTCAATAAGAGACAAATTTACCCAAAAGTACGGGAACGCAAAAAACCAAATATTTTACCCATTCGCATAAAAATATAAAAAAACACAACTTTATGTCACACAGACACACATATTGAACATGTACTTTTGCAAAAATAAACGACAATAATTCGACTTATACATGTTAACTAAGGCAAAGATAAACTTTTTTATATAAATATTGAATTAAATTATACTATAAGCCTTTCACTGCAGGTTTATAAATATTTTTTAATTCAACTTTTGAAATTCTTTTAGTTTTCTGAACTTTTCATTTTTCTGTTATATTTTTAAACAGCTGATTTTTGTTTACTTGCACAAACTAGCCCGAAGAAAAAGTACGGGCTATTTCGGGCATGAAGAAGAAGAATGTTACTCTCTCAAATTTTCTCTCATTTACCCAAATTTTGTGTACGGGAACGCTTTTTGGTAAAATTGGGATCCCGCGGGCGCCCAATGTAGAGTAAAGAAACAGACTTATTAATTCCATAAAAAATGAGAAGGGTTAACTGTTCACCAAAAATAAGAAATTATACAAAACACTACATACAGTAGTACATCGATTTAGATTGTGATCGATTCCGCAAATTGACGACGTAAATCGAAATGACGTAAATCGAACTTAAAATTGCTTATATTACGTTAACGTCCAACGAATTACATAATAAGAAAATTCAATTAAATAAAATACAATATCTATTAAAAATAATAGAAATTAATAATTAAAAAATATCACTTAAAAGAATTAAATAAATATATAAGATGTTCAGTGAACCAGCTCCAATTGAATTTTGTATTATTATTCTTATTGTGGTCGGTGGAAGATCCATCGTCTGGCAATAAAAAAAAATCATTTTTCCCGTTGTCATAACAGCGAATAATTTCTATTTTCGTTTTTAATGAAATAACATATTGTTTCTTACTTATGAATGTAAGACAACAAGCAAAACAATAATAAACATTTAAACTGTTATTCCCTTGTTTTTCTTACAACACAGCAGGAAATAGTGCTTACCAGCAAGTTATTTTGTAAGGGAGAAATTGTAAACAATCACTTACTCGTGCTCATCAATAATGCATGATTTTTATATGAAATGCTCCACTAAAATGCAATAGAAATGCAAATTTATTGCAAACAGAAAGCATCAATAGTACAATAAATCAAAAATAATACCTTATCCTGTAGCATATTTGGAAGCTTTAATGTATAAAAAACAATATAATGCTTCCATTATTGCTTACAATTTTATTTATTGCTTCCAAATTTTAAAAATTTTCTGCTGGGAACTTATAAACAATTGAGGGGTGATGTACATAAATCGAATGAAGACGCTAAATCGAAGTAGTACGAACAAAAAGTTTTACGACACAAATCGAAACAACGTATGTAAATCGAGGGATTACTGTACATACAATATAATATTACTATCAGGATTGCCCCTAGTGCAATTTTTATTTGTTTTTCCTAATTAAAGTTACTTTAAATTATACATATTGCTGAATTTTTATTTTGCACTAAGTTGTTCAAAGCTTAATTAATATGTGACCAAAATGTAAATTTTTTATTATTATTATTCATTAGCTCGACTTTTATTGGAAATATTATGCCATAACAGTGTTCGAGTTTATGTTAGTAAATCTAATAAGTAATCGAACATTTTTATATTTATTTGCTATTTTTAAATATTTTTTAAACATAAAAAAACACCACAAGAGAAAAATAGTTAATCATGATTTTCTTGTAAAAGTATGACACATTGCTTATGCAAACATATGTACTACGAGTATATTTCCGTAATTTTAAATAAATGACATTCCAATATTGTGTATAAAAGTGGCTCTCACGGAACGTCTGATGAAATATTGTATTAACTTGCATTTTTTCGCCTGCATATGCAAAAACGATGACCCAAATTTATGATAAACTACCTAAAGTTTAAAAAAATCCCTTTTTAAATACTTATGATTGTTAAGTGAATAATCGGTAAAAGTTCAAAAACAACAATTCGAGTATTATTGGGCTACTAACCATCCACACTTCATTTAGGGGATTTTTGTTTGGAATGTATAGATATGGGTATGTACTAATGCATACATACATATGAACATATTATGTGATTATTGATTGTTAAAAAAAAACTTGCAAATTTACAAAATTTTATACCCTACAGATACTTAGTTTATGCCTTTTTTGAAATCAGTTCGACACAAAACGATTTCACTCATAACGATAACTTTATATGCGTCTATGCCTATGGTTTGAGCTGAAACATTTTTTAAACTGCTTTAACTATTGTAACAGCTGATTCTGATTCTAATTTTTCCATATTTTCTATAATAAAACACATAGAATAATAAAAAAACTAATGGAAGAAATTGATTGAAAGAACATTCTTTACAGCTGATTTTCATAAAGGTTTCAAAACCTTACGCGTTTATACTCAATTTTCAAAACGCTAGGTCTGCTTCAAACAGGTTTGAAAAGCATTGTCAGTGAAAACGTTTTGAAATTTCAAAACTGTTTTTATAGCTGTTTATGCCATGGGTTTGAGCGATTGAAAACATTTTCAAATTGAATTTTTAAAAATTAAAATGTGCGTACAACAGGAAACAAAGCATTTGAAAAGTATGTATAGAATATTAGATATACATCCTTACGCTTTCATGCATTTTTATGTGCTGCTCAGTGTTGCCAAGTCCTTATGCACAAAAATTCCTAAATGATGAAAAAACAATCTCTAGATTTCTATGGAGGTATAATATACTTATACATATATCTCTTATAACAATTTAATAATAATATTAAATATTTATGTATATATTATTAGTTGAACTTAGTATGGAACCAAAAATAATTTTGTGTAAGCCACTAATAGATTTTCATGTACCCCTTAATTGCCGAAATAACCATTTGATTTCGTAAACTATTTTTGATTTGTCCCCATAAGTAAAGTGTACAACAAATATTGTCATATCAGGTTTCTTGTCCTTTAAAGAATTTTCGCACGTAAAAGTTGATATTTGATTATGAATGTTTATATTGTATAGAAGTTTTATTATTATTTTTATATTTTTTTTTATATATACATATACAGTGCGAGCTCGATTTTCGCAACCTCCGATTAACGCAACACCCCGATTAGCGCAACAGGCAAATTTTTTACATTGCAGTCTTTATAAGTGCAACGATTTTCAAAAATGAGTCTCAATAAGTGCAACACTATTTTTTTTAAATATATCTACAATGATTTCTGTGTGTATTTCTTGTTCAGAAACGTAGTTTTATAAAAGTAATCATATTTAATCAAAGAATCCCATTTCAATAGCATTTCTTCCACGTTAGTGCTGTCCCATTGTTTTGCAGAATATGTATGTTTACACAGATGCGTAGGCTATTTGTAAATATCACTTTTTTAAACAAAAAATTGCTCGCTACGCCAATGTTTCAACAAGCAGACTGTTTTTTAACATTTAATAATTAATTTGTTTCTTTTTATTAAAAATGGCGTATTTTCAGGTACAATAAAAAGTGGTCGATAATTGCAACTTTTTCGGTAATTGCAACAGGCCAGATTTTTTCAAGTTGCGAAAATCGAGCTCGTACTGTATTTATATTTTATATTTTTTTTTGTCTGCAAAACATTATACAATTGTATTTATTAACCAAAAACAAAAAAGCAATACCTTAAAACAAAACAAGATACAATATTCTTTATGATAAAGACTTGTAACCATTAAAATAATGCATTAACATCACAAGAGTTAAATTTATTACAACTATTTTTATAAAAAAAAAACAATAATAATAGTAGGACATTCAATTTTTTGATACATACATACATTCATGCATATATACGAGTACATACATATATTTAAAATATTGTAATAATTGAGCTTATTTTCTATTACCAAAAGCTTTAAGGTTTTACGTTAGAAATTATTTAATATAATCGTTAATTACTTTAGTTAGTATGTTAATAATATTGGTTTTTAAACTTTTCCTGGAAAGGAATTCAAAACAAATCTTGTTAGTAAAAAATAATACGTATTTAAGTGATTCTCGTCTATAGCATGAAGTTTACTATAATCTTGCTCTTTTAGGAATTATTTGTTTTAAAACTACGTTCACATTTGGCAAATATTTGACTGTTTCTTTTGATATTGAAAAAGCGTTACATTTTTTCGTCAAATATTTGCTTAATGTAAACGTAGAATAAGTTTATCTAATATGTATAGGTTTTAAATAAATTAAAAATATTACTGGGTCAGTTGTGAATCAATCTATACTAGAATTTTACAAAGTGCTAAAACACTTACTTGAGGTTAATTAATTAATAAAAACGGAAAAGAAAATCCACACTTATTTTTAGTTAGTAAGAATTTAATTGAGATGAATCTCTTTCATTCAAAATATAATCTGCCGAAAGCTTTAACAGTTTAAGAAATCAACTGAACTACTTAATATTGCTTTTTGTGTAGCGTTTTTACAATAGTGTATAAAATATGTATGTATGTGTTTAATACAGTTTGTTGTTGTTGCGTTGAAAATGGATGTTGTTAGGAACTTCACTACTGAGAATAAAAGCGCCTATGGCTTAATATTGACAATCAAAAAGGAATAAAACCAATTTGAGGTCAAGAGTTTTATAATGCAAAAACTTGATAAACAGAAAGGGCTTAACGGCGCTTTGGGTGCAATATTTGTTTAAGTAGTTACTTAACAAATACGAAGAAATATGTATCTTGGTGTCAAGAATAGTCTTGTTTAAGTAACCTTACATTTGGAGTAATAATAATTTAAATTACAAATTGTAAATTAAATTACAATCGCATTACAACGCTTAAACGGGTGGACCAATTCCCACAAAACTCATGAGGAGGGTAGGTAGTGAGACTTACATACATATGTATATGGTTAACATGCATATATTAATGTCTCGTTAAAGTCCGAAATCGCATTGTCGATAAGTAAGCCCTAAATCGCCTTTAAGTTGTTCTTAATTTTTTTATATCTTCAGAACGGTTAAAAATAAAGTTTCAGAATTTAGTTGTAAAGACTCCATGGCCAATGCAAATCGTCACTAAAAATTAAACGGAATTGGACAAATAACAAAAAAAACTTGGTTATAAAACAGTAGGATTTCTGGTATGTTACACTGCACCGAGCATATGGTCTTAGTCACTCCACTCCTAATAATGAGAATATGTATAATATAATATGGTATTGTAATTTAGAAAATAAATAAACATACATACATACATATGTACATATTTTTGCATCTATTGGCAAAAGTACCGCTATATATTTTATTGAGGACGTTTTTACACAAAAGCAAAAAACTACGTTAACATAAGCGCAAATTTTCTCAATACGCATGGGTTGAATTTTTGTTTTCTTTGTCAGAGAACATTAGCAACACTCACTTTGTATAAAAAACAAAGCAAGTCAGCTGTAGTACTTCTAATATCAGGGGGAATTTCCGTCTTCAATTTATTTAAAGACTTGTGAAAGAGTGGAATTCCCTCACCGAAGCCCAAGGACCAAAAAAGTTAAATACAATATACATAAGCCGTATATGTAATTTGAACTTGTAAATAATCCGTTGAAAAAACGAATTATTTTCGCCAGGGTTGCTCTTTGAAAATCAGTGCTACCAACTTAGAGAACAACATGGTGAAATATGCGGCATGCAAAATTAAAATAAAAACAAAAATCAACAAAAACGTCTGGTCGAAGAAAGAACTAAAAATTTAAGATTGTGTTTTAAATAAATTATTTAGTGTTTCGAGTATTAAATATTCTCCATATCGAAATATGTTTGGTCAATCAAATTTAAGTGTCGGCAGCTCATTTGGGTCCACTGCTACAACTGCATCTACAAATCGCATGAATGATTTTGAGGTGGTTTCGCCTCCAGAAGATTCTGTCTCAGCTCTAGAATTTAGTCCAGCAACAATACAACAAAACTTTTTAATTGCGGGTAGTTGGGATTGTAGTGTTCGTTGCTGGGAAGTCGAACAAACGGGTAAAACAGTGCCGAAATCTATGAAGACAATGGGTGGCCCTGTCTTAGATGTTAGCTGGGCTGATGATGGTTCTAAAGTTTTCATAGCCAGTGAAAAGCAAGTTAAAGTATGGGATTTAGCATCAGATCAACAGATACAAGTTGCGGCACATGATGGTCCAGTAAAAGTGTGCCATTGGGTTAAGGGTACAAATTATTCTTGTTTAATGACTGGCTCATGGGATAAAACTTTAAAATTTTGGGATACCCGCTCTCAGAACCCCATGATGACAATTAATTTACCCGAGAGGTGCTATTGTGCTGATGTGGATTATCCTATGGCAGTGGTGGGCACTGCTGGACGTGGTTTGATTGTTTATTCATTGGAAAACAGTCCAACAGAGTTTAAACGCCAAGAGAGTCCTTTGAAGTACCAACATAGAACCATTTCTATATTCCGTGATAAGAATAAAAAAGCTACAGGTAAGGACAGAAAAACTATTTAATAATATGTAATATTTTTTAATTGATTCGTTTGAATTGGCAAATAAATCATATAGCTCTCATGTGTTGCAACGTCGTCATAACTCAAATATCTTTCCTTTTATTAATATTGTCAAAGGCCAAATATGTCACTTTTCTAGTGAACTTTACGATGTTATCACATAAATGTCGATGAAGAACCCGAATAATACGTTATGTCAAGTAGTACAAAAGCGGCGAGTATACAAGATATCAATATTTTATTACACAAGATAAAAAAAACATGATATAAGGAATAATTCTGTACCATTACCTCAAAAGTCTCGTTTTTTCTGTTAGGACGACGATGCAGCAAATGAGTGAAATGTTGGATTTATTAAGATAGTTGATATATTTTCCTTTTTCAAAAAAATTTCGTTTAATTTATATATTTACATAATATATCGTTAAAATTGAAAATAAGACGCTATGCGAGGTCTGAAATTTATTGTATTTAAACGTGGTTATATCCCAAACATTACGACCAAAGTAATAAATAAAATTTCACTGACAACTTACAATCCCATGTACATACATATTTTCACACTCAAAAACAAGTTAAAATAAAAATCGTACATATCTACTTGTTTTTAAAGGTTACGCCCTGGGCAGTATTGAAGGACGTGTCGCTATACAATATGTCAATCCTGTAAATCCCAAGGATAATTTCACATTTAAATGCCATCGGTCATCAGCTACAACTGGTTATCAAGATATTTACGCTGTCAACGATATTGCTTTTCATCCGGTGCATGGTACACTAGTAACAGTAGGTTCTGACGGCACATTCAGTTTTTGGGACAAAGATGCACGTACTAAATTAAAGTCTTCCGAAACAATGGATCAATCAATTACAAAATGTGGTTTCAATGCTTCCGGACAAATCTTCGCATATGCCGTTGGTTACGATTGGTCAAAGGGGCATGAATACTTTAATCCAGCAAAAAAACCTCAAATATTTTTAAGGTCATGCTATGAAGAATTAAAACCACGTTCTACTTAAAACAAAAAATATCAACGTATCACACATATGTATAACTTAAGCCATTTTATGAAAATAAAAACGAAGTCAAATAAAAAAGTTATTCCAACAAAATTACTTTCTAATTTTCGTACTTATAATTTTTTTAAACAAGAGCAGTTTTATTTAGCATTTTTAAATGGTACTTTGATTTACTAATGGTGGTCGCCATGTCCATGGCCATGGTGATCATCTCCGCCCAGCAAAGTTTCGCAAGCAACGGTTGCGGCAGTCAAACCCAAACCTAAAACAAAACCTCGGAACATAAAAACTCTCAAACGACTGGCATGTGTACCAAATTGTTTTACGTCATATCGCCAGACTTCATTGCTAAAATATATGATTTGATTAAGGGTTACTTTTACATTTAAAAAAGTTTAAGAAAGAACATTACCGCAACCATGGGTCTTTTAAACCTTGTCTAGCTAAAGATTCTTGTACTTCAAGCAATTTAGGCGCATCTTCTACTTTGTAAATTGAAGCATCTGGTACTTTAAGAGGTGCACCGTGTCCATGACCGCCCATAATTATTGCTAAAAAATTTTAAAATTTGATTCAATGATTATTTATTATTTTTGTTAAACCCCATATGTACTCTCTTATTCCAGAGAGAGGTTACATAAGGGTTTTGAAATATATTTTCTTCGAATGTTTTAAATAAACTTTACAATTCAAACTTATCTCAAGCCTGAATTTTAAAATTTTCGTTTACACATATTTTTTATTTTAGTAAATTAATAAAATAATTACCTACTTTTTATTTTCTAAATTTATCACTAAACACCAAATGTTTATTGCTTGATGAAAGGTTGACGTTTTATAAACAGCTGTAGTATACAGCGGCTTATTCTTATGATATACCACTATTTTTTACTATAAATGTGATTGTTTAAAATGGCTGTTTACAGTTACATATCGCACCCGTTCAACAATACTGTATTAACTCAAAAACTTCAAAGTGTTCAGGAGAGACAAATAATTGTTTTCTTAATGCTTAAGGAATTTTCCATTAACAAAAGTTAGACAATATTTAGAAACCCCATCAATTATTGTATTGCACCACATAACCTTTTTATTTGTTTATTGTTTGGAGATAGAAACGCGATTTTTTTAGTTATTATCATTTTCTTGAATTATTTTTGTTAATAAGAAGTAAATATTTTGAGTTGTGTTTGTTTATATGAAATTTATTGCTGTATTTAATACATTTTTTAATAAAAGTTTTAAACATGAAATGAGAAAAGACTAAAGTAAACAAAGTTTTTTAAAGCCAAATCAATGCTAACAACTGCTAAAAAGTTTAAAATATATATTTTATTAAATTAATTCCCTATTATATTTTTGTAGTATGATTCGTAATACTTTTTAGGGATTATGATTTTCTTGACTAGATCCATAATATCCTTTTTTTATTTTCCGACAGTGGCAGGTTTCCCAAATAAACACAAGATAACCTGAAATAATTACAAACATGTAAGTTTGGTATTAGAATTTAAAAATGGGTTTACAACTTACTCCAGGTTTTTCCAATAATCTGTAGACTTCAAATTATCTTTATGTACAAAAATTTTTAAATAGTCTTTGTCCTTGAATAGTGCTCTTCATTTGGGCAACTCATATTATTAATTGAACTTATTACACCTTTTGATTTCAAGTGTTCACTATTATGTTTAATAAACTTAATAATAAAATTTCTAGCTGATCAAAACTGCAATGCTATACTGCTGCAATGCAAAAAAATAAAGTGATAATATTACAAAGCGTCATCAAAACTATTTCATCAAAACAGTAATAACTTAACAAAAAACACAATTATTTCACGAAAACAGTAAGAACTCAAAGAAAAAGTTAAGCATTATTTCATGAAAACAATCATATTTCGAATTAAAACAAAAAATTTACTTAGCCTGAATCAATTAAACAGTTGCAACTCAAAATACTACCTGACTAAAATAAACTTTTGTTTTAAGAATAGCAACATAACTCAAAATATTACTCTTTATAGCAAAAAACAATCATTTGTTAAGGCCAATCACTTCAAATAACTCAAAATAATTTTATTTTCTTGATTCATAGAAATAAACTATTCCACCAGCAAAAAGGTCACAACATGTAATTTAATTAAGAAAGAATAATCAGAACTATGGAAATTTTTAACCATAGGTAGACATAAGTGTTATGTATTGTTTTTTACCAAAAAGATAAAATAAAAAAATTTTGAGTTAATACAGTATTGTTGAACGGGTGCGATATATTGGAAATAAAACTAGTGATAAAAAGTCACGTTGTGATATTTTTTATTTAAACTTATTTTAAGCTGTGAATCTGTGATAAAAGTGCAGTTTTTTCTAATATTTAATTGTAATTTAATTTTATAAAAGCGATATTAATATACAAAATGGTATTTTGACATAAATTTAACCTGGCAGTAATAAATAGGCTCCTTTATTTGATATTGACAATAATTGACCACTCATAAACTACGTTCACACTAAGAGCCCATTTTCGGCTGTAGGTTTGGATTGACGTCGACAACATCCTACATAATAGAGGTAAATATAAATTTGATATATTTACATACGTATGTATTTGTGTATGTACATGTCAGAGAACAGATTGAATGTATTCACGTCTGCTAAGTATTGATGCATTCGTTCCATTCTTCAACATCAATTTCTACTGATGTTGTTTTATTCACACTCTTTGTTTTTATTGACTGTTTTGTATTTATTAATAATTTGAAGGAATAAATTTTATGATGCATTATTTGTAATCCATTATGTTATTAATGTATTTATAATATATTATATTATCCATTAAATTATGACTAATAAAATCCCCCATTAAAAATAAAATAATAGTAGCTATTCGGAAAAAAACCAACAAACAATAACTTCTCTCTTCTATAGATGTGGAAAAACAAATCGTAATCAATATTTACTTGTGTGCCACATGAAATAACCTTCTCGATACCAAAAGTAATATATTCTGAAGTAATATATTATATAATTGATTATAAAATAAGGTAATCAATCTTTTCCCGCTGGGGTTGCTTTTTTTTAGTGTTAGATGACTTTAAGAGAAAACAAGATTTTCAATGCATGAGATTCTTTATATTCACTCTTTTATCGTGTTGTTTTGTATTGCTTAAATAAAATAGTGAGAATTGGCAACAGTATACTACTCATCAGAGTTGTAAATGAATCATTCTTTTTTGATTTCAATTCATTATGAATTAGCTAAATTTTGAATTAATTCTTTTCAACAAAAAAAGAATTGAATTAAATTTGAATCAATTCATTTGAATTTAACGAACATGAATTGCAATTCATTTCCAATTCAAATGAATTGGGCAAAATGAGTTGCAATTCATTTGAATTAGGCAAAATGAATTGCAATTCATTTTTTAATTCAAAAGAATTGGTAAAAAGAATCGCAATTCATTTCTAATTCAGTTGAATTGAAATGATTTGGAATTAATTCAAATGAATTAGAAAAGTAACTTGTAATTCAAATTTATCAAATCAAAAATGAATTGCATTCAATTGAAGTAAACTTGGTGTTTGGAGTTTGGTTCTTCAAGTACTACTTATGAAATAAATGTAACAAAGAGAATTATTATAAATAAGTAATAAATACTTGGATTAAAAGTAAGAGACATAGATAAAGTACAGAATAGAAGTACTTGGAAAAAGGGTGATGCTTTTGCATTATTGCAATTGGAAATGTATAACAATTTCATTTTTCGAGTTAATTCAAATGAATTGGTAAAATGAATTGCAATTCATATTTTAACTCATTTGAATTAATTCAAATGAATTGGGAATGAATTGCAATTCATTTTTTCTAACTCATTTATATTAATTCAAAATCAATTCAATTCAAATGAATTGGAAATGAATTGCAATTCTTTTTACCAATTCATTTGAATTGAAAATGAATTGCAATTCATGTTCGCTTAATTCAAATGAATTGATTCAAATTTAATTCAATTCGTTTTTTGGAGAAAAGAATTAATTCAAAATTTTACCAATTCATTGCATGAATGATTCACGAATTAATTCAAAAATGAATGATTCGTTTACAACTCTGCTACTCATTTTGTGCGAATGCGTTCAAAGCTCATAAACAGGCAATCAAACTGTGATGTTGTGATGCAAAAACATTGCCAATTAGAAATTATTGTTCAAGTTTAAACCTGACAACAAAATCTACGAAAAAAAGAAAGTAATGCAATTATTTGTTAGATTATTTCAACGATTTAAGACCTACATATATTCCTTAGATAATACATATTTCAACAAATCACTTTGCCAGTCAGAAAATTATATTCCGACAAAGAAATAAAATAAAAAATGAACGTAAAATAAACTAATTATTGACTGCAGACTCAAAGGACATTTAAATAAGATAGAAATCGCTTCGAGCGATATGTGCAGGTTCTGTGACGAGGCGATCGAGTCATCAGAGCACATACTGGGCAATTGTGCAGCATTGATGTACAGTAGAAAGAGATACCTTAGTAACTATCAGTTATCAGATAGAGAATTCTCGGGGTTGGCACCAGCCGATATTTTAAAGTTCGACGAGACTGGGGGAGATATTGTAAGAATCCCGGTCAAGTAGAAGACTGTACAGTAGATCTACAGGTCGAAGTACTCTAGTATCTCATATATAAATGAGTGAATGAATCTAATTATTACCTAACAGATCTGGCTTTAATGCATGTGTTTTTATTTTAATATTTGCTATTAAAATAAAATCCCCCAAACAAATCACCTCTTAATTAAAGCAAACAATTTTGCTCTAAGTGAATCACTCTAAAATAAAACAATTCCTTGCTTTAATTATGATGAATTTATTATTATTTTTTTTAACAAATAAGTATACTATTTTTTGCATTTAATTAATTTATATTTACCACCTATTATGTAAGGTGTCGTCGATGTGACAACATTTTTGTAACAAAATAAAGAAAATATTTTCTATTGTCTTTAATCTATTACAAAAATGTCGCAATGTCGACCACGATGCGACTTACACAATAAGACCTTTTGATTTATTATTTTTTTATATAAGTGTTTTATATATTTATTTTTATTCTTACATATTATATATTATTTATACATAACTACTACACATGATTTTAAAATGTAATTTTTATACGGGGTTTTAAATCAAACTTTGAATTTATATTGATTTCAAATTATATAAAATATATTAATTATTTAGTACCCAAAACGATTTTTACAATTTATTATTAATACCTAAATAAAAAACTTAAGAGTAGTATTATCATCAAATGATTATATTAATATAAATAAATATTTTAATTTTCTTTTAACGTCATTCAAAATCGAAACAAATATTGATTTTGTTTTTTTTTTCTGTAGAAAATTTTTTAAAATTCCAGTATAAGCCTTTAAGCTTTCATGATTCTTTATTTCACAGTTAAAAAAATTAATAATTTTGTATACATAAATATGGTTAATTAAAAACCAATTTTAAATTCCATGTTTAATTACAGATTTGTAGATATAAGGAAATGATATATAACTTACAAATATAAATTTTGAAAGATTATAAAATTAAAAGAGTTTTATTAATATTACGAGTAGATATTCATTTTCAGTTTTACATACATTAATGATTATATGAAACTAAACGTTTTGTAATACAATGTACTAAAATATTTTTTACAAATAATTATAAATACTGATATAATAAATATGTTAAATATACATATTATATTGTGTTTTTAATACAAATGATGTTTAGAGTTACTAATTTATCCATTTGTTTTAGCAGATTATGAAAAAATCATGATTATGAAATAAATACGAATTATAAAGGTTAATATTTCAAGAATCTATAAAATCTAATTAATTTATGCCCTGTATACCATAAAATACTGTTTTCTTCTATTGTGAGGCCTGTTTATTCAATTATTACAAAAATTATTAGTAGGCTAATAATTAGCTTGGTTTTCTATAATGTCAGTATAGAACTATATTTTATGGTATCTTCTCAATTTCGACTCGTTTTGAAAACGCGAATTTTTTTTTTCTCAAAAGCGAAGGTTTTTGTGATTCGATGTTTTTGTTCGAAAAATATTTAAATGTCAAAAAAACCACAAAAAAAACCATTTATTTCTTTTTTAATCGGTTTTATATAAATTTGATATTGTAAACATGAATGCTTCAGACATTTTTCTTAAAAAAATGTCAAAAGGTCATGAGCAGCTGTGCTATTTTGTATGCAATTAAACAAAAAAAAACTTTATTACTTAACCTGAGTTTTATTAATGATTATGCTTTAATTAAAAATTAAAAGTGTCTCCATTCCGCAACTTCTTTGTTTTGTATGTTCTTTTTACACAAGTATCGAAAATGCTTTCGAACGAAATTTCCCATTCGAAAAATAAATAATAATCAATACAAAAGATTTTCGAAAATTTTCGTAAATTTTTACGAATTCGTTAGATTTTTGATTCAAATCGAAATACAAAGTAACCCCCAAGAACACTTCAAACCCAACACCTACATTTTGTTTTTGTTAAAAATGTTATCACATATTGGAATTAAATTCTATTCGTTTTATTTTTACCAAGCCTTCACTACTCGAAGTGAACACGAATAAAAATATTTGAACTGAGTTGTGATTCTATATCATAACCGTTTATATAATTTTTAGTATGTATTTTATAAATAAAATATGAAGGGTGTTCACAATGTCATCTTAAAATACCTTTTAATTTTAATACATACTTTAATAAGGGCTGTCAAGTTTGTATCAAATTTAAGAGTCGAAAAAGTATATCATTTTTAATTTGGTAATATTGTGACTGACACAAAACTGAAAAAAGAAAATCCAAAAAGTAAGTTTTTCTTTTATGGGATTATTTTATAAATCACTTCTTTTGATTTTTTTTTTTTTTTGCTGACTTGTTAATTAAAAAAAATTTTTTTATTATGCTTGCTATGTTTCAATGTGATTTGTTTTTTATATTGGGAAAAGTATTCAAAATTAAATTTCGAAAAATATTTATGTACATGTTCTGACAAATGGTACGTTTGAAAGCGCAAAGAGTTTTTTTTGTGACCTAATACTAAATTTTGTATTTCGTCGATCGTAAATAAGTAAGAGATTGAAGTCGACTAGTGGCCTAATAAAAGAAAATTTTTAAATTCGGATATATATTATAAAACGAATTCGAGTGAAATGTAAATAGAATAAAATTTCAAATTGCCAACATTTTAAAATGAGAAAATCTTTTACAACATTTTTTTATTCACTGGCTTAATAACTATTAAAGTAACTTTGAAAATGCAACTTGAGTTGCATTGCCACTTGCCAGATTGGTATTACAGATGGCACATTATTAACCACATCTTAAACTACTACACATTTCTAACACAGTGCAGGCGGTAATTCTAGTGGATTATATGCCATACATAATATTAATTTTTACGTTAGTTGCGTTGCTATCCATAATAGGCCCATTAATTTCACTCGAATTCGTTTTTCAGAACATACCCAATTATAAATTCTTAATTGTAATCTTTAGAAATACTAGTTTTCTTCAAATTAAAAGAAAACATAACAAATTTACATTTTGCATTATACTTTTACTTTTATAAATATCAAAAACCATTCGTGTTCTATGAACAGACTGTAAATTTAATACAATAGACCAAAACTTTTCAGGGTAGATTACAAATTTGAAATCGTTAAATTTTTAGAACATAAGCAATAATATATTTTGTAATTCACCATCATAACCAGTTACTTTTACATTCCTTTTTTTAAATGAATATAACTTTCTTTTTAATTGTTGCAACTTACAAAACACGCATACATACATATATGTATGTACATTTATATGTACATATGCACATAAATAATAAACTTTTTTTCAAAATAAATATTTTCTACTTAAAAATTTTTATGTCGTATTCAAATCTAAAGTGGATTGTGCTCGATGTCGTCTAATGTAAAGTAATGGAAGCATGATAATTTGCTTAATATGTTTTTAATTTTTTTTATCTAATTTCATTGCTAAAAAATTTTTCCATAATTTTTCCATATGTGAGTGTGTTTTTTTAAACAATAATTTTGTATACTTATATATATTTTTTTTAAATTTATTTTAACAACGTACAAAACATTAAATTTAGCATGTTAAATTTTTAGGAGTGCATAACAGGGAATATGAAACGGTCCTTTATTTTTCTTGACGCATAACTTCTTTATCAAATGTTAAAATTGTTTAAAATAGCGTTTGTGTGGTGCTTTATAAATGGTTCATATACAATATTTTAAACTTTAAGCTTGAGCTACAAATTCAATATTTTAATAGTGATTTCATTTAAATTTCGAAATACTGGTAGTAAATCTAAAAATGTGTTAATTTTAGATTTAGCAGTACATCTATTTATTTTACATATTTGAAAAATTCTAATACATGTTACACAATTTGTTGTTTCTTTGTTTTTTATACCGTCTTGGAATATTAAGAGATTTAATATAATTTTAATATTAACAGGGGGGTTACTTTTTATTTCGTTTCGAATTTAAAATGCTTTCGAAAGAAATTTTCCATTCAAAAAAATCAATAATAATGAATACAAAAATTTTTCGAAAATTCGTAATTTTTTTTTGAATCGAAATACAAAATAACCCCCTAGATTACAGCTCAACTAACGTGTTAGTTTCACAGCTATAGATCTTTATCAGCCCAATCATGAATAAAAATTCGACGTAAAATTTCTTCCTTTTTTCAATTTCTTTTATTTCCTTGTAAATTAATTTAAATTCTTTTTTTTTATATGAAAAATTTGTCAAATTTAAGACAACTGTTTACAATTTTCTTTCTTACATTTCGTTCTTTCTGATCGTGTGCATTGCTTTAGTAAGCTTTAAAGGCTTTCAAACACTCCGTAAGTATGAAACTATTAGGGATGTAATAATTAGTCGTAAAATTAATCGACTGGGTTACATACATACATACATGTTTGGCCATTGCAACCCTGTACCAGGGTTACTACCTAGCTTCTCGCAGCACCCATGTTGTGTATGTCAATTTTTTCCATGAGTGCCGGGACCTACAATTTAATGTCTACTCCGAACGACAGACTTGAGAAGCTTTTCATGGCAATCAGTTACCCTCAGAGCTTTTGCCAGAAGACTGCTAAAGAGGTAGTCGCCGAAAGAAATATTTTTTCCAATTTCTTTTTTTCTTCGACTTTTTAGAGCTGCGGTTTGAACCCGGAACTCTTATCTAGTAAGCCAACACACTACTAACCAGTAGACTACGGCGACTACAAGTATTAGTATTGTGCTTCTATTTCTATAAATATGCCGGCGCAATAACCCACAAGTATGTAGTGATTTTATTATTCTAAAACTATTACTTATATAAACTAGTTAAAGAGAATGTCGAAGAAATTAAATAAATGGATTGGTTTCCAGTTGCCGAAAAAACAATTAGAAGTAAAATTGTATAACATTGGTTGCCTGCCAGTGTCCATCATCTGCCATTTCTTGCTTAAGAAATGTTTACATAAAGCAAAATTTTAGCATAAAATGTTGTATCCGTAAAGTATTGGTTACGTTTTTTATTTCATTTGCCAAATGTGAACGTAACTTTAGAAATTGTGTTCTCGCTTATCAAAAATACAAATGTATGTGAACAAGAACAAAATAAAATGCCTTTTGTTCAGAAAAAAAAAGAGAGAAAGCTAATACCTATTCGATAGACAAATTTACTAGCATACAAAATCAGTTTCCTAATAAAATCTATCTTTTTTTATATATTACATATTTACGACATATATTTTATTGTTTATTGACAAAATAAAAGATCAGTATTTTAAGAAAATTATAAGTTTATTTGTAATTTGTGTTTTATTTTTACGCGAACCATATAATTAAACTACTTTTGTTATTAATTTGTTTCGCAATATATTACAAGTTTCCATTCAACTTACAGTTTAAAAAAGGAACACAATTATGTAACCAACTATTTCATAGATTTATAAGATAATCAGTTGTTTTCATTTTGTTTCTAATGCATAAACAAGCCGACTGGACTGCCTCTTATAAATTTATGAAGATATTTTTAACATTTATTTTAAATGTATTTGCTTAGCTACTAGTCAAAGTTAATTAACACAAAAACTGTATATTTAATACAAATAATTACACAGTATATTACTAAAGTTAAAGACCGATAATAATACATTTTAAAAATATCTAGTGGGAATATATGTATGTACGTGTATGTATATATAAAAATTGTTTTTAAATAAATTTTATGCCAGTAATATTATTTATTTGTCAATATATTCTTGAAAATATTTATTCGTTTTAAAGACATATTGCTCACCACTTTGCATGATACTAAGTTTTAAAATAGAACGTCCTGTTTTAATTTGTTTTTGTTTTTTGTTTTTAATTTTAAATTCAAGTCAGGTATATTTTATAGATAAGTCATATTTTATTTTTGGTCTTATTCAATCTTCTTTAATTCATTCTTGTAATATTTATTAAGAGATCAAAATTGCTTGTATTAAACATTTGTTGTTTTTTCAAAGGTATTTTATTTAAATTAAAAATTGCGTGTTTCTTGGTAAAAAAAATTTTATGAATAATAATATTATGCAAGTCTTAATTATAATTATAGTAAAAAAATATCTGGGGGTTTTGTTACATTGTTGTCGTTTTTTTATTTTTGTTTTCAACAGTATGTATTTATCACATATGTAGGTATAAATTTCTATCTCATATATTAGAGTTAGAAATATATATGTATGTATGTATGTATGTATATATAAAAAAAATCAAATCTTAGCTTGATTTCTAAGCTTGACTGCCTGATATGCTGCTCATTTATAGTTTTTAAATGTAAAAGATACTCGTATAATAACTTTTAAAATTTGATTTTTTTTTTCTGTTGGGGTTCCGGCCGAGAGAAGAAACTTGAATAAGATAATGAAAAAAAATTTCATTATACTTAAGCATTTCACCATTTTATAGAGCTTGTGCAAGTCTGTTTAATGACCCAAATGTTGATACCATTTTCCGTTAATTTTGTACACTCATCATGAATATACCATTCACACTTTAAAACATTATTTCCTCGCAAAGTATCTCATTCAGTAGACGATTTAGACTGTCTAGCCCGGTTAGGAAGCCATTATCGGGACCATGGTGAATAGTTGTTGGCGGTGTGGGAAATAAGGCTGAACCATTGCGGGGCACAAAAGCTGTGTGGGCAAAATCAATGAGTCTTACATCCACCAAACAATGCATATCATCGCATAATTGTATTTTAGTATCAATGTCTAGTGATTTCGAGCCATGTTGGAGAATTTTTTTTGATTTCGAAATTTCTTTGATTTCCTGTTGCTGCAATTGCTGCTGTTGTAGTTCAGTTGTGACTTTATTTATGTGTACTGTTGCAGTCGTTGTTGTTGTAGTTGTTGCTTTTGTAGCGGCAGCTATCACAGTCTTTGCAACTGTTTCGTTTGGTACAGAGGTATCCATTAAAATACTATCATACTTCAGGCTTTCTTGGATTTGTGCTGGTGGCATTGAGTTTTTGGCTGTTGTGGCAGGAATTTGTGTCGTCCTAGCAGGGGAATTTGTGGCGGACACAGAATTTGTTGAAGTTGTAAATTTTTTAGCTATTGATGAAGATTTTTTGGCCGAGTCTTTTGATTCATGTCCATCTAGTTTGTCCTTAACATGATAATGCTGGGCATGAAGATGACGGCGATTGTGTTCATCATCATCATCGTCATCATCATCGTCTTTGCAGCGCAAACGTTTTACAGCACCTTTTACAGATTTCAAAGACGAAGTTGTCGACGAGGCAGGTGATGCTGTTGCTGTTGACAATGCATTTATTGTTGCAGCAGTCGATAAAGGAGAAGAATTTTGTTTTTTGTGTATTACATTTTTGGGTGTTAAAGGCGGTGTTGCAGTATCAAATGCATCTTGTTGTGATTTGTAACGTTTTAACATAACTTCCGTTTGACTTATAATGCTACTATCAAAATCGGAGGAAGCTTCGTCTGAGCTATTATTGCCGGTCTGACGACCACTTGTAACAGCTTTAATTTGTTCTGATAACCCTGAAAAGTCATCACTACTATTACTGCTATAGTTCATCCACGAATCACCAGAATGTGGTGATGATGTTGCTATACTGGGTAATGGCGGTTCGGGATCAAGAAATACTGTATCTTCAGATATGGGAATGAATGGTGCAGGTGTGGTCGATTTTGATGAAGTTGAAGGCCTTGACAATTCCATCGATTTAAGACCCATTGGTGGTGGTGGTGGCATTGATCTACTATCGCTATCGATTGTTGCATGTGTTGGTTGCTCCTCCTCCGCTTCTGAAGAAGAGGGCGTTATTTGTTTGTGTTTAATTTTTTTTTCAATTTTTTCACTAAAACCACGTTCCGATTGTTTTTGTCTTATCATTTCAGGAGACGTAGTCGCTGTTGCTGGAGGTGTCAATGAAACGCATGCTGTTGCCGTTGTACGTGCTAATGCATTATTTAAATGTCTAATGCGTGTTCTGAGATTCATATCGGCTGTATTAGAATCATTAGAAGCATCAGCGTCATAACAACATTGCTCACTGCCTGTGTTACTATTAGTGGCCGAAGCGTTTCCGCTATCAGCTGCCTGTAAATGTAAGTCATCATCTGTTTCATGGGGTTCTAACTCATCACCTCCTTCGTGACCATCTTCATCATGATCATCTTCATCAGCTATATCATCATCATCATCTTCATCGTCGATACTATTATCTGGATGATAATCAAATGTGGCAGATTTTTTTTTATCCTTGTTAGGCACGACTGGTGTAGGTGTAGCCCAGTCCTCAAAGTCCATAGGGTGTTCCATTGGATTATCTTCATAACCTTCATACACAATCAGGAGCGAGCTAAAAATATGATTGTGCATATAATATAAACTTTTTTGTTTACACTTAGGGCGATTTTCTACTTACCAGGAATAAAATCTATAACTGGATTGCTTTTCAATAACTCGTCGCAATTGTAATAGACGTTGTACAATTTTTTTAATAACTCGTGTTCGTAAACGATAACCGTTATAAAAAAAATCATGCAAAGCCTGCTTAAAGCCCATTTCATTTAGCTCACGACCCCAGTATTTATCACGCTTTGCATACTGATCTAAGTGTGCCTGATACGTTTGCATGCCACACAAACGTACACCCAATGATGCCGATGTACTGGCCGCACATTTAGCCATTTGTTTGGTACGCTTTTCGGCGGACGCATCGTCGCCATGTTGGCGAGTTCCCATTTTTAAATCCAATATACAGGGATTACGAAACTGTGATGTTATATTTTCCAGCATTAGGAAATCTAGAAAAAAACGTAAACAAATTTTAAATAATAATTTATTCGTTTTTTTCTTTTTGTTTTTTATAAGAATGCTCAATAATGGTATACTTACATTGTTTATTAGAATTGTCCAGTTGTGAAATACTCTTAATCACGTCTGCAGCATTACCATTTTTATGCACTTTCATTCTGTAATAGAAAAAAATTAGTCAATATTGTATTCAGAAAGATTATTAACAAACAGTGTTATAAAAACCATTTAAATTCTTGTCCAAATATGTATGTATTTTATTTTGAATAAGCAATATTTTGCGATTTGTTTGGCTAAAGTGGGAGGAGGGCAGATATAACCAGGTTTTGGTAGGGGCCATAATGTTTCTAAAATAAGTATTTATAAAAAAATAGGTATTTTTTAAATAAATATAAACCCTACACCCATTTCAAAAAACTATTTTCATATGTAATTTATTTCTATGCATAAACAATTCTTTATACTTTCCGTGACTACACTCTACTCTATATATAAAAATTTATTTAATTATAAAATATTTTAATTAAATAAAAAAATAAACAACCATGTTCTGTAAATTATAATTGAATGCAATTTTTTTTCCAGCAAAATCTAATAGATCATAATTCTAAACAATCATAAAACTTTTGATCGTTGTCAATTTACAGAACAGAGGTGAATCTAATTGTGCTATAGAAAAAATTAAAAGAATGGTTTTATTCGTAAACATTAAGTTAATCGGTTTTAGTGCGGTTGTCGTATTTTGACATTTTTGTAATAGATTAAAGTAAAATCTAGGACAAAATCTAGTAATATGTATGTCAAAGACTACGATAACTACGCAATTTACAAACTGTGTGTTTTTGTTCATTTTAATCTATTAATGAAAAAATTATCTGTTAGTATCTAAAAATATGACTATTTCATGTATATTTTTTTAACTTTAAAAACATTTTTTTTTTTTGTAGAATTTAACTTCCGTTTTTGGGTGTAGGGTATAGTTTGTTAAACCAATATATTTATTATAAAATATTAGAAAAAAATATATCAGGTTTCATACCCATTATTGTTATTTTTTATGTTTATTTAAACATTATTTCTATTACTCTCTCACAAACACAACCACAAAATATCTAAAAAATTGAAAATATGTTTTTTAAATATATATATAAAAAAAAGTTGGAAATAATCTTAAAAGTCTTTACTAGTATGTAAATAAGTACATACTATAAGGAATTCCAAGACAAAACGTTATCAAATATAAATAACCCACCTTAGAATTTCATCCCTCTTACGTTTTGAGGCACTCATCTTGCGTTGCGGCTCATCACGAAAACTGGGTGAATAACGCTTTTCTAGTTTACAACCTCCCATTGTTGTTGCTTGCATAACACCTAAAATGAAACGTGCAAAACGGATTAGAAGTAACTCATTTATTCAAATAGATCTATAGTTGAATTGTTTCTAAAAATCAAGATTACTCTAAAAATATGTTTTATTATCTGATCAAAAACATAATTCTTTTCTTAAGGCGGGGTTATATACGATATGTTTAAAAATGAAATGACTTTGCAATTGGTATATAAAAAAAAAACAAAAAAAAAAAAAAAAAAGAATAGACATTACGTTACATATAAAAAATAGAGAATTAATTATGGACAAACACTTTGGTATGTTGATATGCGAACATGAGGTCAAATATAATCTATATACTGGTTAAAATGAACTGAACGAAAAATTTTTGTTTTTGCATTATGAAAAATGTTATTTCAACACATTCTAATGCCCGTATTCATAAAAATTATTTTAGGTTTATTGAGAACTTATTTGACAAATATCTATGCAATACTTGTCAAATAAACCCTCAATAAACCAAATATTTTTTATGAATACGGGCATAAATCTGTATTGGTAAAAAAATTACATGAATTTTGTTAAAATTATCAGAGTAAAAACGAATTGAAACGAATTTTGAAGAAAAGTTATAAAAAAGACACACACAATGAATTTAACATTCAAAGGCCTACACGTACAATTATGATCATATACATAATTAAGTTGCTCTTGTGATTTTACTAAGGTTTGCCAATAATTAAAATTTTATTAACAAAAATATTAAAGAAACTTCAAAAACAGATACTTTTTCTTCCTCTAGATTTGAGTATATAAAAAATATTGTATCCATATTTAGCAGTATCATTCAGACAGTGTCTACGAATTCTTTACATTTAAGTTGGACATTTTGACACGATAATGAACATAGTTACTGCGGCACACATATTGTCAGGAACTGAATTAAGGGTGATGCAATTTACACAAACTTAAAACATGTTATGACAATTAATTGGGAAGAAGTAGCTCCAGTTTAATGGATTAGAAATTCTATCAAGGCCATATGCTGACTTGGGGAAAAATTACGCCTAAAGTGAATCTGGGTATACAACAGCGTTATTTTGAGATTGTGATTATGCAGATGCTTGAAAATTTCGGTAGAATTCTAAATAGTGGATATTGAACTAAGGACATGATATTAGGCAGCACACTTTCTGATTTAACATAATTTAAAATTTATTGGGGTTTATAAAGGAAACTTGAGAATATACCCATTTTATGACAGGTACTTCGGGGGATACAGGTAGGGCCTGTACCATGTGCTGCATTGGTTAAGAGTGTACCATTTAATCTATATGCTGAATATTCAGGGCATGGTTAGTTCCCAACTGAGTATTGAATTAAAAAGAAAAAAAAAAAAACACATTTTTTATAGAGTTAAACCTAAGCGGTATTTTTTATCTTGTTTGTAAGTTTTTTTTTTGTTGTCGTTAGTAAAATTTTAATTATCACCAATCTTAGTACAACCTCGAAACTTTTTTTCAATTATATGAGCACAAGTCTATATTGTTATATTTCGGAGATTTTACACTATTCTACAAGTCTTAAGATTTTCATTGGATTTTGTCGAAACAAAATCTAATGATATTTGATCTGATTATCAAAAAACAAATGTAAAATGTTTTTATTACATTTTGCTTTTACAGTATCATATTTCAAATGAAGTGAAAACATCAGCTGTTTGTGTTTTTTTTTTTCTTCTCCAAGGATGGACATGTTGATAAGGTAACTATGCATGTGTGAACCTTTAAATGTTATATTCACTATGAAAATTATACAATCAATTTCCTATTTTGTTTTCAGTATTCAAAAAAATTTTGAATTTTAATTATTTGTAATAGTAATTTGCCCCATTGAAATTAAAAAAAAAAATATATATAATTTTCTTCTCTCAAACGAGAATTGTTTCAACAATAATTATTCAAAGAAATCAATTCAATTATTTTGATATTTTGGCATTATATACCTAATAGTATGTATATATAGAGTATTTTATGTAAAAATATATAGTTTATAAATTATAAGTATTTAATTATAATAATAAGAATAATTGAAATATTATACAAACCCGCTTTGGTTAAGTATGTTTTTTGAACGCATCACACTCATTTTTAATAGGATGAGAGCGAAAGAGGAGAGATTGAGTGCAAGAGTAAATTTTATTTGTTTATTTTGCGTATGTATTTTGTTGTAATTTCCCTAAGAGTAGGATTTCACAAAATATAAGTCGTTCAGAGTAAGTCCTCGCTGATGGTACAGGGGCAGATGCTTTGTCTTTTTATATTTTTGGTGAGTTTAGAAAGTAGAAGACTTTTTGCAAAACGTTGACGGACGATGACGTGCTTATACTGTTTCTGTATTATATATACAATACAAGATAATAATAGATATTTTTGTGTAGATTTCAGTTTAAAGAACAACAAAAAAAAAGTATTAATAGGTATAAAAAAATTTACGCTTTTTTAGTTTTATGGTTCTCAAGAGACTTTCCAAATGGGAAAAATAGGCTCCAGTACTGAAAACACATAAACACACACATAGACACTCACTTATCCTCAGCGCATCAAGCATTTGGGTTGCACGCTTCGAAACGTCTTCGTTTTCTTTTCTAGTAAAGGTCACTCATTCTCAGAGCAGCGAGTTTTCGAAATTTCGTCTAGTCTTAATATATTACATTTCAAAATAAATTTTTTAAGGCTAAAATTTCCTGTTATTGCTTCAGTTTGTTTTTTTTTTTTTGTATTTACATTGTAGTGGTTTTATTTTTATATTCGTTTATGCACTTACCCCACTTGACATTTTTTCAATAACTTTTTTAATTAACACACTTTTTTTATTCACTACATAAACTTATCGGTTTCTCTTTCTATTTTTTCATGTCTTGAAGACTTCAGCTTAATTTAATTTTGCCTGTAAATTTAAAAATTAAAACAATTTCATTTGAATTGCTAAAATTTTTACACAAATTTAGAAGCAATTTTATTTGAAATTGTAATAAATAAAAAATTTACAGAGTATTAAATTAATTTAAAACAAAAAAAGAAAGCTTTTCAATCATGTTTTTATAGAGTGTACATACAATGTGAAAAACAAACACAAATAAACTTAAATTGTAATTGAATAGCTTACGACAAAAAAAAAAATAGTAATAAATGTTATTATTACTGGATTTTCAATTTTATAAAACCTATATTTAAAATTGACATAGTAAAGCATTTTAGTAAAAATATTTGCTATTTTCAACAAATTTTACTATTAATTTTAATATAGAAAACATGTACTGTACATATCGTTACAATTATTGTTGAGCATAAATTATGCTCTAAACACATAGAAGCCAGCAGGATACACGGCTATTGGACAACAAATGTCGTTGGTAGCAATTGTTGCCCTATAACCAGATACTTAAGATTTTGAAAACGACAACCACATTTAAAATTTCAATTGACAGGTGTTTATTATAAGTATACACATACAAATTTAACTCAGTGGTGGCTCTTTCAAATATTTTATTACAAAAAAAAAAAAAACATCTGATTTTATACAGATTTTGGATGTGTAGTTTGGGAACACCTTTAAAAAAACTATAAAATATGGGTGCTTTGAGCTATTAACAGCACTAATTTTATTTTGTCATCAACAAAATTAGAAATTATACTAAAGTGAGCTACAGTGACAATGGTGATATAAACGTGTGTATTATTTTTTTATCAAATTGTAGCATGTAGCCTGCTAGCTTCTATGTCTGAAACATTATTCTTTATAATTTTGTGTCTGGCTTCAAAATCGATTATAAAATAAAACAAATTTTGATTTTGATTCTGCATGAATTGTTCGAAATCGTTTACAATGACTTATAATCCACAATTATGTAATATTAATAGGCCTGTCGTAATGCAGTGCAGAAATGCACTACAGGCCTGTCACACATTTTGATTATAATAATTTTAATTCCGTATTTGCAATTCCGATCGAATTTGTTTTATCTTCTATAGATTTCGATCGATTTTGTCAACTCCAAATACCTTGCATTTAAGGTTAAAAAGGAAATATTGTTTACATCAAAAGAAAAAAATTTAAATTAAATAAATTAAAGAGCATACAAATTAAATTTGTTATTAAAGAAAACACAAATTTATTTTTGTTTTGATTTGTTTAGTTTATGCGTTATGTTTATGCAAATGATTACAATACTTTTATATTTAAAAAAATGGTGTGGCAACACTTCCTGCAAAAAGCCATTTCTTTGCTTTAAAAAATGTCTTGCACGAAAACGAGGAATTGTTATTAAAATAAAGCAAAATTCGTTAAATCCCGCTATAATAATTATTATTATTGTCTACTTTACTCATTAAAATAACATTTATTTACTTTTTTGAACTTTAATTTACTATAAAAAACATATCCACTTTATAAAATTAGAAGTAGAAGTAAAATACGAAATTATTTCCATTTTCGATCGGAATTGAGTTTTGTGACGTACCCGTATAATTAATTTATATGAAATATTTATCTCCAAAACTGGACAAGATATCCGAAAACGGATTGCAGATTTAAAAATTTTGGTGACAAAAACCTAAAGTGGCATCGAGATATAAAAAACGGCGGATAGAGCACATTAACTCCCGCACAACGAATTGTGTCAATTGTTTTTTTTTTTTTTTTGAGAGTAAAAAGCAAGATTTTTGTGTTTTATGAGAGCAAAAAATATACTATTTAAATGCCACCGGTGGTAAAAAGTTTTATTTTTTTTTTTTGCCAGAAAATAAAATAATTATTTAAAAATTTTAAAATTTAAGTACTGCCCTCTTAATAAAAAAAAATAAAATTAGGTTTATTAAGAACGGGTTATTTGACAATTATTCTATAGAAATTTGTTAAAAAAAAGCCATTTATAAACCCAATTTTATTTTTATGAATACACAACAGAAATAATTTACAAAGCTATCACTAAAAATATTCATTAATTTTTGTTTTATTATTCGCTATTCGTTATAAGGACACTCTATTAAAATTAATTGAACGATTTTGCACAGAAAACTTATTAAATAAAAATTTTTTTGGTAGAAAAAATATAATTTTTTTTTTCATTTTTTTATTATATAAATTAATAATATATAGTAATAGTAAATTTATCTTCTTTTGTACATGATACATTATATGTATATGTATATATTTTTTTATTTCAAACCACAATTTTTAAATTACTTAAAGATAAATTTAAATAATGCTATTTCTATAATTTATTATATATAATAAATAATTCATTTTTTAAATGCTATAAGTTAATTTTTTAAAAATAAGTAAAAGTATCTAAAAGTAAACGAAAGAAAGAATTGTATGAATTTAATTTATTTTTTTATTAATACAACCCATTTTTATTTTTGTTATATGTAAGAAGGAAATACATATTTAAGTTTTTCTATTTTTACAGTTTTCTTCTTTTTTTTTGTTTATTTTTCGTGTTTTATTTATTTTTTTTTTTGTTTTCCTTTTGGCAAAACAATTTTATAATATACAACAAATCTACATACAATTTCACAAAATTAAGATAAAATAAAATAAAAAAATTTTAAATAAAACATTTACATTGTATAAATGAATTGATGACAGATTTATTTTATTACTTTTTTTTAACTAAAATATATATGTATATGGTTTAAATGGACAAACAAGTGTTGTTATTAGATAAAATATTTTTTTTTTAATTTTTAAATACAATATGATTTTTTTAATGAGTTTTTTTTAATAACAAAATAAATGCATCAATATTTATACATATAATGATAATGGTAGTGTCTTTTGTATCGAACATATAAAAGCATATGATTGAATTTTTTTTAATATTTATTTTTTTTTTTCTTTTTGTATTATTCTTACATTTGTATGTAAATAATAAAACAATGACGGTAAAATGTTTTATGAAACAAAGAAAAAGAATTATGAAATTTTTGTCAATTGACTGACTGAGCTTACCTTTATATTTGGGAACAAACTTCTGTATATCCTGCGGAATGTTTTGATAAAAATCCAATTCACGCAAATTAAGAGGTTTTATAACCGTTGATTGGTTAAGCAACAATAGGCGGGTATGTCCTCCAACCTAAAAGAAAATAAAGTGGTTACATACTCGTACATAAATATAATTATACATACATATATATAGATAATAAAAATAATACAATTATTATTAAAACCTAGTTGAACCTGCTGTCTTATTCTATTGTTCGTACCAATATTTAAACGTTTTTTGCTAAAATGGTCGTTAAGCCAAAGATAATTGTATCAAAACATTGTCACATTTTGAAATTATTACAATACATATCTGTGGAATTTTGAAAAAAAAAACGTCTTCTCTTGAAATAAGACAATTTTCCAAGATTTTTATAGTAAATATAGAATTTCCTTGTCCTTCTTTTGCTGAATCCCCGTATTTCTACGACCTTTGGAACGCAAGATATGTAGCTGACTAATCGACCTATTTCAGACTTTCGCCCAATTTCAATTTGACAAAACGACCTCTTTCAGAGAATTAAGAATAATTTGAAAAATTGAATGTCTATAAAAAATTGTATTTAATTTTAATTATTATTTTTTAATTATTTGCATATTGTAGAGGAAAATAGCTCTTTCAGAGAATTAAGAATAATTTGAAAAATTGAATGTCTATAAAAAATTGTATTTAATTTTAATTATTATTTTTTAATTATTTGCATATTGTAGAGGAAAATAGAAGTATTTTTTTTTTAATTAAACTGAAATATATTTTTCAGATCAACTTCTTTCAACCTTTTTACATATTCCATTTGAACAAAACAACTTGTTTTGACTTAAGCGAATAAGATAATTTTCAAATTTAATCAAAAAAATTTTGACAAAACGACTTGTATGGTGGAAGCTAATATTTTTTTTTTTAAATCTATTTAACAAGTAGTCTTAAATTAATTTTTTGTCGTTTTAAAGAAAACTATTGCTTCTAGAGGGAAAAAAGGTCGCATAATGTTCGTTAAGTATTTGTGTATAATATCCAAGTTCAAAATTTCTTTAATTTTGTAAGCAATAACTTCTATTAGCCTTTTTAACTGTTTTTTGCTCTACTGACAAGTTGTTGATTTAGAAAGAAGACGTTTTGTCAAATGTCCACAGATATTAAATTGAATAAAAAAATAAAGTCCTTGCTTTCGTAAGAAAAACAATTAAAAATCGTCTAAATTATAGAACATTAATGTTGTGCTTTGGGACTCTCTTCTTGCAGTTTATTTTGAATAAAAATCGTGATGAAAAAAAAAAAAATAGTATTTCTTTAAAACTCCTGTCGGTACCTGTCTGACCAGAAAGCGCGTCTATCATTAATTATTATGAGTAATATTTGACAACTGAAAGTTTCAATGAAACTTAAACTTTATACTGCATTTACACCAAACTCAAATCAACTAATTACCAGATTTCAATTGAAATCTAGTCGTTTTTTACTTGATTTCCCATATAAAACAAAATCTACTTCGTTACTTGATTTCGACAAAATCTAGTTGAAATCTAGTGTACTTTCCGATGCAACTTTGTATTTTTTCTAAGTTCTACTAAAAAATACAAAACTACAGTAAGTCGGGATTTACAATGTGGAAATTGAAGGGCAGAAATTTTTCAATTCTCTTTTGCTCTTGCCTAAAACTTTTACCATATAGAACTTAGAAGACAAACAGAAGAAGCAAAAACTACAAAAGTGGAAAAGCAAAAGGCAAAATGTCCTGTACAAACATTCGTGTAATACATTCTTCACATTTTCGTCACTATTTCTACAAATTTCTGTCTGTCGTTCAATTTCTACATTGTAAATCCCGACTAAGAAACTGACAATTGAAAAGAGCCCCATAAAACTAAAACAAAAATAAATTTAAGATTTTTGAATTATTTTTTATTGAATGTAGAATAATCAAAAGAAAAATTGTTTTATTTATTTATTCTTCTATTGAATATAAAATAATAAGAAAAAATATTGTTTTATTTATTAATTTTTTATTTGCTGTTATTTTTATGAAAAAGAAATCCTGCTAGTTGTCAAAAAATGTCGGTGTAAACACTATAGATTTTCAAAGTGATTTCAAATTAAATTTACTTGATTTGAGTTTGGTGTAAATGCACTATTAAGCTTTTTCTTTAATTTTATTATTTTGAAATTTCAATGAATTCTCGATTATTTTTTTTATTACATATTTCTAATAAATCCTTTTTAACAAATATATCGTCATATTGATTACTAATAATAATCGAAATTAAAATGCTATTTACTCTAGTATAATAAATTAACTGCATCTATTATCTATTCTATAGAATTTCTTTAATGTTTTTTTTTTTTAATTTGAGAAGAAGAAGTTCTGTGGTTTACCTGATTGGATAGGGGTTGTAGAGCAACTTCATCTTCACTTTCCAAATGATCCTTACTTAATTGGGTTTGTAATGTTATTGATCCCAAATGGTTTTTAATATTGATGTTGGCGGCACCAGTTGTATTTTGGCTATAATTGCAAATGGGTGCTTCAACATTTTTAATTTTGTCTGAAGCAGTTGTAGTTGTAAAACCAGCACACGATTCTGAACGTTGTCGTTGATGACCCAAATACTGATGTAATGCAGAAGCAGCACTGGCCAAGGGATATGACTGTTGTTGTTGTTGTTGATGTTCTTGTTGTTGAAGTTGATGTTGTACTTGTAGCTGTAGATTATAATCGTTATTAACGACGTTATCAGCTAAAGTTTTTAAAAGTGGATCAACGCATTGAGTTAAATCACTACTGCTTACAGACAAATGTTGCAAATTGGCAGTAACCAAAGAGCTAACGGCAACATTTCGTGGAGTTGTTGTTGAAGCAGTTGTTGTTGTTGTTGGATTAATATCAACTGTTTGATTTAAAAAAGTTGAACTTAAACCAGTTGTGCTGCTGCCAAATTGTATGGGAGATAATTGATTTAAATTTGTAGCAATTTGTCCAACATGTTGCTGTTCAGTTTGATGCTGTTGTTGCTCATGTTGGTGGTGATGGCTTTGTTGTTGTTGTTGCTGATGATGGTACTCTTGTTGTATTGTATTAGGCACATGTTGATGATATGACGCACAGTCAGAATCTCCCATGCCCCAGTCCCCCAAAAAATATACCATTCCCTTCCACGTAAAACAGTTTAAACAATTGTCCGACGTTTTCGGTTCAAATAAATTCAAGAACCCCAACAAGTAATCCTACAGCAGATATTCTTTTAACGGAATGTGTTGGTTCCAAACTGCCTAATAAAATAAATTGTACGCTATCACTTTTATATTAACGAGAAAATTTGAATCTGAGCTGAAACGAAATTAAAAAAAAATTAATTTATATTTATTTGCCATTATTAATAACTAAACGAATTTTATGTTTTCAATTGATACCTTAATATAGAGTATGAAATAAATATAGCATTTAGTTTTTAAATAAATTTCAACACAATAGAATGTTCACTATACATATGTATGTATGTATATGGAATTGAGATGAATGACTTTAATCCATTTTAGAAAGATTCCTGAATTCAGATAAATATGTACTTTTTTAAAATTATAAAAAAAATCATGCCATGCTATGCTATGCTGAAAAATCGAGTGCTGTCAAATTCTGCTACTTTTTGTTTCTCGTTACTATTGAGTACTTTCTTTTATGTACTCAATATCAATACTACACGATACTTTTAATGGATTTTATTTATAAGAGAAAATAATTTCATACAGAAATTTTTTTTAAACAGAATTTCGTTTTGGGCTTTAATATTGAAATTTTCCATACAACTTCGAAAAAAATACAACTCTTAAAGTATTGAGTAGTTACATTTAAGTATTGAGTAGCCAAAAATTAGTACAAATACTCGATACTCGGAACCCATTACTCAATACTTTGCCAGCACTAATCAAATCATGTGATGATTTGCAATTATCATTAATAAAAATGAATAACGTGTGATGCAATATTTCGCTTTATTAATTTCAAATGAGTTTCATTTCTCTATCTATACTATCGCTTAACGTGTTAAACTCATGAGTTCATTACATTTTTGTCCTGTAATATTTTACGGGGAATTTTAACTATTTCATTAAATAAATTATTTATATTTAAAAAAACCAGAATTACTATGTAGGTTAATTGCAGAAAGCCTACTAAGATGATACATTATTTTATGTCATGTTACATATTAAGGTGGTGGTTTCATTTACGCTCATATACTACATACATATTAAGATAGTTGTATTATAACTTCTTTTTTAAAAGACATCATTTTTCATATCATATTTATTTATTTTTTAAATTTTTCTTTTAAGCGTTGGTTTTTCATAAAGTTATATGTTATTTTTTAACAAGTAATTAGTGTTCTACATACGCATGCAGGTAGGTACACATTATTCATCATGTGTTACAGTTAAATATTTCTTTTTTTCTTTCATTGAATTTATTTCTTACTACGAGGACTCATTTCTTATGGGAAATTATTCTTAAGCAAATGATATTATAAAGACAGCATGTACATAATATACGAGATAAATGTGTATATATGTATGTACGTATGTATATTGAATTTTCATTTTAGATGACCCAGATACATTAAGTTGTGCCATTTAAATAAATATTTCCAAGTAAGTAAATAATAAAAATACGAGATTTCTTAGATAAACCGTGGTCATATTCTGACACATACATATGTATGTATATACATATTAAATAAAATTCGTTTATAATATTACACTGGAAACTGCTTGCTGACTTTTAGATTTTGTTATAAAACCTATAGATTTTACGCATGTTAATAGTACATAAAAATTTTAAACAGAGTAGACAAAATTAATTAATGCCATACAATTTAATAATAGGTTGTATTGAATATGGGACCAGTTATAAATCTGTTCAAAGTCGAAAATGAAACAAGAGGGTTCGCTCTCAAAAATTTTTTATAGCGAATTTACTTGTTTCGCGAATGAGATACCGACCTCGATATTAGCTATATGTGTGAACATGGTGGTAAAAGAAGTTGTGAAAATTATATACTTCTTAATTATATACTTCTTCCCCTGCCCCTAGGCAGGTATGTCTACGGTCGAAAACCACGTTAATCTTAGAATTCATTCTTATTGAAATGTGTTCTCATGCATCGATTTTCATGGGTATGGCATACATACATATGTATTGTGGAGACATTATTTTATAAGTTACTAGCTGAACCCGGCGTGCTTCGCTACCCCTTCGTTATGTAATAAAATTAAAAGTATTTATATATTTTGCAGACAGTTGTGAGAGAAAGAGGGTGAGGCTACCCCACTATTTTTTTTTTTTTTTTTATCTGAATTAAACAAAAGGGGGCGGTGAAGTGGGCGTGGTTCATAGTTATATTGCGACGTTAAAAGTATTAAGAGCAATATACTACCAAATAAAAAAAATTCGTTGGAAGGAACAAATTTGTAGATAGAACAAAAAGTTTAAAACTTTCAAATAAAATTTGGAGTAAAAGGGGCGTGAAAGGGGGCGTGGCGTAAGAAACTTTTATTTCTACCTCGCCTGGAGTATAATGTGTATACAATTTGAAGTAAATCTGGTAAAAACTATATGGGAGCAATTACATAATTTTAAAAAAGTGGGCGTAAGAGTGGGCGTGGTCGAAAACAAAGTACCCTATTAATCATGCCAGAGTCCCAGTTAAATTCTGTGAAAATTTCAGGAAGATCGGTCCAGAGGTTTGGTCTCCTATAAGGTACAAACAAACAAACAAACAAACAAATAAACAAACACACATTCAATTTTATATATTTAGATTTTGAATTTTAAACTTGTTATATACTTTGTAAGTTTCGTTTAATTTTTTTGTTTCAAAATATTCAATTTTTAAAAAATAAGTTTTGTTTGATATGTCAATATATGTATATTGAATTCTTATAATACTTTTTCCATTTGAATAAATCGGACATATTTTTATAATTTGTTTGTAATAAAAAACTAATAAGTATCAATTCCGATCTCCCATATGTATATTTTATGAAATGTAAAAAATGTTAGCGTTGATACTTTTATTTCTTTCTGTTGACTTAAATTCAAAAGATTAGATTAAAAAAAACGAATGTTACTAATTATTCGTATATTGATTATTGTTTTACAAATGAATTTATTACATTTTTAAAACATGTTTTTTTTGTTTGTTTCAATAATGCTGACACTTTGTTATCAGTTTTATAAACCAGACACTGATTAAAAGTATTAATTTATAAAACAATCAAATTAATTAAATAATTTTAAGGTTATTGAGAGCAATTGTTAAAAAAACAAAGAAATAATAAAAGCATTTAAAATATAATTTATTTTAATCGGAAAACAGTTTATAAAAGTAAAATATGAAAAAGACATTTTTACTGTACTAGACAGAATAAATAGATTAGGCCAAGTCTGTACTGTATGTATCATACCCATGTAAAGATGTATATACATGTCGTTATTTGAAATCCAAAATGCCCTAAGTTATCAAAGTTATTAAAATCGACTTTTTGATTGATTATGGCTCACCATAGAATCTAGCTGGGTTTGATGGATTAATTTGACTGATACATTTCAAATGAAAGTATAAATTACAAAGCGATTATCAATTTTTTCCATGTTAACAAGTTCACTGTGATCGTGAAGTGTTAAAGCTTAGAGCACAACTTTTATAGGGTCACTATCCATCAAAATTTTTTAAAACTACTTCCGCCAATTATACATCTGGATCGCCTTGTATTGAGATGATCTTGTAGTAGCGAAACTAATTGTACATAATTTGTTCTAGGAAGCCTTTGTAAGACTTGTAGAAGTTACAAATTTAACATTGTCTACAAAATTTTGTTGTTATGCCAGTGTTGTATTATTCTATAACAAATACTAGAAATAAAATTAAAATGTCAAGATTTAAAAATAAAATTGAAAATCATATACACCCGTCGGTTTCTGTTTATTGCCAGCAATACACGTCATTTATACATAGTACATATTTATATGTAAGTATATATACAAAAAGAAAAAGCAGTAAATAAATGTGTCTGCATATGTAAACTACAAGTGGTTTAAAATTCTATAAATACTTTTTAATAAGATTTATTTAAACAAAATCAATATTATCAAAGTAAGGCAATTAACAAAATACATTGTGTGACAACAAGAAAGAATTGTTTCTTTGTTTTTACTTTAATAATAAAACAAAAAAACCTTTTGAAATCACTTTATTGAACAATTTAAACCTGGCGATTATTTTTGCACTTGACAAATACCACTTTAAATTACAAGACTCAGTGTATACGCTAATAAGGGTACAGTCACACCACTATTTGTTTTATGCAAACGTTTATCAAAAAATTATTATTAAAAAAAACACGTAATAAGAAATAATATTTGGAATATGAACTCCTATAAATTATTTGTTAAAAATATAAAAAAAATATTGTTTCTATAAAAGTGGGAGGAAGGGTTACGTTTTACATATTTGTTTAATGTGACCGTACTTTAATAAAAAAAAAAATAGACGTAATTTGAAAAAATAGTTAATTTGCAATTTATTTCTTCTTCTTCTTGATTTCTATTAATAATATTTCCGATTACGTTTGTTCTCTTTAAATTTAAACTTGAAACGAGTTGTGTTTCTTTCTTCCTCATTTTCAACTTCACATATCCTATATCTTTCCTTATCATTTAAAACTACTTAAGCTAGTTTGCGCAGTATATTTTTATACATACATTATTAATTATTTATTACATACGAGTATTTTCAAATTTCAATCTATTAATGGTTTAAATTCTTAATATTTCAAAAGCCTCTTAAATTTCCGTTTATCAGTATTTCATTCATTCAATCATTCTGACGTACTTTGGGTATTTGTAGAGTATTTTGTGTCTTAAATACTACATACTACATTCATACATATGTACATTCATATATTGTAGACTGGCTGGCTGTCACTTAAATGGCTTTTTGTTGGAAAAGAAAAAAATATTTTTATTTATCTAAAAATAGAAAAAATTTTTTTTTATAAATAAGCGTTGAACTTTAAAGAACCAACAAAACGAATTAAAAATAAAGATGGGAAGAGTATTTATTTGCACACATATGTATATGTAAGTATAAAACTAAATATTTGTTACTACTTTTTCATTTTAATACTTTAAAAACATATGCATATCGTTAGCTAAAACACAAAAATCTTTACCTAAAAAAATAGATCATTTTACAGGGGGTTATTATGTATTCCGTGTCGAGTCGAAAAACTTACAAATTCGTGTAAAAATTAACGAATTTTTGAAAAATGTTTGAATTTACATATTATTGTTTTTTGGGAATAAATAATAACCTCCCTGGAACATCAATTCGTTGACATTCTCAACACATCTTATAAAGTTCAACTCGTTCAAGAATTAAAGCCAAGCCAGCCGACCATTGTTTGCATTAAACGTTTGTGAAACGTTTGGCTGTTTGAAAAACTAAACGAAACAACGCATTTTTCAACAAAATCATCTTTAGTGATCAGGCCGATTTTAAATTAGATGGTTATGTAAGAAAATAAAATAGTCGCATATGGGGCTCACAAAATTCACAAACAATCCTCGTTAAACCATTACCTCGTCAGTTCGTATTCGTTTAAAAAATGAGCAAGGAAACGCCCTCACATTTGGCTAATTTTGACATCAGTGACTTTTGGTTTCAAGGAGACCTTGGAGGGGGAGGTAACCTCTTATTTTTTAAATTATAGTTAAAAAAAAAACCTCAAATTTTATTTTATAATTTTTGTCCTTCGCTGGGATTGAACTTCGGTCGTTTGAGTTTCTGTGCGAGCGCTCCAACTACTGCACCCCGATCAAAAAAAAAAAAAGAAAAAAAAAATTAAGGGAAAAATAATGTAAACATAAAATATTTTCAAAGGGAATTGCTTACTATATATGGTGTATTCGGATTTTCATATTGTTTTTTGGCCTCTACTTAAATTTAAAAATTGTTTAAGTTTTTACCTTGTTGTTGATCAACCGCGATATGTGTGTATGTCTGAATGTATGTATTAATAAAAAATTTAACAAAAAATGATATTTTTTCTTAAGAAATGGCACAATTTAATAATTTCATTCTTCATTCCTGATACAAACTTTTTATAAAAAAAAATCTAAACACAATGCTTCTAGAATTTCTTGTTATTTATTTCCATAAAATGTTTTATTATTTAATTAAATATATACATACTCGTACGTTAACTTGTCTTCTTAATTTTTTTTGTTATTGACGTTTTTTTTAATTTTATGGGGACTACCGCTAAATCAGAAAAAAATAAACGAAACACAAATTGCGTGTGTGATTGTATGACTAATGTGATTAAAACAAAAAGATAAAACAATAAAATAATTTTCGCAACTGCTATTGACTATATTGTTGTTGTTATTATTACATATATGAAATTATTTTAGAGTATAAATTTCGTTATGAAGCAAAAACAAACGACACACAAACAAGTTGCGAGCAAATATTTTTTTCTTAATTAACAAATAAACTCTTATCGTATATACTCGTATTTTGTTTTATACACACAACAATAAATATTAATTAATTGAAAGTTTTGTGTTGTCAAGAGAAAAACAACAATAATAGGAAGAATAAATAAAAAATAAAAACAATTTCAAAGAAAATTGTATTTTGCAATTGACTTTTTACATGCTCATATATTGGCTTTTTATTAGGTTTCATTTCCAGGTTCAGATTTCAATGCTTTCATATAAATTCACAAACTCAACTATTTCGATTACAACATGTTCTATGAATATGAAACAAAGTGAAAACATAGTTTTTAAAATAGTGTGAAGTTTCTAACAATTTATGAAGGCAGTTAATAATGCCAAACAATAATAATAATTAAATGTCATGGTTGTCTTTTTAACAAATCAATTTGCAAACATTTAAAGCAAACATAAAAACAAATTGTTAAAACTGGTTATATGACAGTTTTAAATACTCCCAAATAAAAATTTAAAAAATGAATATAAAAAAAAATTTTTTTAATGGAAAATTTTGAAAAATTGGGTTAATTGAATTAATTCTATTAAAAGTAGGCAATAATAGAAGTACATATTTAAAACAAACAACACAATGAATTGAAATTCCAATAATTATTGCAAACTGATCTTTTGTGTGTTTAATTACATTTTGACATTGTAAAACATTGTAGACGTGATAAAATGCAAGTTCCAGTACATACTACTCTCAGTATGTCAAACAATGAAAAATTAATTAAAAGAAATACACATTTTCAATAGTTTCTTTTTATTGAAATACATACATATGTTAGGTCAAGTCAACGTATTTGAGAGATGTATGATTATTTTCTTCGCATTAGGTGAGTTAAAGCAGTATTAACTTTGTCATATACAAACTAGGTATGTACATACGTAAGTATGTATGTATGTATTAGGCTGATTACGTCAGCAAGTAAAATTATCGAATGTTTGATTAGAAGTTTTCACGATTTTATGGTGTGAATGTGTTATTGGCCAGTATTTTTTCGATAATGACTCTGAAAAAAGGGTTACTATTAATTCAGAGCGTTCTGGCTGGCTCTATGATAATAGATTTTTGGGTTTGCAATTGAGTCTTATGAAAGTAAATGAAAACTAATTCAAAAGGATCACCTGGTGCAACTAATCCAAAAGTGAATTGTATTTAGTTCATAATGACGAGGTCCAAGTTTTAAAATTAGAAATAAAATATCCATGAAAAAATAGGTAGATAACACTGTGTAAATAATAGTAATTTGTATAAAAATAACTGCTGAATTATATTAAAAACTAACTTTGTTTTTATTTTTATTTTATTAATGATGTTCAAAAATAAAAAAAAAAAAAAAAACAAAAATAACATACTGGTATACCAACAAAAACAACTTGAAAAACAATAAACAGTCATACTATATTTTTTTTTCATAAAGACAAACAAACATAGGAAATAGAAATAATTTAACAAATAACTCTTCCTGATTACGTTTTTGCCATTTTAAATAAATGAACTATTTTACGGCGACAAAAAAGTTTTTATTAAACAATTACAAAGTGTTGAAAAAAATTTAACAATTTTTAGTTGGATGTGAAAAAAATTGCTATACATAATTCTTTCCTTCTCTACGTCAATGTTAAATTAAATACACCTATCCCCCGATTTGCACGGAAGATCGGTTCCTGGAAAAACCGTGTAAATCGAAATCAAATTTTTTGTATGAAAAATCGTGTAAAACGAAAAAAGTCTAAAATAAGTAAAATCAAATTAGTTTTTTAATTAAATTAATTTTAGTTTTATTTATACATTTTTTTCATTTATTTTTCTTTCATTTACGTTAAATAAAAATAAAATATACACCTAATAAAGAAACAAAATATTCATTCAGTTTTGTAATAACAAATATGTACATGTAAAAAAAAATTACATATTTTTAAAAAAATTAGAAAATTACAAAAAATATATCAAAGATTTGAGCAAATTTAATCACTATCGATAACTCAACCTTTTTTTCTTGATTGGTGACATGGCGCTTTCATCACTTGATATTATTTGAGGCTAGAAAATCGCCTGGATTGGTACCATTTTTTATGGGTTGTACTCAGTGCTGTCGTTTTACAAATTTGGGAAGTAGTGCTTGAAATAAAAAAATGTGTAGCAAAATAACACAAATTTATGTTTTTAACAATTTTATTTTATAAAATTCGTTCAGTTTAAAAATCGTGCAAAAGCGAAAAATAACGTTTAAATCGGGGGAGATATCTTGAAAAAATCCGTTTAAAAGTGAAATCGTGTAAAAAAAGTACCGTGTAAATCGGGGGATAGGTGTACTTACATATATGTATGTAACATATCATGAATTAAACAAAAAGAAAACATCGTCTTGCAAAAAAAAAAAATCTTTTTTGTAAAAACTTAACAAAAAAGCTGTTGAAAAAAGATATTGAATTTTTTACTTAACTTTAAAGGCACACCGTAACTTTATAAACAAATTTAAGAAAAGAGAACGAATTCAACATTTACAAAAAGTTAACAACAAAGCATAAAATGAATAAAAAAGTAAAAAACTTTGTCAGCACTTCAATTAGGTGTGCCTTGGATGTCAGTACCGTTGATTTGGAAAGAGTTATGTTATAGTTTTATATCTCAAATATGTAGTACTACATTGCTAGAAAGAAAAATTGTACGGATTTTAATTTAAATCTTTTCTGATTTTTTCTCATTTTATTCAGACGAAATTCTGAAACTTTAGATATATTCTTTCCCAAGATATAGATTCAAAAGACAATAATTATATTGTATGGAAGATAAAACTTGGTTAGAATATGACAAAATTATGAAAAATTAGGTAGATATTTAATAAATATAAATATTATTTTTATTATTACACTACTACTCTTCTACACAAAAATTTGACAAATCATACGACTTCTTGGATAGTCTTATTAAAAATGTATTTAATAAAAATTATTGTTGAATAGTGTAAACAATAAACATTATTATTTTGTTTTATATATACATACATAATTAGTATTGCAATGACATTTTGTTACTCGTACACAAAGACTTTATGTTTTAAACAAAACAATAGCAATAAATTTTGACACAAACACTTCCTAGAAAATAATTAACAGATGCTGCCTAATGCAATTCAGCGAGTAAATGAATGGTTACGAAGGTAAGTACGTAATATAGAGAAAAAGATTTACAGACCTAAACATTGATACTATGATGCAGAAAAATCTGTGTTTATAGCATCAAATAATTAATCCTTTCAAAAGTTATCCTGAATTGTAAATATATGTTTTCAATTAAAATTTCTAGAATAGGACTAATGTAAATGTTACATATTGGATTTTTAATATAAAAATACTATTTTTTAAATTATTATACTTGTGGACTCAATATTAAAACGCTTGCTTGGATCTTGTTAAAAAAAGGTAATTCCACTAAGTACAGAGGTAAATATACAGTAATTGATAGAAATAATTTGAGTTCGTAGGTCTATATAATTGAACAGGCAAAATTTGCTATTTTAAAAATATTTATAATTATGTACCTTATGGTTTTTTAAATTTTTATATTGGGAAGTTTTGTATCTTTTATATTATTAACTTCATAATTAAACCAAAATAAAAAAACAAAAGTATTAATCACATATATCTAATCTTTTTTTCGACCTTAAAGATGTTAGACCAGGGTGAGTCTATTTTATTGCACACCACTGTATGTATATGTTGTAGATGCAAAACCAAAAAAAAACTATTTTTATTAGTTTGCCATATCTTTTTTTATAGATCACTTAAAATGCAACTATTGTCATTTAATTAATTTCAACACTTGTTATTTCTGTATGCTTTTTTTTACTAGTATGTATGCATTTAATATTTTAAATATATATATTAAAAAAATTGTAATGAATTTCTAAATACTTTTAAGAGGAGCAACATTAGAAGATATCTTATATGTATTTTATGTTTTCTTATTAAATTTTTAACTGATTGGCAACACTGCAACGACGAAACGATGTTGGCGTACAAAGGGAATACAAATTGTATATATGTATGCATGTCTGTATGAATAATTTAAATAGCAAAAAAGGAATAAAAACTACACGAAATGAAATGAAATATACTGGCAAGTAAAAATTCACAAATCACAAAAAAAGAAAAACACGTCACTACATAAACATAAAAAACCCAAATTGCTTTAGTTAAAACAAATTTTGATTATTTTTGTTTATTTTCGCGTTTGCTTAAATTTTTTTAATACCCATATAAAAATAAAATAAAAGCTTTAGTCATAATTCTACTCAAATATAAAATTAAAAAGAGCACACAATCTAAATCAGAGAGAAATGAGAGTGTGTCTGTAAACGTATCATAGAATTTTTCTGATGATAAAATAAAATTCCCCATAATATGAAAAAATACACTATTAATAAAACTAAAAAATTCACAAAGCATAAATGCACATAAAACCACTTTTATACTTGCTGTTTTTTTTATTATTTTATGATTTCTTTTCTTTTATAATTTTTTTAGTCTCGTCTTACGACCTCTTCTTTTAAGTTTTATAATTATGTATGTACTACATGTATGTAAGCGACAACGACGACGATACTTAAAAAAAATATGCACATTTCGTTTTCTTTCAATTACATTTTTTTCTTTTTTTTTTTAGAAAACCACCTCGTATTAACAGCATCGGAATAAACACAAAAAAAAAATAAAATATACATATAAAAAAACTTGTTTTGCAATTATTTCGTTTTATTTTTTACCTTTTATTTTTTAATACACACACGTTGAGCAATTTTTTGATTTAATGGAATTTTTTCGATTTAATTTCTTTGTACCTATTTGGTATTTTTAAAAATATTTTTTCACTATTTTTTATTTAAACAGAAACTTTCTGTTTTGTTTTATATAGGTATCTTATTCTTTTGAATTTTAAGTTTTTTTTATCTTCTTTTTTATAAAAACCCGTTTTTCACTTATACACATAAAGTCTCATGTAAATTTTTTAGTATATATAAAAAATTAATTTTTTTTTCTTTTTAGCACACGCTTTTTTTGTAATTTTCTTATTTCCACAACCGTTATATACGTCCAATTTGAACAAGTTGCCAGGCTAGACTGAGCGAAATGAGCAAATCGAATAACTGCTTTTAACTATTAAATTTATGATAATCACTCTCGTACTTTCTGTTCTCTCCTAAGTGTAGAGTAATACAGTAGAATCTCGAAAAAGTTAAATAGCATTAATGTGAACCACTCCAATAAGTTAATAGTATTTTCGTATCAACGTCCCATTCTGAAAAGTTAACTGAAGTATTACCTTTTAGGGCGTATGAAGTTCTTTAAAAATGGCTCTTCCTGCTTAATCTCGAAACACATGTCGAAAGTAAATGTAAAAATTGTGTTTTTTTGGAATAGTTTTTATATTGTTGTTACTATTTTGGTAATTTCAGTTAGTTATATTTTATACGCTTGTTTTTTATTATTTTATATTTTGTGTTTATTATTTATAATAATATTTTTTATTTTTGGTAACTTCCATTTCTTTTTGTTTTATTTAATTTCATACAAATTTTATTTTTCCATTATTGCCATATTAAGAAAATGCTTGACAATGATTTTATTGAAAAGCTACAGAATTCCTATAACAATTAATTCGAAGTATCCAATAATTATGAATCAATTATCAATAACGATATTCAGTAATCTTCTCAAAAGCAGTTGAAAGCATCAAAACAATAACAAAACTAATGTGGCGAAAAGGTCAGAAGAAATTAAATGTAATTCTCTTTTTTTAGAAAAGTCAATATTTCCAAAAATTTGTCTTGCCTTTTCTAAGATTCTACTGTAACTACATAAATTATCATTAAATTTCTGTCTGCTTTCGGTCGTTGTTGTTGTTGCGCTTACTACAATTACACCACTAAAAGAGCTAAATAGTGTGAATCAGCTGTTTTAAATAAGAGAAGAGAACTTTTTTTTCATTTCTCAGCGGCGTTGCCAAGTGTGTAGATTTACATAAATTTTGCAGTTTTGCTAACAGTGTTGCCACTGAAAAAATTTTAATTCTACCAAAATGTCTTTCAAAATCTACCAAAATTAATCAAAATCTACCAAAAACCACTTATGTTTAAAAACCATTTAATAGAAATACATTTTTGAGATGGAAAACAAAACACCCTTACATATAAATAACCAAAAATAAAATATATAACGAAAAGAATTCAGTTCTTCGAAAATACATATAAGAAAAAATAAACATATAACAAAAACAATTCAATATCTTAACAACACATAATTGAATAATTAGTACGCATAAGTAAAAAGAATTCAAAATCATATCAGATTTGCAAATTTTAGCTGTTTGAATTTCAGTCGATTTCGATTTTGTTTCTTAATTTACTTTTGATTAAGGAAAGTCTTGAAAATTTTCGTTCAGCTGCTGCAGAACTATATGGAAGAGAAAGTAAATTAAAAACAAAGTTGGTTAATTCACCAAAACCTTTCTCATTTAAACCGTTTCTAATTAAACTAACTTTAGCCCAAAATAATTCAATGTTTAATTCCGTTGAAAGATTTGTTTCTGTTAATCGTAACAGATTCCACTGTGTGATAATAATATCAGGATCACAGTCTATAAGATTAGAACATTTAAAACAAGGGACAATATACGCAAGTCGTCTTTTGACAATACTTTTTAGGAGTAATTATTTGTAACAATTTAATATCTTCTCGATTAAAATCAAATCTATCATTGATTTGGTTTAGTAATTCAATGTAAAATTGCAAAATCTCGTGTTTAACATCAAAAACTTCATCCGGGATAAGATTGTTTGTAGTATACATTTCGGCTTTTGTAGTGATAAAAATTTTTGAAACATCAATGTGATTATTAGTATTTTTAAAATCAGTTTCAGTGTTGTGTATTAAATTTTTATGATAAAATTGCTTAATATGAGCAAAAAGTTAGGTTTTTTGCTTGAATATAAATAAGGCAATCTTGAACTTCCCGACTGAAATTCCTTATTAAGATTGTTTATAATGAGCAATAGTTTTTTTAGTTTCTGCTAAAATCTACCAAAATCAATTTCAGCCTACCATCCTACCAAACGAAAAATTTTCTACCAGTTTTGGTAGAATTCTACCAATTGTGGCAACGCTGTTTGCTAAACATTTAGCGGTTTTGCAGTTTTTTGTTAAAAAAATCAGTTTTTCTTTAAACTTCGCAGTTTTTTCGGTTTTATTTTGTGTCCACTGCTTATATTAAATGACATTAATAAACTGAAATGTATATTCCAAAACGAAATTCCACAAATACATTTATTTATTAGAGCCATTTACCGGCTATACGGAAGTAAAGGAGGAATATATTTGTTGTATACATTTAAAAAGATTGATATTTTTCAAAGATCCAAAAGATATTTATTTAGGTGCGGAAGTTCTCTTAGCGCTAACTACAAAGCATAAATTATCTAAGGAAAGCGAGGACTTCAGATATCATTGCCTAAAATATTGCGCTTTGTAATTCTCTATTTAAACAAATTGATTTTAATAACGATTTTTTAGAATGTGTTGCGATTTTAGCATCTGTTACTGTTGTGAAAAATTATAATAAAAGTTGTTATATGGCTTGGCAGTCTGGATTCGAATCCCAGTAAAAGTGATAATTTTTTAAATTAATTTTGTTTTGTAAGAAAAGTTTTAATTAGACCAAGAGTTAAATTCTATTAAGAATTTATATTTTTTTTTTTGCAATGATTTTTTTGTTGTTTTTTTTTTTTTTTTTTTTTTGATAATAAAAGAAAATGATGTCCAGAAATGAATAGTATACAAGTCAAATTGATATGTTTTCGACTCCACCTGAGGTAAAATCATCAGAGTTTTTCGTGTTCTGTACATATTTATGGTTTTCTCACAATTTTTGTAGAAATCATATCGCACACCTAGTTCAAAAGTGACACAACTCAAAAATTTTTTTTATTTATATGCTTAAATTATGCAAAATGCACTTGTTTATTCGTAAAAATAATAAAGCAAAAAAAAATTTTTTTTGAGTTGTGTCACTTTTGAACTAGGTGTGCGATATATTGAAATTATATTTTTCCCTTTCTATTTACATAGAGTTAGTCGAAGTAACGTCATCCAAATAAGATGACAATTACAAAAAATTCAATGATGGTGAGCAAAAGGGGGTTTGAGAGAATGTTTTCTATTTGACTTCATTTCGACTAACTCATTACAGGTGTATGTACATCTGACATCTTGAAAAAAAAAATAAATATGAAAAAATATTTCTTTCGGCAACGTCTTAGCAGTGTTCTGGCAAAAGCTCTGTGAGCAACTAGTTGCCATGAACAACTTCTCAAGTCTGTCGTTCGGAACAGACTTTATACTGTAAGTCCCGGTACTCGTGGATAAAAACACATACAACATGGGTGCTGCAAGAAGCTAGGTCACAACCATGAAACAGGGTTGTAATGGCCAATTATGTTTGTACTCATGTAAATAAAAAAAATTTGAAATACATTATATTTTTTGTCTGTTTTTTTCTTCTGCAGTTTTTTTTTAAAAAGTTTTCTTTTTTAATTTGGCAGTTGTTAAAAAAATTATGGCAACGCTGTTTCTCAGTGTAAAAAAGAGCTTAAACATAATTTTATTTTTCTCTCTCTCCGTTTGTGCGCGAGACAGTTCAATAATTATTATACCGTAAAGAGGTAGTTAAATGCATAAAGTGTCAATAAAACAATTTTTATCAGCAATATTCCGAAATTCCCATTTCGAATTTTAAATATTTCTGTTTTCAAATTCACAATTTAATTTACTTGACCGAATAAATAATTTTATTTTAGAGGAAATAAGCACCATCTTAAATGATTTTTTTTATATTTATTAAGCCATTTCATTTCAGTGTTCAATGATTTTTATCTTTTATCTCACAACTAATTTGTGCATTTATGTACAAATGCCTAAAGGAAAAAATATATAAAAACACATTCATTTTAGTGTTCGAAAAATTGAACACTGGAACGAAATGGGTTAAAAGAAACACGCATTCGTACTTCTTTCTCTAAAAAAGCTCCAGGCGATACTAATACGAAAACAATTTCTTATGATAGAAGACCAAAAAAATTCAGGGGAGTAGAATACCTATTCAGAAAAAAAAACTATTTTCTGGTTAAAAGAAATGCTAATTAAGGGTGAAACTTTCATCACTGATCGATGGTTAATATTTATGATAATTCTTCTGCTTATGTGGCATTTTACTTTTATTTTGCATGCGCCACTCAGATATAGTTTCTGACACAACATTTTGTGTAATAAAACATGTAAGTCATAAGTAGAGGAAACAACAATTCCGAAAAGTTAATCTATTGACATCTAGTCAGTAGAATTGTGTCTTCAATGGTACTAAAATTTTGGTTAGAAAAAGGTTGGTTGAAAGAAAAAAGTAAGATTTTCTAATATGTATTTAAAACATACATAACTTCAATACAATTTTCTTCTTTATCACTTTAATGGATACAATTTTCTTTAATAATATAAAAAAATCGGTTTTCTTTACTTTGATCCAGTTATTGTTTTCATAATTTAATTGATTCTAATAAAAGTTCATTCAACAAATAACAAAATAAAAATTTGCAAAATTTTTTTCTTTAGAGTAATTGAAATAAATATCAAACAGGAACAACAACAACAACAAAAGATAAGATACAAACGTGGCAGTATTTTTTGTGAACTGACAACACAAATACGAAACTCTTCTAACATTTTCTTATGTACATACATATATGGTTTGGAAATCCGAGTTTGAATCCCAGTAAGGACCGTCATACACTATCCTATCGAGTCGTAAGATTTGTCATCTGTATGACTTTATAATCTTTTGAAAAAATTCGTAAATATTTTTTCTCCATGCGATCAGGGTTGCATTTTATAAAATGTTAGCAAAAAGTAACTCTGCACATGCTTTGCATCTTATTTTGTGTGATGGTGTGGCACTAAGGCTAGGAACACAATTTGGGCAAACGACGAACTTTTGGTGGCGAATATTCGTCGCTAAAAATAAAACATATTTGTGTATACGAAAATGCATACAATCATGGCGTACGGCGAAATTCGCCGTTATCAACGAACTCAAATTATATTTAATTTTAATTCATTCACCGACGAACGGCCCTACTTGTTTTTTTTTCTAATTTTAAGTCATTTAAATTAAATATATAGCATCAAAAGATAATAAAAATGTGGAAAAAACGAAATATGGGAAAGATTATGGTTTTAGTTATGTATGTATTCGTCGTTATTGTGTTTCATATGACGAATTTATGCAGCGATTTTAGTTGACGAATTCGTCAAGGTGGGCGAAATTTGTCGTTCGTCCCAATTGTGTTCCTAGCATAATGTTGCCATTTTGATGCGACTTTTAAAAGTGTGACAGAAATCGATAAGATTTTCTTGTGAATGAATCGTACAACTGTGTATGATAGGGTATAATGGCCGTAGAAGTGATCATATTTTTTTTAAATTAATTTTGTTTCATTTGATACGTTTTTTTAGCTACTTTCAGGACAATTTTGTGATTTTATTTTTCTTTATTATGGTTATTTAGCGGTTTTTATCAAACAAGCAAAGTAAACTATTTACACTGTGGACGATAAGCAAAAAGTTACGTTGAGCTTTACGCTCTAATTTATGTATGTTCTACTGTTTTGAAATAAATCCGAAAGAGAACTTTGCGACCTTTTGAATTTAAAAAATCTGTATTTGTTTTTACAATAAAAAAATGATTTCCCTCAGTTATTAAACTTTTCATTAAAAAACAATTTTAGGAATATATAATTTTTGGCCATTACCATTTGGTGTAGTAGTAGTGTTCATGGTATATTAATCATTATAAGGTAGTTCCAGTTTGAAATGTCATGCAACCCTGTAGCTCAGTTTTTCTACTGATTGTCAAATAAAACCAACACTGTGGTTGACTGTTGTTCACAAATAAATATATTATTGCAAAAAAGTTTTTCATCTTCCTTTTGTTTTCTTGTAAATTTTTTTTTAAATGTTGAAAAAAATTCGTTTATAAACGTTTTACTATTTTTTTTAAACAAAAATAAAAAACTAAATTTGTTTTTGTTTTAAATACAAATTGTCAAGTGTTCTGAGGAGTTATTTTTACAGAAAAAGTAAATTTCCAGAAGGGTGTATTTTAGAAGTCAATTTCAATGATGTGGAGAAGTGTAACCAGAATTTCGACACTACTATTATAGAGAAAAACAATGGATAGCTAAAGTTTTATGCCCGTATTCATAATAAATATTTTAGGTTTATTGAGGGTTTATTTGACAAATTTCTATGCAATACTTGTCAATTATACACTCAATAAACCTAAAATATTTATTATGAATATGGGCATTAATATGTAGCTGCAAATTAGATTTTTAAAATGTTAAATTCTCTTTCAATTTGTTAAACTTTGAAGAAAAAATTTTAAATTTATATTTGTTTAACAAAATAAATAAGAAGAAGAAGAAACAAGATTTGTTTTGACAATCAGAAGTAAACAGCTGTTATTGTTTTTGGTAAAGCAAGACTAACTTATGATGATTTTACCATGGTAGTGTTCATATTGGAGGAGGAAACGGAAATTAATTCAAATATTTTCTAAGAATTTTATTGAAAGATTTGTAAGAAATATACGTATTTAATTATTTTCTAGCGTAATAAATTTAATTAATTTCGAAACTACAGAGGAAATTTATTTAAGATTTATCTTTAATATTTAATAGATACGAGGAGTACATATTTACTTTGTAATTATTAAATATCAAATTTATATCTTTCTGTTTTATTTTCGACCAAAAAAATACTTTAGGCTTTTAACTACCGCCAAAGAATGTTGCAAATAAATATTTATAAAAAGATTAACTGGAAATACTCGTTGTTGTTGTTTTTTAGCAATTTTATAGCCAAAACACAGTTACGACAACAATGGAAAAACAAAAATAGTTTTTTATTGGCTGTTTGTTTAATAATTTATATTTTAATTTGGTATTTTTATTTAATTTTATTTCTAAAAACACTCTAGTGGATAGTAATGTTTGTTTTTTTTTATTGTATTTTTTTAAATTTTTAAAAAATTTTTTTTTCGTATCTGCTATATGACAATATCTTATTGTTTTAATTTATACGATATAGAAATATTTAAACAAAAAAAAAAAAAAAGAAAACAAAAAAAAAAAAATACACACATACTAACAGGTTGATATATTTTAATAGTGTTTCCCATAAAAATAATTAAAATATTTAACTTTCATGCTTGCTTCATTATTTACTTATTTATAACTGCTAATCACTATTTCAATTATTTTTGACATTCGTCACAATCATCAATACATTTTTATAACTTTCACGAACTTCTTTATTTTAAAATGAGCAACTGTGTTATTGTTAAAAAAATTAAAAACAGGTTTATCTGGTTTTAACTTTAGAGCGGACTCTGTCTCAAGTTTACTTTAAGTTGTTTATGAATAAGTTAGAATCGAGTTATACAAAAGCCGACTCTATTTTTTTCTTAAATTCGACTTTATTTCTGACTATATATAGGGACAATTTATTTTTTGTTCGCTTTACTACAAATTTGTTGTTGTCAATTTTCAGTAAATAGTTTTTTACTTAATATTTATGTTTTCTTTATTATTAATAAGTTCATTTTACCAAATAAAAGTTTTCCAATTTTCCAAGAAAAGAAGACTGTGTCCCCTGCCTGTCCGTTAATTAAATTGAATGACTGTATTTTGCTCAAAATAAGTAACTGCTAATTAAATAAAGTAGGAGGACGGCTTCAAAATTAACTTATAGTAATAACCTCTATGTGGGATAATCACCTTATCGTGATGTAAAGGCTTACATTGCAAGAACCCAACTGGTTAAGCTAGCGGAGAGCAATAGCCAAAAAATGGGCGGAATTTAATGTAAATATTTAAATAGGATGGGCGAACCATACCATCCATCGCCGAGTCTTGGTTGGTAGCATTATTTATACATTAATATTTAACTAACTTATAAAACTGGTTAAACTGTTTACTAGTGTTGTAAGTATTACTTCCTAGTACTTTACTCTGATTGCAAAACAATTTTATAAATCTTTTGTTTTTATTATTATTATAAATAATTAAAAACAATTTATTGTTTAAGTAACCTTCAATACTTTTAAATCAAAAATTATATTTTTCTGAATCTCAAGTGGATTTTATATTTCATCTGTTAGGGAAAATAACTTAAATTCCAAATTGATTTGAATTTTCTACATTCTTCTATTCTCCATGAGTACTTTGTATTTGGTGTTGTGTTCTTATTGTTCGTTTCTAAATAATTCACAAGATTTTTTCAAAGTAACCTTGACCATGAGAAATGATATACTTTAAATTTCTTTTTCTTTTGAATGTATTCTTTTACACGTTCAGACGTCTTCTCCTATAAAGCAAAATCGATATTTAAAAGTGCTTGTAAATTTGTAATACTATATGTACATATTTAAATCGTTCTTTTTTATTCATAAAAATTTAAAATGAATGAAAAACATTTCAGATAAAATGGTGATTGTACGAGTATAGGGTGTTTTTTATTGAGGTATAGAACTTTAAGTTGGCATCACTTTTTTAACTGGCGGCCATTTTGTCAGCTGTCAAGTGATTTATATTTAGTTTGGTTTGCCATTTCATCATGAACAGGTTGACAAAAGAACAACGCTTGCAAATCGTGCAAATTTATTTCGAAAATAATGCTTCAGTTCGCGAAGTTTACCGCAAGCTCCGTCCATTTTATGGTCGACATAATCGTCCATCAGAGCAATTAATTCGGTTAACCATGGATCGTTTTCGCACTACGTTTACTCTATGTGATAATACACATCCGCAGAGACGTCGAACAGTGCGCACTCATTTTTGGTTGAATGGCTACGTCAACAAGCAAAATTGCCGCATTTGGAGTGAAGAGAATCCACATGAGACCCTTGAGACGCCATTACATCCACAAAAACTGACTGTTTGGTGTGCTCTATGGGCTGGTGGAGTCATTGGGCCATACTTCTTCCGAAATAATGCTGGAGAGTCAGTTACCGTTAATGAAGACCGGTATAGAGCCATGATAACCGACTATTTTGTTCCCGAATTGGATGGCATGAATGTGGATGAGTTGTGGTTCCAACAAGAAGGCGCTACATGCCACACAGCGCACGTCACAATCGATTTATTGAAGGAAACATTCGATGAGCGCATAATTTCGCGGAATGGACCTGTCAATTGGCCACCAAGATCGTGTGATTTGACACCATTGGATTATTTTCTTTGGGGATATGTGAAGTCGCTCGTCTACGCCAACAAACCAGAAACGTTAGGGGACTTGGAAGCCAACATTCGTGGCGTTATTGCCAACATACGGCCCCATATGCTCGAAAATTGGACCTGTAGAATTGGCTTTATTCGCGCTAGCCGCGGCGGCCACATGCCCGAAATCATATTTAAACATTAATGGCATAAAATTATCCTTCCAATAAAGCAAATTGATGGACATTAAAACGATTTTCTTGTGTTTTATTTCAATTCGAAGTTCTATACCTCTAAAAAAACACCCTGTATATGTTTAAATAAATAATTGAAAAACTTAATAATATAAATCGATTACTATTACTAATCGGGATATGATTTTAATGTGAGGAATGTGATTGGAAAGGACTTCACAGCGTGCATCATTATAAGGTAGTCTTAGACCCAATAATTGTCTTCCGAATTAAAAGTCATTTATCTTTAAATGCCATTTAAGAATGAAAATAATTTTTTCAGTAAAAGTTGAAAGACATTAAAATTGAAACTAAAATGATGATTCTTCTGCACTTAAGTTTCATTTAAATTTTACATAAAAACATATTTTTCCGCCATGTTGTTTTTAGGTTTTGCAAATAAAAACAAAGCACTCCACAGTGGTTTTCACTTTTTTTTATAAAACAAATTGGCATATTATGAATAAAACTGGGCTTTAAAATATTAAATTAATATTTATTAATTACATTTATTGTTATTAATTGATTTTATTAATATTATTTTTATTTTATTTCTTGTGTTTTGTTTGGATAAAGCCAATCACAGCTGTTTCTGGAAAGAATTGTGGAAAATTTGTTTACATTTGATGGTGTTACCGTATTTTTGTCACAGAAACGGATTGTCAAGAACAAGCTTCTCAAGTCTGACGTTCGGAGTCGACATTAAACTGTAAGTTCCGGTACTCATGGATAAAAATTTACACATACACCTTGAGTGTTGCGAGAAGCTAGGCCGTATGTATGTAATACGATGCATCGAAAACATCGATGTTTTTATTCGATAATATGGCAAAAACATCGATTTAAGTTAACGATGCAAACAACGAAAAAAACATCGATGCATTTTTTTTTTTGTGGTCACCCCTTTCACAATGTAATACATTTTGAGAGCTAATGCTATATGTTAATCTAACTACGATAGAAAAACTTTTTGTTACTTTGACGTTAAACAATTAATTTATTATTGTTTTTTTTTTTGCTTTTTATAACTATTGCTTTTGGTTTACATACGATTATAAACGTTTACTGGTTTGAATTTTTTTTACAAACGTTTGGTACTTTTTCCATAATCTACAAATATTTCTTTAGTAATTCCTAAGAAAAGGACACTCTACATTTTTAGCAAACTTTGTAGGATTCCTTTTCTTTTTGAACTGGCACGCGATAAATATTTTTATGTTTTTTTTTACTATCTAACGGTGAAAACAAAAGTGACATCACCTCTTGCTAATTAAATATTGAATTTCAATGGAAAAAAGTTTTTAAAAACAATAAAACTATTACAGTTGTTTTTATTTAGAACTTAAGAGAGTTGAAATATAAATCAGAAAAAGAAGCGAAAATACTAAAAGCCGGTTATGCATGTCAACATACAACCCCTGCACCAAAGAGTAATTAGAAAAGTTTTACTTAAAAAAACTGTCAAAATCCTACATTGTATATGTAGGATGTCCTAAATGTTACATTTAAAATTAAGAATATTATATCTAAATTTTATTCTTAAATGTTTATTATGAAAATTGCTGATTAACATATTGCTGTGCCAAAATATTAAAAAAGCCTGATTGGACTATACCAACTTTTTATGATTTTGGTTTGAAAATTATTACGACATTGTATTGTTTTGTTTAAAAACAACATTTCTTGGGCAATGCCGTGCAAAGTTGCATTAAATTTTTTAACACCCCGGCTATATACATATATGGTATATGATGAAGAAATTTGTGTCCGCGCCATCGATTTAGCTCGTGTAGACTGCTTAACTTCATGCTATACTCTTGGCCTATCATCATTGCTAAATCATATGTTCGACCATCGATGTACCATCAATTGCCATATTCAATTTGATGCCAACTTTTTTAGACACACAATAAAAAAAATAAACGAAACGTATTTGAAGCAAAGTTAAAAATTATGATTGGCAGACCAGGAACATCATTAAAAAGTGGTGAAGTAAAAATAAATAGATCAAATGTTTGACATTTGCGCTATCAACGATGGCTCATACAGAAGAGGTGTAACTTTTATCCATGAGTACCGGGACGTACAGTTTAAAGTCGACTCCGAACGAAAGACTTGAGATTGAGAAGCTTTTTCATGACAATTAATTACTCTCAAAGCTTTCGCCAGAAGACTGCTAAGAGGTAGTCGGCGAAAGAAATATTTTTTCTTTTATATTTATTTTTCTCAAGATGTCAGAGCTGAGGTTTGAATTCGTCTTAGTAAGCCAATATACTAACTACTAGACCACGGCGGCTACTATGTTGTCAAGTTATTAGTTAACCGTAAAATTAATCGCTGGGTTACATACATACATAATTGACCATTACAAGCCTTTTTCAAAATTATTGCCTTGTTTTTTGCTTGATATCAGAGCTTGAGTTTGAATCCGGAACTCTGGTCTAGTAAGCCAACATACTACATACATACTAGATTACAGCAATCACAATCGGTTGGTTAAGTAACCAAGATTAATGATTCCACGTATTGATCTAAAATGTTATCTTTCAAATTAACTTTCATGAGCGTTTGAATTCTATGAACTATTTATTTTAACAGCCTTCACCTTCTAACAATAGGTTTAATACCAGTATAAATTTTAAAATTTGTACAGAAACGTTTGCAAGCAATATGCCAAATTTTAAATTAATGATATCATGGATAATTCCATTACGAATAAGTCTATTAAAAGGTTATAGTGTGAAGAAACAACAATTGTACTCGTAGCTTAAGATTCAAAATATTAAACCCCTACTGATGCTGTATTGGAATTTCTTTTTCTTATATTATTATTAAGCGCCTTAAAAATGAGACGAATTGCTGCGAATTGATCATTCAAAGGCCAGAGTTTTATACCTTCAACTTTGAATGATCAACAGTAATTGCCTCATCGTTGCATTTTGATTATGTGGTGAGTGCCTTGGCTAAGTAGGTTTAGCTGTTATCTGATACATCCCAATAGGAGGCACTTTTTTCTGATTATTCGTTTTTTGTTGTCAGTAGTTAAGGTGGAATAGAGTGGAATATCACAGAGCGGTTTCTTTGTAGATGGGCTTCTTAGATGGACCTTTTATTTTTTAAATTATAATTTTGAAAAAAAAAACCGCAATCTAACCTTTTCATTTTTTCTTTTTTCACGTTTGCTGGGATTTGAATATGGGCCGTTGGAGTTTCTGTGGGAGCGCTCTAACCATTATACCACGCACCCCCTGTTATTACCTGTTATTTAAAAAGTTTAAAGGTACTGTCACATTAGTCAAATATTTGACTAAAAAATCGTAACCACTATTTTTTAGCAAATATTTTATGAAAATTTTTCGTTTTATATAAACTTTCTTTTCAATTATTACAAAACACATTTTAATAAGCAAAAAATATTTTTTTATTTAATGCATCAAACGTGAAGCAATAGAACACTTAAAAAGTAAATATTTTCATAAAACAGCGGTTACGCTTTTTGAGACAAACATTTGTCTAATGTCTGTAGTGCGTTACTGTCGGAATACATATACATACATATGTTATTATGAGCATTTTTGTTTAATTTTGTTATTGTTTTGCCACATACAAATATATATTCCTGATGATGCTACGCAAGGAAGTAGCGAAATATCGTAAAATAAATAAAATAAATATTTATTCGACCTTAAGCTCAAATAATTTAACTAATAATAAAATTAATAAAAAGGTCAAGGAAAATAATACAAATATAAAATTTTGAAAAACTTTAGTAAAGTTAATGCTTTAAAAAAGTTATTATTATTCTACCGTATAACAAAAGTTCTTATTTTTTCATGGTGTGAAAAAGAAAATTTTCCTTAATTTTAAGAACGATTTATTCATTAAAATATAACGCAACAAATAAATAAACAGATTGAATACAATCACCAAATTCAGGTCGAAGTCAACCCATCAGCTGATTATTATTTAAATATGAATTCTCTCAAAGTGTATTGTATGGTTAAACTTAAAGTAGCACATACTACAATTTATTTGCGTTGATCAAAAATTTTAACATATGCCCAAAAAAAAAAATACTTAAATTTTTTTTGTGACTCATTTTTAAAAAATTTCATAAAGAAAGATATGATTTTCAGTGTTGAAATAAAATTAAATGAATCCTATAACCTTAAAAAAATCATAAGAGATACCAAAACATTGCCATTTACAGTATAAATTTATGGCACATTTCAAATCATTCGTATATGGGCATTTCCATTTTGGCGCTACATGTCATTTGTACGACAAGACATTGAAAAACGAAAAAGAAAAAATTAAATTTGTGAAATATTTTTATAGATTTTTGAATGAGTTCTGAACCTTTATATTCAGTAAAAAAAATTACAATTGAACTTAGGGATTTGAAATAGCTGGCGTTACATTACTAAAACTAAAGTGGGTTTTTTCTTAAACAGCAATATTTAATAATTCTGCGAAGTGAAAAGTAATTCTTGCATAAAATTTTTTTTACAGCCAGGCCCACGATATCGAATCGTGTAGTTTTAAGCGACAAACATCTGATTTGCGGCACACTAATGTTTGTGTCGCCAAAAATAAATGCGATTGGTAACACAAAACTTTTTTACACACATATACATAAATAAACAAAATCGGAATAAGTTTGTTTACTACATTTCTGTCAAGTTAAACTAGCCCACGGTTGCATTTTTTACTGTACAATTTAAGCATTTCAGCGCTTTTTTCGTGTATATTCGCGTATATTTTTTGATATGTTGATATGGCAGCTTTGTTGTTTATTTGCATTACTTTGGTAACGTAAAGCAAAGCGAACGATAAAGTGACAATTAGTGGGCCGCAGTTTAGATTCACAGTGAGTGACTGAGTTTCTTTCGCTTAAGTTTTCTTTCGCTTAAGTTTTCTTTCGATATCGTGGGCCTGGCTGTTAGTGAATTTTTTTTCGGGTCTGTTTTATAAAGTTTTATTGTCTGATGTGACGTTATTTGACGTTACGTTACTAAAATTTTCATCTGACATTGTTTTTAGGAAACAAAATATACATACAAGTGATTGGTACGAAAATGTAAAAATCGATTTTCGATTTTTCGAAAATCTATCAATCGAAAATCGGATTAATTAATCGATTAAGCGGAGCTAAAAATCAATTATTTAAAGTCGACTACTATTCTTTCTTGTTTCGTTTAGTTGGGATTTCCAATGTAGAAATTGAAAGACAGACAGACAGTCAAAAAGCTTGTAGAAATGTGGATAAAAATGTGAAAAGTGTAGTACACGAATGTTTGTACCCGACATTTTTTGTTTTTCTTTTCTACTTTTCTTTTTTGCTTATTCTGTTTGCTTCTGAGTTATACTTTGTAAAAGTTTTAGGCAAGAGCAAAAGAGAATTGAAAAATATTTTCCTTTCAATTCCTACATTGTAAATGCCCACTTACAAAAATTAAATACAAAATCGGTTCAATTTTATAATATTTAATTTAAATTGTAAATTCAAATAAAAAAACCAACACCATACAAGAAACTTATTTAAAATTTGGCGTGATGTTAACACTTTTAAAAAAATTTTTTAAAATGTAACGGTTTTTTTTACTACTACTGATAGCAACTTGTCTTATTGATATATGGCGATCAATAATGCTTATTTAAAGAAAAAAATCAATGGCGGCTAAAGTTACTTTTTCATTGTAGTCAGTCGGTTTAATTTATAACATATGGTAATGCGTTTAAAAACAAATCAAATAAATCGTCTGCAAAAGTACAAATTTGATACACAGATAGATAATTCGGCATGACATACATACATATGTATGTATCTGAAAAGAAATGGACATGTAAGACAATTACATGTCGTCTAAGAGGTGCTTAAATAATATAAATGAATACTGCTTTATGTGGCATGAGGTTACGATAGAATATCATCAAAACAAAATCATAATTTTACTGTTCTCTGATATTTGTTTGCTCTTTTTTGCAATTATTTTACAATAAGTTGCTATTAAATATAAGAAAAGTTTTGTGGTAAGTGTGGTATTGCAAATAACTGTTAAAAACTTAAATTATAAAGATAAGTTGTTAAGACAAAACATGAACAAAACTAACACTTGAACTTTGTAGTCCCGTATCTCGCCAACGTAACGTAATTAAATTTTAATATTTTCCTTTGATAACTTAATAAAGCAAGACACTTGCTGTTTAACTTTTAATTTGTCGGTAATGATAGACGTTTATGTGGAAATGCCCATAACAATATAAATATATTTTTTTAATAACACTGTCCAGAGATTTTTGCCAGAAAGAAAGTCTATAGATAGAACTTTAGATTTATTTGACAATTTTACACAAGAAATATTATGTGTCACAAATTTTTCATCACCTGTTGGGTAAAAAAAGGGGCGAAAAACTAAAAATGTGTCAACAATAAGTTTTTAAATTGTAAATCACATGCACAAACGCCTGCGATTTTTAATTGGTCAACGTAAGCAAATTTAGGCCACGTAATAAAAATAAAAAGAAAATAGATTTATAAAAATATACATATTTTGTTTTAATTATTATTTTTAAATGCCAAAATAAAAATAATTTTTGTTTTTTTTTGTTGTTTATTTTTGTATAAATTATACTATAAAGAAAACAAAATAAATTTAAACTGGCGTATTTATAAAAAAATGTTACAAATTTTATTAAGGGCTTATGTGATAAGTATTGCATAGAAATGTGTCAAATAAGCCTTTAATAAATGTATTTTATTTTTTATATATACGGCAGAAAACCTTGGATGATTTAAAAACAGAAAAATAATACCCTATTTTCCAGAGTTAGGGAAAACAATATTATTCTTATAAAAATAGAAATTTTGTCTTCATATTATAAAAGTTAAAGGCCATAGTAATAACAAACAAAATAGAAAGTGTAGAGCACGAAGAGCAGTTGGTACTCGTAACCACAATTTATTTATGCGCTTTGATTCTCAAATAATCTTTGAAACTGAATATACTTCTGAGTATTAACAGTTTGAATGGGTAAGCTTTATCGCTCTCAATTAAAGATTACACTTGAAGATTTGTTATTAATATCTTTTTAAAAACGAACCTTCTAAGTCAAATGTAAAAGAATAGAAACAGAAAAAAATATTTATATTTTTTGCTTAAGAAATTAATAAATTTTAGATCAGCAAAACTGGCTTTATCGAAATAATGCAAAATTCGATAAACATGAGTGTATAGTAACATTTTATTGCAACGAATTTGGAGAGAAATGTTTTATAAGAAGTACTTACTCTCTAAATAAAGATTTGAAAAAAACCCCACAAATTCTTAGATTTTAGATTTTTTTAGATTTTTTTTGGCAGTTACTATTACAATACATACTGCAATTATACTTTGTTTTAATTGTAATTATCATTTAAAATCAAAAGTGTAGGGTATCATAAAATCAACTACAACCTTCTGAGTTGATTTAAAAATATTTTAATGCACATTAACAAAATAGATTTCTCAATGAATTGTTTTTAAAAAAAAAAAAAGTGTTTTTAGAAAACACATTTTTCCCACTGATATTTAACTTGAAATTTATTTTTAGCAATAGTTAAAAACATTTGTTAATAAAAAATATTTTTAAAGAATATATAAAAATAATAGCTGGGTATTATTTTATGTTTCAAAACAAAAATTTCCGGTATGCAAAAAATAAAAAAAAACAAAAATTTTAATATAGGTATTTCATTTCAATAATTTGTCAAAATAATAACAAATGATTATAAAAACTTACTCATTGTGATGAAATTCAAATCAAAAGTTACCTAAAAGAAAAAAGAGAGAAATTTTTAAAATTTCCTATAAGAATTATAAACATTACGAGATAATCATAAGCCAAAAAAGTAAAAGTATTGCTATAAACATATAGACGACAGCAAGTAGCAGACAACAAGTTGTCAAAATTAGAATACACACATTTAAATAAAGACGATTATTTTATAATAATAATAATATTTAATAATGACAAGAGGGCCATCTGCCATACGCATCTTTATTTGGAAGTGTAATACGTAAAGTGCTTTAAGAATGTTGCAAATGATTTCGAAGCTAGAACTCTGCTTACAATAGTGTAGGCGGCATGCCGAATGGGTTACATATGGCTCAAAAACTAATTATCAGCCAACATTTTCAGATCATGTTCTCATGTGGCTTAGCTTCCAGGAGTCTTAAATAATGTCAAAATCAAGCAAAGGTGCAGAAGCGAGAATTTTTACTATTAATACAAGTATTTTAGTGCCTATGGGCAAATGCCTAAGTGCCCTTCAGGCTTAAATCTAGTTTGCGCTAAATCTTTAAAAGGGGGAGTATCAAAAAAGCGATGAATTGAAATTAAAACCAATCAAAAAGTGCTTGGAATATTTTTGATGCACAAGGCTGCGTGTTGCTGTATTGTTGGAAAAGAAATTGCAGACGGGCTGGCGAGGGAAAGCTCAGATTTTTATGGTACAATAGTCTGAACAAAAACTATCATCTTGTGTGTGCCAATTTTAATCCATGAGTACCGGGACTTACAGTTTAAAGTCGATTCCGAACGACAGCCTTGAGAAGCTTTTTCATGGCAATCAGGTACTCTCAGAGCTTTTGCCAGAAGACTGCTAAGAGGTAGTCGCCGAAAGAAATATTTTTTTATGTTTCTGTTTTTTAATTTGTCAGAGTTGAGTTCAACTCTGAGGCATCGTCTTAGTAAGCCAACACACCAACCACTAGACAACAGCGAGTAAAATATTAACAACATACATATACGCAAAATTTGAAGCACCAGTTTGTCCTTAAATAATGATAATTTAATTATCGATAGTTCACTACTATTTTGTGTAGCATTATCAGTGTATAATTATGTGAGAAAAATATCAAGTTCAATAAATTTGTGATAATTTTTTATAAAACGAAGGCTGCACATTGAAAGCAGAGAACATATTCACGTTTGCTAAGTATTCATACATTCGTTGCTTTAGCTATGTATTTATTTAACATCAATTTCTGTTGATGTTGCTTTATTCACACTCTTTGATTTTGTTGATTGCCTTTTGCATACTCTTTTTAATAATGCTTTTACAAGTATTGCAACGACTGATCTCACACACTAAAAAAATAAAAAAAAAAACAAAACAAGTTTCTGAATGCTGGTGTTTACATACATACACACATAAATATTTTTGAAACAAATATATATTGCGTTTGATTCAATATAGCATGTTAACCATTCATAACATTCGTTATCCAATCGTTAATGATGAGATTAGATGACTTTAGGAGAAAACAAGCAATACAATGCATGAGATTCTTTACATTCACTCTTTTATTGTTTTGTATTGCTTAAATAAAACAGTGAGAATTGACAACAGTATACTACTCATTTTGTGTGAATGCGTTTAGGGCTAATAAATAGGCAATCAAACTGACATCGCCAAGCCAAACATAAACCATAAAGAAAATTTGCCAAAACCATGTTCCCAAAACTAAAAAGTACTTCCTTAAAAATATCTATTCGCCTTAATATTAAAAAAAAAACTTTCTAATAATTTTGCTTTGTTGCTAATATTAAATTTTTATTGATTTTCTATTAAATTTCCTAATTTGTAAGAACTAATTAAGTATTTTTCTCAAAATCAATCAACACTTTCTAATGAATTTAATTTTTTTTTCTCTGCTTTCCCTTTTATTTTATTCAGGTGAAAATAAATAAAAAGAAAACTAAAATTTTCTATAAGAGGGGAAAAGAAATGCATGCTAAACACTACTACAGATACTTTGAAAGTATAAATTGACATTTCCGGAAAATGTCCTTAACCATGATGATAAGGACAGACATTAAACAAAATGTATTTTAAAATTGATGATAATAATGGATATGATGATGGTTATGAATGGTGATGATGGGAAATTTCAAAAGTTAGCACAACTACTGCTGTCGTATTTCAAGGACAATTTATACTGAGAGACGAAAGGAAAGCAGCCATCTAACAAACATTGTCAAAAGCATCGTAGTTAAGATTTACATTCAATTTAAAAGGCAAAATGAGCTTTAAGGAAAATTAAAGAAAAGAGGGTATTTTAATTAAGAAAATTAGTTAGTAAATTGGAAGAATTTTATACAGCACATATTACTTTCGTTTTGTTTTAATTTCTTAGACAGGTTCTTTTTATTTAACATTAAAAATTTTAAGCTTGAAGATTTTGTTTTATTTTTTCTTTTGTACGTTGTGACCCGCACTTAAGAAACTTAATTTTAGCACTTAACTACACTTCCCTTTCCATGTACAATACGTAACTCTTCTCAAACCCTTATACCGTATAAAGAACAGAGTGTTAAAAATAAAAAAACACAAAATACTTATGACAGTGACTGAACGAATAGATGAATTAAATAATGTGTGGATGAAAGCATGATTGTCATGCTGGTAGTTTGAAAATCATTTGTTAAAACATCATGATTATACTCCAAGGCCACTTTATAGAAATAAAAATAAATTTAAAAAGCAGGCATTACTATAAGTCTCTATAATAATTATGTAAAAAAAAAGGTTAAGGTCGGTCATAATACCATAGGTAAGAGCTGGTGACTTTTGCGTTACTCCCAACACTGCATATGTATGGCGATTGTCAGAACAGTCCTTACCTAATGGTGCAGGTATGATGAAATGCCATGGATACGAGCTGTCAGTGGGGAATCTAGAATAAAGTCCACTAGATGGCCTCAATAAGATTGACCAAATATAGGAGGAGTTCTCCTTAGGCCGCTCTTCATGCTATGTTCCATTTGACTTAATTTTTACATCATTGTGTGTCTTGTAGCGCTACACAATTTAGAATGATTGGAAGTGGCATTCAGGGGTTCACTTTGAGGACTTTTAGGTCTCCTCCCCTTTAATTAGGAGAAATCTTTCTCACTCTAGACCAGGCCAGTGCAAAAGTAAAAATGTAGTTGTGTTGGTGAGAAAATGGGAATGACACTACTGAACGTGTAAGTAGCAGAATAACCAACTGTATGAATTTTTTTAAATTAAAATTTATACGTAATATTTCATATAAAAATTTAATTACTTGAAGAACAATTTATAAATACTACTCTGCTATAAAGAAATAAAAAGTACTTTTAATTTTTTAACAAAACATTCAATTTATTAACAATTATATAAAAATAATTAAAATGTCGCTGAAAAACTTTTAAACTATATTTTTAAACGTTCTATGATAAGTAATGTATTGGATTTACAAATTCATTTGTAATAAAAAATATTTATGTGCATTGCTATTAATTTTGTTCTCACTGCAAACAATAAATCAGCGTACACCCACCACGCATGTTAACTCGTCGCTGTCTCAGTGATGACTGAAAGCAAGAGCGTAAGAATACATGTGAGTTTAGCTAAGGCACAATTGTGTATGAAATTTTTATTTTTGCACAGGCCTGCTCTAGAGTCTAGACGGATCATTCCAAATAGGATGGTTCGTACGCCCATCTTCACTGATGGGGGCACCGGTATGGGGTTTTTCAGAAATAACCTCGGTCTGGTGTGATTTTATGGGTTGGATGATGGCTGCAGCGTTTACAGGCGAGGATCTTTATTATATGAAAGGCACTTAAGTTCGCTGATGATTTTGGTCGACAGTCAGTCGACTCTTAGGGCATTCGATTCGTGAGTGTTAAGTCTCTATTTAGGAGAGGATAGAATATGTTTTTATTGGGTTCCGGAACATATAGATATCCAAGGAGCGAGAGAGATTGAATAGAATAGATCTGATTGTCATGTAGATAGAAACCTCTGACAAACATTCTGACGAGGCATTTTAATGTTAGGTCGCGGACGAGGATCTGAGGCAGATCTCAAGCGGGCTTTTAAAGAAGGCATGGTAACGAAGAAAAGGAGGGGTCAATAGAACATTTAATATGTTCCTTGTTGAAGATGTGGGTTCTTTGTGGGTTGGCTTCTCTGTCGAAAGCTGATTTAGTCAACTTTTATTTATTTATTTGTTTGAAAATACACTTTGTTATCGATAACTATTCTCTTCTAACAATATTTTGCTATAGATAAGGTTAGTTTTTGCATATATATTTTTTTTAAAACAATAGTTTTTTTTTCATGTTTCGCTCTCTTGATCGTAATTTATGCCCCTAAACACTTCTAAAACAACTAGTTTCATCATACAAAAACTTGAGAGCCAAACATCTAGTTTTAAGTCGTTTCTTCTTTAGTTTTTATTGAAAGTTTATCTGAACTATCTATCAAGTGTAAACAAACAAATATACATACATACATCCATATATTAAAATTAAAAAAAAAAGAAATTAAATTGAAACACGTATGTATGTATCGTGTAAACGGTATGATTAGCAATCGTGATTAAGAGAACGAAATATGTATTTTTTTGTATCGTGGAAACATGCTATAAGAACCTAAAGCTCGATAAATTAGTAATAATTTTTATGAAACAAAAAACGTAAATAAAAAAATTATCTAGATTAACACTAATTATCGGTTAATAAAAGCAAACTTTGTTATTGATATTGTTAACGATAACTAGTTTTAATACAAGACTAGCTCTGTTATCGGTAACACAATATTTTTAGAAATGTATTGTTATCGAAAACTAATTTTTTATTTAATTTTGTTATGGATTTTTCTTTAAAAATGTTCTATACTACTTATAACTACACTATATTTGCTAAAGTGTAATTTATTCATTACCACCCACCATATTCACAATTTTTTTTACTCGTTTTCTACTCTCGAATATATTTGTAAACCATTGAACCCTTTTTTTAACAACGTAAAGGTAACAACACCCTCTTACAGTACAGGTTCAAGTACTTTTAAATATTGCACACAAGAGAGGTCGTATTAAGAGAAAAGTGGAAAAAAATAAGTTTCTATACATTTCAAAAGAAACGTTGAAAGGCTTGACAATTGTAATGATATGATGAATGATAATAAAGGAAGTATTTTAAGATAATTAGTCAGGTTTCTTTGAATACAAACAATAGATAATAAAAAAAAATAATTTACAAAAATTACACTTCCACCACATAAACTACTTAAACCGTGGGTCTCGTTTCATATGCAACAAAATGATATAAGAATTGTGGTAGTGCAGGCAGCTATTTTGTAATACTCATAGACATAGTAATTGTCGCCAAGTGTGTCAAATATTTAATATTTTTATAGAAAAACGTGTTGCTAATATGAAATAGAATGGGGTTTTGATTACAATTGTATAATTTTTGTAACGTAATGTACACATGTAAATAATAGTTGAAATATTAAAAGACAAGCTATCGGTTAGAATTACAGTTTTGTATGCACACTATAACCTCTACACAGCCACAATTAGTGGCAATTTTAAATATACCAAGTTGTGTCCACAAAATAGTAGTTTTAAATCAAAATAAATTATTTTTAAAGAGCAGGAACATATTTGAAAAATAATTTTACCAAATTGTTTTTGGTTACGAGTAAGTAATGAGTGAATTTGGGTGTACTTTATAAGAGATTTGTTGGAAAAAAAAATTCTTCTTCTAGCTTTTGTTGGTATACATTGTACACTGCCGACCACGATTTTTTTCTAAAAGGAATTAAGTTTATAGTTATATTATTTTCTAAAGTGGTAAAATAATGGATTATATGAGTTTATAATAAAAAAAATTGTTCAATTATTAATAACTGAATTTTAGTAATTTTTTTCCCAAAACTAATATCTGTGGACATTTGACAAAACATCTTCTTTCTAAATCAACAACTTTTCACTAGAGCAAAAAAACAGTTGAAAAGGCTAATAGAAGTTATTGCTTAGAAAATTAAAGAAATTTTGAACTTGGATATTATACAGAAATACTTAACGAACATCATGCACCCTTTTTTTCCCTCTAGTAGCAATAGTTTTCTTTAAAATGATAAAAAATTATTTAAAGACTTTTTGTTAAATTGATTTTAAAGAAAAAAATTAGCTTCCACCATACAAGTCATTTTGTCAAAACTTTTTTGATTAAATTTGAAAATAATCTTATTCGCTTAAGTCAAAAGAAGTAGTTTTGTTCAAATGGAATATGTAAAAAGGTTGAAAGAAGTTGATCTGGAAAATATATTTCAGTTTAAATAAAAAAAAATACTTCTATTTTCCTCTACAATATGCAAATAATTAAAAAATAATAATTAAAATTAAATATAATTTTTTATAGACATTCAATTTTTCAAATTATTCTTAATTCTCTGAAAGAAGTTTTCAGGAGTTTTTGGGTTTTTATGTTCTTAAAATATAATTTTGATTGTGCTCTAATAAAACAGATAAGGAAAGTGACTAGAATTGGTTAGAATTTCTTCATATGTATGTATGTACGTATCTTGTAATTACTATTGTAAAAATGTAAAATTTAAATTTAAAATAAAAAAGGTACAGAGTATGTATAAATTTTTTATAGCAGCATGAGAAGTAGCATTTTCAATAAATCCACAAATACTAAAAAAACACAACCAAAACAGACTTATTGTGTACCTTTTATGCAGTAAATATTTAATATTAATATTAAAATCTAAGTAGGATTTATATTTGCAAAAATGTTCATATACATATAAAGATGCCTCTTTTAATGAAAAGAATACTCAAAGAATTGTAAAATAGAATTAAAAGTAAAAAAAACAAAGGAAGGGGTATATGTACATATGTATGTATGCGTGTAATATTCTTAACCTTTACCTACTTTTCAATGAGATGGGTTGTGGCAAAACTACTAAAAAATACTAAAAAAAAAACGAAAAAATTCAAAATAAAATATAAAAAAATATATAAAACCAAACAAAATGTAAAAATAAAAATATATAAAATTCTTATAAAACACTTACTTATTGACCATGACAATGGCATTTTTCAAAGATGATTACATATTCAACAAAAATGTTGATGTCTTTGCCCGCCCGTCTTTATCATAGGGGTGGGTGGTGCTGCATATGACTTTTTATCAGTGTACCGGCATTTAAGGTGGGGGTAAAAAATATAAAAGAAATTGTATTTCTATTTTGTATTTTTTGTTTTCTAACCACAAAATACTTTTAAAACTAGTGATGCAATAAATATAGCATTTTATTGCGAAAATACACAATTTATCTTTTGCTGTATATATTTCTTTTTTTTTTTGTAATTGCGTCACACAAATTAAATACTTTAATTAATAAAAAATAACAACTGCCAAATCTGCCATTGAGTCAATCAATTTTTATACAAATTCATATGTACTTATACATATATTTTAATAAAAAATAAGAATCTTATGAATTTGATTATGATGTAAAAGTGTACACTGAAATATGTATAAATCAGAAACAAAGTCATATATAAAAACAGATTATGATAACGTATGATAAATATTAACAGTGATAACAAATATTATTACGTATACGTTTTATGAGTCCAGACAAGGGCAGATAAAAAAAATTTACACACTCTTATAAATAAAAAACAAATTTTAAATAATTATGACTTAATTTACAGAATTGAATTCTATGTTTTTTTTCAGTACGAGGGGGGGTACTATTCATATTTCGGCAATAGCAAATAATAAACATTTTTAATTGAATATAGCCTCTTGTTTTTAGAAACACCTTTTGCATTCGTTCAAACCATTTGTCAGTTTCTTCATTCCTCTTGAGACACCTCTACACAGGACTGAAACCCCGAAAAAATGGGTTCAGTTTCGTCTTCGGTTCACGGTTCGTATTGGGTTCAAATTTTAAAGAAGAACAAGAGTTTTTTTTTTTTTTTGAAAATTAATAATATTTATTTACTATATTACGAGTACAATACAATATTAAATTATATTCTAATTAATTATAACAAGCATATTGACAAAGATTGTAAGCTCGGTGAAGAATTGCAGACCAGAGATTCTGGTGGGAATTGAACACACAATCAGTCAGCCATTACCCAGTGATGTGAAATTTCTTAATTTTTAAAAACAATTTTCGTTTAGTAATTTATTTTTCATGCTTTCTTTTTTTAAATTAATACAATGCTGAAAAGGCCCTCTCGGAGCTTACTTGCATAGAAGATGCGTATTGCAAATACTAATTGTGCCGTTTGATAAACTAATGGCATTTCCGTTTTATATTGCTCCCAATATAGTAAAAAATTTTTTTTCCCATATCTAGCCTTCGATATGTATTTTTCATGTATTGCAATGTCATATTTAAATAGGCTATCAATCGAACAAGAATCTTTAAAAATCAAATAATTTGAATCAATAAATCTTTCATTGTCTTTTGAAGTATATAAAAATAATATAAATAATATATACAAATTTCTTCCTTTTCCACTTGTAAATTTTGGAAGGTATTTATGATTTTTAAAATATGTAGGAGGTCTGATAAAAAATTAACCGTTATTTTCAAATTCCGTGAGTTACGTATGTTCGATTTTCGCATTTCTTTTCTGTTATGTTGGTACACATATCTGTTATACATGTTAGTAATATCAGCCATTTTGGATTATCAGTTTGTTTTTGACAGTCGTGTTTTGGTGTTGTCGCCCGAGCATGTCAACAATCGATGCGTGCCTTTTTGGTCAAAAACAAAACCGTTATCATGCCTCAACCACCGTATTCCCCGGACTTGGCCCTCACTGACTTTTTCCTCTTCCCAAAACTGAAGATACCGATGAAAGGAAAGCATTTTGCTACGATTGACAAGAAAAAAGAAAAATCGAAACAGGAGCTGTTGACGATACCAAAAACCGCGTTTCAAAAGGGTTTCGAGGATTGGAAAAAACGCTAGCATAAGTGTATTAGATCTGAGGGAGATTACTTTACAGTTATTGATAAATAAATAAATACTTTTTGAAAAAATTTATTTTTTGATCATCATACCTCGTATCTTTCTTCGACTTTATCGGTACAAATAACTGGTATTTTATTTTTTTTATAAACCATATAAAACCAATTTTTAACATGGGTTGAACGGGTTTGAAGAATAGGCATCTTATTGATATTATTAATGGTTAGATATGGACTTCAAGATATACCAGAAGACGCTGAAACGTGTAAAAACACTAATAATATTAGATATAAATTTTGTGGTTGTATGGAAGGTGGGCGTGGCAGTGGACCAATTTCGCCTATTTTTATTTTCCAGTGATACATACATTTATCCATCTAGAGCCGCAAAATCTAACACTGTGCGTTGGTTGTTCTTAATACATAAGAGACTAAGTTTATAGCAACATAACTCCTTTAAATGTGATAATCTCATGGCGAACTAGAGACGAACATGAGCATATAAAGCGACTGAACTCAACAGAAATCATTTGCACATGCCTTGCAATTACGCAATGATCCGTGAGAAGAGATAGAGCCCCTAAAGATACCCCTATGATCAAGCTTCAAAAATTTGTTTGGGACGCTTCCTATACAATTTGGGCTAAGTAAGTATGCCAAGATTGATTCTCAGGAAAGTTCTTGCCAGCGTCCAAACGAACTAATCATCTATTTGAAAAAGAATAGAGGAATATCAGTATTCACCAATGAATCAATAACTGATGGAAGTGTACCTGTTTTAGCAAGTTGTGAAAAGGCATCATACAAGATGTACACCAAAACACTGTGAAAGGATATCATAGATGTTGTAACAACACTCTTTAACCAATTTAGAGTTAATCTTTAAGCTCTTAAAGTTCAGAGTTAATCTTTCGGCCGCTTACCCATCAGAAAATATATATAAGTACCTCAGTGGTTGGAGGTGCACCCATTGATGGTGCAGTGTAAATAAATACTCGTACGTCATTATAATTCATTATTTTTAGTTTTCAATAACTACAAAAACTGCCTTTTAAAGTTTTATACATATAAAAATAAGCATTTCTTTTATTTTTTATTAAAAAAGAAAGTCTAGAATAAGTAATGCTTCTTTTGTTTGTGCTATTGGTTTCCATAGTGCGTAAAAACAAATCATGAGGAATAGAAAGTAAAACAAAAAACGATGTAATTTCTACAGAAAAGAAAAACTTTGTGCAGATATAGAAAGAAACTTATTTCCATAAAAAAGCTTTGAAATTATCATAGCACTCTCGCTGATTATCTGTGTCAAAAAACGACGGGAGCCCTGGTAAATTTGTGCGTATATTGTATTTACAATGGATTCATACTTTTATTTATAGAACGATATTTATGTAAACAATTGGTTTATTAATACATTTTTTAACAAAACTTATGAAAATAAATACAAATAAACTTAAAAACGTATTTCTTATTATCTTATGTGCTGTTTCTATGCTGCTGTCATGCAGATACAATATACTTTTAGTACTCAAAAGTAAATTAAAAGGCACGTTTAATTTTTTTGGCAGCACGTTTCTTTAAATTCTACAATGAGCACATGTTAGAAAAATGTTTTAATTTCACACGAGTCTCTCCTAACAATCATCGAATTCTTTTTTGACTGGTTGTTATCACGTTTTCTCTAAGACGAGATACTTATACCCCCCTGCATTCATTGTTCTTGTTGTGTACAGAATTCAAGAACTATTCTTTATTTTTTCTTTTAATCTGCTTAAAGCGCGCATATTATTAGTAAACCTATGACGTCGTTTGCTTTTCTTTCTTTTTCATTTAATTTCGAAATACAGGCATGCATATAATTATGTATATGGTATAAATTAATCACACGTGTGAAATAAATATTTAAAATACATTTTTACGCATCATATCATTAAATGTATTCCCAATAACACTTTTTTCTCTCATATGGTGATGGTAGTTTTTTTTTATATAACAATAATTATTTATAACAAATCAAAACTTGAATTAAAACTAATAAAATAAAAACTAAAATAAAACTAATAAAACTACCATAAAAATATCATGCTCTAAAAACATAGACGCCACCAGGATATACGCCTTGTAGGCAATAAATGTCGTTGGCGGCAATTGTCGCCGTGTACTCAGTTACTTAAATGTCAGGCTGGACCGATTTTATTAAAATTTTTACAGTATTTTTCCGTATGTCTGAAAGGAAGGAACTGTAGGCTATATAAATTTAAATATTTTATCTAAGCATACAAAGTGTATATTTATGTATTTGCCTATATCTTTAAGATAGTAACAGCAAGATTATCTCAATATGGCTCAAATATATTCAAAGTAAATACAAATCACCAGCCGAAAAGTGGTCGAAATTATACAAGGGGGGTGGTACCTCCCAAAAAAAAACTAACTATTAATTTCTGTAAATCTTTAGAACGATTAAAGCTAAAGTTTTCTGAATTTGATTTGAATTGCCTCATAGTCAATACAAATCAACCGTGAAAAAGTAGGCGAAATCGGATAAGTGGGCATGGTATTTCCCACACAAATTAAATATTAATTTTTGTATATTTTGAAAATGGTAATGCTGAAACTTAAGAACTTTGGTATGAACAACTTCGGTGAAACTAAACATCATATTGGATTTTTGGATGTGACTCTATACGTAGTAGATATTATCATAAACACGACAATAACAGAAGTAGCTAAATTTCCTTGTCATTTTTATAAACTTATATAAGTACAATCAGTAAGTTTCTTTAGCTTTTATATACTTAATATAAAATAAAAATATTTCAAAAATGTTGCTAAGATTTAGGGTTTTATATAATCGGCTTTAATCGATCACAACTTTCTTTTTTGTTGCCAAGTTCTTTAGGAATTCTTCCCTTTTTAAAAGCATAGTATAGATCGGTTGTCAATAAACATATACTTCTGAATATATATATACATATAACAGCACATACATATTAAAAAAAAGGAAAAAATTGACGACCTTCAGTTTTTGGTGATCATCTTAAATGAACATGATTTTGGAAAAATGTTATTATAGCTTATAGCGAATGATATATGTATTTAGTATATGTATATATAAGTAATATATACACATATAATATACATTGTAGGAATTATTAAGAGTGGGTGTGCCTCAACAGAATATAGTTGTTGGAATACTATTTTTTTCTACAATAAAAATAATGGAAATATTCGTTGATAACAAGTTATTTTCTTAATAAAAGATATTATGATATGAAATGTATGCTTTTGCCGATAACCATGTCTCTATGGCCATTTCGTCTCTGCTTAAGAAACTTGTCAGGAGACTTTTTCCCAAAGGTGGTATTTAAAACTATAAATACTTATGTTAAAATAGTCATAGACTAAATCCGAATCATATACCATTTCGTATATAAAAACCAAACAAAAGCATTTACAAAGCAATACATTTCGGTTTTTCAAAAAATTCAAATTCTATTTCTCTGTTCTACCACAGCAAGCCGTCCAGCGGTTGGCATAATGTATGTAGCAAATGAATTGAAAAACATAAAGTTTTTTTTTATATAAAAAAAAAATTATTTGCCTTATTGGAAAATATATTTAATATGATATGAAATATAAAATATAAATACATATGCATATACGAGTTTTATTTTATGACAGAAAAAATAAAACTCCTAAATAGATCTTTTGACGGAAAAATAAAACTCGAAAAATAACGTTTATTTTCTGACTGAAATATAAATGATTAAACAGAATACGACCGCAACTTCAGGCAAAAACGTCTCTCAGAGAAAACGTGCCCAAAATTAAAACGACGGCCGCAACTCCACAAATTGTCATTTATTGTTTTTACATTTCTTGTATGTAAAGCTATTAAAAATTAAGTTTATGAGAGTTTTTGAAAAGAATTGAACTTATATTTTATAACTTAATAATCTTTACGCACTTTTTCAATTATTTTTTCTATAATTTTCGTTTTATTTAACAAATTCCAAAATTTATTAATTTATTTAAACTCTCAAATGTTTTTTCGATTTTCTTTTGTGCTTATTTTTCTTTAAGCCAACAACAAAAACCAATGGGTTTGTTTACAAAATGTATGAAATTTAATAAAAGTGTGGTAACATTGTTGAGAGAATTTGTTTCTAAAAATGAGAGCATAAGAAAAATCGCTGTCAAAATAAAATAGATTCTATTTCACGACTGCATTCTCCAGAGTTTTTATCTGTCAATTTGTATAGAAAAAAACGTCATGCCCCAGTTCTGTTTAATCATTAAAACTCAAAAAATGAAAAAAGTAAACACAAAATGAGTTTTATTTTATGTCGAAAAAATAAAACTCTCTTTTTAAAGGTTTTATCTAACCTTTTTATTTTTCCGTCAAAAAGTAACAGTTAAAATCTGATTAATGATCATGTTTGCAAGATCACCACAGATTCTGTGAGAGCTCTCCAAGACGAATAATTTGGTATATAATATCATATATGTCTGTCGACTTTAATACGATGATTTTTTTTAGTTTAATTTTGAAGCAATAACTGTTATTTGTGGTCCCTAATTTTTATTTAATAAATTAATATGACCCTAAAGAGTTATAATAGATATCATCATTTCTCCTTTAATTACCAAAAATTCTCCGTTACATTTTTTCCAATATTTTTATGGAAATGTTTTAATATTAGGTCAGTTGTTTTAGTTTCTGCCACTAGTGTATATTTTCAAGTCGCTTTTATTTAAATAATAAGCTTTAAATTACAAATTTAATGATAGTACGTCCAAGTCTCATTTCAAAATCTGATAAATGAATTAGTTTAGATAATGGACCAATCTACCGGATTTAGCCAAAAAATTAATTGAGGATTTCTTTATGTGTAATTTGTGTTGTTAAGTTCCTATAAAACTACTTACATATTTGTATATATGCACACACATATGTACATACATATAAACATTTTTTCTTTAATTGTAAAAAAAAATCATGGTCACAAAATGTTTAATTTAAATGCTTGAGACTATAATGAGAAAATATATCATTTCGCAATTCATTTAAATTTTAATCATTTTATTAATATCTACTTAAAAACAAAATTAAAAGAGAAAACAAAAAAAATAAAATTTCAGAATTTGTTTTCAGTTTACCTTCACATTTTATAAAGATTTTTTTAAGTGTAAAAGTATTTATTGAAAATGAACTCAAAGAATCTCGTATTCTTTTTTTCTCTACAAAATAAAATTTTTTGTATATGCAATTCTTTACGAAAGTATAGCGTATTAAAGAGGCTATTTTGTTTTTATTTTGATTTAATATTTTTAAACTGATTCATTGCAGTTAACAAAAAAAAAAAAAAAATAATAAGACAAAAAGCTCTAACAAATATGACAACAACATTCTTTTGTTTATTCTATAATTTTTTTATTTTCTTTTTTCCTTAGTAGAACAATAACAGCAAAACAATACAATGAACTTTGCATTTCAACAGTAATAATTTCTTGTTCATTAATTTTTAATGCCAAATATTAGTATTGCAAAAAAACAAATTATAACCTACCTATATACCCTACCTATAGGTCGTCATCGAAATGACTGATTTCGATCAAAATGTACAACATGATTGTATAGAATTTTTTGCATTTTTTAACTTATGGTCCCAATATAGTTGATACTCGTACAATAATAGATATATGTAAACATTGCTTTGTGAAAAATGTTACCAAACTTTATAAAATTAAACCTTTGGATTCTATGTCTACTACATACACCTAAAGTTAGTTAGAGGAACATAAAGCATAAATAAAAAGCTATGTATTTCTCAATCTCAAAACTAAAGTTAAATTAAATACATCTAGAGTTATGATTTTTAATTTCTTTATTATAACTTTTGACCACTTTCTCACACATTTTGGGTGTATTTTAACGATAGTTTGGCGAATATTGGTTGGTTTTCAAATGCTACAAAATTATGGGATATTTCGCGTGTACACGGTTCTTTATGCACTCCAAATTTTTCATGAAATAAAACCAAAAGTGATCATATTGTGTAAGTCATGGCAACATTCTATTAAAAAGACATATGGTCCAGTTTATAATCGTCAATTGCAGGCCAAAAATAGTTGGTTATAGTTATTATTATAATTCTTACAGCGCCATTAAAAGAAAACATCCCAATGATAATTCCATAAAATAATGCCCGCCCAACAGTCACTACTTTCGAATGAATTAAATTTTACGTAATCATTTGTGGTTTTTCTGAGTCCCATATGTGGCAATTTTGCTCGTTGACGTTTCCTCCAATTGAGAAATATTATTCTTTCCACAAGAAAATTTTGTTTGAGAAATCAGCATTTAATGCCTGTTGCTCCAGCAACTGATCAGCATACGAGTATCTACGGCAGCCTCCTTTAAGTGTGGCGTGAATTTGGCTTTGGATGGAGGTGAAAATCCAAATGTGCAATACGACATAACTAGCCGTAAGATAGGTCTAATTGCTGAATACACATTAGATCGGCAAAATCGAAGTTTTCGCCACAGTAATTAATACATTGTGGTGATGAAAATGTAAAGACAAAACTGGCCATAATAATTAGTAATATAGACCCAAACGTTGTAGAATCATCGAATTTGGGTTATCCGACACATATTCACTAATAGAAGCGATATTTTCGGCAACAATTCCAGACTTTTCAAATTTCTTTATAATTTTGTTAATTCATTGGACGGTAGGTCGATTATGACAACCATACTCGTAATCACTTCGTAATGCTTTAAAAGTGGTCAAGTTTTAATCACCAGTGGATACTAAATCAATAACCCGATATAATCAAAACAAACCCGTATTTAAAAATTTGTAAAATGTAAAATTTTAAAACAAAATAAAATATGTAATTTACCTTTTTTAGAAAAAAAAATTCTCGGAAAATCCAACTTTTTTTTTTTACAAGAAATCTTAATCAGACACACGTATAGTATAAAATTCTTTTTTAACGGGGGGTATTAATTAAAAACTTTCCAGGATGTCAGCTAATATTTATATAGCGATAAAAGAACTAAAAGGTAATGGCTAAATTAACTTTTTCTTTTTTTTTTCTTTCTCTCTCTCTCTCTAGTCTTTTTAAGCACTTTATTTTGATACTTTTTTGTATTTTTTTTTTAATTTCTTGACGCCATTGAACTTTTTCGTTATCTTTCGTTTTTTTTTTTTTTTTCTTCTTCTTACGTTATATACCAGTAATTGTGCGTATTTTGCCTTCGTCTACGTTTGCGATAACAACTACGCCGTGTTTTACCGTTACCTGATGCCGTTACATTAAAACTAAACGAATTTTCCACCAACAAATTATAAAATTCTTTGATCGCAGCCGATAAGCAATAGCAATAGTAGTGGTGTTGTTCTCGCCCATTGAAGTGACGATATTTTATTGCAGTTTTGTTGCCACTGCCGCTAATTCGCCGCAGTAACGTATATTTGTTTAATTTAACGTTGTTTTGCCGTTCAACAATTTTTTTACGCGTTTTCATTGATATAAATTGTTTGCGTGAATTTTTTGCTCGAACGCAAACAGTTTAAGATAAAAATTACTTCCGTTTTTTTTTTAATAAATAAAAAACAAAAGAACTTTTACACAAATCCCGTACGTACAAAACCGCCGCCAACACTTTTTTACTACTAAATGTCAACGTTACTTTCTACAAATTGAAATATATGGTTTGTTAGATGGGATAAAATAGAAAAAATACAATTAAATAATAAATATTTAAAATATATGTATTTTATTTCAGAGGAATTTCTCGCCTTCTTTAAAGATGCTTGAATTTGTGGTAATTTTTTTTTCTTATATTCGGCACATTGCCCATTTGAAGACGGTGACGAGTGTAGAGAAAAACGAATGCTTACGATTTGTTATATCAACGATTAAAATAATTTATTTATAAAGTGTTTTTTCTATATTAAAAAAATTTAAAATATATACATGCATACATATGTATGTATATATAGTATTTATATATCGCAGCTGTTTCATTCACATATTTAGATATTTAAAGTTCATCGGTATATACATTATACAAATATAGTATGTATGTACATATGTATGCATTTATACATACATATGTACATATGACATTAAGAAAAATCTATTGCCGGCTATAATTAAAAAGAATTTGTTTGTTGTTTTACTTTTTAAATATGTTTAAGATTACGAGTATCATTGGCAAGGATAGTTTACTATGTGTTAGGCGCACACTTTTACTAAATACGAGTAACTCTTATAAAATTTAATTATAATACATTATCAGAATATAATACAAAAAATTTAATTGAAATTTATATATTATAACTTAAAAATGTACTTAATATCGTATATATATGTACATAATATTTCGTATAGTTCTCAAGCAATGTCAGTGCAATTACATTAATATTACAATTACTTTTATTTTTATTCTTTTAATAAGGGACATGTAGTTTTAAAATTGAATTTACTATAAACAAAAACGGTTTGAAATGTTGACAAATTTATTTTAATTGCCTTGAACAATCTTCTCAAGTCTGTTGTTCGAAGTCGACTTTAAACTGTAGGTCCCGGAACTCATGGATAAAAATTAACTCACAAAACATGAGTGCTGCAAGAAGCTAGGCAGTAACTCTGAAACAGGGTGGTAATGGCCAATTATGTATGTATTTTGTTGTTGTAAAGTGCAATTACTCTAGTTGAAAATTGAATATTATTTATTTATTTTTTCATTTATATTATTTTTATAAGTATATTATTATTCATATTATTATTTCATTCATACGGCTGCCCAATCGATCGAACCAATTTTCGAGTGTATGGGATCGTATCTCCGTAATGGCATCACGAATGCTTCAAATGCTTAATTGTCTCTTCTTTGGTTTGTCCGCATAAAAATTGCCTTTAACGGCTACCCTCATGACCCAACGATCTCAATTCGCAGCTTCTTGGAAGCCAGTTGTCTTCACCATTTCGGCTAACTAAACGGCCATCAAACGTTAGACGCAATAAATCGATTGTGGTATAAGATATGTAGCAAGTTGCACTATCCTGTTGAAACCAAACATTCGTTCACAACAATACCATAAAGAGCAGGCACAAAAAAATCGATTATCATGGTGCGATAGGTGTTTCAATTGACCATAATGGTTGAGCCGTTCTCTTTTTCAAAAAAAAAAAAAAAAAAATATGAGCCAAGAGGCCTCCGCTTCGCAGTAACTTGTAATGGTAAGATCACATTTATTGGCTTTCTGAGTCAAAAATACGTCAATTTTGCATATTTACGTACCCTCCAAGATGAAACTGAACTTCATCCGAAAAGATGATTTTTATTTTTTCATTTTTGTGCCATTTCAGACCAATTGTCTTTGTTTTGAAATTCCTAATAAATCTCAACGTTGCTTAAGCGTAAATCGATTCATTTCGTTTAGTGTCGATAATATACTGAATTTTGTGACAGAATAGAATGACATAAGTATTGCTAGATTCGAAATAACCGGCTCTTCCGATAGAGAGATGATGAAGAAAATAAACTTACGCAAGATGAAGATGCAGTTACAGAAGTTAATAAAAAATAAATATTTGGTTATTTCTCCAGTTTCTCTCATGGAACTATTGTACTACGAAATATGCTCCCAAACATAAAAAACTCATGATATAAATTGAACATGTGAGACCTTATGGAGACCACATTGGGTTCAATTTCAAGCAATCACTTGATTATGAAAAAGCTTTCCATAAGATGTTTACCGCGTTTGCACACAACCACATCCGCAATAGTGTTTTAATGTCGTTTCGAAGCAATTCACACTGTGTGGCTATACCAAAACAAATTAGCAACCAAACAGCCGTCAACATAGTGTGTTCCACAGAGTGAATGGGAACCGAGTAGTTTCGATGAAAAACATAGGTGAATTAAGCCACACATAGCATAAACGTTGGACAAATTGTAGGTCTTGATCAAGTTATTAGACATACATATGTAAATATCTTTTTTAATTTGGGAAAAACTTCTAATGGCTTAAGTTACGTGTGAAAAAGTCGATATCTTAGTCGAATATTAAGCGGTTAAAACTCTCTGAGCGAATTTAGAAACCAATTATAAATAAAAATTCCCCGAGAATTTTTTCAATTGAATTTATATGAGAACAATGGGAGGGAAAAAACTTCGTTGGAATTTCAATTTATAATTGAGGTAATATTCTCTATTGCGTGAGTAAATCTGTAAGCATTACCTGACAGAAGTTTATTAAATTATCTGTAAGTTTTATAGTTTATAACCAATATAAAAACACAAAACTTTAAAAGATTGTAAATTGTTTAAATACTGACTTGCGTCATATTTCAACATTTTTGTTTAATATTTCAAAAAATATTTTACACTTTTTTTAATGAAAATTCTTAAATATAAATAAACTGCCTAATTTTGAAAAGTGTTTTCCACTTTTATTTGTTGTATTTCAATTGCGTTTCTACAAAAATAAAGAAATTTTTCTTAAAACGCAATTATTATGGGATATACGAAATAATTGCAAATAACGCGCTTCAATTGAAATTGTTTTTCATTTGAATATTAAAATTTAAATCTTAAATTTTAAAATCTATAAACATACATAGATAAGACACATATGTTGTAGAAAGAAAAGAAAAACAGCAAACATTCAATTTATATTGAAAATTAACAATGAAATAATAATTTTCTACTTAAAAATTGACAAGGGGCGCCAAAAATCTTAAAAATTTATTAAAACATTAGTGTTTAATATACGAGTACTCTTATCCTCGTAGTATTAAAAAAATGAAAAATTTAGTAATAATATAATAATTTTAATATTAATCTAATAAGTCATTTATTTCGTTAATATTATATAGCCTTGATACCTTTGGTATTTAAATAACATGATAGTTTCTAAATATTCTTTATAAAAAATTCTTTTTTTTATTTCTTTGTCTAAAGAATTTCGTATTTCTAACAGCTGCAATGCTCTAAAAATTTAAAATATTTCTATATCGCATAAAATGGACTTTATTTTTAACTAAAAGAGAAAAGAGAAAAAATGTTTTATTCTACTATTTGTCATAATTTAGATGCATGATTTAATGTTTGTCGACATAAATTCTGTTTAGTTTAAAGACATCAAAGCAAATTTAATCAATTAAGGAAGGCATAGTTGAACAAGCGTGATTATATTACTACACTGTAACCTCTTTTAGAATTTTTATTACAAAAATATTCCCATAATTACATCTATAACAGCTGTAGTCAGTTACACTGTGTGACAAAAAACTTGAAATATCTGAAAGGTGTCCAAATTCATAATAAGAATCTATTTTTGAATTTTGCCAAAAACCTTTGGAGTCCTGAGTTATGCGTAAAAGATATCGATTTCGTGGTTCTTTGCACATAATAGTCTAATCAAACATTAATCGGTTTTAACTTTCTCATCGAATTTAGACTTTTCGTATGACATACTATAGGTATACTATATATACATACATATTTATATATAGTATTTCGTAGCTGAGAAAATCTGTAAAAGCATTACCTGAGATAAAAAAGGTAAAATAGGATTTGTGGTACCACTTAATATATTTTCTGTTTTGTATTTCATTTCAAAGTATTTCATCCTTTATCTCTTGTATTTATATATAGTTATACTAGACTAAACTCTGTGTGCTTCGCTACACCTACCACTACCATTTGTCCATATTTTTCGCCTGATGATTTTTAGTTATTACAAAGTTATTCAGATCAAATTCAGAAACTTTTGCTGTAAATGATTTCAGTATATATAAGTACAGAAGTCAATAGTTAGTTTGTGTGGGAGGTGCCACGCCTACTTGTCCACCCTTTTGCCTACGGTTGATTTTTATTGGCTATATTTTAACTTATATGGAAGGTACCACGCTTACTTGCCAAATTCCGCCTGCATTCTGACTAATGATTTATCTTGACCATGTTGTCGTGTTCAGACCAAATTTAGAAGCTTTACCTCTAAACGTAGCTGGAGTCGAAAACTTGTTCAGTTTGGCTAGTGTACTATTCCTTTACGGACATCATATTCTTCTTTGATTATCAAAAAAATTTATTGCAAAAATCTAAATTTCTTTATAGAATGAAACAAAATTAATTTTAAAAAATTATCACTCTTTCTGGAGCTTGAACTAGAGTCTTCAACATATTATTTAGCTCTAACCGCTCTTAAGATATACCAAAATTGCTGTTAAATTCCTATGAGAGTAACCAAGCCCATGTTTAATTTTGAAAAAAAACATACTAATGAGCTTTCGGTGGTTGAAGTAATCTATGTTCTATTTGTTTGTAAAATTTTACAAATTCAATATAAATATACGTTTTTCTGATCAAAATATATACATTTCTAAGACGAGTTATGTGTTTTTAAAATCGCCCCAAATCAAAATAAAAAAAACTCGCGCAAATGTTGTCAACGATATTGAGCCCTTCTTGCCCTCGATAGTCCATCGGCAACACCATTAGCGAAGGTATTCCTGTGTATCGAAACTCATATGAGTGACCTTCAAATGATTCGAAACTTCCGCCAGTAATCTATGAGGAGAGTTGCCATGACTTTATTCCTGTGTTGGAAATGTTCCCCAACTAATTTTATATGCGTACAACCTTCAGTATGACTATGCTCTCTCAGGGATCAGGAAACCTATACCAAACCCAAATATATAAAATACCATATCCTACTCTGTCCAGCATCTCGGAGCAATTCGTATATACTTTAAGGATACTGTCGGGAACTACTGTCTGTTGCACCAGATATAACGAGATAACAAACTAAAATAACAAAATTGTGATTGTTATTTAAAATAAATAAAAGTTTTGTCCAATTTTCTATTTGAGTCACTACATGTTTTTACTGATAGTTGTTTAAATATTAATTTATTTATTTGTGTAAATTTTTTGTGTAATTCATATGACAGCTGTTGATTTTTTTTTTTTTTTGATAAAAATGCTTTCAAATATTAAAACAGGCACATACACAGTTTCTTCTCATTTTTTTTACCCTACACTTTCATAATCGAGTGCTTGTGCGAATTAGTTATAACATCATAATTAATTTGAATTCTACAAATTTCCGTATAATTATCGGATCATACAAAAATTATACGCGGATTTTATGGTATCTACATGAATGGTCTATATCATAACTTTAATCTTTAAAACTTCTCTTTCAAAAACATACTATAGTTTGACACACTAGAATTAATATTGCCCTGTGGTGCGATTCAGTAACATATTTTTACGATAATCGCATTGTTTTCAACAGTAAACAACAAAATTGTCGATATTGCTATTCATTATTTTTTGTTTACGATGGCTGTTGTCGTAAACTAACGCCAAAAATTTTTATGCTGTTTATTCAGTTGGAAAATCGTAAATTTTTTATATTGAAATTTTGTAGAGAGATGGGCCTACGCTATTAACTAGTTTTTTTGAGAACCATTTTTGTGTGTTTGTATACCCAAAGAAACTAGAGGTTTGTAGCTTTGCTAACTTTCTGCCCAAAAACTGACTGATTTTATACAGTGCTGCCAAATTATTGCAATTTAAACATAAAGAAAACTACAGTTGTAGACTGTCGATAAAATGTACTTAGTGAATCACATAATCGTTACTGCAAACAATAAAAACTGTCGACTTCTTTTGTGAATATCGTATTGGTAAAAGTTACTGAATCCCGGTACTGGAGACAAGAGAGAACGAAAAACGAAGATACAAGCTACTATTTTCAAAGTAATTGAATGAAATCAAAATAGATACATGGCTACAAAGATTTTCCATGCATTAAAGTAGGCAATTTTAAAAGAGTTGTTTTAGAATAAAATTTATCTCCGCCAGTCTATGTATAACGGCGTATCATTATAGCAATTAAATGAAAAAAAATAAATATTTACGTACGTATATTTACGTACCTACCCAGCAGAAAATAGTGCTTACCAGTAAGTTATTTTGTAAGTGAAAAATTGTAAACAATCACTTACTAGTGCGCATCAATAATGCATGAATTTTATATGAAATGAGTCGCTAAAATGCAATAGAAATGCAAATTTATTGCAACCAGTAAGCAAATAGTACAAAAAATCAAAAATAATACCTTATCCTGTAGCATATTTGGAAGCTTTAATGTATAAAAACAATATAATGCTTTCATTATTGCTTACAATTTTATTTATTGCTTCCAAATCTTAAAAATTTTCTGCTGGGTACGAGTAAGTTGCCTAACTATTAAGCAAAAATCTACATACATATGTAGTCGCTATAGGATAAAATAAAGTCGAACTTGACCGATAAAAAGATTCATATTAATATTTTTTTATTATATTCAGTTTAAACTTGACGTGGTCAGTTTTAATGATACGAAAATTTAAAATATAAATCAAATTGTGTCTCTTGCTGTGTCCATTTATTTGAATATGTTGTTTGATTCTTTCAAAGCTACAATCAATTAAAAATTATTGTCTAAACAAAATTGATATTTGGTATTCATCTGTTTTAACCTAAATTGTTAATTTTTTTTTATTCCAGAATTGATAGGGCCCAAATCGCGGCACTCGTTATCGAATGAAGTTAATCGAAATTTTTTTATTTGAGATCGTCGCACTCGATAACGAGTAAGGTGTATCGAAATTTGAGATTATGGCATTCGATAACGAGTACTCGATCGAATGCCATCTCTCGAAATGTCATTCGATACTAAAAGAGCAATCGAAATTATATACGCGTTGTTTATTTGGAAATATAACAAGAAAAAAATTATTTATTTTTAATAAAATCTACAGAAATGTAAGTAGCATTTGTATAAAACTAAAGTCACCCTTAGAACCATTGAGTTGAGTCTGTGAAAGCCCTTTCTATTAAAAAACATGTGTTCATTAGACTATGGTCTTTGGTGTCCGATATGCGTGCCATCCACGCAACCAATGACTAAGGTGATATATAAAGCTTTACACAATTTCAATTCCAAATAATTAAAAGATGTATGTATGTATACTAACGCCGGGAATGTTATAACATCATGTCCATCATAAAAATGAGGGATCCATTATCTAAATAATTCTAATTAAGTTAAAATTACACTATATAATTATTTTGCTCTAATTTTACTTACTTTCTTTTTATTTTAAAGTTATTTGATTGTTTTACAAAACAAAAAATCTTTTACATTTTTCTTGTAAATTTCGATTCGATAGCTATCGAGTGCCATAATTTGGTTATTCGATACGTGACGAAATTTTACTCGATACGAACGTTCATTCGATAACGAGTGCCGCGATTTGGGCCCAGATGTTTAGGATTAAATTTTTATGCACCTACGATACAGAACAAAGAGAGATTTAGACAAATTTTCTGCAAATTATATTAAATTATATCGTCAATGGAATTAAAAAACGCTGTAACTGACAAAAAATCGAAAATACGTTTTTTGCATCATTTTTATCAGAAAAAAATACGCGTCGATTGGTACAGGTCCCAGATTTCTACCATGAAAATAAATTCACTTACGCCGTCTGCGAAATGAAAAATACCAGTGTATTTGTTCTACTTTTATGAAAGTTTTTTGGCTCTGGTGAACATTTAAGGTTTTGTCAGTTACAGCGTTCCTTAATTCCATCGACGATATGAACTGGAAAAGGGTGCAACTGAGTTAGACTAATATGATTAAACAATTTGTGGAATATACACAATGCTATAGACTTGAGAGGAGTAAAACTTTCGTGAAGCTTCGCAGACAATTTTTTACGCTTCTAATGTGTATAATTACGTAAAGCTGCATAATTGAAACGCTGCACAGTGGGTTAGAATAGCATGTTTTCTTGGATCAAATCAGGGAAGCTATGTTCGGATAATTTTTCTTTATTTTTCAGTTAATACCATTTAAATAAGTAAAACAAAATGATTTCTTAGTATATTTCAGTATAATTTGATTAAATAATGCCAAATATCAGTGTAGGTATATAGTGCAAGGAGTACAGTATGAGAACTTAAACACTACATTTTGTACATCTTAAAGTTAATCATCAACATCATCATCACCATCATCATCATCATCATATTCATCATCATCGTTATCATCATCTTCATTATCATCATCATCAGCAGAATCATCATCAGCAGCATCAGTTACTTCAACATCACTGAAATAGTTCTTGTTCGGAGCTGCAGGTACAATTAAATCAATAGCCTCTTCTGGCAAGCTTTGAACCTTCTTTGTAGGCAATTTTTGCGTGCTTGAAATATTTGGGTCAGAGGTTATCAAAAAACATATTAAAAATGTTTTGGTTTGATTTTTCGCGACTGCACTTTCGTGAATGAAACTCCCTATATTTTTTAAATCTTTATTTCGGGTTCTTACGCTTCTTCTGATAACTTCTCAATAGGTAAAATGGCATTTGACATAATTTCGGGTCCATGAATAAAATACTTGTGCAAAGTGGGAGGCATATTGTATCAAGGATACGTTTCAACAAAAAGTCGTCCTGTATTGTGTGCATAAGACGTGCAAAAGACATTCAAAAAATCGAATCCAGCCATTAAGAATGGAAAGGCCAAATCTTAAATTGTCTACATGTATAGGTTTTTCGATCAGTAAGAAAAAAGTAAGATGAAAAACAACAAAACACAACACACAACAATAGCAGCAGTCACGAGATCAATGTGATTTTTAGCTATTTGACTGCTGCAACACTTGCATTAAACAATGCATAGCTTCTAAAAGGCACAAAATGTGACACGAATGTGGACGAATAATAACTATATGTCCATTTAAAATATAAAAATGCTAATTTTTTTGGCACTTCCAATATAAATAACTAAATCTAAAACACTTCCACATACACACAAGTGCTAACGAAGTATTTCCAAATTACCTGAACTTGATGGTTCCATTGAAAAATTGTTAACTTTTACAATACTTTTAAAAATAAATAAAATTTTCCACGGGAAAGTTTTCACTTTTTTTAGCTTTTTTTGCACAAAAATTTTTATAAAGTTTGACTTTGAAGCTTCACTAGAAAAACACCAGAGCACTTTTGACATTTATTTTAACGACAAGTGATATAGAATTTTGTATACTCTAACCGGGTGCAAAAATTTTTGACGATACTTAAAATTTTTTTTTTTAATTAATCCAAGAAAACAGGCTATTCTAACCCTGTGTGCGCTGTATAGTCGAAATATGTGGAATACCAAAATTATGGCTTTTGTGGGAACTATCAAAATGAGAACGAGATTAAATTGGTACAATACTCTCTTTGTTACTATCCGCCTGTACGGGAGTTCAGACAAAGAAACAAAGAAAGCCGAATGGTTAAGGCATAAATATTTGGTCATAATTTCTTTTTGAGACACGTCTTAAGATTGTTTAAAATGTAAAACGGTCACTAGAAAATAATGTTACGAAAATATTATTTTACGAAAAATAACATCAAACTGATCTACAATAATAACACGGTGTCACAAAAAATATCTGGAAAGTGATACAAAACATCTCCAAAATCATAAGTTACATTTAAAAAAAATGGGGTTTTGGGAAGTTTTACATTTAATTAAATTTCGTCCGATTTTAATAATTTTTAAACACGATAGAAAAGATAAATCATATATACAATATTCTACTCTGAGGATTTGCCGAAACTCTTAAAAAAAACATTTGAAATCATTATCAAGTTGAAGAAACAACAAAACGCCTGATTACGTGTTCATTAATAATAACTTATGTGGAAAGGCTTGCTCCCGATAACAACAAAAAAAAGTTTGGCATGCATATGTACCTTATTTTTTCATATAGAATCTTTATAGGCTACTGAAAATGGAGGTTAAATAACTCGGTGGGAAATTAAACAAGCATAGGCAGGGCAGAAAGTTCTGCCAGATTTTTTTAGTTGTTTTAAAACAAATAAGAAATCTCTTAATAATTTTTGGAATTATCTAACATTTGATAAAAGTTGTTATTGAATAGGAAAAATTATGAAATTTCGTCTAAACTGCCCTATTTATTTTATTTTTCTTTTTTAGTTTTTAAACAAATTTTGTTATGAAGAATCAATTTTTAACAAATTTGTTATCGTAAACCGATTACATTTTAAATAATACACAGACACATACTATTTCTAACAGTTATTAAAAATTATCTACAAAAAAATTTATTCTTAAAATTATCTTTTTAAAATATTTCTATCTATTAGAAAATATTTACCGGATGTCTGGAATTGTCGTAATTGATATCGCAAACTTTTTAAAATGTTAGAAAAAGATTTATAGCTGGAAAAATGTAGTGACTATTTACTACTTAGTATGTAATACTAAATAATGAAAAAAATTTGTTAAATACTTTTGTAAATAGGAATTACTACACCGCTGTACAGTATAGAATAAGTACATATTATGAATATTCCACTCTGAAACTATGCTGGAACTTGTTGAAAAAACAATTGCAATGATTATCAAGTTAAAAGCCAAAAAATACCTGCTTAATGATCATCAATGATAACTTATGGAGAATCAATTGTACCGATAACGACAACAAAATAAATAATTATAATTTCAGAAAATAAGAGTTACAAGATGATATGCCCAAAATTTATAATGTATTATAAAGACGCAATTCGACCTTTGGTGGCATATGAACATATATAAATATATGAGCACAGCAAATGAGTTTAGTCTCTTGGATCTAAAAAGAATGAAAATTAATTGTTAAATTTAAATTAAAAGCTTTACAAACATATAACCGTTAAAAACAAGATTTTATTCAATAGATAAGAGAATTCTAATTATAGTCTTGTAACACTCAATTTCTTTGATGAAATTTAAATGCAACATTTTGTGGCAATAATAAATATTTAGTAGTAACCATTAATTCAAAAAATTTAAATTTTACTCATTTTTTATTTAATAATTTGCTGTTAAAAACAAAATAATGAAAAACTGGAAAAATAGAAGAGAAAAGAAAAAGTAACCAATATATAACGGAAAAGGAAAAAACAACATAGCAAACAAATAAGTGAACAAAACATTTAAGAGATAATTTGATTTGGCTTTACGGGTAAACAATTGCAAACAGAAGAAAATAAAAGTTAAAAAAAAAACAATTGCATTTATACAGCAGTTACGTATTATGCAACAAAGCAACAAAAATAAATTAAATTTTATAGCAAAAATAGCAACACAACATAAGTACATAATAGCCTTTGACAACAATAAAAAAGCTGCATCAATTGTTGTTTTTGTAACAAGTTTATTGCAGAAACAATACGAAAAAAGCAAAAATTTTTTTTTTATAATTAAAGAAGTAAAAACCAACAATAACTAGTTTAAATACAAACGATATTACAGTGTGGGCCAGAAATTAACGTGAAGTAGTTTTTTACATAATTGGCCATTACAACCCTGTTTCAGGGTTACAAGAGGATGATCAACGAGGTTGATCGAAATATTAGAAAAATAAATTAAATAAAAAAAACGTTGGTAGAGTTTATAGAAAAAAATGAATTCATTTAATAGTCTTTGTTCTCATCTTAAAAGTTGACAATTATAACAAGCAAATTCGTTGTATTATTTATTTATTTTTGAGAAGCATAGCCCATAAAATAATTTAGTTTCATAAACATACATACATATGTTCTGTTAATCTTTCATACTAATTTAAAACAGAGCACAGAGTTGTATTTTATGTATTTTATTTACACGTTTTCGAGACTTTTTTTAAATTTTAAATTAGTCGAATTGTGGATTTACGAACGTTGATTTTTGATTACAAAAGCAAGTTACACTTTTACATTAAAAATGTATAGCCAGAAGAACGATAAATCTAAAGATAATGGGACGTTTTTACGAACAATATATAGTGTAATGTTTTCGTTTGAATAATTTTACTTTTCACATCGAGAGACAGACTATTTGTTTTACGCATTGAGACATAATTACAACAACAATTAAGAGACATTAGTTGAACTATTAATCATTCTAATTAATTTTTCTATAATTAGAATTCTCTTATCTATTGAATAAAATCTTGATTTTAAAGGTTGTATGTTTGTAAGACTTTGAATTTTTGAAGCAAACAAGACTTCTTTAACGAGTTTTCTTAATCTTTAAAATTGCGACCTTAATTTTGTATAAAATATTAACACAAACAAACAGGTTTCACTCCACTTATAAAAAACAAATAACTTGAAATAAAAAATGTTTTTTAAAGTAAAATATGCAAAAATATGCTGGCAAAATAATGATAAATTATGGTGTAAGCAGACATATTCGTATGTATGTAACTAAATATAGTATAAAATTTTTTATTTTGTGAAGATACATATATTTAAAAAAAAATAATATAACCCAGTTGGCTCTGTCTTAAAGACATCCTCGAGGAAGGGTGTACGACAATAGACTATCCTGCACGACGCATACACGACATCCAGAACAATTCATCAGCGTTATTTTCAAAAATCGTGCACGACTGACTGAGCGACAATGTCACTGAGCTTATCGTTGAACACACATTGTATAAACTATGCAAGATTGTCGTCAATATTTTGTTTATCATCGACAACGTCAAGGAAGTATACTACAAAATATCGTGCACGAACACCTCCGCGAAGTTGTCAACAACCGTTAGTGACTTGTCTTAAAGACATCCCTGACGACAATGGCATGTACGATAATTGTGCCAACGGGGAAGCGAAAGTATTAAAATAAAAAATATAGGTATACGTACATACATATACGTATACATATATGTATGTATGTATGTATGTACGTATATATATTTATATTTTTAACTCAGCTTCACAATAAAAACCATTTTTAACCTAAATTGAATCGTATAAACGAAGAAATTGTCATCTCTGTTATTGTTGGCAACCAATATTATCGCATTGCAAGCAATTATAGTACAATAGTTTGACTTCTATTACTCTTTCTTAGTAGCAATGGCAGCAGTTTTTCTTCCCATCATGAACAAAAGTTTTATTTCAACGCCTCAAGATATTTTTTCAATAGGCAGTATGAATTAAGAAAAAAAAAAACACAATGCGAAGCAATTCATACATTTTTACATTTTTTTTTTATTTTTTTTTTTTTTTTTTCTTATTTTCTTTATTAATTTTTTCTATAAAAATCAAACGAACCTGAACTTTTCTATGCATGAAATGACAACAGTTAGTAAAACTGATAGACAGGCATGCTGGGGGAGAAAAAATGTGCCTACAATCGGGCAGAGTAATATGAAAAAAGACAAAGACATAAAAATGTTCCGAAACAAAGAGTTGTAATATAATAAATGTCAAACAAACAAGTGTTTTTGTTTGGCATTTCATGTACAACCCAGCAAACAATTAGAATAGTAGCAATGTTTTTTTTAAATCGTTTATTTTAAAGAAGCAGGTCAGTATTTTTTTTTTTTTTCTTTTAGGAAATAATGTACTTATATTTAAGAATTAAAAAACTGGTTGTCCCCGTTAGTAATTAGCTTTAACGCTTTAACGAATATTTTAAACTCTTTGATGTAACCTTAAGGCCTGATAGTCGAGCCTTGGCATAACGTAACGAATCAGCTGTTCGTTTTCGGTATATGCAAATCATAATCGAATTTTAATGTAACATTGCTGCAACCTGTAGAAAATATATTTTTTATTTCGTTTCAACAACGTAATTATATAATAATTATTTATAACCGGTTGTAAAAGCATTGACTTCATTGGCGTATTGTAGTGCTTAGAGCGCTCGCTTACAACACAAAGCAGTACAGGTTGAAGACCCATCACTGGAAAAAATGAAGAACAAAAATTTGTGCGGTATTTCAAAATTTTAAATTAAAAAAAAGTAAGAGGTTACCTCTCACTTTCAAGAAGTCAATGCTTAAGAAAGCTGCCCCCTGACATTCCACCCTATCCACCTTTGATTTATCAAACGAATGAGTAGGAGCAAGCCCCACCTATTGGGAAGTAATAGACAGAACTAAGCAAGAATTGTAACCTACTAACACTTTGGAAAGATAATCACCACTTCACGATAAACACCATTAGCATCAACAGATGGGGCAATTGCTGTTGATCATTTCAAGGGTAGTAAAGGTATAACACTGGCCTTTGAGTGATCAACTGACAGCAACTTGTCTCATTGACATACGGCACTATAAAATATATATTTCAATACAATGCACAGCATCTAGGACTGACTTCAACAGATACTGAAGTTATTTTTATCCCCGGGGATACAGTAAAGGTTGCTGGTGATTACTTCACATCAAGGGCCTGTCTTCTCCGGGGAATATGGAGTTCACCTAGCTCTGGGTGGCCTGGCACTCGCTATTGACAGAGAGGTTGGTAATTTTTAATTACTGACCATCTCAGGGGCTGACCAAAGAAACCTACTCTAATCTGGTACTACGGGCATCAGGAAGCCCCCGGTTATGTCTGTGCTTTCCTGTCATTCTGGGAGTGAGGCAAACCGGCCCGATGGTTTGGGTGCGACCCTTCGGGGAGTACTTGTAGTGGTTGTGGTAGTGCTAGATAGAAAACTCCTCAACAAGGGGGGTATTACTACCCAGGCAGTGGTGGTACTAAATTGCTAATTCGATGACCATGGGCCTTTTTCTGACCGGGGTGTCTTTGACATCTCCGAAATTAGAGGGTGCCGGCATCGGGTGGCGGTGGTTGGACGCATTGTATTCAACTACCGCCCTGGCAACGGGCGGTTTCTGGTGAGTCTAAGGACAGGTACGCACGTTAAAGCTCTATACAGTAGCCCCTAGCTATCTTACAAGTTCTCTCAAAATAAGGTTAAATTTTATTAAGAAAATATCGAATATTTTTTTGAAATAAATATTGCACAACTTTTTCATTCTTTGACGTAATTTGAAAAGAAGAAATTTAATCACTTTTTTTTAAGATGAAGAATAAAATTATCAAAGAAATTAAAAAAATTGTATGAATTTGAAAATGTATGCCAGCTACTTACCTTTTTAATTCAAGATACCTCGTATCTGTAAATAGAAAGACAGAAAATAATATTATTATGAAAAAATAAACTATAACATATTCTTTACACATACATACATATGTATACGTATATATTTGCATATTTTTTGCTAATTAATAAGTTTGTATTTTAAATTTAAAAACCTGTCATAAGACTATCAAACAATAGGGCTTTTATATAAAAATTTTATTTTTATTTTTCAATATATCGCGCTACTCATTCGTTCCTGAAGAAACTACACAAACAAGTAGTGAAATATTGAAAAAAATAAAAATTAATTTTCTTATAAAAGATTTATTATATGCAAACTTATTTAATTTGTTATTATATAAACAAGTTGGAAACAATATATAATATGAGTAGTATACATAGTATATTCGAAGAATTAATTTTCATTCAAAAAACTAATCACTAAATTTCAATAAGACTTACTGTAGATCATGGGTTCTTACAAGCTTTTGCACCGCGGACCCCTTAGTAAATTTTAAAGAACTCGTTACACACATACACATGCCCGGTAAACTAACGCATGAAGTGCAAGACTGCTATTCCACTCCTTAGGACTATTGGGAGAGTTTGTTATACCCTTTTATGAAAAAATATAAAATGCAAACTAAAGACACCAAAGAGTAAAATTAGCGTGGCCACTCATACAGGAGCGTCAATTAGCATCATAAGACGTCTTGGTAGTAGCACATACTATTATTCATTAATTATAAAATTTCATAAATTTTTTGGATCCACATGAGATTTCTTTTTATTATTGATAACACGGTAGCTATTGTACACAAGTAAGTTGATGTAAATTCTTATAAAAATTTCAGATAATAATGATTCCATTTCTATTCATTCTACATCAAGTACCACACATGAGTCACACTTTTATTGATTTACTTCTTCCAGTCAACTGTCAAAAACAACAATACTCATATTAATGGGACATTTAAGTATATTAATTTGCTATGATTCCGTATTTAAAGAAAAAGTTGACTAAATTTATAATAAAGTTTGTCCGAATGTTTTGCAATTAAATATGCACAGGCATTGCATAATTTTATATCCTACAAATGTTTTTGTAAGAACTATTTTCTTTAGAAAATATGGCGCCTTCCAATAGGGGCTTCTGAAGTTATAGATAACGGCCATCTTGTTAAAGCTATATCTGTCACTCTAGTTGTCATTTATTTAGTCTGTTTTGTCAAATTACCAGAGACAGATATATTATCCCCACATTTTTCATTATTTTTATGATATTTTTGAATAATTACATAGGGTCTACACGAAACATAATTAGGGCTATTCCTGTTCTCGCTTTCACCTCAAATACGCTCATAGAGCATATTTTTTAATTCTATAATACGTTAGGGATGAACAACTAGAAAGCATACGTTTTTATTTTTCAATTTCTATAAATTCTAAAAAACGTTTTCACCATCACAACCAGTCGTTTTTCTTCGACAAAAATTTTGCTGCGTTTTACATAAGCAATCGGAAAAAATATATCATGAATAATTAATAAAAGGCTTTTTTTGCCGAATTTTGCCAGAAGTAAATCTTTAAGAAGAAAGTATGAAAAATTAATATATAAAATTTTTTTTTTCTAAAACAAAGTACTTGGTTAACTTATTGGAAAATAGTTTTTGCAATATTTAAGGCTAAAAGACAAACAATGTCAGGTCAATTTAAATTGATGGTTGATTTTATGATGGAACATAATGGCATTGGAAGATGAGTCAGCCCATTACAACCAGCAGATCAAAATGCTTTACAGAAAGAAATTACACAAAATATTAATATAAATGTTTCTCCTGCTAGACAAAGGTAAGTGGATCTAATCACAGGCTCAAATTTGAATTATACTTCCAATTATCGACTACATGTGAATATGAGTTGTGAAATTTCTGTAAAATCCCATTTTGAAACGACTTTTCATATCTCCAAACTGGGTAATAGCAATGTCCACACACATCCTAAATTTAAAATATTTAATTCCCAAGGTCTGGTGAGACCAACATAAAAAGCAAGATCGTAATAAATAAACAGCAAATGGAGGCCACAGGTGAAGGTCCAAACACAAACCATTGCGTTAAATGATTTGGAAGAGGCAGTGTTTACTATTAAATTATAAAACATCCATGGAAGGTGTTTCAAATGTAAATTCACTTGGAGTGTTTGAAAAACCGGAAGCATTAGAAGAAGGAGTTAGTTTAAATAACAATAACAGTCCTGCTAAAGAGCCAGTACCTAACAAAAAAAAGCAAAAATTTGAACAACCGAATTTTTTGTAGCAGCAATTAGAAGAGTTTTATGAAAATTACGTTACTTTAAAGAAAGAATTGGGATATCTTAAAAAAATAACTGAATGGGAAGTATTTTTTGAATTATTTCTAATTTTTGTATTTTCTAGTAAAAATTACTTCTTACTATTGTAGTTATAGGACTTCATCATGGTAATGAAATTTGAAAAAGCCTTTCGGGAATGTTTTGAGGGTAGTACGAAGATGTTTTTAATATTTTTGTATAAAATTTTATGTTTTTACATGTATTTTTATTTAATCAAATAATAAAAATAAAAAATATGACAGTTGTTATCGATAATTCATCACACGTATTTTAGAATGTATAGAGTTTTAGTTGGCGAAAGTGAACGGTCGCATTCGACAATATAAAGAAAGTATTCCCGAATTGCCCTAAATATCTAATATTTTCCTGTTGTCTTACACTAGCTTAAACCCGGCGTGCTTCGCTACACCCACCATTTTCATTTGTCCACATTTTTCGACTGACGATTTTTAGTGACTACGGAGTAATTCAGATCAAATTCAAAAACTTTAACTTTTACTGGTTCCAAGATATTCTGAACTCAATAGTTAGTTTGTCTGGAAGGTACCACGTCTACTTGTCAGCCCTTTTTTCTACTGGTAATTTTTAATGACTACGAAATCAGTATTTAAATTGTATGGGATTTCGACCACTTTCTGCCTGATGATTTGCCTTGCCCATGAAGTCATTCAGACCCGATTCCGAAACTTTAGCTTTAACTGTTCTGAAGATATACAAAAAGCAGTATTTAGAGATAAATAGAAAAAAGTGGGCGTAAAAGTAGGCGTGGCACATTTTCTCTCTATGAGAACTTAAAATGGATTAATACAAACATTTGAAAGAAAAATTATTCAAATCGATGGAGCCATTTTCTGATTTTAGGTAAATCAAAAAAACTTGGCGAGGCAAATTTTCCTTTCCGTAAAATCTTAAGTTGGATCACAATGATCATTAGAAAGAAAAAATCGTCAAATTCGGTCCAGCCGTTCTTAACTGATACGATGACCAATGAACTACATTCATTTTTATTTATATAGATAGATAGATGTACACTTCAAATTAGTGTTATCGTATTGCTATAATAATTATTATTTAATTGTTCTTATGAGATATCTCTAGGCAACTATGTTGTCGGATGAACTGTCAAAAAAGCACACATACATATGTATGTATACACACATATTCAAATATAAAAGCCGACAATTGTAAAGAAGCATAAATATTGTAAAAACTAAATTTTGTTAAATTACTAAATAAATAGTTAAATGTTTATAAATAAAAAATATGGACATGTTTACTGCACAGCAGTCAGTAAATTATGAAATCTTGTGGGATTAAATGAAATATATGTATGTTTCCCCATCGTTAACATTAACAGCCTTTTCATAAAATACGAATGGTTTTTGACGTTCGTGTTTTTATATGAGAAACACTAACAAATTTGAGTGTTTTTGTTGTTGTTTCACATATAAAAAGACGAATGTCATAAACCATTCGTGTTCTATGAACAGGATGTAAGATTAATACTATTAAATCTCCATTACTCTGTCTCGTTTTCTTACATATCCTATTATATCAATCTTAATCTCAGGTGTAGACGCTGTGTTCAAATACTTTGTTGGAGCGTATAATGCTCCATATTTACTAACCCTAAACTCACACCTGTGAAATTGTTCTAATTTCACGGTTGCCAACAACTTACTGCAAAAATGACGTCAAATTTAAATTTTGCATTTTGAGACACTCTTTATGTAAAAAATATTGAATTAAAATACATTTATTATCACAGCATTTTGTATTTTTAGACAATGATTTTCATACTGAAAGTTGTTTTGAAAGTTGACACACCCATTTCTGGTTTTCTTATTTGCAAATTTTCTTAAATAGTTTTATAAAAACCTTTTTTGAAGTTTGTTGTGATATTATCATGATAAAATCATTTAAAAATGAAAACAAAAAATTTACTGCTGCTCTTAATAATGGCAATGATAAGCAATGTTTTGACTATTCAAAACACGCTTGGTTTTTTTTTCATTTCGAGTGTAAGCAAATCTTTAATGAAATAAGAAAGCAAGACAAAAACATACGAGTATTCATATAGTAAATAAATAAAAAAATAAAAAAACAGATTATTTATTCGCAGACGGTATATATTTGTTATTTATTTATGAGTTTCTTTATTGCCATACAATCTTTTGTTATCGTGAACTTGTTTCTCCAAATATTTAGCAAAACAAACAAATATTTAATTAACAAGTTTAAAAAAATTAAATTAAATAAAATTTGTATATTAAACTGAATTAAATAAACCTGCTAATGATATTCTATTTATTTACTTAGTGTATGGTTTTGAAAGTGCGTTAATCGCACTTTGCATCATACAAAAAAAATTCCAAGAAATAAAATAAATCTAAGAAACAAAAAACTATTTTGTAAAGAAAGTAATATAAAGAAAAAAAAAATTTCAAGCTCATCTTCTGCTTAAGTAATTATGTCTTACCCTCGTGTGTTATCTATTATTGTTTGTTAGAAAATATTACTTATACAGTATTTTTTCTACATAAAATTATTTATTTAAGTTTAATGAATTAAAGAATATTTAAAATAACTACTTTAACAATAAGTACCACCACTACATGTAAGAAAAAATTTGTAAATATATCGGGTGGTTAAATTTTAAGGGCAGATGTTGAATGTGAACCACACCTAAACCTCAAGTTTTTTTCTGAATTTCATTTGACATTTCTCAATTTTAGACTAACTGAATTTGAAAGATTAACTCAATTAAAGTTATTCAGGGTTATTATGAAAATGGACGTTCAAATCAAAATGCATATCGTGCACTTCGTGATTTTTTATGGTCAATTTAATCGTCCAGAACGGGTTTGTAGAAGATGTGGAAAACACCACTGCATGCTCAATCAACTCGTACTGCAGATAATATTACTGCTGTTCGCTATAGTGAGATGATAACGTACTTTTTATGGCCTGAATTGGAAGATATGAATGTCGTAACAACATACATAATTGAATATGGTAAACATTATCATAATAAAAAGAAATGACAAATAATTTCCTAAATAATTTGTTTATACTTATTTTTATAAGTATAGTCATGATCTAGCCTCTGAATGCCTGTTCCATAGCTCTATTATTAAAAAATAAACAATTTATGCCTACGTGATATAAAAATTAGCAAGCAAAGTATGCCTGTGACTTGGCAGAAATTAGAAAAATATTCATTATTATTTGTAGGGCGATTCAGTAACATGTTCTGACAATAAACGCATCTGCTAATCATCTGCTTAGTTTTAAATCATAGCAGCAACGGAAATAGGACAAACAAAGAAACACTATTCACCCTTGCAATCAAGTTGTTTGTACCTATGTTTCTAAAACACAGGTTGAAATCATTGAATAAACATTTGAAGTTTAAAGGCCACTCCTTTATAAAATGTATACAAACAAAACAATTTAATACTTAATTTTATTGTATTTATTTGAAATAAATTTGGTTTTAATTGCGAACAAAACTAAATCAAACAGATAAAAGGTATTATCATGTCAGGCCTTTAAAAAAAGGCATATAGGTACATATACATATATATAATATATATTAATAATGCCTACATGTTGTTATACATTAAAATAAAACAAATTGTTTTAAAGGCCATAAAAAACAAAAATTTGCACAGAATAACAAAATTATAAATAATGAATTGAAAATTATTAAATGAATTCTTAAATGATTTAAAAACTCTGCATACTCACAAATAAAATTCATATTAATGATGGCCTGACATAAGAATTATGACATCAAAATTATGATAAATGGTATCAATAAAGCAAAAAGTGACCTCAAACCAATGACAATTATTATCACAAAATTTTGTCATAGTAATTAATCGTCATCTATATTATAATTACAGTTATATCAATTTAATGCCATATTTTATGTAATATTAACAGATAAAGTACTTGTATATACAAGTAAAACGGGATGAGATTGTTGATGCCATAAGCATTATATATGGCAGAGTGGTTTCCATTTTAAATAATCAGCTGGGTCTAAGAATAATGTCAGCAGGATGGGTGCCGCGTTTGCGCTTAATTAACAATAAACGTAATAGTGTGACAACTTCAAAAGAACCGCAATTCAAATAAGTTTTTGCTGTTTGTAACTGTGGATGACACATGGATCCATTAGAACTAGAGTTTTTTTTTTCCCGGGGTTTTGTGTTTCCCGGGAAAGCGGGAAATTTTTTTTAATTTCCCGGGATCCCGGCCTATGAAATAAATACAAAAATTTATTTGTTTTTAGAAATAAATTTTTTATTTAGAAACGTAAAAATTTTGGTTTACACGAAGTAAATACTTACATAACTAAGTAAAAAAAATAAACATACGTTATTAAAAATAAAAATAGGAACTAGGAGTAGTGTGAGATTAAAAACAAAATATAACACTTCAACTATTTAAAACAATTAATAGTTTTATGCCCGTATTCATAAAGATTATTTTAGGTTTATTAACGGTTTATTTGACATATTTCTATGCAATACTTGTCAAATAAACCCTCAATAAACCTAAAATACTTTTTAGAATACGGGCATTATAATATAATAGTTCTATATAAAATCGAAAATCATATTCCTTAACGGATGTTACTTCTCAATAAGAATACCAGATTTTGAATACTATCATTACAATTTGGATTTATAGAGGCAATACAAAATAGACAAATATAAGAAATACATATTTCCAGCAATACAAGAATGAAAAATGTATATAAAATAAATTTTTATAAATAAACATTATTTGTTTTTTGGTTTAAAAAATAATTTTTTAATACACAGAGTGCATTTATAGACTCATCCGAAGTCTATTTCTTATTTTATTAACAAACTGCCTGCTATCGAAAAAACTCTCTCACTTTCTACTGAAGTTGGACGTATGGATAAAAGTGATTTAATCAAATGCGCAATACTTTGAGTTCTTTGGCCACTTCCTTCAAAAAATTTCAATTCTTTTTTTATAGAGACCTTGAATTTATTTTTGGAGGTGGGTTGAGTACCTCAATTTACGTCACTAATGGCTGCATTTAAGACTTCTTCAAATGTTTTTTCTTTTGCAGCGGAAAATTCTTCAACCTCATCAAAAGTTTCAACTTCTCCGAAATTGTGTACACTAAAGAGTCGATTATAAAAATTTTCAGCATATCCAACTACCAAGTGCTTAGAAGCATAAGAAAACAAACTATGTTTATGATCACTGTTAATAAAATTTAAAATTAACCATGTTGTTTAATACAACTATATTTTCCAAAACCCATAGTTCAGCCATTTCTAAATCAATAAGGCTCTTTTTTATTGAATTTTTTATGAGCAGAAACTTTTCTAACATTGGTACTAACGAATTCGAATAGCATTTTTTGTTGAACTTTTTTTTGAAAATTTTGATAATACGACTTGTCTGAGCCAACACGTCTTTGTAGTTACTATTTATTGACATATAATTTTTTTTCCCGGGATCCCGGAAAAAAAATCCCGGGAAAGCGGGAAATTTTTACAATTGAAATTCCCGGGAATTCCCGGAGTCGACTTTTAACTGAAAATCCTGGTACTCTTGGATTAAAAATAACACACACAACATGAGTGCTGCGAGAAGCTAGACCGCAACCCTGACACAGTATTGTAATGGCCAATTATGTATGTATGTATGTATGTATTTATATTTTAAAAACTAACCAGTCTATGTAAACTATTTTACAATAAATACATTTTTTTAATTATAAATTATTGTTTTTAATAACTAATTTAATTGACGAAATTACGCAAATTATGCACTAAAGGTCTGCACGGGTATGTTTGAAACGATATTCAAGACATTCTAAAAATTTCAAACACACTTCCAACTCTAATTCGTAAAAGCGAAACGAATAAAACAAACATAAAAAGTGGTTGTTGTCGTTAGAATGTAAATAATGAGAGAATAGAGACAAGAGAGTATGGAGACATGAGAGATATGAAACATAAGAGTTAGAATGGAATGAATAGAGTGAATAGAATGTCTTGTTTTTAATATGATAGAAAAGAATTTCTTGTACTGGTATTATAAGTACTAAAGAACTGAATAATAATGAACTAAATAATTTTTCATGTTATTTTTCTTTGTTTTTTTATATTTTTGGCTTAATTTTTAAAAATACATACATACATATTTACAAAAACTTAAAAAAAAAAAATTATAAATAAATTACATATTCAAAAAGTGATTAATTTTTTTTTTTTTGCCTTTAAATGCTTTAATATACACACACTATTCTTCTTGCTAGATTTCAATTTGTTTGTTTTCATTCGCTTGTTTGTATTACAAACTATCGCGTTTACTTCAATACATGCTTTCATTCACAAAGGAAATTCAAGACATTCAAGACATTCCAAGACATTCGAATGTCTCTATAATAATTTAGAATTATGAGAGTAAATTTAGATTTATTCTATTCAATTCTATTCGTTTTTTGAGGCTGTTCGTTTCGTTTCGTTGCGTTGGCTGCAAAACGAATAGAATGAATATTTGTTTCTATGCTTGAATATACTCTCAATTAGAGTACACTTCTCGAATCATTCTAAACTGGCAGAAAAGCAAAACATTCATGCAGACCTTTATTATGCACAATATAAATATAATTTTGTTAGTCTGGTTAATCTAAAAGTCTTTTCGTAAAATAAAAGAAAATTGTGAAAAATGTAAACAAACCAAGAAAAATTATGAAAATTGTAATGTGATTGAAATTTTGCAAATCTTGGAATTTTTCTGAATAAAATTTATATTTTTTTATTGTAGAAATATATAAAGAAGAAATGATGTTATATATTTATTTCCCCTTTTTCGTTCTGTGCTCAAAACACCTTTTCCTTGATTTTAAATTACTTTTACAAAAAGTTATTTTCAGAATATGCCTGAAAGTTAAATAATAAATATTTTAGAAATATGTGTATGTATGTGAATAGAGATAAAAATAAATACTTGTTAAATTCTTTTCTTTCAGATAAGAAATAATAGCAAAAAATAAAAATATTTAATTGTTTTTTTTTTTTAATTAAATTTGTTGTAAAATAGAAAAAAAAAATAAATAAATATTTAAATTTCAAATCTGTTGTTTGTTTAAATATTTTCAAATTAATTTCTGTAATAATTTAAGAAAACAAATGAAAATAAATGCATTTAGTGAAAGATACTAAAATATAGTTTATTTGTATTATAAAAACACAAATTCCACAGGAAATCCTATATACAATACAGAAAAATTTGTATACAGGTAACTCTCTTACAAGAAAGTGAATATAAATCGCATTGCAGCATTAGGGGTGTGCGTGGCATACTGGTTAGAGCGCTCGCAAACAACTCAAAACAGCCCAGGTTCAAACCCCAGCAAAGTTAAAAAAATTAAAGAATAAAAATTTGCAGCTTTATAGATTTTAATTAAAAAAAAATTAAGAGGTTCCCCACCCCTCCAAGAAGTCCATCTATAGGAAATCGCCCCCTGACATTCCATTCTCTTCCACCTGCCACCTAAAAATGAATGATCAGAAGAAAACGCGCCACCTACTGGGAAGATAACAGCTACCTAGCGAAAATCTCCAGTTCAGAGTCAAGATGCAGCAAGATGCAAGGGGCAAGTGCTGTTGATCATTCAAGGGTGAAGGTATAACACTGGCCTTCGAGTGATCAAATTGACAGCAACTTGTCTCCGTCTCTTTTGTAAGGCGCTAAAAAAAGACAATAATTCCATATAAAATTTACAATTTTCTTCAATCTTATTCTCTTTCACCGGTTAGTGTGATTTGAGTTTATTTTTTTTTTATTTTTTTCGTGGTAGTACTAAATCAGAATTTGACATGGATCTACTATAACATTCGAATTATTTTTTCGACTTTTATTGAAGTCTGTATGATCTTGGATCAAAAATTTGTATAAATTTCTTGTTACCCAGACAAACTATTATGAAGATTTTCTTCTAAATATTTCTGCTCTATTTCTTAAAGTATCGTTCTCTAAATAAAATATCTTCGAATGCTTCGGAAAAAAAAATTTTGTTAGTTGTTAGTGGAAAGCTTTTATTATCATAGCTATTTCCAACTGATAACTGGACGAAATTTTTCATACAAATCGCTTTACAAGAGATAATAACACCGCATTATGGAATAGGTTCTGCTTTTTATGAACCGCGTTGTAGGAGTTGCCTGTAGATTTGTTTGACATTGAAAAATTATTGCAAAAGTTAATTTTATAATTGAAATTTTATAAGAACTCATAACGTTTTTTATAAAGATAATCAAATAAAAAATTCTATAATACATATACAATACAACTGCCCTTTACAAAACTTTTTCAGAATTACAGCCTAGCTGCTCACAGCATCCATATTGTTTGGGTCAATTTTTGTTCATGACTACCCGGAAGTACAGTTTAACGCTTTAACGACCGTCTTGTAAAACTTGTTCATGGCAATCAGTTATTCTCAGAACTTTTTTCTAGAACAATGCTAAGAGACTGTCATATTTTTTTCTTTCAAGATGTCAAAGCTGACGCTCTAACCCGGAGCTCTCGTACTAGACTACGACGACTAATATGTTATTTATTTAGAGATTACCAAAAATAATAAAATTGGCTAAACAACAAAGAAAAAAGGAATTCATGGCAGATATCTTTAAAATCAGAAACTATAATTATATTACAGAGAAAAGTGAATGAATAATAAAATTCAATTTAAAAATTAATACTCAAACATTTTAAACATCATCACAAACTTACTGTACTTCCTCTTATCGCCCATAATAAAAAGCAGAGTGGGCAAACAAACAAAACATTTGGCAAACGTTACCACAAAGTCGTAAACTTTCCAAATTTTATTAATGGTATTGTACATGAGCAAAACCAAAACAAATACTTTCTAAATGAGAAAGAGCGCAAATGAAACAATTAGCTTTTCGCTCTTGTGCTTGCTTTGTTATTCCGTTACATTCGTATAATTTGCTCTTTTTCTCTTCTTTTTTTTCTTCTCATTCCTTTTTTGTTGTACCTAAGCACATTTGAGTTAGTGTATTTGTAGTGTTCAAAACAAAAACAATATACAAAGCTAAATGGGACAATCGCTTTCACTGTTTTTGTTTTGTTTTTGTTTTACTCATTGTAAACAACAAACCAAAATGAGATCAAACGTTCAGTTTTGTTTATTTTCCTACTCTGATAAAAAGTAAACCAAAAGCAAAAACGAAAAAAAAAAAATATATAAAACAGCAAAAAAAAAAAAAAATACGTTTTTCCCACAACAATAGCACACGCCAAGTATAAAGACCTATTACTGCTGGCTACTGCCACCATTGAACCGTACTGATAAAATGGGCTATTGTGCAAAAAATTACCAACAACAACAACTGCTTTATTATATTATTATTATTATTGTGTCTTTTACTGATAACAAAACGGTGATTACTGAGTACTTTTTGAAGTGTATTCGTGTTGATTGTTAAATTAAAATATTGAAAACCAAAAGAAATATGACAATTAGAATTAATTCTAAATGTTTAGCAGATTATATGAGTAATAAAAGGAAAATCACTGAATAAAGCATATTATTCAGAGCAATCAAATGCGATTATTTATATGCAGAATTACAACAGAATTATATATATGTTGTCTTTTATATTTGAAGGTTGCAAGAGAACTATCGATAACTATGGTTTGACAGCAGAAAATAACAAAATGTGTTGGCATTTCTGTTTAGTATACAGGATATTTTAAGATGTTATTTTTTCATGACAAATACCAACGTCTACAATAATACAAACAATTGAAGGGAGCCGAAGAATATAATCAATCTGAAAATGAGCAAAATCCACACCCAGTAGATATACAAGAAGCATCTCTAGTGAGAAGATGCTTCCAACTTTTCTATGCTGTATGATATAAGAAAGGTAATTTTGCGACGATTCGAAATTTAGTTAAACATACAACTGCATCTTAAATACTTACTGGGTGTGGATTTTCCGGCATCATAGATCTTCTCTCATTATGGTGATCCATCATTAACTCACTTAAGTGTTCTGGTAGCAGTCCACATGAGCATAGAGCTGCTTTCAAATCGCATTTACATTTTCCAATATAAAATAAATCTTTCATTGATTATAGGAACGCTGTGACAGGAGCGCCTTTATTTCTGCTTTTAGTTTGATACATGTCAACAAAAGTATTCAATTTTCTAAAAATATTTCGTTTGGATACAATTTTTATATTAAGTTTGCCCCAAAATTAATTACTTTACAATGTGGTTAGTAAATTTTTTATATGAAAACTTTTTATTTTGCAGTTTTTAACGCTCGGTAGTGAAAAAATAACATCTTAAACTATCCTGTATAGTTGGCAGATTTAGACTACTTAAATCAGAAGGAGTACCAAAAACATTGTAAGAAGGCACATACGTATATATGACATGTTATTTTTAATTTCGATACTTGCTGATATAAAGGCGGCTTGAGGTCTTGACCGCACTGGATCCATAGTTGAAATAATATTGTTTTTGGTTGTTTTACATTTTTTTATGTTCTTAATATTTCAAATTAGAAATTAGAAAAATTTTTCAGCGGTATAGAGAAGGTTTAATTTTTTTAAAGTTTTGAATTTGGATCTCGATAATTGTACGAGCTGAACAGACAATATACACAATTTATATATCAATGGAAAGAAAATTTTCTCGTCTTTTCACTGCTGTAAATATTTTTAAAATTTGGGTCTGATTTTTGCTAAAAGTGTTTAATAAAGTAACTGCCATTTTTTATTTTTTTCAGTTATTTTCTTTTTTATTATTTTAAAGCCTATGTCTAACCTGATTAATGCAACCAAAGTTTAGTGTTGTATTGCTGGCACTTCACAGAATCCAAAAAGTATAAAAGCTTTTATTTGTTACTTAAAACATCTTAAATAGGTAGATTTGAAAATGAAACTTTTTATCTTTTTCAAAAATTGACCAACATTTTGAAAGGAACTTTTTGCATTTTTCAAAATATTACCTTCATGATAAATTGAAAGATAAAAGTTTAAAGATACTAAAATTTTAGAGACTTCACGAAATCGGAGGAGTATAAAACCTTTCCAATACAGCTTGCCGTTAGTTTTATATTTGAGATTAAAAATGTAGGAAATTTTACGTTCAAAAGCTTCAAATCTCAAACAAAACTTAGCAATATTTCTTAGAATGACCCATAAAATAACAATCGTGATGAGCACTTGAGGTAAAAAAATTTACCCACCCTAATATACATTAATGCATATACATACATATACCTATATATGTATATACATATTTTTTTTTTTTTGACATAAATATATAAATGGAAATATTTAAGTCAGTGAACTAGCAGCAGTAATAATAAACTGAGTGATTATAAACTCATTTTAATTATGCTCAAAATTATTTATATAATGAAAAAAATTAATAAATACTTATAAATAAACATTTAAAACAAAATACCTAAATATTAGTTGATGACAAATAATTAGTTTAACAACCTGTCACAATTTAAAAATCAATAGTTTTAGCCACTTTGTTTTCTACTTTTCAATTATCGACATTCAATTCAACAAAATTAAAATCATTTCTTTTGCTTCCATTAGTGTGTTTACAATTGAAAACAATCTGCTTATAATTATTTTTTTTTGCATTTTCTGCTTCATTAATTCTGAAATCAGCCATTAAGGGGTTTATTTTATAAAAAGGCATGACAAAAACGACTGTCAAAAACAAATTATTTATTTTACGAGTAGCAAAAAATGTAAACAGAATACGAGTATTTGAAAAAAAAATTCTTCAAAATAAAGTACATGCATTAAAATTGAAAATATTTGTTATATATGTATGCAAATATAAATATGAAATATGTTTCATAAGAACATATTTTTAAAAATTTATTAATTTTCGTAACAGCTTTATCTAAAATAACGGGTTATCCATTTCGTTTTTTTAAAAGTATGGGGGACTGGAATTCGACATCTGTCAAACTAAGTTTTTAAGCCAATTTTTTTCTTTTCAGTTGAAAGTCTGACATTGATGAAAATGGATCGCTTAACTATCACACAACGCATAAAAATTATCAAAACGTACTACAAAAATGGTGATTCTGCCTCAGCCACATTCGTGCTTTAAGAGGAGATTATGGCTTACATAATTGTCCAACTACGCAAGCAATTGGCAAAATTGTGAAGAAATTTTAAGAAGCTGGAGCGGTTACGTAGTCGCCGTGGTCTAGTGGTTAGTGTGTTGGCTTACTAAGACATGAGCCCTGGGTTCGACACCCAGCTCCTACATCTTAAAAAAGAAATATGAAACAAATATTTCTTTCGGCGACTACCTCTCAGCAGTCTTCTGGCAAAAGCTCTGAAAGTAATTAATTGCCATGAACAAGCTTCTCAAGTCTGTCGTTCGGAGTCGACGTTAAACTGTAGGTCCCGATACTCATGGATAAAAATTTACACACACAACATGAGTGGTGCGAGAAGCTAGGCCGTAATCCTGACACAGGGTTGTAAAGGCCAGTTATGTATGTTATGTATGTATGGAGCGGTTACAAATATTGTAAGGCCTGTGCATCATCGTTTCGCTCGATCTGCTGAAAATATCGCTGCTGTAAGTGAAAGTGTTGCCGAAGACTCGAATGTGTCGATTCCTCGTCGTTCTCAGGAATTAGGACTGTCTTACGGCACATTATGGCGTATTTTGCTTTTAGATCTACACCTAAATTCATATAAAGTGCAGCCATACCACACAACTCGAGCGAATATGGCTTTATTGCAAGATACATTTCCTGGCCACGTAATTTCTCATCGTGGCGATATCAGCTGGCCACCAAGATCATGCGATTTAACACCATTAGAATTTTTTTGTGGGGCTACGCGAAAGACCGTGTTTATGCAGATAAACCTACAACTCTTGAGCACTTAAAAACCAACATTCGTCAAGTTACGGCTGAGATACCGCCCAATATGTGTAAAAAAGTGGTCGAAAATTACCTCAAAAGAATCAATGCTTGCAACACTTCGCGTGGAGGTCATTTAAATGATGTAGTGTTTCACACATAATGTCAACGTTCAAACTTTATAATAAAAAAGAAATACATATCATGAAGAAAATATTTTACATGTGTTTTATTTACGTTTACTTTTGAAACCGCAAAATGGATAACCTTTTATTATTAAAAGCCGATTGTATTTTTAAATATCTAAAATTAAACATAATGGTCCATAATCATAGTCACGAAAAAAAGTATACTTTAAGTTTGTTAAAGTTGATAATTTTGTCAACTATAGACGAGTAAAAGCCTACTTTTAAGTTTAACTTATTAACTATTTAACTTATTTAACACCAACTTTCATTCGAATATCTGTTTACTGATTACATAAAAAACAATCAAACAATAAAAAATAATTCAATAAATTAACTTGTATTGCCTTAAAAACAAAACTTGTGAATCATTAATCAAAGTAATTAAAAAAAACATATAACATTACACATACAAAGCAAGGAAAAAAACAGCTGCCAGAAAGCTTACAATTTTCCATACGCTAAAATTTTTAGACGGACGATACTTGCCGACGAATTAATGAGTAAAACCTTTCTTTTTTCAACTATTTTTCAGAAAAAAATATTACAATATTGAACAAATTTTTTTACACAAAAAAATTTTTGAAGCACATAATGCTTTAATAAAGGCATTTAGAATGACTAAAAGCCTTTTAACGAAGGAGAACGTAAATTTTCCACAAGTGTCATAAACAGAAGCATGTTTACGAAAACAATCGATTTGCATAAAAAAATAAAAAATATACATACGTATGTATGTATATGCACATATGTACACACTCATACATACTCGTATGTATTGTGTATATATTTTTTTTGTACTATTGTATTTTAATTTAAACATATTTTTGTACAATCATGTGGAAAATCCTAAAGAAATTTAAAAACATAAACAAATAACATAATAAAACCTAAAACTTGTTTGGCCTCTTGATGAAAAAATAATCAGGACTAGACATAAAATAAATAATAAAACGAATATAAAAGTTTTGAAAACGTTTCTACTTACTCGTATATATGTACATAAAGTTTCCATCAGATGACTATAACCACTTAAATTACTGATTTTTTTTTAAGTAGTCCATATCTTTTTAAAGAGGGTGCTATCAACTCTAACTTTGATAATATTTTATCGCTACTTTATATTAACTAGCTGTTAAAAAAATATTGTTACAAATAAAATAATTTAAGCATTTTTATTTTTAAACACCCGCTTGACCATGACATTCGATAATAATATCACCTTCCTACGTTTGGCAAACATTATACTCATCACACATTCGAAAATGACTTTTGCTGGTGAAACGGTAAAGAACTCATTATGTTTACCTGTCTTCAAAAGATTGTTAAAGATATTAATAACGAGCTATTAACACTATTTAAAACGAATCGTAAAAGATGTATTTAGTGAATCTAAAGTATCGTATATATTCGATATCGAGGAAAAGTTCGCTCGTAATGAATTTTTTTTTATAATTTTGCATTAGCATTTTATTTATTTTTTTTTTCGTATTACATTTTATTTATATTTATTCATGATTATTTTTTCATTCTCTACTGATTTGAACTTGGCTACATTCGATTCATAGTAGGGCGCTTTAGTCACTACCAGAGAAATTATGCGACCGGGAAATTACCAAAGCGATTTTTGCGCCCACAATTACTAATGTTGATATCAGCGATCTTTGGTTTCAGCAGTAGAGCTGCAAAACAATCGATAGTACTATCGATAGTATCGATAGTTTTATTTTTGGCTGACTATCGATGGTTTCACTATCGGTAGCGATACTATCGGAGAATTTTAAAAGTTAAATTTTTCAACGCAGGTTTTTTGCCGCCGGTAAATTTTTGTATGTATGTTCTAATTTTTCAATAAAAATAATATATTTGCCTTTATTTAATGTAAAATAAAAGAGAGTCAATATTTCAAAAAAGTGTTATCCTATCAAACTCCTTAGGTTAATTAATTTTATTTAAGCTTAATTATTTTTATTCAGCGGCAATGGGTACCTTAATAGCGACAACGGCGAATTATTGACGGAAACGTAACTGGCTTCTTTTTCCTTATAAACACAAAAATAATACAAAGAAGTTTTAAAGTAAAAGTTTCTGGTATTATAAATAGTTTTTTTGAAAGAATAAAGAATATTGAAATAAAAAACAGTTTTAAAAAATGGGGAGATCCCTACAATTATCAGAAAGGAAGTATTATTACAATACTATTTAAATGTATGTACATATGTGTCCAATGGACACATCCATAGGAGTGTGTATGTCTGTCTGTGTTTAATAGAAAATGGTAACGACAATATTGAGGTAGACAACGATGATGAAGATGGTATTCCAAATAAGATACATAGGACGTATTTATATGTTTGGACTTATTTTAAAATAACCAAAGATAAAAATTGTGCTAAATGCCGTTTATGTGGTAAATATTATAAAACTAGCGGCAATACTACATATTTATTAGATCACCTTAAACGTTCGCACCATAGTTTCAGAGACGCGGTAAAGTCAATTAAAACCAAAAACGGTCGATAAACTCTTGTTCATTAACAAAAATTATTGGGTAAACCTGGTATAACTTATAAATACCTAAATTTAACGCTTCTGTACCTAATTTTATTTATGAATTGTTTTTTATAATCCCTTTTAATTAGAATTTTGATATTTACATACATATATAGAATGTATGTTTTATGTTTTACATTTTGAACGTTAAAGCCTTTTACGGTTAACGTTAATTTAAAAAAATTATCTCAAATTAACAGCTTCAATTAATTTTTTTTGTTTGGCAAATAATTTGCGTTTTTTTTGTTATTTTGTAATAAAATTGAAATTTATGTTTATGTTTATTTAAATTAATACATTTATTATGAAAGACAGTTAAAAGCGAATAATAACCCATATACATACTTGCATGGTACTTGCTATATTCTAATAGAGTTTTACTTACTGAACTTCCGATACAAATTGAATTCTACTTCTCCACTAGTTTTTAGAAGAAACTAGTAAAAATATATCAAAAAATTCGTATTGCGATTCTAATTTTCTCAGAAAAATAGAAAACCGATAGTATCGATAGTATCGATAGTTTTTTTTAAACTATCGAAACTATCGAATGGGCCGACTATCGATAGTTTTGCAGCTCTATTCAGCAGGACGGCGACACACGCCACACAGCCGGCCAAACAATTCTTGACTTGGCTATGTAATTGACCACCTCGTCTTTTTTTTTTTTGTTTTTATTAAGACCTATACTCAGTGTTAAACCCTTACTCATAACACAGTGCATTTTATTTGAATTTGAAGATAGATAGATAGATTTTTTTTACAGATACATATTATGCGCATTGTGATTTAACAGCGCTGGATTAATTTCTCTGGGGTCAATTGAAACACAGGGATTACGTGAATAAACCACAAACAACTGGCACTCCGAAAGATGAAATTCGGCGCTGTATTGACGACATAAGCGAAGCTTTGGTGAAAAATGTGGTTCAAAGTTTTGTAGAAAGAGCAAAGGTCTGCTGATGTAGTAGAGGAAGATTTTGCCGGACATCATATTCCATTATTAATTTCCATATTTCTGTTTTTCCCTTTATATATGTATAGCAGATTTTAATTCCAAACACATATTCATAAAAAATTTTATATGTTTATGAAGGGTTTATTTGATATATTTTCCTAGGCCAGCACAATGTAGTGCATGAGTAGAGGTCGTTCCCTGAGTGCTGACCTTAATAATAAGAAGAAAAAAGTATTGCATAGAAATTTCTGAAATAAGCCTTAGATAAACCTGTAATATTTTTTTTATAAATAAAGCCGAAAAATTATATTCCAGGCCCATTAATTAGCATACAGGGGCTAAGGAATATATTACGGAGCTAATAAATAAACAAAACTTCTTTTAATCAAGTCCAAGTCCATATATGTATGTAAAAGGGTTTTCTCTTGTTTGGTTAATTTCTGTTTATTATCATTAAAGTTTTTATTTCATTTTATTTACTAATCTATTCTAGAGAGCTTTGTCCTGATATTAAAAAGTTATTTTGTTTTGTTTTTAATCATCATTCCATTTCATTTAATCTTTATTTCAGTCATACATTTTGCAAGTACATACAACCTAATTATTAAATTGAAGAAATTTTATTGATAAACTTTTCTGAACTTTTTCTTTTCTATCAGATGTTAATTTTGTGAGAACAGCAGAATATTATAAGGGCGATAAGTATATTCAATACACTATGGAAAGCAATGTTGTCAACTTTCTGATTTTAGCTCAGTTCGACACAAAAATAACTGAATTAGTGTCTAATATTTATTATTTTCAATTTAATGCATATTTGTTTTAGTGACACAAACTCAGTATTTGGTATTTACCTATATAAGAATATTAATATTTTTTGTTTTTTAGTTAAGTTTTACACTTATATTATTAGGACAAGTCAATTATTTTATCGTCATGTAACTTTGGGTGAACTCAACTGTTGTTTTAAATAAATATTGTAAGTTCAAAGCCTGTTATTTATGTTAGGCAAGCTTAAATCATAAAAGAATTTACTTGTTCTTGCATTTTAAGTGGTATATTTGATTTCTGATGTTGTTTAAGTAGTGGAAATAGGTTGCACCAAAGTGTTTAGCTTGTAAAACAAGAAATTGCGAATTTAAGGTTTATAACAAGGTTTAGTTGTTATTATTCCAATAAATTTTATAAAAACGTAAGTATCCACAATATTTAAATACATTTTTATTATAATAAACTTCATTTGATATCCTACGATATCAAGCGTGGATCGAGAACACGAAATCTGAAGTCAAAACTCTTCTCCAACATACAAAGCTTTCCCAAAGACGTATACTAGAAATTGCATGGGTTTCTAAATAAGCTGTTGTTAACAGAATAAAAATAAATTTGAAACCCAACCAAGTAAATTTATTCAAAGAAAAAAGGTAAAGGTAAAAGGAAACGCATTAACACACTGTGCACAGACAGACAAATCCGAGACTCTGATATATCAGTAGCTAAGAGAACTGTGCCGATAGTATTAGCAGAAGAACGTTTGACAGGATATCGTCCGATAAAAAACCTCAGTTAACAGAGATAAAAAGAAGAATAGATTTTTGTGATATACATTTTTCATTACTGTCTCTAACAATCTGGTAACCGCCTGTACATATAAAACAATATAAAATTTAACGTTCTCAAACGAATTCTATGCTATCGATGATAGTGTCAATAGTATCGATTGTTTTACAACAATCTCTCAGAAATATCGAATATTGTGACTATCGCTAATTTGCCAGCTCTAATCAGCGAAATAGCTATCGGGACAATCAATTCCATTGCCAAACTTTTACAGAAATAATGGTGAATAATACAAATATACCAAAATGTTATTGAAATTTTTTAAATTTTTTAATAAGTTCGTTTTTTATACTCTCCTAACAGCTATACATAGTTACCGGTAAACATTATGAAATTTGCAAAATTTTTTAAATTTAAATACATTATACAACATAATAAAAAAACAAACACACGTTTTTTAAATTACTTTTAGTATACATTAAGGTAAAATCTTTTCAAATTCCCTAATGTATGCAGCGATTTATTTCCTAAACAAATTTATTATCCTCCTGTGTTTGGTTTAGTAATTTATTTCTATATTTTCTTATAGTGTATGTAACCTTGGCGTTCTTAAGCACATTTCAAAATAATACAAAAGAGTTCTTACAATGACTATTGCAGTTTCTACATTTTGTGGCGTATATCGCAAGCTATGCCATTTAATTTTAAATAAATGCATGCATTACTTAGAAAATAAATAACGAATAAAACTGAAAACGGACTATAATCTTATTTACATGTGTAGCATACCCTTTGCATACACAATGTTACAAAAATACCCGGAAATTTATTTTATCTTCTTAACCTTTTAGTAAAAAAAAATTATTGCGAATTTTTAAAGACTACTACATATTTTATTTCTATAATTGGTTATACATAAACACATGTTCATTTTTCAGCCAGCATATTAATCTTGTTAAACCAAATATAATCTAATTAATGACTACCTTCCACAAATTCAAGGCAAACCTAATAATTTAGTGTACCTTTTTTAAACAGGAATAAATTGTTCAAAATGTTACTGCAGAAATTAACAAAATCAATGTATTAAAAAAGTAATTTAAACGAAAAACAGTTAAAAATAAGACCAAACATTATAGTCTGACAACCAACAACATCATCACTCATATGAAAATAAATGAATTATGATTCCATTCATTTAATTAAAACCATAAAAATTAGAAAAAAAAATAATGAAATGTATGTATGTGTAGCAGTGGGTTATTGTTACCTGAACTCTCTAATAACCAGCACTATACCAATAACTGTAATTTGTATTTCAAACTTTTAAGTCAAAACGGACAAAAATCAATTAAATAACCCACAATAAAATTAAGTAATTATTTAAAAATATAAAAAATATTGAAATGATTTATGAGTAGAACAAATGTTCAAATTAATGAAATTAAAATTGATTATTTTTAAATTAAGTACTCGAAATATAAAATTTAATGAGGTGATGAATTGTTCTTAGAAAAAAAAAACAAAAAAACAAAATGGTTGCGATAATAATTTTCAATTTCGTTGTTAGTATGGGTATATGTATGATAAACTTACTTTATCGAATTTGGCAAAAACACATTTATTAAGCCAAATATTTTTATACCTAAGAAATTACTGAGACAGACTAAATAATTGGTGTATTCGTTATAAAACGACTTTGATCGAAATTATGTATCAGTATACCAAAATTATTATTCTTATATACGATCACGATAAGTGAGACAATATGACACCTGAATTTTTAGAATTTTTAAGTTAGACAATTTGGTTTAGTCAAAAGAAATTTTACCCAAAACTTTTGTTAGGAGTTTATTTATATATGTATGTTTACGAGCAGTCTAACAAGATCGATGCGATTGGAAAGTCTAGTAACGTAAAAGAGAATTGATCAAAGACCTTGTATTGTATTGACAATATTTTGTCGTGGCTGTTGTAAGAAGTTCTTCTCTGTATGTCAGGTGTTGGGCAACTGGAGACATTGGGCCTCCTCAGTTAGGCGTAGCCAGAGATCCACTAGAGGTAAGGTGGTGGGTTTGCCAGGGCAGTTGAATAAATGCGCCGTGTCATAAGGGTGACAGGTAGGGCAACGATTATGTGGACAGGGAACAATTCTTTCCCTATCGCAATTGAGGATACTGAACTAGTGCTGGCAAAATATTGAATAATGGTTACCGAGTATTAGTAATAATTTTTGGGTACACAATACTTAAAAGTAACTAGTCATTACTTTAAGAGTTGTATTTTTTCTTCAATGTTCTATGGAAAATTTAAATTTTAACAGCCCAAACAAAATTCTATCTAAAAACACAATATTTTATGAAATTATTTCCTCTTAAAAATAAAATGCGGTAAATGCATTAAGTACTATTGAATACCCTAATGAAATTACTCAATACTGTTGAGTAACGAAAAGTAGCAGAATTTGACTGCACTATACTGGATCAGCCAGATCTTAATTGTGCCAAGATGGAACGGGTCAGTCTGTGGAGTTGTTTCTCATGATTCGAAATCATGGGCGGGTGTTCATTTAAAACTTTGTTGCTTCTGAAGCCATTTATAGAATCAGTAACTGCCAAATGATGAAAACTAATCTAAGCATCAAATACTGACACTCTATCAACGTCTGATGGGATTACGTCTTAGATGCTATCTTTAAAGCAACGAAAGTCTTTTTGAATGTGTCTAGGGGTCCATGATAAATATGATGTTTGGGGTGGGTTGGCAGATGACACGCCATCAGGTATTGTCCTGTTAACATAATATTATGTTGTCTTAAAGGCAATACCTTAGTCTCCTCATGGAGGTTATTCATATTGGTCATCTTGGTATTGTTCTGAGCTGTCTGTAGTATTCGCCATTGGGTGTCACTTAGAAATGGGGTCCGAATGGGTGCGACATAGTTAAGGAGCGAACGGCCTATTGCTTTATAAGAGGTTATAAAAGTATCCTTATCCATGCCCTACTATGATGTATCTGCGAGGGCCTTAAGGATTTTGTTTCGAGTTTTCACTTTCTGGATGATTTAAGATGTAACTCTGAAAAAGGGTTGTAATGGCCAAATATACTCTATATACTATATGTATGTATCTTTGTTTTCGTAATTAAAAATGCCATATACATACATACATAACTGGCCTTTACAACCCTGAGTCAGGATTACGGCCTAGCTTCTCGCAGCATTCATGTTGTGTGTGTAAATTTTTATCCATGAGTACCGGGACCTACAGTTTAATGTCGACTCCGAACGACAGACTTGAGAAGCTTGTTCATGGCAATTAATTACTCTCAGAGCTTTTGCCAAAAGACTGCTGAGAGGTAGTCGCCGAAAGAAATATTTTTTTCATATTTCTTTTTAAGATGTCGGAGCTGGGTGTCGAACCCAGTGCTCATGTCTTAGTAAACCAACACACTAACCACTAGACCACAGCGACTACCGAAAAATGCCATATACTTTCTTCTAATTATACTTAAAACAAACAAAATCCGATTGTACGTTTTTAAGTGGCATTCACTGTATATAAAACGCCGCTTATCATCGCTCTTTATTCTACACCTCCCTTAATAAACAAAATCTGTAGTAGAATTAGAATTGAAATCGGCAAAAAATGATTTTAGAATCACAGAACCGAATATTGTCGATTTCATTTTCAAATCAAATTTGCTATCAGAAAATGGTGTCATAGAATCTGTTGTCTAACGTCTTTCTTTACAGCTGGCAACTGTAAGAATTGACTTGATCTTGCTTTCGGGCAGTTTATTATTTGCACAAAATACACATATAGTACATACATATACTCAAAATATACATAAATATAATTTAAAGTAAAAATTACAAATAATAAATTTAAATTCAAGTAAAATTCATAAATAAATCTAATATATAAAATTCTCGTGTTGCGGCTCGACCGATTTTCATTAAATTTTGTGTGCATATAGGGAAGGTCTGAGAATCGGTACAAGGGCTATTTCTCCCTATCCCCAACTAATAAACTGAATTTGATTAAATTTTAGGTTAACAAAAGTCAATTTTCACATCTATTTTTCATCCCCTAAATGTTGAGGTACCCGCCCCAAGGGGAAATTTGTGCCTCACCTAAATAACGTACCGACGTCGATGAAATTTGAAACTAGATATGTATATCTGGGTACCGTAGAACATATATGTCTTGGGGTTTTTTTTAAGAAGTACTCAGAGGGGGCGATAGAGGGGATATTTCTCCCTATTCATTTTTCTATGAATATGGCAGTTAAATTCTAATAGAAAATATGCAGCAAAATATTTAAAAAATTACTTCAAATTGATTTCATTGATTTGCATTTAAATATCAACCATTAAACAATTGATTTTTTTCCTTCTTACCCCATAAATACATATGTATGTACATGTGGTCTGACCAGCATTTTGAACGTAATTGGCATATTTATGTGCAAAAGATGAAGAAAAATAAGTAAAATATATGCTCTTTAATAGCTCTCTATTCAAATATTTCACCGATGAGACGCAAAAAAGCAAACAAAACGCAGAAATATTACGGTTTGACACAACAAATCTACTATTTAAAGTGGCAAAAGAATCAGAAAGTGCGTCATCATATTCCTGATAACATTTGTGCTTCAAATGTACGAGTAATGAAATACTTGTTGTACAAACAAAAGGGGCCACATATTTTATGTACATAAATACATACATATGTATGTACTTATATGTATGTATTACTACTTTTTTATTATTAAGATCTTATGTGGAAAATGTATTAAAAACAGAAATAAAAATAATGCGTAGATAGCAAATATAACCTATTCGTTAAAAGATTTGATTTCAGCCACTGGATGCCAAATATTTTTTTGCACAAGTGCACTCAAGCCTGGTAAAAATATTTTGTATCTCAGCTGTAGTGATTTGTTGATACTCACCTAAATTTACAGAAGTTTTAGTTTGAAAGTAGTTTATAAGATACATATAAACTAAAAACAGACTTTAGTTGTTGCATTACCGCCATTTGGCTACCAAAAACTTGTTACTGCAGAAAAAAATTTTTTACAAATATAAAATTTTACTTTTTTTGAAAATGGCAACTCAACTAAAAAAATTATAATTTAACGAAATTCAAACGGACGGAACTACAAGTGCGTGTATCTAAATGCAAGAAGTCATTACTTCATACATATTTATATGAAAACCTTACATTTAAACTCATTTGTTGTATATAGGGATGCCAATCCTTATATCTCGATCCTGAAAATTGTATAATTTTCGGGATGTATAGAGTACATAAACTCCCGCACGACGATTTGTCTTCTAGTAGAAAAATATACGTGGCTTTACGTCAATTTTATGTACTATTGTGCCTGACAATGCATTTTCTACTCATCTAAAGGTAATTGACAAACTGCTACTGATTTGCTGGCTTAATCACTTTATATGATAACTTTTGCAATTTCGCACCAACCAAACAAGAATTTGTTACAAGTATTTTTTCAATTATTGCTAAAAATTATCGAAATCCCAATGGGTTAGCTGAAAGGGTTACACTGGCTGCGGAAAATAAGAGCTTTGGTGTATTGAATGGAGATATGTTGGCTCAGGTTTGAAATTCGTATCATGTGGTACTATTTGTAAAAAATCTTACAAATTCTTTTATTTTTTCTATCAAATCGAATTGTATAATAAAGCCCCCGAGTTTGCAACTAATCGTTAGTACTGCCAACAGTATGCTTCGAAATTGAAGTCAACCTCGATTGTGTAGAGGGACCAGATGAGTTTTTTATTTTTATTTTTGAAACTCTGTCTTTGACTCTTCGGTGGTGTTTAAAAAGAAATTATAAACATAAAATTTATTTTATTCGAAGAAAAAGAAGAGTACATACAAATGAATATTTTTCTAATGACTCAGAAGATGTTTCATAAGAAGTAATCCATTGGAATTATCAACTTCGAAGCAAGTTTAGACCTTATAAAAACTGTAAGCCGTTAATCATACGAGTTGTATATGTAAATGTTTTATTAGATTTATTAATTTTTTATTTGTTTGTTAAACAAGGAAGCGTTGGTATGTTTGCTTATGCAATTAACATGAACCTCTACTATCTCTGCAGACATAACATCATGCGTTGCCTTCCGTTTTTTCGTGAATGTCAGTTACCAAAAGTGTGGGAGCAATGACTTCAACGTCGGCCTTGCGCAATCCATATCTTCTGTTGTATTTAGACTTTAAATAAAGTTGAAGCAAAGCAATAGTGACTACCTGTGTTGCCACCTATAATTACACATATTGTGTGTAATTTTTGATTCTGTGTGTAGCCAGTGTGTATAAAAATAAAAAAAAAATAATGTAGAAATAAAGTTGGAAACGGAAGAATATTAAAGGCTGATCAGTAAAAAGCATGTTTTTGGAGCAAGTCTGAGAAGTTCAAAAAACCAAAGAAACTTATTTGTGAATAAATATTCCAGTGTAAAAAATGCTGTAGAGCCGGAGATAATTAAAAAACAACAGTGAAGTAGTTTAATATGAAAGGATAAAAACAAATTAAAAGATAGAATGTTAATAAAAATTGGTTCTGGACGAATAATTCAGTGGGCGGAATCGAAACACAGAATACCAAAATTGCCAAACGGAGAAAATTTCGATTCGAATCGAAACGTAGTATAAGGGTGATTGTTAACAAATCCAAGCAAAAGTAGAATATAAATTAAATATCAACTTGCTGGCTATTCATTTCTTATTTTATTTTTCCTAGCAAAAGCAAGGCACAGGGTCTGCTAGTTTTTAAATAAAAACATAATTAAAAAAAAGTATTTTTGTTTTTTTTTTATTTTAAAAAAATATCTAATTTTTCTCCATTTATTGCCAAAGAAAATGATTTTTAATACGTAATTAGATAGAATTCTTACATATATTTCAAAGCTTATAATAACTACGGCTACGAGTTTACTAAAAATAAAAACTATATACTATTTACAGTTTCAATGTGTTTTCAAACGATATTTTAAATTTCTTTTCTGTACATATTTTTTTCAATGATACACAGTAGGAAAATTATCAACAAATACAATTAAATTACTTAAATATTTACATTTATATATATATATATGTTTAATAGTATTAAAAAAAATAAAAATAACACCGCCTTAACTATACAAGTATAAATTTAAAACTACGCCTGCGTAACTATAAATACATCACCATTACTATTGACAACTTCGTGCATTGTTACAGAATGGCTGGTCGCTGTCGTGTCATTATCGTTTTGTTCATTTGAAAGATTTAAATCATGATTTGAGGAATTAATCGTTGAATTGTTAATATTATTAACAACACTACCATGACCAGTTATTTGTACATGTTCCTGTAGGTCTTCTACATCAAAGAAAAGATTATTGCATTCGCCACATTTAAATTTGGGTACATTTGTCGTTTGCGGATGTTTACGTTCAGTGTGTGCCTTAAGAGTGGCTGCACTTGAGAAATGTTTGCGGCAGTTATCTATCGCACAGGCAAAGGAACGTTGTTGGTGTATATGTCGATGGCGATAGAGTATTGCTTTCGATTTAAAGGTCTTACCACATATTTGACAAGTGGGTATTTTGGCTGCCGATTGATGCGTTTTCATATGCATACGCAGCATGCCAGGACCCTTAAAGGTTTTGTGGCATATTTCGCATTGGGGTTGTTTTTTACAATTTGCTCGTATCCAATTCGAGTGAGAGTGCATATGATTGTGTAGTCCTTTGTATTGCTTAAATTCCTGTTGGCATAGATTGCATTTGTAGCGTCCCGTACCTAAAACTGAAGTCTGTTGATTAATAAATTCGGCTATGACTTTAGAGTCTATTTCAGTATCATCATCTAGAGCAGCTGCAGCTGCTATAGAACAAGCTGTTGCTTGTAGAAGCCTTGAAGAAGCAATGGATTTACTATTATTTTGATTATTTGCTCGTCGTGACTTTTTGGATGTCGTTGTGACTGCTGCTGCCGTTGTAGTTGTTGTGGAATTTCTATTGACTGTTTTATGTGTTGTTGTATCATTCTGTATTATATTGTGATGGATTGTATGATTTTCGTTTTCGTTTACCATACCACCACTGCAAGCTGCCTGTAAAACAGCATTAACTTCTGCCTCCTCTAGAGCGTCTTCCTCATCTTGACCGCAATCTTCTACAACAGTATAGTGGTTTAACGTATTGTCGTGATCTTGCATTTCTTGTTGACATAAATCATCTTCTTCCTCTACGGTGGCCAGCATTTGATGATGTTCAATTTGATCGTCCGTTATAAATTCTGAACCACTTGAAGTTTCCAGTAACATTTCTTCTTCCATATGAATTTCTTCAATGATATCGTCATGATCACGTTCATCATCCTGATCATCTTCATCAACCACCTCATGGACAACCGCAACATCTTGCAAAATTATTTGTTGATGCTGGTTATGATGGTGATGCTGATGTGGATTTTGTTGCTGCTGTGAAGTGGTCACAGTGACATCGTCTAGATATTCTAATTCGTCATTTTGTTGCAGCAACTGGTGATGTTGATTGTGATGATGCATCTGCATTTGGTCTTCTTCCACTACTATGGTCTCACACATTTGTTCTCTTTGATTATCGACCATGCCTTGATCATCTTCATCGTCGTCAATCAGATGTTGTTCTGATTGTTCCATCAGTGCTTCTTCATCCACCATAGTTATATGATCATCATCGAGTATAGCTGCAGTGGTGTTTCCATTTCCTCCTCCTGGACCGCCTAACGTACGATGTGGTACAATGTGAACTAATTGTAAAATTTGCTGTCCATTCGGCTGTTGTATTAATTGAAGAGTTTGTCCGCTGGTCGTTTGTATCAATTGTGGTGTAAATTGGGGCGGAGGAGCAGGTGCTGGAGCTGGCTGAGGATTAATTAATTGTGTCAATTGGGGCTGACCATTACTATTTGTTGTCAAAATTTGAGTCGTCGTTATAATTTGACCATTTGGTAAAACTAATTGCTGTGGCAGGGTGGTGGTGTTGTTGTGATTATTATGGGTAACAATAGTGTTCGTAGTCGTATTAGACGTGTTTGGCATAGGTATTAAAGGTGGTGAGTTAATTAACGTTTGTGTAGTTTGTAAACGTGGTGCCTGCAGTGTTATAGTATCGGCCAAGACTTGTTGTTGCAATATATGTTGATTTTGTTGTTGTTGAAGAGTTTGTAATTGTTGTTGTTGTTGCTGATGTTGTTGTTGAGTAGTTTGAATTGGTTGTTGTACAATTATAGTTTGTTGTTGGTGTTGATGTTGTTGCTGCTGCTGCTGTTGCTGTTGCTGGAGCTGTTGTTTCTTAAGAAGATTTTGCTGTTTCTGTTTATTTAAAGACATTGCTTTTCTTTTATTTTGCAAAGAAATTTGTTGCTGCTGCTGTTGCTGCAATAATTGCTGTTGCTGCTTCTCTTCTAGTAAATCTTGTTCTCTTTTTAAAGGTTTTTGTAAAAGTTTCTGCTGTTTTTGCAGTTGTTGTTCTTGTTGTTGCTGTATTAGTAACTGCTGTTGTTGTTGCAATGCCATCAATTTAGCTTGGCTCTGTTGCAATTTTAAACCCTGTGCCTCGTCCAATAGTACACGTGTTGTAGTCTGATGCAGTTTTAATTCGGACGGTTGTTGCATTGGAGGAGCTGGAGGATCTTCTATTACCACCCTTACAGTTAAGGATTTAATATATTCCCTTAATTCCCTATCACTGCGTTCAACTTGCATTTTAAAAGCATGGCAACGTGAAACAGCATGAACACACTGAACACAAATTTTATCTGGCCATCCCTCTGTCGGTTTTACACTTACACTGGCGCATTCCATTAACATTTCGGCAACTTTTTCGCTAAATAATGGTCGCATATCTTTACGTTCACAAATGCATACGCGACAGATTTTATCCAATTCCAAAACTTTTTTGCGATCCATATTTAAAAGTAGATGAGGGTCTTTATATAGGCCGAGTTTTAATCTACAATTTGTAAAAGTCATTTAAAATTCATTAAAACTGTTATTAAGGTTTACTAAACGTGAATAAAATGCTGTGTTTAAAAAGAGAATGCTTTGAATATACAGTGCACTCGCGATAACATCAACTAATTAAAACCGCTGGTATTGACGTTTATAAATTTAAAGATTTAAATTACAAAAATCGTTCTGATAGCGCAAGTTTTTTCATAAAAAATAAAACCAACCAACAAAAACATCTAGAATGAAAACATATTTGTACTTTTACAAAAGTATGTAAAAGAATCATTTACATTTTTTCTTTCCAATATTTCAAAACCATCTGCCCGGTTAAATATTTCGACGACTACGTCTGAATTTAAGGTCTGGATATTTTAAACATTTTAAGATGTTGACTAAACTTTATGTACTTATTCTATCTAGCCTCTCCTGTAGATTATTTATAGTAATCTGGCATACGAGTCGAAAAGGTTTATCCGACAAAAACTCAAATACTAAAAAAGATTCATAAAGAACTTTAGATATTTATAATGTTAAGTCCTGCAATTTTTTACAAAATCCTAAGATCGAATAGAAGGAAATATTTACTGAAAGTTGTAAAGAGTCGTAGTCGCCGTGGTCTAGTGGTTAGTGTGTTGGCTTACTAAGACGTGGGCTCTGGGTTCGACTCCAGGCTCCGACATCTTCAAAAAAAGAAATATGAAAAAAAATATTTCTTTCAGCGACTACCTCTCAGCAGTCTTCTGGCAAAAGCTCTGAGAGTAACTAATTGCCATGAAAAAGCTTCTCAATACTGTCGTTCGGAGTCGACTTTAAACTGTAGGTCCCGGTACTCATGGATAAAAATTGACACACACAACATGAGTGCTGCGAGAAGCTAGGCCGTAATCCTGACACAGGGTTGTAAAGGCCAGTTATGTATGTATGTATGTATGTATGTAAAGAGTTTAAAGCAATTGTGTAAAATCCATACATACACATTGCGGAAGCTTTGGCAAAAGAGCTTCGTGCTTTCTCGCCGACAAGAGCACAACAGCCAATCAGATATCTGCAAGTCAGTATGAAATTGTAGCAGCTTTCTAAGCTGTTTACTATAAATGCGAATATCAAACCATGCATGAGTCTTTGGGCGCAATTGGTTTAAAGGAAACAATACGTACGATCTGTCAAGGCAAACACTGTAGTGCTCGAAAATTTGAAGTCTACAGATATCGAATGAAGTTGTGTGAGCTAATTCAAATGAACATTTTGAAATTGCAGCCCAACTTATAAGAGATATTTGAATTTTTGACAGTTGCAGCAAGTAAATGGCAGTTGATTAAACATTTTCATCCGTTTAAGCATAACAACTTTTTTTGTATATTCGTATTTTATATATTTATGTATTTCCCTAAAAATTTGGTCTAATTACGATTTTAGCAACTTTTTTGTAACTGTATGGTATGTACATTCATTTTTATGTAAACTTATGTATATATTAGATGTTCTATAACGTAATCCCATATACTGCTAGGAAATTGGTATTCCGTTACGACTATTTTCATTTAAGACATGCGCACTTTTTATAAGAACTTTAATTTTCAATAGAAAATATAAAACTACTTGGGATAGGGCAATAATTTTTTGTTTGTCTTCAACTAAAAATTAAATGTAATATTTATGAATATGATGAGAATGAAATGTAATATATACTATGAATGTACATACATATGTAGGAACGCTTATGAATTCATTCATAAACAAAAATGGAAGTAATCTCTTTGTGATTAGATCTAACTTCTTTTCTTTCAAGGTTTTTTATTAAATTTAAGAAAATAATTATTGTAAGCCTTTCGAACTAAAAAAAATTTGTAAGAACAGAGCCTTCAAGGCTTAGGTGCTTGTGCTTTTTAGAGCCATAGAACGTTTGTATGTACTGTTAAACTGCAGAGAGGCAACAACAGTTTGAAACTGAAAAAATATTTCTGGGTAAGTATTGGGTTATACTATGTATATAAATACATACTTATAGATTTCTAGCGCAGTGGGAGTAGGAAGTAAAATGTCTTAGACAACGAGTACTAGGCTGAATGACACGGGCAACTACGGACTTCTGCAGATTATAAGGTATAAAAGCCAAGTTTACTGTTGTACATTGAGATATTTTTTTTTTATTAAAAGTCAATAAAAAAAATTTAAAACCCGGCTCATTTCTTTTTTTATTTTATTGACCACAATTAAATTGTGTTCGCCGTAGTTTGATATCGTCGATGGAATTAAAGAACGCTGTAACTGACAAAACCTCAAATGTTCACCAGAGCCAAAAAACTGTATGAAAGTAGAACAAATAGTATGTACACTGGTATTTTTTATTTCGCAGACGGCGTAAGTAAATTTATTTTCATCGTAGAAATCTCGAACCGGGACCAATCGACGCATATTTTTTTTTCTGATAAAAATATGCAAAAAACGTATTTTCTAGTTTTTGTCAGTTACAGCGTTCTTTAATTCCATTGACGATATGTAGTGAGTTGGCTTACTAAGACAAGAACGCTGGGTTCTAAACCCAGCTCTGACATCTTGAAAAAAGAGAAATATAAAAAAAATATTTCTTTCGTCGACTGCCTCTTGCAGTCTTCTGGCAAAAGCCCAGAGAGTAATTGATTACCTTCAAACTTGTCGTTCGGAGTCGAATTTAAACTGTAGGTCTCGGTACTCATAGATAAAAATTGATACACATAACATGAGTGCTGCGAGAAGCTAGGTCGTAACTCTGAAACATAAATATGTATTAAGGTAGACGTTCATAGCATACGTCACGACGTTAACAGCGGTTACAATGTACATTGCAAGTCAACTGTTCAAATGTAAAAGCATCTAAAACTTAAAATTTATTCAAGTTCTATACGTTAGATGCGCTACCAATTTTGCCAATAACTTGTTTTATGAAAATTCTTTATTTTAACTTTTTTTGACAGACGTGCGAAACAAGTCCAATATTTTGGCGGAAAATTTAAACACATGAAACCTTTTATTCTGAATATGATGCACTCTGTAAAAGAATATACAGTTCGCGAAAATTTGTAAAAGACATAGCTTTACAAAAAGAGATGGAAAGAGAATTAAGCAATCTCGAATAAAAGAGACACATACGCCATAGTAACAATTATAAAGTATAGTTTTATCTCATGTAAAATTCTATACAAAACAAAATAAAAATACAGAAGGAAAAGATAAACGATTAAGCAGAGCAGTGTAACCGAAAAGAAAAACTGAACAAAAAAAAGAAAACAAAACCAATACAAACAAAATAAATGCAAACTAAATAAAAATTCCGGATTTGGTAATGATGTTGAAGAGAAAACATGAAAAAAAGAAGAATTAGACAACGAAAGCATTTACAATGAAAAAATTTCAAAGCATTTTCTTTTTTAAATCACACAGCATTTATTCTTCACCAACACTTACCTTTTAAGCAATAAATTATATAAAAACTAAAGCGATATTGTTTAATATATTATTTAGAATAATTCAAATTAAAGACACAATTTTTCACATTTAAAAATTATGGCATTTTACGTATTTGTACAATTAATCAAATGCCACATTGTTTTATGAGATTTTTTTGCATTAAAATTTTATTTTGTTTTTATTTTTTCAAAACAATAACAAACTCATAAACCGTTAGAAGGGTTTGCAAAAAACACATACTTTTTTATAATTTACATGAACGAAATAACTAGATTTTTTCCTTAAACTTTCAAGGAATTTTGTTGGGTTAAAATGAAATTATACTATCGAGTGAATAAAAAATTTTTCTGCAAAAATTGTTACACACACACGACCTTTTGTCTTCTTCTGACGTCGGTAAAACACAATGGCTGCCAACAAAATGGAAACGAAGTTGTTTCGTTTTTAGAAAGAAAAATAAAAGGGAAAAACGAAATATACTCCAAAATTGTTATGCATATAGTCCTCCTTTTTCCTCTAATATTAATTCAATATGTACATAAACAAATTTTACCAACAGCTGTTGCTATTTTTTATACAACGTTGCCAGACTCTAAATGACAATATGTAAATATAAAATGACAAAAACAACTTACCTTATTCAATAAATTATTAAATGCAACTCTCCAATAAATAAAAAATAAACTTAAAGTATTATTTCTTTATTGTATATTATTTTATTGTGTCAATTGTTTATTAAAACCCGTACACATTTACTCAGTCAAATACATACACTTTAGAACTTGAAATTTTTTGTTTTTGCTTTTCCTTCTGCACACAAAAAAATTGATTTTTTTACTACTAAAAACCTGTGATTTCTCTACTTTTAAATTTTATTGATAAAATAGTTGCCGTCTTTTTGTTAAACTTTTTAAGTAGTTAAAAATTCCAACACATTAAATTTTATTTATTAAATTTTGTCTTTTACTTCATTTACGAACAAAATGTGCACTGACAACCGTACAGTGGAACTAAGCTCGTGTCTTCCTTTGGCTTTTCTTTTTCCTTAAAATATTCTAATAGGAGAATTTTATTTATTTTGACAATAATATAGTTGTATGCATGAGCAAAAGAGATATCAATATTAAAAATTCTAAGTGGATGTTAAAAAACAATTTTTAAAAGAGTTGCCACATTTACGAAATAAATTTATGTTGAAAGTAATTCATGAAAACAGCAATTCTAAACAACTTTCGTGTTGGAGAATTTCTTTGGCAAAGTAATAAGTGTATTCTGTGGTAATAAGGAACTAAAGACAGAGAGAATTTATTCACTATTGTTTTATGAATGCACAAACCTCCAAAAAGTCTTATCTTGATTAAAGAATAAAATGTAAATCGGCACGTCTTCAGAACGACCAAAAAAAAAAAAACCAGAAACGGCAGCCAAAGTCAAAAAGTAAAACGCCACTAGCTGTAGGTAGATGTTATCATTTTGCTTTGCACCATAATTTATAATGATAAAAATATAATAATATATAAGATAACTAAATTTATTATTAATTTTTTAATAAAAATTGTAAAAACAAGTCTAATCCACAAATTATTTTTATGCTGAAACTGACAAGAGAAAAATTTTGTATGTCGATTTTTGGTGATAAAAGTGTCAGCAGCAGCCAGAAATTTAAATAAACAATACATGTCTAGATTTTAACATTGATTTTCAACACGACTTGTTTTAATTCTCATCAATTTTTATTTGCACACATGACTGATAAAAAACCGCAACCAGTGCTAGCCGTATGTGGAAACTGCGCGAAAAGCGCAAGAAGGAAGATCCCAACTTCTCCGTTATTGAAGCTAAAAGGATATGTGAGCTTCGTAAACGAAAAAGAGAAAATCTCCCGGAAAAGGAGTTAAAAGAAATCAGACTTAAAGAAAGAGATAGGAAACGAGTGCAGAGAGCTAAAAAAACGTACTTAACTTTAAAATATTTTTAATCCTTCTAAAAGCATCGAATTTTCATACAAGTCGAAACAAGCTTTAGCTAAGGTCTTAAAGGCACTTCCTCAATAACCAAAACATAAAGCACGTAGTAGCCAACGGAAAAACGAAACAATGCTTTAGCCGAAATACGAGCAGATTAGGTTTATAAAGAGGATGCGAAGGCCTTTAAAACGTACGGATATTGTATATTTGTACCAGTCCAGGCTTTAACTGGAATTACAAATCTCCAGTTTATAAATGAAAGCCCGTGGAGGGTAGAAAATGTAGCTTATCGGTAGACTAAATTTTTTATTTAATTTGTTTTTTTTTTAAAGAATTAATTTAAAATTTAGCTAATTCATAATGAATTGAAATCAAAAATGTATGATTCGTTTACAACTCTGATTTGTACGTACAAATATCCCATACATGACTCGATTTATATCTATTTAAATAAAATGTTATTTTTAATTGTAAACAAGCTTTATTTCAATTTATTCCTAGTCGTGTACATACCAATATGTATCTGAAATTTAATTTGTAGACTGACTTGAACTATCCTATACTTAAGGTAATTTCTTTCTGGCAATAAATATGTAACAAATATCAATATCAACTTGATTGTAATATATTACCACAATGTCGTTATACTATATGTATGCAGACATCAAAAGTACTTTTCTTGTTGTTTGGGCATTAATGTGACTGGTAAAATGGATTACAAAGCGTAGATCAGAACACGAAAAGAACAAATTAATATTACATTTCCAAAATTCTTGGAAATAAAAAAAAATTAGAAAAACTATACAATCCGATATATGATGAAAAACGATTTCAATCGAAATTTAAATCGTTTGTATTTTCAAAGTCATATACATACTTAAATATTACATATTTGTTTTAGGCCCATTATTATAACTTGCCGTTAGTTAAAGGTAGGATTTTATCAGACAGATAAATAGCTTTCTGTTATTAAAAGTACACTTTAACCTAAAGGTAGGGCAATCTTCCCAATAATTCTATCGGTCACTTTAGATTAAAGTTTACTTGTAATATCAAAAAGGAATATAGTATGTCTGATAAAATCCTACCTTTTATTAACGGCAAGTTGTAATAATTGGCCTTAATTTTTTTTTTTTTTTTTGATTTTTTTAGCAACTTAAAATTTCTGTTGATTTCAATTTCAATCAAAATCGTTTTCCATCTCATACCAGAATTAGTTAATGATCATAAATTAATTAAGTACTCAAATATATTTTCTTTTTTCGTTTTAAACGAAATCAAACAAAAAAACATATGCGTATATAAGAACATTATATACCAGTAAATTTATAATTTCTTCTTTCCTCTTTTTTGCTACAATTACGTACCATACCATAAACTGCTGCCAACAATACACCGGCAAGTGCAAGTACGGCCACTATAAACCACGGATAAAATTCCGAATATGAAGGATTTCCATTATTCTCATTATATGCTTCATCATCCCAAATTTCTTCGATATCATTCAGAAACAATGTGTCATTATCACCCGCAAGAAAAGCATCTTCTTCCACACTTAAACGTTCGAATTTCTTACCATTCAATGAATGTATTTTAGCTACAACAATGTCATCCCTTTCAGGCATTTCATAAACTGGCTCAGTACTTTCAATGCGTACAAAAGTAACATAACCATTTTGCATTTCGTTACGAAACCGCTTAATGCCATAACCAAAATACTCGTAAATATCGGCAGTAAACTGCTGACGATTTTCAGCCCATTGACCAATGACATCGACCTTAATTTTTGTTTTCGGTTCCATTTTTCGGCCAAAATATGCTTTCTGTAAAGTGTCTAACTAATTAGTACTTACATTCAAATTAATGTACTTATATTTGACTAACCTCTTTAACATCCATGCCTCCTACACCTTTACTATCCAATTCCAAAATTGCATTTTTATGCTCAAAAAGTATTGGTAATTTTGTCATTTCGTCTGTGTAGACCGAACTTAAGTTCAACTCAACCTTTTCCACATAGGCATAATTTAAATTACCATAGATATGCTTTTTCTCTTGACTGGGGTTTTTTAAAAGTTTTTTACCCACTAAAGTCTTATAGCTGGCAGTTGAATTGACCCAAGGCATATAAGTGATATTGCGCAATTCGTACATTAGAGGCTTAATTTCGACCAACACGTTAATATTAGAATCCAAACCATACTAGAAAAATATATATTTTTTCAATATGTTCTTGATAATTTAACAAAAAAAAAAAATTGCAATCACTTACAAAATTATCCTCGAATATCATGACAACACAGGTAAATAAATTATCGGAAATATTGTACACCAAATCGGTATGACGAAAATGACATAATTCGGTTTTCTTATGTTGGACATCGGTAGCCTTGGCTATGTAATTTTGACGCTAGAATCGAAACAAAGATGTACGAAAAATTTTTTAACTAACCGTATTCATTCAAAACTTACTTCTTTTGGGTTTAATTCAGATGCATAACGTTTTTGCATCTGCTCATATGTAATCCATGCCAACAGTGGATTTGTTTTACTATTGCATATTTCATGATAATCACTTCGTCCGACCAGATCCCCATTGTGCAATTTAAAATAATAGAAAATATCCTTATGAGAACTGCCATGTTCCTTACACATTGTATTGATGAAACTTTCCTAAAAATAAAGCAAGTAAAGTTCACTTTTCATTGGAACAATATGTTTTATTGTTAATTTTCTCAAAGACTAGCCAAATTCATTTGTACCATCAATTGGGAACCGACTTATTTCCATTATTTGTTGAAGAAGTTTCAGCAATAAATAAAGAATGGCCCAAATATTATATCATAATAAAGCTTACCGTATTTTCCGGACGATAAGACGCACCTTTTTACTCTGAAAATTTGACCTAAAATTAGGGTGCGTCTTATGGTCCGATGCGTCTTTTCGTCCGACAAATACAAATACCGAATCACGATTTGACAAAAACAGGAAGAATGAAACCACCTACAATTACTGAAGTGTGAACCTGGGTAAAGAATTCTTGGGAAAAAAATAAAACAAGAAACAATTGTGAAGTCTTTTAAAAAATGTGGAATTAGTAACGCGATGGACGGTACAGAAGATGATTTTGTCTTCAAGGAACGTGAGGATGACGGTAACAGTTCAGAAAACACTTTAATAAGATACAGCATGGAGTCGACTGAGGATGAGTTAAGTACCTAATGTTGAAAAACAAACTTACATACAAATATGTACCTATGTTTTACAATAATAAAGTGAATTAAAATAAATAAAGGAATTAAAAAAATGGGGTTTTTTTTTGTAAAAGTTGTGTCAGTGCGTCTTATCGTCCAAACCTTACTTATTTCTAAAAATTTATAGATACAATTTTGGGGTGCGTCTTATGGTCCGATGCGTCTTATCGTCCGGCAAATACGGTATTTGTTAAAATTATTTTTAGAAAGAGCAAAATCAGTTTAGTTATGTACGTTGGAAACAAAATAAAAACATAGTTTTTAAATCAATTCCCGCTTAGAACAAAAAAGAAAAACAATTTTTATTTGGCGGTATGATGTAGCATAGCTTCTCGCAGCACTCATGTTGTGTGTGTTAATTTTTATCCATGGGTACCGGAACCTACAGTTTAAAGTCGATTCCGAACGACAGATGTGAGAAGCTTTTTCCTGGCAATCAATTACTCCCAGAGCTTTTGCCAGAAGACTGTTGAGAGGTAGTCGCCGAAAGAAATAATTTTTTCATATTTCTTTTTTCAAGATATCAGAGCTGAAATAGCCTAGACCACGCGACCACATCATGGGAGATGCTCTGATGAAATAAAGGACTTGATTCAGAGCACATCCTTTTGTAGCTGATTGTCCAGTGAATCGGACAATGCATTGTAGAGAGAATTCGTTCTTTAGCCGCACCGCTCGTTTATGAAACAATCTTTTAGCGAATGTTTTTCCCGCCAATTAACGATATTAATAAGTTTAAAACAAATGTCCACAAGCATACTCCCTATTTCTCCCTTCCCATAACAAATTTTTCTAAACCAACACAATACACTGCATGAGTAAGGGTCGTTCCCTGAACGCTGGCCTTAATAATAAAAAAATCACTGCGTTTATGCAAAAAATATCGAAATTGTTATTAATTTATATGTAGGTATTATTATATAATTAAGAGTATTTTATAGTGATATTTTCGACGATTTTGAATATTTTAATTATTTAAATAAATGTGTAATAGTTTTACAACCAAATAATATTTTAACAAACAGTTTATTTGTTTACATATTCGTATGTACGAGTATATTATCAACTACATCTATTTGTCATCACTACCATAATCATCAATAGTTTCAAAGTCAACCTGTATCCATGTGTCTGTCTATTTTTAATTCTGGTTCTTTATATAGAGAATTTGTCTGGAAAAAACAAATTTTTAAATAACCTCTAATGAAAAATGTAACAAATATGGTATTAAATTCGTGTACCAGACATACGTATGTACATACATGTTTACATGTATGAGTAAGACATACATACATAAGTAATCTAATAACGACTTAATTAAACTACAAATAAATGCATTAAATTTCAAAACCACATGTATAGATGACATATTTCAGTTGGATTATATTTTCATCCAATATCACAAAAAAATATTGGAAAAATAAAACCCTGACATGGAGAAACGTATTCTTAGATTGGTTTTTAGTTTGGAAAATATTTCCTTTTTATATACATACACACATGTAACTAAATTAAGTGTAATTAATAAATTTTTGTCACCGAACGCATTAAATTGTAATTTCAAAAAAATGTATAATATGGAGCGGCTTAACTAAATGCAATAAAATGTTAGATAAATTAGATATTTTGACAAATTTTAGTCCCGTAGCAGCATTAGAATGTAAGTTGTAAACAATCTGGGCTTCAGTATACGATATTCGGGTATGTGCTGAGAGACGAATTCGAATGAAATTGAAATCGCATAAAATTTCAAACTGCTATCAGGTATGTTATGAAAAACAATTTCGTTCGAAATTGAAATCGCTTGTATTTTCAAAGTCATATAAAACTTATCTGTTTTAATTATTTTAAAAATGTTATAATCAAGGATGTAGTGGCAATAGTCATTAAGGTAATGAGTAAAAAAGGAATTCCAAATCTGAAAAGGCTTGGAAGTCATACGAGTAGTAACATGAAATTTCATTCGTTTTTCAGAACATATCCGATTGTATTTTTTTTTTATTTTGAGACCAATACTCAGGGGTAAACCTCTACTAAATGCAGTGCATTGTATTGGAGTTTTTGGAATGGACAGTACATTTATGACAGAACATACTTTTTTTTTCTTATATTACTATTAATTGCTGTGAATTGATCATTTAAACGCCAGTGTTCTACCTTCACCCTTGACTGATCAACAGCAATTGCTCATCGTTGCATGTTGATTGTGTGGTGAGTGTCTTCGCCAAGTAGGCTACTATTATCTGCTATTATCTGCTACTTCCCAACAGGTGGCGCTTTTCTCCTATCATTCGTTTTTTTTATGACATTGGTTAAAGTGGAATGTCGGGGAGCGGTTCCTTTGTAGATGGTCTTCTTGGAGGGTGGGGGTGGGGGGGGGGGGGGTACTTATTTGACAATTTGCTATGCAATACTTGGCAAATAAATCCTAAATAAACGTATAATATTTTTTGGGAATACGGCATTGATTTTATTACTTAAAGTAACAAAGTAGTCTTTTGACTAATTGGGCAAATTACGCCATTCGATATCGAACAAAATTTGTATGAAAATTGTTTTAAAATTGTATGAAATTTCAACATCGAACGAAATTTCATTCCATTTCTTTCTAGTTCTTTCTTATATCAAACTTTTGAATATACTTATACTTATATATCGTCGATGGAATTAAAGAACGCTGTAACTGACAAAAAATCGAAAATACGTTTTTTGTTTCATTTTTATCTGAAAAAAAATACGCGTCGATTGGTCCCGGTCTCAGATTTCTACGATGAAAATAAATTCACGTACGCCGTCTGCGTTTTGAAAAATACCAGTGTATTTGTTCTACTTTCATACAGGTTTTTTGGCTCTGGTGAACATTTAAGGTTTTGTCAGTTACAGCGTTCTTTAATTCCATCAACGATATACCTATACATTCAGTCTCTGGGTATAACACACAAACTTTATTTTATTCAAATAGTGTTTCTGAATCGGTTAGAATTGCATATACAAAAACTCGAACTAATTTATTGAAATTTTTTTATTCTACTAAGTATATCAAATATGTTTAATGCACCAATGCTTAATTTTATTGTACATGTCAGGAAAGGAAGATAATGGTGTTAAGAGACAAGCCAAATTGCTATGAGATTGTGTATATATAGTTAAACCTCGATTATCCGGCTCTCGTGGGACCAGCACCAGCATGGATAATCGAAATATACGGTTAATAGAGGTTATATTAAAATATACAGAAATGTATTATTATTTTTTATGTAACTAGAGATTCCGATATACCACATATCGTCGGTTGACAAGTAAAACTCACTAACTGTAGTCATATAACATAGCACTTAGTGAGTTTTACCTGTCAACCGACGATATGTTTATAGAAATTGTCATAAAGAATGCAAAATCAAAAAAAGGGGAACCATCGGATATAGGTTTACATAAGAAAAGACATATGAATGCGACACGGATAATAGATGTAAAGCACGGTTAATAGAGGTAAAACAAAGATAATAGAGAGAAAAAATAAAAAGAACCGCATGCCTGTTAATAGATGTAATCGATTAATAGAGGCCCGGTTAATCGAGGTTTAAGTGTATATAATAGTGTAACCATTTTTTTTTTGTTAGCTATTACCGATTATTTTTTCTTTTATTTTTGTTATCTAGTATAATTTTAAATATTGTATTTTAAAACTACCTTTTCGTTAACAGTTAACGTAGTGGCTATAATATCACACTCTGGATTATCGTCAGTGGTCTTTGTGCGCTTTTCTAAATCCGATAACAGCACAGGCTCAGTGTATATGCAAAATTTTTTATTTTCCTCGATGGCATGAGCAAAAGACATTAAACAAATTATTGAATTTATTAAAACAACAACTAAAATATATTTAAACATTTTTGTTTTTCTTTCTAAATTATATTCAAATATTTTAAATTTATTTAACATTATCCGTTTACATAAACATTTAATAGATAAAAATAAAAAAAATCGTGTTAATAAAACCGTTTAAACTTTTAAGACGTGCGTTGTGTTATGTTGACAAAAGACAACTGAATTGATTCATATTTTAAACAAAATCAGTTTTAATTTATTACATACAAATGTACATATGTACTCGTACATATAGGAATTAAATGTAAAACGAATACACTTTAAACGAACAAAGTTTGTCATAAAAAATAAAGAGGAGTCAGAAAATCTTCGAAATTATTTTGAAAACAACTGTAAGTTTTATCATTTTCAATGATCTTTAAAAATAGAAAAAAAATATTTTTTCCTTCATTCAATTTGTTATTTTTGGTAATATTGTATTGAAACATGTTTGAAACATCATTTATTTAATTATAATAAAACATAATGCACTTAAAAGCATAATATACAACTGTGTAATACTCTATATTATCTTTAGCAGCCACCAACGATATCATAGCAATATGCTCTACAGTTATAAAAATGATTTAATCAAACAAAGTAATATTTAATAAATAAATTTTAAATTTAGTAAGTTAAACATCTCCAAAATATACGGGTATGTACTGTAGAACGAAATCGTGTAAAATTGAAATCGAGGGTTTTATTTTTTAAAGCCAAATAAAACTTAATTGCGCCCATTATTTTAAAGAAGAAGTCCATCTTCACAAAACCGCTCCCTAACATTTCCAGTCTATTCCACCAAGAAACGAATGATCAGGAGTACAGCGCCACCTACTGGGAAGATAACAGTTAATCTACATAAAAGATGCTCACCACTTACATTCAACATCCAGATGGGGCAATTGCTGATGATCATTCAAAGGTGAAGGTCTCATTCCTAAGGCGCTTAATAATAATATAAGAAAAAAATACATATGTTCTGTTGTCATAATGTACTGTCCTTTCCACGAAAATGTTAATACAAAGCACAGCATTTAGTTAGCGGTTTGGTCTCAATAAAAAAAATTATTATTTTTTAGTTCATAATTATAAGTATTATCTTTATAATGCTGCCAAATATTTTTATGAATTTTCCTGAATGTTGTTTAAAGTGATGGAATCACTGAAAATTTTTAATGGACTTTTTTCTGTAAATACATATGAACATATTTTATTTATTTATTTTTTGTCTTCTGGGGCCTTATTCTGTAATTCTTTTAAGCTAAAATGCTAAAATTTTGGGTTTTTGAAACAGCCTGGACGCTAGAATATGTAAAATTAAAAAGTTTAGAGGTAATAAGCATGAAGTTTTTAAATTACAATTAGCGTTCAAGAATTCTATTCGTAGCCAAAATGTCCTAAATCAAGTTTGTAAATTTTTAGCGATAGAGTTTTAGTTAAGGAGAGTTACAGAATAAGGCCTCTGGTCTTAAATTGTTTAATTCTGTTATTACATAAATAATATACATATGTACGTATAGTATGGGCCTATGGTGGCTTTTTATATTACTGAAATGGAAACAAAACTAATATGCCTACAATTTTTGGAAACTTCTGCAAAATTTTATCAGAATTTAAAACCAACCGTTTTAAACCATTAGAAAGTAGCAGTCATATCTATCTGTATATATGACGTTAATATAATTTTGTACCCAATATTCTTCATCACATTTCTACTATTTCTATTTTACATTTTTCTATGTAATTTATTATTAATCCAGTTGTTTTTTTGCTGTTGTTGGTAATATAGTATTGAATTGCATTATTAAATGATAAGATAAATTTATTAAAATTTTATTGTCATTAAAATAGTTAGGTTTTTTCCAAAAGTTCGCAGATGTTTATAACATTAACATTACATTATTTGTTAAAATAATAATTCCTGAAGACGCTACACGAAGGGGCAGCGAAATATTGAAAAAAATAAATGGGTGGTATTCTTGATTCCGTTCCGTGGCTGCGGAAAGCCATATTTTGCGCGGAAGCAAAATTTGCTATTATTCATTCCGTTATTGCCATATTGTTCCGTTGCTGCGGTATCATATCGTTACTGCGGTATTGCCTTATTATTGATTCCGCAGTATAGATAATTTTCTTCATTTTGCTTACGTACAAATTTTTCAACGGAAAGCTCACGGAAAGAGATTAAAGAAAAATAAAAAGGATACAAATTAAAATTTTTGTGCTTTAAATTTTAATTTATAATATATTTTCATTTGTTTCTAATAAAATAAATAGTAAAATTTAATAATTGTTATTTTAATTTATTTAATTCGCTTATTTGAACATGAAAATGAAAAATGTAAGGCAAAATATTAAATTTTGCAAAAAAAAATTTTTTGAAGTTTAATTTATTGTGTTATGTATATATAATCGAAATAAGGACTTTTTTTAGAAATAAAATTAGAAAAATTACAAACAAACAACAGTTGGAAGAAATGGTAAATACGTATAATGAAATCTACGAAAGATATTTCATGCGGTTTAAGCCAACGATCGCGAATAAAAGATGCCGGTATTTGAAAAAAATATTCTTCATTGATCTTTGATTTCTTTGTATTATACTGTAGGTATTGGCTGATTATAAAATCAGAGTGGAAAAAGAAGCTGACAAAGACTGGAAACAGGCTGTGATCCATGTAAAAAATTCCCTTTACAAAAATTTAGGAAAATGTAAGCGCTTTCCTAAAGATTAATACCGCGGTTCATGGCATACAAAATGTAAGCAGTTTTGGTGTTTTCAAGAAGAGCATGCCGACTGAAAATATTGCAAGTGAAGAAATTAAAACGGCGGAAGAAATTTTTATATATTATACATATCGTCGATGGAATTAAAGAACATTTAAGGTTTTGTCAGTTACAGCGTTCTTTAATTCTTTCGACGATATGTACATATACAGTACAACTTCGACAATCCGGACACATATAGTTTTAGGCACGTTCGGATTATCGAGTTGTCCGGACTATAGTAGTGAAAATTATTGTAATAATCTAAGTGAATTAAATACATACATATGTACTATGATTTATTAAAAAACGAAGTTATTTTGTGCTGACAAACTTTGTTGAGGTGGTTGATTGTTTTTTTTTGCTCTAGCCTCTTCAACAAAGAATATTCTGAATATTCTCCTCAGCCCACTGAATACAAACTGAAAATGATTTCTTTGCACATGCATTAGATATCTTTGTTTTTTCATTCATTTCTACAAAGGTTTTTTACATTACTTTGGTTCAAATGTTACCGGGTCCATTATAGGTATTCGATATAAGTTGTTTTATCTTTTCCTTAAAGTCGAAAAGCGTTGATTTAGGAACATTGAATTTTTCGGCAACCTGCCTACTAGATTTTCCTTCATCACGACTTTGTAAAATATCACTCTTTTCCTTTAAAGTTAGTGTTTTATGTTTGCGTTTATTATTTGAAGACATGGCACTTGGTATGAAATTAGATACACATGCTTGCGGAAGAATGAACCGAAACTGAAGTAATGATAGTGCAAAATGTAAATAAAAGTATGAATAACAAAACATGCGAGTTAAAAACGACAAACCCCGGGATTTAATTTTTGTTCTTGCATAAAAAAAAATTTGTCCGGATTGTAGAGGTAAAAATTTTAACTTGTCCGAAATTTAGAAGCGTCCGAATTATTGGAGTGTCCGGACTAGCGCATGTCCGGATTGTCGAAGTTGTACTGTATATTGATTTCACAAATTACAAAAATCTTTTATAGTTTTTGACTAAATAAAAAAGAATATCACACCAAAATATTTATGTATTATTGCCATACTGTTTGTATTTTAACAACAAATCAACTCTAAACTCATTAAAACAAGAATGTTCTATTAAAGTCGCGGAAAGCTAATACCGCAGGAATAAATAATTGCAATTTGCTTATCGATCGATATTTCTTTCCGTGCGGAATCAAGAATAGCACCCAATATTTAATATTAATATAAAAAGACCTTAAGCTCGAAAAAGAGATTTATTATTATTTAAAAAAAGAGGTCAATAAAGTTATTATATTATTAAAATAGTTATTATTTTTTTAATTGCTTATAGGTATATCTAATATATAAAATTCTCGTGTCGCGGTGTTTGTTGCCAAATTCCTTCCAAAATTACTCGACCGATTTTCATGAAATTTTGTGTGCATATCGGGTAGGTCTGAGAATCGGTCAACATCTATTTTTCATACCCGTAAATGTTAAGCTGACCCGCCCCAAGGGAAAATTTATGCCTCACCTAAATAACGTACTGACTTCGATGAAATTTTAAACTAGATAGATCAGCATACCGTAGGGTTAGGTTTTTTCCAAAAGTTGGCAGATGTTAAACATAAAAAAATAAGAGGGCGTATACTTTATATTTATTTTATAACAAAACAAATATATCTCATACGCACTGATATAATTTTGGAAGTTTTATATGCAACAAGCAAGTTCTTGAATTAAAAATTTTTAATAAAAACCGTACTAGTCTTTCTTCAAATAAAAAGAAAATATATTAAATTTCTATTGTGCATGGTTTTTTTTTAAGTTTACATTTAATACAAAACACCTAATCAATACATGATAACTCGCGATTTTCAAAGCACGGGCGTATAGTTTATTAAACCCTAACTATATATTTTCAAAATATACTTTTTCAATTCTATGGTAGAGTATAACTTTATTTTTAGAAAACTGCATATTTTTTTAGTTTTGAAAATGTTTCTTTTATTTGCTTATAAAAAATGCAAGTAAATTGTTATACAATTTCTTTGTTTTAAATCTTTCATCAAATATTAACTTACGTGCAATAATTATATTCTATTTGTAATACATAAAAATGTTTCAATTTTTTGATTTTGTTTTTACATAAAAATCTAAAATGAAACGTATATATGAATATGTATGTAATTTAGGGAAGTAGTTACAGAACAAAGAAACAAATTAACAATAAACTTGCAAAAATAATTTGGGGAAAAATATCGTTTTTTTTTTGTTTACTTTTGTACACATAAATTGTTCGTTAAATAAAAAAAATATAAATATATATGTATGTATTGTATTATTATTATTAAATAATGTAACAAAAAAAAAAAGTTTGTGTAAAAAAAATATTGAAAGAAATAAAAAAAAAATATTTTAGGTAGTTTTTATTTAAACAAAACTTAATAACTACAATGTTTTTTATCTATTTTTTTTGTGAGAAAAAGAAAATAAATATGATTTGTATGAAGCAAAACCAACAACAAATAAACAATTATTTCTTAACTTAAAAGAAGATATAGAAAGAGGGGAAACGTACGTATTTATTTGTTTGTGTACATACTTCTTCTTTTTGACACTTAATAAGTCCAGTCAATTGGGGAGCGTAATGATTATATTTTTTTAAACCTGACAGAAGTTTGCAAGACAGACATTGAATTTTGAAAGGAAGAAGGGGATATTTAGATTAGATAATAAATGATGTTAACAAAGTATTCTAATCGAATAAGGGAAACCCATCTGCTAAATCATCATCTATATCAATATCAATCCATCCAGCATCATCGTCGTTGTCATCATCGTCGTCGTCGTCATCATCGTCGTCGTCATCGTCATCATCATCTTCATACTCTAGGCGTCGTCTGCCATTCCGCATTGCATCGTCAGGTCGTATGCCAAACACTAAAAATCGTAATAAATGAAATTGGATTTATGATGAGAAAAAGTTTTGTTTTATTTTTATAATTGCGTACCGTTTCCCGAAGCATCACTATCTGAATTGTCCTCGTCGGACTCACACTCCTCCTCATCTTCCTACAAGGAGAGACAATAAATTTATTGCTATATCATCCAAATCAAACAAATCATCTATGAGATCATTATTAACAGAGGGTTGTGCTGCGCCTGCGCCACCATTATTGCCAGCAGCATCACCGCCACCACCAACATCCCCATTAGGATCTGGCTCTAATGCTGCTCTCAGGTCAGCGTCACGATTGTTAGTGTTGTTATTTCTATTATAATTGGCGCGGTTTTGTTGATGATGATTACGTGGTTGTGGCTGGGGTTGTATTTGTAAATGACGCTGTCTCCGGCCCATCAAATGTGGTGGCACTATTTCGACATTATTGCCATGCCATCTAATAGCAAATTGATTAGCATCTCTTATTTCTAAGCCATTTAGACCACCATTACCAACAACAACACCATCTCCACCACCACCGTCGCCGACATTGTTTCCAACAGCAACATCGATAACGCCGCCAGCAGCCCTGGGGCGCGGCGCAGCATGACCACCGACGCCGCCATTGCCACTGGCAGCCGTCGTTGCGAAAAGGCTTAAATTTACTCCGCCTTCTCTACCAGTCATTCTACTCCTACTACCATTATGTGTAATCGGATTCTCATACAATCGCGACATACTTGGCAGCTGGTTAGAACTACTGTTGTTAATTAGATCTTCATTATTCACATCACACACCTCTTCATCTTGTTCCGTTTTCTTCATTCCCACACAATAAATTTTCACAAATGTTTCTGATTTTGCCTCATTTGACGGTTGGTCCTCAACTAAAGCAATCAAACTACCATTACCATTTATACTCAAATCGAAAAGACTTCGTTTAACATCTATCGTTGATATCGAAGAATAATCATATGCGTCTAAGACCTTAAAGCTGGTATCGTAATTGCTTGTTTCCTCGAAATCGTTACGATATTCCATTTCCAAACGTATACCATAGATGGTATGCATTGGTGAAAATTTTAAAAGGCACTGATCCAGAACTGGTACTGTTTGCAGTAAATGGAATGTGCGTAAATCCCATACTTCGGTATTTGAAATAATCTGAAATAAAATTATTTTTTTTCTTGTTGCCAAGTGTTATGATTTATTCCACTTACTTCTAAGCCATTTGGATGGAAGACACCTGATAAGGATTGATTTAATTTATCAAATTTATGAATTTCTTTGCCAGATCTTACATCCCACAAGACACCATCTAAAACAATAATAAATATACACAATTGTTTTATTATTTTTTTTGTTAGATTTTAAAAGATTGCACAAAATCATACCTGACAATACAAGCTCATCGGTGGGGCAAAACGTTGCTCGATTCTTTGTATACTGATTACCGAGTGTAGGAGTTAATGTGGATATCAATTGACCCTTGGCAATGTCATAGATGGTGCAACACTAAAATATTTGAAATAGATGAAATTTAAAATTCTATTTGTTGTTTGCGGGAATAAAAAACTTACATCATTTTGTGTGCCAATAATTTTATCCTGTGTCAATTTACTAAATTCACAATAAAATTCATCATTAAATGGTATTTTCGATACAAAATCATTATCTTTAATGGACCACAAAACACTTAAAGGTGAACGCCAAGAGGCTGAAGTCAATACCAAATCGCCAGTACGATTAGCTTGTATAGAGTCCATTATATAACTGTGGCAACGTGATGAAAATTCTTCAGTGCCATTATTTATATTGAATGCTTTCGCCTCTCCCTGATGGGTGCCGACCAAAAGTAAATCGGAATTTTGTACAATATGACAAGTGGAGAAATTGATTTCAGTACTATCCGTTGAGCGTATACTTCTCCAGGGAGCAAAATACGAATGTATGAAGCGTCGATTTAATTTACGTGTATTGTAACCTGCTTGATTTCTGTAGAATCTGGCTGCTGCATTTAGGTTATCCCCTAGCACACGATTAGGTTTAGGATCGGGACATTTATGTGGCGTGAGCAAGTCAAATTGTGGACATGTAGTCATTGGATTATTACAAAGGGCATGTTGGTTTGTAAGATATTCCGTAACAATAGTGCCTAATGATATATTAGTAGTAGTAGTGGGTGGTGAGCCTACTTCCATTAAGCTGTTAGGATCTACTACGGAAATCTGTTTTTGCAGTGATCTCTGATGATTATTATTTAGTGACGCAGATGTTATGCTATTACCAGCTGTATTTAGTGTAGTAGTGCTCGGAGCAATTGTTTTTTCAGTTTTTTTTACTAATTTAATAGGAGTCACCGTAGTGGCTTGCTCCTCTGTAAAACAACCATTTAATAATTCAGTGTTATTAGTAGCGGTGTTCAATGGTGCTGCTGGATTCTGATTGCTGCCTGTTTGATTTATAGCACTATTCATAGCCTGATTAACATCCTGTATACGATTACGCAAACGATTACGTGCAAGAGAATTTGTAGGCATAACTTTATAGTCAAATGGTGATTGATGAAAACTTTTTGTTGTTGTTGATGGTAATTGCAAACCAGCCTCCTTTTGCAACATTTGCGCTGTTTGTGTAAGACCTTTCGATTCCAAATGATCATAGATCAGTTGGTGTAATTGTTGTTCATTATATTGTATTTTCGTTTGTGCTATAATATTTGCCTTATGGATATTGGCCAAAGTAGGATCAAGTTGATGGCTGAAAGGTTTTGATTTACCCGATACTTGTTCCAATAATTCTAAAGCATATTTTTGAAATATTACATGTTCAGCACGTTTTTCTTGCAGTATAGGATCACGCATTAAACTCTGCATTTGGCCACTAGCGAAAAGTGGTAATTTGCCTACAATTTGTTTAACTCGCTCTGAACGTGCCAGACCGGCTAAAGCACGACAGGCCATTCCACGTATGCAATCAGCATCAGTAATCGGAGTTTTTATTTGCATCAGTGACAGTAAGACAATAATGCCATTATTAGAACATACCGACTCCCAGATCTTTTCCACCAGTTCTTCACAGTATTTGTTATTCTGTTTGTTTTTCTTGGATGAGCTAAAACATTTCATAATGGTGTTGGGTTCTTTCTAAAAATAAAATCATACAATATTTTAAACTATAAAAAATATATTCAAATTGTTATTTGCACATACCCTAGCAATAGGTGAACACACACAGTTACACAATACAGCCAAAGCAGATTTTTGTACATCAGCATCTGGTACTATATCACCAGCTGCAGCACCCAATATAGAGTAAATACCCGATGTGGTAGCATGATCTGGCAATTCTAATAGATCACAATAGGCCAAATAAACTCGTGGTATAACACAGCAAATTGATAAGACATCTAATGCTGCACGTACTGTCTCTGAACGTCCATTATTGTTCCAGTCATAAGAAAAGGCAATTATTTTTAACAATAAAGTTATGCCACCAAGCTTTAATAGTTGATCTACTGGTGACCAGTGCGCCCTTACAGATGTATTTTCTTGTAGTGTACGTATCTGTTCATTTACTTGTTCGGCTGTAGATTTCGTAGCCTTAGTAATGTTGCGATTAAATTCACTAGAAACTGGATATTGTTGACACATGAAATTGTTGTACTTGTAAAACAAATGTGATTCCGTATAACGTTTAAGAGCCACACACACATGGCGTACCATTTGCCTTGAAGCACACTCAACATCTTCATTAAGCTCATTGTTATCGTCATCGTCATTATTAGATGGATTTAATATTTTCAAAACGGAAATCTGTAAAAAAATTAAGTTTAGATTATAAACATTTATGGAATAAAAAAAACTACGTTTATACGAATTTAATTTGCAAATTCGTAGCCAAGGAAAAACTAAACTACTTACCACATTATAAAGTTTTCTTAAACCATCTTGAGCGTCAAATTCATCGAGCATAACTTTAAATTGGAAACTTAGCCCAAAAAACATGGTAGCATGACATTTACCCGAATCATAGGAATGACCCAATATCCATAAGGCATACTTAACCAACTCAGTTATAATAGATTTAGGCATTGTACATATACGCTCCATAGCATCCTCAGAATAGGCCAGATAATATAAAGTTATTGAAACACCTGTAGCAGCAATACTAGGACGAGGAACTTTTAAAATACGCTAAAAATCAAATCGAAATATGTTAACATTTACTGCTCATATATTATACATACAATTATACTCACCTCTAAACCACCACGTAATATAAACTCAAGCGCAAATTTTTTATGACATAAAAGCGATGCTAAATACTTAAGAGCCTCAAAGGCTAAGCATGTATCTCGTCTATCTAAATTTTCTATATATCCAAATATTAATTGCAGGGCATTGTGTTCAAAAATCAAACACAAAAACTCTTGGTATTCACCCATTGTGGTAAGATAACGTAATATAAGCATTTGGCTGGTCTCTGCAGATGGTGGATGTATGGCTATATACATTTTCTTGTAATAGCGGCCAGCACTACCGGTAGGAAAGGCATCGCGACTGTTGTCCAATAAAGTGGATAAATTTGAAGCATTAACTAGTGTATCCAAAGCGCTACTGTTATGACAACTTTTGCTTGCTGTATTATCGTCTAAACGTTGCGGTGATTGAGGAGCCGAGCCAGCCATCCAAGTAGGTAAAGTGCGTTCCATATTTGTTGCACCAAATACACTATCAGTGGAGTTGTTGGCAGAACCAGCAGTTTCAGAAGATAATGGGGGTTGTAAAATGGCTAAAAAGAAAGCAACAATTTGTATATGTATGTAATATGTATGTAGAGAACATAATTTCTATAAAATTATTAGAAAACTTACTTTTATGTACTGCTTGTAACATATGTAAACGTTTTATCATTTTGGGCACTAATTTAGTATTCATTTCTCGAAAAGTTATTGCAATGTCTGTAACTTCCATAGCAGCTGCTAATAAACCAGTAGCATAACTTTGTAAGGGTTCTATACTATCTTCGGCCCAACCATAAATACGATTAATAAGATTGTCAAATTCTACTTGAAAAACGGCAGTCGTTTCTAGTCCGGGCATTATAACCAAAATTAAACGCAATGCCAAAATATTTAATTCATACGAACTCTTTTGTATGTTCTGACGTGTAAAATAATTATCACGTAAATAGTCATTAAACAACTGCAAAAAAAAAAGGAAAAAATTAAAAATGCGTCATTCTATAGTTTCCTTTACTTTTTATTAATAAGATACCTTTTTCATAAAATGATCTTTACGAAATAGTTGTTTTAGCAAAAAACCAAATTGGCAACTTGGGTCTGTACGATAAGGATGACGTTCATCAAATGGATCAGGATCTTTACGCATATATATTTCTTTTTCTTTTTCAAATATTTCTGCCAATCTGTGAAAGGAGAGATTTTAATTGTTTACAAATACTTAAATTATTTTAATAATTTGCCAACTATGCAAAATTATATTTAAATACAAAAATTAAAAATATATAAAACAATTTTGGAAAATTTTGCATTGCAAAATGGAAAGTTTTTATAAAACAAGTTTTAAGGCAAAATTGACAGAATTTGGAATATAATAATAAATAAAAAATAAAGAATAATTTACATGCAATAGGAATTTTTTTCTTAATAGATATAAAAATCAGAGTGCAAAAAGATATGTAGAAAACGAGTTTTGTAGAAGTTAAGACGGATTAACCCCTTAAATTGTACCCCCAATATAACTCAAGTGTTCTAAACAGAAAAAACTGTGCACACTCAAAATTATTCGAGCGGCTATTAGTTTTATGTTGCAAACACAGTTTTATGCTTTGTTTTATAATTGAAACACAATCTCAATACACATATTAAAATTCTTCACTAAAAGTGAAGTTTTTTTTTAATCAAACTAAGCATTAAAGGCCGTGGATGACTTGTATAAATATCGCTACTTGGGCGCCAAACTGTAAAAAATTTCCCACGTTTTGTAAATTTTCTGTACAGCTGCTATACCTATAAGAAGTTTCTTTTTTTTTGCCTACAGACCTATTATTTAATGAACATTTTCATAAGTTTATTAAACCAAACAATGTTGTCAAAACTATTATCAGGCGTATGTACTTTTCGTTCACACATTGGTTCACACTATTAAAAGTTGTCAGATTAATTTTTTGTATATAAGATTAAGAATACTAGTAATCATTTGTTTACACAAGGTGGACCTAAATCTGATTACAAGTGACGGTCTTAGGGTTTGAACGTAGTATTCACTTAGGTTTGCCATATAATTCTGTTGACATGTTTGGATATAGTATGTTTTACATATTTACAAAGGGTGCCCACATTTGTTCCAGCAGCCACGTATGCATAGCAAAATTTTACTGCTATGTTAACAGACTATCCTATGGTCATAACAAAATTGTCTCTATTTCCTATACAAACAATGCTGCACTCGATAGCGAAAGTTTATTAATTAACCGATGTCACCATGTGAATTTATATTCACCTTTAAATACTCTATACTTGGCTACGTCATTAACTAACACCCTCAAAAATTTTTTTATTTTATATTTCCTGAAGAAGCTACGCAGAGAAGTAGCGAAATATCGAAAAAATAATTATATATTAGACCTAAAGCTTAATTAAACACTTATATAGTAAAGAATAAATAATACTTCAAAATTACACAAAAAACTTCACCCAAAAAAAAAAAAAAAAAAACTTCTACTATCAACTATTGTTATTTCTAAATTTTCTTTTGATTTAATCACCACAAAAAAACCATATATGTAGTATGTATATAATCATTGTCATAAATAAAGCAAAAAATAAGAGAAACGGAGGCAATACCTAACAGAAGATAAAAAAAACGCATACCTTTTCAAAAGTGGTACAGGATCGAAACCCGACGATGTGTGTTTTGATTCCCAAAATTGTAAAACTTGGGACATGTCTTTTTCTTCTAAATTGGGTTCAGCTTCTTCGAAACCATAGAAAGGATCAGCAGCTGCAGGGCCATTATCATCATCTTCACCATCTGAATTGTGATTTTCATTGTCTGCAGCCGCATTATCAGCTTCGCCACCATCAGCAGCATCGTTGTTATCGGCTTGGTTTTCTTGTTGTTGTTGGTCATCAATTTCCATATTTACTTCCTCCTCCTGTTGCTCTTGATCATTTACATTATTTAATTCTTGTTGCTCTTCTTCACTCTCATTGCTTTCGTTTTGTTGCTGCTCTTGCATTGGTGTATCTGTACTATTTGTCATTGTTTTTGTCTTAACTCAATTGCTGTTGTTTTATAGTCGTTATTACTAAACACTTTTTCTGTATTTTTATTTCAATTCCTCTTTGATTCGTTTCTAACCTAAAACACTTTTTAAAGCAAAAAAAAAATTCCACTTCTACTCTTTTTCTTCTTTAACTTTCTTGAATTACATTTAATTTTAACAATTCAATATGCATTAAATTCACTTCTATTTTTTTTTATTGGAAATTAATAAATTTTTGTTATTTATTTATAAGTAAATTAATTTTCTTATCTGGCTTCTAGAGACGACACGTTTTTGATTGTGAAATTTTTCTTTTTCCACTTTCCAATATTTTCGATGTAATTCTTTTAATTGGCTTTTATTCGCAAGTTGTTATTACTCTTGTTTGTTACAACACTTTGCTTAAACTACAGTTTTCTGAATAATTTTAAAGTTTTTGTTGGATATTTTTGCAAAATTTGTCTTCTTTTTTACTTTGAAGTATCTTTTTTCTTTCGTTGGTCTCTACCAAACGCACGCGCTTCTTTTTTGCATTGAATTCCGCTATTGAAGAAGAAATTTAGAAACTGTCAATAAGTATAGCTGCCAGAAAAATTAATCATAAAATCGTCAAGTTTTAAAGGAAAAAATCGTCAAAGTGATTTATTGAGATCGTACAAAAAATCATCAAAAATATCCAAGATTAAAAATATAACTTTTTTATTTACATTCCTAAAAATATTTTATTTATTTAAATTACAATACAATATTAATATTATATAATTATTTCGAGACGAGTGACTAAGACCTTTGCTCGGTGTAGTGTCACAGACCAGGGTCTCTGGTGGGAATCGAACCCACAACCCTCGCACTAGCAGTCAAGCACACTACTCACAAAACCACTGGGGCACCAATTCTTAAAAATAAATATATTAAATTATTTTAAAGTAACAAAAGAGTATTGGAGTATTCACAAGATAAGCTATTATCTCTTATTTTCATAAAATTTAGTTTATACCTGAGATTAACATTGACATAATATATAAGAAAACGCAGACAGAATAACACAGTTTTCATATTAATCTTAATGTTAATAAATATCTTATAATATCAATCGCATAGTAATTAATTTTAAGTCTACACGTAAGATATTTCCTAAGCGATTGAATTTGACGTTAGCTAACTGAAAAAAAGTAGGTATGTATTATGTTACGTGTAGATTTATTTTAAAGTACTGCAACAAAAAAAAATCAATTTGTAATATCTAAAAAACGTTAAAAGAAGACTTATTTTGAGGCACAAAATTCTCAAATCTGGCAGCCATGTCAACAAGATAAATATTTCGTTTTCTCTTATACACTACAGTGCCATCTGGTAGTGAAAATTTCTATATCTACGTTTATGCCCGTATTTAAAAAAATTAAAGTAGACTTTAAATCAAAATTTGTATAGCAAATAAAGTCTACTTTTATTTTGGATATGACCGTTTTTTGTTTCCGTGGATGCAGACGATGACCTAGCACACATTGACTTTCTCTTAATATTACATATTTAAAAGAGTTTTCCAAAATCTTCCAGCGTTCATATTAACGTGCAAGTGAGACAGAAAGATAAAGAGTAGAAGATAAGTACAAAAAAACCATAGAAAACAGAATTCATGACTTCATTTAACCGCTCTTTCTTTTGTAATCTTTACACAAACACACAAGAATCCAATGTTTTCGATGCACCTAAAAGTTATTGTCAGAATCCACAGTTTTTTGCAAGTGGTAAATAAAGAGACTCGTTTTGTGTTTTTAATCGTGAATTCAGACGAAGACTTTCGTGATTTTTTGTCGATTCAGCTTATGATAATAAATGAGCACTAAGTCTATGTTCACCCCATGGGTTTCTTATTTTTAAGATTTTGGTCTATTCTTGTTTTAACTATCTTCGTCGTTCACACAATACAAATTTTATTTTTAACGTCATATATGTTATTTACAATTGTGTATATGCATCTGTGCAATTACAAATGACGGAGTAAAGCGTATCGACAGTAGAAGATAGAGTGCAATCGTTTCGTTACCCCACGCCATCCACACCTTAAACGACCTGAACAAAAACTAAGAATTTCTGCATGTGAATGCAGACTTATGGTTTGCTTATTTCATATTTCTGCCTTTTGAGTTGCCATTCGTTTGTTTACAGTGTACATGGGATCATGTGCACCTCACAAATTTTCTTATCAGCTGTTAAGCCGTTTTTACACTAATAGTACTTTTTTATTGGATTTTTACCAGTTCAAGATTTTTCATCCCATTTAGATGTTTTTTGAGGCGCATAGTCGTGATAATTTTTTTTATTTTTATTCTTGCCCTCCAAAATTTGATACATTTCGTAATTTATTAAAATATTTTTAAAAACCGTAAATATTAATAAACATAAAAATGGTTTTAACAAAAGAATATCGTATTTGTATGCCATTGACATGCGAAGAGGTGAGTGTTTTAATAATTTTATCTCAACATGTGTATCTCAAGATGTAACAAATCACGTCAATTAGAGGTACAAGAGTTTTAAAGTCCAATTACAAATTTACGCCGTTTTCATAAATTATATTAAAACTAGTAACTCCCCATAATAAACTTATTCTATATTTTTTCCAGTATCAAATTGGACAATTATATATGATAGCCCGTCATAGTTTGGAACAATCCGGTGATGGTGAAGGAGTTGAAATCGTAATCAATGAACCCTGCGAAGATTTAGAGTATGGTAAAGGACAATTTACAGAGAAACGTATACATTTATCCAGGTACATTATATACATTTTTGAAGAAACTATACTAATATTTGTATCAGGATATCAACCCGTTTATTTATATTTTTAAAACAAGAGTATTTTCTAGGGTTACCAACCTTTTTCTATCTAGTATTCCAGTTAGTTAACCTACGGACTACATAATGTGCTCCAGTTTAGTTGTGCAGGAAAATTCTGGTTTTCTGTATTGTATTTAATTGCTTTGTGTTAGGATGTGCGGCTGGCGAAATAGGTTTGAAAATCTTGGGAACTATGGTAAGCTAAGCGGAATTCTTGCTAGAGCAACCGGCTTCATTCATTGTCTTAGTAGGCTTTTCAATATTAATACCTTTCTAATTGCTTTCAAATTGTATAGCAAGACTTATTTGTAGCTTTTATTCATTTCCCTAAGCCACGGTCACATTAGTCAAATATTTGACCAAAAAGTAAACACTATTTAATGAAAATATTTTTTTTTTTAATTTTTCATTGTTTTAAAATTTATCAATTAAATTACTATATTTTTTTATCTAAATATATTTTTACTTATTTTTTATTTTTAATAAACTTTGGAGAAATGTTTACTTAAGCTACGGTCACATTGGGTAAATATTTAAAAATTTTTATTTTTTAAAATTTCATTTCTTAAAGTTTAGTTAATTATATTATATCAAAATATTTTTTCTTATTAATATCGTTTTTAAACAATTTTTGAAGAAAACATAAAGAGAAATATTTGCAATATGTATTAAAAAAAAATTGTGGTTACACTTTTTTCGTCAAATATTTGCCTAATGTGTTCGTAGCTTTAAAAGAAAATTTGTACATAAAATGTATAAAAAATAGCGGTTACACTTTTTTCGTCAAATATTTGTCAAGTGTGGCCACAGCTTTATCTTTTGGCGATAGTTTTTTCATCTGAAAATAAAATATATGAATTATGGGCCTTAAAAATGTGTTTCATCCTTGGTTACATACATACATAATTGGCCATTACAACCCTGTTTCAGGGTTACGGCCTAGCTTTTCGCAGCAATATGGATGCTGTGTGTGTCAATTTTTTTCATAGTTGGTTAGTGCCACAAATTCAATATATTTTGAAAGCGATCTAGAACCGCAGTTTTTTGTTTATTAATTGTGTATTTATATATTTATCTGAAATCCAGGTAACAGATTTCAAAAGAATGCTTTCGTTCGCCTTTTAAATGAAAGAAAATTTATTTTGTGTTCTTCTCATTAGGTTTTATTAAGAAATTCACAATAATTGTCTTTCTTTCGCCTTTCAGTCTTTCGCTTTAGTTTCCTTTCAACATTGTGAAATAGGGTTTAAGTTTTGAATTTATTGAAGAAAAAATCGATTCAATTTACTTTTTTAAAATAAAATTTAAAAATATTAAAAACATATACATACATATGAGTGCTTTCTTAAACATAATACTAAAATTCTCATATTTAACAAAAATTTTCTATGTCCATTAAAACATATGTATGCATTCATGTAATTAAACAATTTAATTTGCATTGATTACAATTCAGTTATTTTTTTTTTCTTCTCAAAATCTCTCACAGTTATTTTATGACCTATTCAAATCAATTTATTTTACATACTGTATATATGGATAGTATGTATGTACTTATACATAAGCATCAATCAATCAATCAATTTTTTCTTGCTCTTTTTTTTAAATAATTCTTCATTTCATTTTACAACTTTTAATTTAATTTTTTAAGTTCTTTTCGATTTTTATAACAATAATTTATTTTATTCAATTTTTATATAAGTATATATACATATGTAAATATACATATAACATTTTTTCTTTTTTTAATTTTTAGTCGTTTACCATATTGGATACAAGCAATTTGCCCTCGTGTCTTTTACGTCACAGAGAAATCATGGAATTTCTTTCCTTTTACAAAAACAGGTAATTTCTATTCTTAAATTTTTAAATCAAACCAAATACACACACACATGCATTTATTCGCTTATACCATAAACTTATTTATAATTAAGTAGATGTTGAAATTGTATCCTTATTAAGGTTGTTTAAAAGGTCATGCTTTCGTTACATATAAATTGTCCTTGTACATTTGAGTATGTGTGTATATCTAAAAACAAACACATTTTTTGTTGGTTTAAGGTTTATTTTGTTCTCTTACATGGTTTTGCGAAAGTTTAGTTTGTCCTTGTCTGTTTTTGTTTATTTGCCGTATTATGGACTTCAATTAATTATATCTACATACATAGCATATGCGAATTAATTAATTTTTTTACCTCTTTAATTCTTAAAAACATTTAAATTTAATTGCTTCTCCTTTTTTGCATTCATATGTGTATTTTATTATCCAGTTGGCACAATCGTCGTTTACGACATTGCTATCAAGTATGTCTTTGAGACATATCACTAACGGTTGTCAACAACATCGCAGAGGTTCTCATGCACGATATCTTGTATTCTATTTCCTTGCAATTGTCAACGATAAAATAAATTTTGACAACACCGCTTGCATGGTTCATACAATGTGCCGTCCCCGGCAAGTTCATTGACATTGTCGCTCAGCCAATCGCTGACGAATTGTTCTGGGTAAATATTAATATTAAATTGTTGTTTATATTGATAAATTTTATACAACATTTATGTAATTTTGTTGAAAAAAAAAACGTGGGGTTTCACATGAAAGTTCTACAATATATACGAACTTTTAAATAAAAAAGTTGGGACTGTTTTGAAATTTTCATGAAAGTACTTTCTTCATCCATCGATATTTATATAATTTATTATCTTCTTTATTACATACATGTTCTTTTATTTTTGGGCTTTATAAAGAAATTATTTTATATACATAGATATATATTTATGTACATCTGCTTAATACTATATGAAACTTCCAGACAGTTACTACGATCTTTAATTGCTAATATCTCTTATCGCTATACATATAAGAGTAAATTGTTTATTTATGGGTCATGGTATAAATTTACAATTAAAAATATTAATTTTTAGCAAAAAATTGGCTCAATTATAAAATAATTTTATATATGAAATGCATATTAAGCAAACAAGCTCTTTCATACATAATGCAATATTTTATCTGATATACTGCTCCGTGAGAAATCACCTAAGAAAGAATACTGTATGTATGTATATCTCTTTCCGAGTCCCCCAACAGAAAACCTCTAACGCTCAGATCAACTGATCGCAACTTGTCTCATTGATATATGGTGATCAATAAAATTACAAAAAAAAAATTATGTATCTCTCTTCTATCTTCAATATCTCAATACAATTCCCTGCATGAGCAGGGGTTTACTCCTCAGTATTGGTCTTAAAAAAAATAAAAAAAAGCAAAATGTGCCAAGAGCACAATAGAAAAGGGCTAAAAGGAGCTAAATATTGTTTTTGACGTTTTTAAAATTAATTTTATTTCTACTTTCGAGGTAGAATTATTTTATGAGAATTTTATGTAAAAAATTATATAACAAAAGTGATATTTAATATCAAACATTTAATTCGTTTTTTTACAATAGCATAATATTGCATTGTCGTCGTCTTCTTCAGTTCATAAAACAGATTTAATAAAATATTTTGGCTTTTATGTTTCGTTTAAAATAATTTTTAAATGGACTTTTTCTGGTATTTCGTGATCCGAACAGTAGCAATTTTTGTTTAACCCATACCTTATGTGAATTAAAAATGATCAACAGCAAGTGACCCATGTGTTGATATTAATTTTTGTTTTGTTTATTGTGACGTGGTGTGGAGGAGCAACCTAAGTTGCTGTTAGGTTTCGATAATTGTTTTTTTTTAGTTCTGTCTATTCAGTAGGAGCCACTTTCGCTTGATCACTCGTTTGCTAAGTCAAAGGTGGAAAGGGTTGAATGTCAGGTGGCAGCTTTCTAAGAATGGACTTCTTTAGGGTTGGAAGTGGGAGCCTCTTATTATATTTTTTTATTTAAAACTTCGAACTGTCACACACATTTTTGGCCTTCATTTTCTTCAGTGCTGAGTGCTGGGATTCGAACCTGGGCTATAACTATAAATGTGTATTCTACGTCTGCATTTGAATAAGGCAGTTTCAAAAGTCTTAAAACAAAAGATGATAGTCTATCAAATGAATTCTGCTTGGTTGAATTTTTGAAATGGTGGACTACGATCCTAAATGCGTCACTTTCATCCAGGGGGCAAATTACGGCATTCGATATCGAACGAAAATTATATCAAAATTGTTTTTAAATTGTATGAAATTTCGATCGATATCAAATGTCGTAATTTGGCCCCAGATTTTTCCGTTAATATAGTTTAACATTTTTTATACAATTTTTAAATTCCTCAATTTTTTTTTACAAATTCTGTAATTACAGCTTTAGTATCCTGAATATTTCAGGAAAAAATATTTTTTACACTAAATACAGAAATGCTCTCCAATCTTTTAAATTTTGTAGATAATTTCGCTCATATGTATGTATATCATAAATTAAACTTTTAGTATATTTTATCAAGTTTTCTTTAATTAATTTTCTTTCTGAGTAAAATATTTTTGATTTTTTACAAGGTATTTGCAAAAAGTGCCTAAAAGTGCTAAACAAATTTAATCAAAAAGTCCATTGCAGCTCTTCTTTAAAAAAAGGAAAGAAAAAAAAAACGGCCAGCGTATTTTTCTTTCTAAAAATTACGAAAATTATTATAAAAAATATTAAGTGAAAGACATCTTCTCTTATTCGACAATGAGTACTCTTTGGTCTAAGATCTCTATACACATTTATAAATACTCAATATACTCTTTTATTATGTACCAAGAAAACTAACAATAGTTTTATTTCCCGCTTAAAATTAATCTCATTACCGTTTTAATCACATCATAATCATATTAATCAAATATCGAAATAATTAATATAATTGAAATTTTCTTTTTTTTACAATACTTTTTCTCATCATTTGCCCTGTTTTAAAGAATACACAGTAAGTTGTTTTTAAAGTAAATGTAATTAATATTTTTATATTAAAAAAAAATAAAATTTTAGTGTTCCTTTGTACCGAAATTAAATGTCTCAATAAAAACTAAATATGAAGACAATAATGGAAATTCGGAAAATGTGAGTTTTTTTTATTTTTGCTTAATTTTACAAGATACGTATATTAATAAACAACATATAAATTTTATTTTAAAAGTGTTTAAATTTAACAGAGGAACAGTTAAAAATACGTATTGTGGATAGTGTGGACATAGCCTTTGACGAATTGCCCAATAATAAGCATTATAAAAAAGAAGAGGATCCCAAATTCTTTAAATCAGTGAAAACAAGTAAGTTTTTTTTTAATTCATTGTTAAGGTTAACAATTTTATTAATTATTTTGTAGATCGTGGTCTTTTGGTAGAGGGTTGGCGTGAATGTGATAAACCCATTATGTGTTCCTATAAATTAGTAGATGCTTCCTTTGAAGTTTGGGGTTTTCAAACCAAAGTAGAAGATTTCATACAACGTTCCATTAGAGATGTTTTGTTGTTGGGCCATCGTCAAGCATTTACTTGGATAGATGAGTGGTATGGCATGACTTTGGAAGATGTACGAGAATATGAACGTAGAATACAAGAAGAAACCAATAAAAAATTAAATCAAACTAATGGTAATAAAGAGGAAGAAGAAAATAACGAAACACACCGGGACACTGATCAGGAAGAAAAGGCTGCAGAGCAAAAAGACATTAGAAATGATATTGATAATATAGATTAGAATAGTAGTTGTATTGTTGTTAAAGCATATGTATATGTAGGTAAAAGTCCAAAGACAGCTTGCTAACAAACTAAAGAAATTATGTAATGAAACCACACAACAGACATACTCAGGTATTTCTTTTTATCATTTGTGTATTGAAATTAAACATGAGCTTTTTTTGTTTATATAGTGTAGGTTTGTTAAGCACAAAACATATATTTAGTAGAGACCTTTTAATTGAATTTTTTGTTCCTATGTTTTTCTAAAGGTGTCCTATTTTATGCAGTTTTTTTTAGTTTATAATATATGTATATTGTATGTATATGTATGTAATGTACAAAGCCACAAATTTACTTAAATAAAAAGAGTTATTTATGAATATTTACTATCAAATATATTTAACCAAATTTCTCAAAAAAATAAAGTTTATTTTTTAATATCACAATATAACAAAAACAGCCTTGAGAAGTTATGCTCATATTAAGGTAATTTCATAACAATCCAAGGTACTCGACCATAATTTTTATAATAATAATAATCATAGGCCAATTTGCCTAAAATTAATACTATTAAGGTAGCTAAAACACCATTAACCCAATCTAAGGCATGTATTTTGGATTCATCTTTTGGTTTGCAAACATCTTCTCGACTTATAGCCAATATTTTCGAAATTTTTACTTCATCCCCTTGCTTATAGGTACACGATATATTCCAGGCATCTCTTAGTATAGCATTATATTTATTTAAAATTTCTCGAAATCTCATGGCAAATTTACAAGAACAATACCAAGGGTTAAGGCTTAAAAGTAACAGATTTGCATTGGGATTATCATCTAAAGCATTGTCTAAAGCATAAACGGGTATCTGTTAAATAAATAAATCTGTTAATAAACTTAATTCCTAAAAACAGTTCCTTTTTACCTTTTTTAATTTATTATTTTTTAAATTTAACAAACGAAAATGTTCCAACCAATAGCCACCTTCTAAAACATCAATATTTTCTACCAAATTATTTTCCAAATGTACATCGACCACATAACGATAGTGTATGTTATTGCGTAAAGGTGTAACGTCTGAAATCTTTAAGGGAATACATAATCTTATAATTGGGCTTATTATGAATTTAAATAAAATATATGTTTTACCTTATTGTCATTAGCAAAGAACATGGTAGTATTTTCGGGCAAATACGACGGCAAACGTTGAAAGTTCAAATGAGAACAATTAACAGTATATAAGGGTATATGAGATTTGGGTATTATATGATGCATAGTGCAAGTACAATTCTGTATATCTGGATGAGATTGGCAGGCATTTTTCAGATTCTATATTTTAAATTATATAGGATTTTAGTTTTGTGTTTAATATCGAAATATGTTTTTAAACTCTACTAACCACTTTATAGTTTATCACTGTCAATAAATGACGATCTTTATATTTACGATCCATGCATATTAAATCTTCACGATCCACCACTACATTAGCTTTTTCAGGTATTAGCAGCCATTTAAAGTTACGTGTACAATTCCAAGGATTACCTAAGAAACTGTAAAATTATAAGAAATTTTCCTTTTCATTACATTAAATTATTGAAAAAAAGAACATTTACCAGCCAAATAGAGTTTTTCAAAAGTTCTAGGCAAAGCCAAAGGGCTGTCTAGCTGTATCAGTTGATTCCATCTTAAATCAATGATTCTTAATGTATGTATTCGTTTAAAAGTTCGCGACCCTATACTCGATAAATTAGTCCATGATATGTTAATGGTCTAAAATAATTAAAAAATTTTAATATTATTTTAAAAATTTTTGTGTTTTATAGAATAAAAAAATGTACCTGCAAATAAAACATTTCCGGAAAATCAAATATAATTTCTCTCATATCACTGTACTCGATTGTTAAGGATTTTATTTTTGGAAATGGTTGCAAATCTATTAAAGGATTAAATACTTGTTCAGGCCAACCACAAAAAATTATTTCTTCCATTTTTCTTATCTTTTGATCACTGAAAATATCGCTAATATTATTAATTAATTATTGTTAACTTAAGAAAATACTGAAAATTATATTATTGAAGGTTTACTGCTGTATTCATAAAGAAATATAGGTTTATGAAGGGTTTATTTGACCAAATTCTATGCAATACTTGTCAAATAAACGCTTTATTTCTAATTTATAAAATACTCGTGTTGCGGTGTTTTTATTTTTTTGTTTTTGTTTTTTGTTTATTTGAGACCAGTACTCAGGAGTAAACCCCTACTAAATACTGTGCATTGTATTGGAATTTTTGGAAAGGACCGTACATATCGTCAATGGAATTAAAGAACGCTGTTACTGACAAAAAATCGAAAATACGTTTTTTGTATCATTTTTATCAGAAAAGAAATACGCGTCGATTGGTCCCGGTCCCAGATTTCTACGATGAAAAACTCACGCTGTCTGCGAAATGAAAAATACCAATGTACTTGTTCTACTTTCATACAAGTTTTTTGGCTCTGGTGAACATTTAAGGTTTTGTCAGTTACAGCGTTCTTTAATTCCATCGACGATATATTATTATTAAGCACCTTAGGAATGAGACAAATTGCTGTTAATTGATCATTCAAAGGTCAGTGTTATACCTTCACCCTTGAATGATCAACAGCAATTGCCTCATCGTTGAATGTTGATTGTATGGTGAGTTCATTCGCTAAGTAGGTTTAGCGGTTATCTCTTACTTCCCAATAGGTGGCGCTTTTCTCCTGATCATTTCCTTTTTTTTTTTTGACATTGGTTTAGGTGGAATAGAGCGGAATGTTGGGGAGCGGTGTCTTTGTAGATGGTCTTCTTGGAAGGGGGGAACCTGTTTATTTTTAAATTATAATTTTGAAAAACGGCAGACTATTTAATTTTTTCACCTCTGCTGGGATTTGAACCTGGGCCGTTTGAGTTTTTGTGCGAGCGCTTTGACCACTATACCACTAACCCCCACATATCACGAAACTCCTCCGAAATGGCTCCACCGATTTTCATGCAGTTTTGTGTGTATATCGGGTAGGTCTAAAAACATCTATTTTTCATACCCATAAATGTTAAAGCTAACAACCCAAGGGCCAATTTATTTATAAATAAACTGCCGACTTCGAAGAAATTTTAAACCAGATATGTAGATCTGTGTACCGAAGAACACATATGCTTTACTTTTTTTATAAGTGCTCAGGGAGGGTGGTACTTCAAACTGAAGTACCGAAAACGACGGGCAATCATTCATTAAAACTATCAGTAACACAGACATGGACTTTGATAATCGTTGGGCAATCGTTGCTGAGCAAAACATTCAATGCTCAAATCAATGTTGAGTTTTGCAGTTAAAGGTGAAGAGTATCCAACATATTCGAACTAAAAAAATATTTCCTAGTCAACTAGTAAACCTACATTTTTTATGAATACAGCAGTTATACTTTAAATATAATTTAAGTATTTTCCTTATGACTGGGGGTTTAAATATGTATGTATGTAGATATATGTCAATTAAAACTTGGAAAAAAAATATTTACTTTGATGTCAATAAATTATTCATGCCGCCATAACATCTTATTGCACCATAACGACCATATCTTGTACAATTACCCACCGAAGCTTCGGGGGCCTGTTTCCAATCTACACAAGAAAAATAATGCTGATGATAATGTGGTATATAGTCAGCATTACTGCTAGATTTATAAAAAGAAAAGAAAAATATAATTTATTAATAATAAAAACTTTAGTTTCCTAATGGACTAATTAAAAAAAAATGCATTTGTAGGAAATGTAGTTTTAATTTTTATCACTTTATTACTTCAATAAATCTTTGCTTCATATACTTACAAAAATAAGTATATAAATTGTGCTGTTTGTTAAATAACACCTATTTGCCAAGAGTGTTGTTAATAATGGCAATAATCTTCTAACTTACATATCACAAATAAAGCGATTTAAAGGTATTAAAAGGAAAAATAAAAAAAGAATGTGCATGACGTTCTTTAGGTACCCTATAAATATTTTGAAAAATAATATTTCCAAACTTAAAGGGGTACCCACTTTCGATTTACCACGCTTCAATGGTCAAACTCGGACTCTTTCGTCCAGTGCAAAGTATTTGGGAGTTGTGTTGGACATGCTTGATAAAAGGTGGGGACTTCATCGAAGCATATTCAGTGGTTGTATAAAGCGGTTATAGGTCCAATTTTATCATATGGGTTTGTAATTTGGTGGAAGGGCTTGGAGAAGGCCTATAATATTAGGCTTCTTGGAAGAAACAAGAGAACTGCATGTGCGTTGACGGTGGGTGCAACTAAATCATGTCTTGGGGAAGCATTAAATGTACTTACGCATGTTATCCCGATTGATCTGTTTATTATGCGGACAGCAAGATTTAGCGCTGAGAGGTTGTATGGAGCTAGACGCTGGAGAAATTTAACCTACAGCCATGCTAAATTATTACTACGGCGTACCCAGTACACTGTTGTGACTGATTACATTTCACCGTCGCGACGGAGTCATTTGATAGGAACTTCTCCACTTTCTCTCCTTCCAGAGAGGAATAGAGTCGGGGTCTTTCGTTGGGGAATTTCGATACTGCTATCTACATTGATGGTTCGAAGATGGACCATGGTGTAAGAGCTGGTATTTACTGTCATAGACTGGGATTTGAGAAGTCTGTGCGTCTTCCCGATACTTCCACTTTCTTCCAGGCTGAAGCGCGTATTCCAGATTGAAACACAATATCGCTATACTCTCGTATAGCCAGTCTGCGTTCCGGGCATTAGAATCGGCTGAGACTAAATCTAGACTAGTGGAGCAGAGTAGAAGCAGCTTTAATACCTTGGATATGCATCATAATGTTACTTTGATATGGGTGCCAGGGCATAGGAATATAGAAGTTAACGAAATGGCAGACGAGCTGGCACGACTTGGATCTGCCATGGACATATCTCAGGCAGGAGTTGTAAAGGGGAAAATTGATGTAGAATATTATCAGATCGTAGTTCAGACTTGGAATGGTCTGAGGACTTACAGGATGAACAGGTCGCTTTGGCCAAAATATGACCTTGGGAGAACGAGATAATTGCTGTGCATGAAACGTGAAAATGCTAGCAGGATCACTGCAGTGCTTACTGGTTTCTAGGAGCAAGAAGCCAGGATGAATTTTCCATTTAATTCATACTGCCACAGTTGTAAACAACCGGAAAAAAGGGATACGATATTTCATTTTTTCTGTGAATGTCCTTCTCTATGAAGAGAGAGAGAGTATCAACTTTGTGTAAACCGCTCTTTGTTGGCATTACGGAGCTGGCTGATGTTAGCATTGAACGACTTTTGATGTTTTTGAATCGTTTCTTCTAACAAGTTGGTAGTGAGGTTGTGGCAACAAAACGGCGCGAGAGATCACCACGTAAACCAACCAACCTAGAGGGGTTCTATAAAAATCTAAAAGTCTGATTTAAAGTCCTAATTGAATAGATTTTTTACATCTTATTTATAGAAGATGAATGGTTTGAGACGTTCGTCTTTTTATATGAGACATACTCAAGCATTTCAATGGTTCTTTGTTGTTTCACATATAAAGAGACAAACATCTCCAACAGTTCGTCTTCCATGAACAGGCTTGTAGTTTAAACGACCTCTTTAATTATTTAAATAATATTCCAACGAGCCGTGCTAAACACTATGTACCATAATTTTTTATTGTTCCAAATAAAATGTTTCATAGTTATTGACATTCGCCAGTTATAGATTATTTGTGTTGTGACAATGAAATTAACACATTTTATTTACACAGAAATGTCTATAAAGTCGTCATAATTAATAAAACAAATGTTGGTTTTTAATATAGAGAGAGTGGATCTGCTTTACTTTATTATTTGTCATGAAACTAATTAGAGCTTATCGAGATGAAGGTGTAAAATAATACCACATTTTGCTAATTAAAAATTAATAAAATCATGTGAGTTTTGTTTAATATTTAATGTAGAAGTAAAGTACTCGTAGTTTTATATAGCAATTCTTTTTAAATTTTTTGGTTCTTTAATGTTTTATCGACACAAAATAAATTTTTTATATATTTTTTTACAGCCTGTCGAACGATATCGAACGTTTTCGTTTGTTCGCATTCTCATCGAAAGGCATCTGTTTTGCGTCCCAGTAACAGTTTTCAGTACGACAAGTCTAACGAAAATGATTTTGCCCGATAACATAAATATTACATTTTGATTGCTTTTTTTAATTTTCGGTTAATATGTTAAACTGTTGATTCACCAACATTGAAATTTAAAAATTTTTAAATATTTTACGTCACAAACATAAAGAAAAAAAAAAAACGAAACATTTAAACATAGTGGGACGCTTTTTCGAACAATAGTGAGTGACTTGTTTTCGTTCGCATAGTTTTACGTTCAACATCGTGGGACAGGCTGTTAGTTAAAAGTTTTGTCGTTACAAGAGTACACATGGAAACAAATTTTATAAAAATTAGGTGAAAATTTAACTGTAGGATAAACTGATGTGTCTCAAAAATAAAAATTTCGGTTAGTGCGAACGAAAGGGTAATTCGTGCTAGAAGTATGAATTGAGTATTAAAACCTCAAAAAAAGAAAAATCTGATCTGATACAAAGTAAAGTCAAATAACATTTAATAAAAAACACTCCCTAGCTCAATATACATACTTACACTCTCGATCAGATATTTAAGCAATATAGTTTTTTTAAATTTTTGGCCTTAGCAAAATTTTCAGTACCATTGGGAGGTCAGTTTCTTAAGTGATTTACTAATAACAATATACAAATTATATAAAATAGTTTAATTAGATATAACCTTACGTTATGGGAAAGCGTTATATTTACGTAAGTAAACTAAAGCTTAACATTAGACATATATGTCCGTATTCAGAAAAACTATTTTAGGTTTATTGAGGGTTTATTTAACAAGTATTGCATAGAAATTTGTCAAATAAGTCCTCAATAAACTTAAAATAGTTTTTATGAATACGGGCAATAATAATTTAATAATTTTTGTTTGCCGAAAAGCATTATCCGTAGTCGCCGTTGTCTAATATTTAGTGTGTTGGCTTACTAAGATGATAGCTCGGGACCATAGCACTGACATCTTGAAAAAAAAAAGAAATATAAAAAAAATATTTTTTTCGGCGACTACCTTTTAGCAGTCTTCTAGCAAAAGCTCAGAGAGTAACTGATTGTCATGGAAAAGCTTCTCAAGACTGTCGTTCGGAGTCGACTTTAAAATGAATTTTCACGCAACATGACTGCTACGAGAAATTAGGCCGTAACTCTGAAACAGGGTGGTAATGGCCAATTATGTATGAAAAGCATTATTCAAATGTAAGAATATATGCAGTTCAATGATTAAGCGGTATCAGAAACGGATAGCCCTAACTTTAAATGATTTTTCAAAAAAGGAGTTATGAATCCTAGGGATAAGAAATTAAGGATTTTTGACCGAATGTCTGAAAGAAAATCTATTAAACATCTGAGCTGGTGTACTAGCTTTCATAATACTGTTAAATAGGATCAAACATCGCAGTATGTATTTAAAAATCAGAAAAAGAGCAGCCCAAAAAAATGCACTTAACCTTAATATTGTTGTTGTTATCTTTGTAATCTTAAGAAAATGTACTTACCGATGGTAAAACAGAAATTTAATTGTGTCTATACAACTAATCGAGAGTGTATATTCAAAGAAGAACAATAAAAACAAGAAGAACACAATTTTATGTTCCTAAAGTTGAAAAATATTAGGTCTGTTTGGGTACTTTTCCAGTAAAAATAACTCTGTATGCAATTTAAAAAGAGCAAGGCAATATATTCTCCTATATATTGTACATAAAAATATCTAATAAAGTAAATAACAGAAATATAGTGAAAATTAGTAAAACCACCTGTTTGTGAAACTTAAAACCAACAAATAAAGAAGTAAAAGTCAAAACGGAAATGTGCTATATTCAGGATTTGTTAATGCTGAAAAAGCCCAGGATTTCGATATTTCCTGTTTGACATACCTAGAATGAATCCTTGTGAAAACTCATTTTAAATAACTTGTTTACTAAATTCATAAATGTCATACAAAATGACACGAGTCTTTGGAAGTTTACTAAACCCCCGTTTAAAACAACTCAACTAAAGTATTAAATTGGTTAAAAAAAAAGTGTTTACTTTTCTAAAATCTTCAAAAAGTCAAAACTGTTTGTTGATAAAATTCTTCTTCAGCTATTAAAGTATTTTTTTTATAATTTCTAAAAATAAAAAGTCTCCTAAATGAACAACATCTGTTTGCTTTTTAATATTAAATAAATTAAATTTTAAAATTTTTTTTATCTTCATATAAACATATTTCATTATAAATATTTTGTTCAAAATTGCATATACATAAATATTTTTGTTTAAGGCAAAATTAAAAAAAAAAAAAAAGAAATTACAAGTGTTTTGTAAACATTTAAATGAAATTTTGTTTTGGTAAAATCTTAGTTGTGGGTATTGCAATCGGAAGAACTAATTGGGAGGCTGCTTTAAAAATGTTTTACAATTACTCATTCTTCATTGCCCACGCTCTTTTAAGTCTTGCAAATGTAGCAAACCTAAAAAACCTTTTCCATATCAACATAGGTTTGTTTTGAAATTAGCTCAAGCTTATGTTGAAAAATGCAATGCTCTTAATAAAAGACTTTTAACTTCTACACACAAAATTATAAAATTTTGTCTTAAAGCCTAGCTAAGTAGATACATACTGCATGCTGCTATTTTCAGGTATTATTATCTCTAGCATTTTATGTCGAAAACAAGCAAAACTCGTTAAAATAAAAAAATAATTTTCAATATAATGTAATATTTCATTTCCTTTCAAATAAATGTAATAATGACACATTCAAATTGTGCGCTTTTGCTGTAAAGGGACTTGGTCCAAAATCACCGACATCAGCTTCAACATCAGTTTGATATTCTTTTGTGTTTTCAACCATTTGATCGTCATCATCCAACTCTTTTTCTGCTAAGGTTTGAACAATATCCTCCACTTTTGAATCTTCACGCCTTTCTACACGTAATGTATGAGCTAACTTAACTTTGATAACTTTAACTTATAATCCGTGTTACCGCGTTATGTTACGTTAAACGAGTAGCGTGCTAAGCGGGGGATAGGTGTATAAATTTTATTCATGTATGTACATATACACATGTAGTGACTCAAACAATTTACCACGTTTTGATTGTCCTATGATCTGTACGTGTACAGATCGGGCAGGTCAACGGAAACCGCTCTCATAGAGTTAGTAGGGCAAATACAAGAATTATTGGATAACAAGGAAATTTCAGTATGTGCCTATCAAGGGTTTAAAGTAAAGAAATCACTGGTCACAAGACGCCATCGAAGGCTTCGCCTGGATTTTGTTCGGACGCACTTAAATTGAATTATAGAGAATTGGAAAATTCTATTTTCGCACGAAGCCAAAATTAACCCTATTAATCAGATGGTAGAGGTATACTTGGCAAAAACCTAGCAATACTTTAGAGGTACGACACGGTAAGCCTATCTTGAGATTTTGTGGCATGTATGAAGGCGAGAAGGAGCTGGCACTATGCAGCAAATAATCGGCCAAGTAACTGTCAACCTTTTGTTCACGAATCTCTCAGCCAATTGTTAAAAGTTAATTGTTGAGTCTTCAGATATTGTATTCCAGCACGATAATGATTTGAAATTCTCCGCCAAAATAACTCAAAAGTTGCTTAATGATAGCGGATTTAAAGTTCAACTCATGATAAAGAAGTTTTATTTAGATGAAATATCTACGTTTTTAAGATTATCATATAGTGAAGGATCTTCCAGTAAAAGGTATGTTTCCTTATTGGTAAAATTTAAAAAAAAAATTAAATTTTTTAAAATTTAAAATTTATAGTTTTTAAAACATTAGTTTGATACCAATTTCTCCTCTTTGCAATAGAAGCAAATTAATTCAAATGTAGGAATGCATTAAAAATTTATGTAAAAAATAGTCTTAGAATTGATAATAATTTTCAAACTACTTAAAATTTTAGTGCTGGGTTTTAATTCAGACTAGAGTAGCATCAGAAACATTTGCCATCGCATTAGGTAATGTTTGCTTTTTAACCTACTTTTTCAGTACTTTTCATTGTTCTGTCCCTGTTTAGTGTTGTTCTTAACTTTACGGGCGCTTTCATTCTGTTTTATTTCATATTTGGAGGGGTATGTCAAAATAATAATAGTTAAACTGTTAAAAACCTAAAACTATTATTATTTTGACATAAACCTCCAAAACCATTATTTGGGTAAATAATTTTCTACAAATGGGGACAGATATAGAAAGCTGAGAAAATTTCCTTTAAAATAAGTCCTCTTCCAGCGTTACAGGTCAACTATTCACCAATTGCAATGAATACTTCCAAAAAATAGCATTATTTTCAGATGACCTGAGCACCAAATTTTGTCTTAAAAAACTGGAAGCTCGATTTTGATTTTAGAACCATGGTTGCTTTGGGAAAAGTTCTAGAATTTCCCGTAGATTTCGATTTTGCTATACGCTTAGTATGCAAAAAAATTGACCCACCCTACTGTACTCTACTTTGAATACTTTCACAGCGGTCCGTAGATCATATCTAATTTAAAAGCACACCTAAGGGGTAGCACTTTTAAAAGTCTGTGCGTCTTATTTGGTGTATAGTTGCTATTTTTCCACATCTAATTTTACCTTATAAATTTTGAAAACAGTTTTTATACTCTGATTGCTTCGAAAAATGTTAAATAAAATAAAGTTACAAATCAAAAATCATTTAAGGAATACAAGTAAAAACTTCAGGTTTGACTTTATGCTTTTTGTTTTATAATTTTTCAGTTTTTAGTGTGCTGGTTTGCTTCACATGGCATAGTTAAGTACTTTGATCTTGACAACACTTTCCAATGTACATACATGCGACTATATATATTTTTGTTTATTAATTCAAGAAAAGACAAAAAAAGATTTATTTTGATACATTTCACTGATTGTCTTTCACGTGTTTTTAAATTTTAACGTGACCTACATAATAAAATTCAAGTTCAGTCATTGCTATTTTGATAAGTTTGACCATTTCACAGCAGTTTCTTAAAAGCCATTTATTAAATTAGTTTTTGTTTTTGATCTCTTTTTTAACAAACTATAGTTCTAAATTTATATTATTTGTTAAACAAAATTAAAAAAAAAAGTATCCATCTCTTTATACACACCATATTACCACAAATGAAAGCAAACACAATAAAACGTTTAAAGATTTTTTAGTCAGGTTATTACTGTTGCTGCTAACTTTTAATGAAGATGATAATATGCCGCCGCATAATTGATGTATTTTGAATATAAACATGTTGTCGAATTTATGAGCTAAAGAATAATTTAGTGTTTTCTTTAATTTAATGATTGTTTTTTATTTAAATTTTTTTATTTTGTATTCATTCTTTAATTTGTTGTTTTTTTTAACGAAATATTTATATATTCAAAATAATATCTATTTGCAAGTTATGGTTATTTTATTTTTAGTAATTTATTTAAAATTTTCTTTATACAACTTTTGCCGGTAGCGTCAAATTTTGTACTGAATCAAAATTGCTAAACGTCTGTGTGTAAAGTCTTGTGCTGACTTTTTTTTTTAACTTATAGAGTGCCCTACATCTATATTCTATTTATTTGCAGCACAGCATGAACTTGCTACAGGTTGAAAATTCTTTTTAAGTTATTATTTTTTAAATAGCATCATCATTTAAATGGATAACTCGACTTTGTGAACAGCCTTTCAATCTAGCAATTCAATTTCTATTGGCCAACGTAAACGTGTGGAGTTTTTACTTATACTCTCAATAGAGTTATGAAAAGTGGCTTCCAGCTAATTCAACTGGGGTATTCGCTTTAGGCAGACCTTAAGATAATAATTGTTTATTTATCCCAAATGGAACTAAAATTTACAGTGTCTAAGTGTAATGCCAACTATTTGAGGCATTTGAGTTAAAAGACTTTATAATTCCTCCAGTCTTTGGTTTCTTAAAGCCGTGACAGACTATAATCTTTAGTTGTTTGGGCGAAAACTGTGAATATGCGTAACAGATTTTTTAACAATTGTATTCGATTTGATAATATCGGGTGGTGAAATTTTAAGGGCCGATGTTGAATATGAACCACACCTAAACGTCTAGTTTTTTCTGCTTTCATATAACGTTTCTCAATTTCAGACTAACTCAATTTGAACCATGGAAAGATACACAATCGAGCAACGCGTTTAAGTTATTCTGGCTTATTATGAAAATGGTCGTTCAAGTCAATTTAATCGTCCAAATGCGCGTACAATCGGAAAAATCGTGCAAAAATTCGAGCAAACCGGGTCTGTATGTGAAAACACTATTGCATGTTCTTACACCTTGTACTGCAGAAAATATTGCTGCTGTCGTAATAGTGTGGCTGAAAAGCCGTCCTACTCGTCGTGCCCAACAATTGCACTTCTCAAGCTCGTCGTTGATGAACATTATGGTGTGGACGATATGTGGTTTCAAGAGGACGGTACCACTTGCCACACAGCTAACGAAATAATGGCTTTTTTGCGCGACAAATTCAATGGCCGTGTTATCTCACCAAGATCATGTGATTTGACGCCGTTGGACTTCTTTCCTTGGGGTTATTTGAAAGAAAAGATGTACCTCGATAAGCTAGCAACAATTCAAGAGCTAAAGAATGAGGTAATTCGGCACATTAACGGCATAGAATTATGCCTCAGCGTCATCAAAAATTTGGACCATCGGATGAAGGTGTGCCGTCGAGGTCGCGGCGGCCATTTGGCTATTTTGTTCCATACATAATTCAACCACACCAAGATATCATAAAAAAATAAATGACAATAATTTCCTAACTAATTTGTGTTTTATCCAAAATCAACATCTGCCGTTGAAATTTAACCACCCTGTATAACAGTTTCTATGCTCTCAGAGCTGCTTTTTGTGGAGCAGTTTTGCACACAAACTTGTGTGAATCTCCTTTGTTTTACAGTGTGACAGCCAAACACACATTTTGAACAGAAATCCATTATTAATTTGTGGTCTATATAACTTTATAATGTAGTCTGTGCAAGCTCGATTCACACCAGTCTCTAGTCTGTGTTAATACACCGAGCCTAAATAGTTCTTTGCCCTTATCGTAAATAATTATTTTATAATAAAAAAATTAGGTGGTAAAGTCATAGAGAACATATTTAAAACAAACTTTAATGGCTGTTCACTCACTATTCATTCATTCATTCATTGCGAATTGATTCGTTCCCATAATAGCAGTTTCCCAGTTTTGACATATTAACTGGGCTGTGTTTAGAAGTATTTTTTTTTAATTTCTAACTTTAAGTTTGTAATAAAATTTTACATTTTCAGCAAGCGTCAAGTGACTGTTAATGTCTTCGCGTACTTTAATAATATCGTTGTGTGGGAATTTATGTGCCCTATACCATTTTAATGATGCCATTTTAGGTTTTTGACACCAAAATTTTTAAAATCTGCAATCCGTTTTCGGTTATTTATCTCCGAAACTGGACGAGATATCCGAAAACGGATTACAGACTTGAAAAATTTGGGGTCCAAAACCTAAAGTGGCATGATTAACTCGAGATATGTATATAAACAAAATATGAAATGGATGATAGAGCACATAAACTCCCACACGATATATGTCGACAATGTGAAACCTGACAAAAAAGTTGTGAAATAGTGCTTTCAACAAAGTAGTTCAATTCAGATGAAACATGTATACTTTTTGTTTTTGACATATTATCCAAATGAAAGAATCTGCAACAGAGAAAAAACTTTTCGATGCGAAGGTCACTGGACATGGGCGTAGAAGATAACTATTTTTACGTTGGAAGGAACAGGTTGATGAAGCTCTGTCATCGTTTGACATGGCCAATAGGAGAAGGCGCACGCTAAGCAGTTGAACCTGGAGAGTACTGTTGAGATAGGCCCATATCCGTTAATGGGTTGTTATGTGAGCTAAGTAAGTAAGTATACGTGCTTTTTTTAACATACATACATAATATGAATAGAAAGTACTAGTACCTGCTCCATTCCCTGATATTAATTTGTAGCTAAACTTTAACTGGAGTACTATTTTTACGACGGTTAAAGTTCTGTTTTAGATACGAATTAATTTGAATTTAGGAATGTATAGTATTTTAAATAAATTCAATTGTAATAATGATGAAAAAATTCGTCAAAATGACAATAATTCATATTCTAAGCAGTTGAAATGACAATATTTGTTTGTTAATTTAAATCTTTAAATAAAAGGTGTTAAATAGTATTGATTATGTTTCAGTTTTATGGGCTTTATGAATATGAAGTTCATTATTTATAGTTTTTATAGCTATGACATTAAAAAGTAATATTAATATTTTCTTAAAAATTTACCTGTTTTAATAAAGCTTTAAGAAATCCATTTATACCTCAGCAATATTTTTCGAAGTATTTTTTTTTTGACTTAATATCGTAATTGTAACAAAATTATATTTAAATCTGAGCTGTTGTTGTGATCGAATTTATTTTCTATTTCATTTCTTCAAATTCAATATAAAATTTATTAGCACCAATAGATATTATTTTTCACATCCAGCTAACCCAGAGACTTACTAAAGATCTCTTTAAAAAATAAAAAAAAAATATTTTACTTGTCACTTTTTTCACTTTTTTGCGATCAGGAATTTATTTATTTACATACTTCTTATATGTACTTATTTTTAATCCAGAAAGGTGTTAATTAAAAACTAAATAAATTCATAATTCGTTTTATAAATATTTTTGTTTTTTATATGCATAAATTTTCATATATTGTTTGGATTTAAAATATCGATTAAATTTAAATTTTTTTAAATTAGATTATTTTTTTTTTCCCAAATATTCTAAATAAATAACATTTTTTTGTATGTTTGAAAATTTAATTCGAATGAAATTAAAATCGAGTACATTTTTAAAGACTTTAATATACATAATTGGCCATTATATCGCTGTTTCAGGGTTACGACTTAGCTTCTCGCAGCTTCTTAATGGCCGTAAGTTACTCTCAGTACTTTTGCCAGAAGACCACTAAGGGCCACTTTTTGAGTTGGAGATTAGCGATTAAATTAACTTTAATCTTTGATTTCACTTTTTGGGTTGACATAATCTTATTGTTAATTACTAGTTTAATCGACCGATGCTGGTAGTTTAATCTTAAGGGAGAACTGTCAAATTCCATGTGTGTAATATAAACAACTGTTGAAAATATTGTATTATTTATTCATTTATTTAATAGAAGAAAACACAAAAATTAAAAGTTAAGTAAAAATGGATTGTTCCAGTGCTGATAAAGATTTGAATGATCACAAATATCGTTGGCCAGGTTCAGCACATGGGTTTTTTTTTGCACTCCATAATGTTTTTTTGTTTAATTTTAATAAATAGGTTACCTCACTTGAAGTAAAATTCGAATTTTCATATTAAATATTTTTTCTTCACTGTTTGAAGACATCTTTTTTTTATAAATATTTTAACTCTTTATTATGCTCAAAAATATTTGGCGGAATTATTTTTTCATTAATAACAAAAACAAAGTATTATGAAAATGTATATGTATGGTATACATAAGTAGAATGTTGTGAAAATATATTTGACATTTGCAAAAAAGAAGTTGCCATTTGTCTTATTCAGTATGGCAATACTAGTAGGTTTAAACTCTTACTCAAAAACACAAAACACAATTTATACCGGATTAAATTTAATCTTAGATTAGGTGACTAAATCGTAAACTTGACTTTAATCTCCAACTCAAAAAGTGGCCCTAAGAGATAGTCGTCGAAATATATGTATATTTTTTCATATTTTTGCTTTTTTCTGTTTTCAAAGATGTCAGAACCTGGGGTTTGAACCCGGTAGTGTTGTCTAGTAAGCCAACACCCTAATCACTAGACTATGGTGACTACAAATACTTTAAAGCAGTGACTTAAAAATCTGCAGTCAAAGTAGCAAAAGTCGTGAAGTTTTTCAATTTCTGCAACTTGTTCATTTTCCATTGATAAAAAAGAAACTGTTGATAACTTATGTTTCTTAAAAATCAAACAGTCGCAGTTAAAGCAACAGCAACAACTGCAAAACTTAAACTGTCGACATGCTCGAAAGTTTTTTGCTTAACTAACTTTAACCACAAGTTAATTCTAAAGTTAAAACAGAAGCAATAAAAAAAGAACTGCAGAACTTAAACAGTCGACATGTTCGGAAGTTTTTCGTTTGACTGACTTTAACTTCAAGTTGATTTCGAAGTTAAAGCAGAATCAATAAAAAAAACTACAATACGTAAAACAAAAACTGCAGAACGGCTACTTTCTTTCGATGTAATGGTTTTTCAAGGACTATTTGTGAACTTTGTAAGCCTCATATGCGACAATTTTGTTTGTTTACGTAACCGCCTAGTTGAAAGTAAGCCTGATTCCCAGAGAAGATTTTGTTGATTTTTCGTTAAGTTTTTCAAACAGCCAATTAACACACGTTCGACTGAAATAATAGTCGGAACTTTATAAGCGGTAATCCATATTTTAAATAAATAAATAATCTTATACATTTTTATTTAAAAAATTAAAAAATAAAATAATTGAGGTTGCAGTAACATTTTTTTACTAATGAATGAAGAGACCAGTGAAAGAATCAAGAGAAACATTTAAAGGGATTGTAGCAATCCATTAGAATTATCGGAGTCAGCGTAATTTGGCGTGGCTTCAGCTAAAAATAAATAGAAAAAAAAATGTTTATTTTAATTTATATTTTCCGCCAAAAATTAACCGCCTAAAAGAAAAATCTAAATTTCTGACAAATTTTTTATTTGAATATGAAATCGTTAACATCGGTTTTTATGACACCAGTACCGCGATTCAGTAACTTTTAACAATACGATATTAGCAAAAGAAGTCGACAATATTTATTGTTTGCAGTAATGATTATGTTACTGAATTACGATACAGAAGTATATTTTTGTCGACTTGAATTCTGATTCTGAACACAATTAGATTTATTATTTAGGTTAAGATTTATGACTTTAAATAGCTTTTAGACTGTGTTATAGCACAAGGCAGACTTTATAAAAAAAGAAAGTCTTTAATTACAAGGTAAGTTATAATAAATGAATATGTACTTAGAAGAAATATCAACATCTTACCGTCTATAGGTACCATATGACTGATAGAAAATAAAGGTACCTACCTGCATTATACCATGTAGAGCAAGCATGATAAAAAAGTGAAAAGAAAGTTTTTTAACGTACTGAATCGAATTTTATTAGAAAAAGCTTTAACTTGGAATCGGAGAAATGTGTTCTTTTTTAATTTAAAAAGCAGCAGATGACAGAACTAGGTAAGCATCGTAACCTAACAACTTAGCAAAAATCCTCACCAATTCATAAATTTACAATTAACATCGAGGCGTCGTCTCTATCCAATTTCAGATGGGGCAATTGCTGTTGATCAATCAGGCTTTTAAATGATTAATTGACAGTAACTTCTCTCATTACACTACATACTGTAATGTAAGGCGATTGATTGATTGAAAAAAAAAAAACAAAAATTAAAAATCTATTTCGAATTCCAATACAATTCACAGCATGAGCAGGGGTTTACTCCCCAGACTATTGGCCTTAAAAAAAAACACTATTTCTAATAATAAAAAATACTTTAATCCTTTTTTTTTTCTTTAAAACATTTGATTATTTTTATTGATGTAATTTATTTATTTATATTTCTTTAAAACCACTACAAAAAAAAAACTTTTTAATCATCAACTATTTAATAATTTTACACCGCTACAAAATACGTTTATAAACAGAAGTAATAAAAAAAAATAAAACTTTAAACAGCAATTAAAACAAGTTATGTATATAAAAAAAATCTAAAAATATATTCTTTATAAACATTTTATAAATTAAAAATATTTTTATGAATATGGACATCACTAAATTAGTTATACTTAAAGAGAAATTGCACAAATGTATTTGTAGGAAAAAATGTTTTATAAAGTAATTTAAATATAAAAACTAAAAAAATAATATTAAATACTTCTCCTTATAGAAAAGCAAATTATAAAAATGGTTTTGTATTTTGTATGTCGTTTCTGTCTTACATAGGACGCAAAAATATTTGATTTTTTTTTTCTTTTTTCTTTAGTTATTGCACTTTCTTGCTAATGTGCTTAGTGTATAGAATATAATTTATTTTAATATGTATCAGCTAAATATTAAAAAATAAGCTTTATTTTTTATTTCAAGCCCATAAAGCTTTTTGACGGCATATATTGTTAATTGGCACATTAAACAAAAACTAGGTTTTCTTTAAAAACTACTTTTATCAAAATAAACTTAAAGAAATAATTAAAAATTAAATATAATAATAAGCCTTTTTACAATTGCCTTTACATTAAAATATTTCATTTGTTTTTTAATCTATTACAAAAAAAAAATAAAAACAAATCGTACTAATTCGTATTAAAATGATTTGAAAATTTTAATTTCAAAATAATTAACAAAATAAATAACAAATTTATTTTCTTAGCAAAACAATTTTTGTACTCAAGCTAACACAAATTTTTTTAATAGCAAAAAAGCTCATTCATTTATAGACACCATACATAAAACTTTAACAAAATTAAAAATTATAATACATTTCATCATGTTTAAACATTTTAAAAACGTGTTTGTTTTTTTTTCTATTTTTTGTTTTTGTTTTTCTTTTGTTGTTAAAAAGTTTTTAAGTATAATTGCAATATTTTACTATAAAAAGGGAGATCTTTAAGAGTAATTTCTTAATTAATTAATTTTGAGTGTTTTTATTTTGGGATTTGAAATATAAACTTTTCTCGAAAGTTTATACTCTTTTTCAAGTGATTTCTACAATAAACTTGGAATGCTTGCATAACACCACTTAAGCTTAAACAATCTTTGATGGCCATTTGCTGGTTTTATTATTGGACCCAAAATTTAACAAAAGAGCTACAAGTTATATGTCTTGCTATTCTTAATACTTTTAGAATGCTAATTATTAACATTGATTTCTATTAATTTCTTCTTTTTCTTTTTTACTTTGGATTTTTGCTTTTGGCGAATATTTTTGTTTTACTACATATTTCCTTCAGATTTTATTGTTTTTAAAACAATATATAGGAATGATCACGTTCTAATCTATTTTTAGCTCTCATTGCTATATTACCCATAGGATCTGAGGGTGGTGGTATGCCTGTTATTTCACGTGCTGGTTCTTTATAGTAAATTTCAGTTCTACCCGATTTGTAACCATAAAAAACAGAATCATATGAGCGTAATATTAAATCCGTTACTTGTTTATTATTTAAAATATCACGATGCATACACTCTAAAGTATTTAACTCGACGGGATTCCAAGGACCATTACGTTCTAAAGCATCCCATTTAGAATCGATACACAAAAAACTATAGCTGCCATCACGTTTATCACCTTCGACATTTACATTTAGCATTTGACTGAGTTGAGATTCCATATGAGGGAATTTCGAAACACAAATATCGAACTGCCGTGTAAATATAAACCATAAGGGGAAATGCTAAATATTAGAGTTTGTTTTAAACTAAACATCGTTGCTAATAATGACTTACCATTTTCTGTACAATTTTCGCTTGCTGTGAGCAACCCTCTTCCATGATCAACAACAGTGTCATATTTTGTTGTCCACATATGTACAATTCTGCTTTTTGCATACCATCTTGATTGGCTGTATTTGAGGCTAAGCAAGTTAAAACGTCTACAGCATCATCACACTTAAGAGAATTACGTTTTCCCAGAGTTTTTGTGGTGTTCAAAGGTGTTTGAATTTCAATATTAGCTCCAGGTGTTGAATCCCAAGCTGTACGTTCTTCACTTAAAGCCAATACTGAAAGTTTAGCCATTAAGGGTGTTAAAGGAACACCACCCAGTTGTTTGCGTGTCGATGTTAAAGCGGGACGTTCACCTGAGGACGTTACATCTGATATTGATTTTAAGGGAAGACTTAATGACTTTTTATCTAAAGGAGTTTTAGGCTTTTGATGATTTTTTTTATTTTCTAAATTCAAATTACGATCTGGTTTTACATCTGCCACAGATGTCGTATTGGAATTGGTACGTCTAAGAGATTCATCGAGTTTTTTAAGTTCATTATCAAATTCCTTAAATTCTTCTATAAGTTTAGCTATTTCTTCGTCTTGCTTGCTTTCCTCACTGGCCTCACCCCATAATTTGTAGTATTTTTCTAAAAACTCTTGAAACAAGCTACGCGATATAGGCTGGCCATTAGCATTAAATACAGGATTGGTGGGATCGGTAATGGTACGGGAAGTTTTATTATTCTCATCTGAATTGTCCGAATTTGCATCCTCGTCTTCATCATCGTTTTCTATAAAGTCAGGTGATATATCAACGGCCCCATTACCATTACGATTGACATCAGTCTTGAAACTTTGTGTGATTTGTTTTAAAGAAATCTTCTTCGAAAACTTCTTAAGGGAATCATGAATATCGGTTAACGAATTGCGTCTCTCCATTTTATTAGGATTTGTTATGAAATTATGGAAGAACTTTTCAAAATCTTTCTTTAACGAATTGCGTTTATTGATCTGATGTAAAACGCTATTCTGTTCTACTTGCTTGTTGGAATTATTTTCGTCTTCCGGATTGGCACAAATTGACATAATATTAGCCACGTTCAATATTTTATTTTCAGTCATAGGCGTAGAGCACACACTGGTACGTCCTATGAATTCGGGATACGAATCGGTTTCATCAAAATTTATTGAAGCAATGCCAGATTCGGGTAGTTCTTTATTGGAGTAGTTTTTTATGCGTAATGGTAGGTGTGTGGGGCGTGTCATCATTAAACTTTTAGGCCGCACAGGGGCCGTTTGCTTTAAGGTATTTTCGGCTTCGACGTCCTGTTCCTCTGGGTGTTCTTCATTAATCGTATTTGTGGTATTTTCTTCCGGTATATGAGTAAAAATTAGAGATTTATCTCGTTTCATCTTACGCTTATTATACTGGAATGGTAAAGGACCTTGTCCTAATTGTGTAGTTTGGAGATTTTGAGCTCGTTGAGCTTCAGCCTGCAATTTACGATATTGCAAGGCTTCTAAATAGACTACCAGCATTAGGACTCCATTGGGTATATGAAAATCTGTAGAGGTTAAAATTTCACCAGTTGTTCTTATATGCAGCGGATCGGTTAGCACTATTTGTTTAGTGACAGCATCACTTAGTTGAGAAGCCACAACTCTGTAAAGAAAGCAATATACAGACACATACGTAATATACTAGAGATTTTTAAATACTCACTTGTTATGATATAAAATGGCACCACCTAATATACCTTGAGTCTGTTGACAACATTGTAGGGTTTCTATGGCTTCCAAAAATATATTACTTGCCGTTTTGGGCATACGCAGCTTGGGCACATTTTGAAATATGCTGCCATTATATTGTAAAATTGGTAGATATGTTTCAAATATATGATATAGTTTTTCTGATAAATTCTTATATTGAGATTGCAAGGGAAATTGATCATAGACCAGTTGCAAATCTCGGTGATAAAATTTAACTAAAGATGATAACAAATCAGCACGATGTTGTAATAGATAATCAGATATATTGCGATCTGTTCCCACAGCCTTAACAAGGGTAATAATCATGATTTAAGATATTTCTTTAAAGATTTACATATATATAAAAAAGAAAAAATACTCACCAATATGAAACGTCCAAATTCCTTAAACACAAATTTACCATTTTGTAATGCTATAATACGTGGCTTAAAAAAGCAATCCTTAAGAAAATATGAAGAACCCATTAATTGACCACATAAGGCCACCTTTTGGGTATCAGACACCCAACTGGGATGAAAGTATAGAACCGCTTTAACTGGATCATCAGATTCCTCTTTTAAACATTCCGTATCATAGACGAAAACAATCATAGTTTCCCTAGAATGTTAATAAAATTAAAATACCAACTATACTCTCGTTATGTTTTAAACTTTAAAGTTTAAACCTTTCTTTAAATAATTTTCGAAGTTTTTCATTTTTAAAATTTTGTTGTATTGAAGGCCATCTTTTGAATTCAATTTTACGCCAAGTTTTAAACATTTTTACTTTTTATTTATTATGCGGCTTAAGTTTTCTTTTCAATTTTTCTTTTTTCTTAAATATTTATAAATAAAAATCTAATCTTTTTATTTTCTTATATTTCATACGTTGTTTTTTTTTTCTTATTTTTTGTTTTTGTTTATTTGATAAAATTAAAACAAGAAGAATTTTTGCTTTATTAACACATTCAAGAGTCTACTATTAACTGATAATAGGAATATAACGGCCAATATTGCCAACCCCTCTGTTGACTACTATCTTTGTTATTCTATTATCAAACAAAATAAAAACGTATACACTGTCTGTCTGCCATCATCATAATCATCATCTAGTTTGTTCTTTTTCATCTTGTGTGCTAAATTTTAAAAGCTGTTTAAACAACAACCGCAGTAAAATCTTTTTAATATACAAAACTTATGATTGATATACACTGTACGGTTGAGTAAATAGTTTACAGCTCGAAAAATATCAATTACATGCATTGTGAGAGCTGAAATACTAATAGGTGGCGTGGGAGGTTGGGGGTTTATAGACTTGATGGAGACGTATTCAAATATTGTTATTAATCTAAAAAGTTTTTTTGTTTAACAAGTGTACCGTAAGTTATTAAGATTTTTTTTTTTTGTAAGATATTTCTGAAGGAGTACTACTTGCTTTTATTAATCAACGATGAAAATATTTAACAACAGCATAGATAAACATGAATAGTACGAGACATTAAAATAAAAGTTTTGCACAGGCTTAGTTTAGCTTTTCTAAGGAAAATAAAAAGAACCATCATTTTATTTCTTGAATTCCTAATTAGAATCAATTATTGGATCTTTATTAAGTAAATCTATTTTTCATTATTATATGAAAAATACAAAAATTAAATCATTTTTCAATTTCAGAGTAATATGTATTCTAAAGCTACGTTCAATTTTCAATACTCTAAAGAAAAAAGCGTAACCAAGATTTTATAAAATCATATAATTTTTTTTATTTGTCCATTGCTTCAAGATTCATTATTTAAATATCGAAACAATATTTCTTGTTAAAATTTATTTTTAAAAAAATTTTCCATAAAATAAATAAAAAAATAGTGGTTACGTTTTTTCCGTCAAATATTTGCCTAATGTGACCCCATCTTAAAAATCTAATTTAATTTAATTTTCTATTTTCAAAATTATTGACGTCTGAGTTGTAACTGTTATAATCTGTTATAATCAGATGAGAAACTTAGGTAGTGTATGTAAATATAGCTTTAAGAAGTTTCTTCCCTAAATGAAGCGGGGGTCAAAGACTAGTTAAGTTCCACTAGTGTTATACATATTCCTTAAGATATATATATTTACAGATCCTAAGTTCTTATCTGAGTCTTATATCAGAAGCGTACACAGATAGACTCAGATAGTTTAATTACAAATCGAATTTAATTTTTATTGTTTTTGCCTGAGCTTAGTTAAAAATAGTACATTTTTTATTTTCAAAATTATTTCCGTCTGAGTTGTAACTGTTATATTCTGTTATAATCAGATGAGAACTTAGATTGGTGTAAATATAGCTTTAAAGAAGATTTACATAATAAAGATTCAGTAAGTGATAACAATTCGTCGTGCGGGAGTTTAAGTGCTCTATCCGCCATTTCATATTTTTTATATATCTCGAATTAATGATGCCACTTTAGGTTTTCGATCCCAAATTTTTCAAATCTGTAATTCGTTTTAGGATATCTCGTCAAGTTTCGGAGATATATAGCCTAAAACGGCTTGCAGATTTTAAAAATTTTGGTGTAAAAAACCTAAATTAGCATCATTAACTCGAGATTTAAAAAATGGCGTATAGAGCACATAAACTCCCGCACGACGAATTAGGAATTCAAGAAATAATTAATTGTTGACAAAAAAACATTTTAGCTTTGAAAAATTTTCATAAGGAATTGAACCAATTTCGTAGAAATTGACTTTCGTAAGAGCCAAGAAGGTGTGTTTGATTTTCATATGTTCGTGGGTTTTCAAATAGAATCAAATTTTGGTTTGGGGTTCAAAAGTTGAGCCTGTTATTATATTAAACAAAATTAAGGCAATGCCAAAAACAAAAGATCACTCCAAGTAGCCAGGTCGCAAATTACTGCATTCGATACGAACGAAATTTATATGAAATTTCGGCTGATATCAAAATTTTTTAATTTGCCCCTGATTTTTTCTCACTGATTATGAGGAAGTAAGAAAGTAGTAAATTAATCCTTAGCCATATAGACCTAGGACGTATTTCTGTTCTGAAAACTAAAAATTTGGAAAGAATCTGTATCAAATCCAAAAACAAAAATAAGTAATTTATTTTACTATTTAATATGAATTTAGATGCTATGAAAGGCATTAATATCTGTACTTCTAACATATATAAAAATTGAGATGATTTTTGGCTTACGCATGACGCTTAAACGAGTGGACTGATTTCACCATACTTATGAAGAGCAGAGGTACTAAGAAGAATTTGGTTTTTGTTTATATTCTAAATCTAGTGTAAATCATCACTTAACCCATATCATCCATATAAACTAAATATTGATTTTTGTATAGCTTGTAACAGAGCCCGGTAGTTTAATATAAAGATCATCAGAGAAGGGAGTGTTTTAGTGGATTCAGCACCCGACGAAACTTGTGATGACCAGTTGTAAGTGCGAAGGTTTAACCTTACCTCTGGCAAAGAAAAAAACACGGCAGGTAAGAAAATCAACCAATATGGACTTTTGGACCAATCTCTGATTAGATTTTCAATAGCGGCATCAACCTATAACGTAAAATACGGACTGGGGGGGTTACTTTGTATTTCGTTTCGAATCGAAAATGCTTTCGAAAGAAATTTCCCATTCGAAAAAATCAATACTAATGAATACAAAACATTTCCGAAAATACGTAATTTTTTCGAATTCGTAGGATTTTCCATTCGAACAAAGTAAACCCCCTGATTTTGAGTATTACTGCAAAACATAAGTCCCTTTACATACATAACTGGCCTTTACAACCCTGTGGCAGGATTACGGCCTAGCTTCTCGCAGCACTCATGTTGTGTGTGTATATTTTTATCCATGAGTACCGGGACCTACAGTTTAATGTCGACTCCGAACGACAGACTTGAAAAGCTGTTCATGGCAATTAATTACTCTCAGAGCTTTTGCCAGAAGACTGCTGAGAGGCAGTCGCCGAAATAAATATTTTTTTCATATTTCTTTTTTTAAGATGTCGGAGCTGGGTGTCAAACTCAGGGCTCATGTCTTAGTAAGCCAACACACTATCCACTAGACCACGGCGACTACAGTCCCTTTAATTCAGTTTAAAAATGCAATCGGGTGCAGCTCATTAAATAAAGAAAGGACATCTTATCTCAGTTGGGATGTTACAGTTAATCAACAATTTACATAAAATATATTTAATTGAATGGAAAATTATGAACATTTTAATAAGCCCAGGCCCTATATTCTGAACTACAAACGGTGGGAGAAGCTTTATAGGGTTAACCCATCCTAATGGTTTTCTTTTACAGGAAAACTATGTATTTATGTAAATACCTTTCTTTGTTCAGTTTTTAATTTGAATAAATCATAAGTAAATATAAATGTTTAAATAATATATACAATGTATGTATTTTATAAATATAATATTGATTGAATTTAAATTATGAATAACAATGCTAATATATTGTGTAAGTAGTAATTATAAGAAATAATGTATGTGAATAAATCAAAAATCAATAAATTTTGTAATTAAAATTAAAACAATAGAAAATCATAACAACCTCTTATCAACGCCATCCAACAACAACAAACTGTCCATTAATTCAACAAAATTATTAAAAACTGAATCAATGAAAAACATTTTTTGTTTAATCGATTTTTAAAGGCATTAATTAAATTATCTGTAAATAAAAATAAAACGCAAAATTAAATTTTATTTTAGTAAAAAAAAGAAAATAAATTGTAAATTTAATAATGTAATACAAAAAAACAACCAACCAAGAAATTTTCTACGTAATTATGTATTTTCATCCATGTCTCTGCCTTTCCATGTGTAAATTGTAGGTGGGGCGTTTACAACACACCAACTAACCGGACTTTTACTTACTTTGCCATTTTAGATTCGTCTCGTTATCTATACTGTGTTCAAAAACTTTAACAAAAATAGTTTATCTTAAAACTTTGAAGAAATTTAAAAATATAATCGTTGTTTTAATAAATTTTATATCATTTTTCCTGAAATTTTAGTTATCAACAAAATTCCACTGCACTTGTAGTTTTATGTATACGCTGCACTATAGGTATTTTTTATTGCCGTGTTTGTTGTACAGAGATGTATAAACAAAGTGTTATAACTGATAAAAATAGCAGTAAATACATGGCAGTATTTGACTTGGCATTACTTTTTATAACTGTACAGTACTTTTTATAGTGTCAACATTGCTTTGGTACTATTTCTATGTTTTATTTAGTAACCTACTAACTTGTCCAACTGCGTACTCTTTTATGTATACTCATAATAATTTTATTAGTTTAGTAATGGCCGCCTACTGTAGTAGTAAACTAGTGAACAAAGTGCTAATAAATTTTGTGTTGTGTTTCTTTTAATTTAATTTAAAACAATATATTTTAATAGATAATTTCTATTATTCTATAATATATTTATCAAATAATATGTACAATTTATTTCAAATAAAACAGTTTGCTAAGTGTTAAGAAAGTGAGTAAAGAAATAAATATTTACATACATATATAAAAATAAAATGAAGAAAATCATATAAAAAACCAGCATAAAATACAACAACAGCAACAAATACACTTAAATAAAAGTGATGCCTATAACATAAATACAACACATAGTGTTTGAGTGTGTGTTACGTTGTTATTATTTTCAATAAGGCAACAGCAATAACATAGTATATGGTATTAATGCATAAAAACGTACGTGTGTTTTCAGTGTAAAAGAGTAATAAGAAAATGTTTCTAAGAAATGCATTGTAAATAAACCAAACGTAGCAACAACAACACATAAGCATTTATGTTGTTTTCTTATAATGCCTATAAAAAATTGGTTGTTTTTACGTACATTCGTCCATATTTATGTACACATATCTATAGAAAAAGCAAACAGGTTTTTGGGAGTCACTTTTGGTTACAATCAAGTTTCGAGTTTATTTATGTATTAGTTTTCTTTGGTTATATGTTATGTGTGTTTTGTTAATGCCTTTTTTATGGTAAAATCTTTTTTCTTGTACTAGTATTGTTTTTTGTATTGATAAAGCATTAATTTCTTATAAGGAGCTCAAAAAGCATCACTTCTTATGGTTTCTTGCTCTCTCTTTATTTACCTCTTTTCATTATGTTTTCTTATTTGCGTGTTTGTGTTTGTAAATAAGTTGTTTTTAATTTATGCACAGCAAAAGAAAAAAATAAGCTAGTAAGACCTGATAAACTCTACATCAATACAACAAACATTAAACTTAACAAAATACTCGTCTGCAGTGTTTTTGTGGAGTTTGTTCGTAGTAAGCCTTTAACACAGTATAATTTAAATAGAAGTTTTGCGTTTAGAAAACTGGTCGGTCACCAAATTGAAGCTACAGGTGTATATTATTTCAATTTTTATTTAGGCTGTTGGCCTCAATTTCATCTATACTTCCTTGTTTAACCATTAATAGAGTTTTTTAAAATTTTTAGGAGAAATTTTTTTATAGAAAAGTTATTAAAGATTAAAAAGAAAAAAACATTTTTATTTAATTGTACAATTGACTGTATGTGTGCAGTTTTCTTGTTTTTTATAATTTCCTAGTACATATTTCTCCTCCCCCTTTCGCAATAGAACAAGAGATTATAATGACGACTTTTTGTCTTTTCTAATACAGTACGTATGTATGTATAATTTTAATTCAATTCATTAAGCTAGACTGGCTGCATATTTAGTGTCGGGTGTAATTTATGTTAATGTAATTGCATGAGTATGTGTGTTTGCTTGATCTGTTTACAATATTTATTATCATTATTTTTTTTTAAGTACAAAAATACATGCTCTCTTTTTACTCTACTTACTGGACGCATGTAGTTGTCCAGTACTTAACAGTTTGTATGTGTTTTGTATGTATGCATGTATTTTTATTGTGTTGTGTTGTTAGTTTTGTGTATAATGTTACGTTTGTTTTAATAGTTCTTTCGAAATATAAAGTTTGTGTAAACGGAAAAAAACGATAAAAAAATTTATACATACTAAACAAACAGGGGAGTTTGTATTTTAAGAAACTAAAAAGATAAAGTGATATAATAACGAAAAGAAAAAAAACCTTAAAATTTTTTAAAGAACCAAACAGCAACTAAAAGATACAAAAATATGTACATACCTATATATATATTTTTTAAAACTTAAGTGAAACGATTTAAAAAAAAATCATGTCAGTGAAGTGTAAATATTTGTTTTAAAATATTAAACTCCCACAGTGCTTACTCGCTTATATTAAAAAGAAATTTAGGGGAATTTTCACTTAAAGAAACCCCTTAAAAGTAAACTTGTGTAAATATAAAAGAAAAAAACGAAAGCAATAAATCATAAGTATGAGTTATTGTCTAATAACACACTATCCATTTAACACAAATAAGTTTATCGTAACAATCATATCAAACCAAAAACAATTCATATTTAAAAAAGTATCTTAGGTACGTATAAGTACTTATAGGTATATTTTTTCTTACTTTTTTCTCTAATTTAATTTAACCATTAATTTTGTTTCCTTTTTTATTCTCTTACAATCATTTCGTTTTTATGCTCGTTAGTTTCCCTGTCCGACGACTTTGTTTTTTCTTGTCGTTGTTAGTCACCATCTTATTTGATCCATTAAATTTCTCACTGTTTATAAACTTAATAAATGTTACAATGTTACACTTAAAGAAATTGTCAAAAAATGTTCTTTTGCTTGGTAATAGAAATTAAATTGTCTGAAATTTTCAACGAACTGGGTTTTACACACCTCTCTTTTTTCGAGGGCTTAAGGTTATATACATACATACATACATACATACATATGTATGTGCCAGTAATTTTTTTGATCCTTGACTTACTATTCCAACGATACTTAAATATATACCGCTCTTCTAGTAAAAAAAGAAATTTTAATCCGAAGTCGATAGTAACATGTACGCATTTTTTTTTAATCAGAACATACCTTTGGGGTGTTTTTTTGGGGGATAAATTATAATATTAATTTGTCAACACTTTTTAACTTGCGGGCATTTTATCAGTTGTCAAGTGATTTATGTTTATTTTGGTTTGACATTTCAAATATTGTACAGTGTTTACATTGTTGAAACAAATGACAGCCCCAAAAATAAAATCAGCTGTTATTAATTTTACTATTACTTAGTGCCACACCTAAATCAAAGCGGCAAGCGGAACGTTTTCTTACTCTCAGCGTTTACGCTGAACCTCCATCCGTAAATAAAACCCACAAAGTTTTGTTCAAACCTTATTATTGTCTTATTATTCATTGTCCTATATTTTTATAGGGTTATTCAAACAACCTATGTTTAACCCTGGTGTATGTGACAAACTTTATTATATAAAAAGAAAACAACAAAATAAAAAAGTTAATATTTTTTTAAATTTTATTTTGCTTTTGGTACCGTTTGCAATTAAAGATTTTTCAAAAAAACATACATATCTTGACATCACAGGCCTGTTTTGTTTATTTGTTTTTTTTTTATTTTAGTTGCAACTCACTTCACTATTAAACACTCTGCCAAAATTGGATTTTCAATTGAAAGCATTGCCAATGCCTTGCCGCACCATTATTTCCGAATGCTCCATATGGGATATCAGTTAAAAATAACTTTTATATGTATTTTTGCTAATACTTGCTATCTCTTTCAATGTATTCAAAGTGATAGCTGACACCTGAACAACGCTTCCAAATAGTGCAAATTCAAATTTTATAAGCGAATTTTGTTTATCAACGAAAGCCACTTTTGTTTAAATGGATACGTCAGTAAACAAAATTGCCATATTTCGACTGATGATAATCCTCAAGTGTATGCTAAGACCGACCGTTACATGGCGTCCTTTATGAACCGCTGGAATTTCAATATAATTTTTTTAGTGTTGTGATTAGACGATTCTGAAATGAATATATGTATTTATGAATATACCTATTTTAGCAAAACAAACTTTCCATATTTTGTATAAATTTTCATCCTTTGTATGTATTACTTAAAGAATTTAACAAAATGCTTCACATAAACGAATATAAAATTACCCTGCTTACTGTGTTAATTAGCGTGACAAGAGTGCACAAATTATATACCGTGTTGACAAAAAAAAACCTCTTATAAAGATAAAAATCTCCCCCTCTCAATATGACATAAAAATGCATTAACCAACCTGTGTATCTAAAATTAATCATCTAAGCAAAATGAATATATACGTGCTTATATCTGGATATACAGTCAAGGAAAAACATCTACATACACTCTATGATTTATGGTTCTTAGAAAGTTTGTGAAGAAAATTAAAAAAATATTTTCGCCAGTTCTTAAAACATTACTAAACAAGTTTATTTATAAATTAAAAAAGTAATTCATTCATATAAGAAAACAATAACGAGATTAAAAATTCTCAGTCTATACTAGGGATAACGATCGGGCTATCCCGAAATCCCGGGATTTAAAAAAAACTTTTCTCGGGATTTTCGGAATTATGAATTTACATACATACATACATATGTATATATCTTTTATTATTGACATAAAAATTTATTTATTTTCACAAACTCACAGCGTAGCAAACTGTCTATACCAGGGGTGAGCAACCTTTTTAATCAACGGGCCACTTATAAATTTTAAAATTTTTTGGCGGGCCGCACATATATACTAATAATTTACAAAACTCTATTTATAATAAAAATTAGAATTAAAAAATATAAAATTTAATGCCAAAAAAAAAAAAAGTATTTGCTTGAAATTTTTAATGAGAAATTTGGCACTGTTTTTTCGATACAACCTGATCAATATCAGCCGGAATTGATGAGGTAGGTTCACATACACAAGTTTCTAATCGTGCATTACTCAGTCTTGATCGGTGGTAATTGGTCGGTGGTCGGATTTATAAACATTCTCGATGTTTACTGAGAAAAATTCATATTTTACATCAGTATTATTCTGCATGTCCATCACTTCCCTTTGAAAGTCCTCGGGAACTGTATCCACATTGATAATTAATGGTTAGGAAAACATTTTCATGGAAACTGCTCTCTTCTCAGTTTCTTCGTAATTGAAATTCGTTGATTAATGTGTCTATATATTATGTGTATTTTTGAGAAGCAGCAACATTTGTTTGGCGGGCCGCATAAATAGGTTGAAAGAGCCGCAAGCGGCCCGCGGGCCGCGTGTTGCTCATCCCTGGTCTATACCATTTCAAAAAACGGTGTATGTAGACATTTTTCTACGACGATATGGCAATAGACTGATAAGTATTTTAATAAGCTTTTCTTTTATATACCTACATATGCATGGTGAAATTACTTACAAGGTGGTGGCAGGTGAACATAGTACAAAAACAACAGGGAATTTGTTTTTGTTTTTTCAGCTCTTTAATGTCAAAAGCAGGTATGGTGAATTAAAAAAGCACATGTGAGAAGTGTGTGTGTGTATTGTTAACAACATACATGTCTCTACACCAAAACAAAAACACGAATACACACAAAGCAAAATGTAAACAAAACATAAATACAAACAAAACTTTTGACAGGAGCGGTATGACCAAAAAAAAACTCAGCTGGGTTGGCAACACCACCTTGTACGTAATTCCACCATGTACATATGTGTGTATGTAGCTATATACAGGGGGAAACTCATTAAAAAAGGAGTATAATTTAAGTAATTTAATTTACTGAATGAAGGAAGTTAGATTTAATTAACATTTTAATGATTTGAACTCAAGTGTGTCATTTTGCGCTAATAAGAATTTTATATAAATCTAAATATATAAAATTGAATGTGTGTTTGTTTATTTGTTTGTTTGTTTGTTTGTTTGTACCTTATAGGCGACTAAACCTCTGGACCGATCTTCCTGAAATTTTCACAGCATTTAACTGAGACTCTGACATGATTAATAGGGTACTCTTTTTTCGACCACGCCTACTTTTACGCCCACTTTTTATAAATTATGTAATTGCCCCAATATAGTTTTTAAAAGATTTATTTCAAAGTGTATACACATTATAGTCCAGGCGAAGTATAAATAATAATTTATTACTCCACGCCCTCTTTTACGCCCCTTTTCACGCCAAGTTTTGTTTAAAAGTTTCAAACTTTTTGTTCTATGTAGAAATTTTTATTTTTTTTTTTTATTCGGTAATATATTGCTCTTAATACTGTTAACGTTGTCATATAACTATGAACCACGCCCACTTCACCGCCCCCTTCTCTTTTAATTCAGATACTTACTTACACCACTAATAATGTTTGCTATACAAAATACTTTTTTTGTAATATGTATATAACGAGGGAGTAGCGAAGCACACCGGGTTCAGCTAGTATACATATAAAATTGAATGTGTGTTTGTTTATTTGTTTGTTTGTTTGTTTGTACCTTATAGGAGACCAAACCTCTAGACCGATCTTCCTGAAATTTTCACAGCATTTAACTGGAACTCTGTCATGATTATTAGGGAACTTTTTTTCGAACACGCCCACTTTTTTAAAATTATGTAATTAGTCCCATATAGTTTTTAACAGATTTACTTCAAATTGTATACACATTATACTAAAGGCGAGGTATAAATAAACATTTCTTACGCCACGCCCCCCTTCACGCTTAATTGTATTTGAAAGTTTTAAACTTTTTGTTCTCTGTATAAATTTGTTCCTTCCAACGGATTTTCTTTTATTTGGTAGTATACTGCTCTTAATACTGTTAACGTCGCCACATACCTATGAACCACGTCACCGCCGTTAATTTTATTAATTAACGAGGGGGTAGCGAAGCACACCGGGTTCAGCTAGTATAATATATACATATATAATTATACCGCTGCAATCTCTTTGTCCCAATTTACACGATATATAGTTGCATCAGTGGAGTGGAATATTTCCATTTTAACCGAGACTTTACAATTAAATTATTAGGGGGGGGGCATAATCCTAAGTTCTTAACTATCTCGACACCTTAAATACACTTTTCATTTTCTTCAAGTACTAGCTCACACCAAGGACTTGATAAATCACCAATTTCTCAACCAAGTTTTTAGAAGCTAACAAAATTCAAGCAATGTTTTTGCTAAGTATGTAGGTATGTTACTTTTGTTTCTTCTTCTTGAACTACTTCCATTTTATTTTGCAGGATGTAGAATGGTGTTGTAATATTTTTACATAAAATGAATTAGTAAAAGAATCATTAATATTAATAAATTTAAAATCTTTATTTTGAACAATAATATATTTTACTTGTTTGATTTCTACTTCTTTAATTTTTTTAGGGAGAGATTATTAACGCCTTAAAATGGCATGACATTTCGAATTGATTTCAAGTTATTTCATTAATTTTATGAAAAAAGTTTTTTTATTTATTGTCAGTTTTTTTTCTTTTTTGGTGGTGCTAAATGCTATCGTAAAAATAAAATATAAAAAGACAAACGAGTATGTATAGAAAAAGGGAAATAATAAATTTGTTAAATAAATATTAATAAAACGGAATCACTGTTTGATTGAATCTTTTTCAATCTGCGACTATAACTCCTCCATAAATTAACTGTATTTTATTTATTTTTTTATGCTGCTGTAAGAAATCAATTGATTTTTCTTAATTTTCCTCCCCTCTTTTGTTTGATAACTTTTTTTTTGTTGTTGTTTATTTTTATTGCGTGAATCGGTGGCTGCTTCTGTTTTCTTTGATTGCTATTCATAGTAGTTTCACTAAATAAGTTTTGTTACTCTATTGCTTGTGATTGGGTAATCGAATTTAACAGACACTGTCTGTTCTTATGCATATGTATGTATATATAAAAAAATTAAGAAAAAAACGTCATATTCTTATGTACATATACATACATACTACATACATATATAGAGAAAAATATATGAAAAACAAGTTTGCTCTATAATCTAGCTTACTAAAATTAACCATTTCAAGTTTTTATGTGCATACATACATATGTATGTATGTATATATATGTATGTATAATTCATTAGCTCAATTTTGCCGCAATTAATATTGTCCTTTTTAAGCTTCGTAAAATATGTAAACATGTTGCTACTTTTTGCCTACCCAACTTCTTAAAAGTAATCTTTTAAACTGAAAAGTGCTCAATGTTCTAATATTCTATTAAACGTTAAAAAGTTTTTTTTTTTTGTTTTCTTAAATCTTTATTCACTTTCCTATTGAATACATTGACAATCATATTTCTGCAATGACTAAACCATTAAGTCAAGTCTGCCATATAAGCATAACTATTGTATTAAATGTTACTTAAAAGAAATAAAAACAATAAACTTTTAATGGCAGAATATTGGCTCCTCTTTTATGATTTTGCCAACTGTAACATTATTGTTTATTTAGTACGCTAATACCCAACCTACCCAGACATTGTCCCACTCATTCTCTGTTTTAGCCTGCATACACTGATAACATAAAAGCATTATACGGTTTGAGCAACATATACATAAGCCCGTATCACAATGAGTATGAATCATTTATTTACATACATACAAATGTATATGGCTTAGGTAGGATGCATTTTCATTCAGATGCTTAAATACACAATAAAAATCCAATACTTTTTACAACTATTATAACAGTAGCGTGCGGTTTCGTTTCCTCTGCCTTTTTTTTCTCATTAAAAGAAAAATCTTAATTCTCTTAGTTGTTTAATAACATAAAATTATTGAATTTTATATCAATTTACTAGTATTAATATCTATAGGATGTATTGGAAAATTATAATTTTTCTTTGTGTGCGTTATTCTTCTATGGGTTGAAAATGAAAAACGGAAGTTTTTATTTGCTTAGAGACAGACAGACAGACAGTTATATTTCTACTAATAAAGAGTCTTGTTTACATTAGAATCATTAGAAAGAAAAAAATAAAGGCAAGTTATTAGAGAAATGCTATCAGAAATAAAGAAAATGTAAAGTTCAGAAATAGAAAAAGTACTAAATATACGTTCACATCATTCAAATATTTGACCAGAAGAGAGTACGATATTTGAAGGGAATATTTTAAATATTTGTATAAAATATTTTCATTCCAGAAGGCCTCTCTCAGTTAGCTCTTGTGCCTAGAATACCAAGAATATCTTTGATTTGCTAAATTTTATAATATAAAGATATAGAAATATGTACCTTTAAGATACTGTTTTTATACAAAGAAAGAACATTACTTATTTTTACATTGCATTATTAAACTGTTAACATTGGGCTGGTGAATATTGAAATTTTATTTATGAACAAACTAGCGTGAACCCGGCGAGCTTTGCTACACCTACCACTACCAGCTGTCCACATTTTTCGCCTGATGATTGTTAGTGGCTACGAAGTAATTCAGACCAAATTCACGAACTTTAGCTGTAACCGATGTCAAGTTATACAGAAGTCAATATTTAGTTTGTGTAAAAAATACCACGCCTTCTTGTTTGCCCTTATGTTTCTATGGACAACTAAATCAATCGCTTCAATACTTCTCAGATATAAAGAAGTCAATATTTAACTTGTATGGAAGGCACCACACCCACTTGTGCAATTTCGCCCACTTTCTGACTGATGATTTTTCTTGACCGTGAGGTGATTCAAGATGTAGTGACCAAATGTAGGAATTTCAGCTTTAATCGTTCTCAGGATATACAAAAATTAGTTTATATATGCCCACTTTCTTACAGATAATTTGCCTTAACCACGAAGTCATTCAGACTAAGTTTAGAAACTTTAGCCTCAATCATTCTCAATATACTTATATACAAAAATTACTTTCTGGTTTGTATGGGACGTATCACTCCCAGGCCTAATTAAAAAAAAAAAAAAACATATCCCATTGCACTTTTGGTTGTTTAAGCAATCTTTGTTTTTAATTTCAATAAAATCGATCAATCGTTCAGGCGTTATTGACCGATAAACAAATAGATTTTACATATTTACATACATATAAGTATATATGTACCTCTGTATATGGATAAAAATTGACACACATAACATGGGTGCTGCGAGAAGCTAGACCGTAGCCCTGAAGTAGGGCATGTATGTATACTTCTGTATATGGATTAAATTAAATTCTTCAACTTGCAAAATTTTCTATCAGCCAAATACGTATTTATATGATTTAAGGTTCACAACTTATATGTTATGCATTTTTAATAAACACACTTTAATCTAAGCATTAATTACCGGCTTAATTTTACATATTAAGTGTTCTGAAAATATCGAAATATAAATATGTATTTATTTACCGATAAACTTTAAAAACTTAATTTCATTATTTACAGCATTTCCTGTATAAATATCCGGAAATAAAATAAAAAATATTATTTATAAAATAAAAATAAACAGTGACACATTTGTTCTTCAATATATACTGGTATAGATAGATAGATTATTTTGACTTTCACGTAAAAAAATACATTTGTTTAGCTTCACTTTAAACACTTTTTTTTTCATTTTTGTTGACATTGACCTGTATTTGTTCATACATTTATAAATTGCCATCATCATTAGCTATTAAAACTTCGCTTTTACCGCTAGTTTTTCCTATAGAAATATCTATTTAGTTTATGACAAAAACACTTAAATTGTTTGTTAAATTGTTAAAGTGAACAAAGATTCAAATACAAATTTGTTATCTAATTTCCTTTATTTAACAATGAAAAAGCATTAAAAAAACTATAGTAAGTGTTGATATTACTATAGTATAAACTATAAACTATACTGACCATCGTCGTATTCATCGACTGACCGTCTACATGTTAAAAAATTACTAATTTATTTTTAATAATTTGTTGTTTTTTCTTCAAAATAATTATTTATGCATTAAATGAAAACTATGATCCAACAAGAATTGTTACCCTACACTACAGCTTAACATTTATTAGACAGAGTAATTGTCAAATATTTTAATTATTCTTAATGTTGAAAATAAATTAATATGATCGTTAATATAAATAAAATAGAAATGTTTTAAGATGAACATAATTTTCACGCCATCTAAATTACATATTACATATGTATAGACATAACTGGCTATTACAACCCTGTTTCGGAAGCTTGAGAAGCTTGTTCATGGCAATCAGTTACTCTCGGAGCTTTTGCCAGAATTTAGAGGTAGTTGCCGAAAGAAATATTTTTCCTATTTCTTCCTTTCAAGATGTGAGAGCTGTGGTTTGAACTAGGAGTTCTTGTCTAGCCAACACACTAACCACTAGACTACGGCGATTACATTATTACATGACTTGTAATACATTTTAAATGTATACCTAAATTCCAAAAAATAATAATTTTTTTAAGTTATGAAAATTAGAGTGTAAAAAAGCTGTCAAATTATTTGATTTACAATATTTATTTTTTTTTTTGTACGAGAAGTTTGGAAAACGCTATATGGTATCGTTGAAGTTGTCACATTGCATGATACGAATATGTCGGCCTCGTCTCAAAGGGTATACCGACTAAAAACTCCTTTTATCTCCCCACCAGGGGAAGACTACTACCTCGGGGCCACATTCGTATTACTTAAGGTGGAGCTCCTTTTTATCACGTGTACCAGGTTGTCCTGCGTCCAAAACCCGCTAATATTAAAATCAGGCATGTTTGACCTAAAATGAATAACTTCATCATGTGTTGCACCCCTGATTTTATTCTATTTTTGTCATGCAAGTATTCACATTACAATCTTTAAAATTTTAGCCAAATATAGATTCGATTTCCTAATGCTTTGCTGTATCTTCAATTTCTCACAAAAAGACCGGAATCGAATAAATTTTATAATTTTTTTTAATTACATGTTTTTTTACCTTGACAGACAATCGATCAGATCAACACAACTCTGAGTCGAGCAATTTAATTTAAGTTTGGTTTCAGAAATACAATATTTTTAAATACAAAAACCATTAGCATATACCTACACAATATAGTGCAAAGAGTAAATTTATTTAGTGGAACTATAAAGAACAACAATTGTTACGATTACTCATTGCAATACGCCTCTTTTAAAATTCAATTCAACTTAAAGTAACCAGACTGTTTGGCTCTATAAAATTAAAGTGGGATGTTTTGTAGATGCAGATTATGGCAGCAAAAAATAGAGTTCGTTTTAATATGAATAAAATAAAATTCTAATTAATAGCAATTCATACAACGTCATAGAATTTATCGGTATTGTTTGAAAATAAAACCCTTTAGATAATTAAGCCACTTGTTAAGAAAAAGTTTTTGAATTTATTAAAATGATATATTTTCATGTAATTATTGGCGATATCTGTTTGATTATGTATTATATTTTACTTATATGATTGTGAATATAAACATTGAAAAAAATATGTAAATTATAGCTGTGACTAAATTGTTTTAATGTAAATTATTTTATTCAAATTATTTTCTATAGATGTTGGAATATTTGTTGTGATTAAAGTTTGCTGTTTTTTTAACGTACATACATACATATGTACTATATATAGTCTCATGTTGTCAAATTAATTATAGCTTCCTTGTTTTTTACTCTGTGTTTTATAATGGTGTATAATTTTGCTAAAAATTTAAATAATAAAAGTGTTTTTAATGCAAAAATTAGCAGAGCATAAAGGAAATTATTGTGGTTACTTTTTTTAATTTTGTCTTATAATAAATATTTTTTTTATTTTTTGACATACAAATTTTACAAATTAAAGAATAATACTGTTAAGCATTAAACACAATAACCCCATACATTCTCCTGTACATATTTTTAATGTCGAATTGTGATCAAAATGGCTGTAAAAATAAAGGTATTTGACTTATTTTGTAAATTTAATTTTAAGCCCTTAAATGTAAATAAATACTTGTACATACATATGTACATATATAAGTATGTACATATATAAGTATGTACATATGCATGCATTTTGTTTAATACCCAGTTGGCTCTGTCTTAAAGACATCCTCGAGGATGGGTGCGCGACAATAGACAACAGCCAGAACAATTCGTCGGCGATATTTTCAAACAATGTCACACAATTTTTTCACGACTGGCTGAGTGACAATGACGTTAAGCTTTTCGTCGATCACCCCTTGTATGATTGTATGTACGGGTGGCGTCAATATTCTGTTTATCGTCGATAATTTCAAGGAAATAGATTACAAAATATCGTACACAAACAACTCCGCGAAGTTGTCGACAATCGTTAGTCACATGTCTTAAAGACATACTCGACGACAATGTCGTGCACGACGATTACACCAACTGGGCAATATAAGTAAAATTTATAAATAATAAGCAAACAATTGAGTTTAGCGTAGTATTGTTGCCAACATATCGTCGATGGAATTAAAGAACGCTGTAACTGACAAAACCTTAAATGTTCACCAGAGCCAAAAAACCTGTATGAAAGTAGAACAAATACACTGGTATTTTTCATTTCGCAGACGGCGTAAGTGAATTTATTTTCATCGTAGAAATCAGGGACCGGGACCAACCGACGCGTATTTTTTTCTGATATAAATTATGCAAAGAACGTATTTTCGATTTTTTGTCATTTACAGCGATATGTATATATGGTATGTATTTTCTACAATCGAATTATTAGGAAATGTTTTTTTGTATGTATTACATTTGAAAAATTATGTATTTTACAGTTAAAAACTTTTGTTTTAATTAAAGATATATTTACAAAATTTTTCATCTTAATTTATGTTTTAAAAACTGTAAATTTATTTAAAACTTGTGTAGGTTTTATACCTACATACCCATTATTATACGTTAGGCTTTTTCATTTACACTAAAACCAACATTTACATTTTCCGGCATCTCTCTGTATATTTTATCAAGCAAAAAAAAAAATAAAATCAACATCATACATGTACACTCTTTTTCTCTATCATCATACTCGTCGTATACGACTTGTACAACTTCCGTTCATCAAGTTTTTTCAAGTTGCTTTTATTTTCTCATTGTATGCGTGTTGTTCTTAAGTATAGATGTGGTATTTATCATCTTATTTGTTTTTTATTTTTTGCTACAGTGGTGTACGCAAACCTAGCACACTATATATGTATATAAAAAATTAAATTTTTAAACAAATTTTTTTATTCTATAGGTTAATACATACATTATGAAAATAGGGAAAATAATTTCACACATATAGCGAATTTAATTTAAAAAAAAGATCTAAATATACTTTTTTTTTTTGAAAATCTTTCTCTGAAACCAATTTTGAAATTTTATTTGCTTACACTTAACAGATAATGTTACTTATAACGGCGTCCTCCAAATACGCAAAAAGAACTATTCTGATACAGTAAAATATAAGGTCACAAATGTAATAGAATAATGATAAAATAATGTAATAACACTTACACGGCATGTTATGAATGATGACTACTTAAAACTACTTTCACGTTTATAAATTAACATCGTAAGTTTTAAATTGATTATATCAGTTACCTCATCTCAATCCTATAAAGAATCTATAGATCGATATAAGCAAGTGTCAAGTACAAGCATTTTTATTTATTTATTATTCATAAACTTTAAGTCAAAAAAGCCAGTGATTAATGGTAAAAAAAGAAAAGATATGGACACTTTTTTATATTTAATTAAACAAAAATTTCAAACTTAATCATGGATATAATATGCTGAAGACCTGTGTTGGAGCCCCAGAAAAAGTGATCATATTTTAAATTAATTTTGTTTTGTAACAAAACTAATCATATCATATATATGCATATTGATGGATGTCCAAACGTGGTATGTGTTAGAAAAGTAACTTTTTATTATCTTGAACTACCTTCTCTCTGTTTTTATCTTTTTTGCTAACCTAATGTCCACTACTGTGTATTTTTTTTTTTTTTTCCTGACAGGCACACTTTCCTATACTCAATGTACATACAGATGTTTCTTCATTTCTTACCATATATTATTTTATTTTTGCTGCAGTTGTATTGCATGTTATAGAAAAAAGAAGTAATAGCATAAACAACAATAGCAACCATATTGAAAATTTCTCAAGTGTTATGTTTTTAGTCCGGTTTAAGATTTGATTTTCTGTTTTAGTTGTTGTTGTTATGTTTGGTTTGATTGCTTATTTGTTCTTCTGATTATATTTTTTAGCCATTTTCTCCACTACAAATGTATATGCAAACATTCATACGTACTTGTTTGTTATATGCATTAGTGAAATGCTACTATACTATAATGCTCTTCTATAAACTTAGAGTTGGATTTATTTTATAAGTATTGTCAACACTAAGGCCTAATTAAACGATTTAAATATAGAAAACGATTTATTTAAAATTTTCAAAAATTGTTTTTGTTCGTTTTCATTAAGCTAAAGTGGTTATGCTTTTTTCATCAAATATTTTTCTAATGTGACCGTAGCTTTAGGCTTGTGTGTTTTATATCTTGTTGTTGTTCTTGGTGTTTGTTTTTATTTTATATTTTGTGTGTGTGTAACCTAATTAATATTTGATGTGTATAGGCTTATCAAAATCATTATAAAAAAGTTGGTTTTTTTATTTCTTTAATACTTGATTTCTTTTATACAATATGGCATCAACAACATATTGAGTGTTGGTATCAAAATCCAACAGCAACTTTATAACAGTCTTTGAATTTATGCATTAAACGCTTTCTAGACTACAGACCACCGACTAAAATCTGTCAAAAATAGAATACATGAGGATTATTATTTTCATGACAATTCGGCTACATGATTAGACGACGACCACCGTTGTAGCTGTAGCCAACTTCGGCTAATTTATATTTTTGTTGGCGACAATGCATAGTTAGTGTTACATATCAATACAATGAGATGAATGCAGTATTGTATGTGCATACATGCATACATACATATGTATGTATGTCTTAAAAACCCAACGCATGAACTGTAACAATAAAAATATACAAAAGAAAATGTTTTTGTGGTAGCTCTGAAGAAGAATAATCAGTTCTTCAGCTTCTTATACATATACATATACGTACAAATATGTATATGTATTTATGTATGTTTTAGAATTTAATTTTGTTGCTGCCTTTTAGAAAATAATTAAATGGGTGACTACTTGTCGAATAGTCGTGTAGTCGGTGGTCTGTAGTCTTGAATGTGTTTAATGGATTATACTTATAAGCATTTGTTTAATCGTTAATATAGACTACACGTCAGACAAACTACCAGTTAGCCATTTAGTAATTTTAAATAAGACAGACAACCACTGACAGAGACCTGTTTCTCTTTTATTTAAATAAAGAAAAAAAAGTTTCTATATTAAAATGTAAATTATGTTTTGTTCTTTGTATGGTTAAGAAATAGTAGTTTCTAACAACGTTGTACTCACACAAGTTTTTCTTTTTTTACTACTTTACATTTTCCTTTGGCTATGGTGGTCTTTTAATGGCAGCAAAAACTTATATCTAAACCAATGTCTGGTTAGATGTTTTAAGTGTTATTTTAAATTATATATGTATTTATGCTTTAAGATGTTTAAACATTAAGAGTTGGAAAACATTTCCTAACGTTGTGCGTTGTTTGTAGTGTGTATTACCGTTAGTTGGTTTTGGTTTGCGCCATATTACTTACTGTCAGTTCATATTGATGATGAACTTAATTTTCCATATACATACATACATACCATACATTTATTTTAATACTTATAAACATTTTCTCTGTAACGGTTTAATAAGTTCAACTTATTTGTTCTGTTTGTCTGCTATTCTTTACTCCTCATATTATTTTCATATCTACTGTCTTCTATTTTGGATTGACCATGAATTATGATGACAGCTTGAAGTATTTGTATGTATGCTTTTCTTTTTTAAACGATATTTGTATCTATTTTTTAAAATTTATTTATTGCATTTACTTGTGTAAGTATACGTATACGTATGTATGTATGTAAAAAGATTTGAGATCTTATAGATTTAAAATGTATAACAAGATTTTAAAAATAAATAAGAAATATTGACACTTCATGTAACAGGTGTGAAAATTTGTGTAATTGCAATAAAGCAAACAACTTCTAAAACAGTTTGTTTTTTTTTAAACTTATACAAAATTTGATACATTTTTGAATATTTCTTAAAAATATTCATTTAGTGTTTAAATCACATAAGAATTTATTTATCCCTTAAGTTTATTCAATTATCAAAGCATTGCTGAGCTACAAATCTTTTTCTCTGAAAACAATTAAATTCTCATAGGTCTCTAGGGGATTAAAAACATAAAAAATAGTCTGGCGTTACCAAAAGTAATGAACAAAGCTGGCTGAGCCAGAACTACTCAGTCAGTTTTTTTAACAAAAGATACGACGCTTTTCTGAAACTATTCTGTAATGAATATGAAATGCAAGGAATATAGAATAAATGAATCGATCCAATGAAGAATGCATGAATCCGAGATGTTTTTTCTTCACGTGTTGAAGGAAATCATGACAAATCTACTGATTTGACAGCTTGTTTTTTATGCTAATTTTCATAATTAAAAAAAAATACAAATTGCAATTCATGCAATGATTTAAAAGTCTTGAAAATCTCATTCTTATTGAACCACTTTCAATATATTTTGCCAGAATATAAGGGTTCTTATTAGGTTGATGGGGTTTTAACTAGTCACTGTTATTGGCATCAATTGCGCAAAATAAAATCACAATTCATAGCATTTAACAGTTTCCGTTCCGTTCTTATGCGTTAGTAATTTTGCCAAAATCAGGTTGTCTATTAGCAGCAGACAGAAAAATTGTTTTCAAAAAGGACAAAGATGTAAGTTTAAAGACAAGCCAAGCCTTAAAGTATCCTTTTTAACTTGTTCAGTACCAAGTGCTCAGTAGACTGTTTATAAATGTACTATAGCTTAGAAATTCTTAATCTATACCAGTGATGTCAACTACTACATAAACACACTTGCGCTTGTGTATGAAGCAGAGAAAAGACTCTGCTTACTTCTACCAGAAATGGGAATGTTTGAATTACTTTCTGTTTATAACTTCATAAATATTTCTTCATAATTCTGAGTAAAGTACGTAATCGATTGTCAGATAGACATGTGACCGATCTATTTTGAATAAAGGAGTACCGAGGTCACATAAATTTGGAGAAAATAATGATTAATTATTTCAGTTAAATAAAAATTATACAAAAAATATGCACTATCCAACCCCGCACTATGTTGGAGAGAAGCTAAAATATTAAAAGAGCAAGAGTAACAATATTTTTTTTTATTATGTACGTGTTTGACTTCGACGCAAGCAGAATTTGTTTTCCTATCACGCGTGATAGGGAAAGAGAATTGTGGACATCACTGATCTATACGCACCCATAACACTATAACAAATCTAAAAGATGCAGAAATCTCGTCAAATATAATTATATCCCAAGCTAAAATGTATTATGATGCACAGTTGTCTTTTAGTCCACTATATGTAATTGTAATATTTAAGTAATCTAGTTGTACAAACATAAAAAGCTCTTTTTGACGTCTGCAGAAAAAAAAATTTTTGAAAAAAGTAAATAAAGTTTGTACACTTCAGAGAATGCAGAGCATTGAGTATCATTAATATAAATATTTTGTTTAAATGTGAATTTATTATTTTCTCTGTTTTTTATTTTTATATTTCCGAGAAATTGTGTTTTTATATGCTAAACAACAAGTGTTAATATAAAACAGTTTGCTTTTCTTAACAAGAAACGCTATTTGAAATCAAAAAATAATGAAATATAAATTAAATTTCATTGCACACCTTTTCTATTAAATACGTAGTTTAGAAATAGAATTTTAAATAAACATTTGAGTTTTTCCTTATTTAAACAAAAAACATACCTATATGCATACATATCACCTCATGAAGAAAATAAAAAAAAAAATTACAAATTTAAAACGCAACAGCTTCACCGTCATATCAACAGCCGACGGACGGCATGTGTTCTCGAATAATTTTTTGTTTTTCTTTTTATATTTTTGTATCATTTAATTCCTTGAATTTTTAAAATTATGAATGCATAACATTCTCATACAGTCTGAAGGGAGTGAAATATAATTTATATGGACAAAAAAATTGTTTTTATATGTATTTTTGTAATTAAACAATTATAGCTACTGACTGCTGTGTATTTGCATGCTAAACAATATAAAAATATTTTAGCCATAATTATAAAAATATATACTTTTAATAGCATGCATAGTGTATATAAAGATAACTTATTACGAATATAAATAATCTTTTTTAAATTAAATATTCATTCATTAAATATTTTTTATCAAAATTAAACAATACCAAAAATATACGTTTCTTTTTTCCAAATAAAAGATAAAAACGTCATTTTAGATAAATTAAAAAAAAAACGTTTTTTGATAATATTTACTACCACTGTAATATAAAACCAGTTTGTAAAGTATCTACTCTCGTACCATAAGTGTTAAATTACTTTACGTTTTGCTGAATAACAATTACATTTTCATTTTTTTTTTGTTATTTTTTTCATTATTGTCTATTCATTCATATGTACATACGTTTTAAAATTTTATATATTAAACAAAATGTGGTTGATTTTCAAAACATTATTTTTGCTTTTGCAAATAAAAACCCTGTAAATATTTCTAAGAAATTTGTTTGACGAAAAAAGTCACTAATACTCGTAATTTGTGTGTCACACTTCCTATACCTACAATTAATGGGTCAATAATAGATAGCAACCGGACTTTTTTGGAGTTGCCAGTTCCCAAAAATGATATTACAGACGGCAACTGGTAAAAAATATTTTAAAATTTTACTTGTAAAAAACAATTTTTTTGGGCTTTTGACACAGCTTGGCTGAAGGAATCATTTATAAAATCTTAAAGAAATATCATGATTGTAAATTCCTCAAGGTTCCCTTTTAGGTCCCATGAAAATAATATGATAGCTTTAAGCTATACAGACGACATATTAATTGCGGCTTCAGATCCAAATGTCAAACGTGCAAACGTTTTATTTAACTCTTGTATGACTGAGTTGATACCGTATTTTGATAGATTTAAATTAAAATAAAATTTTGATAAATTTCTTTGCTCAATTATAAGGGGCAAAAAGAAATATTTATTTTCAAATTCAAGAAAATATATCCCTTCTATCTTAGTAAGGAATGAACTGGTCCCTTATTTTGATAAATTGAAATACATATTTAAGAGTAGTTTTTCAGGAGCAGTTCACATTTTATGGGCATATTGATTATATATTATATAAAGCTCGGAAACTTCACTTTCATATTAAAACAAAATTTTGAAACCGAATATTAAATTAAACTTTTGGTTTCAGCAGGACAGCGCTACAAGCCACATAGCCGAACAAACAATTCAGTTATTGCATGAGAAATTTCCAGTTCATGGTTTCAAATGACTGCATTTATAGTTTTTGAAAAAAGGGGTGTGGAATGTCTCAGTGTCGTCGTAAATTCGATTCCTGCCAGAAATTCTGGTTTAAAACCTAATTAATGGTTCAATCTTATTATTAATACAATTGTAAATGATTTATTACTGTTAAACAATTTGATCTGGGAAGTAAAATCTTTTAAATTTAATTGTTTGTTGGGTTATATTCTTTCTATATGCAGTACACAGCATTGAATATTATAAACATTCAGATATTTATTGATTACTTTATAGATTGTTTTTTCCTCATACAAAATGTTTTGCGTTTTTTTTTTATTTATTTATATAAAATCACTACATATACACACATATGTGTATTACCCACATTTATCTTGTATATAATAAAATACATACTAGTATTTCAAATTATTTTTATTGTTTTTTTTTTTTTAATAAATGTTACAAAACAAAAAAAAAATACTTGACTCATAGTTTTAACTTAATAATGGCTTGTGTTGTTTGGCTACAGTATATCTATTTTATAACAAAAACATATACAATATAATTAAAGAAAATTTTTATTCAAACAAAGAAACGTTTAAAACCTGCATATATCATTTGAAGCTGGTAAACAAAAGCAAGTTTTTACTCCGCATATAGGGTTTGTAATAATCATTTGAAAACTAAACCTTTTTTTAATAATAATTTTGGGGTCAAAAGTGTACGAGTAGTTTGGTTTGGTGTTAGTGACTCAATAGTTGTTTGAAATAAAAGCTTGAACTCAATTTTTTTATTAAATTTTTTTAGAATATTTTAAATTTTATTTGATTTCAATCATTTTTTATTTGAAATGTATTATACTTACCTACCTGTACAGTCGCACAAATTAGTTATGCATACCAGTTTTAATTTCTATTAATGCTTAAATTATTCAATATTTAAATTGTTCTCTGTTAAATGGCTTTAAATATTTTTAAACATTCTGAACATTACAAATTCTTGTAAAATATCTGATTTTGAAAGTTAAAAATTTTTTTATTAGGGTTTAACAAGTTTACAGGTTTCTATTTCTTTCGTTAGTGTGCTTACATGCATATATACATATATTTGTATATATGTATGTATTAAAAATCTATACTTTTAAAGTAATACCGAAATATAATATTTAACGAATTTAGTGAAAAAAAAAAAATAATTACAAAAATGTAATGATGGAGAGAAAAGAAGAATATTGTAGAATGTGCTGTTGGCCATTACAACCCTATTTCAGGGTTACGTCCGAGCTTCCCACAGCACCCATATTGTGCGCGTCAACTTTTATCCATGAGTGCCGGGACCTATAGTTTAATGTCGAATCCGAACGTTAGACTTGAAAAACTTGTTCATGACAATCAATTACTCTCAGAGCTTTTGTCTGAAGACTGCTAAGAAGCGGTGGCCTAAAGAAATATTTTTCCATATTTCTTTCTTTCAAAATGTCAGAGCGGGGGTTTGAACCTAGAGTTCTCGTCTTAGTAAGCCAGCAAACTACATATCAGACTAGGGCGACCACATTTATTCAGTATCGAAGTACCTATTTTTGTTTCGTATTAAAGTTTGTTTTTAAATAATTTTTAAAGAAATTTTTACACAAAATGGAATATTTTAATAAAATATGTATTTGGTTTGAATTTCTCGCCAAATTTTTGCCAAATGTGACCTTAGCTTAAGTTATGCATTAACTCTTTATGCCTTAAGCGTAAGCCGCCAAACAATCTAAATTGTTGGTAAGTCTTTAATTAGTTTAAAAAAAAGAACGAAATACATATTATGCTCCTATTTGTGCAACATTCTTTCGGTAATGAATTTTTCATGTTAAAATTTTTGTTTTATCTCTTATGATGGTTTTCTTTCAGTGTATTCATTAATTTTATTTAATTGACTACACCGCAAAATTTACCGAAAAACTTTATATCAAATACAGTATTCGCTGAATGTTTAAACAAATTTTATTGAGCGGTATAATAAAAAATTATACCACAAAATATTTGTTCTTTTTTTTGTAATTTTCTTAATTTGTACATATGTATGTATAAGTATGTATGTATATATAGAATATGATAGAATAATAGTCTCTTTTTCTTTTTAAATTGTCTGTTGTTTTTACCTGTTGCATTGTTGTTGTTAAAATGTATTTGGCCAACAAACGAATGGATTTTTAGAATCATAAGAAACTAGAGTCTGTCAGCTCTATTAAAGTCAAAAGCATTTGTGTTGAATATTACGTTTACCAAAAAAGTTTTATAACAATATTTTTTTCTTTATTATAAAAAATTTTTTGTTAAAGAATAATAATTTTTGTTTCATGTGTTTTTATACTATTAACAATTTTTTATACTTTTCTTTTTATTTCATATTTGATTGGCACAATAAGTCTTTGATCAGATTGTTAAAGAATAGAAAAAGTACAAAATCTAAAAGAATTTTAAAACAATTTTATATTTTTATTGAAAAAATAATATTAAATTTGGGCGTTTACTACATTACTGGTCTTTTTTCAATTAATTTTATATACATATTTTTCTTTCATTTGTTATTTTATTCTTTTTAAAAGCAACTTATTATGTTCTACCTATACTGTGTTTAAAATTCATATCATGTCTTTAGATATTAAAATGAAAACACTTGTTTAGCTTTGCTTTGATTATTGTACACGTATATACTTATGTATGCAAATTATTAATTTTGTATTTAAGAATTTGTTTAAGCTAAATTTTTTAAATTTAAATTTATCATCAAGTTTATAAACAAGGCAAACATAAAATAATTAATTACCGCTACACCCCCATTAATAACTAAAAAAAAGTTAAACAAAAAGTAAAAAAAACACTGCTTGTATACTTCACAAGTCATAAGCATACATACATATGTACGTCATCAGTTTGAATATATAATGATAACCTTGTGTTTTTTTTAACATAGAAGAGGAGGCTTTTTCTGCATTCAATCCAAACAATTAAATCTCTGCACTTGTATGTAATTAACCTTATAAAACATTCATTATTATTAAATTTATTACGAGTATGTACGATAATTCTTTAAATTCTTTTTTATTAAGCTTAGCTTGTGTGTATGTAAATTCCAAACAATTAGAGATGCTTAAAGACAGATCATCATCAGTCAGACCACATTCGGTAAAATTGTTTTGGATAATCTTTAACCCAGTAAGCAAGTTCTTTTTTATTAATTTTTAAATAAAAGATAATAAAATAGTATACATAATTTGGTTTTTTTAAGAATGAGTTTAATGTTCCCAGTTACGTACATACGTTTTAATACAGTATTTTTGTGTATTGTTCACAGTCTGGTACGCTGTACGATTTCAACAAAACTTATGAAGAGGATAGGTATTGGAACGTATATCACAGGTGTGCAATAAAAGTAAGCCCTAAATCACCTCTAAGTTGTCCCTGATGTTTGTATATCTTGAGAACGTTTAAAGGTGTAGTTACTGAATTTAGTCCGAATAACTCCATGACCAATACAAATTATCACTTGAAAATTGAGCGGAATTGGACAAAAGAGTATGGTACTTCCCATACAAAATAAATATTAATTTTTGCGATTCTGGAGAACGGTTAGAGGTAAAGTTTCTGTATTTTGCCTAGATTATATCACAATCAATAACAATTTTCGGTCAGATATTGGGAGAAATTGGACAAGTGGGCGAGGTGCCTTCCATTCAAACTAAATATTGATTTTTGTATAAGTAGTATATCTTGAGAACGGTTAAAGCTAAAGTTTCTGAATTTGGTCTGAAAGAATTCATGGTCAAGGCAAATCATTAGTCAGAAAGTAGACAAGTGAGCGTGATACACTTGTTAATTTTTTATATCTTGAGAACGAACAGAATCAGAGGGTAGGATCTATAAATACTACGTTCCCATTTTCAATAAACTTATTTTGTAAAATATAAAAAAAGTTAAATGCTCTGTATATGTATGTACAATAGTGAAAAATTTTAGAGTCGTAGTCGCGAGCAATTGTAGGATCTACGACTCCGCTAAAAATACTGGAACACTGGCTCCAACTCCACAGCTCTGGCCAATCCAAAAATCATATGAATCTGAATTTAAATTTTTAATTATCGGATAATGTTGTTAATCTGTTTCGTATATGTAGAAATGAAACACCTTTTCCTTAATTTCAACTATTTACTGGGTGACCATCCCATTTGTACTCTTAACCTGTCTCTATCACTCGTACACATTTTACGGTCAATTAAAATTAAAATCATTTACTAATTCATTCATTAATTTATTACTTGTATAGGAAGATTTTATGTGTCATTTAATATTTTGTTTGTCAACATTATCTATTACACGCTAAACAGATTAGGTAAATTTTACGTGTTTGTAAACAATAATCCATCATTTCTTTAGCATAGCTACATATACATACATATGTATGTATATTTGTTAAGAAAAAAATTAAAAATATCACATATGCATATTGCATGTATGTATGTACTTTCATATGTACAATTATCTTACAACTCTCTTTTACACTACACAACAACGAAATTCGTCTGAAGTCCATCAAATACTTTTATACGAAAAGACATGTTTGCATTTCTATAAACAACAGCCCTGAAAATGTCACGTAAGAATTTAATGCAGCGTTCAGACTTAAATGGTTTTTAAAATTATGATATTTTCCATTTTAAACGTCTACTATTACTACTGTATTATATAGTACTCGTAGTAAATTTTCACGCACGTGATTTTCCTCTAAAAATGTTCACTGTATGTGTTTTTTTTATCAGTCACACTCATTTCTTACTCAAACTTTTACATTTTATTGTTTAGCTAATAGGGTATGTAGGAATAGAGCAGAAAACTGTTTCTTTTTAAAGAAAAATATGTATGCCTCTGTATTAATGTGTGTTTTTGTGTGTTTTCTATTTTGTTTCACTTTTAATCTCATTCACCTCTAAAATGTACGTGCTCTCATATGCATTTAGCATATTTATATCTTTTATGCCCTTTATTGTTTACTTGCTCTCTTTACATCCTAAACTCTCAAGTTATTATACTCACTTTATTTTCCTTCCTGATGGGATGGGTCGTGATGAAAAATAGTACATCAACAGTGTTTCTAAAACATCAAATAAGACCGAATAATAAAATAAACTAAAGATCACAATAAGTTTTTGATTTAAAATAAAAAATATATATACATAGTTTTAAAATTATATATATGACTTTAACATAATAATTATGGCCATTGACAATACCAAAGACCTTATATTATATTCGTTATAATTTTTGCATTTTTAAACATATGTACGTGCATACTCAGGGTAAGTTGGAGTAATGTGGACTACCATTTAGTATATTTGAGATTGTGATTACAATATGAGCAGGCTGAGATTAATTGGTACATCTGTTACCTAAATATACATGTACGCCAAAAAAAAGTTATCGGATCAAGATCGAGTTTTGAAGAACCTAATATCACGATATTTTTTCAAATGTTTCGTGTTCTAATTTGACTTGAATAGTTTCAAGACATCAATTTGATTTTTAATTGATGTTAAAAATGTATATTTCCATTATAGCTTAAATTGTTGAAGTCAATAGTAGTAATAACTCTTCGTTGTAAACGCCCCTGTAAGTCTTACAAACGTTGCGAGCCTGACATATTTGCTAATATTTTGTTGTTGTAATAGGTATGCTTGCGGTAAATTCAATTTTAGCTGTGTTGACAATCATTGGCGGATTGCGCAAATTTTATTGTCACAGGAAAGACATTGTGTTGTTGTTTGACTTGGTTTGATATGTTTGAAAGACTTGCAAGGGCGTTTACAACTAAGAGTCATCACCGCTAATAAAGTGATTGGAAACAATGTGTAAAGCAATCTTTTATGATTGGTATTTCATAGAATAACAATCCCAATCAATTTTTTTAAGGCAGTTTAGCATATTTTTTACAATAATTAAAAAAAAGAAACAAATCAAATTTTTTTTATTAGAGATCAATACTCAGGGGTAAACCCCTACTAAATGCTGTGTATTGTATTGGGATTTTGGTAAGGACAGTACATACATATATTATTACTAATTATATTATTATTAACCTTATGATTAAATTACTTACTCCCAACTTCATATTGATATTTAGTACTGAGATGATACACCTACTTTTATTATACATGCATATGCATGTACATACGTATATTAAGACAAAATTCAGAAAATATTGTGTTTAGAGCTGCCTTATTAAAATATTTTTCATATAAGTTTTACCATGACGCAAAACTAGTCTCAGGCTTTGTATATTTTTAAATATATAAGCTTTGTTTTTATAATGATAAGGTTTTTTTTTTTGTTTTTATTAATTTTGTGTTAATATTTTTAATTCAAATACATAATTCTTTTTTACTTCATAACATACATACATATAAGATAAAATCTATACATTTCCAAAGTTTGTGTAAATTTTTCTTTTCATGTAAGGTTAAACTTTTGCTATATTATCAGCCTAATTATAAATAAATTTTTTCTCTTTGAAATTGGATTAATATGCGAAAAATGGGAAAAGGAAAAAACTCCTGCTGAATTTTTATTCGTAGTTGGGGTGCATACTTACATAGAATAATTTCAACACTAATAATACACTAAATGTAAAAAAAAAACTAACACTATGCCTTCTCATTTTTTTATTCTATGTCTCACGTTAGTAGTTGTAAATTCTCACCACTTTCTCTATATGTAAGGCTGGCTCATGGGTAATTTTTATGAATGGTTGCATTAAATGAAGTATGACAATTGTCATTGTTATTGTACTCATACTTACAACTTACTTTACTTATACTTTAATATTTACCTGTATGAGTTTACATGGTAATTTCGTTTAAGGTCTTTTCTTGAACTATAAAAGAGGGTAAAAACTCTTTAAAGCAGAGAGAAAAACCACTTGTTTTCATTATAATTACATGTAAAATTATAAATACCTTTGGCTTTAACTAACCACCATTACGAGAAAAAGAAAACACAATTTTAAATGGCAAATAGTACTTGTACTTTGAGTATGGAAAAAATGGTTAGTAAGACTAAAAAAAATTCATGTAGAAAATTATGATGAGTTGACAAAATGTAAACAACCTTAAAGTAGTTGTTAAAAGACATTGGTGCTATAAGGAAGAAGTGTGTGAAGTTAGCTACGAAAGTTAAATTCGTTTTTTACAGCTTCGAAAAAATCTGTTAACTTAACAGTAAAAAGTGTGAAGTTAGCTACGAATTTTATATTCTTTTTTAACAACAGAATTAGTTAACAGAGTAATGTTAACATTACCTGCATATGAAACATATAGTAAATCAAAGCTAAAAAAAATAAATAATTAAAATAAAGTAAAAAAAAAAACTAAGTAAATAAAATTATTACAAAAACATTAAAAATATTTGTTTTATTCAAATAACTATATAAAAACGTTCATTTATAGAACATTAAAAGCTATTCTTTATTTTTAGCAAAAAGTGGTATATATATAAAATCTGAAAATTCGGACATATAAAGAAAGGTGCGGCAATTAGACCTATAGTGCTGGATAGCCAACGGTCCAAGGTCTTAGAAAGTGTTTTCCGATTTTGGCCAGAACATTTCAGATCGGAGATATATCACACGAAGCTAACTATTTTTTTATTTTTAGCAAAAAGTGGTATATATATAAAATCTGAAAAATCGGACATATAAAGAAAGGTGCGGCAATTAGACCTATAGTGCTGAATAGCCAACGGTCCAAGGTCTTAGAAAATGTTTTCCGATTTTGGCCAGAACATTTCAGATCGGAGATATATCACACGAAGCTAACTATTTTTTTATTTTTAGCAAAAAGTGGTATATATATAAAATCTGAAAAGTCGGACATATAAAGAAAGGTGCGGCAATTAGACCTATAGTGCTGGATAGCCAACGGTCCAAGGTCTTAGAAAGTGTTTTCCGATTTTGGCCAGAACATTTCAGATCGGAGATATATCACACGAAGTTAACTATTTTTTTATTTTTAGCAAAAAGTGGTATATATATAAAATCTGAAAAATCGGACATATAAAGAAAGGTGCGGCAATTAGACCTATAGTGCTGGATAGCCAACGGTCCAAGGTCTTAGAAAGTGTTTTCCGATTTTGGCCAGAACATTTCAGATCGGAGATATATCACACGAAGCTAACTATTTTTTTATTTTTAGCAAAAAGTGGTATATATATAAAATCTGAAAAATCGGACATATAAAGAAAGGTGCGGCAATTAGACCTATAGTGCTGGATAGCCAACGGTCCAAGGTCCTAAAAAGTGTTTTCCGATTTTGGCCAGAACATTTCAGATCGGAGATATATCACACGAAGTTAACTATTTTTTTATTTTTAGCAAAAAGTGGTATATATATAAAATCTGAAAAATCGGACATATAAAGAAAGGTGCGGCAATTAGACCTATAGTGCTGGATAGCCAACGGTCCAAGGTCTTAGAAAGTGTTTTCCGATTTTGGCCAGAACATTTCAGATCGGAGATATATCACACGAAGCTAACTATTTTTTATTTTTAGCAAAAAGTGGTATATATATAAAATCTGAAAAATCGGACATATAAAGAAAGGTGCGGCAATTAGACCTATAGTGCTGGATAGCCAACGGTCCAAGGTCTTAGAAAGTGTTTTCCGATTTTGGCCAGAACATTTCAGATCGGAGATATATCACACGAAGCTAACTATTTTTTTATTTTTAGCAAAAAGTGGTATATATATAAAATCTGAAAAATCGGACATATAAAGAAAGGTGCGGCAATTAGACCTATAGTGCTGGATAGCCAACGGTCCAAGGTCTTAGAAAGTGTTTTCCGATTTTGCCCAGAACATTTCAGATCGGAGATATATCACACGAAGCTAACTATTTTTTATTTTTAGCAAAAAGTGGTATATATATAAAATCTGAAAAATCGGACATATAAAGAAAGGTGCGGCAATTAGACCTATAGTGCTGGATAGCCAACGCTCCAAGGTCCTAAAAAGTGTTTTCCGATTTTGGCCAGAACATTTCAGATCGGAGATATATCACACAAAGCTAACTATTTTTTTATTTTTAGCAAAAAGTGGTATATATATAAAATCTGAAAAATCGGACATATAAAGAAAGGTGCGGCAATTAGACCTATAGTGCTGGATAGCCAACGGTCCAAGGTCTTAGAAAGTGTTTTCCGATTTTGGCCAGAACATTTCAGATCGGAGATATATCACACAAAGCTAACTAATTTTTTATTTTTAGCAAAAAGTGGTATATATATAAAATCTGAAAAATCGGACATATAAAGAAAGGTGCGGCAATTAGACCTATAGTGCTGGATAGCCAACGGTCCAAGGTCTTAGAAAGTGTTTTCCGATTTTGGCCAGAACATTTCAGATCGGAGATATATCACACGAAGCTAACTATTTTTTTTATTTTTAGCAAAAAGTGGTATATATATAAAATCTGAAAAATCGGACATATAAAGAAAGGTGCGGCAATTAGACCTATAGTGCTGGATAGCCAACGCTCCAAGGTCCTAAAAAGTGTTTTCCGATTTTGGCCAGAACATTTCAGATCGGAGATATATCACACGAAGCTAACTACTTTTTTATTTTTAGCAAAAAGTGGTATATATATAAAATCTGAAAAATCGGACATATAAAGAAAGGTGCGGCAATTAGACCTATAGTGCTGGATAGCCAACGCTCCAAGGTCCTAAAAAGTGTTTTCCGATTTTGGCCAGAACATTTCAGATCGGAGATATATCACACAAAACAAATGCTATTTTCTTACATTTTCTTATAACCTAATTCGACTGTAGTATATACATGTGCTCTTATGCCATGCTTTTTTTTTTTTTGCTTTGTGCATGAAACATTCTCTCATAAGTAATTAGAAAGAAAAAACAAATCCACTAAGTTTTGCATATGCACTAAAGGGTTACCATTGTGGGTATAATAATTCATTTATTGACTCTTGAGAACAATACACACGTAGGTGTATGTGTACATACGCATGTTTAAAATCCATATGTATGCATATACACAAATCAATAATTTATGTAGGTATTATTTTTTTATTAATTTTCCAAAGTAAAAATTATTTTTTAATTTTCTCGAAGTATACCTCTTATAATGCAGTTCTTCTACAAGGCGCTTTCGACATGACGCGAAAGAAAAAACATAGGTTTCATTACTTATGTGTGTAAAGAAATGTTCAGGTTGCTTTAACGCGAATCACATACTATAAATGACTGTAATTTACTTTTTAAAATTGAGCTATGGTAACCCAGGCCAAAACCACAAACAATAGATCTCACATCACTCAATGAGAGATGAGTTAGTTTACACTCTTCGCAAAAAAGTTAACGGAATATAAATTGGCGCCTTAATACACAAACAGTATGGAATGATTTCAAGATACAGTAATCCAACAAAGTTTCCATTCGCCCCTTTAAATAAAATTAAAATGTATTTTGTTATTTGTTAAATGACATAAAATGGTTTTATGCCTGCATTCATAAAAAATAAGGGTTTATTTGACAAATTTCTAATTAGCTTCGTGTGATATATCTCCGATCTGAAATGTTCTGGCCAAAATCGGAAAACACTTTCTAAGACCTTGGACCGTTGGCTATCCAGCACTATAGGTCTAATTGCCGCACCTTTCTTTATATGTCCGATTTTTCAGATTTTATATATATACCACTTTTTGCTAAAAATAAAAAAATAGTTAGCTTTGTGTGATATATCTCCGATCTGAAATGTTCTGGCCAAAATCGGAAAACACTTTCTAAGACCTTGGACCGTTGGCTATCCAGCACTATAGGTCTAATTGCCGCACCTTTCTTTATATGTCCGATTTTTCAGATTTTATATATATACCACTTTTTGCTAAAAATAAAAAAATAGTTAGCTTCGTGTGATATATCTCCGATCTGAAATGTTCTGGCCAAAATCGGAAAACACTTTTTAGGACCTTGGAGCGTTGGCTATCCAGCACTATAGGTCTAATTGCCGCACCTTTCTTTATATGTCCGATTTTTCAGATTTTATATATATACCACTTTTTGCTAAAAATAAAAAAGTAGTTAGCTTCGTGTGATATATCTCCGATCTGAAATGTTCTGGCCAAAATCGGAAAACACTTTTTAGGACCTTGGAGCGTTGGCTATCCAGCACTATAGGTCTAATTGCCGCACCTTTCTTTATATGTCCGATTTTTCAGATTTTATATATATACCACGTTTTGCTAAAAATAAAAAAATAGTTAGCTTCGTGTGATATATCTCCGATCTGAAATGTTCTGGCCAAAATCGGAAAACACTTTCTAAGACCTTGGACCGTTGGCTATTCAGCACTATAGGTCTAATTGCCGCACCTTTCTTTATATGTCCGATTTTTCAGATTTTATATATATACCACTTTTTGCTAAAAATAAAAAAATAGTTAGCTTCGTGTGATATATCTCCGATCTGAAATGTTCTGGCCAAAATCGGAAAACACTTTCTAAGACCTTGGACCGTTGGCTATCCAGCACTATAGGTCTAATTGCCGCACCTTTCTTTATATGTCCGAATTTTCAGATTTTATATACAGTTGTGTTCAAAATAATAGGAGTGCCATTCATTCAATGCCGAAGTTTAAAATTAAGTAGAAAAAAAAGAAAATATTAATTTCTTTTGAGATAAAATTTATCTCTTATTCAGCTTCTAATTTTTTACCAATAAATTATTTAATTAAAATTATTAAAACAAAAAATATTTAATTAAAACAAAGTTTTCTTTCAAAATTCCCTGTTCAAAATAATAGGAGTGTTTATACACAACCTAGTAGTATTAAAGCTAAAGTCACAAAAGTAAAATATTATTTAAAAATAGTGTCTCCGATTTAATATTTTGTTGAATAACCTTTGTTTTTAATGATTTCAGCACATCTTCAAGGCATTGAGTCAATAAGATTCTGGCATTTCTTTAAAGGAATTTGATGCCACGCTTTGCGCACTGTGCTCCATAATTCTGCCGCATTTGATGGCTGTTTCTCTGCAAAATATGTTTTAACGTCTGCCCGCAGATGTTCTATGGGATTCAGGTCAGGAGACTGAGCAGGCCACGACATAATCTGAACTCCATTTACCCGAAACCACTCATTTGCCAATTTACTGGTATGTTTCGGGTCGTTAACTTGTTGGAATATCCATTTAAGAGGCATATTCCACTCTGCATAAGGTAGCATTACCTCTTTCAAAATTCCAACATAAACGTTTCTATCCATTATGCCTCTAATTTCGTAAATTGGACCTACCTACACCATTATGCGAAAAGCTTCCCATATCATTACTTTTGGACCACCATGCTTAACTGTTTTTTGTGTATATTGGGCTTTATATTCTGTATTGGGCGGACGTCTAATATATTGTCTAGACCCAGTGCCACCAAATAAAACAATTTTGCTTTCGTCGGTCCAGAGTATGTTTCTCCATTTTTCTTTCAGCCAATTGATGTGTTCTTGTGCAAACTTTAAGCGTGCTACTGCCTGTTTTTTTGTCAGTAGTGGTACTTTCCGTGGACTTATTGCAAATAAATTATTTTCCATCAGGCGTCTAAGAATAGTAGGGCCACTTACGGCAAGATTTAGACCCTTTTGAATTTTTTTGGAAGACGCCCAAGGATTTATTTTGCTGTATCGTACAATACGACGGTCTTTAACAGTTGATATTTTGTGTTTGCGCCCACGTTTTTGAGGCTTTTTTCATATTTTAGAGCATTTGAAATCATTTGATCGGAGCATCCTAAGGTTTCCTTAATTTCCTTATAAGTTTTGCCTTTTTTTCGAAGATTCTTAATTAGTTCTCTTTTTCCCTCAGAACAGTGCTTTCCTCTTCCCACTATTATAAAAATTTATGTGAAATATAATATAATCACTGTAAATAAGGTTTTCACACCATTTTTTGAAACTTACTTTACACTTTTTTACTTCAATTATATGTCCTTTTAGTTTTATTTTTAAAACGTCACACGCACTCCTATTATTTTGAACAACTCAAACCCATGGCAAACACAGAAATGAACGAATTTTATTATGAATATAAAAGTTATTATGAGTTTATCTTCTGTAATCGATTTCTTAAATACCGTAGTAACTTTCGTTAGAATATCACTTGTTTTGCAAATTGGTACACTAACAAATTTCAACTGTAGAAATATTAGATTGGTGCACTCCTATTATTTTGAACACAGCTGTATATACCACTTTTTGCTAAAAATAAAGAATAGCTTTTAATGTTCTATAAATGAACGTTTTTATATAGTTATTTGAATAAAACAAATATTTTTAATGTTTTTGTAATAATTTTATTTACTTAGTTTTTTTTTACTTTATTTTAATTATTTATTTTTTTTAGCTTTGATTTACTATATGTTTCATATGCAGGTAATGTTAACATTACTCTGTTAACTAATTCTGTTGTTAAAAAAGAATATAAAATTCGTAGCTAACTTCACACTTTTTACTGTTAAGTTAACAGATTTTTTCGAAGCTGTAAAAAACGAATTTAACTTTCGTAGCTAACTTCACACACTTATAAGGAAGTATGTTCTTAACTTATAAAAAAAGTATTATAACAATAATAATAATAAAAAGTAGTTGGCTTTTATTTACCTTTTCTTAAAAAAAAAATTATTTTATATATACTTATAAAAAAAGGCAAATTTAGTTTTTACGTTAGACAAGATTCTTATAATGCTTTTCTAATGCTTGAAATAAAGAACAAGTGCCGGAGGGTAAAATATGTCGAGATCTCTTGTGAAGAAAAAACAAATTTATGGAAGATGAAAGTACGAGTACATATCTACATACTATAAAAAAAGAAAATAAAAACTAAAATATGTGTTATTTTATGATGGTGGTTTTTGAGATTTATGGATAAAATTTATTTTATATAAAAAAAATTAAAATAGAAAAAAATCAAGATTCAATGAACCTTTAACTTCTACACGGTGCTACAAAAAATTTTTAGAAATTTTTTTAATCACGTTTTGTTTTTTTTTTTTTTTTTTTTGAAGAAACTATAATTAAATACATACACAAATTATTTGTATCCAACTCATAAAAATTAAAAAAAAACATAAAATATTAATTTTTTTGGTCATAAAATTTTAAAAACTTTAAGTGTTCTATTACAAAACAAGTGTTAAAAATGTGCTTGTCAATGTTTAGAAAAAAGCAAAAAAAAATCTGCTGTCTATAATAATCTTAAATAATTAAAATTGTTCGTTAAGAAGGAAATCAATTTTATAAAATTACAATTTTAATTTATTTCTTTTTTATATATTTATTTCAGTAATAAAAAAATGTTTAAATTGTCTACTCTTTTGAACTACAACGAATATCAAAAACATGAAATAAAATGTCAGAAATTAATTGTCAAGTCTTAAACGCTTTTCAACGGATAACGCTCAATTAATATCTTATTTAATTTTTTTATAAATGTTGGTTTAATATGTAATTAAAAAATAACAATTCTTTAATTGCTCAAATCTGAACCTTAACTTTTTGATAACTCACTTTACAATTTCAATTAATGGATTAGCCCTTAGGACTAACAAATTTGAAATGATTCATTCCAGCATTCATATGTACGTACAACATGCAACAGGTTGATATTTATGATCAAATTAATGAAATAATTTTTACCTAGGACTTCTTGGGTACGAATACAATTCTTGAAGGCTTATTGTAATATAAAAGCTTCATGCCTATTTTCTCAAACATTTTTAATTTAAAATTTAACCAAAATTTTAGCATTTCAGTTAAAGAAAATTACAGAATAGGGGGCCTCAGGTTCATATTCGGTTAAAATTTTAAAAACGAACAAGCGTTGTATTAATATGAAATTTATATGGTTTCCAACTTAATTTTCATTTAGTAATTAATATATTTTTTAAGCTTTCTTTTTTTCTAATTTATTCTCTGTTGCTATAAAATAAATTTCAATGCTGAAAAAGCCCTCTCGACGCTTACTTTTTTTTATTTGAGACCAATACTCAGGGGTAAAACCTCTACTAAATGCTGTGCATTGTATTGAAATTTTTTGGAGAGGACAGTACATACATATGTATATATTTTTCTTATATTATTATTAAGTGCTGTGAATTGATCATTCAAAGGTTAGTGTTCGAGCAAATCGTCATCATCTTCTGAAGTACAAAATATTGCGATTATCTTATGAAAATATCTTACCTTACCACTCTTAAATTTTGGAAAATTTCTATTGTTTTTAAAATATTTTTTTTTTATTTTCATTTTTGGTTACTTGGTATAAGTAACTTATTTTTATTTTTTTTTTATAAATCATATAAAGTTATGGGTTCTTACTTAGGTTCAACGGGATTCAAAGTTTTTAAAAGCAAAATAAAAAAAATTAAGTGGAACTTTAACAAAATTGAAAATTTGAACAGCCTTGGAAAAAATTAATTTACATTTCCGCGAGTGTCCTGTGTTACTTTAAGCTCAGCTTAAAGCAATATTTTTCTTTACAAATCTGTATATTTATGTCACAGTCTAATATCTGCCTTAAATACTACAAACCACCTGCACAGTTAAAAATGATTTTCTTTATTTTTTACTAACATTGATTTCAATAGCTGACAATGATTTAATTCAGACACCTTGAGCTGCTTTGTTTTGGGTTTTAATAATTTATTACTGTTTATTGTCACTCATATTACTTATACATACAATTGTTTTTTTTTTGTTTTTTAAGTATATCATGAGAAAATAATTTTGTATAAAATATTTAATTATTTTTAATTATTGTTAAACTTTTAAACAATAAAATTTTATTTATTATCTTGAACTTGATAGAAGTTATTTTAAAAAAATGTTTATGGTAGTGTAATTAAAATTTATGATTTAATTATGGAAAAACTATAATATCAGAGATTGCTGTAGTAATCTTAATTCATTTTTAATGGCATCATTGCAAATCATCTGTTTTGAGATTTTGGTTTTCCTGTTAACTTTCACGACTTCAAAAAATGATGAATTTATTGGAATTTAGGAATGCATTGAAAATCAATTCAATTTATCTAATGTTTTAGATATTTTGAAAGAGATATTATTGTTGAACCCCTTCAATTTTATTTTGCTGGGCAGCTTGAATTGGGTAAACTGTTGTCAAAAGGGGTTAATATTTAATCAAAATAATATTAAATATGTATGTTCTTTATTATTTTTTTATATAGCTTTTTTTGCATACACGTATGTACATACATATATACCGTTTTCTATTGAATTTGTATTTCCTGTGAAATTATTATTTTAGAATTTATAGATATAAAATTTCTTTACCATATGCCAATTTATTTCAATTTGCAGTAAAAGAAAATTATAAAAAAAACAACAATTACAGCCATATTGTGTTTGTGTAATTGATCTTATAATACCTCTCTAAACTTTATACCTAAAGTATGTCAGTGTAAAGCAAATTATTTTAATGTATTTGTATATTTTATTTTCAGACTAAAACGCTCCATTACCATATAAAAACCCAATAATTTGTAAAAAAATACCTTTTTTTGCGGTTCATTTTTGCAAACATTTATGAATTTTATGTTTGTCTTTGCTGAAATATTGTGTGTAATTGGAAACCTATTTTTTTACAAACAAGAGTACACGACATTGACTTCAATTTGCATTATATTTACTATATAAGAAAAGAAGAAAAAAAAAATACCACAAACATATGAAAATTATCAAGGGAGCTCTTAATGAAGAAGAAAGCGAGCTAAAAAAATTGAAAAGAATTCGAATAACCAAACCATTTGAAACAATGGAGTTAATAAACTAAAACAACCCTTTTGCTTTTAGGCAGAAGCACAAAAAAGGGTGTTTCAAACCAACAAGCAAACATCTATTAAGTGAATCATCAACACCCCAATTAAAATAATAAAAATCATAACAAAAAACCAACCCAAAAAGCCCACAAATTTTAACCACCACCTTGAAAAAATTTATTATTTTCAAGGTTTGTTTTTTTATTTTAACGGGTTTCGCTTTTCTACAAGTAATCATTTGGCTCCAAAAATTACAACAGTACCTACACAAGTTAAATAATGTAATAAAGAAACTGTTGTTGTTAATTTTTTCTTAAATTAAAATAATTACAGAAAAGTTTTGTGAAACACAAACTTAAAAAAAATTAAATTACAAGCTCTATTTAGTTTGAATAAGTTGTACATCATATCACCAACATGCCAACCACAAAATCCAAATCAACATCAGCAGCGTTAGCGACCGTAATAACATCCGCAAAAACAATGAATGTATCATTATTATTGCTGTTGTTAATTTCTCTGGCATATATTATATGCCCCAGTGTAGCATGGATGCCTGATGTTAGACCAGATTTACAATCTAGTAAGTACATTTGCTATTACCGTTACTTTTGTTATTACATACATACATACAAACATACATATGTAAAAATTTAATTTTCAATACAATTCTATTCTATTCTTTTGTTTTATTTTTTATTTTTATTTTCTAATTTTATTATAACATGCCATGAAAATCTAACGTGACCAATTAAATTGTTGCTTTCTTTTTCTATTTTTAATTTTGCTTAAGAATATTGTCACGAGATTTGATATTATTTCTATTTGGCCAAAAATCATAATAATTATTTTATGCTACTTTGGCGCTTTGCGTTAATTTATTTTATTACAACTATTAATCACTTAAAGTAGAGCAAAGAATAAAATTGCTTTAAACTTCATGTACTTACTACCGTATTCAAAATAAAAATATTTTACATATGTATGTATGTATTTATTATTTTTACAAATTTCTATGCCCTGTACTTGTCTAAATTTTAAAAGCTTTTATGAGCACTTTTTAGGTGGTCGCATTAGTCTTATAATTTATTCCCTGTTTTCATTTTTGCTTCATATAAATTAAAATATGTGTTCATTTTTATTTCTTTATGTATTTTCTTTTTTACAGAACAAGATAAAATTTTAGCCAAATTTTTTGGCAATACCACAGACTATTTCAAAGTATTGGATCATGATGATATTACAATTTTAGTTGGCGCTAGGTAAGTGTTAAAAATATCTATATATTATATGTATACACTTATGCATGTACACACGTGTGTATATAAAATTAGATTTAAATAACAGGTGGGGCAAAAGTCCCGTTACCATTTTAATTGCCTATAACTTTGTTCAAAGAAAAGTTAAGTAAGTTTGGTTTTCATAAAAAGCTTACTTGGTCTTTATATTTTTTTCACTAATATTGGAAAGTTATATCGGCTAAATGATAATCGCGATTTGCTATGCAACTTTCGCCTGTTTTTAAGGCATTTTTCATGACATCCTGCAACATCGCAGGCATTGTGTAGCTTCCTCAGAACAAATGTATTTCTTAAAAATATTTTATTTTATGTGTGAGTTATCAGTTTTTCAGTTTATTTGATATCAAATTTTACCTACTCCAGCCAAAAATACCATAAAAAATACATATTGAGAAACGTGATCTTATTTTTTCGCTGCTGTTAAAAAAGTTTCCGCATCAAACGAACTAAAGTTTGGTCAACAAATTTTTAATATAGTTTAAATATTACTTCGAATTATTATATATTTTTTCGAATTAAATTCGAATATTTTTTGGATCTATATATTATACTGATTGTATGATCTTTAATGTCTTAAGATCCGTTAGGGAATATGTACAACACTAGCAGAACTGAACTAGTTTTCGACCCAGCTACGAAAGGTCTCATCAGAGTTCTTTGTGTTATACATATTCATATTTTTATATTCCTATTTAAAGCACAATCTATTGGAAATAGATTATGTGAAATATATTTGAATGTTATTCTCATGTAGTCGCCGTGGTCTAGTGGTTAGTGTGTTGGCTTACTAAGACATGGGCCCTGGGTTCGACTCCAGGCTCTGACATCTTCAAAAAAAGAAATATGAAAAAAAAATATTTCTTTCGGCGACTACCTCTCAGCAGTCTTCTGGCAAAAGCTCTGAGAGTAACTAATTGCCATGAACAAGCTTCTCAAGTCTGTCGTTCGGAGTCGACATTAAACCGTAGGTCCCGGTACTCATGGATAAAAATTTACACACACAACATGAGTGCTGCGAGAAGCTAGGCCGTAATCCTGACACAGGCTTGTAAAGGCCAGTTATGTATGTATGTATGTTATTCTCACCAGTCTTTTTTCCTTATGAACTGAAAATTTTAAATTCAACATAATTTTTCGATGTAATTGTTACCGTTCTAAGTAACTGGAATTACACATATTTTTCTTCAAATTTTCCTTTTTACCAATTTTTTTTAATCAGTAATGGGCTTTGTGCTGTGAAAATTTTATGTTATTGGTCATTAAACAATGACTCTAATCCGCTCAATATAAGTATTTTTATTATTTTCCAAATAGAATCATTTTTGCGATAATGTTTTTCACTTCCTTAAATTATTATGCCATAGATATGTGGATAGAGGACTCTTGAAACTGTGTTGTATTCTCAGAAGCGTTGGACAATTAATTCGATATAGTAATTTCAAAATTTTTCAAATCATGTCATATTTTTCATGTCACGTCAATTCATTTTTAGAAAAATCGTCTAACAAAATACATAACTTCGTTGAAAACAGTGCTTTTAATTATTGTCCTGAAATAAAACAAACAATTTAGCTAATTATGTTTTTACAATACTTTTATGAGACATTTCCATCTCATTCCAATTATTTATGTAACATTTTATATCTAGAATTAAAGCATTACTTAATTTATTTTTTTTTTTTGTGTTTAAAAACGTTTGTTTATCAGTATTTATTTTAGATTATTTTTGTCCTCATAAGTCTTTAAAACTAAATATAAATTTCATGTATTTACTTTTATCTTTTTTTTTTATCACAGAAATGTTATCTATAATATAAGTTTAAATGGATTACGTGAAAACAGCCGCATTGTATGGTACTCATCAGATGCTGATCGTGAATTGTGTGCGCTAAAGGGTAAACATGAATCAGATTGTCATAATTATATACGGGTATTTGCCCGTCTGGAAGATGGTCAAATATTATTGTGCGGTACCAATTCTTATAAGCCACGTTGTCGTCATTATGCCCCCATAATCGATGAAAATTTGCCGACGCCAGGGTCTGCACCCACTTATGAAATAGTACGTGACGTAGAAGCTCAAGGTTTATGTCCGTATAGTCCAGTGCATAATAGTACTTATGCCTATGCTGATGGCCAATTATATAGTGCAACAGTAGCGGATTTTCAGGGTGGTGATCCTTTGATTTATAGGGAAAATTTACGTACAGAACAATATGATTTGAAACAACTAAATCAGCCGGATTTTGTTGGTGCCATAGAACGTAATGGTTTTATAATGTTCTTTTTCCGTGAAATCGCCATGGAATTTATGAATTATGGCAAGGTAATAGAAAACATTAACCCACCTGTTAAACAATGATATTTATAACAAAATTATTTTGTAAAATTAGACCGTTTATTCTCGTGTGGCTCGAGTTTGTAAAAATGATAGAGGTGGGCCTTACACTTTAAGCAAAAGTTGGACTTCATTTTTAAAGGCTAGACTTAATTGTTCAGTGCCTGGTGATTTTCCTTTCTATTTTGATGAAATACGTAAGTTGGAAAATGTTTAATCTTTATGTACTTCTCATATAATATACATATATATAAAACAAATTCACTTTATGTCGATTTTTTGTTTTTTTTTTGTTTTTTTCTTACAGAGGCCATCTCCCCAGTTATAGAAAGTGGCACAAATCCTTTAGTTTATGCTGTTTTCACTACTTCTGTTAATGCTATACCCGGTTCAGCCGTTTGTGCTTTTAATGTTGATGATATAATGGAAGCTTTTCAGGGTCGTTTTAAATCCCAAAAAGATAGTCAATCCCAGTGGCTACCAATACAAGAAGAACAAGTTCCTGAGCCAAGACCTGGTCAGTGCGTCGAAGATTCTCGCACTTTATCCTCTATAGCAGTTAACTTTGTTAAAAATCATCCTTTAATGGAAATGTCTGTACCAGCTGTTTATGCCCGTCCCCTGCTGACGAAAGTCAACTTACATCATCGTCTTACCACCATAGCCATTGATCCCCAGGTGCGTGCTTTAAATGGGGAGTTCCATGATGTTATTTATAGCGGTACCGATGATGGCAGAGTTACAAAATTTATAAATATACCCACCGCCTCAAACGGTGGCACTTCAGCCAGTATTGATAACTTAAAAACTGTATTAATTTCGGAACTACAGGTATTACCTGCAGGCACGCCAGTACGTGAACTAGTGGTCTCTACCAAAACCAATACTTTATTAGTAGTAAGCGATGGCAGTTTAGTGACTGTGCCTTTACATCACTGTTCACTCATAGTGGATTGCGCCAGTTGTTTGGGTCTTCAAGATCCTAATTGTGCTTGGGATCAACAGACCCATGAGTGTAAAAGTCTTAACGTAGCAAATCATAAATTTGGCACCAAAACATTCTTGCAATCCTTAAATACTACCAAAAAGGCTGCCAAAAATTTATGCCCCAAATCATCAAAAGGCACTGTGATAGCTGAAGGCCCTGTTATCAATTTGGGTGCTGTAACTGATAACAATTTAGATTCTCAAGTTAATACACAAGTTCATATTGAAGATGAATTAGCTAAGAAGCACATATATAATAATATGGGTTCTATAGGTGTTTCAAATAATCCAGTAGTACCTGATATTAGTTCACCAGAATTGGATTTACCTACAGCAATGGGTGGCGATTTTCTATTAAATAATTATAATGATGATAATAAAATAACTTTACATTCAGTTGATCCACATGATCTAATGAATTCAATTAATGGTGAGTTATTTGGTTAATTGAAATTGGAATTAATAAGGCTTTTATTAATTCTCTTTTTGTAATTTTTAGATCCTCTACATGCTCCTGCTTTGGGTGAAGAACAACAACTACAATTGGCTGGAAAAAGTATTTATTGGGGTTTTGGTGCCTTGGCTTTGGCATTAGTATTTATTATTGGCATGGTGGTTGGTTTAAATGTTTCCAAACGGAATAGTTGCAAACCACCATCATTGCACAGTAGTCATCGTAACCAGTTTAATTCTAATTCGTAAGTATCTATTTTGCCACAATATTATTTTTCAATAGAATTTTAGTTGAAGAATGTATTTATACTTTTATAAAATCATAAATATTTTTATTTTTTTTTTCTTAGAACATTTGGTCTTAAACATGGTAAAGATATTAACTTGCTGATGAACACAAATCACTATTGTCATCCGGGTAAACCCAGTTTAGACTTAGAAAAAGATCGTAGTCATGAGTGCAAAAACTCTACCGAAAATCTCGAAAAAGAACTACCCTGTAAAACATCTACACTTACTAAAGTTAAACGCACATACATATGATTAAAATCATGCATGATGATATTAATTTTATAAATAAAAGGATTTTAAAATGCATGGAAAGAGGGTAAATAGTTATGAAAAATTATACCCATTTTTTTAGTAAAATTTTTTCATACAAACAATTTTTATTTGTTTTGTTTTAGTTTAGTTAAAAAAAGGCGACTTTCTCTTTTTAGTTTTTTTTTTAATCCATAAATTCGTTATTGAAATAAATCTATTGCTATTTTGTGTAACAAAAATGGATATATATTCGAATAGAGCTTTTCATTTTATTTTTTTTTTCGAAGACGGACGGACACTAAACTATAATACATATAATAAATATGAGCTACTTATTTTTGATTTAAACCAATTGACAAAGTTTTAAACAGTGTTTCTCTGTTTTATATATTTTATTAAGTGACATTTAACTTACGAAAAACTCTACTTGAATTTAATATCCTGATTTAAAGATGTTTTGTTGATCATTTTTATTTTATTTAAAATCCTTAATTTTATTTTTTTCCTAAAGAGAATTTCGTTTAGGTTTTTAATAAAAATAAAAAAAAATTAAAAAACCAATAAACGTTAGGAACGTTTTCAAATTTTTAAAACAAATTTTTATGCATATATAGTCTAGTTTCTTTTATAAGAGTCTATAGTTTTTATATATATACAGTGAATTATTTTTTTATATATACATAGAAATGCTAGTAATTAAGAAGTAGTATTGTAATTAAAAAAAAAATAAACTAAAATTATACATACATATTTAAATTTAAGTTTAAGTACAAATTAAGTGTTTTTTCTATATTTTATATACATAAAAAATAACTAGATCTACGGTAAAAACAAACTCGAAAAGTTATTAATATTTAATACGCAAATACCATACATATCGTTTTGGGAAAGTCTCTTAAGGACTTGACGATTAAAAAAAAACACATACACATTTTTATAAGAAATGATGTTTAACCATCTATTTGAAGAAAAAATAAAAAAATAAAGCATGCATAATATTTAACGAATAGTAAACGAAACAAGAGATGAAATGCAAGCAGTTTTTTATACAAGTATTTTTATATGAATATCTATTAGACTGATCATGCTATTATAAAGCGTTTTTGTTTATAAGCAATATACCACCCATATACACACATACACATGTATATAGATATTTTAATTTTAAATAATTTAAAAATGTCTAACTATGCTTTCCTTTTTTATATAAAGAACTACAGTTAAAAAGTAATTAGTTTGTTTGTAACTCATCAAATTAGAAGCTATTTAACTGTAATTTATTAAAAGGAAATTTTTCAATATGTGTGCCTAGGAAATACTAACAAATTAAATCCATTTTAACATCTTTAAAAATCTTAGAAAATAATGACGTGATTAAAGAATTTAAAGAAAGTTGCTTAATGTATTTATATTTTAGGGTCGTATCTGAATAAAAGCGTACAACGTACGACGTATAAAAAGTTTAAAGGCTTCGTTACTCAAACGTAAACGTTGCGGATACGTAAACGTTGCGGCTGAGTTCAGCGAATGGTTTAGAATTGGTTTACAATTTTTAAACAGCTGATACGTAAAAACGAAGAAAAATTTTAAATTGATTGGATTCGCCCGCAACGCAACGTTACGTTTACGTATGAGTAATCATTTACACATAGGCTTGATAAGCAAAACTGAACAGCTGTTCCGCAACGTTTACGTTTACGTTTGAGTAACGAGGCCTTAATTTTTATACGTCCGTTTTACCGTAATACACAATACATGAAAGAAAAACAGAAATATTGTTTTGTCAGGTTTTTACTTTTGTTTGTATTAGAAAAACATTTCAAACAAATATTATTACTTTTTATTTTTTTATGTTTGGTTCAATTTTTTGTTTATAATAATGTACGCGACGTATTTCGGTAGATCTCATACAAAATGTATGGGAATGAAACAATGTTGACTAAAATACGACCCTTAAGCAAAAATTAGCCTTTACCACACCTACATAAATGTTTTGTTATATTGGCTTTAATATATAACAATAAATGTTGTAAACGATAGTCAAAGTATATGGTAACACATAGGTGTTGTAAAACATAATCGCAATTTTAAATATACAACTAAATAAATATTTAAAATTACCAAAATTAAAATAAAATTGTAAATAAATTCAGTATAAATAAATTCGGATCACAAGCCATATATGAATGAAATTATGTCATACAAATTAAATTTTTTATCATATTTTTAAGAATTTATTATCTTTAAAATTTCAAGTGATATATTGAGCACTTTTCTAAAAATTCCTTTAAACACCCATGTTACTAACTTGTACTAAAACTCTACTAATGCCCGACTTAAATATGAAATAACAATATCCGATTTTTTTATACTTTCGAATTATAACCAAAAGGGAATTGATATTTTTATTAAAAAAAAAATAAAAATTAAACCGCATATGCATACAAACAAACATATATTTTTATATACAAACAATACATACATAAATTAGGCAGAACAAATATACATATATAAAAAAACAAAATATTTCATAAATATTTTAAAATAAAACCCAAAAACGAGGCCTTTGTTTGCAAACAGAAATGAAAAGACCGGAAAAAAATAAAATTTGTAAAAAAAAGCAGGAAAAACCTGTAAAAAAATTAATAAGCAATTGAAAAAAATATATTTAAGTATTTTGGTTTTTGACCTTTATTAATTAAATTTTAATAATTGTTCAAGCTTAAGGGGTTTTTTTAAGTAAAAGATTTTAATTAAAAAAAAAACACCTTAAGCTGAACAATTAGGTGATTAAATTTAAAAAATATATATTTGAGTAAAAATTCTGTATACAGGTTCAAATAATAAAAATATGGCCTTATTGTCAATTATTATTATAAGGGTAAAGAATATTTTTTAATAAATAAAACATTAATATTTTTTGAAAATATAAAACACATTGTATAAATTAAAAAAAAGCTCAAACATTTTGTATAATAAACATATTACATATGTCCGTCCCATTAATTTTTAACAGAAAAAAATAATAATTATAACAAATGAATAAAAACCATACATACATACATACATATGTAAAAAAAAACAAAATAAAATTAAATTTTAATTACTAAGTACATCTACAATATCTAATTTTAAACATCATAATTATATTTTTCTATCATTAATTGTATAAACTAAATAGTGTTTTGTTTTAGTTTAATTACTCTGTAAATATTAATAAGCCAGATATTTTTTGTATTAGTTTAACTTAATATACACAATTTTTTAATTGTTTTTATTGAATTCTTTATTATCTCAAAATTTAATTTTTATTTTTCAAAAATCTGTATACATACTTACACATAAATCTATAATTTAAAAGAAAACCTTGTTGTGATAGCTTGTATTTTTAAAATTTTGTTTACCTGTACACACTGGTGTTTTTTTTTTCTTTTGTTTATTTTCCTTCTAAAAGCAGTTGATTTTTATTTTTATAAAAGCTAAGTTTCACCTGGTCTTCCTAGGGACAATAAGAAAACCTTAGCTATTGGATTAAAGCATGATGAGATTTTATATTTAAACAACTGCTTATCAAGGCTAATTATTAATATATGTATAAATATATATGTATATTTTTAAATAAATTTTTGCTTTTAATTTTAATTTATAATAAATTTTTATTTTAAAGACGTTTTTAATAAATTTTTGAAATAAAGTATTTAAAAGAAAGAAAAAAAAATTATGGGATTTATTTTTGTGGTTGTAATAAAAAAACGACAATTTTTGTTTATTTTTGTGGATTAAGTGCTACAAAGCACTGTAATTGTTATCATTGGAAAATACAAAAAAATTTGAGTAGAATAGAATGGTGAAAAATGTTCAATAGGCCAAGATACTGAAAACCAATATCGAAACAATGAATGAATTACATATAGGGTGCTGGCAAATACCACAATGTAATATGTAATACACTGTGATAATAGGAGCAGGAAAAAAATAACCATATACCGACACCACTACGTGATAAAAGATAAAAAAGAAGACCCACCCGTGTCTCCCAGTTTTGCCCAAAGTCATGAAATTTTTTTGCAAAAAAGTGATAATTTTCCCAGGGTCATATCTTGCAAACCGTTCGGAATTTGGATTTACCTTTTGAGGCAAAGTTGTGGCTCTTGTCATAAAGAACAGAAATTGTGAACATATAAAATCAAAACAACTTCACCATCAAGACCAAAATCGCAAAAAACTTTAAAAATTCGATCTTTTTAATTTTTTTTTTCCTCTTTAGGTCAATAGGTAACAAATCGTTCACAGTTTAAGGAAACAATGAACTACAAAAATTTGAACTTCAAATTTTATTCAATTAATATTATTTTGAGTGAATACAAATGTTGAAATAGAAAAAGGTATTATTTTGCTTTAAGCCTTTATTCAAGTTAAAAGTAATCAAATTTTTTATAAAAATTTGGTTGCGTTTTAAGTTTTTACTGTTTTTGTTGATAAAATAAAAAACAAATCTCGTTATATTTCAGAAATATGGCATTGAGTCGCGGGATTGGCGTAAATTGGTTCCGTTTGGCATCCCTAATAGGGACTAATCTAACAGCCTGTTTCTAGAACACGAATGGTTTCTGACATTCGTCTTTTTATGTGAGAAACAATAACAAATTTGAGTGTTTTTTTTAGTGTTTCACATATAAAAAGACGAATGTCAAATACCATTCGTGTTCTAGAAACAGGCTGTAAGTTATTCAGAACACGTTGAGGAAAACGAAGATGACAGTGATGTACTGACTTAATGTAAGAAACAATTTAACATCATTGTTTTGTTCTTAAATAATAAAATTTTTAAAATTCATTTCAACAACTATTATATTATTTATTTAACATAATTTTTTTTTAATTTAAGTAAAAAAAACGAAACTAAAATAAACAGGCGTGTTCTGAAAATCACGTGATTTCAAATCGCTTGTGTAATTCTGTGCTGTCCTGTAAATCACAAGTTTTGATGTGATTTTAAGCCTAAAAAATATATAAATGTTTTTGTTTTTATGATATTTTCCATTTATTTTGAAAACCAATTTTTATTCTATTTCAAATATGTAGTAAAAATAAATATAAACTATTTCTTTGCTAAAATATTAAAAACAATAAATAAAGGATTAGAAAGAAAATTTAAATCACAAAAAAAATCTTAATTTTTCGCAGTTCTGATGTAAAACTTCTAATGCAACGATTAAAATCAATCAAACACACTAAGCTCTTATTTATGCCATTTAATTTGAGGTTTGAAATAAATTGACTGAAAAACTAAGCATGTGATTTAAAACCGACTGTAGCTTATGAGACCTGCTTTAAATCACAATAAATGTAATATTTTTGTATATAGAACAGCTTTTGGTGATTTGAAATCACCTTTACAAAAAGGGATTTTCGAAGGATGCCTGAATAGAAATTAGTGTTTTTTTTCTATAATAAAACAAAAATTACAAGATATGTACATACATACAATAAAAAAAAATTAGATTCAGTTAACTTTTTCATAGGACTAGCATCTTATAAAATAAGGCTAATAGGTATAAAAAGAAAAAATAAAAGCTAAACCTTTATTTTTTAATCATTTGTTGAAAAATATTTTTTAAGCCAATCATTGCCTTAATCCTTTCTTGTTCCATTTCCATTTTTCGTTCTTCCAGTTCCATAATTTCTTTGTGTCTTTGATCGTCTCTTTTTGCTTCTTCCCTTAGGAATTCCAGCAGCTCATTTTCTTCACATATCTTTCTTTTTTTCTTTTGGCTACAAGGCTCCTCAGGTAAAATATTGGAACAAGAAAGTGGTTCATTAAGAATCGGAGGCCAATCCGGTTCTTCATCTTTAATAGTGATTGATGTATTGAGGGATGACTGTAAGTTTCTTGAAGGTGGGTTTATGGCGTGCTTTGTTTCATAGACCTCGTTAAACATATCATAGAATTCCCAAGAAGTAGTGTTTCTTCCCGTCTTATTATTTCTGTCTTTTATTCTTTTATAAGTTGTCAGCAAATTTGAATATTTTCGGATTATTTGCTCTTTCGTCATTTCAAAGCCAGGTTTGATTTCTTTAATTTTTAAAAGAACTTTCTCCCACAAGACGGATTTTTTTTCTTTGCCTTCTTGGAAATCGGTTTCCATCTCCAATCTAGTTCGTATTATTAGCTCCTGGATATTATATGTAAGATCTTCATCGACACTAAAAATATATGTTAATGATTTTAATTGAAAGACAATTATTTTTAAACACTTTAGGACACCAATATAAGCCTTAAGTTGAATTGATAAAATGGTAATTAAAGGAATTCTGTTTAATGTCACTTACCTTTCCATTGTAAATATATTTCCAAAATAAATTAATTATTTTACAGTAATATAGAACGTCCGCTCACAGTAAAAACCTTCTCTACGAAGGTCCTCTTGTTACACAAATGTTAGCAGCCAATACAAGACACTATTCCATAAAAAAATTTACTAATGCGTTATTTGCAGAAATTTGCAGCAGTACTGCCAACTGTTTGCAATAAAAAACATTTGACTTAAATTAGTGGTGCCAAGTTTTACATTTATGACCGTTTGACTTTTGTTATATGCATTAAGAACGTACTACTACTGCATTAAGAACGTATCCGCAGTTTAATATCATTTATAATAATCAAAGAAATTTTAAATTTTTTGTTATTTACTCCTTTTTGTATTTTATCTAATAATGCAATACTTTTTGACAGCTTCAACCAGAAATAAACTAATAAAGAACTGATTAACTAACCGCATCTTATAATCAATTCGCCTTAATAACGATCACAGACTAATTATTTTGTGATCACGATAATTCAAATTATTGTTATATGTTATGGTTTTATTGAAAAGTTGTTTGTTAACAAAGCCACATATGTTTATAGGATTCTCGAACAAAAACTTACAGCCTGTTCATAAAAGATGAATGGTTGAACACATTCGTCTTTTTATATGAAAAATAACAAACTTTAGTGTTTTTTGTTGTTTTACATATAAAACTAAGAACGTCTTTAACCATTCGTCTTCTATGAATAGGCGGTTATACAGAGGCTGATGAGATAAGGAAGAACAAATCATGAAGAATTGCAGCGACCCTGTTGGCACTTGTACATATGTATATGTGCTCCACCATACTGTCATGCCGTTTTAATCAACATCTGCAAGAGTCTTATTTTATTGTTTAATTTTAGAAAATATTTACTTTTAAGTTTTTGAAAAAGAAAGACTCCTTATTAATTACATTATTCATTCTTTCATGGTGTAAACTTAGTGAAACTGAAGAATGGCATCTCTGTTTTAACTCTAACAGGTGTTGTGTTACCATTTCTTAGGGAATTGCACAATTCAAAAAGAAAACCATCAACAACAATTTTTATAATTTTATGTTTTGTTTGGTGTTTTAGCTTCTATTTTTTGTGAAGAAGTTTATTCAAAATTCTAAATTAAATATGAAATTGTTTACTGAAGGTAGGACTTATCTGAAACTTTCTTAAAGAAAGGATTAGTTTCTTAAAAAAAAACGTTTTTTTATTAAAGCAAATGCCGGCAAACTATTAATAAAATGTGAAGACGATGAAGAAGGTGAACCGCATCCCCATTGTCCCCACGGGCCAGCGTTATTATTTTATTACGAAGGGAAGTGTCCTAATGAGGGTTATTATGCCTGTTCGGCATATAGAGATAAAAAGTTATGCTCCTTTAATTTACCAGCTAAGGATTTGTCCACTAAACATTTAAGTCGGGTGTACGATGTGTCCACTTTGCAATTTAGAATGTTAAGAGAAAAAGTAAGTTGGCTTTAATACTTCTTGGCACTTATAACTTTATAACACTTTGTCTTCATTTCATTTTAAAATATTATTTCCTACTCCACCTCCAGTTTCTAGATACCACCCTTGAACCAGAAAAACACTTTTGCCTCACTTGTAATGAGCCACTAAAAGGAAGTGATCTGCAACCACATATGGATCATGATGTAAAACTTCATCTTACCACAAAATATTTGAAAAATCCTACGGCATTTCTTAGACCTTTGGATAATGACAAAGCTCAAGCTCAATATTTTTTTGATGAAAAAGCCTTGGAATTTTTTGAAAACAGTTTTAAAGACTTGAAAGTTAAGTAAGTTATGCCGTAACAAAGCTTAATATTTTAACTCATTTTATTTTTATATAACACAGTAAGGTTGTTTGCATAGGAGCTCCTCGTTTGCATGCTCATTTAATGAACACGTGTCCGGGTAGTATAAAAAGCTTTTTACTAGACTTTGATTATCGTTTCTATTACTTTTATGAAGATCACCAATTCGGGTGGTATAACATGTGTAACAATTACTTCTTTGATGAACTGCAAAAGCAAGAATTTTATCGATTTTTAAAATGTAAAAGGTAAGTGTATTACATGTTCTAAAGAAATGTTTAAATGCATAGCAATTGTTTTGTGTTTTAGCAATGAGAGGCTACTGCTATTTACTGATCCTCCATTTGGATGCCGCACGGAACCTATAGCTACCACACTCTTAAAACTTACTAAACTATATAACCGTATCAATCAATTGCCATATCAACCTTTACCCATATTTTGGATATTTCCCTATTTTTCTGCCAACTATATACAACAACAAATGCCTGCCTTAAAAATGTCTGATTATAAAATTAATTATACTAATCACACATCGTATACCGATATGGGTAACAAATCGCGTAAATTAGGTTCTCCTGTACGTATATTTACCAATGTGCCTTTAGAACTTTTAAAACTACCCATAAAAGAACAGTACAAATACTGTTCCAAATGTGAAAAGTACACAGCATTAGAAAATCGACATTGCCCAAAGTGTAATATTTGTCCCTCCACGAATGGTTCAACCTTCAAGCATTGTGATCAGTGTGGACTGTGTGTTAAACCATATTATGTTCATTGTTACAATTGTCGCCGTTGTACACAATTAGAAAGCCATAACTGCTTTGAATATCAAAACAAGCAAAAATGTTGGATATGTCGTGAAGTAGGTCATATCGAACATAAGTGCCCTTATTGGCAAAGAAAATCTCATTGCAATATTTTTCCTAGAGAAAACACAATATTAAAAGAAAGTGAAATTGTTTGCTTTTTGTGTAAAGTCAAAGGTCACAATGAGTTAAATTGTAAAAAAAGAGACACATTTTTAAAAGAGATTACATTTATGGGTGAAACAAAATTATTAGACAAAATATAATATATTTAAACTTGCCGTTTAAGAGAAAAGTTCTGGCATAAAATAAAAAATTATTTAAAATTGAAAGCTTGAAGTTATGACTACTACAGGTTAAATATAATCATTGGAATTCAACATTTTTATTTGCTTAATTCTATGTTAATTCATACAGTTTAAAAGAATTTAAAATACATTTTTTTTATTTTATAGTTATTACAATATAGTTTCTTTTTTGTAGTGGATTTAAAAGCTCTACAAACAAAACTTTTTTTAAGTTTATGACCAACAAGTTTCCTTCTAATTATTATATTTGTACACATTATTAAAATTAATATTTGTCTATAAATCAAGTAATTGATTATTTGATAAAAATAAGAAAACTTTTATAACTTAAATAGAAGTGCCTCTTTTGTGGTTAGCAAATTGGCGTCCTTTACTAGTACCGCCACTATTATCATTAGCATCAGCTGAAGGAGTAGGTATTTGGTAAGTATTAAACATATCACCCCATGAGCCGTGATCGCTGTTCAAAATGGGTCAGCTACGACTCTGTTCTGGTTTGCTGTTATTGTATTCACTATCGGTAGTATAATCTTCTTCAATTTCACGCAATTCAATTTTTTGCTCTTGCATAGCTTTCTGTTGTAAATACATTTTTAAAACTTATGTAGTCATTTTCTTAATGATTTATAGGAATGATCTAATATACCTTTACACATTCTTGATAAACCTTAAATATGGGTGCACACATGCTGTCATCATTATCTCCTTTTAAAAATCTGTCTGAGAACCAAAGGTTAAAACATTCATCATACTTCTTTTTCAATTCGTTACACTCATCCCCCAGGCTATTCATTTTTTTATTACAGAGGAGTTAATTTACTTTTAATTAAAAAAGTTCTGTGAGAAAATTTAATTTTTTCCAATTACAATTTTTCAATAAATGAAAACACCTTCAACTTCACTAAATTGGTAGTAAATCAGCTGCCATATGATTTATGTTTTGATTACTTTTTTCAATTGGGTAGCACTTTTTAAATAGACACTGTATTATCTTTAAAATAAGAAAAAATTGTACCGTATTACTTTTTTAAATTCCCAATTAGATTTAATAGAAATTATAATTTCCAAGTTTAGAAAATAATATTTGCTATATCAACAGTATTCTTTTTCATATTAAAATAATTGGCAAATTTTAATAATTCTTTTAGTCATCTATATGATACCAATGCTAAAAATTGTTTATTTTACAAAAAGGCAAAGCACATTATTAACGCCTTCAATTCTCCGTTGCTTGTCATTCAAACGTCTGTCTTTGCTATTTTGAGGTTATTTTGCTTTGATATTTCATTTCATTTCTGCTCAATTGACATAACTTGGGCACGCGAAATTGCATTTAGATTTAAATAATTTTTAGTTAAAAGAAGAAAAAAAATATTAATTAAAACATGAATAACTTAACAAAGGCTACCTTACGCTTCGTTGCTAATACTTCCTTGAAAAATGTTTTTGGTGGTAAACGCGATTTTACCCGTACATTATGGCATATGACTAAAACTCCAGAAAATTCCGGTGGCCAAAATGGAAGTGTTTTGCAAGTCCATAAACCCACTTTGAACTGTAGTTGCGGCTGCGGCAGCGGCATGAAGCACATGCACACTAAAGGTAAATACCAGTTTTACCTTATTTTAGAAGAAAACAAGCAAACTTACATAACCTAAAAAAGCTAGTGAATAATGATGAAATAAAAGTGCATATTTTGTAGCCGGCTATTCTTATTTTATGCATTCCGTTTTGTTCTTATAGGTGAACGTGAATTGGTGGAATTTTTGACAGAAGAAATTTTAGCTGAACGTAAAGCTCAAAAAATTAAAACTGTACCAACTGCTTTGGAAGGTTTTGCTGTTAAATTGGATGGTGCCGAAGTTGAATTAAGCAAAAAGTCGGACAAGGAAAAGTAAGTTGTTGTAAAAAAAGTAAAAAGATGCGAAAAATATTAATAGACGTTAACAATAAAAAGTGTATAAAATAAGTCAGTTTCTCATTTCATTTTTGTGTCACAAATACTTTATTTGGTCTTTTATTTTGTGTAACAAATCCATTTTTATTTTCAGCATTGTCATTAATTTCAATGTTAACCATACTGTTGATACTGATGATGAACCAGAAATCGATCAAACAGCTGATAAGCCCGATTTAGGAGAAATGCGTAGCAAGCCACAGTTTGAAGTCGATATTGTCAGGGGAGGCACTACATTGTCTTTCACCTGTTCTTTCTTGCAAGGCACTCCTCAAGAAGGAGAATATAGTAAGATATTTGATCTTCTTTTTAAAAATAAAAGTTATACCTATTTTATTTGTTCTAGATGATGTCTTTGGTATTGATGAAATGACTATTTACAAAGGAGAATGGAATGAAAAAGTTTATGCTGTAGCCGGTGATGTTTTGGACGGTGTAAGTTTTATTTTTAGTTTTCAAAATAACATGTCTTATATTTTATTTTCCAAATTGTTTTAGTACCTGTACGATCTGCTGATGAACTTGCTGGAAGAGAAGGGTATCAGCAATGAATTTGTTGAAAAGATGTCTGATTTAGCTACTGCCTATGAACATTCTTCTTATATTGGCTTACTCGAAAGTCTTTCGAAATTCACCACTGGAAAGTAATTACTTTCCCTTTAATTTTCATAGTTTCTGTTATATTGTGTAGTTTTTAAGCTATAAACTAACATATAAATTTTCCATTATTTTTTGTTTTGTTTTTCTTTTTCATATCAAAACAGTAGTTATGAACAGAAAATACCATCAGAAAAACGTGCTTAATATTAAATGAAAAAATAATCAGCAGTCTTATGCAATTCCTAATATTCAGGAAAATTTCAAGATTCAAAATATGGCTTTTATAACGAACTATTACCAACATTTTGAATATACAAAAGGATATTCTAGTAAGTTTGGTTTTTTATATAATGGAAATATCTTATATTGTAATTTAAAATATTGGACTAGTTTGTAAATTATATTTAAATTTGTTGCCATCGGAAGTATTTTTTGTTTGTTACTGTGTGTTCTAAGTTAATTTGTTAAAAAGATAATTTTAGTTAAAGTAACTTTTTAACGAAGTAATATTTACGTTCCCACTACACACACAAATATACTATTTTAAGAATACAAACAATACGAACAAAAAATTGTTTTACATTATAATTTAAAATAATAATTTTTGAAGAACAGTTTGTTTAATAAACAAATTTAATTTTAATCAAAATAACTGCTAAAGATGCGTAATAAACAAGTTTTTGTGGACATGTTGCAGCGAATTATTCTTTAAAAAGGTTCAGATTTTCATTAGCAATGCCTGTGCTATTCTATTAAGAGTAGAGAGTACAATAAAGTTAATAATTTCTATCGTTGGGTTAAGTAAAGTTGGATAAAATACGGAAAATGTTAAAATTTCTATTACTTGAGTACAAATATGACCTACAGATTATAGTAAGACTGGTCGAAATTAATCACGTTCTCACCATCTTTATTAGAATGCATAAAAAACATGAACGTGTTTTCGGTATATTTCACTTCATCCGTGATTTTTAATTAACGACGAGTTACCAATAAACCACTCATATAACTACCTCGGTATACCAGTTATACCCAGTCTACTTGAATCATAGACTTGGTATAGCATGAACAAATTTTTGGTTCGTGAAGACTCTGAATCCGTATCATGTCCCTGGTCGGCCATCGTTGGTAAAATAATTGTTCGCCCAACGACATGCTACCAACAATGTATACAGCGACAAAACTTCAATTAAAATAACAATAGCAAATATTGGTAAAAATACGTATGTATGTACATATATGCATAAATATTTGTTGTTTTTAATAACAACTGACACTGATGTTATCAATAACCGTTATTTTTTTTTTTGACATCTTTTTTACAATCACAACCGAAGAAATAAACGAATGGCATTTAATATAAAATTTGAAATTATGATGTGGTATACCGTACGTACTTGCCGGGTACACAAATTAGCACAAAATTTTGACATTTACGGGGGTTATGGTGAAAGATTTTTAAGTACCATACCAACCGACTTACTGCACCTCCATACATAAACTAAAGATAAGTGGCGTTTTGATTATAAGATCCATTTGATATACCAGGTAAGCTACGTTTTTTAGACAGTTTGTGAAGAGAGTTGTCAATTTTTTCTTTGTTTTATGCAACTTCTTTTTGTTTTCATACTTTTTGCTGTTGTTTTTTGGCAATTCTGACCACAGAATAATAAATACCCTGGTCAACATCAAAAAGTCATGTTGTTTTTGTTACTGTTTTACTTGTAATCTCAAGGGCACCTTGTGTTAAGTGTGCCGTGACTGTGGCTCAAATGTTATGGTGTAAAAAAAGAGTTTTTGTACCCATTTTAATATATTTTCCAGTATTATTAACTTTCTGGCATCATCTATTTAATAGAGTATGGCATCACTATGTTGAGAGTGTGTATATTCACCACTTTATGAATTCACCTTTAATATCTTTAAATAGTAAAGTACAATTTTTGACAAACGAATAACGAACGTTCAGTGGTGTACATGAACGTTATGTGGGGGTTTTCCGGCTACGCAGTTTGTTGTTATAGGCTTCACAAGGGCGTGGGTTCGAATCCCGCATGGGGTGAAAATGTATATAAAAAAAATTAAATTACTTAAATATTGTATATGACATTTATAAATTTTCTGAATAAAAATTTCTCCTTCTTAGTTTGGCAAGAGTTCTCTAGAAATCATTTGAGGTTGGGAAACTCTAATCAAAGAAGGTAGATCGAATCGTTCGCTCGTTTGCCGTTTCCCTGGGATGGTCCTATCAATGACCATTGATTGGGTTCTCGCTAAAAACATATACGAGTGCGTACAATTTATTTTGATTTGAATTAGTTCAAATGAAATTTATTATTTAACATAAGTATGTATACTTTTTGAATGAAAAAGAATGATTTTAGACGTTTATCTTTTTATATATAACTCAATTTTTTAATGTTATCTATATACATACATACATTATCTAAATATTGTACATACAGGTAGAGAGGTAATCACCGAAAGAAATTTTTTTTAAGAAATCAGAGCTGGGGTTTTGAACCCTGGGCTTATATCTTAGCAGGCCAACAGACTAGCCACTAGACCACGGTGCTTTACGTATGAGATAATTTGCTGTCAATTGATTTGATTCATCCTTGAATGTTATCTACTTATATATAAAAAGTCGAACGTTTAAAACAATGTTAGCCACGCGGACCGTTTGCAAGCATTTACATTAAATACAAGAAACGAAAATTATTTTTTTCATTTCATTGCCAACACAAATACATATACAACTTTTTTTTAAGCCAAATACAAGAAAAACCCACAGCTCACAAAAAAAAAAAAAAAAATTGGCCTTAGGGTGCACGTTAGTTACACATACTTTAAAGCCCATTATTACAACTTACCGATTGTTAAAATTAGGATGTTATCGAATAAATAAATTGCTTTTTTCTATTACATTTAAACATCCGTGTTGTTGCCATTTGGTGTCCTTAAAACTAATTTTATGCCGAAAGTTATCGGTTCTTGTTCGGGTATTGTGTATTTTAAAAAATATAAAATTTTTATAATGAAGGTAATTTCTAATAATAAACAAAATTTAAAGGTAATTTTATGCCTCCTATTAATCAAAGTTAAATTTTAATATCGGACAAGTTGTAATAACGGGCCTAAGCCTAATAATCGTCCGCTAACAAATTATATAATAAATAAAATATAAATAATAAAAAAGTAGACAAAGACATAATAATAAAAAGTGTGCAAAAAAAGGTTAATAATAGAAAATGAACATAAAAAAAGATTCGAAAATTGGATCGGGAAGAACAATGTAGTTTAATAAAAACTACAAAATTTAAAAGAAGAGCCATAAAATAAGAAAGTTTTTAGGTCAAATGTCTGAAGAATATTAATTATATGGATTTTCAATAAAATAAAAAAAAAAAAAATAATAAAAAAAAATATATATTCTAAAATAAATTAAATTGAAAAGTAAAATAATTCTTAAAACAAGAAATTTTAATGCCTGCATAAACACAAAAGCTGGTAAATAAAATACCATATGGTTGATCGTTCTACTTGTAAAAAATAAAAATTTCTAAAATTTATTTTTATTCCACTCACGCATTTGCTTTAGAAAACGTTCTAAAGCAAAACATGAGTTCATTGAATATAATTGCTTGACACACAACACAATCTACTCAAGTATACATTTTTTTATAATATAGTTTCTAAAGTCTTTTTTTTTTGCAAATTAAACTATGAAATCATAGTTCTAATAAAAATAAAAAAAAACTTTGAATTTTAAATGTCATAGAACAAGCCTTAAGGGATATTCAAAGCCACCCAGACAATTTGTAGTTTTAATAATTATTTTGCTGTTTTTTGTTTGTTTTGTGTTTAAAAATTTCTAATTTTTTTTATTATTTTGAATGCTAAACCTAGTAAGAATGTTATTAGAACTTGAGAAATGAGAATAAATTGTCATCTTAATAATGAAATGATTAAAAAGTAATCTTACTTTGTTATTTCAATTGAAACATTATTCTTTGGGCGTATTTTTTATTAAGATGACTTGTGTTTTACACCAGTACTTTGTTTTATTAATGGCTTTTTAAATATTAATGTTACGAGTATATGAAAATTATTTGTTTTTTTTAGTGATGGACATAAAATTATTTGAAATAATAAATCGTTATGTTAGAATTGAATTTTTTTTCATGTGACTCATCATCTTTTAAATAAAATATTGAACTAGAAGGTTAGTGTTTCTTAGCTTATAGAACTAAAAGATATTTTTTTCATTGAGGTTAGCACTCAGTGGATAACCCCTACTTATGCAGTACATTGTGGGGGAGAGGGAGTAGTATTTGTGAACATTTGATTTAAACTTGCTAACATCGTAATTGACAGGAAAAACGTTCACGGGAAGATTATTACAAAACGAGCGGTACGACAAAAGAACGAATTCTCTCTATAATGCATGGTGGGATTCAGTGGACAATCAATCACAGAAGGATGTGCTCTGAGAGAGGTACGCGTAGTCCGCTAGAATACGCGACCACCCGAAATCAAATCCCTTATTTCATCAGAGCACCTCTGATCCCATAGTAGTATCGATAGAACATTTGAAAATTTGAGGAAAAAGTTTTCCCAAATGAATAAAAGGATACTAGTGTTGGAAAATTGATATGAAAACTTAAACCGGATTTCTAAACAATAAAAATTAACTAAAACACTAATTTTGACAAATTCATAAAAACTAATTGGCGCTAAATTTAACTTAATTCGCTGGGCTTTCTAGAGCAAGAAAAAAATATGGACGTTTTCTTCAATTAACAAAAAAAAAAAAAAAAATATGAATCAAGTCTGCACTTAACATGTGCAAAACTATCTGGTGGTAAAATTTTAAGGGCCAAAGTTGAATGTGAAACACACTTAAATGTTAAGTTTTTTTGCATTTCATTTGACATTTCTCGATTTCAGATTAAATCAACTTGACCATGGAAAGATTCACAATCGAGCAACGCGTTAAAGTTATTCAGGCTTATTAATTAAAATGGGCGTTCAAATCAAAATGCAAATCGTGCACTTAGTGAATTTTACGGTCAATTTTATCGTTCAAATGTGCGTACAATCGGAAAAATAGTACACAAATTTGTGCAAACCCGGTCCTTAGGAAATGTGAAAATAACAGTGCATTCTTGTACAGTTCGTACTGCAGAAAATATTGCTGCTGTTCGCGATAGTGTGGCTGAAAAGCCGTCCATCTCAACATGTCGTCGTGCCCAAAAATTGCACCTCTTACGCTCATCGTTGATGAACATTATGATGTGGACGATACGTAGTTTCAACAGGGCTGTGCCACTTGCCACATAGTTAACGACTGCTCGACTAATTCAAGGTCACGTGGTGGCGATGCCAATTGGTCACCAAGATCATGTGATTTGACACCGGTGGATATCTTTATTTGTTGCTGTTTGAAAGAAAAGGTGTACGTCGATAAGCCAGCAACAATTCAAGAGCTAAAGGATGAGATAATTCGGCACATTAACGTCATAAAACCTCAATTATGCCTCACCGTCGTTGAAAATATTAAACCATCGAATGGAGGTATGCCGCCGAGGTGGCGGTGGCCATTTGGCCAATATTTTCTTCCATGCATAATTTAACCATACCAAATTATAATAACAAAATGAAATGACAGTAATTTCCTAAATTATTTGTGTTTTATAAGAGAGATGACAGCCATCTCTATGGTCTCTGTCTCTGAATGTTTGCATTTACGGACCACCATAACCAATTAGTGTAATTATTTTAATAAAAAAATATAAGCAAATTTTTCTTCTTAATTTGTAGACTCTCACCAGAATGTTTACATATATTTAGTTTTATTACTTGCAACTCCTGGCTGAATCATTTTCTGTTATTTGACCATTTGATCAGTGCAGAAATTCAATAGCATTTTATGTTAAGCCGTAAGAAAAAAATTTAAATATTTAAATTTATTCAAAGTCAAAAACAAGTTTTTTTCTAATAATTTTAAATAAATAACTTTGTAGGTGTGGTACGAGTATTTATTACATATTTACCATATATAGAGCACTGGCATAAATAATTTACATGGAAAAGCATTAAAAAAAATTTCGAAAGTTGTTTTAAAAAAAGTTATGCAATTAAAAAGGAAAAATGTTTTATAAGAAAAATCAAACTTGTTGAAAAATGTTTAAATAAATTGTAGAAATACGGCGTGCTTCGTTAGCTCAATTTGATTTAAATAAAAAGTTTAAATTTAATCAATTTAAATATACAGTCGAAACGCTCTATAACGAATTCCAAGGGACTGGATATTTACTTCGCTATAAAGAAAATTCGCTATATAGAAAAGAAAAACAATTTTGTTCCTTTTAACATTTTTTATTTGTAGTAGTCAGTTATTTTTATTATACACACATCAGAAAATTGTTAGCCATGGATTTTCTCTATTATTGCTTCTTTACCTGAGATAGCTGGTGCTCCAAAACTTTCTTGAACACTTTCGAGGATATCTTCGTCGGAAGGGTTGTTTGTGGTAATGACATCACAGTCAAGATTGATGTAGTCTTTAAATGTTGCATTAATATTAGCAACTGTTTTAAATGAAGAATCTAAAAAGGCGAAGTGGGATAGTGGAAGATAGTCTTCTTCGTGGCAAGTCATACTGTTATTCGTAGTGGTGCCACCTTTTACAAATCCTGCTTTTCTAAAATAGTCTCGGACAAAGCGACATCGATTTCTTTTTTGTGTGTGTGCGTTCGGTTTTGCCTATTTCGTTATATGGAGATTGAAAACGCTTCAATCTTGAAGTTGCGGTCGCAAAAATGCTTCGTTATAAGGAAATATTCGCTATATGGAAATTCGTTATAAGGAGATAATAATACACTCAAAGTAGACCCAAAACACAGTGTTCTTATAATTGCTTCGCAATAAAGAAAACTTCGTTATATAGGAGTTCGTTGTAGAGAGTTTCGACTGTATTCGCTTTCACCATTCTCAAGGCATAAACAAATTTATATTTAATTTGTATGGGAAGTACCAAGTCCACTTATCCAATTCCACCCATTATTTTACTGATGATTTGACTTGACATTTAAGTCTTTCAGAATGGATTTAGTAAATTTAACTTTAACCATTATTAAGATTTGCCATGGCAGTACATATTTTGTTTGTATGGGTGGTATCACGAGCATTTGTTCAATTTCACTCACTTTTTTACTGATGATTTTCTTTGAGTACGAAGTTAATCCTTGTTTGGGTTTTGCGATTTTGTTTGTTTGCTTGGCTTTCCAAAGTAAGAATACGGAACCACCCGGAATCGAATCCCTTATTTCATCAGAGCACCTCCCATTGTAGTATCGATAGAACAATTTACTTTTTAAATCACTAGTTTCTTAGTTGAAAAAAAATCGTAAATTATGGACTGACCTAATTCACTATAGTCACCGTGGTCTAGTGGTTAGTGTGTTGGATTACGAAGACGATAGAGCTGGGTTCAATTCTCAGCTCTGACATTTTCAAAAAAAGGAAATATAAAAAATTCTTTCATTCGCCGACTACCTCTCAGCAGTCTTCTGGCAAAAGCTCTGAGTGTAATTGATTGCCATGAAAAAGTTTCTTAAATCTGTCGTTCGGAGTCGACTTTAAACTGTAGGTCCCGGTACTCATGGATAAAAATTAACACACACAACATGAGTGTTGTGAGAAGCTATCAGTTATGTACATATGTATGTATGTACGCACGAAGTCATTCTGGCACAATTTAATAATTTTAGCTTTAAGTGTTCTCAAGATATTTTAAAATTAGTCTTTAGTTTGTAGGGCAGATACCACATCCACTTATCAAATTCCGGCCACTTTTTTACTGACGATTTTCCTTAGGCATGAAGTCATTCGGAACAAATTTAGTTGCTCTAGTTATACAAAAATCTGTATTTAATTTGTAAGGGAGGTACTACGGGATAAATCTATCGAGTACAAACAGACTCACATTCATTTTTATATTCTTGTTTTTTTTTGCATGCTGGCAAAAATAAAAAAAGATTAAATTGAAATATTTAAAAAAAAATTTTAAGAGCATTTTTTCATTCAACTTACAAATTTCAACATGTTTTCAAAAAATTTTAAAATTTTTCCAATAACTTGGTTTTTAAAAGCTCTAAAATATGTAATTTTTTTATTAAAACCAACAAAATAAAACAAAAGACTTAAGCAACAAACTTAATGAGAATTTTTATATTCAAGCCAAATACAATACAAACAAAAGACTTAAAAAACAAACCTTTAAAAGTATTTTATTAATTTTTTTATTAAAATAAATTTATTTTAACACTTCTTTTTAATATTGTTGGTGTTGTTACACATACATACATACAAACATGCATGATTATTGACTTTTATTTTACTTTTACAATACGAGTACGAGTATAATGCAGAACATTTATTAATTTTATTTTATACCCACATTTATTTCTTGTTATTGCTAGAGCAACTTCTTAATTGTATTTACAAAATTATATATGTGATGGTATGTGTGTTTGTATTTAATGGCATTTTACCCACTAACGTGCAATGTGAACTGATTTAAATGCTTAGTCTTGTTGTTTCTTTATATAGAAACCAGAAATAAAAAATAAAATCCAAGTAAAGAGAGAATGAGTGAAAAACAAAAACAGAATTTAATTTTTTTATGCATAAACACCACAAAGATCTGAAGTAATTTTCGTGACTCTAATATATAAAAAAAGTGATATTTAATATAAAAAAAACTTTAACAAAAAACAAAAAAAGATATTGAAAAACACATAAAAATAATATAATAAAGCCAACAATTTAAACTCGTAACTTACTTAAAATGAAATACCTATTGCTTGTAGTCAATCAGGTGGTTAAATAAACTGCATTAAGAGAGAAAACCAAAATATTTACTCTTATTATTTCAATTCAATATAATAAAACTTTAGTAGGAGCATTAAATGTTAAGCATGCTCACAAGAAAATAAAAAATGGAAATAAAATTAAATATAGATAAAAAATAATAAAACTAAAGCACAATACAACCAATACATTTGAAACCAGAATTTAAAGAAACTTTACCATATAAGGCTTACAATTATAAAATGCAACCATCCACTCCAAAAGGTGGGTTATATATGAACTTAAGAAAACTTAATTCATGGTTTATTTTAAAAATTGGAGCACAACAGTTACACTTTAAATTGAAAATACATACATACATATATAAAATAAAATCGTCTATCTTGTATGTCTTATATCTGTACGAAACTAACTGTAAAGGAAAGTTATACAAACAATATAAACAAATTAAACTATTTGGCAATATAGTGAGAAAGGGCTTAATGAAAGAAACAACGGTAAACATAGGGTAATCAATATGAATATACGTAGAATGCAAAATTAATAGAATGACGTCACACACAGCTTTGAAGCTGGAAAACAACTTAAAATCAATACAAGAAGAGTGAATGCCAGAAAAGATACGGGAACTGCAAATAAAACAAGTTATAAAAAAAACAAATTTAATTCCTTCTTTGCAATAAATAAACAATAAACAATTTTAATTTCATTTAATTACTTCGAGCACCTTATTCTGTATTAATACGATTTTAAATGAATACGGTTGATAAAAATAAATAAATCATCACATATTAGCGGGGACAAATTGCTATGCAATACTTGTCAAATAAATCCGTAAGAAAATTATAATATTTTTTTTAGGAATACAGACGTTAATATAAATACTTAAAATTTAATTACCAAAAATATTCATTGCCGTTAACTTTGATCTAATTAAAGCGTTTCTGACGAAACAAAAATTAAATTATAAAAATATTGATCAGACCTTTCCTGGGGCTCGAACCTAGAGCCTCAAACACATTAAGTTAATATAAATACTTTATAGTCTATGTCAAATGTCGGCTAACTTCATAGGTGTAGTTTGCAATGCAACACTACAAAGAAATTCCTTAATAAGGCAAAGTAACATTTTATGGCAACACTGCTTTGTCAAATAATGCAAAAGCATTTCAATATTTTTGTAAACAATTTTAAAAAATTAAAAAACTGTAAAATTTTGTAAGACTGTTTTAAATATGCATTAAAATTAGAAATTCTACAAAATAAAGAAGCCTTCTTGCCAAAACTGTAAAAAACACACACAAAGTAGTAAAGCATTACAAATTAAAATAGTGCACAAATTAACGTATGTTGCGCAATAGAAAGTATTGCCATGCATTAATAAACTTGCGTCATTGCCAAGATTTGTCTAATATGTTTGTAAACATTATACATACGTTTCAGTGTTGCATTGCTAACTGCATTTATGAGTCAGCCGATTTGGGATTACTTCTTAATTATATTAGCTTGTCCAAAAACCGATGTTATGGAGTTTTTGCAGTGTTGCAAATTGTGTTTATGAAGTCAGCCGTTATTAATATATTAAATTTTTTAATACCACAAAAAGAAGAATTTGAGATCAAATCAACAAATAAATTATTCACTATGTTGTCGGCATTGAAATCCCCTAGTCGCTTTCGCAGTGCGTCTCTTTCATCCTGCAATTTGATGCAGTAGAAAAAGGTATGTTCAGCATCATCATCAAACGTCTCGCAGTAGATGTTAGAGGGGCTAGCCACCTTGCCTATTCGGTACAAAAAGTCAAAAAGTAGTTAACCTCCCCGAAATTCCTTTGGGTCCAGCTCTCTATGAAGGGGATGAGTTTCATCGTCCATCTACCGGTCGTCCCGGTATTCCACCTGTTCTGCCATCGCTGCATTGACTGGCTTCTCAGTTCCTCCAGACAAATGCTAGCGTTAGTTTTTCTTGCAATCCAAAGCTTTTTTTCGCTCTCGCGCCTGTAGATCCATTCGTATTTGGCTGCATATCACAAGGACCGACACCAAATTGCGCTGCAGTAGCTTCCCAATTACAAAGTTTATTTAAACTAATGTTGTCAAAGCTACCATTTCAATTTATTTATGGTTTTTTTTTTGTTATTGGATTTGTTATGGGAGACAAATTTTAAAAATTGGTTTTGCAAGTGATGTCAAAAAGACTGGGTTTGATGGAATATGTAATTCCTTTCCCTATAGCAAACAGCTTAGACCCGCAATTACAAAAAATGCACTTTAATGATGCAATAACTTGCAGTACTGGTGTATTGAAAATAAAGAAATTGATGTTAATTCGCTAGAAAATGATTACATTGAATCTGATTCTAAAACGTATGATAAAACAGACGAAACCTTCTTAATTATAGACTAACCTTTATAAACTGGTACATCAGACTGGGACGAGTAATAAATGAGAGAATTTATTATCTGATGAACTTTCAGTTTATTTGATAACTTTTCTTGGAAAACTGAACGAAAATCCTTCGGACCTTTAGAAAGACTACAAAAACTATATAAAATAGTGTTTTAATATCTAATGATGGTGAGTACATCAGTTCCCTCAAAAAACTACTTTTACAAGTGGTACAGGGAATGACTCAACACAGAAACTGATTGAGTGTCAAAATATTGAGCAAACCGAGATTTTTACAAAATATTGATAAAAATACTAGAATATAAATATATTTTTTTACTTTTTTAAATGTAATTAAGCTTTCTGCACAGTTTCACTTTTAAGTATTTTATATAAAAAACAAACGATGTAAAGGAAGCATCGATGTATTTCGTGATAAGTCGATATGACATCGACATTGCAAAGCATCGAAAAAACATAGATGTTTTTCTTAAATGTCCAGCATATACATATTCTTACGAATTGTTCTTTAGGATTGGTTTTTTATTTTTAAGGGTTGGTTTATGTAAAGTGAAGTAGCGATACTTCTCGATTTAAAGCTTTATTTAAACTCAGTAACGTTTTATATACAACTCGATTGTTCTACGGGTATTTTGTTATTGTAATAATTTATGTACAGAACTTAAATGCTAGAAATAGTAACAAAAACTAATTTAAAGGAATATAGTGATAATTCTGCTTTATAAAATTATTTGTTCATAGAAATATGTGCTCATATATCAAACAGTTTGCATAATTTGTCTAAATAATGGAAAACTTGTCATGGATATATTAAAATGCATTATTTTATATTTTCGCAATTACAATTATCCTTTTAAAGTCATTGTTATTGGTGTTATCCGCACCCTAGCTTCTCTCAGACCTAATGTTGTGTGTGTCAATTTTTATCCATAAGCATCGGAACCTGTAGTTTAGTATTGACTCCGAACGACAGATTTGAGAAGCTTGTTAATACTAGTTACTTTCAGAGATTGTGCCAGAAGACTGCTAAGAGGTAGTGGTCGAAAGAAAAATTTGTTCATATTAAACTTTTTTCGGAGCTCTTGTTTAGTAAGACAAAAAACTAACCACAACAATACGGCGACTCTCCTTATACATGCATACATACATAACGGGCCATTACCACCCAGTTTCAGGGTTACGGACCAGCTTCTCGCAGCACTCATGTTGTGTATATTAATTTTTATCCATGAGTACCGGGACGTACAGTTTAAAGTCGACTTCGAACGACAGATTTGAGAGGCATTTTCATGGCAATCAATTACTCCCAGAGCTTTTGCTAGAAGGCTGCTGAGAGGTAGTAGCCGAAAGAAATAATGTTTTCTTATTTATTTTTTTTTCAAGATGTCAGAGCTTAGATTTGAACCTAGCGCTTTCGCTGAATTCTCCTTATACCTATTTAAAATCAAGCATTTAGGTGATATTCAGGCTCAATTTACCTAACTTTCGACCGTTAAAGACGTTAGCCTTTTTAAGAACATCTAAAGTAGACTTTAATAAGACTTCCCTAAGAATAAAGTAAGAAATTATTAATTCGAAATGCAGATATTATTAAAACGTTTTAAAACGTGTGCCACATTTTAAACAGCTGTCAACAAGTTTAGGAAAAAGTAGCTACTTAAGGCACTTTTTTCCTTATTTCCAATGACTTAATCCCATATTTCTTGTCTTAAATAATTAAAATATATCTGTAGGCATTTGGTGACTAAAACTGTTTGCTGTTGAATTTTTCTGCTGAAATTCAAATTTATTATATTGTTTTAAACATTTTCGTACAAGATTTTTGATTAACAAAAAAGGAAAACAGAACAATAAAAAAATACAAGAGAAGAAAAAAATTGTTAAGGCATTATCATAAAATAAAAATCACCAAAAACAGCCAGCATTTATTTTACCTTTTACTTAATGTTGTGTGAATATGTATATGGAAAAAAGTTCTTGGCCATAAAAAGCACGCGTATGTTTATTTTAAAATTTCAGGCCATTATTTTACAGGAACGCTATACGCGTTAACATATCTTGTTAAGCAAGTTGCTGTTTAAATATGCCCTATAGCATATCATAATAAATTTAAATAATAGATTGCAGCAACACTCAGCTTTACAGGGTATACAAATTAACGCATTCGCTACACAATCTTTGAAATTCAATCAGTGATTTCATCTTCAGTTGACCTATATTTTGTAAGAATTTGCATTTTTGGTTGTCCTGTTTTTTGTAAACTATACATACTTACTAATCGTAGAGAGAGACTGGCAGCCAGTGGAAGCAAAATTTCTTTTAAATAGTTTATAATTCAAAATTTTTATGGTGGTGTAGGGTATTGTTTTGCCTATCTGGCTTTTATAAGTTTTCCCTTAATTTCGCATTTTTTGTTTTTTGTATTTTAGCGTGTAGTGGTACTAATTTCATTATCTTGTATCTATAAATCTTTGGGATGTGCAGAACATTTTAATTTGTCTACATTTTGTGAATGTTTTTTTTTTATTCTTTAAAATTCTACAAAAATACTCACAGAGATGGCGTTTTTCTTAAACAAGTCATGTCTATCAGACAAAACTCGTTAAAAAAAAACGCCCGCATGGTATTTAAATAAAACAAAAGTTCAAATAAAAACTATTTAAGTGGACATATAGAGCCGGAAGCTGAGATGTGTAGAAGGAAACCGCATCTAAAAGTGTTCAAGTTGAAGTTTTTTTGTGTACGTAATTTCTTTAAATAAAAGACAATGACCTTCTCGCATTAATTATTATTTTATATTTAATTTTAATTTTATTAATTATTAATTTAAATAAATTTAAAGAATTTAGGAAAAACAAAGCCAGAGTATTTATAATTTAAAACCCAAAAAATGAATAAAAATAATGGCAAAACAAAAAAGTTTATTTGTTTCTTTCAGTTCAATTAGGGATATCCCCGGGTGAATTATCTTTTCGGGAATAAAAAAAGGGATCATAATCAATAATATAATTATAAAAGATAGTCCAATAAAATAGAAATGACTCCTTGAAAGTGTTCTAACTTCGTGCAAGGCATACATGTTCACAAATGAGATGGAATTAGTGTTAGTGTTTCTGGGTTTGAAATGGAAACGGACTAATATGTAGGGCTATAAAACAAAAGAGTATATAACGGCTGGCAAATTGTTTCGAAGTCAGGTCTGTGTCGCTTTAGCTTTAGCAAGGCTGGTTTTGAAACAGGGAATTGTTAAGTGGCTACTGTTTCTAAAACGGTTTCTTGATAAACTTTGGCCGATGTTTTGACATCTTGTTCACAGAAATGCAAGTCAGTCACCGGATCGTAAAAGACACCTCCCCCAACCCTGACTGTAGCTGGACGATGACCCTTTTCGACACGTGGAATGAGAGGCCTTATTCCAGTTGGTGACCTCGTCATCGTTTTACGACATTTTTGTAATACTTAAAATAATGAAAAAAAAATGTTCTCTTGCCTTTAATCTATAACAAAAATGTCGTTAGACGACGTCGCCAATTGGAATAAGGCCTGAGTTCTGCTTCTTTAGATGATCATTTTGTTTGTTAAACTTTTCCTGAAAGGTAAAATTTTTTTCATCCGTATACAAGATTTTTGTATGCAAGTTATCAGCGTACTTCACCAAAAGACATTTAGATTTTTCTATTCAATTTTTTTAAAGCTGCAGTCAATAAATGTCCTGTACGCCGTTTCAAAGCTCCAAGACCCAATTTTTTTTTTTGTAATACGGCTCAAGAACTTTTGTGTGATTTTCATCTCACGGGCCATGATTTTATGTTTTCGGAGAGGATTTCGTTGAATTCTTGCTTTGACGACTTGGATTATTTGCTGTGTCCGAATCATATGTGGGCGGGCCGACCGGGTCGGTCTTTTATAACTCCGGTCTCCTCGAACAATTGTATGCACCTTTGGATGAACATGCCACTAATGCAGAGCGGGTGGAGCGTTTTGAAAATATCATTTTTTTTTTCTTTCCACTCTTAAAAAGTGCTATAACTGCGTTACGATTTTCTTTATCAGACCACTCTATGGTTAAAGTTAACACAATTTCAAATTACTGTAACTGACTAACACTATAGAGGTTACCTTTCAAAAAATATGTGATAATAAGGGGTTATGTTTAGTTTTACTATTCTAATGGGTATGTTCAAAGCAGTAACAATATTTATGTCCCTTCTAAGGTCGGACTGAGTGTATAGACATATGTATGTAGAGTAAATGGACAACAGAAATTTCCATTGTTATAAAACCTATTTATATATATACAGATCCCACATAGGAATCGAGTTTTTCATCTAAAAAAAAATATATGAAAAAACATATTTAATTTTGCACAGACCTCTTTAGCCGTCTTCTGGAAAAAGTGCTGAAAGTAACTGATTTCGGTGAACAAGCTTCTTAAGTCTGTCGTTCGGAGTCGACGTTAAACTGTAGGTCTCGGCGCTCATGAATAAAAATTGAAGCACACAATATAAGTGCTTACTTTTGAGGTCGCCCACTTCTACGAATACTAACCTCTCTAACAAATACCTAAAAAATTAAAAATAAAATTAATGGAAAGATTTTTTTTTAAATGTTCACCTTAAAATATATTTTTAGCGACAAGTAACAAGACATTGTTACAACCAAGTAATAAAAGTTTTAATTTTTTTACACATTTTGTTTTAAATTTCGTACATTTAATTGTTATACCCAATTACTACAATAACAAGTACAAGTAATTAAATAAAAACAAATAAAAAAATTAAGTTCATAATTTGTCATAAATTTGTTACAATTAGCAGAAATGTTACAATTAACAGCGAACTTGTTTAAGGAAATTGTAAATGTAACAATTTAATTATCGATATGGTTGATGAATTTTTCTAAAATGTTAAGAAATTCAAAAGTTTCTTTATAGAAAAAAATATGTTTCAGAAAAGAGATTTGAGTGAATTTAAAAAGCGTTTAATGGATTTTGAACTCTGAAAAATAAATACGCCTTTCCTTTGTGAAATAAGATCAAGAAAAAAATATTTATTCGGAAACAAGAAAATAAGATTATGTTTTCAATTCGGAGCCTATTAAAAATATTTTTACTATTAAACAATTTTATATTGTATGAAGTTGTAATTTTATAAAATAATTTCGAACGGGCCTCACATTTTATTTATAAAAGTTTCCATATAACAATTGAAGTTATTGGTTACGCATAACGAAATACAGTCTTTGGTTGAGTTAAAAAAAGAAACACTCCTCCAAACCAACACGGGTCATACAAACTAATTATTAGATTTTCTACTTAGAGAGAAGATTCTCAAGTGCTAAATATCTGTCATCTGAAGTATCATTTACTTTGTAAAGGATTTGAAAAGTTTTTAAATAGTCGAAGAACACACATAGGTTTCTCTAATTAGCGGAAATGTTCTGAGCTGTGGAATATCTGTCAACTGAAATGTCATTTATTTAATAAAAGGTTTTGGAGTATGTATCGTTTAATAATCGAAGTACGCTCAAAAGTATTTAAAATTTACTAGAAAACTGGTGATATAAACGTGGTAACTTTTCTAAGCTTTACGAGGTGATTAAAGTCGTCATAATCCACTACTGTGCAAGGAACTGAGAAAATTATAAAGAAATTCAAAGAAACCGGAAGCATTACATATGTATGTACAATAGTCAGGCGTGTGCATCATTGCAATGTACTCACTGCTGAAAATTTTACAAGTTTTAGTGAAAGAGTGGCCAAAAATCTGAATTTTAAATATTTAAGCAATTCAAAAAGCAAAAGAATATTCTTCGCCCGGAAAAATAAAATTTTAATTTTTGAAAATCGGGCATGAATGCTTTGTTAATTCTTTTGTTTGTTTTTATACACTAAACGGGTTGTGATTCTCATTTAGTTTATAATTTTTTGAACATAAGGGTTTATATATGATATGCTGAAGACCCAAGTTCGACCCCAGAAAGAGTGATCATTTTTTAAAATTTGTTTTTTTCTTTTTTTTTTAAAGAGTTTATAGGTTCGATTACCACCTTTGGAAATAGTTTCCGGATGAGTCTCTTAGGAAAAGACGAAATGGCCATAGAGACATGCTTATCCCCATAAGCAATACATTTCATACACAAATTTAAGCAATTTTTATTAGAATTTGGGTGCCATTTTAGTCTAGTAAGTAGTTTGCTAGGGTATAGTGAGAGGTTTGTAGTTTCGATTCCCACCAGTCAATGTTGTCTGTGACACTATACCGAGTAAAGGTCTGAGGCCTAATATTTACATTGAATTTTAATTTAAATCTATCTATATAAATAAAAATTAATGTAGTTCGTTGGTCATCGCATCAGTTGAGAACAGCTTAACCGATTTTGACGATTTTCTCATTCTAATGATCACCGTGATCGAACTTAGAAAATTTTTCCCCGCCCCCTTTTACGCCCACTATTTTGATGTGCCTAAAATCAATAAACGGTTCCATCGATTTGACAAATTTTTCTTTCAAATGTTTGTATTAATCCATTTTAAGTTTTCATCTAGAAAAAATTTTCCACGCCTACTTTTACGCCCACTTTTTTCAATTTATCTATAAGTACTGCTTTTTGTATATCTTCGGAATGGTTAAAGCTAAAGTTTCAGAATTGGGTCTGAATGGCTTAATGGGCTAGCCAAATCATCAGTCAGAAAGTGGGAGAAATTGGACAAGTGGGCATGACATCTTCCATACAAGTTAAAAATTGATTTCTTTAAACATAAATAACTTTAACAGTGTTGAAGCTAAAGTTTCTGAATTTGGTGTGATTGATTTCGTAGTCATTAAAAATTAAAAAGGGCGGACAAGTAGACGTTGTAGTTTCCAGACAAACTAACTATTGAGTTCAGTATATATTGAAATGAGTAACGGTTAAAGTTTTTGAATTTGGTCTGAGTTACTCCGTAGTCACTAAAAATCATCAGTCGAAAAATGTGGACAAATGATAGTGATAGGTGTAGCGAAGCACGTTGGGGTTTAAGCTAGTACAAAAATAAATAATATAATAGAAGTAAAAGTCAATAGATCTCCAAGAGTATTAATGTCCACATATTTTAATTTTGTTTACAATTCATTATCTAAATTGCTTTTACATGAAAATAATAAAATGCCTTTCTAACGGTTTTCTTACTTAATTTGTATAACCCATTGCATTACATTTATTTATTTAATTTATTTAATCTTTTGTGTATATTTCTTACACTCTAAAATAATGTGATTATTTAAAGTTTTACAATTTTTGTCTTTTATAACTGTATGTACGAGTACATACAATATAAGTTTTATATATTTTCCTCCTTTATGTCTTTTATTATTAAAGCTGAAAAGCAATTACCACTTAACCCTGTTGACCAGGCACGCTTAAACAGCACCCACGATTTTTTGTAGCCAAGTTTGTTTTTTTTCTCAATTCTTTCATTTGTTTTTAGCCTATACTTATAGCTTTGAAAGAAAAACTTGTTTTAAAAACCGATTGAGGTTATGAAAAAATAAAGAAAAGGTAAGAAAGAAATAAAATTAAACCAAAATATTCTTTTAACAATAGACTTGACACTAAAACTTCAGTTGTTTTATGTACTACTTCTCTTATGAAATGGATTATATGCACATATGCTGGCTTTTGTTAAAGAAAAAAATTGACAAACTTAGTTAAAGAATATTAATTTTTTCTTTATGTCTTATTTAACTTATGTTCATAGGATATAATAATATTAAAAAAAAAATATGGGGAAAAAACAAAGGTTTAAAGGAAATTGATTTTTTCCTTCAATTCATTATATAACATGAGTTGTTCCATTTCACAAGACAATTTACTTTCGTACAGTTTCAGAATGTAATCCGTAATGAGAGTTAATATAACCAATTTCACGATATCGTTTGTTTTCTTAAAGAAAGGTCTCACTTTACTAGATTTTATGGGGTGATTTTTTATCAACTTTTCTGCACCTAATGTTACTGTCGAACATGTACAGTTTTGTCTATAATTTAATTACGAATCGACATACAAACGCACGACGCTTTCAAGTTATTGAATTTTATTATAAAATGTGGATCGAGAGTGGATCGAGCACTTCATCTATTTTATTGCCAGTTTATGCGTCCTTTTGACAGGACTTTACGGAACCTTGTGATTAAATTTCGTTCCACACTTATATTATGAGACATTAAAACACCAACTGGTATATGAAAAGTGTGGACAGAGGAAAATATTTAAGCTTTGTCGGCCAGTGTTGTTGATGACTGTAAATTATCGATTCGGCACCGTTTGTAGCAATTCAGCCTCTGATACTTCACTGCATGAAAAATTTTGGGTATAAAACCTATAATACAGCTGCACAGTGGTTCAAGTCTCTAATGAAGGCGGTCATACGTAGTTTTCTTAGCTATACTCATCAAAATTAATATGAATGTTTGTGTTTACGCTATTTAAGGATCAAGTAGGGCAAAATTAGATAAAAAAGTCATTAAGGATAATGCTATTATAATTTATTTATCAAAAATGTTAGACATTAATTAAAGAAAAAATAATAGAAAACAACAAATTTTGTAACGCCAATTTAACAAAACATTTTTACATTATTTTTAAAAACTTAACATACTTAAGGCCTTAGTTGATAACATAGACTTCCTCTTTTCTGATAATTTACGCAAAGAACAAATTAACGGACATTTTTCACGTGTTATCTCGCCTGAAGTGATTAAATAATTTATTATAAGATTCAGCGGCTTCTTCAGATAGCTCGCCTATAGAAACTAAACAATGATCAATTACTTCCGATCCATGAATTAGCACTTTATGAACTGAAGGAGGTAAATTATACCATGGATACGTACTAATAAGCATTCGCGAGTCTCTAATGTGTAATCTTTAAATGCAAGACTAGACTAGATAACATTTTATGGTAAGATGGCAATGAATTTGGTAGTTGTGAATTGAGAAACTCCATCATTATTATTAAATACTGGGGTTTTGTTTCGCCTCGTTTATTACTGATAATATTCTGTTAGTTGTAAATTCCACACAAGTGTTGTTAGATCGGCTAGAATCACTTATGAAATGGTTTGTCGCGGTATCATCTACCACAGCTAACTACGAATCTAGTCCTAGAAGCGTAGACCCTCTGTGCCATGCATAATCGCAAACAAACGCAGATAATTTGTTTTTAAATTAAAAGTAGAGATAAAGACTAACATTTTGATATATAATTGAAATGCGGCATTCGAAGTCAACATAGTTAAAAGTTTCATTAAAAAAAAACGTTAAAAATCTATGTGAAAATTGATTTGGCGTAAAATTGCTTTCAGCAAAATATGTTTTGCATAAAAAATTAATAAATACATAATAATAACGGTACACACTTTTAACTTGAATATCCATTGTAAAACAATAGGTCACAAATAATTTTTTTTTTTTAAAACCAGCACTATAGATTAACTTCATTAGCACTGCTGATAAAGATAAGGAGAGTTGTTTTGATCTGTTCACTTCTAATGCACAAAAGTTAATGTAAAAAACAACTAATTGCAAATGTTTTTGAATGTTTTAATAGTACCACTAATAGTATGTCCAACTAGTGAGCCACTGTGAGCTGGTGCAAATAGGAAGAATCGAAACTACTCGTACACTACTTACCATAACGGCTAACTTTTGCTGAATGGGTTCTGGCTAAATTGGATGAAGTTCCAGAAGCATTGCAGGAACTGTCAAAGTATGCCAAAAAATATAGTGTTTGGTGTGGATTATAGCCCGGTAGCGTCATTGGACCGTAATTTTTCAAAGACGACCAAGGTAGGAGTGTTTCTGTGAATGGCAAGTGTTACCATGCTATGATAAGAAATTTATTTCTACACAAAATGGAACAGCTGGACTTAGCTGACATGTAGTGTCAACAAGATGGTCCAACATACAGCACCCGAAAAAATTGTTCAATTAAGTGGCGAGTTTGGTAAACAGTTTATTTCAGGTTTCAGGACGAAGGATTGGTTGCTTAGATCATGCGATTTAATGCCTGAAGCACTGAAAGCCAATATTGAATAATTTATAACGAATCCAACTAACGAATCCAACATAATGTATATGTTGGATAGTATACTCGTAGCATATAAGCATACATATACAAATGGCCGTTACAACCCTGTTTCAGGATTACGGTCTAGTTTCTCGCAGCACCCATATTGTTTGTGTCAATTTTTATCAATGAGTACCTGGACCTACAGTTTAAAGCTGACTCTGAACTACAGACTTGAGAAACTTGTTCAAGTATGGTAAATAAAAAAAATTGAACTCAGTGTATAAACCCTTTAAGGCGTAGCCGCGGACAATATTTTCATTAAATTATCTTTAAACTTTTAATTATATAGATTTTGCTATCGACTTAAATAAATATTTAATACTTATATGTATATTTGCTTAATTTTGTGTGTTTTTTTAAATCATAAATATTTGAAATAATTTTACTTTCGCACGTTGAGATTCTTTTTGGACATTGTAAAATATTTTATAATTATTTTTCATCAGTATCTCACATAAGAATTTGCTATCAGAACTAAGAGTTTGTAATTATTGTTTGTTAAATAATTATTTCTTTCGGCGACTACCCCTTAGAAACACGATTTAATTAACTAGCCATCTGACATACCCTACCTACCTCTTAGCAGTCTTCTGGTAAGAGCTCTGAGAGTAACTGATTGACATGAACAAGCTGCTCAAGTCTATCGTTCGGAGACAACATTACACTATTAAAATTGACGCTCACAACATAGGTGCTGCGAAAACCTATGTCGAAACCCTGTAATGGAATTACACTCTGATAGTCTATGATTTATGATTTATAAATAAAGTGCAATGGAATCTGTAGAAAATTTCAAAATCAATTTGAAATGTTAATGTCTTGTACTGATCTTTCGAATAAAAAATGACTGTGAATTCAAATTTAATTTTTTGTGTGATTTTGTACAATTTCACCGCACAGTGACAGATTTTTAGTTAAAAATCTTGCAGAAGTTCGAAAGTTAAACCTTTTAACAATGCCCAGTTATTTTAAATATTAAAGGGTATATATGGTTGTTTAATATAAATTATCATCACTTTTAATTTCTTAGGCTTTCGCCTAAACTAACCTTGCTGTTTTTTAAAATATGGAGCATGACTTTAACAAATTAATGCATTTTTCTTTTTAGAATTAATAATTTTATACAAAATATTAAATTATTTGTAAAATAAACTCTACAGGTTCTCACCATAATTTTTTTTAATAACATTTGTGTTTTCTTTTTTAAGCTTTTAACCCTTTTCATCTACCTTTTGGCCTTGCTTTGTCTAAATTGTGAACTAATTTTACTAATTGTGTATCATAAAATTTAAATAAAAAAAAACAAAGAAAAGAAACGCCCATAAAGAAAAAATGTGCCGCATATTAAAAAAATATAATAAAATTGTTCCCCTTTTAACAGCAACTAAATATTTTAATTATTTTTTACACTAAAAACTTAAAAATATTTTTTTATAATTTTTAAAGGTCATATATGGGAATTTAAGTTTTTACATTCAAAGCTCTGGCTATTGTTTTTTTTCTTCTTCAATAAAATTTGTGTGCCTTTAATGTAAAATATTTCCTATTTTCTTGTGAGATTTTGTAAAAAATACCACTTTAGTTTCAATTACTCGTATCAGCTACTGCTAACGATTGAATTCAAATACTTTAAATTCAATTAATTTCAAAAGCATTTTATATTTTAGAGTTTCTAACTATCAGTCTACTATTTGTAGGGTTTTTTTTTCTCAAGCAAAAACAAAAACTTGAAAACTTTTAAAAGGCATGATGCCAATATGGAACAGTGGCTTTGCTGGGGTTTAAAAGAGAACCAATTGCTTTTAAACGAATTTTTATAACTGTGAACTAGAAATTTTGTAGTCGCAGTAGTCTAGTGAATAGGCTGTTAGCTTGTTCATGGCAATGAGTTACTTTTATTTTTTGCAAGATTTCAGGGCTGGGATTTGAATTCAGAGCTCTTGTCTAGTAAGCCAACACATTAACCACTAGAGTACGGCGGTCATAATAAAAGAATAAACTGAACAATATTAATAATTCTTGATCAATATTTTTAAACTATTTCTATTACATTTTAATAAAAATTTAAATTTTTTAAATGAAAGAAAGTGCTTTAAAGTAAACAGATGGTATAGTGGTTAGAGTGCGTGCACAGAAACTCAAACGATCGATGTTCAAATCCCAGCGGAGGAGAAACAAAAATTAAAAAATATATTTGCGGTTTTTTAAAAAAATTATAAGTCATATAATATATTTATTGACCTCTTTTCTTTTCCGAGCTTAATGTCTTTTTTTATTACCATTAAATATTTTTTCTAATATTGTTTTATTATTATTATTTTATTTTTAATTTAATTTAAAATATACGAGATATCATATCATATTGCGCTTAAAAAATGAGAAATATTTTCTTTAATGCACTTTGGCTCCAAACTACCCACTGTGCACTCGTGTTCTTAAGCCTGTTTGATGTTTATTGTCAGCCTCAAAGCAGAATACAGCCTCAAGCTGTTTCATGAAGCTACTCCTACTGTTACTGATGCTGTCTGACACCTTAAAAGACCATTTAAATGAATATTTAAATTAAAAATTCTTAACAAAAGAAAAAAAAAATACAAAACAGAACTCAAGCTAATAAAAGCGTTATTTAAACACTTTTAGCCAAGTGTTGGTGTTGAAAGAAGAAGAAGAAGAAAAAAAAATTGCATAGAAATTTATAAGTTTAGCAGTGGCAAAAAATTTTTATATTTTTTTATGAAAAATAAAAAAAGAAAAAAATCTTAAAAAATGTACCATAAAATCTTAAGGCTTTAATTTATAGTAACAAATTAATGGCAAATACTTGTAATAAATTTATCTGTTAAAAACTTGCGTAGTACTCGTATGGTAATGAAAGAATACTTTAAACATGTATGTGTGCGGCACTTAACAAATGATGATCATTTGTTAAGGGTTTTTTTTATAACACGAATGCTTATTTCCGTAAGCATGTACATATGCTTTTATGAATCAACCAAAAATATTTCCTTTCTTTATGATTTAGATGACACATCATTAAGAGGTGTTTTTTATACTTTTATTTCTTTAAAAATAATAAAAATAACCATTTAGTTGTTATTTAAAAGGTTATAAATTTGCGTGTTTGTTTTTTTTTTTGTCTAACAAAACATATACGAGTATCATTACTTTTAATGTAATAAATACTATACCAACCTTTTCAAGACAGTCATGTCAATGGTTTGTTTCAGTTTCTGTCACCACCTTTTCATAACGTACGTACACTCCTGTTTTAATTCAAATTTATTTGAAGGTATATTTGCTGTTGTATGACCTTGATAGCAATTTGTATTTAAATTAAATATCATTTGCCATCATTTAAAGCCACGTTAACACTTTTTATTATATTTTAATATGGAAGAAAAAAAAAAAGAAATAAAATTAACGCTACTAAACTCGTAACATGTACACAATTTTTAAATCTCATATACAAAATTTGGATATTTTTTGTTTTGTCTTATTGGCATTTTTTTTTGTATACAACAAACTTAATTAAGTGCATAACAAATAAAATAAAATTAAATTAAATTTATAAAAATGAATCTCCCAATTACCCGTTTTTTTTCTACATTTAACAACAAAACAAAAATGTCTATAAAAATACAGTGTATTATGGGGTTTTATTTAAGCCATGTTACTACAATGAAGTTAAAAAAAAATGGTTAACAAGTTGTTAATTAAAAATATATTTTCTGTTAAGAACTTAAAATAAAATCATTAATAATTTTTAACTTAAACAAACTTAAACGTTAAAAAACAGGAATATTTATTAATTAAAAAAAGTTAGCAAAAAAAAAAAAATATTGCATTTCACAAATTCATTGAACTTTAAGATCTTTAAGCAATAATCTATTTATCGCTATACATGTGTTCGCTAATCCTTTGTATAGTTTCAACAGCAAAAGTAAACTATTGATAAATAAAACAATAAATACAAACATAACTGGCCTTTACAACCCTGTGTCAGGACTACGGCCTAGCTTCTCCTAAAATAAAACAATAAATAAGCTACAAAATTTCTGATAATCTTATTTTATAAGATCAATAAATTTATTAAATTATTGAATTTCGTTAAAGTGGATACCTGCTTAGTAACTATTAATGACAATTTATGTAGAAGCAGCTTTACCGATAACGACAACAACGACAACAACGACAACAACATACGAGTACATGCATACATAGTTCGACATTGCATCCATTTTTCAGAGGTACGGCCTGTCTACTCACAGCACCCATATTGTTTGCGTCAATTTTTAAACATGAGTACCGGAACCTACAGTTTAACGTCCACTCCGAACGACATATCTGACAAGCTTGTTCGTGGAAATCAGTTACTTTCAGAACTTTTGCCAGAGATAGTCGCCGAAAGAAATATTTTTTTCATATTTCTTTTTTTCAAGATATCAGAGCTGTGGTTTGAATCGGAGCTCTCATCTTAGCAAGCCAACATAATACGTACCAGACTAAGGCGATCACTTTTACATTTACTCAAAAAATCTATTAGATTTTTTAACCAGATGGATGAGCGGCATAATATTCACCTACTGGGAATCGGCAGAGAATATGAACTACCCAGGAATGATAAAATTGCGGAATTTATTGCGGAGTCTTAGACGCTGAAATTCTATTGAAAAACCTATAGGTTAATAAAGATTAAAAATAAGAGAATATACTTCATTAAATCTCACCTCTGACATCTTGGAAAAAGAAATATGAAAAAATTATTTCTTTCGGCGACTACCTCGCAGCAATCCTCTGGCAAAAGTTCTAGAAGTAATTGATAGCCATGAAAACGCTTCTCAAATCTGTCGTTCGGAGTCGACTTTAAACTGTAGGTCGCGGTACCCATGGATAAAAATTAACACACACAACATGAGTGCTGCGTGAAGCTAGGCCCATGAAACAGGGTTGTAAGGGTCAATTATGTATGTATGTACTCCATTAAAGTTACATGGGCAGTTTGTAGACGGACAGAACAGAGTAATAAATTTAACAGTTGAGTTATGTTGGTAATCAACGCTGCAAAAGCAATGATTGTATCTCTTACCAGAAAGAAATACCCTTTTTAAGGACTAATGGTATTGCGATTCCTCCCAGGAAAGAAATTAAATGTTTGATTATCATTCTGGATAGGACACTTACCAGGAAATCTACCCACTTTCCATCGGTGTTACACAAAAGCTACAGGAACCGCGAAATGACTACTTAGTACATCCTAAAGTATCAGCTCAAAATGATCTACTCGATATACACACAAATTGTCAGGCCTTCGTTATGGAGCTGTCTATACCGCGCTAGAGTTTGAGGGGGAAAATAACAGACCGATTGGGGCTCTATTTTAAGGTTTAAAGAGTTTAGAGGCTTGCATGCTTATGCATCACAAGAGCTGTTAGATCTACTCCAACGGTTGAATTGGGAGCTCTTCAGAATGTATCCTGATACAAGAAGAGGTTGCTGTACACAAAATCTCTATTCATGAGAAGGGACAACTTAAAGCAGGTAACTAATTGCTCATCGGACAATTTTTTATGGAAGTGGGATATACTTTCCTGTTTGGGATGTACTTACTATTTCACTAGAAGAAACAGGGTTATCTTACCGTCCAGAAAAGTGTGGATCGTGGACTCTTGATGGATGGATACAAATCTATCCACGGAATGGCAACACCAGTAGTGAGCTCTACAGCATGCGAATCTATAACATTGAGCAAGGGAACATTAAAGTTTTGTAGGCGAAGCTTTATGCAATTATGGAGTCACTGAGAATCCCATCAGAGAGGAGATACATACTATGTAGTAACGTCTGGCATTTTAAGAAGTTTGTCAGCTCTGGCGCTAGAAATTGTTCTGAGATTGGACAGGCAAAGCTTTCGGGGGCATTTACAGTATCTGCAGTTTCTGCTGTAACGAAAAGAAGTAGATGGAGTGTTTAATCACTTGGACATAGCAGATACAGGCTGCTGTATACATATGAATACATATATGCTCAGCGAACATAACATGGTGAAATTTCTATTGAAAGAACTAGTTCGTTCCTTCAAATTTGATCAACAGTGACAATGTTTTAAATTACATTACATTACAAAGCACGATCATAAGTGTACCAGAACTCTAATCAACAACCAAATGAACTCTTCAAGGATTGTATTAATTAATGCCCGTATTAATAAACAAATATTATAGGTTTATTAAAGGTATATTTGACAATTATTACATAGAAATTTGTCAAATAAACCCTCAATAAAATTATAATATTTTTTATGAATACGGGCATACGACTCTTGGCAAATAACCTGTAAACATTGTGCGCTGGAAACGCATGCAGTACAGAATTTTAAACTCAAAATAATATTCAGATAAATAAGGAATTTCTTATTACTATTTAGTACAGTTTACTTTGAATCATGAATTCTCGTGTATACATAGACAAATATTTATTGCTTTACCCTTTACATATATGAAAGCAAAACAGTTCCTTAATTTGTCATTTCGTTGGCAGATTTTAGTTTTTTTTTCTCAATTTATTTTTAAATAAAAGTAATTTTTTAAATTTAATCACAAGTTTTAGCATTAATACCCTAATAAATGACTACTAAACCATATATATTTTCTTTTGAGCTTCTTAATTCCTTACAATTTTATTTTTCGAATTTTTATCCATTAATTTTAAAGTTTTAAACGTTAATAATCCTCAAAGGTATGTGAGTGTGACTACAAGAGTGAGTGACTAAATGAAAAAAGTGTCTTAAGTGTGTATATAACATTGTATATAATGTGTGTAATAAGAAATACAATACATACTAATACATATGCACATACATATAATCATATGTAAGTATACTTTAGTATATTGTTAAATAGAAAATTGCAAATTTGTCGTGACCTAATCACACATAAATCTACTAAAAAAAAAACATTTTATCACTTACAATTTTTTAAAGACACCGTTTAAGTTCACTCTGTGCTAAAGTTTTCGAAATGTTTTTGTTTATTTTTTTCCAATTTCTGTTTTAATTTTTTTATATTTTTATATAATCAAAACATCTTCTTTTGGCTTTGGTTTTAGTTTTTGTTTTTCTTTAAGTAAAACTAATGATCCCTTCACCAAAATCAAAAAAAAAAAAAAATCTTTACTGTCTAAAATAAAATCGTTTAATATTTGTCGTCGTAGTAAATGACAGATTTATAGATTGCTGGAAACAGAAATAAGTGAACTTTTTTAATAAATTGTCTTAAATGATGACAGACCAAGTTTCGATGGAAATCAAATTTTTAAAAGTCAATAGAGGTCTTAACTTACAGAAAAGTTAAATTCATAAATCAACACTTTAAAATAAAAGTAAAATATTATTATTCATTAAAAGAAAATTTCTATAACAATAGAAAAATAAAACTTTAATTTGAAATTTTTTTAAAATATTAATATTGAAATGTATTGCTTATGGTGATGGAGACTTGTCAGGAAACTTTTTCTCAATAATGATACCAAAACTATAAATTCTTATGCTACAAAATTTATACACTAAATGAGAATTATATGCCATTTTCATTTAAAAGACTAAATACATATAACTCGCATAATTCAATTTAAATAGATGGTGAATTAAATACAGGGTTTTTCAATAAGAGCGCTGCAAAAGTTTGTTTCGGATATCACTGAAATTCTTTATTCCTGTAAAAGTACGTTCGATGCCATTATGTATGGAAATCGATTTATTTTGCATGGCTACTACGGGCACGCTTGCAGAAGTCCAGACTCTGAACCCAATTTTCGATGGTTTTCAAACATAAATCGGCCGATACTGCTGCAATTTCACGTCCGTACGAAGTTCATCAATCGTCGCTGGCTTGTTGGCATTGACCATAGACTTGACGTAGCTCCACAGAAAATAGTCTAACGGCGTCAAATCGCACGACCAAGGCTGCCAAGCGACTGGACCATTTCGTTAGATAACATGTTCTCCAAGCTTGGTTTCCAATAAATTGATTGTGACATTCTCTTTGTGGCTTGTGGCGCCATCCTGTTGGAACCACATGTCCTCCAAGTCCATATCATCCAATTGGGGCCAAAAATTATCGGCTATCATTAAACGTTAGCGAAGGAGTACGGCCCAATGACTCCGCCGGCCCATAAACTGCATCAAACAGTAATTTTTACGAGATGCAAAGTTGACTCATGGAGTAGGTGTGGATTTCTGCCTGACTAATAACGCATATTTTGTTTATTGATGAAGCCATTCAACCAGAAATGAGCCTCATCGCTGAAGATGATTTTTCGATGAAAATCCGAATCTTTTTCAAGTTGTTGCGCAGCCTAATTCACAAACATACGACGATTCTGGTTGTCAAGAGGCTTCAGTTCATGCGTCAATTTGATCTTGTAAGAATGTAGACCAAGTTTTTTTTCGTAAAATTCGCCACAACGACGTCATAGAGATGCCCAACGCTTGAGAACGTCGTGTGAGAGACACATTTGGGCTTCCTTCAACTGAAGCCTCAGCGTCAGCAATATTCTTGACAGTACGGGCACTTCTTTATCTCATTGTCACGGGAACATTTTGTACTGTGCCTGTGGATTGAAATTTTTCCACTAGATGCTCAATTGTTAATCTGCTAAGACAATTATGACGACGATAAATTGGATGTAGTGCTCTTAACGTTGAGGTCACTGACTCCGAATTTCGGTAGTAAATTTTAATAATTTCAACTCATTGTTGGCTCGCATATCTTTCCATCATGAAATGGCAAACCTTAATGAAGAGAAATGTCCAAAGAGCGGCAAGAAATATGGCGTCGTTTGCTGTCCCTGTCGCTGTACTTTTGAAGCGTCCCTTTTAAAAAACCCTGTAGATAATATAAAAATGAATATGTACAACACAAACAACTTTGATGAGACCTCCTTCGTAGCGGGGCTCGAAAACTAGTTCAGTTCTGCTAATGTTTCCTTAACGAATGTTAATTCTTATAAAGAATACCAGTTTTAGAATCTCAAGGTATAAATAAAACAAACTTTAGGGGTGTTTGACATTTCCAGTCTATTACACCTGACACGAATGAGCAGGAGTACAGCGCCACTTTCTAGCAAGAAAACAGCTAACCTACCGAAGACGCTCACCACTCACATTCAACATCCACTAACAGATGGGGCAACTGCTGTTTATCATTTAAGGGTGAATGTATAACAATGACCCTTGAGTGGCCAAACTGACAGCAACTTGTCTCAACAACAAAAAGGCGCATAATATGGTATATCTATGAAAAACAAAAAATCTATCTTTCTTAAATTTCCAATACAATGCACTGCATGAGTAGGAGCTTACCCCTAAGTCTTGGTCTTAAAAAAAGTGGTCTATATAATTTTCTTCCAAAATAAATTTCCAATATATTTTAATATTTTTTGAATATGAGATTGTTATTGTTAATAACTCGAAAAATAATCTGCCAAATTATGTTAATTCTTCTTTTAATGTTCTTGAAGTCTGAGGGCATATTTAACAAGGAAATAGGATTTCAAATGTGAACCCCTACAAAGATTGACAAATAGAACTTGAGACAAAAATTCTTTGAACTTTTAATATTATCCTCCATATTCGTAGAAAATTAAAATGGATTAGACATTTATTTTAGAAAAAAATTTTATGGCAAATTTGACTTCAAATTCATTTTAAATTTATTTTATATTTTATTTATATTTCGAAGACTATTTAAAATATGGGTGTAATCTTTTAATTTGTGTACTATTAATTCCACTTGAAAAGGAGAAAACTAAGATTGAATTTAAATAGAATTTAATTTATAATGCTAAAAAATCAACCAAATCTTAATTTTACTATGAAATGCCTGTTAACATTATGCTGCTTTAGTTGGTTCCATTAATTATATTCTAAAACTTGCTATATTTTTTCTTCTAACAACAAGTACTTGTTCAACTCTCTTTGTTAGACAAAACGTAATCAGTTACGTTATAAAAATAAGCTCTCTTTTTAAGACTTTAAACTCTTTTATGCTCTCCGTCACCTTGTTTGCTTTTATTTTATAAGCAATTGCATGCTTTAAGCCATTAAGTTAAGGTTTGTTTATGTTTTGCTTTAATTTTTTGTTTTTGTCTTGAGCGTAACAATTTGGTCTTTTGGTTTTTGATCGTAAACCACCTTCAGTTAGTCTATCGTGATACGCGTTTATGAGACGTGGTTCGAGTTAAGTTAACGGTTGGTTTGAAACGTTTGAAACAAAAAAGTTGTTTTTTTTTTCTACTGTTTTATGAAAGAAAATAAAAACAAACAACAACAGTTGGTCGTAACAAAAGTGCGTTTGTCTTTTTCTTTTAGAAAAAATATTCTTTTTTTTTGGAAATTAAAAAAAAAAAAAAAAAAAAAATGCAGAAGATATAAATGTTTATGCAGTTTTATGCTTTTTTAAAATATATTACATGTACATGGAATAGTGCTTTATTACCAAAATTTAAACGTTTCTTTTATCGTTTGTTTTTAAGTTGAAATTATAAATGCAAACAGCGTATATTTGCATTTTTCGTTAGCACACGTAACACCAACGCGTTTCGGTTTATAAATAAAATAAAAAAATCATTACAATTTTTTAATTTGAAAATAATAATAGTAAAAGGAAAAATTTAAGCTTAAAAAGTTTGACCATATGTAATAAAATACATGCATATGTACATATAAAAAAATTTGCAAAAAAAAAAAAAATATAATTTTATGTGAAGCTTTTAACACAATTTCGAAATATTAATAATGAATTATAAATGAAAAAAAAAATATTAATAAATTAATTGCATTCTTGCATTCAAGCATAAAATAACAAATATTTTAATATTGGCAATAGATAATAAATTAAAGCAACTGCTATACACATATAACTATACAACTAACAGAGTATGTGTCTTAAGTCTTTTGTTTTTAGAAAGGCATGATCTAATTTAATTAATTTTAATACATAATAATTATACAAAATTAAAAAAATATATATTATAAATTATTAAAAAGTGTTTTGAAATTTAACAGAAAAACTGCAACCTGTTTAAGATTATAGACTCATATGTTTAAAGAAAAAACAAAGAAAAAAAAAAGGAAATGTTAAAAGCAAATAAAAAATTATAACACTTCCACTACAAACCGTAAGAGAGATACGCCATTTGAATTCTAAATATTTTCAGATAACAAAAAAAAAAAAAAAAATTATATATGTGTATACATATACACTTATATATAAAAATAATATATTAATTTTGTACAAAACCAAACACGGATTATTGAATCATCTTTAAAATTTAATAAATTTTTGTTAAACAAAATGAATAAATAAATAAATAAATTAAATAATCCATCAAAATCGACTTTAAAATACCCTGAACCACAATGTATTTTTTGGAGTAATTAATTTTAAGGCTGTCAAACGGGTTCTTATAGACCTCAACGTACATAAGTCTTCTTGGGCGGATGGTATACCAGCATTGGTTCTTAATCAGTGCTCTTCGAAGCTTGCGCATCCATTAGCTAACATTTTCAGTACGGCTTATTGTGCCGGTGTGTTTCCATCTAATATAATGTAAAGCCCTAAAAAGGTTGAGACTACTAATGCCGAAAATTACAGCCCAATATCATAAACCATCACTTTATGAGGTATTTAGAGTCCAATAACTTGCTAAACGATCGTCAGTAAGGCTTTCGTAACCCCCCCTCTTGACTTGCTGTCACTGTTCTCTGAGAGGTGGAATGAAAGTAAAGTTGTTGCTCTAGATATCTCAATGCCCTTTGGCAGAGTCTGGCACGAGTCTCTTATTTCCAAACTTGCTGCTTTTGGTGTCCGTCATCATTTCTGTCGTTTCATAACGAGCTTTCTCAGGAACAGCGGATTGATAGCATATTTTTATGGACTACTCGTATCTCTCGCAGATCACATCTATTTGTTGTTGATTGTCCAGTGAATCGCATAATGCATTACAGAGAGTAGGTTTAAATCAAATGTTCTCTACTACACTACTACCTCTTTCCCCCTTTCCATAACATATTTTCTTAGACAAGTGCAATGTACTGCATGAGTAGGAGTCATCCCCTGAGTGCTGGCCTTAATTATAAAAAAACTACTTGCTCTGGAATTAATTAAAATGGATTGAATTACAAATAAATATTTTATATGACAGCTTTGGAATAATTTTTATTAAATTTTTCTGTAAACGGCTTAAAACATCTATATACTACAGGAAAGCAAAGAAATATTTAAAAAAATATTTAAAAAAAAAAATATTTCTTTTGGCGACTACCTCTTAGCAGACGTCTGCCAAAAGCTCTGAGAGTAACTAATTGCCATGAACAAGCTTCTCAAGTCTGTCGTTCGGAGTCGACTTTAAACTGTAGGTTCCGGTACTCATGGATAGAAATTGACACACACAACATGAGTGCTGCGAGAAGCTAGGCCGTAATCCTGATACAGGGTTGTAAAGGCCAGATATGTATGTGTCTATGTATGTATTATTTATTACATTAAATTATAATGAAAAGTTGCCCTATAGAGAAAAAGAACTGATAAAGTTACAATAGTAAAGGGTTATCCATTTTGCAGTTTCTCAAGTAAATGTAAATAAAACACATATAAAATATTTTTTTCATGATATTTCTTTTTTATTATAAAGTTTAAACGTTGACATTATGTGTGAAACACTACTTCATTTAAATGACCTCCACGCGAAGTGTTGCCAGCATTGATTCTTTTGAGGTAATTTTCAACCACTTTTTGACATATATTGGGAGGTATCTCAGCCATATCTTGACGAAAGTTAATTTTTAAGTACTCAAGAGTTGAAGGTTTATCTGCATAAACACGGTCTTTCGCGTAGCTCCACAAAAAAAGTCTAATGGTGTCAAATCGCATGATCTTGGTGGCCAGTTGATATCTCCACGATGAGAAATTACGCGGCCAGGAAATGTTTCTTGCAATAAAGCCATATTCGCTCGAGTTGTGTGGCATGTGGCACCGTCTTTGTTCGGACCAAAGAGCGCACCAAACAGTGACTTTTTCTGAATGTAATGGCCTCTCAATTACTTGATTATTCTCAGAACCCCAAATACGAAAATTTTTTTTATTAACATACCCACCGTGTGAGTAATGTGCTTCATCGCTGAATAAAAGCTTGTTCGAAAATTTAAATTATGTGGCTGTGGCAGAATCACCATTTTTGTAGAAAGTTTTAATAATTTTTATGCGTTGTGTGATAGTTAAGCGATCCATTTTCGTCAATGTCAGACTTTCAACTGAAAAGAAAAAAAAATTGGTTTAATAACTTAGTTTAACAGTTGTCGAATTCCAGTCCCATACTTTTGAAACCACGAAATGGATAACCCTTTATTAGAAAGACACAATTCTGTATTCCAACTCATAACCGTGGTGTCTGGTCAACTGCAATTATTTTATTATTATTTATTGAAGACTCAAAAACCCTTTGAATATGATTGTAATATGATAAGATTTTCATTTTCAAACGGTATAAAAAATAGTTCACTCCATTCGATTTTCATAATATTCACCAGACCTTAACACGACTTCGAATGAATTGAATCGAAATATGTTTCGAGAGTTCCCGAGCGTAAGCTCAAAAAGTCAATGTCCTAATTATGTACTATAAGTAGGATATGCAAATCTATTGATTCATTAATGTGTCTTAGCAATGTGGCATGCAATTCTTTGTTTTCTCGATACCACAATTTAAAATTATGAATTTCAGAAATTGGCTTCTAATGATTGCATATATTCATATACATTTATATAGCATTGATATGGTGTGGCTAATTGTCATATAAAGAAATTCATATTTATACTTAAAAAAAATCAAACTCGCACTGTATTCTCTGTAATAAAGATGAGAAGAGTTAAATCATTGTTTTCCTCTATTCTTATACAATATAATTTGCATCTAACTGAGGTGACTAGAGAGAGGGTCATTGATCTTTTGATTTGCTTTATTCTTGAGATAAAAAAATAGTTTGAACTTAGAACACTTTTTATTCACTTGGCCTACTAAGTTGAAAATGTGTTTTAGATTTCTTGCAATAACAGGCTTAAAGTGATTAATGTTTGTGCTCCAATAGTTTTCAATTATAAAATTATTTTTTATCCAATAATATATGATATTTTCATTGATATTACCTTGTCTTTAACACACACATATACATACGCCCAGTTGACTATAATAGATCATAGTACACTAAAGCATACATTTAAATCAAGTTCGTGTCTTAAATCTTTTGTTTGTTTACTATAAAACCACTTAAATGACAACAATTATACATGTTTTATATGTTTCTTTATACATACAATATTGAATAAAATATATTTTTTTAATTTGTATTAAAAGAGAGAAATAGTATAAAAGAATATTAAAGAAAAAAAAAATCTAAAATGACCTTTAAGATTTCTTTTAGTGTTAAACATGTGGAAAAGACACGATTTAAGAAAATTATTTCAACGAAATAACCAATAAAACTAAACAGTAAGCTTTAAGTAATTTAAAATTAGTTTAAGTGTTCAAAGTTAAAAAATATGATTAAAATAATTATAATGCCAATAAGCAATAACACACTGAGAAAATCAGATACTTTTATTGAATAAAATTGAAAGTAAAAAATTAAACAAATCAAGGTGAATTAAAATAAAAATTACAAACACATCTATAGCTGGCAAGAACAAATGTTAAATAAAAAACATGCATTTGTTTAATAAAAAAATGTTCAAATTATTGAAAACAAAAAATACATATTCTTGATTAAATTTAAATTTGTTTATATTCAAAATTTCAATATTAATTTATTCTCTTTTAGCGTTTTTAATATCAATTTACTCAATAACATATTTCCATTTAATACAAAACAAAATAAAAAAACGACATGTTTTATATAAAAACTGGTTAAGTTTCTTAAAAATATTTATTTTTATTTTTATTTTTTTTACAATTAAAAACAAAAATTATTTTTTGTGTTGAAATTATTAAAAAAAACACGAATATAAATTTGTGCTAAAACTTGTCTTTTGTTTTCGTTTTTAACCACAATTTAAAAATTTAAAAATTTCCAAAAAAACATTATAATGACTTTACCGGCTTTAAAACAGCAACGACCACAGCCTAAAAAACGCTTTTCGTATTTTAAAATGTTCAGTTTTAATGAAACTGGCAAAAACTGGCTGCTGCCGTTATTGCTTTGCGTTTTCCAGCTGCATTTGTTTATGATGATGACGACGTTGATGAGCAGTTACGTTAACGCACAAGGTGAGTAGCTTTTTTTACACTTGTTTTTAATATACTCGTACATATGCAAGTATAAGTATATTTTTATAATGCCATAAAAACTTAAAACACACAAAAACATATTGAAATTGATGCTTTCATGTTTCCCATGATGAAAAAGAAGACTTTGGTCATTGAAAATATTTCTTTGAAAAGAGAAAATTTCATTAGAATTTTTGTAAACACGTCAAGCCTATATGTTGACATTTTATGAGATTTTTTTTTCTTTTTTGCATTTATTTATTCACTTAAAAGTCGTCAACCTTACAGTTGTATGAAAATATTTACTGTGTTAAGAAAACAGAGATAAAAAATAAATAAAAAAGAATGGTAAACATGTATCATCTGCAAAAGTGTGACATAACCATTCAAAAGACTATAAAGCAACAAAATATTAAAAAAAGAAGGTGAAGTATGCCAAGTCTTATGAGTTGATTTAAAGATAAAAAAAATATCTGCGTTATAACTTAAAATTAATGTTAGACTTTTTATTTCATAGAAATATATTTACACTAAAGGCGGAAAATAAAAAGAAGTCTTAAGGTGAATGTCTTTGATAAAAATATTATATTCCAAAGCGTAAGTGTTTATGATGAATACACAAACATAGACTTTTCCACCAATACAAATGAAATGTATCCTGTGCACTCACTGAATGAGCGTGCACTTTTAGCACAGATTCGAATCCGATTCTAATGGTAATAGATTTTTTTTATTTGAGACCAACACTCAGGAGTAAACCCCTACTAAATGCAATGCATTGTATTTTAATTTTTGGAAAGGACAGTATATATACATTTATTTTTGTATATTATTATTAAGCGCCTTAGGAATGAGATAAATTGCTGTGAATTGATCATTCAAAGGCCAGTGTTATATCTTCTTGCCTCATCGTTGCATTTTGATTATATGGTGAGTGTCTTCGCTAAGTAGGATTAGCTGTTATCTGCTACTTCCCAATAGGTGGCGCTTTTCTCCGGATCATTAGTGTTTTTTTTGACATTGGTTAAAGTGGAATAGAGTGGAATGTCGGGAAGCGGTTACTTTGTGGATGGTCTTCTTGGAGGAGGGGGGGACCTCTTATTTTTAAATTATAATTTTGAAAAAACCGCAAATTAACTTTTTCATTTTTCACCTTTGCTGGGATTTGAACCTGGGCCGTTTGAGTTTTTGTGTGAGCGCTCTAACCACTATACCACGCACCCCCAGATTATCGAATATTATGTAATTTTTGAAATCGAGTAGTGAAAATATAATTGCAGGTGATCAACAAAACCTTATTATGTTTGAAAAATAAGCACTAGTGGTGTGAAATATTTACACGGAAGTCAAAAATTTTAAATTGTATTTTAGAAGAGGAGTTTTTGGTTGGCAACAATTTACCCTTATTTTGGTTTTAAAATATTAACGAATTTTAATCAAACTTTAGTAAAACAATTATATCTGGCAAAATACACACTGTTAACATTGAGCAACAAGTTGTTTATTTTTCTTTTATTGAAACAACAAAACAATGTTAGCATTATATTCTATTTTTACAAGTAGAGTGACCAATGTTATATGCTTGGTGTAGTGCAAAAGACCAAAGTCTCTGTTAGAAATCGAACTCACAATACTCGCCCTAGCACTCCAGACTACTAGAACAGCCTTAGCTATTTAAAAATCAAAAATTATCCCTGATAAAAAACTTTGTAGGAAAATAAACATTTTTGATTTCAAAACCAAAACATTTTTTAAAAAAGGAGTCGCACATATCAGAGTTATGTATTTTACTAGACCTAGAAATGTGGAAATATAACATGACTTAAATGCAAAATGAGAAGAAGCGGGTATTTTTTGAGTAGAGCAGCAGCTTTTAAAAATTAAAATCGATAGGTAATTATCAGAGCTATTCATTGGTAGCATTAATGAGTTATTTAGCAACAGTTTAGTAAACAAAGACAAATTTACGAATAATTTTGGTTAAAAATTTTAGAAAAAGTATATAAGTTTTTCTAAAAAAAAGACAAAAAGAACCTTTTCTATAAATCTTTGGTGCCTTAGCAGCTCGCGAAAATAAAAAAATGGTATCAAGATATATAGACAGCCACCATACGAGTGGCTGATTATAAATTAATTAATTATAATTTAAATAAATAAATTTTCTTAAACTGTCTTAAATGTAAGACGAGCGTCAGCAGAATTCGCTTTCAAACAATATAATATTTTCCCAAAGTTAAAAATTGAGTCACAACAGCTGATAAATTATAGATTTATAGTTTTGGATTCTAATGAAAGTATTCAAAATGAAACTATTTATAGAAGTTCGATTAAATGTCATGGTGTATCCAGGAATAATATTTCGAACATTTTTATTACAAAATCAGACGGTCAGTAAGGCTTGTTCTAGTTTTCCTATAGATTGCACAATTAGAGACACTGGGAGCTTAAAGATCTTTTTCGATCTAATATAGTCTCGAATTGCAAACTATCCGGTTTAAAATGTGCAGTCAGGTTTCAGTCTGTGCTTTATAGTTTCAAACAATAAGCTCTATGATGGTATTATCCTTCAAATAGTAAGGAGATATAACCTATTGAAATGAAATAAGATCTCAAAAAGTAGCAGTCTTAAAGAAAATCTAAAAATTCATCAATGTCGGCTCTTCGCAATTAAGCAACTCCCTCCTACTGAAAACAAAAACTGGTTCCCTTTGTTATATAATTTTGAATGAATGTTTCCATTTATTAGTCGCCGTAGTCTTGTGGTTAGTGTGCTGGCTTACTAGGCAAGAGCTCTTAAAAAAACAGAAATTTAAAAAATATTTCTCTCGGCGACTATCTCTTAGCAGTCTTATGGCAAAATCTCTGAGTCTAACTGATTGTAATGAATAAGCTTTTCAAATCTGTCTTTCGGAGCCGACATACAACTGTAGGGCGCGGTACTCATTAATAAAAATTTACTCAAACAATATGGGTGCTGTGGGGAGCTAAGACATAACTTTAAAAATAGTTGTAATGTATGTATGTCCCTTCTTTGTGTAATTTTGAATGAATGTTTTCATTTACTTGCTCTCGATCTTACTTCCGTTTCTACAAAAAGGCTGAACATCAAATTCTGCTGCAAACTTTGCTCTCAATATCTCGGCAATAGTTTTATTACCAACAAATCTCTAATGGAAGGGAATTCAGTAATACGAAAAATTCCTGTTTAAGTTAAAATATCTTTCTAAGAATATTCTTATTTTCTTATAAGACCCTTTAAGTAGCGTCCATCCTCTTTCGTATACTAAAATTTTAATATTGCCTTTGGCTGGAATAATACTTTAGAATAGTCCAAACAACAAATGAAACTTTTAACTTTTGCAAGAAAAAAAAAAAAAAAGAAAAAAAATAAAAAACCAAATATAAAAAGAAGTCTTGTTAGTACGAAAAAAAGTGTGCTTAGCTTCTCCCTCTTGATTATAATCTTAAAGTGTAATAATTATAAGGCATGCAACACAGCACAAAACTTAAAAAACACCATAAAAAAACAAAATTATAGAAATAGAAGCGTTAGTTAGACTCACAAAACTAATAACAACAACAACAGCAATGCATTAAAAACGTCGCTAAAATAAACCGCTTGTTAACTACTGGTAACCAATGTGCTTAAATTTCTAACTTGGCATGTTGTCTTGTCTTAACTTGCAAAGGGGTTTGTTTGGTTTTAAGCTGTGGTAGTTATTGCCGCTGTTGTGTTTAGTTTTTTTTTGTTGATTTTTAAAGTCTTGTGCTTCTTCTCCTTCTAAACTGTCAAACTTATTTGTTTTATCTTTGTTGTTTTTTATTTTTGAGTTATTATTTTTTTGTAGTTGTAGTTATTATTACGGCAGCTATTTGTAGTTGTTTTAGTAAATTTGTTTACACAAAACAATAGGGTTTCTATTGCTTATTTCTTTATTACAGCAACGCCAGCTAGAGATGGAGAAAGAAAGAAACAAAAAGAAAAATAATAAAGATGGACATCAAATTGTTTAGTCGTTAGTTTTTCCCAATGTCCATGTGTCTTCTGTTTGCTAGTATGTCTGTCAGTCTGTTTTCTGATTTGACTTTTCTATAGTCTATAGTTTGGCAGGGCGCTGTACTGTTTTAAGGTTTTCAATTCAATTTATTTACTTTTTAAAGATTTTTATTTTTCTTTTCGTTACTGGCTTTTCAACAAAAATGTCAGTTTGTTTTGTAATTTTTGTTACTTACTGTTTTTTTCTTTTCTTCTTTTGTTGTAAAATTGTTTACTTACTTTTGTTGTGCGATATTTATTATGTTTTTTGCTTTCGGTGTTTAAATTATTTATGGCACAAGTTTGCCGTGAGTAAATAATTTGTTTAGGGCAGTGGCTGAAGATCTATTATACATATACTGTTTAACGAAATTGTTGAACATAATAATCTTTCAAAATTAAGATAGTCTTTTAGTGTCAAAGTAGAAAAAGCAAGTAATAAAAAAGATTTTTACATTTTCATAAACACTCGTACTCGTACATTGATATTAAAATACTTAAGATGGCAGCATCATGAAGTATGTATTTCCAAAGCAATAAATAATTGTTTCTTTTAAACCAAAATTTGTTTTAATAAATTTAAAGGAAACTATTACAATTGCATTTATTAAATTATATTTAATTTTTTTTACTAAATTTTATCTAATTGAATGTAAAATAATAAATTTTCTAATTTTACATTAGGTAAATATTTGCCAGAAAAGGAGGAAATATTTTAATCAAATATTTTTTTGTATGTACTTATATGTAAATTTTTCTACAAAAATTACTTAAAAACATTATTGATAAGGAAAATCATTCTTATATTTGTTAAATTAAACTTGAAGGAATACCAAATTTAAAAAAAAAATCTTTCATAAAATAAAGAATCCGTTTTTTCGTCAAATATTTAGCTAAGGCGACAGTATCTTAAGAATTTGAAATGACTAATGATTTGACTATTTTTGTTTTGAATTTTATTCCTATATTTTTCTTACAGAAACAAAAGACTTAAGCCACGAAATGGTTACCATTGAATTTTTATTGAGACTTATAATCAGGGGTAAACCCCTACTAAATGCTGTGTATTGTATTGGAATTTTTGTGCAAAGAACAGTACATTATAACAAGAGAGCATAAATATTTTTTTTATAATATTATTAAGCGCCTTAGGAATGAGACAAATTGCAGTGAATTGATCGTTTAAAGGCCAGTGTTATATCTTCACCTTTGAATGATCAACAGCAATTGCGACATCGTTGCATGTTGATTGTGTGGTGAGTGTCTTCGCTTAGTAGGTTTAGCTGTTATATGTTACTTCCGAATAGGTAGCGCTTTTCTCCTGATCATTCGTGTTTTTGTTGACATTGGTTATGGTGGAATAGAGTGGAATTTCGGGGAGCGGTTACTTTGTTGATGGACTTCTTGGACTTTTTCACTTTTCACCTCTGCTGGGATTCGAACCTGGGTTGTTTGAGTTTTTGTGCGAGCGCTCTAACCACTATGCCACACACACCCCAGAAAATAATCTTTATGAATAGTATGTATAAGGTATAGAGTATGCGCTCGCCCACATACTTGTCTATGTAGAAATGGACTAAGTTTGGTTTGTTAGACATGACTTCTAAACTTCAAATATTAGCACCTACCTCTTTCGCATATCCAAAATAGCACGTTTAATGCTACCATATGTTACAAAGCACGATTTACAATATTGATCACAAATTAAATTTATAAATTTTGTTATGCCTTGAAAACTCTTCAATGGGTTATTCAGTAATAAAAAGTCTTTTTTAATTTGTTTAAACATGGAAGAAGACTTGTTATACGAATACCTTATGTTACAAGAGGTCGACAGTTTTTTACGATCTGAATTGTTTCAACGATATGATACTGACTCATAAATACTTACTTACTTACTTAGCTGGCCATAAAAACCCGTTAACGGGTTTCGGCCTGCCTCAACACTAGTCTCCAGGCGTCTCTGCTAAGCGCACGCCTTCTCCAGTTGGTCACACCAATTGATGACAGGGCTCCATCTACCTGGTCTTTCCAACGTAAACATGGACGTCCTCTACGCCGACGTCCAGTGACCTTCGCATCGAAAACCTTTTTCGCTGGAGCAGATTCTTCCATCCGAACAACATGGCCGAGCCAGCGCAGCCGCTGGATGTTAATGCGCTGGACAACATCTACGTCGCTGAGGAGCTCTTACAGCTCATAGTTGGTCCTAATGCGAAACTCATCGCTTTGCTTCAGTGGACCAAAGATCTTGCGAAGAATTTTTCTCTCAAACACTCAAAGGACCGCTGCATCGGCACAAGACAGCGTCCATGCTTCCGCACCATAGAGAAGCACCGGAAGAATAAGCGACTTGTAGAGTGTTAACGGTAGGCAGTTTAGTAACAGAGACCTCTCTCGTGCGACGAAGTTAACTCATAAATACTACTACCTCTTACTTACCTTCTTACTTACTACTACCTTCTTCTCTTTATCTGTTTTCTGTAATGCAGTGTAAGAAAAAATATTTGACTAAATTATATTGTTAAACAATAATTTCTATTCTTAATATATTATACAGCCTGAAAAGGGTTTAAAATATCAAGTTGCCCACCGTTAAATGGTTTAAAAACCGCCGCTCTGGCAAAGCTTTCAGCTGTCTGTCATTTGAAGTGTTTCTTATGTAGTGACGGATTCGTCACTCAGAAATAGGGATCGTTTAAGAACGGAAGAAAGAGAAAAACTAGTTTAAATGTATTCCAAAATTGATGATTGTTATATGGCCAGTTTTTGAGTGGTGCTGATTTCTGATTATAACGACCTAATGTGTAAGTTATTAGAAAGGTTATAAAAAAATTTCAGAGACTGAAAGCTTATATACATATGTATGTATGTGTGTACTTACGACTGTGGTTCATTGAATAGTACGCACAGTCTAAAATATAGTTTCTGTTGGTGAAAGTGGGACGCAATTTGTCAAATCCAGCGTATCTCATTATATTCGTAGTATGTTTTACTTTTGGATTTTTACTTTGATCCAAACAAAAATTTAATAAATCCAATGCTCTGCGTCGTAGATATGCTAAAAGGGTGCTACAGTAGAAGGCTTTCAATGCTGATGGCAAATTACGGCATTCGATATCGATCGAAATTTGTATGAAAATTCTTTTAAAATTGTATGAAATTTTGCTCGATATAGAATGCTGTAATTTGCCCCTTGGTTTTTTGAACAAAATTTTCTTCAGCTATGAAACTCATTTCTTATTCGAAAGTTACGGCAACAAGTTAAAGTGCCATATACTTATATATAAGGCTTTGTGAACATAGAAATGATTGTGGAAAAGCCATTGCATTTAGAAAAAGTGACAGTTTACTGGGAAGTATGATCTGAAAATGTAACTACTCCGTATTTTTTTAAAAATGACGCTGAAAGAAGAGTTATCGCCCATTCAAAAAGCTCTAGCCGTATGATAACTAAATGTATATATACTTAAACTGAATATTACGGATTGTAGGATATGTGGTTTCAACAAAACAGTACTACGACACATCGATCACAATTGATTTCGGTTCTATTGCATGACAATATTCCTTGTCACGTACTTTTTCGATTTGGTGACGACAATTGTTTATTAAGAGCATGCAATTTGATGCTGTTGACTTCTTTTGGTCTCAGAATTTTAAAATTCGTGCCAGTGCGGATAATTTCTTTTATGATAGAGTATTTGAAAATCTGGGTTCGTCAAGTTATTTCAGAGATAACGACCGAAATATGTAAAAACGGTAATCAAAAACTGCTTCAAAAGAATAGACTACCGCAACTAATTCAGAGGCAGTTTTTAAATGATTTTGTATTTCATATAATGAAATATAAATGTTTTGGAAATAATAGCTGTATGTGTGTTTTATTTAGCTTTACTTTTGAGACCAAAAAACGAAAAATCCTTTATTTATATTCTAATTATTACGCGCTGAGCTAAGGCACTCAGCTTATTTAATCGGTGTAGTGGAACAGATCAATGCCTTTGAGGGGAATCCAATGCACACTAGTAATTCTGACAATGATTTTATTTTAATAAAAAATTTAAGTTATTAATTAATAATTTCTTTTCGTTTTAAACATTTTAACCACATTATTATTAATACGACAATAGCAACAAAACTTTCTTTTTTTTAAATATATTTTTTTTGATTTTGTCTTTTTTCCTTTGTACCATTTCACTTGACATTGTTTGAGTCTATTGCAGGTATGCACAATGATAGTGTGGTTTTAAAAAAATTTTCAATGCCACATTTCTACTAATAAAGCGTAGATTGTTTATGTTGAAGCAGGAAAATTATATTTTTTCCAAATTAAAGTTTTTCTTTGTAAATAGAAAAAATGAAAAAAAAATTGTGTGATTTTTTTCAACAAATTTCACATTGATGATGCCTGGTTTTGTGTATTTTACTTTAATAAGACTTAATGGCTGAGTACTTTTTGTAATTTTTTTTTATTGTTAATAATATATATAAAAATAGTTTCTTCTTTACCATAAGCAATTAAAAGTTAACATGCAAACCTACAAATTATGTTTTGTTTAAAGAGTTTTAAACAAAGAAAAGGAAGCTCAAGCAGCAGTTTCCAAAAAATGAAAAAAAATACTTTTCTTTAGATGTAATGGGCCGTAAGCAATTAAATTAACAATAAAATTAAATTAAGTAGAGCATATTTGAATTTCTTTTTTTTCTTTCTGGCTAATGCTTAAAGTCAATTTGAAATGAAAACATTTCCTTTTCATAAATTTTCTTAGATTTTTTCTTACAAGTGTACACTGTTAATATATTTTCATTGTAAGGCCCATAACAGGTGTCTAAACTTATGTAAGCCTGATTGGTCTGCAAAAGTAATATAAAACTCAACAACGATTTTTTACAACTTTTTCGTAAATTAAAAATCTTGTTACAGTTTTTTGTTTTTTGCTCTACTCTACTCATTTAAAAAAGATCAATAAGTTTTTTTAATTGTTGTTGTTGCAAACGTTTCATAAAGATTTAAAGAGATTTGTGCACGATTCAGAAAGAAAAAACAAAACAAAAAAAAAACGAAAAAATATAAAACAACATAAATTACAACAACTTAAGTCGAAACGAAGAAAAAACAAAAATTACTGTAACAACAAAAAATTAAGAAAAACTAGAAAAACTTGTTGGAAAATTTGTTTATTTACAATTTTTATTACAAATCTATGAAATAAGTTTGTCTTGGATGCTGTACATATGGGTTGTTTTATAAACAAAATGAAGAAGAAAATTATTAATAAAAACAAAAGACTTAAGAAACAAACTTGATGTGCTATATTTCTTTAAATGCTTTAAAAAAATTATATCTAAATACTTATATGTTTACTTTGCTCTACAATTTATGGCCTGAAATGTAATAATAAAACCGAAAGTTAGAACAGTGTTAAAGAAAAATTTCTCATTACATCACATAATTTTTTTAAAGGCTTTCTGGCAAAGAGATTATTCGTTAAACCAAAAAAATAAATATTAGAGCCGTTTAAACCCGACCATGAAATATTTATACAATAATTTTAAAATCTAGCTTGTAATCGCCGTAGTCTAATGGCTAGTGTGTTGTCTTAACAGACAAGAGCTCCGTGTTCAAACCCCAGCTCTGACATATTTCAAAGAAGAGACTTTCGGTGACTACCTCTTAGTAGGCTTCTGGCAAAAGCTCTGAGAGTCTGTAGTTAGGAGTAGATGTTAAACTATAGGTCCCGGACGCACACAACATGGCTACTACCAGAGCTAAGCCGTAACTCTGAAACAGGGCCAATAATGTTTGTATCTATGCAAAATCTAGCTTTTTTTATCTCATAGAGTAGGATTTCGCTGTCACTGCCCGATGAATATTTAGAAGTAAGCATCGGATTTTAAGTGAACATGCGAATTAAGCTCTTACCTCTTTTCTTATATCGACTTTGTTTCTGTTTTACAATTTTCTTAAGTGGCTGTGTGGCTTCTTTTTACCCTTTTTATTTTAATTTTTCCTTTTCGGGTTTTTTCCTGCTTATTCTGTTTCTTTGTAATATTTTTATTTCTCCTGAACTAAATTGTCTCCGAAAAGAGTGACTTGACGTACATCCTCTAACTTAACCCTACAGTCGTACAGCGTCCTACTTTTTTTAAGGTGATTCCCATACAAAGCGGTTGGCAAAAATGGGAACTTTTCCATAACGCTGTACAATTATCTCTTATAAGACGATTTAGTTAAGTTTTTTACAATCATCGATACGCTTAATGATCTTTCCAATTAACTGTGGCTAAAAATTTACTTTGAGTGGCCAAAAGTGTAACGTCGAATTATAAAATGTGAAAATATTTGGTGGCAAATATATAACAACAAACAAATGCCTTAAAACTATTACTGATTGTGATAATAGCATAATGATGAGTACAACTAGAGTCAAAAAATATTTTTTGTAATACCTGCAAGCCATAATGGTCTTCCCCCTTTTTTGCTTACCTGGTAGACTTGTGGTCTTTAAATAAGAGTATTTTATCAGAACCCTACAATTTATATTAGCGGTGTAATCAAATAATTATAAGAATAGTAAACTTTTTGTTATCGATAATGCAGTAGAACTGCTAGGGAATAAAGGGCAATAAAAAAGTGAACAACCCGGGAAAAGATTAAGTTGTCCTTCTTTTCTGTAGAAATATTTTTTCATTTTAATGAAATTAGGTAGATAGGTAGGTAGGTATTTAAATTACCCAAACAAATTTCAAATTAGGGTAGACTATAATTATATGGTTGCTGTAGCCAAGTATACAGTTGTTGATCGAGAACTTCCCAGCTCTGACATCTTGAAAGAAAGAAATAAGAAAAAAAATATTTCTTTCGGCGACTACCTCTTAGGAGTTTTCTGGCGAAAGGTCTGAGAATAACATTGCCATGAACAAGCTTCTCAAAACTGTCGTTAATATAAACATTTAATATACAACTTTCTATTAAATGCTGTACAATTGCTTGTAATACCATTATTTTTAATAATGTTGTAAACATTCTTTGTGAGGAGCGGCATATTTCTAAAATGCATTGTATTCACTAAAAAAAGTAAGTTTTGACAAAATTCGAGTTAGGGCCTTTCTACCTGAGATCAACGATATGTAGATTATAAAGAATTGGCAAAAAAGTATCATAAAAAGAAAAGTTAACAATAAACGATATCATTGAAATATTTATGAAAGATAGCCCAATAAAAAACGGCGTGTTCTTAAAACAATTGCAAGTCTGAGCGAGGCAAAAGAGTTTACAAATGGGAAGCCAATAACATAAACTCTGGATTTGAATTTAACAATTAACAGTAAAATATTTAGCTCAGACTGTGTGCGATTACAAAAGGCTTCAATCTCTCAGCATAAATAAGAAACAGAACTTTCCAGTATTAGAAAAATTATTTTAATCTAGAACAAGTTCTTTGTCCACATAAAATTCAAAACTTCAGTTCTACACATTTTACTATAAAATTTCCCATATAATCAAATGTTAAAATGTGTTGTGGCTTTAACTTGATACTTTTTTAAATCTTAGTTTCTATCTTTCTGTTATGCTCTAGAAAAATCACAGATATCAACCTCATATTAGTACGTGCATGCATGTTTTTTGAATACGAAAAGTACTTTGCCAACCAAAAACAAATCATTAAGTTGTATAAAAAGTATTAGAAAAACTAAACTACACTAAACTGCAAATATCTTTGTATAACGTGCATATATTTTTGCGTGTTTGTTTTGTATTTTTTTTTTTGGACGGTTAGTTATTTCAAAAATATGAGGCTGTTTAATTTTATATACTTTTGTTGTTGGTTTTTCTTAATGATTATTATTATGTTTCTTAAGAAAAACGCTCTGAATTAGTTGAAGCTGATTTCTTGATTTAAAAACAAAACTATTTGATTAGCAATGCGTTTAACAGGTTTGAATGAATATAAATGTTTAAGAATAAAAAAAGATATTTAAAAAAAATTCAAGTTTTATTTATTGTATAAGCAATTTCATTAAAAGACTCAAGACACAAACTTTAAGGGAAATTTAGACAAAAAGCTTTATAAAGTTTTTATAAAAAAATCTACATATTAATTAGGCTTAAAAAAACAATAAAATTAAATTAGAATTGTATAAAAGATCTAAATTTTAAATCAATAACTATAAAAACCCCATTTCATAAATATAAATTCTTTAACACTGACGGCAAAACAAGTCAGTTTGTCTGTTTCTGCAAGGAAATCACAATACGATATGGTTTTTTTCCCATCATGATATTAATGTTACTTGTCTATTTAATACAGGACTTGCTTTTCAATATTTTTCTTGTTTTTTCTTCTTTTTATTACCTTACTTTAACTTGGTTAAATTTTTTTGTAATAGTTTATTGAAAACCACCGTTGTACTATGCTTGCAATGCTTGTTTTATAGAGATCAAGTTGTTTTTTTCTTTAAACATGTTTAAGTTTTATTAATTTTCCTTTTTATTTTCTTTCGATTTGTTTTAATCATATTTATTTAACGTGTTTTTCTTAACAATTAATCATAAGTGTGTAACTTGGTCAACAGGTTTTAACTGACTTTGCTTATCAGCAGATATATAAAGAAAAAAACATGTGTGCAAAACGTTGTTATATTTACTTACTAACTAATAAATGAAACTAAAGACTAGTTTTGCCGTGTGTTTAAAAACATATTTCTGGTGTGTGTTTATGTCGGCTATAGAGGTTAAGGGTTTATTGCTTGTAATTTATTTATAAACAATTTCATTAAAAGTGGATGTTTTGTTAGTCCAATCAGGCTATAATGAAAGTAAAAGTGATTTTGTTTTAATAAAAGAAAAGACTTGAGCAACAAACATAAATAAATAAAATGTGTTTCTTGCGGTTGTTCTAACAATGCAAATATTTCTTTCATTCACCCCCTTTTTTTTATAAATAAACATATTTTGTTGATTTCAGTCATTGAAAACGCTTCTAAGTCTTTGTGTAAAAATATGGAATACTTATAAAGTTTGGCCATTACCCACTTTCAACAACAAATTTTAACAAATTTGTGTTTTTTTATTAAGTTTTTTCAATTTAAAAATAGTTTAAAGCTTGTTTTAACAAGTTTCCTTTAGTTACAATTAGAATCGTATTGGCTAAATAATATGCATTTCGTTTGTACACTTACATCTACTTTAAGTTAAAAGTAACTTTTAAAATTGGTTTATGTTTGCAGTTGTCATATACCTTTAGAAACTATTGCGTGATTTAGTTCATTGCATATTTCAGTTTCTGCTTGATATAAAAAATGGCACGTTGTTGCCATTAGTAGGGGTTAAGTTGTAATCGTATATATTCCTGATAATATAAAAGCTCACTGAATTTCAAGAGCAAGCCTTATAGGTGTTTAGTATAATATTTCATATTAAATTCTGACAGAATGCTTTCATAATGCTTAATTGAGGAACACGCTGACTGCCTACAATTGATACCAGAATTTGTTTAGTGGTCTTCTTATTACATGGAATTACAACGTTTTTCTTTATCCACATTAGTCGACATGAATACGACATGTATGGCTGTATGTATGATAATATATGGCTTTTCCACTACTTATTTGTTCAAGCAGATGAAATAAAATCCTTAGCGTAGAGTAGGGGAGACGGATTCTTCAAATTCTGCACCAGAAGAGAGTGAAGACTGCAGTTTAAATTTATAAAAATTTGATCTTATTTGATATGTTTATTCGAGCAAAAGTAAAGAAACCACTGGTCACAAAACGCAATCGAAGACTTCGCCTGGATTTTGCTCGGACGCACTTAAATTGAATTAAATTGAATTATGGACGATTGGAAAATGATTCTATTTTCGGATGAAACCAAAATTAATCCTATTAATCAGATGGTAGTAGTCGCCGTGGTCTAGTGGTTAGTGTGTTGGCTTACTAAGACGATAGCGCTGGGTTCAAATCTCAGCTCTGTGTATCTTGAAAAAAAGAAATATGAAAAAATTATTTCTTTCGGCGACTACCTCTCAGCAGTCTTCTGGCAAAAGCTCTGGGAATAATTAATTGCCATGAAAAAGCTTTTCAAATCTGTCGTTCGAAGTCGACTTTAAACTGTAGGTCGCGGTACTCATGGATAAAAATTAACATAAACAACATGAGTGCTGTGAGAAGCTAGGCCGTAACCCCGAAACAGGGTTGTCATTGCCAATTACGTATGTATGTAATCAGATGGTAGACTTGGCAAAACCCAGCTGTACTTTAGAGGTATGACTCGGAAAGCCTATCTTGATGTAATTTAAGGAATTTCATATGTTTTAAGAAAACCCAAAAAATTTATCATATGCACTTTAGCTTCGTCAGAAATTATTCATTTAAATTGCTTTTAAAAAAAAAATATAAAGCAGTTGCATTCAAGCATATTTTGGGTAAACAGTTTTGAAATCTCTTACAATCTTATACTGAGATCATCATTCTTTATTTGCAGACTTGTTGTTAATTGTGTGTAATAAGCGACCTTTAGTCTCCATCAGAATTAAATTTTAATTCCTTAAACATGTGTATTATTGTGTCAGTTGCTAATGTTTTGTTTAAAATTTATTAACTACGTATTTAGTTATCTAAGTGCATGTCAAATTATATATTGTGCGAAACAGCTGATTTTTTCTTACTAAAGTTGTGAATATTTGTAAATAAAAGTTATGTCCTGATAATCCCTTGGACTGATGACGATGATTTAGATGAATCAACTTGACCCTCTGTAGTCATTATTTATTTAAGCTAAGGAACTATTATGTGCCAAATCTTTGTATGCATGCACATACATACGTACGGTTTTGATTTACGGCTTTTGATTTGAAAGCCAGCTTGTCTACTTAGTTAAGGTCTTAAGTTTTAGTTTATCAAAATCTTTTTTTAAAACAAAAGGAGATACTAAAACAACATTTCTTTGTAAAATCTTCTTTAGATTAAATCTAGTATTTTTATATAAAAAAAATATATTTAACACATTTGTTAAAGCCTAAACCTTGAAATTTATTTTTTTTTCTTAAAAACACGAGTATATACTTAAAACAGTACTGCTAACAAATTATGCAGATGTTTTAAAAAATTATGTTTCTTCATTAGTCATACTGTACCATGAGATATTTTTTTTAAATTTTTTGATTTTGTTTAACATATTCAAACCGGAACTTTTCAAAAGAAATTAAATGTTGTTGGTAGTAGTTTTGTTTTCTTGTTTTTTGTTTTTGTTTTTTTTCATTATGCACTCAACAAAGTTTATATATTTTTTTTGAACCAAAATATGCCAACGTTCAAATTATATGGTGTATGAAAATGAAAGTGAATGAAAGTAATATTACAACACTTTATGTGTTTTGTTTTTTTGATATAAAAAAGAGACGAGTAAGTTTCATTCATTTCTACTATTTTCATAACAAACAATAAAAACTGAACTCTTTTATGCTGTTTTTTCTCTTCTTTGTTAACATTGAAAACATTGAAATGAAAGCTGAGATGAAAAAAAAAATCATGAAAAAGTTATATTTGTTTTCAGCCAAGCAATATATTGTAGAGTGTGTTGACTATAATGATGAGTGTTTAATGTTAATGTTTTGGACTCTGTAAAAGTATGTGTTTCTTCTTTTTATTTAAAAACTAATTTTTTTTAATGAAGAAAAAAAAAAGCAATTAAAAAAAAGAAATTATAACACGTGAGGGGTTATTGTACATTTTTATTTATTACAATTTCAGCAGTCATACATATGTTCTCTTTTTTAAAACTTTAATATTTTGCTTTAAATACTTTGCTAATAACAAGTAATTTTGTTTTAATATCGTTTAAAGCAGAAAAACAAAATAAATAGTAAATTTTGTTAATTGCTGTGTTAAATGGAGACCTTTTTGAACCACAAAAATTGTAAACCATAATGATAGCGACCAAGTGTGACGACTATTAAAAACGTTTCTTTTGCCAAAAGTTACAAACCTCGTACGTTTTTTTTTAATAAAAATATGCACTGCTATTGGTATAAAAAAAAAACAATCATATGTGTTGGAAAACTTATTAATAAACTGTTTTTTTTAAAGATATGTTTTAATTATTTAATTGCTTTAAAAAAAAATCTAAAAAGAAAAAAATTCAAAATCATACGATGAAAGAAGAAATTCAAGCAGTAAAGTTTTTTTTTTTTTAACTTCAATTAAAAACAACTCATATTTTGTATAAGATAATAAAGGAAGAGGTAAAACACAAACTTTATTTAAAACTTCATACATACAAACATAATTGGCCATAACAATCCTGTTTCTGGGTTATGGTCCAGCTTCTCGCGGCACCCATGCTGTGTGTGTCAATTTTTATCCATGGAGTACAATTTTTATCCATGAGTAATGGTTATCGAGTATCGAGTATTTGAACTAATTTTTGGGTACTCAATACTTAAAAGTAAATACTGAATACTTTCAGGGTTGTATTTCTTCTTCGAAGTTGTATGGAAAATTTAAAACAAATTTTTATATAAAAACCCTTTATCAAATTGTTTTCTGTTAAAAATAAAATCCGTTAAAAGTATTGAGTAGTATTGGGTACCCAAATGAAAGTACTCAATACTATCGAGTAATGAAAAGTAGCAAAATTTGACAGCACTAGTGTCCATGGCAATAAGTTATACTCAGAGCTTTTGCCAGAAGACTTCTAAAACTGCTTATCCAAAAATAGAAGACAAAATATTTACTTTGAAACAACTAAAATAAAAAAAAGATAATTTTAGATATCAAATGTATTACTTATGTAAGAGATTTGCCAGGAGATTGGAATTAAAACTATAAACTCTTATGTTCAAAATATTATAAACTAAATAAGAATTATATCCCATTTAGTATATAAAAACAAACAAAAGTATTTTAAAGAAATAGATTATTGTTTTTGAAAATAAATTTTAATTTTGATATAATTTGAAATGTATGCTTTTGGGGATAAGCATGTCTTTATGGCCATTTCGTCTCTGCTTAAGAGAGACTTTTTCCCAAAGGTGTTATTCAAAACTATAAATACTTATGCTAAAATAGTTATAGACTAAATGCGAATCATATCCCATTTAGTATATAAAAACCAAACAAAAGTATTTACAAAGCAATACATTTCTGTTTTTCAAAAAATTTAAATTCTATTTCTCTGTTCCACCACAGAATGAATGTATTTTGCCAATAAGGCGAAAAATATTTTTGGTTTTTTAATTTTAATTTTGTTTAATATTCTTTAGATTGTGACAGTTAAATATAAACCATTATTGATTTTCTAAATATTTAAAGCAGTTTTATTTGACGATTCTCTTAAGCAGAGGCGAAATGGCCATAAAGACATTTCATATTTAATATTGAATTTATTTGTCTATATAAAAAAACAAATTTTTGTTTTTTTAATAAAAAAAAAAATATTAAAATATTAAATTTCAAACTTGATGACAGTAAAGTCATGTCTCTAAATATGCTCAAAGTATTGTGAAAGTCTGGCATGACTTATTGCCTTTGATATCGGTAAACACTTTTATTTTTTTAACAAGCCAGTCAATGAGTTTTTACAGACTACTTTAACAAAAATATATAATAACTAGCTTGAACCCGGCGTGCTTCGCTACACCTACCATTATAATATGTCTACATTTTTCAAGTGATGATGTTTAGTAACTATGGAGTAATTCAGACCAGATTCAAAAACTTTACCTGATACTGAGTTCAAGATATACTGAACTCAATAGTTAGTTTGTCTGGAAGCTACCACGTCTACTGGTTTGCCGTTTTTTCTACTGGTAATTTTTAATGACTACGAAATCAATTGGACCAAATTAAGAAACACGCCTAAAGATACGTGTGTATAAAGGAATCAATTTTTAACTTGTACGGGATGTGTTACGCCCACTTGTCCAATTTCGCCCACTTTCTGACTGATGATCTGTCTTGCCCATGAAGTCATTCAAATCCAATTTCGAAACTTTAGCTTCAACCGTTCTGAAGGTATACAAAAATTAGTATTTAAAGATAAATAGAAAAACTTAAAATGAATTAATACTAACATTTGAAAGAAAAATTAGTCGAATCGATGGAGCCGTTTTCTGATTTTATGTAACTCAAAAAAAGTGGGCGGGGCAAAATTTTCTTTCCCTAAAAACCTAAGTTGGATCACGGTGATGCTTAGAAATTTCAGAATTATTTTTCTTTGACTGCCATAATCTAAAAAGTAATCCATAACAAAAAAAAAATTTTTAAATTCTGAACACATTATTCATATACATTTACTTTTTGCTTTCTGAGAAATTACAACCCATTCGCTGACATAGAACTGCTCGAGATATTGACTTTGTATATATGGGCTCGTCTAAATTGCCCAAATTTATGTCATATCTTTCGCAAATCATCGTTGGTAAACAAAATGGTCGATAAACAATGTGATACCATCAATTGTCATTTTGACTTTAACGCCATCTTATTTCACATACAATCAAGAAAATAAATGAAAATCAAATAAAGACGAATTCAAAGTTAAGATTTTTTAGACCATAGACATCAAGCCATTAAACACCACAAACAATAGTTTGAACAAATATCTACTCCATTCCTCTTATGATATATCAAATCGATGAGGGAGTATTAAATATTTAGTGGACCAAGAACCTTGACTATCAACCTTATTACAAATAAAAATACTTGGGCGACTTTTCCTTTTGGTATTCATACAATTGAATTTAAATGGGAAAAATGGAAGAAAGGAGAAAACTCCCGCGGAATTTTTATTCATAATCGAAGCTGTATATAATTGGTTATAGTAGATAAGATCTCATCTCACAACTTCAGAAGGTCTTTATAAACGTTTCTCTTTTCTTCCAATATTTAATCTCCTTAACTTTTTTGTAGATGAATTGAATATTTCATATTAATTTTCATTTGATTGTAAGTTAAGCCTTCTGAAATATGTAGTTTATTTCCAGTTTTTCTTTTAAGTGTGAGTTGAGTTTTATAATTTTAATAATTTCTCTTTTAAAACAAAAGAATTTTGTTACAGCACTCGCTTTGTAAATATTTAATTTCTGTCAAACACAAAAATTTAATATCAATTTTTACATCTAAAGCTCATTTGCATTTTGTTTCCCCAAATATTTACCTTTATTTGTTGATATTACTGATTATTATCTAACACTTCATTAGCATTATTGTGTTACTGAGTTAAGCAAACTTTTTAAAATATAAATTTATAAAATATTTAAAACTAATCATGATTATTGCAAAAACACTGTTGTTTTAATGTTGAAACAGCTATTTTTGTTGTTATTTCGTCAATAATATCTACAATATTTCAATAAAACATGAAATAAAAACAAAATTTTATAAAAATTGCATCATAATATGGGATAAGAGAAAATAAAAAAAATTTAAACAAATAATTTTAGCATAAAAAATACAAAAAATAAAACAAATATACAAAATTTAGATAATATATCAATGTTGGCTAATAAATATTTATATTGTACTATTAATAGTATGGTAATAAAGAAAATGTTTTATATATTTAACAAGTGTTTCTTAAGTTTGAAATAAACTTAGTTCGAAAATAAATGGATATTGAAAATCGTTAAAATTATTTATGTGACAAAATTTAGACCAAGGTCAAGCCAATTTGATAAGTATCATATGTTTGACTTTGTGCAGAAAATAAAAGAGAACTACTCTAAGAATCTATTTGCATACTTTTTGGTAGAGTGAGTTAGCCACACAGTACGTGGAGGATGCTAACGGATACATGCTCTAAAACAAAATGGTCTGAAATTAAAATCGAGTGTTCTGTTACAAAGTAAATAAGACTTAATCGTGCTAATACATCTGTGGCAATATTAAAGAATAGCTTAAGTCGACATAAGCTTAAATTAAAATACAATTTTTGTCGTTTTCTGTAACTCAGGATAGTAATAATATGTAAAATATTATAGTGCGTATATATTACATCAGAAATCTATTACCAGTAGGTAAAATAATTTTTTTGCAAGAACTAATTATAGTAAAATTTACATAAACGTGGAGAAATTTCAAAATTTCATGTTTTGATTTAAGCTGTTCTTATATACCGACACAGATATAAACGTTTTGTTAAGCAAAGAGGTTATGATCCGATTATGATTTATGATCCGAAGATTAAGAAAATATGTGAAACCATTGTTACATTTTAAAATTACGATAATAACAATTTTAAATTTTATGCGATTTCGTCTTACAGCACATACCCGTAAGACTCTTTATATGTTTTTAAAAGTTTTATAGAAAATATCAAGAAGTTTTTATTTTAAAAGTCATATCATTATGAATCAGTTCTCAACTTTCAAATCTAGATTTATAAATTACTAATTATACATAGATTTTCATATATTAATTAATATATATAATTGAAGTCTAGTGGCTAGGGCGTTACCCTAAAACGGGGTTGTGTTGACCAATTATGATGACTCAGTTTTATTCAAGAAAATTTCCCTATTCTAAATAGAAATTTTAGATTTTTAAGCTTTACCAATGCACTGAAGACTGTACTTGTATTTTAAATAACTTTAAAGTAATATTAAATCAAAGCAGTCTCTTTGAAACCGTAATGATATTAAAGATCCAATTATCAGCCCAAGTATGAATATTTCCGAGAATTACTGCACAGATTTTGTATAAAAAAGATGAATGTGAAAAACTTTAGTAAAGTTCAAAATTAAAAACAGAAGATGTGGGAAAAGGAAAAACATAAAGTGAATTTTTATACATTTTTCAAACGCCGCTTGAACAAGATCATTTACTACTGTTTTTTTTTTTAAATATTAAAGTTAGAGCAAGATTTTTATATGACTTACTACAGTTCTGCAGGATTGTTTTTCTGTGTTTTAATGAAATCTTAATTTTTTTTTCGGAGAACATAAACCTTATTAATATTTTGCATACGAGGACAGTTTTTAAATAGCCGGTCTAGTGATTAGTTTTTTGGCTTACTAACACAAGAGCTCCGGGTTCCGAAAGGAAAAAATATTTCTTTCGGCGTCTACGTCTTAGCAGACTCTTGACAAAAGGTCTGAGTAGCTCTGACTGACATGAAAAAGCTTCTCAAGTATGTCGTTCAGAGTCAACTTTAAACTGTAGTTCCCGGTACTCATGGATAAACATAAATACACACAACATGGGTTCTAAGAGAAGCTAGGCCGTAACTCTGAAACAGGGTTTTAATGGTCAGCTATGTATGTATGTAAAAAGGACACACAATGAAATGGAAAAACAAAATTGTTTATTTCTCAACCTAACCTGGTTTTATCTGATACCCTGATTTTAGTAATAACAGTCTACGTCCCTAAAACAACTATCAAACAAAGACTACACCTATTCATTTTTTTTTTAATTTGGAAATAAAAAATAACAAGAGAAAGTTATATCTGATGAATAAAGTAATGAAGCAATTCGAACTTTAATTACTTCATTTTTTTTTGCCAAATTAAAACTTTTATAACTACAGTGCGAGCTCGATTTTCGCAACTTGAAAAAATCTGGCCTGTTGCAATTACCGAAAAAGTTGCAATTATCGACCACTTTTTATTGTACCTGAAAATACCCCATTTTTAATAAAAAGAAACAAATTAATTATTTAATGTTAAAAACAGTCTTCTTGTTGAAACATTAGCGTAGCGAGCAATTTTTTGTTTTAACCTTTAACTACGGAGGTGAAATATTTTTTCATAGTTATTGACGTGTGGTAAATTTTACCTCCTTTTGTTTTACCAAAAAAATTAGTCAAAAAAAATTTTTTTTTTAATAATTTATTTTTAAAAGAACAAGAAAAGACATTTTTATATAAATATGATTATAAAAATAAAAAAATCAAAGATTTAGTATACAAAACAGGGACTGAACAGCGCTCAACCGAAGAAAATAAATTAAAAAAATCTAAGGAAGGGGTAAAATTTACCACCACCTCAGTAGTTAAAGGTTAAAAAGTGAAATTATACAAATATGTTAGCCTACGCATCTGTGTAAACCAGTGATGTCCACTACTACATAAACACACTTGCGCTTGTGTATGAAGCAGAGAAAAGGCTCTGCTTACTTCTACCAGAAATGGGAATGTTCGAATTACTTTCTGTTTATAACTTCATAAATATTTCTTCATAATTCTGAGTAAAGTGCGTAATCGATTGTCCGATAGACATGTGACCGATCTATTAAGAATAATGGAGTACCGAAGTCACATAAATTTGGAGGAAATAATGAATAATTATTTCAGTTAAATAAAAATGATACAAAAAATATGCGCTATCCATCCCTGCACTATGTTGGAGAGAAGCTAAAATCTTAAGAGAGCAAGAGTAACAAAATTTCTTTTTATTATGTACGTGTTTGACTTCGACGTAAGCAGAATTTGTTTTCCTATCACGCGTTATAGGGAAAGAGAATTTTGGACATCACTGGTGTAAACATACATATTCTGCAAAACAGAAAACTGATGCGTTTGTATTTGTGTTTTAGAACGTATTTGGGACAGCACTAACGTGGAAGAATTGCTATTGAAATGGGATTCTTTGATTAAATATGATTACTTTTATAAAACTACGTTTCTGAACAAGAAATACAAACAAAAATCATTGTAAATATATTAAAAAAAAATGGTGTTGCACTTATTGAGACTCGTTTTTGAAAATCGTTGCACTTATAAAAACTGTAATGTAAAATTTTGCCTGTTGCGCTGATCGGGGTGTTGCGTTAATTGGGGGTTGCGAAAATCGAGCTCGCACTGTATATCAATTAAATGGTGGAATTAGTATAATTTTGAATGTTTTCCTTTTAAAAATAATCCATGAAAAATATACTTCAAGTTGTCTAGTTTTGGGGTCGCTCTTGTGTCTAACCTTTTAAAATAAACCAAAATTGTTGAAAATTAGACCAGACTAAGAACAAGTGTTGATTGTAATTGAAATGCTTGGTGGCAAATAAAAATAAAAACTGGCTTCTCTCTTAAGTCTTTCGTTATTATTATATATTTTTATTTCTTTTATAAATTTTAGTTTGTGAATTCGGTTAGTGTTTAAAGTCTTTTGCTATATTATATAATATATTCCTTATAAAGATATTGGAATGTGAAATTAGTTATTTTCCTTTGTTATTATAAACTTTTAATTGTTTTCATTATTATAATTTTTTTTTGCTTTCTTTTTATTTTATTTTCTATATTTTCTATATTGAATTTTTAAAATTAAGTTTAAGCAATCATTTTCTAAAGCATATTTTCTTAAACAGTAATTTAATTTTCTTTTTTTTTAATTTTTATTTTGTAGTTAAGTGTGCTTAAATGTTGTTGTTACTGGATTTTAGCCAAAATGCGAATTTAATTTTTTTTATAATTTCCTTTTTATATATGTATGTGTACATACATATTTTTTTATTATAAAACTTGGCAAATTATAATGACTTTTCGAACACTCTTTTTTTTAACCAAAAACTAATGATATAATGAAGACATATTTTGACATTTTAAACAATATTTTTTATTAATGAAATAAAAAAATATGTATGTGCGTTTTAACTAAAGACAACGTAAATTTATGTTTTTGTCTTTCAAATAATTTTTTTTATAAATTCAAAATGTTTTTAAATAATTTTTATAGATTTACAAAATTATTTATTTTTGGAGTTTTTGTTTAAAAAAAAAAATATTTTTATTATGTGGTTAAAATATGCAAGATATTTACTTTAATACTTCATACATACATACATAACTGGCCTTTACAACCCTGAGTCAGGATTACGGCCTAGCTTCTCGCAGCACTCATGTTGTGTGTGTCAATTTTTATCCATGAGTACCGGGACCTACAGTTTTAATGTCGACTCCGAACGACAGACTTGAGAAGCTTTTTTCATGGCAATTAGTTACTCTCAGAGCTTTTGCCAGAAGACTGCTGAGAGGTAGTCGCCGAAAGAAATATTTTTTTCATATTTCTTTTTTTGAAGATGTCAGAGCCTGGAGTCGATCCCAGGGCCCATGTCTTAGTAAGCCAACACACTAACCACTAGACCACGGCGACTACACTTTAATACTTCATACCAACATATAATGTAAGAGGTCAAGATAAACTAGCAACGCAACAAGATAATTATTTGTATTGTAGGTTTTCAACATTAAATGAATGTTCACTTAAAACAAATATTTGACGAAAAAGTTTGTGGAAATATTTAAAGGAAACTTTTTGTTTTTTTGAAAATTAAAAACAAAAAAAAAATAATTTATAGATATTAAATAAATTAAGAATAAAAAACTTAAGTTTCCATTAAATATTGTTAACACTTTGTTTCAAATATTTGCCTTTATATGACCGTAACTTAATTGTTAATCAAGCCAAAGTTATAAAAATATGCAGGAATTTTCGGCTCTTGTTGAACTTTTTTTCTGGGAAAACATTTCATTTGGAAATGTTTATTGAAGCAGATTTTAAATGATAATTATTTTCCTTAGAAAACTGAAATAAATTTTATAGGCTTTTTACAAAAAATATAATAAAACTGATTTTTTTCTTTGGTTTTAGCCTGTTATTGCGAAATATTTTCAGTTTAGCTGTTTCGTTTACTGATTCATTACTTAAAAGTCATAAATATTCACAAGAATTTAAGATTTGAATTAATTAATTTCTTATTTGGTTAAAACAAGTGCGAGAATTTCAAAGTTGTTTTTGAAAGAAAATATGTTTTATTAAATACGTAAAAAACAAAGTTTTGTTTATTTTAAAAAATAAAATCCCATAAAAGCAAAATCAAAAGGTATAGTGAATAATATAGAAAAAAAAAACATAATTTTTATTATTATCTCTAAAACAATTCCAAAGGTAATTCTTAATCAGTGTAAAGAAATAAAGCATACATTCATTGTTGTAAATTTATACATTTGTTGGCATTGATATACTGGTTTGTTTAATTCATCTGATCAAGTCGGCCTTTTAATTTCTAGTTAAACTGCTCTGAGATTATATTTCTAAAGTTAACTTATGTTGTTTAAATATTGGGTACTTCAATTTAGGCCTTTGACACATTTTACTACCTGTGTTTCCTAAGTATCAAACGTTTGTAAAAAATTAAAAAGAAACAACGTATAAAATTAGTCAAAACGGTAACGGATGGTAAAACGGAAAAACCACAAATTTACAAATAAAATGAGCCGTTATTTTTGAAAATGGTGTAAGTCATTTTAATAAATATGAAGATATTGTATATGAGAATTTTTTAGTTTCATATATTTTTAAATATTAAATTGATTTCAATTAAAAGTGTTGCCTTCGTTGTGCGTTTCGCAAGGCAAGTTTAATAAATTAAAGCATCTAACGCTAACTGTTAACTTTTAAATTCGTTTACAGCTGACAACTTGACTTGCATAGCATATACATTTCTATCAATAATGACAGAACACCACTTTTAACGTCAACAAAAAGTTAAAGCTTTAGGTTTCTAAAATACCAACTACAGCATCTCAAGTGAAACAAATCAATTTTTGTTACTAAATTTTTTATAAAATATTTTAACAATAAAATAAAATTACAAGTAACGCGGGCAAAAAGTGGTTATTCCACCATTTAGCAGTCAACCAACAACAACCCTGACACAGGGTTGTAATGTAATGTATTTTTTTTTTTTTTTGAAGAAAGTAGACTTGCACCCTTAAATCAAAGTTATTATTTTTTGTTTCGTCGGAAACGCTTTAATAAGATCAAAGTTAACTGCAATGAATATTTTTTTGGTAATTAAAGAATACAGGTGTATGTGCATACAGTAATAATTTCAGTATGCGATTTTCTAAAAAAGTATGAGTTAAATAGTTGATGTTTGGTCTCGAATATACACAGGACACAAAGAACTCTGATGAGACTACCATAGCTGGAGTCGAAAACAATTGTTCAGTTTGGCTAGTGTACTATTCCTTCACGGACATCATTTCTTCTTTAATTACCAAAAAATATTCATTGCAGTTAACTTTGATCTTATTAAAGCGTTTCTGACGAAACAAAAATTAAAATTAAAATTGATCACACCTTTCCTGGGGCTCGAACTCGAGCCTTCAGCACTTAACAAAGTTATTATATTTATAAACTCATTAAGTATGTTTCTCAAAAAATTTCATAGAAAATTGCATTTATTTTCGCAGCATAGCGGTTACAGCGCTAGCATACAACTCAAAACAGCCAAAATCCAAACCCCAGCATAGGTGAAAAATTAAGAATAAAAAATATTTGAGACGAATACTCAGGGGTAAACCCCTACTTAATGTAGTGAATTATATTAGAATGTTTGGATAGGACAGTAAATATTTTTTCTTATATTATGCTATCATTATTAAGCGCCTTAGGAATGAGACAAATTGCCTCATCGTTGCATGCTGATTGTGTGGTGAGTGTCTTCGCTAAGAAGGTTTAGCTATTATCTGCTACTTCCCAATAGGTTGCGCTTTTCTCCTGATCATTCGTTTTTTTGTTGATATTAGTTAAGGTGGAATATAGTGGAATGTCGGAGAGCGGGTTTTTTGTAGATAGTCTTCTTGTAGAGGATTTCCCCTTATCCCAAAAAGTTTATCCACAAGAAACCGGCCACTGGTATTCTACTATAATCCACCTTCACAGTCAACATCCAACGACAAATGGTGCAGTTACTGTAGATCACTCAAGGGTGAAGGTGTAACACTCGCCTTTGAGTGATTAAATTGACAGCAGCTTGGATCATTCGTAAGGCGCTTAAGAAAAAGAAAGAAAAAAACCAAAAACTATATCCTAAAAAAAAAAAAATTCAAATGCAATGCACAGGGTATTGGTCTCGGTTAAAAAAAAAATATTTTTTTTTTATCAAAATGGACTTGCACTCTTTTCAAAGTAAACAACTTAAATCATGAAAAGTAAAAATGCAAAAAACAAAAAAAATTCGTTTTACACTTGTATGTTTCTTATAAAGATGTTGCGGTCTTTAATTTTTTTTATTTATTTTCAAGTTGCATTATGCACATGACGTTATAAAATAAAGTGTTTAAAACATGGTAATGAAGGTACAGACAGTGTTTTTGCTGCATATCATATGAGTACTAAGCATGGCCTACTTTCATTTTGACAACAACAACAACAACAACAAAACAATATTATCATTATGAGCAATAACATCTTCAGTTAAAAACTGAAGAAAACAAAACAAATCAATGGCTCTGCTGGTGGCAATACAACCAACATGTATATCATCATTACTTATAATAATATTGTTGTTACTTTTATTGTTGTTTTTATTTATTTGTGACGTTTTACATCGACAATTACAATTTTGTTTTAAACAAAAATCATAAATTGCAATGTTTGTTAGCATTTGTATAGAAATATTAAGAAAAAAAAAAACAGATTCCAACATATTTGATAAATTTTTATTTATACTTTTTTTTCTAATTTTATTTGTAAATTTTTATGATTCTTCTTTGCTAATTTTAAATATTGCATATACGACTTTTTAACCAGTTCGTGGTTTTTTTCTGTCTTGGCTGACTAACATTTGAATATCTTATTAATGATAATATGGCATTTCATTAATAACACCATTAAAATGATCATAATAAACATCATAATGATGATGATATGTTTCTGTAGACGTTTGAGTTATAAAAATAAGGAGAAAAGAGAAAAAAAAATCAAAATTGCCATAAACAAAAAACTTAAGATTAAATGAAATGACGCCATTGACTACATTTTTTTTGTAAAGACTAAAACCAATATATTTAAATGGTATTGTTTAATTAAAAAAATAAATAAATAAAAATATATAGTATACAGCTACTGGCTATTAAAAAAATCAATGTTGCTTTTTAAACCTTTTATAAACATATGTTGTAAAATAAATAAAATTATTTGTATATAGAAGTATATGTATGAGAAAAGAAAAATAATTTTTTTTTATAAAAAATAATACAGAAATAAACAGAGATAAACATAAATCTGAAATATATTTGTAAAGGGTGGTCCAATTTGAGGTTGGTTAGTAAATTGCAATGAAAACAAAAATATTTTTTTTGTTTCAATTAATTCAGTTTTATAGAATTCAGTCAGAATTAGAAATATGGGAATTATTAATGGAATGGAATATGATGTCTGGTAAAGGTCCACCTCTAGCACTTCGACAGACGTTCGCTCATTTCACATAATTTTTAACAACATTTTGCAACTAAGCTTGGTTTATCTCGTCAATACAGCTCTGAATTCCACCTTTCGGAGCCGCATCTTTTTGTAGTTTGTTTGCTCACTTAAACCCGGTCATTTAAATGGCCGCAGAAAAATTATTCTACAAAACGAAGCGGCCAATTGACGTCGTGACCAAGAAACTTCTAATGCAATAACTAAATTGTTTTATCGGCTATGTGGCTTGTAGCACTGTTCTGCTGAAACCGAAGTTCACTAAATTCAACATTATCCAATTATTGCAAAAAAAAAAAAAAAATGTCGGTTATCATGGTCTCATCGCTTAAGGTGATTTTGTTAAAAAAAAATGTGTTTTTTTTTCGTTCAGTTTTTCAAACAGCCAATTCATATATGTTTGACACAAACATTGGTAGCGTAACGTGCAATGTTTAAAATTTCCCAGCTTTCTACTAAGAAAATGTCAAAGGATGATACCACAATTCTTGAGGATTCATTATTTGAAAGCCGATTTCCTTTCAACTTCAAATTTGTATATACGAGAAGAAATTATCAAACAAAATATGTTCAAAAATATTGATTTATTTGAAAGTTTTAGTTTAAAAGCTTTTTGAAGCCTGTTTCCTAAACAATAACTTTATACATCAATGAATACTATTAAATTGTTTATAACATTTTGAATGTTACTTAACTATAAGGCCCAACCACCAGGTTGGTGTCTCCCATTTTTATTTTTAAGAAACTTAACCTAATTTCTTCCAAACGAGCTCATGCTTTAGATATTGTTAACACTTCTGTTTTGAATTCTTGAAATATTTACTCGCGAATTTAATTTTTTATTATATTAAATTATTGTCTCAACAGCAGTGTTATTAACTCAGTTAATTATAAATAACACTTAATGTGGAAGTGCGCAATTTAATCAAACTATTAGTATAAAGGGACCTTAAGGATTTGGAAGCAAATATAAAAATTAATTTTTAACTCTTTCATACTGTTTATGGGTAATTTGACGAAAAAACTAACTTGTAAATTTCTAAATTAATTTTATTATTACAGCCCTTTATCAGGGTTACGGCCTAGCTTCTCGCAGCACCCATGTTATTTGTGTTAATTTTTATCCATGAGTACCGGGATCTACAGTTTAAAGTCGGCTGTAGACTCGACGATAGACTTGAGAAGTTTCTCTTAGAGGGTCGACGAAAGAAATACTTTCTTCATATTTCTTTTTTTTCAAAATGTCAGAGCTGGTGTTTGAATTCTGGGCTCATGGCTTAGTAAGCCAACACACTAACCACTAGACCACGGCCACTCGCTACATATTTTATTGACTCATATTCAAAAAATGATCACTAAATGTTATTTATAGTTTTCAAATTGTATTTTTAAAAAATCAAAATATGATTTGTAAATTGTTTGTTATTTACTAAATGGCATATAATTCTCATTTAGTTTATAACTTTTTGAACACAAGAGTTAATACCTTTGATACCATTGTTGGGTAAAAGACTTCTGACGAGTCTCTTGAGCAGAGACGAAATAACCATATAGACATGCTTATCCCCATAAGCATATTTAATTACATGTTTTTGCCTAAATGGCAAAACATTTTTTGTTTGTTTTTTATTAACCAAACATTTTTTATTTTTCCAATATAAATTTTAATAATTACTTCTAGTTATCTTTCTTTAACACAAATCTGTCTGCCAGCATAAAGGATTACTTATTATTGTGCTTTGAAAGTATTTTCTCAAAATATTGTTAAAATTTCTCTTCTATGAATATTGTGGCGAATCTAATTTAAATTGAAATGATGTTTGGAAAACAATTTTTTATACTTTTTTGCTTTTTTGCTTTTACTATTTTTATAATTTTTTAAAGTTCATTAAACTAATTTTCGTGCTAAAATGTCGACAGAAAGAGTAAAATCTACATGTTGCCTTTATTTCAAATGGCTTTTGGCAAATTTCTTTCATCATTATAATTAATAAGAAAACGTGAGGGTGTTTTATTGTTAATCAACTGCGATAAATCTTACACGGAGTTGTCTAAGAATTTAAAATGTTACTTGATTTCCCACAGAACTTATTAAAAGATGTTAACACAGCCAGATATTATGGTAAAAAGAAATTTATGGTTTTGCCAAAATATTTGACTCTTGTTTTTTAATTTCGTTTTTAAGTAAGATTAAACAATCAAAACAAAAGCCAATGAAATATATAAAAAACTTGAAAAAAACTTATAAATTATTTTTTAAAACGTTGCTGATAGACAAACAAATTAAGTGATAAATCGAAATACATTTTTTTAAATCCCACCACTGTGTTTGCTATATGATTACACATACATATATTCCTACAGGATATTGCAAAATGAAGACAAAGTGTCTTAATTATATAATTAATTTAAAATAAAAAGGTCTTATTCAATTAAAAATGATATTGAAAGATTACTTTATTGCAACCTTAAACTGGCTATCCTTGATGTAAAGCGGTCCCCTGTGAAAGTTAAAAACTGCCAACAATCGGCCAAAAAACCAGTCAATATTAATATATGATTTCATATAAACAGTTTTCAAAAGAAAAAACAAAAATACTTAAAAGAAAAAGAAACAAAAAACGCATGGTTGAGTATTTCTTTGTTCCCTGGTAAAACACCAAAAAACTTTGTAATAAAGTCCCTTGTGGAATAAAATATTAAGAACATAAAAAACAACTCACTTTACAAGAGCTACATATGGTTCCTTTATTACAATATAGTCATATCTTCACATAAAATTAAACGTGGCAAAATAAGTTAGAAAATATTTTTAAAATATTTGCTACAATTAAAAAAAAGTTGTTGTAGTCACCGTTGTCCAGTAGTTAGTGTATTGGCTTACTACTTACTTGACAAAAAAAATTAAATATAAAAAAATATTTCTTTTGGCGACTATCTTTTGGCAGACTTCTGGCAAAAAATCTGAGAGTAACTGATTGCCATGAACAAACTTCTCAAGTTGGGAGGTGCGTTGTATAGTGGTTAGAGTGCTCGCACAAAAAGTCAAACGGGCCAGGTTCAAATCCCAACAAAGCTGAAAAATTTAAGGGTTAGTTTGCGGTTTTTTCCAAATTATAATTTACTAAATAAGAGGTTGCCCCCTCCAAGAAGTCCATCTGCAAAGAAACCGCTCCCTGACATTCCACTCTATTCCACCCTAGTCATACATACATACATAATTGGCCATTACAACTCTCGCAGCACTCATGTTGTGTTAATTTTTATCCTCGAGTACCGGAAGCTACAGTTTAAAGTCAACTTCGAACGAAAGATTTGAGAAGCGTTTTCATGGCAATCAATTACTGCCAGAGCTTTTATCAGAAAACTGCTGAGAGGTAGCTGCCGAAAGAAATAATTTTTTCATATTTCGTTTTTTCAGTCAGAGCTCCCGGCTCTATCGTTTTAGTAAACCAACACACTAACCACTAGACCACGGCTACTACGATTTCCTTATTTATTCTTATTTACACAAAGGTGTTGTAATATTCACTGATTTATAAAGAAAAGTTACTGGATTATATCTCAGGTTTTCTACTTGTTAATACGGTAGCCAGGTGTCACAGAACTTCACTCCACCCTAGTCATTGGTAACAAACACGAATGATCAGGAGAAAAAGCGCCAACTATGTAGCAAATAACATCTAAAAGCTACTTAGCGAAGGCACTTACCACAATAAACATTTAACGATGGGGCAATTGCTGGTGATCATTCAAGGGAGAAGGTTTCATACTGGACTTTGAATAATCAATTCACAGCAATTTATCTCATTCCTAAGGGGCTTAACAACATAAGAAAACGAAAATATATGGTCTGTTTATGTACTGCTCTGTCCACAAAAATTTCCAATAAAATGCACAGTATTAGTAGGGGTTTACCCGGGAGTATTTTTCTAAATAAAAAAAAATTGCTACTTTAAACTGTAGGTCCCAGTACTCTTGGATAATAATTAAGTATGTTTGAAGATATGACAACATTGCCATAAAGCAGCGATATGTAGACTACAAGTATAAGCAAACTTAATGGCAAAAAAAGAAAACACTGTAAAACAAGAGTTTTTAAAAAGATACAAAAGTAACGATAAGCATAACTGGCAAATACAACGGGAATTTTTAATGAATTTTAAAGACAATGAAATAAAAAAAAACTAAAAATACTGTTGCAAGAAGTTTTCAAGAGGATAAACTTGTATACAGTAGGAATTTAAAGAGGTTTTTCAAAAGCTCGGCTATAGCCAAGTCATTGTCTACAGTATATGTGGTAGAGATGGTGTTTTTTTTAATAAAATCTAGACAAGGATTGTAATAAATTAATGAGAGTATATGCCTGTTTTTACTTTATTCTGCTTAAGAAACAGTAGATTAACAGTTAAGAAGGATATGCAGCTGAATGTCACTTATCATGATAAAAAATTAAAAAGACCTTGAATTTATGTACAATATGTATAGACTTTTATTTAGATTTTATTTAGTGTAACATTTTTATACTCTGCACTGATATAAATGTATAAAAAACCACTTGTCATTTTTGTCTGAGTAGTCCAGAAAGCAAATATTTTGATTGATTTAAAATATGCAAATTTTTCCAATTCATTTTATATCATTGTGCTATAGGGTGACTTGCAATCAAACTTGATTAAATACAATTTTATTAAGGTTTAATGCTCTAAAATTAAAAAAAAAAAAAATCTTTAAACTGTTAGTAGAAAATTAATTATTTATGATTGAAATGGTTAATAAAAAAAAACAAGTATGTGTCTTAAGTCTTTCGTTTTATTAGACAGTATGCATTGCTTTATTGTTGCAGCCAAAATTTTCGCTTATTTTTAAATTCGTTTTTATATTTAATTTTATTTCTATTACTAAGAAAACAAGGCACTCACATTTTTTTTATATTTGCGCCCATTTACTGTTTCTAACACCTCTTTTAGTAGTAGTTGTTGTTTTTTATACATTCGTTTTTATTTCTCTTTTCTAAATATTTTTTTTTTTGCTTTTCTGTTGTTGTATTTTATTTTTTAATTTATGTAAATTTGCAATCGTTATTTCACTTGTTTGTAATTGTTGAAATAAATCAGCAATTAGAGCGTCTAAAATATGCGGTTAAATATTGTATAAATTAACTGTTAAATATTTACAAACTACCATCACTAGCTGCTGTTTTATTAACTGATTTTTAGCAGCTATTAAAACCAAAGCCGTTGTAATATAATACGAATAACAATAAAGAAAAGTAATAGCATTTGTTGTAAGTAGTATTTAAGTAATTGAAAAATGAAACTTAAAAAAATGTAATTAAATTTTACAAATTTTGTTTTTAGATCACTATTGGATTTTTCTAAATCATTAGCAGTGCTGCATATTGAAAAAATATGAAATCGTTGTATCTTAAACATTTATTTATTTACTGCCGTGGTACGCTAAATCTACCATTTCCATTTGTCCACATTTTTTGACTGATGATTTTCAGTGAATACGAAGTAATTCAGATCAAAACTAGAAACAGTAGCTGTTAACAATCTCGAGATATATAGAAGTCAATACCTAGTTTGTATATATAATTTTTAAAATAAATCGCCACAACCTGTCTGGCATTGGAACTCGGATCTCGGATGAAGACAACGGGCAACTGCAGGTCGACCAAACCGAACAATGATACCAATACTAAAAAATGTCACTGGAATACCTAAAAGCACAACTTAAAAGATACACTTGAAACTGTTTTATTTAAACCAGAAATCAAATTTCTATTTATATTTTGGAATAAATTTTAAATTTGAATAAATTGTACTTCATCTTTACAAAAGATTTCAATATTTTTAAATATGTGCGAGTATACATATATTCTACTTTCTTATTTGTCAGTCACTAGGTATTGATAACAGAACAAAAGTCCCCATAAAACTCACGATTCCAAATTTCTCTGCACGGGGAAGAACAGGGGTGAATATTCAAATACCATTTTTTTCACAGAATAATTGACTACAAAAAAGTTAGTGAATTAAGGACAAAAGAGAGAGTATTTATATCATAACTTACAGAAAGTACGTTACACGAACAAACGTAGAGTGCATCTAATGAAAAAAATCCAATTCTATTTTTCAGTAAAATACTGCAAGGATTACTAAAACTGTGAATCAAACACTATTTTTGTTTTGATTCTATATATAATAAGTAATTAAAAAAATATTTCATATCTTCTTAAATTTGCCACATGCTGTCGACTTGTTTTAATGTATGGTCCTGTAAATATTTGGAAATTAGATGGCTATTAAGCTACTTGCGAATTTTCTGTTCATACTTAGTCTTCATGTAGCATTTTTCAAAAGTCTTAGTGTAAAACTAATTTTAATATTACTGTCAACAGAAATAAAAACAAGAAGGTCGTTCAGAAATATTAGAAATTAATTAGGAAATAGAGTGAACTGTTGCTCTACATATTCCAAAATTTATCCTTATCTTATCCACTCAAAAAGCTCAAGTCATTACCTTATCAATTCTAATTTGTTTTGGAATTTTTTCACAGCTGAAAATGTTTGCCCACCACTGACGTCAATGCCATATGCAAACAAAAATGTCAACTACTTTGCTAAACAAAACAGAGAATATAAATAAAAAGCAATAGAAAAAAATGACATTTAAAAACTGATATAAAAACCAAACCTTAACAGACAAACATTAAAATAATTTGCTACAAAACAATTTATAAACAAATGAGTAATACAAACATAGTATTTCCATATAACATTTGAAATGCAAATATTTAATGAAGAAAAAGGAAGCAAAATATTATATACAAAATAATTTAGCAGACACTGCATACAGATATCAAACAGTAGCCGTACTATGACTTAAAAAGTCCAAAGTAAAGATAATAATTTTGGTAATATTAAAAGAGAAAGAAAATATGTAAAATTTCCTTATTAAAATTTTAAAATTATAAATTTGCTGTTTTAACTGATAACTTTGGTGTATTTGGCGAAAAATGGAGCTTTCGCATTTATGTTTTTCTTCTCTTAATATACACTGCTTTCAATTTAAGGGAACGTCATATGTATGTACTGTACTGTACTTATACTTATACATATAAGTATGAATATAATTTTTAATTTCATTATTTTCTTATGTATTGCATTTTTTTGTAGTTATAACGCCCATGCATGCAGTAGGTATATTCAGTTAATGGTTTATACGAGATACGAGCTAAAAATATAAAACTTTTAAGTAAAATATATGCTAATCTATGAAATTAAACAGTTAAATAAGTGATTTATGGTGAGTGACACTCAAATGGAATGAATTGATGTAGGAAAATTAAAAAAAAAAAACAAATATGCCACTAAAAGGTTATAAGTAAATAAACCCAGACTATATTACACTCCTTTAATATACTTTATTTTTCGAGAATTTTATTAATGTATGTATGTAATGTGTAAATGCAGAGATTTTAAAATTAAAATTAGTAAAATGCAAAATTTTCTTTTATTGTTGTTCAAGGAATAAAAGAGCCACATTATTTAAATTATTAAGACTGATGAAAAGTAAATATATTATCGTTTCTGAAGAATAGGTAACGAAGCAAATTGAAACCAAGACCGCCTATATCGATACAAAGTTTACACTGGTTAACACAAATCTTGTTTTTTTTTTATTTTGAGACCAATACTCAGGGGTAAACCGTTACTAAATTCAGTGCATTTTATTAGAAATTTTGGAAAGGACAGTACATACATTATTATTTATATTTATATTATTATTAAGCGCCTTAGGAATGAGCCTATTGCTGTGAATTGATCATTCAAAGGCCAGTGTTTTACCTTCACCCTTGAATGATCAACAGCAATTGCCTCATCGCTGCATGATTGTGTGGTGAGTGTCTTTGATAAGTAGGTTTAGTTGTTATCTGCTACTTCCCAAAGGTGGCGCCTTTCTCCCGATCATTTGTTTTTTGTTGACATTGGTTAATGTGGAATAGAGTGGAATGTTGAGGACCGGTTTCTTTGTAGATGGTCTTCTTGGAGGGGGAACCTCTTATTTTTAAATTATAATTTTGAAAAAACCGCAAACTAACTTTTTCATTTTTCACTTTTGTTGGGATTTGAACTGGGCCGTTTGAGTTTTAGTGCGAGCGCTCTAACCACTATACCACGCAACTCTTGTTTCCTTTAGATTTTTTTCTATTATTGGTTACTTCTGTGGCCCTGATTATGAAAACAATTCTTTTTGAAATATACAGTTTTATTATTTTGACGAAAAAGTACAAAAAATTAATATGTTAAAAAAATTTCTATCGAATACAATCGCAAGATCTTTTATAATATTTCCTTGAATGAATGACTCTAGGTATATCTCGTTGAAAACTCCAACAGTAGTCTGCCATCATAGGTGAGCCCTAAATTCCCTGATATCGCTCTTCCATTGTCCGAAAATCCTGATGATTCTTTTCACCCTGTTCCTCATTAAAACTACCAATATTTTGTGGAAATCGGTTCAAATGCGAGTGCAGGAAGTGTAATTTTTTACTCATATTGAACCCTAGCTCTTGTAAGCTCGACATGGTCGTTAGATTTCTTTTTGCTTACGGAATTATTCGTAACCAAAACAAATGAATGCCACGCTCAGGATTCGACTTCTTTCCTAGTCTAAGGCTCATAAAAAATACCAGCTTTGAATTTTTCTGCACTTAATCCTGGAAACTTTCGTGAAAAAAATTGAAACATTCGCCATTATGGCAGTTAGCTGTTACGGAAAAACTGTTGACGTATTGAAAAAATACACGTTATTCTGATATAGAAACAAAACAAAAATCCTAGGAAACAACGAATTTTTGGTCATTTGTTGACCAGTGTTATTGTTTTGTATGTGATAAGACCAATGTGAGCCATTTACTATGACCTATAGAGATCATTTAGATGATCAGGGTAAATATTTTCAAAAAAAAAAAAAAATTGTTAGCCATGTGATTTTCGCATCAACTAAATCAACTCTGTGTAATAAATTTGATTTATTTTCGTTTCAAGTGTTTGTGCTGCATTTATTATTGATTTCAGTGTAATTGTGTTTCTTTAAGAAAGCGGTTCTAATAATAAAAATTATAATTTTATACTAAAATTCAATTTTAAGCCTGATATTTTAAGATTATAAATAAGTAATAAAAAAAGTTTCAGTTTAAAAAAAATTTTGCATTTTATAGCATTACCACAAAAGCCTTGTTAACGGCCTTCAAACTATCTTTAAGACCAAATTTTAAGATGTTATTTTAAAAGAAAACATCAATAAACATTAAACCTGACCCTGTTTTTGGTCAAGAAAACTAAATGTGGAACTAAAAAAAAAATAAACTAGAACTTCTTTAAGCTTCACTCATATGTTTGATCGTTAAAAAAATTAACAACCAAATGATGAATGTTCAATACAAGCTAGTGTACAGCTCACGTTCAATTTTATTTTGCGTTTTCTTTTTTAAATACCAAATGTTAACCTTTAAACCGTTTCCGTTCTAAACTAAGCACTTGATAGGCGCACAGGCAATTGAAGTGATAAAAAATTAAATGGAAAAGAAAAAACAATACAGTGGAATGCCACAAAAATGTTTTCAGGCACTACATCCATTTGAATGGCATTGTTATGATGAGAAACCGTTTGTGATTGGGGGATTTTTTATAAAAACTGAAAAGGTATTATAAATCGTCATAATTCGTATAAGTAAGTTTATGCAGGCATATGCACATGAGAGTTAAATTGTTTTATGCCTTAATAAAATTTAAAATTTTATAAAAATTGTATTGAAAGATTTTTTTAATGGCTAGAAGACTCAAGTATTTTCAAGACATAAATAAGTTTAGAAATGCTTTGTAACTGACAAGGTAGAATAACTTAAGAGAAATGAAAACTATCTCTGATAAAATTTGTACCACTAATAATTGCAATTTTGTTTCAATAAGGTCTATGGAATATGGCCATAATGCCGTCATGAACTTACAGAATGATTTGATCTTTAAATATAGTGAGTTTACGCACGTGCTACTAAAGCTTAAAGCAATTAAGCTGGTGAAAGAAAAACTAAATGTCTACAGAGAAGCCAACTGCAAATATCGAGAACGCTAGGTAATTACTAGGCATAGTGCAAGTGTCTGCTGTGAGTTGGACTTAAGTCACATTGAATACTGCTAAGTAGCAGATAACAACTACCTATTTGGCGAAGATGTTCACCACAATCCACAACCAATGACAGATTTTTTATTTATTATTATTTAAGACCAATACCCTACTAAATGTTGTGCATTGTATTGGAATTTTTTGGAAAGGACAGTACTTATATATTTTTCTTATATTGTTACTAAGCGCCTTAGGAATGAAACAAATTGCTGTGAATTGATTATTCAAAGGCCAGTGTTATAACTTCACTCTTGAATGATCAACAGCAATTGCCTAATCGTTGCATGTAGATTGTGTGGTGAGTGCCTTCGCTAAGTAGATTTTGTAGGTTTATCTGTTATTTGCTACTTCCCAATAGGTGGTGCTTTTCTCCTGACCATTCGTTTTTTTGTTGACATTTGTGTAGATGGAATAGAGTGGATGCGGAAATTTCTGTGGATCATTTAAGGATGAAGGTATAAGGCTGGCCTTTGAGTGGACAGCAATTTGTCTTATTCATAAGGCGCTTAATAAGAAAAATGTTGTGTGCTGTCAATGTTACAGCTGAGTACAGATATATAGGGTAAAGCTTTGTATTGAAATCAATTGTTTTTTATGATAGAGTCTATGTAGGTGTTCTTATAGCATCTCGCATACCCTATAGTAAAGAAAACCAAGGTTTGTGGTGTTGGGTTTGTACCAATAATTGGGCATGAGCACATTGACATATTAGTTTTCAGCTCTTAAAGAGAATAGGATTATCTGCTTTCTACAACTGTGCTTTGTTGTATTTAACTTGTGCCGATAATTGAACGGGTACCCTTTGATATACATATTCATTTCGAGGGTTGGAGAACTTTATAAAATTCCGCTATATCATGAACACTTTTCAAAACAATATGTCGTGAAGTGTGCTTTATATTCGGCTTTAAAAGTTCTACCTTTTCTATTTTTTTTCCATTATTGTATTCATTTCTTAAAAACTAAGTGTTGATAATATTAATGTTTAATCCTACAACCACATAATAATTACAGTAACAACAACAATAGCAATAAAAAATTATATTGTAATATGAAATAAAAAAATTAACCGATAGGCCACAAAACTATCAACATCCGGTTAAACATTATTTGTTGGCATACAATAAGCAAATAAAACAATACAGTTGGTAACAAAAAAAGGTCTTATTAGTATGAAAATAAAATAAATTTTTTTTATTTAAACGCGAAAAACTATTGATATTCACGTGGCCATCTCTTAGAGGACGACCTAAACTAATGCAGTGCTGATGCTAGAAAAGAAAATGATTGAATACGCCTTTGATTTTATAAGTTTACTAAAATGGAGCTAAATTTTAAGCTTGTCAGTTATGACTAAAGAAACGTTAAAGATTTTAAAGACTTTATACTCTCGTCTATTGAGTTTCTAAAATATTTAAAAAATAAAAAAGCGCTACATATATATATACATAATTGGCCATTATAACCCTGTGTCAGGGTTACGGCCTAACTTCTCGCAGCACTCATGTTGTGTGTGTTAATTTTTATACAAGAGTTACCGGTACCTACTTCCGGTTAAAATCGACTCCGAATGACTGATTTGAGAAGCTTTTTCATGGCAATTAATTACTCCCAGAGATTTTGTCAGAAGACTGCTGAGAGGTAGTCGTCGAAAAAAATACTTTTTCTATATTTCTTTTTTTCAAGATGTCTGAGCTGAGATTTGAACCCGGCGCTATCGTCTTAGTAAGCTAACACATAAACCACTAGACCACGGCGACTACAAATGCGCGCTACGTTCTACAGAAAATTAAATAAAATTTCTTTTACCATGTCAGTTTTTTTGTTACTGATGGTATTTCTAAAAAATTTGTTTAAGTTCCTCACAAACAAACAAAAAAAAAAAACTAAGAAAAGGTTGACGTTTAGTGCATTTGTTCAAGCGTTTATTAAAGATTTAATTATTTTTTTGTTATTTTGCTCTTGAATGATTTATTACAGTTGAAAAATGCCAAAAAATAATAAAAAAAAAAGCGCTCGCCAGAGTTATGATTTTAGTGGTGGCGTTGTTTCATATGAATGATAAAGACATTATGACGGAAGAAGAAGTATCATCGTTAGAGGAAATATTTTGATGCATAAAGATACTCTAAATGATGTCTCATCGTAAAATGTGAACAAAAATTATAATTAATTATTATTATAATTCGTTTTTTTATAATATTCAAGGAAAATACCCACATAAAATTTGCTAGACAAAATGCAATTTTAAAATTCTCGTATTTTAAAAATTAAATGGATGCTTAAAATATTAAATTTTTTAAATTATTTTAATTTTAAGAAGTTAATTAGCACATAAATAATATTTATTTTATTAAAGGGAATAAATAAACCTTTAAAAGTAAATTTAATTAATTTTTTCTCAACAAATAATCAGAAGACTTACTGTCTAATTTAAAAGGGTAATATTTGCTGTCCTAAAAAGCTGTTGTAAAAAGTTTACAATTTTGTTTTTTTTTATACATAAATTTTATGAATTTTGTTTTAAAAATAAATAATAAAATTAGGTACTTGAGGCTTCGGAAAAATATCGTTGAAGTCACATATTTATGATAAACAATGAAAAGTTTCGGAAATAGACATCCAAAATTTTTTATTAAAAATGTCTTTATTTAGTATTTTATTGCTATTATTCCGTTATTAGATATATAAACTTACTGCCGTATTCATAAAAAAGTATTAAAATTGTATTAATTTTTTTTTTTTTTTTTACTGAGACCAGTACTCAGGAAAGGAAACCCCTTCCTAAGTATTCATGCTGTGCATTGCATTGGAATTTGAAATAATCGATAGTGATAGAGTTTTTTTTACTATTAAGTGCCTTACATACATACATAATGTATTATTCGAACCCTCTGCCAGGGTTACGCCCTAGCTTCTTGCAGCACCCATGTTGTGTGTGTTAATTTTTATCCATGAGTACCGGGACCTATAGTTTAAAGTCGACTCAGCACGAGAGAATTAAGAAGTTTGTTCATGGCAATCAAATCAGTTACTCTCAGAGCCGAACGAAATAATATTTTCATATTTTTTTTCAAGATGTCAGAGCTGAGGTTGGAACCCTGGGCTTATGTCTTAGTAAGCCAACACACTAACCACTAGACCACGGTACCTTATGTATGAGACAATTTGCTGTCAATTGATTTGATTCATCCTTGGATGATCAACAGCAATTTACTTATCTGTCGTTGGATGTTGATTGTGGTGAGGGGCTACGATGTGTATGTAGGTTGCTGTTATCTACTACTTCCCAATAGGTGGAGCTTTTTCTCCTGATCATTAGTTTTTTAACAAATTTCTTTGTAATGGTTGTCAAGCAAGTTTTCAATAAACATAAAATATTTTTATGAACACAGAAGATATTCTTTAATTTTTTGTTCTTTTGTTGTCTCTTTTTGTTTTATTTCATTATTAAGAATAAAATTAATATTTTATTGACTCGTATTGCATTACTATATTGTCCCATAAAAATACAATAAATATTGGTGCAGTTTTCACACATTAATTGCCACACAACTGTTCGCCGAATACAAAAACTATTGCCGCACCAATATAGCTTTTCATTACACTCAACTGGCACACTATTACTAATAAGTGCTATATGGGCAAGTGAATTGGCTGTACTCGACTTAAATTTAAAATGGTCCCATAATTGTTGAATTTCAGTAATAATATGCTCCTACCTTTAGTGTAAACTTTACAAAATTGACAGATGCCGATTTCATAGAGATTTACATAAAGTAACCCACGAAAACACCTAAGTTTACTCTACTTAACGTCAGCAGATGTCTTTATTAGGCATTAGGAATTGTTGGGTTTTGGATTGTTCGAAACAGTTATTTTTCATTAGTTATGTGGATTTTGTAATTCCACAGAACAACTGGGGGCCAAAAAAGTAAATGTTTCCATTCCTTTTGGCTAAAAATTTCGCCATTTCATCGCACTCATAACTTTACGTTTAGAAATTCTGGCAAGGTATCCAGGCAACACTGTTTACAGTTCACATACCTTTTCTAGCTTTAGAAAAATTAATTGCACTATTCACGCTGTAAAGGCTAGATTACTTAGTTTCTAGACGTTTGTTTTAAAATTAAGATATAAAGGATTGATTTTTTACATTTTAAAACCTACAATGGAACACCATCTTGCATATTCATAAAGAAATACACTGGGAAAATGTGAATACTTTTGTATATGTTTACAAGTAGAATTACAAGTGATGGATGTGTATTCGACGATATTAATAGCCGTATATATAAAGCACGCACATCATTCACATCGTATAAACACACAGGAAAATTCAACTGAACATAATCTTGATACTTTTTAATGTTTGTGTGAGGTCAATTTTGCTTCATGAATGCGAATGCTGACTGGTCACAAATGTTACAACGTAAAGGTTACAGATTTTTATTAATAGGTTTGAGGGTCTGTTAGCCAGAGACAATATCTGATATAAGGGATATGACAGTTAACAAAACGACCGACCATTGCTTCCAAGATAAAGACGAGAAAGTATACAATATTCATATATAACTCACAAGGGGTCTTCCAAAAATAACATGCTCAAGAACTATTTGTCGGACCCTTTGAAGTCGATAAACACACACAAATATCTAGCCAGAAATAGAGAGATATTGAATATATTAAGGAAGGACGGGCCTCCAGCACATAATGTATAATCCGTCTGCTTTGGCGATGCCCTCTAACCACCATGGCTACAGTCGTACATGTCGACTAATGTGGATTAAATAGAATAAGAGGGAAAAAACAAAAATAAATTGTAATTCTGTTTCATCCAAATAATATGACAATTACAAAAACTGTAATGATGGTGAGAAAAGGAGAATTTGATAGAAACTGCTGTGTGACTTTACTTTGACTAACTGATAGAAGTGTATGTACATATGGAAAAGAAAAAGTAATTTCAGCATGTGATTTCTTGAAAACTGTGAGTTAAATAGATGATGTTTAGTTTTGAATATGCACAAGACACAAAGAACTCTGATGATAATATCGTAGCTGGAGTCGAAAACATATGTTCAGTTTGGCTAGTGTACTACTACTTCACGGACATAATTTTTCTCCTTTGATCATCAAAGTAATCATTGAAAAAAAAATATATATATATATATACATATATAGAGCTTCATTGACATTTGACTTTATGATTTACTAACACATAGCAAAGTGTGAAAAGGGTGAAGACATTTAACCCACCTAAGCTTTTATTTCAATTAAATTGAAGAGTCACTAAAGATCTGACTGAAAAATGTTGTTTAGCGTTATATTTTTATATACGAGTATTACGATGATAATCCTAGAGCTCATAAATTTCGTAGTCAACACAAAAGTTTTATTAAACATCGAAATAAATAAAATATTGTTTTATTATACATACATACATACATAACATACATAACTGGCCTTTACAACCCTGTGTCAGGATTACGGCCTAGCTTCTCGCAGCACTCATGTTGTGTGTGTAAATTTTTATCCATGAGTACCGGGACCTACAGTTTAATGTCGACTCCGAACGACAGACTTTGAGAAGCTTGTTCATGGCAATTAGTTACTCTCAGAGCTTTTGCCAGAAGACTGCTGAGAGGTAGACGCCGAAAGAAATATTTTTTCATATTTCTTTTTTTGAAGATGTCGGAGCCTGGAGTCGAACCCAGGGCCCATGTCTTAGTAAGCCAACACACTAACCACTAGACTACGGCGACTACATTGTTTTATTATAATAAATAAAAATCTTGAACCATTTACAGCGTCGTTTTATAATAAATTTGATTTATACACCCTTTCGAAAATTTCAGAAAACTTGTGATTTAATATCTAAAACATGCGGAAAGTTAACATTTCGTTTACTTATATTCGTAATTACAACTTGTTTTCATTTTTTAATGGACGTTGGAAAAAATTTTTTTTCTAAATATTACCTGAAGCAAAATCTAAACTCTGTTCTAGTTTAACAGCTTAACAAACATAAATCAAACTGGCCATGATATTGTTAAAATATTTAATTATTTGTTGTAATTTTTTGCACATTTTTTGTGTTTCTTTTAATATATTCTATCATAAATAATTATGTTAAATAATTGTTGACGTAAAACTAACCGCAAGTTTATACACAGAACTAAGCTTTAAAAAAAATATCGCGTAAAAAATAAACTCAAATTCATACATATTTATATTGGCAGAATTAAAAAAAAAAAAAACAAAAAACACACACAAAATACGATATAAAATTCTATACATTGCAATGTTAACATGGCTTAAAGAATTATAGAAACTTTGGCTTAGAGTTTCTTTGTTATTGAACTCGTTTAACAGGTTCCAGTTATACTGGTAATAGAGAAGCCAATAGCCAAAGTTAAATAGCTAATATTTGCCATAAACTTTTATATGGTCATTTTGTTTGTACAACACAAATCAATGACAACCTTTACCAAGTAATTCTTTACGTTTTTATTTTTCTCGTTTGTTTTTTTTTTTTACAAAAACTTAGAATTTTTGTTTTAGTTTCTTGCATAAATTAAATGTGAGGGTGTTTCTTTTTGCTTTTGCTTTTCTTGTAAGAATCTATTTTAGTTTTGCTAAAATAGAAACTGGTTTAATTTTGTTTTTCTATTATTTTTAAATAAAAAGTATGATAAAGTCCTTGGAATATAATTGTATGCTTCACATTTTCTTGTTTGTTTTCTTATTTGACTTTTTATCTTATGATTGATTATATGAGTGGTTATACAAGTGCTGTTTTATTTTTAATGATCGTTATTTAAAACAAATGCTTTTGTGGTTTAATAAAAACTAAAACAATTAATATTAAGGTGGGGTTCTAAGCGTGTGCTGCTAGAAATAAAGCGGAATTATTTCAGTAAAGGGAACAGCCAAAGGGGAAATTATTATTTTGTTATATTACGAGTAATTGTGGAAATAAATTTTAAAAACTTCTAAAATAAAGTAAAAATAATTTGAATAATTTCGCTATTTCGTCTCTGCTTAAGAGACTCGTCAGGAGACTTTTTCCCAAAGGTGTTATTCAAATCTATAAATATCCCATTTAGTATATAAAAACCAAACAAAAGTATTTACAAAGCAATACATTTCTGTTTTTCAAAAAATTCAAATTCTATTTCTCTGTTCCAAAAGCATACATTTCAAATTATATTGAATGTATTTGCCAATAAGGCGAAAAATATTTTTTGTTTTTAACAAAGTAAAAATTCTAAAGACTGTAGATTCTTACGTTCTTTACTATTACGTTGCTTTACAGCCTATACATGTGTCTTAAGTCTTTTGTTTCCAACAATTGCTATGACAATTACTTATGAGGCCGGACGAACGTACAACTCGTCAAGTAAAAATACAAATTTCGAATTACGATATATTTTGAATGCACGTGAATTAAAAACAAGAGTTTTGGTAAAAATAAATGTTAAATTAACTAATTATAGCGTTAATATGGATCATAGAGTTGTTTATTTAATGGTTGTAGCACAAAATGAAGCGGAATTAAAAGCTGTTATATAAATTAAAGGATTAGTATGTACAACAAATTGTATATAACGTACGACATCACTGAAATAATTATATTGGAGATGATGTTGTTGCTGTTCCCCTTGATCAACCCCTGGGATAACATTATTAAGGTAACTACAGCTTCTTAAGTAATGGATTGTTTTGATCCCCCAGCTGCCTCTTTTTATTTTCTTCGTTTGGTTCGCTTTCACTTAAATGCAAAAACAAAGCTGATTTGACTTAAAAATGGGGAATCTACTGGACTGTTAGAGCGAGGGTTTTGGTTGAATTTTCACCAGCGACCCTGGTCTGCGACACTACACCGAGCATTAGATCTTTATCACTTCTTTTACAATAAATCATTAAAATATAATTTATTATTGCATTTTAATGTAGTAAGTGAAAAATAAATGCTTTTTATCGGCTTTTTCACATCTATTATGAATTAGAAATATTAATACAGTTTTGTGGAAGTTAAAGTACTTTTTTTGGGCAACCAAAAGTATGCATTAGCATTTTTTTTCTGAATGTTACTTACAAAACAAACAAGGTATATATTCATTTTAGAAATATCTACGCCTTTTGTTACGGCTTATGTTTGCATATTTCGCCATAAATGCATAATTTTGCATGCCTTATTTTACAAATTTTTACATATGTTTAAAGAATTTAAGTGTATTGCTAATTTTAATTTTTTCATAATATTGACTACCTATTGACACATAACTTAAGTATAATCTATTAAATAATACGGGTACTCTTGAAAACGCTTAAAACTAACATTTGTGAAATTGGGGGAAATTGCGAGAATGGTTTATGAAGCTTCAAATTTTAAAACTGATAGGAAAATTCTGTTTTGTAAAGTTTGCAATAAGCCAGTGTCAGTAAAGAAAATATTTACCATAAAAAACACCTCGGAAGTCAAAAACATATTGAGGTTAATGAAAAATGAAATGAATCTAGAAAACGTTTGCTTTCAAATTTGCATCAATTACTCCCGTTAATGTCGAAAGAACTTCCTCGATGTAAAAGAGCGTTTTACCATCAAACAGACAAAGCTTCATGTTTCAAAATTTGTCATTTATTGCAACAATAATTTAAATTATTTTTTTACTCTTTTGTTTTGTATTTAATCTTCTTGGTCTGAATTTTTTGAAATTTTTTTATTTTTGCCTAATTTTGGAATTAAAATATATGTATTACATAAGTATATGTAAATAGAAAGCAATTTTATTTTATTTGGTTGGTGGCTAATTTTATTTGTTACTTTTCATGTTTTCAAATTTATGCAAAAAATTCAACATACGTATGCATTGTGAGTCTTATAGAGCATACTTTTAACCCTTAAAACTGTTTTTGCAATGCATATTTTAGACGCTTAAAACTAATTTTTTAGAGCATGTTTTTGGTTGCCCTAGTAATCATATATTATGATGCCATTCCGTCTAATAGATTCACATAGTTAAGTAATTGTTCTTTGTATGATTGCAAAAGCCAGAGCCTCGTGATATGAAAATATCGTCGATGGAATTAAAGAACGCTGTAAATGACAAAAAATCTAAAATACGTTTTTTGCATCATTTTTATCAGCAGAAAAATACGCGTCGATTGATCCCGGTCCCAGATTTCTACGATGAAAATAAATTCACTTACGCCGTCTGCGTTTTGAAAAATTCCAGTGTCTTTGTTCTACTTTCACACAAGTTTTTTGGCTATGGTGACCATTTAAGGCTTTGTCAGTTACAGCGTTCTTTAATTCCATCGACGATATGTTGTTTAGTCTGTAGTAGAAATCATATTAAAATACAATTGCTTATATATTAATGCTTATAATTAATAATTTGGCCAGTATTACTAATAGAATCAAGCCCAAGTAAACCCATTAAATGAGTTCCATTCACCCAAAACTATTTCTGTAGTCGCCTTGGTCTAGTGGTTAGTATGTTAGATAACTAAGACGATAGCGTTAGATTCAAATCTCAACTCTGACATCTTGAACCAAAGAAATATTACAAAAAATTATATCTTTCGGCGACTACCTCTCAGAAGTCTTCTGGCAAAAACTGTGGGAGTAATTGTTGCCATGAAAAGGCTTCTCAAATCTGTCGTTCGGAGTCGACATTAAACTGTAGGTCCCAGTACTCATGGATAAAAATTAACACACACAACATGAGTGCTGCGAGAAGCTAGGCCGACACATGGTTGTAATGGCCAGTAATGTATGTATATATGTAAAACTATTTCTGCTCACTTTACTATATAGTATATATAGAATATATAGAAATTTACATAAAAAGCTTAATGTTTTACCTAGAAGTGCTTCATTTGTATAGGAGGACTTTTCAAATGAATATAAAAATCATATGCTGACAAAATCATTTACAATTGAAGGTGTTTTTTTAGAACTTTAGTATTGATTATTGCCCTTAATTAATGTTTTATAAATTAATCAAAAGATAATTCGTTTCTTTTTTGCTTCTAAATATATAGCTCAAGGCAATTTTATTAAATAAATTAAAGGCGGCGTGTTTGTTTTATCTTTCAACGTTTCGATTACATAGATTTATTAATAAAAAAAGAAAAAAATTCGCCAACAAAAACATAATTTAACCAAATACAGAGTGAAAAAAAATGTTGAAACTACATATATTTCATGCAATTAAGAAGAAATAATCATTCGAGAAAAAAACGATATTAAACATTTATTAGGGGTTATTAAAAAAACGTAAACTTTATTGCTTAAAACAACACTTTGATAATGTTTTTAAGTTTTCTTAAAAAAAAAAAAATAAAATAAAAAAAATAAAAAATAAAATGTTTCAAATAAATTTATTTTCTAAATACTAACACTGTACATAGTTTTTATTGTGCTTGACTATATTAATCTGTTGTAATTTTTTCGCTTTTATTTATATTCGTATGTATTTTAAGTCTTTTGTTTTAAATTCATAGTTTTCGAACTTAACAGAGTTTAATTAATATTCTTAATATTTATAAACGTTATATCATAATGAATATTTTGCTTTATTTACAACAAAAAAAAAAAAAAAGAATATTTATTTTTTAATTTGTGGTTTCATTGTTTAAGTGGAAAAAAAGAATTATAAAATCATTAAGAAAAATTTACCCAAATGATGAGTTGTTTTGAATTTTCAAGAATATTTCTTTAGTCATAGAAGAAGCTCTTTAGGTCAGTGGTGATTTTTTTGTTGAAGTTAAATGAACTCTTTTTTATGATGTTAAAGCCGTTAATTAAGTGAAAAAAAAAACTTGAACATTAAACACTTTAAACTCTTCTCAATATGTTTTTTTTCATAAACACTCCCCTTTTTATTATTCTTTTCTTTCCTATTAAATATTCAACTTTAAACTTTAATAATAACAAGTTTTTAATGTTTTATTGCATGATTACTCGAGTAAAATATTTTAAAAGAGTATGCCTGGCAGCGGTTTTGTTTTGAAAAAATTTATGTTTTTTTTTAAATTAATTTTTCTTTTTCTTACAATTTGTACACAATTTGTTTAAACCTGTTGCTTGCGGGCATTTTTAATAGCCAGAAAATATTTTAACTGTAATAGAGTTGTTTTTTTTTACCTTAACAGTTGCATAGAATCTATAATTAAAATTATGAAAAATATTTTAATTTTGTGAGGGAAAGCAAAACACTTAAAAATATTTGCTAAAATTGTAGCAAAAATTGAAGAAGGGATCATTAATAAAGTATTGACCTTCTTTATTTTAGAAAAGTGTTACTAAAATTACGTATTCATCGATTTCTTACACTGTTTACTATGTATCAGGACAGGGTTCTGCAACAGTAGGGAATATTTCCTGAAGTGCGTACAATATAATGTCAGTTAAGGTGTGTGTTAATATTCAGAAAATAAAAAAAAATTGCTCAATACGATTTTATTATATTAAAGAAAGAATTCAAAACCTAAGCAAAGTTTACATAATCGTAGAAACCGGCAAACATAATTCCTTTAGAAAATAAAGCAGTTTTAATTATTTTTTTTTTTTATTTTGAGACCAATATTCAGGGGTAAACCCCTACTAAATGCTGTGCATTGTATTGGAATTTTGGAAAGGACAGTACATATATTATTATTAACTATATTATTATTATTATTAAGTGCCTTAGGAATGAGACAAATTGCTGTGAATTGATCATTCAAAGGCCAGTGTTATACCTTCACCTTTGAATAATCAACAGCAATTGCTTCATCGTTGCATGTTGATTGCGTGGTGAGTGTGCCTTCGCTAAGTAGGTTTGGCTGTTATCTTCTACTTCCCAATAGGTGGCGCTTTTTTCCTGATCATTCGTATTTTTTTGTTGACATTGGTTAAGGTGGAATAGAGTGGAATGTCGGAGAGCGGTTTCTTTGTAGATGGTTTTCTGGGAGGGGGGGGGGGTCATCTTTTTTTTAAATTAATATTTTGAAAAAACCGCAAACTAACTTTTTAATTTTTCACCTCGGCTGAGATTTGAACCTGTTTCTTTGAGTTTTTGTGCGAGCGCTCTAACCACTATACCACGCACCCCCCCAAATTTTTTTAATAAAAAAAAAAAATACTTGGTTTTACAGATGGCTGAATATGATATTTTTTACCTTTGCTTTTCTTAGTGTTCTGTGCTTTCGTTCACTCTTTCGTCTATTCCCTGAGAAACAACTAGATACGAGCTATATATGGTTATACGCTTCCAGACCTATCTAGTGATATATAGGAACCTCATTCCTGCCTTTAGGAAATACGGCTAATTCCCGGTTGAAGACTTCTTCAATGTGCGAAATTAGACCACCTCTGGTATTTATTAGTTTCTAAGTGAGAAACAACAGGGTGTGATTTATGCTCTCTTAGGCCTATCCTGTGACATATCAAGACCTTATTCATGGCCTACTTAGAGCGCATGAATACTTCGTATAGACATTATTTTTTTTCTGTAGTGAAATATGATTGGTAGTCGCCGTGGTCTAGTAGTTAGTGTGTTGGCTTACTAAGACATGGGCCCTGGGTTCGACTCCAGGCTCTGACATCTTAAAAAAAAAATATGAAAAAAAATATTTCTTTCGGCGACTACCTCTCAGCAGTCTTCTGGCAAAAGCTCTGAGAGTAACTAATTGCCATGAACAAGCTTCTCAAGTCTGTCGTTCGGAGTCGACATTTAACTGTAGGTCCCGGTACTCATGGATAAAAATTGACACACACAACATGAGTGCTGAGAGAAGCTAGGCCGTAATCTTGACACAGGGTTGTAAAGGCCAGTTATGTATGTATGTATGTAAATCCCCGCTACATGTTGCCTTTAAGAAACACTCTGAAAAATGTGATTATGGTGAAGTTGTTCAATACAACCTATACAAAGAAGTGCAAATCTGAGCTATTACAACAGACTTGTGAACTTCAAGCGAAAAGGATGGCTAACTTACCGTAACGTGTCACTTTATATGAAACAAGTTTGTTCTTGTTTTGTCTATGTGCTAACAGGAATGTGAAATTTAACATTTCTAAAAGAATTCGATACTATCGAAAACATCGAATGGCGCGACTATCGATAGTTTGCCAGCTCTACTAAGGAGTTATTTGACCTTGTTGGCGGATATATCCATTACTAGAGTTTCAGACCTGCTGATGCTCATTAGAAAGACTGTAGGTCTGAAGAAACAGTAGACTCAAAAAGACACAATAGATCTTATAGGTAGCAGTGTCTTGCAATGTGCTCCTTCTATATTTGGAAGCTTCTCTTTCACTATTTCACGCAAATGGTTGGGTTGGTAGCAATAGCAAACACCTCATATTTTAGTAGCTGATAATAGATAATTTTTTTGTCAATAAAAGCAAACGCTCGGTCTAAATTAAATTCTAATGGTAATAAGACTTAGTTAAAGAGACTTTCAAAATAATTTTTAAAGTAAAATGAAGCACATTTTTTGCGCATTTGTAAGGGTATCCATGTTTTCAAAGTAAACAACGTCCTACTTAATGCGAGAAAACTCTGTTTCTTATATAGGAACGAGGACTTTATATCCTAAATTATTTCTGTGATTAATTATTTAAATTTTGCCACAATGTAAAACTTTCTTATATATGTATTTACATAAAAAGCGTTTTCACTTATAAAACAATTTTGTTTATAAGCCTGTATTTCTCATTATATTAGAAATTAAAAATTTTTTTAAAATTAATTATATGCATATGTAGTATATGTATATTGTTAATAAAAGTTCAATTTTATTTTTAATGAAATGTGTTATTAACTAATTATTATTTTATTATTATGGTTGCTGTATATACAAAGACCTGTTTTCTTTTATTGTTTTAGTCTTCTACTCAAATTGTTCAAATACCAAAAGCTTCTCTAGTGAATCAAGTTTTTATATTCTTTTTGATAATATGCCAATAGATTTTTTTATTTTTTAGTTTAAAAAGAAATAAAAAAAAAATATATTGTTCTGCAATGTGAACTTGTTGGCATTTTCCACTTGCTTTTTTCAACATGAAAAATTGTTTTTGCCTGCAGTTTGTGCCTTTTTTTTTCTAAAATTTTTAAGAAAAAATCATGATCTCCATAGTCAAGCTGACAGAAACAATGAAAAATTATGCTGCTCCCTCTCTAAATTACAATTATTTTTAATATAAAACCATAATATATTTCTATGTAAAGATCATTTGATATTTGTAGCAGTTTTTCTTCTTAGTTTTTTATATAAATATAAGCATATGGTTTTTTTGTTTTGTTTTTTCTCTTATTTTCATGTGGAGTTAAAATGGTAAAAAAGTTTTTGTTATAACAAATGTTTTTGCAATTTTGTTTTTATTTCACATTTTTGAAGATTCTCTGGTATACTGCGAAATGTCATAATCAGTTATTATTACTTTTTTTTTAATTAATAAGTGTCATATATTCTCTTGGAATAAAGCTGACAAAAACTAAGTTGTGAAGGTTGGTAAGTGATTGTGCTTTTTTGTAAGCACTTTTCAAGTGTTGTGGCACACATTTTTGAGGGGAATTTTTTAGTGTTTCTTTGCAAAATCTAAAATTTTAAAGTGTGTTATACAAATTTTTTCAACATTGTTTTTTTAATATCTTAAACGATTTTATATTATATTTCAAAAGTTTATAATTATAATTATCAAAAGCCTCAAGTGTTTTGTTTTCTCTTAGAATTTATGGTTAAAAATTTTATTGCTCTAATAAATCTTCTAAAGAATGCATTTTTTTCTTCATATCTAATAACTATAAATTTCTTATGTTTATCTTTTGTGACCAAAACATATCAATCTTTCATAAATATGTGTAATGACATTACATGTCTACAATAATTAATTATATTTATAATTGATATTACAAATGCTATAACAGCTTCAATGTAGAGTTAAAAAAAAAAAATCTGAAAATTAAACAATTCACACCATCATACATATATCATGTGCAATCAATATAAATAAAGTGATTAAGCATATTGTATTTCAAATATTTCCATGTTATTTGCATTACAAAAAAAGACACATATCGAGTACATATGTATGTGTACATAAATTATTTCTTATAAATAGAGACATAAAAAAATTCTTTTTTTTATGAATTTCAGTACTATTGACGGTAAAAATTTTGAAAGAAAAGAGATTAAATATTTCTGCAGGAATTTTTAATTTTGTGCCTTTTAAATTTATAAGAGTCAAATAGAAATTTTCTTAAAAAAAAAAAATAATTGGCCGGCACCCACATAGTGTGTTCCAATTTTTATCCATGAGTACAGGGATCTACAGATTAATCCCAACTCCGAACGACAGACTTGAGAAGCTTGTTAATGGCAATAGGTTACTCTCTGCCAGAAGACTGCTAAAAGGTAGTTACCGCATGAGTAGGGTCTTAAGTACAAAGTAGTATTGGGGTAGGGTCTTAAATAAAAGTAGTATATTGAGTATTGGTCTTAAATAAACAAAAAAAAAAAAACCCGAACCTGTAAATTAAGAGATTAAATCGTAAATGCTTTAACGCTGCTGCATGTCTTATTACACTTGGATTGGTTTAATTGGTTGAGCCACTTAAGCTATTTCAAAGCACTTGTCGTTTGTTAGGGCAGTAACTTTGCAAAAGGCATTCAGAAATTCGTCGTGCGGGAGTTTATGTGATCTATCCGGCATTTTGTATATCTCGATTTAATGATGCCACTTTAGGTTTTTGAAACCAAAATTTTTAAAAAGTGCAATCCGTTTTCGGCTGTTTATCTCCGAGGCTGGACGAGTTATCCGAAAACGGATTGCAGACTTGAAAAATTTGGGGTCGAAAACCTAAAGTGGCATTATTAACTCGAGATATAAAAAATATGAAATGGCGAATAGTGCACATAAACTCCTGCACGACGAATTGTTTAGTACGCTTTATAACGTTTTCTATGCCACATATTTGGTATTCTTTACCTAGAATCTGAATTCAAATAAAAAAAAAAATACTTTCAAGCCAATACCCAAATATTCCAGGCTCTAGGTTATCCATTTCTTCAAACAACAGATAGTAATAATTTTTTTCCCCTTTCATCAATCACATCCAACATGGCATCTGTACGATATTGAAATACTAAATCATGTCATCCCAAATCTCAATACAGTTCTGTTCTATATATGCATTTGTGAATATATTTTGTGGCCTGAGTCAAAATTGTATTCTTTACTAGATTTTCTCGATTCTGTATTAGGGGCTTTAGTGCAAAAAGTAAATATCAAAAAGGAAAATGTTTCTGTCTGTGTTTTTTTTTTCGCGGAAAATACTTACACTGTGAGATAGAAAAATAAATTATTGGGAAGGAAGAAAAAAGTGAGAAGATTTTGTGTTTATTTGATTTGAAAATAAAAAAAAAAAATAAATAATAATAAATAATATCATAATCAGGAAGATCATTTTAAAAATAAAAAAAAATAAATAATAATAAATAATATCATAATCAGGAAGATCATTTTAAAACAAACTGTGCGGCTAAAGAACGAATTTTCTCAGTTGTACTTTGGAAGAAGTACTAAAACTAAGTAAAAATAGTATAAGAAAATATTTCCCTTATTTCATGAGAAATCTTTTCATTGTAGTATAATTTATGTTCGGGAAGGTCTACTTATATAAACTTTTTTTAAGACCAATTATTGAGGAGTAAACCCCTACTCATGCAGTGCATTGTAATGGAATTTGAAGACAGATAGATCGATTTTTTTCCTCAATTTTTCAGTAAGCGCTCTCAGACAAGTTGCTATTAGTTGATTACTCAAAGGCCAGTGTTATACCTTCGCCCTTGAATGACCAACAACAATCGCCCCATCAGTCGGTGGATATTGAATGTGTGTGGTGAGCGTCTTCAACTAAGCATGTTAGCAGTTTCTTGACAATGAACTTCGTAGAGTAGGGGGGATTTGAACCTCGATCGTTTGAGTTTCTATGGGAGCGCTCTAACTACTAAACCAGGACTCAGCAATCTTCGTATCAAAAAGTTGGAAAAAAAAATTAAGTATTTGAATATTTCATTCGATGCAATTCACAAAAGAATTTTACGCCTAGATTTGGATGTGTAATTCTGTCTTCTTAAATAATTTTAAAAATTTGTATAGCTGCTAAGAGAACCTGAAGATGTTATTGAACTGTCGAACAAGTCGATTTAATAAATATAGTGAATAATATACGTATTACGAATATCTTTTCCATTATCATAGGAGCCTGTTCTTAAAAGCACGAAAATACCATGACTAAGTAAATTACGGTATAAATATCAATGACTCAGTTTAATCAACAGGATATGTTATAAATAGAAATGAACTTTAACTTTTTTAACCAATTTTCAAATGTTTTTTTCTTATGTCTCTTGTTTATGTTTTTCTGAAAATATAAAACTTCTTAGTTTTTATAAAGACCACTTATTCTTTTTGTTATTATTTTCCCTTTTCAACTTGTAAATACAAAAATTTTATTATCAATTCAAATGCAATTTCTAACAAATTTGAACACGTGTTTTTATAAAAGTTGAGTCTTAGAAAAAAAAGACAAAAAAAAAATTACTCACGGTTTTTATTTAAAGGCCTAAACATTTTTATTAATAAAAATAAAATAAATTGTCTACACATATGTACGTATGAGCAATAGAGTACATGTTCAAAACATTCTTTACTAAATGTCATATGAATTTCAATGCTCTTAAAAACCTGCCTATGAATCATTGTTTAATACGCTCACACCACTCTTACGTCTTACTCATTTAATTTTCAAATATTTATTCTTTCAATAAAACTTTTAAAAGCACTTACAAAACGAAACAATTCTATAAAAATATATTTGTTGTAAAAAAAAAAGAAATAACAAAACCGAGTAAATAAAATATAAAAAATTCTTAAAAGAAAAAAAAAATCAATATTCGTAATGTGTTTAAGTAGAATTGACCCAAATTGTTGCGTTTTTTTATATAAAAAAAGAAGCAAAAAAAAAAAAGAATGACAAAAAATTTTCATGTAGACTTAAGTAAGGTGCGGCGGTAAAAGTTTTGAGTAGCATGGCATATAGTGGGTTGTTAATATCTATAATTTAAAAGTTAATTATAATATAAATGACAATTTAATAAAATAAAAAGAAAAACCAAAAACAATTTCTTGTCTGTCTATATAAGGCAAAGAGTATTACAATTTTTTCTTTGCCAAGCTAAAATGACTGTTTGTTTGCTAATAAACTCATACTGTGATGCATTCTGAATTTTTTTTTGGTTTGGCTAAATTAGGAATTTAAAAACCCCGAAATACCTTGGTTTGGTTTTAACAAATAGAGTTTTAGGATTATCTGAACTTCTGCTAAACTTTTGGTAGTATTGGTAACAGCTCAACCTCGTATCATATTAATATTCGTTCTCTGAAATTTAATTTTACAACCCCAAAGGAGTATTAACCCACAATAAATTTGATACCAAAGTGCAGATACAATACTTCTCAATCTTACTCTTCAACAGCTTGATGTTGTAAACTGTGAAAGCTTATTGTGAAAAATTATTGTATTCTAGCAATCGTGAAGAAGAATCTTTTGAACATTATAAACATTTAAAGCAAATGGCCACAATTTTTTTCCTTTCAAATTGTGCAATGCTGAAGATAAGCAAAAATATATGATTAATAAAATACAAAGCTATAGACGATATGTCAAGGCTTAATAGAAAAAATTGAAGAATATAAGAGTCTAATAGTGATTTCTTTTCTACCATAAAAATGTCGCCCTGTTAATAGGAAAAAAAGGGAGCAGCATTGTTTTGATTGGTGACTTCGTTGAAATAAAATAATTATATCGTCTTCATCAGAGGAAGAAGATGAATCTAGGAAATGATTCAGTTCAATCTATGCATATACAATTGAGGCTGCAATATTCCTATTTTGATTTTTATTAAAATTCTTATAAATGCTTCTTAACCTTTATTACTGAGGTGGTGGTAAATTTTACCCCCTCCTTAGATTTTTTAATTTATTTTCTTCGGTTGAGTTCTGTTGAGTCCCTGTTTTGTTATACTAAATCTTTTATTTTTTTATTTTTATAATCATATTTATATAAAAATGTATTTTCTTGTTCTTTTAAAAATAAATTATTAAAAAATTTTTTTTTTTGACTAATTTTTTTTGGTAAAACAAAAGGTGGTAAAATTTACCCCACGTCGATAACTATGAAAAAATATTTCACCTCCGTAGTTAAAGGTTAAATTCTGCTGTTTCTTTAAAAAATGTAAACAAAACAATAGCGTTGCCAGATTGCTGATTTGATGGCTTAAAATTTATAACGCTTTTTTGTATAAGAATTTTAATTTTATAACACTTTTGTAACACGAAATATAATTTGTTTTATAACAATGATCATCTGGCTTTTCCGATATAATGTTTATTTTACAGAATAATGAAAAAAATTAACTTTAAAATTTAATAAAGATTTATAGCGATTTTTTCCAAACTCTGTATGGTAGCCTTATAAGTAAATATAAATCATCTGTTTCATAGGGCAATACCAACACTGTCGATTTATACAGGGCGTAAAATGCAATGCCTTTCGCCATTAGTAAGTGTGAATTTTGTAGAATAAAACATGAAACCCTTTCAGAAAGCAAAACATATTTGAGAAACAAACACAAAATTTCAAATTTCAAATAAAATGACGCACTTTTGGGTAGAAAAGAAATTATTATAAGTCTACATTATAGATAAGTGGTTAATATAAAATTATAAACAAAGATTTATTGAAAAGTAAACTTGAAAAGGTCATGCAAATAATTTCTTCCACTTTAAAATCTTTTTAATCTTCAGATATGTACTATGTAGGTTTGTAAAGAAAGGTACGGCATTTTATGAAAATATTTTATGCAAAATTTAAGTTTTTTGTATAAATTTGTTAAAATTTTTTATTAAATTACTTTATAAACTACTAATAATAATATTTTCATAAAACAGTGGTTACATCTTTTTTGTCAAATATTTGACTAATCTAAGCGTAACTTAAAGGGGTACATATTTAATTTCTATGACAATATTGCTTTCAAAATATTTGTGTAATAATTTTTAAAATTAATTTAAAATTTATTACAACTCGTATTTAGAAAAAGTTAAACTTTCGCTTTTTATTTCCAAAAAAATAAAAATAAAATATTGTCACTGCCCTTTTTTAAAATTAAAATTTTGTATAACAAAACTGAAGCTACATAGAGAAAAAAAATTTATTTGAAAACTAAAAACAGTAATTAACATGTGACCATAAAACGTTTATAGCTTCAGTTTTAAAAATGTAGTTAAAAAATGTAAAGTTTTTTATGTACAGACATAAAATGTAAATGTCTAAGTTTATACATAAATAACACAAAAATAATTATAAATGTTAAGAAATCAGTATAAAAAAATATTTTTTTTTCCATTTTTGCCTTGCAGATTATTACTTCTCAAATCCTAACAACCAAAATCGTTTTGTGCCATCCTCTCAATATCAAAACAGGCGACCATTTAGCAGTGGTTCTACAACAGGAGCTAGTAGTCCGGGCTCATATCAAGAGCAGATATTATTTATAGGCAATGAGAGTAAACAGCCACAAAGTCAGTCTTTAACCTCAGCAGCCTATTCACCGTTTGGACAACAATATACGGTAAGTGAAAGGAAAAAAATTAATACTTTTGTTAATTTCAAACATTTAAAGCAAAAGTTTTAGGCTTACCATACAAAAAAATTTGTCTACATGCTTTTAAAATAAATTTGGGAGAAAAAATAAAAAAAACTGCATTTTGGTCAAGTGAAAGTTAAATAGCTGTTATTAAATCATACAATCATGTATAGAAAACATCAAATATAATAAAGTTTTATATAAAAATAAATTGAAAAAAAAAACTATTAACAATACAATATTGTTGAAATTTAACCAAATAGCAGCTTAACAAATCAATTATTAATTCAGGCAGTCTTCATTGATTATTTATACAACAAATGAGCGTGACGTATAGCTATGAAATGTAACCCCACCTCGCCCTACTATACGTGTGTACTTCCATACATGGTAAAAGATATAAAAAACGCACAAGTAGCTTATGCAGACACTGTGAATTAGTAGTGAAATTTCAATGGAAATTTGCAATTAAAGAAATTATAAAACAAACTAAAGTTGATTAATTTTTTTTTAATATTTACAGTACGCTGTTATAACAATTGTTTAAGGTAAAGTTTTTGTCTTAAGCCTTTTGTTTGTTTTTCTGCAGTTAAACTTATAATTGTAAGAAAATTAATTACATTAATCGATAGGATGCTACTCATGCGGTATTGTTTTATCAATTGTAATTTCCCAGAAAGAAAGTTTTTCCTATATAATTTGTATTGTACTTCTTTATAAAATAACTGGCGTATTTGTTAAAAATAAAGGTTTATTAAGGGTATATTTGACAACTGTGGCATAAAATTTGTCATATCAGCTTAATATAATTGTATTTTCGTTTTTATAAATACGGAGGTAAATTTATTATATAATTTTTAGTATTAGAGACTTTTGCCTGTTATAGGTTTTTGAAAATTACATTTTAATTTACAAAAAAAAGTAATTGATTTAAGTTCCACCCAAATTGAAAAAAAAAAAATAATATTTTTTAAAAGCCTATAATTTCAAAATAGTAGAATTCATAGTAGGAATACTAGCTTATACATTTGACAAGGGCTTGGGATTCAAACAGCAGCTCTGTCAGCTTGAAAGAGAGAAAATTAAATTATAATTCTTTCAGTGACCATTTCCTAGCAGTCTACTGGCAGAAGATCTAAGAGTAAATGGTTGCCATCAATAAGCTTGTCTATCTGTTGTTCGGAATCGACGTTAAACTGTAAATTGAAGCACAGAATATTGGTGCTGTGATAAGTTAGGTCGTAACTCTGCAAAAGGGTTGTAATGTCCAATTATTTAGTTATTGAAAAGCTAACTAATGAAATGATAGCATAATCGCCTTGCCGTGGTGTAGAGGCTTACATTGCAAGGACTCAACTGGCTAAGCTGGCGGAGAAGATGAAGAATTTTCCCAGGGGTTGGATCAATAAGAACAAAAACATCATCATCTCCAATATCATTATAATCGTTTATTCCTTTTCTAATTTAAGCTTTATTATGCGGGCTTCTTATGGCTGATTGCTGTTAAATTCAGTGGTGAAGGAATAATATGTAGTCGCCGTGGTCTAGTGGTTAGTGTGTTGGCTTACTAAGACATGGGTCCTGGGTTCGACTCCAGGCTCTGACATCTTCAAAAAAAGAAATATGAAAAAAATATTTCTTTCGGCGACTACCTCTCAGCAGTCTTCTGGGAAAAGCTCTGAGAGTAACTAATTGCCATGAACAAGCTTCTCAAGTCTGTCATGCCCTGAGTGCTGGCCTCATAAAAAAAACTCTGTATACTTTAATGAACTTTTAGGCTTCTTTTGTCTAATAGTTTTTAAAAAAAACTATAGAACAAAATCCTGAATACCACTCAAAACATGAGTTGAGTTTGTGAGCATATTTATAATATTTGCTTTATCATTTTTATTAATTTTGTATTTTAAATTTTTTATTTCAAATAAATTTATTAATTTAATCAGAAAACAGGGTTAGAAATCTGTAATTCCCTAAATAAGACAACTTCCTATCTCGCATGAACCAAATAAATTTTAAATGACAATTTTTTTCAAATTTACGTTTTTATAAATTTGTACAATTCTATTCATGGTTTATTACCAAGTTTGTTTGAATATTAAAAGAAAACATATCAGTCTTCCTTAATAAGAGTTTAACTGCCTGTTTTTGTAAGGCAAACAATTGCAAACGTTGGAAAATTTGAATGAAAAACACTCAATTTTCAATTGCATAAAATTATTTGTCATATAGACAAGAAAGAGGCACAAAATTCATTCAATCTGATATGGTTTTATATTAAAAACAGTAAACAATTATCTGAAAATAAGAAAAAGAAAAAAGATCTAAAAGTCATTTTAGTTATAATGTAACTTTAATAAAAATAATAAAAATAATAAAAACAAACAAAAAAAATATTAAGATAAGAAGTAAAAGACTACATATAACCAAGAAATAAAAAATAAGAAGAAGAAAAACCATAAAGAGACTATCAAGTAGCACGTATATTGCACTGTTGCATGTTTACAAAGTAAACAGTGTGTAATAGGCAGCAGGTTAGTGCTTTCCCTAATTTTGACAATAGAGCTATGAATTTAGAGCCTTAGCACATAAAAATGTACCAAAAATTCTGTGAAAAGCACAAAGTTGACATTCCCAGCTAAATATAGTATTAGTCATAAGCCCCGTTATCTTTCTTCTGTAAAGCAATGTGAATTTTTAACTAGCATTAAATCTACGTTTCTTGTACTTCTTATTCCAAAAGCCTAAAGAATAGAAAAAAAATCATTAGACTAGCAGAAAAGGAGCTTAAATATTATAACTATTTAAAAATGAAAATGATGCGTGGGACAATAAAAGAGGTAATTTAGAACAATCTTTACTGATTAAAAAAAATTTTTTTAAACCTGCATTTGAAAGAAAAAAACTAAAAAATGGTTTCTTTAAGGCATTGGTAAATATGAGACATACAAACTTCAACTGAAAACACTGATATTCTTCGTTTTTGAGTCATAGTTTTTTGGTGTTACGTTGACAGACATAACATTACTACTATAACAAAGAATCGGACATTACATACATACATACGTAACATGCCATTACAACCCTGTTTCTGGGTTACGCTCTAGTTTCTCCAAGCACCCATGTTGTGTGCATCAATTTTTATCCATGAGTACTAGGACTTACAGTTTAATGGCGATACGGAACGAGAGACCTGAGAAGCTTTTTCATTGAAATCAATTACTCTCAGAGCTTTTTTTATACTCGTATTGTTTATAATTTCTTCTATTAAAATAATATATATTTACAAAATTTTTTTTTTATTCTTTTTTTTTTAATTTAATGTTTCTGAGACTTTCATTTAATGGTGGATAATTTTTTAGTTTATAATATTTGATATATTTGAGACTTAAAACATGAGTTTTAAAATTTTATTACTCTATTATTGTCTATTATGGTGTCATTATTTTTCTTTTATCTTTTTATATTATTTATAAAGAAAAAACGAAAGAAAAAATAAAAATACTCGTAAATAAACACTTGAACTTGGAAAATAAAGAAAACAATTTTTTTTTAATTTATGAATTTGTAGAGTAAAAGCAAGGTCACACCTATAAAATAGACAATTTTTTCATAATGTTGGAGTTTGAAAAAAAAAACAATTAAAAACTTTTAAGTGGCAAAAACACACAAGGCTTTGGATAATAAACAAATTAATAGAAATAATTTTTAAAAATCAATGAATTATTACTTTAAAGTATTTCAAGCGACCTTGATACAATTTAAATCGATTTTTTTTCAACTAAAAAAACCTTTTATTGAAACTCAAACCCTTTTATCCAAATGAAATGAAGTGAATTTTTTAAATTCCTTAGCAAAATCATTAAAAATCATTTAGTTTTTCAAAAACAAATTACCTCTGAGCTATGATTTGTCAAGATAAAAACTATAACAATTTAAATATATTTTTTTTTAGTTTAAGAAGAAGTTTTAGACAATTAAGCAGTATTAAAATTTTTGTATTTTTTGAATTTGCAAGAAAAATATATTTGAAAATTTTAAATAATAAACTAGTATTACGCAATATGGAAAGCTATAATGAGCAGTTTGTTAATTTTTGGCAGCAGCGTTTAAAAATTAATTACAATAATTATAACTCAAATATAGCATCTCAGTCTCTATATCTAAAGTGTAACGGAGAAATGATGCTTTAAATGTCTTTTGTTTTTATTTACTCATTAGACCATTATTTCCAATCAATGTATGATTTCGTTAGCTTCACATAGCAAAGTATATATAAGTATCTTCGTGTAAAATAAACTTAGATCTTAACAACTGTACTAAACATGCAAAAATTAATTTTTTCACCTTTGCTGCTTTTCATCTGAAAAATCAATAGCAAATTAAGTAGTTAAACAAAATTTCTTCTGAGCAAAAAAACTCTGCTCTATTTTTTATATGCTCGAAATATACCGAAATATATTTCAACTGTAATCAGTAGAATGGCGGGCAATTTGGCTACTATGATGTTCGTCGATTAGATTCCAGAAACACTGGTCAGAGCATCGAGAGTATGATCTGGGGATACACTATGTAATTCGATTTGAAAGAAAAATATATCAATTTGTAAGATTTCCTTTAAATGTATTTCACATAATACGATTATCATATATTCTCTTAGAAAGTGCGGAAATTTATGTAAATTAAATACACCGATATTCTTCGTTTTTGAGTCATAGTTTTTTAGTATTACGTTGACAAACATAACATTGTTACTCTAACAAAGAATCACATATTATCGTTCCTAATTCCATAACTTTCTGAATTTTATTTCGTAATTTTTTGCTTGTTTTATAAAATGTGTCGAACATTGTTTTATATCTATCATTTATGATGTATTTAGGTCCTTGAGTTTTTAAAAGGCAATACTTTTTTACTTCTTTTTAGAGCATAAACTGATACATGACGTCTACATACACCTAACTTTTTCTAAAGGCTATAATGTATCTTGTTCTAAATACTTTGTCATGGGACCGCTTGGAGTTGTCGTTGAACTTGTTGGTTTTCCATTAACTTCATTCTTATACTTTTCAAACATAAGTATGATAAATAAGTCCGTTCATTAATATATTTAATTTTATATGTACGCCAACAGAGAAACAAAAAATTTTTCGAAACAGAGGCAATACAAACTCATGGCTCATTAGCTGCAAAATCATCATAACTGCAAAAGTGTAGCTTTTTAGTAGACACATTTTTAGTTTTTCAATTGAGTACGAAAAAAAATGTCTTACTTTTCTAGAGAACTTAACGATGTTGCATATACACTGTTTGCTTTGATTTTTTTGACAGAACTTTACCCTCGCCAACAACAAAAAGCCATGTTAATGTTGTTACTGTTTCACTTGTTGTAATCTGAAAGGCACCGTGCGTTGTAACAACTAGCCTACAAAGATACATGTCGGTTTCCATCAACATTTCTTTCTCTTGTCAAGCGGTAAGTATACCAGATATTAAAATGATTTTATAACACAAAATAAAATATGATGTAAAGAATTTATTGACCTTTTGTTTTTATTCTTTACACGAAATTTCTATTTTTTGTAATTCAAACATTTAATTATTTGAACATTTTTGGATTAATCGAAGGATAGTTGATATCTGAATAGATACTCCAAAGATGTCTCAAGAAGACCAAAAACCTTGCTATATCATACTTTAAGATTGGACTGTAAATGGCCTAGAAATAACGGAAAAACTAAAACGGCGACCCCTATGTGCGGCAAAAAAAAAGAGGAATCCTTGTAAAAATACTTTTTTCCTTGTAAGTGGTACACTCTAATATATGTACATGTACGAGTATCCATGCTTTTTGTTTTGAGAATTTTTTTTATTAAGACCAATACTCAGGAGTAAATCCATACTCATGCAATGCATTGTACTGAAATTTGAAGATACATAGTTAAATTTTATTTTCTTCAGTAAGCGCCTTATGTCAATGAGACAAGTTGCTGTCAGTTGATCACTTAAAGGCCAGTGTTATACCTTCACCCTTCAATGATCAACAGCAATTGCCTCATCTGTCGGTGAATGTCGATAGTGAGTGATGAGCGTCTTCACTAAGTAAGTTAGCTGTTATCCTCCCAGAAAGTGGCACTGTACTCCTGATCATTCGTTTTAAATTAAGTTTTACATTTTGGTACTTCAGTCCAGTGATGCCCAGTTTTTTATATCTTATGTTACTTATTCGTTTGTTTTGAATGAATTACAGGATATAGGCTAAAAACACCATAGGGTGGCAATATAGAGTAAAATATCTTTTGTAGAACCAACTTTTAACGATTTGTTTATTTTAAATTTGAAAATTAATTCGATTTTAAATTTCAGCCGTTTTCTATTTACACAACACAATCGATTATTGACTTGTGGCAAAACTGCAATTCAATCATTGTAGCCATTTATTTATATACTTATAATGCTTAAGCTCAAGAATTTATATATAATGCTTAATATAAATAATATAATATACACAAAGTAGTCTTACTGCCGTATTCATAAAAAAGTGGTTTATTAAGAACTTATTTAACAAACTTTTATGAACTAATTGTCAAATGTGCTTCTAATAAATATATTGTACTAGACTAAACCCGGTGTGCTTCGCTACACCTACCGCTACTATTTTTACACATTTTAATGACTACGATATCAATAATACCAAACTCAGAAACTTCAGCTGTAACCCTTCTCAAGATATAAAGAAATTAATATTTAACTTGCATGTGAGGTACCACGCCTACTTTCTGATTGATGATTTTCCTTGACCATGAAGTCGTTCAGGCCAAATTTAGAAAATTTATCTTTAATAGCTCTCAAGATATAAGTTAAGTGTAATATGAAAAAAATTTACATTGTATTTGTATGGGGATATATAGGAAAATCTAAATGCCATATCTCCGGATTCAATGGGCCGATTTCACGCAAACTTTACATAAACAATCTACAGACCGTCCCCAACGTACCCGTATCGAATTTTGGCTGAAATCGATCTACCCATTTCCGCGGTTAGTGGTGATATCAAAATGTACATTAATTTTTATATATTAGATTTCTTATACATACGAAAGTTAAACTACAGCTAAAATAGCTTTTATAATAGAAGCTTATACCATAAATCTATTACTGCGTGTAAAGTTGAGTTCTTCATATTTGTCTTCTACATTACAATAAAGGCCCGTTTGTAAAAAAAATATAAAATTTTTTTTTCGCGGATATTGTGCAAATTTCCTCTATTTTCGTAAACATAAACACAATAGATCTGATAGGTGTCAGTGTCTTGCAATTGTGTTGAGCCTAAATTGTAGTATTACGCACACACATACATCCACACGAAAAATGAACTTCAAATTCAATAAATTTTTTTTTTTCATTTAAATTTTTTTTTGTAGAATTTATAAATTTTAATACATATAGCAAATTTTATAACTTTTCTTTTTTTTTTTTTCTTTTACAGAACAATCGCAATAATGACTACTACGACATTTCCCCGCGACCATTTGGTGTTCCTGGCTCAGCAAGTGGTGCTGCTTCTGTCAATACTTACACACGATCAAAATCGTTTAAGCCCAGTAACAGTTTTTCAGGAAACAATGGTTTTGTGCCACAACGTGTTAATGTGCCACATCAACAGACACAATTTCTACAACAATTTAATGAACAAACGGTAAGTAAAACTAATGGATTTGGAAAATAATTAAAAAACCAAGTATTAAAATAACTACCGCTACTAACCTTGCCAGGAATATTTTGAAAAGTTTATTAAAGGCATACAAATAAAAATCCAAATCATAAGAAAAAGGTGTTAAAGGGGGAAAACAAACTGAATGAATTTCAACAAAATTCCACCCATTTTTTTATATAGGAATTTGAATTGGCATTTAAAATTAAAAATGGGGAATGAAAACAACTAAAACTCATCAATTTGTTATTGTTGGCAAAGTTACAACACGTGATAGAAATTTATGAGATTTCTGTGGAAGTATATGTGTGTGTTAGCTTTGGTACTTGAGTTAACAATGTCACTCCCATCATATGAATTACATATAAATAAAATAAATAAAACATAAGACAATAGTTTACCAAAAGAAATTACCACATATATACTCGTATAACAGTTTTTGTGTTAATAAATACATCTGTTTGTCTGTACAACCAATGTTCGGTCTATCCATCTATCTGAGAAGTGTGTGTGAAGCATTAGAAATCTATGAAATTTTGTTTTTTATTGGAATTACAAATGAACTGAATTGCTCTATAAAATTAAGCAAAACATTGTAAGACAACCTGAACAGAAATAAATAAAGAAATAAAAATAAAAATTGAAACCACTAATTAAATAAACCCGACCATACCAAAGTTGTGTATATACTTGTGTACAATAAATAAATAACAGAAAATAAATAACAGAAAATAAAAATCAAAAATTAAAAAAAAAAATTGTAAGTGAAGTGAACTTCTTTTTCTTTTTTTTTAATTTTTAACACAATAAATGCGAACACAAATGTAGGGTAAAATGTTAATAATACTATTACTCCCCCTACCCCACCTTGTTTTCTGTTATTTTTTATCTATTTTTTTTTTTTTGTTTTGTGTTAGACGAAATCAAAAAGAGCCAATCTAATGGTACTTTACGTGGGAATGTCTAGTGTTTCGTAATATTTGCAACAATTGTTTTGCGTTTTTGCGATCGCACCAAATTAAACCAAGAAAAATAATGGTTTCTATGGTTTTCTTAAGAATTTTGTAATATTTTGAATACGTGTTGTCTAAACAACCGTAAAATATATTGAAATGCTGCATTTAATAAATTTATTTCTAAATTTTAATAAATTTAATTTAATAATTTTAATAAATAAATTAAAACAAAACAAAACAAAATAAAACAAATAAATAATTTAAAAATTCAGTGTTAATATTGTAAAGTAGAGTAGTTTGCTTTAAAAAAAAAGATTATAAACATATTTCGAATGAATTTAACCCTTTAACGCATTAATACATAATGTTATTACCGACAGTTCTGAAGCAGATCATAACTGTGCTTAAAATATGTGGTGCAGTGCATCAGATAATACACTGTAATTACAATACAATATTCGTTTATTGTATATTTACGAGTAATAATACATCTGCATACTTGTCCTTGCTTGAATTGGATATTTTAAAGAGTCAATCCTGGACGTGCTTTGCTACCCCTGCTTAAATTAAAAAAAAAAATTAATATAATGCAGACATGTGTTCATGCACTTATTAATATATTTTTTATTTATGACATCGCGGACAATCTAATTTAATTTTCAGGATATGTATGTATGTATCAATATGTAATTTATACGAAAGGAACCTTGCCCACTTGTCCCGTTTACCGTTCTCTTGATATACAGTAGAGAGAAAAAATAAAAAATAAAATATAAAAAACCAAAAAAATATGTGTAGTTCATATTGTATAAATAATAAGAAAACTTAAAAGAATTTTTAAATATTATGTACAGTTAAAGTTTTATGAATCTAGTTCATTGCAGAGTGTAGAAATTTTAGTGTTAGCTTTGGAATTTTTCAATGTGTAGAAAGAGTGTTCAATAAATATCCAGAAAAAGTAAGCTTCTTCTGGGTATTTCAAATGGAATACAAAAAATATTTTAAAGCACATATATACATAGTTTTAAAGCGAACACCATCAACATAAACTTAAATATCTTTAATCATTTGTATATCCCCGACTACCAAAATTCGCGGCTGTAAGACGTCCTTTGTCGCACTCAAATGGCGCAGCTTGTCTTCTACTTCCTCGTTCGTTTTTCCGAAAATTGCCAAAGCTCCTACAGAATCTTCAATACTAAATTTTTTTGAATGTTTTCCACCACATTTACTCGGAGATAAAAGAAACTGGTGAAGATTCATCAGTAGTATAATGTCTCGAGTATCTAAATAGTAAAATTATACCAACAAAAAAAAATTAATTTTAGCATATTGTAAATTTTTGATGTACTTACTTTCTCTTGTCTCTTCGTCTATAAAATTCAAATTAAACCCATTAGAAGATTTTCCAGATATTTTCGTTTTCAGCAAATTCTCAATTTTATTGGACTTCAATGCCCAATTTTCATGAATATTTTCGCTGTTTGGAAATTTAATGGAGTAGTCAACATCAAACTAAAATTTAGGATAAAAAATATATTATTGAAACCACTAATTAAAAATTTTTTTTACCATACGAATGGCATTAGAGTGTGTGTATTCTGGCCATATTTTGAAAATATCTGCAGCAGATTTACAGTTTTCTATTTCACTTCTCTAATTATAAGATTGGTGCTCCGAATTAATATTTGAAATCGTAATGTTATCAACTAATCCAAGACTTGAAAGTTTCTTTACAATTTTTTGTTCACTATCTATTTCGTCAAGCAGTGTGCAAACGTCTTCCAATGTGGAGTAAAGGGAGTCCCTGGATAAGCTTGAATCATCCACAACATGTTTTACAATGTTTACAATTGGTAAAACAACAAACTCTTTTATAATTCTTTGAATTTCTAGATCATCTTTTTGGCAAATATTATTTTTATTATGTAAATGCAAATATTGAGCTCTTTAAGTCATTAAAAATGTCGCTTCTCCGATCAGGAACCACATTTTCACATTCTGGTTCATCTATGAAACAATTTTCCAAATCCTGGGACTCCTTCTGTTGCTCAGATTTTTTTAATTTGTGTTTTCTTGTAAAATGTCTCTTAAATCTATAAATATTATCAAATAATTGATAACAATTTTCATAGGTACATTCAAATTTATCATTCACTTCACAAAAATGTTCTCTTCTTAAATGGTTTATATATTGATTTACACTTAAATAAATTTTATTACATTTAAAACACGGAATCATTTTTTAAACACTTTATTACCATTTATTCAATTAATAAATTGCGCTTATTTTATCCACCTGTTTTTATTTAATTTTTTTATTTAATGTTCTCACAACGCACGCCACGAGTTGATACCGTTAGTTTCGGTTAAATTCAAAACTTATAAAAATATTTCTTATAAATAATATTCTTTATTATGTAAATGACATTTTACAAAAGCTTATGTGATTTAAAAACATAAAGTATAATTTAACAATATTCCTAATTTAAAAGATAATGTTCATAAAATTTAAAACATTTTTCATAATTGCACACTCTTTACACCCACCCTCAAAACCGGTTTTGAAATAATATGACAAAAATCATATTTTGAATGAAAGGTTTACAAGAATTTATGAAATATTTTATAAAATATTCTTGCCATCATATTGTCTAAAAACTTGATTATTTTTTAGGAAAAAATTCAGAGAATTAAAAAACCTGTACATAAAAAATACTTACACAAAAAATTCATAAATTGAATGAAATTTTTTATAAAAATCAAAAACTTTGTGATATTTTTAAAAATTTATTTTTTATGAACCCATTCATAAAATATATGATCAATTTCATTCTATATATGTACCAAGTTGTAAAAAAATAGGGAAATTATAGTCAAAAATGATAAATATGAAAGAAGTCATAATATTGATGAATTTTTACATTCCACTTATGAAAATTTTTTATATGAACGAAATTCATAATATTTATGAACAAATTTATAAACAAATACCGGGAACTCAAAAAAAGTTTATAAATATTATGAAGTGGTACATATACATTATGATCAATTCATATATATTATGAACCCCAAAAAATATGAACAGAATTCATAAATTTTATGAATACTATTTTTTGTGTGTACGAATAAAAATTTAACTCATTTCGCTCTGATGATTATATTTTATATTCGTCGTCCCCCAAAACAAAAATATTCACCCAGGTATCAGTTGCCAACTGTTAAACATGGTGTTGAATATAATATGGCATCTATTTAGTTGCATTTTTTTTCTCGCTCTTCGGACGAAATGTAAAAACTTCTGTTCTTAAGATATTCGAAAGTTAATCAGAATTTATTTTAGGGGTATGGTTTTTTGGCAAAGTATCTGGTTTTGATCTCTAGAATATGATTTCAGTTGTCACTTGGGTGATTTTTAAATGGATCCACCCTGTCTATTGACAAAAGTTATAACTTCACATATTTTAGATTGCTTTAATTTTCCCACCGAAGATACAATTAAAGCTTCTGGTGTTTCTTCCCACCAGAGGTCTGTGCTCTCTGGGTTTATGGAGTAGCATGGCATTTCAAACTGGTGGCTAAATTATTGAAAAAGGTGTTCAATGTATGATCTATGTTAAGCTCTCGTTTGGCGATAGCGATATTTGTTATGGCTAATGACGTTGCACACATAAAGCCTAGAGATCACTTCCTTGGTATACCAGAGTACTAAAAGAAATGTTAAATTACACAAATTTTAAAAAGTTAAGAGCAGGCGTCTTACTTTAAAAGAAATTGTGTAATCTGTTAATCTGTTAGCCAATTTCTTTTAGATTATACATATAATTAACAAAATCGGTTTTCTAAATTATAGATTTTTATTCAGCAATTATTGCGCTGATTACATACATACATACATACATAACTGGCCTTTACAATCCTGTGTCAGGATTACGGCCTAGCTTCTCGCAGCACTCATGTTGTGTGTGTCAATTTTTTTTTATCCATGAGTACCGGGACCTACAGTTTAATGTCGACTCCGAACGACAGACTTGAGAAGCTTGTTCATGGCAATTAGTTACTCTCAGAGCTTTTGCCAGAAGACTGCTGAGAGGTAGTCGCCGAAAGAAATATTTTTTTCATATTTCTTTTTTTTTTTTGAAGATGTCAGAGCCTGGAGTCGAACCCAGGGTCCATGTCTTAGTAAGCCAACACACTAACCACTAGACAACGGCGACTTGAATTGGATGATAAAAATAAATATACAAATAAATAAATATACTTTAAAAGAATGGAATTTTAAAAATTTGGTAAAAAACAATTTCCAAAAGTTTTTTCATCAGTTCCTCAAAATTTAAGCAATTTTTTAGTTTCTAAAATTTTAAAAATGGTTGTTTGAACCAATTTAAACAAATTGGTTACACCTTGTCCCTTTTACGGGAGCAGAAAAGTTTGGTTAATGCACTACTTCTTAGTCAAATTAAATACTTTTAAAATTTGCCATACTTGTGCTATTATTTGGAGCACATCTCTTTAAACTGAATTGTTTCAAATTAAGAAGTTGAAAAGCACGTAACACCTTTACTTATCAAATATTACGAGTATAACAGTTTCTTAAAGGTGTTGTTATAAAACTATGTTCAGTAATATAAATACTGGCCTTTGTTTAAACCTTTTACTGTAGGGTCACTTATTTGTTGAATTAAAATTTCAATTTCTTATGTTTTTAGGGCTTTCAAACTTCGCTCTCATTTTAATTTTTAAAAGTTGGTCTATATTGTGGTTTATTTCATATTGGTTTACTTTTTTTTCTGAACAACAACTACAACATCAGTAAATAAATAAATAAGCAAAAAACCAACATTTCTTGTTCAGTTTCTGTTTAAGACATATTTGTAGTATTTCTGGTAGTAATGGTACAACTAGTAGTTGTTGTTATTATTAATACTTTTAAGCCAGCCATGATGCCTTTTTAACGCTCTGGTTATGCAATTTTGATAGTTTTTTTTCATGTTTTCTGGTCAGTATTTCTACGTTAAAATTTTTTTCTTTTTAAATTTTTCACTTTCATTTTCAAATACCTGATACAGTTTTTATTATATTTGTTTTTTGTTTTTTTGTTTTTTTCTTCTTTGTAAGAAATATGATTTGAATTTGTCTTATGATGTCTCCTATTGATTATATCTGCCTTAGTTGTAGAAGCTATATGCTACTCAGCATGTTGTAAATTAATATTTTGTTGTTATTGGCCTGAAGGCAGGTGTCTTTGTTGCAGTCATAAATAATTAAGTAATTTATAATATTTGTAATTAATTGGAATTTGTAAAACAGAGCAAACAACCAAAAATCTATGGAAATAATTTCCAAAATTAGAGTATTTTGTTGTTTTGCTAATTTTTTAGTTTTAAAAATATTTGACAGAAAATGTACAACTTTTTAATGGATTAATTTTTCTTTTAGTTGGATAAACCTGCCTCCTCCAACCGATTATCGGCCTCAACGGGCTTTGGAAATTCCATCTCAAGACCGTTTGGTAATGGCGGTTTTACACCCAGCTCGAGTCGTACTAGACCAGCAGCAGCCAGCTACAATGCAGATGCACCCATAGGACCTCAAACATCACAACAGGTGCCTTTCCGTAATACCAGAAATCGTTTTCAGCCCAGTTCATCTTCTACAACAACTACTAGCTCAACAACAGAACATCCTTCAACCAGTCGCAGATATAACCGTTTTGGGGGCCGAACACAAAATTTGTCCTCAGGTGGTTTTCGCCCTGCCACGCAAACTACTACTCAAGCCAACAATCCCGAATTGAGTCGGGTAAATCAAAAGACCAGCAATCGCAGACCAGCTTTTATAAGTAGAGAGGTTAATGAACCAGTTCAAAACAGCAGACCACAAAAAACTTATCCTGTTAAGCAGGGACGCGTTAAACTACCTGTAAAAGATAAGTTTTCGAAGCAACAAATTCCATCATCGGCCACACAATTTAGGCCACTGAGCCCCTTTAATTTGAAGCAACAAGAAAATGAGAGTTTAATTGATGAATACGATGAAGCCGAGCAGCAGCAGCAGCAGTTGGATAATAAAGTTAAAGAGCCAGTGTTGGAAAAATTACAACTGCAAGAAGCTGAAGTTAGGCCACCAGCCTTAGATACCAATGCCAAATCATCAGAAATTTTCTTAACAACCGTAAAGACTGAAGAAATTGAAGCTGTAGAGGCTCAAAACTCTGCTAATGCCTTTCAAAGTGCAGAAACACAGAAATCGGAAGACAACGAGGAAGAAGGAGATGAAAATTATTCGGATGAATATTCTCAAGAAGAAAATCAGGACACAGAAACAACTACTGATATTACTAAGGAAGAAGGAGATTACACCACTGAAAAGTCTGCTTCAAATGCAAAGGAAACTAATGAAAGCGAAGAGTTAGAGACCATTGCTAGGGTTACCGTCATGCCGGTAACTGAGCCTACTACTTCTACAAAACAGTCTGATTTATTAATAATAACCACTACAGAATCTCCGGCTATAGTAGAGGCAGATAAAATAACAGCCACAGTTTTAATGACCACCACTGAAAGTTCTGGTGATAAGCAGGATGAAGCTGAAGCAGAAGAAGAAGAAAAAGAAGAAGATCATCATAATGAAGAGGAGTCCAGTGCTGATTACGACGAGGACGATTATGAAGATGAAGAGCCAGAAAGTGGTGATGATGTAGAAAGTGGAGAGCCAGAAGAAGAGGAAGAACATCATGAAGATGAAGTGGAACATGAAGAAGGTTCTGCTTTAAGTTTAGAGTCTCATGAAGAACTTACTACGACATCAACTACGACCTTAGAACCGAGTCCCTTAATTTTAGATAGGGAAGTAGTATCAGTTGTAACCACCAAGAGTGTAGTAAATGGCTCCACTGCCTTCCCTTCACCAGTTACTTCACGTTCTACAACCTTATCAATGGAAGAAGAAGCCATATTTACTGAAGCCAAAGTGTCACCTGCCTCTGATGAGATTAGCGATGATGCAAATACGGCTACCACGCTCAAACCCAAGGAGGAACCCCTGAGCAATACTACAGAAGGTTATGTAGTAGTGGCTTCTATTCAAACAAGTAGAAGTATAAATGGCGCACGTTTCCTACCTTTCCCAGCTATACAGCAGGAAGAATCCAAAAAATCTTTATCGGAGTTGGAACGCAATGCTAAATTAAAAGCCAGTAAAAGTTCACAAGATTCAACCTCAGAGCAAACTAATGAAAGCACGGAATCAGAGGATAAATCCACAGCTTTTACTGACTCATTAACCGAAATTACCAACCCTACTGCTATCTCGACATCGACTTCTCCATCATCCTCATCTTCCACAGAAAGCATTATAGATAAATTGGATAGGGTACAATCTGAATTGTCCAGCGGTTTATTGGCGGGCAAATATCCCATTATCAGTCAAATGGGTGTGTCTACACCCGCAACCACTTCTACCTCAGGCAACAGATTTGCTCCGAACATACGTAAATTCCAACCTAAGACTACTCCGGCAGCCAAAGTGAAGGTACATCATTTCGGTGAGAACTCAAACGCCAAAGTAAAAGTTCATCATATAGATGATACAGAAATGGATGAATTAGCGAGTTTACTGCCGGAAGGATTTAAAAGACCCTCTTACAAAAATCGCAAATTAACCACTACCACCACCTCTACCACAACTAAGAAACCAGGAAGTGAAATGGAATTTAAGAAACCCTTAAGGAATTCCACTATAGGGCGTTCTTTTAAAAATACTCCTTTAGTTCAAGATGTTTCTTTGGCTGGTCTATTGCCCAAAGGCTATAAATTACCCACCACCAACACTACCCTCATTCCCAAAGATGATTTACAAGATATTTTAAGCAAAATCAAGTTTGATGATAACCTCGATAAATTGCTGCCCAAAGATTTTAAGGAGAAGGCTACCACGGCCAAACCTGCGGTAACTTTGGTAGACGATATATCCAAATTTTTACCACCAGGTTATAAATTAAACACTACACCCTCTACCCCTCCCACAAATGAGAAGGAGAAGAAAGCGGAAGAGAAACTGACAAGTGTTACCTTAGCCGAGCCAGATGATATAACCAAATTCTTGCCTCCAGGTTATAAGTTAAGAACCACTAGAAAACCTTTACCTAAGGTTGAGCCAGAAAAAATAGATATTTCCCAGTTACTGCCGAAGGGGTATAAAGCAACAGAAACGGAAAATGAAGAACCTCCGGTGGACATTTTAAAGAAAATAGAATTCAAAGAAGTGGCTTCTCTTTTACCACCTGGTTTTAAACTAAACAGTAGTGAAGGTATGGTAGCCATACATCCAGCCTCAACTTCTACCACTACTAGTACCAGCACAACGACTACCACTGAAAAACCGGAGGAAACTGATAATTCCTCAAGCTCTGGCTTCAAGGTGGTATTCCCTAAAGGTATACACAAACGTAAAGGAGCACAAAGATTAACCACTCCACGGTCTACTGACTCCTCAGGAGAACAAATGGGTGGCTCACCGCCAGTAGTGGTAAGAAAAGGGCCACCCACTAGAGCCACTACTGAATTTACAGGTTGGCCTACACCTTCTACTACACCCATTTCTATCGAAAAACTCCTGGAACAGGCCAAAACAGCCAGTATTAATTTTGAAGACTTGTTGCCTTCATCTAGCACAACTACAACAACAACAACTACAACCACTACTACCACAACCACAACACCAAAACCTACTAAGCCTGGTTTTTGTACAGCTGACTGTGATTTGGCAGCCACCATTAAAATTATTGATGGTGTAGCTTGGAAACCAGAATTACTAGATCACAACACAGCCGAGTGGAAAAATTTAGCCAGGGAAGTGGAAGCTCAAGTAGGTTTTGTAAAAAATATTTCCTCTCCAGCCATTAAATTCTTTTTACTTTCAGCTAAACGAAGTCTATTCTAAAGCTCCACAATTAAGTAAATGGTATAAAAAAGTGCGCATAGACTCCTTTAGCAAAGGCAGTGTCTTAGTGGATTATTATGTAGAATTGGCAAATATTACCAAAGATGTTAATACTTTAGAAATCAAAAAACTTTTCCACGAAGCTTTAACACCCCAACCCATAGTGCCTCATAAGTCAGAGACAGAAAATGAAACGGACAATGAGGAGGATAGTAGTTATCAGGATATTAAAGAGGAAAAACTAGTCAAAGAAACGTTCCTAATGGGTAAATATGTAATCGATCCAGTGGCTACAGATTTTTCAGGTAAAAACTAAATTGCTATTTTCTAACTTTCAATGCTTAAAGAATAAATTAAAAACTTGACAATATTTTTTTTTATTAACAACAGTTATACCAAAATCCTTAACGCCTAATGTGGAATTTGCTGAGGAGGATTTGTTAATACCACAATGGGCTATAGTGGTCATTGTTATTGGTGTAGGTTCCTTAGTGTTTGTAGTCATATTTGGCATAACAGTGGTATGTATTATTTGCTACGGTGTAAAGGAAAAAGACTCCCATTTAAATAATTGTTCATTTGCAGTTACTGAATCGCCAAAATCGAGCCAAAAAGACACCCATACCCTTAACCAATGACATGTTGAATGAGTTGAAAATCAATCATATGGGTGGTGTGGACAACTATGGTGTCGATGATTTCTATAATATTGATGATGCCTGGAATGATACCAAACAGCCTATTAAACCGAAGGTGAGTTAAATAAAAATTGTTAAGTCGATAGTATAAAAGTTTTCTAAAAACACCAAATAAATTGAATAGTTAAAAGGAGGAAACTTTGCTGCCCCTATTTGATTGAAATAAAAATTTAAATATAAAGAAGTTCGCAGTGAGTAACTTCCAAATATCCAGAATCATACATACATAATTGGCCATTACAATCTTGTGTCAGGGTTACGGCCTAGCTTCTCGCAGCACTCATGTTGTGTGTGTCAATTTTTATCCATGAGTTCCGGGACCTACAGTTTAAAGTCGACTCCGAACGACAAATTTGAGAATCTTTTTCATGGCAATCAGTTATTCTCAGAGCTTTTGCCAGATGACTGCTAAGAGGTAGTTGCCGAAAGAAATAATTTTTCCACATTTCTTTTTTGTAAGATTTAGAGCTGAGATTTGAACCCTGCACTATTGTCTTAGTAAGCTAACACACTAGACCACAGCGACTACTACTAATATCCACTCACTTTTAATGTGATGATGTTCTATATTAGAAACAAAGTTGTTTTTTTTTCTTAAGACCAACACTCAGGAGTAAACCCCTACTCATGCAGTGCATTGTATTGGAATTTGAAGATTTATTTTTATTTTTTTGATTTTGCGCCTTTTTGTTGATGAGACAAGTTGCTGTCAATCTGACCACTCAAAGGCCAGTGTTATACCTTCATCCTTGAATGATCAACAGCTATTGCCCCATCTGTCGGTGGATGTTGAATGTGAGTTGTGAGCGTCTTTAGTGGGTTAGCTGTTATCTTCCCAGAATGTGGCACTGTACTCCTGATCATTCGTTTTTGGAGGAGTAGATAAGAAAATATCAGGGAGCGGCTTCTTGTTGATGGAGGGAGGGGGGGGGGGGGGGGGGAGAAACCTCTTAGTTTTTAATTTATAATTTAGAAGAACCACAAATTTTATTCTGATAATTTTTGTCCTTTGCTGGGATTGAACCTCGGTTATTTGAGTTTCTGTGCGAGCGCTCTACCTATGACTAATTTCTAAGCTTTCATATTGTTATCCCCAAACTATATAAAAAATCTGCATTTATTTCCTAAGTAAGCTACTATATCCACTTTTTGAGTGACTATGAAATCTTTTCGAACAAGTTTTTCGCTCTTCAGGATTGTAAAATTCTGGCCATTTCTTTCTGAAGTCAGTTTCGCTTTTAACATTCTCAGTATATATAAAACTGTTCACAGTTAACCCATTTTTATTTGATGATTTGTTTGGACCATGAAGCTATTTGGACTAAAATTAGAATCGTATGCTATTATCGTTCTTAAAATATACAAATATCGATATTTACTTTGTACGGGCGTCTTATAGTTGAAATTTTAAAAGCTTATATGGCTTATATATAGTTTTTTCAGAGTTTAATAAATTTTTGCAACAAAACATCTTCAATCCAGATTGAAAATAAGAATTTCATAGTGACTTGCTAAATTAAAAAAATTAAATTCATTTGAAATATTAAATTTCAATTATTAATTCAAGTTTTAAGGTATTTATAAAACTATGATGGAATTTCGATTTGAGATGGAATTCATTAGAAAATTATAACCAAAATGTTTAACTCTAAATTTATTATATATGTAATAATATATAATTTATTATATTCTTCTAATATATAAAATTCAGGTGTCGCGGTGTTTGTTGCCAAACTCCTCCTAAATTACTCGACCGATTTTCATGAAATTTTGTTTGCATATCGGGTAGGTGTGAGAATCGGCTAACATCTATTTTCATACCCGTAAATATTAAACTGACCCGCCCCAAGGGAAAATTTATGCCTCACCTAAATAACGTACTGACTTCGTTGAAATTTTAAACTAGATAGGTCAGCGTACTGTAGAGCATATATGGTTTAAGTTTTTTTTTAAGTACTCTGAGGGGGCGGTGCAAGGGCTACTTTTTCCTATCCCCAACCAACAAACTAATTTTGATTAAATTTTATTTATTATTAAATTACAAAACTTTAGATTAACAAATGTAAATTTTCACACCTATTTTTTATACTCCTAAATGTAAAGGTAACCGCCCCAAGGGGACATTTTTGCCTCACCTAAATAACGTACCAACGTTGATGAAATTTTAAGCTAGATAATATATGTATATCTGTGTACCGTAGAACACATATGGTTTAAGTTTTTTTTAAGTGGTACTCAGAGGGGGCAATACAGGGGATATTTCTCCCTAAAGTACAGAAAATGGCGGATAATCATTTATTAACCCTTTGCACTCGAGGGCTCCGGAGCGGAGCCATTTAAAATTTATTTTCAAACTCGAGGGCTCTACTATGGAGACAATGCAAATAATTTTCAGTTCATAACATAAGGACAAAAAAAAAAAATCGTAATAACTTCATTTATTTATTTATATTATTTATTATTTATTTATTTATTATTATATTTATTTATTATATATTATAACATTTGTATCTATAATTAATTAAAAAAGATTTAAATACAACTATGACTTTTCTTTTTATGCGCATATCATTTACTTATATGTGAATATGGTTTTTCTATTGAAATTGATTCGAGTTGCTGGTATTATGAGTGAAAAAAAGCTTCGAGTGCAAAGGGTTAAAATTATTAGTAACGCACACATTGATTGCACATATCAAGGTTGACTTTTGCAGTTCGGTGAAGATTATCAAATACATTTAAAATAAAAAAATGTTTCCTACAGCAAATTTATGTGGCAAAACAACGTTTGCCGGTCAACTAGTATTCTAAATAAAAATGAACGAATTTCAAAATGTCGACCGGTGCCAACTTTCACAATTCCCTATCTGATTCTGATAATCACCGCCTCGTCATAGAATCTACACAAATCGCTCGAAGCGATTTCTATTCTAATTAAATGTCCATAATTAACCTGCAATATTTTTTATGATCGGTTTTTTTTTAATATACTTATTTTGCAATTTGTAATATTAATTTATAATTTCCTCTATTTTAGCGCTTTACCAATTCGATGAACGATAGTAGCGGTTCAAATATATACGACAGTTGGCGTTCAACACGCCATGGTGACTATTATTACGATTCTCAAAATAATTATTCCTCACAAAAGGGTGATTCACTGCAAAGGTCTTTAAAACATCACCCCAATTCACAATATTCCCATCACTCACAACATCAGCAATCACTGTATGGTGGTCATCAGTATCCCGATGCATTTGCGGATGCCCATCAAATGTACACGTATAATAATCAAACGAATGGAGGACGATCGTCACGTTATGCACGTGATTATGATCCTGATTTTTAGTTAAAGCAAAAAAAATATTAATTTAAAATTCTTTTTAATTAATGTAGATTTAAATTAAAATGTATATAAAAATGTTTGTTTTCTTTTCTTCTTCTAATATTCTTACTAAACTTTTAATATTTTTACTTTTCCAAAAGGAAAAAAAAAATAATTTTGAAATATTTTAATTTTATGAAAATTAAAAAATTTTCTACTTCTAATGATGCTGTTTTTTTATATGTAATTTTATATTTAATAAATAATTTTTATTTATTTAATTTTTTTAAGTCTAATTGGATTTTTGTTTAAATTTTAAAAATTATGTGCCTGTTTGAAATTTCTCTCTGTCTAAATTTTGTATAAAATTAAATTTAAAAAAAAAAATTATTTAGTTGTTTATAAAAATTAATACTATTTGAGCTTTAATTTAAGCAATAAATTACAACAAAATAAAAAATTTCAATGAAATCAGTCAAGCTTAGTTTAGTTTTTAAATAGATTTTTTGTTTAATGTAACTTGTGTTTAATAAATAATTTTTAAAGTTAAAAAAGAAAATTATTTTATATATAATCTAACGTGAAACTAGAATATACGAGTATAGTAAAACTTCAGATAGATATAAGTTAGTAATTAAAATATTGAAAAGAATTAAAATAATATCATAAAGTAAAATAATGTATAAGAAAATAATAAAAAGATATTTTAAAATTAAAAAAAAATATATTTATAAATATTTACTTTAAAATCATGACAACCATGCTTGAAATACTTGTTTTGGAGTCTATTGATTTTATTTATCTTCCAACAAATATTTCTAAAACAAACTGCTTTTTATTTGCTTCCAAGATGACCCCTACCCATGCAATACAATACTTTGTACTAGTGTTAGCGAAATAGGTTATGGAAAGTAGAAGTATAGTTTATCAACTATTGAGTTGAACCTGTTCATAATGGAAAACAAAATCTTGAGTGGAAATCTATAGCAACTGTTTTTCTTTGACCAAACCGATGAAAAAGAATCACAGTAGGTTGCCATTCAAAGAGGCCTAGCAAAATTCGTTTCGCAGGGTAAATGATGAACAAACTGCTGTTGAAAAAATTTGACAACCAATATAAGGAGCATACAAGGTATAATCAAACCTTATAATATTACTCAAATTTGCTTTTTTTTATTCAAAATTCATTGAATACAGAGTAAAGTTCTGAGACAGAATCCCATACCTTCTTTACACAACATCAGTAAATGTTATCATTTCCATTACAAGGCATTTCCATTGCCTTTTTTGCGCAATGCCACCAGCCAGAGCAACATAGGTTGTTATCCAAAATTTACTTTAAATTGCTATCATTTCCCTCTGTTTAATGATTTTTTTAAAGCTGAAACTACAGTCTATACCGTAGTTCACAGTGTACGAGAATATTCAAACATTGGGCCTAAGTTTTGGTTTGTCAGATCAAAGCTAAATTCTATAAAGAATTTAGATTTGTGCAATGAATTTTTTTTCTTTTTTTGGTAATCAAAGGAGAAAATGATGTTCGTGAAGGAATAGTACACTTGCCAAACTGAACATAAGTTTTCGACTCCAGCTACGATAGTCTTATCAGAGTTCTTTGTGTCTATACATATTCACGGTCAAACATCAACTATTTAACTCACACTTTGCAAGAAATCACATACTGAAGTTACTTTTTCTTTTCCATATGCTTGTATGAGCTAGTCGAAGTAAAGTTTCCCAACAGTTTCTATCATATACTCCTGGCACCGCCAGAAGCGTGAGTATCTTTCTTCCTGAGGCTCGAACTCGAGTCTTTAGTATATAACTGAACCTAAGTTTTTATGAGTTAAAAACACAAAAACAATGGCAAAGACCAGTGGTTTAAAACAAAGCCACAATAAAAAGTCTACAATAAAAAGGTTAAAAGTTATGAAAAAACAGCCAATTGCAAGCTAATTATTGTGAGCTATGCCGCTTGCTTCGTCGCTTCTCAATAAATCGTATATAACCTATGCATAGATTCAAGTTGCTTCAAAAATACTACGTTATTATGCGGATTAACATAATAACGATAAGTTCTCGAAAGCAAACATTACTTTCTTCACTTTAATAATTAGGTTGTCTCATAAAGACTGAGAAATTATGCAAAGCAAAAAATTGTATAATTCTTTAATATGTTAAAGAGTCTAAATTATGGACAATTTCATCGACCTAAAAAAGTAGAACTTTGTAAAAAGTAAAGAATTAATAAATGAAGCATGTATCTTTCTATAACTTAAGAGCATAGACTGATGTTTGATACTGTAAGAGAATTGCAAACTAATCTTACTTCTGGTCCATAAAAAGCACTTTGAAAGCTTTAAAAATGGCTGCGATTAAAAACATTGGCTTAACATTCATGTAGTGATTTATATGAAGCAAAATTAACTGAATTTTTATAAAACTTATCCACTTATCTAAGAAGTAAATACTTTTTTGTTTATAAAAGAACTTTTTGAGAACATTTTTAATAAAATTTATTTTGACGTAAGTTTACCTCTTTTTTAGATTAAATTCGTCCTCTTGTCATTGTTAATAGAAATTAAATAAAATCCTGTTCTGTTGAAACATACATACAATCGTACCTCTATATAGAATAATATATATAAGTAATAGAGACTTTAAAAATAAAATCGGGTGTGTTCTAAAAAAACAAAATCAAGTAACATTGAAATTGAAATTTCAAAGACAAAGCATTATTATTTTAAAGCTTTGACGATCATAGAAGTGAAGTTATTAGGGAAATTATTAAAGAATTATATCAACAGCATGTTTAATTGTAAAATTATAAAGATTTGATATTGTATTCGATTTCAGTTTCATTCGTTTTCGGTTTACAGATCATACCCGAATATTTTACTAGTAAGTGTTAAAAATCAAAAGACTTAAGCAACAAACTTGAACATAAATTCTTGGGGTTTTCAATTTTAAATTTTTTGTTATTTAAAAAATTAGGAACTTAAATTAATACTACAAATTACAAAAAAAAAGGCACAAAGAGCTAAAAGGCCGAAATATTCCTATGCGTATGATTTTGACTAATATATGTAAATCATAGGGATTGCTATCAGTTGAGGAGTTTAAATTCTAAAGCAAGAAGGGGTCACTACACCTAGTTATCGTATTTTTTATCGCAGTGAAGGCCTTACAGTTATTATATTAATAACCAAACAGTTTTTAAGTCTCATATAGCAAGGAAAGCAGGACATTGATTGATATATATTAATTTTATTAGACAAGTTCGTCCAAAGGCCTTTTATTTTCAAGTTTAAAACTTTTATGTCATTTGTAATGAAGAGTGACACGATTTTAACATAGTTGACCTATAAGTTGCGACTTTTAAAATTAAAAGTTGTAGAAAAAATATTATTTCAACGAACTGACTTACTATTTATAAATATTTTAAATATGCGGCCAAGGATAATATACAACTTCAATGCGTATAAGACCAATATATAAGTACAGAAACATATCGTCGCAAGAATTAAAGAACGCTGTAACTAACAAAAAATCGAAAAAACGTTTTTCTTCGTCATTTTTATCAGAAAAAAAACATGTCGATTGGACACGGTCGGAAATTTCTATGCTGAAAACAAATTCACTTACGCCGTCTGCGTTTTGAAAAATATCAGTGTCTTTTTCTACTTTCATACAGATTTTTCAGCTTAACATGAAATGTTTTGTCAGTTAAAGCATTCCTTAATTCTTGCGACAATATAAAAGAGACTTCACCAAACACAACGTAAAAATAGCCCGCACTCTTTTCTATAGAAAGTTTCTTAATGGCATGATAAAGACCAAATTAATAACTTAATTTGAAAGAAGTTTAGAAGAAAACCCTAATTGTTGTTTTTTTTTTCTCTATCTGACCATCACATAAATATATATGTGTATGTAGCATTTAAAGCAAAACGGAACAAATTGGCAATTGTTTGACTTGCCCAAACTGTTTTTAAATAATAAATTCGTTTAAATTTTCGAAAACGGTTTTTGTCTGCGGTAAACTTGATTTGTATAACACTTTTAAGAATGATGAAAAATCATGTTTTTGTAGAATTTAAAATATTGCCGGATGGTAATTTTTTAAGATTTTTAACTTTTACTTTAGTATGAAATTCTTTAAACTTGTATAAAGCATCTTATATACTTTCGTATAATAAATTCGTATGGGTCTAGAAATACATTTCATTATATAAAAATTACGTTTAAAGAAATACATTTTTCATATTTAACAATTTCAAGCATTTTAATAAAATTTTTTGCTGTGAAGCAATACAAAAGATTTGCATCGTTTTTCTGCTTACTTTGGTTTTAGCTTTTTTAGCTTAATTTTAAACTTCGTTTTTATCTTTAATAAAATCTGTTCACACTGAGATTTACTCAAAGTTTTTATAACAATATGGTTTCTGTCTGGAATAATTCTTTTTTGCTATAATACACATAAGTTTTAGAGATTGCATGCTAAGAATTTTGTTAATGTTGCCAGCATAAGTTCTTTAAAATGATGTTAAGTATTAGCAGTTAATTTAAAAAAAAAAATATATTACTTTGGTAAAGCAGTTTATGGTCAAAGAGTCATAAATATTGTACTTTAAAATACATTATTACTTAGTTCGGATTTCACATGGTTAAAATGAATGTGGATCAAGTAAGTTATAGTATTTATGTATATTATACAAAAGTATTAAGTTTTAATATTTTTTATATATTTATTTTCTACGCTGTTGCATTATCTTCATTGTTATTAATTTATGTTTGTAGTTGAATAAATATGACAACCTAATATTCTATAAAATTTTTTTCTTTTATTTTCAATTAGATAAGAATTTTAAATAAAATTCTAAATACCAGCGAAATATTAAAAACCATAATTGAAAGCAAAACCTTTAGCGGAAATCTACAGCACCAACTTTTCTTTTACCAAATTGGTGAAGAAGAATGGCAGCAGGTTTCCATTCGATGAGCCCTTGCAAAACTCGTTTATCCAGATGAGTGACTAGCAAACTGATGTTGAAAAAACTTAAATTTGAAAGCCAATAAAGAACATAACGAACCTACAGAAAAGAAAAATTTAATACAGTAGGATACGTATACATGTCTACATATATATAATCTTACAATATAATCTTCCACAAATTTGCACTTTTCATTCAAATTTCATTGATTAATTTTTTTATGGAGTATCTCTTAATGACTTTTGATGCTGTAAGAGAATTGCAAACCAATATTACTTCTAGTCCATAAAAAGCGCTTTGAAAGCTTTAAAAATAACTGCCATTGAAAATCTTGGCTTAACACTCATGCAATAATTGACCTGTAATACCAGCGAAATATTAAAAACCATTTAATAAAACCATTTACTATACTCACAATATAAGATTAACTTGCTACCTACTTTTTATAATAACTAAGCTTTTTTGTCTATTTCATATTTATTTTTTATATAGCAAATATTTAGACTACGATTTTAAATATACATTTTACAATTGTGGATTGTTATTCGCAAATAAAATAAGACAAATTATACTTATACCCTGCATTAGAAAAAGGCAAATATTCAGCCTTGTCACAGAATACTATTCCGATCGGAAATATTTTCAATTCTATAAATTAAGATAAAAAAAAAAATTAAATGCTTCTTCCAAATTGAATCAACTAAAATGATAAATCTGGTATTTAGATATGCATATCTTTAGAAATAATGTAACAGTGTTACTTTCATGGATGATTGCTGAGTTCATAATTTGATATTAAAGACTGAATTTGTTTCATACAGAATTATTAATTTTATTTACTTAAATGGTTTTCCTAAAAGAGTACATAAAGATTGAATAAGTAGAAGCTTCTTACTTTTCAGTTTACTGGTAATCATAAAAGAATATGATTGAATATGCGCAAATGTGTCCAAAATTTTAAGACCTCTATAGAAGTTTTTAAATCAATGTCTGGTGAATGCTTTGTTACTAAGTTGTCATTTCAAAATATGCCAGATGGCTCAATATTTTAATGAGAAAACAGCCGTGAATTATTATTTTAATTACAGCTGACTTTCGCCTCTTAAACCAATTTTAACTAAAGCTATGTTTACATTTGACAAATACTTGATAAAAAAGGCGTGACCACTATTTTGTGGAAACATGTTACACAAACAGTTTCTTTAATTGAGACATATCTTAAACATTTTTAAATTGCTTAAATTTTGAAATGGCTAAATTATTCTTAAAATTTTAATTAATTAAATTTGGAGCAACAAATATTGCAATCAAATATTGATTTTTTCATCAAATATTTGATGAATATGAACGTACCCTCCTAAGTAGGCATATGGTTTACTGAATACACTTGGTATTATATTACTTTTAAAAAAAATCATTATTTAACATAAAAGCTGGTCTTTATGCAGTTTCTTAACAAATAGATTTGGCGATGATCATGTATATGTAGATATGTGGTTAATAAAACAATCTCAGTAAGAGCTTTATTTGAAATAAAATATAAAGTGAAAAATAGGGTATCATAACATTCTTAACCACTTGGTGTCTCAATGAGGACAACTTTTTAGCCATTTAAAATAGATTTTGTCTCTTTTAAAATTTCATAAATCACTATTTATTGCGAAGAGATAAGAAAAAAGAAACTTAATAGTTTGTTTGTATGAAATAACAAACTACTCCTATAAACACTTTATAAAAAAAGAAAAATCATGTTATAAGAACGAAAGTATAAAAGTTTTCTTCAGCAACAGATATACGACAAAATTTGAAATGCTTGGAAAGAAGATTGACTATAAAATTAAATTTCAAACAAACAAATCTCATAAAAGAATAATAAAAGAGAACAATTAAAAGTAAAACAGAAATTGTTTTCAACAATTTGAAAAAAAAAAATACTGATAAAAATAAATTTATACGGAAAGAAAATTACCCGTAAAAGTGATAGACTGTTGAAAAAGCCAAATATTGAAAATGAAAACATTTTTATAAAAGACGTTAGTTAACCTTAAACATTTTCAACCATATGCAAAAGAAAAATAAAAAAAATTTAGTAGACTTGGAGTTTTTATTTGCTATACAAATTTTGAATTAAAGTTTACTTTTATTATTATTTACGAGTATACTATAATGTAATTAATATTAATAAAAACTATTTATACTAAAAGCTTTACTAAGCGTTAAAACATCAGCGCTTCCAACGCATATCAGTCATGACCCTTGTAATGCTTTTAAAAGTAAAGAAGTTATACTCTTTTGTAATTTACTGGTCCATAAGTGCACTGATTTATATTTTCTCAAAGACGTGTATTAGTCTTTGACGTATTTGACGCTTTTTGTATTCTACATGAATTGTGTGAATTAAACTTTTAACTTTAAAAAAAAAAAAATAAAAAAAAAATTAAAATTTATCTAAAATGGAAATGGAATCGATACTGTTTAAGAAGGACCTTCTTTACGGAATAACAAGACTTGACAGTTGGACAACTTCTTAGAAACCGATGTTATCCAACATCTTAATTGATTAGAGAGTTTAGTTCAATATATAAATTTAATTTATTTCAATTAATTCGCTCGCAAATGCACTCCTTTAAAATATTTATTTGTTTTACTACAATAAATTACAGTATAATTTTAAATTACTTATATTCTAATAATTTATTACAAGCAGAGAGACTAAGACCTAATGCTGCGTGTAGTGTCGCAGACTAGGGTCTCTGGTGGTAAACGAATCCACAACACTCGCACTAACAGTCTAGCACACTACCCAGCAGAAATTAGTGCTTACCAATAAATGTGCGCATCAATAACGCATGATTTTTATATGAAAAAAACCGCTAAAATGCAATAGAAATGAACATTTATTGCAGCCAGTAAGCAAATAGTACAAAAAATCTAAAATGATACCTTATCCTGTAGCCTATTTGGAAGCTTTAATCTATATATAAAAAACAATATAATGCTTCCATTATTGCTTACAATTTTATTTATTACTTAAAAAATTTTCTGCTGGATACCTACTAGACTACTGAGGCATCCCCTTATAAAATAATATAATAATTTTTTATAAATTTCAGTCTGAGGAAAAAAAGTCCATATACAGTGCGAGCTCGATTTTCGCAACTTGAAAAAATCTGGCCTGTTGCAATTACCGAAAAAGTTGCAATTATCGACCACTTTTAATTGTACCTGAAAATACCCCATTTTTAATAAAATGAAACAAATTATTTGTAAAAAACAATTTTTTATAAAAAAAAACAAAAAAACTAACTGTTAAAAAACAGTCTTCTTGTTGAAACATTGGCGTAGCGAGCAATTTTTTGTTTTATAAAGTGAAATTATACAAATATGTTAGCCTACGCATCTGTGTAAACATACATTTGCTGCAACAGAAAACTGATGCGTTTGCATTTGTGTTTTAAAACGTGTTTGGGACAGCACTAACGTGGGAGAAATGCTATTGAAATGGGATTCTTTGATTAAATATGATTGCTTTTATAAAACTACGTTTCTGAACAAGAAATACAAACAGGAATCATTGTAAATATATTTTAAGAAAAAATAGTGTTGCACTTATTGAGACTCATTTTTGAAAATCGTTGCACTTATAAAGACTGTAATGTAAAAAATTTGCCTGTTGCGCTAATCGGGGTGTTGCGTTAATCGGGGGTTGCGAAAATCGAGCTCGCACTGTATTTTAGGTTGAAGTAAGAGTGAAAATAATGATTCAATTCGGTATGATAGTCAACTCATGCGAAGTAAAATCCGCTCTGTACATTATTTTGTTTATTTGGTGTAGGAAATCGTTAAATTATTGTTAAAGAAATTTGTGATCACATTGTATGGCTCATGTTATGCAATTTCATTCTGATGGTTTTGGCATGCAACATACATATTTCATGTTTCCAAAATGCTTATTTCTTATCAGCGTTTTGGGGGACTTTTTAAACGTGATCTTGAATTCTTTAAATAGGTCACAACTAAAAAAATAGGTTAGAATGATAGCAAGTTCCATTAAATATGAAAGATTTGCCTACTGTATTGTACTTCTATAAAGATATAATATTTGCGAGGTTTCGAAAAACTTTTAAACAGAAAACTGATTTCAAAAAGCCATGGTGTGACAAGTACCCTTGCTATTCTCTGCACATTTATTACAAAGTCAATATGGCAAACATATTCATCTTTGTTAGAATTAAACTTTCAATGGTAATTTTTACTCTGTTTACAAAGCTGTGATCAAGAACTTTCATTTACAAATTTGTAGAATTTTCTGTTATTTTTTTTTTGTAAAATGGAAAAAAAGTTCACACAAAAATTATGCTCAACTTATATTCACCTTTGCGTGCTCAAGTGTGCCTTGTAATTACGAGGCTGCCACTTCCTCCTATATTCACCTTATGATGGTACCCTTTTTCACTAAATAAAAACACAATGTGATCTTTGTAATAAAAACGAAGATTAAATATTATTTATATAACGATTAAAAAATACAGAGCGGGAAAACTATACCCTATCAGAAAAGGTAATACGACTAAATATGTGTGTTATAGAATGTGGTTTTGTTTTATAAATTTACACTGAAAAACACCAGTTATTTTATATTTAAAAATAATTCAATTTTTTTAGAGTTTATATTGCAATTTAACGAGTGTGTCCATAATACTTATGTTGTGCCAAATATAAGTTACACAAGTGCAAATTGTTTGTTGTCTGCTTGCTTAAAGATTTATGTCCATATTTTCCCCCTCTTTATATTCTACTCACTCTCTCTCTCTCTTTCTCTTCCCCTCTATAAAACCAAATTAAAAACAAACCCTTAAATATGAACCACACAGCTTCCTTATATGCATATGTATGTCATGAGAGTGACATTTTTTTTTTTGCTCGTATTTCCCCATTTATTTTTTCTTTTTCCTATTTAGGGATATACCATAGCAGTAGACAGTCAAAGTTTTGTTTGTTTATTTCATTTGGTTTGTTAAAGAATTTGCATAAAAATTCATGACTCTTTAAATTAGTTTAGCTGAGAGAAGCTGTACAGAGTTTGTAGTACTTTTTTCTTAATTCTGTTTCTTTTTCTTTTTTTCTTGGCTTAGATGATAATAAATTTAAAAGTTTTCAGTTGATAATAAAATAATAATATAGAACGAATCGCGGACATAAGTGGTATGGGGACATTAGATGTGAAGAGAAATAAAAATATAAAATTAAAATTTCAATTATAAGTTTTAACGACACTTTAAAAGAAATGAAACCGTAGTTTGAAATTAAAACAAATATATTCAAAATACATAATAATAATTGTACTTAAAATTAGTTGAAAATAATTCGAAATAAATAAATAAATAAATAAAAAAGAGGAATATTTAAAAAGAATTTAGAATGCAACAAAATTAATTTTGTACAAGTATATGTATACTCGTACCAGTGTGTCCCAAAAAAAAAATTTGTTTGGGGATCAAGCTTATTTTGGACCATTATGAGGCAAAGTATTTTTGAGAATTTTTTCAGATTTTTTTGAAGTGGTTTAGAGGTCGCGCAAAATGATTTTTAATCAAAAATCGAGATTTTTAAGCTCTATTTAAATTTTGGTTATGAATTAGTAAAAAATCGATATTTTCTCTGCTTCTGAGTCAATATTGTTAAAGAAAATATTCCAATCTTTAATTTTATGTGCATAAATAATAAGTTTCGGTAATGATTTTGTACATTTTGATACATTATATAAAAGTTTTTTCTAAATTTTCAACAAACATCGAAAACAATTGTTTATAACTTTTAAAATTTTTATAGAGACTAAAATACTACTGATGCAGTTTATAAGATTATTAAGTTTTAAATAAGTTAGCAAAAAAAAAAAATTAATTACCTATAAAATAGAAAAAATATAATTCCAATTTGTGATTTCAACAAAAGTGCATGAAATCTCAAGAATATATGAACTTGCGACCACTATCGCGACCAACAACTCCATAAAGTCTTCAATCGAGTATATTTATAAACAGACAACGACAACCAACGCTGTCACAAAGTCCGGTTAAAAAATATACTTGTTTGAGCGACTGTGCACAATTCCTTTACGGATATCATTTACTACTTACTTTGATAGCTAACAAATCATTGGAAAAAATCATAATTCTTAAGAGAATTTTACTTTGATCTAATTAAAGCTTTTCTGACCAAATAAAAATTCAATTTTGTTTTTAAATTTACATTTTATTTATAAATTTTAAATTTATTGTTGTTGAGATTTCTAGTACCTTGAAACGGTGGCCTTGCAATTTGCATAAATTTTATTCTGTAATGTATTTTAAAGTGTACTTTACTCCAGTGTTATGCGAATATAAAGATGTCAGTAACTAAAACTTTTCTATAACGGTACTTCATCCCGTCCGAAGGACTATTAAGAAGGTTAATTCAAAAATGATTATATTTTATTGCATTTTTTTAAGGGTACCTTTGCTTGATATTGCGCATATGATGTGATGAATTTTTCAAAACCGTCTTGCATATATCTGTCTGAAATTGACCGATGAAATCGATATTGTTAGCTTTGAAACCCATTATGGTTTGCTTCTTATTTTACTAAAGCTGCAACTTAAGAAAACATACATACATACATATCTACATAAGTAATTGTCATTTACAACCCTGTTTCAGGGTTGCGGGCTAGCTTCACGCAGCACCCATGTTATGTGTGTAAACTTTTATCCATTAGTTCCGAGACCTACAGTATAAACTGGACACCAAAGATTGACTTGAAAAGCTTTCCCATGGCAATCAATTACTTTCAGATCTTTTGCCAAAATACTTCTAAGAGCTAGTCGCCGAAAGAAATATTTTTAAAAATTTCTTTTTTTTTCTAGATGACAGAGCTTGGGTTTGAACCCAGAGCTCTTGTCTAGTAAGTCAATACATTAACCACTAGAAACTGTAAATAGTTTTAATCGCAGGTCACTGCTAGTACATTCACATAATCTCAATATGAAATGTCACTTTTGCAAAATGTCACATGCCGCATTATTAAGAGAACCAACTTGTTTTTAGTACTAGTCTGCTTAAAATACACACCAAATAGTTATTTTTTCGTAATGTATAGAAGGGGGAAACTTAACATCTCAGTACTCAATCATAAAGAAATACAAGTTGGCAAATTTATATTTGGAATAGCTGTTCACAATTCTAAAAAATGAGAGGATCGACACGGCTTCTTCAACTACAGCTATGCAATTAGGAACGTATATGTACCTTAAGTGGGTGTGGCAAAAATGGGCACAGCTATTAAATGAAAATTAAGTGACTCGGAAAATTAAATAAACAAATGAATCACATAAGTTTTTCCATGATCGCCATTTTATAACTCGAAAAGCACAGAACTGATTTCAAAATTAATATATGTACTAGGGTATTCAATTATTCGACTTTTTTCTTTGGTCGATTAATCGAGTGAGTAATTATTCGGGTTTTTTTCTTGATCGATTAATCGAAAAAAATTTCAAAATTGATCGATTAATCGCATTTTGTTTTATTTAAAATAACATACCAATTTTGTGTATTATTAAAAAGTTTTATTCAAAAAAACAAATAACCAAAAACATAGTAATGTAATAACTTTTTAAAAATTCATTAATTTTAGTTAATTATAGTGTAGAAAATGTAATGAGATCTCATATTTTATTTTCAAACATATTATTGAAAAACTAAACCATAAATAATAAATTAATTAATTTTAATATTTGAGATCATATACATATATAACGATTTAATATATAAAAGTAATAATTTACTACTTCGTATGCAATAAAAATATTAAATAAGTAATTAAAAATAATTCATATTATGAGTTAAAAATTAATTAAAAAAATTATGCACTTCTATTAAAGTAGTCTTTTAAAAAAAGGATGTAATTTATTGCCTGTATTCATAAAAACTATTTCAGGTTTTTTGAGGGTTTATTTGACAAGTATTGCATAGAAATTTGTCAAATAAGTTCTCAATAAACCTAAAATAGTTTTTATGAATACGGGCATATATGTTTAGCTTTCAACCGATTGTTTTCTTTAGTTTTAATAAAACTCGATTTTGAGAACACTCTCTCGCTGATTGTAGATGTTGGAGAAATTGAGAGAAGTGCATGGCAAAAAATATATAATTTTAGAAATCATCCATTAAATCATTGCAGCCTCTTTTAGGTTTTTTGAAATTTTGTACACTTTTAATTGTTTCATTTAATTGTGATAATCGATTATTTTCGTTTATTTCAATTAAATCTTCTGCAATCATATCATCATCTGACACATTTTGTTCCATATTTTCTAAAAACATTTTCAAAAACAATTTGTTTGCAAAATCTTTTTTTTTAGATTTTGTGCAATATTTTAAAAAAGTGCAAATGTACCAGAATTTAGATATAAAATAAGTGTACTAAGTAGTTTTACACGTCTTTCATTTATTCGAATTTTAAGCTTTCTAATAAATAATTTGGAAAAGGATTGTTTGCATTTTCCATTGTATTAATAACAAATTATATAATGCCTTCTAAATCTATCAATGTAGCAGAATCCTTGCCTAGCTCTGTAATAGCGACATCAAGTGGTTTAAGGGCTTTATTCAAATTTGATAAAACATTAATTTCCATATCTGTAAAAGTCGTCAAACCAAAATCAGATAGAGCGTAATTTACGTATTTACAAATACGAAGAAAATTTTCAATCATGGTAGATAAAGACGACCATCGATGCTTTACATCATGTACAAGACGAATTTCTTTTTCTATTCTTGCAGCATAACATATGTTTGCAATTTCTTTTGTTTTTCATTAGATTTATTAAATATTTTACAACTCTTAGGAAGTTTATTAATACCATTTATTATTTCTATAAATAAAGTATTTTTTTATATGGATTAATCGATTAATCGTAGGAAATTATTCGAGTTATTCGTTATTCGAAATTTGACTATTTTTAATTGTTCGAACAATTATTTGAACAAAATTCTTCGATTAATCGACTAACGATTAATCGTTTGAATACCCTAATATGTACACACATATTATTATTATTATTTTTAATTGTGAGATGGTTTAAATCTGAGAATTTCTTTACATTTTTTGTGGCAAATTTATATATTTGTCGTATATATCGATTGTCCAGCAACGTAGGCGGATGTACTTTAGCTATATATAAATATGCAGCCGTACATATTACTCGCAGAATAATACTTTTGTGGTATTTTAACTGCTTCTGGCAAGATTTTTTTTCACTTCAAATCATTTATTTTCTTATCTTAACCACTGTAGTTAACACTTGAAAAAAGTCATTACCACAAAAAGATTGTAACAAAATTGTGGCATTTACCACACAAAATGGAACACAAAATAAAGTAGTAAAAGTAAAAACTGTAAAATATTAAAAATATTTTATAGAAAAGAAAAAGAATTTTAGTAAGTGGAAAAATATTTGCAAAAAAAAAAAATATTCATTTTTATTACACTTTTTAAATATCTTTGCAGATATTTTGCAGGCTAGAGGGTGTCTATTTCTACTTGAATTCCTTATTTCCTTTACAACCATAAAAAAGAGGAAAACTTACTTCAAGTGAAAAATTATGGAAATTGCTAAAACAAGTGTTGCACATTTTCTTCTTAAGTTTGTCGATGAGTTTTTGGCTGTTTATTTCATGGTTGATTTTTTTTCTTTCTTTTGTTTTTTTTATTTGTAAATTTTCTTTAACAATAAAATTTATTTTTTAGTTTTTATCTTCTACTTATGCTTGTGCCAGCAAAAATGTAGACATTATGTCCTTTTCCTTACATACACATTTTTTGTATTTCCATTTACTTTTTCATTTATTTTTTTATTTTTTGAATGGCCAAAGGCGTTTCTACTTTTCTTTACATTTGACCCCACTTACATAGTGAATGGTAAAAGTTTTCTTTTGTCATCTGACTGGCTAGATGCTTAGTTGCTTTCTTCTTTATCTATTCTAAGGGTATGGGGTGGTTTTGATGAAAGTTTTTCTACTGCGTTGAGTGCTTTTGTTATAAATTCCTTGAGGTAACACCTGTTGTCAATTGTTGCACAACGGAAATGAAATTATGAAATAAAATTATTTAACGGTTTAAAAAAATAAATATTTTATTTTTTCTTAAAATGAATTTTTTATGTTTATTTATGACAGCAGGGAAAAAAATTTAATTACTTTAAGATTTTTAAACTGATTTATTAATTTAAAAATTGCTTCAAGTGAAGTATGTTTGGATGAAATTTTATCACATAGAATAAAATTGTTTTAATTACGAAAATGATATTTAAATTTTTCTTTTCTTTGCATGTGCGATGTATTGAATGCTGGATGTTTTGAATTTCCTACTATTAATAAACATCTCTGAGATGAGCCATTTTAAAATTTAAACAAATTTGGACAAGCTGCGTCATTTAGTTTGTTTGTTTGACTACTTTGGGGTTTGAGGAGAAAATGAAAAAAAAAAAAAAAAACAAAAATACGACCACCAAGGGTAAGAATTGTAAATACTATGACAACTCTGTACCATAAGAAATTTACTAAATTTTGTACATTTTGGCCGTACAAGTTCAAAACAGCCGAACATTCCGTACAGCCAGTTTAAGTCTCTACAACCGCAACAAACCGCTGAAGCCTTTTGGTGATGCTTGTAGCATATCCTTGGTCTGGGTTCCGGGTCATAGAGATATCATAGGGAATGAGAAGATGGATGGGCTTGCTAGGAGCGCTTTTGCTGGAGAAGAGTTTGTTGCTTCCTACTCGGATGAACAATGTCCTATGACTATCATTAGAGAAGGGATATTCAAGTTTTTCCTTAGAAAAGCACAGAACAGATGGAGTTTCATTACCTCCTGTGCTATTTCTAGGACACTTTGGACTCGGTATAACGGAGGCATGCTTTAGGAATCTTGAAGATCCCCCATTAGTGTTTGTCCAGGCTTATAGCGGTTTATACGGGTCACTGGTTGATCGCTAAACACGTAGAGAGGTTGGATCTGCTTTTAATTCGATTTGCAGAAGTTACGGGAGTACTTCTGAGAGGGAGACTATAGTTTATTTTCTTTTTCATTGCCCAGGTCTGGCAGTCAGACGTTTAATGTTTTTTGGGGTGCCTTTTTTCGATAGATTGGCGCAATGTGCGAACATAGACCCCCTTGTTTAACTCCACTTTATTAACAGCTCTGGTTGACTGTAGTTCTTTTCCTATTTTAGGTGATTTTAGTTTGATCCTGAAATGGTCTCAAAACGGCACTTTGTGCTAAATGAAGTTGAGCAGTTTTTGGTTGACTAGCCATTCTACCATTAGCTTATTAGCCTATTAGCTTTCTGCTACTTTTCATTACTCGATAGTATTCATTTGGGTACTCAATGCTCTTAAAGGATTTAAATTTTAATGGAAAACAATTTCATAAAGTATTGTGTTTTTAAACAGAATTTTGTTTTGTCCGTTAAAATTTAAATTTTCCATATAACTTCCATTATTACAACTTACCTATAAAGTGTTTGCTAGTTAAAGGTAACTTTGGTTAACGATGGGAATAAAGTGACCTTTAAATGCTTTTCGTTATTACAACTTACCTTTAACATAAAAGCTATATTTTTTAAAATACGGCAATACCAGAACAGGAACCGATTACTTTTGGCATTAAATTTGTTTAAAAGACACCAAGCGGCAACAACACGCTTGTTTACATAAAATAAACAAAAAGAATTTTATAAATTGTGCACTAACAACAAAGAAATGTGTTTTACTTTCCATTTTTACTGAATTTATTTCTTTGTTAACAAAATAAACAAAATATTTGTGTTAATAATTCAACGAACAAAAAATATGGCAACCTCAATAAAATATGGTAAACTCAAAACTTATACCTCACGTTAAAAGTTAAAGGTAAGGCAATCTTCCCAATAACTTTATCGGTCACTTTTAGGTTAAAGTTTAGTTGTAATTACCAAAAGCAATTTATATGTCCGATAACATCCTACCTTTAAGTAAAAGCAAGTTGTAATAATGGGCCATAAAGTATTAAGTAATTACTTTAAAGTATTCAGTACCCAAAAATTACTAAAAGTACTCGCAACTCGGTACCAATTATTTAATAATTTGCCAACACTATTTCACAGTTTTAAGGTCTATCGGTCTTAAAATACAAATTTTATACAAAAGGAGTATAAGGGATGTTTTTCAGTCCGAGGGAGTAAATTTATTTATAAAATATTTATTAAGCACTTTTTCTAAAAGCCATACATACATACATAACTGGCCTTTACAACCCTGTGTCAGGATTACGGCCTAGCTTCTCGCAGCACTCATGTTGTGTGTGTCAATTTTTATCCATGAGTACCGGGACCTACAGTTTAATGTCGACTCCGAACGACAGACTTGAGAAGCTTGTTCATGGCAATTAGTTACTCTCAGAGCTTTTGCCAGAAGACTGCTGAGAGGTAGACGCCGAAAGAAATATTTTTTTCATATTTCTTTTTTTGAAGATGTCGGAGCCAGGAGTCGAACCCAGGGCCCATGTCTTAGTAAGCCAACACACTAACCACTAGACCACGGCGACTACAAGCCATACTTGGTTTTAAATATTAAGGTCCCTGAGAGTACAAACCCTTTTATTTTATAATGCAATATATCACAACTTCTGATAATAATGGTATACAAATGTAGTTGTATTTTTTTTAAGAATTTAAAAAATTAAATCGTTTCTACTTTCAGAAAATGTTTATAATCAAGTTTTTTCTTTTGAATGCAGTTAAAAAAAACGAAATAAGTAAAATAGGCATTTTACTTATTAAATTGTTTATGTACCCTGCTATTAACCTACACGTTCTCTCGCACAAATGTGAATAAATGTCTCCCCTCCATTTTCTGTGTATATACGGCTGACTATGTCTGCTACGCAATTATATGTGTATATACATGTATTTGTGCTAATATGTGTAAGTGTGTGTAATTGTATTTACTGTTATAAGCGAATGTGATTTTAACTTAACGGTTGATTGGAGTTCCGTTTCCGTTTTTTTTCGCTATTTTTCTTTTTGCCATTTTTTCTCCCAACACACGCGTGTGTTAAGCTTTAAATAACTTTCTAGATTTATTTCTGTGTGTTTCATTGTCAATGACATTGTTGTGTGTGTGTGTGAATCTTTATTTTTTCCATATCGTTTAAATTGTTTCTTGCATTTCTATGAAATGGTTTTGATTAAAAAAGCTGGTTAAATAACTCCGTTGACATCATTGAGACACTTTTTTTTTATAAAATTTCAAGAAATTATAAAGAAAATTCAAATAAAAACGATGGAATTAAGAAAACCAATATAAAAACTAAAGTTTGTTTTCAAACACCATGTATTGCCTTTCAATAGCGATGTAGGATATGAAACATAAGCTTTTAATCATTTAAAACTACTTTTATTTCTTTTAAATTTAAACAATTTTTTTCTATGTTCATCTGAGCAGACATAATGAATTTTTTGAGTCCTTTATTGTGCGCGTTATTAAAAACTCACTTATTTCTGCTTTCAACATCCTCTCAAATTCTACAAACGAATTCATGATCATTGCCATTCTTACACTGTAATTGTTATTGCAATTGTTATTGAGCCTTGAAAAAATTTTAGTGACCATGTACTGAACTTTCGCAGAAAAAAATAAAGTATTGAAAAGTTTTTTCGTTTACAACAGAACTGTTGTCAGAAACTCAAATGTTTTAATTAAAACCGACACCTGTGTTAAGCGGAAAATTACTGCGAATACTCTTTTGTCCGTTGGAAACCAAAAAAGGAAACACAAATTCATATGGGTCTCTATAATAAAAGCTGTGAGTTTTATTTTTTTTTTTCAAATACGGTTTGTGTCATGCTTATAGGCTTTGGGTAACAAGATGTTTCGTTAAATATTAAAGGGTTGTTAAGGGATTAAATGGATTCAAATGAAAAAAAAGAGTAGCAAACAAGAACAAAAAATAATTTAAAGGGCCAATATACACTGTACTCGCTAACAAAAAAGTGTTGGAGATTCCATTAAAATATATAAAGAAATAAATAAATTACTTGCTGAAATACAACACTTGTATAAGTCCAGTAAAAATTTATTTTACAAATGCAAAATTTTTGTTTGTAAAATAAAGTATTAAATGCTATTTAAAAAAAGGAAACTTAATAAAAGCGTTTTTTATTTTATTTTGTTTCTTATTCATAGTTAACCAAAACTCAATTTTTTTTTTATTTTGTAGCACAATTGTGTACAGAAAATGAAGATTTGGATTACATTGTTCTTATTGTACAGACTTTGGATACTCCTTAAGTCTTAAGTAAAGAGAAGACAATATGTCTTGTATTTTAATGTAACCTTTGCATCTTTCCGTCTCTGGTGCAATTGAGAACACTCAGGACATTTTTATTTGTTTTTATTGTAACTAATTCTGAAAAAAGAAGTTCACAGTAACGATAATTGCCTAGTAAGAACAATACACATTATTTACAATAAAATGTTGAATTGACGATTTCTCTGCATTTTGACGATTTTTACCCTAAAATACCAAAATGACGATTTTACGATTTTAGTTCATAAAATAACTTTTTTTTCTAAATTTCAAAAAAGCAATTTTTAAAACTTTTTTTTTAAATATGAGCTAATAGAAGATGAATCTATCGACACTGCAAATAAAAAATACATCTACCTCATGTCACACGTTTGTACTGATTATCAAATACACGAACTGTTCTTTGGGTTGTTGAATGTTGACCAGTGCATTACCTCAATACTAAACTACTTTTATGAAAATAAAATTGATTATATCAAAATAATTGGTTTTGCTGCAGATGGAGCATCGGTCATGATTTGAAAGATACATTCAGTACCCTAAAAAATCTTAAACCTCCATTAGCGATCGAAACTCTTGAAAGAGATGTTTTTAATTATTGATCGAACAGTTAAAAAAAAGCATAATCCATTTAATAATATCCAAAAGTTTTTGGAAATTAAACCAAAAAATTCATCCCACCCATAGCACTCATGTAAATGCGGGGCACAGTGGGATTTTTTTGCAATAAGTAATTTTTTCGACACATAAAATTTAAAAATGTAATGATGTAGTTTTATAGAAAATTGATTCAGTATGAAGAATCAATAAATTGTATCCCAAAAAAAAGTTTATTTGTCTTTGAAGTAATGAAGTAAAGTCACATGTAAATTTTAGTTTAAAATATTGAAAACGGTTTGCGCACTTCTATAGTGTTTGTACGTAAAATAATTTTATTGTTCTGATTTAAATAGTGATTTCTTTCAAATATAGACCTGTTTGCGTATTTTCAAAAAAGAATTATAAAGTTCGCTCATATGGTTTAACAGATACGATAGAATAAAATTTGTTCTATAATGTGTTGTGATTGCAAACTTCTTTGGAAGAAGAAAAGGTTTCTCGGTCGTGGTAAGTGCTCCCAATATAATAAAATGAAAAATAATAAAAATAATAAAATAAAATAATAAAATAATAAAAAAAAAAAAAAATATTTCCTGAAGAAGCTACGCAGAGAAGTAGCGAAATATCGAAAATATAATTTTATAATAGACCTAAAGCTTAATTAAACGCTTATATATTAAAAAAAAAAGTTTAAATAATTAATAATCTTTTATAAAATCTTAAAATTTATCTCCAAATTCAGGAAATTTTTAATTAAAAAAATTAAAATTTAATTAGTTTTGGTAAAAAACAAAAATTTTTGGGAAAAAATATGATATGAGTTATATGGGCTGTGAGTGTGGGCGTTAATTGAGGTAATACAGGCTCTGTGCCAAATTTCGAAAACTTTGGGCCTAAAATAAATTTTTCGTTCTATGGGCGGTGGGTAATGCACGTATCCAATGATGAAACTTTATATTTTTATTAATTGAGCTATCTAAAGGCTCAGAAAAAATTTAAAAACTTTGGGCCAAAAATATTTTGGGTTCTATGGGCGGTGGGTGGCTCAAAGCAAAATTTTAGCATTCTACGAGAACTCCTTTTATTTTTTGCCGAATATTGTATGAACAAATCCTACTGTGCGGCAGCCAAGAATTAATTTACAAGTGTATACACTTTTCTTTACAGATTTTTTAGTGATTTGATTTTGAAAATAAAAGAAACTTATTCAAAATCAAACCATATGACTCCTTCTCGGTTTTTCTAATTAAAAAAAATTTTGTTCGCAGCATAATGATTTTACCAAATTCCTTAGAAAATTGGAAAAAAATATTTTGTGAAGTAAATTTAAATAAAACCAAAGTACGCAATCGTTTTTAATAGAAATGATTCTTCAGAATAAATATTGTAAAAACTATTTATGTTATGACGTACAGATCATCAGTTCAGTTGTTTGTTTGTTTCACTAATTACTTTTATTTTGACGGTTTTCAAAAATGATTTGACGATTTTGACGATTTTTATCAAAGAATTATCTTGTTTTTGACGATTTTACCCATAGAAATTCTGGCAGGAATGGTGGTTGATTCGATTCCTAGCACTACATTGTGATACCACTTCGAGTATATGGTCTTAGTCACTCTGCTCGTAAAAGTTAGAATTTAAATTTTTATCCAAATAATAAGCAAATACTTTTTTCAAGCTCAAGGTCAAGTTTATTTTCAATTTAATAATCAATATTTCGATATCCTTCGGATATCATCTTCAGGATTTCTAAAAATAATAATACAAAAATATAAACAGATAAAAATACACTGAAACCACTGTTCAATAAGAATTTGATGAAAAAATCAACAACAAAAACAATTATAAAAATACCGATCATATAACAATACAAAATGTAAACAAACTCACAACATCAGTAATAAAAATAAAACAACAATTCCATATTATAAAAATATAAACCAAAAAGAACTTACAAAAAATTATATAAACACAACAAAATTAAAATTAATATAATATATGTATCACTGCACCGATGTTATCACATTACATACTATACTAATTATTGCTAATATTTCCCCTGTTTATTATATATCTATAACTCTGTGCACAATTTTCGGTGTCCGTTTTGTAGTTCATTCTCCTCTCCTTTGGTGTATTTATTATATGTAACATCTCTAAAGTAAACCGTTTTTTATATGTATTTTCTCTTTGTAATATTTGCACCTTTTCCAAATCTGGTGTATGATTATTATCTGCACAGTGGTTCGCAAGTACTGTTTTTTGTGTATTTAATTTGTCTCTATTTTTAAAATCCGATTTATGTCCTGCCATTCTTGTTCTTAATTTATTTTTCGTTGTACCGACATACATCCGATTGCATTTGGTTTTACCATCTCCCAGACAATTTATTCTATATATTACGTTGTATTTATCCATTGTGTCCAGTTTTGATTTTGTGTCGGTAAATAGTCGTCTGAGCGTGTTATTTGATGATTGAGCAATTTTAAATCTATTTTTGTCCAAAATATTCGTATTCCTCAATCTTTCCGAAAATCCAGGTACATATATTATCGATTTGTATACTTTTTCAGTTTTCTCCTTCTCTACCCGTCGTCCGTTATTTACTCTAAATTTGTCTATAAGTTTGTAAATGGTATTTCTAGGGAAGTCATTTTTCTTTAAAATTTTAATCACTTTTTGAATATTTTGTGAATGGAATATTTCATCGCTTATAGAAAGCACACGTTCAATAAAATTCATGGCAGTATTTATAATTATATATTTAGGCTGGCTTGAATTAAAATTTATAAGTCTGCCGGATGATGTTGGCTTTTGATACCAATCAATTTTTAGTATCCCCTTATCCCTTCTAACCAGCGCATCAAGGTAGGGCAATTTTCCATCCATCTCGTCCTCCATGGTTAATTTTATATTTTTATTAAAACTATTTAGTCTAGTTAGGATTCCATCTATTGCACTTGTTTTAGCTATTACAAAAAGGTCGTCTACATATTTTATTACTAATTTAGGTTTTTCCTCCAAATCGTCCAAACATCTATTTAATAGTTCCTCCATAACAATGTCCGCAACAATAGGCGAAAGCGGCGAACCCATTGGTAGTCCTCTGCATTGGGTATAACATTTGTCCTTATATTTAAAATACCTATTGTCCTTCACACAAAATTTTAAAATTTTCATAAAGAGGTCTTGCGGTATGTTCGTATACCCCTCCATTTCACCCCACTTACTCTCTATCAATCTAATAGCATAGTCCACTGGAATACTAGGAAAAAGTGATACCACGTCAAATGAAACCATCTTCTCGTCCTCATCTATTGTACTATTGTTAACCTTATTTCTAAATTGCACAGAATCCTTAATATTAAAATTTGAATTTTCCGTCAGCCTTTTTAAAATATTTTTCACGTACTTGCTCAGTTTATCGGATGGTGAGTTAATGGATGAACAAATAGGGCGCAATGGGCAGTCTTCTTTGTGTATCTTAGGTAGTCCATAAATTCTCGGAGCACATGCCACGTCACTTTTTAATCTCTTACGTTCTATCTCGGATATATTTTTACATAAAAATAATTCATCCACAAGCCTATTATTCTTTGTCTGTAATGTTGATGTTGGATCCTTTCTTATTTTTCTATATGTCATGATGTCGTTTACAATTCTATCCATTTTACTCTCATAATCCTGATGTTCCATTGCAACCGTGACATTTCCTTTGTCAGCCTTCAGTATAACAATATTCTTATTCTTGCGAAGAAAACTTCTTGTCTGATGAACTGTGCTTAGTATGAACCGTTCTCGTTTTGATAGACTTTTTCTGTTCATATGATCCTCTAACATTGACGTGAATTTTGTCCTTGCTGTCTCTTGTTCTTCCTTATCTTCTATAGTTTGAATACAGTCCTCTACATCCGCTATCATCTTAAATAGGGGGAATTCTTTCCTCTCTGTTGGAACGGCAAATTTTTCACCCAGTGATAGAAGCCACTGGGAGGCTCTAGGTATATCTACATTTGTCTTATTAATAAACCAACCTTTATTCAATTTGATTTCATGTTCATCATTTTGTTCATGTTTTAATCGTTCATATTTATTCTTGTGTCTTTGTTTAATTTCGTGACTGGCCTTTTTATATATAATATCTTCACTTTTCCAGAAAATATTTTGTTCCTCCGTTGTCAAACTTTCATTTATCACTTCTTTCTGCCTCTCAATTTGTAATTTAGTTTCCTTCAAGGTATCGTGTTTGGCTTTGATCAAAAGATTTAAAAGTTTTCGTTGAAAATTGTCCACTATATTATCTAACGCCCTATTAATACTTCTATTCGCCAAGCTTTTGTCGTCAAAAATTATTTTAACATTTTTTGTCAAATTGTTTAAAAATCTCGGTACTATACCCGTTTTTCTGCATCTTATTAGAAATGTAATGGTAGACATAGTGTTAATTTGCTGTCTCATCAGTGCTTTTTGTCTGTTTATGTTCCCCTTAAGGTAACTATTATTCTGTTTAATGTTGTTGTAAACCATAATTCGGCGTGCTCTCCGTTTTTTAAATCAAATCAGAAAAATTATATAATTGTTCGACCTGTTTCCAAATTATCCAAATAATAAGCAAATACTTTTTTCAAGCTCAAGGTCAAGTTTATTTTCAATTTAATAATCAATATTTCGATATCCTTCGGATATCATCTTCAGGATTTCTAAAAATAATAATACAAAAATATAAACAGATAAAAATACACTGAAACCACTGTTCAATAAGAATTTGATGAAAAAAATCAACAACAAAAACAATTATAAAAATACCGATCATATAACAATACAAAATGTAAACAAACTCACAACATCAGTAATAAAAATAAAACAACAATTCCATATTATAAAAATATAAACCAAAAAGAACTTACAAAAAATTATATAAACACAACAAAATTAAAATTAATATAATATATGTGGCTTCTATCACTGGGTGAAAAATTTGCCGTTCCAACAGAGAGGAAAGAATTCCCCCTATTTAAGATGATAGCGGATGTAGAGGACTGTATTCAAACTATAGAAGATAAGGAAGAACAAGAGACAGCAAGGACAAAATTCACGTCAATGTTAGAGGATCATATGAACAGAAAAAGTCTATCAAAACGAGAACGGTTCATACTAAGCACAGTTCATCAGACAAGAAGTTTTCTTCGCAAGAATAAGAATATTGTTATACTGAAGGCTGACAAAGGAAATGTCACGGTTGCAATGGAACATCAGGATTATGAGAGTAAAATGGATAGAATTGTAAACGACATCATGACATATAGAAAAATAAGAAAGGATCCAACATCAACATTACAGACAAAGAATAATAGGCTTGTGGATGAATTATTTTTATGTAAAAATATATCCGAGATAGAACGTAAGAGATTAAAAAGTGACGTGGCATGTGCTCCGAGAATTTATGGACTACCTAAGATACACAAAGAAGACTGCCCATTGCGCCCTATTTGTTCATCCATTAACTCACCATCCGATAAACTGAGCAAGTACGTGAAAAATATTTTAAAAAGGCTGACGGAAAATTCAAATTTTAATATTAAGGATTCTGTGCAATTTAGAAATAAGGTTAACAATAGTACAATAGATGAGGACGAGAAGATGGTTTCATTTGACGTGGTATCACTTTTTCCTAGTATTCCAGTGGACTATGCTATTAGATTGATAGAGAGTAAGTGGGGTGAAATGGAGGGGTATACGAACATACCGCAAGACCTCTTTATGAAAATTTTAAAATTTTGTGTGAAGGACAATAGGTATTTTAAATATAAGGACAAATGTTATACCCAATGCAGAGGACTACCAATGGGTTCGCCGCTTTCGCCTATTGTTGCGGACATTGTTATGGAGGAACTATTAAATAGATGTTTGGACGATTTGGAGGAAAAACCTAAATTAGTAATAAAATATGTAGACGACCTTTTTGTAATAGCTAAAACAAGTGCAATAGATGGAATCCTAACTAGACTAAATAGTTTTAATAAAAATATAAAATTAACCATGGAGGACGAGATGGATGGAAAATTGCCCTACCTTGATGCGCTGGTTAGAAGGGATAAGGGGATACTAAAAATTGATTGGTATCAAAAGCCAACATCATCCGGCAGACTTATAAATTTTAATTCAAGCCAGCCTAAATATATAATTATAAATACTGCCATGAATTTTATTGAACGTGTGCTTTCTATAAGCGATGAAATATTCCATTCACAAAATATTCAAAAAGTGATTAAAATTTTAAAGAAAAATGACTTCCCTAGAAATACCATTTACAAACTTATAGACAAATTTAGAGTAAATAACGGACGACGGGTAGAGAAGGAGAAAACTGAAAAAGTATACAAATCGATAATATATGTACCTGGATTTTCGGAAAGATTGAGGAATACGAATATTTTGGACAAAAATAGATTTAAAATTGCTCAATCATCAAATAACACGCTCAGACGACTATTTACCGACACAAAATCAAAACTGGACACAATGGATAAATACAACGTAATATATAGAATAAATTGTCTGGGAGATGGTAAAACCAAATGCAATCGGATGTATGTCGGTACAACGAAAAATAAATTAAGAACAAGAATGGCAGGACATAAATCGGATTTTAAAAATAGAGACAAATTAAATACACAAAAAACAGCACTTGCGAACCACTGTGCAGATAATAATCATACACCAGATTTGGAAAAGGTGCAAATATTACAAAGAGAAAATACATATAAAAAACGGTTTACTTTAGAGATGTTACATATAATAAATACACCAAAGGAGAGGAGAATGAACTACAAAACGGACACCGAAAATTGTGCACAGAGTTATAGATATATAATAAACAGGGGAAATATTAGCAATAATTAGTATAGTATGTAATGTGATAACATCGGTGCAGTGATACATATATTATATTAATTTTAATTTTGTTGTGTTTATATAATTTTTTGTAAGTTCTTTTTGGTTTATATTTTTATAATATGGAATTGTTGTTTTATTTTTATTACTGATGTTGTGAGTTTGTTTACATTTTGTATTGTTATATGATCGGTATTTTTATAATTGTTTTTGTTGTTGATTTTTTCATCAAATTCTTATTGAACAGTGGTTTCAGTGTATTTTTATCTGTTTATATTTTTGTATTATTATTTTTAGAAATCCTGAAGATGATATCCGAAGGATATCGAAATATTGATTATTAAATTGAAAATAAACTTGACCTTGAGCTTGAAAAAAGTATTTGCTTATTATTTGGATAATTTGGAAACAGGTCGAACAATTATATAATTTTTCTGATTTGATTTAAATTTTTAGATAAGTATCAATAAAATATTTTTGAAAATTAACCACTTTTGTTTTTCTAACAAAATTATAACAAATATTTTTTTTTATTACATTCCACCAACAAACATTATTTGCACTTCACTTACCTCATTTTGAGTTCAGTAGTTGATGAATTGTAACAATAAGAAATTAAAATATATACAAAATGAAATTGAAAAACATATTTTCGAACCCATTTTATTTTGTTGAAATTTTTTAACAAAAACTTTTAATTGATTTAGTTCAATGTTTGCGGGTTCAATGAATAATTTAATAAAATAAAAACAATCAAAAAGAGAAAAACAGATTGCATATTCAATAATATTTATTATGGCACTTGCGGCATGTTGCAGTAGTAGTAAGTTATTCACTTATTGTGTAAAACAATTGTTACAGGGTCATAGAAAAAATTGCACATTCTAAAAAAAATTAAAGAAAAAAAGTTACATCCCTATTAAATATATAACAAGTAACTTGTTGTTTATTTAAAAGTTTTGAACTAATACTCGTGTGTAATTCAAGTGCATAAAAATCTTGGGATAAACAAAACTCAAACAAAAACCAATACCTTGATTGAGAGAGTTTTATGTCCTTAAAGTATTTCTTTTATAATCATTAATAATATGTATTTATTCATATGTATGTATGTATATTGTTTAAAATATGTTGTAAATACTGCATAATACTTAGTAACAGTAAGAGCTTTAAATAAAAGCCATGTGACACAAGTTTTAAAAATATTTATGCACGTGCTTTTATATCGATTTGTGCAACAAAAGTTGCATTACAATTGATTTAAAACCCAACCTACATAAACTTACCAAGGAAAGTCCATTATACTCGTGCGAGTATTAAAAAACATCCCTCTTATAACAGCAAAAAAAAAAAAACTAAAGTATAAATAATCTGTTGCCATTGATGCCAACAACAGGGTGTTGATGATGACGACAATGTGAAAATGATGATGCTGATATCGTTGCTAGAGTCATTGAAATAACCCTTATGATAGAAAACAGTTTTTTATTCAACATTCCATTCCATTGCTCTTCAATTATGTATGTGTAAAATATGTTTAAAATTTAATTTTCTTTATTATTATTTTTTTTCTACATAAACAATACGAGGTATGATAAAAAAATAACCGTTATTTACAAGTTTTTCAAAAAGTATTTATTTATTCATCAATAACTATCTTGTCCCCTTCAAAGTATTCCCACTTAGATATAATACACATACTCGTATGCCAGCGTTTTTTCCAATCCTCGAAACACTTCTGAAACGCGCTTTTTTGTATCGCCAACAGCTCATGTTTCGATTTTTCTATTATCCCCTCAATCGTAGCAAAACGCTTTCCTTTCATCGGTGTCTTCAGTTTTGGGTGTGAGCGGGGGCCAAGTCCGGTGAATACGGTGGTTGAGGCATGATAACGGTTTTGTTTTTGGCCAAAAACATACGAACAAGCATCGATATGTAAGCTGGTGCGTTATCATGGTGCAAAATCCATCGTCATTGACATCTTCTCGGCCTACCTTAAACCAGTTCTACCACAATTGAACTTGTGGTCTGCTCACAGTAGACTCGCCAAACGCCACAGTCAACATTTCAAATGTCCTTGTGGATTTAATTTATTTTTTTATACAAAACTTCATACAGTTTCTTTGATCCATTTTTTCGAATAGTAAAAAATCGAAGTGCACATCAAAACACTACTAACCTTTTTAACTGTCAAAAACAAACTGACAACCCAAAATGGCGGATATTACCAACAAATATAACAATAATAAAAAAAAATGCGAAAATCGAACATACGTAACTCACGAAATTTGAAAATAACCGTTACTTTTTGTTCAGACTTCGTATTATAAAAAACAAAATATTTAACATGAAATTAATTTCAAATCTAATTATACATATATGCTTATTAAAACTGGTATTGAAGGCATATAACTTTCAGTTTTTTGTTTTATAAATATGTATACAATACTTATTAAGGATGTTGCAAACGTTTTTGATATTTGCATTTTAAGTGGATAGTTAATAAGAATTTTTAATAATTAATTTTTTAATACAATAACAAACCGTCGTGCGGGAGTTTATATGCTCTATCCGCCATTTCATATTTTTTATATATCTCGAGTTAATGATGACACTTTAGGCTTTCGAACCCAAATTTTTCAAGTCTACAATCCGTTTTCGGATATATCATCGAGTTTCTTAGATAAGTAGCAGAAAACGGTTTGCAGATTTTAAAAATTTTGGTGTCAAAAAAGTAAAGTGGCTTCATTAACTTGAGATATACATATAAAAAATATGAAATGATGGATAGAGCACATAAACTCTCGCACGACGAAACGTAAAAAAGAGGTTTTAAAACACACATGTACTCTTAGAAATTGTTGCTAAAATGATAATGATTAAACGTTTCCACATTTTTAAAACAAAACAAAAGTTAAAGCAAAATCGAAAGGTTCTTGAAAATATTTTTTACTTTGTTTAAAGAAATCGCAAATTGTTAACTTTGTAGAAAAATATTTTCTGTAGGGCCATGTTACAACCTCTAAGATAAGTACTCTGTAAGCCAGAAACAAAAGTAAATAACACTTAAGAAATCACTAAGATTTATTGTTTAATCTGAGATTTGCTAAAAAAGATAGATAATGCAATTGGAGAGATGATTACTATTCAATACTTATATTTTGCTTTTATGAAAGATATTGGCTTTAGACGGCTAATGATCAAACCAGAACCAAAAACAGGAATACACAGTTTGAAAGATCCATTGCTGTGCTGAAAAATATTATTCAAAATATATAAAATTGGCTCAATTAGTGTCTGAATTTATCTGACTTGGTTTAATTTTTGATTCTAAAGAAACAAGAGTTTACTTATTAGAGATATTCAAATTATAGTTCTATTTCTGTAAACATTTCTGAGTCTCTGTACAAAATATCTATATTTCTGACATCTTGAAAAAAAGAAATATAAAAAATTTTTTTCTTTCGGCGATTACCTCACAGCAGTCTTCTGGCAAAAGCTCTGAGAGTAACAAATTGCCATGAACAAGCTTCACAAGTCTGTCGTTCGGAGTCGACATTAAACTGTAGGTCCCGGTACTCATGGATAAAAATTAACACACACAACATGAGTGCTGCGAGAAGCTAGGCCGTAACTCTGAGACAGGGTTGTAAAGGCCAATTATGTATGTATGTTGTACATATTATGAGCATTTTTTTTAGAAGTTTTAAGCTTTGAATTGGAATTATTTTTAATCAAAAAAATTTTTCAAACTTTATGAAGTATACGTATTTGAATAACTAATTCGTTTTCGGATCACATTTACTCTTACTGATAATATGCATTCCATGAGATGCTGAGCTGTCTGCACTCAATTTGTTGCTTCTGTGTAAAGAATTATTGATTCATTAATTTGTCGGCGATTACGCCCTTCTACTTTATGTAAGATTTTACTTCCGCCGATATTGAAAGGTCTAATAGATTAAAGCCTAAATTTTTAAAAATTTAAATTGTAGAATTATCGTATTTGAAATGAGAATAATCCACAAGCTTAGGTCGAAACATCACTATCAAATTGGCCAGAGAAACATTTTTTCTATATTTTGCTACAAAAATGTCGTCAGACGACAACGACGTCTCCAACTGGAATAAGGCCAAATGATCAAATTGTTACTCTAAAAGGTATAGGGATATTAGCTGGGATTAACCGTTCTGGCGTGGCATAATTGGCTAATATTTTAGCAGAAGGTAGCCAGTTGCCACATAGCGTGTGCTGAAAGAAAGTTAGTTGGAAAAATAATTTCAGGTAATGGTTTAATTAATTGGCTGTCATGGTGATTGCCCTATGATTTAACAATATTGGATTATTTTCTTATAAAAAGACACTTGTATACGTTGCAACTAGAGTTGTCAAGACTGGTTTTCGAATTATTCAAAAAACCGGTTTTTTCCTATTTTTCCGGTTTTTTAAACCGGTTTTAAAAATGTGGCGGTTTTCGAGTTATTCGAAAAACCGGGTTTTTTGTGTCGAACTATTCGACATTTTCGAATATTTTTCATATGAGGTGTATTATATTTTACTGATTTTTTTTTAACAAATTTAAATTACGTATGCAACACTTCGCAACACTATTTTCTAAAAAACTAAATCAGATATATACAGCGCTGCTCACAATTAACCCAACTTCTACAAAAATGAACGTGTCTTTTCAGTAAGCTCAACAATATAAACAAAGCTAAGAAACCGTATGTCATCTAAACATTTAAACTGCATCCTATATTTGAAATGCTATAAGTATTTTAAGAAAATAAATAATAATAGTAAATAAAATGTTTAAATTTTGAATAAATATTTTTTGTGATGTACATATGTACATATACATATGTATGTATGTTTCTTTCTATATATGTTAATATATGTATATGTACTATATATACATACATACATACATATTTACATACATATGTACTATTTTATAATTTTCAAAATTCTAAATTATTTTAGATTAATGTTAAGAATGAAATGTGATGAATGTATTTCTTCTGTTTTTTTAAGTTAAAATAGTTATAAAAACAAACAAAAAATTGTTATATATGTATGTAGTATATTGCATATATTTTTATTAATGGAGAAAACCGAAAAACCGGGTTATTCGAACCGGTTTTTAAATGAAAAAGCCGAAAACCGGTTTTAAAAAATGTGCGGTTTTTTAAACTATTCGAAAACCAGTTTTTGGATTTCGTCGAATAGTTGACAACTCTAGTTGCAACCCTTGGTAGTTATACATTTATGCACAGAAATAAATAAAAAAAATATCGTTTTGTCATATGGTGTAACTACTATTCGCATTCGCTAAACTGACATTTGCAACGTCCCTAATTTTTATTATGACATACATACTACAATTATATGTATGTATGCACTTGTAAAAAAAAATAAAATAAAAATGTTTTTTCATTTAACATTGCGTATGATTTACATTTAATTGACATACAAAAACTGAATCAAATTAATAAAATGATATAAAACTCTGTTTATTTGATAGAATACTGTTTTAAAAACATAAAAAAAAAATATTAAAAGAGAATCAAATATGAATTAAAAATAAAAGAAACAAAACATTTTTTTTGTTAGATCGTAAAAGACAAGAAAAAAAAAATCTTAAATCAGCCATTGATTTTATGAAAAACATAGATTAGGTTTTTTTTTGTGGTGTAGTCTTATTCCCTTTTTGTAGCTACAAATGCAGGAAAAATGAAATATTCTAATCGGCTCCCACAAAACTATAGTGTCCCATGATAGTATTTAAAAAATAAGCTCCGGAACCCTTTTATAATTTTGGCAGGATTTTTGATGAGCTCGCTGTAGCCTCCTGTGGCATATGTATTTTGGTTTATAGTTTTTCAATAAATGCATTTCAAACTTATCAAACTGATGTGATTAAAATCAATACAAAGCAAATGAAAAAAATGGAAAATGAAAAATTGTTGTCATTCTGATTATCTAGAACAGTTGACAATTACAAACATGCTATGATAGGGAGAATATGATAGAGAAAAACGTGATGTGTTTAAAAACATTTCGACTAATTCGTCACATAGAGTACAGTACATAAATAAAAAATATAATACCAATATATGATTTAATGAAAATGCACAGAAAACAAAGAACTTTCGATAAGATTTTTCTAGGTGGACACGAAAACATGTTCATTTCGGTAGGAGCACATTTTCTTCAAGGGTGTCATGTTTCTCTTTCAATTGGGCAATCATAGCAAAAGTATTGTAAATAAAAGAACTTTTTATAGAGCGGAATCCAAAAATTTCAAGATAAAATGAAAACGACTTGAAGGGTCTTTTATCTTCTTGAGTATAAAATTATTGCAAAAGATTTCTGACAAGGCTTAATCTGAACAGGATGATTGATACTTAATGAAATTCAATGAAACAGCCAATATTTAATGGTTTTATTTGAAATTCATATTAAAGAAAAACCAAATAAGGTTATGAGCATGAACTTATTGCCTATAATTGCGTAAACGTACTGTCACTCTAAAAAGCCTACTATCCTGATAATGTTTTTATCTCTAGAGTCTCGAAATTTTGTTTATCGTTTTAAAAGAGTGCAAATATTCGTTTGTATTTTGCCTGACCATAGTCAAATGATTTATTAAAGTGGCCACACGGATCACTTTTGTCTAAATTAAACAAAAATATTTATGAGAAAAACTACAGTTTCAGCCACCTTATAGTAATTTCGATAGTCTAATACGGTGGTTTGACATCTTAAAAATAAAAGAAAATATGAAAAAAATATTTCTTTTGGCAACTACTTTTTAGCAGTCTTCTTGCAATAGCTCTGAGAGTAACTGCTTCTTATTAAAACGCTTATTAAGTCTGTCGTGCAGAATCGACATTAAACTGTAGGTCCCGCTACTCATGGATAAAATTTGACACACACAACATGGGTGCTGCGAGAAGCTAGGTGTGTAATACGGTGTTTTTGAGTATTTATGGTAATTGTAATAGAATGCAACAACTAAATTCTTAGCCATTGAAATTAATAGTGTAGAATGCCATCCATTTTTATTGCTTTTTAACGAATTTAAAATATGATGAAATTGAATTCACTTGTTGCAGGTCACTTTTTGCCCAATTAATAAAGTTACAGTCCATTGATCTCAATGAAAACATGTATTATTTACCATATGCAAAATGTAGTTGGTAATTTGCACAAAAAATTTTATTATTGATTTATCAAGGCTTTAAATTTGTTTTTTTTAATTAAATTAAAAAAAAAAAAACACATTTTTCCCCTAACGCTGCAAGTAGTTTTATTTTTTTGTACCACACGTTTTAAAGCTTTAATATTATTTATCACACATTTACAAGGGATTTATGGCTTTTAAAGTGTTTGTAATTTCCGTTTTAAAGCAACATTATCGTACATCATCGAGTTGACTGAAATATTTGTTATGCAGTTACTGCTGTTGCCGCTGTGTGTTGAACAACAAAAAACCGGAAATACCTGTTTAAACTATTTGCCAACAATAGGAAGACAATCAAGTGCTTTTGTTTTAAATAATAATAGTTGGTAACAAAATGAAAAAAAAAAAAATAAATAAAAAATGTTGGCAAAGACTTTAAGACTTTTGAATGTTTCTGTGTTTCACAAATAATGTTTTTAAAAATTATGAAAATATTGTCGTCATAGTCAATATATGTTTTTGTTTCTTGAAAACTATATCACTTTTTTGAATCCACCACTTGGAATTTAGTTTCCAAATAGAATTATTGGGAATGTTCTTTTTAATTTATGCATTATTATATGAATATCTTCTAAAAGAAGTACGTATCTTTTGAAAGAAAACATAAAAATATAAAAGCCTAAAATAATAGCTAAAACAGAGAACCAATTATTGTTTAAATCGCAAATTTTTCTTTTAAAAAAAAAACATTTTGTTTTTACTCTTGGATTGCTGGCATTATAAAGTAAATTGTAGAGTCCAGTTTATTGCATTGAATTTTTAATTCATTATCGTTTCCACTACCACTAAACGACTTGGTATTAATGCAGAAATATTGCACAGGCACAACTAGTGGGAGATGAAAATAATTAACCACTAAATTAAACGATTTTTGCGGTGATGGAAATTTAGTGCACAAATTCTAAATGATTAGTGGCTGGTGCTATTAACAATTCGCCGATAGTGAATTGAATAAATTATCACTAAAATTTTTTTAACAAAAATAAAAACTACACTGTTCAACACTGTTCAGTTTTGAGTGGAAAACGATGATAGATATAAAATAACCAAGAAGGATAGCACAAATTTCAAGTGATAGGGACGTATGTATATACAAAAGTATTCAGTATTATAATGTCAAACCCTCCTGTTAGGAATCGGGTGATCTACATTTTTTAACCAATAACAAAATTAACCGTAAATGGGCAATGTTAACCCTTTCAGACCGTGATGCATCGATTGTGCGGGTGGGTTTAGGTCTCACTATTTTCGTTTATATTTTAATCAACATCAAAAAGACCGACATGCATCGATTGCGCTGTCTGTTCTTTATATTTGTTTCTCACACTATTCTGCTATTCGATTTACCGTTATTTAAATTATTTCAGATTTAAGTTTTGTCAAAATGAGCGGAAGGAACAATTTGTGTTTACAACTACAAAAGTACTAATGGCTAATAAATAGTGAATTGGGGCATATTTTAACTAAAAGAATTATAAATTTTAATGTTTCAAACCATTGTTACTTCAATAAATATGCGTTTCAGTTAAAAAGGTTAACGAGCGCATCAATTGTGTGTGTCCTAAAAATCCTTGAAGGATATAAAAATGGTTAAATCTAAACATTGATTATATTTTCGTACGATAAGGAGACCATATATTCCAAAAATCAGTAAAAAAATTCCCATTAATTTTGTGTCAGGTCTAAAAGGGTTAAATTTGGTTGTTTTTAGGTATTTACGTTAAGTTTTGGGTTTTGGTATGTTTTGACATATATAGTAAAATTTTATGGCCGACATTTTTGTAGAACATTTCATCCACGTCCCTCTCCTTTTTCTGGGTGCTTTTTACGCAGTTATGCGGGGGAGTTAGAGGGTTAATATGTGCTACGAAAATATTTATCGTGATATTTTCTACATGGTTGCTGAACATGCCATACACTGCAGATGTAAGGAACACATAGTTTTATACACCGATAGGCTGCAAGAGTTGGCCAGAGATGGACAATTTTAACCGCCTCTAAAATAAACTTCCGATGTGATCTGTCAAAACGCCGATACACGTATTTATTTATTTAATATCCTCTACCAGGATCTATCGTCAGAAACCGTAATTTTGCAAATATTTTGAAATTGTTGTACAGTGTTATTTACTTTTTACAGGGGGACTAAGCAAGTTAAGGAAATAAAATTTCCTACTAGTTGTTTGAACATCGACTTAAACTATGTAAGCATTGAATACTATCACGTCTACACAGAAAAAATTATTTTTTTGATTCAGACACGAAATTCACTGAGTTAATAAATTTTTTGTTAAATTTCGGTCCTACAAAGAAATTTGTGAATTCGAACAACAAATTTGCAATTTTTTTTTCAAACAAATTAAAAATGTTGCGATATTCAATAAACATATTTATTGGAGTCACAAAAAAGTATCAAACAAAAAATTTAATAGAAGTAGATAAAAGTTTTATTGAATATTACGGTTCTAAGCAAACAAAAATTTTGTCAAACCAGTTAATATATTTAAAAAAAAAAATTGTTTTTTGAGAAAAAAGTTGCCAATTAAAAAAATAAAATGTTTAAAAATGAATGCAAAATTGAACAAATAATTATTCGAGACAACAAAATAATGTTCAGGAATTTGACAGAAAATTCAAATAATTTTTTTACAAATTAAAATTTGTTGTGGTAAATTATTTTTATATTTTATTATTATTAATAGTATTATTAATATTATTTATTTTAATGTAATATGAAATGTATGCTTTTGGGGATAAGCATGTCTCTATGGCCATTTCGTCTCTGCTTAAGAGACTCGTCGGGAGACTTTTTCCCAAAGGTGTTATTCAAAACTATAAATACTTATGTTAAAATAGTTATAGACTAAATGCGAATCATATCCCATTTAGTATATAAAAACCAAACAAAAGTATTTACAAAGCAATACATTTCTGTTTTTCAAAAAATGTAAATTCTATTTCTCTGCTCTATTTTATTTTATTTATTTTTTTTTATTAAATGTGTGAGCATAAATAAGTGTTGCTTACTATTTTAAAAGAATTATAAAAGCTTTAACAATGTAAATGTGCGGCAATTTTGTACATAAAGAAAGCAGAATAATGTTAAATTAAAAGCCGCGTTTTTATTATATCATGTTTTATCAACATTGATACTTTTAAAATACATTCTGTATTGGTGTGTGGGGTTAAGACACCAATATAAATAAACCATAGGGAATAGGTTGGGTTAAAACAGGGATTAGTAATTATGTGTACTTACTTCGAAATAAATTGATAGGGAAATTATAAAATAAATCAAAAATAAAATCTTCTCCAGATATACACAGGTATATTTTATTAGCACATTATAAATTTAGTTGTAGTGTAAATTAAAGTAATTCCAGTTTTAATATTTCCAATAGGGTATATAAAAGTTCAATAACAAATTGAAACAAAATTGTATTTGTGTATGTATTTATTTTGTGTTCACTGTCGATGTTTATTACTGGACTGCCAAACTATAAGTGTTATATTGCCATGCAGCATAAAGCAGAAAGCAAAAAGCAAATTATAAAAAATTAAAATAAAGAATAAATAAACTCGTTGTAAATGTCAATTGACAATTACAGCGAGTACTGTTTATCTACAGTGAGCGCAAAAAGTTTATAATTAAATTATATTAGCTTAAAATATATAAATAAATTCTAATTTTAAATACAATTTACTCTGATAAATATTATAAATTTTACTGAAATAATATATTTGTCCAAACATATTTGGACACATTCAAACAAAATTATTAATAGAATCAAACAAAACTTTTTTTGAAAACGAAATAAAAATTGAACAAGCGTTTGTTTGAAAATATTCCTGCAATAATTTTTTCTGTGTATATATGAAAGTGTATGAAAACGATAGTGTAACTGAAGCAGTGAAACTAAATTTGCATTCCCCTATAGTGCTAGTTCGTATTTATTCAAAATTAGTGCATTAAATTTCGACTACCATTAAAGTTGCTTTATTTAATGCATTATGATATTCTGAAGACTCAAGTTCGAGCCTCAATAAGAGTTATATATTTTTAAATTATTTTTGTTTTTCAAAAAATTCAATTTTTGCTGTAGCAGAACAAAAAAAAAAAAAAAAAAAAAAAAAAAAAAAAAAAACAGAAATGTATTGCTTTGCAAATTCTTTTTTTTTTAATTTTTATATACTAAATATAAATATTATATGATTCTCATTTAGTCTATAACTATTTCCTCATAAATATTTATAGTTTTGAATACCATCTTTGGGAAAAAGTCGCCGGACGACTCTCTTAAGCAGAGACGATATGGCCACATTGCTTATACTCATACGTAAGACATTTCATAATATATTGAATGTATTTGTCTATATAGCGAAAAATATTTGCTTTTTTATATTTAATAACATTGTAAAAAAATTGTAACCCATTTAGTCGTGGGGGTGTTTATGTGCTCTATCCGCTATTTTATATATCTCGAGTTAATTATGACACTTTAGGTTTTTGACACGAAAATTTTTAAAATCTTCAATCTGTTTTCATCTATTTATCCACAAAACTAGACGAGATATCCAAAAACGGATTGTGGAGTTGAAAAGTGGCATCATTAACTCGAGATATATAAAAAATATGAAATGGCGGTTAGAGAACTTAAACTCCCGTCCGATGATATAAGAAAGTATTGTAAATTTCATTTTTATAGATGCTTTGCCAGATACGTTTTGCAGAAGAAGTATTTAAATGCCTAGACATGAAAAGTTTGAATTTTGCAGTGGGAAATTTGGTATGCCAGGCTTTAAATGGCTTTCTATACAGTTTTTATTGTTTTTGTATACATTTTTTCCCGCATTTATATTATAAAACTCTTTGTACATCTGTTTGTTGAAGTTTAAAACATAAAAAGAAAGTTCAAAATGTATTAACATTTCATTGAAGTTAACACAGTTTTTCCATATCAGTTTCAAGGTGTTCAAGCTTGCTAGTCTATTAATGTGAGAGATTTGTGCATTTGACTAACACCAGAGTATCTGCTCTAAATTATTCATACATAATTGGATATTACAACCCTGCTTTAGGCCATTACAAAGCCTAGTTTCTCGCAGTACCCATGTTGTGTGTGTTAATTTTTCTCTATGAGTACCGGGCTCTACAGTTTAAAGAATGACAGGTTGGAGAAGCTCGTGCATGTTAATCAGTTACTCTCAGAGCTTTTGCCAGAAGACTGGTAAGAGCTAATCGCCGAAAGTAATATATTTTTCAGATTTCTTTTTTCATTCGTAACACCTAAATACACTGCATTAAAAATTAAATTTAATAGAATTTGAGTTTCTTTTTATTACAGCGATCGGCCCAAACTTTCAAACAACAAACAAGTAATTCACTTGTAATTTTAAGTTTTCTTTATATTTTCTTATAGAATAAATATCATTTAGTTTAATTTCCTTAAATACATATATTTTCTTTTTATATTAAAACTGCATTTGCAAATGTTGCGCAATGCAATATGTCTTTCAGTTGAATACAACTGTTTCCTACTGTTGTACTGTTGCAAGCTTTTAAAAATCTATTTGAAAAAAGGCCATTATGAGGACAATATAATAATATTTAAGCGAAAACGAGGGTATAAAAGGAATACAACATGCATTTTGTAAAACTAAAGAAAAAGAAAAAAAAGAGGAAAATTACAAACAACGTGCAAAAAGTATGCAAATATTCTTTTTGTTTCCGTTTCCTTTTAGCATGACAAAAAAATATTGCATATATTTTTCTTTTTGATAATTTTTAATTTTTTACTACTTTATTATTTTTGTATAGATATCTTTCTTTTTCTTATTTAATTCTTAAGGAATTCCTATTTGTTTGTTGCCAGAAAAAACTAAGAATTTACGAATAAAAAAAACAAATACAATAAAATAATGGTGGTCGTATATATATATTAAAGCAAATGGAAATAAAATAAACACGTATCTTTAAAGGAAATATAAACCAAATATTTATCTTTTTTATGGCTTTTAAGCTTTTACGAGTATTATTGTAGAATAAAATAAAAATGTGGTCAAAAACATAGTTAATGGCTTCATTAAGGCCACAAAAATGTTACTGGTATCAGTTAAGTATTGAAGTAATTTTTATGATTAAAACTTCTTTTGAAAAGTTTCTTTAAGAAAAGCCACAAAACCGTTTATGAAAAGATTTCGAGGAATCTTAACTGTTTAAAGAAATATTTTATTTTATTTTTTTTCTTTAAACATATTAAGAAATCAAAAAGTATGTTTTACTTTTCTAAAAACTGTAACACCTATTTGTAGAGGTCATTTCTGCTACACAAATTTGTTCATCTATTTCATATTTACTTTTTTCATTAAATAATTAAATATGGCAGAGTAGTTTTTGAGTTGTAATGAAGTAAACTTAAAGTAAATAAGCTTTAGGCAATAATTGTTTACATTTTATATTAATTTCTTTGCTTATTTTGCAAATTTGTTAAATAAACTTTGAATTTTTTATTTCATATTATTGCTAAATAAACACTATGACGATTATAGCATATAATGAGTAGGTAGAGCGAGAAGTTATGCCTTATAGGCAAAAATGGAAAATATAATGCATAGTTATATAATCAATAAAGAAGAGCAGCTCATTAACTAAAAAAAAGAAAAGATAAGATAGGAAAATTCTCAGAAAATTATTCACCAATAGAGATATTGATTAGCCAGCACACAGTCAGAGTCGTTCGTTCAAGAAAATATTATGAAAGATCTTTCGATTGTATTCGATAGTAATTTTGTTAATATTTGTATTCATTTTTTGTACTTTTTCGTCAAAACAATAAAACTGTATATTTCGAAAAGTAGAGCTGTTGGCCATCTCCCAGTATTTTTTTCAGAATTAGGGCCACAGAAGTAGCCAATAATAGAAAAAAATAAAGGAAACAAGAGTTGTGTTGACTAGTGTTATGAACTCTTTAAAATCTTTACCTTCGATGCTTTTTTTTAGGAACGGGCCCCACCTTATTCTTATATACCCTCTGCCCACCTAGAAGTGTTCCTACCAATGTCGGTTAGTGCGGGTACTAAGCAAACTAAAACTCAATGTTTTTTATTGATACAAACAAAATAATAATTGGGGGATTTCAACAGTGTCCTATTAAGCCACCCTAACCTTTGAGAACAATAAAAACAAAAAAAAAAAAACAAAAATAAACAAATTATCAGGAAATAAGCACCATTTATTGTTTAGTAGAAGTTAACACCTAAACCTACTTAGCGAAGGCACTCACCATAATTAACATGAAACTATGAGCCAATTGCTGTTGATCATTCAAGGCTGAAGGTATAACACTGGCCTTTAAATAATCAATTCACAGCAATTTGTCTCATTCCTAAGGCGCTTAATAATATAAGAAGCAAAAATATATGTACTGTCCTTTCCTCAAAAATTCTAATAAAAATTTAGTAGGGATTTACCCCTGAGTATTGGTAGCAATAAAAAAAAAAAATAGAAATATCATACAATTTTAAAATAGTTTTAAATATTTGTAGTTGGGCTCTGAATAAAAAAGTTATCAAATAATAAGACTTTTCAAGTTATCCTTACCATTTTGTCATTAAATGACTTAAGCTATTTAGTTAGCCGGCGGTAATATTTACAAGTCGCCGTCAAAATATACGAAACGTAGCCAGATGGTAAGAGCATTTTCATACTCTTATGTCTTTACACTGTCCTTACTTTTTAAAAAATTACATAAAAATTGCTTTTATAAATATATATTTTTACAGGCAAGTGAGAATGTTTTGTTTTTATAATTTATTTGACTGGCAGCCATTGAACGCTTTTCCACTAGCCGCCCTTGGAAATATGACCTACTTTTTTACATCAGCTGACTGAAATGAAAAATAATATCATATTTTGTCGAGTTATTGTTTTTTTTTTTTCATTAAGGCCCGCACTCAGGGGACGACCCCTACTCATGCGTTACATTGTGCTGGTCTAGAAAAATATGTTATGGGAGGGGGAAAGAGGGACATTTGATTTAAACTTACTGAAGCCGTAACTGGCAGGTAAAACATTCTTCGGAAGCCCGTTCCATAAACAAGCGGTACGACCAAATAACGAATTCTCTTTATAATACATTGTGCGATTCACTGGACAATTAACTACAAAAGGATGTGCTCTGAGAGAGGTACGAGTAGTCCACAAAAATATGCGATTACGCGGAATCAAGTCCTTTATTTCATTAGAGCACCTTGAATAGTAGTATCGATAGAACAAAGAAACGCACGCTCCATTGCGCCGATGCTCCAACTTATCAATAGAGTTGGATACCATACCGTCGCTGATAAGCACCTTTGCTCTCTCCTGTACACGGTCGAGTAGCCCCAAAATAGACTTTGAGGCACCGGCCCGTACATAAGAATTGTATTCCAAATTACGTCGAATAAAGGTCTTGTAAATATTGAGAAGGTCGGATGGAGTGAAATATTTCTCGAACCGTTTTAAAAAAACCGAGGCACTTGAATGCTTCTTTCGACACTCGAAATATGTGATCATTCCAGCGGACATCACAATTAATTCTCATGCCCAGAACATCAAGAGCGTCCGCCTCCTCGATATTTACATTACCCATAGTCACAGATGACAAGATTCTACCATCACTACTACCATCACTTCTGTTTTATGATATATGACTTTAAAATGACCATTTGAATCCCCCCTAATATGTTATGCTCAGATATTGTCTGAAAATTCGAGTTCGTATCTCGGCAAAAGTGATAATTTTTTTAAATTAATTTTTGTTTTGTCTCAAATACTTTAAATCATTGTTAAAATTCTATTAAGATTCTTAGTAGAATAATAAATAATGAAGCAGTTCTGACCAAACAAAAATATGTTCATTATATTTTGAATATAATGCTTTTTGATTTACTAACAAGCTTGTTGCTGCAACAAAATAAGTGAATGCTATAATAAATGCTAATCAGTTGTTGTATAACTCAAGTGTGTACGTATTATAACTATTGGTTCATCGAGATTAATAACCTTTCAATAGACAGCCCTCGTAATCAATATTGTCTTTAATGTTTCGAGATTTTTTTTTGTACTTGCAAGTTGTAGTTGTTGTTGCACTACTGTATTGTAATATATGAAATAGTCAATTTTTTATTTGTTGTAACTTTATTACCTGGTAAAAATTTTAACGAAATAATTAGAGTTCGATATATTTTAAATCAATCTGTAAAATGGGAAAACCGAAAATCTAGAAATAGGGAGATTCAGTGTTTCAGATGCCAATTATGGGGACACTCAGCTCGTAATTGTAATTCAAAATTTAGGTGCGTCAAATGCAATTTGGAACATGAGCCTGGGTCTTGTAGTGTAATAAAAGGTGAATCAACTCCAGTATGCGTTAATTGTAATGAAACGGGTCATTCAGCCAATTACAAAGGCTGTCCAGTTTATAAATCTTATTTAAAGAATAAGAAAACTCTTTTAGCAAAAGCTAAAATCAGGAAAAATGAAATAAAGGAAAATGTTTTCAATGCCGTACACGCCCAATTTGGAAGTGGAAAACCTTCTTTTGCTGGTCTATTTCATACGGAACCAATAAATTCAAATACCAATAATCTTAAGACACCTCCCCTTATTGAAGAATTTCTTAAGTTAGGAAACTACTTTAGTAATCAAAATCCTCTTTCTTTAGAACAGAAAATTTTAAATTTTTTGAATTCATACAAATCTATGCCCCATGAAGAGGCAAAAAGAAGTTACGGAGTTTTGTTAAAAGAAGTATTGTCTAATTATGGCCCGAAATAATTTAATTTTTTTAACTTTTAATGTAAGATCACTGATTGATTTAAGTAGACGTTTGGAACTATCAAAATTACTTTCATATCATAAAGTTGATGTATGCTTCTTACAGGAAACACGGTTTCGCTGTAACTCAAATATTTCTTTTGAAAATTACAATGTAATAAGGGATATTTCTGATTTAGGAACTGCTATTCTTATAAATAAAAATTTTAAATTTTCACATGTAGAAATTGATAATTTTAGAAGTCCACATAAATTTGTTAGTATCGATATCTCGTTTTCTGGGGTAAAGAAGAAGTTTCTTCTAGGAAGTGTATATTTTTTCACTAACTGTGCTCGAGATAGTTTTTTGTCTGACCTTGATGTTTTAAACAATTTCTCAGGAAATTTTGATGGTTCATTTATTGGTGGAGACTTCAATGCCCGAAATTGCACTTGGGGCGATTCGCTTAATAATTTGAATGGAACTACCTTATTTGATTGGTTAAGTAGTTCTGATTTAAATTTCACCAGAATTTGTAGCTCTTCTCCTTCTTTTCCCGGAGGCCCCTCTTTTTTGGACCATTTTCTAATCAGCTCTGATTTAATTGATCAAATTAACACTAATTTTGTAATTACTTCTTTATCTAGTTTTTCTGATCATTTTCCTCTTAAGCTGTCAATTAAATTTCCCGAGTTTAATTTAATTATTGACCCCCCAAGATCCTTTAGGTCCTTTGAAAAAACGAACTGGGTTCGTTTCCGTGAAGATGTGCATCTTAATTTTGAGCAATTAAATCTTCCATCCGAAAGAAATCTTTTAAATGATGAAATTGATGAGAAAATCTCACGCTTCAATGACTGTATTAATTCGGAATTGGAAAGGCACTCAGAAGTTATAGTATTAAAGGAGAAACAATTTATAATTCCCGACAATATTAAAAAACTGTTCAAGATTAAATATAACTGGCAGAAGAAATTAAAAAAAATATTTCATAGAAACGGAAATAGAAGTTCAGATGAATATCGTTTGTTGAGTGCACAGATCCAGCTTCTAAAGACAATTGTTAAAGAGCAAGTGGAGTTGCACCAATGCGCAGTTTTTAATAAGAGATTAGAAAACCTTAAACCAGATCCCAAGTCATTTAAAGAGGTTTATAAGATCATAGGCAATAATAAGTCGAAGTGTTTTGAAAAAATTATAGTAGATAATAATACATTTTACGAAGTCTCTGACAAAGTTAATCAGTTTCAAAAGTTTTATTCAAATATTTACTCATTTTCCTCTCCTCGTATAGCTGAAATTTCCTTAGTTCCAGAATTTGTAAGTTCTTATATCGAGAGCTGCACTGAAACTATTTGTTGTTTTTCTAATACTAATAGCTCGCTTCATACTTATGATCTCACCCATTTTACGAGTTTTGGTGAAGTCACTAGTGGAATAGCAAATTTGAATTCTAAAAAATCATACGGTGTAGATAATCTTTCTAACTTCATTATTAAGAAGTTACCCATTATTGCTATTGAATTTTTAGTAATTATCTTTAACAACTGCCTAAATAACGGGTATTTTCCCAGGATCTGGAAACTAGCAAAAATATATCCGATAATGAAGAAATCTAATGATTTTCGGATTCAGAATTCTCGCCCTATTTCCATGTTATCTAATATTGGCAAATTATTCGAGTTTATTATAAAAATAAAGCTAGAAAATTTCAATATTTTAAATACTCTGCCAATTTATCAGTTTGGTTTTAAAAAAGGTCACTCTTCCGTAGATGCTTTATTCTTTTTGCATAATGATATCATTTGTAATCTAAGGGAAAAAGAATGTACTGTGGCTGTTTCCTTAGACATTGAAAAAGCTTTCGATAGTGCTTATCATGACGGCATTATATTTAAGTTGATAAATCTTGGATTGGATTCTTTTATTATAAAACTACTTAATAACTATTTCAAGAACAGGGAATTTTTTGTGGAAATTGATCAAACAAGATCAAACTTCGGTAATATTTTCCGTGGCGTTCCTCAGGGTGCAGTTTTGGCGCCCTTTCTTTACAACATTCTTGTTTCTGATTTTCCCCATTTACATGACGAATCCAAAGCAATACTCTATGCAGATGATTCGCTAATTTATGCACACGATAAGAACCCTGAATCTGCCTTATTAAAAGTGAAGAATCATCTTTTTTTAATTGATAATTTTTATAAGGATTGGGGAATAAAAATCAATCCTACAAAATCTGAAGCAATTTGTTTTCGTAATGCATCGGGAAAAGGCCCCCGAAATGTAGTAAAACAAAGTAAGAGGTTGAATCTCTCTCTTCATGGTTCGGTTATACCTTTCAAAGATGATATAAAATATCTTGGCGTAACATTAAATAAATTATTTAAGTTTAATCAACATGGGAGGTTAGCTAAAAACAAAAGTATTCGAATCAAGGGTATGTTTATAAAATTGCTGATAAACAGACACCTCAGTCAAAAATCAAAATTACTACTTTACAAAGTTTGTATTCGATCTGCAATGCTTTATGGTTTTCCCATATGGTTTTCTATCTCTCCAACAGTAATGCTGGAGTTGGAGAGATTTGAACGTAGCTGTTTAAGACTTTGTGTAAATGCGCATTACGAAAATTTTGTTAAAAAATATTCTAACTCTGTAATATACAAAAAAGCAAATGTGATTCCTCTTTCCTCATATATTTTGTTCTTGCTTAAAAAATATATTTTACGTTTGAAAAATCATGAAAACGAACTCCTGAGAAATATTTTTCTCTATCAATCTGTGTTAAATTGGTCTAACTGTTTGTATTTATCTCCGATTGGTGTGTTACATGAGGACATAGATTCTCTTATTAATTCTAATGATTACCGTCTACCAGAGTTTTACTCTAGATCTATACCTGGCTCTAATAGGGGCTAATGTTTTATTTTTAGTTTCTTTTTTATTTTTTTTTTTTTGTTTGTTTGTTGTTTTTTATTATTTTAAGTTCTAGTTTTAAGCTTATAAACCTTTCCTGACAAACTAATTGTCACTGTTAATTTGCACTATACTTTATTTTGAGCAGTATAATTTTTTCTTAATTAACTGACTTACACAATCTAAAAACAATATTTTTAATCATCTAAGTGTGTAGCGTATATAAAGCCCTTAAATATTTAATTAAAATAATACAATATAGTTTTAAGTTTTCTTGTATTTCCATACTATAATTTGTCTAAAACACTTTTGTTAACTTTTTGTATAAAAAGTCTCAATAAATTTGAATTGAATTGAATTGTGATAATTTGAAAAGTTTATTTAATATAAAACGTGATTCAATTACAACAACACCATTACTAAAATAAAAACTATAGTAAAAACAAAATCAAAATAACCATATCTGGTCATATATGCATATACGTACGAGTGTAATGCATAAAGAGGGTAAAACCCTTAAGAGAAACACATGTAAATACAGTTAAACATTTCACGATTCAAAAACATATTTTAGCCACACGTATAACTAATGTTTGAATGTAAAAGAGTGTAATGGCCACAAAGTAAAAAGATAAAAAAAACATATAAATGCCATTTTGTTAATCCTAGCGGAAATTGAATGAACCGGATGTGTGTGTGTGGCTTAGAATACGTGTATACATTTCTTATCGAGAGAGGGGAAGAGAGAGGGAGATAAAACATATGTTTGTTGTTCAAAAAACCATAAATTGATACTGTTTTTTTCTCCAGTTCTGTTCATTGTCTAATAAAACTCATACGCAAATTCTTTTGCATTTTGCAGAATAATCATATTTTTTGAAATATATATGTAAGTATACATGCATATGTAAAATAAATACCTGTGTATATATAAATTTTTGTAGTAAAAAACTATATAACGCCTGATTTGTTAAAAAACTAGTTTATTTTATGTTTTTATTTCCAACATTACCTTTCGGCTACAAAAAAAGCAACATCATCTCTTGAAAAAAAGTGTATTTTTTAATATTTTATGGGAGAGAAAATAATATTGTAACTTTTGCTGCTATTTCAACAAATAAATTATTTCATAAAAGTTTTAATTGCTGCCACTGGTATAGATAGAATACTTACATATTGCATATATGTTACTCATATTATTGAGGAAGTAGCTCTCTTTCCTTTTATTTACATTATTGTATTAATGACCATTTTGTGAACAATGCAATGAGATACGATTGTGTCTAGCGGAATCTTTGTATTTGAAAACTGAAGGTTTTGTTAATATTTTTGCTGAAGACTGTTTTGAAATCTTTCGATTGTTTAAAAAGTGAGTAAAACATTGGTAACGCCAGCTTTGATATCTTAAAAAAAATAAATATGAAAAAATATTTCCTTCGGCAGAATCTCTAAGAGTAACTGATTCCACGAAGAAGCTTCTTAAGTTTGTCATTCTGAAAAGACGTTAAACTGTAGGTTCCGGTACTCACGGATGGGATAGGACGTAATCCTAAAACGGGGTTGTAGTGGAAAACTATTTATGATATCAGATCAAAAATCTTAACAGGAAGTAACCAATTTCATATTTCTTTCTTAGAAAACTTTGTGGTAAATTTAACTCAATATATGTATAATGTAATTGATATCTCCAATTTCTTTAAATCGATCAGATCGTTTATAATTTAGCATCTGAACTCTTCTCTGTGTTTCTAATTAACTAAAATTTTATGATATTTCATTCAATTTATACTGATTATTTATTTTTGGGTTTTGTTTGTATCAATAAAAAACATTGATGACTTTGGAGTCTATAGTTTGTTTAGTACCGGTAATAACCCACAGTGGTAGGAACACTTGTCAGTAGGCAGAGACTGTATAAGAGTAAGAAGGGGACCGATCGTAAAAAAAAGCATTGAAGGTAAAGATTTCAAAGACTTCATAATTTATGCATATTATTTCTTCAAAATGCCAATTCAAATCATCTGTTACAAACTGGGCGGAATCGTTAAATTGGGGGTGATACTCCACAGAAAACTAAATATGTACTAATTTTTGCATATCTGGATAACGATTAAAACTTATTATTCAGTCTGACTGACTTCATGGTCAATTTTACAATCATCAGTTAGAAAGTAAGCAAACTTTGACAAGTGGGCGTAGTATCTCCCATCCAAACTAGATATTGATTTTTATATATTTTGAAAGCTGTCAAAGTTTCCTTCGTATGAGAAAAATTTCTTATTTTATTTTGACTGGCAAAGCAGGCGCAGGGAGTGCTAATTTCCGATTAAAAAAGAATCATAAAACTATCAAACTTTTCTTGTTTGTAACACGTTATCCATTTAATGAAAAAACTTAAATTCTTAAAATTTTGAAATTCATCATTGAATTACTTTTTTTAGGCATTTGACAATATTTACAAAATATTTAATTTTAAATTAATTTTTGTTTTGCATATTTGTTGCCTAATCTCTTCTCTTGATGTCATCAAATATTTGTTAGAAATTCTAAAACTAAATTTAAAAATTAATTTAATTAAATTCCAACATATTCTTTGAAAATATTTAAAATTTTTGATAATAAACCAAAAAAGAAAGCAAAAAAAAAAAAACAATTTAGTTTGTAAATAAATAAACTAGAAATTTGGGGTTAAAGTGGGTGAATAATATACATATATGAGTATATATTAGTTTAACCGAGTTTTGAGAATGTCATACAAGTTTAACCCAGAAACCTTTTTATTTTTTGTGTTTTACCATTTTTCTCTTTTTTTTGTTTTCTCTTTTTTTTGGTCAATTTTGTTCATTATTATTGTCTTTGTTGTTGTTTTAGTAACAGACGATAGTTTTACTTGCCACAAATAAATATTGCAGCAAACACACACACACATACCCTAGTAAGAGTACTTTTTAATCCGACTGCTCTATTTTATCTATAGACTCGTTAAAAAAAATTAGTTGTTAGTGAAACTTTTATAAAAATTTTTAACTGCACACAGACGATAAATTTTTCTTTTTTTTCTTAAATTTTTTAAACGAGAATTTACTTGCACTGTAAATGTAGGGGTATTAGAGAGATATATGCTTTATTAAAGCAATTGAGTCTGAGTGTTTAAAATTATTTTTTGTTTGTTCTTTTTTATTTTCTAAAAATACTTTTACAAACATTTTTTGCATTTGTTTTTTCATTGTTAGTGGTAAATGTTTCTTTTGTGAGTCAATTTAGTGACGTTAACCAACCAAAAAAAATTTTTTAAAAGCATTTCGTAACCTCAACATGCCTTTGATACCAAACATTATGCTTTAATTTAATTTCAATGTACAAAATAAAAAAATAAAATAATAAAATAATAAAATTACTATGAGGAAAATATGCATATTGCCTGGTTAACTAAAGTAATCTATTATAAAATTTTATTTTATTGACTTGTCCTTGCTCATACATAAATTAAGAAAATAATATATTTAAATTTGTAAGAATAGAGAAGATATCAAGTAAATTAGCTCGACAAAGTAAATAAACAAAATGAATAAACTTAAACATTTTTGTACGAATATTTTATTTTCAACAAAACAGAGTTAATCGATTGTAAGTGCCGACGTAAGTTAGCTTATGTTAGCTTGTAAAGGTTCTTCACTAGTAGCAAGTGCACTTGAAATCCCTATGAAATACTATTAAAAAACATTTCCATACAAGATTTTTTGAATCATATTGTACAATTTACTTTATTTTCGGAAAATGTAAAGAGATTAAATGCTAAAAAGATGCTCTAGAGTCAGGTAAATAAAAAAAATGTGTTGTATTCTTCACTGGCTTTTTTCTAGCAATTGTATGAGCCAGTCATCCATACGAAACATCATACTTTTCAGTAAGTAAGCTACTGGTATAGCCATAATTGTGAAATTTGCCTTTGTTTACTAAAGTTATCAAAAAATAGCTGTGATAATTACCTATTAATCTTAATTTTAAAAAGCTGCTGCTATACTCAACGAACTAAGTAGGTCTGGGTCCTTCTCATTGTCATAAACTATTTTATGTGCATTAATTTCTACAATACCACTACAGTGTCGATTTGCTTTCGCACAATAGCATTGCTCAAGGATGATTCATTTATCGCACAGTAATATTACTCCCTTTTAAGGCTTTGTTGATATTGACCCAAAGGTAATTTTTCGATCTTTGTGTACGATATAAAGCAGTTCATATAAATATTAACAATTTTTGGCTGGGCTGATGTAATTAAGCTGTTTCTGGAAAATAATGAATAATCATTTGTAAATCCAACAACGTGGGCAAATTCGGCAAAATACAATACGACTCCCTGGAGTGCCAGTTCCCATTATTAGGCTATAATTATCCCCTTTGTCTCGTACGTAAAAATATGTTTTTGAACTATTTTTTACATAATTATAGCACAAATTACTGTTAGTATTTTTTGTGTTCAAAGTTGTTTTAGGGAAAAGATAGAAGAATAAAATGTGAGTATATTAATTTTAGGACAGCAAACAATTGGTATTAAATTTCATTCATGGGAATATGAATGTCAGAACAGAGGCGTACACTAAAATGTACCAAAGATGATCTAAAACCCAATACATTCTGTTAGATATTACATTTTTAAGAACCTAATCAAAGCTATGAGTAGGTAATACATAATCCTTTCATCGTAAATTAACACACTCACTTTTCATTTGACTGTGCTTCGGTTTGCCTGACAAACATGCGTTGCGCGTATTGAGTGTTTCGCACGTCTGTCAAAAGAACTTAAACTAAGGAATTTTGGCAACACATCTTACGTATAGAAATTGAAAAAATTTTAACTTTTAGATACGTTAACAGTTGAATAGTTGACTTACATTGTACCTTGTAACCGCTGTTAACGCCGTAATGCATGCTGTGTATTTCTATCTAAAGTTATGGCATACAAAGATAGTTTGTCCAACATTTTATTTAGACTGGTCACAGAACAATTTGAATAATGAGTTGAGTTTATCGTATAATATCTTTGAAAAATTAGTCTAACAATATAGTTTAGAAAGTAAATATAGTATAGTAATACTAGTAATTTTAATAAATGATTATCAGTTTGATAGTTGGGGATAGGGAGAAATACCCCCGTATCACCTCCTCTAAGTACTTTTTAAAAAAAAAGGTAAACCATATGTGTTCTACGGTACGCAGATATACATATCTAGTTTAAAATTTCATCCAAGTCGGTACTTTATTTAGGTGAGGCATAAATTTTCCCTTGGGACGGGTCACCTTTACATTTAGGCGTATGAAAAATAGATGTTGACCGATTCTTAGACCTACCGAAATGCACACAAAATTTCGCGACACGAAAATTTTATATATTATTGTAGAATATAATTTTCTTTTATGAAAATGTTTTATAAACCACCAATATTATTATGAATATAGGGGTATAAATATTATTATTTGATGTTATTTTTGTTGCCTTTGTTTTTTTAGTTTGTCTAAGAAATATTTTGAAACATTTTTTATTTGTTTTTTTTTATTATAAAATTCATTCTATTAGTTGACAAACTCTATACATAAGTATCTGCACAGTAAATGGAATAATAAGGTTGACATAAGATCAAATATAATTAATATTTAACGAGCTTTGTAGTGTAGACCTCAGGATAGTATTATAGTATAATAAAATTGTAATCAAAACATAAATATACTAAAGATTGTAATTGTAATAAAATAGAACAAAAATTAAATATTTTTATATCAACACACTTAGCAAAAGAAAAACCACCATAGCAATTCCTCTTATTGAAGTATAAACAACAAATTAAATAAAATTCTTATTCCTTTTAGATATAAGCAAATAACAATAATATTTAAATGATTTTTTTTAAAGCGTAATTTTTATTTTTATTTTCATTTTTAGTTTTTATTTTTGTTTCCTTTATTTAATGCTTTTGGCCATATTTTCCAAAAAAAAACTGCTCTTAACATTTTAGGGTCAACTGTTACTAATATGTAAACTATAAATAGACCACGTTTATGTATTGTGACTATACAAGTAGGAGTATAATAGAAAACGGAAATATGTTATAAAAACAAGTAATAAAAATAAAATACAGAACCATTAAATCTACTCAAATAAAATAAACCTGACCTGTGATAAGTATTTGCTTGTACGAATATATGGGAAGCAGTTCAATATAAAATTTATGACTTAATGTTTTCTACATATTTTTTGTTTCTTTGTTATAGGCCTCTGTTTCAAATAGTTTTTTTGCTTTGTTTTCTGCTTATTTATATAGTTTTTCACGTATTATGTTTCCACAAAAGTTATTTGTTCATTTTGTCTTGGAAGTGAGTGTATAAATAAAAGTAAATTGAGAAAAAGAATTTATGACTTGCTGATAAATCTATAAAGTTTTCGTTTTTTTTGTAGCTATTCAGGAAAGGTGTTTTAACATTGTGAAAATTTTATGGCTACACAGAACATATTGAAAATGATAGATTATATAGCTAAAAAATTGGTTATAACTTAAATGTGTACTGTTACGATGCACCTTGGAATTGTCTAGTGTTAATAAAAAGATAGCCTTAGCGAGGTTTTTGATTTTCAACTTAACTGAAATTGAATTAATACAGTCCGGAGTACATTAGGCTTTTGCCTTTATCCGATCTGTGCTTATCAACAACCCTCATTTATACTGATTAAAAATGGGAAGGGCAGCGCTAAGGGATCGATAAGAAAGCTTATAAATTACAAAATTTCAAGAATCAGACATACTCCTTTTAAGGTCTATCTGAATGGTGTAGAGAAAACAATATTGTATTTGTATTTGAACTTTTTAGAGAAAGGAGATATGGTGTAAGTATACTCAGTAAAAATGTTGGAAAGTAACAATTCAAATAGTGACTTAAAAACGGTTGAAAGCCTGAATAAGAATTCATTCACCCTATTCTCTAGCTTTTGGTCTTATGCGCTTTTGTGATCATATAAAGACAATTTAATTTCTAAATTTATTTTATGACAATTAAAGCTCACTTTTTGAGCCTTATTTTTCATATATTTTTATTATTAAGGCCAGCATTCAGGGGATGATCTCTACTCATGCAGTACAATGTGTTGGTTAAGTAAAATATGTTATGGGAAGGGAGAAAAACGGAATAGTACCTGTGAATATTTGATTTACACATACTGGTATTCTAATTGGTAGGAAAAACTTTCGTTGAAAGATTGTTCCTTAATCTAACGATTCATTGTACAATCAACTACAAAAACTTGTCCACTCTGAGAGACACAAGTTGTACCCAAAAATCTGCGATTAATCAGAATCGAGTCCTTTAAATCATCAAAGCACCTCTCATGATAGCACCGATAGTTCAATGAAACGTACATCACATTACGCCAGTGCTATAACGAATCGCCAGAGTTGGGTATACTACCGACGTTGATAAGAACTTTTGCCCTTTCCTGTACTGGTTTTGTAAATATTGTGTGAGGTCAGATGGAGTGAAGTATTTTCTACACCGTTTCGACATGCGAAATATAAAATCATTCCAACGGACATCACAATTAATTCTCATGTCCAGAACATCAAGAGCGCCCGCCTCTTCGATATTTTCATTACCCATAATCACAGATGATAAGATTGCCCACCACGCCTATGTGTTATAAAACAACATTGAGTCACTTGCGCAATAAATTCGAGCCTATTAGCGCGACCCGACTCTAAGATTATTTGCAAGTCGTTTGTGAGTGAGTCATTCATTTTTTGACTTCTTACCCCAACCTCTAAAAGGTTCGGCATGCTATCAAAGGAATATGAATGATAAATGTTGCTGTCATCTGACAAAAAGTAAATAGGATTAGAAATTGAAATGAGACTATCGTTTAGAAGAATTAGATCTAGCCATGCAGTACTCCCGAATTTAACTTGAACTCGTTGAAAATGACACCTTTTATTAACCACTCTTATAGCGCGGTCCCTGAGAAAGCTCATAATTAAACGAAGGTAATTCTGGCACTTTTAAAACCTGATTTAATTTTTCTGTTTAAATGTTATTTATAAAAAATAAATCATACATTTCTTTAATTTCAGTTTCAGAAAATGTTGAAATTAAATGATTTGGGCACATAAATTCCACGACTTTTATTACTTTAAAGCATTGTAGCCGTTTAATTTTGGGTAGCAATTTTAAGCATTGCTGTCCGTGTGTTACAAATAACATGAACAGTTAATACTAGTTAATCAGCATAAACCAGTGACATTTCCTGATCTTTAAATGAATTAATTTATAGCCAAGTTCTGATTTCAAAAATTCCATTCTTGTGGCCACTATATGAAATGCAGGATCATGCTGTTCACACCCATATCAATGTCAGACATACATTATGTTTTCAAAGAAAGAACAGATTGGTTTTAGTTTTTCTGATTTAAGTGCTCTTAGAATAAGTGTTTACCCTATAAGTTATGCGCGATTTTTCGAATGAAAGTAATCTGTTCATGATAATTAAGCATAATATATAAAAATACGTAAAAATTTACTGCCTTAAGTTAAGTCTTCAGTTAAATTGTTCATAAATTTTTTTCTAAAATAAATTTCAAATTTATTTTCATTTACATGAATATGGTAAAGTAAGTAAAGTAAATAAGTTTGTATGCAATCAACACGCCTGGCAAATTTTATTTAAGATAAGTGTAAAAATATGAGTGTAAATGTATATAGAAGTCACCGTCATCTAGTGGTTAGTGTGTTGGCTGACTAAGACGATAGAGCCGTGTTAAAATCTCAGCTCTGATATCTTGAAAAAAGAAATATGAAAAAATTATTTTTTTCAGCAACTACCTCTCAGCAGTCTTCTGGCAAGAGCTCTGGGAGTAATTGATTGCCATGAAAAAGTTTCTCAAATCTCTCGTTCGGAGTCCACTTTAAACTGTAGGTCCCAATACTCATGGATAACAATTAACACAGACAATATGAGTGCTGCGAGAAGATAGTCCCTAACCGTGACAGAGGGTACAACCCAACTATATTTGTTTGTAATGCACTAAACGAAAATTTGTTTAACAATGAATATGTGAAAAAAACAAAAAGTATTTTTCGCCTTATTGGCAAATACGTTCAATATAATTTGAAATGTATGCATACATTTGAATTTATTTGCCAATAAGGCGAAAAATATTTTTTGTTTTTTAATAAAAAAAAACTTTTTGTTTTCCTATCCATTTGCTACAGACATTATGCCAACCGCAGGTTAGCTTGCTGTGGTGGAACAGAGAAATATAATTTAAATTTTTTGAAAAACCGAAATGTATTGCTTTGTAAATACTTTTGTTTGGTTTTTATATACTAAATGGGATATGATTCGCATTTAGTCTATAACTATTTTAACATAAGTATTTATAGTTTTGAATACCACCTTTGGGAAAAAGTCTCCTGACAAGTTTCTTAAGCAGAGACGAAATGACATGCTTATCCCCAAAAGCATACATTTCAAATTATATTGAATGAATATGTGAGGTAAACAACACTAAATAAAATACTGGTATATGGTGATTATAAAAATCTACTGAATCTTAATTTAATTGCAATATTTAGTAGTATATATTTCATTAGGCTGCTTCTGTCACATTCCGTTTTCTTTCGTGTTGGCTTCATTAATTTTCAAATTACTTAAATTCTTTTAGTTGTAAGTAAATTTTTGCTGGGTTTTCTTTTAATATTCCACACATTTTAATGTTTTTTCCATAACGTTACTTCTATGAAAGTATTGTTGATATAGTTGCTGCCATATAATGTATTGAAGTATTTCAAACACTCATAATATTTTCATTTTTGCTTTCTTTCATTTATAGAGCTTCTAAGGATTTCATTTCTCCAGCAGGCTAGACAGTTATTGTCATTAATGGTGTGTTATGGTTGTGCAGTAAGTGTTGAAAAGTATTTTGTGATAATCTTATAAAGCGACATATTTTATGGTTTATTTTTTACTACCGTATTAAGAATAATACTGTTATTAAAGGTTCAAATAAATGAATCTGTGGTCAAGCGCACATAATTTTACTTACAACACTAAATATTACTAAAGGGTTTTAAATCTCTATGGGATTTATTAAAATTTATAAAATCCTTTTCTTTGAAAGCTTAAAAGAAAATTGCCTATATTAAAATTTAAAATTAGGATTAAATTTAATTTCTATCATTTATGTGCCATTTTACAAGCCTTTGCACAACGTATGGGTTATATGAATTAAATATCACTCATACGCCTGTGTTAACTTTTTCTCTTTTATTATAAATATTTGCCACCAATCAATATTAATCCATACTCATATATAAGACTATTACAATAGCAATTACTCTTAGTTATCAATATTAATTAAAATTGTAAATTTATTTCTTAAATATTAAATAAAAATTATTTTCCAAATTTAATTGTCATATAAGTATCTGGAGACTTTATTTGCTAAAATATTGTGTAAATATTTACTAGTTTTTCTTGTTGCTTTAAACAATAGATACCATTTGAAATGTAATTGTTGTATTTTTAATTACATTTGCATATTTAAGTGTCATAATTTATTTGTTTAAGTAATTAAAATTTTAAATTGTTACGTGCTTATAATAAAAAGTATTATCTTGTAAAAGAATAGGCTTTATTAGTTATACTGTAAAGATATAAGAAACAATATATTAAGAAATTAAAAGCAATCAAGTGTAATGGAAAATATGAGTTTAATAACAAAATAGTAGATATTTCTTTTAGGCAAACATTTTTTTATGGAACTAATATCTTTATTTCAGTTTAATTTTAAATACATTAAACTTAAAGATTTGATTATTTTATAGTAAATTATTATTTATACATAAAAATTATTTACAAATTCCAAGTGGTACCAATATTTCTTTCGGCGACTACTTCTTAGCAGTCTTCTAGCAAAAGTTCTGAGAGTAACTGATTGCCATGAACAAGCTTCTCAAGTCTGTCGTTCGGAGTCGACATTAAACTGTAAGTCCCTGTACTCATGGATAAAAATTAACTCACACAACATGAGTGCTGCGAGAAGCTAGGCCGTAACCCTGACACAGGATTGTTTTGGCCAATTATGTATGTATGTATGACTACTTCTTAGCAGTCTTCTAGCAATAGCGCTGAGGGTAACTGATTGCCATGAATAAGTTTTTGAAATCTGTCGTTTGGAGTCTACGTTAAACTATAGCTCCCAGTACAAACGGATAAAAATTGACGCATACAGCACAAGCTAGGCCATAACCCTGAAACAGGATTGTAATGGCCAATTATGTATGTAAATATGTAAGATGAACCAATACTGAGGAATAAGTAAACCGCTACTGATGCTGTGCATTGTATTGGAATGTTGAATATATAGATAAACAGAGATAGATAGATGTGAAGATGTGGTGTTAAGCGCTTTATGTCAATGCAACAAATTGCTGTCAATTTGATCACTCAAAGGCCAGTGTTATACCATCACCTTTATATGATCAACAGCAATTGCCCCATCTGGATGTTGAATGTGTGTGGTGAGCATCTTTTTTATGTAGGTTAACTGTTATCTTTCCAAAAGGTGGCGCTGTACTCCTGATTATTCGTTTTCTTGGGGGAATATACAGGAAATGTCAGAGAGCGGTTTCTTGAAGATGGACTCATTGAATGGGGGGGACCTCCTTTTTTTTTTAATTATAATTCTTGAAAAACAGCAAATTTATTATTTTATTTATTTTTCTCCTTCGCTGGGATTTTAATCTCGGTCGTTTGAGTTTCTGTGCGCGCGCTCTAACCACTATACGCTTTTATATTATTATTAAGCGCCTTAGGAATGAGACAAATTGCTGTGAATTGGTCATTCAAAGGCCAGTGTTATACCCTCACCCTTGAATGATCAGCAGCAATTATCCCATCCTTACATGTTGACTGTGGTGTGTGCCTCCGCTAAGTTGGTTTTACTGTTATCTGCTACTTTCCAATAGTTAGCGTGTTTTTTTCCTGATCATTCGTTTTTTGTTGCTGTCATTGATTAAGGTAAAATAGAGTGGAATGTTAGGGAGCGGCTTCTTTGTAGATGGACTTCTTGGAGGAGGGGGACTTCTAATTTTTAAATTATAATTTTGTAAAAACTGCAATCTATATCTTTAATTTTTCACCTTTCCTGGGATTTGAACCTGGGCCGTTTGAGTTTTTGTGCGGGCGCTCTAACCACTATACCACACATCCTCGTTTTCAAGAAACGTATTGAACGTATTTGGAAAACGTAGCACTAAACTTAGGAGCCTACGTAAGTTTTAAAATCCGATCGGAGAGCATGAGCAAAAGAAATGGAAAACTTATAATCTATTCTTGACCACAGACAATCTCCCTCTCAGTTAAGCCAGCCGCTGTGTATAAAAGCCAGGTTCTGTCAAGCAACCATGTGCGGTATAACTGCAATATTACAAATTATTTTCTCAAGCGAAAATAGTATGAAGCAAATACCAAAGAGTGAATTGATTATATTGATTATTATATGTTACATAGCCAAACAAATGAAGTTATTTTAAACCATTGAAATTAGAAAATTGGACCTAAAGTGTCTATGACAAATTTTCTTCTCCGATTTTATATTTCAAACTTCTGCAAATGAAAGTTTGTGCTTTAATTTAAATACATTTAACACTTATAGTGATTAAAAATGTTTGAATTCGTTTAAAAACATTTTATTAATTTTTTAAAAGAAAATCAAAATCAACATAAATTAAAGTTTTAAATTTAAATAAAAAATTAAAAATTTCTTCAAATAAATTGTATAAATTCTTTATTTACAATAATTTTTTTTTCTATTTTTTTGCTGCTTGTAAATCTTATGCATATAAACGGATGTTTGCAATTGATACTCCAGTTGTGTTCAACTTGTTTGCTACACATACTCGTACATACTAAAAGAACTCATTATTTGCATTCACGTGTGTGGGGGTGTATGTGCTTTGTAATGAATTTATTTTTGTTGGGTAAAGAATATACCGCAGGAAGCGGAAATTGTAAGAAAATTTCTTCAAGTATAAAATCCACAATGCTTAAGTGGTGATATATGTATTTATATATACATATGTATATAAAAAATATATATAAAATTGTACATAAATAAGAAATTGTTGGTGTCATTGTATCTGTTGATAACAATAAATAAGTCTATTAAACAGGCTTAAATAGACCTTATATATTTGTATATACATACGAGTATATACCTATAAAATTAAGAAATATTCTCTTGATACAAACGTATTCATTTATTTCTTTTTTTTAACTTAAACTTTAAGAATTGTACAAACAATTTTAGAAAATTTTTTAAAAGGTTTTAATTTTTTTTTTTTGCTTTAAATAATTTTGCCAATTTTTCTTTTTACCACATACAGACTTATAAACATTAAAAAATTGGTTCAGAAGAAACCACGAAACCCTACTTCCTCGAAACTGAAAACGGGAAAACGGTAACTGTCAAAAGGGAGCGATATCGTGATATGATTGAAGACTTTTTAAAGCCACAACTGCATGCTTTGGGCTTGACTAATATGTGGTTTCAATAAGACGGTGCCACATCGCATACAGCCAGGATTACAATAGAATTACTGCGAGACCTCTTTCCACAATAAGTTATTTCAAGCAATGGTGATGTTGTTCGGCCTCCAAGGTCGCCTGATTTGACTGCTCCGGGCATCTTTTTGTGGAGATAACTGAAAAGCAAGTTTAATGCAAACAAACCAAAAATGCTGGAGTAACTCAAACAAAATATTCGTGATGAAATTAATGAAATGCCGCATGAAATGTGTGAGAATGTAATGAAAAATATGCTTAAAAGGGCTCGCATTTGTGAGGTTAACAGAGACGGATATTTATCTAATATTGCATTCCCTACATAATTGCCGATATTAAGTAAAACACTGATCAATATAAGATCGAATTTTTAAATGAAATGTAAACGCAAGTAATTTCAATAAAATTCCTGCCTTACAAAATTGGCCATTACAATCCTGTGTCAGGGTTACGGCCTAGCTTTTCGCAGCACTCATGTTGTATGTGTTCATTTTTATCCATGTGTACCAGGACCTACAATTTAAAGTCGACTTCGAATGACAGATTTGAGAAGTTTTTCATAGCAATCAATTACTCCCAGAGCTTTTACCAGAAGACTGCTGTGAGGTAGTCGCCGAAAGAAATAATTTTTTTCATATTTCTTGTTTTTTCAAGATGTCGGAGCTGAAAGTTGAACCCGGCGCTATCGTCTTAGAGAGCCAACACATTAACTACTAGACCACGACGACTACAAAAAAATTCCTGTCTTATTTCACTAAAATCTGTTTAATTAAAGAACATTTTTTTTACTAAATAAATCAATAATTTCTTATAAACTAAAACTTAATTAATTGTGGAGAGATGTTTTATGTTGAAATTTATAGTTTTTCTTATTTTTTATTTACGGTAAAAAGCAGTTACATTTAATTTCTATAAAATATGTTTTTGAGTTCAATAGTGTTTTTAGCGTTCACACAAAAAAAAAAATTTAAATTTCAAAAAGAAGGCATGCATAGGTTATTCAAAAGTCGGCATTAATGAACTTTAACTTTTTATGTAATTTTATTTATTTTATGTATGCATTTATATATTGGCATTTAACCAAGTAAATACTTGTAACCAAAGCATTTATATTCATGAATACGTATGAAGAGTATTGGAATAACAAATATATCTGGCTAAAGAGCTAACATTTTAACACTTAAATGGCAACCAAAGCAAATATTACATCATAATGAAATATATTCAATGAAATAATTAAATATAAAAATTAATAAATCTTTAAATATGCTACTGCCTAGAAGTTATATTAAGTTCAGCTTAAGCATTTGCTAAAATATGTATGCGTTGTGGATAACTTTTTCTGCCATGCTGGCATTAAAAGCATGGAAGAGAAAAAAACATAGACTTGAAAATCAAAACTTTTATACATTTTTAAAGTATTTTTCTTTCCCAGAAAGGGGTTAATATAAACGTACATATATATTCATATTATTTATTTGGTTTTTCTATTTCTTTATCTTAAGGTCATAATAACAAATTTTTGTGTATATTTCTCTGAAATAAGCAATCGAATATTAAAATAAAAATATATTAGAAAAATAAAAGTATAAAAACGAAAACAAAAAAAGAAAATGACATGCATAAATATCTGATAAAATGAAATATTACAATGCAATTTTTGTATGCCCTTTGGCATAATTTTTTTTTTATTTTATTTCTTAATATATGCAGAGAAAAAAACACAGAAGTTTAAAAAATTAGTAAAATTTAGAAAATTAAAATAAAATGAGTATTTTATTGCTTTTTAAATACTCGTAATCAAATTTTTTTGAACTAAAACATTTCAGATTTGTTATTCATTAAACCCATTTAATAATTTTTTATTTGATATTAAAATTTTTTAATTTTTGTACCCCTTTTTACAATATTTTGGTATAACCACAGTGCTTTTGAAAATTTGTCATTGCTAATATTAGTGAAGAGATGTGCGAAGATAACTTACTTACTTGCTTACTTACTTAGCTGGCCATAAAAACCCGCTTACGGGTTTCGGCCTACCTCAACACTAGTCTCCAGGCGTCTCTGCCTTCTCACGCCTTCTCCATTTGGTCACACTAATTGATGACAGGGCTTCGTCTACCTGGTATTTCCAACGTAAACATGGACGTCCTTTCGTCGACGACCAGTGACCTTCGCATCAACTTTTTTCGATGGAGCAGTTTCTTCCATCCGAACAACAACAATAACACCTCCATCCGATGCTCCAAATTTTCGATGACACTGAGGCATAATTGAGGTTCTATGCCGGTAATGTGCCGAATTATTTCATCCTTTAGCTCTTAAATTGTTGCTGGCTTATCGATGTATATCTTTTCTTTAAAATAACCCCAAAAGAAACAAGTTTAATGACGACATATCACATTTCCTTGGCCGCCAATTGGCATCACCTCCAAGTGAAATAACATGGCCATTGAATTTGTCGCGCAAAAGAGTAATTATTTCTTTAGCTGTGTGACAGCAACAGGCACTGTCCTGTGAAACCACATATCGTCCACTCATAATATTCATCATGACGATCTTTATTCTTCAGCCACACTATCGCGAATAGCATATAATAATAGCACATAATAATTTCTGCAGTGCGAGCTGTACGAGCATGCACAGGTGTTTTCACATACAGACCTGGTTTGCTAAAATTTTTGCACGATTTAACCGATTGTACGCATATTTGGATGACTGAATTGATCGAAAAAATCACGAGGTGCACGATATGCTTATTGTTTTGAACGCCCATTTGCATAATAAACCTGAATAACTTTAATGCATTACTCGATTTTGTATGTTTCCATGCTTCAAATTGCAAAATACAGAAAAAACTTGACGTTTAGGTGTAGTTCACATTCAACATCGGCGCTTAAAATTTAACCACCCGATAGAAAAAAATAATATAATAATAGCACTCAACCTCAACCATTACGTGACACAGCACACGGAAATAAATATGTAAAATTTTAAAATTTTTCTTAATTCTAAAATTTTATATTTTTAGGATGACGATACTCTAAATCTAATTTCAGTTTTTGCCAAATGATAAATAAATATTAAATTAATTATATGAATACCTAAAACTATTAATTTCCTAAACCTACATACATATATATCATTAAGAGATCCGAGTAGAGTAGGCTTTTATTATAATTTTAGTATAAATGATCCTTAAAATATATTTGCCGAATTCACAAGAACTTTGTATCGTTATTACAGACTACAACAGTGTTGTTGTTTGTTGGTAATTTTCATGAAAAAATTCGATACACTCATACAATTGTTTTCACGGGTTTTTAAAAAGTTTTACATATTGATTTTTATGCTATGTATTAATGTAAAGTGAATACCTATTATTAGTCGCCGTGGTCTAGTGATTTTCTTTTTTTTATTTGATTTTTGATATTTTCGATGAGTGCAGTTGTTGGTACACTAGGTGTTCGCAATCAATTAAACAAAAACTGTTTTCAATACAGCATATACAGAAGTTTGTGAATTTTATTTATAAAATACATACTATATGGCGTCGATAATTCAAATCGAAAAAAAGGAAAAAAAAAATTATAAATAATTTGAATTAATATGTATAAGATCATCGGGTCAATTTTTAATCATTTTTAAGAATTTAAAATTTTAAATCTAACTGTTTTATATAAAAGTTGATCGCAATCCGTTTTAACTATTTCTTAAAAAATTTTAGTCAAAATTTTATTGGCTTGATAATGTTTTATATCTTTCTTATATTCCTTAAATAATATTTTAATAGCATTTTTGTGCTATTCTTTTATCCTTTTCTATGTGTTTTTATGTAATATATTTGTATATTAAACTATTTATTGTATTTGTATTATAATATAAGCTACTTTTATATTAAATGGATATTGTACAAAAATGTTTAAAAAAAACAAATTTTCTGCATTTGTACACATGCAATATATGGGCTGAAGCAAATACAAATATAATACTTCTTTGACAAAGAAAAAAAAAAAAAAGGTTAACTAAGTATAATACTACAGTTCTAACAATATAGGATTATTTTATATTTTAAAATGACGAAATAGAAAAAAAAAAATTAAATCTTTTTCTAATTCTTAAAAAAGGGCAGTATAAATAATCCAAAATCGATTTTTAAAAAATTTGTTTGGAATTGTAATTGCAAAGAAAAACAATTTTGAATAATTCTTAAGACATAATCGTACTCTTTAGTATTAACAAAAAAAATTTAAGTAAAAGAACCTTGAATATGCTTATTATAGTGCTTGGCTTCAAGCCAACGTTTTTTCTACAAATATTTGACTTAAATTTACGTACTCGTATATCAGCTACCCTGATATACAGAAGATTGCAAATAAATCTGTTTTTAAGCGTCTTTTGTTTGTGAATCAATAAAGTAATTTGGGTTGAGGGTTGTAATTTAGATTCCCACCACAGACCCTGGTCTGTGAAACTACACCGCACATATGGTCCCAGTCGCTCCTCTCGTAATAATTATAATATAATAGTAAATATATTAATTTTGTTTCATTGGAAACGCTTTAATTATATCAAAGTTACATTCTGGTCATATTCAGGATAATTATCAAATATTTAGTCACACTTTTATAGAAATCATGTACTGGAATTATATTTTTTTCTAAATACTTGTAATAAATTAGTAGAAGTATTGCGGAACACAACTCATTCTATCATACTGTCCTTTTCCCACCATCGTTGCATTTTTTGTAACTGTCATCGTAGTTGATTGAATTAGAATTACAACTTTTCTCTTTTGCTTCTTTATTCCATTTTATCCATATTAGTCGACATCGACGACATGTACAACCAAAGCCTTCGTGATTTTAGGGCATCGCCAAATGATGACAATATAATAATAATAATATTGTATTGTAATTAAAAATAATAAATATAATTTAATATAATATATGAAATGTATTGCTTTGGGGATAAGCATGTCTCTATGGCCATTTCGTCTCTGCTTAAGAGAATCGTCAAGAGACTTTTTCCCAAAGGTATTAATCAAAAATACAAATACTTATATTCAAACAGTTATAAACTAAATGCGAATCATATTCCATTTATTATAAAAAAACAAAAAAAAAAAGGATTTACAAAGCAATACATTTCTGTTTTTTTTTATTTAAATTCTATTTTTCCTGTTTCTATATTTTGTTTGTTTTTTCCCCAAATTTTATTTCATGTCGTATTTTCTGAGTGTTCGATAGAAAATGACGTGATTCTAGTGTTTTACCACTGAGCAAAGAATGCAATGGCACTGGTATTAAGGGGAATGGTGCTAATTTATCCTCTCCCCTGAGACAGCAAAATCCAGGAGTGAACTTCAATGGTTGCACCCAACCTCCATTAGGCCAATTTAAACGGAAGAATGCGAGCTGTAGTCAAATGTGCAACCGTAGTGAAAAGATATTCGATTCAAATCAACACTTAATTCTTCTTACGTGTTGGTTTCGATTAGCGTGGTGCGACCACTTCATACAAAATGTATGGAAAAAGAATTTTCATTATAATTGTTTTTCGGGGAATTTTCTTGTTTATTCTTGTTGTTTGATCGGAGACCAGTCCTAAACACCTAAATCTGTCCAAGCATTGTTAAGCTATAAACGAATTAACTAACGTCACTCTCTTTTATAATTAAGGGCTTCTTTTACAATTATTTCATAGAAATTTATCAAATGAGTTCTTTATACTTCTTTATACTTTTTAGGTATATTTTTATGTATATTTGATAGCGTGCTTTTATAATTTTTTTCTATGCTTTTTATGCATTACTGAAATTCTGCATAAGTGTTGGATTCACGGTTGTGAATTCGCTTTAGTCTAGTAAGCAGTCTGTTGGCTTACTAAGACCAGAGTTCTGTTTTCAAATCCCATCTCTGACATCATGATATGAAGAAATATGAAAAAATATTTCTTTCAGTAACCACCTCTTAGTAGTCTTCTGGCAAAAGCTTTGAGAGTAACGGATTGCCATGAACAAGTTTCTCAAGTATGTCGTTTGGTAAGTCGCAATACTCATGGATAAAAATTAACGCACAGAATATGGGTGCCGTTAGAAGCTTGGCCATATATCTCAAAAAGGGTTGTAATGGCCACTTTGGTTCATTTATGTATGTATGCTATCCTGATTATTGATATTTATAAAAAAAGTCATTTAAATCTACACGTAAAAGGTCTTATTTAAAGCTGTAAAATATGCCAAATTCCATGTTGTTGTTTGCTTTCTTTCAATACAGCAAATTTTAAATCAAACACACAAACAAATATAAACACATACTTATGTACCTATCAGCCAGGACGTGGCCACAAATCGATTTAAATGGTATTGTTTTGAACTAAATTTTTTGTAGAAAACTTATTTCTAAAGCTACGCTTCTGCCAATGCAATATGCTGGCATATTTCTATATGCCTTTGTTTTTATATATGTAAATACATTAAGAGTTTATTTAAAAATATCATACAAAAGCTTTTTAACACATGCTTTAATAACATTTTAGACTGACTGACTGTGTGTTTATTTTGAAACTTTTTAAAGTTTAAATAAATATACAGTTTATTGCTTAAAATATTTTTATTTGCAAATATTTTATGGTATTTTTTCATAAATAAAGTAACATTTCACAGTTGTTGCAATTCAAATGGAATTTATGTACGTATTTTGTTATGTTTTATTTATATATATTATATAAGTATGCCAAGATGTGTGCCACATACATATGTATATAAATTTCATATTTATACAAAACTGTACAAAGAGACAGCAAAACTTTTAAGTAAACATTTAAAAAAATATAAATTTATATTTTAAATAAAGAAAATAAATGATAAAAAGAAAACTTATGTATGTTTAATTGTACTTGTAAAATGCTTCACATATGGGCATTTCCATGAAAATGTCAAACATAGCTGAAAAATTTAAAACGCTTCAAACTGTTTTTCAATTATAACAAAGAGGAAAAAAGCGCTCAAATTTTACGGCATAGACGTATTTAATGCTTATTATTATTATCTAAAAGAAAATAAAAGTTTAAAATTACCTTTTTTTTGACTGACGAAACAAATTCAGTTGAAAAAATTATCAATCTTATTTTGATACGAACGCGGATTTCCTTACAATATAACAACTAAGTTATATGCTTGCTTTGGCGGCTACATGTCGACAATGTCGAGTAATATGTATAAAATGGAATAAGAAGGCAAAAACAGGAATTTGTAATTCTGGTTTATGCAAATTAAAGGAAAAAGAGGGTCGTGGTATAGTAGTTAGAGCGCTTGCACAAAAACTCAAACGACTGATGTTCAAATGCCAGCTAAAGAGAAAAATTAATAATTAATTCTAATAAATCTGCTTTTATATATTTACTTTGACAGTGCAACAGTGAAAAAATGCACGGAATTCACAGTATTACAGGTTCGATTGTACTGTCAAAAGTTAGTAAGATCCTGTACTCGGTTTGGTCAAATTGACTAGAAATTTTCTTTTATGGACCTCAAAAGATTTTGATTTTTTTTTTGGCCAACAGCTAACTCAAACTTAAAGATACTCCTTAACTATGTTCAGCAATAATGTAGTAGTGGTCGCCATGGTCTAGTGGTTAGTGTGTTGGCTTACTAAGACGATAGTGCCGGGTTCAAATCTCAGCTGTGACATCTTGAAAAAAAAAAAAAAAAAGAAATATGAAAAAATTATTTCTTTCGGCGACTACCTCTCAGCAGTCTTCTGGCAAAAGCTCTGGGAGTAATTGATTGCCATGAAAAAGCTTCTCAAATCTGTCGTTCGGAGTCGACTTTAAGCTGTAGGTCCCGGTACTCATGGATAAAAATTAACACACACAACATGAGTACTGCGAGAAGCAGAACTTTTTACTTTTTTTCACTTGTTTCAGCATAACTTACAGGGACTCATAATTTTTCACTAATAATGTATTACAATATATTGTAGCCACTGTAAATCTGAACAACTTTTGTGAACATATCAATACAATCTGAGTGTGTCTAGACATCCAAAATAGCTGAAAAAAACCAATTTGTACCCTAAAAATGTTATTTTTCAATATTTTGCATTTGTAATAAGTAATATTTTTTTTTTCAATATATGTAAGTATAAAACCCTGTGAATGAAAAATAATTACAAAAGTTTTGTTTTTTTGTATTGCACTTTGTAGATGTTCAAATGTAACGATAATATGGAAATGCCCATATATACACACACAACAAAAAAGGCAGTTTTCTTTAACTTTTCTTTTTTAGTTAACACCCTGTCACTTTTTGAAGACTCTTATTCATTCACACATTGTGTCAGATCTTTAAAATAAATTTCATTAAAATGGTTTATAAATCAAAGGCTTTTAAAATCTGCAGTACAGTTTTGTAAATAAATTTACTTTTATTTCTATATTTAAATCCAACATGTAATTTCATTGTAAATTATTTCAATACTTTTTTATTTTCTCTAAAAATGTTAGTTATGTGGTGATAAATTTAAGCTCGTTAGTTTTCTAGGGAAATACATACAAACATATGTATGAAAAAACTTTAAATTAATTTAAATACATATTATCGGTTTTTCTAATTTTATTGCATCGATTTAAAATGTTTAATAAATATTTTGTGGCATTTTTTATTAGACAAGTACGAGTATATGGTAATTTTATTGAATAGGGCAAAGGATTATTATATGGAAAATAATTTATTGGTTTAAAATATCTTTTTTAGGAGCATATACTGAAATACAGGCATAAAGGCGAAATTACAGCTTTTTTTTATTGGAACAAATGTAGAATCAATTAAGAATGATATATACTCGTATAGTAGTAAGTTATGGAATAACTATAGTTGACTTTAAACACAGCTTTCCATTATTGCTTTGTGTGAGTTTTGAAAAAGTTTTCACATACTTAGTTTATGCCTGTTTTGAAATCAGTTCGACACAAAACGATTTCACTCATAACGATAAATTCATATGCGTGTATGCCTATGTTTTGAGTCGAAACAATTTTAAAACTGTTTTAACAACTGATTTTAAATAATTATAATTCTAATTTTTTCATATTTTTTATAATACATGTAGAATAATAAAAAACAACCAATAGCAGAAATTGGCAACCCCATCAAATTTGACTGAATATTCTTTACAGCTGATTTTTATAAAGGTTTTAAATCGTATGCATTTATACTCAATTTTGAAAATGCTAAGTCTGGCTCAAACAGGTTTAAAAAGCAATGTCAGTGAAAATATTTCGAAATTTCAAAACTCTTTTTAAAGCTGTTTATGCCATGCGTTTGATATGACAACAGAGTAAATAAAGTTTTAAATGAAAAAATAACGATGTTCTTGATGTACAATCAACGACCTATAAAAGTATGAACGAATTATTAAAAGGCAATTCCTAACAATATTTTATCGGGATGGAAAATTCTAAAATTAATATTAAAAATATTCTCCAGAAAATTTAAAATTTTATTACATTTAAAAGCTATAGAACTGCAGCTAAGGCTGCTGTTTCGATTTAAATTTCCAACATATAGGCGAATAATTTGAAATTGTTGTTTAAGAAACACAAAAAAGGCAATTTTTTGTTGGCTTAACATATTAGAGAGCTCGCACAGAAACTCAAACGACCAATTCTATCCCAGCGAAGAATAAAAATTATAAATAAATATTTGCGGTCTTTCTAAATTGTAATTTAAAAGATAAGAGTTTCCCCCTCTCCAAAATGTCCGTCTTGAAGAAGCCTCTCCCTGACATTTCCAGTCTATTCCACGAGAAATCAATTATCAGGAGTACAGCTCCACCTTCTGGGCAGATAATAGCTAACCTACTGAAGACGCTCACCACTTACATTCAACATCCACCGACAAGTGAATCAATTGCTGTTTGTCATTCAAGGTTGAAGGTATAACACTGGCCCTTGAGTGGCCAAATTGACAGAAACTTGTCTCATGAACAAAAAAAGTCGCTTAATATATATTTCTCTTTAAAAAAAAAAAAAATCTATCTATCTTCAAATTTCAATACAATATACTGCATGAGTAGGAGTTTACCCCTGAGTATTGGTCTTAAAAAAAACTATTTTGAACTAGAATATTTTTTTTTATTTGAGCCCTTACATGATGAATATTGTATTGGAATTTTTTGGAAAGGACAGTACATATAAATTTTTTCTTATATTATTACTAGCTGAACCCGGTGTGCTTCGCTACCCCCTCGTTATATAATAAAATTAACGGCGGTGACGTGGTTCATAGTTATATGGCGGCTTTAACAGTATTAAGAGCCATTTACTACCAAATAAAAAAAAAATCCGTTTGAAGGAACAAATTTGTACAGAGAACAAAAAGTTTAAGTTAAGCGTGGAAGGGGGCGTGGCGTAAGAAATGTTTATTTATACCTCGCCTGTAGTATAATGTGTATTAAATTGGAAGTAAATTTGTTAAAAACTATATGGGAGCAATTATATAATTTTAAATAAGTGGGCGTCTAAGTGGGCGTTGTCGAAAAAAAAGTACCCTATTAATCATGCAAGAGTCTCAGTTAAATGCTGTGAAAATTTCAGGAAGATCGGTCTAGAGGTTTGGTCTCCTATAAGGTACAAATAAACAAACACACATTCAATTTTATATATTTAGATTAAGCGCCTTAGGAATAAGACAAATTGCTGTGAATTGATCATTCAAAGGCCAGTGTTATACATTCGTGCATACATACATACATAACTGGCCTTTACAACCCTGTGTCAGGATTACGGCCTAGCTTCTCGCAGCACTCATGTTGTGTGTGTAAATTTTTACCCATGAGTATCGGGACCTACAGTTTAATGTCGACTCCGAACGGCAGACTTGAGAAGCTTGTTCATGGCAATTAATTACTCTCAGAGCTTTCGCCAGAAGACTGCTGAGAGGTAGTCGCCGAAAGAAATAATTTTTTCATATTTTTTTTTTAAGATGTTGGAGCTGGGTGTCGAACCCAGGGCTCATGGCTTTAGTAAGCCAATACACTTACCACTAGACCACGGCGAATACTTATATATTCATCCTTAAATAATCAACAGCAATTGCCTCATCGTTGCATGTTGATTGTATGGTGAGTGCCTTCGCTAAGTAGGTTTAGCTGTTATCTGTTACTTCCCAATAATTGGCGCTTTTCTCCTGATCATTCGTTTTTTGTTCACAATTATTTCAGATGGAATAGAGTGGAATTTCGGGCAGCGGTTTCTTTCTAAATGGTCTTCATGGAGGGGAGAACCTCTTATTTTTAAATTATAATATTGAAAAAACAGCATACTAACTTTTTAATTTTTTTTTTACTTTTGCTGGGATTTGATTTGCACTATAAAAAATAATTCCTTTTAATTTGTTTTTTATTAAATAAGCTCCTTTTGTACGATTTCTAATTAATTGCTTATTTTGCTTGATAATTAAATTACTTGCCTTTTACAGTTTGTTTAGAACTATTTTATTTAAAGAGAATAACTCTACTTGCTTAGAATTTTAAAACATCATTAAAATACAAAAAAACTAAGACAATACAAATATCTTTTATACTTTTCTACCATAATTAATAAAAAGTAAACTCCTTTCATAAGTAATGAAAGGAAAATGTTGAAAACTATTACAACTCTTCTATACTTTCGCATTTAGAACACAGTTTTGCAGTCATGTGTTAAATTAAATAGAATTAAAAATGAAAATTAGATTTTGTGCTGAGCTAATGTTGTCAATTCTTTACCCTTTTTAATATATTTTGTTTTCCTTTTAACTCAATCATTATACCACAAATCTGCTTAAAAATGGCTCCACTTTCTTTGTTTTAATTTTATTATGTTGATTTTGTAAAGCAGAGCATAATTTTTGTGCAAATAAGTTGAAAACAAATAAAATTGTACTCTCAGTTACACATAAATTTAAACCAACAAATCTATTTAAAGTTCCCAAGGCTGTTAAACTAACTCACACATATGTATGCTTACATACAAAAAAATTTTAGCATGTTAACTCAATTAGTTGGTAAAAGGAAACGGATATTCACTAGCACATTTACTCTTTATACGAGTATTTACACGCAAATTAAAAAAAAAAAAAAATAAAACCAACTGCCAAACAACTCATCTTTAAATATTCCATATAATTACTGTTTGCTTATGGCACTTTTCATCTCAAACAACTCAACTTCATCGTCATTAACAACATTGGCAGCAACGGAAACGCTGTTATAGAGCAAAGAATTACACAAAGCGATGAATACTAAATAACTGTTGCGACTCGCATTTTCGCTCTCTATTTATCACTTCTAAGTTTTATATACAATAAGAGTGATTTCACTTAAAGCTTAAGTTTTGTGTTTCTATTGATAAATACACTTCAAATAGTAAACTTTATGTAATTTAAATAGAGAATAAATACACAGTTTATTAAGAAAGAAAGAAAGAAAGAAAGAAAGCAAAGTTCGTGTGCAGTATGTCATAAAGTTTAATCTATGATGCAAAGTAGAGTGCAGGCTAAAAGGTTTAACTAAATATTATTTTTACACACTCTGCTGACAAAAATATTGGAACTTATTAAATTATACAAAATTTTAGTAAAAAAAATATTTATTTTTATTTAAATTTGTACTAAGTATTTTGTTTGTTTAACTATTATATAAAAATTTGATACGATGCATCGAAAACATCGATGTTTTTATTTGACACATCGCAAAACATCGATGTAAGTTCACGATGCAACGCATCTGAATTTGGATTTTCGACAACGATATGTATGTATAAACATACTTTTTTTTGCTAATGTGTCTGTGTAAATCAAAATTCATACACCAGTTAGTTATCTATTTATACATACTTTACCGAATGTGGGTTAGAATTAAGCGGATATTAAGTGCAGTTGTTTATTTCTGTTAAAACTAATGCCATTTACATTTACTCTATCACTCATTCACTGACACACACACTACAAATCTTACTTACACATTGAATTCATGTGTGCCATCATTAACGTTAATCTTACCAAAGGGGACATTTTCTTGCCTATTTGCAGGCATTTATTGCGATTCATCGCCTATACAGCCATAAATAATTTAACAAAGTTGTGGCATGTTTCCACAAGATATAATAAAGAAAAAAGGATAGAGTTTATTTTCAAGTAAATAAGAGAAACGAGAACGTTTTAAACGTTGTTAGAAAAAAGAGTACAATAGAGAACAGAGGAAAGTAATTACTGGTGGTAATATTTGCACACAAGAGACAAATTACGTCGATTCCGAACGACAGACTTGAGACGCTTAATCATGGCAACCAGTTTTTCTCAGAGTTTTTGTTAAAAGACAGTTAAAAGGTGATCACCGAAAGAAATATTTTTCATATTTCTTACTTTCAAGATGTCAGAGCTGGGGTTTGAACCCGGAGCTCTCGTCCTAGTAACCCAACGCACTAGACTACGGAGACCACAGTAATGGTTTTTAGTTATCAAAAATAAATGTCAGATTTTATCTGATTTCTCTTCAAAAGGAAGGTGTCATATTTCAGAATTGGATTAATTTTATGTCTACCGTAGGTACGTATATCCAAATGTCACTTTGTTAAATTTTAACAGTTTAAAAGTTTTCTTGCTCTACGTTGGTTTATTTATCCATAACTACTTGCATTTGGATTATGCGTCTCAAATCGTATTTTTTGTTGCACATTTTAAAGCCTTCTCTTATGGGCATAACAAACCATAAAAGATTGATATACTCTTTTGGCGTATTATTGTTGTTAATTAAGCTCATTAAACTCAATTAACGCTCTCTTCTGCGATAAATCATCAAATCTGGCAGTTATGCTCGTGAAGTACACCAGTTGTGCGACGGTAAAGTATTTAAAAAAAGTTTTCTGAATAAAATTTGCCAAAAAATTATTTAAAGCACATACTACCTAAGAAGTAAAAAATATTAATTCATAAACATAATTATGTGCCCATAATTATGAAAGTGGTCTAAGTCAAAATTTAAAAAAATGAGTTTACCAGTTATTTCATACCACATTATCTTAAACTAAATTTATTCAATGTAATTTTTATGAAATTGTCAAAAATGAACCATTAGGTAGTGGTTGTAGTTTTAACATTATATGGAATTCATTAAGTGTTAATTATGAAAGTGGTCTAAGTCAAAATTTAGACCACAAATTTTTGGTATCGGCTCATTTCTTTCTACCGAATGACCGTGATTTTGGGTTGATAGAAATTAAAATAAAAAAGCAAATTACTTATACAACCCTGAGCATCATTTTAAATTGATAGAAAAGTTCAGAAGAAGAAATAAATTTTCGATAAAGCGAATTTCGCAGCCGGATTTTATTTCAACGAAATCAGTATCAATAACAAGAAGAGTAAAAAATATCGCGGGTGAATCTGTCTCTTGGCTACAAATTCAATGGATGAATGGATGAACCTTATAAAATGTTTTATACAACTTCCTTAGATGATTCTAAATATCATGTTTTGGATCTTTTTCCCATAAGAGGAAGACCAAAAACATACGGAAATATTAAATTACTTCCATTATACACTATCATTAGACCAGTATCGGAAAAAAACATAAAGATATTTTGAGTTTACTACCGTACATCCTTCCAGTTTTTCAGGAACATTTTAAGAATCTTAAATACTCGCAATATTGATAAAAATGGATTATTGTTGAAAAATAATTAATAATTATCAGTCAAATTATTGTTTTAAATAAAACTCAAAGTTCTTTATTGCTTTGAGTCATTTATAGGACATTCAGTTAATTTTGAAAATGGTCTAAGTCAATTCAAACTTTAAAAACAATATTATCGTATGAAATTCACACAAAATTTCATATTCGTAATAAATTTCCATTAATTAAGACTAATAAAATTATAAATTAAAATGTCATATAATGTAAAAACATTTTTTAATTTATTCAAATGTAAATCATTAAATATCTCGAAACATGAAATATATGACTTATACCACTTTCATAATTATGGGCACATATATAGAATAAAGTGAAAGCAAAACGAGCAATATTTTTCAATATTAAAGGAAAGAAGAAAGTAAAAATTGTTTTTAATTTGTCAGCATTTCTATAGCTTGTTTTAATAGTGCGTTTCCGTAATATAAACGATGTAGTCACGGTGTGTGTATATGTTTTTGTTGTTGTTTTACTTTAATCCGTTCGGTGTCTGCCAGGTTTGTGCATAAGTTTGTGCAAAACAAAACAAAGCCATAGAGAAAAAGAATTTCTAATTGAATTATATTGTTGGTGTTCCCCAGCTTAGTTGGATTATAAGTATATTATAAACACAAGTTGATTTGTTATACGAATATAATACTCGTAATAACATTAAGGCGGCCCCGTGGGTGAAATAAATAAATATAAGGAAGGCTTATTTTGTAGAATTTTTTAAACAAAATACATACATGCATAATAAGGTATCTATCAAGTTATCAATATTTTAAGGGTCATTACTACACTTTTTCGATAATGTTTCCGATAATAAAAGTTAAATTTTTAACTCTTACGTTGAAAGTTGGTTGAATGTCTTCTCAATAACTTTAACGTAAACTTTTAATTCAAAGTTTACTTATTATAATCAGAAGCAAATTTATCTGTCCGATAAGATCCTATCAAATCAAACTTAAATATCAGTGAAATGTTGGATTTTGTATAAAAATATTTACATTTTATACTTATTAATGTAAAATTCTATTCTAAACTCAATCGAAAACTTACGTTTAGGTAACTGTAAAGGAAGACTAACGAACGTTGTCAAAAATATGAAACAATATACTTAAGGATATGCCAATTTTTGTTTACATTTTTGGACAATTTTTAATTTTTGTGTAAACATTTGTGTTGTTTGATTTTTGTATGTTGAGCTGACTTCCTAGTAATACAGTAGTAAGACATTGCAATGTGTTGCTAAATGTAATTTTAAAAAGTCAAAGACAATGAATTTTGTTCCAAATTTGTAAGATTGTTGTAGTTAAAACGCAAGAAAAAGCAAGAAAAACATCCAAAAAATTAGATGCACAATAAATACACCACACATGACTATGGCGGAGTAGAAAGATAAGAAAGCGTTTTTTTCTTATAATTTGAAATTTGTTTTACTTATTAAGATCTTCGTTAATGATTACACTAAAAAGTGGACACATAATTATTAAAAACAATTAATTAATGCAAGATTGGAAATGGAAAAAACATTACGTCAAAAAGACTATGAGAATGCGCTTTGAAAAATTTCAAGTCCATAGATGATACATTTACATTTTTGCAGAACGATATATACCGGAGATGCATAAAAATGTTCCTAAACGATTACAGATTTACAAAGTATTAGTATGCAACGTATTAAAAAAGTATCACTACCATACATCAACTTGGTTTTAATTCTGTGTTGATACAGGCAGCCTTTCTTAAATCGTCGTGCGGGAGTTTAAGTGCTCTATACGCCATTTTATATTTTTTATATATCTCGAGTTAATGATGCCACTTTAGATTTTCGACCACAGATTTTTAATGTTTGCAATTTGTTTTCGAATATCTCGTCTAGTTTCGAAGATAAATAGCCAAAAACGGATTGTAGATTTTAAAAATTTTGGTGTCAAAAACCTAAAGTGGCATCATTAACTCGAGAAACATAAAATGGTGTATAGAGCACTTAAACTCCCGCACGACGAAATGTCTCATTGTCCTCATACCTACGTTTCGATTTGGATGATTCGAATATTGACGAATCATTGCTTCGCCCAGGATCAAAAAAATATATATGTATGTGCACCATTTATATAAACAAACCTTACACGTGTTCAAAAACGTCTATATTTATTTTTTATTTGTTTTTTAAGTAAAAGCTTTTGAGTAGTAAAATTTGGTTTTCGAAATACGGGCCTATTAGGTCCTAGAATTGACTCGCCTATATTACGGAAGTTTGAATAGTAAACACAATCAAAGTATTGTGCGTTCACAGGTTAACACAAAATTTTTGTTACACATAGAACTGGTACCCTTATGGTATTTGTTATAAAGAATATAAGATTTATGTTTCGTCAGAAACGCTTTATTTAAGATCAAAGTTAACGGCAATGAATATTTTTGGTAATTAAAGAAGAAATGATGTCCGTGAAGGAATAGTACACTAGCCAAACTGAACAATTGTTTTCGACTCCAGCTACGGTAGTCTCATCAGAGTTCTTTGTGTCCTGTGCATATTCAAGACCAAACATCAACTATTTAACTCACACTTTTTTGGAAATCGCATACTGAAATTATATTCTTTCACATGTATGTACATACACTTGTATGAGTTAGTCGAAGTAAAGTCACACAACAGTTTTTATCATATTCTCCTTTTCTTACCATCATTGCTGTTCTTGTAATTGTCATCTTATTTGGATGAAACAGAATTACAATTTTTATTTTGTTTTTGCCCTCTTATTCCATTTAATCCACATTAGTCGGCATCGACGACATGCACGACTGTAGCCGTGGTGGTTAGAGTGCAGCGCTAGAAGCATGCGCATTATAACTGAAGGTGTTTGAGGCTCTAGGTTCGAGCCCCGGGAAAGTTCTGATCAATATTTTTATAATTTAATTTTTGTTTCGTCAGAAACGCTTTATTTAAGATCAAAGTTAACGGCAATGAATATTTTTGGTAATTAAAGAAGAAATGATGTCCGTGAAGGAATAGTACACTAGCCAAACTGAACAATTGTTTTCGACTCCAGCTACGGTAGTCTCATCAGAGTTCTTTGTGTCCTGTGCATATTCAAGACCAAACATCAACTATTTAACTCACACTTTTTTGGAAATCGCATACTGAAATTATATTCTTTCACATGTATGTACATACACTTGTATGAGTTAGTCGAAGTAAAGTCACACAACAGTTTTTATCATATTCTCCTTTTCTTACCATCATTGCTGTTCTTGTAATTGTCATCTTATTTGGATGAAACAGAATTACAATTTTTATTTTGTTTTTGCCCTCTTATTCCATTTAATCCACATTAGTCGGCATCGACGACATGCACGACTGTAGCCGTGGTGGTTAGAGTGCAGCGCTAGAAGCATGCGCATTATAACTGAAGGTGTTTGAGGCTCTAGGTTCGAGCCCCGGGAAAGTTCTGATCAATATTTTTATAATTTAATTTTTGTTTCGTCAGAAACGCTTTATTTAAGATCAAAGTTAACGGCAATGAATATTTTTGGTAATTAAAGAAGAAATGATGTCCGTGAAGGAATAGTACACTAGCCAAACTGAACAATTGTTTTCGACTCCAGCTACGGTAGTCTCATCAGAGTTCTTTGTGTCCTGTGCATATTCAAGACCAAACATCAACTATTTAACTCACACTTTTTTGGAAATCGCATACTGAAATTATATTCTTTCACATGTATGTACATACACTTGTATGAGTTAGTCGAAGTAAAGTCACACAACAGTTTTTATCATATTCTCCTTTTCTTACCATCATTGCTGTTCTTGTAATTGTCATCTTATTTGGATGAAACAGAATTACAATTTTTATTTTGTTTTTGCCCTCTTATTCCATTTAATCCACATTAGTCGGCATCGACGACATGCACGACTGTAGCCGTGGTGGTTAGAGTGCAGCGCTAGAAGCATGCGCATTATAACTGAAGGTGTTTGAGGCTCTAGGTTCGAGCCCCGGGAAAGTTCTGATCAATATTTTTATAATTTAATTTTTGTTTCGTCAGAAACGCTTTATTTAAGATCAAAGTTAACGGCAATGAATATTTTTGGTAATTAAAGAAGAAATGATGTCCGTGAAGGAATAGTACACTAGCCAAACTGAACAATTGTTTTCGACTCCAGCTACGGTAGTCTCATCAGAGTTCTTTGTGTCCTGTGCATATTCAAGACCAAACATCAACTATTTAACTCACACTTTTTTGGAAATCGCATACTGAAATTATATTCTTTCACATGTATGTACATACACTTGTATGAGTTAGTCGAAGTAAAGTCACACAACAGTTTTTATCATATTCTCCTTTTCTTACCATCATTGCTGTTCTTGTAATTGTCATCTTATTTGGATGAAACAGAATTACAATTTTTATTTTGTTTTTGCCCTCTTATTCCATTTAATCCACATTAGTCGGCATCGACGACATGCACGACTGTAGCCGTGGTGGTTAGAGTGCAGCGCTAGAAGCATGCGCATTATAACTGAAGGTGTTTGAGGCTCTAGGTTCGAGCCCCGGGAAAGTTCTGATCAATATTTTTATAATTTAATTTTTGTTTCGTCAGAAACGCTTTATTTAAGATCAAAGTTAACGGCAATGAATATTTTTGGTAATTAAAGAAGAAATGATGTCCGTGAAGGAATAGTACACTAGCCAAACTGAACAATTGTTTTCGACTCCAGCTACGGTAGTCTCATCAGAGTTCTTTGTGTCCTGTGCATATTCAAGACCAAACATCAACTATTTAACTCACACTTTTTTGGAAATCGCATACTGAAATTATATTCTTTCACATGTATGTACATACACTTGTATGAGTTAGTCGAAGTAAAGTCACACAACAGTTTTTATCATATTCTCCTTTTCTTACCATCATTGCTGTTCTTGTAATTGTCATCTTATTTGGATGAAACAGAATTACAATTTTTATTTTGTTTTTGCCCTCTTATTCCATTTAATCCACATTAGTCGGCATCGACGACATGCACGACTGTAGCCGTGGTGGTTAGAGTGCAGCGCTAGAAGCATGCGCATTATAACTGAAGGTGTTTGAGGCTCTAGGTTCGAGCCCCGGGAAAGTTCTGATCAATATTTTTATAATTTAATTTTTGTTTCGTCAGAAACGCTTTATTTAAGATCAAAGTTAACGGCAATGAATATTTTTGGTAATTAAAGAAGAAATGATGTCCGTGAAGGAATAGTACACTAGCCAAACTGAACAATTGTTTTCGACTCCAGCTACGGTAGTCTCATCAGAGTTCTTTGTGTCCTGTGCATATTCAAGACCAAACATCAACTATTTAACTCACACTTTTTTGGAAATCGCATACTGAAATTATATTCTTTCACATGTATGTACATACACTTGTATGAGTTAGTCGAAGTAAAGTCACACAACAGTTTTTATCATATTCTCCTTTTCTTACCATCATTGCTGTTCTTGTAATTGTCATCTTATTTGGATGAAACAGAATTACAATTTTTATTTTGTTTTTGCCCTCTTATTCCATTTAATCCACATTAGTCGGCATCGACGACATGCACGACTGTAGCCGTGGTGGTTAGAGTGCAGCGCTAGAAGCATGCGCATTATAACTGAAGGTGTTTGAGGCTCTAGGTTCGAGCCCCGGGAAAGTTCTGATCAATATTTTTATAATTTAATTTTTGTTTCGTCAGAAACGCTTTATTTAAGATCAAAGTTAACGGCCGGGGCTCGAACCTAGAGCCTCAAACACCTTCAGTTATAATGCGCATGCTTCTAGCGCTGCACTCTAACCACCACGGCTACAGTCGTGCATGTCGTCGATGCCGACTAATGTGGATTAAATGGAATAAGAGGGCAAAAACAAAATAAAAATTGTAATTCTGTTTCATCCAAATAAGATGACAATTACAAGAACAGCAATGATGGTAAGAAAAGGAGAATATGATAAAAACTGTTGTGTGACTTTACTTCGACTAACTCATACAAGTGTATGTACATACATGTGAAAGAATATAATTTCAGTATGCGATTTCCAAAAAAGTGTGAGTTAAATAGTTGATGTTTGGTCTTGAATATGCACAGGACACAAAGAACTCTGATGAGACTACCGTAGCTGGAGTCGAAAACAATTGTTCAGTTTGGCTAGTGTACTATTCCTTCACGGACATCATTTCTTCTTTAATTACCAAAAATATTCATTGCCGTTAACTTTGATCTTAAATAAAGCGTTTCTGACGAAACAAAAATTAAATTATAAAAATATTGATCAGAACTTTCCCGGGGCTCGAACCTAGAGCCTCAAACACCTTCAGTTATAATGCGCATGCTTCTAGCGCTGCACTCTAACCACCACGGCTACAGTCGTGCATGTCGTCGATGCCGACTAATGTGGATTAAATGGAATAAGAGGGCAAAAACAAAATAAAAATTGTAATTCTGTTTCATCCAAATAAGATGACAATTACAAGAACAGCAATGATGGTAAGAAAAGGAGAATATGATAAAAACTGTTGTGTGACTTTACTTCGACTAACTCATACAAGTGTATGTACATACATGTGAAAGAATATAATTTCAGTATGCGATTTCCAAAAAAGTGTGAGTTAAATAGTTGATGTTTGGTCTTGAATATGCACAGGACACAAAGAACTCTGATGAGACTACCGTAGCTGGAGTCGAAAACAATTGTTCAGTTTGGCTAGTGTACTATTCCTTCACGGACATCATTTCTTCTTTAATTACCAAAAATATTCATTGCCGTTAACTTTGATCTTAAATAAAGCGTTTCTGACGAAACAAAAATTAAATTATAAAAATATTGATCAGAACTTTCCCGGGGCTCGAACCTAGAGCCTCAAACACCTTCAGTTATAATGCGCATGCTTCTAGCGCTGCACTCTAACCACCACGGCTACAGTCGTGCATGTCGTCGATGCCGACTAATGTGGATTAAATGGAATAAGAGGGCAAAAACAAAATAAAAATTGTAATTCTGTTTCATCCAAATAAGATGACAATTACAAGAACAGCAATGATGGTAAGAAAAGGAGAATATGATAAAAACTGTTGTGTGACTTTACTTCGACTAACTCATACAAGTGTATGTACATACATGTGAAAGAATATAATTTCAGTATGCGATTTCCAAAAAAGTGTGAGTTAAATAGTTGATGTTTGGTCTTGAATATGCACAGGACACAAAGAACTCTGATGAGACTACCGTAGCTGGAGTCGAAAACAATTGTTCAGTTTGGCTAGTGTACTATTCCTTCACGGACATCATTTCTTCTTTAATTACCAAAAATATTCATTGCCGTTAACTTTGATCTTAAATAAAGCGTTTCTGACGAAACAAAAATTAAATTATAAAAATATTGATCAGAACTTTCCCGGGGCTCGAACCTAGAGCCTCAAACACCTTCAATATAAGATTTACTCAAAATGATGGACCAATATAGAGCTTCGTTGAGTGTAGTTTAAAATTTTTCTACAGCTGACGTACTTTAAGATATTAATAGTGCTAAATATCTTGCGTATACAATTTCAAATATAATGCCAAATAGAAGCTAAAAATAATGTGCACAGTGCACAGTGCATAATTTTCATCTTTTTTTTTGATATTATTTAAATGCTTAAACATTTAAAATATTTGTCAACAATTTTGCTGTCAGTTAGTTTACTAAACTGCAACTTTCCAGCACTAAAAATATTACATTAAATCTGTTAACTGGTAGTTAAATTCCCTTTTAATTAAAGAAACAACTGTCAATTGTTTAGCAATAAATGTTTTCCAATAAAATTGACAAATAAACGCCCAATATTATTTGCACTATCACTGATATCATTAATACAATTGTGAAATTATAAGTATAGTACTCGTACATAAGTATAACCAAAACATATTTTAAAATTACTCGCTTATTTAAATCTCTGTCTCTTTCTCTATTTATAATCAAACACATTTATTCCATATTTATATGCAATTTAGTTTTTATCACAATTTGTCATACCAATAATTGCAATATACGAATAATATAACATTTAAAAGATTTTTAATATTGTTGCTGCTGTTATAGACATAAATTATATGAAATATAATATAATATTTATAGCGTTACACAAATAATATATGAGTTAAAATAAATCGAACCAAATACTTAATTGAAGAGTAAGCAAGTTGAGCTGTTAGCTAATATCCCGAATAATTTTTTTGTACCACTCGTGTGCCCTTTACTAAGTAGTTGTAGTCAGTTATTTTGGAAAGAAAAATAGTCCGAAAATTCTCGCAGTTTTACAAATTCGCAAAATTTTCCGATTTGTTTCAAAATAAAGGTTTTGTGAAAAAAGAAACATTTGCCACTCATAGAATGTAATTTAAAGGTTGTTTCCTTTTGATATTTCCCTACTTTTTTAAGCGCAAAAAGTTACTCTTTATAGTCCTTTTTGTATTTCATCTAACGTTATGTTTAAATACGATTATTATGCCCTCACAGCTTATTATTGCATATTTTTATTTTGTAGTGGTTTATTACTTGTCTGTTATATATTTATTTAATAAAATTCTATTTACTAGTTATTTACTATAGAAATTTATTACTTTATCTTACGGCTAGATAATTGCAATCATAATTATTTTTTTTATTATTTTTATAATAATTGCATTAAAAATATCTCATTGTCAGCTTTATTGTGTTTAAAAGCCAAAATATTGTTGCAATAAATTCAAACAAATTTGGCAATTAAAAAAAATAAATTATTGTTTAATTTTGTTGGCAATAATTGGTGATTTTTATATTCATAAATCTCTGGCATAATACGAATTATAAAAAGAGATTAAAATATAAAATAAACAGCAAATTTGTTGAAAAAGCAAATATGTATGTACTCGTATATGGCAAATACTGATTAGTAGATGGCAAAAATTTGGAAATAAAGTGTATTTTGTGTGTGTTTTTAAACCTACAGCTATTGGATAGTGTATTGTATTTGTATTGGAGTTAATTACTCTTTAAAAGCATGAGATAAAGATCACCATTACTCATACTTTTAAGTGGCCTGCAACTTTTTAATATATAAAACTAAAACTAACAGCCTATTTCACAATGTCGAAACAAACAGTTACTGAGTGAAAGAAAGACATACGAAAGAAAGGCTTTTTGGATTTCTCAATGCCTCTCGCTTGCTCTTACGAGCAGGCCTGCCATATTTGCCGATTTATCGGCATTTTGCCGATTTTTTACTTTAAATTTACCAATGTGCCGATTTTTGTTTCAAAAATGCAGATTTTTTCAAAAAAGGGTAAAATACTACATTTGTTCTAGTATATTTACAATTTTGAACAATACTGAAATATTTGCTACAATTATGTATCAAATAGTCCAAAAAGATTGGATCAATTTCACAACATTTAGAAGATGCTAGAAATAAAACCAAAAAAGTTACTGTATCCAAGTCAATTCAGATGGCTATCTAGAATACTATATTTACATGAAGCCTTAAAAATTTACTTTTAGTTGGATCAAATTGATACAACAAAAAAAAAATTATTGAATATATTTCTTTTTTAAAATATATTCTTAAAATAGTAAATAATATTAACAGAATTTTTCAAAGTGAATTAACAGAAAAAAACGGTATTCTAAAAAATAAAAACATTTATTTAACGGATTTTATGAACACAAATAATATTTTTGAAATTTCATGGGGTGTATTTGAGAATATTGGCTAAAGAGTTAATATCTGGATCAAAACTTCACAAAAACGAAATTAACAAAATTACTAAAAATAGGAATAGTTCTCTTACGGAAATTCTGAGGGAATTTCCTGGCTTTATTATTAGAAAAATCTTTGAACTTTGAAGAAATTTTTGAAGGACTTGAAATAAATTTGTAGACTTTATGGCAAAAAAAATTTCTAAAAACGATGGGATGTAATAGTTGCATTTCCAGTGCTGCCATAGTTTGAACAACTAATTATGATCCTTCCACGATCTTCAGCAAATGTGGATAGAATTTTCAGTAAACTCTATCTAAATGCAAAAAAAAAAAAAAATTTCGATGTCCGCTGGTAAATGAAACACTACAAGGAATTGTTTTTTCCAATAACACTATGCGACAAATGAAGACTTTTGGAAAAATGCACGAACACCACAGTAGAGGTTCGACTGTATTACCAAAAGTTAGTAAATGCAGTTAGATCTTGAAAATCTTTTGGGGTCCATAAAAAAAATTGGTGGTCAATCTGACCAAACCGAGTACAGGGTTTTACTAACCTTTGGTAGTATAATCGAACCTATACTGTGGATTCCGTGCATTTTTTTCACTGTCGCACTGTGTAATTATTTAAAATTTAAGAATTTAAACTGTTTTGATACTGAAGTTAAAATAGGTTTAAAAAATTGTTGAACTCAAGTATGCATTTATAAAATATATATATTCATACAAAAATTTTAAACTTAATAATTGCAATTTGTAAAAAGGTATATATATTATTGATTTTTATTTTATTTTCTATTAATTTTAATGCTGAATTGTTCTGTTTTTGTTAATAAAAATAGGTGTATGGTACTTAAAACGGGAAGTTTTAATTTGCCGATTTTTTGCCAATTTTTTTACCTTGAAGTGCCGATAATGCCGATTTTTTTTTGAAATTTGCCGATTTTCAATTAAAAGCATCTGGCACCCCTGCTTACGAGTCACCATTTTTCTTTTTTACGTGTAGTAAAAATAAAGTGTTGCCAGTTGAAAATTTTTAATGAATTTCTTTAAAAAGAGAAAATAAAGTACTATTTTGGAACTCTGTTTAAAAGAGATTTAAACTCGGCGCTATCGTCTTAGTAAGCCAGTACACGAACTGCTAGACCACGGCCACTACCAATTAACGCAATTAAGGAAAGTTTATTAAGGGTGGAATTTTATTAGAAAATGGTAAGAAAAATATGGGGATTTAGAAATTGAAGTAAATAAGCGTGGGATAATTATCCGGGGAATACTATCATTAAGTTTATTAGAGTTTTTGCTTCATATAAAAGTTTTTATACATTTTTGAATGTACTTATATAGGCAGTCTTGCTTACACACTTCTGCAATTATATTTTTTATAATATCACTCAATTTATTTAACAAATCACAAAAACTTTCAAATAGTTTTTCGATTTTCTTTTGTTCTTATTTTTCTTTGAAAGTTAATAAAAGTGTGATAAGATGTAGAGATTTTTTGCCTCAAAGAGCATAAGAAAAACTCTGTCAGAATAAAATGGATTTTATTTTATGACTGCGTTTATATGTGTCTATTTAAACGGAAAAAATCGTCAAGCCCTGGTCCTTTTACATCATTTATTATTAATATTTTTCAGTCTCCATTTTAAAATTGAATACATTTTTAGAATTATTACATGATAACGAACAATTTTGTACCTTTTTGTGATGTAAGACATTTAATCAAATATACAATATTCATAGCTTATATATATGATTATAGTTTAGTTGCTCTATTTTAAAACATTGTCTTTTCTTATGGCGTTTTCCTTTCTACCAAAAAATGTTGTGTTTCGTATATTTTTCTCTCTCATCTTGACAAAATATTCCTTTTTAAAAAATTATCCTTTATAACAACAAAGAAAAATTTCGATTACAATTAAACGAGATCAAAAAATAATGTATAACATCCTACTTTATTATATAATGTAATAATAACATATTTCACATTTTTGTAATATAATGAAAACGCCATTAAATTTTACTTTTTTTTAATTTAATTTTAGTGGCTACTTTCGTGTTGCAATTTCAATTTCAATTTGTTTTTTTTTTTTTTTTTTTTTTTTTTTTTTTCATTTAAAATGCAGTCACATTGGTCAACGTTCCAGTTTCCTGCCCTCAACTCTGCCTCCCACACAATTTGAGCTCTTAAACTCATAAATGAAAAATAAAAAAAATATCAGATCGAATTTTTCTTTATTTCTTTCTTTGGTTCTTTTCGAAAAGTTTTATTTTTCCAAACAATTGATTGCAGCAGGCATAAGAAGAAGTGACAATTAAAGCCAAAATGTTTTGGTCAATGAACACGACACAATGCCAGTGTCATACTTTATTGTTGGCCATTTGGCAATATATACTCATACCATACTGTTCTGCTTCTTCACTTTTAGCTTTTTTTCATTTATTTTTTTTTTATTATTGTTATTTGCTGTTGTCATGTAAAACTACATCTTCAGTTCATTTACGATATTTCAACTCAACATCATGTTGAACTATTATGGTTACAAACTCGCATGACAGTTTTAATTACGAAACTTTTTCTTGAGGCTTTTGTATGTGTTACAGAGTAGAGCTGTAAAGGCAGAAAAAAAAAGTTTTCTTTCTATTCAATTTTATTCTATTTCTCTTTCCTGTATTGCTGTATTCTTTTAGGTTTTTTTTTACATTTTATTGGTCAAATTGGTAAAAATTTAGTCGATAGATATTGTTAAGTAAACTTACTGACAAAGAAATGTCTCTACATTTTACAAAAATAAAATTCATTTGTGGCTTTGATTTTTGTCTACAGTGCAAGAGTACAGGAGTGTAGACATGGTTGTGGACTAAATTTAACCTCATTTGAATAGAAAAGAATGTGCATGTGTGGTGTCAAATATTTTGTTCTAACTTGGCTATTTGAAGAAGTTAACATTTATTTACAAGTATACTTTTAGGTTAGTTGGTTTTAGAAAGAAAAAAAGGAACGATGCTTTAAATATATTTAAAAATGTTAAAATTTTGATTTGGAAACCAAATTTAAATATTTTAAAGCTTTTGAATATTTCACACTTTAATTTTAATATACTCGTATATATACTTTAAAAATAATTTAAAACGCTATTTTCCCTTTATTTCGCCCCACATATATGCTTTAAATCTTATTAATTTTTTTGTTTTTTCAACATCTCACATTTTCACCATTTGTGCTGAGATAAAATTATTTTTTTTTTGCAACTTTCAGTTTTTGATTGTTGACAGTTGTGTGTTGATGTTTGTCACATAAAATGAAGCATGATAAATATTTTCTTATATTGACGAAATATTTTCAACACATCAGCTGTTAACCAAGTACGGGAATAGCTACTGTCGGCAATTCCCTTTAGTCTTTCCTATAATGCTACTCATACCAATATTCTATTTCATTTCAGTTAAAAATATACTCGTAAATATGATAAATAAACGTGAAAATTTGGTATTCTTGTCAAAATATTTCAGTTTAAGCTTCCCTCCTCACTTTATATATAATCTTTATTTGCTTTTTATTATCATCTATGAATAAGTAATAAGGGTTCACATTTACTTTAAGCATTATTTTACTATAAGTTTTATAATGTAGAAGGAATGACAATGAAAACAATGTGTTGCAATGTGACAAATGAAAATAAAATATGTACATGGGAAAAGTTTTTAATTTTTTTTCGTTGAAAAGACAAAAATTAAACTAAAGATTAAACTAATAATATAGGGGAATAAATAGAGAAATTTTAAAATGAAGGTTATATACATTTATGTACATATTAAAGTTCTTTAAATTATTAAAGATTTTAAGAACAACTTAAGGTTGAAAATATAAAAGAAAAAAAGAAAAGAAAAAAGAAATAGAAAATTAAGAATAATTTGGACTGTATGTAAAATCGTAAAACCAGACAGTAAATAATATGATTATACGATAAAATTTTAAAAATTAAAACAAAAATACTACTTACGATTGTTGTTGGCTGTCAAAATATATTACTTACTTACTTACATAGCTGGCCATAACAACCCGTTAGTCGCACCAATCGATGACAGGGCTACATCAACCTGTTCCTTCTAACGTAAACAGGGTCGTCCTCTACGCCGACGTCCAGTGATCTTCCCATCGAAAACTTTCCTCGCTTTAGCAGATTCTCCATTCATGGTTGGTTCTAATGCGAAACTCATCGCCATGTTTTATAGGACCAAAGATCTTACGAAAAACGTTTCTCTCGAACACTCCCAGGACCGCTGCATCGGCACAAGACAGCGTCTACGCTTCCGCATCATAGAGAAGCACCGAAAAAGTAAGCGAATTGTAGAGTGTTAATTTCGTCGTACTGTCATCTGCTACTAAACTTCCTACCAAGACTGTAGTAGCATCTGTTGGCTAGTGGGATTATTTGCTTGATCTCTAGACTGACATTATTTTTGCTGGTAATAGCGATGCCAAGGTAGATGAACTCCTTGACCACATCGAATATACAGTTGCCGGCTGTAAACTGGGAGCCGATAGGTCCAACGTCCCAACTCGTCGACAACATGTTCTTCGTCTTATTGTCTTTGAAACAGGGTTAGAAACTAAAAGTAGAGTAAATCGAATAGAAATAACTAATTAAATTTGAAAATATATATATTGACAATTAATTTTATTATTAGTTAAATTATTTGAGCTTAAGGTCGAAATAATTTAACTAATAATAAAATTAATAAAAAGGTCAAGGAAAATAATACAAATATATTGACAATTAATTTAATCAAATATTTTAGTACTGTTTAAAAAAATAATTTAAAGTATACTTAAAGGGTTTATAATATTAGTATTTTAAAGCTTAATTTAAGGGATTTTAAATTATCATGTTTGTACAAAAAAAATCTTCAGGCATATTTTTAGAGCAGGTGTTTACAAATTTTTTTTCTTTCAAATATAACAAACGAATTTCTATTTTTAAACTTTGTGAAAATTGTTTTTATTTCCATACGTCTACATATACAAAAAATTCCATTTTCCATGTATTTTTTAAAATCAATTTAAATTTCTTTTGTTTTTGTAAATTAAATTCAAGAAAAAAGAGGAAAAAAGGGAAACCAATGGTTTACTACTATGACAGACAGTCGTTCAATTCCATTTCATATGATTGTAAACAACTTTTGCTGGCAGTGCGACATGAATATTATTTGTTTTATTTTCTATTTTTTTTTCCAATTCCTATACATACTCGTAGTATATCTTTATAATTCTTTACAATTTTACAAACATATTGTATTAGTCTGTTCCTTTCAAACATTGATTGGCAACTGTCATTATTCATATTTTGCTCGTTCCCCTACTCCAAGTAACGACAAGACTGCTGTAAATTTGAATAAATGAATGGCAGTGTGGTAAGCGAATGTAGAATAAAATACAACTTTTATTCAAATAGTTTAAATTGATTAAATTTTTATTTCAACACATCGGTAAGCAAATTTTATGCGGTTAACAGGTTTTAGTGGTTTTGCTTTTTAACTCGTATTTATCCATAAAGTGAAATAACAAGAGAATATTTGTATGTGCATTAAAAGGTGTAATAGCAAACCCGCGATATTGTCAAAAATAATGATAACACTAAAGGATATAGTGGTGGTAATGATTATAGTTTTGGACATTCGTTTTTATGCAACAAATTTTCCCTGAATTGTGCAATTTTTAGCCGTAAATGGGAGTGTGCTTTGAACGATAAAATTGTTTTGCATATTTTTAGGTGTTTAAAGTTTATTAGAACAAAATTATTGCCAAAGCTCACATTTGTATAAGCCATTATGTTTGTATCAGTGATTTTAGTTAAAATTTTAATAACACTATCAGTTTAAATGCCTAAATATATGCAATATGGTTTAATGTGAATTTACGAGTATTTAGTATTAAGGCAAAAGCTAAATAACTACTGTTTATAAAATATTTATTAAAATTATTAACAAGTTATCAATTAAAATTAATTTTGGTGCGAGGCTTGTATATGTATATAGCTGCACAAATAATTTTTTGTTTTTATTTTACGCACCATTTACTTAAACAAAACTTCAACACAATTTAATTACATATTTAAATTTTTTTTATGTACAAGTTCTGTCTATTGCTTTCACTGACAAATAAATTGCAAAACAAGTCATTTAAAATGACATTTTATTTGTGACAGTTTAAGACAAATTATGCGGAAAATAGACAAAAAAAAAAAAATTCAAATTGAATTTGCTCAAACACGATTATATAAAATGTGGCGTTCCTTAGCTATGGTCTTGTCATCTAATACTTATAAGGGCGTTCATCTAATAAATTGAAGTGGAAATAAAAATGACGATATGAAAATACGCAAAAAAAAAATTGCAAACTGATGCAATTATTTTTTATTACTTATATTATATTATTTCGCATAACTTCTTTAAAAATTTATGTTTTTCAATATTTTTCCTTTTATGGTCTTTTACTGTACGCAAACGTAAGAAATACAAACAAATATAAGTAGTTTGTGGTTGCTAGCCAATGAAGTCATTCAATTAAATTGTAATTAAATTGCATCTTTTATTCTCACTTGTTTTCCGACATAAACAGTTGGCAGTGGCACTGTTGTAAACTTAATTATATTTGTTCCTTATTCAAATTTTTTGTTTTCAGTTTTTTTTTTAATATTTTCACTTTCCTTTTAAAAGCCATATACATATTTATTTCTATAAAAACTATTCCTATAAAAATTATATTTTTATTAGTTGGTATTATTATTATTTAAGAGTTTATGAAGCATACCATAACCTGAAAATTTAGCTACAATTATTGTTAAAAAAGATTATAGGCTATTGAAAACAAATGCAGTTCAATTGCGAAAAAGGCAAGCTTTTTTTCGAATTGTTAACTTTTCCAGTCGTTTTAAAAAATTGAATGAAGAAAGAAAGAAACAAAAATAAACTTAAATTTTTTTTCAGTTAACCATATCGTCGTCCGGGAGTTTATGTGCTCTATCCGCCATTTTCTATATATCGTTTTTGACACCAGCATTTTTAAAATCAGCAACCTGTTTTCGGCTATTTATTTCCAAAACTGGACGAGATATCCGAAAACTGATTCCAGACTTGAAAAATTTGGGTTCGAAAACCTAAACTCGAGATATATATAAAATATGAAAAGGCGGATAGAGCACATAAACTCCCGCACGACGATATGTATTAGGTTTTTTATTGTGTAAATTTCCATTGCTACAAAAAAGTTTAGTTTGTACTGGCAATATGAAAATTCAAAGTCACCGTTCAATACAAGAAATGTTAATTTGTACGAAGTGAATTTATCCACGACTTCTTGGAATTTTATAGTATAATGGGTTTCTAAATCCTTTAAAGTAACGTGGGTGTGCAGATTAACCAAGGACCCACGGCTTTACTTTGTACGAACCGTTTGTGCTAGCACACAACAAAAATGTTATTCTTTCCTTTGCAGTTTTTCGGCCGGTTCGGTCTCTTCGTTTGTAGAAAAAATATTTATCGGCTAAAAAACGAAAACATAAACCAGATTCAACTGCGTTATAAAGTTACGAGTTGGGAAGGAATTTCTTTTTATGCGAATTAACTTTTTCCAGATTCTACAGTATTCACCACTTTTTTAAACTGTTTTCCGGAAGTTAATGCTTTTTAAGAGAAATAGTTTATTTAACTAAAATATGTATATCAGGCCTGTCACAAAAATCTATTCCGATCGAAAGTGGAATAAATTTCGTATTTTGCTTCTCCAGAAAACGTAAAACGAAAATTTTTTGCGGAATTAAACCACTTTTAGTTTCCTAAGTGGAATTGATATTTTCAGTGACTTAAATTTTAAAAAATTAATTAAAATCACTTTTAATAGGAAATAAATATTGTTTTTGGTTTATTTTATTAAATAATATTTTTTCAATATTTATTTTTTTAGAAATAAACACATTTTATTAATCAGTACTGAAAAAAGCTTTTTTTAAACCACAAATTTTTTTCAAACTAAAATGAAAAATGTTCAAAAAGTTTATGTTCTTGCAATACGAACATCAAAACCGAAATAAAAAGAAAATATTTCTATTCCAGGCATTTTTATTTTAATATTATTTTAATTTCTATAACTGTTTTTATTCACTTTGTTACAATTTTTTCAATTTGTTTTGCTCTTATTCGCTTAAAACACATTATTTTTGTTTTGGTATACACTATGTTGTCATATTTTAAGAGAAAAATAGAAAAATCAGAATTTGCTAAATCGAAGCTAAAACAAAACCAATCGGAATTAAAAATACGAAATGAAAACCATTCCGATCGGAATCTATGACAAGCCTGTATATATTACTAAATAAGCCTCTGCTATAGAATTATTTGGATGTCTTATTGTCATAAATTTCTTGATTTCTTATTAAAAAAATTTTTTCTTACTAATGAAGAAAATTAAAATTTTATGACAATACGACGGAATAGCTCACTATATGCATACTCTACCCATATAACTTTCATTGGTAAATTATAAAACTATAGCTACGGTCACATTACACGAATATTTGACTAAAGTAATTACATTAATTTTCTTAATTTTCACTAATTTTCATCAAAGAAACCATTTTCAGATTGATAATGATTACCAACTTCTTTTACCTTAATTGGATGATGTGGTTATCAACGACATGTAGCTCCAACTGGACCACGATATGTGCCACACATCTTATGCCATATTGAATGATCTATACAACAAATTAGAAGACATAATCATCTCACGTGGAGGTGATATGAACTGGCCACCAAGATCGTGTAATTTAACCACGTTCGATTTTTTCTTTTTTCTTCCACGTTAGACTACTCTCAGGTATATGCAAATAAGCAAGAAGCCACAATAGTCCTCAAAACCAACATATCTCATAACATCGGCCAAATATAGCCTGATTCATGCACCGGCATCGTGGAAAATGAGACACCTTGGATGCGAAAGAAGCCATTGCGGACATTTGAGAGATATTATAATCCACACACAACGGCAACAGTCGGTCTTTTGCATAAATAAAAAATATTTCAGTGATACATACTATACGTACTTCGTTTTATTTAAATTTCAATATAGGAAGCCTTTACTGTTAGATCAGGTATAACAAATTGTCTTAGGGCTCTTTGAGCACTTACCACACGAATCAGCAGAGACAGATATAAACCAAAAACGGCTAACCTTATAAACTTTACTAGTATAGACGTAAAGTACAAATGTACCACTTGTCTTCGAAACAGACATTGTTATTGTTAAAGCTGGTGAATTTTATTTATAAAATATTTGCTGTGTGTACTCTGTATTTCTGCAGATTTTATAAAAACATAAATTAAAATTTCATTTAAAAAATGGTGATGAAAAAAAAACAAGAAAAATATTCTTTCAAGAGAATGGTCGCATTACATTCCGTCTAAAAATCAAGAGTGATGTGCTAAAAAATACAAACTCAGCATGCCTATTTGGCCATAAATCAAATGTTATGTTATAAACTGTTTCCCAGTATAATCGGTCTAGTGCACATCACCTTTCTACTTTCATTAAAAGCCATTATTAGCGCATTTGTTAAAATTTAAATTAATTGCTATGACCGCTCTTGACAAACTGTAATAAACAGTTACTTACTTACTTAGATGGCCATAACAACCCGTTAACGGGTTTCGGCCTGCCTTAACACTAGTCTCCAGGCGTCTCTGCTAAGCGCGCGCCTTCTCCAGTTGGTCACACCAATTGACGACAGGGCTTCATCAACTTGGTCCTTCCAACGTAAACACGGTCGTCCTCTACGCCGACGTCCAGTGACCTTCGCATCGAAAACTTTTCTCGCTGGAGCGGATTCATCCATCCGAACAATATGGCCGAGCCAGCGTAGCCGCTGGATGTTAATGCGCTGAACAACGCCCACATCGCCGAGGAGCTCATACAGCTCATGGTTGGTTCTAATGCGAAACTCATCGCCATGCCTTCGAGGACCAAAGATCTTACGAAGAACTTTTCTCTCAAATACTCCCAAGACCGCTGTATCGGCACAAGACAGCGTCCATGCTTCCGCACCATAGAGAAGCACCGGAAGAATAAGCGACTTGTAGAGTGTTAATTTCGTCGCACGAGAGAGGTCTCTATTACTAAACTGCCTACTGAGACCGTAGTAGCACCTGTTGGCCAGTGTGATTCTTCGTTTGATCTCCAGACTGACATCATTCTTGCTGGTAATGGCGGTGCCAAGGTAGATAAACTCCTTAACAACATCGAATGTATAGTTGCCGGCTGTAACCTGGGAGCCGATACGTTCAACATCCCTACTCGTCGACAACATGTACTTCGTCTTGCTCTCATTTACCGCCAGACCCATTTTTGCAGACTCCCGTTCAATAGCATTAAAGGCTGCGGTGACATCTCGCTTGGTATGCCCAATGATGTCTATGTCGTCTGCATACGCAAGGAGCTGGACACTTTTGTTAAATATAGTGCCATTTCGATGAACACCCGCCTTTCGCAAAACACTCTCCATGACGAAATTGAAGAGGTCGCAGGATAAGGGATCGCCCTGTCTGAAACCTCGCACGGTATTAAAAGGTTCGGAGAGGTCTTTTCCTACCTTGACGGAGCTGCAGGAGTTGCTCAACGTCATTCTGCACAGTCTTATCAGCTTTGCAGGAATACCGAGCTCAGACATTGCGGCATATACGCGATCTCTTATCGGGCTATCGAACGCTGCCTTATAGTCGACAAAAAGATGGTGTGTGTCGACTTGACTTTCATGGGTCTTCTCCAGGATTTGGCGCAGTGTGAATATCTGGTCAATGGTGGACTTACCAGGTCTGAAGCCGCACTGATAAGGTCCAATCAGTGAGATTGCGAATGGCTTCAATCGTTCACACAATACGCTCGTAAGAACCTTATATGCGATAGGGAGAAGGCTTATACCCCTGTAGTTGGTGCATATCGTGGGGTCTCCCTTTTTCAGGATGGGACAGAGGGCACTGAGATTCCAATCATTGGGCATACTTTCCTCCAGCCATATTCTGCAAATGAGTTGGTGCATGCACCTAACCAACTCATCGCCTCCATACTTGAAAAGCTCAGCGGGCAGACCATCCGGTCCGGCCGCTTTGTTGCTTCTTAGTCGCTGTATGGCAATTTTGATCTCTTCATAGCTGGGCGACAGGATCTCAACGTCGTCATCATTGATTGGGAGCGGCACAGCATCTCTAGAGGCGGAATTTGTGTCGTCATCGCCTTGCAGTAGATTAGAAAAATGCTGTCTCCATAATCTCAGTGTCCCTTGTGCATCTGTAACCAGATTACCATTTTCGTCTCTGCAGGAGGTTGCTCCGGGTTTAAAACCAGTAGTAAGACGCCTTATCTTTTTATAAAAATTTCGAGCATCATGTCTACTCCTGCATATCTCGATTTCCTCACGATCACGCCTTTCTTGCTCCCTTTTCTTTCTTCTAAATAGGCGTCTCTCTTCCCTCCTCTTCTCTCTGTACACCTCCACAGTTGCTCTTGTAGTGGTGGACTGCAACGTTCTTCTGTAGGCGGCATTCTTTGCCGCAGTGGCCTCACGACACTCTTCATCGTACCATTGGTTTCTGCGGGGAGGACGCTCAAAACCAAGGACTGTTTCGGCAGCGTTGCGCAGAGAGTGAGCAATGTGAGACCACTGTCCACCAATACTTTCGAGAGAGGATCGGGTGCAATGGAGCTCATTAAAAAGACGATCGGAAAATGACCTGGCTGTCTCTTGTGATCGCAGCTTTTTGATGTTCAGCTTCCCTCGAACACTAGAACGTGCCATATTCACTGCGCATATGCGCAGTCGCATCTTGGCTGCGACAAGATAATGGTCCGAGTCGACATTTGGACCTCTAAATGTGCGCACGTCTAGTATGCTGGATACATGCCTTCCATCAATCACAATGTGATCGATCTGGTTGTTGGTAGATCGATCAGGAGAGAGCCAGGTGGCCTTATGGATATCGAGATGCTGGAACCTGGTGCTACAAACTACCATGTTTCGCGCCGCGGCGAAATCGATCAGTCTCAATCCGTTCGGCGAGGTGGAATTATGGAGACTGAACTGTCCGACAGTGGGGCCAAAGATATCTTCACGTCCAACTTTCGCATTGAAATCGCCGAGGACAATTTTGGCGTCATGTGCCGGACACCCATCGTACACTTCCTCGAGCTTTGCGTAGAAAGCATCTTTGGCCACATCATCCTTCTCTTCCGTCGGGGCGTGAACACAAATAAGGCTGATGTTATAAAATTTCGCCTTTATGCGGATCGTAGCAATTCTTTCGTTCACAGGGGTGAACTCCGAGACGTGATGGCGAAGTCTCTTGCTAACTACGAATCCGCAACCAAATTCGTGTTTCTTCTCATGGCAGCTGTAGTAGATGTCACATGTTGCTTGCCTTGTACAACCTTGCCCTATCCATCGCATTTCCTGGATGGCGGTGATGTCAGCCCTACATTTCGTGAGAGCATCCGCCAACTGGATAGAGGCACCTTCCCTATAAAGGGTTCTCACGTTCCAGGTGCATATCCTTAAATCATAGTCCTTAAAACGTTTGCCAAGTTCGTCAACATAAAAGGGGGTCCGTTTAGAGGCTATTGTACTGGTTTTCATTGAATAACATTTTTACGTGGTGGGTTTCAAGCCCTACGCACAACCCAAATTTAAAGTCCAGGGGATTGGACAGTCGCCGCATACATTAGTTCACAAGCTAGCGGGTGCTAGAATGCTATCCAGGAGGGCCACGTGGAGGCTGTATGTCGACTTGAATACAACGGGAACAAGGATCGTTCTGGAGGCCGCCAGGTTGACCCCAATCAGAGACTTTGCCTTGTCCGAAGTATCCCATCCATCCCTAATAAACAGTTGCTCTGCATAATTATGTATCCTAGTTTTTCATAGTAAATTAATATTGCTCACATTTTATAAATTAAAATTTAAAGAAACAATAGACCACACCTCAAGAAAAACTTTCCCCTACCGCCTGTAATATAAAGTATTTTTGCAAGGAGATTTCGAATAAAATTTTTTTTAGCGGAATGTAGGAGTCTTCTCATCAGTTTTTTCGTTATGTCTTAGAAATTTACAGTTTGATCTGAAAGTGATATATCATTTTCAAAGATCGGACTTTAAATTCCAAAGATATAACGAAAGAACTAAAAAATCGGCCCCTATGTTCGGCAAAAAGAATTTGATATTTCAATGTTTTTGTCTTAAAAATACCATTATTGAGGTCAATAGCCCTTAAGGGCAAAACATTAGTCTTTTCGTAAAAAAAAAACAATTTGTTATATCATACTTTCAAATCGGAATGTAAGTGCCTAAGATATAACAAAAAACTGAAATCGAAATCTTCTTGCACAAATACTTTATATTAGGGTCGGTACGGGAAAACCTTCTTTTTCCTTGTAAGGTGGCACGCTCTAATGAAAAACCTTATTCTTTCTGTAAATTATTATTCTCAAAAGTGCTATGTCTTCAAGATATTTTTTTCCATTGCTCTAACATTCTCTAGCTTATATAACTTTTTTTTCTTAAGCCTTTTGTTTAAAGTCTTATATGTTGCATAACTTTATATATTCAATATGTATGTAAGTATATTATGTTCAAATTATTATTACGAGCGAAGTGACTAAGGTCATATCGTCGATGGAATTAAATAACGCTGTAACTGACAAAAAATCGAAAATGCGTTTTTTTGCATCATTTTTATCAGAAAAAAAATACGCGTCGATTGGTCCAGGTCCCAGATTTCTACGATGAAAATAAATTCACTTACGCCGTCTGCGAAATGAAAAATACCAGTGTATTTGTTATACTTTTAAGAACGTTTTGGCTCTGGTGAACATTTAAGGTTTTGTCAGTTACAGCGTTCTTTAATTTCATCGACGATATGATCGGTGTAGTGTTGCAGAGCAGGGGTTCTGGTGGAAATCAACTCTACAACTCTCGCACTAGCAGTCTAGCATCCTAACCCCTAGAACACTATAAACCACTAATACTTATTTTATAAAAAAAGACTTTTTGTGGTTTATTTCTGTTTAAATACATATTTTTTCGACGTTTTTTTATAATTTATAGAGTTGTTTGTTTCCATTGGTGACTTGTTGGCGACACTATTTGAAGCTTTTATTTCTGGAAATGAATTAAGTAAAAAAAATAAATAAATTTAATTTTACTTCAGATATAAAGAAGCTGTCAAATTTTTATGTTTCTTTTTCTTTCAATTTGAAATTCATATTTTCATAACACTCAAACAGACCGTAATATTTTTCTTTTATCTTACTGTCTATTGAAAAAGCACATTAACGAAATTAAATATTATTTTTTGAGGAATATTTTTACTGGAATATTTTTATGTACTTGTATTTCTCTTTTCGTTAATAAATTAAATTGAATTGCAATATGATTTCTTTGTAATTTCATATTTTTGTGATCCTTTTAAGATTGGCAATATTGAAGAAGCAAGTTATGTTGTATTCTTTTATATTTTAAGAAAAAAAAAATCTCTGCCAACTATGGAAACTTCTTAATTCTTATTCATTTTATTATTACTTTTATATTAAAACCTTTTAAAATAAGAAATGCTTTCAATCTGTTTTATGTAAATTTTATCATTCAAAAGTAAATCCATGGCAATAAGCAAGGGGGGGTGGCGGCCTGGCTGGCTGTTAACGTTTAAAAACAACTAAAAGTTAATCTACATTAGGGATTAAAAAAATTGTTTTTGTTAAAAATTTCTTCATAAAAGTCAATAATTTTAAAATTAACTGCAAATGACTTTAATCGGAAAACCATTTGTAATTTTTAAATAATTTAAAGGGCATATAAGCCTTGAAAGATATTTTTATTACAATAAAGTCCATTATTGCAACATGCCGTTAGTTAAAGGCAGGATTTTATCAGAGAGATAAATCGCTTTTTGTTATTACAAATAAATTTGAACGTGAACGTACAAATTCGAAACAATTTTACGTCTGATTATTTTAAATTTCACTTCAAATATAATACAGTATTCTACGAATAATTGCCTAGACAAAAATGTCATAATTTTTGGCCAATTATGCCTGGAAGTCATTTAAACGAATATGCTTAATTGCCTGTATACACTGCCGTCTATACATATAAAAAGCAAGAAACTTTATACCTTTACTTATAAATAAACTTGGCAGAATTCAATTGGAAAGTTGTATCAAAAAAGTAGTTTGAAAGTAAATTTAACGGACTTTTAATGCTTATATAAACATGGTTGAGTTAATTTGCAGTTTTTAAAAAATAATTATCTTGGGTATTTAAACGAGGGAATTTTAAGTGAAATTTCTCTTTGGGGAATATATATTTGAGGTAATTTAACGAATAACGCAGTCAAGCGAAAGTTAATTAACCGTCGATTTTTATTAGAAAATGGTAAGAAAAAATGATAAGATGTAGAAATTTTGGCAAATAAGCGTGAAAGGCAATTAAGCATGGCACAATTATCCGGGGAATACTGCAATTTCTTCAATGATTGTAATATTCAACAACACCAGGGACCCTATTCTGTAATTCTCCAAAGCTAAAATGCTAATATTTTGGGTTTTTAAAACAGGCGTTAAACGTTAGAATATATAAAACTAGCTGAACCCTGTGTGCTTCGCTACCCCCTCGTTATATACATATTACAAAAAAAGTATTTTGTATAGCAAACATTATTAGTGGTGTAAGTAAGTATCTGAATTAGAAGAGAAGAGGGCGGTGAAGTGGGCGTGGTTCATAGTTATATGACGACGTTAACAGTATTAAGAGCAATATATTACCAAATAAAAAAATACAAATTTCTACATAGAACAAAAAGTTTAAAACTTTCAAACAAAATTTGGCATGAAAAGGGGCGTGAAAGAGGGCGTGGAGTAATAAATTATTATTTATACTTCGCCTGGAGTATAATGTGTATACAATTTGAAGGAAATCTTTTAAAAACTATATGGGGGCAATTAAATATTTAAAAAAAAGTGGGCGTAAAAGTAGGCGTGGTCGAAAAAAAGGTACCTTATTAATCATGTCAGAGTCCCAGTTAAATGGTGTGAAAATTTCAGGAAGATCGGTTTAGAGGTTTGGTCTCCTATAAGGTACAAACAAACAAATAAACAAACAAACAAATAAACAAACACACATTCAATTTTATATATTTAGATTAAAAATTTTAGAGATAATAGGCATGAAGCTTTTAAATTACAATATGCGTTCAAGAATTGTATTCGTAGCCAAAAAGTCCTAAATCAAGTTTATAAATTTTTAGCGATAGGGTGTATATTGTATTATACTAGTGGGCAGTGTGAGAGTCTGTTATTGCAAGCGTCATGGATTCGCTTTCCACCAGGGTCGCTGATATGCTTTACTATATCGAACCAAATAATCTGTATCACCTAGATTATAGTATGATAATAAATATGCATTAATATATAATTATTTAAAAAAAGATATTTTAAGTGAAATAAATAAGGGCGGGGCAGTCTACTGGCAAAACCCACTATTGTGTTTAAAATCTTCTTTTCACAATATATACATACACATTTATCATAAGCCTAGCTTCCCACATCACCCATATTTTATGAGTAAATTTTTATTCATGATTATCCGGACCTACAGTTTAGCGAACAATAGGCTTCAGAAGGTTGTTCATGACAACAAGTTACTCACAGAGCTTTTGTCAGAAGACTGCTTAGATAGATGGTGGTAAAAATACAATAAATATTTTTTTCATATTTCTTTTCTTTCAAGATGTCAGAGCTATGGCAGAGCTTTGCCTAATAACTTTTAAAATATGGATAGAAAATTGTTTAAAAAAACTTAAGATACCCTAAAATTTTGCTTGAAATTTAAAATATTTAAAATATTTTTAGGTTTTAAATTTTTTTTAAGAACGTGTTATAACTTTATTTAAAAAATTTCGTTCTACTTAATCATTTTCTCAAATTCTCGGTTTTTTATTTAAACGAATTTATCTAAGCAAAGCAAAATAAAAAATGAAAAATTTTATTATAATTTTATTTTCATTTTTTTTACATTATCAGCTTTGTTGGTGGACTTCGTAAGGTCACATTTAGTTAAATGAAATAAAATAATTTCTACTTCCCCTTAATTTAACAAAATTTAAAGGATGTCTATTTAAACACGTCAGCATATCTGAACTTGCCACATACATTTACAAAATATCTACAACATTATAATATTGTTGCTGTTACAGCTTCTCCCTTTTGTTGCATGCAATATTGCAAGAATTTTTAAAACTATTTTCTAAATTTAGAGACAAAATAACTACAATTACCGATGATGCCAACACCACTGCTGCTATGGCTGTTGTTGCTGTTAATTTCTTCTCTCTGTCTGATGTTGTTGAACTGAACTCAGGCGTAGCAAAATTCAATTCACCTAAAATAACCGACAAAAAGACAAAATAAAAAAAATAGAAGTTTATTGTATGAAATAGCAGTGGTATGGTATAGAACAAAGTCTAATTGTGATAAAGTATTCAAGAGAGAGAAAGAGCGAAAGACAGAAAGAGAAGAATTTAACCAAGTTAAGGCTGCACGTGTGGTAAATATTTTATCACGTGTTCATGCCACCATATCACGTTGCAGAACAATTGACATTAACTGGCATTCATGCCATTTAGACAAAGTTGAGTTGACTAATTGCTTTCCGTTATTAGTCAACAAGCCAATGCCACAGTAAATACAATAACAATAATATCAGTCAGCTGCAACAACAGCAACAACACCAACACAATAACTATTAAATAAGTAATATCAGCAATAATAGCAGTTGTACAAGTAGTGCCAATACTGGCTAAAATGCATTAAAGTGTACAAAAATGGAAAAAAAAGAAGAAATTAAAATACAAAGAACTTAACAAAAAACGCCTTCCCCCAGCTATAACTGTGCTGTAAGCTGTGTGTACGTAACATTGCTATAAAACACTGGCATGCAACATTTTTTTTTATTGTTACTGATGTTGTTGTTTTCTCTTTGTTTTTATTGCTGCTTCTGTTTGTTGCCTGATAAGTTGTCAACAATACAACAGCAGTTGCAGCTAAAACTATTGCAACAAATATACACAAAAGATACTAAAAACTTTAGGGTGCTTGACTCTGTATAAGACTTAAAATATGTAGTTTGATATATAGACAGAGTTGTCAAGTAATGAAAACTTTTATATATTTTTTAAAATTTTAAAGTTTTCAATCTCAGTCATTTAAAACTTTTTTTTATAAAATTAATTTGAAACATTGCAAGTAGTTGAGTAGATACTGGCCTAGTTTGTAAAGGTGATAGTTGAGGATTCGATTGCTATCAGAGACTATGCTTTGTAGCATTCAGCCTGTTACTCGCCTTTATTGATCTTTTATTGTAAATGAATATATGTGAACATACATATAATCTATTGTGTGATAAAAATTGATTTCGTTCGAAATTGATTTCGTCTGTATTTTCAAAGACATAAAAAATTTACTTGTCTTAATTATTTCAAAATTTTAATAAACATGGAAGTAGTGCTAATGGCCATTGAGGTGGTGACTAAAAGAATAACCTGAAAATTGGAAATGATTTTAAAGCAGAGTAGGAAAATAAACAAAACTGAACGTTTGATCTCATTTTGTTGTGCTCTTTACAATAAGTAAATAAAACAGAAACAGTGAGAACTATTGTCCCATTTAATTTTGTGTATTGTTTTCTTTTTGTGTGCAAATACACTAACTCAAATGTGCGTAGGTACAGCAAAAAATAAATGAGAAGAAAAAGAAAATAAGAGAAAAAGAAAAGAAGAAGGGAAAAAAGAGCAAATTATACGAATGCAAGCACAAGAGCGAAAAGCTAATTGTTTCTTTTGCGCTCTTTCTCATTTACGAAGTATGTGTTTTGGTTTTGTTCTTGTACAATACCATTAAAAATATTTTGAAAAGTGTATGACTTTGTTGCAACGTTTGCGAAATGTTTTGTTTGTTTGCCCACTCTGTTTTAAAGTCAGAGCAACTTGAAAATTCAGTTGATTTCAACTTAGATCTAAATCATATACCAGAATATTGATAACAGCTACCTACTTAGCGAAGATCCTCACCACAATATCACCACATCATCCAGTGTTGCAATTTCTGCAGATCATTCAAGACTGAAGCTATAACACTGGCTTTTATATGAACATCAAATTGACAGCAACTTGTGTTATTCGTGAGCCGCTTAATAAAAAAACGCTATCCTCTCCTTTCCAATACAATGTATAGCATGAGTAGGAGATTACTCCCCTGATTATTGGCCTCAATAAAAAAAAAAAAACAAAAATATGTATATACTTAAAATATGATTTCACACTTTTCCTCAGCTGTCTTCAGCAGATAATCAATAATAAAGTTTTACTTACAAAAGTTCTGTTTTTCCTATTTGTTCACTCTGCCATGTAAAACTTTTTTTTTCCCCATTTTATTTCCCATCTCTGGTTGTTTTTCATTTTTTCTTTAACTTGACTTTTCTGTCTCTGAGTTTGGTACATATTTGTTGTGTTCATCCACAGCTATTTAAGTCTTTTATATCCTTATTTGACTATTTTGACTGACTTTAAAGACAGTTTTTTTTGTTTGGAAATAACAATAACAACAACACCAATGACGCAAATAAATAAATACAAAAATTAAGAAGACAAAAATAACAATTGCTCTCTGGGTGTTTCTTAAAAGTTCTTTTATTTTGTGTTCTGGAAGTGCTGTGAAATGACATTTTTCCTATTTGATATGCAGCAGTTTAAGGCTTGAGCAGTCAATGAATGATTATCGAATATAATGTTTAATAATATGGGCTTATAAATGACACAATGACAATAACAACAACATCGATTTAAGTAAAGTTAAACGTTAAAAAACAAGAACGAAAATCCTGTTCCAAAGTTTTTGTGTATAATTTTTTAAAAATGATAAAAAAGTCTTACCAATTATGGTACCCTACACTCAAAATGGCTATGGGGTGTTTGAAAAAATATTTGAAAAACTAAATTAAAAACAAAATTGCATCATTTAACTCAAAGATTTCTTTTTAAAAGTTTTTAAGTGGTTTGATTTTAATGTATGTAAGTAAACAGAATTTCTTAGTCGCCGTAAACTAAACTAGACCTCGGGGTTCAAATCCTAGCTCTGACAACTTAAAAAAAAGATATATGAATCAAAAATTTTTTTGGCGACTACCTTTTAGCAGTCTTCTGCCAAAAACTGTGAGTGTAACTGATTTCCATGAACAAACCTCTCAAGTCTGTCGTTCGGAGCCGTCGTTAAACTGTAGATCCCTGTACTCATGGATAAAAATTTACACACACAATATGAGTGCTGCGAGAAGCTAGGCCGTAATCCTGACACAGGGTTGTAAAGGCCAGTTATGTATGTATATATGTATGTATGTATGTAAGAATGTTATAATAAAAAGAAACTGTTTATATATAGGGCTTCCGCCGGGAAGGTATACTACCTTGCTTGTTTATAATTTTTGAAAGGGAATGGATCTTATATTGATACATTTTTTATATAGTGTTGGCAATTATGCATGGAATGCAATATCAGATATATCAATATCTGTGTGCCTCACAAATGCGCGATCTTTTGAGCACATTTTTCATTACTTTCTTACACATTTCATGCGGTATATCATTAATTTCATCACGAATATTTTATATGAGTTGCTCCAGCGTTTCTGGTTCTTCTTGCTTTTAAGATATCCCCACAAAAAGAATTTCGACTCAACAACATCATCATATCTCGAAATAACTTGTTGTGGAAAGAGGCCCGTAGTAATTCCATAGTAATCTTGGCTGTAGGCGATGTGGCACCGTCTTGTGAAACCGCATGTTAGTCAAGCTCAAAGAATGCAGTCTTGGCGTTAAAACTTTTTCAATTATATCACGATATCGTTTCCCATTGACAGTTATCGTTACGCCGTTTTCAGTTTCAAAGGGGGGTCGTGGTATAGTGGTTAGAGCGCTCGCACAGAAATTCAAATGACCGAAGTTTAATCCCAGCGAAGGACAACAATTATAAAATAAAATTTGCGGTTTTTATAAAATTATAATTTAAAAATAAGAGGTTCCCCCCCCCCCCCCACCCTCCAAGAAGTCCATCTTCAAGAAACTGCTCCCTGACATTTTCAGTCTATTCCACCAAATACAAGTGATCAGAAGTACAGCGCAACCACCTTCTAGGAAGATATCAGCTAACCTACAGAAGACGCTCGTCACTCACATTTAACATCCACTGATAGATGGGGCAATTGCTGGTGATCACTCATTGGAGAAGTTATAACACTGGCCTTTGAGTGGTCAAATTGACTGCAACTTCCCTCATCAACGAAAAAGGCGCATAATAACAAAATTGAATAAAAATCTATCTATTCCAATACAATGCACTGCATGAGTAGAGGTTTACTCTTGAGTATTGATCTTAATAAAAAACATAAGGTGCAATGATTTCTCCTAACCAAATTGCACACCAGGCTGTAATTTTTAATAAATGCAAAGTTGACTGATGAATAATTTGAGCAAACCCAGAACCGACTATTCTGTTGATTAACATATCCATTCACATGAAAATGTGCCTCATCACTCATTAAGAGCTTTTCAATCATCGTGACATCGTGTTTTAACGATCAAAACACTTTGGTTTACCGAATATTTTTTCATAATAAAGACTAGTGTTTATCAAAATGGCGGCTAAACAAAGTAGTTTACCTTCCTGGCGGACATCCTGTATAATGCAAAAGCATTATCGAATCAGGTAACATATATAGTTAGGTTCCTGTCATTACTTTTCCGGTAAACTCCTTTAGTCCCAATACACACTCATGAAGTTTCATTTAATTTAAGATTTGAAACCACAAAAGTGTATAACCCTGTATTTTATGGTTTAACGGCAAAGATGCCCAGTAATGGCTGATATCAGCAAATTAAACTCACACGTATACTTACGCTCTTTTGTTTGATCGTCAATCAACAAATAGAAAATCAGCATGTTGAGTGGGAGAGACAAACTACACTTTCAGAACTTCTCACCAATACTACTTCCTTGGGCATCAATGTTATAGGGTAACAAAAAGTGTAATATTTTAAAGGAATCTTTTTAATTTAATTTTTTTTTGTTACTCCAAAATCTATAGCATACTTTCAAGCCACTTGTGCCTGTTTTACATGAAAACCTCAAATAGAAAAGTCGTATTAGTTTACCTGCTTCTTTTAGCTATTTATTTGATAAGATACCCTTCAATATTCTTTAACTTTTCTATGATGTATGACCATAGCATTATATGTATAGTTACATGCATACAGCATTGTCATAAAACTTTTGCTATAGGGGAATAGCTATTGTGTTTTCCAGTTTTTATTTTTGCTTTTCTAAAGTAGAAGTTTATTTGTTTGTTCCAAGAGTAGTATTGTTACTTTTTTCTTTGATTTTACTTAATATAGCAAGTTTGAATGGTTTTGTAAATAGTCACTTAGTCACTGACTGCATTTCTTTCTTTCTGTTCATATTTCATAACTATTCTCAAGCAATTTGTAAACGTTTCATGTGATTATTTTTTATTTTTGTTATTTAAGGATGAGCATTATAACTTAAAAAGGAAATTTACAAAAAAAAAACATATTTTTGAAATTAACAAAAGAAGAATATGACAAACCGTTCAGGCTGTCTTATCAATGACAGTATTCTAAAGAAAAAAGATATTGTTATGAAAACCATTTGGTTACCATATAAATTTATTTATTTTTTATATATTTTTTGCTTTGCACCCATATAAGAGATTTTCCATTTTACGGTAAAATTTTACATTTGAAGTTAAAAACAAAAGAAAAAGGAAAAAAAAACAAGAAGAAATTAAAATTTTTCTTTGCAGCTTTCAATTTTGTGTCATCCCTAATTTTGATGCAATTTAGTAGTTTTAGTTTTCTCTAGTTTTGTCCTGCATATCTTAAGAGAAAAAGGAATTCTTCTATTACGCTTTCAAACTTTGTTTAAAGAACAATATAAATTTGTTCTTTTTCAATTTTATTTTTAATATGCGTTTGTAGAACTTTTGTTTAGATTTGTGTGTCTGTTTACTTTTAAAGGAAAAGAAAAGTTAAATGGAAAATTAATTTCAAAAATCTTTTACTAAATTCTATGCCAAAAATATCAAACCAAATTTTGTATACATATACGGTTCGACGATGATAATGAGTTGCACTCTAAAGAGTGTTTTTAACTCAAAAAGAACTTGATTTTTTTTTTGCAGGTCGCATTTGTTTTTTTTTTTTTTTACTGATATCATGGTGCATAGCATACTGGCTAGAGCCTGCGCATACAACTCAAAACAGCCATGGTTCAAACCCCAGCAAAGGTGAAAAATTAAAGACTAAAAAAAACTAGTCGCCGTGGTCTAGTGGTTAGTGTGTTGGCTTACTATGACATAGGTCCTGGGTTCGATTCCAGGCCCCGACATCTTCAAAAAAAGAAATATGAAAAAAATATTTCTTTCGGCGACTACCTCTCAGCAGTCTTCTGGCAAAAGCTCTGAGAGTAATTAATTGCCATGAACAAGCTTCTCAAGTCTGTCGTTCGGAGCCGACTTTAAACTGTAGGTCCCGGTACTCATGGATAAAAATTGACACACACAACATGAGTGCTGCGAGAAGCTAGGCCGTAATCCTGACACAGGGTTGTAAAGGCCAGTTATGTATGTATGTATGTAAAAATTTGCAGTTCTTCTAGATTTTAATCAAAAAAATAAAAGGTTGCCCCCTCCAAGAAATCCATCCGTAGGAAACCGCCCCCTGACATTTTACTCTCTTCCATCTGCCATCTAAAAGAAAAAACAAACGATCAGAAGAAAAGGCGCTACCTACTATGAAGATAACAGCTACCTAGTGAAGATGCTAACCAGTCCGGAGTCAACATGAAGCGATAGATGTGGCAAGTACTGTTGATCCTTCAAAGGCGAAAAATCAAATTGACAGCAACTTATCTCAGAAAAAAAAGATACGATAGTAGTAAGTTTAAATAAAAAGTCCACACACTATTTCCCCTTCCCTAACATTTTCCTCGACCAGCACAATGTACTTCATTAGTAGGGGTCATAACCTGAGAACTGGTCTCAATAAAAAAAAAATATTGGGCTTCAATCAATTTGTACCCGAGAGACGTGGAAACAAGATTTCAATCAATCTATTACAACGAATTAAGACTAAGTCGTGATTCACACTTGTCAATTTCGATTCGTCAATTTTTGTTGGATTTTCTTTTGAATTTGCATTCGTGTTAATACACGAATTGATTGACTCGTAAATTTTCAGTTTTATTTGCATGCAACTTTCTTTCTTTTTGATATTTTGACAAAGAAAAAGCAAAATTGACGAGTACGGTTAAGTCTGTACCCCTTTACATTCTCTTCTTTCCCTTCACCCAAAAACTCAATAATTGACGACTCGAAATTGACAAGTGTGAATCACGACTAAACCGAATATACGTGTATGTACATCGCACTACTACTCTTTTTTACCTCTTTTACCACTTAACAGCCACATAAATTTGCACGGACGATCCTTCTCTTGACTATGCTTTACTTGAGAGCGCTATGTCTGAAATTGGATCGAAATTTTTTTTTGAAGGAAAAGAGTCATAGTTTCCTAAGACAACTATTTTGAATGAACTATGCATATCGTGAAGTGTATTTTATAATAAAGGGTTCAAAAACAAAAGGTTCAAATTATACAATTTTTGTATATTACACAGGTTGTCCGACGGGAAATTATACTATTTTGTTTTGCCGCCATTTTGGTAGAAATTAGTCTTGACACTTCAGATTTGACAGTCGTGAAGTAGAGACGTGGCTAATTTATTTATTTATTTATTTATCTATTTATTTATTTATTTTTTTATTTAAGACCAACACTCAGGGGTTAACCCCCACTAAATGCAGTGCATTGTATGATAATGTTAAGCGCCTTATGTCAATGGGATAAATTGCTGTCAATTTGATTACTCAAAGGCCAGTGTTATACCTTCAACTCTGAATGATCAACAGCAATTGCCTCGTCTGGATGTTGAATGTGAGTGGTGTGCGTCTTTTTATATGCAGGTTAGCAGTTATCTTCCCCGAAGGTGGCGCTGTACTCCTGATCATTCGTTTCTGGTGGAATAGATTGGATATTTCAGGGAGCGGTTTTTTCTGCAGAAGGACATCTTGGAGGGGGGGGGGAACCTCTTATTTTTTTCTTTTAAATTATAATTTAGAAAAACCGAAAATTTAATTTTATAATTTTTGTTCTTCGCTGGGATTGAACCTCGCTCGTTTGAGTTTCTGTGCGAACGCTCTAACGACTATGTGTAGTGAATTGTTTCGAAGAAAGAGGGATTGTAGCTGATAGGCCCAAGTATGGACCATAATGTACTACAAGATCGGCTGACAATATTACTGCTGTTCAAGAAAGTCTTCAAAACAATCCATCAACCTCAATTCGATGCCGTGCTCAGGAGCTTGTTCTTCGAAGAACAACTTAAGCACAAAGATTTGCATTTCTTTCCATTGAAGATACAGTTGACACAAGAGCTTCTTCGAGAAGACCATATACGTCGCCGTACATATACCAATAGAATGTTGCAGCTAGCTCATAACAACTCCGATTTTCATGAAAAAGTCATAATGAGTTACAAGAAACACTTGCATTTGAATGGATATGTGGATAAACAGAATAGTCATGTCTGGGCAATGGAAACCCTTCAAATATTCATCAGTCATCTTTGCATCCATTAAAAGTGACAGTCTGGTGTGCAATTTTGTCAGAAAGAATCATTGGACCTTACTTCTTCGAAACTGAAAACGGTGTAACGGTAACTGTCAAGGGGGAGGCGATATCGTGATATGATTGAAATTTTTTTAACGCCACAACTGCATGCTTTGGGCCTGACTAGCATGTGGCCTCAACAAGACTCATAACATACAGTCAGGTTTAGAATGGAATTACTTCGAGACCTCTTTCAACAACAAGTTCCCAGCAAAAAATTTTTAAGATTTGGAAGCAATAAATAAAATTGTAGGCAAAGATGGAAGCATTACAATGTTTTTTATACATTAAAGCTTCCAAATATGCTACCGGATAAGACATTATTTTTGGTTTTTTGTACTATTTGCTTACTGGTTGCAATAAATTTGCGTTTCTATTGCATTTTAGCGGCTCATTTCATATAAATATCTTGCATTATTGATGAGCACGAGTAAGTGATTGTTTACAAATTCTCCCTTACAAAATAACTTACTAGTAAGCACTATTTTCTGCTGGGTTATTTCAAGGAATAGTGATGTTGATTGGCCTCCACGGTTGTCTGATTTTACTGCTCCGAACATCTTTTGTGGGGATATTTGAAAAGCAAGGTTTATTCAAACAAACCAGATGTTGCTGAAGAAACTCAAACAAAATATTCGTCATGAAATTAATGCAATACCGCGTGAAATAAGTGAGTATGTAATGGAAAATGTACCCAAAAGGGCTCGCATTTGTAAGGCTAACAGTGGCGGACATTTATCTAATATTCTATTCCATACATAATGGCCGACATTAAATAAAACATTTAGCAATATAAGATTACTTAAAAAAACACTTTTAACCAAGTATGGCATGTTAAATGATAAAATAAATCATTTATAATTTAAAACGTCAAGCTTCGTTACCAACCATATTAAACACAACTTTTCAATTTATTTTAAATTATTTCTAAAACTGCAGTTTGCATCCTCGATTTGCTTTTGCTTGCATTGCAAACATCAGTATCGAATATAATAAAGAGAATATAATGGAAAATTTAAATAATAAAAAATATATTTTAATGAACTTTTGAATTCGTAACAAAACTATCATTAGGAAAATATGGGAAATTTGAAAAATATTCATATAATCTGTTTGAAAGTTATAGCATATCCAATTTTCAAATATTCTCTTTTATTCTTTTCAATTAAAAATTTTGATTTTTTTCTCTTGTTATATTGTTTTTTTAAGCAAATATAAACTTAATTAAAAAATGTTTTTTAAAAAGAAACAGATTTTTCTTTGTTGATATTGAGTTTTGGCCACAATTTAAATAACAAAAATCCTACAACGACAAAGGACAAGTTAAACATTTCTTGACTGTGGGATATTTTTCTATGGAAATAAGGAACAAAAAAAAATTTAAATAAAAAGTAAAGATACACATTTGGAAACAAATAAATCGATTTAAAATAAAACAGTTTTGTTTGTGGAAAATCAACTTTTTTTTTAATATTTTTAAAATATAAAAGTGAAACACAGTGGTTAAGGCTTTATAAAATGTGTTTTAATATCGTTTGTAATATAAAGAAAATAATATTAAACAGTTTTAAATAATATAATTTTGAATTTGTATTTTTTGTAGGCTTGAGAAGCTTTTGGACCTGCCAAAAAATATTATTCTGAAAGAATGCGCGTTTCAATGTGCATCAGGCTAAGTGACTTTCAACAATTTATGCAGATCAGCATTAAAATACATAAATATTCCTTTCAAATTATTCGTTGTACTACTTTCTTTGCAATTTGAGATCTGCTCAAAATCGGAGTTGCCAAATTTTTTTTATGTTTAAAACCTTTTTCTATCTTAAGGCGGGTTTAGACCAATGTAATCCAAATCTTCATTTTCTGTACACAATTGTGCAACAAAACAAAAAAAAATTTAGAGTTTTGGTTAACGATGGTTTAGAGTCTAAACTTTAGACGGTAATATTTTACTTACGTAAAATCAAAGAGAAAATAAATTAAATTAAATTAACTCTAAATGGGCCATAATGAATTTCATTGTCCTTAAGTGTTTGCGTTAAGTTTTGGATTTTGATTTGTTCTGACATATATAGTAGAATACACGGCCAACATTTTTGTAAAACATTTCATCCACGCCCCCTCCCCTTTTTCGGGTTGCTTTTTACTATTTGTTAGAATAAAGCCGCAAAACTTAGTTATGCGGAGGAGTTAAAGAGTTTACTTGTTCTATGAAAATATTTGTCGTGATATTTTCTACAAAGTTGCTGAACATACCATACACCTCACATGTAAGGAAAACATAGTTTTATACACCGATATGCTGCAAGAGTTGGCAAGAGATGGAAAATTCTATGGAAATTTTGATGTGATCTGTCCAAACGCCGACACACGTCTATATTTTTTTAGGATCCTCTAGCAGGATTAATCATCAGACCCCATAATTTTGCAAAAATTTTGAAATTGCTATTGATCTATTTTGAATTCCTGTTATACAATTTTTTCTGATAAATTGTAATATTTCGTAACCACTGTTCTTATTGTTTATCTCATATAATAAAAGAGATAATTGTTTCTATGTGTATGAGAGAGTGTATATTAATTTCCTTTTTGTTTTTTGTTTCTTATTTTTATCAACAAATATTGCTGAGAGTTCATTGTCTGCAAGACATTATAAACACAGTTACACCCACAAAAGAAAAAGCCATATAAAATATGAAAATTTCATATACACCCAGACGTATGTGATATGTATGTATATTTATAAGTACCATATGGTAAAAATACATAAAATTGTTAACATAAGCCTTCTTATACCACATATAAAATTTTTAAAAAGCCAAATAAAGAAAGAAAAAACAGAGACAATTTGAAATCAAAAAAAAGGATTTTTAAATATTTGATAGTAGGAATGAACAGTGTCGATCATTCGTAATTCGTACTCATCTGAATTCTAAAAATTTTCATTAAATTTCTATACAATAAAACAAAAAAAATTTATTACTTTAAACAGGGACTTACACATATAAAGGAATGGTATTAGGATCTCTCAGAGTTTAAAAAAAGAAGACTGTTAAGAGGTCGTTGCCTTTGAAGCTGTCGGAGTTGTGGTTTGAATTCGGAGCTCTTGTCTTTTTTATAAACAGCCACAGAAAATAGACTTTAATCTTTAAAGTTAATGCAACAAAACAAAATAAATGAACCTTTTCCATTAAAATAAATTGACATAAACCTTGTTTTTAATTACTTTAGCACACTTTTTCACAATTAAATCGTTAAGAGTGTCTAATATCTATCCGAGCGTCTCTCGTAATTTTCTGCATTTATTTTTGACTTATTATTTTATTACTTGTTTCTTTAAAAAATTTTTAACAACTTTGGAAACGTGTTTGTATTCGTTATTGTGGGGAAATGCCTCTAACAAACACTATATGTGGTATAGGGATAGAGCGCTCGCACAAAAACTCCAACAACCCAGGGTCAAATCCCAACAAAGGTGAAAAATTAAAAAAGTTAGTTTGCGGTTTTTTCAAAATTATAATTTAAAAGTAAGAAGTCCCCCCACCCTCCAAGAAGACCATCTACAAAGAAACCGCTCCCCGACATTCCACTCTATTCCACTTTAACTAATGTCATCAAAAAACAAATGATCAGGATAAAAGAGCCACCTATTGGTAAGTAGAAGATAACAGTTAAACCTACATAGCGAAGTCACTCACCACACAATCAACATGTAACGATAAGACAATTGCTGTTGATCATTCAAGGGTGAAGGTATAACACTGGCAATTTGTCTCATTCCTAAGGCGCTTAATAGTAATATAAGAAAAACAAAATGTGTGTTCTGTCATAAATGTACTGTCCTTTCCAAAAATTCTAATACAATGCACTGCATTTAGTAGGGGTTTTACCCCTGAGTAATAATCTCAAAATAACATCATCTATGTACTTCTGTTGACAATAGTTTCATCGATTTTGTAAAAATATCCGCTAAAGCAGTCTGAAAACCAATCCATACCATCGTATTACTTTCTCCGTTCTTAACAGTACCTCGCCAATATCAAGAATGCAAGTGCTGATGGACTTTTTCATGCCTTCGAAACTTAAAGTCAAATTATGTCGACTTTTTTTCAATCTAGTGACTTTTGTACACTTAACCCCGCTGTTAGGCCAAAAAAAACTTACGAATCTTAGGTATAGGACCATTTTGGTCCATATTATTATTTTTTTTTTGTAATAATGTTATAATGCCGAAATATATGTATATATGATGCACCCAGTTTGTCTTTGAAGTGTTTTAATAAGTTACCCTTATTTCTGGGATTCCCCTTTGTAAGTTTACATATCATTCGCGGTAGTTAACTAAAACAATGGAAAACTGACGTTTACCAGCAACTAGAAAACGTGGAATTTGCAGCTGCTGCAAAACTAAATGCGATAGCAGATGAACTATATGCAAAAAATTTATATGTAAATTGCCACGAAAAGTCATCATGTAGTGAGAAGATTTAATAAAAAAAAACTTTAACGGACCAAAATGGTCCTAAACCCAAGATTCTTAATTTTTTATTTTTTTTTTGACGTTTTTCTGGAGTAATAAATTATAAAAATACCCCAATAGCAAATGTTTTAAGTTGATATGTTGCACCATATCTTAGTCACGGCAAAAACAAAACAAAAATTTAACAAAATGGTCCAAACCTAACAGCAAGGTTAAAACTGTTTTCAAACTGGTCTAACTCCACAGGGAGTAGAATGTACAATTTTATTAATAATGATTATATGAAACCTCTTATGAGATATTCTTTTTTAATTTAAATATTGAAGCAGTTTTTAACTTCAATACTGTGTTTCATCTTGACCACTTTAGTATTTACCTCTAAAGCTACTTCAAATTAGGCACAATTTATCAATTTTTTTTAAAACTTCCTTTGTAGGAACTTTGTTTGTTTGCCTTATGTAAGTTAAAGTAAATTTTTTTTTATTTATTATTGTATTGGCACATAATGACGAAGACTTCGAGTTGTATTTTTAATCCCTTTACATAAAAATAAGGATTTTCACCTAAAAATCAGGATTCAATGGATATTAAAAAAACATCGATTGTTTTTTGTTTGCCTTTGGCAATAGTTTTAAAACAGGATTTGTTCAGTTAGATTTGTCCGACACTCTATGTATGTATGTATGTATTGAAGCTATTAATGCTTTCTACAAGACTATGGCTACAAGAAGAAAAGCAAAACCAAGTGATATGCATAAATACTCTTAATTTTTTTTTCTTAAGGAGAGCTTTTAGCCAATTTTATTAAAATAAATTTAAGAATGACGTTTCCGTTTTTTGTTTAAATTTCTATATATAAGAGAAATGCATATTATATACACAAATATTTATTGTTGTAATTGTTGTCATTGGTATGTATATGTACAATTTCATTCCTTTTTCCATTCTTTTGCTTCTTATTTTTCCTTTGCTTAAGTTTCCTTAAAAGCCTTTTACAAGAAAATATGAACGAAAAAAATTGGGTTTTTGCATTTTTCTTATGCTATTTGAAACATTTTTGTTTTTTGTTTTTTTTGCTTTGATAGTGTTATTTACAATAACAACTACAAGCAACAAAAATATGTCATTTCCTGTTTGATACCAGAGGTTGTGAAAACATAGAAAAATAACGTCTAGAAAACTCAGAAATGCAGTATGCAATTGCACTTTGTTAAGGAATTTTATAGAGATTTTGTTATGCTTCTCTCTTTCTTTCTCTCTCTATCTGTCTTTTTTAAAGTAGTTTATTGGTTACGTGTCTATTACTTAACTGTATAACGTAGTTAGTAAAATGGGTCACATATCTGTCAGTTTAGTTAGTAGTCATTGAAATGTCCTTAATTTTGCTTATTTTGGCTTTAAAATATTTAATAGTTTTTTTTTTTTTTTGAGATTTACCAACAAAGGGGTTTCTTTTCATAATTCTAAGTATTTTTAAAGTATTAACGCTGCTTCCTCTTTTCAACTTTATGGTGGAATAATTTATTATTTTCTTGTTTTAGTTTCAACTCAAATTACTAACCGATCTTAATTAGTAATTCTGTTGCTTTTAGTTATAAATATTAGGGCTTTTACTTTGTTTTTGTTGTTTAGTTTTGTAGTTCACTAAGTAGTTGTTAAACAATTAAAAAGTCACTTTAAGAAACTACAGCACTAACAACTATAAAATGTCAACTAAAGTTTTAGTATAAAGAATTGCGTTAATGACGTACTAGTTAAGGGAAAGATAGCTAAAGAGATTGTTTGGTTGAATACTCGTATTTTATATAATATATAAGTAGATATATATTTATATAATTACTAGTTAACTCGGCAAACGTTGTTTTGCCATATAAATTTGCCCTAGGAAAGATTTTTTTAGTTCAAATACTTTTGATGCTCTTCACCGAACTGCAAAAGTCAACACTGATATGAGCAATCAATGTCTGCGTTACTAATAATTTCAATAAATGATTATTCGCCATTTTCGGTATTCCAGTTTGATAGTTGGGTATAGAGAGAAATATCCCCTGTATCGCCCCTTCTGAGTACTTCTTAAAAAAAAAACGTAAGCCCTAGATGCTCTACGGTACACAGATCTATCTAGTTTAAAATTTCATCAAAGTCGGTACGTTATTTAGGTGAGGAATAAATTTTCCCTGGGATGGATGGGATACTTCGGACAAGGCAAAGTCTCTGATCGGGGTCAACCTGGCGGCCTCCAGAACGATCCTTGTTCCCGTTGTATTCAAGTCGACATACAGCCTCCACGCGGCCCTCCTGGATAACATTCTAGCACCCGCTAGCCTGTTAACTAATGTATGCGGCGATTGTCCAATCCCCTGGACTTTAAATTTGGGTTGTGCGTAGGGCTTGAAACCCACCACGTAAAAATTAAATCTCAATGAAAACTTCAGCAAAAGCCTCTAAACGGACCCCCTTTTATGTTGACGACTATGGCAAACGTTTTAAGGACTATGATTTAAGGATATGCACCTGGAACGTGAGAACCCTTTATAGGGAAGGTGCCTCTATCCAATTGGCGGATGCTCTCAAAAAATGTAGGGCTGACATCACCGCCATCCAGGAAATGCGATGGATAGGACAGGGTTGTACAAGGCAAGCAACATGTGACATCTACTACAGCTGCCATGATAACAGACGTGAATTTGGCTGCGGATTCGTAGTTAGCAAGAGACTTCGCCATCTTGTCTCAGAGTTCACCCCCGTGAACGAAAGAATAGCTACGATCCAGATGAAGGCGAAATTTTATAACATCAGCCTCATTTGCGCTCACGCCCCGACGGAAGAGAAGGATGATGCGGTCAAAGATGCTTTCTACGCAAAGCTCGAGGATGTATACGATAAGTGTCCGGCACATGACGCCAAAATTGTCCTCGGCGATTTCAATGCGAAAGTTGGACGTGAAGGTATCTTTGGCCCCACTGTCGGGCAGTTCAGTCTCCATTCTTCCACCTCGCCGAACGGCATGAGACTGATCGATTTCGCCGCGGCGCGAAACATTTTAGTTTGTAGCACCAGGTTCCAGCATCTCGATATCCATAAGGCCACCTGGCTCTCTCCCGATCGATCAACTACCAACCAGATCGATCACATTGTGATTGATGGAAGGCATGTATCCAGTATACTAGACGTGCGCACATTTAGAAGTCCGAATGTCGACTTGGACCATTATCTTGTCGCAACCAAGATGCGACTGCGCATATGCGCAGCGAATATGGCACGTTCTAGTGTTCGAGGGAAGCTGGACATCAAAAAGCTGCGATCACAAGAGACAGCCAGCTCGTTCTCCGATCGTCTTTCTAATGAGCTCCATTGCATCCTGTCCTCTCTCGAAAGTATTGGTGGACAGTGGTCTCACATTGCTCACTCTCTGCGCAACGCTGCCGAAACAGTCCTTGGTTTTGAGCGTCCTCCCCGCAGAAACCAATGGTACGATGAAGAGTGTCGTGAGGCCACTGCGGCAAAGAATGCTGCCTACAGAAGAACGTTGCAGTCCACCACTACAAGAGCAGCTGTGGAGGTGTACAGAGAGAAGAGGAGGGAAGAGAGATGCCTATTTAGAAGAAAGAAAAGGGAGCAAGAAAGGCGTGATCGTGAGGAAATCGAGAGTAGGAGTAGACATGATGCTCGAAATTTTTATAAGAAGATAAGGCGTCTTACTACTGGTTTTAAACCCGGAGCAGCTTCCTGCAGAGACGAACATGGTAATCTGGTTACAGATGCACATGGTGCACTGAGATTATGGAGACAGCATTTCTGTAATCTACTGCAAAGCGATGATGATACAAATTCCGCTGCTAGAGATGCTGTGCCGGACCCAATCAATGATGACGTTGTGATCCCGTCCCCCAGCCATGAAGAGGTCAAGGTTGCCATATGGCAACTGAGGAACAACAAAGCAGCCGGACCTGACGATCTGCCCGCTGAACTCTTCAAGTACGGAGGTGATGAGCTGGTTAGGTGCATGCACCAGCTCATTTGCAGAATATGGCTGGAGGAAAGTATGCCCGATGATTGGAATCTCAGTGCCCTCTGTCCGATCCTGAAAAAGGGAGACCCCACAATATGCACCAACTACAGGGGTATAAGCCTTCTCCCTATCGCATATAAGGTTCTTACGAGCGTATTGTGTGAATGACTGAAGCCATTCGCCATCTCACTGATTGGACCTTATCAGTGCGGCTTCAGACCTGGTAAGTCCACCATCGACCAGATATTCACACTGCGCCAAATCCTGGAGAAGACCCATGAAAGTCAAGTCGACACACACCACCTCTTTGTCGACTATAAGGCAGCGTTCCATAGCCCGATAAGGGATCGCGTATATGCAGCAATGTCTGAGCTCGGTATTCCTGCAAAATTGATAAGACTGTGCAGAATGACGTTGAGCAATTCCCGCAGCTCCGTCAAGGTAGGAAGAGACCTCTCCGAGCCTTTTAATACCGTGCGAGGTTTCAGACAGGGCGATCCCTTATCCTGCGACCTCTTCAATTTCGTCATGGAGAGTGTTTTGCGAAAGGCGGGTGTCCATCGTAATGGCACTATTTTTAACAAAAGTGTCCAGCTCCTTGCGTATGCAGACGATATTGACATCATTGGGCATACCAAGCGAGATGTCACCGCAGCCTTTAATGCTATTGAACGAGAGTCTGCTAAAATGGATCTGGCGGTAAATGAGAGCAAGACGAAGTACATGTTGTCGACGAGTAGGGATGTTGATCGTATCGGCCCCCAGGTTACAGCCGGCAACTATACATTCGATGTGGTCGAGGAATTCATCTATCTTGGCACCGCCATTACCAGCAAAAATGATGTCAGTCTAGAGATCAGGCGAAGAATCACACTGGCCAACAGGTGCTACTACGGTCTCGGTAGGCAGTTTAGTAATAGAGACCTCTCTCGTGCGACGAAATTAACACTCTACAAGTCGCTTATTCTCCCGGTGCTTCTCTATGGTGCGGAAGCATGGACGCTGTCTTGTGCCGATGCAGCGGTCCTGGGGGTGTTCGAGAGAAAAGTTCTTCGTAAGATCTTTGGTCCTCTAAGGCATGGCGGTGAGTTTCGCATTAGAACCAACCATGAGCTGTATGAGCTCCTCGGCGATGTAGGTATTGTCCAGCGTATTAACATCCAGCGGCTACGCTGGCTCGGCCACATTGTTCGGATGGAAGAATCTGCTCCAGCGAAGAAAGTTTTCGATGCGAAGGTCACTGGACGTCGGCGTAGAGGACGACCCTGTTTACGTTGGAAGGACCAGGTTGATGAAGCCCTGTCATCGATTGGTGTGACCAACTGGAGAAGGCGCGCGCTAAGCAGAAGCGCCTGGAGACTAGTGCTGAAGCAGGCCGAAACCCGTTAACGGGTTGTTATGGCCAGCTAAGTAAGTAAGTATAAATTTTCCCTTGAGGCGAGTCACCTTAATATTTAGGGGTATACAAAATTGATATTGACCGATTCTCAGATCTACCCTCTATGCACGTAAAATTTCATGAAAATCGGTGGAGCCTTTTCGAGAGAATTTTATATATTAGATTTATTTATTTAATTTTTTTAAAAGAGTTTGTAGAATACTTTTTTAAGACTAAAGCTGCGGACACATTAGGCAAATATTTGACGAAGAGAACGTAACCCTCAAAGAAATCCATTAATAGAAAACCGCCCCCTGACATTCCACTCTCATCCACTTGCCATCTTAAAAGGAATGATCAGAAGAAAAACCGTCACCTACTGGGAAGATAACAGCAACCTTGGCAAGATGCACACCAGTCTAGAGTCAACATGCAGGGCACTATAATAAGTTGACTCCAACCCCGAAGTACTAATACATTCCGCATTAACAACTTAAAAAAGTAATTTTTTTGCATATTTTTTGCATTTCGTATAACGATATGTAATAATAGTTTTGTTTTATTTCTTTCCAAAAACTTTTTTCTTTTTAAGTATGTTTCATAGCTTTCCTTCCCCTCTTTCTACTTATAGCTCTTTGGCTAATTGCAAATCATTTAAAATGTGGGTAAAGGTTATTTTTTTTTTTTAATTTTTTAATGAAACTTTGGCCTCCTGTGACTTATTTACCTCTTTTATAACTTTTCAGTTAAAAGGAACAAAATTTTTAGTTTGTAAATGCAAGTGTTTATAAATTATTGAGTGTCGTCTATGTGTACGAGTTAGAGTAGTAGTACATACATACATACACAAGTACGGTTGTATGTGTATAGAGTTGTCATTTTATTTGTTTGTAATTAAAGTAGTTCGGTTTTCTAATACTAAAGTCAACTGACAGAAAACAAAACTAAACTGGAAAACAACTACAAGTCATTAACAACTTTTTAATGTACTTTACTTAAGCCAAACATGTTGTTGCAACAACTTGAAACAATAATAACAAAATGGCATTTACAATAGTGGCAACGACATTAAATATTCAGTCAAAACAATTTTACAAAACAAAAAAACCGAAAACATATACAATTATGATGACAACACAAATAAATAAATGAAAAATATATGTGAGTGCATGTGCTCATCAGGCATATGTAACATACATGCATATGTATATACACAAATAAAAATTATTAAATATTTAATTAAACTGAACAGATTTTTGTTTCTTTTTTTTTTTTGTTTTTTAGTAAAGAGCCACAAATATTCCTGCTCGCGTGTTAATTTATGTGCTTATGTGAGTTGATAGAGACAGTGAGAGCTTTTATGGTTGGTTGTCATATAGTTTAAATTTTTTTCCCAGATTTTGAATTTCTTATCCCGAAAAACTCTACATTCATTTCATTCGTACTAAAGGTATATTGAAAAATATACATACATAAATTTTTACTGTAGACAAATTATTCTATTTACATACACCCTGCTTCAGGGTTATGGCCTAGATTATCGCAGTACCCATGTTTTGTGTTAATTTCTATCCATGAGTACCGGCGCATACAGTTTAACATCGACTCTGAAAGACAGACTTGTGAAGCTTGTTCATGGCATTTAGTTACTGTCAGAGCTTTTGTCAAAAGACCGCTAAGAGATAGTCGAAGAAAGAAATATTTTAAAAATTTTTTTTTTCTTTTTCAAGATGTCAGACCTGGGTTTGAACATGGAGCTCTTGTCGAGTAAGCCAAGAGACAATTCAATTTTATTGGAAAATAAACAATTATTTCCCGATATCGTTGTTCTTCAATTCTCTTTTGCTCTTGCCTAAAACGTTTACATTGTAGAACTTCGAATACAAACAGAATAAGCAAAACTACGAAAAATAAAACTTAAAAACGAAATTGTACCGTACAAACATTCGTGTACTACACTCTTCACTCTTTTGTCCCCATTTCTACAAGCTTCGTCTGTCTTCCTTTTAATTTCTATATTGAAATTTCCCACTACGTACATAGTTATTGAATTGAAACGTTTTAGGATTTCATCAGATGGATTAAATGTATCTCAAACAAAGATTCCAGGAATGTATCCTGTGTTTTAACTCGCAAAGTTGTAATTACCAACATACATAATTGAACATTACATCCCTGTGTCAGGTTTACGGCCTAGCTTCCCGTAGCACCCATGTTGTGTGTTTATTTTTACCCATGAGAATCGGGGCCTACAGTTTAAAGTCGACTTCGAACGACAGATTTTAGAAACTTTTTCATGACAATCAATTACTCCCAGAGCTTTTGCCAGAAGAGTGCCGAAAGAAAAAATTTTTTCATATTTCTTTTTTTCACGATGTCAGAGCTGAGAGTTGAACCAACACACTAACCACTAGACCACGGCGACTACGTAATTTTAATTAGTTATATTTATACAAATTTTAAAGTTCCCTCAAAATAAATTTTTTTAGTTACCCTTAATAAAATACTAGTCTTAAGTGCCAAAACATATCCCCGTTTTGGGGATAAATCCCCTAATCCGACAACACAGGTGAACATTTTAAATTAGTATTAATATTGCAAACAATTTTTAAAGTATACTTTTGGGCCATTATTTTTTGTTTTATTTCCTTTAATATAACACTGAATGCATATGAGTGTTTTCTGTAAAAGGATCAAATGTAACTTTTTGTGATTTTTTAATTTTCTGTAAAATTTTTTATGATGTTTTCACTTCCATTAGTTTAATTAATTTTCTGTTAAATGCGTTCATTTTTTTTATATGATAAATGAAATCATATTTGTTTCATTCATTAAACTTATGGAGTTATTGTAAATAAAAGCAAAGCAGTTTAAAAAACTTTATACACAAATTAGGCTAAAGGTTTTTTTTATGAATATGTTATAGAAAAATCTGTGAATTTTATTAGAAACCTTTTTAAAAAGCGGTAAGAAAAACGGGATATTTCTATAAAAAAAAACAGAATACTACACACCGCATATAAATTAGGCTAAAATATATATTTTCTAATATAATTTACACATTTAAGAAAATTTGTTGAGTGCAATTTTTGATGCATTCTAAAGACAGTATAATTAAAAAGAATGTTTCTATTTAAAAGTAATGCTCAACGGAGGGCATTTATTTTATGCCTGCCACTCAGGAATATTAAAAAATATAATTTTCTAAGAATCTGTTTTTCGAAAACCTAAAGAAATTGTGATTCTCAAAAGTCTGGTAAAAATAAAAATTGAAAAAAGCATTCCAATAATTACAGAAATATTTTTTTTTTCTCTCTCATGAATGCTTAAAAGAGAACTTAACAAAAATAATCTATGGTAACAATTAACAAAGTAAAAAAAAGTAACAATTATATTCCCGTATTTGTTATCGCCGTGGTCTAGTGGTTAGTGTGTTGGCTTATTAAGACGATAGCGCCGGATTTAAATTTCAGCTCTGATATCTTGAAAAGAGAGAAATATGAAATAATTATTTCTTTCGGCGACTATCTCTCAGCAGTCTTCTGGTAAAAGCTCTGGAAGTAATTGATTGCCATGAAAAAGATTCTCAAATCTGTCATTCGAAGCCGACTTTAAACTGTAGGTCCCGTTACTCATGGATAAAAATTAACACACACAACATGAGTGCTGCAAGAAGATAGGCCGTAACCCTGACACAGGGTTGTAATGGCCAATTATATATATGTAGGTTATATAAGTTATATCTGCTGAAAACATATATAGTATGTACATACATACATACATACATACATATATATTTTGCAGTATAACGCTCTTTCAGAGTTACAGCCTTAATTCTTAAAGTACTCAAATTGTGTGCCTCAATTTTTATTCAAAAGTACCGGCGACCTAGAGTGTAGCGTCGAATTCGAATGACAAACTTTATAATTTTTCTTTCATATTTCTTTCTTTCAAGATGTCAGAGCTGGGGTTTGAACTCGAAGCTCTAGTCTAGTAAGCCAACACACTGCGTACTAGACCACGGTGATTAAATCTATTTTCATCAATTTTAACATTTTAACACTACTTGTCCCAAATTGCTTAGAATTCTAATAATTACCAAATATCATGGGATTTTCAAAGTTCCAAAGATTTGTTTTAGAATGAAAAGAAAAAGATCTGCTGCGCTCTTAAAATGTTCGTTTCATTTTTGCTTTAAAATGTAATGACCTATATAAAAAACTTGAATTTTCAAATATTTTTCATAGAGTATTCAATGACAAGCAATGCCATTTAAAATTATTTGAGATATTTAATGTAATGATTTTATATTAAAACCATTACCACGAACAGTTTTATTACATTTTTCTTTACACCAAAAAACCTTTATTAAGGATATTGTTTTATTATCACCTACAATTTTTTTACGTCATCAACATGGCTTTATTATCAACGTTGTTGCAACTTAACAATTATCTGCGGTAAATATCGTAAAACTGAGATACTTTTCGTTCGACTGAAATTGCCAAAAAGGAATGCAGAACGAATGTACTTTAAAATTAGAAAAATAGTGAAAAAAGAAAAATACTTACTAGCGAGGTCCTTTTGAAGTGGTTTATTTTATTAGAAAAAAAGTTTTTTTTCTTTTCTATTTTTTCAATATCCACTTGCACAGCTTTTGGTGTATGACGCTTGAGATCGAAATAACTAAAAAAAAAAATTTAAATAACAGTTACCACGTATAAGATGCTTTTAAAAATAAATGAATGATGATGATAATGTGGATATGATAATGATGTTGACGTTGGCGATGGCAATGGCATTGGTGTTGACAATGAGAACAGGATGGCGATGCTGATTTTTTAATAATGGCAAATACTCACATTGAACATATTACAAAAGTTTTGTTTTTTTACTTTTGATTCGAGTACAAAAAATAGTATTTGTGGTAGTTTTTCTTTGTATCTACTGGAAATACATTCGGACATAGAAAAATTTATTTGAAAATGAAACAGATTTTTTACAAATTCTTCTTTCCACGTAAACTACAAAATTTCTTTTTCAGTATTATAATTATTTTGGTCGTAATTAATTTCAGCGCATTGACTCGTTTAAATATTTAACGATAATTGAATTTTGACATATTTACTTTCACTTTGACATATTTATTTTATTCATTTATTTATTTAATAGATACACTGCATAACAAGACATAGCCTTATAATTATAATGCAGAGTTAATAATAATAAAACAATAAATTTGAAAAATAAACATCAAGTAGTAACAAATATATTTTAAAATTAATGTAGATGAGAAATTGTATAATAGAAAAATTTTTTGTAAAGCAAAGTATCAAGTATACTTTTTCATAAGAAGCTGAACAAAATTTCAATAATAGCGGTAATCACTCTTTGTAGCAAACGCCCTTGGAAGTGTTGCAAACGTAGAAAACCATGTCTAACAATAACGAAATGAAGGTACACCATTTTTTGTTTGCAAGGCTTGCTTTTAAATGCGTTCGCAACGAAAAGTGATTGCCGCTAATATTCTCTTTTTTTAAATTTAGATTGTGTTGGTGATATATTTTTTTGTAATTTTTTTTGTAATTTTAAATTATTTGATTTTTGTATAAATTATTTTTAATAGAAAGTTTTTTAATTGAGTTTCTATGCTGATGATAAGGACAATTATTTATTAAATTAATTATCTAATGTAAACGCTTCAAGGTCTTTATCTTTTTCTTTATAACGAAACCAGTACATAGGGATGACCCCTACTTATGCAGTGCAATGTGTACACTTGTTTTAGGAAAATAGATTACGCTAAGAAATAAAAAGGGTATAGTGTTTGTGACCATTTAATTTGCACCTGTTTGTATTGTAATTAACACACACAAAAAATAAAAAATAAAAAAAATGCGGGAAGATTATTTAAGAAAAAAACCGCCCCACCCAAAAATGAATTTTTTCTATAAAGCATTGAGCAGTTCAATGTATATTAAACACTTAACAAAATTGTTCGGGTTTTATTACAACCAGGAATTTTTTTTATATTATAAAACCACAAAAATATGTTCAGAGACCGATATGAGTTATACATAATTTTACCGACTTTATCAGAACAGTTTCCATTAGAGTTCTGATAGAATAACGAAATATACACGACATTCCGCAGATGATTGAATGAATCTTTGCAATTGTATAACCTAGCGTCAAAAAAAGTACCTTCGCTCTTTCCTATAAGTGGTCAAAATGCCCAAAATGAACTTTACAGCACAGGACTTTATATAGAAAACATGATGAATATTTTCTTTTTGGATGACCTTTATTGGTCTACGTATATATATTATATATATATAATAGTTTTGAAGCCAATATTGAAGACAACATTAACAATAAAAGACCAAATTTATTGGAAACTATAGCCGCTGAGAACAAATGCGGGAAATCATATTTTAAAATTAATATTCATACTACTATCATAAAAATATAGAAAACTATTAGTTTAGTAGTTGATAATTGTACAGATAACAAAAAACTCTGATAAGATATCAGTGGCTGCAGTCGGACACATGTTGAGTTTAGCTGGTGTACATTACTTTCACGAATGTCATTTCTCCTCTTTTAAATAAAAAATCATTGCAAAATTATTTGAAATTCATTTAAAATAATTTACTTCTGATCGTTTAGAGAATTTTAGTGATGCTACAAAAAATTTTTAATAACATTTACAAAAATAGCAGGCAAGTTATAACAGTTCTCTACAAATTTGAAAGAAAATTTAATATTTTAAAATTTCCGATTTTCGAGATTTTAATACTCCTAGAATATCGGTTGCAATCTATAGTTAGAATAGTCGCCATGACTTAGTAGTTAGTCTGTTGGCTTACTAAGACGAGAGCTCCGTTTGAAGCCCCGAATCTGACATCTTGAAGCAAGAAATATAAAAAAATATTTCTCTCGGTGACTACCTCTTAGCAGACTTCTCAAGTCTGTCGTTCGTACTCCGAACCAAACTTTAGAAGCTTGTTCATGGAAATTAGTTTCTCTTAGAGCTTTTGCCAAAAGACTGCTAAGAGTATTTTTTCATATTCCTTTTTTGATATTTTTCTTTTCAAGATTACAGAGTTGGGGTTTCAAACCAGGGCTCTTGTCTTAGTAAGCCAACACACTTACCGCTAGACCACTGCGACTACAATGTACATTAAGAATTAGAACAAAATTCTGCTCTTTAAAAAATACTCGTCCTATTAAGAGTAAAAAGTGTATACTTATATAAAAATAAATTAAAGCTCTTTAGCTTCTTACTCATATCTCATACAAATGATATGTGTACACAATTTTCTCATGGAAATAATGATCATTATGAGTACACTTCTTTTTTAATGTTCTTCTACTTCTACTATAAAATATTAAATGAATTTTTTTTATTAAATAAATTTTATATATATGTAAGAGTAGAAATTGTTATGCAGACTATTTGCCATTATAAATTAATTGTCAATGTTTTTTTATTTTTTTATTTTATCTTGTCTACTTCTATATCGAATTGTTATCTTTTCTGCAAAGAACTTAAACAACAAATCAATCTTAAACTATCAATTTTTAATCTGTTTATAAAACATTTCCATAATTAATTATAAACCAGTATTATTGTTTTGCTATTACATACATACATATGGTTTTGTAAGAGAAACTTCATATTAAAATACTTCCTTATTGTCTTTAACTGTCACAGATTATATAAAAAAAACAAAAGCAAGAGAAGAAGAATAACAAAATATAGTCAAAGAAACGATCTGTTCTTTTGGTGGGTTTTTTTTTTTTTTTGGTAAACATTATGGAGTCTGAAGACTTTAAAGAATGGCGTTTATATGTTTGAACAACAACAATAAGATAAAATGGTAAGCTAAGTATGGCAAGCAGGTAACATTAGCATCTGTTTTACCATAAACATAAAACTCTTTGACACTGCATATTTAAATATGCTGTTTATCCTTTACATACGTATGTTTGTATGTCTGTTTGTAGTATGTGAATAGTTTTATATTTATAAGGTTAGTTTAGTTTTTTCTATCACCATTCTTTCCTTTACTAAGTAGTAGTAGAAGTTCTAATAATTCTAGATATTCTCTCTTTTCTACAATTTGCTGCTTTTATTGTTGTGCTTTTTGTTATTGCTGCTGCTGCATAACCTCAAAAACATAATAGAATTTGCTGTCTTTTTTAATAATTGATGAAGTTTCGGTATCTAATTTGATTGTAATCACATATGCCAGTGTTACATAAATTGGCATAAGACAATGTCTATAGAGAGAGTATCGTATTGTATATCGAATAAAAACTATTTGCTATATATGTACGTAAGTATGTATGGTTAAAAACTAAACAAATAAAAACGTACATATGTATGTATGTATGTACATATGTACATAAATATAAGTATATTTGACTATGTGGCCTATTCATAGATATGAGGTTTATAAATGTTGTTTTGCTTTACAAAATAAATACAAAAACAAAAATCTTAAAAAGTGCTTAAAATAAATAAAACAGTTGGCATTATACATAGTTGTTGTTTTATTATACCACCACCATTATTCCAACAACACACAACTATTAGAATTTTTCTCTATACACCCAATCCTATTTCTACACGTCTGCAGCAAAATAAGCTCTCGTGTTGTTTTTTTTATGGACTTACTGACTTTCTCATATTTGATTTCCACTAGTGAGTGGTCCTGAAGTGCCAAATAAATTATGAAATAATTTAAATAATAAAACCGGAAAGAAAACAGGTGGTTTGCAAACAATAATCACAATAGCTGGCTAGTGATAGCGGAATTTACAATAAAATTTATTAAATACTCAATAAGATAATAAGATTGTTCTCAAATTTCCGGTAATGTAGGACCGAATTCATATTGTAATTAACCGTGGCCTGTATACTTAGTATATATAAAATAATTCAAACACGAGGAATCAATCCATCCATACTTCTTTAAATTGGTTACGTAGTTTCCGTTCTAGAGTAAAGTGTATGTACTATTATATGTATGTTCTTTTACATTTTTAAAACAAATTTAAAAATTAATTTTTTAAAATGTCAAAGTATACCTATACCTACTATATTTAAAACTAAAATGTTTAATTTTATTCCTTTATTAGCAGTAGTTCGTAGTCGCCGTGGTCTAGTGGTTAGTGTGTTGGCTTACTAAGACGATAGCGCTGGGTTCAAATCTTAGCTTTGACATCTTGAAAAAAAGAAATATGAAAAAATTATTTCTTTCGGTGACTACCTCTCAGCATGAAAAAGCTTTTCAAATTTGTCGTTCGGAGTCGACTTTAAACTGTAGGTCCCGGTACACATGAATAAAAATTAACACACACAACATGAGTGCTGCGACAAGCTAGGCCGTAATCCTGACACAGGGTTGTTACGGCCAATTATGTCTTAGTATGCACTATCGTCTTAGTAAGCCAACACATTAACCACTAGACCACGGTAAAATAAAGTTACACTCACAAAATATAATTGAAATTTATTAGACTCTGATATATATGTACGCCGCTCACACTAAAAAGGTAGCGTATTATTTACTAGATTACTGGGCCACCAAAACAAAACGATGTTTTCTTTTATTATTTTTTTCAAAAAAAGTATGAATTTTAAATTAAAATTTTAAAATTAAATTAAATTTTAAAATTAAAAGGTTTTTCAAAAAATTAGACTTTCTTGTAAATATTTTTGCATATTTTTGTTTTACATGATGTTCCGTGTAAAAAAATATTTTGTGTGTAAAAACAGGTTCAGGTGTAGTTAACTGATATCAGTAGAATTGAAAATTGCTCGCTACAATGGCAGCAATAACACGTTAAGAAATGGAGAGATATGTCACTTTTGTATAGCTTCATATGGTGATGATACCAGCTTAAATGACTGCCACTAGTAAAGCACTATGGGCTAAAAATATAAGTTTTCGTCTTTTTAATAATTTTTTTTTTAATTTTCTTAAAGCTTTAAGAATTTTCTTATCATTCCAATGATACAAATGTTTTTTTTTTTTTGAATTATACAAAATATAACTCTTATGCGATTTGATAATTTCATATCGCACACCTAGTTCAAAAGTGACACAACTCAAAAAAAAAATTTTTTTTTGCTTTATTGTTTTTACGAATAAACAAGTGCATTCTGCATAGTTTAAGCATATAAATAAAAAAAATTTGAGTTGTGTCACTTTTGAACTAGGTGTGCGATATGTTTACCATGTATTATTAGTCTCTTTGAATGCCTTGGTATGAATATTTAAAATTTTAAAATAATAAAAACAAAATTGTAATATTTGAAACAAATTATCCAATTGAACATTACATTACATTACTATTTAAATAAATTGTATAAAAAAAAATTTGTTTTAATTTGAGAACTATAATTGTAATTAAAAAAATCTTATTTTTAGGTTTAATCGGTGTTCTTGCTTGTTCTTCCAATATAAGTGTTACCAAATAATATTGCACACACTTTAAATGTTTAAGGGCATACTTGAATCTTATGGACATACAGAACTCTATAGCATTCAATGACTTTGTAATTGTGATCGTTACCCACAAGATGGTATAATCAGATTGCCTTTTTAGCGAATTCTTCCGCTTACACTCGCATTTTATAGGTTGAAGTATTTTAAATTGTTTCCTTTGCGTAGTTTGTGCAATGATTTTAATTTACAATATGCTAGAGGCCCGAAGTTCGAGCCCCAGGAAGAGTGATCAATTTTTTTAAAATTAGTTTTCTTTCGTTAGAAACGCTTTAATTAGATCAAAGTTAATTACAATGATTTTTTTGTAATCAAAGGACAGAATGATGTCCGTGAAGGAATAGTACATTACCCAAACTGAACATATGAACATATGTTTTCGACCCCAACTACGGTAGTTTTATCAGAGTTCTTTGTGTTCTGTGTATGCTTGGACTTGAATATAAGCACTGAAAATAGTGCTTACCAGTAAGTTATTTTATAAAGGAGAAATTGTGAACAATTACTTTTGCATGCTGGATTATAAAAGCGCACGACATTCTCTACAGTTTGACCTGGATAATGTGTCTTCAAGAAAATGTTGTCAAGAACTCATGTCGAATTTTAGCTTTATTGCATGTTTTGGTCTCATAATTTTATGTCTTGGCGACTTTAATTAGACACCAAGATTATTCGATTTGAAAGCCTTCATTGTAGTGTACAAAAAGTGGTCAAAAACTACATCGACTACTGCAATTTATTCAGGGAATGCAATTTAAATGGCATTGCATTTCGTACTCAATGCCAAGACATTAGTAATATAATGAAATAAAAGTTTCACCGAAATCTTAGCTTTATGTAAGTTATATTTGAAATTGAAAAATTAATAAAATTAATACATTTTCTATCGTAATTATATAATATCCAGCCCATAATGCACAGAGTATTTTTTTAGATTTTGAATTTAAATTTTTTTGTTGTTCGTTTTTAATTGTAAAATGCGTTCATCTCAAATGTATTTTCTTATTTTATAGGCCCGTTTAACCAAAAAAACAAACAAAAAAATCTACAATAACAAAATAAAATAGAGGAGCAGAAAACTATCATTGCAGGCGGCCAACTTTAAATACTTTCCAATTCTTTGTATATTTAGCATTTGGGAATTGCTTATGTCAGTGGTTTTAACATTTTATGCTATTTATTTACTCGGCACACAAACATATATGCACATACTTATGTAAAGATAGAAACATAATATTGGCCATATACAAAACTAAAATTGGTAGTTGCAATTGCAATTGTAATCGTAATAGTTCTGTTTTTAGTTTGTTGGTATCAGTGGCACTATTGCCGTACAACATGTTGTGGCATTTTCTTTAGTTGCTATAGTATGTGTATGCGTTTGCGGGCTTAAACCTCATGAATAAGCCACAAATATAAATTTCTTGAGGTAGGAGGGGAGTTAAATGTTTATTTTACTTTCAAGAATGCATATTTGCTTACACTTTGGGATAATGAGAGAATTTTGCAATTTTAAGGTTTTTTCGTGTATTTTTTTTGAAATTTTTGGCATCAAATTGTTTTCTAGCTTTAGCCTAGCAATAGGCTGCAGAGTTATATTAGAACATTGTCGAAGCATTTATAATAGAATTGTGTTTGTTTTTTTTTTTTTTTTGTTTTGTATGGTACAGCAAATATGTGGGTTTGTAATTTATTTTTTTTTTCTCTTTTGTATTTGATTTATATGAAATCAATAATTGAAGAAAATTACCATAATGAAATTTTAAGCAAAATAATATTGTATGGCATTGCTACGTATGGAAAATAAACATAAAGTTGAAATTCCTTAAGGTATACTTTATGGGGATTAACTTTAATACATACTCGTACATACACACATATGTACATTTGTACTGCCTATCAATTATAACATAGATTTGTCTCTGTTTTAGGGATAAATGCAATTATTTTCTTATGTACTTAATTTTGTACTTTCCATTATATTTTATATTTATATGTATGTGTGTGAATAATTAATAAATCTTTGAAATGATAGGTGTCCTAAAAGTAGGCTTAAAAATTTTTAATTATTTATTGTTTCTTAAGTAAGCAAAATTTACCACAGAAATAAAATATGTACTTCATTCAATATTAAGTTTTTCAAAGATATTCATTTCGCAATATTTTATGTACTCATCAAGGTAAAAATTATGAAATTACAGAATAATATACAATAGTTTATGATTTTTTTTTTCTTCTAAGAATCTATTTTAAATGTTTTCTTTTCAATAGTAGTTTTGATTAGTAGTACGTAGTTTAGTTGTTTCATATATAAGTAAAAGAATGATTATTTAAAGCATACAAGAAGGAGGTCAAAGAATTAAATATTTATGTGTATTAGTTGAAATTTGAAATTTCTGTAATAAAAATGATAATTAAAAAATATAATCAGCCATATCAATGAAACAGAATTCAATGTATGCTTTAGTTTTTCAACAAACAAAAAACAAATAAATTTTCGGTAGGAAATCATTTTTAATTTTACTGACGCAATTGATATTTTCTATGTTTAGAAATTTTACTAAAAGAAAAAAATATGTTCGTTTTTAGTTTTTTAAAGAACCAAAATATAATTAGAATTTCGAACGGAATTAATAATTGTTAGAAATTCTCTTTTAAAACTTATTTATAATCGTATTTCCAAGATTTTATTTATTGTAAATTAGAACACCGATACTTTCGTTTGATAGTTCTACACTCTATAACGTTTTATATACATCTCTCTCGCAACATTAATGCGAAGCTCTATTTAATAAAAGGCACTAAAATTATTCGAGAATTTGCTCTTGTTTTACTAATTACACAATAGCAATTGTATTTACTTTATCAGCAACTTTTAACAGTACGATATTAGCAAACTCTAGTTTTCTTTATGTTTAAACGACAATAATGGGGCATCACCGTATAAAATCCGTCAGTTTTTAGGTAATTGGTAATTGAAATGAATAGAACGTGAGCAAAGTTACAAACCTCTAGTTTCTTTGACTTTAAAAGCATACAGAAATGGTTCTCAAACAAACTATTCAATAGCGTAGATACATCTCTCTACGAGATTACGATTTTCCAACTGAATAAACAGAATAAAAATTGTCTAGTGGTTAGTGTGTTGGCTTACTAAGACATGAGCCCTGGGTTCGACACCCAGCTCTGACATCTTAAAAAAAAGAAATAATGAAAAAATATTTCTTTCGGCTACTACCTATCAGCAGTCTTCTGGCAAAAGCTCTGAGAGTAACTAATTGCCATGAACAAGCTTCTCAAATCTGTCGTTCGAAGTCGACTTTAAACTGTAGGTCCCGGTACTCATGGATAAAAGTTAACACTCACAACATGAGTGCTGCGAGAAGCTAGGCCGTATTCCTGACACAGGGTTGTAAAGGCCAGTTATGTATGTATGAATCGCGCTACAGAGTCAAATTAAACAAATTAAAAACAGTATATGATTTCTACACAAAGTATATGTTGTTGCGAAGAACTCTGATGAGACTACCGTAGCTGGGGTCGAAACATTTTCAGTTTGGCTAGGGTATTATTCCTTCACAGACATCATTTCCTTCTTTGATTATCAATAAAATTATTGCGAAAATCAAAATTCTTAATAAAATTTAACTTTGATGTAATTAAAGCGTTTATGCCGACACAAAATTAATTTGGAATATGTTCACCAAAATAAAAATAAATTTCGTTTTATTTTTTTACACAATCAGGGTATTAATACATAATTGGCCATTACAACCCTGTTTAGAATTACGGCCTAGCTTCTCGTTAGGCTTAGGCTTTTGTTTAAAAATTAAGGAAATTTAAGACCATTTAAAATGTTTCTCTGGGGGGGGAGGTTGTGGTGCAGTGGTTAGAACGCTCGCACAAACACTCACACGACCGATGGGTTATATCCAAGAGAAGGAAAAAAAATTAAAAAAATTTTTTTTTGTGGTTTTTCTAAAATTATAATTTAAAAATAAGAGGTTCTCCCCCCCCCCCTTTTAGACGACCATCTTCAAGAAACCGCTCCCTGATATTTTCAGTCTAATCCACCGGAAACCAATGATCAGGTGTACAGCGTCACCTTCTGCGATGATAACAGCTAACTTACTTAGTTGAAGACGCTCACCATTCAACATCCAATGATAGATGGGGCAATTACTCTTGATCAAAGGCGAAGGTATAACACTGGCCTTTGTCTCATTGACATAAGGCGCTTACTAAAATTGACAAAAAATATCTATCTATCAAACTCAAATCCAATGCAATTCACTGCATGAATTGGGGCTTACCCCTGAGTATTGGTTTTAAAAAAAAAAAATACAAAGAATTCTTTTTTAATCATGCCTAAAATATACTTATAAATTATCGACAATATTAATATGCAATAATTTTTAATTTTTTTATTTTATTATTTTTCTGATATATTTTTAACTCTAATACTTACGTAACGTACTATTGTTCATTTTTTTCAAGAATTTTTAAATTTTATTTTATCTCTCTTAGTTTATTGACTTTATGAGTTCGATTTTTTTTATCGCAAAATCATTTCCTTGTCCTTGTTTTTCTTGTTGTTAAAACTCTTCAAAAGTTTTGTCTTCCTTTTTGAAACTTTAATAACATCAGTTATTTTTTTCTGTTTTTCTTTAGATAACATTTTTTTTTTAGTTTTGTTTTTTGTGCTGTGATTAACCACAAACATAGTTTGTTAACTTGAATTTTTACAATAGTTGGCAGTTCTGGTTTTTAGTTTATTGTTTTATTTTTGACTCTTTATATTTTTCTCGATTTTGTTTAACATTTCCTTTAGCAATAATGCAGAAAATCAAACATTTTTATTTTTAAAGGCCATGATAAGCACTAAAGTATGCAGCAAATGATGTACTCCCTTTTGCTCTCTCTTTCTCTTTGGCTTGTTTTAATTTGTTACTCTTGCATAATTTTTAAATAGCCAAAGTTTTTTTTTAGCAATTTTATAGAGATTTTTTTTCAAACTTCCCTAATTGTGAGGGGAACTAAAATTACTTACTTTACGCCCTTTTCTATAAAAGCAGCATCCAAACAGTTTAGTTAATGGGAAAATTCAAAAAAAAAAAAAATACATAATTACAAACGAAGCGACCCTGCGTTCTTGCCATTAAAATATGGTTAAAAATCGTTAATATCTCTAAAGTAAAGAGATTCAATAATTCAGTGTAAAAAATTCAATATTCAAAGGCCAGGAAAAAGTTTTAATAATAACAAAATTGCTTGCATACTTTAAGAGGCGAAAACTTATTGAAAAAATATGCTTTAATGATAACAAAAAATTGGTGTATAAATTGAGGCACTGGGTAATTGCTTACAATGTTATAATTTAAAGCATAAAATAAGAAAAAATATAAAGAGAGTTAGTTTAGGCATATAAATGGTAAAAAAGTTTTTGTTATTTTAAAATACAATATTGTTTTTAACATTTTGTTATTCTTTAACTTATATAGTGGCAATAGATTTTATTAGAAGTGATTGTGATAATAGAAAGTTTCTAAGGTTCTGCTCCAGCAATTCTAATTAATGAAAATTTGTTAAACTGTTTTAGTAAGAAATCTAAAAATTTTTTAAAATTAAAAGATAAACAAGAGTTGAACGTAACTTCTAAATTTTATGATATAATTTTTCTAGTGGTAAACTATGGTCTGTATGTCATAATATAGCAATTATTATATTTCATTACGCATTTCTTCTAGAATGAAATATTACCATCACTTTTATAATTTTTTTAAAACAAATATTTAAAAGTTTAAGAAAACTAATTTAATTGTCTTACATTGGGATATTTTAAAACAATACAATAATCCGACATTCAACATTGTTTGTTAAAAAGGCTTTAGAGGCATATATATAAACAGAGATGGGGTACTCTTTCAGACGATTAATGGTTTAGTTTAAACATTAATTTGAAAAATCAGCGCAATTGAAATGGAGTGCTCTTTTAAGCCCGATGGAAGTAATAAAAAGGTTAACAGATTAATTAAGTGACATAGTGACATACATGTCTGGCACATATAATCAGTGTACTTTAGCAAATCGTAAGTAATTGATAGACGCTTTAACAATGCAAGAATTTTTTGCCGAAAATCAGTCCCCAGTTGGCACACTCTATAAACGAATTCATAAGTGTTCATACCCTATTATTCATCTTTTTTAATAGAAAAACATTTACAGGTCTGTTGACAATGCAGATCCGTAATACTTCCGAAATTTTATATTCAGAAGACACTTCGTCAAGAACAGCAATGGAATCCATACTTCAGAAATCATTACCAAATATTAAAATCACACATAAGTGCTTTTAAAGAGCGTAAGAACTTAAAATGATAACACATGATAGCAATATTGTTAAAATGAAGCTTTTTTATAATAATCTGAGGCCTTATTCTGTAAGTCTCCTAAGCTAAAACTCTATCGATAAAAATTTATAAAATTGATTTAGGACTTTTTATCTGTGAATACAATTCTCTAACGCCTTTTGTAATTTAAAAGCTTTATACCTATGATCTCTAAAATTTTTGATTTTGTTGATTCTAACGCCCAGCCTGTTTTAAAAATCCAAGATGTTAGCATTGTGCCTTAAGAGAATTACAGAATAGGGCCCCTGGTAGACAAATTTGTGGCTTTTAAATTTATAAATATTATTTCTAGCATATATCCACTGCAGCTACGAGTTCTATGATCCATTCGATCACTACAATTTTCTACCCTTTGGGGAGGTGAGTGGTATAGTGGTTGGAGCACTCGCACAAAAACTCCAACGGCCCAGGTTCAAATCCCAGAAAAGGTGAAAAATGAAAAAAGTTAGTTTGCGGTTTTTTCAAAATTATTATTTAAAAATAAGAGGGGGACCTCTCCAAGAAGACCATCTACAAAGAAACTGCTCTCCGACATTCTACTCTATTCCACTTTAACCAAGGTCAACAAAAAACGAAAGATCAGAAGAAAAGCGCCACCTATTGGGTTGTAGAAGATAACAGCTAAACCTACTTAGCGAAGACACTCACCACACAATCAACATGCAACGATGAGGCAATTGCTGTTGATCATTCAAGGGTGAAGGTATAAAACTGGCCTTTGAATGGTCAATTCACAGCAATATGTCTCATTCCTAAGGCGCTTAATAGTAATTTAAGAAAAACAAAATGTATGTTCTGTCATAAATGTACTGTCCTTTCCAAAACTTTTAATATAATGCACTGCATTTAGTATGTTTACTCTGAGTATTGGTTCCAAATAAAAAAAAAATCTGGTTGTATGTCATCAATGATGGCTGGTTTCTCGAATGACTCAACATAGCTCCAGAGGCAGTAATTCAGAGGCATATAATATGCTGACGTTCAAGCCTCAGAAAGAGTGATAGTTTTTTAAATTGTATGATGTGCTATTTTGAGAAGTGTGAGAACTGATGATGAAACTAGCGCAGCTGGAGTCTAAAACATGTTCAGTTTGGCTAGCGTACTATTTATTCACGGACAATATTTTCTCCTTTGATTATCAAAAAATTTATTGCAAAAATCTAAAAGTTCTTTATAAAACTTACCTTTGATCTAATTAAAGTGTTTCAGACGAAACAAAACTAACAAAATATATGGAAAAATATTTGTTTCGTCGACCTCCTTCTAGCAGTCTGCTGAAAAAAACTCTGTGAGTAACTGATTGTCATGAATCAGCTTCTTAAGTCTGTCGTTCGGAGTCGACATAAAACGGTAGGTCCGGGTACTCAGGGATAACAATTGACGCACACAATATGGATGGTGTGAGAAGCTAGGCCGTAACTCTGGAAAATGGTTGTAATGGCCAACTATGTATATATGTATGTATGCATATAACTATATATACCACGGAACAACATATTAATCATTCGAATAAAAAATATTTTTTGTTGTTGATAATTTTTGACAATTATAGAAACCTGTCTTTATTTACAATATATTGAAGAAGTGAAAGACATTTTTAAACGCCTTATAACGAATTTGGTGGAATTTTATTACTACGCTGAATTCTTTCTATGAATGATTTTTCAAAAACCAAATATGATAACTGGTGGTTTATATCAAACTTCCCTTGATATAAACTTTCCTTCTCAGTTTGTCATAAGACTATGGGTTGAAAATTCATTACAAACAACTGCCCATGTCAGTTAAACCTTAAGTGTTGCTGTAGAGCATGGCAATTGAAAAACTTAATTGTTCTTGCGATTACAAGCAAAAAACATAATGAATCATGTCCTTGTCCCAAAAAGACTCGTTTTAAATAACATTTAAATTTTGTTAATCTTTGCTATCCTTGTAATAGAGCCGCCACCCAGCTTTATATTCACAAAATATTGTTGCAGCTGATGCTGCCACCTCACTGAGACATTCATTATTATTTAATGTTTATTGCAATGCTGGTTTTTAAACGGTAAATGAACTTTTATTTTTAAAAATAAATCCATGTTTAACATGATTTTTATGTTTTCTTTTTATTTTTGCATATTTTTAATAAAGAAACATAACATAGGCACCGCAGAAAAAAAACAAAAAACACACCAACAGAAAAAATCTGATTAAAACAAAGATTTTGTTTATTTGCATTAAAACAGCAACAAAGAAAGAAAAAAAAAAAATGTGCATTTTTAGTTTCTGTTTTTTTCTCTCTCTCTCTCTCTCTCTCTCTCTCTCTCTCTCTCTTATTAAAGAGTAGCATAATACCGCTTTCTACACCCATAAAACAGTCATATGCTATAAAATTAAACATTTATCCTGCCTGGGCTCTAGAAAAGAACCCTATTAAGTAGCCAGTGTTGCAGTAATAGTCGTATGCAGCACATACTATTTTTGCCAATGATGTTGCCTGTCTGCTGTATATGTGGCAGCAGCAGTTGGTATGCTGGCGGCAAAGCTTTTTTGTGTCAATTAAATGTTAGTTGCTTGTATGCCAATTTTTTTTCTCATTTTCATCTTTCAACAGGCTAAAAGCAACAGCAACAGCAACAAAAATAACAATAAAAGAAAAAAATTACATAAACAAAGTGGCAGTTACATCAGCAACATGTATATAAACAAAGACTCTCATACACTCGTTTTACTGCTACTACTCATTTGTGGCATTATATTGTGGCATATACGAGTAGTGTGTGGAAGGTATAGCATTTAGAAAAAGAACAACAAAAAAGGGTTCTTTATTTAACAGTTGGCTGGAGCAGTGCAGTAAAAAAAAGAGTCAAAGCCTTATTTAAGCTCGTAACTCTTTTGAATTTAAAATAAAAATCAACAGCTAATGGCACGGGAAAAAAGTTTTCAAGAATAAACAAAAACAAAAAGGAAACATAATACTGTTACTAAACTTTAAAGGAAAAAACAAAACAAAACACAGTATAATAGTATAAGGAGCTGCTGCTCTCTCTTATTGCCGATATTGACTCTGACGAGAATTGCTGTTGATGATGTTGATGCTGACAATATTGCATATGAACAGACAAACAAACATTTAGCCAACGAACAATATCATCAGTTAAAAACTTGTATTTTATTAACAATTTTATCTTTTGGCCACATCTGAACCAAATAAAATAATTGAAAGTAGCGATAAGAATCGCCGCTAGTTTTTTTTTTAAATCTCTCCTTTCGTTTCATTCTTCTTTCCATTTCTTTGGCTACTTAAAAAATCTTTTAAAAGTACGTCTGCTTTTAAAAACAGTTGCTGTTGTAAGAATTTATCGTTATTGTAAACCAATGAGAAGTTTTGAGCTTTAGCTCTTCAGTATCCCAGCCGTATCTTCTTCGGTTGACTGTTTTATTTATTTTTGGTAAATGCTGTCAATAATCCATTGTTTGTAATGCTGTGGTAGAGTGCAGAGCCTAGACCTTAAATTACCTTCGTAACAAGTAATGTCATGTTGCAAGTCAAAATCAAGAACTTTAAAGACAAATAAAATTTTGGTAAAGAGTTTTAGAAGAAATCTAAATAAATGTGAGAAAATTGAAAATATTGAAAACTTGGTTTAAAATTTTTTTTTTTTTTTTGGGAATAGTTTTTTTAAGTATTTATACATTAATTAGTATATAGAAATACTTTCAGCGGTAATGGTTCATAGTAAAGGATTTAAATAGTTCTAAAGGACCAAATTTGGAAGAATAAACTGAAAAATTAGTTTTCCATTTAGATACTTATTGTAGATTAAGCAGTTGCCAATACACTAGAGGGTTGTATGCTAATCTGGAGTCTTGATTTTGTAAAACATCTCAGAAAAAAAAAAAATAAAAAAAAAAAAACTAATAATAATAATGACTATATACTGTTACAAACTAATTTTCTATAGAAGAACCTCATTACGTTTTCCTATATTAGTTTTTTTAAATACAACTAGAAATTGTGATTTTTCGACATTTTAAGAATAAAATACAGGTTATTTTTTAATTTTATATTTTTAAAAATAAGAAAAAGGTAGAAGGAAATGTCAGACTACTGCTACCCGTCGATAATCTTGAAATTCTGCATAAAATTGCAACATACAAATAAGAGCATCATATCAGTAAGAGGCTGGTTGATTATTCAGAAATCAATAAAAGCTTGTAGAAATTTTTAGGCATGCATTCTGTATTCTATATCGTTTTATTGATACATACATACATACTGTGAGCGTCAAAATAAAGTGTACAAAAACATTTTTTCTAAATTAGTTTTTATTTCAGTCTTTAAAAATACGATTTTATTTAACATTTTATGTTTATTTTAATTGTTATTCAGTTCTCTACTTAAACCTAAAAAAACAACAACAAAAAACTAACAACAACAAAAGTTATAAAACAAAAACAAAATCTATTGCATATTTTACGCGTCAAAATAAAGTGTACATCTTTTTTTGTAGCATTTTAGCGAAGTAGAACCGTATAAAATACCGTTATGTTTGGTTGTTTATTTACTTTCTTGCATTCTTTTAAATCACTATTAATGTTTTATATCAGACAGACGCAATTTTCGGACTAGAAAGAAATTATTTATTTTAGAAAGAAATTATTTATTTTATTAAAAATGGGTAGACAAACATCCACAGATGTCAGAGAACTTGTGATAAAACTTCGAAAAGAGGGTAAAACTTTTCGTGAAATCGGGTCTATTATAAACAGAAGCCATAATACAGTAAAGAAAATAGTTGATAAGCACGAAAAATTCGGCAAAGTAGAAAATCGTCCTGGTGCAGGCCGACCAAAATCTTTAAGTGAGTCTGAAATAAGATCTATTGTGCGTGATGTGAAGAAGAATCCATTTAAAAGTGCTGTTAAAATATCGGAGGAAGTTTCAGCAACAAAAAATATCGACGTAAGCGCCAGCACAGTACGAAGAGCTCTACACGCAAATGGTCTACATGGTCGACTGCCGCGAAAGAAGCCACTAATATCGTTATTGAATCAGAAAAAACGTATTGAGTATGCAAAAAAGTTCGAAACTAAAGATTGTTCTTTCTGGAATAACGTTTTGTTTAGCGAAGAGAGTAAATTTGAGATATTTGGCCAGAAAAAACCTGTAAAAGTATGGCGTACAAAAATACAGAGTATGCTGAACAAAATCTAATATCCACGGTTAAGCATGAAGGACGTTCGGTGATGGTGTGGGGAAGTATGGCGGCTAGTGGAGTGGGAAGCTTGGTTTTTATTGAAGATACCATGAATAAAATGGACTACCTAAACATTTTGAACAACAATTTGCCATGTAGTGTAGAGAAATTGGGCTTACAGGGACCTTGGATCTTTCAACAAGAAAATGATCCCAAACATACGGCAAGGATAGTAAAAGAATGGCTGCTTTATCATACTCCTAAAATATTAGATCATCCTCCCCAATCACCGGACCTTAACCCGATTGAGCATTTGTGGGAGCATCTCGACCGGCAAATACGAAAGAGGATAATCACTAACAAGGATACGCTAAAATCCGTTATAATGGAGGAGTGGCAGAAAATTTCATCTGACATAACCAAAAAACTAGTGGAATCGATGCCCCGAAGACTAAGTGCCATTATTAAAGCTAAAGGAAAAGCAACCAAATACTAAATCATACTAATTTTTATAATGAATAATATTTGTACACTTTTTTTTGACGCGTAAAATATGGAATAGATTTTGTTTTTGTTTTATAACTTTTGTTGTTGTAAGTTTTTTGTTGTTTTTTTATGTTTAAGTAGAGAATTGAATTACAATTAAAAAAACATAAAATGTTATATAAAATCGTATTTTTAGAGACTGAAATAAAAACTAATTTAGAGAACATGTTTTTGTACACTTTATTTTGACACTCACAGTACATACATAACAGAGTTGTTCCGGCCAATTAAATTACAATTACAATTACATGTAATTTGTAATTGAGATTTGTTCAATTACAATTACTTTTGATTGTAATTGATGCAATTACATTTTTTGAATTACAATTACATGTAATTATAATTGAAAATTTTCAATTACAAATTACAAGTAATTGTAATTGAAAAAAATCAATTACCATTACTAAGTAATTATAATTGTAATTTACACAAAATAATTACTTGTAATGGGAAAAAAAAATATTTTTTTTGATAAAAATACTGAATGAAAAATGTAAATGTTTGAGATTCTTTTTATAAATATTTTTTTTTAATAAAATTTTTCAACATATTACGCCTCATTTTACTTTAAAAAATAAGATCAATGTAATTTTGTATCTCAAATGAATGATAAATTTTAGAAAATGGTATTAAAGAGATTGTTTGAATTGTTTTGCCATTTATAAAAAACTCATATTAAGCATTATATTTATTATCATAAATAAGACTGATGTTATTGAGGTGGATGAGCATTTCAAATATAAGTAAAACAAATTATGTAACTAAAATGTATATTGACTTATTGTTATAAAAATGTAAATATAATTAAAAGTAATTGTAATTAAATAAATTTTTTTTAATGATTACTTCAAAAACTAATGATTACTTTATTTTCCACCATTACTTCATGAAGCCAATTAAATTTTTTCAATTACTTGTAATTATAATTGGAATTTTTCCAATTACAATTACATGTAATTGTTAATTGAGTTTTTTCAATTACCATTACTTGTAAATTGTAATTGAGTTTTTTGAATTACAATTACTTACAAATGTAATTGACTTGCGTAATTACAATTACAATTAAATGAAAAGTAAATGTAATTGAAAAAAAAAAGAATTACAATTACATGTAATTGTGTAATTTACATGTAATTAATTACACAAAATAATTGATTACGCACAACTCTGATACATAATTGGCCATTACCACCCTGTTACAGGATTACGGCCTAGCTTCTCACAGAACTCACGTTGTGTGTGCTAATTTTTATGCATAAGGACAGAGACCTACAACTTAAAGTCAATTCCGAACGACAGACTCTCAGAGCTTTTGCCAGGAGACCGCTGAGAGGTAGTCGCCGAAAGAAATATTTTTTTCATATTCCATATTTCACTATAGAGTAGGGATGCTCGCAATCATCGATGTTTTAATTCGATGCATCGAAAACCATGCGTATAGTTTTAAGGTGTTTTCACCCGACAGCCTTGCTTGAACTCTTTTTTAATTGTGTATTATATTTATGATTTATTTGTAGATATAAGTGGACAATGTTGCCATATAAGTAAGTACATTTTTTATAGTGCTAAATCACAATAAGAATTTCAAGTTATCGATATTATTTGAAAATCACAAACAAATTGGACAAAGTGGTGACATTTTATGTATATTCGCAAATATTTCGTTAGTTCAGATATACACTTAATGGATCCACTCTTTAAAAAAATAAGTATTGTAAACCCAATTGGTTGTTCCAAAGATGAGTCGGTTTCTAATACTTCAGATAAGGTAACACACGACTTTAGTCTTTGGGACGACCATCACAAATTAGTTCACAAAAATTTGGAAAACAAATAGAAATAAAGAAATCCTGTCCGTCTTTGTATTTACATTATTCATAAATAAATAATTCCTGAAGACGCTACACGCAGGAATAGCGAAATATCGATAATTAAATAAAAGATTTTTATTTAAAAATAGACCTTGAGCTTGAATAATTCTTTACATTAATTAATAAGAGTTGAAAAACCAGAATTCAAAATTATTAAATTATACTAAATTTTGGTAAACAAAATGTTTATTTTTATTGAAACTTGTATAATTTTGGTTTGTTTTGCTATTATATAAAAATTCGATGTAAGTTGACGATGCATCGCTTCGGAAAAAACATCGTTGTATTTTTTTCTTGAGCTTCCCTACTATAGAGTCCTTTGCGTTTAGAAAATGTACTCTTTGGTATAGTTTACACTCTGGTAAAATTGTTGAAAATTATTTCTTTTGAAATTTAATGCTCAGAATGAAGTCTTATGTCATATCCCCCTAATAATTTTTAAAGGTTAGGGTCATGTAATAAATTTTATAGTAAAAAAAATGTTTAATAAAATTTTAGTTTTTGTGTTAATTTTTTATTTAAATGTTTCGCGGACTTAAAAAATACCCATTATAGAAGATAATAAAATCGTTCGCAATTTTATGATATTAAAATAAAATTCATTAAGAGTTAAAAAATAATTAAACAAACATTAAGATGCGCTTGTAACTTAATTTATTTATTTTTTTTAATTAAAAAATTGAAGCATTTAATTTCAATAAATTTAAATTGTTTATTTAATAAAAATATCATGTTAAATGTTGTTGAATATATGGTAGCATTACAGTTACCTTCTTTTTATCGCATCACAGTCCTTTTAGTTTAAATTTTAATCTAACCTTAAGGGCTTCTGTAAATCGACTACTAAATCTTCATTGTTAACTTCATAACATTATCATTAAAAGATTTATTTTATTTTTTTAGTTTTTCGTTTGTAACTTTATAAAACAATACTCTACTCTATCTTAAAAATATAATCTTTTTGAGTAAAAAAAAAATAAGAAAATAAGCAAAAATTAAGGGGAAAAATCAAAAACGCATTAAAAACCATAAACCTTTAAAACAAATACCAAACGTTCGCTCATACAGCCAATATTAAAAAACAGAGGAGACTTGATCATCTTGTATAAAAAGATGATGGTGATGCTCATCATCTTCATTACAATTGTGTCGTATATGGTTCTTATTGGTGGATTTCAAGTTGGCTTTCAAATATCTTAAGGAAGTTGTTACTTTTTTAACCACCTTTTAAGGAGATAAGAGAAAAATAAAAAATAAAACAAATCCCTTTTAAAAAGGCTCTACTTTAAGAAACCGTTTCAAACTTATAATTTTAACAATACTGGCTATTGTTTTATTCAAAACAAGAAGTAGTAGCCTGGGTAGGTGACTTGTAACTCCTACCATAACAGTGGCTAAAAGTCTTTTTTATTTTGAACTGGTTGGCATAAGTTTTGTTTTAAAACAGAAAGCTTTTTGTTTGCTTTTGTGAGATGATTTTATCACTATCTGTTATACTTCATTGATGTAATTTATTAACTGAGAATCGTATTATCGGCTTAAATGTCGATATTGCTGGTTTATTTATTTTTCATTCAAACCATAAAGCCATATGCAAAAGAAGGATAAAATTTATGTATAAACTACACACAAAGCTTTATGGGAGAAAAAGAAAAAGTGATCCAAATGAAAATTGATATAATTTTTTAAAATATTTTAACTTTCAAACGCTTGAAGAAAATATTTTTAAAGTATTCTCAAATAGATTTCAGATTTTTAAAATATAAAAAATAAAAAATATTTTTTTTGACAACGATTTTTTTCCAGAAAGTTTATTAGCTTTTATGTAGACATTTAACATCCTGACTATGAAAATAAAAGCCATTTTCGTGCATCAGATTTAGTTTTTGAGATATAGCATATACAGTAAGGGACAAAATTGTTCACAAAATTACTAAAATTTATAATATATCCAAAAAAGTATGTTTTATTCAAATATATTTTAATTTTTTTTACCTATATAGAATAATGTACATCTAAAAAACTTAAAAAGAACAAAATTTTAAAAGAATGTGTGTTAAGAGTAAAAAAAATACATATTAATTTAAAAATTCACATGTGAACAATTATGACCGTTGTTGAATATTGCATTGATTTTAGGTCCTAATATTTGGTATGTCCACCGTTTGCTTTTTTAACTGCATTAATTTTTTCGGCATACTTTTCACTAAATTCGTCAAGACATTAGGGTCAATACTTTCCCAAGCTTCAACAGCACGCTCCCAGAGTTCGTCTACAGTCTTTGGAGGGTCTTTTTGAGCAAAAATTTTTCTCTTTAATATGGACCACAGGTGTTCTATCGGGTTTAGATCCGGCGACTGAGGAGGCCAATCCAAAAGCTTGATCCCATTTACTTCAAACCAACGTTTTGTTATCTTCGCGGTGTGCTTAGGATCGTTGTCCTGCATAAATATGCTATTCTGTCCCGGATCTAAACCAAATATGTCGAGACTTGGAATGTATGAGTCTTCTAAAATGTCTACATAATCTTTAGCACACATTTTGCCTCTAATTCGGCGAAGTACTCCAAGTTGATTCCCGCGAAAACAGCCCTAAGCCATTAATGAGCCAACTCCAAATTTAAGTGTTTGGCAAATATTTCTTTCTTTGACACCAACACTTTTATCCACCCATGTCCATTGTCGTCCGTCTGACCCGATTCTATTAATTTTTGTTTCATCGGACCATCTTACACTCATCCAGTCTTCAAAAGTGAATATTTCATATTTTTTCGCGAACTCTAGGCGTCTTAAATTAAATTTGGAGGTGGCTCATTAATGGCTTGGGGCTGTTTTCGCGGGAATCAACTTGAAGTACTTCGCCGAATTAGAAGCAAAATGTGTGCTAAAGATTATATAGACATTTTAGAAGACTCATACATTCCAAGTCCCGACATATTTGGTTTAGATCCGGGACAGAATAGCATATTTATGCAGGACAACGATCCTAAGCATACCGCGAAGATAACAAAACGTTGGTTTGAAGTAAATGGGATCAAGCTTTTGGATTGGCCTCCTCAGTCGCCGGATCTAAACCCGATAGAACACCTGTGGTCCATATTAAAGAGAAAAATTTTTGCTCAAAAAGACCCTCCAAAGACTGTAGACGAACTCTGGGAGCGTGCTGTTGAAGCTTGGGAAAGTATTGACCCTAATGTCTTGACGAATTTAGTGAAAAGTATGCCAAAAAGAATTAATGCAGTTAAAAAAGCAAACGGTGGACATACCAAATATTAGTTCACATGTGAATTTTTAAATTAATATTTATTTTTTTTACTCTTAACACACATTCTTTTAAAATTTTGTTCTTTTTAAGTTTTTTAGATGTACATTATTCTATATAGGTAAAAAAAATTAAAATATATTTGAATAAAACATACTTTTTTGGATATATTATAAATTTTAGTAATTTTGTGAACAATTTTGTCCCTTACTGTATATACATATATATATTTTGTTGGAAAAACATAAAAGAAGATTACCAAGAAGAATTCAATTTTCGAAAGTAGCTGAAAACGACATTTTTAACGATCTTCTTGCATGAGAAGCCTGTAGTAAATCTCATTTTAAGCTTCAGCAATAATTTGCCATCATCCTACACGTCCCATCTGCTCTTGTATCTCGCCTCCCTTGTCACAATTTTTTAAAATACAAAAATGCTGTATACAAAAAACAAAAGCTGGCAGAAAGAAAAGGCTACTGGATTTAAAATTGCTGCATAAAAGTTTAAAAGAAAAACGAAAAATATCCCCGGAAAATTTCAGAAAGTCAAATTTTATAACTATGTGTAATTCTTGTAAGCGAAGAATGAAGAATATCTGTCCAGTAAATTTTAACTAAATATATATTTAGAAGTCCTTTAGTTTTTACTTTCTGTAATTTACTCTCTGTAAGAAACCAGACTGACGATATAGATATTTTGTGATAGTTTAAAGCAGAGGAGGAAAATAAACAAAACCGAACGTTTGATCTCATTTTGTTTTGTTCTTTACAATGAGTAAAACAAAAGCAAACAAAAAACAGAAACAGTGAGAATGATTGTCCCATTTAATTTTGTATATTGCTTTTGTTTTGAGCACTACAAATACACTCAAATACTCAAATGTGTGTAGGTACAACAAAAAATGAATGCGAAGAACGAGAAAAGAAGAAGAGAAAAAAGATAAAATTATACCAATGTAACGGAATAACAAAGCAAGCACAAGAGCGAAAAGCTAATTTTTTCATTTGCGCTCTTTCAAATTTAGAAAGTATTTGTTTTGGTTTTGCTCATGTACAATACCATTAAAAAAAATTTGAAAAGTGTATGACTTTGTTGCAACGTTTGCGAAATGTTTTGTTTGTTTGCCCACTCTGGTTTAAAGTCGAGTTGACAGGTACAGAAAGTTTATTGAATCTCCTTAAAAATATTATAATTATGTGTTATGCTATCGGCTAATCAGAGCAGAGAGGAAGCATATTTATCTTTCTAGAATATTCTCTTTAAAGTTGATAGTCAATATGCAATAAAAATCCAACTTATGGCTATGGGACATACTTTCATTTCGTGGTGCGGGAGTTTATGTGCTCTATACGCCATTTTACATATCTCGAGTTAATGGTGCCACTTTAAGTTTCTGAAACCAAAATTTTTAAAATCTACAATATGTCTTCGGCTATTTATCTCCAAAATTGGACGAGATATCTGAAAACGGATTGCAGACTTGAACAATTTGTGGTCGAAAACCTAAAGTGGTATCATTAACTTGAGATATTTCACAACGCCATGCGTGCTCAAGTGTGCCTTGTCATTACGAGGCTGCCACTTCCTCCTAACTTGAGATATATAAATAATATCAAATGGCGGATAGAACACATAAACTCCAGCACGACGAAATCGGGAAGCCAGATATTGAAAAACGTTTGAAATGGATTCTTTAACCGCCTCCAAGAAGTTGTCAAGATGGCCTTGGTATATGCTCGGTGGATTTAAACACTTAGTTAAACCCAAACTACGTAAATAGACTTTCAAAACAAACACTTAAAGAAAATCTCTTATGTATACGGATTTCGATGGAATTAAAACCATGAAAATAATTTATAAATAAATAATTCCTGAAGGCGCTACACTCAGGAGTAGCGAAATATCGACAAATAAATAAAAGATTTTTATTTAAAAATAGACCTTGAGCTTGAAAAACTCTTTACATTTTTTTTAAATTTTTTTATTAAAATTTTTGTTATTATGCACCCTTTTTGTTGATGGGAGAAGTTGCAGTCAATTGACAAATCAAAGGCCAGTGTTATAACTTAATTGTAATTTCCCCATCTGTCAGTGGATGTTGAATGTGAGTGGCGAGCGTCTGCAGTAGGTTAGCTGTTATCTTCCCAGAAGGTGGCGGCGCTGTACTCCTGATAATTCTTTTTTTGGTGAAATAGACTGGAAATGTCAGGGAGCAGTTTCTTGAAGATGGACTTTTTGGAGAGAGGGGGGGGGGCCCTTTTTTTTTTTAATTTTAATTTTAGAAAACCGCAAATGTTTATTTTTATAATTTTCGTCCTTCGCTGGTATTGAACCTCGGTCGTTTGAATATCTATACGAGCGCTCTAACCACTATTCTATTATAGCACATTGTAGTTACTCGTATAACATGCAACTACTGGTAGTGTGTCTGGGTTACGGTCAAGCTTCCAGCAGCACCCATGTTGTGTGTGTTAATTTTTATCCATGAGTACCTACAGTTTAACGGCGACTCCGAACGACAGACTTGAGAAGCTTGTTCATGTCCTTCTGTTACTTTCAGAGCTTTAGACAGATGACTACTGAGAGGTGATCGCCGAAACAAATAATTTTTTCATATTTTTTTCTTCAAGATGTTAGAGCTGGCATTTAGCATGCTTAGTCAGCCAACACATTAACCACTAAACCACGGCGACTACGTCTAGCATATACTAAAAAAATGATAGCACAGGTAAAAGCAAAAATAAACAAAATGGCCTTGAAGTAAACGAAGGCTTCCGGTTTAAATGTCTTGAAATGAATTTGGTTGAATAAATATTTTCAACATTTTTTAATTGATTTTTTCTTTAATAAACTGACAGGACACCACATCAAATCCTTTATAAATATTTCTGACATTTGTTTTAATAGTAATTTATAATATAATTTTCACCTAAAATTTGATTATTGACAAGCATATACGAAGTTTCCAATATCAACATACATATTTCAGTTTCTATAAAACATCAAAGCATACTTTCAGGCTGTGGGTATTACAAAACGATGCTGCAGATTCCTTGATATTAAATAATAAAAAAAACAAAAACTTTCTGTACACACTCGTATTCTGACTATAATCCCTATTGTTGATTTTTACTTCATCTCATTTTAAATAAAAAAAAAAACCGTCAGAATAAAATACAAATGGAATGCCATAAAGGGAAAAATGTGAAGATTTCTAAAATCTAAATTGAAAATGAAAAATAAAACCCCACAATAAAATTTTTCAATTTTCCAAACATCTAAAACTGTACTTACATGTATGGTGAATTAAGGAAAAAAAAAACATTTTTAGTACATACATATTAAAAAAATACCCCTAAGTAGGGATATTCTATAAAAATTTCTGACATTTGACTTTTGTAAGTGTGGGTATTTTGAGAACGTTGTTTTTAAATAGGGAATGGGAAAAAAGACTGCAGCTTATCCTGATTTTTTTACGACAGGATAATCTATGATTTTATTAACAAAAGCTTTAACAGGAAATAGAATTGAATTGCGTTAAAAAAACTCTTTAAAATAATTTTAGTTTAAAAAATGTTTGAGTTTTGTTAACATTTTAAGTGATTTTGAAGGCTAAAATTAATAAGTTTTTACTTCAAAATTATTATTAAAGAAAAAAAAAACATTAAACAAATATATAAAAGAAAATATTAACACCTAAGGGTTTTTATATACTGAAGCCAAGTTTAGTAATTGCCAACAACTGCATAGAGAAAAATTAAAAAAAAAAAAAACTCAAACTGTTTTCAAGTTTTATAGTCACGTTTCTGATTTTATTTTTTATTTTTCATTCAAATACTCACTTTTACCCTAAAGTTTTAGTTACTTTGTAGCCGTTTTTTTTTCATATTTTTGTCAAACTAAAAACATATAAGAAAAAAAAAAAAAAAAAACATTTTAATTGTAATTTTTACTACTACACAATTCAAACAAGTTGCATAAAGTTTTATATGAAAAGTGCCACGTAGAGAACGTACAGGCAGTTAACTGAAAAACCAATTAAAAATTTTTTGAGCTCTTAAAAAGAACTGAAGAAATATTAAAGTTTAAAGCAAAGTGTTATGTTTTTTGGCAGGAAGCCTTAGTTTTTCAAATTAAAAGAATTAAGAAATTTATCTGAACATTTGGTAAATATAGCTACTCAAAGAACTTTCCAAATCTTTCTTTACCTACTCATTTAATCTATTAATTTTTGCAAGAAATTTAAAGCTCAATTTGAATAGTAGGTGCATTAGATAATTTTTGTGTTTAATTTTATTGCATTTCCACTAAATTTCTACAGTCTTTTAAAGTTAATTTTTTTACAATTTGAAAACTCTGCAAAACTATTCGATGATCCTGATCCCAATATATGATTTCTATAGAAAATTGTGACGTTGACGTTAATCATGAATGTGTACAGGTTATAAAGAACTCTGATGGGCAGTATTGTTATATTGTCGGACTTACAGTGAGTCAACCAAGTGATCATGTATTTGAATGTAATATGTTCAAATGCTTACAACGCCAAAACTACTTATTCGATCTTGTTCATGGTTATTTTTTTGGTTATTGTGTTTTCTTTTAAATGATTACATTAGGATAACAATCTAGGAAGGCGTTTTCTTTTTATATTCAAATACTTAATTATAAAATGCGAATGTAGTCAATTGTTTGTTCTAAGATTCTCTACATCACCAAATGCAGTTAGAAATAAAAACGGAGGGAATAACTAAGAAAACCATTAACATTGAGAATATGTTGAAGTTGTTAGGCAAATTTCTAACCCCTTCTCAAGAAGTTTTAATAAGTAATTTTTTTTTTTTTTAAAGACAGAAAATGGTATGTTTATGGCCGTAGAATATGGTAGAGCGTGATTCACTTGCTTTTAAGAATAAGGTAAAAGCTGTCGTGCAGCAGCTGTTCAAATTCATAAAAATTTGATCTTATTTCACATTTTTAATCTTTCTGTGTAGCCAGCTAGAATTACATTGCGCTCTGCTGGTCAGGGCAGTCGAGCAAAGGTAAAGAAACCACTGGTCACAAAACACCGTCGAAAGCTTCGCTTGGATTTTGCTCGCACGCACGTAAATTGCATTAAATTGACTTATGGAGGATTGGAAGATGACCATATTTTCAGACGAAACCATTATCAATCCTATTAGATTAGATGGCAGTGAGGGGACTTGGCGAAAGTACTGGAAGTACTTTGGAGGCACGACACTGTAAGCCTATCTTGAAGTTTGTTGGCATGTCTGATGGCGCTGGGAGTTGGCACTATACAGCAAATTGTTGTCAAGATGACTGCTAACTATTACGTCAACATTTTATTCACGAACCTTCCAGCCACCTGCAAAAAGTTGGATATTATGTCCCTTCATATTATGTTCCAGCACGACAATTATTTGAAACACACTGTTTTAAATGAACACAAAAAATTAACCACATGTACTATTTTCATTTATTTGAATATAAAAAATATAACGGTTTCATGGGCTGTTCTTCTAATGCACCCATTTAAAAGAAAACACAATAACAAAAAAGAAGAAACAAGTGCTCCATGAGCAAAATCGGATAAGTAGTGGTGTTGTAAGCATTTGAACATAGGATATGCAAGCACGTGGTCAGTTATTTGAGTGACTGCATCTGTTTTTCCAAGTTTTTTTAGGTGGTAGCAAAAAGGTTTTAATTTTTTTTTTCGAAAAAAAAGTTTTTTTAAAGTTGGGGAAATAATTTAAATTTCTTAATTTTTTAGAATATAAAATAATTCCGAATTCTTCAAGAGTTGTTTTTATAATTAATTTTTGTTTCAAAAAATTATTTGTAAAATTTTTTTCCTGACGGTATTCGAAAAAGTAAAAAAAATAAACATTTTTAGTTGTGTAGTTTTGTTTCAAAAGTTTCTTTGGTCGAAAAAAAAATATTTTTTTTAATTTAATGATTTTTGAAAAGAAATTATGACAACTTTGCTGATGAGACTACCTTAGCTGAAGTTAAAAACTGGCGTACAATTCCTTTGCGTTTGTTATTTTCTCCTTTAATTGAGAAATCATTAAAAAAATGATTTAAACTCATTTAATAGAATTTAGTCCTGATCTAACAAAGGCATTTAAAAATTGTTCTAAACTCATCGTGCCATATTAAAATTTAAAGTCTAAGTTCTTTGACAAAAAATGAATACTTAAATAAATTCTTGCTACTTATTCTTCATCACAATGTTTTTCGAAATGCTTTTTTTTTAAATCAATCTTCTTTTGGGTTTTATTTATAATCGATGACCACCAAAGAAAATATGTCAAAAGTTTTATGAGATTTTCACTTATAAGATTATAGATTTATTTTTTTTTTTTAAATTATTGTTTTTTTTATTTTTCATTTTTCATTTTCCTTTTCGTTTGCATTATATCTGTCAAGCTAAAATCTGTTTTTTCCCTTGAAGGATTTCAATGAAAGCATTTTATTTGTAATCATTTGTGTGACACAAAATAAAAGGAATGGATCAAGATTTGTCTGTTCACTGCTGTGCTGTGGTAAAATAAAACGTTAGATGATGGACGTTGTTGTTATTTTTTGGAGTTCATTTTCAGAAGTATAAGAAAATGAAAGAGACTTTTTATTTTTAACGAGGGTAAATTAAAACCATTAATAATAATTTTATTATCAAGTTTACAAAAAAAAATAAAATAAAATTGTTTGCTTTTAATAGAACTAAAGGCCTATTTGTTAAATCTAAGGAATTAAGTTGCTAAGTAACTTGCATTTACTTTTATGTGTATGATATGTGTGCCTCAAAATAAAAGAAAATCAAAATAAAAAAACAACAAATATGATACAAAAAACAGTACAACGTATAAAAACAGTATCGTTATAGTGATCGTGTGCCTCAAACAGTACTTTTGAAAAAAAAAGCCAAATGTTCTGCTAAAAACAATATTTGTGACAACACTAGCCGCCGAATATAACCCACATCAGGGCACGATCTAGAGCTGGCAAACTATCGATAGTCGCGCCATTCGATGTTTTCGATAGTTGGTTCAAAAACTATCGATAGTATCGAATTCTTTTAAAAATTTTAATTAAATTTCACGTTCTTGTTAGCACATAGACCAAACTGTCATACGAAGAACAAACTTGTTTCATATAAAGTGACACGTTACGGTAAGTTAGTCATCTTTTTCGCTTGAAGTCCACAAGTCTGTTGTAATAGCTCAGATTTGCACTTCTTTGTATTGGTTGTATTGAACAAATTTACCATCATCACATTTTCAGAGTTTTTCTTGAAGGCAACATGTAGCGGGGATTTAAGTATTTAATAAAGTCTCGGAAACATGTATCCTTTACTATACTGAATGGCTGTAAATCATTAGCGACCAAAGTCATTAAACCAGTATGTAGTAGTTTTTTCCATTCGGAATCCCTTTTATAGGCTTTAGACTCTTTGACAAAATATTGGATTGTGTTTATTGTTTCGGCAGTTGGTTATGAGATGGATGGACACGTTTTAGTTTGTCAAATAAGGTTGATGTGTTGCCTCTAGTATTGTCAACTTTCAAACACAGCCGACATTGTGCGTTGTGCATTTATCTTTTGCTTTTAGAAAAAATTTCCAAACTTCCGAATTACCTCTGCGAGTTTTTTCAACTGTATAGCTTAAGTATCAACTTCAGTATTTTTGCTTTCTTTATCACGATTTTTTTTTTGCTTGTTTCTATAAGGAGATGCAAATAAAAATATGTAGAGTGCGAGTTAAGTTATTGCAACTTGAAAATATCTGGCCTGTTGCAATTGTTGAAGCAATGATGGTTTTAAGCTAGAGAAATCTGTATAAGTCAATTAAATGCAACATTTAACGATAGCATCGCTATAGAAAAAATAACATCAATAGTCTAATAAAAATACAACTATCGATACTATCGATTGTTTGCCAGCTCTAACATGATCTCTACTAATACAATACAATGTGCTCATCTAGGAAAATATGAGGGGAAAATTTTCTACTTTAAAAACGAGAACTGCAAGGAAATCTGCTGCTCTTAATTAATTATTCAATGGCCAGTGTTATACCTTCACTACTAAGTAATCCATCAGTAATCAATCCCAAGAAGCTCACACAATAAAGTTTGAATTAGTAGAGGAATAGAAAATTATAATGATATTGGAGATCATGCTGTTGTTGTCCTTGATCCAATCTCTGGGATAAGTCTTAATTACTTCTCCTCAACTGCTTTTCTGACATGAGTGTCTCTGCCAGAGAACTATTGCTTTCCGACAGCTTAGTCAGTTGAGTCCTTGCAGTGTAAGCCTCTACACCACGACATGCTGATTATCTCTTGTAGATTGTGGATTTGATTGGATTTAATCCATATGTGGTGTGGTGGGGATGGTCTTCTTAGCTTTGCTTATTAGACAAATTCTTTCCCATTTTTAATTTCTATCGCTCTTAACAAAACCGTTCAACGAAGTTTTTCTTTGTTTTGCACTTCCTGAAATAATTAAATTTTTTTTTAAACAAACCTCGTTTAAGGAAGTTTTGTCTCTTATATTGTTATCAAATGTTATTTGTCAATTTTTTGTATCAAATTTGTTTAATTTTTTCTTTCTGTTGGCATGGAATTGAAGTTCCAAGTTATCTTCAGCTAAAATCCAAAATTTTTTGGATTTCCTTATAGAGTTAAAATAATCAAACGGCTTCTTGGCCAGACTGAAAGCATTTAGCAAATGGTAGTTTATTGGTTTTTTTGTTTTGTTATCATATCATCATCAAAAGGGAGAAAAAAAAAAAAAAAAACGTGGATGCTAAAAATCATGATAAGCCAGGGGAAAAAACAACAACTGCCAATAAGATAATATTTGAATTTTGTTGGATTAAAATGAATGTTATCAGTTGATATTTTTCTCCTTGTTTTTATTTTTATTTTTGTTTGATTTCTTTTTTTTTATTTTAAATTCTTGTACAGTTGCAATTCAATTCATTTGTTTTGCTGTTGCAAATGCTGCTGTTACTTTTGCTTTGACTGCTGAATTGACAATTCTGTTGCACAAATAGCTTTAAGCCAAACTGATGGTTGCTACTAACTGATTTAATATTTTCTTGTAAACGTTTTCTTTTTCCAGTTGTTGTGCTGTTTTATGACAAGTTTGTAAGACAAAAAAAAAAAAAAAAAAATAAGAGATTAAAAACAGAAGAAATTACTGATTTCGTTTAAAGATGAATGCGATAAGTATTGACGATTTTGATGGGAATGACTTCTTTTTTCATGTTTCTTTGAAATATGGCATTCTTAAGATATATATAAAAAAAAAAATAAGTATATTTTACAGTGATTCATGTTTCTTGGATGGCTGCTGTTTTTTTTTATTTATTTTTTTTAATAAAAACATATTTGACTGCAGTACCAGAATTCTGTCATTTGTCGTTCATTGACATTGAGGTTTTAATCACGATATCTATACGAGGTGTGGGGCTATTTAAATGTATTCATAAAACCATTCATATTTGGATTGCTGTATATAGGCCTTTAATATAACAAAAATATAAATGACAAACGAGGCCTCTTAATAAGGTCAACTTAATTCTTAAGTTGGATTTGAATGTAAATTTATATGAATTATTAAAATTATTTATTCATGCACATGTATTCGTATGTTGTTGGTTTTAGCAGAGATACATTTTTAAATCTATAATTGAGACTTTGTGTTATTACAGAAATTGCAACAGTGTCTATTCTTAACAAGAATATTAAAATATAATTAACTATTTTTTTTATTGAGACTAAAACTCAGGGGTAAAACCCTACGTAATGATGTGCATTGTATTTGAATAATTGTGGAAAGGGCAGTACATTAAGATAACAGAACATATATCTTGTTTTCTTATACTATTAAGCGCTTTAGGAACAAAACAATTTGCTTTGAGTTGATTATTCAAAGGCCTGTGTTATACCTTCACTCTTTAATTATCAACAGCAATTGCCCCATCGTTGCATGTTGATTGCGGTGAATGCCTTAGCTAAGTAGGTTTTAAGCAGTTATCTGATACTTCCCAATGGATGTCAAAGGTTAAGGTGGAATAGAGTGGAATATCAGGGAGCGGTTACTTTGTAGATGGACTTCTTGGAGGGGGGGACCTCTCATTTTTAAATTATAATTTTGAAAAAACAGCAAACTAACTTTTTAATTTTTCACCTTTGTTGGGATTCGAACCTGGGCCGTTTGAGATTTTGTACGAGCGCTCTAGCCACTATACCATGCACCCCCTTGGATTTAATATCAAATTACTTATAAACTGACATTTATAAGTACATGCCAACTTTGTTATACAGGCATGTATGTCATTTAATTAAAAATATCACCTTAAACCGAACGAGCCCTTATTATATGATGTGAAGGATTAAATTGGCAGCCTCCTCTAAACACTGACCACGGTTGGATAGATAGTTGATTAAAGCGGCCGCTCTACATGAGCACCAATTAGCGTTATACGACAAAGTTTGGAAAATATCCAGTTCGTCAGATTGAAATTTGATTTGATTTTCTATGAATATTTCTATTATTTTTTCGTCGAAGTCAGTAATTTAATCCTTTTACGTTGCCGCTATTTATAAGTCGATTCGGTCTTATAAAGTTGCCAACTCTTAAAAGCTGTAAAACTATGCCAATGTTACGTTTGCTTTAAACTTTATAAAAGGAAATGTTTGTTTTGATCTCTTAATGTTCCATCTCGATTTATAAGTCATTTTTGTCTTCCTTCCGTTAATGCAGAAGTATAGGACAAATTAAGCCAATTCTGATCTGTTTTCTAGTGAGAATTTGTAACGAATTAAATAAACTTTATTCTTTTATTGACTTTGCTATGGATGTTAACACTATAAAACATAATTTAATTTCCTATTTAAATAACGCTTATTGATAGTCTGTAAGAATATAATATCCATAGACTTATTTAAATAAATAAATAAACTAAGCCAGCACCCATTCTCCAAAAGTTAGCAATTGTGGTAGGTCGTGTGGCTTTAACTCTTGCACTACCGGTAAGTTAAAAGATTTCATACCAACGCAACTCATTCACAGAAATTTTCCATATAGTGGTGTAAAAGAATCTGAATCGATATTTTAAAATAGACCCTCAGAAGATCGCCAATAGGGACTATATTCAATTTCTTACCCGAGAATAACCTGCAAGCGTTGTTGGTTTATACAATAAATCGATTCCTGCTTAAACTATAGACCACAGAACAGATGGAATGTATTCACGTTTGCTAAGTACTCATGCATTCGTTGCTTTTGCAATGCATTCATACGACATTAATTTTTACTGATGTTGCTTTATTCATACTCTTTGTTTTTGTTTATTGCATTTTGCATACTCCTTTTTTATAATGCTGTTACATTTTATACAACGAATGATTTTACAGTAGTAACAAAAAAAAAAACACATACATACATAGACACATAATTGGCCATTCGAAACTTGTTTCAGAGTCTCAGCCCTGCTTCTCCCAGCACCCATGTTGTGTGTGTTAATTACTGTCTATGAGTACCGAGACCTATAGTTTAAAGTCGACTCCGAATGATAGATTTGGGAAACTTGTTCATGGCAATCAGTTACTCTCAAAACTTTTGCGAGAAGACTGCTGAGAGATAGTCGCCGAAAGAAATATTTTTTCTATTTATTTTTTTTTCAAGACGTCAACGCTGGTGTTTGCACCCGGAACTCTTGTCTTACTAAGCCAACAGACCACTTGACCAAACTCTAAATATACATACATGCATACATACATACATAAATACTCATTAGGCATGTCAATCATTCATACCATTCGTTCATTAATTTGTTGCTTTTTTTACTGTTAGATGATTTTAAGAGAAAACAAGAACTGCAATGCATCAGATTCGTTACATTCATACTTTTATATTGTTGTCTTGTATAGCTTACATCAAATGGTAAGAATATTGCGTTTCATTCATTAGACATGTCAACCATTCAAACCATTCGTTGTTCATTCGTTGCTTTTTTTGACTTTTAGAAAATTTTAAGAGAAAACAAGGAGTGCAATGTATGAGATTCGTTAAATTCACACTTCTATTCTATTGTCTTGTATAGCTTACATCAAATGGTGACAATTGACAACAGTATACTCATTTTGTGTGAATGTATTCAAAGCTCATAAACAGCAAAGATGGGCATTTTTCAGTACCAGTACTTTTTCAGTATTTTCTTTTTTTACTGATTATTGAAAAGAAAAATCAGTATTCAGTAAATTTGACTGTTTACTGAAAAGAAAAATCAGTATTCAGTAAATTTTACTGTTTACTGAAAAGAGAAATCAGTATTCAGTAAAAAATACTGTTTACTGAAAAAAGAAATCAGTATTCAGTAAATTTTACTGATTACTGAAAAGAGAAATCAGTATTCAGTAAAAAGTACTGATTACTGAAAAGTGAAATCAGTATTCAGTAAAAAGTACTGATTTGTGTAAAAAAATTCAGTAAACATTAAATGACTGATGGTAGATACTGTGTGTTTTAAAAATGATATGTACGCATTGCTCACTTACATGAATAGTGGCATAACTGAAAAACTGAATTTCGAGGAATATTTCTTTTTGTATGTTTTTACTTTTTTTAATTATGGAATGTGTTATTGGGAAAATAAAAACTGATTTATATAGCTGAGACTTCAAGTTCAGAAAATATACTGAAAAATGTAAAATAAAATAATTTTTTCAGTTCTTAATTTTTTTCGAAATGCAGTTTTTCAGTTATGCCACTATTCATGTAAGTAAGCAATGCGTACATATCATTTTTAAAACACACAGTATCTACCTACTATCAGTCATTTAAGGTTTACTGAATTTTTTACACAAATCAGTACTTTTTACTGAATACTGATTTCACTTAATGTTTACTGAATTTTTTTACACAAATCAGTACTTTTTACTGAATACTGATTTCACTTTTCAGTAATCAGTACTTTTTACTGAATACTGATTTCTCTTTTCAGTAATCAGTAAAATTTACTGAATACTGATTTCTTTTTTCAGTAATCAGTACTTTTTACTGAATACTGATTTCTCTTTTCAGTAAACATTAAAATTTACGGAATACTGATTTTTCTTTCCAGTAATCAGTAAAATTTACTGAATACTGATTTTTCTTTTCAATAATCAGTACTTTTTACTGAATACTGGTTTACGTATTGCAGTAAAAAAGTAATGCAGTATGCCCATGTATGCTTATAAGTATATAATGGTTGACTGCTGTTGTTAATAAAAAAATATTAAAAGAGTAATTTTCCTCCTACTAGTGGATTAAAAAATTATGTGCTTTCCATACCGCATTTTCAATCTATATACATATGTAAGTATATATACTCTATGTATGTTACTGTAAATATGTATGTGTGTTTTTTCTTGAGTTCCTGTAGACTTAAAGTTCTTTTACATTTATGTTTAAAGTGCGTAAAAGCATCGTACATCAATTTTAAATCAATATATCAAAATATTGTAACCATCAAATGACATATAGCCCATACACAGCTCATACAGAAAATAAGAAAAAAAAAGGAATATTCCTTTCCTTCTATAGGTTCATTCGTTTGTTTTCTACACATAAACTGATTCAAAGCTTGAAAACATGCATGCATGCATGCCAGGTATTGTATGTTATTTTGTCATTCACCTAAAATGTAGATACACAGTTATATATGTACGTTTATACATTAATAATGTAAATACATATGTATGTTTATAAGAGACAAGAGTTATATGGTCTTTGATAAAATTGCCATAAATATGTCAAAAACTAAGAAAAGAAGGAAGGAGTGTTTCTTACTCTAAAAATTAAAGCAAAAAAAGAAAAAGATGTATAGATGTATTTATATACATATATATGTATGTACTTATAACAAACTGAAACATGATTATAAGACGATTTTGTGTTGTTGGTTATCTACATATATACTTAATACGAATTGTTTTTTTTTTATTAATTTCTTACCAATTTATACTCCCATATGGTCATTAATAAGCCAGAATGAATGATAGATTTCAGAGTTTAATTTATGGGAGTGAAAGAAAATAAAATATTCAACAGTTATTTGTAATAGAAATTTTAGACAAAACTGAAAAGAAAAAAACAAAAACAATTTGGTAAACAAATTAGATAAGTGTTGTATTAATAAAAATATTGCGTTCTTATGCTCAATTTTTAACTTCATATTTGAATTATTTAGTTAATTTTATTTTAAACTCAAGTGGCTTTTAAATACAGTTTTTTTCAGTTTTTCAGTGTTAAATTTAAGTTTCTATTTAATAGAATTATAATAGAATTCCCATAATTTTATGCAGAAACAGCTGTAATTGGCTTCAGTCAAATAAAACACACGAAATTAAATGAGCAACCAAGAGAAACTACTAGATTACAAGTGTATATTATTTAGTTCGGCGTCTACTATAGTTGGGACTTTAAATTAATTTCTGCAGAACGCATAATTTCAGAAACAATACTCTTCATTTCAATTAATTTTGTTCAAAAATTTGAAATTGAAATCAAAAATGTCTCAGTCTGGTTGCAATAAAGTTGATATCAAGTCCCATTGATTGCAGATTTTTGTAGCACTTTCGTAGCGTGGTATGTTTTTCCATTAGTTATGTATGTCGAACTTTAAAAACAGACGTGCATGTCACTTCCTTTGTTTTTGCTCAGGATAGATTTAATTTTGAGTGCATCAGTATGAAGTGAAATAAATTAGAATATTAGAAAGTTTAAATAAACAGTTTCGAAAACTTTACGTTAAGACTCAAATTTACGATGTGTAGGAATAGCACGTATTATTATCGGGTTTTTCAATAAGAGCGCTACAAAAGTATTTTTAAATAAAACAAAAACGGTTTTGGATATCAATGAAATTCTTTATTCCTGTAAAAGTACGTTCGACGCCTTTATATATGGAACTCGACTTCTTTTGCATGGCCACCAGGGGCACGTTTGCAGAAGTTCAGACGCTGAATCCAATTTTCAACGGTTTTCAAGCATAGATCAACCGATACTGTTGCAATTTAACGTTCGATATTCGTACCCCAGCAGGAAATGTTTAAGATTTGGCAGCAATAAATAAAATTGTAAGCAATAATGGAAGCATTATATTCTTTTTTATCCATTAAAGCTTCCACAGATGCTATAGGGTAAGGTAATATTTTTGATTTTTTTGTACTATTTGCTTACTGGTTGCAATAAATTTGCTTTTCTATTGCATTTTAGCGGCTCATTTCATATAAAAAGCATGAATTATTGATGCGCACAAGTAAGTGATTGTTCACGATTTCTCCCTTACAAAATAGCTTACTGGTAAGTACTAATTTCTGTTGGGACGAAGTTCATTAATCGTCGCTGGCCTGTTGGCATAGACCATAGACTTAACGTAGCCCTACAGAAAATAGTTTAACGGCGTCAAATCGCACGACCGAGGCGGCCAATCGACTGGACCATTTCGTGAGATAACACGTTCTCCAAACTTGGTTTCCAATATATTGATTGTGACATTGGCTGTGTGGCTTGTGGCGCCATCCTGTTGGAGCAACATGTCCTCCAAGTCCGTATCATCAAATTGGGGCCAAAAATATTCGGTTATTATTGAACGGTAGCGATTACCATTCACAGTAACGTGCCGGTCTTGATCACCACGGAAGAAGTACGGCCCAATAAAGTCGCCGGCAAATAAACTGCACCAAACCGTAATTTTGTAATCATGGAGTACGTGTGGATTTCTGCCCGACCAATAACGCATATTTTGTTTATTGACGAAGCCATTCAGCCAGAAATGAGTCTCATCGCTGAAGATGATTTTTCGATGAAAATCCGAATCATTTTCAAGTTGTTGCTCAGCCCAATTCACGAATATACGACGCTTTTGGTGGTCAAGCGGTTTCAGTTCTTGTGTTAATTTGATCTTGTAAGGATGTACGCCAAGATCTTTTCGCAAAATTCGCCACAATGACGTCACAGGGATGCCAAACGCTTGAGAACGACGTGTGAGAGACACATTTGGTCTTTCTTCAACTGAAGCCTCAGCGGCAGCAATATTCTCGACACTACGGGCATTTCTTTGTCTCACTGGCACGGGAACATTTTGTACTGTGCCTGTGGATTCAAATTTTTCCAATAGACGCTTAATTGTTAATTAGCTAGGACGATTATGACTATCATAAATTGGACGTAGAGATCTTAACGTTGAGGCCACTGACTCGAATTTCGGTAGTAAATAATTAATTAAATAATTTCGACTCGTTATTGGCTCGTATATCTTTCCATCATGAAATGGCAAACCTTACTGAAGAGAAATGTCAAAAGAGCGGCAAGAAATATGCCGTCGTTTGCTGTCCCTGCCGCTCTACTTTTGTAGCGTTACTTTTGGAAAACCCTGTATTCAATGGACGAATTTTAGAGAGCTTTCTATCGCAGGCTGGCTATAATTTATGCCGGAACTTATCTTCAACGTGTATAATATATCAATTAGTATATAGGGTATGTACAGCGTTTAGAATGCATATACATATATGTTTTAAGTTTATATTTAAATTCATTTAAATTATTACGAAAAAATACAATACATCTAAAAGTAAAAGGTATTTGTATATTTAGGTTTTTCATAATTTTATAAATAAATAAATAAAATTGAACTCAAGCATAAGTACATACATATGTATGTAAATCGGTATTCAAATAGACATTTCAGAATCTCCTTGAGAAGCTTAATAAGCAAATATTCAAAATAAATCCGAAGAAAAATGTGATGTGCAGTTCTTGCATGCAAAATGTGAAAGTGTTGGCAGTTCCAACTTTTGTTTTTTATTTATTCTTTTACTAAAAAAAGAGCAGAAAAGCCCACACCTTTTATGCACAAACGAAAAAAAAGAAAGAGTCTCTCCCATGCCACATAACAACTAAGAAAAAAAAAAAACTCTTATGTGATAACGTTCTTCAAACAAACATCTCTTATATCAGGCATATGAAAGTTATAAAAAACGCGTGTGATTTTGAAATGTTGTTTAAAAGTAATAAATGTAATGACAGTAAACTCTCTTTATAAAGGACTCGTTAAAGAATTTTGCAATATTCATATTTATATGACTTAATTTATACAAACAATCTGGGGTAATATTTTTAAGTCCGACAGAACTTTAAATTGCAAAAAAATAACGCAAAAATTATAATTTAAAAAATCAATAGAAAACAAATTAATTCAATCGAAAAATCATGGGATAGGACCACGGTGGCTATTCTTTTTGGTGCCAATTATTGCTAAATCAGTCTTATAGAAAATAATTAGAAGACACTTTGGACGAATTTCAGTTTTTTTTTTTTTATTTACTGGAAATAGCCTTTAATGCTATTGAATAAATGTGACTAAAATGGGTCTGGCAGTAAATGAGAGCAAGACAAACTATTTGTTGTCGACAAGTTTAAAGTATAGGCTCCTAGGTTACAGACGGCATCTATAAAATCGATGTGATCAAGGAGTTCAACTACTAAGACAACGCCATTACCAGCAAGAATGATGTAAGTCTGGAGTTCAAGTGAAGAATCACATTAGCCAGCAGGTGATACTACGGCCACGGTAGACAGTTAAGAAGCAAGGACCTCTCTCATGCAACAATATTAATACTGTCTCTCTGTCTAAAGTCTCTTTTTCTCCCATTGCTTCTCTACGGTGCGCAAGCATGTACTTTTTCTTGTGCCGGTGCAGCGAAGTAGTCGAGAGAAAAGTTTTTCAAAAGATTTTTGGTCCTCTATAGAGGACATGGCGATGAGTTTCGCATTAGAACCAACCATGAGCTCTGTGAACTCCTCGATGATGTGCCTGTTGTTCAGCGCAATAACATCCAGTGGCTACACTGGCACGGCCCTATTGTTCGGATTAGAAGAATCTACTCCACTGAGGAAAGTTTTTGATGCGAAGGTCACTGGACGTCGGCGTAGAGGATAAACTCTGTTTACGTTGGAAGGACCATGTGAATTAAGCTCTGTCATTAATTGATGTGTACAACTGGAGAAAGCCCGTGCTAAGCAGAGTCGCCTGAAGACTAGTGCTGAGGCAGGCTGTAACTTGTAAACGGCTTGTTATGACCAGAACCCTTATTCTGTAACTCTCCTAAGCTAAAACTCTATCGCTAAAAATTTATAAACTTGATTTAGGACTTTTTGGCTACGAATACAATTCTTGAACTATTATTGTAATTTAAAAGCTTCATGCCTCTTACCTCTAAACTTTTTAATTTTATATATTCTAAGGCCCAGCCTGTTCCAGAAACCCAAAATTTTAGTATTTTAGCTTAAGAGAATTACAGAATAGGGCCCCAGCTAAGTAAGTAAATAGCGGATAGAAATTTGTAAATTCTATCAAATATTTCATTAGTAGTCTTAGCATCTATAGGCACGTGACAATTAAACTTTAATGCTGAGTTTGTTTTTCAAACAATTCCTGTTTTACATTCTCTGTTTTCTTTTTTATATTATAAGTTGTTCTTTAAATTTGCTTCCATATCCTTTTTCATGAGCCTTTACTGTTAACAACTTTGCTTTTCAATTTTTTTGATGTGGGTTTTGTGTCATAATTTCAACGCCTCACAACAACACCACATATTGGACTGTCATACCATGTCATATAAAACTTCATCATGAATGTTGATAAGTTGTTGCATTTATTGCTGTTGCTATTGTTGTTGTTGTGGCTGTGATCATTATTGCTTTATAACTGTTATTCTTCCCTGCAGTTATAAGGAATAGTTTTTGAAAATTATGACAGCCAGTGTGTGTACATAAAAGAACACTTTCTGGCATAAGAAATTTATTCCAATTTTTTTGTTCCAGTTTACTTCTTTTTCTGTATTTTGGTATTTTGGTCTTTAAATTTGAATTAAGTTTCAAAAGGCTATAAATGTTTAAATGCTTCAAAGGATAAATTAAGAGACCACACCGGTGGTTATTTTTAATAAAAGATTTTTTAAAATTTCATTTTTAAAGAAACGCTTGTAAATAATTTTGCACTTCAAAATGCTGTCAAATTGCTTGTATTAATTTTATTTTAAAAAAGCTTCAGACAAGATGTTATTAAGTCTTAATTATAAGCAAGAGGCGCAAAATTTCTGTTCAGAAAAGTTGATTTTTTTGTTTTTTTGTTTTAAACCTTTTGAACAAAGTTAACACTTTAGTGAATATCTTTACGTACATAAATATGTATAAATATTTCATTCCAAGATATATACTCTTTTAAATTTCTAAACAAATTTCAATAAAATTCGTGACACTGTGTTCGATTACGAGATACGATTCTTTTAAATCTGTTATCGATAAATAATAAATAAATCTATTTGGCTACACCGATTTTCATGAAACTTTATTTGTTCATCGGGTAGGTCTGAGAATTGGTCAGCATCTACTTCTTCATACCCTTAAATGCTACAGTTGACAATTTATTTGTAATTAACATATGGACTTGAAAAAATTTTGATCTTTAAAAGAAAAAAATTGTTTTAACATGAAATGTTAAATACTAGAAGTTTAAGAACAATAATTTGATTTTTTTTTAATTTTCTATATACGCATGCGTGTGTATAATACTTAGTAAGAATTAAATAACTAAAATTGAATATGCACTTACATATGCATGTACTTGGTATTCTCTGGCATTCATTTTTAATAGAACTTGGCAGGCGTATATCTATAAACCAGCAAACCAACTTTCTTTTTTAGTCTTTTTGGCATTCTGTCTTTTAAAATTTCCAACTTTAAAGAATTCTTATCACTTTAGACGCTTTATTATTTCTTCTCGTCTCTTTAGTTTATTTTTTTTTAATTTTTTTCTTGTTATATTACATTTAAAACACAAGTGGCATATAAAGCCTAAATTGTAATTTTTTTTTTCTTAATTTCTTTGTGCCACAGTTTTATCACAGATAAGCACGTGCAGAAAGAAGTTTTAGGAGTTTTTTTTATTACTTAAAAATGAAACAATGTTATGAGCTGGAAAATCGAGTTTGTATACCCTACAGCAGCTTAAGTGGTTTGGTTGTATTAAGCAAAAGTCTATAAAACAAAATATTCGTGTTTCGCGTATTATTGTCGTCTTCCGACTTTTTTTTACCAAAGATGACAAATTATGCTTGATTTCACTTGTCTAGGACAAAAATGTCGAAATGCTACAACGACTATGCCAAACACGTTAAGGGCGATTATGAATCCATTAAATATGTATATAAAAATAAGCTTCTCACATGCAGTACCTCTGGAACTAGTCATACCCAAATTATTGGTTTAATTACATACAATCAAGTGTTAGATTCTTATTAAATTAGATTATAAGATTAAATTATTTTAGACTCTAAATAATTCATTTAGTGCATTGAAAACCATCGAAACAAAACCCATAAATTTTTATGCCCCTCTGTATGCCTTAGCAGAGTGAAAGGTAGTATATATTAGTTTATTAGTGTGAGGATGGTTTTACAGAAGAAGCTGAAGGTTTGTGCATGTAACACAGAGTTGAGTTTATTGATTTAAACTTCATTTTCCACTAAGTAGTAGTGGTAGTGGAAAAAGTAGTGTATTATCGCCTCTTATATATCGTAGTAGTGGGAATTTATTGCACTAATTTTGAGTGATTAGTGGTAATGGACTAAAAACCCTTCGGCACTATAGTGGAATGCAAATTAAGTTTCACTACCTCAGTTTTACTATGTCCACATAAATAGTAGTAAATGCTATTTCCTTAATTTGCTAAGTCCGCCTGTATAAAGTAAATAATTGTTGTTGCTGTTTTAATCAAAGTTTAGTACTTTCAAATGTAATAAATTATTCAATTCATTTTCATTTCAGATTTTAATGGCTCGGACTGTTAATAATGCCAGTCACTAATCATTCAGAAATAGTGCATTAAATTTCCACTACCACTAGAATGGTTATATTTAGTGGCTAATTATTTCCATCTGCATTTAGTGGTGGATGCAATATTGCTGCATTAATACTATATAATGCATTAAAAATTCAATGAATTAAACCCAACTCTGATATAGCATAATATTTTTAGACTAAATAATTAACTGATAGCCCTAGCCCTCTTAAGTATGTATGTTGTTTATTTGCCCTGTTCACTGATGTAAGCGATTTAATAACATTTCTATACTGCAATGAAAATCTCTGGTAAGCAGAGATGCTAACTTTTATGTATTGATTTTCTGTGGTAAATTGAGACTTATGTTAATGAAATAAATCTAAATACTTTTGATTTTTTAGTTGTTAGAGCGCTAGCACAAAAACTTAAACGGCCCAGGTTCAAATCCCAGCAAAGGTGAAAAATAAAAAAGTTAGTTTAAGGTTTTTTTTCAAAATTATAAATAAAAATAAGAGGTTGCCCCCGCCTCCAATAGGACCATTTTCAAAGACATTCCACTTTATTCCACCTTAACCAATGTCAACAAAATCAAGCGCCACCTATTGGGAAGTAGCAGGTAACAGCTAAACCTACTTAGCGAAGACACTCATCACACAATCAATATGCAACGATTAGGCAATTGCTGTTGATCATTCAAGGGCCCTTGAATGAATCAATTCACAGAAATTTGTCGCATTCCTAAGGCGCTTAATAATATAAGAAAAAAATATATATATGTTCTGTAATTTAAAAAAAAAAAATTTCAATACAATGCACAACATTTAGTAGGGGTTTACCTCATATCTTTAAAGTTATAAACTAAATGGGAATCATATACCATTTAGTATATAAAAAAGCAAAATTTTATTTTCCATCTTTGGGTAAAAGTCTCCTGACGAGTCTCAAATATTTGTTTTTGATTACCATCTTTGAGATGAGACTCAGAGAAGAAATGGCCATAGAGACATGCTTATCCCAATAAGAAATACATTTCATCTTGAAAGTAAGAAGTTAGACAAAAAATTTCTTTCGGCCACCACCTCTTCGAATTCCTCGATAAACTGTAGGCTCCTGTAATCAGGGGTGAAAGTTGACGCACACAATATGAGTGCTGTGAGAAGCTAGGCCATAACTCTGCAAAACGATTGTAACGATCAATTTTGTATGTATGTATTCATGTGTAGGTACATAGTATATATTCCTTTATAAGGTTTGTTCAGGTTTTTTTTATTCATAGGCTTAATAAATTAATAAAATAAAATACAATTTTGCCAATTTGTTTTAAGAAGACGCCAAGAGCGGTATGATTCATTTTATATTGTATAAGGAAAGATATCTTTTTTTTAAACTGGAGCAGTTAAGAATACTTCAGGTTAATTTCGTCGTGTACGCTTACAAAACGTCGGTTTATCTTTTTAACACTTTTTTTTTATTAATTTTGTTTATTCAAAAAAAAAATAAAAAAAAATAAAAAAAAATATTTTTAACGCACTTGAGCATTATTGTTTTTAATCGGTTAATTTTTTTTTAATATATTTTTTTGACATTGATTTAAATTACATGCTGTTGTTTATTGTACATTTGAAGGACAAAAAAAGTTTTGCTAAAACTCTACAAAACAGAAACGAAAATCATTTCAAATGAATACAATCCAACATTTATTTCAGCCAAACTTTTCTGTTTTTTTTTTAATCAAAAAACTTTGTTTTTTTGTTTGTTAAATTTTCTTATTTTAAAATAAAGTCCAGTGTGCCATCGTTTCGATTTTTAAGGTGCTAATTTAAATTGGTGTGTCAAAATAAAAGATAAAAATTGTTATCAGTTTCCACGTTTTTGTTATACTGTTTTTTCGTTTTTTTTTTTTTTTTGTTAAGATTTCAATAATTTGAATGGACAGCAATCATGGCAGGTTCATTTTGTTTCTGTTTTACCTTTTTTTATATGTTTGTACATGCGTATGTATGTACATTGCATGTATTTTATGTATCAACGTTGCTCATTCATCCATTTATACGTTCTTCTTTATTTCGACTAATTAGAATTTTTCACTTGCCGTTACAGATAGATATTCACTTCAACATTTAAATACAATCAGTTGCTGTCTTTAATTTCTTATTAATTAAAGCAAAAAGGAAAGAGTGATTTTTACCAGAATAAATGTGTGAAAGATTTTAGCGTAGGCTGCATGGGAAGTATAAGTACATATATGGATTGATTGAATTGTAAGACATTTAAAACTGTTATAAACAGTTTAAAACTTAAACTGCTTGTGATTGTCGCTTGTAATTCTACAAAAAAAGATGAACTACAAGTTATTAATTTTACTTTTCTCTTATAATATTTAACCTGGTTTTCTTTATTTAATTTTAATTTATTTTTCATTTATTTTATTTCGTTTGTTTTTATTTAATATTCACATTTTCTTTTTTTTTGTATTTTTTACTGGCTTGCCTGGAACCATGAAGTGGTTGATTTTGTTTCGTTACATTTAAAGCCAATAGTGTGGTTAACCACCAGTTTCCAAATAGCTTCTGACAATAATAATGACAATATGGTCATTATTTACAAAAGATGTCTTTATAAATATTTAAGACATAAATGCATGATTTAAAAGAGAATAAGAAGAAGAGCATTAAAAAAATTATGCTTAAAATTTATAGGCTTCATAAATAAAAATTAATTATGACATCAAAGAATGTTAAACGGAATTTTTTTTTTCAAGCAGTCAGGTTTAAGTGTTCATAAGGGAAATAAAAAAAATATGGGATAGGTCTGTGCAAGTCGAAGTATATTTTTATTTTAAATTTAGCTTTCAATTGAAGTTGAAATTTTAAAAATTAAGAAGAAAATAGATGTAGATATGCGTGGTGTTTAATACTTAAACTATCGAGCACTGCAAGATCACATCAAAACGATAAAAGATGACTGACCTGTGGAGTCTCACATATATCATATCGTAGTGCGGGAGTTTATGTGCTCTGACCGTCATTTTATATTTTTCATATATCTCGAGGTAATGATGCCACTATAGGTTTATGATCCCAAATTTTTCAAGTCTACATACATAACTGGCCTTTACAACCCTGTGTCAGGATAACGGCCTAGCTTCTCGTAGCAGTCATGTTGTGTGTGTAAATTTTTATCCATGAGTACCGGGACCTACTGTTTAATGTCGACTCCGAACGACAGACTTGAGAAGCTTGTTCATGGCAATTAATTACTCTCAGAGCTTTTGCCAGAAGACTGCTGAGAGGTAGTTGCCGAAAGAAATATTTTTATCACATTTATTTTTTTGAAGATGTCAGAGCCTGGAGTCGAACCCAGGACCCATGTCTTAGTAAGCCAACACACTAACCACTAGACCACGGCGACTACATTTTTCAAGTCTGCAATCCGTTTTTGGATATGTCGTCCAGTTTCGGAGGTTAATAGCCGAACATTGATTGCAGATTTTAAAAATTTTGTTGTCAAATCCCTAAAGTGGCATCATTAACTAGAGAAATATAAAATGGCGGATAGAGCACATAAGCTCCCGCACGACCATACCACACCTTGGGTTTTTAGCGTATGAAAGGGTATTTGGATTTAGAGAGCCCTGGCTGATACTTGATCATGAAAATACATTTATCAGCCATGTGATGGAACTTATTTCCAATCAAAAGTAGTTTCAATTCCAAAAATTTAATTTTTAGAAAACTAAATATTTATTCCAATAATATCACCCTAAATGTTAAGATTGGTGTTTATATCGTCGCAAGAATTAAAGAAAGCTGTAACTAACAAAAAATCGAAAATACGTTTTTTGCATCATTTTTATCAGAAAAAAAAAAATACACGTCGATTGGCCCCGGTCCCACATTTCTACGGTGAAAATAAATTCACAGCGTTCTTTAATTCTAAAGACGATATATTTATATTTTTGTTAGGAATTTAACGGTGTTATTTTCAGTTATCGATGATTTCTTTTCGAACAATTTACCGTTTTCAAAAATAATTTGATTTTTCGGAATTAAAACCACTTCCGATCGGAATTGAGTCCCATGATATAGCTGTAAAAGTCTGTTGAAATTAATATGCACGTAATGATATGGACTTTAATCGCAGATAATGACCCATTTTGTCAGTTATGTAGTGAAGGTTTAGAGATTCGCCAAACCTAAAACAGGAGATAATGTAAAGTAATGTAGTTGAATAAATGTGGTATCAGAAAGAAAACGGCGGCCATTTGCACTGTTACCTCTGTTGATCTACTGTGTCTCCTATGCTCACTTATGCGTCCAATATGACAAACAATCGGATAAGCCCCATCGGTGTAAGTCCTGTTTAACTATTTTAGTAACCAAATGCTTCATTGACTTCTCCTTTCATAGCAGAATCTGCAGTAACCTTCGCCCATTCTGTATAGCTATTTATTGCATACATAGCGACTTGTGTAAGCATCCATATACACATCCTTAGGCTTTTCGTAATTAGATTTACAGAAAAGCCAACCGTCTAAGTGCCGAACTTCAGAAATGTTGGCCATTTATTGCCTCCTCTTTAAGGGGAATTGTATTCACTCCAAAAGTGAGTGGAAGTCTTTGATGTTGATATCCCACATTTTAATTTCTCTAAACGTCTCTCGCCGTTGTCTAGTGGTTAGTTTACTAATAAGATAGAGCCGGGTTCAAATCTCAGCTCTGACATCTTGAAAAAAAGAAATATGAAACAATTATTTTTTTCGGCGACTACCTCTCAGCAGTCTTCTGGCAAAAGCTCTGAGAGAAACTGATTGCCATAAAAAAGCTTATCAACTCTGTCGTTCGTAGTCGACTTTAATCAAAGAAAAATGTCCTGAGTGTTCTCAATTGCACCAGAGCCGGAAAGATGCATTGATTCCACGAAATTACAGAAGATATCGTCTTTTCATTATTTAAGACTTAAGAAGTATGAAAGTCTCAGCTGTACAAAAAGAAACAAAATATAAATAATAAACGCTTTTACTAAATTTTTCTTCTGACAAAAGCTATGGGAGTACTTGATTGCCATGAAAAAGCTTCTCAAATCTGTCGTTCGGAGTCGACTTGTAACTGTAGGTCCCGGTACTCATGGATAAAAATTAACACACACAACATGAGTACTGCGAGAAGCTAGGCCGTAATCCTGAAACAGGGTTGTAAAGACCAGTTATATATGTATGTATGTATGTATACGTCTCATATTTAGCATGCAGTGTATTAAAGGCATTTTGAACTCAACTCGTGTTGTGAACGTGACTATCAGAGAGTGTTTTAATCTTCCAATTCTAATTATAATGTTATTGATTTGAGTGCTCTTACTCCGCGAAGTAATTTGAATCTATCTGTGTATCACTTTTGTGACTCATGCGGAAACCACGTTGAGCCTACACACTTATATTGGTGTAAATAAAACCTTTCTTCTACCTTGTACTTATAGATAGCGTTAAGGACTGTAATATAATACATACATATATTTATTTATAAGGTTGGTTATAGAATGCGATGAGTTCAGGAAACTATTAGGGATACCCTAATAACTTTTCTTCTTCCTGCATCGCTGTCAACTACAATATAATAACAAAATAAATACCTACTAAATATTTACTAATAAAACGCCCTCTTCCTACTTCTTATAATCCGTTTTTCTGATATCAGCACAATAAAATTTATGAGTAGACTGTGTCCTGAGTGTTGACGTTGTGAAAAAAAATTCTCAATGTTCTACCAATAAACATAATAATTTTATAAACCAACTTAAAATAAGAATTATTTAGTATTTCAAGTACCTAAGTTTAGGCACGTTATGTTTTGTTTATGTCTTTATAGAGTACTTTGAAAAACTACTCAATATATGCTTAAAGGTATCATGGTCTTGTTTTCTTTTTCAAATAAATTTGTAATAATTTTTTTTTGTAAAATTAAAAAACTAAATTCGAAAATTCAAAGAATTTTTGTTTAATAATTTTCTTAAATGATGTGAAATTAACTTTCATTCATGACCTTAGGGATTGATTTTAATAACATTTCAAATGTTTCATTTTGCTGAATTAAAACACTTGTTGCTTCTTACAACCATTACCAATTTCACAGAAATTACTAAAACTTGAAAACGAAACAACTTTTTGTACTCTGACACATGTTACTTTGAAACAGCTGAAAGCATACCTTTTGACATATATTAACCTTCACTGAATGCAATACATATGACTTACATAAGAGGCCAAAGTCAAAACTCCATTTATTTTAACTCTTTTTCACTCGCCTGTCTGCACTGTCGCATATTACGAGGGGTCGCAATAAAACTGCACCAAAAAAAAAATCTTTAAATGATGAGAAGGATTTCCAATCGCACTTCAAAAAAATATACCCTTTTATTTGTATGTTGTTGCAACCAACTGTAGACAATAATAACTACAATAACTGAGACTACATTAACAAAAATGTATTCGTCTTTATGAGAAATAAAAAATATAAAATGCCCAACTAAATTGTGTATGTAAATATGATATTTATAGTAGAGGTTCCCAAGTTATAGGATTTCGTAAAAAAATTAGAAGAAAAGGGTTTACACAGAAAAAACAGGCCCTTTTATGTAAGTCATGTCGTCGTAGATGTGACCTAATTTTTTATATAGATTAAAGGCAGAAAAAAACATGTTATTTTAGTAAATTACATCGACGATGATGACGTCGATACATAATATCCTTAGTTTCTAAATGGCTACTTTTCTAGGTCTGCTTAAGTCGTTAGCGCACCGTTATTACTGATCTCTGGGTTTAAATATGGGTGACATTGATTCTGAAGAGATGAACTAAAATATTGAACTTTTACAATTAAATGTTAAACAAGCTCAAAAACAACTCATTTTTTTTGTATTTAATAAGAAAAATTAATAGAATTTTATAAATTTTTGAAAATAATTCAATTCGACAAACAGACTGCTAAACAGTGTAGAAAAAAATGGGGGTATTGCCCACATACGTCTTAGCCGTGTACAGAAAAGCCTGCCTGCTTGATCTGCTCTAGCCTCATTACCAAGGCCGACAGATTAGATATGGCAGTCCTCTTTCTCGTTTTCGACCTTGGAGGTACCTTGCCGGATTTTTTTCGTTTGTACAAAAAGACGTTGTATTCTAGTGCATTTCACTATTTGCCCATCACTTTACAACTCTTACAGCTCTCTATTTAAACTTGAACGATACTCATCTTTTACTCGTAGAGTACCAAAGATTTAACGAAGTACTTTCGTTTCGAAATCTTCCAATATATTCTTATTACTGTACGTGAGTGTACAGCTTTCTGCATAATACAACAGAAAGGAATCATAAATGAGCCTGATTCCTCTGCTTTTCCATTCCAATTGATTCTCCGTTTAGTCTAAGTACTTAAATGGTTAATGTTGTTAATGATGATAGCAAGAATGACAAATTTTTTTACAAATTTATAAACTACTGCCGAGAATAAAGGGTTCGTTGCTCCTTAACTAAGACGATAGTACCGGGTTCAAATCTCAGCTCTAATATCTTGAAAAAAAGAAATATGACAAAATTATTTCTTTCGGCGACTACCTCTCAGCAGTCTTCTAGCAAAAATTCTGGGAGAAATTTACTGTCATGAAAAAGCTTCTCAAATCTGTCGTTCTGAGTCGACTTTAAACTGTAGGTCCCGGTACTCATGGATAAAAATTAACACACGCAACATGAGTGCTGCGAGAAGCTAGGCCGTAACCCTGACACAGAGTTGTAATGGCCAATTATGTATGTATGTATGTAGCTCCTTAACAGAAAGTACTTAAATTTGTCCTGGTTTAAAAAATGGGGATCTAGCCGCATCCCATTCAAGACTGGCGTACACCAAAGACACAGTACCAGAACTGTAATTTCTATAGTATCGGCGTAAGCAAGCAGCATGGCATTGGTTTAGAAAATAGGGCCTTGGTGATTCAACTCAGCGGTTGAAACTAGTTTCTCCAGTAAGAGGATGTTAAGCAAAGAAAATCGGTTTGTTATGTAGCAGTGTTGTCAGATTAGGGGATTTATCCCCAAAATGGGGATTTTTTCTAAAATGCGGATAAAAAAATACATTTGGGGATGGGGATTTTATTGGGGATAATCGAGTATGAATTTATAAGCAGTATGAGTTTTTTGAGTTTATAAGCAACATTTGCTTATAACGTGTGCTTTTGGTTTTAGTTTGGTTTTTTCGCATATAATTAAAAACATATCCACACCATTATGCTTTCGCCACCTATTTTTTATGGTTTTTATTGCGGAAGAATTCAGTATTATACGGTCTTCTTATAGTTAAACTACTTCTTTTGGATATAAACAAAATAATTTTAGTTTTGTTGGACCACAAATTACTTCTCCCATTAATGGTATGGGAATATTTTTTATACTATGGCTCAGGACATCTATTTAGAATTAAAGGTGCAATAGATGCCGTATACTATACAAATATTTAAGACGACAACATGATGTCTTATGCCTTTCAAGGGAAAATAATTAGGAACAGTTGTGGAAATTTGTTAAGGATGTGTGGAGGAACATTGCAATCGATATGTTTTAAATACTTGTGGACTAAATGTCAAAACGCTTCCTGGATCTTATTCAAAATCAGGGTAATTCCACTAAGTTCAGAGGTAAATAATAAAACATATGTACATACATACATGCAAAATTATTGATGCAGTTTCTGTGGGGGATTTTTGGGGATGAACTAATCAGGATTTTGAGGATTTTTCGGGATATGAATTTCAAAATCTTGGATAACAATTAAAAACTATCTGACAACCCTGTTATGTAGTACCAAACGGTTCTGAGAGGAACTTCGAATTTCTGAAGGGCTATCCTAAATTGTGGGAAAGAAGAACACGTAGACATATGTTTAAGGAAGTATGTAGGCAGTTCTTTTTGTCAGGCAGAAAAAGAAAAAAAAAAAGAAATTAATAGAAATATTAAATTTATACCTTTAACTGATTCTAGAAAAACAAAAGATTGAGGCTCCCTGGATTATTTTTTTTTCATTTTTTTGTTTTTAAGTTTTTTTTTATAATTTTTTTTGTGCGCTCATCCAGCTTCAATTTTTAGTTGAATTTAGCTTAACATTGCAATATTCATATGCCACATCATGTGGCGCAATTTTCTGCAATACAAAAGTGACAATTTGATTTATCACCACACTTTGGTTTTATTGCGGCATTTTCAGTCCAAAAGCAATAACAGCAGCAACCTTTAAAATAAAAATAAAAAATGAAAAGATTTTAAATGTATTTACGTCTGTAGAACTGTCTGTTTGGTTGTTGGCTCACTAAACGTCTTTAGGTATGAAAATGTATGTGGACAATTGTCCAAAATATTTCTATATTTTAAGCTTTAACTCGAGAAGTAGAAAAAGCAACAGCAGATGCTGCTGCTGTAAATGCAGGAAAATACATTCCAAAAAAAGCCTTAATAACGCATTTGCTTTTTCATTGTAATTTTCTGCATATCCTTTCTTTTTTAATTCCAATAAAGTTTTTTTTGTGTTTTAGGTTTTTTGTTTAAAGAACAGATTTCATTCATATACCCATTTATTGTACGTGGCAGCAGCAGACATTATCATCATTGGAAAGGCCAAGGCAAGCGTATAAAAATATATTTTTAGTATTTGAAAAAACAAAACAAAAAAATCAATGCAAAGTGCTACAGGCTTTTTTGTTTTGTATTTGTTTCTTAGTTTTGCAAACTTTTAGAACGAATATTGATGCCACAAAATATATTTGAAATAAAATAATAAGAAAAAAAAAAAAAAAAAACAAAAACTTTTAATGTCGCCTTTTATGACTGCTGCTGACTGTTGCATTATATTGCCAAACGGAAAAAAAGGAAAATATTTTTTTTTGCTTAATGTCGTCTAATGTCTGTGTTCTCTCTTCTGCCTTTTTTAGTTTGTAGGCCAGCCTTAAACATTTCTATGTTGCCTTTATTATAAATATAAATGCATATTTTAAGCCTTTTTATGTTTTTTTTTCTTTTGTATGAAATGAAAAAGATTTATACGTTCTATATAAAGAAATATAGTTTTGCTGTGTTTATGACTTTTGCAATTGATAACAATTGTACAGCCATTAGAAGAAGACAAAATTATTAAAATTATTTGCTTGCTGGCACTTTATCTGAAGGACATTAAGTTTCTTTTTGTTCTTTATTTTTTTGCTTTATTTTATTTTATTTTAAAATTAATATATTTATTTTGCCTTAATACACCCATTAAATAATCTATCGATCTTTTGACATTTTTTTTTTGTTATTTGTTAAGAATAAAAATTAAAACGTATATGTATGTGCATGCCTGCCTTTTACCCAAGCAGCCATCCATCATCGTATACGAGTTTTCATTATCCTGGTGTTACAATTTAAAGAACGGCAGTAAGATGTTGGCATTTACTGATCGTTGTAAAGCTATATTGTCGCAGTAGTTTATTACTGCCATCATTCATTTAAAATAACCAGCAAATATTGCTCCTTTTTTTGTTTTGTTCTCTCGTAAGTACTTCATTCCATTGTATGGTTTTAATAGGCATGAGTCACAGCTCTGGTGAGCAAAAAAAAAAAAAATACATCCGAAACATCATTAAAACTGGTTCAAAAGATAAACTAAAGTAATCGTTGTACCCTAAATCATTACATAGCCTTAAAAACAAATGAAAGAGAGCTACAGTAGGTCAAGCTGAGGTTTATAATATTATGCAGCACAGAGATAAAAATATGTTTTTTAATGCTATATAATGCCAATATCTATCAAAACATTTTTTTTTGTGTGACGCTAAGGTATTTATTTTATTTTAATTTTTTCTATCTATGGGAAAGAGAGGGCCGCTTTCGTTTATTGCTTGTTGTAGTTGCATTGATCGTTTTCGATTTAGAGAGAACAGATGATTGATCTGACATAACCTATTTTGTTAGTCACTAGCGCTGCTATTTAGGCATCAGACTTATTATTTTTATGCAAGGCTGCTACTACTAGACCAAGAGACGCCTACTATGAACTATCCATAAAGTCAGTGTTTTGCTTCACCTATCTGACACATGGAATAATAATGTTTCATAATTTGACTTGAGACTTTGCTATGCAAAAGTTTCTTTTTTTCCTAAACAGACCATTCCCTTTCCTGTACTAGAGAAACCCATGGAGGTTCTCTATCAAATTTGGGGGGGTGCGTGGTATAGTGGTTAGAGCGCTCGCACAAGAACTCCAACGACCCAGGTTCAAATCCCAGAAAAGGTGAAAAATGAAAAAAGTTAGTTTCCGGTTTTTTCAAAATTATTATTTAAAAATAAGAGCCCCCCTCCAAGAAGACCATCTACAAAGAAATCGTTCCTCGACATTCCACTCTATTCCACCTTAACCAATGTCAACACAAAACAAATGATCAGGAGAAAAGCGCCTCCTATTGGGAAGTAGCAGATAACAGCTAAACCTACTTATCATTCAAGGTTGAAAGTATAACACTGGCCTTTGAATGATCAGTTCACAGCAATTTGTCTCATTCCTAAGGCACTTAATAGTAAGATAAGGAAAACAAAATGTATGTTCTGTCATAAATGTACAGTCCTTTCCAAAAATTCGAATACACTGCATTTAGTAGGGGTATACTCCTGAGTATTGGTCTCAAAAAAAAAAAAAAAAAACAAAAAAAAAAAAAAAAAAAAAAAAAAAAAAAAAAAAAACTTGACAGATCATTGGTTTACAGGCAGCAAACTACACGGCTTCGCTACGTTATAACCTTTTATTTTGAACAGTTTGTTAACTGTGCACTCCGTCGTAGATCGGAAATATTCAAAAGCTTTCAAAGAAACTATTTTACAACTTTATCCAAAGACTTTATTTCATTTTTTTAGGGTATAATTTATTATGTATTTATAAGTCTCCAATGAAGAGAATTAAATAAACCCCAATAAGTAAATTACATTTGTATCTGTACATTTTTGGAATAGACTTTGTCTCTGAAAAAGGAGATAGCGTGACTAATAGTTACTATCCTTAAGTAGAAAATAATTACGATAATATTAAAAAGCTAACAACCAAATTCATCCATCTGGCAAAAACTTAAACTTGTACAAGCGATTACGACTTTGGATCGTAAAGGATAAATTAAAGGAAACGGAGTTTGGATTGAGAGTAATATACAAGTGATTTTCTTTAAAGATTTAAAATATATTTATGTTATTTACTTTAAACTGTATATTAATTTTATTACAGAATACATTACTCGAGTTTGAGATCGCTTTTGAATAAATATTTGTCATATTTATCTTCAGGATTATTAATAAAATAATTATGTTTTTAACAAATGAATGGTGTTTAAATAAATTTATTTAGACAAAATAAGATGGACCACATAAACCAACTTATCAACGTAAAGACACTCATTTGCCATACTTGCAGGGTAATGAACAATATGGCTAATATGAGGCTATGAGATTATACCTATTTAACAATTTAGAGTTTTTAAATTCGGATATTCGTATGTTGAAGTCATCTAACTTAGAAGATTTATGCCGGTATTCATAAAAACTATTTTAGGTTTATTGAGGGTTTATTTGACAAGTATTGCATAGAAATTTGTCAAATAAGTCCTCAATAAACCTAAAATAGTTTTTATGAATACGGGCATTAAACTATAAAAATTTATGACGTTCAACCGAGTTTTACAAACTCAGAGTAAAATATGTATGAGATGATAAACAAACCTACTGAGGCACTCTTATAGCCATAACTGAACAAGACCCAGCAGAAATTAGTGCTTACCAGTAAGCTATTTTGTAAGGGAGAAGTCAATCACTTACTCGTGCGTATCAATAATGCATGATTTTTATATGAAATGAGCCGCTATAATACAATAGAAACGAAAATTTATTGCAACCAGTAAGCAAATATTATACAAAATCAAAAATAATACCTTATTGTATAGCATCTTTAGAAGCTTTTAAGGTATGCATGAACAATATAATGCTTCCATTACTGCTTACAATTTTATTTTTTGATTCCAAATTTGAAAAACTTTCTGCTGGGGAGTGGCAACCATTGTTTTTTATGCAGCCTTGCACTGAAGCAAAAGTGTTAAAACTGAATAAAAGCGACAACTTTCTGTCAACAGCAGTAAAATCAGGGTATTAAAACAAGCAGTTCACAGAAAATTGTTTAACTATTAAATGAATTAATTTAAAGCATTTAAATAATTTCGCCTTCAAAATCGGATTTTCCAAAATTAATTTTCAGCTGAATTAATTCGGGTTGTGTAGTGCAAAATATATAAACAAGAGCATACTTGACATCTAGAAAACGCTCATGTTTAGGAGCGGCCGTTAACAGTAAAGTTAATAAATGATCCAAGTTAAACGCAGATGTAAGAACTAATGCAAGACTTTTTTGTATTATTTTTAAATTACGAATAGAAATGCACAGGGCATCTTATTTTTAAAATCGGATTAACCTTTTCTAACCAAAAAGAAAATAATTGTTGACAGTCATAAAATTCATAAATTTCGTGTAGGCAATAAAATATTCTAGTATGGTAACTTCTAGTCGATCAGTTTCAGAAATAATTTTTATTTCAGTTTTTTTTTCTTCGTCTGTTACAAATCTATATGTTGTGTATGCAAATTTTATTTTTTTAAACAAATTCTCTAGCACATCTCATTTGTTTGTCAGCATTTATTATTTTCTTCTTCAAAAATTTGTATTCTTTTCTTTAAGAATTTTGCATTAAAATATTTTTTTCTGTTTTTGATTATTTATGGGCTCGATTGTTCTATGTAAGTTGCTGTTTTTAACTTCATCATACGCACAGCTATGCAAAATATATAGAAGTGCGTTTATTTCTGACTTCTTGTTGCCAGTTGTGGTGATTGTGGCAGGAAGATAAATTTTGTGTGATGGCTTAAGCTGGTGAGTCTGGATTTGTAAAATGATGCATATAATTATAATGATGATACGAGTACAAAAACCAATGATGATATCATTGTAAAGGAATGTATGAGTAAAACATTGGCCGGATAATCTAAACGTAACAAAATTTTGAGAAATAAGGTATTTGCTTACTTTCGGGCATTAGAAGATCTATTAATACAGTATTAAAAGCTCAGAAGCAACTATGTATTATGTTTTAATAATAATCCTTTAAAGTTTAATGCCAGTCAATCAAGTAAATTTTGAAACCCAACAAACATTTACAAATATTGAAATATAATACATAACAGAATACGGGCATAAAGCTTTTGGGAAAATAAATCGCTTATCATAAGTATTATTTATTAAAATAAATAAATTGTTTCTGTTCCAAAGATTCTTTAAAACTGCTATAAATTTTAGCTGGAAGGCACATTTTTACTGCACACATTTTTTTTTTTGGTAAGACCAACACTCAGAGGTACACCCCTACTCATGAAGTGCATTGTATTGGAATTGGAAATTATAGATTTTTTTCAATCAAGCGCCTTATGTCAATGGGACAAGTTGCTGTCAATGTGATCACTCATAGGTCAGTGTTAGACCTTAACCCTTGCACTGACCAACAGCAATTACGCCCCATCTGTTGATGTTAATTTTTGTTTTTTTTTTTATTGAGAAGTGGTAAGGATCTTGGCTGAGTTGGTGTTGTTTTTTGATCCTTGCTTGGTTCTGCCTATTCTTTAACATTCTCATTATATCGATAAACTATATACTGATTGACAAATTCTGTAAAATTGGATATCTAGAATGCGCTTCGTCAAGTATAGAAATATTTCAGTGTCATCATGAAAAACAAAAATCTACTAATAAAAAAAAAAAATTTATAAAAAAATAAGTTTACATACATACATACATACATACATACATACATACATAATTGGCCATTACAACCCTGTGTTAGCTTCTCGCAAACAAACAAATAACGAAAATAAGCATACACGCATACATAAATAGCAGGTCATTACAACCCTTTTTCAGAATTACGGGCTACCTTTTAACAGCACTCATATTGTGTGAGTCAATTTTTGTTTATGAGTACCCGGATCTACGGTTTAATACCACATCCAAACGGCCAATTGAAGAATTCGTTGATAGCAATCAGTTACTCTTAGAGCTTATGCCAAAAAACTGCTACAATGGTCGATTTAAAAAATATTTTTTTTTCAGATATCTGTGATGCCAACACAGTACATACCAGAGTAGGAAAATAAACAAAACGAAACGTTTGATCTCATTTTGTTTTGTTCTTTACAATGAGTAAAACAAAAACAAAACAAAAACAGTGAGAGCAATTGTCCCATTTAGTTTTGTATATTGGTTTGTTTTGAGCACTACAAATACACTTACTCAAATTTGCGTCGGCAGAACAAAAAATGAATGAGAAGAAACAGAAAAGAAGAAGAGAAAAAAGAGCAAATTATACGAATGTAACGGAATAACAAAGCAAGCATAAGAGTGAAAAGCGAATTGTTTCGTTTGCGCTCGTTCTCATTTAGAAAGTATTTGTTTTGGTTTTGCTCATGTACAATACGATTAAAAAAAATTTGAAAAGTTTCTGACTTTGTGGTAACGTTTGCGAAATGTTTTGTTTGTTTGCCCACTCTGGTACATACTATACTACTATCAATAAATCTATAACGGTTTCAATAATTTCCTTTTATCAGAGGAATTTCAAACAAATATTAAGTGAATGTATAATTTTTCTAATTCAAAACAGTTTTTAACTTTATTTCTGTGATACATTGATAATTCGAATAAAAATTGAAAAAAAATGTTTGAGTTACTATTAAATTTTTGGGTTTATTTTTAAAATTTATAAGTTTAGAGTCCTTGGAGAAATAATAATTGATATTTGGCTGACTTTAGTGGTCCTTTTCTATAGTAACTTAATAATGGTTTTAAACCATTATTGTGTTCTGAAAAGTTTTCAAAAGTTTCGAAATTTTATATACATTTTTTTGAGTTATTTTTTTTCTCCCTCTTGTAATTTTAATATGCCAAACTTGATGCTAAAAATAAGTAAATTTTCTTTAAATAAAAGATGGTTTCCTTTGGTTATTTCTTACACCATAAAGGAGGCAGTTATTTTTTTTGCTTAATAATGGCTTCCTGTCAAAATATAAACATCAATTATGTCCACCTTTAATTGCTTAGTAGTATTTAAAATGAAAATGGAAAAAAATTGTATGTAAAATAATAAAAATACCTACGAAACTACGATGCTTTAAATAATCAGTCTTACAGGTATTGGCTTTCATAACCATAACATATCGCTATAGTCATGGCAAAAAAGTAAAAGTAATAACACATGGCATTGGCAGACAAATCTTAGTGAAAACCAAATATCTCTGGTCAATAGTAAATATTGTACAAAGGGTGGGTAATGCCACATTGATTCTTTTTCTATTTTAAATACAAAAACCAAAAAAAAAAAAAAAAAACAAAATGAAATGAAATAAAAATGATAAATAAAACCAGAAGGAAAAAAAAAGTGGTCGTTATTATATTTGTAAGGTTCTATGTATCAAAGCACTGGAAAAAAAAAATAAATTTAGACGGAAGGACAAGCCGATAGACTTGTGGGTAAAATTCCAGCAACAAAATTATAATGCAACAGCGATTTGCACTATTTTAAGCACGTTAAATGATAAACTCATAAATTATGAGTAGCACCAACACTGAATGTTATTTGCACACAACACTTATGGTATCTGCAAACCCGCGTTGTGCTTTGCATTTAGTGGTACAGTGTGGAGCACAAAACTGTTAAGAATTGTAATTAAAATAATAATTTTATGCCTTCCTAGTTCGCTGTCTATAAATAAAACTGGTCTGCAAATTTGGAAAAAAAGATTACTGCAGAAATAAAGCATGTTTTTTTACTAAATTATAATCACATCTTGTTCTTTTTTATCGCATGCTGGCAATACTATAAAACTGTCAATACCGATAATTTCATAATTATTAATTTGACAGAAGTCCACATTCATTCCATATCTTCATAATAATAGCGTTTAAGCATGTCTGCAAGATCGTGTGTTACTGATTCAAGCTATTTTTGCTTTGTATGTGGGGTGAATATTTGGTTTGAAAAAAAAGGATATGCATCATTAAAATTTGCAAATTTATACATTATTTTGGTTTTGCTATCAAAAACTTGGAGACACTTTAGATACCCACAATATTTTTTAGTGAGACCAGTACTCAGGGGTAAACCCCTACTAAATGCAGTGCATTGTATTGGAATTTTGGAAAGGACAGTACATTTATAACAGAACATACATTTTGTTTTTATTACTATTAAGCGCATTAAGTAGTCGCCGTGGTCTAGTGGTTAGTGTGTTGGCTTACTAAGACATGGGCCCTGGGTTCGACTCCAGGCTCTGACATCTTCAAAAAAAGAAATATGAAAAAAATATTTCTTTCGGCGACTACCTCTCAGCAGTCTTCTGGCAAAAGCTCTGAGAGTAACTAATTGCCATGAACAAGCTTCTCAAGTCTGTCGTTCGGAGTCGACATTAAACTGTAGGTCCCGGTACTCATGGATAAAAATTTACACACACAACATGAGTGCTGCGAGAAGCTAGGCCGTAATCCTGACACAGGGTTGTAAAGGCCAGTTATGTATGTATGTATGTAAGCGCATTAAGAAAGAGACAAATTGCTGTGAATTGATCATTCAAAGGTCAGCGTTATACCTTCACCTTTGAAGGATAACAGCAATTGTCTCATCGTTGATGGTGTGATGAGTGCCTTCGTCAAGTACATTTAGCTGCCATATACTACTTTCCAATAGATGGCGCTTGGCTTCTGATCATTTTTTTTGTTGTAGATGGTTAAAGTGTTTTAGAATGGAAAGTCAGGGAGCGCTTTCTTTGTTGATGGACTTCTTGGGGGAGGTAGGGGGGAACCTATTATTTTTTGAAATTATAATTTTGAAAAAGCCGTATACTAAAATTTTATTTTTCACCCTTTGCTGGGATTTGAATCTGGACCGTTTGAGTTTTTGTGCGAACACCCTTAATATTTTGCAATAGTTGTGAAACTGTTTTATACAAGTGGTCAAATGGAAAGGAGATCTACTTCGATTTTTTGATTCCAGTACTTTAAAGAGAATCAAATAACCACCAAAACGATTGTTGTTTCTGTTTAACAAAAGTCAATATTAAAAATCAAAAAAATATTACAAGTACTTACGCGAATGTACCATCGGTTTCTACATCAGTTCAAAGGTCCACCAAATAATCCATTACCGGTCATTTTAGTGTCCGACGAACAAAGGGAGCAAGATTTAATAAAACTTGAAACCCGAACAAGCAAAATACAAATTCCTTGCAAATGACGCCATTCACTTTTGAAAAACTAATAATTTTTATGTAAAAAACGAATAAAAACCTTTTTTATCTCGAGAGCCTGACGTGATAGAAAAATATCAATTACATATTCGAATTTAACCCTTCAAATTAGAAATTACGTCGTGCGAGAGTTTAAGTGCTTTATGTTTCAAAACTGCCTTTTAAGGAAATCAATCAAAAATAGCACAAAAAAGTCTGGTTTGATAGATATAGAACAACAACAGACACTATTTATCTGACAAACTGGACGATATAGCCGAAAACGGATGGCAGATTTGAAAACCTAAAGTGGCATCATTAACTCGAGTTGTAAAAAATTTCGGTTTCCTGCACGACGACTTGGTTGCTTCAGTCTAAAATCTTGTTGTTTCAAAAACTCTACAGAAGTTCTTAATTCAACTTTCTAGTACAAATTGTTATTTCTTGTACCTTTAAGTATAATTAATTTACCTTATATATATTTTGTTATGGTAATGTAATTTTTGTATACAACTCAATTGCTAAAATGTTAAAGAAAAGTTAAAATATTTTCTTCGTAGCAATATGATTACACTTGAGTTTATATTTCATTTTACAAACGTTACAATGTGAACCATTATGGTAAATACAGAATTGCCCTTCACTGTAAAGGCAACACCATGTTTACCTATTAACTATTATTTCCCACAGGCTACGACTAAATATGAATATTTAGTTCAATTTTCATATGCATACAGAATCAGAATGTTTCAGCAAAAAGAATTGCATGGTGGCATTAATAACATAACAGGGCATAAATAGGCAAAGAGTTGTCAGTAAAGCGGAAGGCATATTTACAAAAGGATAAGCATTTTAGTATTGAGCAGAAGAAGTAAATACGATTAAATGGCAAAAGGAAAAAATTATGAATTTTTCACTCTAACTAAACTATGGAATTATGATGGAATTTTGTGTCTTTTATAACAATATTTTGCAAATGAAACATTTTTGTTCCTATTTGAATACATTTGTATTTAAGTTTTAAAATAAAATTTAGTTTCTAATAATTTTTATTAAATATTTTAATTTAAGCTATAAGCAAAGAGATTATAAAAACTTAAATTAAAAAATCAATATAACATATCGTCGATGGAATTAAAGAACGCTGTAACTGACAAAAAATCGAAAATACGTTTTTTGCATCATTTTTATCAGCAAAAAAATACGCCGTCTACGAAATGAAAAATACCAGTGTATTTGTTCTACATTTATGAAAGTTTTTTGGCTCTGGTGAACATTTAAGGTTTTGTCAGTTACAGCGTTCTTTAATTCCATCGACGATATGTACAATACATATGGTATATAAAAAATATATTGCTTATGGGGATAACCTTGACTCTATCCATTTCATCTCTGCTTTTTCGCAAAATTGGTAATTAAAACTATATATACATATACTTACTTATGTTCAAAAAGTTATAAACCGAATGAGAATCATATCCCATTTAGTGTATGAAAACCAATTTTTGGTCATCTTTAATATGAAATCTCCGATCTGACAAGTACCATAATATTTATTTTGAAGTCGGAATGGTACTGACAAAAATAAAAAATATAGTAAGACCCGGAACGATCGCTGAAAGGATTCTATAATAGGAAACTATAAATTTACTTAGGAGAAGGAATTTGAGAAAGAAAGTTCTGTCGTAGTGAATATAAAACTCTGAATTCACATAACACTCTTCCAACATGTGTTCTGAGACCATATTTTTAATTTCTTATCATTTCATTCGAAATATGTATGTGGGTAATGGATGCCTTTTATAGAGAGACACAAGTTTAAATCATAATAAAGCAATGAAATATATTTTTAATACCAATATAACGGGCTAATAGTGAGTGGTCTAGTGGTTAGTGTGTTGGCTTACTAAGACGATAGCGCTGGGTTCAAATCTCAGCTCTAACATCTTGAAAAAAAAAATATTAAAAAATTATTTCTTTCGGTGACTACCTCTCAGCAGTCTACTGGCAACAGCTCTGGGAGTAATTAATTGCCATGAAAAAGCTTCTCAAATTTGTCGTTCGGAGTCGACTTTAAGCTGTAGGTCCCGGTACTCACGGATAAAAATTAACACATACAACATGAGTGCTGCGAGAAGCTAGGCCGTAACTCTGGCCAGGGTTGTAAAGGCCAATTATGGTTGTATGTATGTATGTATAACGGGCTTAATTGAAAAGAAAATTTCATAAAATTAATGTTTGAAAATAATTTCTGCCATGTGGCCGTCACGGCTGGTGCGTAGAAAGCGTAATCTGGAACACCAATTTTCAACAACTTTCCGTATAAATATGGGCCAGTGACTTCGCCAGCCCATAAAGTGCACCAATCAGTAATTTTCTATAGATGTAATGGTGTTTCGACAAAAGCTTGTGGATTCTCCTCACTCAACATGCGACAATTAATTACGTGCCCATTCAACCAAAAATGGGCTCTATCGAAAAAGAAAATTTTGAATGGAAATTAAAAATCGCCAACAATTTGAGTTTGATGAATATAACAATCATTTTGATTAAAAATTTCAACAATTTTCAAGCGTTGCTCTGGTGTAAGTCGATTCATATGGAAATTTCAAATCAAACTCAGCAAAAAGCAACCATCAGCTGTTAAGTGGGTGGTCTAGTAAAGCAGTGATGCCAATTCAAAGTTGTGACACTCTATAAAAAACACCCTTTACTTATGTATGTATATGTGTTTTGATGATTTTTAAAAGCCTTTTTAGTTTATTTTTCATTCCTCAATATTTTGGACTTAAAGCTATTAAAACCTTAATAAGAAGGCTTTGTTTGCTTGTATTTCACAAAAATAAGAAATACAATAAAACGTTTCTTTTAATAATTCTAAAAATTTCTCGTTATCACTTAATTTGTCTGATTTTTTCAAAACTTTAATGTTTTAAAAATCTTTACTCAGTCAAAATTATCTCATGAACGTTCAATACCCACAAAACTTGTTTCAAATCTGCTCCAGTATCCTCTTTAATATGACAGTCATACAAACAAACAAACATACCAAATAAACATTATTTTTCCCATTTCTTTGGGTTGCGATAACACAAATGTTTAAGGCAACATAATCAAAGTGGAAAAAAAAAAGAGTTAAGCAAGAAATAATCATAAAAGGAACTCACTGGTGCGATAATGAACCCCATTTTAAAGTCACTGCCATTCAATGCAATATGATTTACTATCCCATTTCGATTATAATCGATGATGATATGTGTGCAGGCTTTATGTACTCAAAAAAGAAGAACCGAAAAACAAAAAATCAAAAAAAAGTAAATTTAAAATTTCGACATTTATAAACAGCAAAATGGAGTTTATAATACGGAAACACAGGGTGTAAAAAAAGTAAGGCAGTTTCTTTTTATACCAGTATTAAACGTCTAGTTCACAGTTGAAAAGTGTTAAAGCAAAACAGCTTATTTTGTTACCCACTTTAAATAAAAATTCTCAAAATTGTTAAATTTATCTCTGTAGTATAGCAAAGTTTAGGATTCCTTTTTTTAGAGAAGCATTAATTGGCCAAATGACTTGGTTCGCTGTGGCAGTTGCTCTTATAAGCTGGGTGTTGAAATCCTCATCGTTATTATGGCATATCGAGAGGACTTCGGCCACTATGGCTTATGCTTTACATAATTCTTTGTGTGCATATAAAGAAACAGCAAATAAACACCCAATCATAGTAAAATTATAACAGTCAAAGGAAATATGTATTCATATTTAAGCAGATCCATATTCAAACATACCCACCCTGCACATACAACTCAGTTTGCTAAATAAAGCCAAGCAAAAAAATTAAAAAAAAAAAAAGTTCGAGACTAAAAACACAATTGGCTTATAAATCGTTTTGCCTTTGCTCTACTCTTTTGGTTTCTTGTCTTGTTTTTATAGAGGGGGCTATGCTTTTTCCTTTGCACAAAGTTTATGCGCTTGGCCCAATTGTTTAAATTTTAAAGTGCTGTGTTGCTGCTCATATGTAAATACATACTGCATATATGCAGTAAACCACTTGCTTATGTAGTTATAGTTTTGGTTTTTTTTTCAGATTTGTTATACTCTTAGCCAAAGCAAAAAATATACCCAGAGCATCATAAAATATGAAATACATCCTTTAGCTCTTTTTTTTTTATTAATTTCATATATGAATGAAGTACATTCATAATATGCAAAGAATACAGTTTTTGCAATATAACAATACTGTTGTTTTTTTTTCGTTTTTGAGGATTAAAAGGTGTTAAAGTCATAAAAATTATAATAAATATAAAATCAAACAGTGCGCGGAATATAAGAGTCAAGGGTTTTTGTTGTTTGTAGTGTAAATTTAACGTCGAAGTTACTTTTTTTCAATGTTGATTTTAAATTGCTTTAAAAGTCATTGTAGAAATCAAAAATTTTTTGACCAAGATTGTCAGAAGAAACACGAATATTGTATTAAACTCTATTTATAAGGTCAACTTAATTACACAAAAATTCAACCGTACCGAAAACAACAGATAATTTGTTGTTGTCTGAAAATGTTAATATTGTCAAAAAATAAGCAGTGTTGTCATTTTGGAAAAGAAGAAAAAACATTAACTATATGATAAAAAAATAATATGGTAAAACTGCTAAATGTTGAACCTCAAATCAGTTTGAGAATGGAGTTGACCTTATTAATAGGCCTTTGATAGCATATTTGCTATACATACTTATATATTATATGTTAATGTGCTGTTTATTCATATAAAATTACGCACTATTTTTAAACACTTTAATAAATTTATATCATTATTATTCGATTTATAAGATCTATTGTATAACTCCAATTCTACCATTTGTTCAGCAGACTTACTGCCATACTCGCTAAAAAGTTTGTTATTTTAGTGGTGGATATGTACCCCAACAAGAACTAATTCTATTAAGAACCCTGTACCTGTAACAACATCCACAAACATTTAAATTTGTGATCCTCAGTTTTTGTAACAGAAGTTCATCCAAGAAGTCCATCTACAAAGTAACCGCTCCTTGACATTTCATTCTATTCCACCTTAACATTTGACAACAGTGATCAGGAGAAAAGCGCCACCTATTGGGGAGTAGCAGATAACATCTAAAACCTACTTAGCGAAGGTACTCACTACAATCAACCTGCAACAATTGCTGTTGATAATTCAAGTTTGCAAGTATAACACTGGCCTTTGAATGATCAATTTACATCAATTTCATTCCTAAGGCGCCTTATTATATAAAAAAAAATAATTATATATACCGTCTTTTCCACAAAAATTCCAATACACTACACAGCATTAGTAGGGGTATACCCCTGAGTATAGGTCTCAGTTTAACGTCGACTCCGGACTTCAGACTTGATCAGCTTGTTCATGGTAATCAGTTACTCTCATAGCATTTGCCAGAAGACTACTAGTCGTCGCAATATATATTTTTTTTATATATGTACATATGTACATATTTTTAAGATGTCCAAGCTGTGGTTTCAACCCGGAGCTCTTGTCCAGTAAGCAGTGTTTTTGACTAACCACTAGACTAGGGCGATTACAATTCAATTACAATAAATTCAGTATGGGTACATATGTTCTTGTTTTTTAATTTCATTTTGTAAAAGTTTTCGATAAATATAATTTCTAAGCTTGCATACATTTTAAAAGTGATTTTAATAGACTTGGATTTTTTAGCTCTTTTGATTGGTTGCTCTTTTTAGTGCAACTCTATTGCGTGAACTAGGTCATTCTTTTAGTTCGTTAGTTCATTAGTACGTTAGTTCGTATGCTGTTAACTGAAAGTACATATGTATGTGGTGTACATACATATAAAGAAGTATATTAGTCGGTTATGGCAGCGCTGTAGCAAGCAAAACAAAATATAGAAAAAATATTTGCTTAACAAAAAAAAAAAAAAATCCTTATACAGCTATGTTATATTATTAAAAAAGAAAAATTGTTAAAAATTATAACAAATTTTTTAAGCCGATAAATATATTTTTTACGGCTGTATTAGCTTTTTTGCCAAATTTCTATGTGAGAGAGACACGTGAGCCAAAAAGATACAATAAGAAGAACCAACAAGTAAAAACGAACTAAGGAACTAAAAGAGCAAATTGTTGCGATCCGTTCTCTTAGTTTAATTGGGTGAGTAGTTCAATTGAACTAGGTCGTTTATGTACTACACAACTCTAGTTTTTAATTGCAGCTCGTAAAAGATATAAGCTGGTTAAAGATACAAGATAATTTTCTTAAGCAAACTTTTCCAGTTTTGGAGAATATTATTGGAAAAATATGAATAATAATTAATAATTACGAACCCAAACTTACGATTAAATATTTTATTAATATTACTAAATATTTGTAGCACTGCCTCTGGCAGCCATCTAATCAGTTGTTTATGCAAATAGCTATTAAATTAGAAATTTGATGGTTCAGATAATCTTTGCTAAGCAATAATTTCAAGAAAAAGTAAAAAGAGTTCTGAGTTGTATTAATAGTCAACCTTAACCGAATATTTGTTTTTTTTTCTTATTTTATTAAATTCAACAATTCAAAAGGGTGAGCCAGCCTTAAAATAATTTCATGAGCTGTCTGCTAATAAATCTTTTAACTCATAATATTAAAAAAAAAGAACTCACATATGTTTAACTAAAGCATCTTTAATTCTGAATTTCAAAAGCGAAAAGACAAAAATATATTCTTTTTCTTCTTAAATAGTGTCTCATTGTTTACATATCATTTCCAATTAAATTGCCATAAATTTTTCACTTACTGCTTGACTGCCTTTTTTAACACTTTAGCCGAAAAAAAGAAGCCATAATCATGCAAAACAGCAGAAAATTTCAATAGAAATAAAGTCAGGCCTTCGTCTTATGAAGAAACAAAGTCAAAGGCAATGAAACGATATTTTAAGAAAAAAAAAAAAAATAAATAAACTCAAATGCATTTAAAACTAAAGTTCTTAAGCATTTATGCATAAATTTGAATTTAAAAAATATTGTTTTTTTTCTTCTTTTGTTCTCAAACGATATAAAAATAAATTTTAAATATTAGCAACCAATACAGTTTATTGTCATCATCTTTTTGCAATATATTAACATACATACATATGTATAACTATATATATTTTGTATATTCTCTGTTTTCCTTGGCGAACACAAATGAACTTCAAAATCAATTGAATTTTTTATTTCTTTATAAAAAAGTGAAAAAGATTAAGACGGCTTTTAAATGCTGTAATTTAAAAGAATATTAAGAAAAACTCGAAAACTTGTAATTATTTCTGGCGTTCATTGAATTATTTTTTACTCATAAAACGTTTTATAGGGTATCTCAAGTTTAAAATTCAAGAACATTTCCTTGTGTGTTTAATCAAAAACCCATAAAATAAGTGAAAGGACCTCCATATTTGTATACCAACCAACTACAGCAGCAACCAACCAATAAAAGCCTCTGTGGCTGTAGCAAGGGAAGCATCTAAATAATCGTCTTATGCTTCAACAGTTTGTTTACCCGAAGTGTATGATTCTTGCAACATTAAAAATTTATAGCAACCACGTGACAAAGTTTATGTCGCCGCTTATTAAATTTCATTTAATACCCGTTTTAACAATGAAAACAATGACAATTGAGTTTATTTGGAAATATTCCTTCTTTTCTTTTATTTTTTATTTATTTTTTTATATGATTTGAGACTGAAAATATTTCACACCTTTAACAAAGAAAACAAAATTTTTTTTATTGTTTATTATATAGCCGAAAACTGAAAAAAAAAATAACACAAATGTTTATTGTTTTCTTCGATCGATATTTTCTCGTTATGATCTTTTGGTCAATATAAATCATGATTTTTAAGCCATTAACAGTTGGCTTCAGTAGAATCTTTTTTTTTTTCTATTCAAGAGAACTTTCAATTTATCTTAAGAAAAGTAAAGTAAGAAAAGAATGAAAAATTTTGGTGAAAATTATTGAAATTTTTATTCCTATGTAAGAAAGAAACAGTTTAAAATGACCAAAATTGGTTTAAAAGTGAAAGAAACCGAAATTGGACTTAACTTTCATAACAGGTCTATTCAACGAATCATGAAGGGATAAAAGAACTTATTTTTTTTAATTTTGGAATGTTTATTAAGTCACATTAGGAAAATATTTGACTAACGAATTGGAAACACTAACTACGAAAAAATTTATGTTAAAGATCACTACTCAGGGTAGTAAACCTCTCTACTCATGCTGTGCATTGTATTGAATTCGAAGTCAAAGTTAGATTGAGTATTTTTGACTTTTTTGCCATTAAGCGCGTTTTTTTACGTTACACAGTATGGCGATGAGACAAGTTGTTCTCAATTAATCACTTTAAAGGCCAGTGTTATACCTTCACCCTTGAATGATCAACAGCAATTGCCCCATCTGTCGTTGGATAGACGTCTCTTCGATGTTGACTTTGTATTGTGAAGTGGTGAGGATCTCTGCTTAAGTAGGTAGCTGTCCTCTACTATTTCACAGTAGGTGACGCTTTCTCCTTATCATTCCAAGGTGGATAAAGTGGAATGTAAGGAGTCGGCTTCTTATGGTCTCTTATTTTTTAATTAAAACCTGAAATTTTTTTTGTTCTTCCTTTCCTCTTTTGCTGAAAATTAAACTTTTGCTGCTTTGTATTGTAAGAGAGCGCTCTAAAGACTACACTATGCCACACAGTGTCGTGTCTTCATATGATGAGAGTTGTCGTAGAGATATGAAATTTGGCACACTTGTTTGACTTGCTGAAAGATAGTCAAATTGCCAGTATGGAAAATATCGGAGCAAAGATTCGGGTTTTCCCATATATCCTGAAAATTCAAAATGTCATAACAGAAGACAAAAGGTTCTACCATTATGATTACGTTAAATAATCTTAACGTTTCGGCTAAATATAGTTCAATTCATACTAAGGACAAGCCCAGTTCAAAAATGTAATCTTTCGAAAATTTAAGAAAAATTAGGAACAAAATTATAATTAATTACTATTTGTTGGTACATGAAACTACTTATTAGATCATTCCGAATTTATAATTTTTTCTTTCAATTTTGAGCAAGGACACACCTACCGCTCATGTAACCTTAACAAAAATTAAATCGAAAAATTTAACCTCTAACTAGAACTTTGTTTATTGCTTTATAAAAGCAATTAATTCTGTTAGGATAGGATAGGAGGAAGTGGCAGCCTCGTAATGACAAGGCACACTTAAGCACGCATAGCGGCCCGTTGTGATACTACATAAGAAGCACTACTTCCCCAGAAAATTATGCTGGAAACCAGCCAGAGAGGCTAATGAATTTGGCAATTGAACCAATGTCCTGGATCGACAAGTCAGTCAATCCATCGGGAAAAGGCGATCCCAATGTAAGAAATCTACGTCGGGCCAGAGATGGGCACTGGCAAGTATAGTGAACTACAGTTTAATTCTGAATGAAACCATATTAATACAAGTTATCATATTCATTTTTATTTGCTTTATATTGATCTAAAATATCCTCTATTAAAAAGTTTTCTCCATTTTCACAAACTTCTTTGACAACTAAGTCCATTATTTCATTGTAATATGGCATCTTCTTATTATCTGCTTGTCTAAAGATAGCTAGCTATATGTGGATTAGATTGCAAAATCATTCTTTTAATGAGATCTTTATTTGTAGATGAACGACTGATTTTCTTGTTTGATTTAGTCGAGTTTTCCTAAATATTTTATGAGTTGCTTCTACAGCTATCTCAGATAACATTCGTTTGAATGTTTTATAAATTCTGCACCGTGAACAAGTATTTTGTGTACTGTTGCAGGCATAATAATAATACCACCCATATTTCTCTGTATACAAATTCCAAGTTTATTTGAATTTTCGAAGTTTTCAGCGATTATGTTTTTACCACTAGAAAGTGCCCGCAGTATAAGAGTAACTCTACGGGTAATAAATAAGATGGAGATATGGATATTAAAAAAATACTAAAATAAAAACATATCCATCCATGTTCACAAATCATATAATCAGAAAACTTTAATGTAAAATATCACAAAAAAAAAAAAAAAAAATAAAAATAAGAATTACATAGAACACCTCCGATACGATCTGATCGAATTATACGCATTACATAGATTATCAATTACATTATACAGCAGCAGCAAAATTAGACTCGGAAGCATGGAAAAGATCATAAAATAGTAATTAGCCTATCAAGAAATCTAAACTCACATATAACCATCTACAATTTTCAATCACAAATAAGACATTAAGTATTTTATTCAACGCAGATATCTTGGTTAAAGCTAATTTATTTGTATGAGAGTTCAAATTCTAGTGAGAATTTTTACGTACTCCACGAAGATAAAAAATAATAAGAGTTGCTTCTACACTGACTCAACCGTATTAATCTTTAGCTATATTGCGGATCCCAAACAACGTAACGGTATTATTGAATGGGTTTTACAAAAGAACAAAATAAGCATTATCACAATAACACAATACACGTGGAATAATCGAGTATGCTTGAAATTATAAATCATTACAATAACAAAATACATGTAGAATAATCAAGTATGCTTAAAATTATATAAAAATAAAAATTTTAAATTGAAATGTTGTAGAATTAGTTAGAAACTAGTATCTAGAAAAGAAATAAAAATTACTTGAAAAACTGTAGGTACTATAAATGGGTCTTCACATTATTATTTTCAGTGAGTTGTATAAAAAACGTGATAGAGTATAAATAAGGCAAAAATCGAAAGATATCGGTTTTTTTAGTTTACAAATAAACAAACTCTTGAATATAAAACGAATTCTTAAGAACAATTCGTAACAATATGTGTCGGAAAATTATCTCATTCCAATATTTAATATAAGCAAGTACACTATTCTCCCTACACAAGGTGAATTTTCTGCTGTCAATATGATTGGACCATATAAAAACAAATATCAGAATCACTAAAAACTATCATAATCCTTTAACATATTATATAGGTTCCTAAAAAGTCAAAGTCAAGTGCAAAAGCGTATAGCATGATATTTTGAAATTAGTAAATGTGAAAGTAATTTAAAAAGTATGTGTATTCGGGCATATTCTACAAGCGTTACCTTGAAATGAAAGATAACAAAAGGTTGTAGTAGAAGCTGTATTAGAAAACTTCTGAGCGTGATAGAGAGAATACATGTTGAAAAAAAAAAAACAGTGTCGTACGAGGCTAACCTGCACGTTATAGCAAATAACAGCAAAACAGCTTAAGTTTGCTCAATAAACAAAAATAGGGTACACTAAAGGGTGCAGCTATGCAATACAGTGCAGTGAACTAGTTTGCTTAATAAACACAAATAGGATACACTAAAGGGTACAGCTATGCAATACAGTGCAGTAAACTACTAAAGATTTTTTAGTAGAATGAGTAAATTTCAATAAAACAATTAATTTTTTTTTCAGTTCATGTACATCTTTATCACCACACAGCTTTCATCGATCGTTAATGGTTTTATATAGAAAAACTTATGAAATTTTCTTAATTTTTTGTAATCGCAGTTTATGTTTTCTTTTTTAAATTTGTTCTTATTTCTTTTTTTCTTTTCTTTTTTTGCACACATTTTATAAATTGTTTTCATTTGAAATTCTTAACAATGCGTTGGTGTGTTACAAAATTTATTACAACTTAATTGTTAATGTTATTTACGCCTTCTTAATGTTTTGTGCCATGTGCTGTTGCCAATGTGCGAGCTGTGCTGATATTTTGTTGCTGTTCAGCTTTATTTTTTTTTTTTCAAATATAATGGCTGTATATGGTCTTGATATTCATATATGACTTAATTTTATACAGACGCCTGAAATTATTGTCTTCCGTTTATATAACGATAAAATTTTTTTGTTCCCAGAAAAACCATGGCCATGAAATATACGAAAATCACATAAAACAACGTTCTCTTTGGTCATTCTAAAGATTTATACAAAAACAAAGAACGAACACATTATAAGTTTTTGTTTTTTTTTTTTCATTTAATGCCATGTTGTGCTATTATGTTTGTATATGAATAAACAGAATAAAAACAAAATTAAAAAAAAGAAAAAAATAAAATATTTAACTTAAAAATTCAAAACATTAAAACAAAAAGTGGCAACACCCACATAAATGGACCATTTAGCAGACAAAAATGTTCAACAGACCACCAGGCTTAAGTGGTTTTATAAAATTAAATGATTTGTGGTTTTATTATTAAACAACAACAAATGAACAAAAAATAATAAAAAAAAAGAAAACAACTTAATGAAAAGCTATAAAAATAAAATCTTTAAGAAAAATGTTTTTTGATAAAAATGAAAAATTAATTACAAACAGAAGTCCAAATTATACGAGTATGTTAAGAAATTTGCTTAATAAAATTTTTATTAGTTTTATTATATGGACAAATATGTACATACATAAGTACATAAATTTTAATTTTATGTCTATAAAATTTTCTATTCCACTTGTTTAAGAGAAGTCCATATTTTATTATACTTTTTAATTTTCCTTTATGTGTGAAGCTATTGCTTTTGAGCTGATCTATTGAACTTTACTTTGATCTATTGCAGTTTACTTCATACTTATATAAGTACATATCGCACACCTAGTGCAAAAGTGACACAACTCAAAAAATTTTTTTTTTATTTATATGCATAAACTATGCAGATGCACTTGTTTATTCGTAAAAATAATAAAGCACAAAAAATTTTTTTTGAGTTGTATCACTTTTGAACTAGGTGTGCGATATATTCTAAGGCTAGGTAATATATGACTCTTTTATGCTATACTAAAATACTTAATAGGACCTATACTTATTTTAAAATCTATTCATGAAGCTGTTTTTCCATTTACACAGCAAAACACGAGTATATAAGTTCATGTTTTTCTATTCTACTTTAATGTGATTTTCAATTATCTTGTTCTTGAATTTTAATAAACTTCTCAATCATCATAAGCCAAAAAGTAGTAGTCGCATCAGTTTAAGGAGGGTATTTTATATATAACTTGTATTACAAACTAGTGGCATAGTGGTTAGAGAGCGTGCACAGAAACTCAAACGACCCAGGTTCAAATCCCATCGAAGGAAAAAAATTAAAAAATTAAATTAAATTAAAAAAAATTAAATTAAATTAAAAATTAAATAAAGACGCTTCCTGACATTTCCAGCCTATTTCACCAAGAAAAGGAATGATCAGGAGTACAGCACCACCTTCTTGGAAGATAACAGCTAACCTACATAAAAAATATGCTCACCACTCACATTCAACATCCAGATGGGGCAATTGCTGTTGATCATTCAAATGTGAAGGTAGTATATCACTGGCCTTAACACGCTTAACACCACTTCTTCACATCTATCTATCTATATCTATGTATTCAACAGCTTCGTGTTCAAACCTCAGTTCTGATATCTTAAAAAAAAGAAATATACCAAAAAATATTTCTTTTGGCGGCTGCCTCTCAGCAGTCTTCTGGCAAAAGCTCTGAGAATAACTGATTGCCATGAAAAAGCTTCTCAAGGCTGTTGTACGGAGTCGACTTTAAACTGTAGGTCCCGGTACTCACGGATAAAAATTGACACACACAACATGAGTACTGCAAGAAACTAGGCCGTAACTCTGAAATAGGGCGGTGATAGCCCATCATGTATGTATGTATGTAATTATTATTAGTTACTGGATCTAAACAAAGATATTTTCTACATCTAAAAGAAGGCTGTGGATGAGATAACGTTTACAAATGTGTTGCCTTTGGTGTTGGTAATCATTTCTGCACCTTTCTCAGGTATTGCGCTATAAGAGTGGTTATAGACGGTGTCTTTTCTATCGAGCTCAGGTTAAATTCAGGAGTACTGTAAAACTCTTTTCTGTATGCTTTTAATTTTTCTTAATGATCTTCTCTTTTGTAGTCGCCGTGGTTAGTGTATTGGCTTACTAAGACGATAGCGCCGGGTTCATATCTCAGCTTTGACATCTTGAGAGAAAAAAGTATAAACAATTATTACTTTCGGCGTCTACCTCTCAGCAGTCTTCTGGCAAAAGCTCTGAGAGTAATTGATTGTCATGAAGAAGCTTCTCAAGTCTGTGGTTCGGAGTCGAAATTAAACTGTAGGTCCCGGTACTCATGGATAAAAAAATTAACACACGCAATGTGAGCGATGCGAGAAGCTAGGCGGTAACCCTGACACAGGGTTGTAATGGCCAATTATGTAATGTAATGTAATGATCTTCTCTTTTTTAATTAAAACTACTCTACTCTTTCGCAAATGACATTTGGCACTCGAATTTATGTGATCGTAGGCCGAGCCTTTTGGAAATTAGGATGAGAAGGCAGGACATGAAGGACACACTCCCAAATGACTTACAAAAACCTCTGAGTGGGGTCGCTCAAAAAGGCCGAATTTAATGAGCGCAAGACTCAATATTGTTTTATAACGCATAGGTGTGGTGGTGATGATGCCATCTTGTCATTAGTGGCTATGGTTAATGTAAATATCGAAGAGGGCGAAGCTCTAAATGTTCTGGGCATAAACAATAATTGTAATGCTCGTTGGAATAACTACATATTTAGAGTGTCGAAAGAAGCATTCAGGTATCTCGGTTTTTTAAAACGGTGCAAGAAATACTTCACTCCTTCTGACCTTCTCAATTTTTACAGGACTTTTATCCGATCTAGGAAGGAATACAACTCTTATGCATAGGCCGGTGCTCGACACTCTATATTTAGGTTTCTCGACAGCGTACAGAAAAGAGCGAAAGTGCATATCAATTACTGTAGAACATTGATGCCCAAGGTAGTAGTATTGGTGAGATAAAAAAAGTAAGACACAGAAGTTCTGCAAGTGCAGTTTCCACTCAACATGCTGATTTCCTATTTGTTGATTGACGATCAAACAAAAGATCGTAAGTATACGTGTGAGTTTAATTTGCTGATATCAGCCACTACTGGGCATCTTTGCTGTAGGATAACCGACTCTATCGGTTCATTGGAGTATCGGCGAAAATTGATGTGCGATTTACTATTTTATCGGTACTACCATGGGAAGTGCTGGGATGAAATAAGAGTCTTAATTCCGATTAATAACATATTCTTACGTAGTAGCCGTACCTCTTTTAGCGCACATCCCAATGTAGTTGATTATGGAGTGAATCGCACAATGCACTATAGAACAAATTCGTTCTTTATCCGCACTATTCGTTAATGTAATAACCTTCCTGGAAAAATTTTTCTGTGAATTACGGAGTTAGTGAGTTTAAATCAAATATCCAAAAGCACTACTACCTCTTTTCCCTTTGCATAACATATTTTCTTCCACCAGCACAAGGTACTACATAAGTAGGGGATCCCCCCTGAGTGGTGATCTCAATACAAAAGAAAAAATTTAATTAACAACCGAAAACTGTGAAGCTGAGCATTAGAGGATGAAATAAAGAACCCATTTAGTGTCTCTATACGAAATTTTTCCAACGTTTCCGTGTTGTCCTCCTTAGTAGTGTATGATACAGGAATATTTGTATCGATAATGCATAACTATTACAAAAATCCTTAGAGGGTCCAAAAGTGAAACCTATACATAATGCTCTGTCGATAGTCAAAAATCGATTCAATAGAATTCAATTTGGAATTCAAAAAAATTTATAATTGTTGATAAAATTTGCTGGTTATTTTACTGTTTTTAATTTTATTGCTTTATGTAGGAAACATAACAAAAAATTAATTATTTTAAACAGTTTCTGCGTACTTGACCTGAAATAAAATAAAAATAATATTTAAAAAACCGCTAACGTTAATGAATTTCGCCCAGTTACATTGTAACCTCATGTAAATGATTTGTAAAAAACAAATTTATCTTTTGCATTACAGAGACACAAAATCCAATGGATTTACAAAAAAAAATTCTATAATTTTGCATTTAAACAGGCAGCCAACCAAAGCAAACTTTTAATATATTTTTGGGATCATGAATTATTTAATAAGCAAAACAATGCGAAACAACAGCAACAACAATTACAGGCCATAAAATAAATGAATTTAAAAATTAAAATAAAAATCACAGACACAGAGAGATTGAAATATACTCGTACATATACCACCAGTATGCGCATGAGAAGGTTCTGTTAAAAACCATGAATATTTATTTCAATCTTTTATTTTTATTTTTTTTTTTAATTTTAAATACAAATAAAGGCGAAAAGAATTATATCAACTCAGTAAGAGAATCTGTTAATTTTTTTTTTATTATTTAACATGGAAATCCAAACATAACGACTGAGGTAAAGTGTTAAATTGGATTAATCCAGAAGATTTACACTGCGGGTGATACTAGAGCTTTAGTGTACAACAAACAGCAGCAACTACAAAACCAACAAATTAAAATCCGTTGGCTACATTGTTGTTGATGATACTGATGCCGACAATAACTATAAAGTAAAAAAGATATGCCATAACAATATAAGAGAAATAATATATGAATGTTGTTGATGACGGCCATGGTGGTGCTGATTGTTATGAAGACAATTTCAACAAATAACAACAACAGCAGCAACAGCAGCAGTAAAGAACAACATCATGTTTGTCACCAGCTGTTGAAAAAGGCAACAGTTTGGCATTCATTTACTAACAGCAACAGGAGCAATAACGGAAATATTATCGAATTTGAAAGGGTGCAATGACAGCAAATTATGAGAAGACCAAGAAGAATTTATAGTAGAGACGGCATAGAGATAAAAAAATTATTAAAAAAACTATTCGGATATTTAACGATATATTTATCTTCTTAATATATAAAATTTTTGTGTTGAGGAGTTTGGCAACAAACACCAACTGGCTCTTCCGATTTTCATGAAATTTTGTCGGTATTGCGGTTATGTAGGTCTGATAATCGAAAAACATATATTTTTCAAAACCTTAAATGTTAAGGGTCACCCAAGGGACAATTTATTTATGAATAACGTACCGAAAGAAATTTTAAACTAGATAGAACTGCGTACCACAAAACACCTATGGTTTGTTTTTTTAAGAAGTACTCAGTAGTATGGTTCGGGGGCTATTTCTCCCTATCCCTAACTACCAAGCTGTAGTACTGAAAACAATCATTCATTAAAACTATCAGTAATGCAGACATTGACATTGATAATCATTGGGTGGTTACATATTAATCTCTGCTGAGCAAAACTTTCCATGCTCATATCAATGTTAAGTTTAAATAAAAAATTAAGTCTTACTCCACTTTTAAGGATTAATGTTCAAAGCAGTTTTATTTGTCTTTGTATATCTCCACTGGCAATTTTTTATTTTTATTTTATTATTTATCTTGACTATATTCATTTCAATATATTAATCAGTTTTGACCAACAATTCTTTTGTTTTCTTGATTTTGACATTAAAGTTTGTGTTTTACCAACAAACAAAATAATATTTAAATTTCAAGTTGCTTAGAGCCCTAGAACAAAAACTCAAACAGCCCAGTGCCCGCGATTCAGTAACTTTTAACAATACGATATTAGCAAAAGAAGTCGACAATTTTAATTGTTTGCAGTAACGATTATGTGATTCACTAATTACAATTTAGCGACAGCCGACAACTCTAGTTTTCTTTATGTTCAAATTACAATAATCGGACAACTGGTAATTAAAACGGATAGAAAGTGAGCAAAGTTACAAACCTCTAGTTACTTTGGGTTAATAGAGTAGACACCTACAGCCAGGCCCACGATATCGAAAGAAAACTTAAGCGAAAGAAACTCAGTCACTCACTGTGAATCTAAACTGCGGCCCACTAATTGTCACTTTATCGTTCGCTTTGCTTTACGTTACCAACGTAATGCAAATAAACAACAAAGCTGCCATATCAACATATCAAAAAATAATCGCGAATATACACGAAAAAAGCGCTGAAATGCTTAAATTGTACAGTAAAAAATGCAACCGTGTACTAGTTTAACTTGACAGAAATGTAGTAAACAAACTTATTCCGATTTTGTTTATTTATGTATATGTATGTAAAAAAATTTTGAGTTACCAATCGCATTTATTTTTGGCGACACAAAAATTAGTGTGCCGCAAATCAGCTGTTTGTCGCTTAAAACTATACGATTCGATATCGTGGGCCTGGCTGTTAATTTATTTACAAATCAGCTAATGATTGGCAACTACCTGACGAACATTTAGCAGAAAGTTAGCATTAGTTAAGCCAGTGAATTACGAATAGAATATTTGATGCATGCATACATACATAAATAATTGGCCATTACAACTCTGTTTCAGAGTAGCCGCCTAGCTTCTCGCAGCACTCATGTTGTGTGTGTCAATTTTTATCCATGAGTACTGTGACCAAAAGTTTACACTCGACTCCTAACGACATGGCAAACAGCTGCTCTCAGAGTTTTTGCCAGAAGATTGCTGAGAGGTATCATACATACATAACTGGCCTTTACAACCCTGTGTCAGGATTACGGCCTAGCTTCTCGCAGCATTCATGTTGTGTGTGTAAATTTTTATCCATGAGTACCGGAACCTACAGTTTAATGTCGACTTGAGAAGCTTGTTCATGGCAATTAATTACTCTCAGAACTTTTGCCAAAAGACTACTGAGAGGTAGTCGCCGAAAGAAATATTTTTTTCATATTTCTTTTTTTTGAAGATGTCGGAGCTGGGTGTCGAACCCAGGGCTCATGTCTTACTAAGCCAACACACTAACCACTAGACTACGGCGACTAATTTACACACTACCTTATTATTTAAGGTTTTCGTTTGATCTGCTTAAGGACAGATGTTAACATTTCAACTCGTAAAACTATATGAACATTTAAGAGGTACAAGAGGCTTATAGTGGATTAAAGGAATACCTCTATTATGAACTAGGCTTATAAGACCAATTTTATAATTTCGCTTCAGTGAGCTTTCAAACTTGTTTTCCTCATAATTCTCTTGCCCTATATTTAAAGTTCGAATTTTGATTTTTTTTATAAAATAATTTTTGGGAGCATGTAAAAATATTATTCATATTCATCTTTTTGCTAAACTTCATGTGTGCTAAGTAATTTTATGAATAAATTCACGTGTATATCAGCATAATTGCTAAAAATACAGCTTTAATAAAAGAACATTTGAGCTGAAAAGAAAAAAATATTTAATGCAGTATTTTCAACATACCGGATGCGTAGTTCAACACTACCGGAAATCTACAAGTCTTTCGTTTGGTTTTTTGTGTTCTCTATTCAACGTCTGATTTTAAGTTTTAGTGCTGCTGTTAAAGATGGTTTTACAAGTTTGTAGAAATATCTTTAAAAAAGAAAAAATACTCGGGTAAGTGTAAAATTGAGTTTTTGTAACTGTGGCTCTTTTTTTCTTACAGGTTTTTATGTTTCATCAGTACAGCGTTTCACAATAAGTGACATGTCAGGTTTTTGTTTTTTTTTATTCTGGATTTGTTAACATATGTATACATGTACAGCTCCTCCTTATCAACTTAAACACTGATAGGGGGATATGACTAAATGGATAAATTAATGAATGGTTGTATGCAAGATGAATGCATTGCCAGTCATGTTTGTTGTTACACAAGGCACACTACTCACTCCCCATTTAACCAAATCATCAGAGTTAATAATGAATAGTTAGTTAAGCAGTACAGAATCAGAATAACCTGCGCTCAATTTAATAGAACACTCATTATCAGTTTAACATTGATTGTGAAATAATACTTAATATGGTCACTATTCTTTTTCCTATTCTTCTTATCTCCTTTCCACTTAATAATCTTGGATGGTGGATATTTTGTCTCTATTTTGCTTGATGCCTGTCATTGATTCTTCTGCAACACTTCTAGCAGATGGTGTTTTTGTTTCTGTTTATCATTGAAGCGCGTTAATTGCACAAATTATAAAACACTTTTAGGTTTTAATGATTAGAAATCAATCAATGGCAAACCCGTTTGTAACAGTCAGCTAGCTCTATTCATTGGTTGTGGATAATTATTGTCTAATGAAGGTTGGCTGCTTCAAGTATTTCTTTTTTATTTCTGAAATGGATATTTTAAATATTTAATGTTGAAGTCAAGTACACCAAGAGAAGGGGAGTACAACCATGTGTATTAATTTTAAATTGATTTTTTCTTCTACTTACTTTTGCTACAGGATATTAATTTAATAGTTATTAGTGTAGCACTATACCAGAAGTTTATTAAGATTTATGCTCATTTAATGGAGGAAAAATAAGTGCTAAAAAATTATTTATGGGTGATAAATAAAAATATGATAATATTTAATCATTATTTTATATACATATGCTTGTATGTACATATATATATGTATAAAAAAGCTTTTAATAATTAAGAAAAAAATACTAATTTTAAGAAGTTACCCCAACAACTGAATGTAAAGCACAGTCGAATAGGGTTATGGTGTACACGCAAGTATAGCACAATATAGTTTCTTTTGGAAGATGTAACATCACATTGTTTCTAAAAATAAAAACATAATTTCATGCCAGCCCTACATGATTGTAATGCACAGAAATGGACTGCAATTAAACCATTTTTTACTCAGAAAGTCCAAAAGTTCTACATGAGATATATTAGGGATATTTTTACAAAGTTGGCAATACTATATCGATCAAAACAATCAAATTTTCAAATTTTTCAAACACCTACAGCCAATATTGATAACAAGTATTGTAGTTTTATTAAGGGCTTATTTGATAAAACATGCAAAATTTTTTATCAATACAGCAGCTATTGTTTGGAACAGTTTTTTAGCTCGTTTTCTCACCATCATTGAGATTATTGGAATAAATCATTACAATCGGATATATCAGAATTACTAATTTTTTCTTTTTGTCCTTTTATTGTAAAACTAGTTTTTAATTTTTGATATTGACGGTTCTTCTAGATATAAAATAGAAAGGGATAGTAAAAAAAATTATGTAATAAAACGCTATAAAATAATAAAAAAAATTAGGAAAAGTGAAAATTTCTGGCGAAATTTTTCATACAATTTTTTTTAAATATTCGTACATTTAAAATTTTTTATAATTTGTTAGGAATAAGTAAAAGTTTTTAGTTTTTTAACCTACTTTTGCATAGATAAACATCAAGTGGAGGAATTTGCTTCACTTATTGAAGCTATAATCCACAAAGTATTCTTTTTTTTACAATCTTGGTTTCACTGATTCTAAAAAATTTTTGAGACAACCTTTGATAACTGATACAGGTGAATTACATTAAGGTAAGTTTTTAAGCATAAGTTCTCTTTCTATGTAAACAGACAACATTGCAGTTGGTTGGTTAATTAAACGAGAGCTCCTGGCTGAAACTTCAGATCTGACGTCTTGAAAAAAAAAATATATATAAAAAATACTTCTTTGGACGACCACCTCTTAGTAGTGTTCTAGCAAAATCTCTGAGAGTAACTGATTACCGTGAACAAGCTTCTCAAGTCTGTCATTCGGATTCGACGTTAAACTGTAGGTCCCCGTATTGTGGCACACACAATATGGTTGCTGTGAGAAGCTAACTGTGATAAAGGGTAAGAAAGGCCAATTATGTATGCATGTATGTATTTGTATGTGTGATGTTTATTTATTTTTTATGTTTTTTTATTCTGTAAAAGGCTTCATTACTATAGAATTTTTTTTTGTAATTTTTTCCACTCAATATTTTTTTTGTATTTAAAATTTTTAGCAGCATAAAACACATAAATTTTAAAGTGTTACTTATACCGGAAATTAAATTATAAAACAATGGTTGCTTTAAATTTAATCCATATATTTTACACACTTTGCTTAACTTGATAAACTTGAGTTAATCTTTTGTCTTAATGCCTGAAAATTTGCACACAGGAATGCATTTTAATGAAAAGCATTAGGGTGCCACCAAATAGCACATTATTAATCAAAACATATAATGAAATATATTTTCGTATATTTGTAAGAAGCATTTTAATGGATTTCTAAGTTTGTAATCAAAATTTTAATTTAAATTTTACTTAAAGGTCTTCTTTTGTTTCAAATTTAAACAATTTTTCCCTCACTTTTTGTCATTTTGTTCAAAGACTGTGTAGCCCAGTAGTAGACCAGCAGGGCCAAGTAAATGTAAAGATAAAAAAATAAATAAAAAATTTTCAATTTTTAACTAAAAATAGTTAAAAGAGTAAGCAAACGAAATAAAAAATAAAAAATTAAATGCTTAATATATGGCAAAGGTACAGATAGGGCAAAGTAAAGAAAAAAGATAAATAGAAAAATTATACGAAACATATGGTTCAAACCAAAAACACACTTGATCAAAATGCCAAAACAATTTGCATATTTTAATTAAATTCACATACACTTTTTATACACCTATTCGTCTTTTTTTTTTTTGTTTTACTTCTATTTTGGTCGTTTTTCTTTAGCAGCTAAACGAATAATATGGTAAAACTACCGGCTACATTACTTGGCTGGCTAAAAGTAGATGGCTGGTTTATACTCATACAATGCTTCCACATACGAATAATGAATGAGAAAACACCATATAAATGCTACAAAAAAAAGACTAAATTTTTAAATTATAAAAATGAGATAGAAGCTGAGCTAAAATTTGTATAATATTTTAAAGGAAATTAAATATATTTTGGGCTGTGATTAATGCTCTATTCATTCAACAAGAGATTAAAATATTTTGTAACAAATAAAATATTAAAAAAAAAAAAAACAATAAAAGGAAAATGTTTTTGTACGACATTGCACTAATTGTTACACCCTACATTTCGTAAATGAGAATGATGTACAAGTACATAAATAAATTTTGCTCAATTGACACTTAAGGAATGACCCTAAACACGCAGTATATAGTACGGAAATTAGAAGATTATATTAAAAAGAGAGAAAAGAAAACAAGTACGGGTAAAACGATAAGAGATTACGACATCACCTACAAAAATTTGAATTTCTGCTTATCTAGGTGAAATGACGTCACATAAAAGTGAAATGTGTACTCATAACAGTGAGAACATTTTTCTATTTCTCTCTTCAAATTTTTTTTAAATATAGGGGAATCTACGCCATCTAACGGGAAAACATGCGCATGGTATTCAACATGCCAATCGTACGGTTTAAATTAATTAATTCTGTTGGTAATTAATTGATTAATTTACCATAAATTTGACTGTGTAAAGCTTTATTTCTTTAAAACTCATTTCGTTGTAATAGAGACTGAACAGGAAAGCACTTAACGCTCTGCTAAAATAGGAAGTATTTGTACTTTCTTCTGTGAACGTTGGAATGGCCTAAAATAAGTATAGATTTAGACATAAGTATCGAAATTCAATCGTCTATAGACATTGTACTCAGGGGTAAACCCCTACTCAATGCTGTGCATTGTATTGGAATTTTTGAAAAAAAACAGTACTTATATATTTGTTCTTATATTATTATTAAGCGCCTTAGGAATGAGACAAATTACTGTGAATTGATCATTCAAAGGCCAGTGTTATACCTTCACCCTAGAATGATCAACAGCAATTGCCTCATCTTTGCATGTTGATTGTGTGGTGAGTGCCTTAGCTAAGTAGGTTAAGCTGTTCCCAATAGGTGGCGCTGATCATTCATTTTTGTGGACATTGGTTAAGGTGAAATAATATTCAGTTGTTTTACGTGCGTATCGTCTATAGACACACCACACGGTGTCCGAGACACGGGTGGATACAATGCGCTTACCAACGCCCCCAACGTGCAAGCATATTGAGTACCAAATTCGAAGCCATGCATTTGGACATGAACTTAAGTCCTAGGCTGAGAGTCGGAGACGATCTAAACTTCTACCGTTCTATGAGTCACGGCATCCGGTTGCAATGCAATACCACATTGAGTTTTCGCTCTCCCCGCGATGCACCCACATCCAGGCAGGGACAAGTCCCTGGGGCTCCTGACTCCCGCGGTACCAGAATATAGCCTCCGGTCAAGTTTTCGTAGTACAAGTACTATTACCAGTATAAGCTCCAAACAGCTCCGGACAGGTGGCCCAGAGTTAGAGTGGAATGTCGGGGAGCGGTTTTTTTTTTATAGATGGACTTCTTGGATGGATGAAATTTTTGAAAAATTTTCTGCTGGGATGGTAATTTAGTACAGACTTCTAAGATATTATTAGAAGCATTGAATTTAGAAACACGGATCTTGCGTCAAATTTTTTTCTTTGTGGTGCGGAGGGGGGGGGGAGGGTGCGTGGTATAGGCGTTAGATCGCTCTCACAAAAACTCAAATGGCCCAGGCTCAAATCCCAACAAAGGTGAAAAATTAAAAAGTTATTTTGCCGTTTTTTTTCAAAACTATAATTTAAAAATAAGAGTTACCCCCCGTCCTAGAAGACCATATAGGACCTCTAATTTTTTAATTATAATTAAAAAAAAACCGCATCATTTTTCCTCTTTGCTGTGATTTGAATCTGGGTCGTTGGAGTTTTTGTGAGAGCGCTCTAACCACTATACCACGCACCCCCCAATATTTCACCATAAATTCTATGCGGCAAACTTTTGATCAAATGAATAAAAAAAGTGTAAATTGTAGCTTAATTTTTCACCATTGGTCATTGTTAGCTTTTTGTTTTTACAATTAAAATATATTAAACATTTATTTATAAACTCCAAACACTAATAAAAACAATAACAATATGGCATGGCACAAAGCTCTTAATGACAACACACACTAAAGATTTTCATATGAGAATTTTTGGTGAGAAATATGGTATCTCCTTTCTTAGCGCTAAACCTTCATATTTGTTTGATATCCTTTAATCATGTGGCAAGTGTCTTATCCACTTATACAGAAGAACTTCATTATAATGAATTGCAATAGAACCAGAAATTACGAAATTATTTTATTTAAAAAAAAATAGTATTTCAAATAGTCAAGTATTATGGTTTATATTACACAATTTCTTAGGGGTGAGAATACCGAAATTCATACTCCGAAAAATTCCTGTTTTGGCAAAAAAAAAGTTCCGTTTGGCATCACTAATATTTATTTATATATTTTGGCATTTGAAAACTTTCCTAATTTCAAAAGAGAAATTCTTCAACATTTTTCATTCACTGAAAATGAGAAACTTCTAAAAAACTGGTAATTCATGTGACATTAATTTGTTTTCATATTGTATTATTTGGGAATTCAATTCAATTATATTTCATTTTTGTCTAATTTATATATGTAAAATAATTTGCTTATAAAGAAATATTCACTATATAGAAATTTATTATAAGAAAATGAAAATACACTTACATTACATTGAAAATTCAAGAGCTTCATTGTATAGAAATTTACTATAGAGAAGTAGGATTGTATATTTTAGAACAATACTTTGACTCATCTGAGAAGCTACCACGTAAACCTGAAAAATAATAATTTTTTTATAGTTTAGTTTTTTGTTAATTTTTTTTTTAAATTCGTTTATCACTATAAACCTTTAGACATTCCATTGAAGAGGCTTATTAGTCTAACAATCTTTAAATTTTAATTTATATTCTATATTTAATATTATAGGACTCTTTATTTTTACATAGACATTAAGCCTAAAATGTAGATCCATTAAACAAACCTAAACGCAGACAATATTTTATTAAACCGCTATATTCTAAGCAATTTACCACTCTATTATCGTGATCGTAAATCAATATTCTGCACTCTTTCTATTTTATTTATAACTCTCGCAAGAAATGCACATAAAATGATAGAAAAAAAATTGCATGCGTTTGGTTTTAAAAGAATTAAAAAAAAAATTATTAAAATAAAAGGAAACATTTTAGCAATAAAATTTTTTTTCTAAGTATTTCTCTATTAAAATGCATACGATTAAAATGGAAAGGAAAAAATAAATGGCAAAAGAAAAATCCAAAAGAAATTATGTCGCCAAAACTAAGGCCACCCATTAAAATTTCTAAAAATTACAAAAAAAAAAAAGAAATTATTGTCTACTCAGGCAAAGCCATTAGACCATTCAACTGCCTGGCCATCCCACTGCCTACATGGGAATATGGTTTACAAGTGTTCATACACACACATTTTTTCCTGGTATGATATTAGACAGGCGTTACTAGAGAGAGATTATGTTAAATGCGTTTGTACACTTTATTTTTTTTTTGCCAGCCTTAAGGTAAGAAGAGTTGGTTGTTATTTTATGAATTATAAAATGAAATTATAATTTCCATAAAATCTGAGAACAAAAAAAAGAAAAAAACTGTTCATTTAATCCCTTTCAAAACTTGCTAAATGCGCCTCTCACTTTGTTTTTAATTTAAATTTTAATTGCAGCTGAAGTCTGTGGTTGCAATAGAGCGCACAGATAATAGACAAGTTGCATAAAGTGATTTCTATTTTGTTTGTGCTTTTCTACCGAATGTTGAAAGTGTAGTTAAGTCATTAATATGCAACAGACAACAGTATCAATTACATTTAAATTACTTGTTGGCAAGTGCATGAGTATGTGGCAAGCAAAGATGGCTAAAGTTATACAAAAAAAAAAAAAAGAAGATGAAGGTTATGGTGTTCTCTCTCGCTCTATGTATCTGTTCTTTTAACTTTTGTTTGAATTAATTTTTTAAAAAGTGTACAAATATAAAATGACAAGCGTATTTCTATTTAAATGGGAAAAAATCTAAAAATACCGTAATACGAGTAATAAAAAGAAAACTTTTAATCTATGTATGATTATTGGGTAGAGGAGAGAATAATTTCCCAAGAATTCTATGAAAGAACTTCAACTTAAAGTTACTGAAACTCGGCTGTACGTATACAATTATTTTATTTATTTTTGTAATCTGTTTGATAGATACTTATATATACATACATGCATAACTGGCCTTTACAACCCTGTGTGTGTAAATTTTTATCCATGAGTACCAGGACCTACAGTTTAATGTCGACTCCGAACGACAGACTTGAGAAGCTTGTTCATGGCAATTGATTACTCTCAGAGCTTTTGCCAGAAGACTGCTGAGAGGTAGTCGCCGAAAGAAATATTTTTTTCGTATTTCTTTTTTTTTTAAGATGTCGGAGGTGGGTGTCGAACCCAGGGCTCATGTCTTAGTAAGCCAACACACTCACTACTAGACCACGGCGGATGTTTTTTCTCCACACAAGCTTCCCCAGAAAATTATGCTGGAAACCAGCCAGAGAGCCTGATAAATTTGGCAATTGATCCAATGTCCAGGATCGATAGGTCAGTCAAGCCATCGAGAAAAGGAGATCCTAATGTAAGAAATCTACGTCGAGCCCGAGATGGACACTGGCAAATATAGTGAACCACAGTCTCCTCTTCCTCAGCCGACCCACAGCCACGACAGAAGTCATTCGCGGGTAAGCGCAGTCTTTCTGCATGCCTGCCCATCACGCAGTAACCCGCAAGGATAGATACAACGGAAGAGATATCCCTGCGTTCCAACTTAAAGAGTTGATTGGTACGCCTCAAGTCTAGCTTAGGCCAGGTGAGTCTAGAAAGACTCTTCCCGCGACCAGGACAGGTCCGCGTCCAATAAATGTTTCCTTCTAATAAGGAGTCTAACGGAGGAAAGAGGTATAAACACTTCCACGTGAGGATGAACATCCCGCAGAGACGTACCCGCCCTAGCCAATTCATCCGCAGTACAATTACCCGCGATGTTTCTGTGACCAGGAACCTAAATCAGATTAACGTCTCACTGTCTCGAGAATGTTACAAGGGTATCGCGACAGTCGCCGACAATTTTAGAGTTTGTGGTCAAACTCGCCGCCTGGGTGTCAGATAATATGGTGATACTGACAGTGGGAGTGCCACCCTGAAGTATCACCTTTGCAGCGTAACATATAGCCATTATTTCGGCCTGAAAAACGCTACAATAATCAGGGAGGCGAAGGGATATGGAGAGGGTGAGCATCTTCGAATAGATCCCACACCCCACCCTATCTCCCATCCTGGAACCATCAGTGTAGACTTCCACCGATCCACTGGGGATGACCTCTCCAGAAGCCCCGTCATCCCTACTTGAGATTCCAGTGTAGAAGTCTCTGTAATTCCAGTCTCGGTGAGGTTTAATCGATATTGTCCCAAATCCGAGATTCCTCTAAAAGAGCGTTGTAATTAACACTCTACAAGAAGCTCATTCCTCCAGTGCTTCTCTATGGTGCGGAAGCAAGGACGCAATCTTGTGCCGGTGCAGTGGTTTTGGGAATGTTTGAGAGCAAATTTGTTCGTAAAATCTTTGGTTCTGTAAGGCGTGGTGATGATTTTCGCAGTAAAACCAACCACGAGCTGTATGAGCTTCTTGTCGATATGGCCGTTGTTCAGCGCATTAACATCTTTTTTTAAGACCAATACTCAGGACTAAATCCCTACTCATGCAGTGCATTGTATTGGAGAGATTTTTTTTTTAATTTTATTGAATGCCATATGTCAATGAGACAAGTTGCTATCAGTTGATCATTAAAAGCCAGGATTATACCTTCACCTTTGAATGATCAACAGCAATTGCCCCATTTGTCAGTGGATGAGTGGTGACCGCCTATACTAATTATATTAGCTGTTATCTTTCCAGAAGGTGGCGCTCTACTCCTGATCATTCGTTTCTGGTGGAATAGAGTGGATATTTCAGGGAGCGGCTTTTCTTGAAGATGGTCATCTTGGAGAGGGGGGGGGGGGGGGGAGGAACCTCTTATATTTTAAAATATGACTTAGAAAAAACCGCAAATTTTATTTTACAATTGGGATTGAACCTCGATCGTTTGAGGCTACGTTGGCTCGGCCATATTGTTCGAATCTGCTCCACCGAGGAAAGTTTTCGATGCAAAGATCACTGGACGTCGGCGTAGAGAATGGCCCTGTTGAATTGGAAGGACCAGGTTGATGAAGTCCTGGTGTGAACAACTGTAGAAGGCGCGTGCCTGGAAACTAGTACTGAAGGAGGCCGAAACCCGTTAATAGGTTGCTATGGCCAGCTAAGTAAGTAAGTGAATAAATAATTTCGAAAAGTCCAAAAACAATAAGTATTTTTAATTTACTGCATCCATTTAATAAAATTTTGTTATTTTATTAAGTACTCGTATTGTCGTTAAATTTAAATTGATTTCAATCAATCAAAAATGTGTATTTTTTAACTCCAATTATCTAGTTTGTTTTAAAACTAATCGCAATTATGTTGAAGTCACCAAAAATTGATTACAATCATATTGAAATTGAAACAAACTAGTAAAGGTTGCTGTACAATTTTGTGTACATATGGCCAAACCCACGCTTATATACAGACATTAGATTTTTTAAAAAAGTATTTTCTGTTACATTTTAAAGAAAATTCATTTACCCCATGTATGTATATGCCGCTTAATTTAAGTGCTTTTATAGTTTCTTTTTTAAAGAAAAAACTACATACATATATACTTATATAAATATATGAAATCACTTGATATCTTTGTCTGTTATGATGATTTGTGAGTGAGTGAGTGTAAGAATATTTTTATCTTTCTATTGCTTACATTTCTATATGGCGAAATGGAAAATCAACATCAAAGTAAAGGCCATAAAAACCGACAGATTTAAGAGAAAATGAAAAAAGAAAAGAAACACACACATTTCTTCTAAACTGTTTCAAAAAAGCAAAGCAAAGCAACAAAAAAGAAATATATATTTATGCCATTAAATCTTAAGAAAATAGTGAAATGGTAATAGGGCTGGCTGGTTGATATATTTATAAGAAAACGATTTTATATAAAGGCCGGGGCAAATATAAATCTTTTAATAGATGAGCAGCAGCAGAAAAAAGTTTAATTTTTTATTTCTACTCAATTAAAGTTTAAGTTTAATTTTGTTTTTCTTGTTTATATTTAGTTTTTTTTTTCCTTTTTTGTTTCTTCTAAAGACATAAATTTTTGCAACATTTTGTTGTACATCGTCGTATAGGGTTCATAAATTTGCTCAGTTCGCTAGTTCGCTTTAGACCAGCTAAAGGATTTTACATCAATATATATACAGTCTGCTGCTGTTATTTCCTTTTAGCCAGTTAAACTATAGCTGTTCTTAAAGTTTTTTGAGTTTAATTTTTTTTTTTCTTTTTTTTTAATTCAACTTCAAGAAACAACGTTTTTCAAACAAAGCCTTGAATTAAACTGCATTGTTGTGTGTAAGCATGTTGCATGTGCTACATTTTGTCGTAAGTAGGTATTGGATTTTTATAGATTTGAAACTTTTAAAGGCATTGTATAGTGTTGCTTATATTTGCCTATTGCTCTTATTGTTGCTGTTGTTGCAATGGTTATTGCATAAAAAAAATTGTCATCCTGCTGTGCTCCAGTTTAATTTGGTATCAATTTTTCTAGTTTTTGTTTATTTTTTTGTTATTCTTTCTTGTTTTTTTTGCCTCAGATGTACTTTGAATACAACAACAGTTTTTTCCGTTTAATGTTCATACATAGTGAACCAAGGGAAGTGGAATATGCTGAGGCCATAAAATGATAGTGCAAATTTTTATTTTTTTTTTCAAAATCATGAAGAAAAAAAGGACCTCATAAGGCTTTAGGCAAGAAATTCAAGCTTAAAGCAATAAGCTACTGAGGCGTATAAATGCTTAAAGTGTTTGAACTGTTAAGCTTTTTATCATTATAAGAGAGAGTTACATTAAGATATTAATATTCTTAACAATTTCCCTATATCATACCCACTGTCATCTGCCTGCGTTTTACATTCTTTGTGGCCTGTTTTTCTATCTATTCTGTTATCCAATGCGTGGTACTACCATTTACAATCTATAACTGCAAATCTTTTGAACTATATAGTATGTCTCCACACACTTTATACTAGAGCAAAAAAAGGGGAAAAAAAAACAGTACCGACAACAGAAATTCAATTCAAATCACACAGTTACAGACAGGAATTGGCAAAATAAAAAAGAAGAATCACAAAAACTAAAACAAAAAGAAGCAATAGAACTTAAACCAATACTTCTTGAATGACAAACAAATAGCCAAACATACTCGTACTATACGATATCGAAGTTATTGCGTATGTCTCTGATATATCAGTATATCAGAGAGAAAAGCATTCAATTACACACACATGAGTTAAGTCTTAAATACAACGTATCAGCTGAGATACTGATAGAAATGATGTGATTTAGGGGCTACAGTTACAAAACAGGAAAGAAGCAAAAACAAAAAAAAAAACAAAAGTAAACAACAACATCCAAGAGTACAAAACGCAGCAAACAACAATTCATTTGAATATCTCTACCCTTTTTTTCTATTAATACACTGTTTCCTTAAATAAAAACACCTATTCCTGCGGAAGTTTATGTGCTCTATACGCCATTTTACATATCTCGAGTTAATGATGCCTTTTTAAGATTTTGACACCAAAATTTTTAAAATCTGCAATCCGTTTTCGGCTAATTATCTCCGAAACTGTACGAGATATCCCAAAACGGATTGCAGACTTTAAAATTTGGGGTCGAAAACCTAAAGTGGCATTATTAACTGGAGATATATATAAAATATGAAATGGCGTATAGAGCACATAAACTCCCGCACGACGACATGTCTTTGTTTGAAAAAAAAAACACCATTCCGCCAATCTGCAGAAAAAACTGTCGAATTTGTTCCCAAAATGTCCCACAAATATTCCAAGGGTTTACATCTGGACTCTGGGATTTTATAGCAAATATACTCGCATAATGATGGATGAGTGCTTCGGATTTAGTGTGACTGTTGTAGCTCTTTCTGATCAAAATTTTGTTTAATTTTTCACTATTTAGCAAGAAGTTTTTTTTTTGAGTTAGCTTTTAGCACTTTTTTTAACATATATTTTAAAGCATTTAGCTTTTTTAGCATTTTCCGTCAAATATATTAAACATTTAATCGTAAGCTCAAAAATACTATAAAAAAATACAGCAACGTAGAAAAAACTTTTACGCACAATAAACATAGAAAGACTTTTAAGTCAAATCATGCATGTTAAGGGAAGCTAGTGAGAATGAGAAGAGATATTTGGTAATCTTATCTCCCTTCTCACTCTTAAACCTTTCATTTCATAAGAATTTCTACTAAAACACTTGACTAAATTTATTGGAACGTCATTTTTTAAAAGCTTTATCATGGTTTTTATTTTTTTTTTATTGAGGCCAATACTCAAATGATCGTCGTCATCCAACTTAGGTTTTTAGGGAAAGAACATTTTGCCCCGCCCACTTTTTTTGATTTACCTAAAATCAGAAAAGGGCTATATCGATTTTACTAATTTCTTTCAAATGTTTGTATTAAACCATTTTACGTTTTCATCGAGAGAAAAATTTGCTACGACTACTTCTACGCCCACTTTTTGATTTACTTTAAACCAGAAAATGCCTCCATCGATTTGACTAATGTTTTTTTCAAGTTTTTGTTTTTTTTACTTTTTTATATAGAGAAAAATTAGCCACGCCTACGTTTACGCCCACTTTCTTCTATTTATCTAAAAATAGGAAAGTAATTGTATCGATTTAGCTAATGCTGGTAGTGATCCTACTTAGTTTTTTACGGAAAGAAAATTTTGCCCCGCATACTTTTACGCCTACTTTTTGATCTACTTTAAATCAGAAAACGGCTTCATCGATTTGACAAATTTTTCTTTCAAATGTTTGTATTAAACCTTTTTAAGTTTTCATGTAGAGAAAAATTTGCCACGCCTACGTTTACGCCCATTTCATTCTATTTATCTCTAAATAATGATTTTTGTATGTTTTCATAACGGTTAAAACTAAAGTTTCGGAGTTGGGTTTGACTGACTTCATGGGCAAGGTAATTCATAAGTCAGAAAATTGGCGAAATTATACAAGTGAGCGAGACACTTAATACATACGCATCTTTAGAAGAGTTGAAGTTAAAGTTTCTGAATTTGGTGTGATTGAATTGATTTCGTAGTCATTAAAAATTATCATTAAAAAAAATGGCGGACAAGTAGAAGCGGTAGCTTCTAGACAAACAAACTATTGAGTTCAGTATATCTTGAAATTAGTAACAGTTGAAGTTTTTGTGTTTTTGAATTTGGTCACTAAAAATCATCAGTCGATAAATATGGGCATATGGCAATGGTAGGTGTAGCGAAGCACGCTGGGTTTAAGCTAATTAAGAGACTTAGGAATAAGACAAATTGCTGTGAAATCAAAGGCCAGTGTTATACCTTCACCCTTGAATGATCAACAGCAATTGCCCACCGTTGCATGTTGATTACGGTGAGTGCCTTCGCTAAGTAGGCTTAGCTGTTAGCGGTTTCGTTGCAGATGGGCTCGTTGAAGGGAGGAACTACTTATTTTTATGTTAAAATTGTGGAAAAACCGCAAACTAACTTTTTATTTTTTACCTTTGCTGAGATTAGAACCTGGACCGTTTGAATTTTTATGCGAGCGCTCTAACCATTATACGACGCACTCCTCAATTTCGGTGACAGAAATATTATCATGAAAACTATTAAACTCAAGCAAGGCTTGACTGTTTAAAATTTCGTTAAAAAGTAAATGGTGTTACTCTACTTAAACCATTTCTTAACAAGTTCTACAAAAAGATTCCTTAACACACAATTTAAATACACACTCCAACACTTTCAGTGCACACACACACACACACACACAAACAATTAGATGCATAAGACATTTAAAGAGGATAGACAAAAATGTTAACTACATAGGCTTGAAAGTATCTTTAGGATGCAACAACACACTGACAAGTATCTATAAGAGCAACAAAGCGACAAAAGAAAAGAACAAAAACAAAAATGCAAAATAAACTTGTGCTTGAAATTAAGAAAAACTGGGTGGTATGTAAGCATTAAAATTGTCAAATTTAAGACAGTTGAAATGGATTTAGTGTCTTTGGTAATTAAAGACTTAACAAAACATATAAATTTTCAAATATATCAGGCCATAGACAAATACAGTAACAACACTAACAAAAACAAAAGAAAAAAGATTGTATTAAATAAAAAAAGGAATAAAAAAAGTGAAATTAAATACTTTTATGGTTGAAAACAAGCCAAAGGCAACAAAAGACAAGATTAAACCAAATAGTTGAATAATTTTCATTTTTTTTTCTTTTTCTTTTAAATTCAATTAAAATATTTTAATCTTTAAAGTAAACCATACAAAAAACAAAAAGACACACACACACGTATAAATACCAAATATGAAAAAACCATTACATACTTGATTAGACTTATGAATTTTGTGAAAAATTACAGTAAAATATTGCTGCGCTGGACCAAATTACAAACTCTTACATAAAACAAAATTGTTGGCAGAAAAAAACCTAATTTTGTACTTTTAATGCAGTTTTTACTGCCGTTATCCCTTAAATTAAGCATACAATACAAAAGCATTTAGGCATGCAAGCATGCATGCATGACTGCATGCCTCTAACAAATATGTATTCTGTTTGTTTTCAGGGACCTATACACTTTGTTTTTATTTACTTATTTGCATTATAATTTTAGAAATTTCAAATACATATTTCATTATAATAATTGCCGTATAACAAATATTTTAGTAAATTATACAATTAAAATATTTGTTATTGTTGCTGTTGTAGTTGCTTTAAATTAGTGTTTACTTTTATTTTTCAATAACAACAAGAATAGAATATGATTTAATAGGTTGAATAGAATAAGGCGGTATCACCATTACAGGAATCGATGTTTTGTAGCTTTTTTTGGCTTCGAAGATTACCAAAAAACAAGATCAATGATCTTCGCTTAAAACATAAACCGTAAAATTCAAGCCCCTAATGTGGTTCAAAACAATAGTTAATTTGATGTTGTATTTTTAAATTTTGATTATATCTTATAGTACCCGCTGCAAGTGTTGTATTCTATGACATATGATTTATAACAGCTGTTTTTAAGTGATATCAGTGCTGTTAAAATCTTGCAGTAACTCATTAAAGTGGAAATACATAAGACGCGTTCTGAGCGTCATAGTGTATTTTCAGAAAGCAAATTAGTCGCCGTGGTGAAGTGGTTAGTGTGTTGGCTTACTAAGACGATAGCAGGGTTATACCGATATTTGTCACTTGCTTGCTGTTGCCATATAAGCGCAGAACATTTTTGGCTAAAATGCCACAATCGTGTGAACACTGAAAAAGTCAGAGGTACACCAAATGTTTTCTGCAGATAAAATTTGGATGAAATCTGTACATTTGACCAATCGTGTGATTTCAGCTTTAGTGTGCAATTATTACGTTAAGGCTCCTAATGTAGTTCAAATATTCTTAAATTTCTAGAAATGATTTCTTTTAACTGCTGAATTATTTTTTATTTGAAAATAATTTGGATTATTAGAAATTACGTTTAGGATTATAAAATTAAATATTATTAAATTGCACGTATGTATGTATGTGATGCACATTTGAAAATATTTATAGATTTATAAATAAAAACAACACTAAAATTTGTATACGAATTTTTTTTTTCTTATATAAAAATTTTAATTTTCTATTCGCTTTCGCATTCGTTAAACTAACAAGCGTAGCGTCCCTAATAATATAACACACACTTACATATTAATCGCCCTTATTAGTAAATTTCAATTATGCTTTCAGGCAAGTTTTTGTTAATTTTTCAAAAAACACTTGAACTAACGAATAATAAAATGACTAAACAGCCAAATTATCTACTGTTTTAAATTTCAATTAAAATTAAAAATTTTTTTTTAAATTTAAATTATTGTTCAGGTTTAAGATCTTTTTCAATAACATTTTTTATTTCTATCGATATTTCGCTATTCTTTTGGCAACTTCTTCGGAAAGTATGTTATTCATTAAAAAATTTAATTTGAAAAAAGTTGACAAACCATAATAATAAGAAATTAATTCAATGATTAGTAATTTAAGGTGGAACTGAGTGTTGAAATTTTTAGAAACTCTTCAGCTCTAAATTAGATGAAAATATTACAATATAAGGGAAATTTAGTACCTTGTAGGGTGATTTCTAAGCAGAGTGGGCAAACAAACAAATAATTTCGCAAACGTTACCACAAAGTCATAAACTTTTAAAATTTTTTTTAATAGTATTGAACATGAGCAAAACCTAAACAAATTCTTTCTAAATGAGAAAGAGCACAAACGAAACAATTTTCGCTCTTGTGCTTGCTTTGCTATTCCGTTACATTCGTATAATTTGCTCTTTTTTCTCTTCTTCTTTTCTTTTTCTTCTCATTCATATTTTGTTCTATCTACGCGCATTTGAGTTAGTGTATTTGTAGTGCTCAAAGCAAAAACAATATACAAAATTAAATGGGACAATCGTTCTCACTGTTTCTGTTTCTGTTTTGTTTTTCTTTTACACATTGTAAAGAACAAAACAAAATGAGATCAAACGTTTAGTTTGTTTATTTTCCTACCCTGTTTCTAAGTATAAACCACATAAAATTAAAATTTATTCTGCTCTTAACTATTTTACCAAATACCTTGAAATTCTATATCGTTAAAAAACAAATGGCGATAAGAAGTACATTTTATTGGTATACAACTAATAATGATTTTGAAATTAAAGTTTAAATTCACAATCAATTTTAGATAAATTTTGTTACTCAATTTAGTGTCGTGATGAAACGTCTATTTAAATAAGATTAACCCTACCCGCGTTGCTGGAAAATATATAAAAATACATTCTGTAAGTCCATAAAATAACAGTATGCCCTCTATGTCAGATAATCACCTTGACGTGGTGTAGAGGCTTTTACTGCAAGAACTCAACTGGCTAAGCTGTTGGGGAGTAATAGCTCTCTGGCAAAGTCTCCCATGCCAGAAAGGCAGTTAAAGAGCAGTAACCAAGAATTTTCCCAGGGGTTGGATCAAGGAGAACAACAACAACATCATCTCCAATATCGAAAGGAACAAGCCCTTGATGGCTAAGTCTGGAAAAAATAGTGGGTGGGCAAGCAATTCGAAGCCAAATTCATTAAATTTTATCATAGTTTTGATATAACAATTTTTTTTTCCTTTTGCAAATGTGGCCGTTTTTTTGCTAGTTCAGCCTACAACCTATTCAAAAGTGCACAGTAATAGTTGTTCTTCTTAGTGCTTCTTTTTTCGAAATAGTCGGTTAAAATTTTACAGTTCGTATTCCAAAATACAGACCGAATCACTTTACATGCTGACTGTTATGACTGTGGTCGCTTCGGATTCAGTTAGTCGGTTACTGTCCACTCAGCCAACTGCCTTTTGGATTCTGGTGTGTAATAGTGAAGCCATGTTTTATCCAGCTTCACATATTGACGACAGAATTCGCTTTTATTGCGATTTAACAGCTCTAAAAACTCTTCTGGAGTATTAAGTCATTGTCGGTTTTCGTCAACTGTGAGGTCATGTGGCATCCATTTTGTACACAGCGTTTGCACACCCAAATTTTCGTGCAAAATGGTAAATGAAAAACACTACCACCTGATGAATTTAGGTGGGCCTTATTTGGGCTTTCACTGTGCTCTGATCACTTGTGCTGGTACGACCAGGTTTAAATTCAGCAATCCATTTCTGTACCATTTGTCTCGATGGAACAGGGTTCGGATTATACTTATCAGGCCATTGCTCGAAATTCATTAATTTTTTTGTTTTTTTTTTTTAATATCAATCACTAATCGCTTAAAGATACTAATTTCAGTTAAAATAGTATCACACATAAGTTTTAAAGTCTAATGCCCGTATTCATAAAAAATAAAATTGGTTTATGGAGTGCTTATTTGACATATTTCTATGGAGTAATTGTCAAATAAGCAATTAGTAAAACTGTTTTATTTTTTATGAATACGGGCATAAAGCTTTTAAAAAATTCATTTTGAAATATTAATGCATTACTTTTATTAACCACTGTATGTTATATATGCCTATTACAGGCATTTTACCTAAATGTGCCTAATTTTATAAAAATGGTTATTTATTTGAAATTTATTTCTTTGATTAATGAAAAAATTGAATATTTCTTTTGAAATCAAATGAGTAGGTTTCTGGCAAAATCTTTGATTGTTTATGGCAACAACAAACATGATGAGCAAAATATGAACTCCTTGTGGCAACAACAAAAAAAAAAAAAGAAACGAATAAATAAAAGAACAACAATAAACCATGTTTTAATATAATTTTATGACTTAATGTAGGCATATCATGTCAAATGATAAAAATGAAACGACTACCTCTTCTGCAACTGCCACAAAAAGCCACTGACTGACTGCCATTGTAAAAAAAACAAAACAAAACTAAAGAAAGAAAAGAAAAGAGGCTCGCACGCACTATTATTGAATTAATGCAACAAGCGAATAATAATAATAAATTTATGTATAAAAAAAGAAAAACAACTGAAAAGATAAGTGCCACCAGAGTAAAAGAAAATACAAGTTGGAACAGCATTTCAGTTGTTTTTGTTTTCTTTGTTTTTTTAAAGTAACACATGAAAATCAGATTTGTTGTTGTTGCATTTTCTTTAACTTAATCAAGGGCAAATAAACACTTTTCCTACTTAAGTCTTATGGGATTTAAGGAGGTGTGGAGTCAAAAATGAAGTTAAATCTCTTCACTTGCTCTATAGACAGTCTCTGGTTTCTCTTCTGGTGTAAAGGAGTATAAAGCTTAGCAATCATGCGTATGATGGCAATGATGACAATTGAAAAATACAAAAACCATTTAACAACAACAATATAATCATAATGCACGCCTCTGTAACATGTCGCTGAAAAAAAAGAAAAAAAAAAACAAAATCCGATGTCTCCGCTTAAAAAATGCAACTGCAACGTTTTCTACACCTTTTTTCGTTTCTTTGAGTGGCAAGGCAGTCAAGCGCGTAACATACTGTCGCCGCCAATGTTTGTAGCACTTGAGAGAAAAACAATATTGACGCCATAAAGGCTACAAATTTAAGCAACACATGAACGTGTATCATCAACACTTTTAAATAAAATGAAAGCAAAAAAAAAAAAAGAGTAACACAAAAAAGCAAAAAATAAAAATTATGAAAATCTCTTAATGTGTTTAAAATTCCTTTCCATATTAAATACATAAAACAACTTATTTTTGCAAATCATATGTACTTTTATGTTATTATGCTTGTTGTAGGGTACTGCTTGTAATTTTATTGTTTGCTATTTCTGTTGACACTCTCTGCTGATTTGTATTCTACGAGTTTATATTTTGTGCTTTCGTTGAAATTCCTATTGAAAGACCGTATCCTACAATTTAGTTATTTTTCGTTATTGTTGCTGCGTATCATTGCAATTTCTCAAAAACAGAGGAAAAAAAAAACTGAAAAAGAAAAATAAACACTGAGTCTATAGACTATAGCTGTAGAAGCAAATCTTGTGAATAAATGCTAAACAGGAGATACTGACAGATATTGCGTACACGTTTAGTTTTCAACAGAGGCATAGTTTATGTTTGTCATCTCCTCCGCACAATTGTTATTCATTTAAATTCATTTCTTTTTTTTTTGCTTTTCCTTTCGCATTTTGCTATTTTTGATGTTGTTTAAGGCATACAAAGTTGTGAAAAAAGTTATATAGAAAATTATTAGGCCTATTGGGTGCAATGAGACCAACGATATTTTAGACTTAAAAAACGTAAAATAAACAAAACGAATTTGCAAATTTTAAATGGATGTCCTTTGGATCAAAGGAAATAAGTATACGAGGCCTGTTGTTCTACTCTGATGAACTTGGTTTCTTAGTCGATGTCAGATTTCTCGATGTTTGTAGTGTTTTTTAGGCGAAAGTTTATGAAATCCAAAGAGCAGCAGGTCGTATTATGGACGGTTCGAATATTAATATCTACATGTCTTTCAATTCTACATCCAAATGTTGTCCTACTGTTGAGTTGATATGAATTTCTAGGCGTACACATATAATTCAGAAAAATTAATGAAATCTTTATTTGAATCGATAGTAAGGTCCATATAATTAAATGTTTGATTATTATTTTATGCAAATGTTGACCGTGACTGCGCTCCAAATGGTCCATCCGCTTACTCCAATTTTGGCATACTCTTTCCAACATTTCTGCCGGTATTTCACGAATAAATGCTTCAATGTTGTTTTCCAATGCGTCAATTGAAGCGGGCTTGGTGTATAGACATGAGCTTTAACATTATCCCCACAAAAAATAGTTTAAAGGCGTTAAGTCACACAATCTAGGAAGCCAATTGACCGGTCTCGAACATGAAATAAAATGTTTACCAAACTCGCTTAAAGAAGACTTTAAGCACAGTTTATATATATTGGTTCACGATATGATTCCACCAAATCTCTTTTTTCTTTGAATCAATTCTTTAGGCTTGTCAGTAAAAAATAGTCAGTTTGAGGTAAGTGTGGAACCTATGCCAGTTTTCTTGTCGAAATACTTTTTAGTATTCAATACTCAAAGCCGGTCGTCATGTATTTATTAGCCGAAAAACCCACTACAGTTTGGTATCTGTTCATAGAACAGGCTGTAAATGACGAAGCTTGTTGAAGTTTTTAGGTAAAGGGCAGAAAATGCAATGTATCTTGGTCTTATGGACCGCACTTGATTACTGTGTATATACTAGTATGATATTAAATAAGAACTAGTCTTTGTTATATGGAAAGAACCGAAACTCTATAGTTATTGGAAAGCCATTAGTTTAGGCTTCTTATAGCCATAATTACTCGTCACTGGAATATGCATAATATGAAATAGGGGGTAGGTATGTTCGAAAAAAGGTTGGTGGTAAAATATTAGTGAGGGTCGGTCTTACATTTTATCCCTCTAGGGGCTACTTCAGGGCAGTTGTGGAGCTTTTTGTGGACTTTTACTCCTTCAACCAAACCTTTGACCTCGATGAAGAGCCATTTGCCCCCATCCCACATCCCTTCTTTTTGACTCATGTATTTTTTTGTTAAAACTTACAAAATAAGCGGTTCTAGCTAATCGAAATCGAAAAATCGTATGCCTTCCTACCCCTTTCAGAATAGTTTTTATCTCATTCTTTTGCGATTTGATTTTTATTTCTTGATTCAAAAAGACCTCCACTCTGAAAATTTTCACAACTGTAGAAAACGAAACTTTCTTTGGCTTAATTTTTTTTTATATTTTTAAAAAGGTCGCTTTCGGAGATATAGGCTTTCGACTTATAGGTAAAGAAAATTGACCTTTGACTTTTCCAAAGAAAAAATCATGTTGCATATTAAATCAAAGGTAATTTAATACCCTTTCAAAGGTAATTTAATACCCTTTTACGAGATGCGTACCTATCATACTTTTCAAGAAAATCACTATTAAGTAAGTATAACTTAATAGTGATAAGTTAATAATAATAGGTCTTTTCAAGACCTTTTATTTCTGGATCCAGAAGTGTCAGTGCCCTTTAACTTTACATTTGTCTTAGTGTTATGATATACTTTATTCATAACAAAAATCAGCAAATTCGGAAATAGTAATTTCAAAAACGGCATATTTTAAGTTGAGTTGACGTGGCTTAACCCATATGTATTGTAGATATACATATAAGGTAATATAATTACTTCGACCTGAAGATGTATTACACAGTTTAAATTAACTTCACTTGGGTTTCTATAGTAACTCTCCCAGTTTCAAAGCCTTAACGATTTTTGATAATCATCAAGAAACTTGTTTATACTTTGTATCAATGCTGTACTATTAGATTGTACTACAATCTAATGGCTCAATAGCCTCACTACAGAATCTGCACAAATTACTCGAAATGATTCCTATTACATTTAAATGCCCATTGAGTCTACAATGTCCGGTTAAAAGTCTCCTTATAATCCTCAGCCTGTTGCTTTGGGAATCTAATTCAGAATGTTATTTAATTCAGTTTAAATGAAGGTTCGAAGCCCACAAGAAACTCTTTTCTAAAGGTTTAAATGAATAGGATAACTTCAAGCCACTTAAATAATTTAAACGTTTTCGGCTTATTGCCGGTCACTTTATACCTCGTTATGATGACTGACAAACCAAAATAAAAAAAAATGATTTGTGCTTTTATGCATACGAGTACTGAGATTTTTTTGTAGTTTTTGTACTTTTCGTTAGACAACAAGACATGTCAGCACATCAGGAGGTTACTTTAACTCGGTAAGCAAATAGAAAAATAAAAGGCACTACACAACTACCATGAGCGGCCCACATGTAACCAATAGTTAAAGACTTTTTTTCTTCTTGCTTTCACTGTTAAGTTGTATTTTTTTTTTCTTTTCTACAACTATTTTGCATATAGTCGCATACGACGAATAGTATAATTGCAAACTGCTCCTCTTTTTTCTTTCATTTTGCATGCAACTCAAGTCATATGTGGAGAGACAAAAAAAAAATTGTTCCAATTTGCTACCTACCGAGTTAAATTGCACAAAACACATAAAAAAGTCGTCATATCATCATCATCATCTCTAAGATTTTTATTAAATTTATTTGTATATGAAGAATGAAGACTAAAAAACTGCTACTGTTTGAATTTCATCGCAGCCCTATACACTGGTGGCTGTCTTGCATTTATTTTGGTTTTTTTTTTATTATTTTTAAGGGGAACATGCAAGAAATGCAAATTTTTTTTTATTTTTTAGTACTTTAAAAATTATATTTTTTTTTTGTGTTAAAGTTTTAAAAGAGAAAAATTATGCCGTCTATGGTAATGAGTTTTGTTGACAAAAGGTTTAGCTGTCACCTAAGTTTTATTTCATTTCTATACATTTTTTTTTTTTCCAAGTTTTTTGTTATAGAATTGTTATTCATAAATTGTAAATTTATGTGCAAATTGTAAAATGATTTTATTAACATTTATTAGGGCTAAGCTGCATAAATTTTTTTAATTGATAAAAGTTTAATTTTTGGGTTAATAATAGATGACTTTTAAAATAGAATTTAAAAATAATAAAACTTAAAAGCAAATAATTAATAATTTATCCGGAAAGAAACAGCGAAAAATTTTTTTGATTCTCTTGCCACTTTTCTGACCATATTTGGTAATTTTCAATTAACTCGGACCACTTCTTAAAGCTTCTTGGGCTGATTTACTGAAAGATTTCTTTTAATTTGTCACAGGATGAATATTTGGTCAATAGGCAGTATGACAACATTTTTTTTGGGGCACATTTAGAGATGAAATCTGCAATATATTGGCCTGATTTATGCACCAGAGTAATGGAAGCTTACACATGAATAATAATATTCCACACATGTGGATGACATGAATACTCGTAGGTCGTATAAATTAAAACTAAACTAAATACGATGATATCTCTCACACATTTCTTTCAAATTGTTTTTACATACATACATACATACATAACTGGCCATTACCACCCTGTTTCAGAGTTAGGGCCTAGCATCTCGCAGAACTTATGTTGTGTGTGTTAATTTTTATCCATGAGTACCGAGACCTACAGTTTAAAGTCGACTCATAACGACAGATGTGAGAAGCTTTTTCATGGCAATAAATTACTCCCAGAGCTTTTGCCAGAAGACTGCTGAGAGCCTGAAGAAATAATTTTTTCATATTTCTTTTTCTTTTTTCAAGATATCAGAGCTGAGATTTGAACCCGGCGCTATCGTCTTAGTAAGCCAACAGACTAACAACTAAATCAGGCCTGTGCAAAAGTAAAAATGTAGTTGTGTTGGTGAGAAAATGAGAACTACACTGCTGAACGTGTAAGTAGCAGTATCATAAACTGTATGAATTTTTTAAATTAAAATTTGTATATAATATTTCATCTAAAAACTTAATTACTTTAAGAAAAATTTATAAATACTACTCAGCTATAAAGAAACAAGAATAACTTTTCATTTTTTAACAAAAAAAATAAATTTTGTTTTTTTTTTTCATTAAATTTATTAAAAATTTTATAAAAATAATGAAAATGTCTCTGAAAAACTTTTAAATTATATTCTTAAATATTCTATGATAAAAAAGGTATTGGATTTTCAAATGAATTTATAAAAAAAAATATTTGTGTGCAGTGCTATTAATTCTGTTTCCACTGCAAACTATAAATCAGCGTATATCCATCACGCATGTTAACTTGTCGCTGTTTCAGTGTTTCAAGAGCGTAAGAATACATGTGAGCTTAGCTAAGGCACAATTGTGTATGAAATTTTTATTTTTGAACAGGCCTGCACTAAAATGAAAGGCCCGTTATAAGAAGAATACAAGACATTAGCAATATTGGTGGTCCATATTCTTCAAATTACTATGTTTAACACTGATTTTGCTTCTAAAAAGCTTAGTTAAAGGCCTGATACTGATTACCTTAAAAGCAAACATTTAAATTTCCTATGTGTTGTTTTCTAGATTTCAATTGATTTGCATCAAAAACAGTTTTTAATTAAATTATTATGTATGTACATCAAAACTTGTCTTTTCGAGACTTCCTCGAATGAGTATGAGGGCAATCACGTTGCATAATCCCAACTCTAGTCCCTAATCATATGGCGATCCCATCGGTCTTGGTAGCTCACCTCCATAGTTTTTAGGTCCTGTTAAATCCACTCCCCTTGATGTTCGCTACATGATCTAAGATTCTTTGGGAATTTGTTAGAATGGATGTGGAAGTAGTAAACTTTAATGGACATTTTACATCCTAAGTTGTTAAAATTCTCTGTCATATTGATCACAATTTCAGAGTAGTTACTTGAGTTGTGAATTCCGAGAAAGATTTTTGTGACTTTAACAAATAAAGCTCACGAAACCTTATTGAGCCTAAAAAGTGGGGCATCGAAAACTTCTGCTTTTATATTTTCCGTGCTCAGGCTAAGAAAATTTTCTAGTTACATAAGCGAGATATTGCTCATTCTTATCGAGCACCTTAACAAACTGTGGATTTATAATGGTCTGCCATACTCCCTTCATTGTCCCAAGCACAGCCCAAACCTTTTTTTTCCAATGTTGATACTTGTCACAACTATCCCACATACAATATAAATAAGGGCATTTGGTATATCGACTTCACTGTCTTAACAAGAAGATAACCATTTTAAAATCAACACAAATACTCCATATCGTCGCAAGAATTAAAGAACGCTGTAAGTAATAAAAAATCGAAAATACGTTTTTTGCATCATTTTTATCAGAAAAAAAAAATACGCGTCGATTGGTTCCGGTCCCAGATTTCTATGATGAAAATAAATTCACTTACGCTGTCTTCGTTTTGAAAAGTACTAATGTCTTTGTTCTACTTTCATACAGGTTTTTTAGCTCTGGTGAACACTTAAGGTTTTGCCAGTTACAGCGTTCTTTAATTCCATCGACGATCTGTGTTCAATATATTTGTTTTTCTTTTTCAAGCACAAGTGAAATTTTGTTGAATGAGTCAAGGGAACGGAACCATACATGTCTTTATTGTGTAGAATGACATATTTAAAGCTGGTACTAATTTGGCTGGTATTCTAAAAGACCTATTTCGAGATAAGGGTCCTTCACAGCCGAACAAAAAACAATATAATTCTCCGAATGACAAAATGGTAGCCAGTTTTGCTGCCTTGCACAATTAAATATTACTTTTGTATCTGACGTTAACAGGTATTTTTCTTTTTATATAGAAACTAAAGCCTCTCCAAATTTTTTAGGTAGTACAAGATCCTTTATAAAATCATTTAATTCTCTTCGGGTGAAACATGTTCGCTCTGTGCTAGTCACATCATTTAACATTTCTTCAAATAATGGTTTACGTTTAGAAAAGCAATATAGGATTAAGTGGTGAGAGTTTTTTGCCGATTCCAAGTGTGAATAAATCATTTGCTTGACGTTAACACCATGCAAACACAGCACCAAAGCAGATGTAGTCATATTTTGCATGCGGCTTCTTTGACCACTAACACACTGTCTGAAGTATTCATTACACATTTTACAAAAACATTTTGAGTATCCACGGGTTACAAAATTAAAAAAATTAAGTCCTTTAAATAAAATCTGTAAATGTAACAAAAGCACTAAGTCTACAAATAGAGGTTTTGAAAGGAATGAATACGACCGATATTTAAAACTGAGAATATTTCCAAAACTACATGCAAGAAAATTATTTTATTCAAAACCATTGACGAGACCTCCTCATTAAAAATTTTTTTATTTGCCGACTTGTGTTATTTATACGTTAACATACTTCAAAAAATTTTACTGACCAATTTACCAAAATAGACATTTTTTTATTAGATGCTGAAGGCTCGGGAAAGGTGTGATCAATTTTAATTTAATTATTGTTTCGTCAGAAATAAAATTAAAAAAATATTCATTGCAGTTAACTTTGATCTAATTAAAGCGTTTCTGACGAAACAGACATTTTTTATTTTATTCTCAGTCATAACTTACATATAAAGCTTAACTAAAAACTACTGAATTTTGTAAATAATTTAAAAATAAGTAAATAAGTTGGTATTTCCTAACTAACTGATGGCTATGAATAAGCTTCTTAAGTCTGTCGTTCGTATCCAATGTTAAAATACAGGTCTCGGTGCCCATTGATAAAAACTGACGCACATAAATAAGTACTGTGAGAAAAAGGATTGTAATGGTCAATATGTATATATGTATCCAGCTATGAGGTGGATACAATGTGTCCACTCTAATGCAGGGCTTTAATTTCAAGAGTACATATTGACTATTCAAAAACGACACACTGTTTCAGTAGAAGAGCAGATGGCGAAGCATTATTAATACCAGTCTGTAATTTATAAAAATTTGACGTGGGATGACGGAAAATCTCTTTCGATTGCATTGAATTTTAATCACGTTGAAAAACAAACTGAGTTTTATAATTCATTATTTCATGAATTTTTTTTTGTTTTTTTGAACATTTAATCTTTATGAAAGATCTCTGTTTATAATCACCAAAATAACTTATATTTAAATCTTATTGTTTAAAGATTTAAATGCAAATTTGTTTTAGAGTTTAACAATCTGTTAAAAGGTTTTTTTACTTTTCTTATAAAATAAAAAATATCTTTAACTAATAAACTGATGCATCTTTAACTAAAAATGTTTGAAGAAAAAAAAAACTCTATTAAATGCTCAAAAATACTCGTACCAAACGAAATCATGCATCTTTAAAAGATATTTGTTTTTTCTGTTTTTTTTTGTTGTTGTTCTTGAAACTTCATTTAAAGATAAGATGAGTTTAGTTGAAGAAGATATTTGTTACTCTTTATCTTAAGAATTAAATTATTTATCAATTTATTGAACTCATTTGAAATAAATGAAAGAAATCAATGCCTAATGAATTCATTTTCATGTTAAGATTTAGAAGTCTCAAAGATTACATTTCTATTTAAGCATTTCCATTGTATTTTAAAAGCATTTGGTGTAGTCGCCTGATGACCCACTAAGTTAACTTCCGAATAACTACGAAGTGGCTGAAGAAGTCGTACAGATAAATTCGTACAGTAATGTGTTGTCGCCGTAGTCTATTATGTAGGTTAGTGTGTAGTCTTACTAGACAAGAGCTCAGGGTTCAAACCGCAGCTCTGAAAAAGTATTTCTTTCGGTAACTGCTCCTTAGCGGTCTTTTGGCAAAAGTTCTGAGAGTAACTAAATGCCATGAACAAGCTGCTCAAATCTGCCCTTCGAAGTCGCCTTTAAACTGTAGGTCCCGGTACTCATAAATAAAAAATGACAAACACAATATGGGTGCTATGAGGAGCTAGGCTATAACCCTGAAAAAGGGTTGCAATGGCCAATTATGTATGTATGTATTGTGCTTATACTATATATATTATATTCTGCTGGGGTGCTTCGATGTTTTAATATCACTTTTACTCAATCGGAGATTTAATTTCAGAAAGACGATTTTGTTTAAATATCGCTTGAGAACACAAACACTTGCGATATACGAAACGTCAATGCAGACTTAACGAAATATTAGATTACCCGATTTTCCTTATTAAGGGATCAACAACTATCCATTTTAGCCTGTTTGGCTAGTTCCAAAGTATTTTTTATAGGTGGCTTTTTTAGAATAGCTCGGTACCTACATATAAAAAAAATTGGGTTTTCTTTTTGTTAAAGAGTCACCCATTTATGCCTACTTTTATAATGATAAAGGTTTATTGAGAATCTGCTTTTCTATCTAAAGTGTGAGTGTGTTCTGCAGGCATTCCCTTACATTTGCCTACATTTCATCCTCCATGCCCAGGATGTACAACTGAAATAAATGCCCAGAAGATTGTTCGGAAACGTAAACCCTAAATTTTACCAGAGAGTAGAAAGAAATAATAATTTAATGGCCTCAGAGGATGTCTCGTACTCTGGCGGTGCTAGTTTCATGCTGATAGTAATGTATTGCTACATATAAATCATCTGTACAGCCCTTAACTTAACTAGGATTCCTATAATCAAAGTAGGACAATAAACAAAACGAAACGTTTGATCTCATTTTGTTTTTCTTTTCAATAAGTACAACAAAAAGAAAACAAAAACAGTGGGAGCGATTGTCCCACTTAGTTTTGTATATTGTTTTTGTTTTGAGCACTACAAATACACTAACACAAAAGAAAAGAAGAAGGGAAAAAAGAGCAAGTTATACGAAAGCAAGCACACGAGCAAAAAGTGAATTTTTTTCGTTTGCGCTCTTCTCATTTAGAAAGTATTTGTTTTGGTTTTGCTCATGTACAATACGATTAAAAAAAATTTTAAATTTTATGACTTTGTGGTAAGGTTTGCGATATGTTTTGTTTGTTTGCCCACTCTGCCTATAATATATCTCCTCTTGTTTCATCAGTCAGACGAACTTCAACTTTGACAATTTATTATTTGATAATCATCAAGGTATTTCTTGCTATTTACTATGCTGCAGAAATGCCTGGTATGTGCTCTGCTGAATCCATCAATTCTTTAATAAAGTTGAGTCTAAAAAAATAATTGTTTGGCTAGTGAGGTAGTACCTCTTCGTGAGTATAAAGCCTTGCGCTTTAATACGGCTACTTCTAATTGAATTTGTCACTTTAAACAGCAATTTACTTCCTTACTGCCTTTGAACTGTTCAACCAATTCGACCATTTCCCATATATATTTTGTTTAGGATTTTTGCTTCCTCTAGCCTTTTATCCCTTTTCAAGATTTTTAAATTGATTTCGAATCAACCAAATAGTTGGCAAAATTAAAATAAAAAATCTCCTCAATAAAAACTCCTTTTGGCCAAATTTTAATGCAAATTATGATGGGAAATTCACATTAAACTGCACTAATGATTTGTTGACATTATCGACGTTTCATGGTGGCTGTGGATTTTTGTTAACAATTTTTTTTATCTCTTGCCTAAGTTAGGCTCGTTTCAATGCTACAAAAAAACCAACAAGTTTCCCTATTCTCTTTTTTTTTAAGAGGGGGCCATCAACTTGATGCCATTCTACGGTTTTTTTTTAGTATTTTAAGTTTTTTTTTTTTTTTTTTGATTCGTTTCGTTTTATTTTTAATCACATTTCATTACTTTAGACAAATCGCTTAAGGCTGAGATCGTTTTCAAATGATTTGTCTGGTAGTGGTTTGTTAAAATGTTCGTGTTTGAGGTTTTTCTTTTTTTTTTTTTTTTTTTTGATTCGTGTTTTCTGGTCTGTTTTGAAGAGATGAAATCGTTTTGATTAAATGCACTGAAAATACGGAAAATCAACAACAATAACAATAATAACTTTTTAGATAATGAAGTGATTAAATAAAAGATTTTTTAGCAATAAAAAAAACTTTAAAAATGAAATATTTAAAATAATATTTATAAATTATTAAAAAAAATATCATTGCCTCGGCAAAAAATTTTTTGTTTCTGCAATTGAAGGCTTTAGAGGCAAAGATTTCTGATAACAAGAAGGGTTACATTGCTAAATTAAAAACTATTAATAAATAACACTAAATTAATTAATTATTAGAAATAAATTATTTTAAAATAAGACGACAATTTCAAATAGAATTAACAAAAAAAAAAAAAAAAACCATCAAGCAATTGAAGTTCGTAAAACCCTATATACTCGTATAGCACTAGAGATATTGAAACTGATGTGAAGTAATAGTCCTATAATACTGTTCCTCTTACACTGCATACTGAGTTCAAACCGTACTAATAATAGACAATAAAGAAGGTTTCTTTTGTAATGCGACAACTGTCAAAAGAGATAATGTTTTTTATATTTTCAGCCACCTAGCTTTGTGTATTTAATTTTTTTATTTTTATTTTAGTTTTTTGACCAATTTGGAAAAAACTACCCCAAAAATAGAGCCATTTTCCATTTCTTGCTTTGGAGCCATTTTCTAAAAATAGCAAAAAAAGTTAAACAGCTTTGATTACCTCTTACAACTTGAAATATTACTCCAAATTTTCGTATTACTGCACAACATTGAAAGTCGTTGGAAACAGTTTTCTTTGCGGTAATTTTTTATTTCCTTTTGAATAAATTTTTACTTTATTTTGAGGTCAAATCTTATTGCCGGACAAGTGTGTTGTTTTTCAGGCTGAGGTTTTTGCATTTATGTAAGTTTCAAGGATACTGAGAGGTTTTGAGAGTTAAATTAGAGTTTTTTCTGATAATCAGGCCCTGGCGTCGCCTATTGGCAACTCTTCCTTGGGATGCTTATATCATTTATTTGGTCTGGGTTCTCGATCAAAGGGATATTATGGGGGATGAAAAGGCAGATGAGCTTACTAGGAGCGACCCTGTGGGTAGGGAGTCTGCTATATTCAATTTGGATGTTCGCTGCCCTACTATTGTCATTAGGGAAAAGGTATACAAGTTTTTTTGTGAGAAAGCATAGACTGTTTCTAGGACACCTTGGCCTCGGTATAACCGGGGTAAGATTCTGAGAATTTTGGGAATATACATTGGATGATTAGCAAACGCACTGAAAGTTTGGATCTGCCTTTTAACCTGCCCTCTTGAATATCTCTGAGAGGGAGATTATAGGTAATTTTTTTTGCGATTGCCTAGATCTGGCAGTCAGACATTTGAAGTTTTTTGGTGTGCCTTTTTTCGATAGTTTGGCGTATGCGCGAGCCTGAACGCTCTGGTTCTTCTTTACTTTAGAGACAGCTCTGATAGGCTGTAGTTCTTTTCTACTTGAGTGACTTCAGTTTAGTCCTGTAATGGTATTAAAAAATTGTAGTTGATCACGCTTTTGGTTGACTAGCTAACTGGAGAAACTGGGAAAATGTTGTCGTTGTGTTATATTAACAGGGTAATCTGTGTGGAAAAATTTATAAAAATACGCATCCCTTTGTCCAAAATAAGGAGGAAAATAAGGGCATATCTTACGTGACATATAACGAAAGAGCTTTCGAGTTGTATGCTAAAAAAATATACAAAAATCTGTGAATTATTTAACTATGTTCAATTATTCAAGAAGTCAAACGAAGATAAAAGGCAGTTCTTTGGTCTGCAGGATCATGTATTGACAATGGCAATAGCCTTAAAATAAAAAGAGGTTTAAGCGTCTTCTATTTTCCCTAAACCGCATGCCATTTTTCAGACTATTGAGGTTCTTAAGGGTCATCGCCTTATATTGGAAGACCTGCCTGCATATACTCAGACGATTCTACAGTAGACGTGGACTGGGAGGTGGAGGATGATGCTATTTTTCACTTAATGTATCTGCGTTCAGTCCTTACCCAGAGATCACTGACATTCTTGATCAATGAGAAGTGATGTATTGCAAAATTATTTAGGTGAAAACTTTTTTGGTTTACTCGCCTTTAGTAAAAAATTTTACCGATTGAAAAGATTATATAACATAACACGTAGCGACGGCCGACATTTGCTGAAAATCATAATTAAAAATTAGAGATTAATAAAAAAAAATCATTCCAACAATATTTCGTTTCTCAGGCTATTTAAAAAACACCCTTTTTATATAGAAATTAATTAAAACAAAAAATTAAATTAAATATGAATCTTCTCTTTATAAATTTGTATGCAAATATTTAAGAAGATAATTTCCATATTCTTTGGCATTCCATTGTATAGCTAAGCCGCAGATTGAAATTTTGCATAAAAACAAATTTATTTTTTTTATAATATTTTCCTATTAATTAACCCTTCCTTATACCTGTTATCGGTTAAAGCAATTTAAAATTTAACATTTTCTCATCTTTAACTTTAATAAACGACAATTTAAATAAATATGATGCCTTTTTAATGCTTCTCTTTAATATTGAAACCTATAATTTATGTTTTCCAACAGTATTTCCTAGTCAGAGCCATAAAATTTGTGTTTATATGATAACTATTGTTTAACATTTTTATACTCAATATAACACCAATAATACAACAGCAACAACAACAGAAAGATATACAAAAAAAAAACTGAAAATAATAAAAAAAGAGAAAAACGTAGGTAGTAAATTGTGTTTCTTTTTAAAGAAAATTTGAAACCATTTGAAAATCATTTAAACTATTTACAATTTGCCATCATCACGACATTTAAACAGGGAAGAAATCAAGAAAAGAAACAACAGTTTTCCGTTTATTTGTAGTTTTTTTTAATGCAAAAATCGTACATGCAGCCCATTAAAAGCTAAAAACGACTTCAGACCAAAAAAAAGAAACAATGATGGCAGTGGCTGCACTGCCACTAACACTGTCATCCATGTTATAAAAACATAAACTTTAAAGACAAACAATTAACAACGATTCTGGTAGAATATTAGATGACTTATATTAGTACAGCAGGAATGGAATAAAAATATGGATTTATAGAGCCTTAAATCCATTATAGAAGTAGTTGATATAGCGTGTAGTAGAACTATTTCCAACACGAAAAACTCAAAAGTTTTTGAAACAAAAAGTTAGACTCAAGCATCATAATACAATTTAAAGCAAAATTTCTACAGGCTAGCGATTCATTAATGAATTGAAAAGATGAGTAAATGATTTTAGAAAAGTTCTAAAACAATATGTTGCATATATATCTTAATAAGTGTGTAATACTACTGCATTTATTGCACCAGTAAACATGTATCTATATTTCGAAATGTTGTTACAGATACCTCCAAGTTTGAGTTCGCAGTACAGTGGTTAGTGCGCGTGCAGAAAGTCAAACGACCAAAATTAAAAAATAAATTGGCGGTTTTTCAAAAATTATAATTTAAGAAATAAGAGGTTCCCAACCCCCCCTCCCTTCCCCTCTCTCCAAGAAGTCCATCTTCACGAAACCGCTCCCTTGCATTTCCAGTCTATTCCATTAAGAAACGAATGATCAGGAGTACAGCGCCACCTTCTGGGAAGATAACTGCTAATCTACATAAAATTCATTTAACATCCAGATGGGACAATTGCTGTTGATCATTCAAAGGGGAAGCCTTTGAGTGAGCAAATTGACAGCAATTTTTCATATTAACATAAGGCGCTTAATTTCTATCGATCTATATATTCAATATTCCAATAAAATGCACTGCATTTAGTAGGGGTTTACCCTTGAGTATTGGTCCTAAATGAAAAAAATAGAAAATAAAAAAAACCTAAATAAACCTTTTCTAACGAAGTACAGGTTTTAATAAAGTTATTCGAAACTAATGTAATATCAGTACTACTTCATGGTTGCGAAACATTGAAGCCCTCCGGGTTATACGAAAATTACAGGTGTTTATTAGTAAGTGCCGTCCAAGAATAATGCAAATCTTTTCGCCGAATGTAATTACCAATAACCGTTTAATAATCTAAGCACCATAATTCCCGGTCGCACTAGATATACAAAGAAGAAAGCGGAAATGTATCGGTCATATTCTTCGCAGGTCATCAGGCGACATTCGCAGAAATGCTATAGAATGGAATCCGCAGGAAAATTGAAGAAGAGGGAGTCTTGCCCATACATGCAGATTCCAAAACGACATCGAATCAAAAAATTTGGGGCGAATTAAATCTCTTGTTGAAGCCCTATAGTCCATAAAGGAATGACGGGAACACATAAAGCAAATTTCTAGTACAAGTGAGCTGGTAATTAAAAATTATTTCAAAATTATTTGCATTTTGAACAAATTCAATATGTGTATTACCAATTAATAATGTAGGTTATTTTTAAAACTGCAATAGCTTTTGATTTTTTCTCATTTAAACAGAGACCATTAGTTGTAGTCTATTTCTGTATATTATGAAGATCATATTTTAATTAATGTTTGCAATTGGTAATTTCAGTCTACATTCATTTGAATTCAGCAGTGAATAATATTAAAAGAGAGCTCATTTAAACACAATTTGTACAGTAGTGAGCCAAGAATACCCCTATGCAGTAAACCTGACCTTTGTTTTGGAGGTGTGATTTGACAGATTAGAGGTTTTCGATAATTACTGCAGTACGATGGAAAAGGTAGAATGTGGTATGTAAATAAGGGCTGTAGGTGTAATTGTGGGTACGTTCGTAAATTTTGCAAATTTATTTATCACTCCAACAGTTATGCCAAGTTTTTTTTTTTGCTAAACCACGATTAGCATCGTTTAGACAGGATATTGTCCGGTCGGTAGCAAGGTAGCTGCATGCTGGAACGTGCGGTATTGCTTGTCTTTGGTGGGCCGACAAAAAAAAAAAAAAAAAAAAAAAAAAAAAAGGTATAAGTGCCATGACTATTTATCGTATTATCTCAGTTCTTACGAGTCAGTGCATTGTGTATATTGGACAGCTTGCCGGCCTATCCTCGAACAATTTTACAGTCGGTGTGAATCTACGGAGGAGGTGGAGGAAATTATCTTTCACTTAATATAACAGTGACCAGTCCATTTCCAGAGGTGACGGAGGTGCTTGGCCACCAATTTGTTATCATTTATGACTTATCTTTTTAAAATGAGAGTTACCAGACTAGTGAGATTTATTTTGGAGTCTATATTGTTTCTTATGAGATGAGCGATTAGCACCCGGGTTTAATGAGAGGCTTAATTAAATCGTCATTTAATAAAACTTATGATTATATTTTAAAGCAACCCCGTAAAGAGAAGATATTTACTCAGTGTCAATTTGCAATGTTGCCAATGCCACCGCAGAGGTTTAGACAATCGGACTCTAAATACAGATGAAGTACTACAAGTAGATGGTGTTGAATTAAATTTTACTATTTGTAGTCGCCGTGGTCTGGTTCGACACCCAGCTCTGACATCTTAAAAAAAAAGAAATATGAAAAAAATATTTCTTTCGGCGACTACCTCTCAGCAGTCTTCTGGCAAAAGCTCTGAAAGTAATTAATTGCCATGAACAAGCTTCTCAAGTCTGTTGTTCGGAGTCGACATTAACCTGTAGGTCCCGGTACTCTTGGATAAAAAATTTACACACACAACATGAGTGCTGCGAGAAGCTAGACCGTAATCCTGACACAGGGTTGTAAAGACTAAGTAGTTATGTATTATACGCTCCTTAAAATATTTGAGATTTGTAAAAACTTTATTAAAGTGATCAGATCTTGAAGCTTCTTCTTTTCAAATACTAAATTACTCAGAACATCCCATTATAATCCTCTTTTGTACTGATACTTCCTTTAAAATTAAACGAATACTTGAGGCACTGAGAAAAATACTGAGACATATGTAAATTTAATTAAAAATCTAACTTTTAATCATTTTTCTTTTCATTTTTAGCTAATCAAACTACTGGACATTTCTTTCCAATAAAATTAAGAAATAATCATCATGATTTTAATGTCATTAAGGGTAGTGTAGGGTATTAACTGTTAATGATGATGATGACTACGACTAATCGGTTGCTTTTTTTTTTCTTTTGCTTTAAAATAAGTCTTTTGAATGAAAACACTCGTAATAAAATCGACAAGAAATTGTTTAAAGATCTTAAAAAGGGTTTTAATTTTTTTTCTTGCTCTGCTGTTTTAAGTAATTTTTTTATAAGCAGTTTAAGTCTTAAAACATTTGCTTTATTTTAATTTTGCATTTTTTTATATACATACATATATACATACAGAGTATATATATAAATAAATTTTTGTTTCTCCATCTTTAAGTACCTTTTGTTAGTTTGTGGTATTTTGAACTGATTATTGTACTCCTAAGTATGGTTGTTTTTTAAAGTCAAATTGTAATAAGTCTGACTTACATTTTCAACAAAACAAAACAAAACAACTCTTTAGAAACAATATAATACAGAATAACAAAAACGAGGTTAAAGGTCACTATGATTTGAAGTTGAACGTTTATTTCTTTTTTGTTTTTATTTTTTTTTTTTCTTCACCAAAGTTTTATATTTAATGGTGGTTTCCTCTTATTGTTTTCAAATTTAAATTAAAATTTTGAATTAAAAAAAAAAACAAAAAAATACAAAAAATATTCAGAATGAGTTCAACAAAGTTAAGGCATAAAAGCGTGGTTTACTTGCAAATGAAGTTACAAATTAATTGTAAATGTTAATTTAAACAAAAAAGAAAAACAGAAAAAAAATTACACATTTAATTTATATTTCAAACTAAAATTTCAAACTAAACAAAATCACATGGGCAGAAAAACTAAAACTAATGCTTAAAAACTGACACAACAGTAGCGTAATTTCCTGTTGAAAAATTAAATGTTGCAAATATCCTTTAAATAATAAATTTAATTTTCACTCTATCACGCTGACCAAATTTTAAATATGTTTTAATGGCTGGTCTGTTTAATAACCAAAAAATTAACCCCAAAAAGCTCTCAAACATATTTTCATTTAAATACCCACCCACAAATATATTTCAATTTTGTTTGTGGAAAGTTTTATATTAAAAAATAAAAAAAAATAACAAAAACAAGAACGAAAATACATTTGCTTCTCTCTGTCCATGTTTATCATTTATACCATAATTTTTATTTTAAATTTTTATTTTGTATTTTAAAATTCATGGCAGACAATTGTTATGCCACCAGTATTTATAGTTTATGGTTGCAACAAAATATTATTTAATATTTTTATTTGCCATAAACATATAAACTATTAAATGGTTTAATGCTTTTGAAAAATTGTAGAAAATTGCACAAAATTAGAAAAAAAATGCAAAGGGGAAAATATCAGATTGGCCTGTTAAACAAACATTCAAACATTCAAACAAAAATTGGATTTGTTGTTTGTGTTTGTCACAAAAATTTGGAACGATCATAACCAACAGTGCACTATTAGATGCTGAAGGCTCGGGTTAGAGCCCCAGGAAAAAAGTGATCAATTTTTTTAATTAATTTTTGTTCCGTTCAGTGCACTATTTTGCTCTCTCGATTTAATTATACCACTCGAGTCTTGCACAAAAACTCAGATTATCTATAATACATTAGGCCTTAGTTATAAATATTGTAGGAATAGATTAAGCTGTCTTTAAAGTTTCACGAAATACGTATTCTGTTAGGGGGGTCGTGTTATAGCCGTTAGGGCACTCCCACAAAACTCAAACCAGCAAGGTTCAAATCCCAGCGAAGGAGAACAAATTTAATAAAATAAATTGCGGTTGTGCGAAAAATTATAATAAAAAAAAAAAAAATAAGACGTCACCCCCCGCCTCCTTCAAGGAGACCACTATCAAGAAACTGCTCACTGACATTTCCAGTCTGTTCCACCAGAAACAATAATAACAGCTAACCTGCTTAACGAAGACGCTCACCATCAACATCCACCGACAGATGGGAAAAGACTTCCGGATTGCTGTTGATCATTCAAAGGTGAAGGTATAACACTGGCCTTTGAATGATCAAATTGACACCAATTTGTCCCATTGACATAAGGCGCTTAACATCTATGTAATATCTTTACTTTTAAATTCCAATATAATGAGCTGCGTAAGTACGGGTTTAACCCTGAGTATTGGTCTTAATAAAAAAAAGTGTCAATGAAAATTACGACTGCGCAACACCTTTAGAAACTAGAACTTCACTACCGTACATTGTTAACTATTACAGTTTTTAGTGTAGCTTTCCAATATGTTTGTCTGTATATGTAGTTACTTTGAATGTAAATTCGCAAAACAACACAACTGCTGACAATATTAAATCAACAATGGCAGATGCTGAATTTTCTTTCTCTCATTAAAAATGACCAGCGTTGACTTTGTTCTGTTATCACGGATATCAGATATTCTTCACTGACAATATCACCGATATTCATATATAAGTTTCCATGTATTCGGTCATCATTCCAGAGATTCATAACAAATAAACTCAAATCGCGCACAAAAGGAATTTCAAATTCTTCAGTGACAATATTTTGTCACAACCTTTGGAAGTACAGAAAATAGTAATTACCAGTGAGTTATTTTGTAAGGAAGAGAATGTTAACAACCACTTACTCGTGCTCATCAATAATGCATGATTTTTATTTGAAATGAGCCGCTAAGAAGCAATAGATTTTGCAAATAGTAGACAAATATTATAAAAAATTAAAAATATTAGCTTACCGTGTAGCATTTTAGGAAGCTGTAAGGTTTGAAACACAATATAATGCTTCCTTTATTGCTTCCAAACAGGGATGGAAAATATAGTACTTTAGTACTTTTTCAGTACTTTTTAAGTCCAAAAAATACTGCAGTACCCACGCGACAAATTTAATACTTTCTTTTATTATCATTTGGCAACAAAATTAAATGAGCATTGCGTATGTAAAGTTCTGATTGTACACCAGTTAACTAACTTTAAGTCTATCAATATCAATGCGATATTTAAACGTACGCTTTGTTTTTGACATTTTCAACCAAAAAAGGTATTTAATTGAAATTAAAAACCTAACATGGCAGCCAAAACATGGAAGCCAAACATTTTAAGTAAATTATTTACAATCATGTAAAAAGTACTTAAGTGATATTTAAGATTTTTTTATTACTTTTAGAAAAAATAAAAAAAGCGTCGCGGCGTTTTGAGAACAATGGAAAGAAAAACCCCCATGGCTACAGAATACTAAAAATGGTAAAAAATGTAATATATGCACCGTTTCCATTGTGGAGGACATAAGCCATATAGTACGTCATGCATTACTAGAATGCCACATTATAAAGTGGAAATTTCAAAAGTTACTCCAAAATATTCTGCATATTCTGAATTGGTCAAAAAATTGAAAAAATTACTATGCTTATTTGTGACTGAGCAAGATTTAAATAAACAACATTATCAAAAATGGTCTTTCAGATTCCCAAACCACAAAATGAATTTTTTATGAATCGGCTCGAAGGTCAAACAATTTAAAACAAATAAAATAATTTTGCAGTCAAAATTATTATTCATTGGTTATCGATGAAAGCACGGATTGTTCAGGGTAAAAAAAAAATTCGTTTTTTGTCATTAGAAGATTAAACCGCTTCAGGTAGAATAAACAAAATTACCGAAGTTTTCGAGATAAATAATATAAAAAAAAAAAATTCGTTGATATTTACCGCAGACAACTGATGATTTAATAAATCAAATAAAAACAATCAATTTAATAATGGAGCAATATTTTTTTTTTAAATATTACAATCATTTTAACATAAACAGTTTTATGTCTGTTCTAAAAATTTAAGTATTTTGAGTTGTGCCCCTCTTGTATTTAGGGTGCCAATTGTATAATTTAGTACGAAAAGTTACCATACCAATATCATTTCAAAAATTTAATTTTCCATCCTTGCTTCCAAATTTTAAAAATTTTCTGCTGGGAATCTCTTTATAGGAGAGAGATGAGTTTTTTAAAATCTTATGTTTTTCAGATCATACAACTATAGAGCCATGCCTATGGGCATGTCTACCAATTATCTCGGCTAGGATTGTACAAATTATTGATGTCAACTAATGGGGAAACAAGGAAATGCAATGATTTAGGGAAATGGAAGAATATACTCATTACACGGTATGTAGAAAAAATATAATTTCCATATATGATTTTATAAAAAAAATGTGAGTAATATGTACAAAACATAAAGAACTCTGAAAAGACTTCCGCATTTGGAGCCGAAAACATGTTCAGTTCGGTTGGTGTATAATTTTGTCACGGATATCATTTTCTCCCTGGTTTAAAAAAATTATTTCAAAAAACAATCTCAATTCATATTTTACACTTTAGTATTTGATCTAATTAAAGTGTTTTATGATCAAACTCCGATATCCAGAGCATATAGTTTTTAATTTAAAAATTTAATCTAGTCTGAAATCTTATGAGACATCTTTCAACTTAGATCGACACTATACGAACTCTGTTTGGCTATCTGACCCTCAGCTTGAGCATTGAGAACATTAAATTATAGCATTTTTCTCGTAAGTAGATTTACAACAGAACCATAACTGCTACACCTTTTTTATTGGACAGAAAGTGAAGTCGGCCCTAAGTCTGTAATTACATTATTAAGGCTGTTTCCCACAGGGGTATATATTATGGATATGTTTGGAGTTGTCGCAAAGATAAGATTTGTGAGCTTACAAAGTTTCTATCTTAGCAAGTAAAAACATTTGTATCTAGTCAATGTGGTAAACTTTTACGCAATTACTTTGAATTCCTTATAAATTTTAGCTTTCCTGGATAGTGGTTTCTAATCTATTTCTTTCGTTATATTTATAAAACTGATAACTTACACCTCAATGCAGGTAAAATGTGTTAAAAACGCTACATATTATACCATAGAGTAAAAAAAAGGATAACAGAAAGAATATCTCAGTTGACAGAATCGTCTTGCACGACATTGTAGTAAAGGATGTCTTTAAGAGAGGTTACTAATGATTGTCGATAATATCGGGGAGGTGTTCGTGCAAGACATTTTGTGGTCTATTTACCTGATAACAGAATATTAATGACATAGTTGCATAGTTCATGCAATGTGTGGTCGACGAAAAGATCAGTGACATTGTCGTTTAGCCAGTCGTGCACGATTTTGTACATCATTAACAAATTATTCTGCCTGTCAATAAGACAGCTCCAACTGGGATATAAAATATTAAATATATTTAAATAATGAATTTTTTCTTTTACATCGAAGAAAAAAGTAAACCTGTAAACTGTTTCTATTTATTGCAGGATGGTGGGTAATATAAACCAATTGCAGTAATAATTTTTTTAAGATACTTTTTTATTTTATTTTTTCAACTTTAGTGTGAAAGCTGTGAAAAAGCGAGTCAAATACATATTTTTCAATTTCATGCTTCAGATAATTTACTAATTAGAATTATTTCTTTGTACGTGTGTATATGTAATCGTATTTACAAAAATGTAAATCTGCAACAATTGTTCATACTTCTGTGAGGTATGTACTCGTATGAGCCGTATGCGGCAGAAACAAAAATTATTTATTAAAATTATTATCTTTTTTATTTTTAATTTCTTTTTAAATAAATAACCATGACCAGCATAATTTTTGGTATTATGATTCTTTCATTTGGTTGCATGAATTTTAATTATTTGAATCAACACGTTAAAAACACATTATAGACTACTTATAGGAATTAAAATGTATGAATAAATTAAACTGAAAAAGTAAAAAAAAAACAGAAAATGTATATTCATATGTAAAATGATTGTGTGTAGATTAAAAGTATAAAGAATCCGCACCAGCAAAAATGTTGTAGTCATGCCAGAGATAATCTTTACATCTGTAGAACGTTATTAAAGCATCGAAAGTGTGTGAGGTCTCTAAGAGTACTATTTTGCGTGCGAATTGCTCAAACTTGGTGTTAAGAACACCCTTAGTTGGTTGGTTAAAGTGGCCCATCTACACGAGCTCAATTAGTTTTGAAATATACAACAGCATCTGTATTGCGTGGTAAGTGCCTTCGCTAAGTAGGTTTAGCTGTTATCTTCTACTTCCCATTAAGTGGCGCTTTTCTCCTGATTATTCGCTTTTTGTTGACATTGGTTGAGGTGGAATAGAGTGGACTGTCGGAGAGCGGTTTCTTTTTAGATGGTCTTCTTGGAGGCGGGGGAACCTCTTATTTTTAAATTATAGTTTTGAAAAAACCGCAAACTTTTTCATTTTTTACCATTGCTAGGATTTGAACCAGGGTCATTTGAGTTTTTGTGCGTTTTTTCCACTATACCACGCACCCCCCATGGTTGTTGAACTCTCATGCCTCTTTTTTCGTATTTTATAAGATTGTAGTACAATAGGCCAAAAAAATATCAAGTTTTAAGAAAACGTTCACTTAATCTTTACTATACTGACAGAATTGACTTGAATGCCAATAAATCACAACAATGAGCTCAATCGTCTTTTTCTGCTTTCAAAAATCAAATCATGGCCACTATGTGCACTAAAGAAAGCTCTGCACCCAAAGTATTGTAGATTTCAAGGCTCTCGGAATTATGATTTTTTTATTTTTTCGTATCAATAATTTTTGTTGACCTTACGAGTTATTGAGTAAAATATAAACTACTTATATAATTATTATTATAAAGTATATAATTATTTCGATATTTCCCTAATTCTCTACGTAGCTTCTTTAGGAAATATTTATATTATTGGTATTACTTACGCCACTACACTTGTTTACTCAAAATGAAGTTGTGATAGGTAACCCAAAGTTTACTCTAACCAAGGAAAAATGGTACGAGTAAGTAAAAAAAATATGACAAACCTTGATGCAGTATTCCACTGATAACTGCCTCGATAAAAATGTCAAAATTATTGGGCAATTATGCGTGGAAGTCAATTAAAGGAATACGGTTAATTGAGTCTTTGAGGTAGTTAAACGAATACGCTTAATTGCCTGTATACACTGCCGTCAATACATGTGAAAAGCAAGTAACTTTATGATTATACTTGCACATAAACTTGGTAGAATTGGAAGGTTGTATCAAAAAAAGTAGTTTGAAAGTAAATTTAACGGACATATTATGCCTATATTTTTTTTTTTTTTTTATTAAGACCAATACTCAGGGGCGAACCCCTTCTCATGCAGTGCATTGTATTGGAATGGGAAGATGGTTGATAGGTTTTTTTTTTTTTTTTTTTTTTTTCATAGGTGTTTTTTTTTTGTATATTTTGCGCCTTTTATTGTTGATGAAACAAGTTGGTGTAAATTTGTCCACTCAAGAGCCAGTGTTATACCTTCACCCTCGAATGATCAAACAGCAATTGCCTTATCTGTCGGTGGATGTTTAATGTGAATGGTGAGCGTCTTCAGTAGATTAGCTGTTGTCTTCCCAGAAGGTGGCGCTGTACTCCTGATCATTGGTTTTTGGTGGAATGGCTTAGAAATGTCAGGGGGCGGTTTCTTGCAGTTGGTCTTGCTGGTTGAGTTAAGCTGCAGTTTTTAGAAAATAATTATTTTGGGTAATTAAACGAGGTAATTTTAATTGACGCCTCTCTTTGGGGAAAATATATTTGATGTAATTAAGCAAATAAGGCAGTTAAGCGAAAGTTAATTAATTAATTAATTAGAAAATGGCAAGAAAAAATATGGGAATTTAGAAATTGAAGTAAATAAGCGTAAAAGGCATTTAAGCGTGCTGCAATTATCCGGGGAATACTGTAATACAAATTGGAGGCAGCGGTTGCAATGCCGAAGAGTTGGGAAAAAATTGGTTACGTTATCCCAACGTGTTGCCTGATGGGATTACTATAAAAAAATTAAGTTTTTGCTCTAAAATATAATTTGGTGGTTTTGGATTATTTAAACATCAATCTCCAAGCAAAACAGCCTCATCTATCCCACATGTACAAGGCAAAAAATACATAAACTGAACTGTAAAATGGTATTTTATGTAAAAAGTTTAGATTTAAAAGTTTGCTCTTGTGCGACTACTTTCTGCCTACAAATTTTAATTAGAATCAGGCAAAGAGAGTCACAATTAAAATTAAATCTTATAACTTGGAAAGCATAAAAAAAGCTAGAAATACTCTGTTCAGATATGCCGTCCTTTGAAAAAAAGAAAAGAAACGACAAATATGCAATTTTCTACCCAAAAATAATTTCCAGGTAATATCAGACTTTTTTTATTTTTTTTTTTATTTCATTTATTTTTATTAATTTCCATATTAACTGACCTGATTTATAGGTACATATTTGTTTTCTGTTTTGTTGTTTTTTTTTAAGAAAAATTTCTCTTTAAACATGTTAAAGATCATGACCTTTTCTGCTTTCCTTAAAAAATCATATTTTCATAGTTTTTATTAGAGATTAAAAAAAATTATAATTTTTTTTGTATTTTTTTTTCTGCAGTAATTCCTTTAAATCTCCCTTTACTTTAAACTTATTTTAAATGTTATTATAGGTTATGTTGCCACAAATATTTGTACAAGAAGCCTTTAATATTTACATGATTTGGAAATTGATGCTGTTTTGTTGTTTTTAATGTTGTTTGTTGTTGTTGTTTGTTTAAGTAGCAAATATCAATAAAAATTTAACTTTTATTATGGCAGCAGCCGGTATTATTATTGTTATTGAACACAAATCGTCATGAGACCACAACAAATGTAAAAATAATTTTTGTGGCAAAATTGGAAAAAAAAATAATAAAAAACTAGTATGACCATTATAAAGTAAAGCGCTACATGACACGACTACCACTGATTGTTCCTTTTATTTTGAAATTGCATTTCATACAATAAGCGAACAGAGCTATTCCTTTATGCATCATGTAAACTTTACAGAAAAGTCATACTACGTAATTATAGTTGAAGCCAAAAACAAACAAAAAAAAAATTGATATTTTCTTTTTTAAATATTATTTAAAAAAAAAATGTTTTTTTTGGGACTATTTAGTTGAAAACAAAAGAAAAGTTCAAGACCCCATTCATAGAAACAAAAAAAATTAAACATTAACAAATAAGAGGAAATTCTTTCTATTAAAAAGGCTAAAGCAAAAAAAAAAAAAAAACAATCTTTTGTTTGTTTTAGAATAACAATAATAACAAAAAAAAAAAGGATTGAAGAAAAAATTATTTAAAAGATTTTATGATTTTCTTTTTTTTCAACTTTGTTTTCTTTACAATAGAATTTGTGTCCCAGTTATTTAAAGTTCAAACAAATTTTTATGGTATAATCGCCGCATAATGATTGCAGTGGCATATCCACACCAATTTGCCTATTTTTGTTGTTGAGGAATTCAATAAAGATTTATAAGCGAAAATAGCGTTTGTTTTGGAGTTAAAATGGTTATTTAGCAAATTGTTTACAGTAAATAATGTATGATTGCAAAACTGGGCTTAGGTATATGAATATAAATATACAAGGTCTACTCAAAAAGTAACTGGTATTTCCAAATTTCGTGAGTTACGTATGTTAGATTTTCGCATTTTTTATTTGTTATGTTGGTACACATGTCTGTTATATACACTGCGCGTCATCAGCTTAGCGCCCCTCTTTACACTCTTTACATGTCTGCTTCAGATCTCACTCGATTGTTACCGCCTTTAAAGTTTTTTAAATAGTTTTCCTTATTTTTAAAAAAATTGGCTATTGTTTTCCTGTGCCTTACAGTTTTTTCTGCAATTTTATGGAAGGATTGTCCTGTCTCCCAATAAGCTTCAATTTTCGATTTTTCCTCCAAAGATAAAACTGTTCCTCTTCCCATATTTTGCAATCGTTTGCAATTGTTTGAAGATATTGAATTGATGACAGTTATTGCAAAGGCAAACTAGATAACTTAAATTTAATTTGGGGGCGCTAATCTGATGAAGCAAAATAAGTGCAAAATATTTTGACGAAAATTAAACAAAATATAAAATAATATATAACGGTTCTTTTATTGAGCTCAATTTTCTTGTGAGAGAAAACGTATATGATAATTGCAAAAACAAAACATTCATTCATTCATCATTTTATTTTCGACAGATAAAAAGGTTAGCCGTGTTTTAGTGTGCTCTTCGATTTTTGTGTGTGTAAAAAGGCGCAAAGTCATTTAAAATGTTGATTGTGGCGTTTGGCGTGTCTACTATGAGCAGAACACAAGTTCAATTGTGGTATAACCTGTTTAAGTAAGGCCGAGAAGATGTCAATGACGATGGATTTTGCATCATGATAACGCACCAGCTAACACATCGATACTTATGCGTGACTTTTTGGCCAAAAACAAAACCCTTATTATGCCTCAACCACCGTATTCACCGGGCTTGGCCCCCGCTAACCTTTTCCTCTTCACAAAACTAAAGACTGTAGATGAAAGGAAAGCGTTTTGCTACTATTGAGGAAATAAAAGAAAAAGTAAAATAGGAGCTGTTGGCGATACCAAAAAGCGCGTTTCAGAAGTGTTTCGAGGATTGGAAAAAATGCTGGCATAAGTGTGTTATATCTGAGGGGATTACTTTGAAGGGGACAAGATAGTCACCCTTATTGTGTTTGGGGTAGTCGTGATCGTATTTCGATATTTTTGTACAAGATTAAAGAAAATTTACAAAATCTGTCTTTAATCTTTTACAAAAATGTCGAAATACGACAAAAATACGCCAAACACAATAAGGGTGAGTTATTGATGAATAAATAAATATTTTTTGAAAAAATTGAAAATAACGGTTATTTTTTGAACATACCTCGTATGTATAAAGTCAAGAAAAGCAGAGGAGCATTTATATTTGAAACTGAGCTTTAAATTGCATAATTTTTAAATACCTGCTTGAACTTAGAACGAGTGGAAGCTGTGCTACCCAATACTGCTTCGTAGTTTGGCAGGTTTCTTATGAAACTTGACTTCATTTTTAAGAGTTGTGTTACAGCAATATTTAGAAATTTGATCATATCACGACAAGCTAATGCCTTAATAAAGTTCGGCTGTCCGAAAAAAGTCGCCGTAATCTACAGGTTAGTGTGTTGGCTTACTAGACAAGAGCTCCAAGTTCAAACCCCAACTCTGACATATTAAAAAAAAAAGATATATGAAAACAAAAAATTTTTCTTTCAGTGATAACCTCTGTCTTCTGCTAAAAGCTCGGGAAGTAACTGAATGACATGAACAAGCTTCTCAAATCTTTTTTTCGAAGTCGACATTAGGTAGTTGACTGAAGCTAGAGCATAACCTTCCAACAGGCTCGTAATGGCCAATTATGTATGTATGTATCTCCGATAAAATATTAATGGTTTTAAATTTAGGAACACAGTTCAATTTGATCCTCATATACAATGGCTTCAATCTCTGTATTAAAAATACTCAATGTTCTCTTTAAAAGGATACACAAATCTCGGTTGATTCCTTGAATATCACTACATACCCCTTTTTATATATTGGAGCTATTGGCTTAACACTTTACTCGTAGTAAGCCTCTAATTGCCTTCAATACCTCAATTCAAAACCAGATTAATGCCTCTAAAAAATATTTACAGCCTTTTTTCTAACGGTCTTAAGTTTTTTGTTGGTTTCGATAAACACAGTTTAACGACACCTTACTAAAGGACTGTATGAGCAGAATCATCATGTTATATTTTTTTTTACTATTTATCCATCGATATACAACCGGGTTTCTAAAGAAGTTCATAAGAAATTATTTTGGCCCACCATACTTGGAGAATATTTGGGTTTGATTACTGCGCTAACACACAATTAATTGCACTGGCAATATTTTTTATTTTAAGGCCAAGGGAGTAAGCCCCTACTCATACTGTACATGGTATTAAAATAGATGCATAGATAATTTTTTTCTTTCATTCTTTTAAGCGCCTTATGTCAATGAGATATGTTGCTATCAGTTGATCACTCAAAGTGTTATACCTTCACCCTTGAAATGATCAATAGCAATAATCTGTTGATGTTAATTGTGTATTGTGAAATAGTGCTGTCAAATTCTGCTACTTTTCATTACTCGATAGTACCCAATACTACTCAATACTTTTAACGTATTTTATTATTGAGTACCTAAAAATTAATACAAATACTTGATACTCGGTACCCATTACTCAATACTTTGCCAGCACTCTTGTGAATTGTTGTGGTGGTAGGTTACGATACTTGCTTAGTTCTGTCTATTACTTCCCAGTAGGTAGCGCTTTCCTCTGATCAATTGTTTGGTGTTAAAGCCAAAGGTGGACAGGGTGGAATATCTGGGGGTGGCTTCTTACTGATAGTCTTCTTAGAGTGGGGATCTCTTATTTTTAATTTTTTTGTTTGTAAATCTCGAAAGACCGAATTTTTTTTTTCTTAATTTTTCTTCTATACTGGGATTTCAACCTGGGCTTCTTTGCGTTGTAAGCGAACACTCTAACCACTACACTATGCCACAGGCCGTCATACTATTGTCATTACAAACGATTTTAGTTTGTTTGTTGGAAAATCAGTTTTTCTTTTTCAAATATTTCAACATGACAGCCTCAAAACTTTTGTTTAATTTTATTAATGAGGTCATTAAAAGCTTTCAATTTCTAAGGACCTTAAAATCATGTCATACCCGAATTGTCATATTAAAATTGTTTTATAAATCTGTTTGTCTTACATCTTGTGGGTTGAATGCAACATTGTATGATTAAAAATGAAATTCGTCATTTAGTATATTTGCAAAGGCAAAACTAGGAAAAAAAAATCAAATGTTTTTTTTTTTCCTCTTAAGACCACAACTTTCTATACATTGGGCTTAATTTTCTTTAAAATAAAAGTGGATTTTGTTTTTTTTTTTTTTTTTTTCATTTTCTTTATTAAGTTTTTTATTTTATGTGTTGCAAATCAACAAACAAATTTTTTTTCTTCTCATTTCTTTTTTGGGTACTTTGTTGTGAAGTTTCGTTTTTGATTAATTTGCATACGACAAGAAATTCGTGATCTAAATTATTTGGTCTTTAACGTTCGCATACAATTGTTAAAAATAACGAAAAGCCAGTCAAAATTACAATACAAATAAAATTTATATATGTATGTACCTGGGTAAGTATGTGTTTGTGTGTTTTCATATTAACTAAAGAACTTGCAACCATTTGTGGCACTTTAAAATACAAACAACAAACAATTTTTAGATTTTAAGGTTTTCATTTAAGAGTGAACTGAATGAAGTCTATTTTAAGTTATGGTTCTATTTAAGTGTGTGGAATTGCCACAAATAGGAACTAAACTATAACAACAACAGCAATAACAAATGCAACAAATGCTGCCACAATAATATCCATTTACCATAAAAACCAACAAATGTTGGTTTTGCTGTTAAACTTGTGTATTGCAAAATTGGTTGCCAGAAAATCTTTGAAATTAAATAGGGAACGCCAAAGTAGACGTAGACGTCATCATTAACGTTATTTTCATCCAAAACATTTAAAACATCGTCAATATCGTCATCGACATTGTAAAGCAGTTTTATTGATGATTTTCTATTTTTAATTCCAAAAGGCATGATTGGTTTTTAGTTTTTGTTTTTGTTTTTCATGTCTGTCTAGTCTTTTAAATAAGCAGAAGATTAATTCATTTTCAGGGATTGGCCTTAAAGTACAATAACAATACAGTAATCAGCCTTAATAGTATTGTAACATTTGTTTAATTGTTAGAAAAATACAAAAACAGAAAAAGAAAAAACTTAGAATTAAAGGTTTCAATTTAATTTAAATTTTTTTTTTCTTTTAATCAAACAAAGAAAGACAAAGAAAAGCAACACAAACAGATCGATGAAGAGAAATTTGCAATAAATTACCAAAAAAAAAAGGATTTCTTTTCTAAATTAGTGTTGTTGCCAGTAGACAGACGATAGAAACAACTAATGAGTTGATTAACAAGGATTTATCTTCTTTGTTAAGCATTTGATTTGTTTTAAAATTAAATTAAATTTTAATTTAAATAAAATACTCACGTTGAATATAAAAGCAAAAAAAAAAAAAAAAAACAAAAAAAAAAAAAAAACAATAAATAAAGGGGTTCCTTTCTGGCTTCTATAAATGTGTCAGCATTTTAAAAAAGGCCCTCTAAACTAAGTAGTTTAGAAAAGACTACAGTATTCCACGGATAATTGAATCGAAAAAATTTCAAAATTATTGGGCAATTATGCGTGGAAGTCATTTAAATAAATACAGTTAATTGTCTCTTTGAGGTAATTAAACGAATACGCTTAATTGCCTGTATAAACTGCCGTCAATACATGTGAAAAGCAAGTAACTTTATACTTATACATAAACTTGGTAGACTTTAATTGCACGGTTGTATCAAAACAGTAGTTTCAAAGTAACGGACATTTATGCCTATATGAAAATAGTTGAGTTAAGCTTCAGTTTTTAGAAAATAATTATTATGGGTAAATAAACAAGGGAATTTTAATTGAATTTTCACTTTGGGGAAAATATATTTTAAGTAATTAAGCGAATAACGCAGTTAAACGAAAGTTAATTAACCGTGTAATTTTATTAGAAAATGGTAAGAAAAAAGAATAAACAAAAAATTAAACGTGGGGCAATTATCCGGGGAATACTGTACCAGAGACCAACTTTCAACACTGTCAGATTTGTTTGATGACAAATATTTTAACAAATAGTAACCATTAAAACTGGTTAATATTTATTGAAAGCAATCCTGTAAAGCGGTATTCACTGCAAGTGTAGTATGCAATCTTACTATAGCGGCTTCCATATTGTAGAATAATTCAATATCCTGAAATATAGAGAATGAATTGCTATCAGAATATTACAAAGAATATTGAAAACGTAAGAGTGCCTAAACTGTCTTTATCACGACTTTGTTGAAATTGCCAATTGCAAAAAAGGAAAAAGAAATACAGATGGCAATTGCCGTTTCAGTATTTCAAAATATTATTCGTATTTCCTTAACCATAAACTTTTTAATTGCTTGTCATACTTACATACATACATACAAAATTGGTCATTACAACCCTGTATCAGGTTTACAGCCTAGCATCTCGCAGCACTCAAGTTGTGTGTGTCAATTTTTTATCCATTAGTACCGGGTCCTTCAGTCTTAAAGTCGACACCTAACGACAGATTTGAAAAGCTTTTTCATAGCAATCAACAACTCCCAGAGCCAGAAGACTGCTGAGAGGTAGTCGCCGAAAGAAATTATTTTTTCATGTTTCTTTTTTTCAATATGTCAGAGCTGAGATTCGAATCCGGGATGGAGATTCGAATTGCTTGTCAACTCTGGCATTTTTAAGCTTAGATCTTGAAAATTTAGAAAGACTGAGTATCTCTTAACATCTTGCAACAGCTGCCGAGATGCATTTGCTTTTTTGTGGTGACCCAGGCGGTCAAACTTGGTCTTGAATCAAACACTTCTATCTTTAAATTGTAAACTACAAGAACTTGTTTTAAAGCAAAACTAGAACATCTAGATTAGGCTAGAATAGCAGTATTTTTAAGGCAACGAACGAGCAGACTTAAATTAATCTTATATAGTCCTTAACCAGCCTCCTATTATGAACAGAGAAAGCTGCTGATTTCTGCAGAGTTTAAAAGTATATTTAACCGGAGCATAATGTATTAATCATAGGCTGCAATAAAAACACATATTGAGACTAACAAACGTAATGTACAGACAGTTATCAATTAGCAGCAGTTCTATCAAGATGCTGTTAAGAAGAAGACGGTCAAACAGTTTCTATTTAATTATCCGAATAATTAATTTCACAATAGGCCCGGAACAAATAAAGTTCGCCGGGGAGCCATCTCTCGGCAGTCCGTCCCCTGCTTAATTGCCAGCAATCTGACATTAACCCTAAACCCGGCTGGGTAAATGGTACAACGATCACTGTCATAGCTGTGGCAATGCGGAGAAGAAGGAGAAGGCTGAGAACTTGCTTTGCAATTTTCCGTCCCTCTTTAGACGTCGTCATGATGCTCTCGATACAGGGTTACTACAGAATATCGTGGTAATATATCCTATTGATAGGGGAGACATGCTCGTAGTTACATTGCCGTGGTATATTTCAAAACGGCATCGTATGATGATAAATTTAAGCTCGTGTAAAGCGGTCACGTTAATCAATCAACCAACCATACTGAGTAGAAATTTTTTTAGTATTTTTTGTTAAAAAAAAGACTCAAAAATACTTATACATATACTCGTAATTCGGGAAACTTTTCTATATTTTGTCAAAGGTCAATTAAAATATCCACTACAAAAATTCGCTTAAAATTCCCTTTTTTAAGCTTTTATTAAGAAAAAAAAAATTCAAAATAAATTTATTTAATCACTAACTGGGTGGTCTTTTTCTTTTAAATGTTCATTTGTAGTCATTTTGCTCGTTAATTTAAATCCTTGGCGTCATCTTGAAATATAATGTCTTTACAAGCAGCCAAAAACTTTACAAACATTATCGAACATCTAAACGATTAACAGAAAAAGTCACAGAAAATTGAAAAAAGAAAAAATTATTTTAAATATTTTATTTTCTAATTGATGCCTGTAACAAACAATCAAGACTTCAAAACTCTTGAATTGACAACAAATAAGCGCACAAAAAATAAAAAGATTTTCACTATATAAGCCGCCATACAACTTCAAAATCAAGTTTCAAAAAGTCGGGCTATGCAAGAAAAAATAAAAAAAATTAAATTAAAAAAAAAGAAAAAATTTAAAAAAATGTAGGATTAAACGAGCGCTGATGACTTTTAAGTCATCTTTTAAAACGAACAGGAAAATTGATGGAATCAGTTTTCTTCTTGTAGACGAGACGAGAAAAAGAGATTTTAAACAGAGTGTAGGAAAGCCAGTATGAAAATGAAACCCACAATTGCAAATGTCATTGGAAAATATTTTAAGACTTTGAATGATACTCTCAATGTCAGGCAAAATATTTGAATATTGTTTTTGTTGTTATTGTTAGTTTAATCTTTTATCAAACTAACGAACAACAAAAAAAAAAAAAAAACAAAAAAATAAAACAACTTGCTAAAGCTGTTTAAAATTTGCAGAAATCAAGTGTAATTTAAGCAGATATTGGTAGACCATTTAATGAGTTATAAAGAGGCTTTATTATTATTATAATATGGTTTCGATCCAGCACAAATGCAAGGCACTGCGACCTATGAGACGTATTGTGTTCCCTTGAGTCTACTGTTTATTTAACAGACCAACTGCCTTCGTTACGAACACCAGCAGGTCCGAAACTTTAGTGGTGGATATGTCCGCCAGTAAGACCATATGTCTTCCTAAACACATCCATCTAAGTTTATGAAGAGCCGCTCTGCTGTCTCTGATGCCTACATCAGTGATCACCACTCTCATCATATGCGCTCTCACACTACATTGACCCGTGAGAAAATCTGTTTTAATTTTCAGGTCTGGTATTCTATATTTTAGAACATTAGATCTACTCCCAAATCGCGGAATAATCACAGCCTTGGCATAGGTGAGACTCGACTGGGCGGGTCAAACTTTGCCAGTTTCCCACCCACTAATTAAATTAAGAATAGTAGAAAGGGGTGCTGCACAGCAGGGCTCCGGACCAATATAAGGTGTCACAGATCCCTTCCTAGCCAATGCATCCGTTTCATCGTTTCCGCTTATACCACAGTGTCCAGGTACCCAAAACAGCTGCATCATGTTTCTAAGCGATAATGTTTGCAACGTCTACGTAACAATATTTGCAAAGGCCAGATGTCATACGATGAGAGTCAAGCGCTTTTAAAGCAGACTGAGTGTCTAAAAATACATTAATTGCCTTGCTCTTGAGCCCGATATCCAGGTTAGGTTAGGTTAAAATTAGCAGCCGCCTCTAGGCAAAGCACACTTGGGTCCAATAAGGTCCCGTTGTGATACCATTATATCCACTAAAACATGTCTACGACCGTTGGCCACTCTCCAACCAACCCGATAATCTTACGAAGATGTGAATTTTGTTCAAATCACCTCCAGTTAAACAGCATCGCTAAATTCAGGGCGCCCAAAGATTTTCGTTCTCAGGTCCCCCAGTGCGGGACAATGACAGAGAAAATGTTCCGTTGTTTCCTCTTACTCTTCGTCATTACAGCTTCTACAGAGGTCATTGTGAGGTATTTTCAACGAGGTTAACCTCAGCACATGCTGTTATGGCCAAGAAAGACACTCAACGACTTCCTTAGTGGAATTAAAAGGTTTCGATTGGGTCCATAGACACCAGCCCCTACTCCACTGTCCATTTATAAAGAGGCTTAAACAATAGTGTTCTATAAATTCCAATACCTTAACGATTCGTAATTTTTAACGAAACAAATAATTCTAGTTTGCAAGTCTCGGCTTCTACTCAAACAGTTCTAGCTACCTTTCATACAGGGGATTATATAGATTTATATATCAGCATTAAAAAATCCTCGCCATAGGTAGAGAAAGGAGTAATATTTTCTGAAATTTTAAACTAGAGGAGAAATTTTTTTTATTTAATACACTCATGCGGTGCATTGTATTGGAATGTTGAATATATAGATAAATGTGAAGATGTTAAGCGACTTATGTTAATGAGAAAAGTTATTTTCAATTTGATCACTTAGAGGCCAGTGTTATACCTTCACCCTTGAATGATCAACAGCTATTGCCCCATCTGTTGGTGAATGTTGAATATGAGTGGTGAGCATCTTCACTAAGTAGGTTATCTGTTACCTTACCAGAAGGGGCGCTATTCTCCTGATCATTCAATTCTTGGTGGAACAGACTGGAGATGTCATATAAAGGTTTTTTGATGATGGACTTCTTGGAGGGGGTGGGGGGAACCTTTTATTTTTTTTAATTATAATTTTTGAACAACCGCAAATATATTTTATAATATTTCTCCTTCGCAAGGATTTGAACCTCTGTCGTTCATTTGTTTTACTTTTATAGCACTACCAATTTCGTATTTTTAATGAGTATTTTTTTTAACCAAATGGTTTCATTGTACTCGTACATGCTACATGTAGGGTATGTAGAAAACAATACAACTTTTAGTTGTGTTTTTATTAAGTCTTGTCATTGTTAGAAAATTTATATGGGGATGGATCATATTGAAATATTTTGTAATTAATTGAAAATCAAATAATAAAGAATAGACAAAAAAAAAAAAAAAGAAAAAAAAAACTGATGAAAAACTAGAATTGTATGTATAAACTGATAAATCTTACATGCCCGCAATATATTTTATAAATTATTCGTATTGCATTGCTTTTTCTACAATACTTTGTATTTGAAATGATAATTTAATGCTTTTTCCTCGTTGTTGATGGCTGTAACAATATACGAGTACCTATTTGGGGAGGAATTTTCGAATTTATAAATCATTTGCTTCAGCATGCATGCATATGTGTGTGGCCATTTTTTATTTTTTGTCTTTTGGTCTTTGATGTTAAAACTGATAATTGGTAATTAATTACTTTTTTTTTTTGGTTATTTTTATTTTCGAGGAAAATCTATAGTAGAAATAAATTAAAATAAAAAAGAAGAAGACTATTTGATGAAATAATTTTTGTTAAACTATAATTTCCAGAAAGATTATAAAATCATTACCATTTTGGTTGGCTAATTATGAGTATCATATCTGTTTATTTTTTTCAATTATTTTTAAAATAAATAAAATTATAATTCTATAACACACCCAACAGCCACGGGTAGGATTGATTTTGTAAAGCATAGCCTTGTGAGCGTGTGCTATTTGTGCAAAAATTTTCAATTTTTTTATCCATTTTCGATCTCAGTGTTTTGTAAGAACTTTTCAAAGTCGAATTTGAATGACTATTATTTTCTTTTTCTTTATTTATTTACTTTTAGTGTTATTCAAAGTCTTAAATATTCAATGAATTTAAAAATCTTTTAATCTTTTTTTAATTTATTTCAATACCCCAGTTTTGTTTTTATTTTTTGTTGTTCTCTGTGTTGATTGGGGTCTACATTTATTGAGAAGTGATTTTACTTTCTTGTTACGATAGATTTTACTCGTATTTGCTTTAAAATTCTTAATCTTAACATTCGTTATCAATTAGAGTTGTTGTTCTTGCACAAATAATAGTAAATGTTTTATTATTTATTTTATATTTTTATTTTTAAATTGCAAAAAAATTTACTTTCATTTGAGTTTTATATACTTTCTTGTAACGGGTGCTTTTTTTATTAGCAACTGAAAATGAAAAACTATGTCGACATTTAAATCTGTTCAGTAAGCTTTTTTCTAGTTATGTTGAATCGGGAAACGTTAGAGAAACGCTTCAATAAGGATACTCACGAAGGGCTTTGCAAACTGTGCAAACGATGCAAAGTGTGTAAAAATACTTCAAATTTTTTTCAGCAACAACAAAATATACACATTTGATGTTTGCATTAATTGTACTGAAAAAACCTTAAGTAAATTGGCTGTGTATTTTGCGAATGTGAAGATAACAGCTTAAACCAAAAGACGATAATATTTCATATATACAAAATCCGTGCTTTCTCTTTTCGTTATTGCTTTTATTTATTAAGAAATCAATTATATTTTTCCTTTTCGCTGCTTTTAGGCATTCTTATTTGTAATATACTATTTTTCTTTTTAAAGGGAGATGCCATATGTTTTTAAGTCTATAAATCCGGCAGCACTAAGTCAAACAAATACTTCAAAAAATACAATTAATTATAAAGAGACGTTCACGATCTATAGCCATTTGCACAGCAAATTTGCTTAGTTTTAGTTTTCACATATTCAATCGTGAGTACCCTTAATGTTATCAAAATTTACTTGGAAAAAAATCTATTTTCAAAGTTCACATACCACTTTGTTCTTTTTACTTTCAATATAATCGACCTAGAGAACACGTAATCCATGCAGTTTTTGCACTAATTTCACTCTTCTCAGTTCAAAACCATCAACGAGACAAAGAAATGTGTGTTCCATATAGCCTGTGAGCTAAACGCAGTGGATATCAGATTCAGGTATATTATGACTCTTCTCCCGAAAAGTCTGGCTGCGATCCGGGCTTTAGAATCAATTGTGGCTACCTCTTATCTGGTGAAGCAGACCAGAAGCCGCCTAAGCACCTTAGAAGTCAACTACATTAATATGAGTTACGGGTCGCCGTATTTTACTTTGAATTATGTTGGCGAGAGCTCCGAGTTCAAGCCCCAGATCTTCGTCGACTACTCTTAGCAGTCTTCTGGGAAAACCTCTGTGAGTATCTGGTTGCCATGAACAAGCTTCTAAAGTCTGTCGTTCGTATTGGACGTTAGTCTGTAGGTCCCGATACGCATGGATAAAAATTGATGCACACAATATGGGTGCTGTTAAAAGCTAGGCCGTAACTTTGAAAGAGGTTCGTAATGGCAAGTTATGTATGTATATATGAAAGCCGGGAATACTTTGAGTAACGGATGAGCTGTTGAAAATATGACCTGGAGAATAAGAAACATATAGATTCCAGTGGGATTGCAGATGCGATAAGTGAGTTTTGGGCTATTGGGAAGCAATCATCCAAGATAGGTTTAATACATACATACATAACTGGCCTTTTACAACCCTGTGTCAGGATTACGGCCTAGCTTCTCGCAGTACTCATGTTGGGTGTGTCAATTTTTATCCACGAGTACCGGGACCTACAGTTTAATGTCGACTCCGAATGACAGACTTGAGAAGCTTGTTCATGGCAATTAGTTACTCTCAGAGCTTTTACCAGAAGACTGCTGAGAGGTAGTCGCCGAAAGAAATATTTTTTTTTCATATTTTTTTTTTTAAGATGTCAGAGCTGGGTGTCGAACCCAGGGCTCATGTCTTAGTAAGCCAACACACTAACCACTAGACCACGGCGACTAAGTACGTTTAATAATTCAGCAAATATTGGGCGTCTCTACCTTCGTTAAGCCAAAATTTTTTGCTCTTGCGCGATTAGCTGTTGTAGATACTGTACAACTGCCCAATATCTGCGCCATCTGCTCATTAATCACACGATGAGCATTTTTATCAATGAATTTTGTTTATTCATTAAGCTTATTTCTAGTTAAATGGCAAATAGTTAAAATAAGCAAAATTGAAGTTAATGGTGCACAGATAATCCACAAACCGTTATCAAATTACTATTATATTAATTAAAAGTGACTGTTTGGTGCGGTTCTCATGCATTTGGCAGTAGCGGTCATACCGGAAATACCAGTCAATTCAGAATAAACAAGGATGTTTACGTTATCTTGAGTGGTGGAAGCTATGAAGCTATACTGACTTAATTTCAAAAATAAATTAGCTAAGTTTCAGGACACTTTTCTCCAACAAGACTTTGTCACTCTCCAACCTGCACACTTAACAATAGATCAATAAAAAAAAATCAAATTTTTGATACTCAAAGCCTCTCTATTATTCCTTATAGAATGCTTTTAAATTATGGGTTTATGGCATAATTTCAGCAACTCTGGAGGCCATTAAAGCCATTAAGTGACCATTGTCATCATTCTATTAGATTTGTCATAAACTGTAATCAAAAATTAGACTAATTGAATGGATCATGTAAACGCATTGATGCGACGGACATATGTCGGAAATCATTTCGTAAATGCCATAAAATTATCAACCAGACTAAATTCTATTTCAGCAATTTTTCTGACTTCTGTTACCATTTTAAGTTCTCAAGCTCGTAAAAAGACACCCTTTTTGTTTTTTTTTTATTTCTACCGTAAACAAGATAAATATTTAAATACACTTTTAACAACTAATTGTTTCAGGCTTTCAAAAGTAATTTATTTACAAATTTTAGAAAAAAAATATGGAAGGAGGTGCCGTGCCATAAGGAAATAAATTTTTAAATAAATAATCCCAATGCAGATTCTGGTCTAAGGTGATAGTGTTCTAATTAAACCACTTTTGAAATTAAACCAAATTAAAAAATAAGAATAATTATAACAAAAAAAGTTCTCGACTAGCATGTATATCAACGTTTCCCTAGCTTCTATGAGTCGTGTCGCTCATACATCCCCAAATTACTTTTTAATTCTGCTAAATAATCTGATGATTTAAATTCATTAAATTTTTTCAAGGCTTATAAAAAATCAGGATATTTTAAAGAAATATGTTTTTAAAAATATTTTTAATCAGAGGCCTTATTCTGTAGCTCTCCTAAGCTTAAACTCTATCGCTTAAGATTTTGAAACTTGATTTAGGACTTTTTGGTTACGAATACAATTCTTGAAAGCTTCACACCTTTCATCACTAAACTTTTTAAATTTTATATATTCTTACGCTCAGCTCAGTCTGTTCCAAAAACCCAAATTTTTAGCATTTTAGAGTAAGAGAATTACAGAATATGGCCCCAGGGCATGTACGTTGGATTTAATAACACCAACAAATGTTTCTATGGCTCACCTGTATATCTTAAAACTTTGATTTTATTTTATTTCTTATAAATCTTCTGTTACTTAAAATTGTTTTAAATTAAACTTTGGATTTAAGCAAAACATAAAATCTATACAAATATTTTCAATTAGACAAACATTTTCAATTGTTTACATTTAAAAATGATTTATAAAAAAAAGAATCTCAAATATATTTTATAACTATTGCATACTACGACAACAGCAATATCTAGTTGAATTTTTTTTGTTTTTAGAAAACCTATAAGATTTTATAGAAAATTGTCAAAATTTTTAAAATCAAGTAAATTCTTTTTCTTTTTAATTTAGTTAAAGAAAGAAATGCAAATCAGCAGGATGAACATGAGATATAATAATAGGAAACAAACTTATATACAGGATATGTTCGTTATGGTTCTCAAACAGAAAATCCTGTAATTGTTATTCTAAAGGCCTATTTTGTACCAATTCACTATACATATGTTCATACATACATACAAACATACATATGTATGTACCTCTAGACAGGCTATATGGATTTCAATTTTTGAAAGTACCTATACTATAGTTATAAATAAACTTGATTAGAGAATTTTAAAATAAAATCAAGGAAAACTTAAAACAATACAATTTGACAGAATAAATATAAAAAAGAATTATGTGGTCATTTCTTCTCACATACATAAGTGAAATATAAAATGCAAAAATGAAATTTTAGAAAAATATTAAACTTACTTTTTTTATATTTAAATTTTTGCGAAAGGCCTGCATTTTAATTTTATAAAGAATATAATTTTTAAAGGAATTGAAAAAAAAAACAAAATTTTTTTATTTCTGCCAAGTAATAGAGTTTTTATTCCCCGGGAACGCATGAAATTTATTGTAATTTTCTGGGATTATGGTCTATAAAATTAAAAAAAAATTATTTATTTTTCCACTATTGATTTTCAACTTGAGAATAAGTTGTGAAAAGTAATTTTTTTTAGCTTTATATACTTATGTATCTTCCCAGAAGGTGGCGCTGTACTGCTGATCATTCGTTTCTTGGTGGAATAGACTGGAAATGTCAGGGAGCGGTTTCGTGAAGATGGACTTTTTTAAATTATAATTTTTGAAAAACCGCAAAAATATTTTTTAATTTTGTTTCCTTCGCTGGGATTTGAACCTCGGTCATTTAGGTTTCTGTGCATGAGCTCTAAGCACTATACTACAACCCCCTTTTCCTTCTGGAGATGTCCTTCACAAGATATACAATTTGGGCTAGGCCGGGTAGGTAATGCTATTAATTTAATAAAACATCTATGACTTGATCCACAATATCCGCCTTTTTTGTAATGCTATTTGCTGTGTTTAAAATGTTTCAAAAATTTCTGTAATACAATTTCTATATGATAGCTTATATAATTTTTGACTAAAAGTATATTTAGGCAACAGATCTACTAATTAATAAGAACAAAATTGTTTAGTATCTATTCATATTATTAATATAGGCACAGTATCAAATATACCAAAAGTTAGACCACATTACCCGAACTTACCAAATTGTATAAGTATATTGGGTTTTAAGCTCATAAAACTACTAAAGAAACTAAGCTTTACTTTATAAATAAAATTATTTTGCTAAGCTTATTTTAAATTTCAGGGTTGAGCTTAAAATAGGGGTCCATTTTGATTTTTTATAATTGTTATGATAGCCTTTTTTTTCAAAAAATTCTCAAGTGATTTTCTTTTAATCTTATTATTATTCATGAAAATCTAAACAAATTGTTATATAATAGTGGTTGTCTGAACATAGCAATTATGCAGTCAGATTTGGGATTCCAACAAAAAATAAATAAACTTAGAAAAGTAAGAAATAGCATAAAATTGGAATTAATGGGACGGGATTCCTCGAGAGCAAACTCTTATTTCTATACATATGTATGATGGGGTAAAAATATAGGGCAAAAATGTTTTAATTCTCTGTATTAATTCTTTTTTTTAAGAGAATTTACAAGTACTTACTTATAAGTTTGTGCATATTTACACACATGCATACATATAAGATGGCAGGCAATCGAAAATTTACGGCTTATAAATAAACAGGATATATATGTATAGGACATAAACTCATAATCAAAAATACAATGACCGAAAATGTTAAGAGGAAATATTTTTATTCAACATATAAACAAAATAATTACACTAAAAAAAATAATACAGTTACTAATTTAAAGTTAAAGGTTAAACGATTAAAAAGACATATCATGATTTACCTCGCTTTAGAGTGCATTTTGAGAAGGAGCTCTTTGTTTTTACACCGAAGTAAGCTCAAGAGCCAACAATTCTTGCAGCTATCTTAGAAAAGTGTTTTAAAACAAAAAGTCCTCAAGTTTTTACCACTTTAGTTACTTTCTTACTCAAACTTTAGCCATTTGAAATATCAAAAAGCTTCGTTACTCATTCGATATTATATTAAAAGAGCTTTTAAAGCTGTTTAGAGAACACATGCATATGAGTAACTGATTATAATGAAAGAGCTTCTCAAATCTGTAGTGCGGAGTCGACATTAAACTCCCGGTGCTAATGGATAAAAATTAACAGGACCCAATTAATGCCCAATTATGTACTTTTGTATATACTCGTCTGTATAACTTTTTTTTGGTACAGAACAAATGCAAAACACTGCGACCTATAAGATCTATTGTATCCAGTTGAGTTTACTGTTTATTCAGTAGACCAACTGCTTTCCCTACACACCGTCTATACAAGCTATAGAATTGATATATCATGAAATAATATTTAGTCGAACATCGATTTGGCTAGTTTAGACTTTCTAAATCTATGTTTTATTTTTTGTCGACCATTGTTGGTAAAACACATGTTCGAACAACTATGTGTCAACTGTCATTTTTAACTTGGCGCCATCTTTTTACATTCGCAACCGCAGAAATAAACGAAATGCTTTTAGTGAAAAATAATAAATTATAATTTTGTAAAACATACATAGTCACCATATACACAAATTAGAAAAAAATTTTGACATTAGCGCTGGCTGCGTTTTGTTCATGATATACCAAATCGATGGCTTGTATAGATGAGGTGTTGTGAACATCAGCAAGTTCGAAAATTTAGTGGTAGATATATCTCGATATGTGAATTCAACACGGCGTTATAGAAAGCTACTTCACACGATGGATTTTGTCTTTATTGTATGAGAAATTTATTGAAAGCTTCCATATATAATCCAATATATTTATAAAAACTACAGAAATTATCAAGTCAAGATACTTTGAAATTATGAAAGAGAATGTTAACTGGATTGAAAAATATGAAAATCTTTTATTCGGACTTTATTTTAAGTTTTCTGTGTATGCAGTGCATGAGAGAGGAAATCTTTTTCTGCTCTTTCATTAATATATTTTCTACAGTAATTCCTGGTTGTTAAATTGAAAACAAAAATAAGTCCTTTACCATTTAAATCTTTAAATTTGTATGCCCAAGTTTTTCTCACATTTTATGCAAATTTGTTTGAATAAGGAAACACACAATTCCGAACCAAATAAATTTATTTACTTTAACTATTGTGTGAGATTCTCTTCAATTGTTTTTATACATTTACTCGTACATATCTCCTTTGTTACTTAAAATGTTCTTTGCAGCCTATGTTATCCTTTTCTTCCTTTTTTTATACGAGTAATAAAATGTTACACAAAACCAATGTATTTATTAACAGTAAGTTGAGAGTCGAGGCTGAATCTGTTGTTGCTCATGCCATAGTCATAGTGTCACATGTAAGAGTTGCAATTTTTTTTAAAATTTTGTTTATCCACTGCTGTACTTTTCTCTTTTACATGCTACCTCGTTCTTAAATATTTTGAAGTTTTTCTTCTAGAACTGGGTTACTTACTTCAGCACATTTATTTGTTTTGATATTTTGGGTAAATTTACAAACTTGTGGGTATTTACAAACACCTTTTGGTTTCGTTTGGGTTGTTGTTGAGATGACAAAAAACTGAACTGAATTGAACAAATATTGTATGGAAAGAGAAACAAATAAAATAAAACCTTTTCCTTTCATTATTTCATTTATTATAATTGTTGTTTTACCTGTTTTCTTTTACTGCTTCTTTCCGTTGGCTCAAAGTCATTTATAACACATACGAAACTCTATTAGAAATTCATTTCCTTGTTCTTCAATGTGTATTCAATACGAAAACTAAATTGCTGAGTTGCAAGTTTGCACAGACATTTGGCTGGAAGTTGTATGGTATTTTTCTTTTTTTTCCCTTTTTTTCTGAAACGTATGAAGAGGCTAAAACAAAAGGACAAAATTTAAAGTACAGCCAAAAGTACCAGCATACCATGATCGACAAAATGGTTTTTGTATGCAATAACTAAAAATTGTGCGTCTTTAGATGCGCGTCGAAATTTTTTATTCCTATTGAAAGGATGAATTTAACCAATGCAGAATGCTTCATTCAAAGATAGTTTCTTATGTATTCAGGAAACAAATTTAATTCGTTTTTATTGAATATATGTTCTTCTAAGTCAGCTGATTTTAGAATTTGTCCTTCATGTTATTTTCTTAATATTTCAAAAATTATAAATTTATTAGAATATTAGCTAAACGCCGCAAATTATATTGATTAATTGTCAGCAGTAGAAGCCATGAATTAGATGAATTTTTTTTTATAAGGCCAATACTCAGGGACTACACCCCAACTCATACCGTGCATAAAATCGGAATTTGGAAAATGAGTTTTTTTAAGCGCTTTATATGGGAGAAGTTGCTGCCAATTGATTACAAAAAGGCCAGTGTTATACCTTCACCCTTGTCAAATGAGCAAAAGCGAGTGCCTCTCCCGCTGATGTTTTGTCCGTTGTGAAATGGTGAGGATCTTGGCTAAATTACAGTTGGCGGGTGTGTGGTATAGTGGTTAGAGAGCTCGCACAAAAACTCCAAACTTCAAATCCCAGCAAAGGTGAAAAATGAAAAAAATTTGGTTTGCGGTTTTTTCAAAATTATAATTTAAAAATAAGAGGTTCCCCCCGCCTCCAAGAAGACCATCTACAAAGGAACCGCTCCCCGACATTCCACTCTATTCCACCTTAACCAATGTCATAAAAAAATGAATGATCAGGAGAAAAGCGCCACCTATTGGGAAGTAGCAGAAAACAGCTAAACCTACTTAGTGAAGACACTCACCATACAATTAACATGCAACGATGAGGCAATTGCTGTTGAACATTCAAGGGTGAAGGTATAACATTAGTCTTTGAATGATCAATTCACAGCGATTTGTCTCATTCCTAAGGCGCTTAATAGTAATATAAGAAAAACAAAATGTATGTTCTGTCATAAATGTACTGTCCTTTATAAAAATTATAATACAATGCACTGCATTTAGTAGATACTTATTTACTACTTTTCGGAGGTGGGGGGAACCTCTTATATATTTTTATTTATATTTAAAACTTAAAAATGCCGCACAAATTTTTGGTTTTTCATATTCTCCAATACTGGGGCTCGAATCTGGGCTACTTTGTGTTGTAAACGCTCGCTCTAACCACTACACTACGTCACCATCCCAAAATGAGAGATATTTCAAAAAGTTTCATATAACGCATATTGACAGAAATTGAATGAAGAGGAAGCTATGCCCAAGATAATTGCCGAGATAACTTACTATAGACAACAACCGGATCGTGAATATATTTTAGTGGAGTGTTTAGCGATGTTTTAACGATAAAAGAGCGAGTTTCTTTGGAAGACATATGGGTCCCCCACTTCACATTCGAGGCACAGATATAATCAAGGCAGTGAATTGAAAGAGAAAAATTTTTTGTAAAGAAAGCAAAGAGAGTTCCATGTGTAAATAATGTCAAGGTGTCTTCTCCTTGGCATATGCAGGGTATAATTTATATTACATATATACATAACATACATAACTGGCCTTTACAACCCTGTGTCAGGATTACGGCCTAGCTTCTAGCAGCACTCATGTTGTGTGTGTCAATTTTTATCCATGAGTACCGGGACCTACAGTTTAATGTCGACTCCGAACGACAGACTTGAGAAGCTTGTTCATGGCAATTAGTTACTCTCAGAGCTTTTGCCAGAAGACTGCTGAGAGGTAGTCGCCGAAAGAAATATTTTTTTTTTCATATTTCTTTTTTTGAAGATGTCAGAGCCTGGAGTCGAACCCAGGGCCCATGTCTTAGTAAGCCAACACACTAACCACTAGATCACGGCGACTTACACATTTCTAACTCTATAAAAAACTAATGTTGGACACCAAAGAAGTGGTTTAGCTTCTCTAGTGCATTTTTCATTAGCAAGTATGTATATGTTGATTCGTCCCTATTTCTGGGCATCCTTTTAAACGAGAAAAAAAGAACTTAAATTTATCACCAATATTTTCTTATTCTTAGTCTTATCTTTGTTGTGTGTGTGTTGTAGTAACTTCTATAGAAACATTTTTATTTTAATATTTTGCATACAAAACAAGGATTTAACGCCATCCAATACCATACAAATAAACTCAAGACTTCCACTACGTGTACGTAGCAGTTGAGTAATTTTGGTTGAAAGAGAAGCAAAGAAAAATAGATGGATGCTGAAAACAAAAGACCACGTTTTACCAGGTAATGGGTGTTTATTTGCAGAAAACTACTTCAACAAATAAATAAATAAATAAAACAAACACACACGTATTGTTTTTTTTTTTCAACTGAAATACTAAGAAAACAATACTTTATGCCAAAAGGATCAAAATTGCTATGTAATGACCCGTAAACAACAAATGAAAAAAGAAAAAAAGAAAAAGAAACAAGAACACCAAATAAAAATAAATAAACAAATAAGCAAATGTGCACAAGAAAAATTTTAAATGAATATTTGATTGTGCAACTCAAGAAAATGCAAAAAAAAAAAGAGCAAGAATATTGAAAAACAGAAAGAAATAATACTCGTATTACACCTTAAGGTTTAAAAATTTGTTGATATTCCTTTTATTTTTCACACTTTTTTTTTTTTTTTTCTTTGCTACTCGTACCACCACTTGACCTACTAAACCATTTTAAAATTAATATTTGTTTTCCATTTCTAACTGTGATTGCTGGTTTCGTTTTTTTTTTTTCAGTTCATTGCATAATTATAATCATTAAATCGAAAACAATTTTCCTTCTATTGATCGACTTTACCAACGGGTCAATATAAATGCACTATACTTACACTATAAAACAAAAGTGTACCAACAATGTAGATTTATATTTAACAAGCACATTCAATTCACACTTGTTTCGTTAGATGCTGTGTTAAAGCCACTTTGCAGTTAAATGTCTCTGTCAGTAGAGTATTTAACGAAAACATAAACGTACACATACAAACTTTTGTTATTTGCTGAAATTTGTTAAACCAAACTCGAAATAGTGCTCACTTAAAGCGCTATATTTGTGATAAAACTTTGAAGTTAAAACAGCTGATTATATATATGCAGTGACTTGCATTATTTTAGTAGAGCATACGTTTTCTACGGCGTTTAAAACAAGTTCACTTTCAACATTTTCTCATTGATAAAAATTAACACACACAACATGGAAGCTGCGAGAATCTAAGTCGTAACCCTGATACAGGGTTGTAATGGCCAATTATGTAGGTAATCATAAAAATTAATATGGCCATACATACAAACATAATTGACCATTACAACTCTATTTCAGGTTTACAGTCTAGCTTCTCGCAGTACTCATGTTGTGTCTGTCTGTTTTTGTTCATGAGTACTGGGACCCACAACAGTGTTGTCAGATTAGGGGATTTATCCCCAAAATGGGGATTTTTTTTCTGAAATGGGGATAGAAAAATTAATTTGGGGATGGGGATTTTATTGGGGATGATCGACAAGTTTACAGTGATTTTTAAAATTTGTTTGCTTGTTACATTCAGAACACACTTGTTTAAAACTCATACTTTCGTATAAAATTTTTGCAACGTGTGCTCTTGGTTTTAGATTTCGGTATTTCAACAAAATAACGATCCGAAATACATATCGAATCGAGCAAGAGGTTGGTTTGAAAAGAATGTCTTCAAGATTTTAAGATGACCTGCACAGTCTCCAAATTTAAAATTTACATATCAAATAAAACATATATACATACATGCAAAATTATTGATGCAGTTTATGTGGGGATTTTTGGGGATGAACTAATCAAGATTTTAGGGATTTTTGGGGATATGAATTTTAAAATTGGGGATAAAAATTGAAAACTATCTGAAAATCCTGACCCACAATTTAAAGTCGACTTCGAACGACAGACTAGTCTAATGGCTTTTGCGATACTAGTAAGATGTAGTCGCTGAAAGAAATAATTTTTCATATTTCCGTTTTTTCACGTCACGCTCACGTCTAGTAAGCCAACACAATAACCTCTAGTCTATGGCGACTATAATTAATGTGGTCCTCTTTAATTAAAAGAAACTCTAAGTAAGATAAAAAATAAATAAATGAAAATCGCTCTATAAGGTGACATTTGTAAAAAATTTTACGAATCCGTATATATTTTCTTTCGAATCGAGTTACATGGTAGATTCTTAAATTCACGATTTTAGTATATGAGAAAAATATACTGATTTAATGACTTCAAGATTTTAAAATGCCCTAAAAAACTCAAAAAGCATTGTTTTATGTGCGTCTAAAGCTTTGTTGGTAATTTGCACATCAGTCGAACTGCACAATTACAAGTGTATCTATTTCCTATGGTTGAGTTAACTGACAAGTACTCTTATGACAGCGTTTTCAAAGGCGCAGTGTTATAAGACCATAGGCAATAAAGCCATATGACTTTATTTCCTATTCTATTGAGAAATAAGGCCATATGACTTTGTTGCCTCCACCCAAGTGCAATATCACCATAATCGTTTTGTAACCAAAGTGGAAATAACGCCCTAATATTGTAGTTGTCATGGTTACAAATTTCCAAAAGAATGAGTTGCCATTATCAATTAAAAACAAATGACTGAGGAGGTGGGGGGGGAGGGGGGCCCGGCGGGCCTGCGACATGCGCGGCAGGTGCGCTCTATTATGCATTTTAACCGCCGTTCTTCAATATATTGAAAACATTTTTGTCCGTTGCTATGACCAACATTTCAAGCTTTTTATGGGACTGTTCTTATTGTAACTTATCAAGAGAGAAAGTGGCCAATTTGTGGTGCCATTATCAAGAATGGCATATTTATATATTGTTAATTATTAAGAATTTATAAACATTTCATTTTTGAACTAAACTTTTTTTCATGTTTTCCATTTTTTTATACATAAAAAAAATTAAATAATTTTGAATTATATAAAAAAATTAAATGAGCAATAACACCATAATGGCTTTATTTCATTCCTTATCTGGAATTAAAACCATAAGGCTTTATTTCCCACTTCTTTGAGAAATTAGGCCATATGACTTTATTACCTATGGCTTTATAACACTGTGCCGTTTTTAAATGCTGAATTTTCTATAATAAGTGTGAAAGTCCTCTCACTCATTATAACAGCCATGAGAGTAGTCGTTAAACTGTAGTACTATCTGGCGGACTCTTGTCTGTTATTAAGATGCAGCAATGAACTATTCTGTGCATTTATAATTTTTTCAATGGCTAAGAAAGGAATTTGGTGCATCTCAAATTAACTCTTTTTCGAAAAAATGAACATGGTATGTAACAATCCCGAATAAATCAGAGCGTAAAACACGACTTAATTTGGGACCATCAATTACGATGTTATAAGTATTTAAATAAAGCGTATTCTTTGATAAAACTCATTGAAAAACCACTATAAGAAAAAATAACATCTGAAAAGTGGCCTGAAAGAATTTAAACAGTTGTTTTGCAATTAACTTTACTTCTTTACTTCAGCTGGTCTCATATACTTTGTATATGCATGGGAATTTTTGACAGATAAGTTGGGTTATACGCTGTTAATTTGGGTTACACTGTTAGAGATATATAATATTAGTTTTTTTTCTTCAAACTTGGGGGGTGCATGGTATAGCTCGTGGTACAGCTCTCGCACAAAAATTCAAACGGGCCAGGTTCAAATCCCAGCGAAGGTGAAAATAATGAACAAGTTAGTTTGCGGTTTTTTTCAAAATTATGCAAGAAGTCCATATACAAAGAAACCGGTCCCTGATATCCCACTCTATTCCACCTTAACTATTGACAAGAAAAAACAAATGATCAGGAGAAAAGCGCCACCTATTGGGAAGTAGCAGAGATAACAGCTAAACTTTCTTAACGAAGGCACTCACCACACACAATCAACAAGCAAGGATGAAGGAATTGCTGTTGATCATTCAAGAGTGAAGGTATAACATACAGCAATTTGTTTCATTCCTAAGATGCTTAATAGTAGTATACTGCCTTTTCCAAAAACTCCAATACACTGCACAGCATTTAGTAGGGGTTTGCCCCTGAGTATTGGTCTCAATAAAAAAAAGAAACCAATTCAAAATTGCAAACACTATTTTTCTTTAATTTAAATTTTCATTGTTTTCGCAATGTTTTTGCTTTTAAATAATTTTTATTTGATATTTTTAACAAAAAAAGTCGTGTTCAACTTGATTATAATTTTTGGTAATTGTATTACCTTCAAACTAATATTTTTTTTCTTTATAAATTTAATTAATTTTAAACTATTTTGGAAACCAAAGATCTCAATACTGTAAAACTGTTAAAATACTATAATTTTAAATGAAAAATTATTATTAGACAACCCATAAGCGACCAAAAGCTTAAACAGTTTACAATGTTTTAAAGATTTTGGGTTCTAAAAGTAAATAACATGGACAGAAAGAAATAAGAAAAAACTTTAAACTAACTGCTAACCAATTTTAATGAAACAATATAATAATTTTCTTCAACTGAACAATACAACCTTTAAAAGAGAAACGCTTAAATTTTTATTTAAGCTAGAATATTAAGGAAAAAACATTAGAGACAAGGTTAAATGCTATAAAAAATAAAAAAAATAAAACGTTTGTGTTTGGCCCACTTTTAGTAAGCTGGCGAACTAAAATTATTAGTTTGAGTTGCAGTTGCAAATTGACAATTTGGCCTTTCACCTGTCTTGGTTTATAAATCTGTTACCAATCAAAATAAATATTAAAAACAATACAAAAAAAAAAAAAAAATCCAAAAAATCTTAAAACAGAGCTAACAAGAGGGAATACTGCTCTCAAAAAAACCAGCCAGCCAGGTCAACCAACCACTGTAATCCACTTAATATTGAACAAAAAAATAGCCAGAAAACGTGAAGAAAAACGTTGTAGCGAAAAAATAAAAAATCCTAACGTTGCACTTGATTTTCTGTGATCGTCGTATGATAGCTAATGCAATAGCAAACAACAGCACCAGTTTAAAACCCAAAAAGAAAAAAAATTTAAAACAATATTTATTGACATTTATGTCTATCCATTTAACCATTCAAAAATACATCCATCCATCTAACCGTCTATTTGATACACTCTGTCATCATTGTGTTTAAGCGGATGTTTTTTGTTTTGCTTAAAGCCCTGTATTTCAGTGTTTGCAAATATTTGAGAGAAAAGCTACTACCTAAGCAAGTGTTTTTAGAAATACATAAGCTTGTGCGGTTAGTTAGCATTGTTAACCGACTAATCATATGTATTACAAACAGGAAAAATTGTTTCAAATTGAATAAAATTTTCTTACTCATTGATTGAACTAATTTTCATATAAAAAGTGGGCCACAAAAAATATTTTAGTTTTTGAAAATTTCACTTTTAATAGAAATCAGGTTGCAAACATAAAAACAAGCAAAACAGAAGACAAACAAAAATTAAAAATAAAGAAAGAGTAAAAGTTTGTTTGATCTACTTACATACCTTTAATTGGCAAAAAGGAAAATGAGATTTTCTTCACAAGAAATGTTAGCTAATAATGTCATTAATTGTTTTGAATATACGAGAGCGGATAAATAAGCGCGTGACTTTTCGAACTTCCCTCATAGTTATATAAAATAAAAGACTGTTTTCATCAAGTACCGCCTGTTAATGCAATAGATTATTGTGAAATTTAAAGCAAGTTGCGTTTAACAGCTAAACAAAGCCTAAAACTTCGGAAATTTTTTATAAAATTAAAAAAAATATATAAGCTTTTAATTAAGCTTTAGGTCGATTAAATAATTATTTTTTCAATATTTCGCTACTTCTCTGCGTAGCTTCTTCAGAAAATATTTTAAAAAAATTTATATCGAGTGGTAATTAAATATTATTTTTAGCGCAAAACAAAACCGGCAATAAACCAAAGAAAAGGTTGATAAATGCTACTGAGACTTTGTACCATCGACTTCCATGATAAAGTAGTTTACTGACTTACGCTGTCGTCGCACAAGTACTAATGACGCTGAATGTTCTGTTGTTCTGGAAAAACAAATGTGGTTAATACACGTAAAAATGTCGAAAAAAATTCACAATATGGTATTGGTCGATCGAAGAGTAAAAGTGTGTGAGATTTTTGATGCCATAGGTAGTTCATATTGCAGTGTGGTTACGATTTTAAACAATCAGTGTAAGAAAGCCTTTTGCAAAATGGGTGTTGCGTTTGCATTGAATTAACCATAAACGTAATCATGTGACAGTTTCAAAGGATTTTTTATTATTTGTAACAATGGGTGAAGCATGGGTCCATTACAACACTCCGAAGGCCAAGCAGCTTTCTAAGCAAGTGGTTTCTCTGGGTGAATCGGCTCTGAAGAAGACCAAAGTAAGTTCCTCGGCCAATAAGGTGAATGCAGCAGTTTTTTTGAAATGCACGCGGCATAAGCCACATGGACTACCCTTAAAGTGGTCCAATTTATTGAACCAACGTAATGAGAGTTAAAAAAACGAACCATATGACAAAGAAAAAACCTCTGTTTAGCAAGATAATGCACAGGTGTAAGGGGGCACTCAGCCTGTGTAGCATATGAATTAGGCACCGAATTGGGAACTTATCTCCCATATTCATCGGATTTAACATCTAGTGACTATTTTCTATAAAAGATTCTTGCGAAAGTATTATGTGAAAGATTGAAACGGATCTGGCTGTAAGTGAGAACAATACGAACTACTTGTTATCGACGAATAGAGATGTTGGATGTATCTGCACCCAGGTTACAGCTGGCAACTATACATTCGATGTGATCAAGAAGTTCAAGTACCTTGGCACCACCATTATCAGCAAGAATGATGTCAGTCTACAGATCAAGCGAAATATCGCACTGTCCAATAGGTGCTACAACGGTCTCTCGCCCGACGAAATTAACACTGAACAATTAGCTTATTCTTCCAGTCTTGTGACGATGCAGCGTCCTGGGAGTGTTCGAGAGAAAAGTTCTTTGTAAGATCTTTGGTATTCTAAGGCTGGGCGATGAGTTTCGCATTAGAACCAACCATAAGCTCCTCGGCGATGTAGGAATTGTTCAGCGCATTAACATCCAACCGCTACGCTGGCTTGGCCATATTGTCCGAATAGAAGAATCTGTTCTAGCGAGGAAAGTTATCTATGCGTTGGCGTAGAGTTCGACCCTGTTTACATTGGAAGAACCAGGCTGATGAAACCCTGTCTGTCATCGATTTGCCAGCTAAGTAAGTAAGTAGAGTAAGACTATTTTCTACTTACAAACCTAAATAAGCTTCGGTGAAAGAGATTTAGCTCTAACGTTGTAATTATTGATCAAACAAATGAATGAATGGAAGAGCTAGATTGAGCTAGATTTGGCAAAAAAAAATGTGTTTCATTCACACACTCACTTATTGATACACCTTCGTACATACATACATATATAGGGCATATTCGTAAACAATAGTAAAGTCGGAAATAACAAAACAAAAGTGTAAAAATTCTTAATAGATAGCTATAGGTCTGAATTAAAACTCATACTAATGCAGCAACTGCTCTCAGCTGGTGTGTGTAATGCAACCCTGTACATGCTTTACTTGTACGCAAAATCAGTATTCTTGTTTTTAGCTCGCTACTCAGTGTGCTCAACGATGTGTTTATTTGTTGTTATGAATATGGCTGCTAGACAACAATTTGTGTTCAAAATTTCAATTTATCATTTAAAAAATTCGTAAATTAAATTTGAACTAATTTGTTTAATTGATTCAATGAAATGTTTAATAATGTTTTTCTATATTTGTTCTTAGCTAAACCTTTTAATACAAAATCAATTAAAAATTTCATTAATTGTGAACATACAATTTTATTTAAAATTCATGTCTGTTCTTTTTCTAAAATGACATAAATTAAATATGTATATTTTTTATAAAATATTCATCTTTTAATAAAACAAAAATATCACGCACTACTTATTTCTATGTAAAATATGAATATAAATTAAATTTTAAAAATGACGAAAATAAAAAATTACGAAATACGTCCAAATTTTCACAAATTTCTTATGAAAATTATAAAAATATCAGACACCTCTTTTTGTTTATGTTTCGAAATTTAGAACCGACTAATAATCGACATATTTATAACCAATTTAGTAAAAACAAAAAAAAAAAAAAGTAAACAGACAACCGGTTTTTGATTTGCAACTGAAGACATTTTAGGTGTTTTGAAAGTTACACCAATAGATTCTTGTTATACCAATTCATATAATTGGTATTACTTTCCAGGTATCTTTTTGTAACACATTGTGTAATCTAGTAAAGTTTTTTAAGCTTTCTTGTCTCTAATTTTTGTTAAACATTTTTAATATTTCTAATACCTTCCATAAAAAAAAGTTACAAATAGTTAAACTTTCTCTTCTTTTTTTCTAATACAAGTATTTTTGTTTCTTTTTTTTCAACTTTTTTTTAACACATCTTGCTCGTATGCATAAATTCCCTATTCACTCATTAATTTTAATTAAATCTTATTTTAAGGAAACATAAATATTTGAGTTCATCTATAACAAAAAATCATATATGCATAAATGAACACACAATACGAGTTTGTTTCCTGAGGGTTATTTGCACATGCATGGATCTAATAAAGAAAATGCTAAAAAAAATCTGAAAAGAGTAACAAAAGCATCCTCATAATATAGTATTTTGCCATAACTTACGAGGTAGAAACACTACACTATAGTGCATATGATTTGCATGTTTTGTTAGAAAAACATTTATCTTTTAAGTACATAGTAAATCTCAGTACACACGTCTTTAGTCAATTTCTACTTTTAAAAAAATATAATCCCAGGCAATATGCTTTTTGTAAACCAAAAAGGTAATAAAATATAATTGAATTTGTTTTTTTTTTTTTTGTTTTCTCCTGTTAACTTTATTTTTTAAAGTTGGAAAAGTTATGAGTTTTAGCTTCTTCAGCAAATTTTTGCGTCATTCATTTTCAGCACTTTTTTTTTGTTTATTTTCTTGTTAAAAAAATTTGTTAATTTTTCTTTTCAAAACCTTAATTGTACGCACAGAGTTTTTCCTTTTTTTTTTTCTTTTTTTTTTTTTTGTTAAATGGAAAAGTAATTTCTGGATTTACCACAAACTTTTCAAAAAGCCAAAAGATTATTAACAAAGAAAAAGAAGAAGAAGATGTTGTTGCAAAAAGCTGTATAACAAAATGAATTTCTTTTATGATCTATTGTTATGGAACAGTAAAATTAATGTGGGTGTTTATAGGTTAGGAATTGATTTTCAATAGAAAAGAAAACAAAAATATTATGCAGAATTACCACACACATGGCAATTTCATGAGATTATTTGAAAACACGTTAACGTTCTACAATACTTCTAGAAAAATTCAAAAGAGAATAGAAATTCATTAAAACTGGTAAACGAAAAGAAATTTGTTTAAAATCAGTCAAATAAAAATGTTAGAATTTTAAAATTTACACATCCAGCAAAAGCATATGAAGTGATTTAAAAAGATAATCAGTTTCGTTTCATCAGAAACGACTCAATTATATCACAGTAAAATTATATTAAGAATTTTGAAAAAATTGCACACAAGCCGAACTGAACACGTTTTCGAACCCAGCAACTGTAGTGTTTTCTTTTTTTTTCTAGATCAGTGTTATACCTTCATCCTTGAAATGATCAACAGCTATTTCCCCATCCGTTTTTTTTAGTGAGTTTAAGTTTAGTTTAGTACATTGTTCTGGCCTAGGAAAATGGGCGACGAAGGGGAAAAAAGGGTGTGGACCTTTGATATAAACTTACAAATATCATATCTGATATCAGTTCGAAAAAAAAACAAGGGTAATACTTTAAGAATGCAAACCGAGTGCTGTTGGTTGATTATTCAATCGCTAGTGTTATATCTTCAACACTAAATAATCCAACAGCAATTAATCCCAAGAAGCCCACACAATAAAGTTTAAAGTTTAATTTTTTTTTTTTTTTTTTAAGACCAATACTCAGGGGTAAACCCCTACTCATGCAGTGTGCATTGTATTAGAATGTGAAGATGGTTGATAGAAGTTTTTTTTTTCCATAGATTTTGTATATTTTGCGCCTTTTTTTTTGTGTTGATGAAACAAGTTGCTGTCAATTTGTCAACTCAAGAGCCAGTGTTATACCTTCACCCTCAAATGATCAAACAGTAATGGCGTCATCTGTCGGTGGATGTTTACATGTGAATGGTGAGCGTCTTCAGTAGATTAGCTGTTATCTTCCCAGAAGGTGGCGCTGTACTCCTGATCATTAGTTTCTGGTGGAATAGATTAGAAATGTCAGGGGGCGGTTTCTTGCAGATTTTCTTGCTGGAGGGAGGGGGGAACCTCTTATTTTATTTAAATTTAATTTTTAATTTAAATTGTAATTTTAGAAACCGCAAATATTTATTTTTTTAATTTTGTCCTTCGGTGGGAATGAACCTTGGTCGTGTGAGTTTCTGTGCAAGCGCTCTACCAGTATGCCACGACCCCCCCAATTGGGGGAGGAATAAAAGAATATGATATTGAAGATGATGTCGTTGTTGTTATCCTTAACCCAACCCCTGATATAATTCTTGGTCACTGCTCTGCAACCGCCTTTTTAGAATGAGAGACTCTGCCAGAGAGCTAGTGCTCCCCGCAAAGACTTATAGGCCGTTTCAGAGATTTTACAATTAAGTGAAGCCAAATTACCTTTAAAATAAATCTAAAAAAGCATAAATAATATAAAATAAAAAGTAATACTAAAAGCATGGGAGACTTTCCCACAGAGCTACTGGTTTCCGTCAGCTTAGACAGTTAGGTCCTTGCAGTGTACGCCTCTAAACCACGGCAAGGTGATTATTCCACATTGATGTTTATTTTGTTTGTTCTGAAGTGATTAGGATCTTAGCTAAAACGTTGTTAGTAGGTTCTGATCCTTGCTTAGTACTGAATCAGAACTACAACTTTTTTCTTTTTGTCTTGTTATTTCATTTTATCCACATTAGTCAACATCGATAACAGGTGCGACTGTACCCGTGGTGGTTATTGATCATCGCCATAGCAAGGGCATAATATTGTTGTGATATGGTTTGGAAATCCATATCTTTCAATGCCTGCTGCTCTTAGGGCGTCCACAGTAATGCATTCGTTTTGGAAGCCTTATTTGTGGTCCGACAAAAAAATCAACTAAAAAGAGCATGTGTTTAATTTTAGGTCTAAAATCGTCTTCAAAGTGTTACCATTTTCGCCAAAGTGTTACTATTATTGACTTAATTTTAGGCAAAATTGTATTTAAGTGTTGTTTGGAAAACCGAGTTCGAATCCTAACAAGAGTGATAATTTTTTCAAATAATTTCGTTTCATTAACGTTTGCCAATCATTTTCGTTACTTTAATTCTTAAATATTTATAAAACTTCTACAACGGAACTACTAAAATCCATTGTTAATAATACAGGTAGTCATAGCTAAACTCTAAAGTCGGTTCTTTTTAAAAACAATTTTAAATTTAAAGCCTACTTTAAGTCTGTCTGCAACTAAGTAAGTGAAAATAAAAGTACATTTTAAGTTGAAACAGTTTTATGTGGATCTTACTCAAAATAGAGAAATAGGCCAACTTCCTAAACGCAAGTTGCAATGCATAATTTAAAAAAATGCATATGCAATGCTAAATATGTCTTAAATGAAACCTTGCGTTGCAGAGACATTTTTTGCATTTTATGGGCATTCAGGAACGTCGCTATGCAATTCATACATAAACGTACGTCAAAACATATGGTATTAAATTGAATAAAATTTTGTGGAAAAAGGGAGGTAACACAAAATTTTTTATCCATTTTATTGGCAAATCTAAAAAAAAATCTTCAAGAAATAATAATTTGTTAAAAAAAAACTTATAAAAAAGAAAAAAAAAGAAGAAAAATTTTTATTAAGGACAATAAAAATTCCGGAAAGAAAAGTGATAAAAAATAAACATTTTGAGGAATGCATTAAACTAATTTAAATAAAATGTTTAAATATTTACATAAAATATATCAATTATTAAAAATAAACAAGAAAAAAAAAACTTACTCAGCCATTGCAACTAAAATTTTTGCACACAAAATAAAAATGATGCCGGATTTTGACAGCTGATTCTTATTAAAATGAGTTGCCAAACGTGTATGCATTGTAAATATGCATTGCAACTTGCGTTTAGGAAGTCGGCCATAATTTCATACAATGTGAAACAAAATGCTAAAAGGTGGCAACTCTGAACAACTGATGCTAAAAACAACAAAAGAAAACAAATGTATGTAAAGTATTTTATTGAAAAAGCAAAAAAGAACAAAATTAAAGCTTTATAAGAAAAACAAATTTGTGATGAAAATATAAATATATAATTTTATATTTATGTTTAAAATTGCAATCTAAAGGCTATGATACACTATAATACACATTCGTACGATTCATTCACAAGAAAATCTTATCGATTTTTGTCACACGTTTTAAAGTCGCATCAAAATGGCAACATTAGTGCCACACCATACAACAAAATAAGACGCAAAGCATATGTAGAGTAGCTTTTTCCTAACATCTTATAAAATGCAACCCTGATCGCATGAAGAAAAAAATGTTTATGAATTTGTTCAAAAGATTATGAAGTTGGACAGATTTGTCAAAAAATCTATCAGATGCAGAGTGTGGCATAAAAACTCTTATTCCTTTTTAACACACACGATTTTATTAATAAATCGTACAACTCGATAAACATAAAAGCTACGACACATTTATGGATTTTAATAACCAGACCTAATTGAGATATATATGGGCTAATTTATTACATTATTTTTTTTATTTTGTTGTTATTTTATAGATTTTTTATGGTGTTAAGCAAGTTAGAAACAAGTTTAGGTTGTTTTAACTTTAAAATAGGATTTTTCGTAGAGATGCTCGATGTTTATCGATGCATCACAAACATCGATGTTTTTAATTCGATGCATTGTTAAAATAACCATTAATCGGATAATACGATATCATTCAATGCATCGATATATTTTTTCTTCGATGCATCGCCAAACATCAATGTATGTACACGATGAATCGCATAAGAAAAAACATCCATTTATTGTTTTCGTGAGCATCGCTACTTTTACGGTTTTTACTTCTCTATAGTTAACCTTAAAGTATACTTTTTTGATGGCTATGATTATAGGCGATATACATACATATATTTCACCCATTGATGCCTTGCACTTCTTATTGGACAATAGTTCACTTTGCACGGCAATGTTTAAAATTTACATTTTTCTGTTTGTTTTAGTTCTAATATTACCATCTGCCTATACAGCCAATTATAAAATAAATGTTCGTTCCGTCAATACCTATCTGTCTATAAATATTTCCTGTTATTAAATGATAGGCAGACGTATGTTATCGTTCGATATATTAAACAAAATGCTGCCAATCTCTAAATGACAGCGTTAAATCGTTATCAACACACATTTTTATTTCAATCAATACAAAAGTAACGCCCTTTCCCGTAGAAAATAAAACCGTAAGGGTGCTGTAAAAATATCTTAAAAACAAAACGAAAAATAAAAAAAAATCTAAATCTTAAAATTGTCTAAACACTTCAAAATAATTTGACAGTTAAACGTTATTTCCCACATACTTAAAATCAGACAAGAAAAAAAAGGTATAAACACATGTCCGTCCTTTCTCTTTTAAAGAAAACAGATACCCTCCTGAAAGAGAAAAAAAATGTCAACACAGTTTATTCTTTTTTTTCAAAATTCTTCAAGTATTGCTTTTGTTTTTGCATATTTAAGTGCCTTTTGTGAATTACTAAACAGGTAAAATTTATTTAAAACTTTTGTGAACGACTGACAAAAAAATATCATGTGACACATTGATATAATCAATGAAAACTCCCTCATAAGGAAAAGATAAAGGACCGAAAAAAAAAAAAAAAATATTTTATAAAATATTTGACAACGTTCTTGAATTACCTTTATATGAATAGTGTACAGTAATAACAACAACCACATTTACAATATCAACTGCGAATTTTTGTAGATGTTTTTATTACGTGAAAAATATAACCGAGATTTTTGATGATTAAATTAAAGTTTGTAAGTAAGCTGTATACGAATTAAAAAGTCACTACACAGTTTTATATAAATTCATTTAAAATTAGTTTTTAATATAAAAATGTTGTTTAAGCATAGATTAAAACTACAATACTTAGGGGGTGGCATAGTGTAGTGATTAGAGCGCTCGCTTACAACCTATCCACTTTTGAATTATGAAAACGAATTATCAGGAGAAAGTGTCACTTACTGTAAAATAATAGGCAGCAAGGACTAAAAGCTTACCATTCACCTTAGCAAAAGATCCTCACCACTGCACAAAAAAAACATCAACAGATGGGGCAATTGCTGTTGATCATTTCAAGGTTGAAGGTAAACACTGGCCTTTGAGTGATCAACTGACGAGTTGTCTCATAGACATAAGGCGCTTAAAATGGAACTATATGAACTATATCTTCAAAACATTCGAATACAATGCACGCATGACAGTAATACTCCTGAGTATTGATCTTAAGAAAAAAATATACTGCACAGTATTGCAGTCAATAGGCATAGAAGCGGGCATATTAGTTTTCAAGAATATGTTTTAAAGCAATTCAAATGCTATAATATATTCTAATTATTTATAAAAAGTAGAGTAACAAAGACCATAAGTTCAGTGTAGTATTGCAGACCTGGGTCTTTGGTGCAAATCGAACCCACAAACCGTGCTCTAAAAGTCTTACACAACAATGGCGTCCTAATGCGAACTACTCTTCCGCACTGAATTAAAATCTCGGCTAAGAGAAATATCAACTAAATAATGTAGATTTACAGTTTGGAACTAATAATTTAAACGGATCAGAGCATCGGATCGTAGCATTAGGAATGATTGGTAATGGATCAATTCGCGGACGTTAAACTGGTTTAACAATCGTGAGTAATATTTCTTCGATTTTTTATATTGTGGTATAGAGGTGGAGTGCGCTCACAGAAACTCACACAACCGTGGTTCAATCCTAGTTATTCAAAAATTATAATTAAAAAAAAGAAGTCCCCCCCCAAAGAGAAGTCCATCTTCAAGAAACCGCTCGCTGACATTTTCCGTCTATTTCCCAAGAAACCAATGATCACGAATACAGCGTTACCTTCTGGGAAGATAACAGCTAATCTACTGAAGACGCTCACCATTAATATTCAACATCCACCGACAGATGAGGCAATTGTTATTTGATCATTCAAGGGTGAAGGTATAACACTGGCCCTTGAGAGGTCAAATTGACAGCAACTTGTCTCATCAATAAAAAGTGGCATAATGTACAGATATCTATGAAAAAAAAATATCTGTCTATCAACCATTTTCATATTCCAATACAATCCACTGCATGGGTAGGGGTTTACCCCTGAGTATTAATCTCAAAGAAAAAACTCTTGGTAAACAGAAATAATATTCAGTTTGGCGGTTACTTGACTCTATTCAAAGTTCTGAAATTTAAATTTTAAGATATATCGTCTTGCTTTTGGACCACTTGTATCAAAAAGTCCTCCAACTATTACTAAACATTGTCGGTATCCCTGGTTTGTTGAATTCGAAACTAATGGAAATATGAATATTTTAATGATTCTTACGTATCATTTTTTTTAACTTAATATTCACCAAACAGACCCACACACATAATTAGCCATTACAATCCTGTTTCAGAGTTACGGTCTAAATTCTCGTAGCATCCATGTTGTGTAGGTAAATTGTGTCAACTCCCAACGACAGACTTGAGAAGCTTAGTCATGGCAATCAGTTACTATCAGAGCTTTTGTCAGGAGACTGCTAAAAGATAGTCACCGAAAGAAATATATGTTTTCATATTTCTATTTTTTTGTAAGATGTCAGAGCAGGGTTTTGAACCCGGAGCTCTTGTTTAAATAAGCCAATACCCTAACCACTAGATTACGGCGTCTATATATTCACCATTCACAAAGCTAAAATAGCTTGAATGAGTAAGGCACGATCTCCCTGACATCCTTAATCGCTACTATTAACAAGATTTTTAATGAATGTAGGCGTCTGTTAAGATTAAAATTGTTAAATTGTAGTATCAACTGTTGCTGTGATGGCCCAGTTTTTATGTCAAATTTGAATTCAGTGCACCCACACTAGTTAAAAACCATGATTCGTTTCTAGAGTCTTTTTTTTTTAAATAGATCACATTACCGAAAAAGAATATTTGGCTTTGATGCAACTTTGTTAAGCTATTATAGTTTATAGGGTATCTTCAATCATATCATGCGTGAAATATGCAATTTTTGAAAATCGTTTTTTTTTTTTTTTGGTTATGAAATTTACACACCTGCCATTATTTTAACGAAAGATTTAAAGTAAAAAATTTTATGAAATAATGATGAGAAAATTCATATTAGAATTTTATCACTATCTATGCATATAATAAAAGATTGTTTGGGATCCCAAGAATAATATCTACTTACATAAGTATACTATGTATATGTGTATGTAAGTATAATGCATATTTAAATATTAATTTAATGCCTTGTGAAAATATCATATTTTTCTCAACTTAACAGAGAAAAAAAAAAAAAAAAACTACTAGAAGTAAAAACGAAAAACAGATATCCTTAATGACATTTTTGTATGTTGTTTATTATCCTGATAGCATACGAGTAACAAAACTCCTGTCCTAAATATACATTCATACCTCCTTTACAAACACATACAGTTTGGTATCTTTTATCCTTAGCATGACACTGAATATATAACAATGCGTCTCTGCACTTCTGCATATATTATTTTAAATTGAGCGTAAAAATTAAACGAACCATCGCTAAAGTCAAATACTCCTACTATGAGTACTTCTATTACTCTTACAAGTATTACAGCTTCACAAACATTATAATCCCGCTATTGCTATATAGTTGGCTATTATTACACTCTTTTCTTTGAATATTTTGTTTTATTTTTTTTCTTTTTCTTTTACCATAAAAAACATTTTTCTACAGACTATTCGTACTTGCTGAAGCAATAGAATGGAATATTGTTGCTGAAGATGTAAAAAAAGTTACTAGAGTTTATTGTAGAAATTTGTGCGACCATTAGATTATATGCCAAGAGAATTTATTGTGTCTGAGGTCAGTAATTTTATACAATTTTATAATGGTTTTTGTTAAATGGCAATTGTTTTCAATAAAAAAGAGGAAAAAAAATTACTGTCAGATTTACTATGATTGGTGTAGTTGAGAACACTCTAAAGCCTGATATGGTTTAAATGGGAATTTAAAAAAGAAAATTATTGGCATCTATGAGTTTTAATAACAAAATAGGAAATGCTTAAGAACCTATTTAAGTGATAGTTTTGGGGTACAAACTGGCAAAAATGTGTCGCAGCCAGACACAATATCCCTACAACTAATTTGGCATATCTTAGCACTTTGGCGTTTTTAGCCTACATTTTTTTTATTCATGATATTAATTTTAGAACTTGAGTAGCTTTTTCATGGCAGTCAGTTACTGTCACAGCTTATGTCAGAAGTCTGCTAAGAGGTAGTCGCTGAAAAAATATATTTTTTCATATTTCTTTGCTTCAAGATGTCAGAGCAGGGGCTTAAACCGGAGCCAACTCACGAACCACTAGACCAAGTTCACCAGTGTTGACTTAGGAATATCAGATTTACATGCACTTAACGTGATAGTCTACTATGCCGCAGAATAAAAAAAATAACAAATTGTGAACTATCTGTTTTTCTTAGACAAGCAATTTTAGATAATTTTAGCCTGTTTCTATATTATAAGCATGAGACGACGGACATGCAATCGCCACTTTGACACTTACGTAAGAAAATGGGTTTTTACACTGATCTTTCTTACGCTTTCTTCACGATGTTCTTTAAATTCTTCTCTCTAAGCATAAATTATGTAATTGCTCTGGTGTATAGTTTGCAGTTTTGTAAACACTTTTCATTGTAAAACATCATTTCTAACTTATCAAAATCTCTCACAAAATCGTTTTCACATATTCCAAATTTGAGGAGAATTCGTTCAGTTGTTTTCCTTTTTACTCTTTTCAAATAACATACATATTAACATACAAAGATATGAAAAAGTTTTTTATGAAATGATGTTATTAGAACTTTTGGATTCTCCAAAAATTAAGAAAGCCGCTTCTTGACATTCAACCCTATCCACCTTTGGCTTTGGCATCCAACGAATGATCATTACAACGCACCGCATACGTACCTCACCACCTCACAACACACAAAATTAGCATCGACAGATGGGGTAATTGTTTAAACTGAAAACTACTTTATTTACATTCATGATCTGGACTGCGAATTTAATTTTTGTTACTCCAGCACAATGCAGAAAAATATCGGAGAAATATATGCAGAAACTACGGATTTGAACAACAGTAATAAAAACAGCATGTGCCAGGCATTTACAAATTTTTCCATTTAAAACTAAAGCATTAAAATTGTGAACTGCACTGACCCGATACCGCTAAGTGTACACCTACCTTAAGGCTTAAGTAAAAAGTAGTCTCCATGATATACAATAACAAGACAAAGCAAGACTTGAGGGAAAAACTGCACGGGATACCATTTTAGAACCGAGTTAAAATTTTAGTGCTCTGTAGTTTATATGGCTCGGATTTATTTAAAATTTTACCTTTTTTATTTGGGACCACAAACCAGATCAGGTTTCTTAATTATACTACATCAATAAGTATATGAAACTAGCTGAACGCCGTGTGCTTCGCTACCCCCTCGTTATATAATAAAATTAACGGCGGTGACGTGGTTCATAGTTATATGGCGACGTTAACAGTATTAAGAGCAATATACTACCAAATAAAAAAAATCCTTTGGAAGGAATAAATTTATACAGAGAACAAAACGTTTAAAACTTTCAAATAAAATTTTGCGTTAAAGGGGGCGTGGCGTAAGAAATGTTTATTTTTACCTCTCCTGGTGTATACAATTTGAAGTAAATCTGTTAAAAACTATATGGGAGCAATTACATAACTTTAAAAAAGTGGGCGTAAAAGTAGGCGTGGTCGAAAAGAAGTACCCTATTAATCATATCAGAGTCCCAGTTAAATGCTGTGAAAATTTCAGGAAAATCGGTCTAGAGGTTTGGTCTCCTATAAGGTACAAACAAACAAACAAACAAACAAACAAACAAATAAACAAACACACATTCAATTTTATATATTTAAGTAGATATTAAGTGAACGTTTTTTTCAGCACAGATTTCATTCATAAAACAATTGCTAAACTCTTACTAATGAGCTGTTAAGCTATTGCTCACAATATTCGAATCCCTTGTATACTATACGCTAAGCATTTTCTTTCTCAAATTTTTAGAACTTCTAAGTGGCTATTTTATATATTACTTTAATTTCATTCGGAATTTTTTATTTTATGGAAAAATAAAAAAATGTTTAATTGCTTTTTAAAGTATACAACTTGGCGTCACTATTTTCAGAGTTGATTTATATTAAATTAGCTGACTTTAAAGGAACTGTATCGTATAAAACCTAAGCTGCTAAGCTAAATCACAGTGTATATGCATATGCACTGTGGCAAAATCGTTATGTTAGTTAACAATTAACAGTTAGAAAAAAATTCGTTGTCACAATTTTAATTTATTATTTAAAAAAATTTGTAAATTAAGTTTTAAATACATTACATAACTGGCCATTACCAGCCTGTTTCTCACAGCACTCATATTGTTTACAGTTTAAAGTCGACTTCGAACGACAGATTTGAGAAGCTTTTTCATGGCAATCAATTACTTCCAGAGCTTTTGCCAGAAGACTGCTGAGAGGTAGTCGCCGATAGAAGTAATCTTTTCATATTTCTTTTTTTTCAAGATGTCAGGGCTGAGATTTGAACCCAGCGCTATCTTCTTAGAGGCCACCACACTAAACACTAGACCACGGCGACTACAATTATTATTAAGTTTTAGCTAATTTTTTAAATAAATTTAATAATGTTTCCTTAAGCATGTAGTTGTTAATGTTTGATAATATTCTTCTACTGTCAGCGACTAAACTTTTGAAAATTTGAATTGAAGAAATTTCGAATATTTTAAACAAAACTATAATATAACTCTATATTAAATAAAATAAAATCATTTAATTTTTGCCAGCGTGTAATTATCTTCAATCGAGTATATTCAAATAAGCCATAAAGACATGACCAAACATGACCATAAAGATTTCTGCTAAAAACTTCAAACTCAGCTTTGACCAAATTTAGTAAAATTACACAATTAATGTAAGAAATTGTTTAAAGCTTTCAACTTTTTTCTTTCTACACGTATATACTTATGTATGTAAGTCAAAAAGATAAAGTCATCCAACATCATATTTAGTTTAACGTTTTCTGCTGTCAAGCAATGCCAAAAAAGTAAATTTTATTAGAAAAAACAGAAGCTTAAAAAGATAAACCTTGAATGTACAAGTATTTCAATGGTTAGTTAGTTCTACTTCCTTCTTATTCTTCTTCTTATTATAATTTTCTTTTTCTTTTTTTTTTTTTTTTTTGTAATAATTTTTAATGCATAGTCGTGTGCAGCAATATTTTTTGTGTAAATATTACACTCCCCCTCTTGTATAAATGTGAAAGAAATATTAAAAGAAATAGAAAAAGGGAAAGAACATAGAAAACTTCTGAATCATATCTTGCGTAAAATTATAATTAAACATTTTTATAAATCCATAACCACAGACTATACTTATAATAAGAATAAAAAGAAAAAAAAAAAAATATTAAAAAAAAAATATTGAAAAACTAAGGCAAAAGTAAAGTTATTAGGTGATAGAACAATATATTTCCGTTTTCTTTTTATAAGCAGTTGTGTTGTACGATATTTTCAAAATAAATGTTTAACCCTAGACTGGCGGATTGATATTGAAGCTACCTAAGTAGGAAAAAAACATTTTTTGTTTTTCAAAAACCATTAATTTCTCAACATAGTCTCCTTTCAGCTCAATACTCTTAGTAAGACGATTTTCCAACTTTTTTATACCATCTGAATAATACGATTTTGGGAACTCCTCAAAATACGCGTTAGTTTCGGTAATCAGTTCTTCGTTTGAGATGAATCTTTTTCCTGCGAGCCATTTTTACAAGTTTGGAAACAGAAAAAAGTCACCAGGGGCTAAATCTGGACTATAAGGTTGATGATCAACCAATTCGAAGTGGATTTCTCGTAGTTTTAGCATCGTATCTAATGCTATGTGAACCGGTGCGTTGTCTTGAAGAAAGAGCACTATTTTCTTGTTTATATGTGGTAGTTTTTCCTTGATTGCATCACCCAATTGATCCAATAATGCACGATAATGCTCTCCTGTGATTGTGGATTCCTTTTCAAGATAATCGATGAGCAATATTCCGTGTGTATCCCAAAATACAGTGGCCATAACCTTGCCAGCCGATTTCGCTGTCTTTGCCTTCTTCAGAGCAATTCCACCAGCTTCTACCCATTGCTTCGATTGATTTTTGGTTTCATGTGTGTAGTGGTGGACCCACGTTTCATCAACAGTTATTAATCTACGCCAAAAATCAGTAGGATTATGCGTTATCATGTCAAAAACAGCGGTGTTTGGTGATCTGTCGAACTCGTTTTTGTTTAACACTGAGCAAACGCGGCACCCATCTTGCCGATAGCTTTTTCATATACAAATGTTCATGCCAAATGTTGAACACACATTCATATGATACGTTTACCATTTCAGCAATCTCACGTATTTTGACCCGGCGATCATTCATAACGATATCGAGGATTTTCTTGATATTTTCTTCAGTAACCACCTATTTTGGCTTTCCTGTTGATGGTATTGTTGCAGGGCTTGTTCGGCCCCGTTTAAATTCAGCAATCCAATATTTTACCATATAATCTCTTGGAGCAGATTCGCCGTAATGTTTATCAAGCTTTTCTTTTGTCTCTTTCGCCGTTTTGCCTTTCATTTCCATTTTCCAAGAAACACAAAAGTTGCTTACTTCAAACGACTACAACAAATAAACTAATCGATGAATTTGGCTAAAATTTTAACAGCTGACGTTTGACAGATTGTAATTTCTAAGAAAGAAAAAGTTTTTGTGTTTGTGATGCCATCTAGCGCTAGGTAGCTTCAATGTCAATTCGCCTTATACGTGTATTCCAAGTAATGGGTAGATATCTCAGATGCAAAATGTACAATGACTGTCAGTACAATTGCTTTGAAAGCATTGTTAAATCGAATACTATTTATAACGAATTATGTTTGTTACAAAATACAGTACCACGAAAAATACCTACATAACTGGCCATTGCAACCCTGTCTCAGGGATATGGCTTAGCTTCTCGTAGCATCCATGTTGTGTTTGTCAATTTTTATTCATGAGTACTGGGTACTATAGTTTAAAGTTGACTCCGAACGACAAACTTGAGATGGTTCTTCATGGCAATTAGGTACTCTCATTGCTTTTGCCAGAAGAATGCTAAGAGATAATCGCCGAAAAAAATACTTTTTTCATATTCCTTTTCTTTTTAAGATGTCAGAGCTGGGGTTTGAACCCTCAACTTTTATCTAGTAACACACAAACCAATACAGTACGGCGACTGTCACGAAAGATACAAAAAAGAAGTTCAATACGAAAGAGCTCAGGGAACAGCGTTCCCGAAGTTGTAAAATACAATTTGTGTGATTTTGTTTTAGTAAAATTCAGAGCATCTGTATCACTGTGTGTCATAAGTTACTTACTACTTGCAGCACTTAAATATGCTACTGATGTTTAAAATTCATATTGGCACTACTTTTTATTTTCAAATATATTTGTGGTTTTTCTTTGATTTTTTTTTTGTTTGTTATTGCTGTGGCAGTACACTTGTTCATGCTTATTTTATATCTTGTTTTTTATTTTCTTCTTCCTCAACTCTTCCTCTTTCATTCTTTAGTGCAAGCTTTTTATACATATTTCTTAGTTAACTGGCTGTATGTTTGTAATTTTGTGTGTTGCATGATGTTGTTAACAAGGTAGAAATGATTTCTTAACATGTTACCACCAACAACCATAATATTAAGATTTCTTCTGTCGGTTTATAATTTTTTGTTTTTCATTTTTTGTTGTTGGTAGCTGCAGTTTTTGGTTGTACGAGCAGTTTTTTTTTTCTTTAACTCTATCTCTATTAGTAGCTGTGCAACATTGTGATGCATCATCGTAGCACATGTTTAATAAATGTTCAACATGAAAAAAAGAAAAAGTTTTTTAGCTGGTTTTGCTATGATTCTTTTTGTGTATTTTACTTGTGGCATCATTTGTTTCCATCTTTTTCATTTTTTTTTTTTTCTATTTTTGAGTTTTTTTTTATCGTGTTCCGCTTTTTCTATGTTGTATTTTTCATTTAATTTTTTTTTTCTTTTTTCAATTGTTTTATTAATTCTACAAGTGTAAGTTGTTGCCTTGTACCATGAGCTTGACCTGATTTATATTTTTCAAAGAAAAAAATAAGTAAAAATATTTTGTACATGATGGAGGAAATCTGAAATTGTAGCACATTGCATTGGAAGTTGTTGCATATTTAATTAAATTGTTCAATACATTTATATACAATATTTTTTGGTTTATTCAGTTGTGTTTCGATTCCTTAAATTGAGTTTAAAAAGATAAAAATCTAAGAATCAATTAATTTTGATTTTTTGGATTAAAAATTTCGGAATATGGGCTAAAATTTTTGGAAAGCTACTTGAATTATTTATAAATAATAAAATCTTTTACGCTCCCTCGCTTAATTTCTACAGAAACTAAAAATCTGAGCAAAAGGCTGAGACCATCTTTGACCTCATTAGACAGAGATGATTGTGGTTCTTGGTCTCTTACTTCCTGTCATTTTTAACAGAACTCTCCGAAATGAGAATAATTGCAATTAAGTTCGCGTAATTTCTCGATTTGTTCACATCAATTGACCACCAAGTTCCCAACAGAAAATTTTTCAAATTTGAAAGCAATAAATAAAATTGTAAGCAATAATGGAAGCCTTATATTGTTTCCAAAGAAGCTATAGGATAAGGTATTAATTTTTGATTTTGTATAATATTTGCTTACTGGTTGCAATAAATTTGCGTTTCTATTGCATTTTAGCTGCTCATTTCATATAAAAATCATGGATTATTGATGCGCAAGAATAAGTGATTTTTTACAATTTCTCCCTTACTGGTAAGCACTAACTTCTTCTGGGATAATACGATTTGGCGTCATTCCCCTGAAATTTTTTGAATTTCTTTTATGACTCCTTGGCCTAAAGAGTTAAAGAAATTTTTGCGATGACAAACATTTGTGCTTAACCTAAAGACATAAAAGTTAATTTGTTCAGCAGAGGTTCTACATTTGATTTTAAAATTAATTCTGAATTGATCGGTTACAATTTCTTACAGGCAGTTTTTACCATTTAAAAATTCGTATGAACACAAAAGCAAAAAACATATTTAACAAAATGGACAATATGCGGCCTTAATTCAAGCATGTGGTAAAAAAACTCCATAGCTGCTACCAACAGAAATAGTGCACTTCTGGAAATAGTAGGATTTATTTAGAAATCCCTGGCTAACAAGGAAATTTTTGTAGACGCTTTCCTGGATATAGAAGCTGCCTTTGATAACAATTCTTATGAGGTTATAGAGAGGGCTCTAATGGGAAAGGGAGTGGGCTCAAAGATATCCAAGTGGATGACAGAAGTCCCTTATCTGCGGAGACTGGTGTAGAGATAATAGAGATAGTAGATAACAAGGATAAGCACAGCTAGGGTTTGCCCACAAGGGGGTGCTATCACCTCTGATGTGGAGCCTTAGTATTGATGAACTTCCTAAAAAGCTTTCTGGGGCAGATACAGAGTATGTTGATAATACTGTTCTAGTGGAAAGCGGATATTTGAGGACACGTTCTGTGACAGTATTTTTATTACTCAGAACTCAGTACTGAGAGTGAATGCAGCAGCATAAAGGCTACATACTCTTTTAGAGACAGAACTATTCGTTCGTGCATGGATGTGACAAAGACAGAAGCCGACACAGAATCGGGAATATTTGGATTTGCGATGAAATATTACAAGTACATGGGGAAGCTCGCTAACATTTTCTTGGCGGAGATGTATGCCATCAAAAGATTCGATCAATTCAAACTGAAAAAAATTGATTGTGGTTCCCGGGTCATGCGTGTAATTATTGTAGAATAAAAGAAATGGCAGATCAGCTTGTCAAAAAGGAGCATTCATGCCACTGGGGCCAGAAGGGGGGGGGGGGAAACAGAACCCTTTTATGGGATGGAAAGGAGGGCATACTGAACGAAACAGGGAGAGACGATTACTTTTCTTAGGTCAGACTAGTCTTAGACATTTCAAACTTTTTCTTAGTGACTATCATATTCTCTTTTTCGATTGGAGATTTATTTCTCTATTCATATATTTCAATTAACTGTGAAGAAGGTAAAAAAAACATATGAAACAGGAATAGTTTTATCAAGAATATATAAAAGAAATAAAAACCGTAATAAAATTTCGACTAGCTTTGGAATTATAAAAAGAGAATTCCACGAATAGGAGAGGCACAAACAGATTCCACATTCCCAAAGAGTATGCTGTTCTGATAAGAAGATACAAGTACACAACGTAGCTCTTTTCGTACTAAGTTTATCCTTTTGTTGAATACATAAAACTCGAAACTAAACTAAAAAATACTACAATATTCCACGGATAATTGCCTCGACAAAAATATCTCTGAGGCAATTAAACGAATACGCTTAATCGCCTATATACACTGCCGTCAATACATACGAAAATCAAGTAACTTTATATTTACATACTTTAATTATAAGGTTGTATGACAAAATTAGTTTGAAAGTAAATTTAACGGACATTTTATGCCTATATAAGCATAGTTGAGTTAAGATGCACTTTTTAGAAAATAATAATTTTGGGTAATTAAAAGAGTGAATTTTGAGGAAAATTTCTCTTTGGGCAAAATATATTTGAGATAATTATTTAAGCGAATATCACAATTAGGCGAAAGTTAATTAACCATGAAATTTTATTGGAAAGTGGTAAGAAAAAATAAGGGGGTTTAGAAATTGAGACAAATAAGCATGAAGGGCAATTATCCGGGGAATACTGTATTACAATTTAGCTCTCGTGCTCATTCTTTTAAGTTATCCGCACATAAGATTATTTAACATATTATACTCGTAACAGTTGAAACTTATTTTAATTTAATCAAAATTCAATGAAATTCCTCAGTAACTTCAAACATAAGTATTGTTACCAAGTAACAATATTCTCATATATTCAATACATTAACTTGTGTTTTATACTCAATTGCTAATCTTTATATGTAAATATTTTTAATCCTACGGCAATTGCAAATTTTAATCCATAATTCAAAGCTGTTCTAAAATCCATCTACGAGTATGTACGAGTACACATAAAATGTAGTTATTAATTAACCCTTTTTTTTAACCTTAACGCTATTATTTAACTATTCCTGTTAAGAAGGTTATGAATTAAATTGCCAGCATATACCAACACAAGTTTTAATAAATACCAATACGATGCATTAAAGAGAAGCAGCTAAGATAGTCTGGTGGTCAGGGTGTTGGGAGCAATTAAAAAACAGAACAAGCGTGGAAAACCAGTCTAGTGTATCTCTTTGGTGAACTATTAATTATAACACTTTTTGCTGTTCGTTAGTTATTTTCTTTTTTTTTCATTTTTTAAAGACTTTTTAATATTCATGCAATTTTTTTACTGTCGTAACACACATCGTAAAAAACACCTGCTTTTAATTTTTATATAAAAAGTTTTACTATTTGAATACCCTACCCTACGTAGTCGTGATTGGTTATGGGATTTGTGCTTTTAATTGGTCTGTTATGAGCACAGAAAGTAAAATTTTTGTCAGTTACCGATCGATCGATCGAATGATAGTATTAAAGTGCATGTTATATGTTTCTAAATAATTGTATTTGAATAATTAAAAAAGTAGTGACAAATATAGCAAATTGGTTAAATAAGTAGTAGACAAAGTAGTAAAGAAGTAATAATCAAATTAATAGTTAAAGTAGAAGAAGAATATAGTAAAAAAGTTTCTATTACTTTTTACTACTGACTTTACTATTCCCCTACTACTTTTTATTCAACTCATAGTAATACAGAAAGTAGTAAAAATTTGTAGTAGTAAAAGTAATAAAAAAAGCAGATAAAAAATAGTAAAAAAGATTCCATAATTTTATTTATACTTTTACTATTACAGTATTTACTACTTTGCTACTACTTTTTCTACTACTTGTTTTTACCAGAATCAGAAATTTTTATAAATAAATTATTAAAAAACTGTTACGATCTTCCTTTTTTAAGTAGTAAAAGGTAGTATAAAAGTTTCAGAAAAAGTAGCAGAAACCGTAGAAATATAAAGTCGTTAAAACAGTAAGAAAAAGTAGTAAAAAATTAAAAGGTAATACAAAAAGAAGCCACAAATTCTAATCCAAGAACCAAAAAATTAGTTTTAAAAGTAGCAAAATTTGTTATACAGAAATTAGTAAAACAAAGTATTAGTTAAAGTAAAAAAGTAGTAAACAAAGTAGTGGGAAAAAGTAGTAGAAAAAGTACGAAATAAGTGCTATAAAAGTAAAAGAAAACAACAAAGTAGATGTAACAAAAGGAACGAAAAAATTAGTGGAAAAAATAGTAGTAGAGAAAGTAGTAAAAAGATAGTGCAAAAGTAGCAGCAGAATAGTACAGAAAGAAATAATAGTTAAGGCAGCAAAAAAAGTAGTAGAAATGTAAAGAAAGAGAAAGGGAGAGGATGTATTATTATTATGTTATACTTTCAGGTCATAACTACTTCTGAAAATATTTTTAAATAAGGACAACGCAGAATATACATCATTGATGCCCAAGGTAGTAGTATTGGTGAGAGTGACGAAATCTAAGATACAGAAGTTCTGCAAGTGTAGTTTGTCTCTCTCACTCAACATGCTGATTTCCTATTGGTTGATTGACGATCAAACAAAAGACCGTAAGTATACATATGTGTGAGTTTAATTTGTTGATATCAGCCACTACTGGGCATCTAAGATCCAGACGTTTCAAGAGAAAATTATATTGGAAAAAGCAATGAGTACTGGCAATATGTAGCAAAATATGAGAAGTATGTTCTTATAACAAAGATATACTGCATAATATAACAGGCCATAACGGAACTACTATCGTGACTAAACCATCATGAACATCTATCCGAAGTAATGAGTAAGCATTTTGGGATAGAAGAATTTTCAACAGGGATTAAGCTTTTAGTAGAATCACCACATAGTGAATGTGACAATATTCAATGACTCGAAAAAGATTTTCTAGTCTTGCCAAAATACTTCATTTTTATATTTCATTGTATTGCTCTGCCTAATATATAAGTACTTCAAACTAAAATTTGTTTATTAAGTCTGTACAATTACAAGATGTAACCCATTCGTTAATCGTGTTCATACACTGGTCCTACTCTATCATGTGTTTCTCCTTGATAACATTCATCTTGTTTCTTGTAGGACCATGAAATCCATTTAATGGTACTCGGTTTCATTTAGGATATGTAACCACCTATTGAGATGATACATCAGAAGTATTATAACTTGAACTAACCAGAGAATAATATTTTTAGAAGTCCGTAGATAATTGGATACCACAGTAGACAAGTGAATATTGTGCTAGGCTTAGCTACGGTGGGCGTCTTGAGTTTGGTAGAAACTTGTTAGTTATAATACGCCGTCGCTTTTTTTAGAGCAATACTCAGGTGTAAATCCCTACTCATGCTGTGCATTGTACTGGAATGTGAAAGTATGCAAACAGATGAGATAAGTTGCTGGCATTTGATCACTCAAAGGCCAGTATTATACCTTCACCTTTGAATGATGAACAGCAATTGCCACATCCGTCGCCGGATGTTAATTATAAGTGGTGAGTGTCTCCACTAAGTAGGTTAGCTGCTATCTTCCAGAAGGTGGCGCTGTACTCTTGATCATTCAATGCCTCCCCAAGGTAGAATATAGTTAATCTGATAACAAAGAGATAAGTCACACAGTGGGAAAGTTTTCTTTGCAAAGTCTTGGGATTAATTGTGAGAAGGGAAGACGAGCGTAAAATAAAACCTTTCTAATTTCGGCAGCGAACAACAATTAAAACAGAAATTACAAGCAAAAAATTCTTTTCCCAATATGTGACCATAATATAATAATTTTCGCCTTGGGTACTATATATTGAATTGTTGCTTTTCCAACTCAAATTGATACAAAATATTTTACAATTTATAACTTATTTTTACTCCATATTTATTTAGAATAGTGGAAAAAATTCTCGGTACTAAAGAAAAGTGCTAAAATAAAGGCCGAAACTTCTATAGAGATATAAAATTATCTTTATAAAACCCTTTGTGATAATATAAGTATAAGCATTGTATAATAAGTACTTACTTCAAATTGGTTTCTGTTTTAAAGTCGATTCCGTATCATCAATTGGTGAAACTATTCCACACTTTATTCGTGTGAGAGTTTGTTTGAATTTTATTGAGTTTATTTATACTGATGCCTCCTTAAAGTGCTGATTTGATACTCGCCGGTAAACCTTTTTTATGAAATCAATATATAAAATGAAAATAAAAAGGCGAAATGGTCATAAGAAGCCATTTAACTACTTAAGTAAATATCTTAAAATATCAGCTGAACACAATGAAATTGCGGTGCAGAGTGTAAAACCAATATGTGTGTGAAGATAAATTCGAATTTGAAAAGCAAAGACATAAACCATCTTTCTTTAGCTAACACATTTTTTGCGTTAACAGAGCTCTGTTAATAGTTTAACAGCGACTATGTACGGGTATTTCAGGACTTATTAGGCGTTTAATGGACACACATTCCAATTTTAGGAAGAAAAGGTACCCCCATATGGAAGCTATATTGTTCACTTTGTATCTCATAAAAAAAAAATTCATATTTATTTAGTTTTAGGTTAAAAAAAAGCCGAAACAAATTCTTTCAAAAAAAACCAAATAAGTGGAGAAGATCAGTGGCCATTATGGAAAAATACGAAAATGCACATATATCACACTATATGGAGATGATACTCCAAGGGGTCCCCAATGACGCTGTGTTAGTGGTATTCCTGAAATAATTTTGGGATTTGAGAAAATTAAATTTGAAAAATTCAATTTTTTTGCAAAATGACTGGAGAAGATCAGTGGCCATTATGGAAAAATACGAAAATGCACATATATCACACTATATGGAGATGATACTCCAAGGGGTCCCCAATGACGCTGTATTAGTGGTATTCCTGAAATAATTTTGGGATTTGAGAAAATTAAATTTGAAAAATTAAATTTTTTTGCAAAATGACTGGAGAAGATCAGTGGCCATTATGGAAAAATACGAAAATGCACATATATCACACTATATGGAGATGATACTCCAAGGGGTCCCCAATGACGCTGTATTAGTGGTATTCCTGAAATAATTTTGGGATTTGAGAAAATTAAATTTGAAAAATTCAATTTTTTTGCAAAATGACTGGAGAAGATCAGTGGCCATTATGGAAAAATACGAAAATGCACATATATCACACTATATGGAGATAATACTCCAAGGGGTCCCCAATGACGCTGTATTAGTGGTATTCCTGAAATAATTTTGGGATTTGAGAAAATTAAATTTGAAAAATTCAATTTTTTTGCAAAATGACTGGAGAAGATCAGTGGCCATTATGGAAAAATACGAAAATGCACGTATATCACACTATATGGAGATGATACTCCAAGGGGTCCCCAATGACGCTGTGTTAGTGGTATTCCTGAAATAATTTTGGGATTTGAGAAAATTAAATTTGAAAAATTCAATTTTTTTGCAAAATGACTGGAGAAGATCAGTGGCCATTATGGAAAAATACGAAAATGCACATATATCACACTATATGGAGATAATACTCCAAGGGGTCCCCAATGACGCTGTATTAGTGGTATTCCTGAAATAATTTTGGGATTTGAGAAAATTAAATTTGAAAAATTCAATTTTTTTGCAAAATGACTGGAGAAGATCAGTGGCCATTATGGAAAAATACGAAAATGCACATATATCACACTATATGGAGATGATACTCCAAGGGGTCCCCAATGACGCTGTATTAGTGGTATTCCTGAAATAATTTTGGGATTTGAGAAAATTAAATTTGAAAAATTCAATTTTTTTTGCAAAATGACTGGAGAAGATCAGTGGCCATTATGGAAAAATACGAAAATGCACATATATCACACTATATGGAGATAATACTCCAAGGGGTCCCCAATGACGCTGTATTAGTGGTATTCCTGAAATAATTTTGGGATTTGAGAAAATTAAATTTGAAAAATTCAATTTTTTTGCAAAATGACTGGAGAAGATCAGTGGCCATTATGGAAAAATACGAAAATGCACATATATCACACTATATGGAGATGATACTCCAAGGGGTCCCCAATGACGCTGTGTTAGTGGTATTCCTGAAATAATTTTGGGATTTGAGAAAATTAAATTTGAAAAATTCAATTTTTTTGCAAAATGACTGGAGAAGATCAGTGGCCATTATGGAAAAATACGAAAATGCACATATATCACACTATATGGAGATGATAGTCCAAGGGGTCCCCAATGACGCTGTATTAGTGGTATTCCTGAAATAATTTTGGGATTTGAGAAAATTAAATTTGAAAAATTCAATTTTTTTGCAAAATGACTGGAGAAGATCAGTGGCCATTATGGAAAAATACGAAAATGCACATATATCACACTATATGGAAATGATACTCCAAGGGGTCCCCAATGACGCTGTATTAGTGGTATTCCTGAAATAATTTTGGGATTTGAGAAAATTAAATTTGAAAAATTCAATTTTTTTGCAAAATGACTGGAGAAGATCAGTGGCCATTATGGAAAAATACGGAAATGCCCATATGTCACACTATATGGAGATGATACTCCAAGGGGTCCCCAATGACGCTGTGTTAGTGGTATTCCTGAAATAATTTTGGGATTTGAGAAAATTAAATTTGAAAAATTCAATTTTTTTGCAAAATGACTGGAGAAGATCAGTGGCCATTATGGAAAAATACGAAAATGCACATATATCACACTATATGGAGATGATACTCCAAGGGGTCCCCAATGACGCTGTATTAGTGGTATTCCTGAAATAATTTTGGGATTTGAGAAAATTAAATTTGAAAAATTCAATTTTTTTGCAAAATGACTGGAGAAGATCAGTGGCCATTATGGAAAAATACGAAAATGCACATATATCACACTATATGGAGATGATACTCCAAGGGGTCCCCAATGACGCTGTGTTAGTGGTATTCCTGAAATAATTTTGGGATTTGAGAAAATTAAATTTGAAAAATTCAATTTTTTTGCAAAATGACTGGAGAAGATCAGTGGCCATTATGGAAAAATACGAAAATGCACGTATATCACACTATATGGAGATGATACTCCAAGGGGTCCCCAATGACGCTGTATTAGTGGTATTCCTGAAATAATTTTGGGATTTGAGAAAATTAAATTTGAAAAATTCAATTTTTTTGCAAAATGACTGGAGAAGATCAGTGGCCATTATGGAAAAATACGAAAATGCACATATATCACACTATATGGAGATGATACTCCAAGGGGTCCCCAATGACGCTGTATTAGTGGTATTCCTGAAATAATTTTGGGATTTGAGAAAATTAAATTTGAAAAATTCAATTTTTTTGCAAAATGACTGGAGAAGAAGTGTGTGAAGTTAGCTACGAAAGTTAAATTCTTTTTAACAACAGAATTAGTTAACAGAGTAATGTTAACATTACCTGCATATGAAACATATAGTGAATCAAAACTAAAATAAATAACTAATACTAATACACTAATACAGCGTCATTGGGGACCCCTTGGAGTATCATCTCCATATAGTGTGATATATGTGCATTTTCGTATTTTTCCATAATGGCCACTGATCTTCTCCAGTCATTTTGCAAAAAAATTGAATTTTTCAAATTTAATTTTCTCAAATCCCAAAATTATTTCAGGAATACCACTAATACAGCGTCATTGGGGACCCCTTGGAGTATTATCTCCATATAGTGTGATATATGTGCATTTTCGTATTTTTCCATAATGGCCACTGATCTTCTCCAGTCATTTTGCAAAAAAATTGAATTTTTCAAATTTAATTTTCTCAAATCCCAAAATTATTTCAGGAATACCACTAACACAGCGTCATTGGGGACCCCTTGGAGTATCATCTCCATATAGTGTGATATATGTGCATTTTCGTATTTTTCCATAATGGCCACTGATCTTCTCCAGTCATTTTGCAAAAAAATTGAATTTTTCAAATTTAATTTTCTCAAATCCCAAAATTATTTCAGGAATACCACTAATACAGCGTCATTGGGGACCCCTTGGAGTATCATCTCCATATAGTGTGATATATGTGCATTTTCGTATTTTTCCATAATGGCCACTGATCTTCTCCAGTCATTTTGCAAAAAAATTGAATTTTTCAAATTTAATTTTCTCAAATCCCAAAATTATTTCAGGAATACCACTAATACAGCGTCATTGGGGACCCCTTGGAGTATCATCTCCATATAGTGTGATATATGTGCATTTTCGTATTTTTCCATAATGGCCACTGATCTTCTCCAGTCATTTTGCAAAAAAATTGAATTTTTCAAATTTAATTTTCTCAAATCCCAAAATTATTTCAGGAATACCACTAACACAGCGTCATTGGGGACCCCTTGGAGTATCATCTCCATATAGTGTGATATATGTGCATTTTCGTATTTTTCCATAATGGCCACTGATCTTCTCCACTTATTTGGTTTTTTTTGAAAGAATTTGTTTCGGCTTTTTTTTAACCTAAAACTAAATAAATATGAATTTTTTTTTTATGAGATACAAAGTGAACAATATAGCTTCCATATGGGGGTACCTTTTCTTCCTAAAATTGGAATGTGTGTCCATTAAACGCCTAATAAGTCCTGAAATACCCGTACATAGTCGCTGTTAAACTATTAACAGAGCTCTGTTAACGCAAAAAATGTGTTAGCTAAAGAAAGATGGTTTATGTCTTTGCTTTTCAAATTCGAATTTATCTTCACACACATAAAACCAATTACATCTCATCAGAGAATAATTTCTTATTAATTTTTTCTTTTCTTATTAAATATTTAAAAGTTTGCAAACTGAAGGATTTTTGTATTCCTAACAGTAAACGTTAGAGTAGCTTAATAAAAAATATCCATCCCTTATTTTTTTTTCTTGCCATTGTGCTGTTTGGAGAAACCCAGATCCATCCCCATGTTAATCTCTGGCAATGACAGTATAAATGCAAAGGTGGCTATAATAGTTGATATACCTTTCCTTAGCTAACTAGGCCAGTAGTTAATGTAATGGGTATTTTTAAGGCTCAGACCATGCAAATGTTGCAACACAATAGAATAAATGGTGGGTTGTTAATGAAGGACATAAAAAACAATTGCATTAAAAAAATCTAGACAATAAAACTATAACTGCTGCAAACTGCAACTAACTGCCACATGCATTGCCACAGTGGCATATTTTTATAGTCTCTGGTAAAATAATTTGCCTTCAATTACTGTTTGTTATTGTTAAGGTTATTCATTAGCTTTTGGTCTCTGCTGGTCATAAGCTGTATGGCTTTCCTTAACTGCCACTCACTGCCCTAAGAAAGAAAACAAAACGAAACAGAACTAAACTGGACTCTGCCAGCGATATAATTTTAATCATACCCCAGTGCATTTGTATGAGAATGTTTGGCGGGTAAAGGTGCAATATGGTTGAGGGTTAATAACTGCATTTTGGTTTTGGTTTTAAGATATTGACAAATGGTATAATTATGTGTTATTCAAACAAAAACAAAAAAAAAAGGAATATAATTTTAATTTTTCTATTTTTTATTTAGAATTCTAAAGGGTAAAATTTTCTGGTTTTTAGCCATGAAGCTCATGTAGAGAAGTTATAAAATAAAAACACAGAAAACAAGGAAAATAAAATAATTGCTGAAAGAGAATTAAAATTATAGGATTTATAGAAAATTGTTAGAGAAACCAAGTTTTTTCTTTTTCTAATATAGGCTTCTAAAGGGCATAATTTTTGGTTTGAAAGTTAAATGATGATAAATTGTAAATTTATTTAAATATGTATGTATTATTAAAGGCATAACTCTTAAGCAGAGTACTTTTAAAGATTTAATAGTCTCTTAAGAATACGTTTTGAATATGTGTGTATTAAGCATTTTAAATAAATTTATTGTAGGTATCCACCATTTTATTAAAAACGTTTCTTATCAGAAATTTCCGGTTGGAGACTGAAGGAGTAATCGACATTATTTTTAAAATTATTTTCAATAACAAGACCTAAAGTGCTACAAATTGTCGATGGTATGTAATAGTTAGTGCTCATCAAGTAACACTTTATTTTGTTTAAAAGTGACTAAAGCAAGCAACTCAATTAAGTCGCCAGTATTCATCAACACTATGCCCATGCCAGATTACACAAATTTTTGAAGAACAAACAGAAACTGAGGGAGCTTGGCAGCAATTATTAGATGTATCGACTTTGTATTTTCACATGATTTATGTTTTAATCTCCTTGGAACTCTTTATCTATATTTTTAATCCAATTTTTTATAAGACCCATGATTAGAAAAAAAATTTGTTGTGGAAGTACTTTTCTTGCAGCTCTGGAAACAGTAATTTCTCACTGCCATTGAAGTGAGTACTTTTAAGCTGAGAAATTGCAAACGCTACGGAAACTGCACTGGTAAGTAATACACGACAAATTTCAGTACAACTTTTCAAAGTTTAAATAAAAAATCAACAAAAATACTGCTTAACCCACCAAATGGGGGGTGCGTGGTATAGTGGTTAGAGCGCTAAAACAAAAACTCAAACGGTTCTGGTTCGAATCTCAGCAAAGGTGAAAAATGAAAAAGTTAGTTAGAAAAACGAATGACCAGGAGAAGAGCGCCACCTATTGGGAAATAGCAGAAAACAGCTAAAAAAAACCTACTTAGTGGAGGTACTCACCGCAAACAACATGCAACGATGGGGCAATTGCTGTTAATCATTCAAGGGTGAAAGTATAACACTGGCTTTTGAATAATCAATTCACAGCAATGTGTGTCATTCCCAAGGCTAAGCGCCTAATATAAGAAAACAAAATATGTGCATCTATGTTCTGTTGTTATAATATACTGTCCTTTCCACAAAAATTGCAATACAATGCACAGCATTTAGTAGGGGTGTACCCCTGAGTGTTGGTCTCAATAAAAAAATAATTATTAAAAAAAAGTATTTTCAAATGTAAGCAAATATCAGACAAACAAGAAAATTGTCACTTGAATATAATAAAGCGTAATAATATTCTATACTTGGTGTTGACTAAAGTTTGTGTTCTACTTTTATAAGGAAACAAATATATGTACCTCCCTAAGTCACAAGCAAATATGTTTATTTAGAAGGTCATGCATAAGCCGGTATGGAATTATTGAGCAGAAAAGCTTGGTTTCCGAAATCGAAAATAATATCCCATTCAATATAGAAAATATCAAACAAAAGCAATTACAAATTCTATTCTTCCTGTTTCATCACATTCAGCCAGCTATTAGCTGACACAAAAACCAGTAGCGAATATTGGAAAAATAAAAACCTTTTATTCAAAAATCAAAATTTTTTTAGTTTAATTTGCACTTTTGGGAAAAAGTCTCCTGACGAGTCTCTTAAGCAGAGACAAAACGACCATAGAGACATGTTTATCCTCATATTTATTCATTCTTTCATTCATGTATGAGGTACTAGAGTACTTCGACATGTAGATTTATTGTACAGCCCTCTACATGGCCGGGATTCCTACAATATCTCCACGAGCCTCGTCGCTCTGACCAACTCTAAAATATCATCCGGTGCCAACCCCGTGAATATCTGTATACTGATAGTTACCTAGGTACCTCATTCTACTGTGCATCAATGATTCACAAGTGCCCATAAGGTGTTCTGATGATGTAGTCGCCGTGCTCTAGTGGTTAGTGTGTTGGCTTACTAACACGAATGCGCTGGGTTCAAATCTCAGCTCTGACATATTTAAAAAAAAAAGAAATATGAAAAAATTATTTCTTTCAGCGACTACCTTTCAGCAGTCTTCTGGCAAAAGCTCTGGGAGTAATTGATTGTCATGAAAAAGCTTCTCAAATCTGTCGTTCGGAGTCGACTTTAAATTGTAGGGCCCGGTACTCACGGATAAAAATTAACACACACAACATGAGCGCTACGAGAAGCTAGGCCGTAACCCTGACACGGGGTTGTAATGGCCAATAATGGGTGTATGTATGTGTTCTGATGACTCGATCGCCTCGTACAGAATCTGCACATATCGCTCGAAGCGATTATTATCTTATTTAAGTGTCTATTGAATCTGCAGTGGCCGGTCAGAAGGCCCGCTAACATTCTCAGATTATTCCTAGAGAACCTAATGCACGATTCAAATTTTCTCTTATTATAAAATCTAAGCAAAAGTTTTAAAAGTCTAAGGCCAGTCTGACCCAAGAAGAACAAGTGTCTCTCCCTGTCTTCTTTTTCCTTTAGTATGCCTTTCCAAACTCCCCTTCGTATTTCACAAAAGGGTTCTGGCCCCATTAATGGCATAGCTGCTCGCTTACTGGCAAATTCAACTGCCAATTCATTTCCCTGAATGACCATCTGACCAGGGACCCAGCAAAGGCTAACCTTATAGTCCCTGCCCGGCTGGTTCAGTTTATCTAGACAGTCCCATACTAGCTTTGAGTCGATTTCATAAGAGCCAAGTGCTCGAATGGCAGCCTGACTGTCAGATAGTATATCTATTTCCTGTCCTTTGTATCGTTTACACAGGTTAAATTGGGTACATCTTTCGATGACATAAACCTCCGCCTGGAAAATACTGGCGAGTTTTCCCATGGGTTCCGAATATTTCGTCTCAAGTCCAAATATACCCGATACTGAGCTTATCCCCATAGCAGAATATACATTTCATATATATTTATATTAAATGTAAGTATGCATATACTATATGGCAAAAAATATTTTTTGTTTTTTTTTAATAAAAATTAAAAAATCAAGTGACCTTATTAATTTATCTATGTAAATTTCATATAAATACTTATAAAAAAATAAAGCCTTTTTAAGTTTCACTGCACATAAAGTCTTATTACATACATACATACCTGAATATTCAGCAGACTAAAACAGTTTAAAACATATCTTTTTTCCAAATATATCTTTTTTCACAATTCTGTAAATGAAATACAATTCAAATCTGTAAGAGAAAAAAAAATTTAATAAAATTTATTAAAATAAAATTAGTAAAAAAATAATAAATTTAAAATCATCGTTAATTTATTTCATATCATCTGTCAATATAACTTGTTATATATCATTTAAGTAAGTTTTTTTGTTCACTACTACATATTAAATGGTTTTTTCCCCATACCCTCTGGGCTCATCCGTTTTTCCTATGATAGGCTATCAATAGGGTATAACTTAAAAAAATATTAAATTTTCTTTTCAATATGATTAAAAAAAAATATATAAATATGAATTTAATTCCATTAATAATTTACTACAATATTACCCTACTATTGAAATATGTACGAGTATGTATGTATTTTGTTTTTATCTGTCATCTGTCTGTCGTCTATCCATTTTTGTGTTTCATGTCTGTTGTTTTATTTTTATTTATTGTGTTGTGCTATGTTGACTTTGAGTGCGTGTTTTTAATAGTTTTCATGTTTTGTTTTTGAGTTGTTTTTTTCTGTTCGTTCTTGCAATTTATAAATTTTTTAATGTAAAAGTTTAACCATGCGTTGATCGTCTGTCCAATTCAGTGATCATCAATTACATACATGGTAATGCTTTTACATGTTTCATTGCAATTTTTTTTTTTTTGTTTTCTTTAATATTAATTTTTTTGTTAAAACAAAATGTATAATTATGCAATTATTTTATTTTTATATAATTAAGTTCTAAAAGTTAAAGCTTAATAAATAATTTAAGTAATTTCAAAAAAAGTTTAATAAAGTGATACTGAATTAATAATCCCAAAGCAGGAAGTCTGATTTTAAATCGTTTCAACACTGTGATTAAAATTATATGAAATTTGTATATAAGTTTTTACAAAACTTTAGTGAAATAATTTCCCTTTTTGACTGATATACTCTAAAAATGCGCATCTAAACAGTAGTTATTTTAACTATAGACCTACAACATAACCTTTAATTACCAAAAAAAAAAAATATTCATTGCAGTTAACTTTGATCTAATTAAACTGTATCTGATTAAACAAAAATTAAATAAAAAAATTGATCACACTTTTCTTGGGGCTCCAACTTCGGACCTCCAGCACATAAAAATACAACAATTTTGCCAACTATTAAAAAAAAGGTCTAGAGACGAAAGTTGTTAGAAAATCAATAAATTTCAGACCGGTTTCGAAAAAGTTAGCAACTTACATACATACATAATGGGCATTATAACCCTGCTTTAGAGTAACAGCCTAGCTTCTCGCAGCACCCATGTTATGTGTGTTAATTTACATATATCCATAAGTACCGGGAAGTACAGCTTGAGGTCGACTCCGAACGACAGACTTGAAAAGATTGTTCATATCGCATTTAGTTAATCTCAGAGCTTTCGCCTGAAGTCGCTGAAAAAAAATTATTTTTCATAGTTTTTTTAAGATGTCAGAGCTGAGTTTAGAACGCAGAACTCTTGGTTAATCCAACACAATAACCACAAGACCAAATAAATTTTCTCACTAAACAAACGAATGCTTATCATAACTTTTCTAATCTCTCAGATATAGTGATTAAATTATAGAGAGGTAGATGATAGAGCATTATCTGCTTTAAAAACTTTTTAGATAGAATGCAGATTCTACAGAGTAAGAATATATAAGAAACTGAGTAAGAAGAAGACCCTAAACTCTGCAATAACACAAGATTAAAAATTTTCACCACGACTTTACTTAGCATATTCACACATGATGAGTTATCTTTTTAGCCACACAATTTACCGCTATGCAGGGATATGACAATCATTAATAATATTGGGCCCCATTTCCAGTTGGCGATCTCGTTGTGGTGTGACGAAATTTTTGTAATAGAATAAAAAATTATATTTCGCTTACTACTTAGTTTATTACAAGAATGTCGTTCAATGACGATGATGAAGGCAATTGAAATACGTCCTATTAACTATGCCGATGCATCGAATGATATCGTATCGATCCGATTAATAGCATTAAAAACATTTATGTTTGCAATGTACCGATTAACATCGAGCATCCCTACTTAGAACCAATATATACGATCCGCAGATACGGTATATTATGAATAAATTTGCGTTAGATCATCGATCTAATTCTACGTCATGATCTCAGCAGACCACGTGACGTTGGTCATCGTCATATTTTATTTAGCGTCATCTTTTAAACATTCATTATCGTGGTATAGTGATTAGAGCGTTCGCACAAACACTAAAAAGGCCCAGGTTCAAATCCCAGTAAAGGTGAAAAATTTTTTCAAAATTATAATTTAAAAATAAGAGGTCCCCCCCTTTCCAAGAGGACTATCTACAAAGAAACCACTCACTGATATTCTACTCTATACCACCTTTAATCAATATCAACAAAAAACTAATGATCAGGAGAAAAGCGGCTCCTATTGGGAAGTAGCAGATTACAGCTAAACCTACTAAATCTACTTAGCAAGGGCACTAACCCCACCATAAATATGCAACAGTGAGGCAATTTCTGATCATTCAAGGATGAAGGTATAACATTAGCCTTTGAATCAATTCAATTCATAGCAATTTGTCTCATTCCCAAGGCACTTTATAATTATATTAGAAAAAATATGTATGTACTGTCCTTTTCAAATAATTCAAATACAATGCACAGCATTTAGTAGGGGTTTATCCCTGAATATTGGTCTAAAATAAAAAAATAATAAAAAAATAAACCGAAAGCATTTGATATAAAATTTTAAGTTATGATTTTGTATACCATACCTATTCGCCACATACAAAAATTTCAACATAATTTTGACATTTGCGACTTTTTGTTAAATAATATCATTGATGGAATTAAAGAACGCTGTAACTGACAAAAAATCGAAAATACGTTTTTTACATTATTTTTATCAGAAAAAAAAATACGCGTCGATTGGTCCCGGTCCCAGATCTCTACGATGAAAATAAGTTCACTTACGCCGTCTGCGTTTTGAAAAATACCAGTGTATTTGTTCTACTTTTATGAAAGTTTTTTTGGCTCTGGTGAACATTTAAGGTTTTGACAGTTACAGCGTCCTTTAATTCCATCGACGATATGTTAACTCAATACCTCATTTAGACGGCCTGCTAAGCTTGTTATACTATTTATATATGACAAGCAAACTTTTGTCAAACTTTTATATTTTCTTACTTATTATATTTTATTTGTTTCACTACACATACTTAAGTATATGAAATGTATTAATTATTGGAATAATCATGTCTTTATGGCCATTTAGTCTCTGTTTAAGACACTCGTCAGAAGTCTTTATCTAAAAGATGATAATCAAAACTATAAATACATATATTCAAAAAGTTCTAAACTAAATGAGAATTATATCCCATTTAATATATAAAAACTAAACATGACTATTTACAAGGCAATATATTTCTGTTTTTCAAAAATTAAAATTTTAGCTTTCCTGTTTCACCACAGTCTGTTAACTATTAGCTGGCACAAAAACCTCTAGAGAACGATTGGAAAAATAATGGCCTACATATATGGTCAAAAATATATATATTTTTTATGTATGTATGTTTTATACATATAAAAAATATTTTTAGTAATTTAAAAATTGTATATCTTATTGCTAAAACCTTAAAGAAAAAATGATTTTGACGATTTTTCATTATGAATTTGCAAAAAAAAAGTAAAATAAATCTGATAATCTTGTTTTGTCGGCAACTCTTACACGATATCTAGGGGCAAATTACGGAATTCGATATTGAGCGAAATTTCATACAATTTAAATACAAATTTTGTTCGATATCGAATGCCGTAATTTGTTTCCTGCATTTATATTGATAGTCCTCATGTCCTACATATTTCCTATTGGTTATTTTGATGTCCTCAAAAAAACAAAAAATTATTATCACTTTTTTTAGCTTTTTTACTTTCAATACTAATTGCTATCATAACAATACCGTTTTAATAGCGTACATTTATAAAAATTTTTAACATAAACGATTATCAAAATAAAATTAATTTTTTTAATATGCATTTTAATAATATTCTCCATAAATATTTTGGTTTTTGTTAAGTTTTTCGTTTTAATAGCATTAAAAATTACTTTTTTAAGTGTTGGTTGCAAGTGCTCTACAACAGCGATAGCACTAAAAGCAATTGGAAATAATAATCAATAAACAAAGCAATAACAACAACAGCAACAACAGCAATGATAATAACAATATAAAATTCACGTGTTGTACGCAGTAAGTTGTTGTACGTTAAGGAAAACAAAAGAAAACGACAACAACAACAATGAAAATTATGCGGCATATAACCAGGATGCGTTTGATGTTCATTGTAAAGTGCAAATAAATGAGTGCGGCATGCTACAACCACTAGGCACACTAACAACAAACTACAACTACTCGTACTTTTATAAAAATAATGACAGCCTTCATAATACATATTTTTTTCTTTTTGTTATTGTAATTGTTGTTGCTGTAGTTATTGCTATTTAAGTTGTTTTTCAATTGTGTACTCTTTATTGGTATATAAAATCAGGTCATTATTTTATGACGTGGCAGGGTACTCCTCCATACCCTTTTCGGTATTTTAGCTTTGGTCATTGCCACACACACACAGATACACTCAATACACATACAACTGGTTACTGGTTTTCTTTTTTGCAATAATTTTGTACTACAAACGAGTGGGTTCCATTACAGTGTGGGCCAATGTTGACTGATGGCGTTGGTAAACGACATTACGAATGCACAATTTAAATTTAATTTTTCATTCATAATTGCATATTGAATTGTTTTAAATGTTTATAGATTTTGAAAAGGTGTAGCAGACTTGAAATTGTGCTTTACACCTTCAAATAAAATTCGGCAGTTTATACGGTGTGTTTGCATTTTTTGTTTTTCACTAAACTATTGGAAAACCTGTTTTTTTCTCTTATTTTTCTTTAATAACATAATCATCCAACAATGATAACGATACATACATAAATCTGCAATCCGTTTTCGGCTATTTATCTTCAAAAATGGACGAGATATCCGAAAGCGGATTGCAGACTTGAAAAATTTTGGGTCGAAAACATAAAGTGGCATCATTAACTTGAGATATGTAAAATAGCGGATAGAGCACCTAAACTCCCGCACGACGAATTGGTAATGGGTAATTTAAGAAAAATTTGTGTAATTCTACCTACTCATTCATGCAATAACTCTGTTAAGTCCTTTGTAGCAGAGATCGGCAATTATTTCAGATCCACTCTTGCTACACATATTTCTTAACAGCTGTTAAGTCTCATAAAAAGAATACCAGTTTTAGGATCCAAAGAACGACATAACAATTATACCAGCAATTTATTTATATGTTGTTTCTTATAATTGAGTACTTTTTAAATTACCATATTTCCCCATTCAACACTAGTTCTAGTATACGGGGCAAGTAGGGTATTCGAAACAAAGTTAAAAATTAATAATGCCTTTAAAATTCTTTATACTTTTACTTATAAAAACAAAAAAAGAAAAATTACTTGTAATACTGAAATGTTTAACAGACAACAAAATTATGTTTGTGCAAGCAATGCTTTTGCAGACAAAACCACTACAACACCCAGTGGCATATACATATAAATATGACTGTCTGTATGCACTTACAGTAAAATCACGAAAAAGTTAACTAAACTCTTGGAAGGGTAATGAAAATTTTCCAACTGTTACATTTCCTACTTTTGCATTTCCTATTTTTAAATAAAAATAAAAAAAAAATGAAATAAAAACCTTAAACTTTTTATATTGAGTATACGAGTATCATGTTAAATTTATTACTTGTTAAAGCTATATTTACACCACCTAAGTTCTCGTCTGAGTTTTATATCAGAGGCGCACTCAGACAGTTTAATTACAAATCTAATTTAATTTTTATTGTTTTTGCTTGAGCTCAGTTAAAATAGAACATTTTCTATTTTTTAAAAATGATTGCCGTCTGAGTTGTAACTGTTATAATCTGTTATAATCAGATGAGAACTTAGGTGGTGTAAATATAACCTAACTTAATGTCCATCAGTATAATAAAAAAAAATTAATTTAAATTGTACTGGCTGGTTAAAAGTCCACAATTACCCTTGGATTCATTCATATATGAGGTTTTTGAGTACTTCGACCCGTAGATCTATTGTACAGTAACCTGGATACATATTCATCCCTAGTGTGGATATTATGGAAATAAGTTGTTTGGGAGTAAAATTTTTCCCATCCCAAAAAATCGGTATCGCGAATATATTGGAAGTTAAAGTTTCTATTGTGAATTATTTATAAAAGCTGTATAAACAAAAGTATTTATTTTGAATTACCTCTCAACAATTTTTAAAACTAAAATATAAATATTTAAAAAAATTAATAGCGTGTATCTCCGTTTTTTGGTGCTGGAAGAGTAGAAATAACCCAAGGAAGGTTGCGGCGAAGATCTATTCGAGATGAATCGGATCCAATATCACTCCCGGAGATAAAGTAAGAATTATATATTATACATACAAAAATAATCATGTTTGGTTGTAAGCCATGTGTTCCTTACAGATTCCAGGAATATTACAAGTTTTTTTCTTATTCCTTTCTTGTTCTCATTGGCACTTCGTCGTGCTACTTTATATGTACCGCGAGTTAATGATCCCACTTTAGGCTTTTGACATCAACATTTTTAAAATCTGCAAACCGTTTTCAGCTATTTATCTACAAAACCTAAAGAGATATCCAAAAAAGGATTAGGATAGGATAGGAGGAAGTGGCAGCCTCGTAATGACAAGGCACAGTTGAGCACGCATGGCAGCCCGTTGTGATACCACATGATGTGGGGAGCCCTGATAGGCAGGGGCTCCACACTAGAAGCACTACTTCCCCAGAAAATTATGCTTGAAACCAGATAGAGAGCCTAATAAATGCGGCAATTGATCCAATGTCCAGGATCGATAGGTCAGTCAAGCCATCGAGAAAAGGATATCCTAATGTAAGAAATCTACGTCGAGCCAGAGATGGACACTGGCAAATATAGTGAACCACAGTCTCCTGTTCCTCAGCCGACCAACAGCCATGACAAAAGTCATTCGCGGGCAAGCGCAGTCTTTCTGCATGCCTGCACATCACGCAGTGACCCGTGAGGATATATAAAACGGAAGAGATATCCCTGCGGTCTAGTTTAAAGAGTTGATCGGTACGCCTCAAGTCCAGTCTAGGCCAGGTGAGTCTAGCAACTTGACAAGACTACTCTCGCGACCAGGCCAGGTCCGCGTCCAATAAATATCTCCTAATAATAAGGAGTCTAACGGAGGAAAGAGGTATACCCACTTCCATGTGAAGATGAACCTCCGGCAGAGACGTACCCGTCCTAGCCAGTTCATCTGCAGTACAATTACCCGCAATGTTCCTGTGACCAGGAACCCAAAAAAAAAGGATTGCAGATTTGAAAAGTTTGGGGTCAAAAACTTAAAGTGGTATCATATACCTCGAGATATATAAAAAATATAAAATAATTTTTGGGAATAAACATTGGCGATGCCATATTTAATATGTTTGTGAATTCACTGCTAAAAAAATTCGTGTTGGGAATGATTCACAATAAGAAATAAGGAAATTTGGGAATATTTTTATGGGAATAGTTGTTTGCGATTCGGGTGATTTTCGTATTTAAACAATAATAATTTTTTTTACAGTCGTGCGAATATTTAAAACATGTGTCACCTGTTTTCATCGTTATTGTTTTGAAGCTTTTAAGTACTTTTTAGAAGCTCACATGAGTTCTGAATTTCATGTTCGATAACTGGCCCGTCCTTACCAGCTTACATTTCCGAATAATTTAAAAATACTGTTAATTTATGCGAGTATTTAACTTTTACTTGAGTTAACTTTTTCTATATTCTGCTGTACTTGTGTATTTACAACACTTTTAAATGCAAAAACAGTGGTATGCCATACAAAGTAGAGTATTTAAGTGTATGAAACTTGCAACGCGTCAATTTTGTTGTTCAAGTTCATGTTTTGAATGTATATCTGCAGTTTTTTTTTTTTTCAACATTTTATTTATTATGAAGCAAAACTATTTTTTACTTTTTTGTAGTTTTAATTTAAAGCAAATTATTTTATGTGGCTGCTACACGCATGCACTTGCAATCAACACCATTTAAAAGAAAAAAAAGTAGTATTTTTGTGCGTGTGGATACAAATATTTCAGCCTTGATTTGGATTTTTGCTTTTAGTTTAGACTATACCAGGTATATACTCGTATATCTGCAGTTATCTTTTGTATTCCTTTTTTTTCTTTTTTTGGATCGTAAAATGTAAGACATAAATAAATTCGAATTGCTCGATTTTTTTTGTATTATTCATATGCGGTATTTATGACAGCAGTAGATTTCATTACGAGTATGAGAAATACAAGCAGTCACTTTGTTTTATGTACATGTTTTATTAATTTGAATATAATGAGTATCAAATCAATTATATCTCTATAAAGTTTTTAACTATTAAAGATGTGAGTGTAATACTCAATGCATTTTTGTTTTTGTGGTGCCAGCAAATAATGTAGAAAATTATATTTATTATTGCGATGGCACAAATTGACATAATATGCACGCAGCATAAGCCGCAACAATAGGGTCAGACAAAAAAATCCGATACAATTACAAGTGAGGCCCAAAATCGTTTGTTCTCTAGTTTTTGTGGGAATCCTTAAAAAAAAAACTACAGTGCAAATCACATAGTACAATGTAGTCTAATGGTCTTTATCTAAACTAACTATTTTCCATATGAGACTCTCTTGTAACTCTTGGAAATATGTGTCTGCTAGTAAGATATAATTGCCTAAAATAGGAACTCTTTTGTATGTCATTCAATCCATAATTTAATCAGCTTTTTAACAAATAGTTGTAGAAAAGTAGAAAGTAACTTTATACCATTCTATGTGAAACACTCTGTGATTAAAAAATGCAGTTTGAAGATTTTTAGTTGCTGTATACGAATAACGAAGTAGACTTTCAAGTTTATCAGTCACTGTTACAGCTGGGTTAAGCATGTCAGTAAGCAAAGGTTTTAGTTTAATGAAGGGTGTTATAATCAAATAAGATCCCCCAACTATGCAAAATTAAGTGAATTTTGTGCAATTTAGCCAGTCGAGTTGAATTAACTACAAAACTTTATTTACCAACTAAATCAATAATCCATAGCTTGCACCAATTAATACTAAAATTTCAAAATAATACTTATAAATTATTACACACATTAAAATTTATTAGTTTGGGTACTTAATAAACTATGAAAGTCTGATAACATAAATGTGGAAATAATCTTTTAATGCAGATTTGTAAAATATTACGTAGCTAATTTCGATAATAAATTTTCTTTTTTTAGTAAATTTGAAAAAAAAAAAATTATGCAAATAAAATACAGACGGGCCTCGATAATCCGTCAACCGATTAACCGGTAACCCCGATTAATCGTGATGTCCAAAGATCAGTGTATTGTTTTTTGTTTGCAATGTTTTCAATTTGTTCGCTTCGTTTAATTGTGATAAACTCTACCATCCGTTGTGAAAACGGGGAATTCCCTTGTTTGCATACGATGAGTCAGAAGCATTTACAAGTGATTAGTTTAATTTTGAAATTTAAGAAGGGTGGGTGGTTATATAAAAATATATTTAATATGGCATCGTTACCATTGGTGGAAGATATTGAAGATAAAGTTGCAATAATTAACGAGTGCTGAAAAAATACTGTGAGTGTTAAAATGCTACCTGAAAAATACAAAGTTGGGATATAGACCGTTTATGACACTGCTGTCTTGAATCAATTTTTTCAATGTAAATATGTATGTACACCAATCTTCACTTGTTAAATAATTAAAATATTAAAAAAACTCCATAATCAAAATTTTTATTCAATTAACCGTGAAAATCGTTTATCCGTAATGCTGCTGGTCTCGACCATTACGGATTATCGAGGCGTGACTGTACCAAAAAATTCTCGACTAAGCGTCGCGGATTTTTGTATTCTGACTCCGATAAAACACCTAATCGACATTCCTGAGTAAAACGTAAAAATGTACATCCTAATTCAAAGCAAAGTACCTATTATAGATTGATTAAATGTGTAGAGTAGGGTGGGTCAATTTTTTTTGCCTACTATACGTATAGCAAAATCGAAATCTACGGAAAATTCTAAGAACTTTTCCCAAAGAAACCATGGTTCTAAAATCAAAATCGTGCTTCCGGTTTTTTAAGAGAAAACTGTTAAAAACCTAAAACTATTATTATTTTGACATAAACCTCCACAACCATTATAAATAAATATAAATAATTTTTTACAAATGAGGACAGATATAGAAAGCTGAGAAAATTTCATTTAAAATAAGCCCTCTTCCAGCGTTACAGGTCAACTATTCACCAATTGCAATGAATACTTCCAAAAAAATAGCATTATTTTTGGATGACCTGAGCACCAAATTTTCTCTTAAAAACCGGAAGCTCGATTTTGATTTTAGAACCATGGTTTCTTTGGGAAAAGTTCTTAGAATTCCCCGTAAATTACGACCTTGCTATACGCTTTGTCATGTTTTTCGGTCCCGAACAAATTTACCCACCCTAGTGTAGAGTGGTCTTAAAATCCTACAAAAAAGCCGGCATACCTTTTTATCCAAGTGATGTAATTTTCTAATATGCCTTCCCAACCAACCATTGTATAGTGAACAATTTTGATAGTGTTTCTTAATTTACACCCTCTACTTGATTTCCTCTCGAGTACAACAAATTATACATTGAAGTTTCGACTGTGAAATGTAAACATTTTATTGAAAGATATGTCATTTGGAACAAAAACCCATTTTTACAATGGAGTCAATACCACAATGAGACCTCATATTATCTAGAATTAATGTCAATATTTTCTTTTTTAACTCTCTTTTTTCGTTTCTTTCTTATCACAAAAACTAATTTATTTGATTTAATTGATTTCGGACCAAAATCCAAAATTTTAATACCAGTTAAACAATTTTAATTGAAAATATTTAGAGTTAACTTTTTAGTTATATCAATTAAATAATTAATTGAAAACAAAATCAATTAAACAATTTAATTGAAACCGAAATAAAATATTAATTAATATTTTTATTCATTTAATTAAAAAAATATTAAAAAAATAGAACTCGCTTTAGTGGTTTGCATGAATAATTTTCTATGTTTGAAAGAAAAACGCTAATATGAAAAATAAAACGTACTTTAGTTTAATTCATTGCAATTGTTCTTTTAATATATCACAATAATCAACAAAATATTTATTTAAAAATATTGAAACAATTGTTTCAAAATATAATCACAATCAATTATATTTTTAATTGAAATTAAATATGAAATAATTTTCTCTGGGTACCAACTACAACGCTTAGACTGTAACTAGGCTTAGTGGCAATAAAAGTACTTTCAATTTCTTTTGTTTCCTCTAAAAATGTACGCCAACATGTCTGTTCTCACAGAAAATTGTTTTTTATTTTCATAATAGTATGTAGCAATTAATAATTAAAAAAGAAAATATTAAAAAAAAAACAAAAACTATCAATAAACAATTTGTAAGGAAATACAAAATGCATTTTTCTTAGCGGCCAAAAAAAAAATTAAAAAGAAAATCCAGAATAACAGCATTTCACACATAATCAACACCTTTTTACACTCTCTACACACTCATACAGTGAGCAAAAGCAAAAGACCCAAATCAATCTTTCTAATGATTTTCAAATTAAAGCATTCAATAAAAACTTTAATGACTAATGATTGCCTTCATTCACACTCAATCACTCACTAGAGTTTTGATAGCGAGTGAAAAAAAAAGGGAAACACTAAAACAGTAGGTGTTTCAAATAGGGATTTTTATTTGGATCTCTTTAAATTGTAGGCTTAAAAATATTTGTTTTATGCGGTTTTTATCTATTCCTTATCCTTTTATTTTAAAGTGAATAAAAGAAAAAAAGAAATACTCGTATACGCTTCTTATATACTCGTATGTACGTACATATGTATGTCTGTTTAATGATCTTTTTAAAACAGTTGCTTAATGATGCGCAGGCTTGTGTTCGCTGTGTGATCAGTGTTAAAAATCACACTTAATTTAAAGCCCTCTTCATCATCATAATACCCAAAACGATCATTAATCAATTCTTATGTGAAAAATATATATAAAAACAAGACAAAGCGAGAAGAGAAACAGATTAAAAGAAAAATTTATAAAACAGCTCTAAAACAGAGGATAAATAAAATTTAAAAAAATAATTAATGACTGATAACTTTGTTGTATTCTCATGTGCGTCTGCTACGAGTATAAATGCTATTAAAAATTCATTAAATTTTGAACAAAACTTTCTTGCAATTCTAAATCGAGGATTTATTTGTCCTAAGAAAAGATATTTTTTTTAATTTCGTATCTGTTTCTAAACGCTGATATTTTCATTCTAAACCCAATAACTAAAAAAAATATTAAAGGAACGATTTATAAAGCTATCAAATAAAACTTTTATGTAACTACCACTACACTACTAACTAACTAAAGTACAAGTTTTTTTTGCTGAACTGAATTTAAAATACGAGTACCCAGCAGAAATTTGTGCTTACAAATTAGCTATTTTGTAAGGGAGAAATTTTAAACAATCACTTACTCGTGCGCATCAATAATCCATGATTTTTATATGAAATGAGCCGCTAAAATGCAATAGAAATGCAAATTTATTGCAACCAGTAAGCAAATATTATACGAAATCAAAAAAAATTCTTTATCCTATAGCATCTTTGGAAGCTTTAAGATATGAATACACAATATAATGCTTCCATTATTGCTTACAATTTTATTAAAAATTTAAAAAATTTTCTGCTGGGTACATGCAGTCTGTCTCCAGATGTTTCCAATCGTTGTAAACAAAATTTCTATAAAAAATTTTTAAAAATAATTGTTTCATTTGCCCTTCCATTCTTAAAAAGTCCAACAAACAGAATAAATAAAGCTATTGATCCTTTACAATGCCGTAGATATGCTGTTAGGGAGCATGATAAACAGACTTAAAATTCCAATTTTTCAAACATAATTGTTTTCAGTAATGAGGCGGTTATGTCAATGAACAAAATTGTCTAATATTAGGGATGGGGGTGGTATAATGGTTAGAGCGCTCGCACAAAAAGTCAAACAGCCCAGGTTCAAATCCCAGCGAAGGGCAGGAATGAAAAATAAAAATTTGCGGTATCCTAAAAATTATAATTTAAAAATAAGAGGTTCCCCCACAAGTTGTCCATCTCCAAGAAACTGCTCCCTTATTTCCACTCTATTCCACCTTTGGCAGGCATTAAATGTGAATGAACAGGAGTACAACTCGACCTTCTGGACGATAGCAGTTAACTTACTTAGTGAAGACACTCACCACATATAATTAACATTGAACGACAGAAGGGGCAAATGTTGTTGATCATTCAAACACTAGCCTTTGAGTGATTAAATGTCAGCAACTTGTCTCATCAACAAAAAAGGCGCTTAATACATACATACATAATTGGCCTTTACAACCCTGTGTCAGGGTTACGGCCTAGCTTCTCGCAGCACTCATGTTGTGTGTGTAAATTTTTACCCATGAGTACCGGGACCTACAGTTTAAAGTCGACTCCTAACGACAGACTTGAGAAGCTTGTTCGTGGCAATCAGTTATTCTCAGAGCTTTTATCAGAAGACTGCTTAGAGGTAGTCGCCGAAAGAAATATTTTTTTCATATTTCTCTTTTTGAAGATGTCAGAGCTTGGTGTCGAACCCAGGGCTCATGTCTTAGTACGCCAACACACTAACCACTAGACCACGGCAACTACAAAAAGGCACTTAATAATAAAATCTAGTTTCACATGCTAGCACAATGCACAGCATGAGTAGGGGTTTACCCCTGAGTATTGGTCTAAAAAAAATTGCTGTGGAGCATTCAAGGTTGAAAGTATAAATACTGGGCTTTGAGTAATCAAACTGACAGCAATTTGTCTCATTCGTAAGGCGCTTAATATCTTTCTATCTATCTATCACTACAAATTCCAGTACAATGCACAGCTTAAGTAGGGGTTTACACCCCTAAGTACTGGCTTCAGTAAAAAAAAGAAAAAAAATATGAGAAAAAAGTAACTGTTTGATGGGAATTACAGTCTGAAGGGCTGTATTTTTTTGAAAATTATACTGGAAGTATCGTTACCATCAATTCAGAGTGCTATAATCAAATAATGCCTGCCTTTTTTTCCTTTATTTTCTTATATTTTCAACACGACGGCACAGTGAGCCCAACAACATCACCGATTTTTATTTTATTGCATAATAAATCTCCCGGTGGCATAATTTCACGATTTTGCAAATGTCAATTGGCCAATACAAAAATGATGATGAGAGAAATATGAGGAAAAAGTGACTGTTTAATGGGAATTACAGCCTAAAAGGCTGTATTTTTTCGAATATGATGCTGGAAGTCTCCCTACCGTCAATTCAGAGAGCTATGACCATATAATAACAGGCTTTTTTGTCCTTTATATGAAGATTACAAAATACACGATATATATTTACAAAATGACGGCACCGTGAGCCACAGAACATCACCGATATTTCCTTTATTGCATAAGAAATCTCCCGGTGGCATAATTTCACGATTTTGCGAATGTCAATTGGCCAATAAGATAAAACCTTTTTACATCGTTAAACGTATTCCGAGTCTATTCAGATAACCAGCTAATGCTAGAACTTTTGAACCATAGAATTCGTCAAATTATGGCTGAAATATTTCAAAAAATTGTGCGAAAAAATGATCAGAAAGTATAATAATACCTCAGAAGTATCATCAGCTGCAGGTAGTCCAAAAGCTGTCATTTTTTGACATTGTATTTCATATATACTAACACGCTACACGAAGGGACAGCGAGTTATTGAAAATAAATAAATATTTAATATTAATATAAAAAGAGCTTAAGCTCGAAAAAAGAGATTTATGAAAATACTAACACTGTAATAAGTATTTTTAAAATCGCAGTATTTTGTATGTTTTCAATAGAAAAATGAATACCCCTGTATTACTGTGGCTTAAGAGTAAAACATATTTAAAGTGTTTGTATTTTTGCATCTTTATTTAATCCTATGGACTCTTTAATCACTTTTAATTTCTTGCATAGATTTTATGGTCTATAAAATCAATCAAATGGTTTATAAACGTTCTAAGCCCCTATACCTGAAAGGCTTGTTTGATTCATTGGAAATCCCCTTTAGAAAACAAACAGAAAAAAAATTTTAAATGTTAAATTCATATTTATGACTTCAGTAACTCTTTAATCGCTGTTGCATGAAGCTAAAGAGATGCTGATTCTCTCACTTGCTTAAACATATGGCAGCATAAATTTTCATTAACATGAGTTTAAGGCAGTTTTATAGGAAAAGTATTTTTTATTTGCAGTATTTGTTTTTTTTTTTATTTTTTGCAAAATATTAACAACAGTTGCTGCAATACAGTTTGCAACTTAGTTTCAAAACTGGGGGATAATAATAAATTATGCACAAAAGAAATTAGTAGTGGTTTTAATAAGAAACTTTGAAAAGTTAAAAGCGAAAAATGAATGAATGAAATGAATATTTGTTTTTATTACAGTTTTTCATACCAAACGTATAACTAAAACCCTAAAAGAGTATTTTTTTTTTTAATCAAAGGCGTTTTGTAAAAATTTATTTTCATTTCAGCTGATGGAGAAACCAATTTGTTTGTTTGAAGGTTTGTTTAACTTAATCTTTTAAGCACTAATGAGAGCCATAATTTTATTAATTAATGATTTTTGTTGAAAGTAAATATTTAACACAAGCGTAGGGAAAAAAGGAAGGAAGGAAAAAAAGGGGCAAGTTCATTTGGAAGAAATTATTGCGGATCCTAAGAGATACAGGACATTAAAGTATTTTCTCTATTCTGATTCACAACTTAACTGAATTGAATTTTCAGTAATACAAAACAACACAACTCAATTTAACTTTTCTTGTAGTATAATTCAAAACTTACATATTTCAGTAGCCTTCGTTAAGTTATAGTCCATCCATCGCAATACAGTCTTCGACATTTGCCGTGCATTTGAAATGTTTGCATATAAAATAGTTTAAAAATAAGGAGCCGTGGTCTAGTAATTAGTGTGTTGGTCGACTAAGACGATAGTGCCGGGTGCAAATCTCAGCTCAGACATCTTAAAAAAAAAGAAATATGAAAAAATTATTTCTTTCGGCGCCTACCTCTCAGCAGTCGTCTGGCAAAAGCTCTGAGAGTAGCAGATTGCCATGAACAAGCTTCTTAAATCTGTCGTTCGGAGTCGACTTTAAAGTGTAGGTCCCGGTACTCATTGATCAAAATTAACACATACAACATGAGTGCTTCGAGAAGCTAGGCCTTAACCCTGACACAAGGTTGTAATGGCCAATTATGTATGTTTGTATGTAAAAATAAGGAGCTAGCGAACGAGCCAAAACATATCTTCAATAAATGATTTTTTTTTATTTTTATGTTCAGACTCTGCAATTATACGTTTATGAAATCAAGAAAAATTTAGTTTAAACCAGTTCGATTCTCCTAAAAAATAAAGTAAAGAACATAAACTGTCTTCCTAAACAAAACCACAGACACTCTTCACTGAACATATAATGTTTGTTGATACCATTTCTCACTGAACATACTTCAACTTGGTTGCACTGGTAGCAAGTCTCATTAGCCCTGCAAGTAAATATTAATTGCCAGATAATAAAATCGTATGTCCTGTTCATACATAAATTTTATATAATTGCGTTAAAATTAGATGTCTATTGAGCCATTAAATCGGTTGGTGTTCATATATATCGTAGTTGGGTTTACTTTATTCGCATTTTCCAGCTGTATATGTTTAAATTATGGGATTAGAAGCTTGAAATTGTAAATTTGGAAAACAAATGAATAAACCTTTGGGAATAAAAAAAAACAAAAAACAAACAAACCGTCAAGGGGTTTCGGCTTGCCTCAGAAGTAGACTCCACCCGCGCCTTCATTAGTTGGTCACATCCAACGGTTATTGGGCTTCATTAACCTGGTCCTTCCAACGTAAACATGGTCATTCTCTACGTCTATGTTCAATGACCTGCTTAATCGCTGAAGCAGTTTCTTCCATCCGAAAAATATAGTTAAGACAGCGTAGTCGGCGGATATTAAGGGGCTGGACAGTGCCCACATTGCCGAGAAGTTCATATAGCTCATGATTGGGTCTTAAACGAAACTTATCGCCAAGCCTTAATCAACCAAGTATCTTGAGAACTCTCCCTAAATCGCTGCAATCATTGACAAACTAGAGAAGCATTGGAAGAATAAGCGATTTGGCAATTTCGCCGCACAAGAGAGGTGTCTGTTATTTCACTACTTGTCCATAACGTAGTAGATCCTGTTGGCTAGTATGATTTTTCGCTTGACCTCCAGACTAACATCATTATTGCTGGTAATGGTGGTGCCAAGATGGATGAACTCCTTGACCACATCGAAGGTATAGTTGCCGGCTGTAAACTGGGAGCCGATACGTTCAACAACCCTATTCGTCGACAACATGCACACCGTTTTGCTAAAAAATTGTTTGCCATTCAAGGCTGCGCTGACATTTTGCTGGTTGTTATACATCATACCAAAAACAAAAAACCACATTTTTTAAAAATAGTTATTTAATTAAAAAACAAAAAATATTTTTCACCTTATTAGCAAATACATTTAATAATAATATGAAATGTATGCTTTTAGGGATAAGCATAGTCTCTTAAGCAGAGATGAAATGGCCATAGAGGCATGCTTATTCCTAAAAGCATACATTTAATATTAATAGTTATTTAAAATATATTTTAATTAAAACTTTTATTGAATAAATATCGGGTGGTTATCGTACACCTCGTGATTTTTTCGGTCAATTTGCCCGACTAACCAAATGTGCTTACAATATGAAAAATCGTGCAAAAATTTCAGCAAATCGGGTCTGTGGGAAATGTGAAAACAGCTAACGAAACAATGGCTCTTTTGCGCGACAAATTCAATGGCCGTGTTATCTAAAGTGGTGACGATGTCAATTGGCCGCCAACATCATGTGATTTGACACCGTTAGACTTCTATCTTTGGGGTTATTTGGAAGGAAAGGTGTACGACGATGAGCCAGCAAAAATTCCAGAGCTAAAGGTTGAGATAATTCGTCACATAACGGCATAGAACCTCAATTATGCCTCAGCGTCATCGAAATTTTGGAACATCCGATGGAGGTGGGCCGCCGAGGTCTCGGCAGCCATTTGGCCGTTATTTTGCTCGGTACATAATTGAACCATACTAAGTTAACATAATAAACAGAAATGACAATAATTTCCTAAATAGTGTGTGTTTTATTCAAAATCAACATCGGCCCTTAAGATTTAAACACCCGACTACATTTCAACATCTTATGGCAAATTCTCTGGGAGTAATTAATTGCCATGAAAATGCTTATCAAATCTGTCGTTCGATGTCGACTTTAAACTGTAGGTCCAGGTACTCATGGATACCTTTAACACACACAACATGAGTGCTGCGAGAAGCTAGGCCGTAACTCTGACACTGGGTTGTAATAGCCAATTATGTATGTATGTATGTTATATCTGCCATTGTTGCTTTTAGCTGAAAATACTTCACACAAGATGTCGTTTGAAATTGGACCTTATGACTGAAGTAACTAATTATTGATTGTTCAGTTTGTGACAAAATGAGCTTAGTTAAGGCCTTAATTACCTTAAGCCTACAATTACCTAATTAAAGCTTTTGTGTAAACAGATCTTTTTATAAAAATCAGTACTCTTTTCCAAACTGAATTCTCTGTAGAATTTTTTTAAGTATTTCCTGTTGGTAATACTTGCTTTCGGCTTTGTTTTTCGTTACTTTAAAAGTGTAGAATATTTGTATTTAAAAACAGCAACAATATTCATATTGTTTTTAAGATATAAAAAAACAAAAATAAAAAATAAAATTTATGACTTAAGCGATAATGAAAGGCGCCGCAAGGTGTAGACACTTAAACAATGAATTTACATTTGTAAATTAAAAATGCAACAATAAAAAAATATAAAGTTTCTTAAAAAAAAACAACAAAAGCAGAAATTTTTCTTATACATACGAGGAGAGTATATTGATTTAATTTAAATTTTATTTTTATTTGATAACACAAAACAAAACTGTAAATATTTAAAATGAGCAGAAACTTCCGATTTATAACAATGGGGAAATTGAAACCACTTATAAAAAAATTTAAGCAGAGTTTTTTTTTATTTTATTTTAATAACATTTTAACACTTTACTTTTAAATATCTTACTTTGTTTTGTTTCTGATTTTAATATCACACAGACAATTGACCTCCCTCCTACTCTTGGTTTTGAAAATTAAAAAAAGTCTTAAAAACGAAATATAACAAAAAGATGATATAAAATTTGTTTGAGAACAAAATGGTTTGTAATTGATACCGTCGACCAAACAAAAAGAAGAACAAAAAACAAATGTCTGGCATTTTAACACTCTTCTTAAAATATAAAGAAAAGGTCAGTATAGATGTATGCACTCTTGTTTTTTTTTATTTTTTTTGTTAGAACAATAGCCAAAAGTATCAAATTCTTATTTAAAATGTTTCCAGAGACACCACAACAAGCACTTAAAAATTAGTGACTGGTATCTACAAATATTACGAGTATTAGAAGATATATGTATGTACACACTCAAGTTAAACTTAGATTTTAGAGTATCTCAATATGACCACGAAATATAAATATTACCAACACTTTAAATATCATCATTTGACACTTTTTTTCTTTTTCAAAAGATATTCTAAATGTGAAACGTTAGACGCCAATTTAAAAAAAAAAGGAAAACTTGTATGAAGTTTTTTTTCCTTTTTCTTAGACATCACATTCTGCTTTTAGTCTAAAAGTTTTTAAACGTTATTAGTTTTTATCTCTGCAGCTTTTTAGCTGTTACTGTTCTTGTCATTTTTATATTTTTTGTTCGTTTTTGTTTTAAATATGATATCATAACGTCTGTAGAACATTAAGATATCAATGTGATGCTTTTCTTGAACGTTCGGTTTTATTTACTACATTTTGCTGCATTTGCTATGGATACTCTACTGTAGGCATGAACAGTTTTCACAAAACTAAGTTGATTAACAAGTTTTTTGTATAATGAAATATTAAATTATATTCCAAATACAAGCAGGTGCAAAAGATTAGAGCCTCTGTTATGAATCGAGCCTAAGACTTTCTCATTAACAGAACATTTACTTTTTATATTTTTAATCACCAAGTCATGACAACCGTCTTGTAAGACATTGTCATCACGGATGCCTGTAAGACATGTCACTAATGATTGTCGACAATATCGTGGAGTTTTTCAGACACGATATTTTTAGGTCTATATCTTTAAAGTTTTCGTTGATAAACAGAATATTAACGACACATTAGATATATATATATATTATAGGATAATCTCAGTGATATTGTTACTTAATCTGTTGTGAACGATATTTAAGATACTTGTTTGAAAATGTTGTTGACAAATTTTACTCGCTATCATCTATTGTACATGTCGTTTAAGGTGGTTTTACACTATCCCACTGAGCATAACGACATGCCAAAAACTCAAATGAAATGAAGAAGTATTATAGTGTGAAAACAATATATAATGAATTGTCAAAAAATACGGATAGAAATTTGACAGTCGTATGGCTCTCATCATTTTTAGAAATTTTTCTAAACTATTAAATTTTTCATTTTATCAGAGTTGCTTTTTTACACAAATATAAGAAAAAATCAGAGTTGTAAAACTGGAAATTATTCACCATAATTTTGCTTATTCCTTTTTTTAATAAATAACTACAAAAACACAAAATATAGTTACACATTTCAAGTTCTTTCCCTTTAACATAAACTAAATTACAAATATATGTTGTAAAAAATAATTAAATATGGCTGATATTATGAAATATTAATAAAACATATATTGCCGTATCAACATGTCCATCCTTGGAGAAAGAAAAAAACACAAACAGCTGTTGTTTCCATTTTATTTTAAATGTGATAGTGTAAAAGCAAAATGTAATAAAAACATTTTACGTTTGATTTTTTGACAATCAGACCAAAAACTATTAGATTTTGATTCGACAAAATCCAATGAAAATCTTCAGACTTGTAGAATAGTGTAAAAAAACCTTTAGTATTGTGTAGTATTTTATATTCATTATCAAGGATATTTTAAAGACAGAGTCAACTGGCAGTTCACGGACGCGATACTTCTGTAATTTTTGTTTTAGTCGATCTTATGGATTTTTTTTTTTAATTTGAGACCAATACTCAGGGGTAAACCCCTACTAAGTACAGTGTATTGTATTGGAATTTTTGAAAAGGACAGTACATTTTTATGACAGAACATATATTTTGTTTTTTACTTATACTCGTATTACTATTAAACGCGTTAGGAATGAGACAAATTGTTGTGAATTAATCATTCAAAGGCCAGTGTTATACCTTCACCCCATAGCTGCCAGATTTGACGATTTATCGTCATTTTGACGTTTTTACGACTCAAAAATAGCATATTGACGATTTGACGATTTTTGCTCATAATTTGACGATTTCTGATTATTTTGACGATTTTTGGAAATTATATTTTGTTTGAATTCTTAAACATTATTACGATTATTATTACACTTTTTGCAACTATTGCTTTAGAAATTCAAGTATAGAATATTACTCTATTTCTGAAGGATTTTTATGCCTTTTTTAAATAGTAAAATCCAAAATAAGCAACTGTTAGATCAACCAATTTAATACTCCAAAATTTAAAAGATATTACTATTAGAAATAAATAAGATATTATTAGAAATAAATAAAATATTCTTAAAAATAAATAAAATATAAAAATAAAAAAAATAAAAAGAAAAATTTTACATCTAATTCAAACACGCTGGTTGTTGCTAGAACTAGTTGTAGTCAAAATTCTAGAATATTTCCAATGATTAAAACTGTATTTTAGTTTTCTAAAGTACATATCGCTCATTTGCGAGAAGAGTGGCATAACTCAAAAAATGCAGAAATATAAGACGAATTGTAATTTAAAACATAGCTACAAATTGTATTTTTATCTCTTTTTTTGACTGAGTGGCGACCAAAAGTGTCTTGTACTTTTCCTTTACGTTAGGCTAAATTAAAATCTTTAAATGCATTTATCTCAGAATCGTTTTTTTGAGTTATGCAACTCTTCTCGCAAATGAGCGAAATGTCTCAACGTAAAACAATTTAAATATAATTTTTATATAGTGAAATGAAAAACTTACTAAAATCGGTAATGAGTAATTACTTAAAAATCAATGTGCTAAAGACCGAACATTTTTATTTTGTAGATTGTAAAGCTAAATCAAATTTTTTTGACTTCGAAGAAAAGATATTTTTGCTAATGAAAAGAATTGATGAAATAGAATAGAAAAACTATTATTACTTGCTGTGAAGTCTAATATTAATAAGATTTTAATATATAGCTTTAAGTCCTTAATACATAATAACTGAAGAAACTATTTTGTTTTATGAAAGAATTGAACAAATTGATTGAAAAATGTTACAGGTAAGAATTAAACCATTTAAAACTATTCAATTTACATCAAATTTTTCCCTAAAATAACTTTAAACTATTAAAAAATATCAGGAGTGGAAGTGAGAAACTCGAGGCTTTTTTTCTAACTTTATCTAAATTTAATCCAAAACAAATTAGTTTCTCTACCTTATTTTAAAAACGGAAAACGAATATTTAGTCAAGTAAATCTAAACAAAATGTAAATTTAAAACCACTTACAAAAACCGTTCTTTTAGGCCATTTCGTTGACAAAAATGAGTTGAGAATCTTTGGAGTTCAAAATTGTACCTAAATTAAAATTTAAAAAGTTAAAAAAAATGTTCTTAATGATACGAATTTTTATTCAAAAAACATTTTTGTGTACGTTTTTAAAATTTTGTATTATAGAAGAAATTTTTCTCTAATTTCGGTTTATTTTATTTTTTATAAATATGATTTTTTCCCCGAGTTTTTTTTTTTTGAAAAACTTTTTTGCTATCTTATCTCCACTTAAGGAGTTTTGTCAAAATGCCACAGATATGTATGTAGATTATAAAAGATGATGATTATTAATGTTTATTTTTTATGTAGGTTTTCAGATTTTATAAATTACTAATATACGAGTATGTATTGTGAATTCTAAACAATTTTTTTTAATATAATGTTTTCTTAATTGAATTTTGGTGACGATTTGAAGGAGTCATTTTGACGATTTTGACGATTTTTTTGTCGAAATTTGACGATTTCAAGGTCAATTTATCTGGCAGCTATGCTTCACCCTTGAATGATCAACAGTAATTGCCGCATTGAATGTTGATTGTGTGGAGAGCGTCTTCGCTAAGTAGGTTTAGCTGTTATCTGCTACTTCCCAATAGGTGGCGGAATTTCGGGGAGCAGTTTCTTTGTAGATGGTCTTCTGGGAAGGGGGTCCCCCTTATTTTTAAATTATAATTTTGAAAAACCCGCAAACTAACTTTTAAATTTTTTACCTTTGCTGGGATTTGATTGAACCTGGGCTCCTGGAGTTTTTGTGTGAGCGCTCTAACTACTATACCACGCACCCCTCCAAATTAATGCCCAATTTAAAGTATATTTTGCTATATTATACGATTTGAAGTCATTTAGTCACCAATGTTATTCAACTCTTTTACAAAATTGATTTTCCCTACAACCTTGGCAAAATACTCGTATTAAAATTGTTTAAAATTAAGTGTTTTTTTAATTTCTTGTAACTTGTAAATCATATTCCCAGCAGAAAATGTTTAAGATTTGGAAGAAATAAAATATTATAATAATAATTGCTGAATTATATTGTCTTTTCATGTTGGGAACTTCCAAAATTGTTACATACATATGTAATTGGCCATTACATCCCAGTTTCAGGGTCACGGCCTAGCTTCACGCAGCACAAATGTTGTGTGTGTTAATTTTTATCCATGAGTAGCGGGACCTACTTCCGGTTAAAATCGACTTCGAACGACAGATTTGAGAAGCTTGTTCATGGCCATCAGTTACTCTCAGAGCTTTTGCCAGAAGACTGCCGAGAGGTAGTCGCCGAAAGATATTTTTTTTTAGAGATGTCAGAGTTTCGGTGGTTCCGAACACTAACCACCAGAACTCGGCGACTACCCAAAAATGCTACACGATAAGGTATTATTTTTGAGTTTTTATAATATTTGCTTACTGGTTTCAAAATATATTGCTTCTTAGCGGCCTATTTTATATAAAAATCATGCGAGTAAGTAATTGTTCACAAATTCTGTCTGCATTTAAATATAAAATTTAGTTTTAAATAAATAAAAAAATTTTTAATGAAAAGTAATTTCTATTACTTTCCGATATATACCAAGAAGAGCCACTACTCTATAATTTGTGCTAAAATGTTAACATAACATACAGTTATCCAATAAATAGATTTTCTTTTCAGCATCATAAAATGGATTTTTATTAAATTTTAGGACTCTTTTATCCAGTGCAAAGTAATTGGGCATTGTCTTAGACAGCAAGTTTAATTAGAAGATTAACTTTGAGGAAGGAGTCAAGAGTACAGAGATAGCTCTGTCAGCCTGCAGTACTTGGTGGAATATGAGAACTTCAACCGCAGTATATGCTATGGTTCTGTTTGGTTGCATAAAGCGATTATACATCCAATTGTATTGGATGGGTCCACAATTTGGAGGGCCCTGAAAAGGATATAAAATACTAGAATACTTGGAAGGATCCAAAGAACAGAATGTACGTTGACAGTGAGTGTAACTATATCACGCCCAGTACAAGCCTTAAATGCAATTACACATGTACATGAACTTTTCCTTTTAACAAGTTTGTAGCGCCAGAGTCCTATTTAGATCTCTGGGTCACTACTAATTTTTAATTTTTTTTTTTAAAGTAAACTTATGTTTGTAAGCGTATGTGTGTAAAATTTGAAGTCGAAGTAAATTAAAAATAAAATCTACAGTCAAAACTTATTTTTGTATCCACCACACGAAGTAAGAACAATATTTTTACTCAGTCCTCCACTATAGATATGTCTTTACTTTCTTGTTGACTATCAACTCATTATTCGATCATTCAAAGTAGAGTTCTTTAGTGGTCGTGTATTGAGTACTTTTAGGAACCTTTACATGTTCATGGTTAAGCAAGTGTTAATATGAATGTGTGACTCAGAGAATGTTATTTTAGAACTGGAGACACATTTATTATATTTCTTTTATTATTTTATTTTTTATAATTGTTTTTAATTTTAATATTTATTGAAATGTCTTAATTATTATTTTTTTAAGTTGCTGACGAATATTGACAACATATTGTTCTCGAATTGAAAGTTTATTTTTATTTTAAATAAGAAAAAAAAAATTTATGAAAATTTTGTGATTAAAAAAGATATGAAAAGTAAAACAATAATAAATATCGAACTAAAGTTGTTATTTTAGTTTTTATTATAAGTATAATAAAACAAAAGCAAACAAAGAAATAAATAAATATTTGTTTTAATAATATGAGTTTTTAAATTAATTTTTTTGTAATGGACTGTAAACTGAATATTCGATTGGTAACGCCACAGCATTTTTTAAATCCATAACATGAATATATTTCAAATGGAGACATATTTTTACATAAATTAAAAACGATTTTATTAAAATAAATGTCATGAAGGGGCAAGAAAAGAAAAGAAAAAACGCAGAGAAATGGTAATTAAATTTCTTATCGAATTTCAAAATGTTAAAATATGTTTCCAAACTATTTCAGTTTCAAACAATAAATTTTTATTTAAAGTAAAAAGTAAATAAGTAGATATAAAAAATTAAAATATTGTATTAATATGTTTGGTATTATTTTTTATTTGATTTTATTAAATTTAGTTTCATGATTTTATTAGCCATACCCCTATACATACGAGATGTACGTGATGTACACCTAGCCATTATCGTAAAATTGTTTAATGCGCGCTGAAATACGCCTGCACAACTATGTGTTTTGCGGTTTTTTTTGTTGTTCAAATTTTCAAAAAAAAATTTTAAACTAAGCATGAAAAGGTAAATTTAAGTAAATAATTAATTAAGTTTTTTTTTATTAAAAACAAAATCAGAAACATTTTGGATATCTATGAATGGCAACTCATAATGTGGATTTGACGTTTATCGAAATTTAATAAATCTTGAGATGCCAGATGCAGATGTTTCTTCAGGTTAGTGTATTCTACACTTTATATATTTAATTGATTTCCGAGGTATAGCTGGGGAAAAAATTGCTAATTCTTTGAAAAATCAAGTTTTAGCTAAAACATAGGAATATAACCACTAAACAAGTAAAACCCAACCTTGGTTGTTTTAGTTTCGCTAAGTGTCGGGAGTTTTTTAAATTCCCGGTTGCGAAGTTTTTTAAATTCACCGTGGTCTATTGGTTAGTGTGTTGGCTTACTAAGACATGAGCCCTGGGTTCGACACCCAGCTCCGACATCTTAAAAAAACGAAATATGAAAAAATATTTCTTTCGTCGACAACCACTCAGCAGTCTTCTGGCAAAAGCTCTGAGAGTAATTAATTGCCATGAACAAGCTTCTCAAATCTGTCGTTCGGAGTCGACTTTAAACTGTAGGTCCCGGTACTCATGGATAAAAATTTACACATACAACATGAGTTGTAAAGGCCAGTTATGTATGTATGTATGTATGGTGGCAAAGGTCATAGTGAATCATCGTGACAAACGCTGGCAATGCTTAATCATCAATGACAATTGCTGAATTTTATTTGATGTCTTACATGATTTTTAAATAATTTGTTCAAAACGTCATATAAGTGCAGCTAAAGTTGATTTTGCCTCGTAAGAGTCCGAGTGTTGGTGAGTTCTATAAGATATTACCATCGAGAGTCATAGTGAATTTTTTCAGAATCTGTCGCTAATGTAGACAATTGTTTGCAAAAATACCACTTTGGTACGCCTGTGAATTATTTCTTTTTGTGTTCTTAGAATAGAGATTTTTCATAATTTTCATCTATGAAGTATGTAATATTAGTCTCTGTGCTGCTGTTGTGTGTATATGGGTATATTGGCGACTCAACCGATAAAGGTTAAACAAATAATTATTTATTTTATAATAAAACGTTTTTCTTTTCTTTAACTAAATAATTTTAAGGTATACGTACAAACATAATAACTTATTAAAGCTATATTTACACTACCTAAGTTTCTTATCCGATTATAACAGATTATAACAGTTACAACTAAGACGGCAATAATTTTTAAAGTAGAAAATGTTCTATTTTTAAGTGAGCACAGGCAAAAACAATAAAAATATAATTAGATTTCCAATTAAACTATCTGAGTCCATCTGAGTGCGCTTCTGATATAAAACTCAGATGAGAAACTTAGATAGTGTAAAAGCTATATTTAAATAGAGTAGAAAAATATTTTTATGGAAAATTAAAAAAGTTTCCACGTTTTAAAATTTCAAGTATTACGTAATTATTGATAAAAAGATTTTTGTTTTACAAATAAAAAACTCAAACGTTCTATTTAAAATTTCGTTTAAACTGTTAATCTTAATTCTTAACATTTTTAAATTAAATTAGCAAATTGTTGATCAAAGTAGAGAAACAAAGAGACTAAAAATAAAAATAATCCGGTATGTGATGAAAAACGATTTCGATCGAAATTGAAATCGTTTGTGTTTTTAAAGTCATATAAAATTTGAGTCATTTTAAAAATTTAATAATCAATTGTGTAGTCTACTTTATTGACTGATGAGGTAAAAATAAATTTTAAATTTGAAAGGATTTTGAAGTTATATCAACTTGAAATTTCAATTTCGATCGAAATCGATTTCCATCCCATACCAGAATACGAAAACCTAATAACATAAAGGCAAACAAGCAAAATTATTCCAAAATTATTCGTTGCAGACAAAATCCCTTAGCATTTAGCTTAAAAACAACTCATAATAGACAATGTCGCCAAATTCGGACTTTCTTAGGCAAAGGGTCACTTCACCAAAATGTCATGCATAAGTGTCTCTGTTTATGTCATTGTCACAAAGATTCATCAATATCAATTTACGTACATATATTAAAATTTCATTCAAAGTGCTACTTGATACTGATTTTGTGTCAATGATTCCTCCATGAAAATGTCTTAATAAACATGTCCCTCCGAATTCGTCACCCGGACTCTTCCTATATTTTAATGTAAACAAAATTTCGATGTGTGTAATAGGTATTATCGATATATTTTATTAGTTTGAAAGACGTTTGATAATAGTATAAATTATAGCATACTCTGTTGCAGAAAAATCTAGAGAAATCAAAGGACCTGCCTGCCTCCCAGGTCTAAAAGAATAAAAATCGTTTAACGATTATCACATTTAACTTTAAATTCTAATGATAACCGAAACATACATACATATTTATTTTATTTCTATTGTTGTGTAGGTTATGATTCTTAACAATGTTTGAAATCAGGTTTGTTCAACAAATTGTAAAACATTTTTTAAATATTAATAATTTCTTAATAATTTTAAGTTTTCTCCAAAATTTTCTGTTTTAAAAGTTCTTTCACTGATAATCTTGAAATTCTTTAGAAACAACCCAATATTTATAAACGTGATACGAAGGCAAATATTGTGTCTTTGTACGTTTGTACGATACTACTGTTTAACTGTAGAAAAGAAGATTTCAAAATTTGATTTCTTAACTTCATAATAAAATTTTTGTGTTAAACAAAGTTTTGATTACTGTTTTAAAAACAAAAGTATCTCTTCTTTCTTGTAAATGCTTTCGACTTTAAAAGACATTCTCACCGTTTTTTATTAAACCGCAGTCAAAAAAAAAACAAAAAAAAATAAAATAAGAAAAAACAAGAACAGATCAAACATTTCGCCCGCCAGATTTTGCGCGATTTATAATGCAGAAAAGGTGCGGTTCTTTTTTTTTTTTTTTTTTTTTTGCTACACATGTCTGTTATTCAGTTTTAAAATAAAATCAAATAAACATTTTTGTATTTCTGCTTATGACACCTTTTTGAAATAAAATTAAAATTAAAACGAAAAAAAAAAAATTTGTGAAAACGTTAAAAATTATGAAAAATAAATTAAAAATTTGTTATGCATTCTTTGAAAGGGATTTTAGAAGGTTTTTTTCTTTTTTTTTTTAAGTAATACTGCAAATAAATTAGAATTAAGTCAGCAAATTAATATGAAAAAAAGAAAGCATTAAGAGTTACTCTTAATTTAACAAATTTTAAATGGTTTTTTTTGCATACCCTTTTATTTATTTGGAAATCATACTAAAGAATTAACTTTAAAAATAAAAAAATAAGTATTAAAAGATGAATACGAAATGAATTTGGCATAATGCGTTCTATAGGGCACCGTTATTTCGATTTTTAAATATCCATATGGCAATATTAAAATAAAAATATAAATAAAAATAAAAAATAAATAAAAATAAAAATTAAAAATACCTACAATTTTGATGGATCGCCATTCATATCGCAAAATAATCCAATATTTTGAAATTCAAAAAAATGAATGACATCATCATAATATATATTGAACGTGTAACACTGCTTTTAAGTAGAGAGATAATTAAAATTGCCAGGAAATTAAGGACTCCCCGCTACATGAAATGAAAGCGGGTCAATAACAATGTAATTTCTATGACATCACAATCATTACATTAGTTAAAACGCAATTCTAAATTTCTATAAGTATGTAATTTTTTAAAGTCCTCTACGTGGTATAATCGCCCTGTCGTGGTTCAGAGGATTACACTGCAAGGCCTCAACTAGCTAAGCTGGCGTAGAGCAATAGCTCTCTGGCAGGGTCTCCCATGCCAGAAGGGCAGTTGAAGTAACTAAGAATTATCCCAGGGACTGAATGAAGGAGAATAACAACAACATAATCTTCAATATAATTATAATCTTTTATTCCTCCCCTAAATTAGACTTTATTTATTATCAGGTGATTCGCAGTGATATACAATAAAAATGAATTAAAATCACGCATTATGTATTGATTCAAATTATTCTTATCAAATGAGTTCAATTTATGAGAAATTCTCGCAATAACACATGTCAGGTCTAAGCGAAACTGCTCGGCGCTACCGCTTTGCAATTGGAAAACCACATTTCGAGAGCGCGAAAAGAAGTGTTTTTTTTTTTTTTTCTTTTACAATTTTATTTATCATTTTGCTAAGCAATGACAATTTAGCTACTTTCACGAGAATCCTGAGATTCTATTTCTCTTTATTATGTTTATTTAGTGGTTTTTTTTACCAAACAATGTATAATGCATAACGTTGACGCTTTTGTTAAGTTACGCATTACAGCGTTAATTACAAGTGCAAAATTACGTTGGGCATAAATATAAGGTGGCCAGTCAGCCCCATTTGATGCTTTTTAAATATATTGATGTTTTTAAGCCAGATTTACTTGTTTTTTTTTTATTTAAATTTTTAGAATGTAAATTATAAATAATTTCTTGCATCAATTGTTTTTGTGAGGTTCGAAACCTCGAATAATCAGACTGGCAGATTTCAACACTACTCGTTTGTCTATTTTGGATTTATTTATTTTTGAATCAAAATTGTCTCCATATTCTAAATCATTACAATCACAATTTAATCATCTATCTGCGTTAAATGTGATAAATATTTGAGTACAATTCCAACACCTGTATGCGATTGTTCCAATCAAAAGGTTTTCAATCTGCTTACTAGATGAACAAAATGTGGTCAAAAAACGGATGATCACTTTGATGTTTACTACACAATCTGTTATTGTACTTGGAATTATTTTTTAAATAGAAGAGCAACTCCTTTTCTACTTACCGATTAATTAGTTTCTGATCATCAAAACTACACGATTAAGACTCAAATGTTAGCAGGGATTATACGTATAAGTACGTGTATTCCAGCAAAACAAAATATAAATGTTTAGGAAAACTATAATTTTAATGATTTCTTTATCATTATATGAATTGAATTGCTCTTAAATGCCTTCTTATATTTTAATAAAATTGAAATTTCTTTACGCCATGTAAATTAGCATCCAAACTTAATTTTCATTTCAATTTAATGTTTGTTTGTATCATTTTGACATGCATCGCAGTGGATACCACATGTTGTGTAAAAATTAGCAAAAAAAAAGGTCCTTTCCAAATTCATTCAGACTGCTTATTCCAATGGCATTTTTTTATAGAGTTAAACTTAACAGAGCTATTGATTCCATTACTCTAAAGAGCTGTTTTAAATGTGTTTTTTTATGATTCGTAATTATGACGAATTTATTTAAATTCAGGATTGCATTTAAATTGAATTGAATTTTTGGAATGATTAAAAAGTCGTAAAACCAATAATGACAATATTTTTTGACATCAAATTATTTATATCCCTGGGGATATAATTCCATAATACTCGTACGTATTTATAAATAACTTAATTCCAAATAAATCTTTTAATTATATGTATGTTTTTATGAAAATCTAAATTTTAATGTCTTTTTTGTTATAAATTTATCACATATTTCATGACAATGACTAAAAAAAATTTTAAATTAATTTCTGAAAAAAAAAAAAAAAATTATAAATATGTATGTATATACATAAGCGCATATACATACATATTTTTTTATAGCTTTTCAAGTATGAATTATAAATACAATCGTACACAGTTAAAACGAACTCTAAAGGACCAAACAATTATAGGCAGAAACTGTGTGTTTATCAAGTCTGTCAATGAAAGTGAAAATAGTGAATTTTCATAAATCTTATGAAAGGTGGACAACTTTTAACTTATTGATTGCGTTGAAAGTTGACTTGCATTGAAACCGCAATTAACGACGTAATGCTTGCTATACAAGGGTGGCCCACAATGAGCTTTACGGTTTGAATTCTTTATAACTTTTTTTTTGTCAAAAATTATGGAAAATATGATTTTTAGCACATATGTATATGCGAAGCAGAAAATGGACATCGCTTACAGAATATATCTTTTCAAAGCTAACTGAACAAAATTCCACAATAATATACTGTATTTACAACAAAAATAACTTATAATCATCGCATAAATAAAAAAGTTACAACTCATTCTGCGCCACCCTGTACTTCTGCCTTTATATCAGTCATTGTTTGATGTTTTGTTTTGTTATTTAAAAATATATGTTTTCAATTCCAAACCTTCTTGCTTTAGTTAAAATTTATTGAAGTGTACAGCAAAAAATTTTGTAGTAATCTTTGTTATAAACATAGTATTTTATAAAGAAAATCAATGCAATATTTAATTCGTTCTAAGTATATACGTGTATATTTAAATTTTTATTAATCTAAACTGCTTTAGGATCTACAGAACATATTTGGTCGAAAATGGTTTAATTTTTATAATCAAATATGTATATGTACGTAGTTTACTTACATACATACATAATTGGCCATTACAACGCTGTATCAGGATTACGGCCTAGCTTCTCGCAGAACTCATGTTGTGTGTGTTGATTTTTATTCATGAGTACCGGGACCTACAGTTTAAAGTCGACTCCGAACGTCAGATTTGAGAAGCTTTTTCATGGCAATCAATTACTCCCAGAGCTTTTGCCAGAAGACTGCTGAGAAGTAGTCGTCGTCGAAAGAAATAATTTTTTCATATTTCTTTTTTTAAGATGGCAGATCTGAGATTTAAAACCGATCTATCATCTTAGTAACTACAATTAATTAATTTTGATTAAAATGATTATTTCTTAAGGCACCCATATTGTGTATGTCAATTTATATACATGGCTACTGGTAACTGCAGTTACACTTTTTGTTTTTTTACAGGAGAAGCAAAAGACCTTTAAATAAAAAATTTTGTAAATTCTGAAATTCATATAATTTTCAGGATAGAGATATAAGGATTGGCATTATATACAATAAATGAGTTTGTATATAAGGTTTTCATGTAAATATGTATGTAAATATGTCTTCTTGCGTTTGGAAATACGCACTTGTAGTTACGCCCGTTTGAATTTCTTTAATAAAATCGCCTTTTTTGATCGTAGAAATTTCAAATTCTGCACGAACATGTATTTTGATAAAACGAACCATAATTAATAAAAAAAACCTAATATCGAAACATTTTGTGTGGTTATAATGTCTATATAATGTCTAGAAAAATTTCTCTGGATGTATAATTATTTGAATGAATTTTTGTAACTTTGTTTGCTCTTTGTTTTGAACTTTATAGTTATAAATACATATGAGCCATATATCGTCGTGTATGCATAGATATACATAGATATGCCGCACGGATATATAGTATATGTAAGAGCGAATTGACGTTTAACCCTTGTGTTAGTACCCAACTTTATTCACATTGTTGAGCACCCGGGGTACCCGGGTACCCATATACTATAATGTATTAATAATCAATATTTTTATAAAATAAAATTAAATTCATAAACTTTTTAAAAGCGTATTAAATGACATTTGCGGTAATACATAATTTTATAAATTTTAAATTCATAACGGATAAAATTTTTAAATTTTTTTATTTAGGGCAGTATTTTTTAGCATCACAGTTGCACATTTTTGGTCATACATGATTATATACAAATTCATATCCACTATATCTCGCGACAATGGGAAGCAAAAGATTCCACAACGTAATGCGCTTTTCAAAATTTGATGACAATAATACACGCAGTCAACGTAAAAAAGATGATAAGGCAGCCCCAATTCGTGACTTATGGACAATGTTGAACGCAAACTTATCCCAAATGTATAAACCGAGTGAAAATTTAACAATTGATGAACAACTGTATCCTTATCGAGGTCGTACAGGGTTTACTCAATATATACCTTCAAAGCCAGCTAAGTATGGCATTAAAATCTGGTGGATTTGCGATGCTGAAAACGCCTATCCTTTGCGGGGTCTAATTTATACTGGCAAAAATAAAGATACCCGTGAAAAACAACAGGGGGAAAGAGTTGTCAAAGAATTAGCGTCTGCCTACCGTGGAAGTGGAAGAAATATCTGCATGGATAATTTTTTTACTTCTCTGCCAATACCGAAGCACTTGTTGTCATGGAATCTTACAATTGTCGGCACACTAAAAAAAAATAAGCCTTACATTCCAAATGTCATGGTCGCAAATAAATCAAGGGAACTATATTCGACCGTTTTTGGTTTCCATGAAAAACTAACGATGTGTTCTTATGTACCCAAAAAGAATAAAGCTGTTATTCTTTTATCAACAATGCATTCAGACGCAGGATTAAGTGACGACGTCAAAAAGAAACCCGACATTATAAATTATTACAATAAGTACAAAAGTGGAGTTGACACTATGGATCAAATGGTTAGAAGATACACATGTCAGCGTCGAAGTTTGAGGTGGCCAATGGCATTATTTTTTAATATGTTAGATATTGCTATATCATCATCATATATCATGTACTACGAAAACAATAAAACGATTGCGAAGAAAAAAATGAGAGACGCCTCTTTATGCGGAAGCTATCTGAAGAGCTTGCTAGGCCGATGATTGGGGAACGAATGACAAACTCCCAAGTTATGCGTAATTATACAACCAAAATTGCCATTGAAAGCATTTTAGGTCGCCAAGTTCCACCCATTGCAGAGGCTTCTAATAAATTTGACAAGCTGGATAAAACAGGAATAAAAAGAGTTATGGGATCTTGTCACGTGTGCTACAAGCAAATATAAAAAAAAAAAGACAAAAACTCGGAAAAGCTGCGCTGAATGTGAACAGCCAGTTTGTGCTGAACACTCTGAAGACGTTGTTAAATGTACAGAATGTAATATAAACAAATAATTTTGTAAATAAAAAATATTTATATTATTCACGTAATTTTTTTAATAGTTTTTGATTTATGTTTCCCACACAAATTGTATTGGGTACCGGGGTACCCGGGTACGCATGTTACGATGGTTAAAGTTTTAGAAATTTTTTTTTTTTAGTATAAGCGAACAAAAAATTAAAACAAGAACCTTAATTTGTTTTCTTTTAAGTTAAATAACGACGATCCAGAAGCTTGTTCAAAAATTTTAACTGTTAATACATTTTTTTCATGTAAATATACCTAGGTGGGTACCCCGGTACCCGGGTACTAACACAAGGGTTAAGCTACATAGCGCTAGATGGCAGCACAAACACAAGAACTTTTTCTTTCTTAGAAATTACGATCTGTCAAACATCAGCTGTTAAAATTTTAGCCAAATTCTTCGATTAGTTTATTTGTTGTAGTCGTTTAAAGTAAGCAACTTTTGTGTTTCTTGGATAATGGAAAAAAGTGAAGTTCGTGTAGTGATTAAACACTATTATTTGAAAAGCAAAACGGCGAAAGAGACAAAAGAAAAGCTTGATAAACATTACGGCGAATCTGCTCCGTCAGATTATATGGAAAAATATTGGATTGCTGACTTTAAACGGGGCCGAACAAGCAATGCCACAATACCATCAACAGGAAGGCCAAAAGAGGTGGTTACTGAAGAAAATATCATGAAAATCCTCGATATCGTTATGAATAATCGCCGGGTCAAAATACTTGAGATTGCTGAAATGGTAAACATATCATATGAACGTGTGATTAACATTTTGCATGAATAATTGCATATGAAAAAGCTATCGGAAGGATGGGTGCCGCGTTTGCTCAGTGTTGAACAAATATATACTATATGCCCGGGTGCTGCCAGTGCCGGTCATTGATTTAAACTACAAATAGGGTTGATTCGAAAGGGGGAAGTCCAATACTTTATCAAAACCACAACAGCTGTAACCTACACAAAAATCCTATGTAATAATAAAAAATTCAAAGCTTTTTCTCCATACACATACACTGTACATATGTTTGTTTGTATATAGTGCAATGAATTTTGGTCTTATTTGCTATAAAATCCTAAAAATTCAATTGAATTTATAAATAATATTTTTGAAAATTTTATATGTATGTATGCCAGTTTTCTTTTTTTATAACAATATTTTTTTTTATTTATTTTGATATTCTCAATTACAATATTTGAGTTAAAACGAAAAGTTTATTCGACCTCCCAAAAATGTTTGCATAAAGGAATGTTTGAATGGTTGAATTTTGAAAAAAATAAAACCATATGCAGAATAATAAAAATCACTCACAAAGCAACAATTTTTGAATATGAATTTAATTCTCTTTTTTGTGGTTTAAATTGAATAATTTAGTTGTACAAACACGACATTGTTCCGTTGAAGTCTTTCTTTCTATGCTAATATTTATGAAAGATTTTTCTTTATGCAAAAATCTAAACATTTTCAATACTGCATACATATGTATGTATAAGTATGCCCATGCGAATATTTGTTTTTCTGGCCAGAATATGTTAATTTGTATGCCTGTTTCCCTGGTTTGTTTTGTTTCAATTCAAAAAAATATTTTTGTAAAAAATTTAGATTGTCACTGTTTTGATTGATTGATTGCCATTGTTGTTTTTATGTAAATGATGTTTCTTTTTATTTCTTATTTTTTTCTGTAAATGCAACACAACATTTTTATGACATAATTTTAACAATGCAATAACAACAATAACACAAGAAAAAAAAAGGATGTGCATTGAGACAACTTTTAGGAAAATCTGTGTAATAAAATGATAAATATAAAACGAATTTTATGTACCTTACAAAGGTTATTGTTAATTTATGTATTTATTGAAACCCAAGGTCCATTAACAAGGTCAACGCAATTCTGTGCTCGAATAAGACACTTTTTTTTACAAGCTGGAACTCTGAATTCAATGGCATTAGCCGCTTTTAGAAGTTAGCGCTCGTATTCGCGATATTCGCGATTTAAAATTTGTACGCTAAAGTACAAAAAAAAAATGGTATGTTTTTTTATACATACATACATACATACATACATACATACATAACTGGCCATTACAACCCTGTGTCAGGGTTACGGCCTAGCTTCTCGCAGCACTCATATTGTGTGTGTTAATTTTTATCTATGAGTACCGAGACTTACAGTTTAAAGTCGACTCCGAACGTCAGATTTCAGAAGCTTGTTCATGGCAATCAATTACTCTCAGAGCTTCTGCCAGACGACTGCTGAGAGGTAGTCGCCGAAAAAAAAAATTTTCCATATTTCCTTTTTTTTTCAGGATGTCAGAGCTGAGATTTGAACCCAGAGCTATCGTCTTAGTAATCCAACACACTAACCAATAGACCACGGCGTATTTTTATACTTTTGGGATAATTTTTAAATTAAATTCAATACAACTCTGTTGAATAAACACAAGATTACATGAAAAAAAATCAATACGAATAATCAATACAAACTGCTATGCTACTCTTATCATGTTCCATTTTAAATTTTATCAAAGTAGATTGATTAAAATCAAAGTTAGCGAATATTGCTAACACGTATTCGAATTATTTTAAACTCGAAACAAAAAAAAAAATTTTGGGAAAAACCAAATCCCGAAAAAATTCCCGTAAAACAAATCGCGAAAAAAAAAATTTCGCTATAATTTCCTATTTATTGATGTGCATATTTAATCAAAATTTCTAAATTTAAAACTAAAAAATAATCAAAAAAGTATAAACATATCATTTTGATAGTACTTTAGTATAAAAATTTTAAATTGCGAATATCGCGAACACGAGCGCTAACTTATAAAAACTGCTAATGCCATTGAATTCAGCGTACTCGAATACCAGCATGGTGCTCAGCTTGTTAAAATTTGCGACTAGCACAGTGTTATTAATAACTATTAGTTATTCCTTACAGCAGTAGTACCATATTTTAGGATATACTAAGTGAGACATTTGTTGATTTAAAAATTGATAATGCGAGTCATTTAATGATTTTTCTTTCAGAATTATGGGGCTATCAAAGAAATTGTTTTTGCTAATTTATTAAATTTGTTTATATTTTTTTTTTTTTTGTAGTCGCCGTGGTCTAGTGGTTAGTGTGTAAGCTTGGGTTCGACACCCATCTCCGACATCTTAAAAAAAAAAATATGAAAAAAATATTTCTTTCGGCGACTACGTTTCAGCAGTCTTTTGGCAAAAGCTCTGAGAGTAATTAATTGCCATGAACAAGCTCCTCAAGTCTGTCGTCGGAGTCGACATTAAACTGTAGGTCCCGGTACTCGTGGATAAAAACTAACACACACAACATGACTGCTGGGAGAAGCTAGGCCGTAATCCTGACACAGGGTTGTAAAGGCCAGTTATGTATGTGTGTATGTATGTGTATTTTATAAAGAAGTAAGGTAAGAGAAAAGGCGAAATAAGGCTTTATTTATATTCTTCACATAAACTCCTTTTTAACATTTGGCTTATTTAGAGGAGCACAGATTTAGGCAAATTGTGAGGCCCAGTTATCACAATTTTTAAATAATACCAAATCTAATTAAAAAGGGAGAAATTTTCCATGGCCTAAATTCATTTATACTACCATATAGAGTCTTCTTTAGAACTCATTTGTTTTATATCGGTTAGGTTTGTATGCAGAAGGCACATCTGATAATTTTGATAGAAATTTTTTATACTAAAGCTAAAGAAAACGAAATAAAATAAATAATAAAATTATTTTTTTTGTTGGAGATCAAACCCAAATTACGATAAATATGTATTGATGCAGACGATACTCGTACTAAATTGTTTCGCAGACTTTCGAAAATTTGATTTGATGGTACATTTGCAAGAGTAGAAATATGGGCAGTTTGCACACTTTGTGGATGTTTTACATGATACCATGACTCACTTTAATGCACTTGTTTAATTTCAATTTGAATAAAAAAATAAGCATTTATTAGTGACCCATTAATTTGTAGGTTGCATTTAGATTGAATGACAACATTTCGTATGCCTTAAAAACAGCAGTGGCAACATGAAATGTGCACTTAAAAAACAAATAAACAAAACATTTAAACAAAAATATACCAAAAAACAGCACTGGCAAATAGATAAATAAACATAAACAACGTATTTGCTGATAAATTTTATTAAGAAATACAATAGACTGAATACACAGTTATTTTACAAATTTCTAAATAATGTTGTACAACATAAACAGGCAGCACCATTATCAACAACAACAGAAATTTTATAACAACACAAGTAACTTGAGCTCTTATAACCCTCATACAGAGGCAAATATATTTTCTAAATAATATAGCAAGTCTTCTACAGGGTGAACCACCTAAAATCTGAATGCTTATTCTTTGTTAAAAAAATACTTTCAAATTAAAAAATTAAAACACGACACAATCATATCTTTAATCGCCATTTTTTGCAAATACACTCTCAAACAACAATTATCCAAAGAAAGTACGCCAAGAGGTCAACTTTACTAGAGAATATTAGTATTCCCCTTAAATTGTGCAGTAATCTCCTCTGTAGTGTGACTAAGACCCTTTTGAGCGTTTCTATGCTTCAAGCACTTGTCACCTTAACTCTTTAATTAAATTGGGAATAGTAGAAGTGGTCGCAAATTTCTTCCTATCTATCACATCCGCTGCCTTGTTGCCACTTATTTTAAAATAACTGAATTTTATTCCTAAGCACTAGTCTCTACAATGTGTTCCTTAAGGAAGCGTGACTATCTGAGAAAATATTAATTGTATTGTCATTGAGTCCACTGTTCAAATTGATGTCAGCGCATACCCAAATGGCCTCTCAGCCTGAAAATACTCAATTATGTTCTCAGATGAATTGATAAGTCTCGACGAGGTCCAAGAACACTAGCACCGACATCATCTACACTCAAACGGCTTTGATAGGCTTTTATATTATGTTGTTTGTTTGTGATATCTTATAAGCACTTTATAATACTTACGTTGTAGTACCGCCACTATAAAAGAATAATTAATTGCAATTTTGGCCTACACTACACTGCTTAAATTGCGTTGTTCTTCCCGTGTAATTCAGACTTTAACACAAGAAGACACTGCAGATCAGAAACTTTCAAACCTTTATGGGATGTAAATTATTGAGCTTATAGTGCAACTATTTAGCAATTTTTTATACTGTATTCTATAAGTAAGAAGGCGTTCAATGTCAAAGCTAACTATAGATATGAGGCATCTGTATATTCCTGCGAAAACTTTATTGTTAGAAACTCTCCAGTTGCAATTGAAGGTCGCCAGAAATTTAAATTTAGGCAGCTTGTATACTATCTAAGGAACCTTACAACTGAATAAGAATTAAATTCTTTTCGCTTTCAAGTGATTCACACAAATTGTATATAACGCACTAACTTCTAGATTTAAACGAATTTGCATTCGTATAAAGCAACTATCATATATATGTGTAACCAGAGTAGGCAAACAGACAAAACATTTCGCAAACGTTTCCACAAAGTTATAAATGTTTCACATTTTTTTAATCGTTTTGTACATGAGCAAAACCAAAACAAAGACTTTTTAAATGAGAAAGACCACAAACAAAACAATTGGCTTTTCGCTATTGTGGTTGCATAGATATTCCGTTATATTCATATAATTGCGTACAAAACCAAAGGAAAATCGTATTTTTTGAGTGTTTCGTTTTGTTCGTATGTATTTTTTTTTTCTTTATTTGAATAAAATTAAAATCATAATTAAAATGTTTACTGCTTTGACAAAAATCTTGTTTGATTTAGATATGTAAGTATGCGTATATAATATTTTAGGGAGTTATAATGAGCAAATCAATTCGCAAACGATTGCAAACGTATTTTCTTCTACCAACGCATATTTGAGTTAGTGTATTTGTAGTGCTCACGAACAAAAACAATATACAAAACTAAGTGGGACAATCGTTCTCATTGTTTTTATTTTTGTTTTACTCATTGTAAAGAACAAACAAAATGAAATCAAATGTTTCAGTTTGTTTATTTTCCTACTCTGTGTCTAACACACTTAACAAAGGACAAATTGTTTTGAATTTTGTAACACGCATCTGTTAGGTAAAACAGCAAAATTAAAACGAACACAATTCAAAATTCGCAAAAAAATTAAAACGAACGCAACGAATATTTCTGCTATTCACACTGATATAAAAAACACAAGCGCATGTTATTGCTACTGATTCCCACATTAAAATTATATACCGACTTCTAACAATAAAATTTTCTATTTTTTCGTTGGAGTCTTTATCCCGATGTCTTCTATGAACAACATGTAAAACTCTAGTCCCATCTGAAAGTAAATTTTCTTTTAAATCTGGTCAAAATTATATCGTCGAAAGAATTAAAGAACGTTGTAACTGACAAAAAATCGAAAATACGTTTTTTGCATCATTTTTATCAGAAAAAAAATACGCGTCGATTGGTCTCTGTCCCAGATTTCTACAATGAAAATAAATTCCCTTACGCCGTGTGCGTTTGGAAAAATACCAGTGTCTTTGTTCTACTTTAATACAGGTTTTTGGGCTCTGGTGAACATTTAAGGTTTTGCCAGTTACAGCGTTCTTTAATTCCATCGAAGATATGGTCTGCCGTGGCTTAAGTCAAACTTGTGAAATTGCTTCTTAAACTCTTCTCTACTGTACCCAGCCCATAATTCATTTTTAAAATTACTCTTTTCGTTCAGAAGTTAGGGTCACTTGAATGTTTCTGCATATGAAGAACGTTATACATATGGATGTACGAGTATGTCTGCCATGTGCAGCCTTTATTGACATTTTAAGAAGCCTATTTTGAAGAAGATTCATAAGTATACATGTGCACATGCGAACAGTTGAATGTGTGTGGGTGTATGTGTAGGTGTGATATTTTGTAAACAATTTAATTAAATTTTGTTTTTGCAAGCAAACCAAATGGCAAACATAAGTCCAACAAATTAAAACACAAAACGAAATACAATGTTATGTAAAACCAAACAAAATCTGTGCATAACAGAACACAAAAACACAATTAAGTGTACACTTGGCTTGAAAATTACCATTTCTTTACTTATATCATAGCAACAGTAAAAATAAATACATACTCATATGCAAGTGCTATTGTACAATTCAATACAGTTATAAGGATACTGAGAGAGAGAGAGAGAGAGAGATCGAAACAAAAATGAACAAGTGCTATGTTCTACAATAATGATGAAGAAACATAATTTAAGTAAATGGCTTACCAGCAATTATATTCTATTTTAAAAATTATCAGCCTGTTCATAGAACACGAATGGTTTTGACATTCATCTTTTTATATGTGAAACAACAACAAAAACACTCAAATTTGTTAACGTTTCTCATATAAATAGACGAATGTCAAAACAATTCGTGTTCTATGAACAGGCTGACACAGGCTCCTGTTTTCTTACTTTTCAAAAAAAAAAAATACTTCCATAAGAAGTTATAACAATACAAAAAACTCTAATGGAAGAAGAGAATAAAAATAGACGAAAAAAAAACTGTATTAAAAGAAAACTGAACTAAAACACAGCAAAATTGTTAGAGAATTTCAATAGAACAAACATAACCAAAATTAAACCATATAATTTGCCCTTAGTTGACACTTCTAATGAAATATACTTCACTATGGTTGTACTACTAAACCTGCAAATTCGCCTACACCATTGAATATAGTAGATAGATGGCCACTGTGCATTCCTCTAATATTTACTAATACGTTCTTATACAACTGGTTTTTAGCGGGAACCTAAATTGTGTGCTGGGACACTTACCCATTACCAGCTGTATTGTTAATTATTATGATTTTTATAAAACATTTTAAAACACCATTAACAACAGCATTAACAACAAAACACATTACAGTGAGAGCAGTAAAAACAACATAAATTTAATTAACATGTTCAACCTGCGAATGCAACAATAATGAGGCAATATTTTGCCAACTGTGCAGTGCATGGATTTAAAAAATAATGTTAGAAAATAGAACAACAACATATTTTTGTATGTTTTTATGATCTAATTTATTAAAAACAAATAAAAAATGAAGTATTTAAAACAAATGCACCAGATTACAAGTACAAGCAAGTGTTAGATATGCATATTGCCTTAGAACGAACTATCATACCCACTGTGAGTGCTGTATTGGATTTTATAAATTCTATTCACAATAAAGCACTTTTATCCTTTATTATCATTTCTTTTAGTATTTCATTTATTTATCCACGGCTCTATGAACTATACTCGTATTTCAATTAAATATTATTGCTAATCATTATTGTTCTTCTGTTTTGTTGTAGTGCTTAATACATATTGAGTGTTAATTATGAAAAAATCAGTATGAAGTCCCTTAACAAAAACAAATGAAACACAAAAAAAAACTACAAAAGTTTGTTAAAGAATATGTCAACAACAGGGTATCAGGGTGCTACGTGTTTTTGGCTAAAATATGAAATAATGCAGAGCTTGAGAAAGAAAATATATCGCTGCTTTATGAAAACTGTGTTATATCGTAAACAAATATTATTGCTGAGTAGATATTAGATAATTAAAAAGAATTCCAAAAAAAGGAATAACTTTTATTACTATTTGTTGTATTTTGCCATGTCTTTTCTACTTTAAGCTATGACTCGGTTACGATAAGGTTGTGATATGAGTTATTACAACGCTAGTAAAATGGTCTAAAACCAAACAAATGTATCCGTGTATCTCTGTAAATAAAACATGAACAAACAATTTTTTTTATTTGACACCAATACTCAGGGGTAAACCCCTACTAAATGCAGTGCATTGTATGGGAATTATTTTTGGAAAGGACAGTACATTTATGACAGAACATATGTACATTTTGTTTTTCTTATATTACTATTAAGCGCCTTAGGAATGAGACAAATTGCCGTGAATTGATCATTCAAAGGCCAGTGATCAGCAGCAATTGCCTCATCGTTGTTATGTTAATGGTAAAATTTTGTTTTTCTAAATTTAAAGATTTTTTTTTTTTTTTTTTTTTTTTTTTTAAGACCAATACTCAGGGGTAAACCCCTACTCGTGCAGTGTGCATTGTATTGGAATGTAAAGATGGTTGATAGAAGTTTTTTTTTTTTTTTTTTTTTTTTGCGCCTTTATTTGTTGATGAAACAAGTTGCTGGTAATTTGTTCAGTCAAGAGCCAGTGTTATACCTTCACCCTCAAATGATCAAACAGCAATGGCCTCATCTGTCGGTGGAATGGTGAGCGTCTTCAGTAGATTAGTTGTTATCTTCCCAGAAGGTGGCGCTGTACTCCTGATCATTGGTTTCTGGTGGAATAGATTAGAAATGTCAGGGGGCGGTATCTTGGAGATGGTCTTGCTGTATTACAGTATTACAAAACTTAATCCATATTTGAATGAAAAAGAATTTTAGTAACAAAAAAGGAATTTTTTGTTTATTTGCAAATGCAAATTAATCAAAAACAAGTCTGTTATCATAGTATACACATACATACAAACATAATTGGCCATTGCCACCCTGTTTCAAAATTACGGCCTAGCTTCTCACAGAACTAATGTTGTCTGTGACAATTTTTTTATTTATGAGAACCGGGACCTAAATTTAATATCGATTCCGAACGACAGACTTGAAAAGCTTTTTAATGGCAACCAGTTGCTCTCAGAGCTTTTGCCAGAAGACTGCTAAGAGGTAGTCGCCGAAAGAAATATTTTTTTTATATTCCTTTTTTTCAAGATGTCAGAGCTGAGGTTTGAATCATATCTTAGTTTGCCAACACACTAATCACTAGACCACTAGACGGCTACTGTTATCAATTAATTATTAATTGAATCAATAATTCTATTAATCAAAATAACAAATCTTTAAAGACTTAAAAATAATGTCCATGACTTAGCTTAGGCAATTGTCAAAAATTAATGAAAAATCTGTCAAACGCATAAGTACTTATAAATTAAATATAAGGTGGTCATAATATACTCACATTAATTTAAAACGCATTTAACTATTGTTGCATACATATTTGTGCAATATTTAGTTTTTTTTACGTGTACTTCAAAAATTACGTCCCTGCAGTTACTTATTTTATTGAATTTGCAAACAGAAAGACAAAAATTGTGAATTGTTGTACAAATTAATAAAATTTGTGTGTTTTGAAAATAAGAAACAAAGTAAACAAAGTGTATGCATAGAAGTATGTAAGTACATAACGATGCGGTGCGATTACTTCAGAAACAGCATAGAGTGCAGGAATCTTTATTCTTTTGTGGAGCACATCTCGCTACCTGATATAACTTCCATTTATTTGAGCTTCTTACGCAGACTTGGCGGAGTAATTTTCCTTTGTGCGTGCAATTCACTCGTTTTAATTCAGCAAATTATAAAAATTAACAACTGAACAAACACTGTACATATCACTTATGTAGTAGATTTCTACGTGTACCATTTTTTTCCAAGTCTTACTAATGCAACATTTCTGTTTAAGTAATATGGGCTTCTCTTGTCTTAAAGGCATTTCTCTTTTACGTACCACATTATTAATTAAATTAAATATAAATGTTGATTCTTCCTACATTTCTTGATTTTCCATTTTAATATACATTATCTAAATTTTTAATTTAATCAAAAACTAGCTGATTGCGTGCGAAATGTGCATTTAGTTTTGCACTCTGTTTAAGCAAATGACATTTAACGAAACTTGACGAAAAGTTTGATTCACTACCTTATAGTTTGTCTCATTCATTTTACATGTATTCGCACAGTTGCTCAAGTTGGCTTAAACCAGTTCAAGCACATTATGGTTGGACCCTAAGTGTTAAAAACAAAAATCAATTAACTGTTTAATTGTTTCAACAATTTTCGTTAATAAGAGGAAGGCCAAGCAAAAATTAATTAATTGTATTACTTTCTGTACATTTATGCTTTCATATGTGTTTCTATATGTTTAAAGCCTATACGCAGCTAAATGCCTGAGACGATTTCTTAGAAACTTGTACAATATCTCTGGAAGAAACTATAGACTAGAAAAGTTCCAAAAATTTCAACTGGGCGATGCATAGTGGGATTTTTTTGCAATAAGTACTTTTTTCCACACACAAAATTTAAAAATGAAATGATGCAGTTTTGTAGAAAAAAGATTCACTTTATAGTGTTTGTACGCACTTCTATAGTGTTTGTACGTAAGATAATTTTATTGCTCTGATTTTAATAGTGATTTCTTTCAAATATAGACGTTTCTACGTATTAAAAAAAAAAGAATTATAAAGTTCGCTTATATGGTGTAAAAAATATGATAGAATAAAATTTGTTCTATAATGTGCCGTGATTGCAAATTTCATTGGAAGAAAAAAAAAGGTTGCTCGGTCGCGCTAAAATGAAAGGTCAGACTAAATAATCTTTTATAGAATCATAAAATTTGTCTTGAAATTCATGAAATTTTTAATTAAAAAATTTAAAAAATTAAAATTTAGTTATATGAAATGGGTTATATGGGCGCTGAGTGGTGGGCGTTAATTGAGGCAATAAAGGCTCTGTGCCAAATTTAAAAAACTTTGGGCAAAAAATAAATTTTGGGTTGTATGGGCGGTGGGCAGTGGGCGTGGCCAATTTTGATGAAACTTTATATTTCTCTTAATTGCGCTAACCAAAGGCTCAGAGCAAAATTTCAACAGTCTACGAGCACTCCATATATTTTTTGCCAAACATTGTATGAACAAATTCCACTGTGCGATGCCACGCGCACACAAAGTAAATATTTATTTGACTATATTTTCAAAATGGTACCAGCAAAGTCTCTAAATTTGGTCCGGATAGCTTCATCGTCAATACAAATTATTCAAGAAGTGAGAGGAATCGTTACCTTCCATACAAATTAAATAATTACAGCATCAATACAAATCACCAGAAAAAAATTGGCGGAATTGGAGGAGTGTGAATGGTACCAACAATACAAAGTAAGCATTAATTTTTATGTACCTTAAAAACGTTTATAGGGAAAGCTTCTATGTTAGATCTAAATGACTATAGAATCAATAGAAATCATTAGTCTAGACATCAGGGTTTACCCCCGAGTATTGGTCTTAAAATAAAAAATAAAAAAATATGAAGAATTGGGCAAAATGGAATCGTATAGTAATAGTGAAAATTTGGAAATTGCGAGCAAACGATTACGGTGCCAATATACATCATCAATCTAAGCGATGTTGGATGTTTGGCCGTGGCTTTTGATTTCGGCAAATCTTGAATCACAAACAAAAGTTTCTAAATTTAATCCAAATAACTTTGTTACCCGGATAGTGAAGCACGTTGTTGTTTGGCTAGTAAATACATAAATTTAAAAAGTAACCTTTCGTGAATAATGAACTTCTTTCCTATCGATAAAACAAAAACAATGTATACCTATTTACACAAAATATACATATTTTTTTTAGTTTAAAATATCCAGAACAACAAAGAGGTACATTTATGCAGTAAAAACATCGATTTATGAATGTTTTATTTACAAGAACTAAAGAAAAATGAACCAGAAAAAAAAACCCAAAAAGATAAATAAAACAGATGAAAAACGTAAAACAAAATATATGAGAGAATTGTATTGGCCAACCATTATTTACAAGTTTATTTGTGGTTATTGTCGAGGCCTGCATCTGTTGTTATACTGTAGTTGTCATCAATAAAGTTATGTAAACAACGAATATTTTGTAGCATTGGCTGTTGTTCATTGAAAATGAAAACAGAAGAATCCACATACACATACACATAAACTAAATGTCCTCAATATTACAAACATTCGAACGTTTATGCATTCATTAAGGCTCTAATATATGTATGTATGTGTGTATGTATGTGCAACATTACATGTTGCAATGCCATGTTTTTACTGCAATAACAGCAGCAACTACAAAAGGTTTACAAAAAACGACAAGAACAACAAAATCTACAATACAATGTAACGACAAAAGTGGCAACAACCCTTCTGTTTTTTTTTTTTCGTTTTAGTTTTTAGTCTGTTTCTTGACTAATATTAAAAAACAACAACTACAACAATAATAACAACCAACAAGTACATATGCAAACATAGATTATATTGCTGTTCACAACTCCTGTTCCTGTATGGTCTACCTTAGCAGTTTACCAACAACTGCAACTGCAATTTCAATTGCCACTTCTATTCCTACTACGGCTCTTGACTACTTTTCTCCTTTAGTTTGAATACGTTTATTCGCCATAATGTTAATAAAATTTCCTACAACAATGCAAGTGAAATTTACATGAAACACATACATCACAAATGGTAACAGCAATTGTAACAATAACAACAGCAACAGCAATAACAACAAAAGAAAAATTTCAATAGAAAAACAAAGAAAAATAATGTCAACAACATTGAATATGAACAACAATAAAATATTGTAAATGGTTATACAACAATTCACAACAACAACAACAATATGCTGAGGCGGTGGGCTTCTTAATGGATTGACGACTGGTGATGGAATCTTCTACTGGACTGTGTATCAATATTTACAACAATATTTACGTACTATGGTATGCTTACTGAGGTATTTTGTAACAATTTTTCAAATACTTTTTTTCCCGGAAATTTTCATGGAAGAAATTAAATTATTGATAAAAGTTAAGAATTTTAAATTCTAAAGGCTAAAACAAAATATTAAATTTACATTGTAGATATATTCGAAAATGTTATCTTTAAATAAGCTTTGATCTGGATGACAAATTTGGGGTCACTTTATCGAGCATTGGTGGTCAATGTATAGGTAGTATTTAGGCGATAACATCCCGGTGGCGAAAACCACACTGAATCATCGTGACAAACCCTGACAATGCCAAATCAGCAATGACAGTTGCTGAATTTTATTTGAGGTCATACATGAATTTTTAAAGCATTTGTCCTAAACTTCATATAAGACTAAATGTTGATTTTGTCTCGTAGAAGTCCGGATATTGGTGAGTTCTGACAGACATTATCATCGAGAGTCATAGTGAATTTTTACATAATGTGTCACTAATGTAGAAAAAATCACTTTGGTTCTCCTATAGACCTCTTATTTTTAAATTATAATTTTTGAAAAACTACAAATTTTATTTTTGAATTTTTCGTCTTCGCTGGGATTTAAACCTCGGTCGTATGAGTTTCTGTGCGAGCGCTGTAACCACTATACCATGACGCTCCAAGTTAGCAAAGCGTCAAAGTCATCAAAACAAAAAAACAAAGACACTAAAAATAAAAACTAGTATTAAAACCTATACAAAACAAAAAAAAAAAAAAACTATTCCGTTCTATCTGCATAAGTCATCAATGGAGACCGACAGCTGACAAAATCCTTTAGTGTTCAGCTTAAAAATGACAATGTCGCCAAGTTTGGACATTCTTAGGTAAAGTGTCACTTTAATAAAATTTTCATGCATAAGTGTCATGCATAATGTTCATATTGAAAATTTCATGTAAAATGCATGAAAATTTGTAAATGACCATGTCTCTTTGAATTCGCCACCGGGATGATAAATGTTGGTTTCCATACTTTTTAACGGTACGAGGTTATCCTCGTAGGTACAGTTTTGAATATAGCCCCATAAAAAATACTAGGGCGCCAAATAGCGTCTAATTGTTGATTATGATTCTACTATCAAAAATTCTACGACATTTCGCATGCAATTAAAGCAAAACTGTCTGAACAGGCCACTTCACTTGAAGGATAAAAATATGTCGGTATTTAAAATTAAACATGTTTCTTCTAGCGCCAATTTCGAAAATAAACGATCCAAAGACAACTCCAGACCCTTGTGCTCATTTTACAATTACCTAAAATAGTGTTCCACAAGCACATCTAGGTTCTTCGACTTTCATTTGCAACAATATTACTTTTCTTGATTTAACTACTGAGTGGGAAAAAAAAAATTTTGCTCAAGAAATCAGTGTAGAAAAACGTAGTACGCAATCAGCATATCTATGGTATTTTGTATGAGCTGATACTAATTATTGCATAAGATGGTATATATAGAGGTGCAAATCCAAACTCAAAATATAACAAAATGAGGTATAAGATAAGAACAATGCTGGGAACGCCGAGAGATTGAACAATTTTTATTATCAACTACAGTTTCACTAATAAAAGCAATATAATTGGCAGTGCTTCTTCAACGCGGAGACGCACACTGCAAAAAGTCCAATCTTAATAATCCTTCCAATTCTTCGTAGAGTAAGTCTTTTTATGATATATGCTTCTTCTTATGTTTCTTACATACACATTTATTTACTGAAACAGCTGTTTCTCTAAAGTTGCCATATTAATAAAAAAAATTATATATTCGAGGAAATTTTCTTTAAAGTATTCTTTTAGGCTTTATATAGATTTAAGAAACCGGGTATTCGAGGGAAAAATAACAGTTTATTTGATATTCGAAAGGTGAAGTCAAAATAAACCGCAACCGATATGCTCAAAAAACGGGAGAAAATTGTGTCGACCAACCCGTACAAGGGTCTATCGAAATTTTTTTGGTGAAAAAGCACAAAACAGATGCATTTTCATTACTTCCTGTGCTGTTTCTTTGACAGAATGGCCTCGTTATAACCGGGAAAAGACTCTGAAAATTTTGGGGATCCCTTCTCAATCGTTTTGAAATGCATTTTTTCCTTAGTTTTACTCCATTTTATAGACGGCTCTGGTTGGTTGTAGTTCTTTTTCCTACTTGGATAAGTTCAGTTTGGTCCTGTGATGGTATAAAAACGGCACTTTGTGCTAATTGTAGTTGATCACGTGTTTCGTTGACTAGCCATCTGACCTATCTACCTACCGCAATACGCACATGGAAAGAAAAAATTATTTCTGTGTGTATATGTTGAATGTTTTATTGTATACAATTAAATTGTTATATACAAATAAACCCACAACGATTTTTATAAATACCTACAAGCACAAAATTTGTTATTAAGAGCAATTTAAGCATTTATGTTCAATTAAATTTATTGTTGTATTAACAAACTAATTGTGAACTATAATAGTACCGTTAAGAAATTTTGTTGTTAAACTTCATTTAATAAAAAAGTGAACAAATTTATTGTTAATTTTAAATAATAATTTTTTAATTTTCTAATAAAAAAAGTTAAAAATTGTTTTCTTTTAAGCGCTTTGTATTACGAGTATTATTTCGTCGTGCGGGAGTTTATGTGCTCTATCCGCCATTTCGTATATCTCGCGTTTATGATGCCATTTTAGGTTTTCGACCTCAAATTTTTCAAGTCTATAATCCGTTTTCGGATATCTCGTCCAGTTTCGGAGATAAATAGCCGAAAACGGCTTGCAGATTTTAATAATTTTGGTGTCAAAAAACTAAAGTGACATCATTCACTCGAGATATATAAAATGGCGGATAGAGCACATAAACTCCCGCACGACGATTTGTGTCCCTGCTTCAGACATACATATGTAGTATATAGATATTATTACAGCATAAAACAACAATTTTGCATTACATAGCAACGGACATATATGTTATATGACTTTATATGCAATTTTTTTTGTTTTATTTCATAATGTGGGCAAAAGTAGAGTTACACATCAAAATAGCTGGACAATAAAGGAGAATATTGAATATATAAAATATCAAAGAAAAATATTACAATTTCACAAAATAAAATAAACAAAACCAACAAACGTTAAAAAACTAAACAACATAACACCAACAATAGCAATGAAACATTAGCTTCAAGAACAAAAAGAAATTGTTGCATGCAATATAAACAACAAACACAGCAAGTTGGCAATAATGGAATATAAAAAGTTTTTGAAAAAGTTGAAGTAAAAAAAACAAATAAACAAAAAAATTCCAGATATTTTGCATATGTTTTCTGCATAAAACTTTTTGTTTCTATTGCTGTTGCCTTTGTCGTTAAATATGGCAGTGCTCAACAACATACTTGTAAAAATATTAAGAGAACTCTAACAGTGAAAGATTTTGTCAAGAGTTATATCGCATTTGATTAAAACGTTACTACATATTGGGTTGTTACTGTTTGATCCATTACCTTCTTAAGTAAATACTCACTCGCATGTACTCGTATGCACAGAACTTATAAATTCATATGATTTTTCTTAAATAACAAATGTAAGGAAGTAAACGAACAAAAACATAAATTTTTTTGTTTGTTGGTGAAGTAGAGTAAAACAACTACAAAGGCATAGAAATGAAGAAAAAAAAATGAATGAAATGTTAAAAACATCAACTCTTTTAAGATTTACGGGTCTGTCAACTAAAGAAAAATAGCATACTTGGAATATGTAAATGGTTTGAGGAGTGTACAAGTACAATACTTTTGAAAAGAAATAACGAAACAAAGAATTCTACAGCTTTCAAACAATTTTCATATTCCATCAAGTGATTTTAAGTATAAATTATTGAAGTCACTTGGTATTTTATTTGTTTGATTTTGAGTTGAAAGGAAGTGTAGGAAGAGAGAACTCATTTAAAAGTGCATATTATTGAAAAACTATATAAAAAAAGAACAATTACAGCAAAATTTCCAAACAAATGACATTTAAGAATTTCAATTTTAAACAAATTTTCTCAATGGAAATAATATTTCCTAAAAAAATTTTTGTAAATTTTAACCAATTTATTTGATAAAAAAGAGTATTATAAATAAAAGTTTCATCAAACAAATATTTGAACAAAATATCAGAAAAATATTCTACAACAAAATTCTATACAAAAGAAAATTTTGCTAAATTTTTCCCCAGAAATAAAAAAAATAGATAACATTTTCTAGATAAACCAAAATTTTTGTAATTTGTCTATGTAGTACAATATATAACATTAAAACATTTTTTGTTCAAATAAAAATTTGACAAACAATTTCCACAGAAATATAGAAATACATATATGGCAAATACAACACTGTGTGTAGTTTTTTAAGTCATGGAAATATAAGTTCAAAATTTAAGGAAACAATGAACTACAAAAATGTCAATAACCAATAACAAACTTTCAACTCCGTTCAGGTAGCGCTAGGTAGCCGCAAAGTTTTCCGAAAATGTTTAATTCAATTTAATTTCTATTTTCTTCACCTCAACATTGAAGTACTATGTTCTTTATAGTTTATTTATTTTATAGTTCATTGTTTACTTAAATTTTGAACGGTTTGCTACCAATATTCCTAAACAAGGAAAAAAGATAAAAAATATTGAATTTTTTAAAAGTTTTTTGCGATTTTGGTTTTGAACTTAAAGTTTTTTTGATTCCGTATCTTCACAAATTTTTTTTCATGACAAGAGCTACAATTTTGTCTGAGAAAATTGTGAACGGTTTGCAAGATATGAGCCTGACAAAATGATCACTTTTCTTGCAAAAATGACACCGAGGCAACAAATGTTTGGGGGTCCATCCAAAAATTAATGCATGACTTTTAGCAAAACAAGAAAGTACGGGTCTTCTCCTTTTGGTCTTTTATTACGTAGTGTTGTCCTTGTCCTGACAAGAGCTACAATTTTGTCTGAGAAAATTGTGAACGGTTTGCAAGATATGAGCCTGACAAAATGATCACTTTTCTTGCAAAAATGACACCGAGGCAACAAATGTTTGGGGGTCCATCCAAAAATTAATGCATGACTTTTAGCAAAACTGGAAAGTACGGGTCTTCTCCTTTTGGTCTTTTATTACGTAGTGTTGTCCTTATATGGTAATTTTTTTTAGTATTGCACTATGTAATAAAATAAATTAAAATATAAATTATAAGAAATAAATAAGTTCCAGTTATGGGTGACAGCTTTTTTATAATTTTTCTTTTCGTGTGAATTTCGTTTTCCACATCAATCAACAATAAAATTTATTGGACGTATGCCTTTGGCGACCTTCTCTAGCCATCTCACCTATCATCGTACATGTCGTCGAAGTTGACTAATGAGAATAAGCGAAACAGGAGAACATTAAGAAAAAAATATCTTTTAATTTCGAATTCATCCAATGACACAAGTTTGGTCACATAACAACAAAATGCCACTTGTTTATTATGTTTTTTTTCTGAGACCAATACTCACGCGTGCATTGTATTGGAATTGAGGTTTTTAGTAAGAGACGGAGACAAGTTGCTGTCAATTGGATCACTCAAAGGCCAGTGTTATACTTTTACCCTTGAGGGATCAACAGTACTTGCGCCATCTGTCGCTGCATGTTGACTCTAGAGTGGTGAGCATCTTCACTAGATAACTGTTATCTGCCCAGTAGGTGGCGGTTTTTCTCCTGATTATTCGTTTTTAGATGGCAGGTGTAAGAGAGTAGATTGTCTGGGGGCGGCTTCCTATGTATGGACTTCTTGGAGGGGGCGAGAGGGGAACCTCTTATTTTTTTAATTAAAATCTAGAAGAACCGCAAATTTTTATTCTTCAATTTTTCACCTTTGCTGGGGTTTGAACCTGGGCTGTTTTGAATTTGAATGCGAGCACTCTAACAAGTATGTCATGCACCCGCCAGTTGTATTTTTATAAAATTGAAAATAGGACTCGAATATTCCAGGTGAGAAAAATTCTTATTAAAATTTCACCAATTTTTTTTATATACAAAACTTTATTTAAATATTGTTCAAGGCCAATGTGATTAGAATGTGCGATCAGCTGTTTATTTATTGTTACTGGTGGCAGCTGTCATACTGTATTACAGTATATTGAGTTGGGAGCTTTCAAAGGAATTTTGTTTGTACATTTTAATAATTTCCCTTTGATATAGAAACAGAGATTTAAGAGCCAATAAAATGTTGGTGAAATAGTTGAACAGACATTTTGTTTGATGTCTGTATAAACAAATTTATCAAAATATTTTGTAAACAAAAATTTTAACTAAAATTTTTATAGAAGAAAAAATTATTTCAGTTTTTACGGTTACTAAAAGCGACGCTTGACCAAAAATTTTTCTACATAAACTGAATTGATGGACTGGTTTTTAAAATTAAAACAAAAACATTACGTAAAAATTGTTGCTATTATTTTCAACACACCGTTTTTTCGTCACGAATTTGTAACAAATAAAAGAAATGTCATTTTTAATTTAACACGCGCCAAATTGTTTATTGTTTGTAAAATGATTAGGAAAAGCTATTGAGAATAAAATTTTATTATAATGCTTAACAATTTTTAACTGCAATTTTTTATTTTTTTTGCTTTTTAACAAATTGGTGTGATTTATCCCAACAGCCAGCATTACAATCATAATGATTAACAATGTTTTTTTCGAATTTTCAAACTCTTTTTCTAACAATTTTGTACGAGTGGTTTATCATTTTTGTTTTGTTTGTTCATTTATGCAACAGTTCCTTTAGTCAGTGATTCAGTTGGACGGCTTGTGTTGTTATTTTTTGTTGCTGCTCATTAATGTTAGAGCTTCTGCTGAAATGTTACAGCCACACATGATCTATACAAACAGCAACAGGAAGAAAAATAGAAAAAAAAGAAATATTTTTTTTAAAAATATGGGATTGTGTTGCATACAACCTCGACAAAAATTCATACCAATGGAAACAAATGTTTAACATTATGACGATGATAAGTGAGTAGTATTTAACAGAAAGACAGGCAGGCGGACGGGCAGACGGATTTGTTGGGGAAGTTAGTGAGACAAACACTGCATTAATGGTGTGTTCAGTTGCATTTTACTGCAATATTTGTACGTAGGAAAGCGTTGTTGTTTGTAAAAGATTACCTATGACTTTGAAGCAACAGTTTAGTCGTAAGAAGCAGAAAACTAAAAAAGTGCCGAATTTCAAAAGTGATGCTTTTACAAATGCATATAAAAAAAAAAAATTGAAGTGGTTTAAGAAGAAGAATTTCATTCCCACGACTTCTAAATCATTACATAAATTTAATTCTTTTCTAAATTGTTATAAATTCTTCGTGCAAATATTTTCAATAAGCATATAAATCATTATATTCATTAATCGTATAACAAATAAGTTTCTCTAAAATCTCAAAGAAACATATGATTTTCAATAACACGCTAATGTTGAAATTATTGCATATTTAACTTAAATTGAAGCACTTCGTTATATGTTGAAACCACAGTGTATACTGTGGCGAAACACCAACAAATATTACAAGAACATAAAACCATTTAAAATGAAAGAAAAAAAGTATGAACAAAACACACGTGCATTTATTGTTTTAAATAGTAGTAAAACTAATAACAGCTGATTTTTACTTATAGAGCTGTTATTTGCTTTATCACTGTATACACTGCGGTTAAAACCATAAGTATATTGCATGCTTTTTTGTGATACATATTTTTAGATAAAAAAAAGCAAAATTTTTAAGTCTTTTTTAAATAAAAAGTTTCAAATTAAAAAAAATTAAAATTGTAAAATTGTTTGTAAAGAAATCTGTGAATATACAGGAGTGTTTTGATTAATTAGTAATCCGTAGTCTATTGGTGAGTATTTTGGGTTACTAGATAAGAGCTATGGGTTCAAACCGAGCTTTGACATCCTAAAGAAAAAAAAATATGGAAAAATGTTTCGTTCGGCGACTACCTCGTAGCAGTCTTCTGCCAAAAGCTCTGAGACCCATCAGAAAATTTTTAAGATTTAGAAGCAATAGATAAAATTTTAAGCAATAAAGGAAGCATTGTAGTAGCCGTGGTCTAGTGGTTAGTGTGTTGGCTTACAGAGACATGAGCCCAGCTCCGACATCTTAATAAAAAAGAAATATGAAAAAAATATTTCTTTCCGCGACTACCTCTCAGCAGTCTTCTGTCAAAAGCTCTGAGAGTAATTTATTGCCATGAACAAGCTTCTCAAGTCTGTCGTTCGGAGTCGACATTAAACTGTAGGTCCCGTTACTCATGGATAAAAATTTACACACACAACATGAGTGCTGGAAGAAGCTAGGCCGTAATCCTGACACAGGGTTGTAAAGGCCAGTTATGTATGTATGTAATAGAAGCATTATATTGTTTTTTGTGCATGAAAGCTTCCAAATATGCTACAGGATAAGGTATTATTTTTGGTTTTTTGTACTATTTGCTTACTGATTGCAATAAATTTGCATTTATATTGGTTTTTAGCGGCTCATTTTATATAAAAATCATGCATTATTAATGCGCACGAGTAAGTGATTGTTGACAATCTCTCCCTTACAAAATAACTTACTGGTAAGAACTATTTTCTGCTGGGGAGTAACTGATTGTCATGAACAAGCTTCTTCTTAATTCTGGAAGTCGACTTAAACGGGCTTTTACGGTCGACTTACGGGCTTTTTTTTTAGGTAGTCGCCGAAAGATATACATTTTTTATATTTATTTATTTAACTATTAGTCGCCGTAGTCTAGTGGTTAGTGTGTTCTTCTTAGCAGTCTTCTGGCAAAAGCTCTGGGAGTAATTGATTACCATGAAAAAGCTTCTCAAAGCTGTCGTTGGGAGTCGACTTTAAACTGTAGGTCCCGGTACTCATGGATAAAAATTAACACACACAACATGGATGCGGCGAAAAGCTGGGCCCTAACCCTGAAACAGGCTTGTAATGGTCAATTATGTATGTTTTGCTCAATTCCCTTTTGTAATTTCGTTGTCAAACTTGCATTTTCTTCTGTTTGGTCAGCCAGCCATTGAAAAATGTAGATGAAGTTTTGCAACTCTTGAAGTAAGATGCGAGGGCGGATTGATATTGAAGCTACCTAAGTAGGAAAAAAACATTTTTTTTTTCAAAAACCATTTATTTCTCAACATAGTCTCCTTTTAGCTCAATACACTTAGTAAGACGATTTTCCAACTTTTTTATACCATCTGAATAATACGATTTTGGGAACTCCTCAAAATACGCATTAGTTTCAGTAATCACTTCTTCGTTTGAGATGAATCTTTTTCCTGCGAGCCATTTTTTCAAGTTTGGAAACAGGAAAAAGTCACTAGGGGCTAAATCTGGACTATAAGGTGGATGATCCACCAATTCGAAGTGGATTTCTCGTTGTTTTAGCATCGTATCTAATGTTGTGTGAACCGGTGCGTTGTCTTGAAAAAAGAGCACTTTTTTCTTATTTAAGTGTGATCGTTTTTCCTTGATTGCATCAACCAATTAATCCAATAATGCACGATAATACTCTCCTGTGATTGTGGATCCCTTTTCAACATAATCGATGAGCAATATTACGTGTGCATCCCAAAATACAGTGGGCATAACCTTGCCAGCCGATTTCACTGTCTTCGCCTTCTTCGGAGCACTTCCACCAGCTTCAACCCATTGCTTCGATTGATTTTTGGTTTCAGGTGTGTAGTGGTGGACCCACGTTTCATCAACAGTTATAAATGTACGCCAAAAATCAGCAGGATTATGCTTTATCATGTCCAAACACCGCTGTGAAGTGATCAGTCCAACTCGTTTTTGTTCAAGCTCAACAGAAAAGTTGACGTGTTTATTTGCCGATATGTACGTATGTATAAATTTTTTATTGAATTACCAACCAAAGTTGTCGTCTAGCAGCCATTTGGTATAGAGTTAGTGAAACTTTTTTAATGGTAGAAAAAAGAAATTTCTGTTTTGAAGCTCTACGCCAAGATTGTACTCTTTTTCTGCTCTGCTTGTTTGTAGAACACATATTTAAAATGTTATATTGGTATGGCTGTTTGTTATACGAGTGAGCGAGTAAGTAAAACAGCAAGAAGGCATATAACTGCTAATGGTAGATATTTCTTTTTTTTATTTCTTTGCACACAAAAAAATTAAGCAGTTTTATTTGTTGCAATTCCACTGACTATTTTGATGACTATGGCAATGATGCGCTTGATGTTGTTGTTGTTGATGAGAATAAAAATGAGAATGCTGACTATGACAACAAAAATAGCATTAAAACGAGCAATGATGATGAAGATGATGAGGATGATGAGTATACATACTACTACTGATGAGGAGGCCGCTACGGCTGTAGCTTAAGTGGTTTGATGTTGTCATTGTCGTTGTTAGTAGTAGCTTTGACAACTGTAAATGTTGATGACTTAATCTTAGTAGTTAAAATACCAACATAGCCAACACCACTCTAGCACAGGCTTTATATTATTATCGGTGCCGCTGTTGATTATAAAGATGAGACACACATTTTTGAAAGAGTATATGAGTTTGTTAAGGCCAGAAAAAAAAAAAAACATAATGAAATAAGAAAAAAATTAAACCTCATAGAATACGAGTAACTTGTTTAGTAGTTTATCTTTTTTTTTTTTCTTTTCGTTTACAATGTTGTTCTTAAATAAATAAGTAAATAAATGAGAAAATATATGTATTTGCCATCATTCTTATTATTATTTTTCCCCTGTTGCAGCCACACTTATTAAATCTAAAAACGAAAACAAGAAAAAAAAACTCTCACAGTTACGCTACGTTTTTCTGCTATTTGCAGAAAATTTTAATTCTGCCACAAATAACAATTCAAGCAAGCGAGAAAGATTTAACAAGACATCAATATGAACCATAACGATACAAGTCCAAACTCCAAACAACCAGCAATCGTCTGTCTGTCTATCCATCTATAGGCTTAATTTTTATTATAAAACAAAATTGTTATTTTTTAATTTTACGTCTTGTTAGTTGCAACATGTGCTGTAAGTATGAGTATTTCTATTGCATTGAAAATTATTTTTTGTTTCGTGTTCTTCGTATTCTCTTATTTCTTATTATTTCTGAAGAGTCCAAAACAGTTAATTTTCAATTTTATTATAATTTGCAATTTTTAATGCCACAGAATGATAGAACAGATGACACAAAATTTAATCCAAACATGTTTCCTTCAAAACCAGCATATAAACATTAGATGTTCAATTTATTTATTTGTTTTTTTTTATTCTTCATGATTTAAAACTTATGGTTTTAATCATATTCATGAGCCGAGAGTCGAGATATTAAATGTCATTATTATGTCACAGAATCAAGGCTTTGAAGATTTTTTCATTAAGCATTATGTTGCTTTTTTTTAGCATTTATTGCATATTTCATATTTGTATAGGCATTAATAACACTTTTTATAAGTATCGATTTTATAGTTAATAATTATAGTGTAAATTAATCAAAACACGAAAAAAGAAAATAATCTGCCACTTAACCTAAAAATATCTTTTCATTTACACGAGTGTAATGACATTCGTTTTGTCACAGGACTCGACTTATAACTCTGCTATAGAAAGCACACAAGTGTAATACCACATGTGGCAAACTCCTATACATTAAACAGGGAACGAGCCTAAAGGTTTAATATATCTAACAAAATCCCATTGAAAAAGGGCGATCTAAGCGGCAAGTGTTTACGACGAGGTAGCGATAAACATGGAGTGCATATAGTATTTCATATACTGATATTGATATTGGGTATATACATAAATAATTCTCGCATTTAAAGGATTGGGCATCTGTCATAAGAATTGTTCAACTGTAGTCTTTATAACGTAAACCTATGCTGCAGGAATGATTGCAATCAGCCGGTTTCTTGTATGAATGGCTATCAGTATTGATATTTACTATTTTTTTGTATCCTCAGCTTCTTCTATAGGGAGGCAAATGCCAGGTATATGATAAGTGACTCCTGCAGGCTGGTTTTGATTATTTTTGATATAAAACATACTAGATCGCTGTTTGTCACAAAAGAAAAAATCATTCCATATTGCTGACTGTACTTACATACATACAGACATAACTGGCCTTTACAACCCTGTGTCAGGATTACGGCCTAGCTTCTCGCAGCACTCATGTTGACTGTACTTACTTGGCCGATTTGATACCATAGTCGGCAGATGGATGTGCGGTATAACGAGCACTGTCGCAGCGGTGGTGATGCAGAGGATGAGGAGACAGTTCAGCACTTAGTTGGCAATTATTCGGCTCTCTCTAGACCTCGTCATGATGCTCTCGGTATGAGGTAATACAGAATATCGTGTAGATATCTGGTATTGATCCGGGAGACATCATTAAATACCTCAATCTTACGAACTAGATAATGTCCCTCATATTCTAACCTTAGTCACGGGTGCTGTGGTATTTTTTGAAAGGGCATCTTATAATATATTGACGCTCGTTTAGGAGGCCATATTAATCAACTAAACAACCAGATGCAGCATCATATTGTGGAGCACGATGAGAGATATGGCCGCACTGCAATAGAAATTAATACTTCGGCAAGCTAATATTTGATTTTTCTCTCATAGTTCGATAGATACGTACTTACTTATTTAGCTGAACATAACAACCCGTTAACGGGATTCCGCCTTCTTCAGCGCTAGTCTCCAGGCGCTTCTGCATAGTGCTCACCTTCTCTTGTTGGTCACACCAATCGATGACAGGGCTTCATCAACCTGGTCTTTCAGACGTAAACAGAGTCGTCCTCTACGCCGACGTCCAGTGATCTTCGCATCGAAAAACTTTCCTTACTGAAGCAGATCTTTCCATCCGAACAATATCGGAGAGCTAGCGTAGCCACTGAATATTAATGTGTTAAACCACGCCCACATTGGCGAGCAGCTCATACAACTCATGGTTGGTTGTAATGCAAAACTCATCGCCTTGCCTTAGATTGCCAAATATGAAAACATAATTTGACAACTATAGTAAGCACCTTAGTTTTTCAGACTTATACGTTCGGTTTAAAACTACTCTCAAGTATATAATATGAAAGCGAAGGAACTGGCTAGGAGAGTTTCCGCGAAAGCAGGGTCTGTCTTCTCTAACCTTGATATCTTCTGCTCTACTAGACACTAGTCATGGAGGATATATAAAAGGTTTTTCACCGAAAACTACAAAACAGATAATGTTTCATTATTTTCTGTGCTGCTTATTAAGCGTATTAGTTTATTTATAAGCACGTTATAAAACTGGGTCTAAGCTTCAACGCTCAGTGCACAAATTGAGGAAAAACATCAGAAAGGCACACTGTGATTAAGATTACTCTGGTCTGGTAGTACAACGTCTGAAGTTTTTTGGGGTGATTATTTTTTAACAGTTCGCTCTAGTTGGCTGTAGTTTTTTCTTTCTTTGGGAGTTAATTTACGATAGTGTTTGTGTAGATATGAAATATAATTTGAATTTCGCTGTCTTGGCCCTTACAGTAGAGAACTACAAATCAGCGTTGCTGTAGTTAATACTCAGAGCACAGTGAAAAGACGAGAAGCTGAATTTAAACAGTTTTCCTTTTCAATTCCCTACAACATTACTAAACACTACAATATTTACCGAAAAATTTCTTAATCGAACTGTCATTATTTGTGGAAATAGCTACAAACTAGTTACGAAACAAATGGCAGAATATACAATTCTAAGGGCCATTATTACAACTTGCCTATAAAGTGTCTGATAGTTAAAGGTAACTTTCGTTAATGGGAGGAATAAAGTGACCTTTAAATGGTTTTCGCTATTACAAGTTACCTTTAAAATAAAAGTTATATTTTTTAAAATACGGCAATACCAGAAAAATAACCGATAACTTTTGGCATTATATTTACTTAAAAGACACCAAGTGGTAACAACACGCATGTTTACATAAATAAAAAAAACAAAATAAATTTTATAAATTGTGCACTAAAAAACTTAAGAGCAAAGAAATTTTCATTGAATTTATTTTTGTGTTGGCAAAATAAACAAAATTTTTTGTTAATAATTCAACGAAAAAAAAATATGGCAGTCTTAATAAAATATGGTAAGCTCAAAAGTTTAAATCTCACGTTAAAAGTTAAAGGTAAGGCAACCAATAACTTTATCGGTGACTTTTAAGTTAAAGTTTAGTTGTATTAACCAAAAGCAATTTTTCTGTACGATAACATCCTACCTTTAACCAAAGGCAAGTTGTAATAATAGGCCTAAGTTTATTACCCGTACAAATTTAAAATTTTTGTACAGACTGCTAAAATTATGTACTAGATTTCAATACAATATTAAGGCAGATTATTACAACTTACTGATAGTTAAAGGTCGGATTTTAGCAGACAGATAAATTGCTTTTTGTTATTACAAGTTAACTTTAACATAAAGGTAAGGCAAGCTTCCCAATTGTGAGGTTTAATTATTATTTGAAATTTTCTACTTTAAATTTTTCTACTGTAATAATTTTTGAAAATTCTAATCAACAAAAAATTCAAATTTTGTTTTCTAATCATTTTAAAAAAATTTTTCTGTTGATTTAAGTCGCGATTTAGAGTCTTTCTTTGGGAAAGTATAAACGACCTCACCCATTTTCCATGAGCACAGCTGGAGTTATAGGTAGCACTCACTGCTCAAAGATAGACTCCTAGCTAGGCAATCGTTACACAATAACTTTATCGGTCACTTAAGGTAAGTTGTAATAATGGGCCTAAATAATATTCTTATTAATTATTCCGAGCACAGTGATAAAGACTCGGTTCAGTGTCACAGTCCAGGGTCTCTGATTAGAATCGAAGACGCAACCTTCGAACTTACAGTCTAGCATATTACCCACTAGACCACTGGGGCAACCTTATTTCGTTTTAATTTAAATATTCTTCTTTGCCTTCTTCAACACATTCTCGCTGTCAGAATAACCACAACAAAATGAAACACAAAATAAAGTGTTGATTACGTTGACACTTGTAACACATTTAAATTATAAATTTTTCAGATTGTCTCACACTTATTACCACATATTCGATTAAAAACCGAAAACTAAAGCAAGGACTGAGTAAAAAAAATAAAATATTGATAAAAAGTGAAATGTTTAAAACAGAACAGAAAAGAACAGAAAAATTATATAAAAGTGGAGCGTCTTTCTTTAAAAATATTCATTTAAATGATAATGTTTCTTGTGGGTCTCAAAAAAAAAAGTCCAAATTTTTTAACAAAGAAGCTGCAACAGAAACTATAGCTCCTAAAACAAAAATAATTTATAACACAATTTATGTAAAAACAAAATGTTTCATTAAACAGAAAAAAAAAAACAGAAAAAAAAACATTTTTAAGATTAAAATGTTTAAATCAATATTTGTTTATTATTTATTTCATATGTCCAGTAACCTACTTTTAAATGAATATGAATATGAGAACATACAATATGCTTATCTTAGGAAAGAAACGCTAATTTTCTTTTCATGCATTAATTTGTTTGAATGGTTTTTTTCTTTCTTTGTTTTTAAATAATTTCAAAATATTTTTATTTTGTATTTTAAAATTTTAATTACTTTATTAAAAAAATGATTTTGAACTTTTGTAACGCATTCAAACTCATATTGAAAACAATCTTTATTATGGTTATGGTGGTATTGTCCCGTTCATCTTGTAATTTGGTTGTAATTATTGACTCACATCGATTTGTCTGGATTTACAAACGAGAGCATCGATTATTGTTAACAAAAAAAAGAAAAAACAGAAAAAATATATTCATTTTAATTCATTCATTTGTTCAGCATCCATTTCATTCGAATATGAATATTCATGCATTTCATTCCTTCGTACATACATGCAGACATACAAATATACGAGTATGTACACACATTCATATGCATATTTTACTTTTAAAGTGATAATCTCGGGTATTTAACACATGTTTCCATAGTGGTCTTATCGTTAAAGTGGAAAAAATCGAAACAAAAAGTATTAAAAATTATTTCACATTCATTATATTTTCATTTAAAACACACAAACAAAAAATAAAAGGGAATACACAACATTTCTATACAATTTAATGTACTTTTGTAATTAACGAAGAAAAAATGTTTAAATAAATCTTCTTTCAAAGATATGATACGAATATTGTAATAATTTCTTCTAAAATATATGGTAGGGGGAATTTTGTAAAAGAAGAGGGTTAATTATTGAAAAAAGATTGCGCAAATAAGTTTTAATTGTGCTATAAATTTATTAAAGGAAAAGAAATCACTTATTTCACCCTTTTTTTTACTGAAGTGGTTACAACCATAATAGCTATAATTCGTATTAAATTTTCCATAGAAAAAGTTTCGAAATTATTAACAAATTTATTAATTTAATTAAAATAATTTATACAGAAAATAGCGTTATAACTCTATACTATTTGGTTGGCAACTAAGTTAATGCGGATTTTACTCATTGATGGCATTAGTTGAATTTTGATAGTCGGTACTTCAGCTGTCAAGAAGTAAAAACAATTTTTTGATCGGTTGTGTGGTTTTTGTTTCGCGTCTGTTGAAAAATGGAAAATCGAAAGGAACTTTTTCATCATATTTTGCTTTTTTATTTCCGGAAAGGAAAAAACGCTTCGCAAGCTCATAAAAAGTTATGTGCTGTTTATGGTGACGAAGCCATAAAAGAACAGCAGTGTCAAAATTGGTTTGCCAAATTTCGTTCGGGTGATTTTTCACGGAAAGATTAAAAACGCTCCGGTCGTCCAGTTGAAGTGGACGACAACCAAACCAAAGCAATAATTGATTCGGATCGTCACAGTACAACACGTGAGATTGCAAGGAAGCTTCATGTATCACACACATGCATTGAAAATCGCGTAAAGCAACTTGGCTATGTACGAAAACTTGATGTATGGGTTCCTCATGAACTGAAAGATATTCATTTTACGCAACGCATTCACATCTGCGATTTTTTAACTAAACGTAATGAAAACGATCTATTTTTAAAACGATTGATAACTGGTGATGAAAAATGGGTTCTTTACAACAATGTCAATCGAAAAACATAGTGGCGCAAGCCAGGTGAACCAGCTCAAACAACACCAAAAGTTGATATTCATCAAAAGAAAGTTCTGTTATCAGTTTGGTAGGATTACAAAGGAATTGTCTACTTCGAACTTTTACCATCCAATCAAACGATAAATTCAGATGTCTACATTGAACAACTAACAACTAACAAAATTGAAAATGCAGTTGAAGAAAAGCGGCTCGAATTGGCAAATCGGAAAGGTGTTGTATTTCGTCATAACAATACAAGGCCACACACATGTTTGGCCACTCGGCAAAAATTATTGGAGCTTGGTTGGGATGTTTTGCCACATCCACCATATAGTCCAGACCTTGCACCATCTGATTACTTTTTATTTCGAACTTTGCAAAACTAATCGAATGGTAAAAATTTCAATAAAGATGATGATGTCAAATTGTACCTTGTTCAGTTTTTTTCTCATAAAAACCAGAAGTTTTATGAAAAAATTGACTTTTATTTTCTAAAAAAATCAGCAATTACTTAGTTGCCAACCCAATAGTTAACCCGGCAAACGTTGTTTTGAAATATAAATTTGCTCTAGCAAAAATTTATTTAGTTCAAATATATTTGATACTCTTCACCAAACTGCAAATGTTAACATTGATATGAGCAATCAATGTCTGCGTTACTAATAATTTTAATAAATGATTATCAGTTTGATAGTTGGGGATAGGGGGAAATATCCCCTGTATCGCCCCCTCTGAGTACTTATTAAAAAAAAAACGTAAACCATATATGTTCTACGGTACGCAGATATACATATCTAGGTTAAAATTTCATCGACGACGCACAGTGGGTTAGAATAGCATATTTTCTTGGATCAAATCAGGGAAGCTATGTTCGGATAATTTTTCTTTATTTTTCAGTTAAAACCATTTAAATAAGTAAAACAAAATGGTTGCTTAATATATTTGAGTATAATTTTATTAAATAATGCCAAATATCAATGCAGGTATATAGCGCAAGGAGTATAGTATGAGAACTTAAACATTACATTTTATTCATCTTAAAGTTAATCATCAACATCATCATCACTATCATCATTATCATCATCATTACCATCATCATCATCGTTATCCCCATCATCATTATCACCATCATCAGCAGCATCATCATCAGCAGCATCAGGAACTTCAACATCACTGAAATAATTCTTGTTCGGAGCTGCAGGTATAATTAAATCAATTGCCTCTTCTGGCAAGCTTTGAACCTTCTTTGTAGGCAATTTTTGCATTCTGGAAAAAATTGGGTCAGAGGTCATCAAAAACATATTAAAAATGTTTGATTTTTCCCGACTGCACTGTCGTGAATGAAACTCCCTATATTTTTTAAAATCTTTATTTCGAGCTTCTTGCGCTTCTTCTGATAACTGTCCAATAAGTAAAATGGCATTTGACACAATTTCGGGTCCGTGAATAAAATGCTTGTTCAAAGTGGGAGGCATATTGTACCAAGGATACGTTTCAACAAAAAGTCGTCCTGTATTGTGTGCATAAGACGTGCAAAAGACATTCAAAAAATCGAATCCAGCCATGAAGAATGGAAAGGCCAAATCTTAAATTGTCTACATGTACAGGTCTTTCGATCAGTAAGAAAAAAGTAACATGAACAAGAACAAAACACAACACACAACAACAGCAGCAGCGAAATCAATGTGATTTTTAGCTATTTGACTTGCATTAAAAAATGCATAGCTTCTAAAAGGCACAAAAACGCATCCTAAAATATAATAGAGATTTATGCCCTCTTTAATATAAACTAAAAATTATGACACGAATGTGGAGAAATAATAACTATATATCCATTTAATTTATAAAAATGCTAATTTTTTTGGCATTTCCAATATAAATGACTAAATCTAAAACACTTCCATACACAATTTGATACTCAAGTGCTAACGAAGTATTTGCAAAATAACCTGAACTTGATGGTTAAATTGAAAAATTGTTAACTTTTGCAATACTTTTAAAAATAAATAAAATTTTCTATGGGAAAATTTTCACTTTTTTTAGCCTTTTTTGCACAAAAATTTTTATAAAGTTTGACTTTGAAGTTTCACTACGAAAACACCAGAGCACTTTTAACATTTATTTTAACTAAAAGTGATGTAGAATTTTATATACTCTAACCGGGTATAAAAAATTTTACCGATACTTAAATTTTTTTTTTTTAATTAATCCAAGAAAACATGCTATTCTAACCCTGTGTGCGACGGTACGTTATTTAAGTGAGGCATAAATTTCCCCTTGGAGAGGGTCACCTTAACATTTAGGGGTATGAAAAATTTATGTGAAAATTTACATTTGTTAATCTAAAGTTGTGTTAAGACACCAACAAAATTTAATCAAAATCAGTTTGTTAGTTGGGGATAGGAGAAATAGCCCACATGAAAAAGAGCAAAGCAAAATATTTTCTGTTTTTTCAAACATGTGTGAGGAGAAAAAAAATAAAAACTAAATGCACACGTCCACTCATAAGTGAAAAGTGAGTTAACGATTTGGTACTCTGCTGACAGATACAGCTGCAATATGTACCTCCGTAAACATTCTACGTATGCTTGTATGTGGTTTAAAATCCAATACAGTTGATTAATTAAACAATAGGTTAACGTTTAGCAATTCGTATTTTTCTTATCGGAATTACAGTCTTCAATTATGTACCTTCCCCTAGGTACAAACTTGTCCGCAGGCGACATCAATGTCGGTATAAAGCTCATACAGTTCATAATCCGCTCCCAGCTTGCAGTCATGGCCTATGCACACGGGGCCATATTAATTTCACGAAGAATTTTTCACTCGAAGACTTCAAGAACAGCCTCTTCTACTTACGCCATTATATTCTTATATGCTTCTTGTACAGTGTGCATTTCATTTATCGAGAAAGAGCTTTGTTTCTAGACTGCTTACTAAGTCCGAAATAAAATCCATTAACAATTATAACCGCTTGTTATATTTACAAAGCGATTTTACCTGCTGTATCAATGAATATATTGAAAAAAATTAAAATCATCCACTTTTCCAAAGTTGTAGTAAACAACATTTACTTCTTGGCTCAATCTTATGGATTCTCTCTCCAATAATTATTCTCAATTACTGCCAGATGATTTAACTATTCATTTTCAATATTTTGAAAAGCAACAAATACCTTTTGTAATGTCCTACCAATGGTATCAATTTTATCAGCCTATGCGAGTAGCATATATTCTCCGATATAAATGGTACCTGTATAATATTGAAATCAAAAATAATCTACCAGCCTTTCTCAAGCTTCGTTTGACATTAAATGATTCGGAGGGACTTTCCCCAATTTTAACTTATGTCAGCATACTGGTGTCGGCTTTGCAGGGACACCAAATTAAACATATTAATCGAACAATAGATCTGCTTTGGTGGATGGTAGAATTGTCAGGTATAAAACTACCCTGAAGTTGACCAACAAATATATCATTCACCCTTTATATAAAAAATTTTACGAAAAAATTTGGTTTTCTAATTACAAAAATAATTGTCTACCTTTTATTCTCATTTTAAAGCAATGAAAGAAACTCATGTTAAAGCAGGTTCTTTATTAAAGCCAAAACATAATGGACCATAACAAGAATTATTTGTCTTAGTCATAGCAGTACCCTCATAGCATTTAAAATATTTAATTTTATGTGCAACATCTTTTCTAGGCTAATTCATATGGTCCGACCAGCTTAAAGGTCATTTCTGACACATTGCTAAGTGGTCTTTTGCTGCAATTCAATTTTATATGTAAATGCAAAGAAATAAATAATGTTTGAGTGTTAAAAGGGCATACAAAAAAATATTGAAAAACATTCTTATATTTGAAAATAAATCTTTAAAAATTCAATTACATTTGACTTCAGCAATTAAAACTGTTTTTTTTAATGTATTAAACGGAGCGTGAAAACCAATCAAATTAAGCCAACCAATTTTTTTTCTATAACATAAAATATATATTTTTCTATTACTTGTTACAAAAGTCAGAAAAGAAATAGAAGGGACTTTTTTAAGAGGCTCTGCATAAGTTACAAATACATATGAATCTGTTCACCTACTACAACCCAGTATACTCTTTAAGGCTATAATTTTAAACTCATTAGTAATATTTGCCACCCACCTGTTAACTACCAGATTGCTTTCCACTCCCTATGGAATATAAACAGATTTAACGGCTAAAACGTTCACCTCGTTACTTGTTAATATACATTTTGTTTTCGTCTATGTGTGTCTGTCTGACGGTATGTCTGTGGCTTAATCAGCTAAACATAAGATTTAAAAGCCACAATGCGTTGCAAAGAGAATTTGCAAAATAAAATACATGCTTAAGTATACACAAAAACTATGTGTATACATAAGTATTAGGAAAGGGGCATGCAACCAAAGTCATAAAGTCATTAGAAGTAATGGTTTGGAATGTACGAATATTTTGTTTTCTTCTTCTTTTTTCTCTTGTTATTTTTGTATTAATTCATTTATTTAACACATAAAACATAAGTTAAACAGTTGGTTAACCGTAAATAGGATTAGAAAGTATGTATAAAATTAAAAGGCCCATTGGAAAATAAGTCGACAACCGGATTAAAGATTGTAATGCATGTAAGCAACTGCGTTCACGCCATATGCACAGCTTTGCAAAAAAGCCTATGGGCTTGTATCGTAGGTGCAATTTTCAAAACATCTTTTTTTAAAAATACTCAGTATGTATAGCAAATCAGATACACAGTGAACAGTGACAGATAGGTATACCACCCAACGATTAATGTCATAACAACAGTGCTGCGAAATAGGAAGTGAGAGTGAGTGGGGGTGCGTGGTATAGTGGTTAGAGCGTTCGCATAAAAACTCAAACGGCCCAGGTTTAAATCCCAGCAAAGATGAAAAATGAAAAAGATAGGTTTTTCAAAATTATAATTTAAAAATAAGAGGTCCTCCCCCTCCAAAAAACCCTCTAGAAAGAAACTGCTCCCAGACATTTCACTTTATTCCACTTTAACCAGTGTAAGCAAAAAAAAACCAAAAATCAGAAGAAAACCGCCACCTATTGGGAAGTAGCAGATAACAACTAAACCTACTTAGCGAAGACACCTACCACACAATCAAAATGCAACGATGAGGCAATTGCAGTTGATCATTCAAGGGTGAATGGCTTTTGAATGATCAATTCACATCAATTTGTCTCATTCCTAAGGTGCTTAATAATAATAAAGCAAAAATGTACGTACACTGCATTTAGTAGAGGTTTAACCCTGAGTATTAGTCTCAAATAAAAAAAAATAATAATTACCGTGACATTATCATTTTGATTTCTGTAACTGGTTTATAAAGAAAATAGCAGAATTATTATGTACCATCAGATATTGAATTGCGACAAACTGAGAACCACGCAATTTTTTCAGAATTGTGCCTCATGACACTCTTGCTTGCAGCCATGTAAACCTACCATAATATCACTCATTGGCAAAATAGTTGATATTCTTAATGGGCAATGGTAACTTCGCCTTTATGTGCTCTTGATAGTATTACAATACAAAGACTAAAAATAAAAGATATTTGACCATTTTCTATGCAGATCCCTGCCATAACGCCATAGAATTTTTGATATCTCTATTGTTTAGACCAGGGGTGAGCAACCTTTTTAATCAACGGGCCACTTTAAATTTTAAAATTTTTTGGCGGGCCGCACATAAATACTAATAATTTACAAAGCTCTACTTATAATAAAAATTAGAATAAAAAAATATAAAATTTAAGAAAGAGTAAAAATTTCATATATAAATTTTAATGCAAAAAAAAAAAAAAAAAGTATTTGCTTGAAATTTTTAATGAGAAATTTGGCACTGTTTTTCCGATAAAACCTGATCAATATCAGCCGGAATTGATGAGGTAGCTACACATACACAAGTTTCTAATCGTGCATTACTCAGTCTTGATCGGTGGTAATTGGTCGGTGGTCAGATTTATAAACATTCTCGATGTTTACTGAGAGAAATACATTTTTTACATCATTATTATTCTGCATGTCCATCACTTCCCTTTGAAAGTCTTCGGGAACTGTACCCACATCGATAATTAATGGTTAGGAAAACATTTTCATGGAAACTGCTCTCTTCTCAGTTTCTTCGTAATTGAAATTCGTTGATTAATGTGTCTATATATTATGTGTATTTTTGAGAAGCAGCAACATTTGTTTGGCGGGCCGCATAAATATGTTGAAAGAGTCGCAAGCGGCCCGCGGGCCGCGTGTTGCTCATCCCTGGTTTGGACGATATATGTTTGGATATCATGCAACATAAACGCCTGTTTCTTTCTACAAAATGAATGTTTTAATAAAAAAAAATTCAGATTTAAAAAAATAAAATACACAATAATTTTTTTTTTCTTTTTTGTAGCAAAGACACGACTTCTGTGGTAAACTTTAGATGTACAATATATTGCTGCCCAAATGGTAAGAAGAAAGTGTATGTTTTTTGTAATTGTCTACAACAGGGAGAAATAGGATAAAGCACTTACTGCAGAGAACTTATACAGCCCTTTAGAGAAAAGTTGTTAAAGTCCTCAGTACTTTTCCAAGGAGATTATGCATTCGGCTTAAAAGTTTCTGTTACTTAAATAATTGATTGACTGATAACATTTGATAGCTTTATTTTAACAATAACCTTGTGTTTCTATGGTTTTGAAAATTCAATATCTATTCAATATTGAGAGAGCCAACTCCTAGAGTCCAACCTTGCTCACAATTTTGATTGATGGTGTGTATTAGGGCGGAAGTTTCAGTTTTCAATGTTAGTCTTCGTATGATATAAACATTTACTTTAAATGAGAGGTATCATATCCACTACCTCACATAAAAAGTGTTCCCGTACCGCTTCTCATGTAAATTATTTTTCCAAGTAGATTTCGATAATATTTTTTTTTGCCGAAAGTAAGAGTTTTCTTTTCAGTGTTTTCTTTATTTTTTAGTGATTTACTGTCCGATCTTAAAGTGTAATAAATCAGTGTTTTAGAAATTCCTCTTATACGAATAACTTTCAAGCAGTTAACATGAAAGTAAGTACCATGACTTGTATACGATTCGACCTACTTTTGACTAATGATTTGTATTAATTATGAAACTATTTGTACCAAATTTAGGGACTCCTACTATTCTAATACGGTTTTATATATAGATTAAATATATATTTGTATGGGCTTGGTAATTTTTACAGTTTATAAAGCCTATAATTACTTTCAGATATGCATATAGACAATCAGCCCAATTATAAATAAAAAATCTCCGGTATATATTTTAACCCTCCCATTTTTTTCTATATAAATTCAACTGCAAAAATTCGATAAAAATACTCGAGGAATTTTTATTTATAATTGGGCTGAATATGAAAAGCCCAAGTAAAGTGATTTAGTCGTTTGGCTGTCTATAGAGTTAAAAAAACTCACAAATAAACACACATTCATAAATTGCAGGGCTTAGCCAAATTGTAGACCAGATTGTTATTAGTGCTTCGTTAGCTGTCGTCTAAATTATAACAGAAATAATATCAATTTTGTTGTGTAATCTGTGCGATGTGGAGTCAGTTCTTGTCAAATCGATTAACTCCATTTTCAAAAATTTATTGTATAGTAATAATAGAAGTTTTTCATTGCTTCTTAACTTTAAATTAAGAAAATATATATCTATAATCGATATATGTATATTAACAAAACTAAAAGACGAGCGAAGAAATTTGGTTTTCATGTTATTTAAAAATTAAATTAAAAATTAGCAACTCGTTAGTATATGGGACAAAAAACTAGCAAGTTTATCACCCGCTAGAGACTGATATTATTAAAACTTTCCATACCCTCTATTTGATAACTAGTCAGATAATTCAAAAAATAAATACCTTGTACCTTTGAGCAAGAATTTCCACGTATCGGAATGACAAACTTAGTCACTGTGTACAACGACTTGCTAATTTTTTATTATACATAAGGCTGTAAGTGTTTTGGCAGTACTACTTATAATTAATAAAATATATGTGCCCATAATTATGAAAGTGGTCTAAGTCAAAATTTAAAAAAAATTAGTTTATCAGTTATTTCATACCACATTATTTTAAATTTAATTTATTCAATGTAATTTTTACGAAATTGTCAAAAATTAACCATTAGATATTGTTTCTAATTTCAATATTATATGGAATTCATTTAGTGTTAATTATGAAAGTGGTCTAAGTCAAAATTTAGACCACAAATTTTTGGTATCGGCTCATTCCTTTCTACCGAATGACCGTGATTTTGGGTCGATAGAAATTAAAATAAAAAAGCAAATTACTTATACAACCCTGAGCATTATTTTGAATTGATAGAAAAGTGCAGAAGAAGAAATAAATTTTCGATAAAGCGAATTTCGCAGCCGGATTTTATTTCAACGATATCAGAATCAATAACAAGAAGAGTAAAAAATATAGCGGGTGAATCTGTCTCTTGGCTACTTCAATGGATGAGATTCTTAAAAAATGAACCTTATAAAATGTTTTATACAACTTCCTTAGATGATTCTAAATATCATGTTTTGGATCTTTTTCCCATAAGAGGAAGACCGAAAACATACGGAAATATTAAATTACTTCCATTATACACCATCATTAGACCAGTATCGGAAAAAAACATAAAGATATTTTGAGTTTACTACCGTACATCCTTCCAGTTTTTCAGGAACATTTTAAGAATCTTAAATACTCGCAATATTGATACAAATGGATTATTGTTGACAAATAATTATTAAATGTTCAGTCAAATTATTGTTTTAAATAAAACTCAAAGTTCTTTATTGCTTTAAGTAATTTATAGGACATTCAGCTAATTTTGAAAATGGTCTAAGTCAATGCAAACTTTAAAAACAATATTATCGTATGAAATTCGCACAAAATTTCATATTCATAATAAATTTCCATTACTTGAGACTAATAAAATTATAAATAAAAATGTTGCATAATGTAAAAATATTTTTTAATTTATTTAAATGCAATTCATTAAATATCTCGAAACAAAAAATATATGACTTAGACCACTTTCATAATTATGGGCACATATAAAGGTGGAGTTACTCGATTTGACAATTAAAAAATACTATCCTTTGGAAGCTGCGAGAAGCTAGGCTGTAACCCTGAAACAAGGTTGTAATGGCCAATTATGTATGTATGTATGTATCTTTCGGAAAAAGCCTCCTGACGAGTGTCTTGAACAGAGACAAAATGACCATAGAGATATACTCATATCCTCATAAGCAATACATTACTTATATAATAATAATAAAAAAAAATCGTCACAAGAATTAAAAAACGCTGTAACTGACAAAAAATCGAAAATAAGTTTTTGCATCAGTTTTATCAGAAAAAAATACGCGTCGATTGTTCTCGGTCCCAGATTTCTATGATGAAAAGAAATTCACTTACGCCGTCTGCGTTTTGAAAAATACCAGTGTCTTTGTTCTACTTTCTAACAGTTTTTTTGGCTCTAGTGAACATTTAATGATTTGTCAGTTACAGCGTTCTTTAATTCTTGCGACGATATACTTAAAATAATTTTTAAATTAAATATTTATTTAAGGCCATGATACACTATCATACACTGTCGTACGATTCATACACAAGAAAATCTTATCGATTTCTGTCACACTTTTAAAAGCCAAGCATCAAAATGGCAACATTAGTGCCACACCATCAGACAAAATAAGATGCAAAGCATATGCAGGGTTGCTTTTTGTTAAAATCGTATAAAATGCAACCCTGATCACATTTTTATGCCACACTGTTATACTTTTGTAACACACACGATTTTTTTTTTGGCAAATCGCACTATTCGATAGGATAGTGTCTCACGGCCTTTAGTGCAGTTGTGGAAATCAATGTACTTGCGTTCATATTATGCCTACTGGGTAATTCATTTTGTTTTATAAGTTCTTAACTTAACTGAAATATTTAAGAGTCATGTTTTTAATAGGTTTAATAGTGGTAATTGATGCTGATAATATTACTTTTACCATGTTTTTGGCCATTAAAAGAAGATGGTGTTGAGATATTTGAAAACAAAAATTTATTCTCAACCGTATGGGAATATTTTCTATTTTCAAAACGTTGCCAATAAATATTTATTGCCTGTAAAAACTCGAAAAAAAATCGTTAATTGGAATCTAACGACAGCAGGTTTTTGTTTTGTTTATCAGAAAAAAAAAATAAAAATTAATAAATTCTAATTATATTTAATTTGGTTTTTCAGTTAATAATTCTGTAAATTATGAAGAAAATTTATAACTTTTTAACTTAAGGCTTTAATAAATTTTTTTCTAAGTGGAAGAAAATCTAAACCAAACAATTTATGAATAATTTTTTTTTTTCTTTCATTTTTTTACATACTTATTAGTATTTTCTCGGGATATATTTTTTCTTTACTATTAGGCGTGGCCTTAATTTTTGTATTTTTCTTTTTCTTTTAAGCAGATCTTTATCATGATTTTACCGCCAAGTGATTATTATAATGATAATGAGACCAACTTCATTGGCTGGTTGGCATTTGATGTACTCTTGAAGCTTTTCACGCGCGCTTGCTTTATTAAGATAAGAGTAGATGGCATTAAAGGGATATTTTTGCTAAATAGTACCAGTAAAAAACATCTTTAGCTGCCATCTTTTTTTTTTTCTATATAAAGATGGTATTTTCTGATGGCATGAATCTCTATGAATTATTTTTCTTTTTTTCCTTTTTTCTTTTAATTTACAGTGTCGACATTGTCGGAAACACCAATAATGATCACGTTTATAATGAAGCTGAGATGTTAATAATGATGATCTAGACAGCATTAAGTGATTTTCATCGCTGGCGTTAAAAAAAGTGTTTGAAACATATGTCTTGAAGCATAATTATATAGAGGAATAAATTTAATTTAAAGCGGGGGAAATTTTCAATTGATATGTCACGACTTGTAAGGGCCGTATTCTGCTATAGTAAGAAATGCTCTTTTCATACTAATTTTGAAATTTCTTTTCGTTTTAAAAGTATTTGTTACAGTTTGCTTTTTGAGATTAGATTTCTTTATACATGCTAGCTTCTCACAGCACTCATGTTGTGTTTGTCAATTTTTATCCATGAGTGCTGGAATGTACAGTTTAATGTCTACTCCGAACGACAGAATTGAGAAGCTTTTTCATGGCAATTAGTCACTCTCAGAGCTTTTGCCAGAAGTCTGCTAAGAGGTAGTCGCCAAAAGAACTATTTTTTTTGTTGTTAATATTTCTGGGCTTCAAGATATCAGAGCCGGGGCTTGAAGTGGAGCTCACGTCTTAGTTAGGCAACACTAGGCTACGGCGACTACAATATATAGATTTCTATATAGGGTATATTTTAAGATTTAAATGCCATCTATTCAAGCATATTCTTCATTTGCCTTTAAAGCGTTATTTTTTTTTTTCAACACTTTTCCTCTATAACAAGTTGTTAGCGTTGTATATATATATACTCGTACATATTTATATATCTTTTCTTTTTTTGTACATTTCAAAAGGAAGTAAACAATTTTTGCAAGTAACTAAACTGCTTTTTGATTTAGCAAAAGTGTAGAAGACTAAAATTGCTATTAATGATATGTAGATTAAAATATGATTCTTAACTTAAAGCCAATCATTAAATAGTTTGAGCGGCTTTAATTGCATACTTTGAGGATATAAAACAAGACTACAAGACCATAAGTAACAATGAAATACACGTTGAGATAATGAAGCCAAAATACAACTTTTCAAAAAGTTTTAAAAGTGGATACTAAAGCTTAGGCTTTAAAGAGAAAATATTTAATTGTAATTAAACTTAAAAACAAATACGTTGAAAAAAAATATATAAGCTTTGTTTACTAATTTTTATAAAAAAAAAATGTAATTAAAAAGATTTGTTTTATTAAACCTGTGATCATATAAATCATTGCTCTCGTGATCGAAAGATAATTTTTAGAATAACAAAAAAAAAATTTTTTTTGATGACCTATACACAGGTATAAACCCCTACTACATTGCATTAGAATTTTTGGAAAGGGCAATACATTTATGACAGAACGTACATATTTGTTTTTCTTATATTTTTAGGCGCCTTATCGATGAGACAAATTGCTGTGAATTGATCATTCAAAGGCCAGTGTTATACCTTTACCCTTGAATAATCAACAGCAATTGTCCCATCGTCATATGTTGATTGTGGTGAATGCCTTCACTAAGTAGGTTTTTGCTGTTATCTGCTACTTCCCAGTAGTTGACGTTTTTTCTCCTGCTCATTAATTTTTTGTTGTCAATTGTTAAGGTGGAACAGAGTTTAATGTTAGGGAGCGGGGAAATCTCTTATTTTTAAATGATAATTTTGAAAAAACCCGTAAACTAACTTTTTTATTTTTCACCTTTTCTGGGATTTGAACCTGGGCCGTTTGAGTTTTTGTGTGAGCGCTCCAACCAATATATGATCAAAGTTATACGAAATTGTAGGAAAAATAAAATCAGTTTTGGTTTCTCGGTACCACACATACCGGATGATTAATACTCATCCTTCTCATTGTAAGCGTTTTTAATGATCTTTTGACTATTACAGCCCTGTTTCAGTACTGAAAAGTAATATTTTTAGTTGACTATCGAAAGAACTTTTTTTTATCCCAAGCATTTGAATCGTTGTGGAGTATTTCAAAAGCATATATAGGATATTTTGTTGAAATTAACTGTGAATCTAAAAAAAAAGTGTTTTGCAAATATATCGTCTTGCGGGAGTTTATGTGCTCTATCCGCCATTTTATATTTCTCGAGTTAATGATGCCCTTTAGGTTTTTGACACAAAAATTTTTGAAATCTACAATCCGTTTTCAGCTATTTATCTTCGAAACTGGACGAGATATCCGAAAACGGATTGCAGACTTGAAAAATTTGGAGTCGAAAACCTAAAGTGGCATCATTAACTGGATATAAAAAAAATATTAAATAGATAGAGGATAGAGCACATAAACTGCTGCACGACGATATTTGTCTCAAATTGCTTCTATAATGTCATTAAAAATCTGATCTCAACAAAACCCAGACACAGTGCCTCAAGACACTATTGCTAAGTAGTTATATAAACCAACCATAATATAACTCATTGGGTAAATAGTTGTTATACTTAATGGGCAACGGTAACTTCGCCATCATGTGCTCCGGTTACTATTATAATACAACGACTAAAAAAAGACCAGGGACTGTAACGGTTATAAGTTATATCGAAAAACTTATTTTTTAATGGTTATTTTGAGAGTTTTTCCAAAAAAGGTCGGCAGAAAAAGTTATTTTTCAACGAAAAAATAAAAGTTAAAAAAAACTCTCATAAATAGAGTTTTATTTTTCCGTCATAAAATAAAACTCATTTTGTGAGTTTTATTTTTCAGTCAGAAAATAACCGTTAATTTTCGAGTTTTATTTTTCCGTCATAAAATAAAACTCTATTTTCGAGTTTTATTTTTTCGGTCATAAAATAAAACTCGTTTTTATGAAAAATTTTTTTTACCCCTAATCCTGATTTGACACATTATCGTCTGCAAACTATTACAAATGTCATTTCTATCATATTTTGTTCCGTGCAGAACGTCGTAATAGACGCAGTCATTGAACCCGCTTTCATCCTCCTAGTCAAATATTTGTAACATTTTTAGCAAGTTCCGGCCATTATCGGTTTTAATTGTGTAAATTTGCTTTTTTATTAATATTAAAGCACCCTAAAAATCGTTTAACTTGAGATTTTAGGTATTCAGCTATAAAAAACAATAAAATAAAGATAGCGGGATTAGATTAAAAATAAAATCTTTTATAAAAACGAGTTTTATTTTATGACGGAAAAAATAAAACTCCTAAATAGAGTTTTATTTTTTAACTGAAAAATAAAACTCGAAAAATAACGGTTATTTTCTGACTGAAAAATAAAACTTACAAAATAAAACTCACAAAATGAGTTTTATTTTATGACGAAAAAATAAAACTCTCTTTTTAAAGGTTTCATCTAACCTTTTATTTTTCCGTCAAAAAGTAACAGTTAAAATCTGATTAATGATCACTTATGCGAGATCACCACAGATTCTGTGAGAGCTCTCCAAGACGATTAATTTGGTATACAGCATCATATATGTCTGTCGACTCTAATACGATGATTTTTTTAGTTTAATTTTTAAGCAATAACTGTTATTTGCGGTTCCTGGAAAAGACATTTGACCACTTTCTATCCCTGCCATTACATTATATCATTTTCGATAGCTGATTTATACAGACGACTAACAGTCTACTGACACTATCTTGTACCATTTGGAAAAAAAGCAATCACAAACTACGTTTCTACCTTGTTAATCTCAGGTTATTTTGCAATCTAATTTTTAATATCTAAATTTGAAAAACGGTCAAATTTCTCTATTTCACTAAATAGGTTTATTTTAAATTTAGTTAAAGTTTTTAAATTTACGGCTTCCGCAAAAAGAATCCACTTTTTTGTATTCAAGAAAGGGTTAGGATATGTTTTTGGTAACAAACCGTTTAAAATTTAGGGAAACATTGAACTACCAAAATTTACTTATGATCACAATAAACATTTTTTTAAAACATATGAGCTTCCTACGAATGATTTTTAACTCCGTTTAGAAGCGTCATGTAGATTTTATTTTGTGTGCTGCGTTCCTTGATGTGTGTGCTGAGCATACTGTTTTACCTGTGCTGCTGCGATCGGTGTGTGATTAAGTGAGTTGGTTATCAAAATCTTCGGTCAATTTTTGTAGTTCACTGTTTCCTTAAATTTTGAACGGTTTGCTACCTAAGGACCTAAACAGGGGGAAAAAGGTAAAAAAAAGATCGAATTTTTTAAAGTTTTTTGCGATTTTGATCTTGAAGTTACAGTTTTATCGATTTTGTATCTTCACAATTTTTGTTCTTCATAACAAGAGCTACAACTTTGCCTCAGAAAGTAAATGAACGAACGGTTTGCAAGATATGAGCCTGAGAAAATGAAAACTTTTTTGCAAAAATGACACCGAGACTCCAAATTTTTAGGGGCCCATAAAACAAAATCATGACTTTGGGCAAAATTGGGAGACACGGGTCTTCTCCTTTTTTTTGGGTCTTTTATCATGTAATGGTGTTTGTATATGGTTCTTTTTTTGTGTTGCAGTGTGTAATTATAAGATTTATATTTATTCGTGTGAAACTGTAAATAAATAAATAAATTAAATAATTATCAGTTAAGTTGTCTAAATTTAAGCGACCTCGATTGGACAATGTTTGTGTCATAACATTTTGAATGATGAAGTGTAATCACTACGTTGTTCATATGAAAACCTAATTCATAAAAGATTTCTTATGCTCTAATTTTACATTTCTCGGTTAGTAACACTCGAAATGATCGAAGTATATATGTATGTATGTAGTGGCTAGTAAACTATCACTGTCTAATAGGGTAATTTCTTTGCGTATCACTGCATCTACAATTGTTATAAATCAGCTGAAAATAGGTGTACACCATTCTGTGTAAAACATACTGAGAAATGAAACTGCGGCTTACAGATTTTAAAATTTTACATAATGTTGACGAAAAAACGTTTAATCTCTTCTACCTCTTCCTATTGCACATCATTCATTGTTAAGCTGTGTCAGCCATGTCAGTAACAACTACAATATATTTCCTTTTTCAATGCTTCCGTAAACTAATGCAACATTAAAAAAAACCACAGCTTCCTTACAGCCGGGTCTCTCACATGGTTTCCGCCTCAGTCACAATTCATACATACATTCCCATACACATATTTATGAATATGTTTACGCACTAGAAACTATAACTTATATTGAAAACAAAATTTCTCTTCAACAATAGGAGAAAAAAAAACGATAATTTTTTAATGAAAGTGAAGGTAAAAAGTTTTATGGTGTTTATTTAATTACAAAAGTAAAAAGAAACAAAAAACAATTTGCGGTAAAAATTAATACAATTTTATGAGACTCATGTAAACTATTTCTATTTCTATTTCAATTTTAATTTTTTTATTTAATTCTTGCCATAAACCAGTAAAAGTGTATTGCACGTGCATAAATCTAAAGAAGAGAGTGAGAAAAAAAATCTTTTGCTTCCTTATTATTATTTCCGTCTTTAGTTTATTGTTTTGTTGGATTCTAAACAAAAACAAATTAAAAACTTTTTTTCTTCTTCTTTTTCTTCTATTTTATTACACAAATATTTTTTACTTGGATTTGTTTAAAGTAGAATCCAAGAAAAAAATTTTTTTGTTTATATGGAAAAATTTTATAGCCTCTACTGCCACCACCACCAACACCATAACAGACAGGTACCAGGTCTCTGGCAGTGTAAATAATGTTGTGTTGCCTACAATAAAAAAAAATGTTGAAAAACAAAATTGTATACAATATGCCACACATTAAATGAAACATTATTGTTGTTATAAACAAACAAATAAAACTTATGTAGAAGGCAAAGGTATACGAGTGTTGCTACAGCACCAGGCAGTAGCAGCAGCCAGAGCAGCATAAGCAACAGTTACACACAATCAATGGTCCATAAACAAAAAAGCAACAAGTGTTTATTTTAAAATACAAGAAAAAAAACACAAATATTTTCAGTGTGAACACGTTGGCATAAATTCATAAAAGTGTACGAAGGCGCCTTAGTGAGATGACAGAATTTTATTTTAACCTCCAGTAAAGTCAAAAAGTTTAAAAAGCCTGTTTATCATAAGGTTTGTAACATTGGCATTTTTTTTTTAATAATAGACCACAGTGTGATGTAAATTAAAAGACCTGTTTACCAGCTGGTTTGTCACAATTAGACATTTCTATGAAAGTTGCCTAAAACAAAGGATACGATTGAAAGATTTTATACATTTCAGACAGTTACTTCAAAATTATTTGTGTGTAAAATTTGTAAAAAAAAATTGTTTGCCTTGTATTACAGCATTCTAATATTGAGTGACCCTTTGACCACAAATAATCTTTCTATCTAAACATTAATATATTCGTGCAGAGTATTATAAAGTTCACATTGATCGAGATTTTGTATAAAGTCCTTCTAGAGGAAATATATTAATATTCTTAATTGTTTCATATATATTTCTAACAGTGCTGCTATATAAACAATATACACATGAGTGGCGTTAATAGTTGTGAGGTTGAAAACTAAAACAATAAGAACTACATCGAGTACTTGGTTGACAGGATAATTCGTTAAACATGCATGACATGTCATTGAATATTTTGAATAAAAAATAATGCAGAATTATATACATAGATGATGAAAAAGTCAGAAGGGTATAAAAAAGGTACATCGATGTGTCAAAAGTGGTAGAAGAAGATTTTGCAACACATATATCTGGTGTAAAATTTAGCATAAACATATATGTGCACATTCTGGAAAACGAAATCGAAATCTTATTCGATTTCAAATTTACTCGCTTTCGGTTTACAGACTATAACCGATTATTTGATTTGGACTAAATAATCATTAAACTAAAAAATAAAAAAATAAAACATTCGTTGATTAAATGAAATTAACGAGAACCTGTCCCACTGTTGCTTTGTGTGCACGACATTAAAAAGCATTAAAGCCATACAGGGCAACAGAAAAAGAAAATTATCTATCAAAACGTTTTCCCCGCAAAATTAGAAGTACACATAAATGTCCCATGGTTACCAGTTAAAAGTAGTCGTAGTCGCCGTGGTCTCGTGGTTAGCTTACTAAGGCATGAGCCCCGGGTTCTACACCCAGCTCTGACATCTAAAAAGAAATATGAAAAAAAATATTTTTTTCGGCGACTACCTCTCAGCAGTCTTCTGGCAAAAGCTCAGAAAGTAATTAATTGCCATGAATAAGCTTCTTAAGTCTGTCGTTCAGAGTCGACATTAAACTGTAGGTCCGGGTACTCATGAATAAAAATTGACACACACAACATGAGTGCTGCGAGAAGCTATGCCGTAATCCTGTCACAGGGTTGTAAAGGCCAGTTTTGTATGTACCAGTTAAAAGTTGTGACTTTCCACTTTCTAAGTTCTCTGAAAAAAGTAAGCCTTCTAATTTATTTATTATCTATAGAGTGAAAACTTAGAGAACTATCGATATTCTGAACTTTTCTTGACATTTCTGATCAGTAAGATTTGGCATAAATCCTTTAACGTCAGAAAATTGCTCTTAAGTTGATGAAATTTACTTTCGAAACCTCTATGTGAAGTTAAAAGAAAACTTTTCTGATTATGTATTCAACATTGTCGGCATTATGAGCAAACAAATCGTACAGATTTTCATCGTTTGACCATTAATTTTATTTTACTCGGCTCAACAGAGAAAAATAAATGTACTCGTACGTACACATACATACTTAATTGGCTATTACAACCCTGTGTCAGGGTTACGACCTAGCCTCTAGCAGCACCCCTGTTGTGTGTGCGACTACATTTGTACGTACCAAAGAGAAAATTGCTACTTTAGCACAAGGGAAACAACTTCTTGGCGTTTGTCCTTGCACTACGTGGAAAGTTTTATGAAAGGATCTTGGCTTACATGCTATAAAGTACAACTTATGCAGGAAATGAGGGCAATTGCTTATACTCTGAGTTGCGTTTTTGCTTATTGGGCTCATTTGAAACTGGACAAAGATGAGCAGTTTTATCAAATAATTCTTTTTAATAATGAAGCAGATTTCTGGATAAATGGCAACGACAGTAAGCCAAATTGCCAAATATGGAAGGAAACTAAAATCATAATCATAATGCGAGAAGCTAGGCCGTAGCCCTGATACAGGGTTGTATGTACATATGTATGTATGTAGTCATAATTACTATCAATTATTAAACAGAGTACGACCGCAACTTCAGGCAAAAAGGTCTCTCAGAGAAAACGTGCCCAAAATTAAAACGACGACCGCAACTTCACGAACTGTCATTTATTGTTTTTACATTTCTTGCATGAAAGCTATTAAAAATTAAGTTTATGAGAGTTTTTGCGGAGAATTGAATTTATATTTTATAATTTAATCATCTTTACACACTTTTTCAATTATTTTTACTAAAATATCACTCATTTTATTTAACAAATTCCAAAATTTATTAAAACTTTTAAATGTTTTTTTGATTTTGTTTTGTTCTTATTTTTCTTTGTGCCAACAACAAAAACCAATGGGTTTGTTTACAAAATGGATGAAATTTAATAAAAGTGTGGTAACATTGTTGAGAGAATTTGTTTCTAAAAATGAGAGCATAAGAAAAATCGCTGTCAAAATAAAATAGATCCTATTTCACGACTGCATTCTCCAGCGTTTTTATCTGTCAATTTGTATAGAAAAAAACGTCATTCCCCAGTTCTGTTTAATAATTCACTGTAATTGACAATACTTTGCATTCACAATGAACATTTAAAAAATCATGAACAAAATTGTATGGAATAGTAGATATAAGGAATGCTTCCCATACTAAATGTTAATTATGCAATTTATTGAATGGTTGCAGTATATAAATAGGTTTTTCTAATATGATCAGTCTGTCATGTTTTCTATTGAAGATAATGAAAAGGCTTAAGGATTTTCAATCGTTTTGAACCTCTCTCATATACACTTGTTTGGTTTTTTTTTATTTAAAATTTTTTTTTATTTACACATACAGAGTGAAAATTCTGTTGTCATACAATTAAAAAAACATCTAATAGCAAACACCATATAAAAAATGAAAGATTGGTGTACTATTGTGTCAGGTTTGGATTATATTGCTCCTGACGGCTTATATTTAAATCGTAATCTTCAGTAAAACTTTTGTCTACTTCTATTAAATTCCTTGTTTTATTTCATTTTTTGATTTCAAAAAAATCACATTTTTGATAGGAAATACATATTGCTATTGGTTGTTTCTTTTTTTTCTTTTTTGCAAAAAGTTTAAAATTTTCTAGGATTGAAAATTAATATAAAAAATTATTAATTCAGTAAATTTTGTGTCTGAATCTAGGAGTATGTACACACATGTAACAATAACTTTCAAAAATAATGGAAAAAATAAATATAATTTGTTGACTTACCCTAAGAAGTGTTGCAGAAGAAGTTGCAGTTTCGATTAACTCGTATCATTTTTCCTCTATGATATTGGCGCAGCTTTGGATTGTCACAATAGCAGTTTACAACCGGAATTATATTCATACTGATAAAAGTTCCATCAAGATCATTATATTGTTTTTTTTTAAACTTGTTAAACGAGTCTCAACTGTTTGCAACATTTTAACATAACAACCATAAAAAAATGCCATAAAAAGCGCCACCTCTGAAAAACAAAAATATATTTTAAAAATATTATAGAAAATAATAATAAACATAGAATACAGCAACCAACATAAAAAATAGCAGCAACAATAAAAACAATTTCTACACAATGAATAACATTAACAAAACAGTTTCCATTTTTTTAATATTTTTGTTCTTTCCACGTTACTTTTTCTACATGTGCCACCATCACACAAACAAATGAATGCCATAGGACCCTACTCAAGGGTACCATGAGAGTAAAATTTTTATTTTTTGCTTTGTTTTTCAAGGCAGTCAATAACAGGCAACAAAGCGCGAGTGCAGCAATTAAAGTCAAAAGTAGAGACATAAATTGTATTTTTATTTCTTGGGCAAAAATAATCCTGGTTTTTTGTATATTTTTTATTTCTGATATTCCTTTGCTATTGTTTATTATAGTATGAGTTAAGGCAGTAGTGTAATGAAGAACTTTAAATGGTATTTTGTCATGGAGACGCTATGAGAACTACTTAGCGTTGGCTTAGAAAATATTTGTGGGGGCTTAGTTTAATTTAATTTTTTTTCTTTATTTGTTGTAGTTAAAGCAGTTTGAAGTTTTAGAAACTTTTAATTTTTATGACGTTTTAGATTGTCAAGTGTATTAGTGGTGTTATGCTTTGCTCTCTTCTCATATTCATTAATTTGCACACACTGTATAACTCATTTCAGTTACTGCATTACAATTATTTTCCTTCTTTTTTATTTATAATTATAGCAGACACTTTATATTGAATGTTTGTGTTTAGAATAAAACTTGAAGTCTTTATGGAAACGGCTAAGCTGGCTGCTTGAAAATTTTGTGCTAATTTTCGAAATCATTACTTTTTATATTTCACATTGAAATAGTTGGCTTTTATGTCAATTAGCTGGCTCATTAGAATTTTTGTGGTAGAACAGTGTAGTTGAAACGATTTATCAGCATGAATAATAAAATTTTTTAAGAATATGTATAATAAATTCACATTAACACTTTAGCTACATTCACATTTATTACATGTTTGAAGAAAATATTTGATTCTATATATTATCATTATCAAATGATTTTATTTGCAAACTCCGATCAAATATTTGATTGTTTTTGTTTGTTCAAACAGCTGTCAAATAATTGCATAAAACAAAACATATTTTTCGTGCGTTCAGATTAATAAATACATACATACAAGTTAACACAACCCCTTTACCCCAAGCTAAGCTGGTATAAGTGCTGACGCTGTACAACGTGATCAAATAATTTGCGCAATATAAAAAGGGTTTCAAATAACATCATGGGAACGCAAATTGTTGTGTGTTCGCACCATCGTCGCTCGATTCCGCTGACGCTGCACACGCGTCATATATCAATACCAACTCCAACCAAGGCAGCGCTGCTCATCATACCGCCATCGTTTAGGGTAATAAAATTAGTTTTAGTTAGTCTAAGTTTGACAGTGAAAATAAACGGTAGTATATTTTTTAATCAAAAAAGTGTTTTAATTTTAAAACGCGCCGCTGTTGGTGCGGCGCTTAACTTTTTTAGCCGAAGTCCTTCTGACTTCGATAACTGGCGCCCGAGCAGGGACCGGCATGCATTCGAAAAAAAGGATGTGCCGGTTCCCGTTGAACATGGTTCGAAAGAAAGTGCATATAAAAAAAAAGAGCTCTCAAAATTGAGAAAATTTTTTTTTTTGTTTAAATAAAATTTATCTTAAAAAATATATAAATTAAGAAGCTTATAAAAACGTGCTAAAAGATCAAGTGGAGTAATGATAAATTAAAATAAAGAAAATTATTGTCCTTTGATCAAAATACCTTCAAAATGAAAATGCGAAAATTGAGTGTTAAAACGCAAATAATTCAACCCACGAAATATTTTCTAAAAGTGGAAAAATATTTTAATCGAATATTGTACAAAAATAAGGAAAATTTTTTTTTGAAAAATGAATTTTTAACAAGAAGAATGGTTTTCAATAAAATATTAAAGTTAACTTAAAGATACAAATAACGAAAAAGAAGTGACCAATATGGAGCCTATGGCTTCAGCATGCTGCGATCTCGAATTCCGAGCACTCCAGTGTGTAAAAAAGTTCCTAGTCACAAAATAAAATAATAAGCAAGTCTTGCGAGGAAATGTGCAAGCCTGCTTCGTAGTATCCTCTTCACAGATAGTGAGATTACGAAAGGTAAGGTCTGGCTTCCTCTACAAGTTGTGGTAAACGTAAGAACCCGCACTACTAAGTAGAATTCTCGTTAGTTGTAGTTAACATAAGAACCTACATTTAATGGGAACCAAGCCTTAAATTTTGCCTAGTAATTGAGGGTAACGGTCGAAGGCTGCACGGGGTGAGACAAATCGTCCCTTAGTACGTCGGAATTTTCCGTCGAAAACGGATAATACGATCCTCCGCTCAAAAGACTATAAAATAATAAGGTTAATAAAAAATAACACAGAACAAATGTAACTCAAATTATCAACTTAAAAGAAAAGTAGGAAAACCAATGAAAAATAAGTCTTTGTATACCATATATACTATAAGAATTGAGAAATAGAAAGTTCTTTGATAAATTGAGCCATGTTCAACGTGAAATAAGTGAAAAGAAAAATGTCACTTACTTCAAATAAAAAGAAATAGAACAATTGTGCAACACTTTTCAATTTCAACCAAAAGACTTGTAAAATTCTTTTGAACTAATATACTCATTTTCTTTTCTTCCGTATGTCATAAACGAAGCTCTCGTACAACAAGGAAGCAAGGACAAGGAAGCAACAATAGAAGAAAATATTTTCTCGTGCAGGATGAAAATTATTATTATGTGAGTCATTATATTACACTAAGAAATTGAATCGTTATAAAATATTATATAAAGAATTTTATATTTTGAAATATTGTGAATTGTTATAAAATATTATATTAAAAATTTTGAATGATAGTAAAATTGTGTAAAATATTATATAAAAACAAAAAAAACAAACAAAATTTTTACATAATAGTACCGTTATAAAATATTATATAAAGAATTTTATATTTTGAAATATTGTGAATTGTTATAAAATATTATATTAAAAATTTTGAATGATAGTAAAATTGTGTAAAATATTATATAAAAACAAAAAAAACAAACAAAATTTTTATTTTTGAATACATAATAGGACCGTTATAAAATATTATATAAAAAATTTTATATTTTGAAATATTGCGAATTGTTATAAAATATTATATTAAAAATTTTGAAAGATAGTAAAATTGTTTAAAATATTATATAAAAACAAAAAAAAGAATAAAAACAAAATTTTTATTTTTTTTTTTTTTTTGAATACATAATAGGACCGTTATAAAACATTATATAATAAAATTTTTTTCTTATATTGGAAATTTTGTGAAATATTTTAAATATATAAAAGAACTTTTTTTTACGAATCTAAACATGGACGCATTGAACCAAAAATTGACGTTGGGAGAGAAGGCACGGTGTGGAAATTCCTTGTTGACACCGGCGCAAATAAAAATTTCATCAGTCCATCATTATCTAAAAACAGTACACCACTCACTAAGTCCTTTTTCGTACAATCTGCAGGAGGTCGCATTAAAATTTGTAGGGAAGTTAAGGGAAAATTCTTTCAGCGTCTTGGGAACAACTCTATTACGACTTTTTATGTGTTGCCGGGGCTTGATTCCTTTGATGGAATTATAGGGGATGACACGCTTAAGGAAGTGGAGGCGATTATCGACAGGAAACAAAATTTGCTAATAATCAAGCCCAATGCAAAAATTCCTTTACTGGAGAAAATATCGAACCAAATAAACCCAGTTTTGCATGATGGTCTTTCGGTACAAACACGAAAAAAATTTGAGGAAATTTTAAACAAGCACAAACCCCTTTTTGGTCCAATTAATGATAGGGAAGTCGCAAATACTGTAGTTAGGGCGGACATACGAACCAGCACTAACGAACCCATATACACAAAAAGTTACCCCTATCCATCTTGCATGCGAGAAGAAGTCGACAGACAAATTACTGAATTACTCGAGGGAGGCATTATTCGTCCGTCAAGAAGTCCCTACAACTCCCCGGTATGGATAGTTCCAAAAAAACCAAAGCCTAACGGCGAGAAGCAGTATAGGATGGTTATCGACTTCAAGCGACTAAATGCGGTGACGATTCCTGACTCATACCCAATACCCGACATCAACTCCACTCTTGCGAGCCTGGGAGCTGCCAAATATTTTACCACCATAGATCTCACGTCTGGATTTCACCAAATACGAATGAAGGCTGCTGACATTCCTAAGACAGCTTTTTCAACAATGAATGGGAAGTACGAATTTTTGAGACTTCCATTTGGCCTCAAAAATGCACCGGCAATATTTCAGCGCATGATTGACGACGTGCTTAAGGAGTATATCGGAAGGATATGCTACGTTTATATCGACGACATAATAGTATTTGGAAGGAATGAGGAGGAGCATCTTGGGAATGTGGATACTATCTTTTGCAGGCTTAGAGAAGCTAATTTAAAAGTGAATTTGGAGAAAACACAATTTATGAAAACCAGCGTGGAATTCCTTGGGTACGTAGTTACACCGGAAGGTATCAAGCCAGATACGAAAAAAGTTGGTGCCATTACGGAAATGATGCCACCAGAGAACTTGAAAGAGCTAAAACGCTTCCTCGGAATGACTTCATACTACCGCAAATTTATACGGGATTATGCTCAGGTCGCTAAACCTCTAACGAATCTCACGAGAGGCGAAAACGCTCAGGTAAGAGCGAATCAGTCTAAAAAAGTAAAGATCGAACTTGACGATTCTGCCTTGAGAGCCTTTGCCCATTTGAAGGAACTTTTAGTCTCAGCAGATGTTTTAGCCTTCCCCGATTTCGATAAGCCATTTAATCTCACAACCGATGCATCGGATTTCGCCATAGGTGCTGTCTTATCTCAGGGCGAGAACGGCAAGGACAGACCCATATCTTTTATTTCTCGATCCCTTAGCAAAACCGAGGAAAACTACGCAACCAATGAAAAGGAAATGCTCGCGATTGTGTGGGCATTGGACAATTTGAGGTCCTACCTTTACGGTGCGAAAAAGATTCGTATATACACTGACCATCAACCACTAACCTTTGCCTTAGGATCGAGAAACTACAATGCGAAACTTAAAAGATGGAAAGCAAGAATTGAGGAGTACAACCATGAACTGATTTACAAACCAGGCAAGTCTAATGTCGTGGCGGATGCATTATCAAGAATGAGAACTGAGGTCAACATCCTCTCAAATGCTGAGACCGATGATCCGACCTTAGAAAACTCCACCACCGATACGGCTAGTGAGGGCAATTCTGGAACAGAAACTGCCAGTGAGGGTAATTCTGAAACAGCAACCGCCAGTGAGGCAGGCTCCACAAGCGCTACGATGCATAGCGCTGAACAGGACGCCTCCGACCTCATTCATCATGTTGAAGCACCGTTAAATGTTTTCAAGAATCAAGTTGTGCTACGGATTGGCAAGGATATGTATTGCTCAGAGGCTCCACACCCAGGCTATTGTCGGCATTATGTGACAATGAGTAGCATTAACGGAAGAAATCTGACTGATACTCTTAAGAGGCTCCTTAATCCAAGTGTCATCAATGGAATTAAAATTCCTGAAACTAGCATCCAGCTTCTTCAGGATTTGTATACGAGACATTTCTCCAAGTATAAGATGAGGTTAACGCAGCGTATCGTGGAGGATGTGGCCAATGAAGATAGGAAACTCGAAATTATAGCCACCGAACACCGAAGGGCCCACAGGAATCCTCATGAAAACACAAAACAGATTCTGGAACGGTACTACTTTCCAAGAATGACAAGCCTAATTAAGCAATACACCACCAGCTGTCAGACGTGTAAGCTACAGAAGTATGACCGGCATCCAGCAAAACCTAAGCTTTTGCCTACACCTATACCTTCATACCCTTGTGAAATTCTCCATCTTGATTTGTTCGAGTTAGAAAAGGAAAAGTTTATAAGTTGCTTAGATAAATTTTCAAAATTTGTAAAACTTTTTCACATTAGGAATAAGTCCGCCACGCATCTGCGTGAAAAATTGGCCAAGGTACTGCATTTTTTTACGGTTCCGAAAATGTTGGTTATAGACAATGAAAGGGGATTAGTATCTCCAACCGTTTCTAATTTTATTGACTCTTTAGGCATCGAGGTATACAAGACGCCAACGCAAAGAAGTGAGGTAAATGGACAGGTGGAGAGAGTGCATTCTACACTTTTGGAAATCTACAGATGTATGAAGGGGGAGCACCCTGAACTGAGGGTAAAAGAACTGCTCTACCTATCTGTAGACCGCTATAACAACTCAATCCACTCCGTGACTAATATGAAACCGGTGGATATATTCCTGAATCGGACGTCTAGGTTGAACTATCGACAGCTGACGAACTTTCGTGAAGCTGTCATGAATGATGTGAGGGATCGATTGGAAGAGAGCCAGCGGGCTAGAAATGATAGGTTGAACAAGAACAGAAAGGAACCTAGAGTATATGAAGCAGGCGAAGTAGTATTTGTTGCTAATAGGCAAATCAAGGGTAAGCACAGAAAGAGGTTTAAAAAGGAAAAGGTTGCATGTGATGGTAGGGTGACCCTGACTACCGAGACAGGAAAGAGGTTCCACAAGGCCGATGTGAGAAGGATATAATGATGGTTGTCAATGCGCCCATAAAATATGAAAAATTTAGAAATTAGATATATATAAGGTAAATGATTTGTACAAAATTTTTTTTTATTGTAAAATGGGAAATGGCATGATGAATTGTATGAATATTTATATTTCTTTTTTTTCCTCTCTTTTTGTAAAGTAATATAGTGACCTGCACGAGAATAGGTAGGGAATTACATTATATAAACTTTTATCATTATCATTATAGTTTAACTGCTCTTTCAATAACGCGATGCGCGGAAATATTTAAATATGACGCTGCGATTATTTCTGTGAAGGACGGAACTGGCAGGATTGTCAACGGGCATTTTAATTTGGTTCATGTGATAGACCTTCGCCAGTACAAAATGCTGGTGCGGACAATAGCGTCGACCGTCAACTCAACGGTGCGCAACGCCGAAAAAAGCAATATTATCAATTTTCGTTTGAAACAAATTGATGATCGCATAGACAGCCTTACTAGAAAACACCTCCGAAAAACACGTTCAATAGACTGGATCGGGTCGGCATGGAAATGGTTGGCAGGTTCCCCAGATGCTGCCGACTGGAACAAAATCCTCCAAAGCCAGAACGATATAGTGGAGAATAACAATCAACAGTATAAAGTGAATAATGTGTTATTTGTCAAAATGCAAATGGTATTACAAAAGATTAATCACGTCATAGACGAATTCAATAATCGGGTAGAACCCTTGAAGGCAGAATGGCTCCAGCAGGACACACTTAACCAAATTTCAATAATAAGCGAGGATGTAAACGAGATCATTAGAGCTTGCCAGCTGGCCAAGAACAAAATTGTTAATACAAATATAATCGACAAAGAAGAAATCAATAGAATCATATCCGAAATGGAAACGCTCCCGTATGAAAATGTAATCGAAGCGGTGGAATACGGTACACCGTCGATTTACGTCAACGGGTCTATGCTTTTGTATGTATTGGCTATGCCGAAGGTGAGGAATGAAGAATTTAATCTCCTACATACAAGACCTTCGATATCACAGGGGAAACAGGTGGATCTAAATTATAAGAAGATGCTAGTGAGTCAAAGGGAAACTTATGGAATCACGGGTAATTGCATGTCAATTAATAACTCCTCTGTATGTGATTTGGCACAATTAGAAAAATTGAAGGAAGATGACTGTGTGTCTAGATTATTAAAAGGTGGCGACGCGAAATGTCAGTATCAAACGGGTAATCGAACCTTCGTTGAACTGATAAAGGAAGGTACAGTCTTCGTCACAAACTTTAAGGGTAACCTCAAAGCCTCTGACAACATTATGTACCTAAATGGAACATACGTTATACAATTTTTCAATGAAACCATCGAACTCAATGGGAAAATGTACACCAACACTCTAGCTACCAAGTTGCAGGCTCTTCCGCCAGTATATACCAATATAACTAGTCAAGGTAATAAGATCGACGTCGAGTATGTCCACGGTCTCAGCATAGAAAACATAAGACAATTAAAGCAGCTGACGCAACAGCTACGAGTTGGCGGAATACCCAGCCTTTTCGTCCTTGTTTTAACTGTACTTTTTGTCGGATGTGTTTGGCGAAAGGTAAACGGTGGACTATTCTCATCAGGCTCAGCCTCACCGGGGAATACGCCCGCTAATAATTAAGATCTACGAGACGTAGATTTTTGAAGGGGGAGGAGTTAACACAACCCCTTTACCCCAAGCTAAGCTGGTATAAGTGCTGACGCTGTACAACGTGATCAAATAATTTGCGCAATATAAAAAGGGTTTCAAATAACATCATGGGAACGCAAATTGTTGTGTGTTCGCACCATCGTCGCTCGATTCCGCTGACGCTGCACACGCGTCATATATCAATACCAACTCCAACCAAGGCAGCGCTGCTCATCATACCGCCATCGTTTAGGGTAATAAAATTAGTTTTAGTTAGTCTAAGTTTGACAGTGAAAATAAACGGTAGTATATTTTTTAATCAAAAAAGTGTTTTAATTTTAAAACGCGCCGCTGTTGGTGCGGCGCTTAACTTTTTTAGCCGAAGTCCTTCTGACTTCGATAACTTACATAACTGGCCTTTACAACCCTGTGTCAGGATTACTGCCTAGCTTCTCGCAGCACTCATGTTGTGTGTGCTAATTTTTATCAATGAGTACCGGGACGTACAGTTTAATGTCGACTCCGAACGACAGACTTGAGGAGCTTGTTAATGGCAATTAGTTACTCTCAGAGCTTTTGCCAGAAGATTACTGAGAGGTAGTCGCCGAAAGAAATATTTTTTTCATATTTCTTTTTTTTTTAAGATGTCAGAGCTGGGTGTCGAACCCAGGGATCATGTCTTAGTAAGCCAACTACACTAACCATTAGAACACGGCGACTACGATTGAAACGAATAATTATTATGAATATTTACTTTAACAAAGTGTCAAAAAATATGATTTTTTTTTCCAAAGTTAAATTAAATCTATGAGAAGACGAAGAGGTGAAGTGAAAATAGAAGTTCAAATCCGCACTCATTCGTCTAAATTACAAGGAAAATACTGTAATTTGAAGTAATATTTAGTGGAGTGATTTGAATTTTAAAGAATTTTGCTAAATTTGTACCCATTAGTTTTTCTGAATACATATATCACCCGGGACCCAGCTTACTACCACCAGACAGTCAAATACTATTCACTCATTCATTCAAAGTACTTCGACCTGTGTATCTATTGTAGAGCCCTCAATGCCCATTAAGTCTGCAGTGCCCGGTCAGAAGGCCCATTAAAATCCTCAGGTTGCCCCTAGACAATCTAACGGAAGACTTAAATCTATTTCTATCTAATTGCCAAAATGAAATTTGGAAAGTTTAAGACCTGTCTGGCACAAGAAGCGTATTCGCCCCTATTTTTTCTCTCTCGCCTTCAGAATGCCCTTCCAAACTCCCTTCCCATTACACATTCCCTTCCAATCACTGGCATGTATGCTGCTTTTCTGGCATTTCACTTACCTGAATATCAACATGGCCAGGGATCCAGCAAACGCTGACCTTATTGCCCCTGCTCAACCGGTTCGGTTTACCAAACATTTCTCTACATAGATTGGGTTGGCGAGTTTCCTCATGGAATCAGAATATTTGGTCCCAGTTTCAAATAGTCCCATTCTTACAGTGCCTTTAGTCTTTAACACATCCCCATACCACAATATAGTTTCATCCCTACACGAATATGCAGCCTGTCCAGTTGGGCTGTCATTTGAAAATAATATAACAGTAGATTAGTGAGAGCGAATGTCTTACACTTCAAGTTCTAATTTTTACCCGTTAACGCTATTAAAGTTCCCTCAACGCCGTGTTTTTATTCTTTGTTTTAAATTTTTAGACAATTTTAGGCATACAAGTATATTTTATTTAAATTGTTTGTTGTTTTTACTTTAGTATTATTTTCAAAAAAAATCTATTTAAGCCGTAAAGCATCTTTACATGATTTTCACGATTTTAGCCATAAACATGATCATTAAGCCCTGCACACTTTTGCCATAAAAAATTCATCTTTAAAAAAATTAAGACCTTTTTCTCGTTATTTTTATTTCCAAGGACTAAAGTGCATCTTTTTTTTCCTTTTCAAATAAAATGATGTTCTTTAGAAAAATTATGTTTAAACAGAAAAATGTGGATTAAAAAAAATATATATATAAAAAAGTAGTATTTATTACCGTAAGCAACGCGTACATCTTGATAAGACAAAATGATGGATCTACTTAAATAAATGTATACAAAATATTCAACAATATTTGGTACAACTAACAACAGCAACATTTGCATTTTAAAATACGAGTAAGTATGTTGTAAATAAAAGGTAATTTAAAACTTGTTACAAGCAACCAAAATAGCCTTTTTTCAGTTTTTTTTTTTTTTTCGATTTAAGTTTTGCACTATTTTTTTAGTTTTATGAAGAATTTTTTTAGAACAATAATGAACCACAAAACAAGGATTTAAACTGACCCTCTACAAATGTTTTATTACATGAAAGTAGTTACAAATACATATGGGGGAGAAATATTGTAAAATATATTTAAAAAAATAAAATTTATTTAAATTTTTTAAGTACTTTTTAGAAAAATGAGTAATTGATGAATTTTTTTTATTAAAAGATTTAGAATGTAATATTTTCCATATATAGAGAGAAAAGGGATTCCAAGCACATTATAGTAAATATACCTTTAGTAATTTACTAAGCAATACAAAAATACATAAAGTACCAAAAAGTACAAAAATGTTATTCAAAGAAGAAAAAATAAATGTGAGTGCACTTAAAAAATTATGTTTAGAACAAAAAGTACTTGGGAAAAGTACCTCGAAAATTACCCTGGTACTTTTTTGACTACCAAAAAATTTTCGTACTTTAAATGAAACTTTTTCAAATAAACCATAGAATTTGGAATTGAAAAAAAAGTTTTTACGTATAAAGAATATCTTTGAAGTGTAACAGAACCACTCACTGTATGAGTTTAAGGGCCATTATTTCGAGTTACCGATAATAAAAGGTAAGATAAATTGTTTTTTATTACTATAAGTACACTTTAACGTAGAAGTTAACGTTCAAGTTACTAGAAGGATTTATTTTCCTTAACCTTTTAACCTAAGGTTAAACTAAAGTTAAGATTTACTATATGATACCTTATCAGAAAGTTGTAACAATGGCTATAAGATGTACCTACAATGCCTCTTATCTGGTTAAGAGAAATTACCCTAAGGTTTTATAACAAACATACATACATACTAGGCCATTACAACCCTGTCTCAGGGGTACGCCCTAGCTTCATCCAGCACTCATGTTGTGTGTGTCAATTTTTATCCATGAGTACCGGCACCTACAGATAAACGTCGACTATGAACAACAGACTTGAGAAGCTTATTCATGGCAAGCAGTTAGTCTCACAACTTTTGCCAGAAAACTCCAGAGGTAGTAGCTGAAACAAATGTTTTTTTTAATTTTTTTTTCTTTCAAAATGAACCCGGTTTTTTTCGAATAAGCCAACAAACTATCCACTAGACTACCTAGGGTTTTATACACCATACAAAAATAATATACCAAAATATGTACGACAAGTTTCGTGATCAACAGTTTAACCAACACAGATTTATTTTGCCAAAAAAAAAGAAAATTCTTTAAATGCTAGATAATCTTGGAGTTTTGATCAAATGAAACCAAAAATTTCAAACCAAAAGAAAAGCAAATAAAGAATGAAACTAAAAGTACTTCTTTTGTAGTTAAATGGTACAGAAGCTACATTACAATGCGTTCTTTAGAAATATGTCTGTATGTGCTGTTCTTTTTGTTTCTTTGTTTAGATAAAATAAAAAGCTAAAATGGATAGAAAAATTTATTTAAACTGATAAAAATTTGGTTTTTAGCAATAACAATAAGGGTCCAACTGCTACAGAATTTTTGAACATGAAGGAAATATAAACCATAAAAAATAAAATCTAGACCTCTGAGCTAAATATCAGACACATGCTTCAACCAAGGGAGAGACAGACAGACAGACAGACAGCAAGACTGACAAACACACACATATTATAAAATGCTTTAAATAATATTTAAAAACAGCAGCAATAAAAAGCTAAACGAGTACTTCCACAAAATATAATTGACTTACAAAAAAATTGCACTATGGGTCATACTATTTGTTAGGTAGAAAGCTATGATTTGTTAAAGTGACAACTACACTACTAGAACAGATGTAAGAACTGGATGCTTATGACGGATTATAGATTATTCGCAAAACCTAAAACACAACAATTATTGAAGACTTCCGTAAGGCTTTTGAGTTTTGTTTCAACAAAATCCAATGAAAATCTTAAGACTTGTGAAAAGTGTAAAAGCACCTTTGAATTCCTGCAGAAACTATTGGAGCATATATTAAATACATTTGAGCTAATAAAAAAATTGTTGAAGGCATCTAACAAATCATTACAATCTCTTTAGGCCGACCCTTGGTACACATAAGTATGTACACCCAGTTAAAATTACTTACATAAGTATATGGAGACATTAGGAGGAGATTACCGTTCAAAGGAAAATAATTTACGGAACATTTTACTTGTTTGAGTCTCAAGATGTTAAATCGCTTACATATAGCCATTCGCAGAGTGTTTGTGTTTTTTAAGACTATCACTAAAGGTGGTTTTACACTATTCCACTAAGTATAACGACACGCCAAAAAATCAAATAAAATAAAAAAGTAAAATAGCGTGAAAACAATATATAATGAATTGTCAAAAAATACGGATAGAAATTTGACAGTCGTATGTCTCTCATCATTATTAGTAAATTTTCTAAACCATTAGATTTTTCATTTTATCAGAGTTGCTTTTTTACGCAAATATAAGAAAAAATCAGGGTTGGAAAGCTGAAAATTATTAAGCTTAATTTGGTTATTGCTGTTTTTTATTAAATACCTATAAAAATACAAAATATAGTTAACATAAATTACAAATATTTTTTGTAAAACCTAATTAAATATGGCTTATATTATGAAATATTAACAAAACAAATATTGCCGTATCAATATGTCCATCTTTGGAGTAAGAGAAAAATACAAACAGCTGTTGTTTACATTTTATTTTAAATGTGATAAATGTAATAAAAACATTTTACGTTTGATTATTTGACAATCAGACCAAAAACCATTAGGTTTTGTTTTGACAAAATCCAATGAAAATCTTAAGACTTGTAGAATAGTGTAAAAGTACCTTAACGGTTGTCGAAAACATGACGGAGTTGTTAGAACACAATATGTTTTAGTTTATTTACTTGAAGTTGTCAATGATAAAAATAATACTGACAACACGCTTACCATTATGTATTGATTAAAAGGTGCATTTGATATACCAGCTGAGCAAATTTTTTTAGACAATTTGTGAAGAGAATTGTCATTTTTTTCTTTGTTTTCTTTGTTTTATATAAATTGTTTTTGTTTTCATACTTTTTGTTGTGGTTTTTTTGACAGTCCTTTACCTTGACCAACATAAAAAAACCATGTTGTTTTTGTTACTTGTTGTAATCTCAAAGGCACCTTATGATAAGTGCGCCATCCCAGCAGAAATTAGTGCTTACCAATAAGCTATTTTGTAAACAATCACTTACTCGTGCGCATCAATAATGCATGATTTTTATATGAAATGAGCCGCTAAAATGCAATAAAAACGCAAATTTATTGCAACCAGTAAGCAAATATTATACAAAATCAAAAATAATACCTTATCTTATAGCATCTTTGTAAGCTTTAAGGTATGCATAAACAATGTAATGCTTCCATTACTGCTTACAAATTTTTTTATTGCTTTCAATTCTTAAAAATTTTCTGCTGGGATGATGCTTACGTAGATCATATAGAGTGATGTCGATGACAAGATCAGTGACGCAGTCGCTCAGGCAGTCTTGTACAATTTTTGCCCATGCGTCGTGCCTGACATTCTATTGTCGTGCACCCATCTTTAAGGATATATTTCAGACAGAGGCAATTTAGGTAACATTAAAAGACAAGTGTTGTATAAAGTATTACGTAGTTGTTATTGTTACTCGTTCTACAAAATAATTATTTCTGCGTAACAATATGTGAGTGCCATCAAACATTAAAATAAAACGAAAATGTGTCTTTGAAGATAAGAAAAAATTATTTTATTTAAATTATTGCATTTGATTTCGTGCGTGTTGTGACACCTCATACTGGGAAATTTTTTGACCGCCGTTTTTTGTATATGGTGGACGGTTTTAACACACAAGCACTTTCGGACTACACAAAAATTATTTTAGCTGGCTGGCGGGTACACCGTTTTGAGGCTAATTCTAGTATAGCGATCTCTTTCGATAACTTTAAAAATTTTAAGTAGTTTTTTTTAGTTTTTACAAAGTAAAATAGGTTCTAAACATCCCATAGTGCAGTACTTGTACAAATAAATAGTACAAGTAGTTGCTATCACTGCTCTCTCTGTTGTTGCTACATATTTGCGATTAAGCTGATAAGAATTTAAATAAGCAAAAGCATCATTGCCAACAATATTGCAACAAACTATCCCTATAACATTAACAACCAACACAATAACAACAACTGCTTTTGTCTAATACAACTATTTTGAATAATACTCGTACCAACCAACCAACCACCACCTCTAATAAGTATCAACAACAACTACTCGTACTGCTTTTTATTAGAATTTCCATTTCTATTCATAGCCCATATTCATGCTGTTAGTTTTAGGTTTCAATTTCATTTAAATCGTTACAATCATAAATACATACATATAAGCATACGTATGTTGGTATAGGGATATCATATTGTATATATGCATAGTTTTAACAGTTTTGTATGAATTTTGTTACCTCTAGCAACACTTTACTTCATACAAATACTGCATATGTTTGTGCAACAAAATGATAATAATGACTGACTTCTCATTAAATGATATACAAATGCATGTAGATAATGACATGGCTACGAGATGTATGTATGAGAAGTAGACATTTTAAATTGTTGAGTTGAATAATTTTTGGTTGGCAGGACTTTAGTTAAATTGTTGTTAAATGTTAAGACATTAAAGCTGTGGCGAGAGGTGGTGGTGGCTGTTGTTTATACGCCTGAAAATACTTGCTTACTTAAGGACATGTGGTTAGAATACATATTTTAATACGGAAATACGGGTCATATTTATATATATTATAAGTTATATGCATATCTATGTATGTACGTGTACCTATGAATGAATGACTATTTGTTTAACACAATCTGATAATATTTTATAATTTTAATTTTCAATTTTTATAAAAGGCTTTCTAGTATTGCATTCAAGCAACATTTTAGAAATTTCTTATTCGTTAGCTGTTAAGCAGTGAATGAAATACTCGCAAATGAATGAATGAATGAATGAATGATAGATTTAAACAGGAACAGAATTGTTAAAACGTTACGGCATTAAAATAACTGATTATTTTTAATACAAAATTTTAAGCATAAACATAAATGTACATTTTTATATTACATACATACATATGCACATACATAAAAACATACTTATTAACAGTTAAATTTATAATATGCATTCTTAAAAGGATATCCTTGACATCATTTCATTGTTGCTAAAGCAAATATATTACATTTCCCTTGGTTCTTATAAATTAAAGCAACATATGTTTGAAAATTTTATTTAAATGAACTTTTAAATATTTTGTTTGCATTACTTTTCATTTAAATAGGAGTAAATAATACTTTTATTTTTGGCAATTCATTCCAGAAATTTTATTTGCTTATGCTCTAATAATTTAAGAAATTTTATTTATCTATCGAACGTTTTCTTCCAAAAATGTATTACATGGTTCAGGCCTAATTCTATAAATATTTGAAATAAGAAAATGTAATGCTTATGGGGATAAGTTTGTTTCAATGACCATTTCATTGCTGCTTAAACGAATCCTGACTTAGGAGTTGAGTTAACAGCCCAAATCAAAAATGAGATTTTTTCTACGCATCAGAGGATATGTAAAAGACATACATTTACAAGTTCTGTGGCTTGGAAGACTAGTGCTAAGGTCAGGGGAGGCCAAACTAATCTGGGCCAATTTTTAAAATTTTAAATTTTTCATGAATCGCACTTAAAAATGTACTTAAAAGGTATGCAGGTTGGTACAGAAATTATATTTATTAAAAACATACATACATATATACATAACTGGCCTTTACAACCCTGTGTCAGGATTACGGCCTAGCTTCTCGCTTTTTTTTTTTGATAAAAATTAAAAACATATACAAATATAATAAAACAAAATATGTATTGAAATTAAATATTCAAAATTAAGCATATCCATTTAAATTCTATTGATATTCGTAGTTCTTTCAAAATTTGCTAAATGATTGATGATAGCACTTCTTAGTAATACAGGGTTACTACTTTGTTAGCTTATAATTTTTGATCGAATGAATGCGAATGGATCTTTTATTGATAAATATTTTATTTAATGTCGGCAACTATAATTGTATGGAATACAATATCAAATAGATGTCCGCCTCTGTTAGTCTCACAATGCGAACCATTTTTCATTACATTCTCACACATTTCACGCTGATTTAATTAATTTTATCACGAATATTTTTTTTTGAGTTGCTTCAGCGTTTCTAGTGGGTTGGCATAAACTTTTCTTTTCAGATATCCCCACAAAAAGAAGTCCGGAGCAGTCAAATCAGACGAATCAAGATCACCAGTAATTCCATTCCATATTAAAAGTTTGTAAATAGTCTTGTTAACTAAAAAGGGCGATTTTTCTGTGGGCATTTTTCTATTTTATTTAAAAATACAGGTACACAAGATAAAATCATATCTTGAATCATGCAGTTCGAAATTGACAATTGTATGATATTACCGGTTAAATATGATATCATTTCTGTGGCGTGTACAATGCCCAAACTGGAACATGAGTTTTCACTGCAAATAATTTTCTTTTGATTCCCGGATGTTTCTGGTATGTACAGGACACAAAGAACTCTAATCAGACTACGGTAGCTGGAGTCGAAAACAATTGTTCAGTTTGGCTAGTGTAATATTCCTTCTCTTTGGATTACTAAAAAAAAAATTCATTGTAGTTAACTTTGATCTAATTAAAGCGTTTCTGACGGAACAAAAATTAATTTAAAAAATGTATCACTTTTCCTGGGGCTCGAACCTGAGCCTTCAGCATCTAAAATAGATTTAATTTTATGCCGTCCCGCACTGCGGTTTTTACTTTAAAATCGTATGAAAAACCGCACAGCAACATATTATCGTTACATTGTGTTCAGACTCTTAGAAATTCTTTTCCCCATATTCATACAAAAATAAAATAGCTTTTAAATTAATTTCAGAAAAAAATTTTATGGAGAATTTGACTTAAAACTCGTTCTAAATTTATTTTATTTTTTATGTATACGGGCATTGTTGTTTCATAAAAATACTATGATTTTAAATAATATTCATTTTTATTTTATTGCTGGGAAGTATTAATTTTGTACCAATTGTTTATAAATAGTTTTAAGACCAAAACGATGAGAAACACCGGAATAGCAATTTAAAACATATTTGAAATTCGTCGAATAGCGGAAGCAGAACTCAAAACCTCCTAGAGAGTGTCAAATGAGTATGTAATGAAAATATTATAAAACTACATTAATTTGTAAAAGTTCACGTTGTATTTTAACAATAATAAAGAGTTTTATATCATATGAAAAATAATAAATGATGTTTTGGTATAAAGAGATTCATTCATCATTTGTGATGGTTTGCTAGTCAGCTGTGATTGATATATTGATCATGAGCCATTAATCAGCCATTACTAAAATTTACATCATCTTTTGATTTGAAAAAAAGGTTTAGACTCTTAACATTAGAGTAAAGACTTTATATACATATGTACTTATATACTATACGAGTATGTTCAAATGTCGACATAATTAACAAGTTAGAGTACGATGTAAAATCATAAGTAAACAAATATTGCCTTTAAGAAAATAATACGCATAGAATCTGTTGACTGATATTTCGGCCAGTAATGTCAATCTATTATAGGTCAAATGTCTGGCACTGGTCCTGTGAGAGATTTATGTGGACATACATATATTACGAGTATACTTATATTATAAATTTTATTTTTCTAAAGAAAATTTCTCTCTCTTTTCATAGAAAAATTTACTTAACCAGTAGTTTCGAGTACTTTTTTTGAATTCAAAATCCAATTCAGCGAATACACATGCCAACATACTGCAGTGTATACTCTTTAAACGTTTAGCTTTAAGAAAAAAAGCGAAATTTTTAAACAAAAAATAAGAACAACGAAATGAAAATGTTTTCAAGCGCCTGTATGAAACAAAGAAAGAAAAAAAAAAAGTCGCCTTAAGGTGCCCAGATGCATACTTACTGATAAGAATTACAAAAAAAAAATAGCAAGAACAACAACAGCCATGTAATATATTTTTAAAGTTTTATTTACAAGATGACCAGCAAGCAACAAAAAACAAAATATTATTGCAGACATCAAGTGGGGAGCCCTAAATGTAGTGCAACTACTACAACTCAACAATTCACAATCAAAACCTTTAGCAACAGTGCAACATGCAACACAAACTGTATAAAGTTGTTCAAAATATTTTGCCACTTGCTGCTTGTAAATGGCCAATAAGTTTTGTAATCTTTTTCTTTTTGTTTTTTACTCTGAAAGGTTAAAATGATAGCAAAAAAAAAAAAAAGAAAAATAATAAAAATATGTGGCTGATTAAAGTTAAGACGATCGTTGTTCATATGTTTTAATACTGTTGCTGCTGCTGCTTCTTGTATGAACAGTTGTTGAAGTTGATAGCCGTTGAGACGAGACGCCTGTTTTAGTTCTTTTTTTTTTTGTCGTCCTTTTCTCTACTGTTAAAGCTTAAAATAAGCGCGTTATCGCTAAGCAACCGCATAAATAATAAGGCTTAAAGAGCAGGTTGACGCCTACAAAAATACAATATTTAAGACTCTGATTATTAAAAAAACAAAAAAAAAAAAAAAATCAGAAAATGAAAACAGAAATCAGCCAAAAGCGTAGCAGCAACATAAGAAATATATTTATATTTATTTGTTAAAAGGGTGAAAACTTAAAAGGTGTTTAAATATTGAGTTGAAACTATATTTAGGGGAAAAACTTCAATTTTAAAGTACTTAGATAGGAGCTTCGGGTTTAAACCCCGGTTCGCTTACGAAAAGTAATATGAAAAAATATTTCTCTAGAAAAATACCTCTTAGTACTGTTTAGACTAAAGATTTCTCAAGTCTGTCATTCGGAGTCGACATTAAACTGTAGGTCCCGGTACTCATGGTTTCAAAATGACACACGCAACATAAGTCCTGCGAGGAGTTAGGCCATAACCCTGAAACAGGGTTGTAATGGCCAATTATGTATGTTTTTACATACATACATACATAACTGGCCTTTACAACCCTGTGTCAGGATCACGGCCTAGCTTCTCGCAGCACTCATGTTGTGTGTGTAAATTTCTATCCATGAGTACCGGGACCTACAGTTTAATGTCGACTCCGAACGACAGACTTGAGAAGCTCTTTCATGGCAATTAATTACTCTCAGAGCTTTTGCCAGAAGACTGCTGAGAGATAGTCGCCGAAAGAAATATTTTTTTTATATTTCTTTTTTCAAGATGTCGGTGCTGAGATTTGAACCCGGCACTATCGTCTTAGTAAGCCAACACACTAACCACTAGACCACGGCGACTACAATGTATGTTTTTATGCACTTAAATTTCCAATACTCCCTATTACACCACCCTTTTGTTTTGTAATATGTGTACCGTGAACACTTAAATTATCAGCCCAGAAACATATGAATATGAATAGAATAATAAAACCTTTGGAAAAAAACCTCTTAAAACAGATTCAGTGTAATATTGAAAATATTGTCAAAAATATATTTTAAATGTTAAAAATAACTGGTTTTCTGCTCTTTATAAGCAAAATCGATATCTTAAAATAACGGTTAAAAAATATTTTTTTTCTCTTCATGATCATTAAAAATGTTATCACTTTTATGGTAAAATGGAATTTATCGTTCAGAAAGTTAGTTCTTGATTTTTTTTTTTATAATTTCTCTTAAACTCAACTCAACAAGACACGCGAATATATAAGTAAATATGTACATATATGTGTCAAGAAATAATAATGAATTATGAATAAGTTGACATAAGCGCTTTTTCATTTTATTACATATTCTTATGCGCTTCTTCAAGATCTATCACTCAAATAAATTTCAAGTATAAAATGTCATTATTATCGGATCTATAGGCTTTTATATATATTTTAACTTCAACACAGTTAAACACTATTTATTTTAGACAAAAACTTAATATCTCCAAACAAATGGCTTAAGTCTAGCCATTATTATTTGTTGCAATATGTTGAGATATGTTCTCTGCCAATAAAGATTTAAGTTTGAATAAAGTACGATAGAGAAGATTATATAAAATTACTTTTTTTCTCTCTAAGTATAGTTAGAATATTACTTAAAATTATTAGTTCAGTGCAATTTATTTATTTACAAGAATTTCTCAAATTATTTACATGCAATGAATTCAATATTATCAGCCATGTCATGGAACTCAATTCCAAAAATTCAGTAATTTTGAACATTTAAATTTTATTGTTAATTTTTTTATACCGTTATGTTGATAACAAATATATGCAGATATACTTATAAATATCAGTTTGATCAATGAAGGTGATTTTATTTGAAGGAAATATTTAATTTTCTAAAAATTAAATTTTCTGAATTAAAACCACCTTTGATCGGAATTGAGTTCAATGGCATGGCTGTATATAATCTGTAATATAAAAATATTTGCGGATACTTGTGTTTTTTATTGAGACCAATACTCAGGGTAAACCCCTACTAAGTAAATTCTGAGCATTGTATTGGAATTTTTTTTTTTTTTTGTGGAAAGGAAAATACATTCTGACAACAGAATGTATATTTTGAATTTATATTTATTTTATTTGATTTATATTATTAAGCGCCTTAGGAATGAGACAAATTGCTGTGCATTGATCATTCAAAGGCCAATGTTATATCTTCACCCTTGAATGATCAAGAGCAATTTCCCCATCGTTGCATATTGATTGCGGTGAGTGCCTTCGCTAAGTAGGTTTTTAGCTGTTGTCTGCTACTTCCCAATAGGTGGCACTTTATCTCCTGATCATTGGTTTTTCGTCAAAGGTTAAGGTGGAATAGAGTGGAATGAGAACAAAAACAGCTCAAGTTGACATAAGGCCAAATAAATTCTTTCTTTTAGGAACTTCATAGAAGTCAGGGTAGAGTTATTATGTCATATATTATAGAGTAAAATTATTGTATGTTTAACAAATAATTAAAGTAAAATGTACACAAATTTGAGTATAAATTAAATGTTGAATTTATTGACTTCAGTAATTCTTGCATACCGACAGAGATATTTAGATTTTTATAGAGCAGAGAAAGTCAGAAATCAATACAACTCAAGAAAGTAAAGTAAAACAACGAATGCAGTTATGATTTTTTTAAGACCCTATTAATGCAGTGAAGATAAATACCTTATGTCAATGGGACAAGTTGCTGCCAATTTGATCACTCAAAGGCCAGTGGCGCTTTTATCCTGATCATTCGTTTTTGGTTGAAGAGAAATATGAAAATATCAGGGAGTGTTTTCTTAAAGATGGACTCCTTGAAGGGACTTAGAAAAATAGCAAATATCATTTTTTAACTTTTCTCCTTCTTTGTGATTTGAATTCGGTCGTTTGAGTTTCTGTACGAGCACTCTAACCACTATACAACGACCCCCGCAAATGATGATACAAATGTAATGAAATTATGGATTCAAAAAAATTCAATAAAAAAGATTCAACATTATTTCATTCAAAAATATATCGAAATGAAGTTTTAAAAATAAATATAAAAAAATGTTGTTTTTCTTGCAAATTTAAATATTAAAAACCTTATGCAACGTTGCCACAATTTGGTGAAATTTTTATAGGAATATGAAATTTGATTTGTTATTAAAATTAACCGTTTAGGCATTGTTAATAGCATGTGTATGTAATTACAAAATTTAAAAAAAATATGTTACAATTTTTCATATGACTTTTCTTTATATTTTGATAAGTAATGAATAATAACATTCAAACCATTGGACAAAGAATATAAGCAAAAGGATTCTTGTAAATATACTGAGAAGTTGCTAATGAGTGATCTTTTGGATCTTTTAGAGTTTAGAAGTACGTGGTATGCAACATAAATGCTTTAATTTTGGAAATATTTTTTATTTTTTTTTTTTGGCGGTGAAATTAAAATATTTTGACAGCCAGTTTCCGTAAAACAAACGATTTAATACACCAATTTATTTAAATTATTTTTGAGCACTTATGAAACAATTTAACATTTACCTGAAAAATGTTTAAAAATATTTGAAGAACTTTACATACATACATACGTAATTGGCCATTACATCCCTGTTTCAGAGTTACGGCTGAACTCCTCACAGCACTCATGTTGTGTGTGTCAGATTTTTATCTATGAGTACCGGGACCTGCAGTCTGAAAGTCAACTCCGAACGACAGACTTCCATGGCAATTAGTTACTCTCAGAGCTTTTGCCATTGCAACCCTGTTTCAGAGTTATGGCCTAGCTTCTCTCAGCATTCGTGTTGCGTGTATCATTTTTTATACATGAGTACCGGGACCTATAGTTTAAACTCGACTCCGAACGACAGACTTGAAAATTTAGGGGATTATTTTATAAATCACTTAAGTGATACGTTGTGTTTTTGAAATGAGATTGACTTGTTTGTGTAACAAATACAAATTATGATGATTTTCGAATAATCGCTTTAAGACCTCATTCTGTGCCTCGTTCTGTGCCGTTCTTTATATATTGTTAGATGTTCCGTGACAAAATACCAGCTGTTTTAAGTAAATAAAATATAAAGTAATTAGGTATAAAGAATTGTTCAACAAGATTGAAAAATAAACAAAAATGATCAGAAATGAGCAGCAATGTATCAAATTCATCAGATTCGGAAGACAGTGTACATAATTATGCCATTTTGTTGTTGTTTTTATTATCTAAACTTATTCGAAAAGTTCAAAATTTATTTTGAACAAAAATTGTTATTGAAAACCACAAAATGTTTATAAAATTTAAAATTGAGGAATAAAACTGATCATTTTTTGTTGTACCTACGCATATTTGACTTAGTGTATTTGTAGTGCTCAAAACAATATACAAAACTAAATGGGACAATCGCTCTCACTGTTTTTGTTTTTTGTTTTTTTTTACTCATTGTAAAGAATAAAACAAAATCAGATCAAACGTTTCGTTTTGTTTATTTTCCTACTCTGGCTTATTCGAAACGTAACAGAACGTAAAGAACAATTCTACCTTTAATGTTTTTCAATCGTTTGAAATTGTTAATTAAACTCTTTGTTACTTTCTGAAATAAAAAATATTTTTTTGCTTCTTGTCTTTTATACAAAAACTTAATTTCAAATTTAAAAATGGTATTCATTAATTAAAATAAAACCATTTCAATATCCAAGCAATAATAATAATTTTTTTAATTTCCACTTATAATTTATGCCTCAAGACTTTTAAAGCTCAATTGTTTAGTACTCCATAGGTGAAGAAATATAAAACTGACAGTTTAATCATTGGTTTCTCTCTTTACAAAACACATATTTTTATTTTAACGCTTAAAGCTTCAGCTATTGTTTATAAAGAAATTAAATTCAGTTTTATGTAAATTGCATTCTTTAAGAAAAACAAAAAAAAATTAAAAAAAATAATCAATATTTAAGTGCATTTTCAACACCATAAATATGCAATTTTAGATTTTCCTTTCTTTCTTATACGTTTACCACTATACGGCAACAGGAAATGTCATTAAAAAAAGAAAAGAAATTTACAACGAACGTAATAAAACTGACAGGTAAAGGCAAAATTATAAAACTTTTTTCCAGCTACTTCTTCTATGTACACACACATATGCATATGTTTTCTTTTAGAGAATGGAAAGAAAAGATTTTTTTTTAATTTTGTATGTCTTTAAGGCGTTGCAACAAGATATTAATATGAAGTGAAAAGTGGCAAAAAACTTTTACAAGCAATAAAAAAAAGATAGAAAATAATAATCATTACACTGGTAAGTACAAATGTTGTCTTTTGTTGGCTATTAAATGAAAATTTTAAGCAACAAAGCCTAAAATTTCTGTACTAAATCTAAAATGTAAACTATTACACTCAATTTACATTTTACATAGTGAAAAAACTATGAAAATTTTAACTTAAGCTTAGCCAGCACACACTTTCGAATCTTAACAGATATTTCTGTCGGAAGAAAATTGTACCTCCCAGCGACATTTCTTCGCACATCAATTACTTATGATTACTTTTTTACTTAGTTTAGAGTAATTTTCTTCTTTTTTCTATTTTTCTTTTGTGGTATTTGTAATCTCTCTTAGTTAATTATCAGATTTATGCATTTTATTTATGTCTTTTTCGAGAGTTATTTATTCGGTTTTCCAAGCTTCTGCCAAAAAAACAAAAAAAAAAAAAACAATAAAAATTAAAAATCACTAACTATATTCTTATGCCCGTATTCATAAAAAATAAAACAGCTTTATTAATTGTTTATTTGACATTTACTCCATAGAAATATGTCAAATAAGCACTCTATAAACCAATTTTATTTTTTATGAATACGGGCATTAAAGTGTAAATATTTACTTTTCTGTATTATTTAAGAAATAAAAATTCCGAGTGCGGGACTTCGGGATTGGCATACCTATTTTAAAAGATTATTTTTCTTTTCATTTTCGTGTAATTTCTAACCAATTGTCTTTGTTTTGGAAATAAATTTCTAATAAACGCAACGTTGCTCAATCGTAAATAGATTTACTTTGTTCATTGAAGTGTATAATTTTTTTGCCATTTCGATATATTGGAGTTTAAAGTTTTTGTGTTATTAGACATGTGGGAAAACAGTATTATTTCAGAATATAATCGATTTAAATATTTAGTGGAATAATCAGGGTAATCATATTTTATTAATTTTAAAGTGCTTTAATTGCAAATAAATGAGATTCAAAGTATCATGACGTCATTTAGGCTATTTTATTTGTTTTATAATATGTATGAAAATTATTATACACTGTTTTATTTTGTATGGTATACACTATTTTATTTGAATCATTTAAACGATTTTTTAGCTATTATCTTTTTGGCAACACTGGTTTAAACAGCTGATGCATGTTTCGTGTTTTGTTTCACTGTCAAACATCTTCAGTTTGGTCTATAATTCAACCATGAATCGTCTTACAAAGGAACAACGCTTGCAAATTGTTGAATTTTATTATCAAAATGCGTGCTCTGTTAAGAAAGTTCATCGCGCGCTTTTTCCATTTTATGGTCAGTTTAATCGACCCACTGAAGCGGCTATTCGGGCTATTGTGACTAAATTTCACACCAAATTTACATTGTTGGACATTAAACCACCAACACGCTTACATAGAGTGCGAAATGAAGAAAATATCGCAGCTGTATCAGCCAGTGTTAATGATGACCATCAATTATCGATTCGTCGCCGGTGAGCGCTACCGCGAGATCATATCAAACTTTTTTTGCCCAAAATGCAAGGGCTTGACTTGCATAATATGTGGTTCCAACAAGACGGTGCCGCATGCCACACAGCACGCGTAACAATGAACTAATTGAGACGCGAGTTCGGTGAACATTTTATTTTACGTTCGTAACCGGTCAATTGGCCGCCTAGATCGTGCAACTTAACGCCCTTAGACTATTTTTTGTGGGGCTAAAGCTCATGTCTATACAGCCAAGCCCGTTTTAATTGACGCATTGGAAGACAAAATTGAAGCATTTATTCGTGAGATTCCGGCCGAAATGTTGGAAAGAGTATGCCAAAATGGACTGAGCGGATGGATCATTTGAGGCGCAGACACGGTCAATATTTGCATGAAATAATCTTCAAACATTAAATTATATTGAATGTATTATCGACTCAAATAAAGATTTCATTAATATTTCTGAATTTTATGTGTTTTTTTTCCCGGTCATATGCTTTATGATAATTCGAAATATTCTACCTTTTGTCTTTTGAATGTTCCCCAATCCGTTTTTACTATCAGTATTATAAAACTTGGCTTCTCAAAATAGAGCTTAATGCTCCCGTAAAACGTTTTTAGCTCGATTACTTTATTGCATATACATTTTTATTTGTTTTTAATACTCATAATTCCAATATTAAAATTTTACTAAAAAAAATATTTGTTGAAATCATGTTGAGGCTAAATTTCTTCAAGTTTTGCAAATAAAAAAAAAAAAAGTTATAATTATTTGTCAAAATAATAATTCAAATTCCTTTAAAACTCCTACATATTTAAGTCATCATTACATTTGTATGCACTTACGTATATATTTAAAACAACTGACCTTGACCTTTTCTTCGAAAATGTGCACTTTAGTACGACAATATTCATTGAAACCATAAAAACCTTGACCATTATTGAACATGTCCATTCCAATATGTAAATTTTATTACTTACAACACGTTACACAAAAAAGAAAAAAAAAAAACAAACGAGAAAAATATTCGAGTCTCCTTTTCTTTTTTTTCTTTCTTTCTTTAAACTAAAAGTAGTAGCAAGAGTTGTAAATGAGGCACTATAATATACACACAAACATACATTTTATAAATGGACAAACAAATGTCACACTTCATTTACAAATACGAGTGACTCTGAGAAGTAAACAATTTTGCTGATGATGCAACTAAAACAGCATTACGACAAAACGCATTGAGTGTAGCAACTACAACAACTTAATTAACAATATGGCATATGGAATAAAAGCAGTAGGCAGGCATGCAGATAAATTCTCAATCAGCCAGCAAGCATACTTATGTACGAGTATGTGCACCTTGACAAACTACTGAAAACAGAAGAAACATTTAATGATCTCCAATGCGTGGCATTATTTGATAGCAAATGGCAACAACATTATTGTTGGTCAGTCAGTTGATTGGATATGAGCAAACATTGCCAGAAATCAAGTGTAGCAGAGACGATGACAATGCTGCAGCAGTACGTAAAGACAAAACTAAAGAACGAAAGAACGAAAGAAGGAAACATTGAAAATCAAAACGTGCCGAAAATATCACTTAATTAACATTTTTACGCTTGAAGCTTAAAAGGTAATTAACGCGTTCACTTAATGCAAACACTATTGAACATTCTAGTAATTGGACAACATGTTGTCCCACTATACTTCACCAATACTGCCACCAATCAAACTATGCAACAGTGAACCATAATACCAGCAACAGTTTTTGTTAAAAAAAATTTCAACAGACTTCCATATACAAACTGTTTAACAATAGCTGAAAGGCAAAACAAAAAAAAACAAAAATTGTAAAACACGGTTCAATTTGAAAGCAAAAGAAAAAAACCAAAAACAAGCCACACAGAACTTAAAGAATCCTGGCAAATGAAGGAGTAATTTTTCTTTTTTGTTTTTATTTTTTTTTATGCAACACTATTTTCAAACAGCCACATACTGATGCTTACGAAGTTTTTTTTTGTTTTTTAACAAAAATCAATGTTTAATTTAAGCCGTGTTTTATTTTGTTACCATTTTGGGTGGCCTTTTGTTAAAATGGCAAAGAAATCAACAAAAATAAAAATAAAAAAAATAAAAACACGATCAAGAAATTTTAAAGCCAACTGTCGTTTTGGCTAAAAGACAAACAACATTTTCCAATCACCGTAAACATTGTACTCTAAAAGTAATATTCCCACACCCCCTTCTGTTCATTTAACCCTCTACTCATCATATGGTGAGCCCTGCTGCTTTTGAAAGAGCCAAAACTCATTACCATACTTTAGAATACAATTTACGCATTGATGACTTAACGAAAGAAAATGTTGGCATAGAAGATTTAAACGACTTAATAGTAATACTACTTGTAAAACTAACGAAAAAAATGTGTCAATTTGGTCTGAGCAGTTGATTATGATAATGGGGAGGGGGACGGGCATGCCCGCTTATTATGTTATTCACATGAATGTAAAAATTTAGTTGATTACGGTATAGCGAATAAACAGCTGTCAATGCCGCGCAGTCGCCGTAGTCTAGAGGTTAGTTTGTCTGCTTACCAGTCAAGAGCTGCAGGTTCAAACCCCAGCTTTGACATCTTGAAAAAAGAAATTTGTAAAAATATTTCTTTCGTCGACTACCATTTTGCAAAAGCTCTGAGAGTAACTGAATGCCATGAAAAAGCTTTCAAATCTTCGTTCGGAGTCGACTTTTAACTGTAGGCCCTGGACCAATCCGGGGGTACAGTAAATGGCTTCTGGTGATTTACGTCACACCAGGGGCCTGTACTCACCGGGGAATATGGAGTTTACCTAACACTGCGTAGCGTGGCGCTCTCTATAGGCAGAGAGGTTGGTAATTTATTTCTAACCATCTCAGGTACTAACCAGAGAAATCTACTCTAATCTGGTACTACGGGCATAAGGAAGCCCCCGGTTATGCCTGTGCTCTCCTGTCATTTGGGGAGTGAGCAAAATCGGCCTGATGGTTTGTGTGCGGTCCTTCGGGGAGTACTCGTAGTGGTAGTGGTGGTGCTAGGTAGAAACCCCTCAGCAAGGGGGGTATCACTACCCAGACAGTGGTGGTGCTAAATTGCCAACTCGGTGCTATGGGCTCTCTTTTGAGCGCCGTGCCCTCGCGCATGGTGTGACGTAGCACTTATGTTGCTACTTTACATACCTTATTGTATGGACATGATTGTATCAACCATACACGGTACAACATGAATTATTATTTTTAGTTCATAGGATATAGATTTACTTTTACTATAATAATTCCCATTAAGTTAATAAATAATTTTACATATAAGGTTTATTATTTTTAGACAACGGCAGCCAGAGTTGGCACAGACAGCAGTCTTCGCCTTGTACATACAAAGCGACTCGTGAGAGATTTGGACTAGGCTGTGCCAACTGGTAAAACCTTACGAAGGGGTATTCTTTACCTACTTCTCCCGAAGGGGCCCTTGTGACCTACTTCTCCCGAAGGGGTACTCGTTACCTACTTCTCCCGAAGGGGTACTCGTTACCTACTTCTCCCGAAGGGGTACTCGTTACCTACTTCTCCCGAAGGGGTCTTCGTGACCTACTTCTCCCGAAGGGGTTCTCGTAACCTACTTCTCCCGAAGGGGTACTCGTTACCTACTTCTCCCGAAGGGGTCCTCGTGACCTACTTCTCCCGAAGGGGTTCTCGTAACCTACTTCTCCCGAAGGGGTACTCGTTACCTACTTCTCCCGAAGGGGTCCTCGTGATCTACTTCTCCCGAAGGGGTTCTCGTAACCTACTTCTCCCGAAGGGGTACTCGTTACCTACTTCTCCCGAAGGGGTACTCGTTACCTACTTCTCCCGAAGGGGTCCTCGTGACCTACTTCTCCCGAAGGGGTTCTCGTAACCTACTTCTCCCGAAGGGGTACTCGTTACCTACTTCTCCCGAAGGGGTACTCGTTACCTACTTCTCCCGAAGGGGTCCTCGTGACCTACTTCTCCCGAAGGGGTTCTCGTAACCTACTTCTCCCGAAGGGGTACTCGTTACCTACTTCTCCCGAAGGGGTACTCGTTACCTACTTCTCCCGAAGGGGTACTCGTTACCTACTTCTCCCGAAGGGGTTCTCGTAACCTACTTCTCCCGAAGGGGTACTCGTTACCTACTTCTCCCGAAGGGGTCCTCGTGACCTACTTCTCCCGAAGGGGTTCTCGTAACCTACTTCTCCCGAAGGGGTACTCGTTACCTACTTCTCCCGAAGGGGTACTCGTTACCTACTTCTCCCGAAGGGGTCCTCGTGACCTACTTCTCCTTTATCTTATCTTTCCAGATCATCCGAACACATAGCAGCGACCGAGTGATACCGAACCCGAAGTGGTTACTAAGTCGTACCATACCGAAGACGACATTCTCCCGAATTAACCGTAAGCCAATTACACCGAACCGAAGGTGAAGTAATTACCGAATTAACCGTAAGCCAATTATACCGAACCGAAGGTGAAGTAATTACCGAATTAACCGTAAGCCAATTATACCGAACCGAAGTTGAAGTAATTACCGAATTAACCGTAAGCCAATTATACCGAACCGAAGGTGAAGTAATTACCGAATTAACCGTAAGCCAATTATACCGAACCGAAGGTAAAGTAACTACCGAATTATACCGAATCCGAAGTGATTACTATTGAATTATACCAAACCGACTGAAAGTCACACCATACCGAAGACGACACCCTACTGAGTCGAGAGGTAACACATCCAGCTAAAGAAACCTGACTGCCGCACCGAACCACCATAACCACCTGCCGTTGTACTAAACTTTGTTATTTTATTTACTATTTTATTAATAAAGAATTGATATTACTTTTGCCCACGAAGGGAACGAAATTGTAATTTCTTTTTATTTACTTAAGGTTCGTGGACCCGTAAGTAGACCCTGGACACCGTTGAGCGACCTCAGCCTACGACAAAACCACGTTACAATGGGTGAGATTAGAAGGCACCGGCATCGAGTGGCGGTGGTTGGGCGCATTGAACTCAACTACCGCTCCGGCAATGGCGGCGTGTGATTAAGTCTACGGACAGGTGCGCACGTTAAATCAAAATACAGTTGTAGGTTCTGGTAGTCTGTATTTCAATTGTGCCACTCAGTTTGTTGTGACCAACAAAACTAGAAAGGAATCTTAGTTGGCCACAGCTACAACTGTGTCATGCAGAGTATACAATTGTTGAGAACATTGCGATGGTGCTCGTGAGTGATAATTTGTGGGCTACTTCCTTCAAGTTGTCTATGACAAACAAAATATTGACGACACGCTTGTATAGTTCATGCTCAGTGAAATTGTCGCTCAGCTAGTCGTGTAAGATAATTACGATTTTTTTTTAATATCGTTGACAAATTGATCTGGCTGTCATCTATGCGTCGTGCAAGATGCCTTTAAGACAGAGCCAACTGTATAAGTAATCATGTTATCGGGCAAATAATTGTTTTCACAGTTAGGTAGGTAGGTCAAATGGCCAGTTAATCGAAAAACGTGATCAACTACAATTAGCACAAGTTGCCGATTTGAAACTATTGCAAGATCAAACTGAATTCACCTAAAATAGGAAAAGAGCTACAGCCAACCAGAGCTGCCTATAAAGTGGAGTAAAGCTAAGGGGTTTAGGTTCGCACATTGCGCCAAGCTATCGAAAAAAGGCACCCCTAAAAACTTCAATCGTTTGACTGCCAGACCTGGACAATCACAAAGGAAATGAACTACAGTCTCACTCTCAGAAGTATTTCCGTAACTTCTGCAGTGCGAATTAAAGGGCAGGCCCAACCTCTCTGCGCGTCTACCGATCATCCAGGGACTCGTATACACAGCTATATGTCTGAACAGTGTCTGACGTGGAATCCCCAAGATTCCCAGAGTCTTGTGGCTATTATATCGAAGCCAAAGTGTCCTAGAAACAGCAGAGGAGGTGATGGAATTCCATCTGCTCTGTGCTTTCGCAAGGAAAAACTTGGATATCCCATCTCTAAATTGTAATCGGTGCCCTTTATTTTTCAATTTGTTTGATCCATAAGATTTCCAAAACTAGCAATCTTTTAGTATGAATTCTCTGTACTTTCAAAATCGTTTAAACGATTTTCCAAAATATTATTTGTGCTTCCATTGTACAACACGGTTTTTGCGTTTTCGACAATATGAATTCCGAAATATACTCCCTAATAATGTAAGCGTTTGTGACGTAAATGAAAAATTAAACTTTGTGTAGTCGTTGTAGACAACAGCTGACCACTCGCAATTTTTAGACCTTAAAGTACATATAGTAATGGTCTGTTAATAGCGGTTAATTCTTACCAATAGTGACTGTTATCCGCTTGAATTGATGTCGACACCGCTATAAGGGATATATAAGAGTAATGGTCTTGAAGCTTGCATTTGTTATACCATTACCATACTTATGAGGTTCGACTTTCGGTTTGTTACCGACTTTAATTAGCATTAATGATACTCGTCATAGAGTGAATAAATAGGGTTTTTGTTTAAAAACTCTTCTCCTAAATATGTATTGGATTTTTAAATGATTTTTAATAGTTCTTATGTTTCGTTACCCATTATCAGGCAATGCTTACCGTAGGGTAAAAATGCAAAATTAAAAAATTATTTGGTATTCTTGAAATGGTAAAAATTTATGCGACACCATAGCTAAAATCTTGAGATATGGTGCCAGTCATATAACGCAAACACTTGCAAACAAACTTGGCCACATGTAGTCTTTGTATATCGTCACTGTGTTTCTTTGCTTTTTATCAACATTTTTATTTTTTTTTTTATTGGCTTTGAAAAAAATTAAACCAACAAAAAAGTGGAGTAGCCAACAAACGGAAGAGTCTCTCTTAAATGTAATTTAATTAATTTATTCACATTATTCGATGAAGCGCAATTCTGAATGCGTAATTACCAAATGTACGAGTAAAAGATAGTAACAGAGCAAACTGTAGAAGCCAAGCAGCAACCAGCATGGCATAAGCTCTGTTGCATTCATTAAATGAAGCAGTTTTGGTATTGGCATCTTTGTCCTTTCATTCCACCAGGTAGTAGTAGTAGCAAACAGTAGTAAATGGTAGAAAATATGCTTCAAAAAAAAAAAAAAAAAAAAAAAGAAGAACGATTGTTTAGCTCTTTAAGCACGCGAGCATTTCAAATAAGAAAAAAAAAATTGTTCAAAGAGAACAAAAAAAAAAAAAAGAAAAAACTTTTAAAAATCAACACTTTTCTACAAACTTTTAACAACTTTTTTTTTCTTTACTTTTCTCTGCTCTTGTAATAAGTTAAAGAGCCATACAAATAAATGGACAAACGTCCATAGTGGCCATGTTATTATAAAAAAGTGTTTTAATTGAATTAAATCTTGAGAAGAAAATTGTTTTAAAAATGTTTTTACGCAAAAAAATTTTCAAGATATTCGCACACACATTAATTCATTTTTTCACTTGTTTTGTAATATCAGTTATACGGATTTTTGTAAATAATACTTTAAAAGCTTATAACTGTTTTGAAATTGCTCGATAAGATTTCGTCAACAATTTACAGAAAAAAAGTAACAGAAAAATATTAAGAAATTATAAAAGTCAGACAAAAAAATTTTATTGAATTGAAACTAAAAAAAAACGTTTATTCTGATAGTAACTACAGTCAAGCACGATTAGAATGAACAATTTAGTTGACTAGTACGTCGCACAGTGTAAGATAATGCCAGTCTACTTATAAATGGACAAAATAATACAACTAGAATTATGAATTTTGGTACATGGGTGAAATTGGAAAACTGCCACGCCCACCTACCATACAACTGCAAAAATTTATACCATTTTTACACGCTGGTATATCTTGAAATCCATATATAACCAACCAATTGCCAATAAGACCTCTTTGAGATGCATTTTGGGAATTTTTACCCATTCTGCAAAAATTTCCTTTCGTGAAAGAGTGAAGGTCATACCGGAAAAGTGAAAGAAAATGTATGGCTCAAGATGTTTTTGATTTACTGTAAAGCCAAATACAATTTTACACCGGAACTATCCGGAATAATTAGTTCTGACTCTACTTGAAAAAAGGAATTGTTTTAATTTTTGCACTTCCTAAATATTTCACAAAAAGTCGGACATACTTGTCAAAAAATCTGTCATGCAGATACATTTTTATGCCACACTGTTATACTTTTTTAACAGACACGATTTTTTTTGGACAAGTTGTACGATAGTGTATCACTGTTTTAGGTTGTAGATCAATTTTTTATGTATTGATATCTCCCGTTTTTGTTAAATAATTTAAATGCATTCAGTTAGATCTTCATGAATTTTTAGGATCAAATATTTGGAACATAAGAAATAAAAAAAAATGCTACTGATTAAAGCGTTTGCTTTAAAATATATATTAATTTGAGTCGAACAGGGTTAGAATGAAGTCAAAAGCATTGCTTAATATAGTCTGTTTGTTATATGCGCAGTACCAATACAGCTGATCATATTTGCTTGTTGTATGCACTAAAATATTGAGGTTTTCTTTTTTTACATAAATCAAGCAACTTTATGCAAGTTTTCATAGATTTCTGCAAATTTAAAACGTTCACCTTAAATTTATAACTACAGTCGAGTAGGATTATAATTAATTCAAAAGCATCGTATAATTATTGAATGTTTTTTAGAAATTCACAACTACGAGTTACCGACACTGCTTATTTGACAACAAATTTAAAACCTTATAGTTGCTTTTTCCTTGGTTTGGTTTGACATTTTATTATGGATAGATTTACAGCAGGGAAAGGCTTGCAAATGGTGGAAATTTTTAATTAAAATAATGGTTCTATTGTCTAAAATTATTGTGTTCTGTGATCATTTTATGGCTTACATAATTGTCCTTCAGAACGGCTAATTCGAAATATAATGGACCGTTTTCAGACCTCATTTACTTACTAACAATTTGCCGTCCATCAGGCGAAATCAGTGTTCAATGAAGAATTTGTGGTCGATGTACAGGGAAGTATTGGAGAAGATGAAAATGTAGTGTAGTGGTTAGAGCGCTCGCTTACAACACCAAGCAGCCCAGGTTCGAGCTCCAGATTATGAAAAACAGAATATTTGTACACACATTTTAAAGTTTTAAATTAAATTGTAATACATATAAAAGGGTCCCCCCCTCCAAATCCAAGAAGTCCATCCCAAAGAAATCCGCCCCCTGACATTCCACTCTAACCACCTTTGACCTATCAAATTAATAATCAGGAGCAAGCTTCACCTACTGGATAAAAACAGACAGAACAAAAAGCAAAGTTAATAACCTATGAACAGCACCACTTAGCAAAGTTCCTCACTACTTAACATCAACAGATGAGGCAATTGTTGTTGATTATTTCAAGAGTAAGGGTATAGCACTGTACTTTTCCTATTCACTAGCTTCCACGTTCATTAATTAAGTATCTGCTTTATTTATGCCGGCGAACCCCCAACTCTTGAAATATTGGAAGTCGTTATTCAAGCCACCATTCATACCATACGGCCAAATTTATGTGAAAAAGTAGTCAGAGATAGGACTGTACGAAAAACACATATAAATGGTAGCCCTGGCATACACATATGCCGAAAATTATATTTCATAAATTATATTTCTTGAAATTATCGACCCCATTTTAATAAAAACAATTTAATTCCAGTGATATATCTGACTTGCAATATAATTTTAAGATTTCAAATTAAAAAAAAACTTCCTTTATAATAAGTTTAGAAATCTGCGTTATCTTTAGTAAAATTCTTAAGTCTTAAAGATTCTAGTGAAAGCCTATTTGCCAAAAAACAAGCCATTAAATTTAAATTATTTATTCCTTTTTGATAATCTCATGATTGATATTAAAATTATCTGAAGCAATTTCCTTGTTAAAGGCAACAAATACTTTCTTATTAAAACTATATCAGAATATTATTTCAGTATATGGCTTAATCTCTGTTGAAAAAGTTTTTAAGCCTTAAACAAACAATAATTGCTGTGTTCATTATTATTTTTTTAAAAGGTCAGTTGACCAACAAATAACACTTAAAACAACAAAACCAAAACAAAATAGAAAAACAGTAATACAAAATTGGTAAATGGAATTTCATCTGTAAGCCCAGTTGTAATGTAAAACTAATCTCTGTGAAACAATAGAAATAGAAATGCAACCGTTAAACGTTTGTCTCCAAAGAGCTTTGTATGTGACCACATGTGTCACTACAATTATAGAAATTAAAAATAAAATAAAAACACAAGACTTTTTATTGGCAATAAAACAACTAGAAAATAAGAAAAAAAATCGAGTGAATACAATATGTTTTCTGGGGATTATAACTGACACTTAAAACGTGATTTGTAGATTTTTTTCAACTTTTTTTTGTGGATTTTGTCTCCTTCTTGTTTTTTTTTTTTTTTTCTATGACTCTAAACTTTCCAAACGCTTAACGAGTATAAATTGTTGTACATGTGAACAATTGCCAATGAAAAGGTAATTGAATAAAAACAAAAAAAAAACAGTTTTTTTTAACAACCACCAGGCGATTATAATGATGGATTTTCTACTACTTATTTGAGGTGAATAGATCGTGTGGCATAGAATTACACCAAAAACTATATAATCTTTAGGGAATATTCGAACAATCAATAAAGACACAATAGCAACAAATATGAACCAAAACAAAAAAGAGTGTAAAAGAAAAAGGGAGCCAATGAGACGAAATGAGGAAACAAAAACACACGCTGAAGACACTTAAGGCGCTACAATCATGTCAGGTGACATGACGCATTTAACAACAAAGCGGTTAATTGACTACTATCTATTGTTTTTGTTATTCTATATGTGGGGTATTTACAACTGTGCCCCACTTACTAAAGTGGTAAGAAGTCATGACTGTATTCGATTATATCTCACAGAAATTCATTCTTTATTTTGGAGTCAAATAGGAAATTAAAGTTGTTTTTCTATAAATCCAAAAGACATTAGTTTTGTTTAATTTATAAAATTGATTATAAAAAATATTTCCTAGTTAAGTATAAAGAGTTCATAATTAAGTAAATAGTACCACTTGAGTACCATAGTACACAAATAGGTAGTGTTTTGCCAGTGCAAGGGCTTATGAGCCGTTTCAGAGGTTTTACAATGAATTGAAGCCAAATTACCTTTAAAATAAGGCTATTGCGCTCCACCAGCTTAGCCAGTTAAGTCTTTGTGGTGTAAACCTCTACACCAGGGTAAGGCGATTATCCCACTTTGAGAAAGGTTGAAGGTCGTATATTTATTTTGTTTTGTTTTTATTTTAATTGAGATCACTACTCGGGGGTAAACTCCTACTCATCGTGTGTATTGTACTGGAATGTGCAGATAGATAGATTTTTTTTTTCTAATAAGCGCCTTTGTCGATGAGACAAGTTGCTGTCAATTTTATCACTCAAAGGCCATCTCCACCCTTGAATGATTAACAAAAATTGTTCCGTCTGTCGTTGGATGCTGATTATACGTGGTGAGAGTCTTCTCTAAGTAGGTTAGCTGCTATCTTCCCACAAGGCAGCGCTGTACCACTGATCATTCGTTTTTGATGCCAATGCCAAAGGTGTGTTTACGAGTACATACATACATAACATAACTTGCCTTTACAACCCTGTGTCAGGATTACGGCCTAGCTTCTCGCAGCACTCATGTTGTGTGTGTCAATTTTTATCCATGAGTACCGGGACCTACAGTTTAATGTCGACTCCGAACGACAGACTTGAGAAGCTTGTTCATGGCAATTAGTTACTCTCAGAGCTTTTGCCAGAAGACTTCTGAAGATGTGAGAGCCTGGGCTCATGTCTTTGTAAGCCAACACACTAACCACTAGACCACGGCGTAGACGAGTGATGTCCAAAAATCTCTTTCCCTATAACGCGTGATAGGAAAACAAATTCTGCTTACGTCGAAGTCAAACACGTACATACATAATAAAAAGAAATTTTGTTCTTGTTTCCAACATAGTGCAGGGATGGATAGTGCATATTTTTTGTATAATTTTTATTTAACTGAAATAATTATTCATTATTTCCACCAAATCTATGTGACCTCGGTACTCCTTTATTCTTAATAGATCGGTCACATGTCTATAGGACAATCGATTACGTACTTTACTCAGAATTATGAAAGAAATAATTATGAAGTTATAAACAGAAAGTAATTCGAACATTCCTATTTCTGGGAGAAGTAAGCAGAGTCTTTTCTCTGCTTCATACACAAACGCAAGTGTGTTTATGTAGTAGTGGACATCACTGTTTTAAACACTTCAATCTCATATCTATTGTCCAGCTCTGAATTACTCTAAGGTTTCTGAACTATTTCCCCAGTTTCAGATCTCTGACAAACTCTAAAATATCGGTCTGATATTTGATAACAGTCTCGGTGTCCTCCTTTTTTTACTGAATCTACACTAACGCCTTGAAACGATTTCTATTCTCTTTAAACATGTATTGAGTTTACATGAGAGTCGTTAACATCCTTAGGTTGTCTAACATGGTTTTTTCAGACAGTCCCACGTTAGTTTAGGAGTCAGTTTGTATAAAAATCAAGAGGTCGTGTGCCAACCTGACTATCAGATAGTATGGCTGTCTTCTGTTCTTTATAAGCATTGTCCGGCTTGAACTGAGCGCATCTTTCAATGGCATACATTTTTGTCTAAAAAATGTTGGACTATTCTAATACTTAGTCTAGAGATCAGGCGAAAAATCACACTGGTCAACAGTTGCTACTACGGCCTTGGGAGGCAGTTTAGTATCAGAGACGAAATTAACAATCTACACATCACTTCAAGAAAAAAATTCTTCATTGGATTTTCGCAAGATGGTCTTCTAAGTCATGGCGATGAGTTTCGTATTAGAACCAACAATGAGCTGTGTGAGCTCCTCGACGACATAGGCATTGATCAGAGTATTAACATCCAGCAGCTACGCTGGCTCGGACGTCCAGAACAGGGGTCTAATGACAAATTATGTTTGTATGTATAATCGAGCTCATATCGTAAAGTATGCTATTCACTTATTATGGATATTGCAGCAGCTATTAAGACTAGAAAGACAAAAAGAAGACTTGTTCTCTGACAACTCTGACTAAGGCATATTGCTGTACAAAAACTCAAAAGGCCCAGCAAAGGTGAAAAGTGAAATAATCTGCTCCAACGAGGAAAGTTATCGATGCGAAGATCACTGGACATCGATGTAGAGGACGACCCTGTTTACATTGGAATGACCAGGTTGATGAAGCCATGTCAGCAATTGGTGTGACCAACTGGAGAAGACCTGCGCTAAGCAGAAGCACCTGGCGACTAGTGTTGAAGAAGGCCGAAATCCGTTCACTAGTTGTTGTGACTAGTTAAGTAAGCAAGTAATTTCCATTTCTTCTATGGCCTATCGGTTTACAATCGGCTAGGTTTTTTCATAAAAGAGTATACACTTTTCCATTTATTAATAATTATCAGTTAAGTCTTCAATAATGTCTTGAAGGTGCTGAGGGCAAACTAATATACTCTAATCAAAGAATTTGTTCTACAAAATCTAAAAACAAAAATTAGTTGGCCTTCCTAAAAAGTCTAATGTTCAAATCATCTCCTATAATCGTCATCTGGGTCTCTATGGTTGTGTTGCCCACTCTAATATGTAACGAAATTTACTTTAAAAGAACTACTTAGTTCTCTGACAAAATTTACCTCGTAGGCTATAAATTAAAAAAAAAGAAAAATACTTAATTTTTCTAATGCTCCAATTATTTATGCAACATTGTTTCAATTCTCCCTTGTTAAAAACAATTAAAAGATTTTAATTGGCTTAAGTATTATAATGCTTTGAAATATTTAATTTTTCTCTCTGAGTTCTTAATATGCTCTTGACATTTGTTGTAAACTTTTGTGTTCTTTATTCTTTAAAAATTAAAATTACAATTTACTGCACCTCTTTGGGGACCCTTTTGCATTTCATTTTAAATACCACTATTTTTTTATTCTTTTTTAGATTTATTTTTGGCTCAAAGAGAAATAGAGTTTTTTCTTTAACGCGGATTTCCTGCATTTTAAAATTTCTTAGTTGGGTTTTTTGTTTGTCTGTATTAAGTAAATGAGCTTTAGAGAAAAAAACTCAACAAAATTATCAGTTTTAAAGCAGCACACCTTCATTTATCATTCGCTTAGATATCGAAAGTGATAAAAATCGCATGAGAAACTCTTACACTTTTCGTTATACGAGGCAGGCCTCTGGTGTGGTTATGCTATATGAATGGAGTGTTAAAAGATCTTCTGTGTTCTAAATCTCTTTTTTTTTTGTGTGGTTTTATTGTCTTGTATGTTTAAAAGATCAAGAATTAACAACAACACCAACAACAATAATAATAATAAAAACAAATAAATACAACAAAAGTCAAAGTCAAGTTAAAACCAAATACAATACAACAAAAACTGCAAATATGATTTGTTATTTAAACTAAAGAAGCCAAAAGATACAAATACTTGAAGTTGTTTTTGGAGTCCGTTCTGTTTTTGTTTTCATTTGAAATTTTTGGTGTAAAAAATCCACAATGAAAAAAGAAAACGGAATAGCTGAACAAGCGGCGTTTTTTGAGCTTTTTATGCTTGAGATAATAAAAATATCACAGAGAAAGATACCTGATAAATCAACTAAAAACAGAAGGAAAAACTTTAAAAAATTATATTTTAATTGAGTTTTGTTTCTGCCAAAAATTTTAAAACACATAAAAATTTGCAGGCCCAATGTGTATTTTAGTCCCTGTTCAAATCAAATTATTCCCCTATGTTGAATATGTCGAACTTTATTTTTTAGGAAATTAGGCAACACGTTAGGGTCATTAAAGATCAATACAACAACAAGAAAAATAACTTTTTATCTAGGATATTAGACAACATTGAGAATCCTTTTTCAGAAGAAGAAAACTAACTAAGTCTCCACTCAGCTTTTGACAGCATTACCTTCAATATAACGCTACAATATCAATTGTGTCTCCTAACGATTTTTGCCTAAATTATAGCTACTAAATGTTTCTAATGATTGGAAGGGAATTATGATGGGACTTCTTATGGTATATAATTACTAGCCAATGTTTTATCTGAAAGAAATATGAGAAATTCATTTTTTTTGGCGACTACCTCTTAAGGCCATGATACACTATCATACCCAGTCGTACGATTCACAAGAAAATCTTATCGATTTCTGTCACACTTTTAAAAGTCGCATGAAAATGACAATATTAGTGCCACACCATCATACAAAATAAGATGCAAAGCATATGCAGAATTGCTTTTTGCTAACATCTTATAAAATGCAACCCTGATCGCAAAATAGAAAAAATGTCTATGAGTTTTTTCCAAAGATTATGAAGTCGGACAGACTTGTCAAAAAATCTGTCATACAGATGCATTTTTATGCCACACTGTTATACTTTTTTTTTTTAACACACACGATTTTTTTGACAAATCGCACGACTTCATAGGGTAGTGTATCACGGCCTTTAAGAGTTATCTGGCAAAAACTCTAAGAGCAACTGATTTTCATGAAAAAGCTTCTCAAGTTTGTCGTTCAAATTCGACATTAAACTGTGAGTTCTACTTCTTAAGGGAAAAAAATTGAAGCACACAACAGGTGTGTAATGGCAAATTATGTATGTATATATTAGCGAGGTCATATCCTAGCGTATGCTATTCACTTATTGTGGCTATTGCAGCAGCTATTAAGACGAGAAAGAGAAGAAAAAGATTTGTTCTCTGACAACTAAGACTAAGGCATATTGGTGCACAAAAACTTAAATGGCCCATGTTCGAATCCCAGCAAAGGTAAAAAGTGAAAAAGTTAGTTTGCGGTTTTTCAAAATTATAATTTAAAAATAAGAGGTCCCCCCTTTCCCTCCAGAAAGTCCATCTACAAAGTAACCGCTCCCTGACATAAAACTCTATTCCACCTTAACCCCTGACAACGAAAAACGAAGGATTAGGAGAGAAGCGTCACCTATTGGGAAGTAGCAGATAACAGCTAAAAACATACTTAGCGAAGGCACTCACCACAATCAACATGCAACGATGGGGCAATTGCTGTTGATCATTCAAGGGTGAAGGTATAACACTGGCCTTTGAATGATCAATTCACAGAAATGTGTGTCATTTTCAAGGCGGTTAATAATATAAGAAAAATATATATTCTGTTGTCATTATGTACTGTCCTTTCCACAAAAATTCCAATGCAATCCACAGCATTTATTAGGGCTTTACCCCTGAGTATTGGCCTCAATAAAAAAAAATATACATATATATTTTTCAGGAACATTGGTTGGCGTTTGTGAGGACCAAACAGATTTGATTTTATTATATTCCGATTTTGTGGATGTTTTTCGTTAAGCTCTTTAATGTTTGGTCTATTGAAGGGGTCGTCTCCTATTAGAAACACCGCAATAGGCCGCTCTAACTAGCGTTATTACACAAGAAATTTTACTACTACCAAAACTCATTGCTAAAAATTAAAAAGCAAGTCTAAATTATTTTTGAAATATATTGTATTAAAACAAAAAAGGTTTTTACTTCTATAGTTATTACGATGGTTCTCAATGAATGCTCTACAAAGCCTAATCGTCACGCATTCTCATTGTCATTTTCATGAGTTTCTGGGAACAATTTGAATAAGCCTATGTAAGGAGTTTTTGAAATTGATGAAAATTAATTTTTACTCAAATTAACGTTGTGTGCCCCAGTAGTATAGTGAGAATTGTGCTGGACTGCTAATGCGAAGGTTGAAAATTTAATTCCCACCAGAGACCTGATATGCAGTACTAAAGCGAACACATTGTTTTACTGCTGTATTCCTAAAAAACATTTAGGTTTATTAAGGGTTTATTTAGCAAATATTGCATAGACATTTCGTCGTGCGGGAGTTTATGTGTTCTATTCGCCATTTCATATTTTTTATATATCTCAAGGTAATCATGCCACTTTAGATTTTCGACCTCAAATTTTTCAAGTCTGCCATCCGTTTTGGGATATCTCGTCCAGTTTCGGAGATAAATAGCCGGAAGCGGATTGTAGATTTAAAAAATTTTGATGTTAAGAATCTAAAGTGGCAATACTAACTCTAGATATAAAAAATTGTTGATAGAGCACATAAACTCCCACACGACGATTTGTCAAATAAGCTTTAAATAAACCTGCAATATTTTTTATGAAGCAGTTAGTCACTCCGCTCGAAATAATACTTAAAATATAATTCAATATTGTATTGAAATTTTGTAAAAACATATAGAATAAATTTTAATGTGTTTGAGGCTCTAGGTTCGAGCCCCGGGAAAGTTATGATCAATATTTTTATAATTTAATTTTTGTTTCGTCAGAAACGCTTTTAATTAGATCAAAGTTAACGGCAATGAATATTTTTGGTAATTAAAGAAGAAATGATGTCCGTGAAGGAATAGTACACTAGCCAAACTGAACAATTGTTTTCGACTCCAGCTACGGTAGTCTCATCAGAGTTCTTTGTGTCCTGTGCATATTCAAGACCAAACATCAACTATTTAACTCACACTTTTTTGGAAATCGCATACTGAAATTATATTCTTTCACATGTATGTACATACACTTGTATGAGTTAGTCGAAGTAAAGTCACACAACAGTTTTTATCATATTCTCCTTTTCTTACCATCATTGCTGTTCTTGTAATTGCCATCTTATTTGGATGAAACAGAATTACAATTTTTATTTTGTTTTTGCCCTCTTATTCCATTTAATCCACATTAGTCGGCATCGACGACATGCACAACTGTAGCCGTGGTGGTTAGAGTGCAGCGCTAGAAGCATGCGCATTATAACTTAATGTGTTTGAGGCTCTAGGTTCGAGCCCCGGGAAAGTTATGATCAATATTTTTATAATTTAATTTTTGTTTCGTCAGAAACGCTTTTAATTAGATCAAAGTTAACGGCAATGAATATTTTTGGTAATTAAAGAAGAAATGATGTCCGTGAAGGAATAGTACACTAGCCAAACTGAACAATTGTTTTCGACTACTATTCCTTCACGGACATCATTTCTTCTTTAATTACCAAAAATATTCATTGCCGTTAACTTTGATCTAATTAAAAGCGTTTCTGACGAAACAAAAATTAAAACATATAGAATAAAGTTTTGCATTACACACATATATACATACATAATTGGTCATTACAACCCTGTTACAGTCTGGCTTCTCGCAGCACCCATGTTGTATGTGTTAATTTTTATCCATGACTCGGTCCTACAATTCAAAGTCGACTCCGAAGCTTGTTCATGTCAATCAGTTACTCTCAGAGCTTTTGTCAGAATACCGCAGAGAGATAGTCACCGAAAGAAATATTTTTTCATATTTCTTTTTTTCAAAATGTCAGAGCTGGGGTTTGAACCCGGAACTCTTGTCTTAGTAAGCCAACACACTAACCACTAGACCACGGCGACTTGTATTTTGTATTAAAAAGTTTTTTTTATTTTTATTTTAGACAAACCATGAAATTGTTTTTAACAACAAACGAACAACTATTTTTGGTCGGATCGGACCAAAACAACAAGGCTGCTCTGAGTAAACTGAGTGCTCCTCTTGTCACCAGAACTGTTCAATCTGCAAGACACTGCGAACTATAATATGTGTGGGTCCCTTTATAAAATAATTTTGTGCACTAAAATCTTATTTTATTTTTTAATTTATGAGAGCAGAAAAATTAAATTATTTTCGACTTTATTGTGCAACAAACAGAACTCTTTCGCATTAAAAACAATTCACACCAAAGAAGTTATAAAAACAATTTCAACAACACTTCTTGACTAGCACTGCTTTTAATAATTCATGAGTATTTTTAATTAAACAAATTAGTTATACTTCCCTTGTTTAACAACATTTTCTACTTTACGCAAAAATATTAACCCGCAATACTTGCTTGAAGCCAAAAAGCCCCATAGAGATTACCTACAATACAGGGGCATACTTAAAATCAATATAGAGAACAGGAAAAAAGTGCAAAAGCATATATTTTTTTTTGTTTATGCATTTATTTTATAAAGAAGAAGAATAATATTGCATGCCTGGCAGCTATCTGCCTTCTGAAGCTAAAAGTCTATGTTAACTTTGATAAATCGTTGCTCTAAAATGCGATAACGTCTTCGTAAAGCGTAAATATGTATGAAAAAAAAAATTAAGAAAAAACAACATTTGAATTGAAATCATATGGAAAGTAAGTGAAAAAAAAAGAAAACCAAAATAATAAAAATCTTAAAAACCTTAACTTAAGAACCAATGAAAAAAAAAAAAAGAACAAAATTAAAGGAAATATATGCGATACTTAAAACGCATCGAAAAGTGATTGCATCGCATCTTGGTTTGAATCACTGGCATCTTGTTGCATCTTAAGCAGGCTAATTCACACACAACTAGTCGTACTACTAATAGTGGCATACATACGAGTACAGTATAAGCACTGAAGCGTTCAGCGTATGTGTTTAGCAAGAGGTGCTGTAAAAAAACCTAGAAAAGGCCACGCAATGGTGAACCCCAACCTTGTTCAATAGTTGGTTATCTGGTGTTGCTTAAATTGCACGGTGAGTTAAAAAAAAACTGGGCATACATATATGAGTTTGCGTGAAATAGATTGGAATACAAACGAGTACTTTGGCTGAGTCAGTTGAGTCAGTGTTATGCCTTTTTTTTAACATATTTTTTTTTGTTTGTCGTTCTCAACGTAGTAGATATACGACGAGTTTATGCTGGTGATTGTCTTAACTGATAGGCAACATTGCAGTAACATAACTTTGTAGTAAACCAGTAGTAGAGTTGTTGTTATAGTTGTGGCTGTTGTTGTTATAGTAGAGTAGTTACGATTACATCCCTTAGTGTTGCCAAAATGATATCAGCATGTCTATCTTTTAGCGCAAAAGCTCAAACAGTGAAAAAAACAATTTTTGTTCACTTGTATTACTCACACTGGCCCCTTAACCCTTTTGCAAAATACAGAAAACAAAGTCCTAGAAAGCTACATACTCGTACGTACATAAACTGCTGTAATTTACTCCTCAATTTGTGGCTGTTGTTGGTGGTTGTTTGTTACTAAAATTCCATTTGTTGTTGGTTTTTTTTCTATATACTCGTACGCCCGTTATTGTTGTCAGTAAAACAGTTTTATTTGCATGATTGCGTGTATTCATTTGTTATAGCCTGGCTTTAAGTAGCCGGCCAAGTGTCGACCTGTACTGCCCGTTTTCTCTATCAAACACCAGTTACTACAGCACTCCATAGTGGCTGTCTTTGCTGGTGGTGTTACTTGCCTGGTGTTGTGGTGTGTTGTGTTGTGTTGTGTTGTCTGTTGTGTCTTATCTAGCGCCTTGGCCTTGTAAATGTTGTTTATTTTGTGCAAATATTGCGTTAATTAAAATATTTTTTTCTTTCTTGCGCCTATTTTTTCTTCATATTTTATTTATTCATTTAAAAGTTTTCTAGTGTGTTTTTTCTCCCTGTGTTCTCTTGTCGTTTAGTGATAAAATTTTCATCTTGATTTTGCTTTAAAGCTATTCTTTCAATCTTTTTTTATTGTACAAAAAATTAAGTATGAACAAGTGGTTTTCCATAGTCATACGAGTACTATGATTATTGTAGTAAAACAAATGGTTTAGAGAAAAAAAATATTAAAAAAACAGATTTTAGCTGGTTGTAAAACTTTGAAAGTACCCTATAATGTTCACATTTAGCACTAAGTTATATTAATATTACTAAATACTGTCCCAGTAGACTAGTGGGTAGTTTGGGGGGTGCGTGCGCACGAAAACTACAACGGCCTAGGTTCAAATTCCAGCAAAGGTAAAAAATTAAAAAGGTGGTTTGCGGTTTTTTCAAAATAATAATTTAAAAATAAGAGGTCCACCCCCCCACCAAGAGTACCTTCTACAAAGAAACCGCTCCCCGAAATTTCACTTTTTTCCACCTTAACCAACGTAAAAAAAACTAATGATTAAGATAACAGCTAAATCTACTTAGCGAAGGCACTCACCACACAATCAACATGCAACAATGAGGCAGTTGCTGTTGATCACTCAAGGGTGAAGATATAACACTGGCCTTTGAATGATCAATTCACAGCAATTTGTCTCATTATAAAAAATTATATAATATAAAAAATATATACATATGTATGCACTGTCCCTTCTAAAAATTCCAATACAATACACAGAATTTAGTAGGGGTTTACTCCTTGAGTATTGGTCTCAAAAGAAAAAAAAAACTACCAAGCCTATGACTTAGTCAATCAGCCCCATTTGGGCCAAAATTTGGGCGTACTGTGATGTCAAAAGAGTCCCAGCCAACCTGTGAATCAATCGGTACTCATAGGAAAACCCCACCAGTTCCAAAATTAATCTAGACAGCGGTAATTTACATCCTGGAAATTTTAGTCAAAGGTGACCGGAAATACGGAGTCAAGAAGTTTCGTTGTTGTTTTTTTATTTTTGTGCCATAAATAAATAAGGACAAGTGTGTGGAAATATCAAGTCTAATAGCATGTTAAGAAAACCAATGGCAATGTGATTCAAGGAAAGAATCCATATAGTCTCAGTGGAGCCTAGCAAAACTGCGCGTTCCCTTATGCAACCAAAAAAATTGAGTTACATTTTATTCCATCCCTATAGCATATCCAAGGCAATCGAAACACCTACATATATATGTATGTATGTATGGTTCTACTGCGAAAATTGCAAAGTCCGACTCAAATAGCGAACGTCTCCTTTTGTTCTGGAGCCTGTATAATACATACATGCATACATAATTGGCTTCTACAACCCTGTGTCAAGATTACGGCCTAACTTCTCGCAGCACCCATGTTGTGTGTGTGTGTCAATTTTTTATCCATGAGTACCGGGGCCTAGATTTTAATGTTGACTCCGAATGGCAGACTTGAGAAGCTTGTTCATGGCAATTAGTTACTCTCACAGCTTTTGCCAGACGTCATCTAAGAGGTAGTCGCCACAAGAAATATTTTTTCAGATTTCTTTTATCCAAGAGGTGAGAGCCAGGGTTTTAACCGGAGCTCTCGTCTTAGTAAGCCAAAACACTAACCACTAGACCACGGCGACTACTATAATAGTTTTCTTTAAATGGTTTCAAAGAATATCTGACATTCATGCTTCAGTTAAAGAGACTTTACGCATTGAAAGTGACTTGACGGTAGATTGGCGGTCAGTTTAAGTCAGAATATTTTTGAAGAAAATTCTACCACGCAACAACTACTCGGCAGCCTTAAGTGTTGCAAATTATACATACATATCGCTACCTAAAATTCGAGAAGACCTAACTAACACAAGATTCGAAATAGGTGTTTTGGTTAAATATTTTGAATGCCACGCAACTACATGTCCAGACAAAATTTTGCATTTTTGCGATTAAAAACAACGTTTTCCTGACGGAAATTTGGATGGATTTGCTTTGAAAAGATTCCAGTTTTGTTAGTCATACCATTTTCTATTTCAGCTAAGGAAATATGCATATGTATATGCCATTCAAAAGCCCTCTCTTTAAACAATCTCAATCAAAAAATCTCTCTCACAAACAATCTCATGGAAGCCCTGAGCATGATAAAAGAATTCAGTCATATTAAATTTGCAACGATAATTAAATTTGTCGATTCTGAACTACGAGTAAGTTATTAGAAATTAAGAAAAAAAAAGAACTGAAAACCTGTCGTTCAAGGATTTGAAGGTGTTAAGCAAATTCAAACCAGAGCCAATAAGTAGTTCTTCTGTGTGGTTTACAAAAGTCATAATTACTTAAGGCCTTGATACACTATCCTATCGAGTAGTACGATTTGTCAAAAAATCGTGTGTGTTAAAAAAGTTTAACAGTGTAGCATAAAAATTCATTTGTATGACAGATTTTCTGACAAGTCTGTCCAACTTCATACTCTTTTGAAAAAATTCATAAACATTTTTTCTCCATGCGATCAGGGTTGCATTTTATAAGATATTAGCAAAAAGCAACTCTGCATATGCTTTGCATCTTATTTTGTGTGATGGTGTGGCATTAATGTTGCCATTTTGATGCGACTTTTAAAAGTGTGACAGAAACTGATAAGATTTTCTTGTGAATGACTCGTACGACTGGGTATGGTAGTGTATCATGACCTTAAGAGGTAGTCGCCCAAATAAATAAATTTCTCATATTTCTTTCAGATAAAACATTGGCTAGTAATTATATACCATAAGAAGTCCTATCATAATTCCCTTCCAATCATTACAAACAGTTAATGGCTATAATTTAGGCCAAAATCGTTAGGAAACCCAATTGATATTGTAGCGTTATATTGAAGGTAATGCTTTCAAATTCGATAAGATTTTCTTGTAAGTGAAGCGTACGACTGTGTATGATAGTATATCATGGCCTTTAAATGTCAAAACTCACTTTGCAGAATGGTAGAGTTCAGAAAAAAACATAAAAATTTACTTCAAAGCCGAGATTTTTTTTGAAATGCTCAATAAACGACTCGTAACTAAACGTTCCTAATGTAACATTAAAACAACTATTACCTCAATACTAACTTGTAGGGTGCATTTTGAAAAATTTAAATCATCTGATTAGATTTTATGTGTAATTTTATATATTTTTTCCACCATTAAACTCATGTTAAAGGAATTTCTTAAATATTACCACGCAACACATTAGTAGACTTGCAGGAATTCTTCACTGGGATCCATTTACACTGCCGCATAAATGCAAGTGAAAATAATAAAAATAAAAGGAGAAAGAGAAAATCTTTTTTAAAAAGTAATGAATGTTTATGTTCAAAGATAATATTAGAATGTTTGTCTGCAAAAGCAAATAAATACTCATCCCAAAAGAACCAACAACAACAGCAACATATTGAAAAGATAGAAATCTTATTTTAAATATTGGTGGAGTTAAAAAATTAAGCAAAAGAATTATGTATCTATAAAGAGGATAAGCAAAATTATTGGCTAAAATAAAACAACAGCAATAGCAATAAACAAACAACAAAATGTAATTAAGAAGATAAAGCTAAATAGCCGGGCCAGCCAAAACTAAAAAAAAATATTAAAACTTACACACACACACACACAGACTTTTTAAATTTATTTAAATTAAAAAAAAAAAAAAAAGAGAAAGAAAAGAAATCATGCCAAAGATATTTTACATTACCAGCTTATGGTAAATAAATCTTCAATGGAAATTGGCTTGGCTATGAGTTAGTTCTCTTTTATGGCCAATGGGCCATGTGTCTTTTAGAATTGAGTCTAATAAGAAATCTTTGTCTATTTCGTAAATCAAAAAGAAACCAAACACTTGACTTTTTTTACAGATAAAATATAGAAATCTTTTACTTTCTGCTTTTATTATTTTCTATTCAATTAGCTTGATAAGATCAAAAGAGTTTTTGAAAATATTGCGAGTAATTTTGTTTCTTTTTTTTCGAAAATGTTTCTTTTCGAATTAAATCATCAGTAATTTCTGCATTACAAATTTAATTTGCAAAAGGGAAAGCAGCCAGCACACATGTTAATCATGGCAAAATAACAGGGTGATGACAAGTTGAACAATTTCTGGCACAATTAAAGATATTCAAGTCGGCATGATGAAATAAGTCCCAAACAGATAAATACCACGATTTTGGGGAGTTATTTCACTATTTTTTTAGTGTGAACATATAAAAAACCAATTCAAAAAATTTAAATGAAATACCCAAAAATATATTTTCATATAAAAACTTTCAGTCACATTACCGGCCTTTACAACAGCTACTATAGCGATCATGCAACTGTGTCGTATTAAATTCTTTTTATATGGAATGATATTTTAAAAAGAACCCAGCCATGTGATGATTATATGTATCATTAGTAAGTTATCTAATATACAAAAACATACTAACATAATTGAACAAGACAACCCAATTTCATTGGGTTACGGCCAAGCTTCTCACAACACCCACAATGTTCAATTTGTATCCAAGAGTACCGGGAGGCACAGTTTAACGTTGGCGGTCGCCAAAAGAAATTTTTATTTTTCAAAATTAATTATTAATTAAATAATGCCAACGCCATTTAACTTAGTGATCACAAATATATTTGAGTCGATATTCTTATGGTAAGCAGAGTTTACCGTCGTGTAGGTAGTTATGAAGAGGTTATAATTTCTAGGCACACTATAGTCTTACATTAGAAGATATTGCAAACAAATCGCAAACCGGAGAAAAGGCTTATGAACGCAGAAATTTAGTTTTAGGTGTTCACGGTACCAAGTCTTTTGGTGGGACCTTAACCACCAGGCACAGCTATAAGTCACTGCTTGTATATCTAATATTCCATCAGTTTGACACCAAAATTTCTTTAAACAAACTTACAAACATACATACAATGTATGTAAGTATGTTATATGTGTATTTCTTTAAAATGAAATGAGTATATACTCACTGAAAGGGTCTTGCCTATGACCTTAAACGAAGCCTGATTTCGCCTGCTGTAGATGATAAATAAGGTTAAGTTGAAATGATAATGTATTCGAAGATCGCATGGTTTGTTGTACTCCCCTTCATAAAAAATCTCATAGCGTAGCCTCTACACATCTGTTGTTACAACAACGTATAGTACTCTCTCCGAATTATAGCGCGTAAAGTTGACCGGTATTGCAATTAAGAACCTATAAATACTGCTCCCCATTAGTATTTTTAAGGGTTGGTCAACATTCAAGTTACAAAGATGCAGACTTGCTGGAATCATGTATAAGATAATAATACGGCGCGCTATGCTAAATTGTATCCATTCTCAGACACGGAGAAAAGAAGTTTTTGTTATCATGGGTCTCCCCCTTTTGCTGTAATTCTATTATAGATTTGCAGTGATTGTTTGATTTCATAATATGTGATTGTGCTGAGATTTGAACACCACAATTTAGAATATCTTCAATCTTTACAGTGTACAGTATGACAAAAGCCGCTTTTTTAGAGTGAACAATTATTGCCAAGTATTCAGTAAGAATTTCAAGTATCCAATACACAGTTTAATTTGCTCAATGAATAGTAGGCTCTAATACATACATACATACTTATATATATAATTAATCATTACAACCCTGTTTCAAGGTTAGGACCTAGCTTCTGGCAGCACCCAGGTTGCGTGTATCAATTATTCTACATGACAGTTTAATGCCGACTCCGAACGACAGATTTGAGTTGTTGTTGGCAATCAGTTATTTTCAGTGCTTTTGCCAAAAGACTAGCTAAAGAAAGAAAATTTTTTTTATGTCTCTTTTTTGAAGATGTAAGCTTTGAAGTTTTTTGTTTAATGAGGTCAGCACTCATGGGATGACCCTTACTCATGCAATACATTGTGATGGCCTAGACAAATAGGTTCGGAAGGGGGAAAAAGGGTGTGGACCTTCGATTGGAGACCCTGCCAAAGAGCTGTTGCTCTTCGCCAGCTTAGCAAGTTGAGTCCTTGCAGTGTATACCTGTATACTAAAAAGTTAATTGTAATTGAAGTTATTTTTCTGTAACCTTGCAAAGTTTGCTAACACAGAATTATATTACCCTGCCATCAAATTGAATGTTTTAATTTTTTGCACAAACATAAAAATTATAAGAAAATTTATGAAAGAATTTAATCGAAATCATTTACTTCTCTCCTTTCTTTGCTCTCTTTTTAATAAAACGTTTAATTTTTTTTTTTTTCATAAAACACAAAATGATGATGTTGAACACATTTGTTGCCAGTCACAGTTAATGAATTACTGTCTAAACGACAGACTCTTTAACTGAATCAAACTTTGAAAAAAAAAGAAAAAAAAAACAAACAAAAAGTGAAGTTTTTTGGATTTCTTTACGATTCTCAGGAATGACTGTATGTCTGTCTGTATGTCTGAATGGCAGATTGGTTGCAACGACTGGTGAAGTTTAATTTCGTTTAGAGGAGGAGTGTATCAAGTGCGTCTGCTGCTACTGACAATTATGATGATTATGATTTATACGTTATAGGGTCAATTAAGATTTATGTGTGTGATGAGTAAAAACTTTGGATTTTTTTAAACTTTTTTTTTTTGTTATTTTGAGTTCACTTGTAGTTTGTAATTCTTTCATTATTTTTGCTTCAAATATTAGCACTTGTTTTAAATGAGGAAAATTTTCTTTTAAAATATTGGCTGTTATCAAAACATAATGCAAAAGTTTTTTTTTAATAAAGTTTTAGGGCTTTTTTTAATGTAATTTTTATGGTTGCAAGTAAAAGAAATGTTTCAAAAGTTCATAAATTTTTTATTAATTTTTTTTTTTTGTAATATTTCTCTGTGTAGTGATCTCCTTATGCTTATTAACAGAAATTTTCTAGAAATCATTTGTATACTATCCATATGTTTAGTAAACTTGTGCCTCATAGTTCATTTATGTGAGCGCTCTTTTTAGTTCAAAGAGAAAAAATGAACTAGTTTAATCTTCTACTTCAACTGCTCCCTTGCTGTCATATATTTCAAAAATATATATATTATTGTGTAAAATTTAATGTTAGAATAAAATTGCAAAACAAAAAAAAACAAAGGATTTAATAATTAGAAAACATAAAATTATTAATTGACTTAAATAAGTTAAATATTATAGGCCCAGCCAGCTTTCATTTATAAAGAATTAGGTAACAATGCTTATTTTTATTCTTTGGATGGCAATACCAACGATAAGAGAACGAAAAAACAACATGAACTAAAAAAGAAATTGAAGCTGAAGTATCATGAACTAAAAAAGAAATAAGAACTAGAAAGACCTAAAAAACTAACGAACTAAAAGAGCATATCGTCGATGGAAATAACGAACGCTGTAACTGACAAAACCTTAAATGTTCACCAGAGCCAAAAAACCTGTATATAAATAGAACAAAGACACTGGTATTTGTTAAAACGAAGACGGCGTAAGTGAACTTATTTTCATGGTAGAAATCTGGGACCGGGACCAATCGACACGTATTTTTTTTTTCTGATAAAAATGATGCTATCTTAATTAGCTTGTGAGAGTAGTTCAATTGAACTAGGTCATTCATGAACTAGACAAGTCTAATGTCTACGTATTAAGTAATAACCCGTGACAGCAGACGCAGCCTTAAAAATTCTCCTGCCATCAAGCTTCATAAATTTTAATTTAAGCTCTTTTCAATCTAATTTTTTTTGGTGAGTCCAGCGATGAACCAAAATTTCTCCTCGCCCCAAACTCTATCAACGTCTTCAATTTAACAGAAACTAGAGAAATGGCAACATTCGCAAATGAACCTACAATCTATAGAAATATTCCCACTAAAGCGAGTACATCGGCAGTTCAATTTCTTTGGGACCATCTGCACATACCAGGTGTACACCAAAACCTCTGTGAATAATTACAGTAATTGATAATTGAATTTTATTAAATCCTAATTACAATTACATTCAATTTTTTTTAATATTTAAAAGCAGAATTTGGTAACTGAGTTTTACCAATTACTAATTGTTACAGTTAAACTTAATTACTGTAGATGTTAATTGAATTCAATCTGTTACCAATTACTTAATATTTAACACTTGTGGGTAATTAAGTGTTTCCAATCACAAAAAGTAATTCAATTTATAATTGGTAAAATGCAATTACAATGACTGCTATTTTGTAATTAAAAATATAATTGATTAACGCCAAAGCCTACTACGAGTACTTTAAATATATTGCGAAGTAGCAGAATTTAAAAAGTTTTGAGGCTTTTTAAATATTTTTTTTTTTTTTTGGTAAAAACAAAAACTGCTATTTTATACGAAATTCATAAATATTTTAATTATTAATAATTAAAACTAATGACATACACACTTTAAATCTTTAATTAGTTGTACGCGGTCTTAATGACTTAACATTAGCCAACATTCTCGTATTTGCCCAAAGGACTTTAACTAAAAAATGATTTTTGCACCAAATAAATAATCATTTGTTGCAAAAAAAAACAATAAAAAAATAAAACAATATAAGAAACAAGAAAAAGAATTTCCAAAATTCCCTTTAAATAAATGATGCATTTATGAGGCATTTTTTTGGTTAACATATTATAATTTGTAGGAAGCTTTAGTACAAGCTGTTAACAAAAATTATTGTATTTCTTTGATTTGTGTTGCTGGTATTTCTTTTCGCTTTTAGCTTTGAATGGTCTCGTTAAAGGCGTAACCTATACCGAGGCTCATTATGACATACACCTTAATGTCCCTATAGTGTTTTCACCAATTGACCGACTCTGCTTATGATCAGCAGGCAGAGCGGGAAATAATTATGTAGCACTTTTTGTTAAACAGAAAAAGAAAATTGTAATACAGCCTTAAGTAGTTGTTAACAAGTCCGATATCTAAACGATTTACATGCTGTTTTACGTAAATTTTGCCTAAAAGTATTGTTTTTCAGTTTGAGAACTATATTTATGAAAAGAAATAAAAAAAAAGAAGAGAAAATAAAATAAAATCTTTAAATTTCTCTTATATGTAGCAGCACATACTACATTAAAACTTTATACGTATATATCTTTGACCAGATTTGTATTTTTTTTTTTCTTATTCTTTATCAAAACAGTACTTTTTTGCATTACAGATATTACCAAAACCACAAACAAACGAAAAAAAAAATTGGCACAAAAATGTGTACCAAAACTCTTCAAAAAAAAAAATGTTTTATGTTTTACCGCAATTTCATATTCAAAGACAAAGAGAAAGAGAGTGAGAGTGAGAGAGAAAGAGCGTGAGTGAGAAAAGCAATTTGCCATTAATATGCACACGAGTTTTAAGCTCATCCTTATCTTTTGCCTTTTGTTTTTTTTTTTTTTTTTTTTTTTTTGTTTTCGATTTCTAGACGACTTCAGAATTTGTTTACGCTTTTAAATGCCCTTAAAAGTTTGTGGTTATGATAGGCGGCTTTAATGGTTTCAAACCATTTTTAGTATATGATTTTAAGGTGCTGATATTTAAGCTTAAATGCATTAACTTTAATGAGTTTTTAACTTACAGCTGCTCATATTTCGTTTTTTGTTGTCTTTTGCTCTGTTTCAACTTAAAGTTTTGTTTTTAAGTCTTCTGTTCAAATACTCGATGCTGATATTTGTAAATTTCTATCTCTGAGTACTGAAACAGGTAATATTACTTAATGTTGTGTTATAATTTGCTTTAAAAATACAGATTTTTCTTCAAATAATTTAAACAATAAATACAAATAAAAAAATATTCACAAGGTACTAAAATATCAAAATGTAATGCTATTAGAGCTTGGAATCAGTTTTCCTAATTTACACAGCCACCCATTTCTACAAAAAGTCATAAAAGTTAGTTGAAAAGGTTGTCCAACATAGATTTTCCAGCATCTAATATCTATTGATTTGACAAACGGATAATGAAATCATTACTGTCGGGCAGCATTAGGTACGATTTACACAAAAGTAATTATTAACCCTAAAAGGTCATACTTATTCTTGTGGCGTAAAGATCATATTTCTTCGAATCGACGAATGTGTTTATTAAAAGGACCTGAAAGGTGTCTTATTCGCAAAACATTATTGAAACTTCGCTTTTTCTATTATTCGGTTTATATATGAATGAAATAAACAAAAAACAAATTTGATTTATTTTGAATTATTTAATTGTAAAATAAGGTTTTAAGCACTACTTCAAAACATAAAAAACAAGTATAAAAATAGTTAAGAAAAAAATATAAAACTCATTAAATGTGTTTGCATCTGAAAACTACTTAACATATTAAATGAAAAAAGTAACAGGGTTTTAATACATTCTGTCTTTAATTTGTGCAAGAGACACAAAGTTCTATTTTGTGTTCCCACATGCCCTTGTTACGCATTTTGATTTTGATTTCGTCATCGGTTGTATAGATGAAGGATAAAATGTTTATCTTTCGCTTCTTATTTAGTATTTTCCGAGATCCTTCTTAGTTGTTCTTTGCATCTTACCGTAACATATTTGTGATATCATTACGCTCCAATGTTCTCAAAGTTGATATATTAAGTGTACCAGTTATCTGCTCAGGTAAAAATGAAAAATGGAATTTCTTTATGAACTCAGAACAATTAAGGGGCTTTTGATTTGTTTCGAATATATGTATATATAGCATAAAATTGGCACATTGGCCATTTGTTTGTCGTCCTGGAAGAGCTCATTGTACTGCACATTTGGTCAAACGTATCCACTCCGCCAATCATTTTGTTATAAAATTCTATCGTATGCGGTTTATTAGATATTTAGTTAACTGCTCCTACTTCATTACATGATGATATTATCAATGTCATCTGATATAATGCTTATTATATACATATATCGTATTCGTTTTCTTGTCACTTTGATCCGTCAACACAATTCAAAAGAAATTTTCAATTTATTCATCAGTCAGCCCTGTTTTTATTTGCCATTATATAAACTAGACAAAAAACAAAGCTTTAGTAAAAAATATTATAAAAAATAAGCACTATGAATAAAACAAAACATCCTGAAAGTTACACAAAGTTCACAATTCGTCATTTCGACGACGCCATTGCCATAAAAATCAAATTTATCCAATACGTAGAGAGCTATCAAGAGGATACGTACGTATAATAAGCAAAGTAAAAACAAAAATTTTGACAAAAAAGTACAAAACTTAAACCTGCGTCGTCGATTCGACGAGGTTTGACTTTCCAGAGTTAAATAAATTAATTAAGTTGTTAATTAATTTTGCACCAACACGTGAATTTATCCAAAAAAGTCCATCTATAAGAAACTTCTACCTGTCATTCCACTCTATTTCACCTTTGAATGAGCAGGAGAAAAGCGCCACCTACTGGGCAAATATAAGATACCTACTTAGTGAAGACGCTCACCACTTAATCAATATTCAACGACAAATGCGGCAATCGCTATTGATCAAGGGTGAAGGTATAACACTGGCTCTTGAGTGAACAAATGACAACAACTTGTCTCGTCTTATTCGTAAGGCGATTATGGTAAAAAACAATCCTTTTCAACAATTAGAATACAAGGCACAGCATGAGTAGGGGTTTAATCCGGAGTATTGGTCTCAATAAAAAAAACCAATTATAAATGTTTTGATTTATTTTTATATATGATAATTAAGCCTTTTAGAGCTTAAGAAAATTTGGAAGGGCATATCAAGGAAAAAGGAAGAGAAGACGAGGCGGATACTCTTCTTATGCTAGAAAGGTCTTAGACCATTGATGCAAGGTAGTAGTATTGGTGAGATAAAAAAAAATAAGACACAGAAGTTCTGCAAGTGTAGTTTGCCTCTCCACTCACTCCTATTAGTGGATTGACGATCAAACAAAAGAGCGTAAGTATACGTGTGAGTTTAATTTGCTGATATCAGCCACTAATAGGCATCTTTGATTAAAACACATCACTTTGTGACCTACAGTTTACTCTTAAGTCACTTATCTTCCATTACAAATTTGCTCATCAATACTGATACAAAAACATTAAAATCACATCAATTATTTAAAAGTCCTACATTTTATTCATTTTCAAAACTGTTATAAAAAAAGAAGAAAAAAACTGATAGAACTTTCCAATTAGACCAGACTAGCATTAGAAAGCTTAAAAACAAAGGCTTATAAATAAGAGATACATACATCTCACGTAAAATGCATGAGAAGTATGCAAAATTAGTTAAACAGCTTCAGTTGTACTTGAGCCCATACACACTGATCTATAATCCTTTACAGAATTCTCAATATATTATTCAGAATTCTACTCTAATTTACCATGAATATTCGCGAAATGTCATATTTTGGTCACATCATCAAAGATGAAAAATTTGTTTTGTTTTTTCTCATATTCCAAGGAAAAGTACGAAACGGATGTACTGGTTACAAAACAAGAGAGCATGAACTGCGCATTGATCAATTGAAGTACTATTCCGATTAGTGGCAAACAAAAAAATTGTTTGTACGTAAGTATTATGCGCAACAGCATATAATGGTAATATTACAATATATAAATGTAATATCAAGTTATTGTGATACGCTAACATCCTGTAAAGGATATGCATTAAAGAGAAGCGAGAGAAACAGACAGATTTTAATTTAAAAAGTAAAATTAATGATGTTTCTGCTTTAAAAACTAACCTTTTTAAACGTAATTGGATCTGAAGTATTATCAATTTATTATATCTTAATAAAGTCCTGATTATTTTTCGGTATTGTAAAAATGCTTTACAAAGAATTTTATGCAGAAACCGATATTTGGTAACATACATAGTATGTAACACAATACATAACTTGATATTTTCTGCACAATATAATATTGCATACCAAACATGTCTTATGGTCTTATCTTAATTTCTTAAAGATTTTCTTTTTTTTTCTTTAAGTCAGTATGAAAGATTTTATTTAAACATCATCTTTTCTGTTTATGTTCTTAATTTTTTGTTTTTTTTTTTTTTTTTTTTGGGAGGTAAAAGGGGTTACAAGCACTGACCTAAATTTTTACTTTTAAAGAGCCTGTGTTATCATAAGCTGCGTAATCAACTGACAAAAGAAAAATTAAAAAGGAATACACACTTAAAACTGTTAAACGTAAGAAGATTTGCGATAATAATTGCTTGAAATATACAACAAATAACCGAAAAACAGTAAGTAAATTATGACTATTGAATACCCTATTGCCTATCTATACCCTATTTATTTTAGCAGTCGACTATTTTTGCCAAAAAACGAATTTTAGGCTTATTCCGGGCGTCTAGTTACGTGTGAAATAAATAAAGTCCAGTGACTCTTTGCTTGGACTATTCTTTCTCTATGTTTTTCATTTTAATCATTTACAATGCCGTTAAACTAAAAATTAAACTTTTTTTTTATTAATAAACAGTGATTTACAAGTATAGTGATCATAAGTGTTGTAAAGTAACCACAGTATGACAGTTCGTTTAGCAGTTTGATTATAAGATGTGAATAGTTTTACAACAGCAAGCTTTTGACAGCTGACACATCCATATACTGCAATACAGCTTCAACCCGAAACAAACGACTAAACACCCGACTGACTAACCGAACCTTATAATCAATTAATCTTGAGCAGTTTAATTGACTATATGACGTGACGATCTGCTGATACCCATTTAAGCAAATACATTTAAATTGGACTAACTTTCAAGGCAGCTGGTTAGGTTAAGTTAGATCATGAAGAAGGATAAAGTGATTACAGCCACTCTTGCTGTCTAGAAGAAGAAGGAGATAGAGGAGAGTTAGGATCTCAAACTGCCTAGACATTAACAGGGAAAATAAATAATGTTTTTCTCCTTTACTGAAGTACATGTTAACAGCTAAGCCAATGGCCAGTATGCTCCGCTACAAGTTTGAAGATGGAATGACAAAGGACCTTGAATAGTTTATGTCTGAAAAATACTAGAGATCTCCGGTGTCTAAAGTGCTGCACATTTGACATAAAGTAAACAAATGCCTGCCTCACTTCAAATAGCCAGTAACATCCGCTTGATAGGATGATATATCATATCTCGTTGAAAATACTACTCCTTCATAATTCTCTTTCAGAGAAAAAAACCTAGCCGCACTTAGCAAAATGACTCTCCGAAAATTTAAATTATCTCAGAAACGGAACGTTACGCCCCAAAATACATTCTGCATTCAATCTGCAAGGCAGCGTTACAGTACACCTTTCGAAAGCTCAAGTTAGTGAATTCGATGATAATGCCATCATTACAGTGAACATTCTTGAAGAAGTGAGAACCAAGTAATTGAAGGGTGTAGTGTCTTACATTGCAAATTCTTGTTGAAATACCTTTCTACAAAACAATTTATTCTTCTACTTTTCCATATTTTCACAGAATTTCTTAGTTAACCTGTATTAAATAGAAGTTGATTTGTTAATCAAATATTATTACAAACATTAAATGCATATAATCCAACAATGTAATCTAATGTAGGGTTGAGAAATAAAATATAAAAAAAAAATTTTTTCCTCTTGGGAATACATGCGTTAGCATTTCCACAGACACATTCTTATCCAATGTGCTTTTTAAATCAAATTAATCTTATAAAAAGGAACTGTTAAATGCAAACTTTTTGATAGAAGAAAGACAACAAAAAAAAAACCACAAGATATTAAGCAGAGACTCCCAAATGAGGAAAGAAATTTGATTTGGGACAATAAACTCTACTTGTATTTAAAGTTGTATGAGAGCTATCAAAACCTAAAAATAGCAAACTGCGTTGGCATTTCGCTAACAGAACGCTGCAATATTGTGCAGATTTACTTTTAATAAAAAATTAAACTGTTCGCAAGTTTCATAGAGCTCCGTGTCCATTTATTTAAAAAAATTAAAAATGTAGCCCAAGGTACGTGGTAATTCTTAATACTATGATTGTAAGTAGGGTATTCAATTATTCGACTTTTTTCTTTGGTCGATTAATCGAGTGTGTAATTATTCGGGTTTTTTTCTTGATCGATTAATCGAATAAAATTTCAAAATTGTTCGATTAATCGTATTTTGTTTTATATAAAATAACATACCAATTTTGCGTATTATTAAAACATTTTATTCAAAAAAACAAATAATAATAACCAAAAAAACATTATTGAAAAACTAAACCATAAATAATTCATTATTTAATTTTAATATTTGAGATCATATATATAACGATTTAATATATAAAAGTAATAATTTACTACTTCGTGTGCAATAAAAATATTAAATAAGTAAATAAAAATAATTCATATTATGAGTTAAAAATTAGTTAAAAGAAGTGTGCCCTTCTATTAAAGTAGTCTTTTAAAAAAAGGATGTAATTTATATATTTAGCTCTCAACCGATTGTTTTCTTTAGTTTTAATTAAACTCGATTTTGAGAACACTCTCTCGCTGATTGTAGATGTTGGAGAAATTGAGAGAAGTGCATGGCAAAAAATACTTATATAATTTTATATGTTTTATTTATTAAATCATTGCAGCCTCTTTTAAGTTTTTGAAATTTTGTACACTTTTAATTGTTTCATTTAATCGTGATAATCGATTATTTTCGTTTATTTCAATTAAATCTTCTGCAATCATGTCATCATCTGGCACATTTTGTTCAATATTTTCTAAAAATATTCTCAAAAACAATTTGTTTGCAAAATCTTTTGTTTCATATTTTGTGCAATACTTTAAAAAAGTGAAAATTTACCAGAATTTAGATATAAAATAAGTGTACTAAGTAGTTTTACACGTCTTTCATTTATTCGAATCTTAAGCCTTTCTAATAAATAATTTGAGAAAGGATTGTTTGCATTTTCCATTGTATTAATAACAAATTGTATAATGCCTTCTAAATCTATCAATGTAGCAGTATTTTACAACACTTGGGAAGTTTATTAATACCATTTATTATTTCTATAAATAAAGTATTTTTTTTTATGGATTAATTGATTAATCATAGGGAATTATTCGAATTATTCGTTATTCGAAATTTGACTATTTTTAATTGTTCGAACAATTATTTGAACAAAATTCTTCGATTAATCGATTAACGATTAATCGTTTGAATACCCTAATTGTAAGTTCTTTGAACCAAAAGTTTTGTTTTAGCGCGAACTTGCGCGAACTGCATAAATGGGGAAGTGTTCCTCGAAGTGTGCATATTTTAAGTGCATATATATCTTCACCAAATTTTTGATTAACCCGACCCAAATGCATTCCGTTTGGAAAAGAAACGGAAAGATGATATGCAAATAGAATAGATTCGTAAACAAAGACAAGAAAAATCTAAATATTCATAAATAAATCAAATAACACAGGCTGATCTCATTGCATTTTCTGTATCGTCCTTGTATATTTGAAAGAAATCATTTATTAATTTAATTTTAATTTGAATACCTTATCTTTTAATTGGAGTAGGGGATGGGCTTGGACAGTTGGACTATTTAACTTTTTAATTTACATACATATTTACAGTTCATGGCCGTTGAATAAGCAACAATTAAAAACTCTGACAGGACGATTTGAAACTATAGTGTCAGCCTATGCTGGATCCCTGGCCATGAAGGCATTCAGTGGAATGAAATGGCAAATGAATTTACCAGAAAGGGAGCAGCTATGCCATTGATGGGGCCAGAAACCTTTTGTGGAATAGGAAGGGGAGTTTGGAAAAGCATACTAAGGGAAAAAGAATACAGGCAGAGGCACTTTTTCTTAGTACAGTATTCCCCAGGCTTAATTGACTTTCAGTAGTGGCCGTGGTCTAGTGGTTAGTGTGTTGGATTACTAAGACGATAGCGCTGGGTTCAATTATCAGCTCTGGCATCTTAAAAAAAAAATATGAAAAAATTATTTTTTCTCTGGCAAAAGCTCTGAGAGTAATTAATTACCATGAAAAAGCTTCTCAAATCTGTCGTTCGGAGTCGACTTTAAACAGTAGGTCCCGGTACTCATGTATGTATGTATGTATGTATGTATGTATGTTAATTTCCTATCACGTTTATTCACTTCAATTTCTAGATCCCCATATTTCTTCTTACTAATAAAATTCCATGGTTAATTAAATTTCGCTTAATTTCGGTATTCGCTTAATAAATATATTTTCCCCAAAGAGAAGTTTCACTTAAAGTTCACTTGTTTAATTACCCAAAATAATTATTTTCTAAAAACTGCAGTTTAACTGTTCATATAGACATAAAATGTCCGTTAAATTTAGTTTCCAACTACTTTTTTGATACAACCTTGCAATTAAAGTTTACCAAGTTTAAGTAAGCATAAAATTATTTGTTCTTCATATGTATTGACGGCAGTGTATACAGGCAATTAAGAATCGTTTAAATGACTTTCATGCATAATTGCATAAAAAATTTTGACATTTTTGTCGAGGCAATTATCCGTGGAATACTGTTACTATACAAGGAAAAGATTTTAGTCGTGAATTAAATTCTCTAGGAATAATCTGAGAATACTTGCGAGACTTCTTAACGGACACTGCAGACTCAATGGACACTTATATAATATAATAATCGCTTCGTGCGATATGTGCAGATTCTGTGGCGAGGCGATCGAGTCATCAGAGCACATACTAGACAACTGTGCAGCATTAACGCACAGTAGAAAGAGATATCTCGGTGAGTATCGAATATCAGATGGGGGTTTGTCAGAGTTGGCACCGGCCGATATTTTGAAGTTCATCAAAGCGACAAGACTGGGGGAATACTATAAAACCCTGTTTAAGTTAAGGTCTGTACAATAGGTCTACAAGTCGAACTATTTTAGTAGTAGTACACAATATTTCACATAAATTATTTCCATTCTCAATTTACACGACTTATTCTGCAACCTATCCATCGTGCAATAGAAAAATTTAAAATTGAGAACCTCTGATTTTACCAAAAATTTTATATGATAAAATTTTACAAGAAAAAAAAGTTTTAATGTTGAAAAGTAGCTAAAAGATATAAACCAAACAGAACAGCAAACCAAAAAAAAAAAACTAACAAAAGAACAAGTAGTAGCTTCTTTATGAACATTCAACAGTTTGTACAGTAAATTAAAATTATCTTTTGGCTTCTTAAACAATTTCTTCTTTTTCTCCGTTTTTTTTTTCTTTGTTTTATTGTATAATAGAAAGTTAAAAACCAACAAATCTAGAAACATATTAAAATAAATAAATAGAAACATATTAAAATAAATATATTCATCTTAGTTACTTTAAGTATTTAATATGCATATAAAGGCATATTAACAGATATATAAGACTCCTCCAGGCCATATGATTATATGCGTACAAGTGTCTGTAATGCAAGAAAATTTGTGTAGAATTGCTGGCTGTGCGTAGATGTAAAGAAATGCATTAAAGAAAAACAAATCTTCTTTTCTACTCGTATTTACATGCATTTCAGTTTAAAATTAAAAACTAAAATTCTTACTTATCTCCTCTATTTATTTATTTAGTTTTTGATACTTTTGAAATTTGTTCTGCTTCTTTTTCCTGTCTTCTGGTTTTTGTGATAAAACGTATTTTGATAATTTTTATTTTTTTGTTTCTGATGTTAATTATGATTATTTGGACAAAAAATGAATATTTTGTTGATTTTTATCAAATGAAATTAATTAGCTAATGGTTACACTCATGCAACAAAAGATTTTGATAAAGTTTTACTTCTAAAAAATGTTTTAATTAGAAACTAAATTTGTTTTAATTGATTAAATAAATGTTTGTTTAAAAATCATTAAAAAGTAAAACTAAAAAAAGAGAAAAATTAACTACACTGTCCAACAGCATTTTTGAAAAAGAATAGCGATCATATAATAAAAGGCTTTGGTGTAGTGGTTTGTGTGTTGGCTTACTAAGACATGAACCCAAGGTTCAAATGTAAACAACAATCTCTCAAAAGTCTTCTGGCAAAAGCTCTGGGAGTAATCGATTGCCATGAAAAAGCTTCTCAAATCTGTCGTTCGGAGTCGACTTTAAACTGTAGGTCCTGGTACTCATGGATAAAAATTGACACACACAACATGAGGGCTGCAAGAAGCTAGGCCGTAACACTGAAACAGGGTTGTAATGACCAACTATGTATGTAAAATACGATTTTGATATAAAATATATTTTAAAGTGCATATAGCTATTACCTCTCCTGGAATGCTCATTTGATAGGATATAATAAAAACACTGCAAGATAAAGAAATTTATTGTTGCCTTTCTAATATCCATGCTTCAGATGGATTTAAGAAAAGTAAAATAAATTTTTAAGAAGAAGAACTATTGCTGATCTTTTACTATACACCTGAGACAAAAGAACACCCCAAACAATCGACTGAAGCTGATGACACTGCACCAAATAATGCAAAAAAATTCAATCTGAGAGTAACTGATTGCCATGAGTTGACCTTAAACTTTAAATCCCACGCCATGGGTGCTTCGAGAAGCTAGGCCGTAACCCTAAGACCGAGTTGTAATGCTGAATTATATATGTATGTATCGAATCATCTTCATTTGTAGAGCGGAGATGTCATTGGCTTTCTTTAATAAAAGTAGAAATCGTAAATGAACATTATTAAGAGGGCTCATCTTGGAATACGATCTTTGTATGGAAGCTAACTAGCTCACATTGATCAAATATTGGAACTAATTATATGCTGAAGACTCTAGTTCAAACCCCAGGAAAAGTGATCAATTTTTTTTTTATTAATTTTGTTTCGTCAGAAACGCTTTTATTAGATCAAAATTAAGATCTATTAAGAATTTTAGATTTTTGCAATAAATTTTTTGATAATTCAAGGAGAAAATGATGTCTGTGAAGGAATAAAAAGCTATTGTGGTTGTCAAGAACATAAAATGAATTATAATTTTATATGCAATCACTTTTCTTATCTCACACATATTTTTCTCAAACTTAGGCACTCATACTAAATTAGTAGAAACAAAGTTTGAAGATTTTAGCTGCTACCGTTTGAAAGATAGTTTTTCTTACGATACAAGTACTGAAGCTATGTATTGCATAATTGGTAGGGAAATATGTTATGGCAAGAAGACTAAAAGCAGTAGTATATGTTGGCATTTGATCCGTCATAATCGACCGAAAAATAATACACTGCAAAATTGTTCAATAAACGAATCGTGCTACTAAAGAACAATTTTTTAATATTTTATTTATTTTTGCGCGCACTCAAGTCGGCACTGTTCACTGATAGAGGTCTTGCATTTATTAGGATTGACAGATAGATTGAGTGAATAACTTCTTGTAGCATTTTAACAAACATACGCGCTTATATAAATCTTCAAACAATCGAAAAATGTGAACATTCAGACAAACATCTCAGTTGATTCCTCACTTCCAGAACATCAGAAGCGTTCTCTTCTCCTATATTTACATCACCCATAGTCACATATGTCTAGACTCTACAATCACACTCGGAATATGTCAGAAGTTTATTTGTAAATATTTTTTTCTTGCACCCCAATCTCTAAAAGGCTTGCCCGTTGTTTAGTTGCCTATGAGTGGCCTTTTTATCATACTTTTAATTGAAAAATTTTAAATTTTTTTTTTGTTAAGTGCCGAAGACTCGGGTTCGAGCCTCAGGAGAGGTGTGATCAATTTAATTTTGTTTTTATCAGAAAACGCTTTAATTAGATCAAAGTTAACTGCAATGTTATTTTTTGGTAATTAAAGAAGAAATGATGTCCGTGAAGGAATAGTACACTAGCCAAACTGAACAATTGTTTTCGACTCCAGCTACGGTAGTCTCATCAGAGTTCTTTGTGTCCTGTGCATATTTTATATTTATGAATTTTTACTATTTACATATGTACGTCTTTACTCGTATTTATCATTTATGTTTTCTGGTAATTGCCTTTCCTTTCTCATGTTTTTCTAAATTAAACAATTACTTAATTTATGATCCTATTAAGACCCTTAAATTCCATGCTTAGCCTTTGAATTAAATCTTGAAAAAAAAAGAAACAGAAAAACAATTTTTCATATGACATTGACAATAACAAAATATTTGTTGTGCATTAACATTTATTTGTTGCATTCAACAATCATTTTTCTTCATTATACACCTTTCAATAATTCTAAAACGCTTTATCATCCTATTCATTTATTGTTCGTTTGTTCTGAGATTGGTTTTTTTGCGCTTTGCAGTTTTTGTCATATCGTTTTAGATTTCTACGTTGTGGTTTTTTTTTATTTTTTGTTTCTACTTCTCATGTTCATCTTTAAATATTGCAAATATTTACAATATTTACCCGCATTGTTATTCTTATTTGTTGCAACCCACGAGATTAATGTTGCAGGAAATATTTGTGAAAAGCGCGAAAATTATTTCTAACAAATCTATTCATTCTCCTTTAAGAAATGGCTCTAAAGTGTAAAACGAAGAACTAAAATCATTTTGAATGCCTGACCAAGCAAGGACCATGATGTTTGTTGAGTGTATGCTCACATGTGAGCAAAGTGGCCTTAACTAACATGTTTATAATTTTTTTTCCATTTAATTTTTTTTTTTTTTTTTGAGTTTTTATGAACATGATCAGCAATGGCATTACCACCAGCCAATGCCATCGTTATTATTTCATATGCCCACTATAATGCACTGGTATGATTGCTCGAGTACGTGCTACATAAAGAAGATGACACTTAACAAATGATACCATAAATGTTAGTAATGATTGTTCAATGCAAGCAAGCACATGTGTAGGAACAACAAAAGTAAAAAAAAAAAATTAAATTCTAAAAAGTCTTTTTAAAAAAATACTGGGTGTAACAACACAACTACAAAATAAAAGTATAAATTCGTTAACCAAATAATTTAAAAGAAAAACAAATTTTATTTTCTACTTAAAAGATTCCATATTGCGACCAATTGAGTAGAAATTCCTATAGGTAAAATCAAAATTACTATCAAGTTGTACGCTTTTTTAACATGTTTCTGGAAGCCCAAACAAAATAGTAAAACTTGCATAGTACTGACAACATTGTCCCTTTTAAAAGTAGCAGTTCCAAATGTTGGTACTTCTTCATAATTTAAAAAATTTTAAGCGATTTTGGTGTCTCTTATAATTCTTAAAACTTTGATAGTGTCGTTTACATGCTATATGAAAGAGGTGTTGCCTTTTGTAAGAAAAACTGAAAAAGATTTCATTCATTTACTTCTCATCTGGGTGTGCAAAAGTAATACTTAATTTACCAAAAATAATACCGGCATGTATTTTCTTCATTTATTGTCGTTTGGCCTGTACTGGTGCTTGTGTTTAAACAAAATTTCTTGCAAGTACGAGACATACAAGACCATTATAAAATTGGCAAAATATTTTAAAAGAAAAAAAAAATCGAAAAAAATTCGAAAAAAAAAAATTGCATGTGTCAAGAAAATAAGGGCTTTATAGACTTCATTGCTAAAATAAATATTAATTTAATTGATTTTTTAAAAGCAATATTTTGTAAGAGTTCTTTAAAGTGTACAAGAGAAAGTGACCACTTTTAAGGCGAATTTTAATATATTTTTTATTACTTACGATAATGCTTATTCTAATCAATTCAAATAAAAAGTTAAATGCAAGTCTTGAGCAGAAATATGTTTGCCACTTACAAGTGACTGTATTTAAAAGAACCAATTTTAAATCGAATTACTTTTTGTAATTGGCAATTCGAAATTACCAATTATAAGTAATTTATGCATTACTAATTACATACAATAATTGAATAAATTTAATCCTTTTTAACTTGAAGTAAAAAGAGTTTGGACAGTTAGGAAATTTATGATTTTAACTCCTAAAACAAGATCCGCTCAGGTCATTAAAAAGAGATAATGCTTCAGAGGCACAACCTTATAGAGATGTTTGCCAAATTCCACAATTTTGATCACAAATTCTATTGGGTAAGAATTATGATAAATACAGGCAAAGCTCGGTATAGCGAATGTCGTTTTAACGAAAATCCGATATAACGAACGGTTGACTACCTTATATAGCGAAAGTTAAACTAAATTTATGCTCGATATTACGAACGGTAAGAAAAATGCAAGAAAAATAAGACACAAGACTGCAATTAACAGTTGTGAACCTGTATTAATTGATGCTAGGAAAATCATATTGATTTGTTACAATCAAATCAAATTGTATTGAGAGAAATATAGGAGGCAACAGTCCTAAAAAGTTCAAAAATCATCCAAAAACAATCTTCAATTGAAGACTTTTTTAAATGCGGTAGTTTTTTATATTGTTTTATTTTTATTTTTTATGCTTTTCGAGGTTAAAAATATTATTCTTTAATATGTTTTAACAAGTTTTTTTCAATTAATTTAATAGAAAAGAAAGAAAAGAAAAAATTTCGCAATATAACAAATTTTTCAGTATAACGAATGGGCCTGACATTACATAGTTCGTTATACTGGGATTTGCCAGTAAAAGATATATTTTTTGAAGAGAATTTTTTATTCAATCCAAAAGATGTCAGGTCTGAAACATTGCTAATTACTTTATCCAATTATCAATTATAGTAAATGTAATTAAATTCTATCAATTCTAAATCCAATTATTTTTGTGTGATTGGCAATTTACAATAATTACCTGTTGTTAGTAACGTACTATTGGTAACTGTTGCTGTAAGTCATACCACACAAGGTCATCATGAAGATTTCTGCCCAATTTAAAATTAAATTTCTTAAATCTTTAAAAGCTGTTTAAGAAAGAACAGAAGAAAATTGATTATTAAATGAATTGAAGCCGAGAGAAAATGAAAGACGATTCAAAATGCTGTTTCAATGTCTGGTACGAAAGCATAAACCGGTTTAGTTATTAAAAGAACTCAGCCCACAATCTGTATGAAGACTACAATATCCTTAATTGTAAGTCGACTAAACTGTTTAAGCCCAACAAAAGATTCCTAAGACAACAGTATTTTAATGCGCAAAAAAGCATCACATTAACATAATTTGCAATTACAACACTGTTTCAGAGTTACGGCTTAGCTTATCGCAGCACCCATATTGTGTGTGTTGGTTTTTATCCATGAGTGTCGGGACCTACAGTTTAAGGTCGTCTCCGAACGACAGACTTGAGAAGCTTTTTCATGGCAACCAGTTACTTTCAGAGTTTTTGCCATAAGACTGCTGAGACGTAGCCGCCGAAAGAAATACTGTTTTCATATTTCTTTTTTTCAAAATGTCAAAGCTGGGATTTGAACCCTGGGCTCATGTCTTAGTAAGCCAACATACAACATAACCACTAATTCTTCTCTTCCTAATTCCAAACAAAGAACAAAGCTTTGCTTGAATAGGAGACTGGTACTTCTGGTTGTACGAAGAAAAAAACTTAAAAAATTAATTTTATTATACTTGCAATTATAATAGCAAAGTGAATGTAATTTTCTAAATCTTTTTCGGAATAAATTTAAGCTTTAAATAAGTACATACATAGAACTGACTATAGGTTGTTAATTCTATTTCGTTTAAATTCTTCTACTTTCTGTCATACTATATATTATATATAAAAATATTAATGGTTTTTTTTTATTTATTATTCATTAAAGCATATTCTCATAATATGAGAATATTATGCTTAAAATAACAAGAGCACGAGTATTTCTTAGCTATTCTGTTATTTTCTTTTTAATTTTTCCAAGTTTATTATGCCAATTTTAACACAAAATGTTAAATCTGTTATCGTAACAGGCATTTATTAAAAAAAACCACATACTTAGTCCAGGGAAATTTCTGCTGACATCAGAAAGGTCATATCAGATCGAACTGCTCGCAAGAAGCATCTTATCTAGCCAGAGTGAAAATTTTTAGGTGAGAATGAGTTCGCAAAGAGCATATCTGTTAAGCAAGTGATATAATTCGTCTTAGTTAAGCCACAAAAGTAAATCTCTTTAGTAATGATAGCTGCCAAAACGTTTGGCACCTCACAGGTAAAAACTAGTAAAAACGATGTACCAAAAAAAGAGTTAACGTGGAACTATTGTTTTTATTTCGTATTGCACAAGTCGTGCTATTAAAAATATTGGTTTCGGGCTAATAATATAATCAAGCTATGGCGGTTAAGCCAAAAGCTGAAGTTAAAAGTCATTGAAAACCTTTTGTTACTTTTAAAGCAAAAAATATCGAACCACACTTTCTCAATTAGAAAACAGTTATGCCGTAATCTTATTCAGTATGCCAAGCATTATTCAAAATCTAATTCAAACGAAGATGATAAATCGGATACTTAAATATTAAACTGAAATTTTTATTCAAGATAATGACACAAGAAATCAAATTGCAGATTTTGGACAATGATATTTTTAGAATGACGAAAAGGCGAGATCTAGCGAATTGTAAGCAGTGACGCGATATGGCAGTACTCTTAGAATGTGATTGGTAAAACTTGGGCCCAACTAATTCTCCACCGAATTTAACCACATGGAGTGACAGGAAAGTTTAAAGGTGCAAGTACATAAAAAGCATTCTGAATATCCCGCGCTGCATGCTTATGTCAAAAAAAATGTTGAAATAGTGTATTTTCAAGTTGGCCAACTCTCATATCAAGGCGTCGTCTCTAACGTATGCTATGTAACTTGCCATTTTAAAAGCGTTAAAAATCTCAAAGTTTTAAACGCGCCTAGCGGCTAAGGCAGATTTTTCTTCTTCCGTCTAAAGAAAGAGCAGATCATTTTACACATTATCACAGAGTAGAGTCTGGTTTACCAGCTTTACTTTCTATTCGGATTTAGCCGCAAAAATCATAAGCAGCAGTTATGTCGGTCTTATTATATGATTGCAGCTCGTGAGGTAGAAATTAGTTTCAAAACCATAAAATGCAGAGTTTTATATCAGAAGCGCACTCAGATAGACTCAGATAGTTTCTTCAAAAATCTAATTTAATTTTTATTGTTTTTGCCTGGGCTCAGTTAAAAATAGAACATTTTCTACTTTCAAAATTATTGCCGTCTAAGTTGCAACTATTATATTCTGTTATAATCAGATGAAATTACATGTGTACCTATTGTTTTGATCATATGTGTACACAAGCACTCGTATATGAGTTGAATACTTCATTTTATGGCGTCAAATGCCACATTTGCCCTGTGGCAATTCTTTTTATAATAATTGTTGCGCTTTGTTTTCGTGTGCAAAACTATATGTCGACTAAGGCCTCGGCTAAAAAACTTTTTTTAAAAACATGTTTTATTTTTTCACTTTTTTCTTTTTATATTTTGTGCTTCATTTATGAAAAATGAACTTAAATTGTAAAATTGTTGCACTTAAAGGCTTGTGCAGTTCCTTTTTTTCATTCATTTCTTCACATCTGTAACAAGTTGAGGGTTTTATTTTTTTATAACTTGTGTTAACAGCGTGTTATAGTGTATGTACAATGTACATACAGGCATAATCGTATATGAAATGAATCTTGTTATTATTCTTTTGGCATTATTTTACTAATTAAAACATAAACATAATGGTTGCAACTTGCAACATATTTACATACATTATTGGCCTCTTGCAAGTCACAAATGTTGAATATAAATTTATTACTTTTATTATTAAGAATTGCACTTACAAATACGATGTACAATTTACAATGTATGCCCATATTGTGTTTTAATACATACTCGTACATTAAGGCATAAATGAAATATACCAACAACTATGCCACAAACATATGTACATTAAATACATACATTATATAAATGTAATTAACAGTTAAATGGTAAGTATGCATATACTCGTATGTATGCTTTTTATTAAAATATCATGAGAAGTTAAGTTCAGTCTTTAAATGACCCCACTTGCAGTCTTAAGCTCTGCTACGAGTAGTATTTACATGTAACATACTCGTATTAACCACAGGCGAATTTAGTATTAATGGATATTCTAAAACATATTTGTAATTAAAATTTAACTTTTCTTTTTTTGTTCTTTGCTTGTATTTTATTTAAGCCTCCTGGCTTATCAATTATAAGTACACAGATTTCACATCAGTTGCCAACTAAACTCCAATCATTACGTTTGAACTGGCTGGTGTCAAGTTTACTGATACCAAATAATTTTAATATTTTCCGATTAAAAACAATAATTTTTAATAATTATTTTCATTTTTTTTAACAACTTATAATCATAATAAAATTTTAAAATGTTTCTGTGTAATAACAACAGGACACCAAAGCAAAAGTATTAAGGAAAAGCCTGTTATTATCCAAAAAAAGACCAAAACTTGTCTCACTTTTATTAAAGTTTTAGTGAAAGAGGACTCTTTCCTAAAAACTTTTTTTTGTACACTTTTAAGCACAAAATTTGTTTGACGCCAAGTTACAATCATCATTAAAAAGGCAGCATCTGTAGCAGCTTTCTTTTAATGCATTTTCAAAGTTATTATCATTATCAATAGCAGTCAATCAAGCCTTCAATTATGGTCCAACATCAACTACTTTATACCACGAACATTAAAAAAAAGTTTTTTTAAAACCTTAAAATTATTGAATGTCAAATAATAAGGACGTACCATGTTGTAGCTGTGACTAAATTTTCAAGAGCCCTGCCAAAAACGTTATTAAAATAGACTTGCAGCCTCTAACATTATTATGAAATATAAATAAGAATTGGGAATTACAAGTAAGCGCTTGGGTTTCTGTGTGGTTTGATACACCCCATAATGGCGTTGAAAGGCATATTTTTTTTTGTTTTTTTTTTATTGAGACCAATACTCAGGGGTAAATCCCTACTAAATACTGGAAAGGACAGTACATTATGACAACAGAACAAATATTTTGTTTTCTAATATTATTAAGCTTCTTAGGAATGAGACAAATTGCTATGAATTGATAATTTTAAAGGCCAGTGTCATACCTTCACAATTGAATAATCAATAGTAATTGCCCCATCGTTGCATGTTGATTGCGGTGAGTGCCTTCGCTAAGTAGGTTTTTAGCTGTTATCTGCTACTTCCCGATAGGTGGCGCTTTTCTCCTGATCAAAGGTTAAGGTGGAATAGAGTGGAATGTTAGGGAGCGGTACTTTGTAGATGGACTTTTTGGAGGGGAGGTCCCCCCTCTCCTAATTTTAAATTACAATTTTGAAAAACCCCAAACAAACCTTTTAATTTTTCACCTCTGCTATGATTGGAAGCTGGGCCGTTTGAGTTTTTGTGTGAGCGCTCTAACCACTATACCAGGCACCCCCCAATATTTTCTATTGACGACTTAAGTTATAATTTAAAACAATTTTTCTTTCAATTAAAAACCTTTATTTGAAGCTACTAAAGATATTTCTAGTTGTCGTTGTCTAGTAGTTAGTATTTTGGTTTACTAGACCAGAGCTCTGGCTTCAAACCCCAGCTCTGACATCTTAAAAAAAGAAATATGAAAAAAGTATTGCTTTCGGCAACGACCTCTTAGCAGTCTTTTGGCAATAGCTCTGAGAGCAACTGATTGCCATGAAAAAGCTTCTCCAGTCTGTCGTTCGGAGTCGACGGTAAACTTTAGCTCCCGGTACTCATGGATTAAAATTGACACACACAACATGAGTGCTGCGAAAAGCTAGGCCGTAACGCTGCAACAGGGTGGTGATGGCCAAGACGCCATACGCCGAGAGAAATGTTTTTTTTTCATATTTCATATTTCATATTTCAGAGCTGAGGTTTGAATCCGGAGCCAACACACTTACCACTGGAATACGGCAATAGAAGCAGATAATTCCCGAGTACTTTTGATTCCAGATAAAATGGTTGCTAACAAGGATATTTTTTTTTGGAGCAGGTGCTAAATTTAGAGATCAAGTTTATTGATGAAAAAATATTAATCCACGAACTTTCATATTTAATTGGTTCAATAAGGTAAAAAATATTCCAAATTTATTATTTTACCTCTTTGAGGAAGTCTATAAATAAAATACCTTTGCCATGACTTTACCAGCCGATTGAATTTTTTTTTTTGCATTGAGGCCAGCACTCAGGAGATAACTCCTACTTATGCGGTACATTGTGCTGGTCTAGGAAAATATGGTATGGGAAGGAGGAAAGAGGGAATAGTGCTTGTGGACATTTTATTTAAACTTGTAACATCGTAATTGACAAGAAAAACGTTCACGAGAAGATTGTTCCACAAATGAACGCAGCGGCAAAAGAACGAATTCTCTCTATAATGCATTGTACGATTTACTGGACAATCAACCACAAAAGAATGTGCTCTGAGAGAGGTACGCTTAGTCGGCAAGAATACGCGATCAACCGGAATCAAATCTCCTATCAAATAGAACAATGAAAGTCACGCCACATTGCGCCGACACTCCAAAGAATCGATAGAGTTGGATACCCTACCGTCTCTGATGAGCAACTTCGACCTTTCCTGTACGCGGTCGAGAAGCCCCAAAATAGACTTTAAAGCACTGGCCTATACATGAGAGTTGTATTCCATCTTAGGTCGGATATACATAGGTCTTGTAAATATTAAGAAGGTCAGATGGAGTGAAATATTTCTTGCACCGTTTTAAAAAACCGAGGCACTTGAATGCCTCTTTCGACACTAGAAATATGTAATCATTCCAACGAATATCACAATTAATTCTCATACCCAGAGCGTCCGCCTCCTCAATACTTACATTACCTATAGTCCATTGATGCCCAAGGTAGTAGTATTGGTGAGATAAAAAAAAATTTGACACAGAAGTTCTGCAAGTGAAGTTTGTCTCTCCCACTTAACCTGCTGATTTCCTATTGGTTGATTGACGATCAAACAAAAGAGCGTAAGTATACGTGTAAGTTTAATTTGCTGATATCAGCCACTACTGGGCATCTATCTATAGTCACAGATGGCAGGATTAAATCATCACAATGTTAATGTGTGATAAAACAACATTGGATCTTGCACGCACTAAATTCGACCCTGTTTGCGAGACCCTACTCGGAGATTTTCTTCAGATCATTTGAGAGTGTGTCATTCATATTCAGCCTTCTTACCCCGATCTCCAAAAGGCTAGGCCTGCGATCAACTGACAAATGTTACTGTCTTCTGCGAAGGGGTAGATGGGATTTGAAGTTAAACGGAGAAGATACTTAAGGAAGATTAAAAATAAGGTGCATTTAGTGCATTTTCATCAGCCTTATTCGATTGTTTGGAATGCTCTTCTCTCTCAGGTGTATAGTAAAGGATCAGCAATAGTTATGAAACTTCTTTAGAACTCATTTTACTTTGCTTAAGTTCATCTGAGTTAGTTTGAGAAAGAAAGAAAACTGTACTCGATCTTTTGAAATGCCTATATAATTACTCATGGATAAAAATTGACACACATAACATGGGTGTTGCAAGAAGCTAGGCCGTAACCATGAAACAGGGTTGCAGCGGCCCATTATGTATGTATGTAAACATACTTCTTATACGATTCTGGTTAAAATAAATTGATTTAAGTTTTTGAGCATTAAATTTCTTCTTTTTTAGTTTTATTGTAAGAATTTCAATTATATGTCAGACATAATCATTGCTTATGTTAATTTCTAACTTAAGGGCCTTAAAAAAATTTCGTTTTTACACAAAAACATGTAAAAAAAATAAATAAAAATCAATTAAAATCAACGAACTGTTTCAGAACTTTTGCACCTGAAATATTTTAAAATGCATTAAATGAACCGCAACAGATAAACATTAACAAACATTCGAGCAACAGAACAAGACAAGACAAGAAGTGGAAAGAGAGAGATAGACAGACCCTTTTTAATGTCAAGATAGTAGAGTAGGTTATATTACTTTTCCTTTTGTGGCATTACTCTACTAGCTGTGTCTTGTACGTATTTAAGTTGCAAACAACAATTTTGTTGTTTTATTTTTGTAGTGTTTTTGCATTCTTTTTTTCTGTTTTCTTAATTTTGTGTGGCTATTAAAACGTATAATAATACTTTGCCAACTTGATTCCCTATGTTGTAAGTTTATTGTGGCAACTATAGTTGTTGCAGTTGCTGTTGCTGTTGTTGTTTGTAAGTATAGTATAGTAGTGTTGCTACTCAACACCCAAAGGTATCAAAAGACAAAACACGGCTAATACCAGAGCTTTACAAGTTACAATTTTTGTTGTTTTTTTTCTTTCATGTTACAATTTTGCTACTGCTTGAGTACAATGATGGTTTGTGGCAACATAAATACATGCTTAAAGGTTTCTATTAAATTATTATTGTTGTTGCTGTTTCTGCTGCATATATTGATGTTTTTAAATGCATTTCAGATGGCTGTTATAAAAGATGTGCCTTTTCAATGTGTGTAAATATTTAACGAAAAAGAAGAAAAAAGTTACCCAAAGAAGTACTCTTTTTGAAATGTTAAGCATTGTGTTGCTTTTGTTGTTGCTGTTGTTGTTGTGTTGTTTGTTATTTAATGGATCTTCAGCACTTTGAGTGATTTATTTCACACGTTGTTGAAATGGACAGCAATGGGCTAAATTTTGACGTTTATTGCTACAGCAGCGTTAACTCTTTTGTATAAAAGCCAAGTAAAAATGATAAACACAACCATGATGCTATTGACGACGATGATGAACAAAAAACATGAATTGAAAAACATCAGTCAACGGCAAGAATGTCAGCAGCCGTAAGTAGTTTCTATTAAAAAGTCTGTATAGAAAGAAATCTGTTTTATGGTCAGCCATACACAGAACAATTGGGTTTATATTTCATTTTATTAAAGGATTTTCCTTTCATTTCGTTCTTTTATAGCAAATAACATAAGAAATTGCTTCAGGTCTATAGAAAATAAATTAACAGACTAGACAAACTGAAACTGGCGTTTTAGCTACATACAACAGCCATAACTATTCGTTGAGTTTATTTTTAAATATAAAAAAAAACAAAATTTTCAATTAATATGCAAAATTTTAAATGGCTGCTAAAATCTTATACTGTTTTCTTGAACAACATCATAATTCAAAGAAGAATTATAAATTTAAAATTTTACCCTCAATGTTAATTTCGATCAAAATAATTGTTATCACCGTGTTATTTATGAGTCAATTTTTATTTATTTCGACATATTTTTTTAGACCATAGAGGGGTAATATTGGATTTATATTTTTAGTTTTTTTTTTTTTTTACTAAAAACCACATTTCATATATAATTAATCACTGATGCTATAAACGCATAGATGACAGCAAGTAGCAAACAACAAGTTATCAAAATTAGAATATACACATTTATTATTAAAATGGCAGCACAGCAAAAGCCTAGACAAAAACCTTTGATATTACAGCAAGCATAACATGCAACCGACAGTTCTTGCAGCCATGTTATCAACTACATAAATATTTTGAAGGAACAGCAGGAAAACAATTAAAAACAAAATAAAAAGCTGTTTATTTTAGGGATACCACTTTCAAGTGCAGGCAATTGCAAAACTAAAATCGTTTATTAAACCTTTAACTACTGAGGTGGTGGTAAATTTTACCCCCTCCTTAGATTTTTTAATTTATTTTCTTCGGTTGAGCGCTGTTGAGTCCCTGTTTTGTTATACTAAATCTTTGATTTTTTTATTTTTATAATCATATTTATATAAAAATTTATTTTCTTGTTCTTTTAAAAATAAATTATTAAAAAAAAATTTTTTTTGACTAATTTTTTTGGTAAAACAAAAGGTGGTAAAATTTACCCCACGTCAATAACTATGAAAAAATATTTCACCTCCGTAGTTAAAGGTTAAAAGGTATATCACTTCAGCACCCAAGTAGTTCATCCGTAAGAATCCACCCTCTGACATTCAACCTTATGCAAATTTGGCATTGGCTTCCAAACGAATTATCAGGAGAAAACGCCATCTACTGGGAAATAGTAGATGACAGAGCTAAATAAATGAAAACAAAAACTTTTTTAATCCACTACAATGCACAGCATGAATAGGGCTTTACTCCCCTGGGAATTGGTCTTAGAAAAAATTTTTACATACGGTAAGCAAATTTGAGGTTAAGAAGTATATTGGCTTAAAAACCAATATAAAGTAGAAATTTGGAAATTAATAATGGCATACAATGTCAGGCATCTGTTCACCTCCAGCACGTCTTTTCGCAAAATCTTCAACCACATTGTGCAACAATGTCAATTTCTCGTCAGTGCAAAGCCGAATTTCATCTTTCAGAGTTTCAATTTTAATGTTTATATGTTAATGGCTTGAGAATTGTCTTTGGTCCACATACGACAGACCTTTATGAACTTCGCAATACAATTTTCTTTATTGATGTAAACGTTGAACTAGAAATGAGCTTTATCACACAGAATAATTCTTCGATTTTCGACCAGTTTCAAATTCTAGTCAGCAAAGGCTTTAATTCTTGCAATTGCTGTATAGGCTCGTATGCCAAGATTGAAACGTTATTCTGCCTTATGATAAGACGAGTTATGATGACTTGACAAATATTATTGAGCAAAAATGTTAATACAGTTTAAGATTGTTAGCTGTCAAACAATAGTTATCGATATCTATGATTCTCAGGCAGTTGAAATCACCCTATAATTATTCCAAAATAACTTAAGCGAGTATTTATTACTACGACTCTAGTATAAGATATTGGATAAAATCAGTAAAAAATATCCATAATGTTGGGTTGCACAATGAAATGTGTTTGATATATAACAAGAGAAGAGCAGCTAGAAAACAACAAAAGAAAAAAATCTAAATAATAAGAGATTCTGAAATAATGGAGAAACATTTCTTTACAAAAAAAAAAAAAAGATATTTGAACTGGCTGTTGGGTACGTGAATTTAAAAAAATTTGAAGGGGAAAAGTAACATTATACTTCTATATACAGATTGAAGAGGATTATTATTCTTGGAGTCCATAAAGTACAGCAATAAAGAGAAAGCTATTGTGCAGAGCCTATTATATTACTATCAATGTCTTCTCAAAAACGCGAAATGTTGATTTCAGAGAGGCTTTAGATTGCAAGGATCTAAGCACTAGACTAATGAAAGATGCAAATCTGCTCTGCTTACAGAAATGATCCTACATGAGATTCCCCTGTTAGTGCTAATGAATTATTTAGCCTAACGTAGACTTTCATTGTTATGTAAGCAGAAAGCAGCAAATTTCGCTATAGTTTCTAAGGATTTTTTAATTGTGGTACTTATAAACAGGAACTCAGCTCAAGTTAAATCATTAACAGCCTTATTTATAATAAAAAAAATTAGCAAGTCGTTGTGAGCAGTGGCTATTTTTGTGGAAAATTTTACCCAAACATAGAGGTATTTAATTTTTTGGGTTCTCTGACTAGTTAATTATTAGAAGGTATAATAAGTTTTAATAATATCAGCGGGTGGTAAACTTTCCAGTTTTTTATCCCATATGCTAACGAGTTGCTAATTTTTTATTACACATACGGCCGTAAATAACCAGGTGATGGATTTTTTTAAAGTCAGAGATATATTATTTATACAACTCTCAACGCTGTAAACGTCATGTACAAAGACTTTTCCCAATATAAGATCAAAACCATAAAATATGGAGCCGGTACTTGTACTATATCACAGAGCTTTCTCTGTTTAAAAACGCTACATTTTGCACAAATAGTGCAACGTCATTTCAGAAGGCATTTCAAAATGGCAATGACTGCAAACATTTTCCGAACAGGGTAAAACTTTGAGACGAAAACAATCGCTTTAAATCCTATTGAGAATATATTGGGATAACTAAATGCTAAGTAATAACTAAGATAACTCACTTACAATGAATGAAGCATTAAAGGTTTACAAAACTACTGGATAGTAGTTGATTTTTTTAATTAACAGTCAAAACCAGGGATTTCAATGTACACCCTGTACCGTTTTTACATGACAGATACGTTTTAGCTAACACACTGTATAAAATATCATGCAGAAAACGCCAGTCATACATATATATTACAATGTATTAAAACGATTAAACCACTTTAGAAATTATAACAAAATTATAATTTTCTTCTAGATAAGCGGAGGCAATTTTTGCCGTTTATATAGAAACACTTTTACATGCTGAAGAAAAACACAACCTGTAAAGAAAGTCGCGTATTGCGAAATCAAATCGGACAAAAGAAAACCCGTAAAAACAGAATGGGCTGTCTTGATTATATTGATACTGACACTTTAATTTGTTAAAAACAATATGTCAATTAATTAAATAAACCGACTTTTTTTGCTTTAAATCTGTTGTTTCAGTATGTTGCTATTGTATTAAACACCACTGTAGATACATATTAGTATGTAACATTTCAATCATTTAAATTCTAATTCTTAAAAAAACATAAATTTTTTCGTAAGAATCTATAAGAAATGTTCAGCACTAATGAGCACCACAATTTTAAATAGAAAAACCACTTCACAACTTCCTTATTAAATTATAAATGCTAAAGAAAAAAAAAAAAAAATAAAGTTTATTAAACAAATAAATAAATAAAAAGAAACATAATCTCTGCATATTTTTTCTATATGTATTGTACAAATTTACACACATACACATATATTTGCTGTATTTTTGCAGCAATTGTTCCCTGAACTTATAAATTGACGCACCCCAAATCTACAATATAATTCGTTGCGTGTTATTAAGAAAATATAAAAGGCAACCCAAGACAGACAGACAGAGAGAGAATTTTGGGGAGAGAAAGAAGCAGACAAAAACTATCAGCAATATAACAACAGTATGTTGATGTTACGATGCCATATGATAACGAATTACACGTTTATTATTACACCACCATCATCATCATTATCATCATCATGTTTATCATTATCATTATTACAGACTTGACTTTAGAAATGTCATGAGTATGAGCTTGAATTTATTTTGAAACTGATTTTAAATTTAAGTATAAAGATACTCCTCACATGTGGCATGAATATAAGTAACCAGCAGCATTAGAATTCTATAAAGACTCTTTTGATAATGGTCGCCAATAATCTTATCTAGAAGACCAACAACACACAACAACAACCGCCACAATTTTGCATAGTTATTACAAGAAATATTAATGTTGCAACAAATAACAAATGCAAGCCGCTTAAAAACATAAACAACGATGTCTCCACAACTCCACAATAAAATTCAGACAATTCAAACACTCAAGCATATAAAATAAGGAGTCATCACATAATAATGGAACAGATGGAATTACCAGAAAAAAGAAATCAAAAATGAAATTAAAATTAAAAAAAAAAAAAAAATTAAATTGTAAGGTTAGGGAACCAGTAATTTTCTTTGTAGAAGTAAATGTGCTAACAAACTGAAACAAAAAAGAATTTTTTCTTAAAGTTGTTTCTGTGAAAAATGTTTTATTTAGAGCTAAAAAACTTAGATAATACAAGGCAGAAACACTGTTGGAATGGACTTTTTATGTTATATCCTGGTAAAAATATATTTCGGTAATACTTATCTTTCCATTGGCTACGAGTTAATATGCCATATGATCAGTTCAAATTTTGACTAATTTTTTCAATAAATCTGTCGATATGGTGATAATGTTGGCTTGGATAATGTTATTGAATATTGTAGACATAAACCAACGACTTATCATAGACCAATAAAAAGAAGTCCAGAGTCTTTAAAAGACAATAAAGAGGAATAAGGATCTCTTTTGGAAAGAAAAATTGTCATCAAATTGATATTGCAACAAATCGATTGTTTAACGCGCTCTATGGCAAATTTCGTTCTACTTGTTGGAATCAAATGTCGTTGATTAATTTTTAGAAACAATTAGTAACTCCGCATGACTAGCTATCCCTTGCCATTTTGTAATGGCAGCTCTTTGTCCATTTAAATAAAAAGAGAAAGATCATACCACCAGTATATAAACCGTAATGTTGTATTCGTTAATGGCTGGAGGATTGTCTTTGCTCCAAAGGATTTTGTTTATTGATGTAAACATTTAACTAGAAATGAGCTGTATCACAGAGAACAATTCTTTGATGGTTATTTTCGATGGTCATTTAGCTTTAATTATTGCAGTTTCTGTATAGGCTCGTATGCCAAGACTATAAAGTAAAATTTTCCACATTGTCGACGGACAAAGGCCAATAACTTGAGAATCACCACGAATCGACATTTAAGCGCCTGCTTCAACACTTCGCTAAAACAGGAATATCCCTTGGGTATGTTTTCTTGAAGGTGTCTTAAGTCAAGAAGAGTAAAATTAGAGCGAAGACGATTAAATACAATACCAAACACTATTATTTATGCCAAAATACGCATTAAAATAATGTTGTAAAAAGAGCAACACATTAACACTAACACCTCAAATGATACAGTGATTGTTTTAGTGAAAAATTAAAAGAACCCAGCAAAGATCAAAAATGAAAAAGTTAGTTTGCAGTTTTTTCAAAATTATAAATTAAAAATAAGAGGTTCCCTCCCCCACTCTAAGAAGACCATCTAAAAAGAAACCTCTCCCCGACATTCCACTCTATTCCATCTTAACCAATGTCAACAAAATAACGAATTATCAGGCGAAAAGCGCCACCTATTGGGAAGTAAGGGATAACAACCAAACCTACTTAGCGAAGAAACTCACCACACAATCAATATGCAACGATGAGGCAATTGCTGTTGATCATTCAAGGGTGAAGGTATAACACTGGCCTTTGAATGATCAATTCACAGCAATGTGTCTCATTTCTAAGACGCTTAATGGTTATATAAGAAAAAAATATATATATTTTGTATATATACAAAATAAATGCTTTGTCATAAATGTACTGTCCTTTCCAAAAAATTCCAATGCAATGCACAGCATCAGTAGAGGTTTACCATGAGTATTGGTCTCCATAAAAAAATATAACTGCTTCCTTTGCATATGTTACTATTAAAGTTACACTCCAAACTGCATTAAAAAGATTTTGTATTGTATTGTATTGTTACCATTTTGTACTGTAGAAGCGACACAACACATATAGTTTTTCCTCGCGCCAATATTTTTGTATTTGGTTTTAAGTTGAAGTAATAAAGCGTTTCATAGACATACAATATCGTTTTTTTTTTTTCTTCTCTTTTCCTCAGAGTGTAGGTGGTGCGGCAAAGAGTAATGCTGTAAATGCAAAAGAAACAGAGCCTCGTTTTTTTTTTCAATTTTCCAAGACTGCTTATAGTGTTGGACGATTACTTGTAAAGTCGTGTGGCAACATGCCTAATATGAGACAATCTTTATTTCAGACCGTTTTTTTTTTTGTAATTTTTTTGCAAATTCAACAAAATTTTATTTTGTAAGTACAAGTATGTGGACAAGTTCATCTAAACTAGAGAAAAACGAAATAGCAACAACAATAATAATAATAACAACAAAATGACAACACGTTTTGACTGTAAAACACACAGCGGGCGGAAACTCTTAAATTTCATAAACAAAAAACAAAAAAAAAAAAAAAAAAATATTTATTTTTCTTTAGTTTTTGCCTGCTTAACGCCAACGCACATAGAGCGACTGAGCCATTTGAGCCGCTCATAGTCTTTTAAAGTTGTAAGTGGAGAACCAGCCATTGCCTATGAGAGACACATGTGCCTTGACAATGATCATCATTAATAAACAAAAATTTTGTGGCCGTTTTTTTAGATTTCTTTTTCTGGGGTATCTGCGAACATTTGGTACTGCAGCAAAAACTGCAATGATTGCAAGTTTATTTCTATATTTTGTTTATGGTTCAAATTTGGTTTCATTCTTTAATATTTGCGGAAAAATTTAAAAAGAAAAAAATTTTAAAAAAATTAAAGAGGCATTAATACCCTATACAAACTATGCCCTACAACATAAATATCGACAGCATTTTTTATTCATTACAAATCTAAGAAATGTAGTAGAAAATAAAAAGATATTTTCTCTAAATAAAACAAGATTTGTGAACGTATAACTTGAGTGCAGGTTTTGCATAGATGGTGATCTGTGAATAATTTGACTAAGACTCAAAGTCTGCCTTACACGCGATTTACATTATGATTTAAAACAATCCGATTTATTTTATTTTCTTTAAAAGTCTTTCAAAATCCGTAAGTAGTTATATCGTACATGTTAAATCGTACATTTTTTTATAACGTCTCATATATTATTTTTTTTACTCCTTAACGTCTATTTTTCTATTCATTTAAAAAAAGAACAACAAAGGAAGAAACGCAGAAAGTACAAGATAGATATAGAAAAGTTTCAGAAAACAGAATTTTTGGGTTTTTTAAACCTTCTGCATTTATTAGATCCTCCGCTCACAAACAATGAACCCTACATTTGATGCAAGAAAATCAGTCCTAAAAAAGTCTTAATGTAAATCGTGTGTAAGCCTACTCTTAACAGACAGATATCATTAACAATATTACACCTACTACCATCAAGATCTGCGCCTACTGCGGCACCACGCAGTCCTTTATGGTTATATTTTTTATTTATTAACTGTATTGGAATACAATTTTTAAATTATATTCTTATTATTAGTAAGAGCGGCGTGACTCGGTGTAGTGTCGCTGACCAGGGTTTCTGAAGAGAATTACCAGTCCAGCACACTACCCACTAAGAAATAGAGATTTTAGTATAAATTTGATTCGACATATGGACTGAAAAACAAGAGGGAACAATTATGAGTCTAAGCATTGTGTTGAACAAAAATTGTAATAAAAAATTAACACAAAAGAGTTAATTTTAATCCGTAAGGTAATGTTCACATGAAGATATTTCGTTTTTAAGAAGAGCAAATATTTCTTTCGGCAATTACCACTTAGCAGACTTCTGGGAAAAGCGCTGAGAGTAACTGATTGCCATGAACTGTCGTTCGGAGTCGACTTTAAACTGTAGGTGCCGGAACTCATGGATAAAAAAATTAACACATACAACATGGGTACTGCGAGAAGCTAGGCAGTAACCCTGGCACAGGGTTGTACTCGTAATGGCCAATTATATTAAAAAAAACTTGTTAATTTTAACAAAAGAAAAATAAACACAAACTTCAATTTTCTTATTCAAGATTTCATGAAACTTTCAAGATATGTGATATATGACGGGACGTGAAGTCCTTGCTCCGTGAAGTGAATTCCTTGCTTGCCCGCATTCTAGTTTATTTTTTTATTTAACCAAAAATTATTTTATTGACATGAACTTTACTTGTTTCGAAAGAATATATTATAATTTAAATAAGATTTCTGGCGTATGGTCGCCACAGCTGGCTCGGCGGAGTCTACTGCGAACGTCCATTTTTGATGACATTGTTTTTCAATCATCAATCGCTTCGGGCTTATAGGTGTAGACTATCGGCTTCGCATATCTCCATAGTGAATTATCTAGCGCCATTACGTCGCACGATTTTGGAGGCCGATTAACAGTCCCGAAACGAAATGAAACTTTCCTTAAATAGATCAATTTTCGTGTTGAATCCGCAACTCCTTCACATCAAGGCTATTAAATTGATGAACGAATAATTCAATAATCTTTTCTCTATAGCAGTCATCATTGACTCTAATGTTCTGACCAGTATCGGTTTTAAAGAAAAAAAAAACAGTTTTTATGAATGTAATGGTAACTCAACTTACATTTCGTCTTGCGGGATTTTATGTGCTCTATCCACCATTTTATATTTTTCCAGTAAATTATGTCTCTTTAGGTTTTTGACACCAAAATTTTTAAAATCTGCAATTCATTTTTGGCTCTTTATCTCCGAAACTGGACGAGATATCCGAAAACGGATTGCAGAAATTGAAATGAATTGGGGTCAAAGATCTAAAGTGGCATCATTATCTCGAGATATATTAAAAATATGAAATGGCGTATAGAGCACATAAACTCCTACATGACGATTTGTGGATTATCATCTGTCCAAATACAGCAGTTTTTATTATTTCTTCACAAGACTCCTATTAAGGGGAGACCCCTACTCATGTAGTGCATTATACTAATGTTAAGAAAATGTATTATGAGCAGGAGGTGAAAGGGAGTAGTGTTTGTGAATATTTGATTTAACTTTGTGCATATTTTAATTGACATATAAAACATTCGTAATTGACAAAAGCTGTTCCATAAACGGACAATTAGGCCAAAGAACGCATTCTCTCATTGATCTATTGTGGGATTCATTGAACAATCAGCTACAAAAGGATGTGCTCTATGAGAGATACAACAAAAGTGAGCTTCAGTGTTTACAATATTCATGATAATATGTCAGGGTGTACTGATCAAAAATGTTAATAAGTGAGCGTACTATGAAAGTTCGTTTGACAGTTGACCTTTTCGAGGGTCAATTAAATTGGCGTAAAAAAAGAGCTCCCTCTACAAAATCACAAATATAAAATCTTTGTTGAGACTTAGCTTGGTTGTGTCCTGGACAGCTAATTCAAGTTCGAGCAGAGATAGCTGTGATCATTAACTTTCTAAGTAGCTACTTCTAAAAAGAAATTGTTGCTTTGTTTGAGCTGTAAAGCAACATCCAACCAACTTTTCATGCAACAAAGTATGAATTAAAATTTTTTTTTTGTATTATTTAGCAGTCGATTTTAAAATCGAAATCTTAGTTATAAAAAATTATATCCAAATTAAAATGTTGGCCACAAATAAAACAAATGCTGGCTGTAATGCTAACCTGACTGACATAAAGTGTATAGTGGTAGTGGCGTTTTATGTGTCTCTTTTAGCTGCGTTTTTTTCGTTTATTTATTTTTTTTTTTTTGCCCAATCGAATTTGATGCCATTGCCACACTATCAACATCCTCATCAGTGTTATTGAAGTATTTTTTTGAAGTTTATTTAATATGTTTTGTTGGTTATTCTCTTACCAAAAAACAAAAGAAATAAAAAGTCATCAACCAAAAATGGGGGCTTGGTCCATGTGCAGAATTTTATGACTTTAATTTTGTTGTTGTTGTTTTATTTTGTCTTCATGGCGGTTTTTTGTCTCTCTATATAAGAATTGTAGTGTGGTGTGGTGTGGCGTTTTTTTGTAAATTGTACACCACAAAGTGTGTAGAGTCTTGCCACATACATATGTACTTACAGTTCTTATATGTTGGCAAGACTTTTTGCCTTTTATTATGAAGTTCCTCTTTTTTTTTAAATTTTTTTTTTTTTGCAAATATGAAAAATATCTGTCGTGTTTTTGCGGTAAATGTCAATGACATACCGTTTTTCAAAAACAAAAAAAAAAAACAAGAAACAAAATTTTTTTCTATTGAAATGTGTGACCTCTTGCCAAAATTCAAACAAAAAGAGATTTTTTTTTTTTGGAATATTAAATAAAGGCTGGGTTAAGTATTCTTTAACATGAACTTATAATTAGAAAATATTGAAAGAAAATTAAGAAAAACTTTTTTTCAATTAAAATATACTGACACAGACAGAGTAAGGCTTTGGAAGAGACATGTGCCCGAAATTATCTGACAAAAGGTCAACAAACAAAATCTCTTACACTTACATTTAGCTGCAGAAAAATTCTTGACAACAATTGGCTTAAATATTCAACTGTACAGTAGTGTGCACCTTTGCAAAATACACACATGAAGATCTCAAAAAAAATAATTTCGTTTTTTTTTTTTTGCTTTTCAGTTTTTATAAAACTTTAATCATCAGTAGCCAAAATTATAGGCTTTAATGTTCGTCATGAGTTTATATTTGCTTGGATATCTATGGGTAGTAAATCTTCATTTGGATATTGTTATCTTTAAGAGATTAAAACTACACAACTAAAGTGAAACATTCTTGCATAATATTAAAACGCAAACGAGATTCATTTTCTTAGTTTTTTATCATTTTATTTTTTTATTTTTATTTTTGTTTTAAGAAAAACTCAATTTAAGAAACCTAACAAACAAACTACTCCAGTTTTTTATTTCTTTACTTACAGCTTTAAAAGCTTAAATCTAAAAAAATATGCACAGTAAGTGCAACTAAGACTTGGTTTAAAGAGAAGTAGAAAACGAAAACGAAAAAAAAAATTTAAAAAGATAATATACTAGTTTGTTAAAGCTTTAGCATAAAGATGGACATTAAAAGAAATTTACAGTATACACCAGCTAAAATGAATTAAAAACATTCCTGCAAAGGCAAAGCACATTTTAGGCAATTAAAAGAATTTAAGAATTTTTCATAAATTAAAAACTAAGCCCTGGTTGAACTCTACTGTAGTCGTTAGCATTGCATTTACGTACAGTAGATTAATTTAAATTTTGCACTTAAACAACATGAAAACTAAATGAATATATTAGTAGTGGCTGATGAAGAAAAAAAAAAAAAGGAAAATAAATACGAAAAAAATTAAAACACATAAATTGGTCTAAAGAAATAAAAACTTCAGAAAGCAACAGAAAAAATAAACAAACATTCTATGCATTAAATCATTAAAAGACGACTTATTTGCAAACTACTTTGTCTAAACTTGACAACTTAAGAAATGAAACACCAACAACACAAACTAATGGGATAAAAGCACTAAAAACTTAAGCAAATATACACTGAAAAAAAAATAAATAAAGCAAAAAAAATAAAGCAAAATATAGCATCCAGTTAAAACTAAGAAGCTAAACTTACAGAAAAGCATAGAAAAAAGAAAAAACAACTGTTTTTTTCTTTTATAGAATATAGAGAAAAAACTCATAAAAGCAGGAAAAAGCTAAAGCTGAACGAGATACAAAATGATGCGAAACAAAATAAAAAAAAGGGAAAAACGCAATAAACTAACGATTACAAAATGCTTAAATAAATTACAAATAAAACAACAACAAAGGCAAGGAAATATAGGCTTAACAAAGCAGAGAAGTCAAATAATTAAATTATCAAATATATACATACACACAAACACACAACTGAAGAGTGTCAAGGCCTCTAGTGAATACAACTCGAAGGTGGGAGGCGTTAATAAGTGTTTGATACTTGGATCAATGAAAGGACGCTTCGTAAGACATAAACCATAAAAAGATTGATGCTTATTTATAAACGTAAAATAACGTATCATCCACTCTGTATATTTTTGAAGGCAGTAGGCTTTTCACATCGCCAAAATGTCTTCAGAAGGGCTATCTAAGGCGACCAGAAGCTTGAAGAAGATTAACAATACTCAATGTCAAGAACGTATTCAACTCGAGAACGTTATTCGCATTCTATATACTAGAAGAGTGTGAACAATTTTACGAACAATACTAATAAATTCTTATAAGTGTTGTCAGCTGAAGTTCTGAAAAGCTCATTGACGGAAGTAATTGTATAATGATGTGCCGAGGTTCCCTAATGCAGCTCAGACAGGTGGTTTCAAAGAACTCATGAAACAATAAAGAAAGTGTAGCTATACACTCAGAGAAAAAGCGGTAGAAATCAACCGAAATTAATACCATTTGGTACTGAAATTGAGTTAAATCCGTTTGTGCTTACCTCGCTAACGGTTGGTATCAATATTTTAATAACAGTAACCAACCGTTATTGTTTTGATAACACGCTGTTGCGTTCTAATTACCAATTTTTCTTATTTTAATAACACACTGTTCTTACTTTGATGCCTTGACCGTACTTTAATCAGTTTTGTTCTTTATTAGATACCAAAGCGTTCATAATTTGATAATAAATCATTCCTAGTTTATTAACTTATGGTTTTTTTATACAATTTGTTCACGATTTTACAACTGGTTATTCTTGATTTATTAACTAATGCCATTTTTGAGAGTTTATTCTTATTTCGATAAAGCATTAAGCTTGATTTGGTACCGAAATTTAACAAAATTTACCATTTGTTAACAATTTTAGAACGCTTTTTTTCAATGCGTGTAGTGGCACTATAGTTAGAAGTTGAATGACGACCTTTCTTAATTATAAAATTTAAGTACTACTGAGCAATAGAGCGAGTAATATTCAAGTTTTATTAGTAACAACATACCTTCACTTAAAGAACATATAGAATATGTTAGCGAGAAATGTGAACTAGAAACTTGTGCATTTATATGGATAAAGCCCAATTTGAGCGTCCCAAGGCAGTATTTCGCTGATGGGAGTAGCTAATTGATTGCCCTTTATGCAGCACCGACATGGACTGAAGCTGTAACTAAAAAAATCCATAAGGCGAGAATGGATGCACTCTATAGAAGAAGTGCTGTAAAAGTCGTATAGGCTTTTTCTACAATTTCTGCAGATGCAGCCTAAGCGATTGAAGAAATAATTCCACTAAGGCTGGAAGTGGATATTGAATGGAAAACGGATACTGCAAGAAAGAAATGCATGTAATAAAGAGATGATAGCTTGATTCAATCGCTTTTACAAAAGTATGGTGGACCCACAAACTTATTCCCAGAATAGCGAATTAGTCAAATAGCCAACATGCAGAGATAAACTTCTACCGTACGTAGATGTTAACCAGATTTAGTTACTTACTTATTTAGACGGCCATAACAACCCATTAAGGTTTCGCCTTAAAACTAGTCTCCAGGCATCTCTGCTAAACGCGCGCCTTCTCCATTTGGTCACACCAGTTGGTGACAGGGCTTCATCAACTTGGTTCTTCCAACGTAAACATGGTCGTCCTCTACGCCGACGTCTAAAAACCTTCGCATCGAAAACTTTTCTCGCTGGACCAGACCTTTCCATCTAAACAATGTGGCTGAGTTGAACAATGCCCACATCACGGAGGAGCTCATAAAGTTAATTCTAGTGCGAAACACATCGCTATGCCTTAGAGGACCAAGAATCTTACAAAGAACTTTTCTCCCTAACACTTTCAGGACCGCTTGATCGGCATAAGACAGCGTCCATGATTCCGCACCATATAGAAGCACCGGAAGAATAAGCGACTTAAGGAGTAATAATTAGATTCAAAATCCCCACTTGTCGACAACATTTACTTCGTATTGCTCTCATTTAACACCAGACTCTTTTTATGCAGACTCTAGTTTAATAGCATTAAAGGCTGCGATGACATCTCGCTTGATATGCTGAATGATATCAATGTCATCTGCATACGCAAGGAGCTGGACACTTCTGTTAAAAATAGTGCCTTTCAGTCGCCTTATGGCAACCTTGACCTCTTCACAGCTGGACGACGAGATTTTAACATCGTAGTCATTGATTGGGTCAGTCACAGCATTTCTGGATGTGGAATTTGTATTATCATCATCATTTCGAGTATCATTCCTACTCCTGCACATCTCGATTACCTCACGAATGCTTAAAATCATTCCTTTTTAAATATGGACGCAACAGTGTTGATGTATGCCCAGAGTGCCGGAGTATAAGTGAAACCGTGGAGCAGATTTGTTTATTATTACCCAGCGAAGCTCCCTGGAAAGATCAATCACACCCTACAATATTGTTGAGCTGATGCTACCGTTGTCAATTGAAATTCTGTATGAATTTTCCAAACTTTAGTGCACTAAAGAATAATGTAAACGAAAAATATCCGTTAAAAACATCAATCCCTGAATCACTATTCCCCAAATTTTAAGTATTTTGAGTTGTGACCCTTTTGTATTTAGGGTGCGATGTATAGCGTTGCACTACCATGAATGCTGTGAATAGTACCAGCACAGAAAATTTTCGGTCTTTTTAAACTCTTTTCGATTATAAATAAAAATTTCAAATTTATAAACTAGCAGTAGGAACTTTTGCTTCCGTGTTATAATTATAATTGCATTCTTTTAAGGCACTGCCATATACTTACATACATATATCAGTAAACAATGTAAAAAGGACAAGTAGAAAAGCTAAAGACAAAATGCATTATAAAACGAAAAAAAAAAAAAATAAAACCATGAGAAATATAAAAATAAAAACTTAATGGAAGCAAATGTATCAAAATGCTTAATTGGATGTGGAACAATAAGTGACGTTTTTTGTTTAACTTCTTCATTTTACTGAAAAAAAAAGAAAAAACGCAAAAATAGATGACCAAGTCTTTAATGTAGTCCAGAACATGAACCAATTGCTGAACACAAAAACGTATTAGTAAAGGACGGTTGAAAGGACGAAATACGTTTTTTTTCTCTCTTGTTAAGAATGTTTAAAGATAAAAAAAAAATTACACACGAGCCGCTTTTAGTCAACAAGTGCATCATGAATGGCAGTTTAAAGATGCATTTTCTACTCCTGTTCTTCTGCTTTTTTTTTCTAGCCGCTGTTATAGTTTCCACTTGACATTATAAATGAGATAATTTTTTTTTTTCTTTACTTTCTGTTTTTCTTAATATTTATTTGTAGAAATAAATTTATGTATTCTGTGTTTTATTTTTTACTTCACAGTTCTTTCATGGTGATTGTCTTTTAGATTGGCCTGTTGTTTATTATAAACGAGGGATATGACACGCATTCTTTAAAGGGTTTCTCTGTGAAATGTAAAAGAATAGAAAAAAAAATGTTTTTTTTTTTTAATATTTTTCTATTTGATTTTATTTATTCGATTTTTATAATAAGACTATATGATGTGAAACAAATTAACTCCATTAAACTGAACGACATGCACAGAAAATTCTTAAGAAGCGTGTGAAGTAGCAGCAGCGATTAGAGAACGGGTGAAGGAAAAATTAATGAAAATGTGTAATTTTGTTTTTTTTCTTTGAATCACTTGAAAAAAGTATGAGTGCAGGAATAAATTGGTTTAGAGCTAAAATATAATGCTACACTTAACACTGGAAAGTTTAAATCATTACAATAGACTATGTGATCAATAGAGTTCCAGAGATCTTATAAGACAATAACTAAAATGTTCAATGTTCATACAGAATTTGTTTAACCCTTTGACGACGAACGGGACATATATGTCCCATTTGGATTTTTCGTCAATAAAGACCCATTTTTCAAGGAATTGTAATGTAGTCAATGTTGTTCGATAAAAAACAAATGCATTCTTTGGAATATGCAGTAAAATTAAGTTTTTTTTGTTTCAACTGGGCTTAAACTGGTCTCAAACTTAAAAATTTGTATCTTTTTTTTTACAATTTTTGTTTTCTTATATCTCGGTTTCGAATTGATAGCGTTGGACAAACTTTTAGTATTATATGCACCAATGCCTTTTACAAACTTATTAATTAATAGATTTTGATTCGGTTCTATACTTTTTTTTGGGAGGTTGAAAATAGTATGGGACATATGTGTCCCATTCGTCGTCAACGGTAAAAAAAAGGGATATTTTTTTGTGTATATTTTTTATTTTATTAACTTGTATATTTGAAAAACAAAGAAAGCAAGAGCAATGAAGTTTATGATATAATTAAAATTATGATATCTTATACCTATACATAAGCTAAAACAATATCGAACTCAATTGTGATACATTTCAAAACAATTTCTGTTCGCCGTAAAGCACATTTTATTCCATTTCTTGTGCAAATAATACATCGGTTCCTGCCTCCATCTTTTATTCCTGTTTGAAAATATCCAACGAATTTCGAATCCAGTAAATCAAAAACAAAATCTAGAAGATAATCTTCGATTTACGATCATGTTCGTAATACGACTGAAAGTAAGTAAATCTAAAGAAGGTAATAATTTCCTACTAAAGTTAATCAGGAGTTACATAACACTATACCATTTTTTAGTCCATAATATCAACGCCTTCCACTCCTGTATTATATTGCGAAATCATTTTAGGTCATGCCACTGTAATTTTATTTACGGATCCAGCCTGGCGTCGTTTGACATTTACAGTTTCGATTGGATTTATCCCATATGAACCGCACGGTTATCCACCTATTTTATAAATGAAATTCCATTTGACATTAAGATCTGGATGTCTCCACGTTCAAACGTTTTATTGACATCAAATTTTGGCATTTGTGCACAGTTTTGTCGCAAAGTTTCACAGGCTCGTATTCCATTGGTCATCATTTTATATAGTAATATTAGACTATTCAAAAAGTTATCGAAATTTTTTCCCATATTTTCCAGCCCTGCTGCCACACCTAGAATAATAGATTCGCCAATGATAAGCTCTCTCTTAGTATATTTCGACTGGTAAATTTTACGGTATGCTCATCTATAGACTGACATTTGGCTTGACTCAAAGAATTTCCAACAGCTAAGTTAAAATGATTTATTACTGGTAGGGAAAGGATTATTTGAAAACGGAAATAAACGGAATTTAATATATTTCCATCGTAGACCATCAAAGATTGCTGACAATCTGTATCAGCAGATTACTCCAAAAAGTACTTTCAACTGTTTTTTACTTATGGAAAATATTATACCCCTCTGTTCACAATAAAGTTTTGTAAAGTACTCTATTGGTGAATTGAACTATCAAACTATTATCATTTTCAGTATCCGATACGTTCAAAATCTGTAGAATTTCACTTTCAGCTTTATAAAATCGACGCAATCTGCTCATTCTTAAAATTATATTATACGTTGAAATGTTGGAGGAAAATATATTTTCAAACCGTATATAAAATCACAAATTAGGGCATATAAACCGTTCGACAGTTGACTAGAAATGAAGCCACAATTACAATCGTTGTTGGTTATATTCTTGTATAATTAATTTATACTGTTATATAGTGCCCATGTTTATTTTTATAGCGACAAAAATGCGCCTTAATTATAATGTATTTATTCCCAAATAATTATACTTGACGACGAATGGGACACATATGTCCCATGATTTTTCTCCTATAAGGAGTAAAAATTTCTAAATTTTTACAACACTTTAGTCTTGAAATGTTATGTTTCCGATTAAGAATCCGCAAACAAAATTTGAAAATTTACAATTTTACATTCTTCGTCGTCAAAGGGTTAACAAATCTTTTATTAATTCAAAATATATTTACGAATATGAAGTTAAAATTTTATTCCTGCGTTTAAGTGGAAGAATCGTAATACATTATCAATAAAAATTTTTTAGCTCTCGTCAAATTCTCTTTTATCTAAGAAATTATTTTCAAAAAACGTTATTTATGTTTGTATACCCGTACTAGCTAAGCCCTGGCGTGCTTGCCTATTTCTACATAAATTAAATTAAAAGTTTAATATATACATAAGTTCATATAAAGAACGTGAACACTATCCTATCGAGTCGTACGATTTGTCAAAAAAATCGTGTGTGTTAAAAAAGTATAACAATGTGGCATAAAAATGCAACTGTATGACAGATTTTTTTACAAGTCTGTGCAACTTCATAATCTTTCGAAAAAATTCATAAACATTTTTTTCTCCATTCGTTCAGGGTTGTATTTTATAAGATTTTAGCAAAAAGTAACTCTGCATATGCTTTGCATCTTATTTTGCCATTTCGATGAGACTTTTAAAAGTGTGGCAGAAATCGATAAGATTTTCTTATGAATAAATCCTACGACTGTGTATGATAGTGTATCATGGCCTTAAATATATATAGAAAGTGCAACTTTCAAAAATCCATCATCGCTCACTTTAATACTTAATGATGTAGGAGTATATGTTTGAGGTTTGAGCCTTTAAAACTTTAACTTCAACCCAAGAACATCAAAAAGATATAAAATTAACTTTATGTGATAGGTACTGCTCAATTCCATGCGTTTTTTACCTCATAATTTGTATTAGCAATGAAATTCCAATTCCACCCATTCTTTAACTGACTACTATTAACTATTAGTTAATTATGACATGCTTCGGTACCCCTATTAGAATTGTGTTAAAAGTTTAATTTGGTCAAATGATATACATTCGCTTTAACCATTTTCAATATATACAAAAGTTAGTATTTAGTTTGTATAGAAGGTACCACGCTCACTTATCTACTTCAGCCCACTTTCTCACAAGACTATTTTCGGGGATATACTAATAAATCGACATATTTTAATGGTGTTTGCATATACATATTATTTAAATCTTTCGAGTACAAATAGACACAAAGTAATTGTTGTATAAATACTTATATAAATGAAGGTATTTGGGCCAAATTGAGGAATTCGTACTATATTTTTTATTTTTATTGAGACATTTTATTGCATTTTATTGGAATTTTTGTGGAAAGAAAAGTACGTTATTATCACAGAACCTATTTTTGGTTTTTTATATTATTAAGCGTCTTAGGAAGGAGATAAATTGCTGTGAACTGATCATTCAAAGGCCAGTGTTATACCTTCACACTTGAATGATCAACAGCAATTGCCTCATCGTTACATGTTTATTGTCGTGAGTGCCTTCGCTAAGTAGGTTTTATCTGTTATCTACTACTTCCCAATAGGTGGCGCTTTCTTATTTTGAACATATTGACTAAAAGTTCTATACTTTATATTCGAGTGGCATAGGAATTCTTCTAAATAGATAAATGAATAAATCCTTCCAGACATAACAAAGAGGTATTGTAAAAATTTCAAAACTTTAACGGGTCGCCGGCTGACCGAATGGAAACTAAGCTTTACGGCTAGAAAGTCCATTTAACGACCAATGAAGACTGTCGTAGATGTGGTGATGTGAAGAAGAAAAAGATGTCAGACCCAAGATATAAGCCATTGCCAAAATTATGCATCAGTTTAATCCAAAAATTGAAGACTTAATTTATATGGTTTAGTATGAAAACAAAACAAAGAAGTTTTCTCTTTGCATTCGAAAGTGATTTCGTGCCTTTACTACAATGGGAGATAGTTAAGGGCTATTGCACAAGTGTATTGCTACATTAATACTAAATTACCCTTTCGATAACAGCAATATGAGTTCAATATGCCTAAATAACTTTGAGAAACACTCACATGTGTTCTAAAAAATAAATCGTGTAGTTTTTTTCAATGTGCAGAAGTATAATTTTGTAATCATATTATGCGGCATTTGTACTAATTGCTGCAGTTTTTTACTTAAATGATACGTATATCCTAGCAAATTACTTAGTATCAATATAGATGTACTTTTTAACAATGTTACTAAAGTACATCGATTTTCATTGAAGATCAATCACAAATTCGAAAAACTTATATACTATATGGGTTTGTTCATAAACAAAATTGTGAGAAGAGAGATACAAATCATTAAGCTTTAATAGTGGCATTATTAAATCCTATTTATTTTAGAATTATACGTCCAGAATTTTCTTTTTCAAGAAATGCCATCTAATGAAAAATCGAATAAATAAATGTATTGGGTAGAAAATTACGTTTTTACATTTAAATTGGAATTAAAATGGATTTAATTATTTTAATGACTACATTCTCGCTCGGCTTCTATATTTTCTTCTTTTGTTTGTATATTATTTAGTCCACAAAATAATATACAAATCAGGATGTTAATATCGAAATATATTTTCTTAAAGGAAGTGATTACTTTATTGATTTCTAAGGCGCTTAACAATAATATAATTAATAATATATGTACTGCCCTTTCCAATAAAATGCACAGTATTTAGTTTTTTCTTCTAATTTTAAATTTGTGCAATAAACAAAACATGCATTTTTTAAAAAGTTAGTCATATGGAAGCCAATTTATTCGAACAAGAAATGTTTTTTAGATTAAAAACAAAGAGAGAAAAATTTTATTTTTCTTTTTTAAATAATTCACCCTTTTATTACGATCACAATAGATGTCTAAAGACAAAAAGAAAAAAGTTAATTCTTACAAATATATATCTTTTAAATGAATTTTCTTTCTACGAGGGTATGTCAGTAAGGCCCATGTCTTTTTCAAAAAAACACTAGCATTTCAATACAAAATTATTTTACTTTTCTTTCAGAGTCCTACAATTCAGTCAAGTTTTTTCACGATTGTGGTGGTCCAAAAATTCATAAAACCTAATATTTTTAAGCTAAATCTATCAACATTTTTGTTTTCATTCAGTCGGTTTTGCCAAATCTCCAATTCAAATGAGAAACGGGATACAGTTCTTTGTGAACTACACTGACATCATTGTAAACGGCCTGATTTATGTACAACAATCATGAAACATTTAATATTTCATTTTCGCTTCACTCAGAGAAGCCGTGGGGGACATTTAACTCTCGTTGTTATATTATTTAAAAAAAAGTTATAGCTAGGTTTTCACGATCGTCGCCTTATTCTGAGTTAATTTGTTTTGTGCAGAATCGCATAAATTTGGGTTTGAATTTTTTGTTTTTTTTTTTTTTTTGTTTTCTTTTAATGAGATCAGCACTCAGGGGATGACTCCTACTTACATTATGCTGGCCTAGGAAAATATTTGTTGAAGGGGAAAAAAGGATGTGGATTTAAAATTACTAATACCATAGCGTTTAAGAATGCGAACAGCAATGAAATTGGTTGCTGTTGCTTGATTATTCAATGGCCAGTGTTATACCTTCATGACTGAATAAACCAACAGCAATCAACCCCAAGCCTGCAAACGACTTCTGTCGTGGCTGCGGGTCGATCGAGGAAAAGGAAACTGTGGTTCACTATACTTGCCAGTGTCCTTCTCTGGCCCGACGAAGATTTCTTACATTAGGATCTCCTTTTCTCGATGGATTGACTGACCTGTCCACCCGGGACATTGTTTCAATTGCCAAATTCATTAGGCTCTCTGGCTGGTTTCCAGCATAATTTTCTGGGGAAGTAGTGCTCTTATGTGGAGCCTCTGGCTATCAGGGCTCCCTACATAATGTGGTATCACAACGGGCCGCTATGCGTGCTCAAGTGTGCCTTGTCATTACGAGGCTGCTACTTTCTCCTATCCTAATCAACCCCATGAAGCCCTCACAATAAAGTTTAAATTAGGGGAGGAATAAAAGATTATAATTATATTGGAGATGATCCAACCCCTGGGATAATTCTTAGTGAGTGCTTTTCAACTATCCTGCTGGCATGAGAGACCCTATCAGAATGAGATTGCTCTCCGCCAGTTTAGCCAGTTGAGTCCTTGCAGTGTAAGCCTCTAGGCCACGAACTCGTAGAAGAATAAAAAACTAAAATCCATACACTGCATGGTTAGTGGTTTTTTAGCTATGGACTTGGTGACGGTTTTTCACTTTAAGAACAATACTGAATACTGAGCACAAATCACGAACCAGACGATAAATTCAAAAAGACTAGCATTTATTAGGCAATCCCTCGTATAATATTTCTTATATTTTATTGGTTTTTTGATCTGATTAAAGCGTTTTCTGATAAAAACCAAAAATTAAATTGATCACACCTCTCCTGAGATTCGAACCCGAGTCTTGGGCTCTTAACATAAAAATCGCACCCGACTATGGTGCTAAGCTCTAACCACCTCAACCACCGTCGTACATATCATTCATGTCGACTAATGTGGATAAGGTAGAATAAAGGGCAAAAACAAAATAAATTTGTAATTCTGTTTCATCCAAATAAGATGACGATTACAAGAACAGCAATGATGGTAAGAAAAGGAGAATATGATATAAACTGTTGTGCGACTTTACTTCGACTAACTCATACAAATGTATGTACATACAGTAATAATTTCAGTATGCGATTTCCAAAAAAGTGTGAGTTAAATAGTTGATGTTTAGTCTTGAATATGCACAGGACACAAAGAACTCTGATGAGACTACCGTAGCTGGAGTCGAAAACAATTGTTCAGTTTGGCTAGTGTACTATTCCTTCACGGACATCATTTCTTCTTTAATTACCAAATAATAACATTGCAGTTAAATTTGATCTGATTAAAGCGTTTTCTGATAAAAACCAAAAAGACTAGCATTTATTAGGCAATCCCTCGTATAATATTTCTTATATTTTATTGGTTTTTTTTACTCTATTAAAATAATGAAGAGCAACCGTAAGTATATTTTGTTTTTCGTGTACTCTATTGTGGCATTTATGTTTGAGACAAAAAATAAAATAAAAATATTAAATTGAGGTGGTGATGGCAAGGCAAAAGAACGCAGGCGCGTGCACACACAGAAGCCATTATCACGTCTAACCAAGCTGTCGACTAAGTTAAGGTAATTGCTCGACAGCTAAAGACATGAAGCCGTCTTTAAAAGAACAACTAAACAAAACTAGCAAAGAATCAAAAGAAGAACAAAATCATCCTTTTGAGATGGGGTATGATGTGGTGGCCAGTTACTTGTTCATTATGATGCATAAATACAAATGAATAGAAAAAATGCAATACTATATACATATGTACACACATACATACATATGTACATTATAATAAAATAGAGAAACAGGCTGTTGTTGTTCATCATTAGCACAACTAATGGATGTACACTTATTCATACTTTCATGTTTAGTTTTTCATGATTGTTTCCCCCTCATTTTTGTATTATTTTTGTCTACAGCAATTTAGTTTCATTTAACTGCCTTGGCTTTGGCCCTGGCTTAGAAAAAATAAAATGGAAAACAGAAAAGCTGGACTTCTGCTTTTCCTTTACGTTTTGGTTAAACTAAACCTCCAAGTTTCTTATGAGATGTTGATGATGACGAGTACATTCGTGTTGCCAAGTTTTTCCATGTCTGTTTGTTTGTTTTTTTATTTTTCTTCAGTTTTATATTCTTCTTTAAGTTAAATTGCATTTGTAATATTTCGTTTTAAATAAAATTAACAAAAAACAACAAAAAAAAAACGAAATAAATGAAAAAACATCTTTAAGTTGTACAACATAAATTTAAATAAAGCTTAAATATCACGTAAATTGCTTACTAAAAACTCTAACCTTTCATACCTTTATGCCAAACAACTAACCAACCGTCCAACCAAATGGCCAGACATTTCAAGACAAAAAAAAAAGAAAACAAAACTATTTAACTGGCCAGAGACAAACAATCACACTAATAAAGTTAAACCCAATACTTTATATTTTTGCTGCGGACGCTGGATTTTAAACTTCTACTCCCGGTAGAGTGTTTTTCAGACATTAATTTAAGGTATTATTTCTTAAACAATTATATGGAAAATATTATAACATCTCGATTATACTCGCATGCTTGCAATGGGATTTTCTATAAAACAAAAGTCTTATTTTTCAAAATGCAATAAAATTTCTTTATGCCAATCATTTAAAGTTTCATTACATATACGTGAATATATCAAACAGATGTTTATTACGAAAACATATATAAAAATGACGATTATTTTATAAAAACTTTCAAGAAATTTGGCGATATCCGAGGATTTTAGATTGTAATTTTTTTATAGATTCTGTTTTCCAAAAACACACCTATAAAAAATAATTGAATAAATTTGAATAATCGAATAGAGGCGTATACGGGTCATTGGATGATCGGTAAACACGCTGAAAAGTTGAATCTGCACTTTAACCCGCACTGCAGAGAGGGAGACTATAGGCAGTTTTCCTTGTGATTACCCAGGTCTGGCAGTCAGACGTTTGACATTTTTTTGAGTCCCTTTTTGCAACAGCTCGAGCGTATCCCCCCACCCCTTTATAGATAGCTCTGGTTGGCTCTGGCTCTTTTCCTATTTAGGTGAATTCAATTTGGTTTAGTGGTATCAAAACGGCACTTTGTGCTAATTGTAATTGATCACTTTTTGGTTGACTAGCCATCCGATCTACCCACCTACTTAAACCGCATTATCTGGGCAACCAATCAACAATTGAATTACAACTTTGGTCTGTGAGTGGTATAGTGGTTAGAGCGCTGGAACGATAACTTATACGGCCCAAGTACAAAAAAAGTTAGTTTGCAGTTTTTTCAAATTCAAATTATAATAAAAAAAGAGGTTTTCCCTCCCCCCCTCCCTTCAAGAAGTACATCTAAAAAGAAACCGCTCCCTGACATTCCACTCTATTCCACCTCAACAACAAAAAAACTGCTTATCAGGAGAAAGAGCGCCACCTATTGGGAACTAGCAGATAACAGCTACTTAGCGAAGGCGCTCACCGTATCAACATGTAACGATGGGATAATTACTGTTGATCATTTAAGGGTGAAGGTATAACACTGACCTTTGAATGATCAATTCACAGCTAGGTGTCTCATTCCTAAGGCGCTTAATAATATAAGAAAAAACAAAAAAAAAAACAAAGAAAAATGTATGTTGTATTGTCATATTGTACTGTCTTTTCCATAAAATTCCAATGGACAGCATTTCCAAGTGGTTTACCACTGAGTATTACATACATTGGCCATTACAACCCTGTGTCAGGGTTACGGCCTAGCTTCTCACAGCACTCATGTTGTTTGTGATAATTTTTTTTATCCATGAGTACCGGGACCTATAGTTTAAGGTCGACTCCGAACGAGATTTGATTAGCTTTTTAATGGCAATCAATTACTACCAGAGCTTTTGCCAGAAAACTGCCGAGAGGTAGTGTCGAAAGAAATAATTTTGTCATATTTCTTTTTTTAAGATGTCAGAGATGCGATTTGAACCCGGCGCTATAGTCTTAGTAAGCCAACACACTAACCACTAGACCACGGCGATTTGAAGAACCAAATTCTGGATGTCCAATTCTAAAATAAATAGGATTTAATTATGCCAACAGAATGTAAGTTCTCTTAATGACCTGTATCTCTGTTCTTACAATTTTGTTTATGAATCCCTGAGTATTGGTTTTAATAAAAAAAATCCATATTAGGTAAAACAGACCAAAACTTAATTGTTATACAATATTTTGACGTATTTTGCAAAAAAAAACAACAGATCTTCTATTAGTGTGAATTGGCTTAAGCTTATTGCGGGCTTTGTGAAAACTTAAGAGCCGAACTATAATGAATTTTATATATTAGAAATTCTCTTTTTCGCCAGAACTATTTTGAATAATTCGTCAGTTGTAATGCTAAAACATATAAAAAATCCTGAAGTTAATTTGAAAATCTGATCATTGTTGACCCTTGGTGTCCCATTACACGTATTGTTTTTTCGATATCTAGTAAAGGTTATGCCCCTGATGGTCTGATTCTAAAGCAGTGAGAAGCATCTTCTATTTTTTTACTCTACCGTACCTGCCAGGAGGGGTTTGGGTACAAGCTTTTGTAAAGTATACGCTGTAACTATAATTTAGACCTAATTCGCAGGTAGGTGGTTGTTTGACTTTAAGTATAAAAGATTGATGTGTCTGGGAGTGTTATCAAGATCAAAGTGTGATATCTTTGATATGTTCTACATAAATTAACCCACCACCATCATATAGGCTAGAGAGAACTGCTCAACTCAACTCTTCAGAGCACCACAGCTACGATTTTATTCTTGTATTGTGTACACAATTCGAAGATAATGGCCACCAAGCGGCTTGTACTTGGGTTGTACAGATGGTACTTCAACTAACGATATAATAGTGTACAGGCGAATGCAAAAAATTCTTACACATTGTATTTGTAGCCAGCCCTGTTACAAATAGTTCTTAAACTCTGTTAAAAAAGTAGCGATACTCACAAGCACTGCAACATCGAATTGCAATGCAGTAATCTCTTTTAGAATTTGTAGAATTTTTAGTTTATAGAAAAACTGGTGCGTTGACTAATTACAGCTGATATACAGTTGTTAGGAGTGAATACAGTTGAGCGGCTTGGAGGGCTTATAAACATTACTTAAAACAAGTAATCTTTGATATAAATTATGACCGTAGATCTTTTTTTCGGTTTGTGAATTCTGGACGGAGGTTTGTTACTCAATTATCTATGATTCGATCTGCTAACACTGAGTATGTAGATCACCTTTTAATATCGAATACTTGCTGACTTCGAAATCTGTATTTTATTTATTACTCGTGTTGTTACCCATACTAACCCGGAGTGGTACGGACTATTGCGTATGCATGTCCCTATGAAATGGGGATGAGCCCTTTTCGTTAGGATGAGGGTGGATAAGAGTGAAGCGGGGACCGTTAAATAAAAAAGGAAATAAGTCTGTAGTGCTGGCAAACTCCCGGTGTATAGAATGCTATTATAATCGCTTTGCTGCTGCCAGATTATGTATCGAGCCAGTTCTTAATGTCTGTTTAAAATGGACAATTATGTTGACGGTAGATAAAATGAACTCTTTAGAAATGCTAGAAAGCAAAACGTCGTGCGGGAGTTTATGTGCTCTATCCACCATTTTATATTTTTTATATGTCTCGAGTTAATGATGTCACTTTAGTTTTTCGACCCCAAATTTTTTAAGTCTGTAATCCGTTTTCGGATATCTCATCCAGTTTCGGAGACCTTGGATTGCAGATTTTAAAAATTAAGGTGTTAAAAACCTAAAGTGGCATCATTAACACGACGAAATGTAAACTTTGTTTTAAAATTTTTTAATAATCAAAAGAATTGTCCTTTTCACCTGGAATCTATTTACTAAAAACATGCGCTTATATAGTTCTATTAAAGAAAATATTGGATACATTATTTGAATAATGCTCTCACATGGAAATCACTCTATTAGGCTTCTGGGATTGTAAAGTTTTTGAACATTTTTCTATTGTTGTTGCATTTTGTAGATCAATGCTAAAGCATTTCATATTTCGTTTATTAAACATTTTGCTGTTTTTTTTTCATTATTTCTTTCACTTCTTGGCTTATTTGTTTTTTTTTTTTTTGTTTTTTTTTGTGGCATATTGTTGCAGTCATTTTAATTTGTTGCATCTTTTGCCCCGCTTTTTTAAGCATTTATAGACAGATTTTTTTCTTAGACCTCTTTTTCATCATATGGTTGTAAAGACTGTTTCTCATTTAGTTTTGACTTTAAACCATGACTTTATTTTATTTTTTTTGTAGGTTTGTTTTAGCTTTTAATATAACTTTTTTTTACTTTTTTTTCACCATCACCATCATCATCATTTTAGTCGTGGTCGTTTACACGATGTTCTTTTGTGATTTTGACAAATGTTGAACATGTCTACTTGTATTGAAATCACTTTTTGTTTTTGTTCTTTTTTTTTTTCTTCTGTTCTTTTTTGTTAATATTTTTGCTATATTTTGGTAGCATTACTTTATTGTTGTAGCTGTTGCAGTTGTTGCAGTTGTTCTCGTTATTAGTTTTTTTTTCATATTTTTTGTAGTTTTGCTGTAAATGAAGAATTGAAATAATTCTCAGGGTATGATAAATTGTTAAATACTTAACAAATATGTTGATAATTTCCGTGAACATCAATGTAACAACAACAATTACAACAACAATAATAACAAAATGAAAGGAGTTGTTGCAATTGTCTATTTTCTTTAATTCCATAAGATTTGTTTTAAAAAAAACAAAAAACAAAAAACAAAATTCTGTTTTAAACGGTTTTTACAACGAAATGTTAGGAGGTGTAGCAGTTTTTAAAAACTATGAAATGACTTGACTTTTATTATGCGCTTCTTTTAAGGAATTGACTGTATGACTGTCAAGGTTTTAGCAAATTATAAAATGGGCGATTAGGAAAGGCAAAACAGAATAATTTTTTTTTTAATAAAATGAAGTCCAATGATTAATGGCCACTACAGGCTGCAGAAAAGGAAGAGATCATAAGGAAGGAAATTTAAACTTTTTGAATTACACAAAAATTTAAATTAAAAATGAGTCATTCAATATTACTTAAAAAACAAAAAGAACAAATTTTGAACAGCAAAATATTTAAATTTTTTTTTAATTTGCTCAGACTCAGATATATACCGTATTCTTTTGATTTGTGTTGCCTCGGTTCGGTTTACGTTCTCAAAATTTTTGTTGCTCCAAATTTTTATTTCCGTTTTTTTTTTTCAAACTATAAATTGCTTTATCATACAATTTTCTTAATTTTTTAAACAAAATCTTTCAATATTAATGCGTATTTTATTACAAAACAAAGATTTTTTCTAACAATTTTTCTCATCGATAAAAAAATGCGCTGAATAATAAATCTATCTACATACCCTTGAGTAATGGTAAAAAAAAGAAAAATCTTGCACAAAGTGGAAGGCCACAGCCCTAGTTGTTGAATACGGTGACGAATTGATTGATTTGGAACCTCTTCAATGCTTTGTTGTACATACACCGGATACAACTAGACTGAATTTATCGTGCGTACCCGTCATAAGACACACCACACGCAGCCCAATTGCATGGGTGGTGGTCAAATACTCCGCGTCTGACCAGCGCCATCCGAAGCCGTTGCCTTCTAATATCGGTCATGCCAAAGACACGCCACTCAGAAGAAAGCCCGTGGACATCAGATTAGCAATTCGGCATACCACTGCCTGGGTAGTATTACTTCCCTTGTTGAGGAGTTTCTATCTAACATTACCACAACCACTACGTGTACCTTCCGAAGAGCCGCACTCAAACCATCAGGCCGATTTACCTCACTCCCCGAATGACAGGGGAGCACAGGCAAACAGTAGGCTCCTTATGCCCGTAGTACGAGATTAGATAGATGTCTCTGGTCAGTCTCCTGAGAGCGTCAGTAATAAATTACCAACCACACTCTATCTATAGCAAGTAACAGGCCTCCCAGAGCTAGGTGAACTCCATATTCTACTAAGAGTACAGCCCCCTGGTGTAACGTATCACCAGAAGCCATTTACTGTACCCCCGAGGGGGGACAGATACAGTGGCTACAACTGTATGTGGGTTTAACGTGCGCACCGTCCTTAGACATATCACACGCCGCCCGTTGCCGGAGCGGTAGTTGAGTTCAATGCGCCCAACCACCGCCACTCGATGCCGGTCCTCTCTAATCCGTTCATGCACGAGGACACGGCGCTCAAAAGAGAGCCCATAGCATCGAGTTGGCAATTTGATATCACCACTGTCTGGGTGATGATACCCCCCTTGCTGAGGGGTATCTATCTAGGTACTTCTACAACCACTACGTGTACCTCCGAGGAGGACCTCACCAATCATCAGGCCGGACATTACTTCCCGAATGACTGATAGTTATCTGTACCGGGGGCTCCTGATGCCCGTAGTACCAGATTAAGGCATCTCTGATCAGTCCTTGAGAACACCAGAAATGCCTGCCACACGTACAAGTACGTGTGGCATTGAACGGCCATGCACCACATAGTCGCCATTAAAGGCGTTCTCTGCCTATATTGAGCGCCAGACCACTCAGGGCTAGGTCGAACCCAATATTCCCCGGGGAAAACAGGCTACTGACTGGGACACTAGCCAGCAGCCATAAATGTATCCCCAGGGGGGATACAGTGGCTACAGCTTTTTCAGTCCCCATTGTTCGGAATGCACATTATACAGTAAGAGTAAACGTAATCCACAAACAATCCATTGTTCTTCGTATTAGCCGCTCTAAAGGCAATTGTATACGCCACAAAATAGGCGAAATTTGGTGAAAACAACCATTTCTCGGTAAAAAAAAAAAATTGAATTTGCAAGTGTTAGTCTGGTGTTAGTCCGTTCATACTGAAGTACCAAACAAAACTAAACAACTACCGACTATCAGCTGTTAAATCGATTGACCAATAAAGAAGTTTTTCAACACAAAGCTGTTGAAAAATATCGTATAAAAGCTTTAAGGCCCAACCAGCTTATTTTGCAATTATATACATTAAATCTCTCTTCGTGGGTAGTCACCTTGATGCAGAGATGTATACTGCAAGGCTTCAACTGGGTAAGTTGGCGGAGAGCAATATATATATAGAAAGGCAGTTGAGGAGCAGTTACTAAGAATTAGAGAAAACACCAACAACAACATCATCTCCGATATCATTCTTATATTGAATTCCTCCCCTAATTTAAACTTTACTGTGCGGGCTTCTTGAGTTTGCTTAACATAACATAACATAACTGGCCTTTACAACCCTGAGTCAGGATTACGGCCTAGCTTCTCGTAGCACCCATGTGTGCCAATTTTTATCCATGAGTACCGGGACCTACAGTTTAATGTCTAGTCTCCGAACGACAGACTTGAGAAGCTTGTTCATGGCAATTAGTTACTCTCAGAGCTTTTGCCAGAAGACTGCTGAGAGGTAGTCGCCGAAAGAAATATTTTTTCATTATTTCTTTTTTTTAAGATGTCAGAGCTGGGTGTCGAACCCAGGACTCATGTCTTAGTAAGCCAACACACTAACCACTAGACCACGGCGACTACGACTTGAGTTTGCTTGCTGTCGGTTTATCAGGTATATGTCTGATATCAGGTATATGTGTTCTACTGCTTCTGATGCCTGTAAGCACAATCCACAAACATCTACATCTGTGATCGCCATTCTCTTCAAATGCCGAAGAGAAAATCATAAAACTTTTGTTTTACTATAAATACTTACACCTTTTCCACTTTCGCCTTATATTTTCTAGATCAGCAAAATGTAAGGCATTAAATTAAAAATAAAATTGAATGTGAACGTTGCAATTAACGCGTAAAAAAATTAAAAAGTTTGCTGGTTATTCCATGAAAATATTATTAAAATATAAGTTGTATTATGGATGGTATAGGTTGTACATTATTGGCATTTTTACAATTTCAGATCAGGATTCACTGCATTTACAGCAAGTGATACTTTTGGTTGGTCGACAGACAAGATGTTGTTGGAAGCACAATTTTAAGTAAAAATATTCTTTAAAAAAATCGATATTTTTTGACTTTCTGTAATCAATAGGCTATGACTACATGCCGTACAAAGCGACAACATTAGGAGTTGTAAAAAAATATATGACGATTAGTAAACACGATCATCCAATTAGTACTTTAAGTAGCGCTTGATAAGCAAATGCGTAGAACTTGCGATCAACTTCTGGAACTAAATCTATAGCTAAAAACAACATAAGTTAAGATTTAAAAATATTTTCAACAACATTGACTGCTAAAAAAAGGTTATCAGACATACAATTTTTCTTTTTCGTTTAGCCAGTCGTTTAACATTTGATTTTGTTTTATAAAAATTAAAAAAGAAATTGTTTGCAAAACTGGTAATGGCTGCGCTGCTCCTGTTCTAAGCCCCAACTAACAATACTTGCTATGCAATTTATTTAAATATTAAAACGGAAATATTTATTTAATTATATGTAATCATTTATTTAAAGTTAATTTTAAGTTTAAAATTTGTATAATTTTTAAGCGATTATTTGGTTTTTTTTTTTTTTGTTCTTTGTATTCTACTCGCCATGAATTGTACTTAAAAAAACGTCATAAATTATGATTTATTTTTTATTATTTTAAAAAGTAACGTTACCGATACGTCAAATTCAGTTTAATTTTTTGTTTCAATAAAAGATAAACGTTTTCAAATATTTAATTTCATGATCATTTAAAAATATTTTTTTGAACAAAAAATACAAAAATACAAGGGAACGTATAAAAACAATGTCTGTGGCTGGGCATTGATTATATGCATGTAGTATGTCTTGCTTATTGGAGAAGACTTTTTAAAAAGTTTAGCTGGCAATTATGGTCTGAAATGTGTATGCAACAGCAAAAGCAACACCAACAGCAAAAAGAAAAAATAAATTTATAACTGTGTCTGATCACAGCAATTAGTTTGAATTTGATTTTATTGCCCAGCACCATACAGACACAAGAATAATCGTATATTTAAGAAGATTTGTAAAAAAAAGCAATAGCACCCTACATCCGACAGATTTCTTTTATAAACTAAGGGTTTTATATGTTCAAGGCTGCTTCAAAAGGTTGATTTACGTATCCGCACAGGATATCTAAAGAAGAAAAGCTACATATCAGTAAAATTTCAATTCAAATTCCCTAAATTTTAAAGTAGAGTTTTAAAAATTAAAACATAAATTGCAGGGTTGGTACGCTTTCTAAACGAGAAAAGGAATTATTTTTTCATGACTCCAGAACATAAATTAAACTGAAGTTGAATGAAGTTGGGAGGGTGCGTGGTATAGTGGTTAGAACTCTCGCACAAAAACTCAAAGTACCCAGGTTCGAATCCCAGAAGAGGGGAAAATGAAAAAGTTAGTTTGCAGTTTTTCAAAATTATAATTTAAAAATAAGAGGCCCACCCTCCAGGAAGACCATCTACAAAGAAACCGCTACCCAACATTCCACTCTATTCCACCTTAACCAATGTCAACAAAAAACGATCAGGAAAAAAAGCGCCACCTATTGGGAAGTAGCAGAAAACAGCTAAACCTACTTAGTGAAGGAACACTAACCACACAATCAACATGCAACGATGAGACATTTGCTGTTGATCATTCAAGGGTAAAGGTATAGCACTGGCCTTTGAATGATCAATTCACAGCAATTTGTCTCATTCCTAAAGCGCTTAATAATATTATAATTAATAATAATATATGTACTGTCCTTTCCAAAATTCCAATACAATGCCCAGGATTTAGTAGGGGTTTACCCCTGAGGCCATAAGAAAAGTTTAACAAATTTCAAAGACACGAACGTAGAAATACCTGTTTTATCACGCCTGTGACAAACTGTTTTTTGGCTATTGAAAAGCAAGCAGCCAGGATGTATATTCTGTTCAATATGTACTACAATAGCTGCAAAAAATCGGAGAAAAGGGAAACGGTATTACATTTTTTTTTTTGTGAATGCCTGCCCTATGGACTGAGAAATTTAGGCAAACCGATTTTCAATTATATTGGGAAGCTGACTGATGTGAACAATGCTCTACTTGTGAAGTCTCTGAATCGCACGGACTGCATATAGTTACGTGGTGGCGTTTCTTTTTTCTTTCGGTAGGCAGTATGTGCTATCAAATTGGATCTTTGAATCACCATGAAAACCAATCAACCAAAGGCATGGTCTCGGAAGCCATTTCATATAGCCTTTGCTTTAGAAGACTAAGGCTCAAATTGATGGTGAACAATGCCCAATGTGCACATACGTTATTTGATACGTAAATCTTTTCTGTTGAAGTCATTCAATTCAGCCCAAAAAGATATTGATTATCGTCGATCTCTAGCAATTAATGTTTATGATGACAAGATAATAACGACGTTGATCTGTTAAAAAAATATGTTGGTGATTCCTTATCATATCATTCAAGCCAAAAGTTGGTACTCGTCGAGCGGTATACAGCTTTAAAATATACACCATGCAGTGAACGGTTTTGAAGATCATGTGGATTGTCATTGTACTATGCACTCCCCCCGGGGATACAGTTAAGGCTGCTGATGATTACGTCCCGTCAGTGGCCTGTTTTCTCCGGGGAATATGTAGTTCAACTTAGCTCTGAGTAGCCTGGTGCTCGCTATAGGTAGAGAATGGTTGGTGGTGCATGGTGCATTGTGCCACGTGTGCTATCGGAGACTTGACTGGCATCAGTCCAGGGGGCTGTCGTACCGGAGACCGCATAGAGTACCCAGTTCTTTCCTGATGGTGTTGGTCTTGTCTCTGTAAGTGTACGTGGCAGGCATTTTCTGGTGTTCTCAAGGACTGACCAGAGATGCCTTAATCTGGTACTACGGGCATCAGGGAGACCCCGGTTATGCCTGGGCTTCCCTGTCATTAGGGTAGAGAGCCAAACCGGCCTGATGGTTTGGGTGCGGCCCTTCGGGGATTACACGAAGTGGCTGTGGTACTGCTAGGTAGAAACCCCTCAACAAGGGGGGTATTACTACCCAGACAGTGGTGGTGCTAAATTGCTAACTCGGTGCTATGGGCTCTCTTCTGAGCGCCGTGCTCTCGTGCATGATCGAGATTAGAGGGTACCGGCATCGGGTGGCGGTGTTTGGATGCATTGAATTCAACTACCGCCCCGACAACGGGCGGCGTGTGATAAAGTCTTAGGACAGGTTCGCACTTTAAACCCATGCAGTTGTTGTACAGGGTGTATTTTATTGAGGTATAGAACTTTAAGTTGGCATCACTTTTTTAACTGGCGGCCATTTTGTCAGCTGTCAAGTGATTAATATTTAGTTTGGTTTACCATTTCATCATGAACAGGTTGACAAAAGAACAACGCTTGCAAATCGTGCAAATTTATTTCGAAAATAATGGTTCAGTTCGCGAAGTTTACCGCAAGCTCCGTCCATTTTATGGTCGACATAATCGTCCATCAGAGCAATTAATTCGGTTAATCATGGATCGTTTTCGCACTACGTTTACTCTATGTGATAATACGCATCCTCAGAGACGTCGAACAGTGCGCACCGAAGAAACAATTGCCGCTGTAGAGCAAAGTGTTGAAGAGAACCCGAATGGATGGCATGAATGTGGATGAGTTGTGGTTCCAACAAGATGGCGCTACATGCCACACAGCGCACGTCACAATCGATTTATTGAAGGAAACATTCGATGAGCGCATAATTTCGCGGAATGGACCTGTCAATTGGCCACCAAGATCGTGTGATTTGACACCATTGGATTATTTTCTTTGGGGATATGTGAAGTCGCTCGTCTACGCCAACAAACCAGAAAAGTTAGGGGACTTGGAAGCCAACATTCGTGGCGTTATTGCCAACATACGGCCCCATATGCTCGAAAAAGTGGTTGAAAATTGGACCTGTAGAACTGGCTTTATTCGAGCTAGCCGCGGCGGCCACATGCCCGAAATCCTATTTAAACATTAATGGCATAAAATTATCCTTCCAATAAAGCCAAATTGATGGACATTAAAACGATTTTCTTGCGTTTTATTTCAATTCGAAGCTCTATACCTCTAAAAAACACCCTGTACTATGCCCAATACCAATTTTGTTTTCTAACTTGTCCGTCCATTTACTTCCGTCTCATTTACTCATATGAGAAGGTTTTTTAATTTGGTCACAATATTTATTTCCTATACATTGTAAAAGCATAGTTTTACATCGCACTCAGACTTCTCAGAATGACACAAAGATCTCTCGAAGTCTGGTCGGTCAATTACTACATATATGAATTAGTTTTAAATCTAACATTTTCACGTCTTTCATCCTGCTTATGATCAATTTTTTCTAGAACTAACTGAATACAGTACTTAAATGTAACTCATCCCTGGCCTGGTCAACAATAACGAATATTTGATTTAAATTTTAAAACAAATTCTGGTAAAGGGTATCTTACGATTCATTATAAACTTACAATAATTCACTAATATTGGTTGGCTCTACATTTAATTGGTGGTCATTTAAATGTTCTTTTAGCATCACTAAATGCGTAACTAAATGTGATTCACTCGCTATGCATGCATTTCCAATGGATTTAAAATGCCACCAACCATTCATTACATTTTAAATAAGAACAGTGCGTGTAAAAGATTTTAAAGTTTTTTTTAATTCTTTAATAAATATGTTTTCTTTTTTACTTTTTGCGTCTTCAGTCTAAAGAATTTATTAATAAAAGGTTTTGAGAAATTTTATAAATTAAGAATTATTGCTTCAATATGCAAATTTGTTTAATTTATGGTATTCGTTTATATTTATTCTTCTGCAGTTAAAGACATCAGCAATATTGGAAAAAAAAACCTTTTCTTTAAAAGTCTGGTATTTTCAAAAAGTTTAACTAAAAGTTAACTTTTTGCTCATAAAATGTTGATTATTTGGTTGTTAGTTGGTGTAATCCTCAAGAGTAATAAAATGTAAAACCTCAGACATTAAGGCGTCATTGCCATATCCATATGCATATACGTATGTATGCAGATACTGTTTAAAAATATGAATTATCGTTGACATTTTCTTACTACGATACACCTACTGCTTAAATTTTGTTTCATTTTTTTCTTATTTTTTTTTTATTTTTTTTTTACTGTATTACTGAAAATTGTTGTCTTTGGACTGCATTTAATTTATTAAAATGTCAGTAAATGTTTGTTCGACAAATTTAACAAGTCATTAACACAAATTAAACGTCAGCAGAAATTGAAAGTGAAAAAAAAACAGCAAAAAAAAATTTATAAATTTTAAGTTTAATCGTCTGAAAATATCTTTCAAACCGCTAATTTGTTGTGGTTTTTGTTTTAAATTTTAACTAATTATACTTTCAAAACTTAAAAACCACTGCAACCAGCTAAACTTGTACATAAGAAAGAAAAAAAAAAACAGTAACTCCTTGTACAGTTGAACACCTATTATAACGAACTCATTTAAGCATTACCTGAACAATTTTAGAACCCTTTTACATACATTTTATCACTTTCAAAACAGGCACATCACACAGCATGTTCAATTAAAAAGTTCTAACTTTTTAAAAAGTCAGAAAAATATTCCTCCTATTAGCTATGGTTGTTATCAGTCTACAATTTTAGAGTAGTATATCGATTCGAATCGAAAATGTTTTCGAAAGAAATTTCCAATTCGAACAATCAATAATAATAAATACAAAAATATTCGAAAATTCGTAAATTTCTACGAATTCGTAATATTTTTGATTCGAAATACAAACTAACCCACCAGGTCTGAAATTCTGAACGGTCAGATCTAGAGCTCATTTGCAAATAATAACGATCAAAGATAAAGATGTCTGCAAGAAGAAACACCAGATTATGCATTAGACATAATACACGTGTATCTAAAGCAAGATTGACGCATTTGTAAACAAGAAGAAAATTCTGTATAATATTCGAAAAACAAATTATTCTGGTGTCTGAGGGAAATCAATTTCGATCGAAATTGAAATCGAATTAAATTTTAAGTTGCTATAATTTTAAAATCTGAAAAGATTAAAAATTAGTTTTCTACTTACCATCTTAATGATCATTGCCACTGCTTCCTTGATTATTAAAATTTTAAAATAATTCAAACATAATTCAAACGATTTCAATTTTGAACGAAATCGTTTTTCATCACATACCAGAATATGCTAAAATAAAAAATAAAATTCGGTTATTCGGGTAATCGACACAAATTATTATTTGTTATTTAGAATCAGATTTTTAAAATTATTCAAACAGTTAACTAATTAACTTTTTATTTGTAATTAGAATTCCGGATTTTTAAATTGCTCAAACAAAGATTCGACAAAAATTAATCGGTTAACCGGTTAACCGTGTATTTGGTATTTAGAAGTCGGATTTTTTAAAATATTAATCGACAAAAATAAATCGGTTAAAAATCTAGTGACTATAAAAAATTAGAATTAAAGTAAAAAAAATTGACGCATATTTGGTGAGAGAAGCTAAGTATTTTAACCTTGCCGAAGATATTTTTATTATTATCAAAGAATTTTGTTGACTGGTGAATCTGAGTTCTTATTAAACGACAAATGATTAAAATAATGCTTCATTGCGGTATATCTTATTGACACAGAGATCTTATTATTAATGTTTGAATTGCCTTGTCAATCCCGAGCCACAGACAGGAACACAGAAATGAAAAAATTTAATTCAGCGTAGAGAGTTTTCTGATTATGACATGGCTTCGCTATGAAGTAATAGAAACAAATATAGTCCCAGGATACTTAAATCTAAAATTCAATATCCTTTCAACAACTTTGTGGAAGTAGTATTTTAATTATTGAGCGAAGACAATCCTCAAAGAGATTACCAATCACTATTACATTCAGCGAAATAGACGGTTGACATGCCTTCGACATACTTGGCCTTTATTTCTTTCAAAATGTACAAGGAGAAGCAGTTTTCATTAGTGGCAATCGCTATCAAGCCATGCTGACAGAATTTTGGTACTAACGAGAAAGCGCAACTTGCCATACAGGGTTCCTCGTCAAGAACTAATTTTGTTTCGCCTTTAAAACGCCTTATTTAGATCAGAAACTAAATTTTATTAAGAATTTAGATTGCTTTTTGCAATGATATTTAATTAAAAGAAAATATTACACCAGTGAAGGAAGTGTATACCCGCCGAATAGAACTTGTTTTCGACTCCAGAAGTGGTCTTTTTCACTGGCCTCCTTACTTGTGTGTTTAAATATATCTCAATTACTTTTTATAGAGCTTTGTTAAGTCATTGGTTTTTGTAAAAAAAACAGGAATTCTTGGAACAAAGAAAGGCAATATTAAGCCAAAGTTTACGCCAAACGAAATTATAAAACGTAGTCAAATATTTAAGTAATCGAATAAACTATGTGGTCACTCTGAATATACGCCTAAAATCATATTTGTAAAATAAACGCCATTACATTATATACCAGATAATAATAAACAATTTTACTGAAAAATATTTTTGCCTTGCATTATCATTTTAATCTCTCCAGCTCTTAGACGAAACACCTTTTACGTATACAAAGAACCAAATTCTACAGTTTAGTGGAGTTCGTTATAACAACATGCGATTGTATTTTTAGTTCACGCTTTCAAATGCTTAATTTAAATAGATCTATTAGATATTTTGCGTGAATATGTGCATATGTGTGTCTTTTCTTTTAATTTACTAATTTTAATTATTGATTTGCCATAAATTTTATTATTGTGAATAAAATAATTAAACAAAAAAATAAAATAAATAAAAAATTGTTATCTTAGACAAAACATCTTGTTTTAAATCGCCTTTTGTGGTGAACTATATACCGACGTGATATATGTTTATTCAATTTTATAATTAATTAGGGTGTCCATTAAAAAAAAAATATATAAAATTGAAAAGAAACAAAAATGGCTTTAAAACGATTTTTTGTACGAAATAGCATTGGCATTGGTGGCAGTATTGCAAAAACATGTATTGCCCTACATATTAAATACATATTAAATCCATATTAAGCACAGAGTACAACAGGCCTTGTTCAGAAATTATTATTTTCTATTGGCTCCTCTAGGGTTAGGTCAACAACGACATTGTCAGTAGCTTTTAGACTTTCATTGATCAAAATTCATTTGTGGACTTACGTTAAATTTTCAATAAATTGTCTTTTTTTCTATTCTTTTACTCGTACGATTAGGTAAAAAAATTTCTGAAAGTTAATGTCAAATGCTGAACCTAGTTTTTCAAAAAAAAGTTTTTTTTTTCGTTTAAGTTATTGAAAGTTCTTTCGACTATTATGGTATTGATATCACCTAAAAATACTTAACATAGTAAGTACATCCGGAAATGGAACTCTGTAGAGGTCTTAGTCGGTCAATAAAACCCATAGTCGCCTTTTTCCATTGCTTTAAATGGCAGCATGAAAGAGACGCGCTGCGGAAGAAAGTCGGAGATTTTAATCCCGACAATATAGTGGACAAGATGCTTGAGTGTGAGAACCTAAGGAGGTCCATACGGAACTATGTACATTGAGCACACACTCTGAAGAAAGAAGAGAGATTTATATATATTCCAGCAAAATGAGATGAGAATACGAGCGGATAGCTTGATGCTGGCTCCAATTCTGGCATTGCCAGACATGGCAGACTAGAAAATGGTCATCGGTCTGGGCCTTCCCGAAGTAATGCGGAAAGCTGTTCCGGGAAGGTATTCATACCAGAGAAGGAGGATATTTTGTTTTAGTGGATTCACCACTCGAAGCAGCTGGTAATGATCAGTTGTAAGTGGGAAGGCATTTTAAACCCTACCTTACACGCCTACAAAAAAGCCTTCAATTAATAACGCAGTTGAATTCTATATAAGTATAACCGCTGCACAGCACAATGAGCTTGTGAGCAACGCAAAATGGATTGCTTCGGATATAGACCAATACCCACATAAATAATGTTACGAACAGAGCGATGTTTTTGGTAGATCATCATACGCATGCCATTGTTTACTGAACCAATAAACTTTAATTTATCCAACACACTGTCATAACGACCGTAAAAGCGAACAGAGCACTTATTTTAATGAAGCAATAAAACTAGTGTTTTTGAACGAAATATGCTTTCATGATAACTTTCTGAATGCATAAATGGTAGCCAATTCGTCACACGCAACTTCAATAATAAGGCCGCTAACGACTGCTAAATTTCATATTTCTCTATTAGAAAATTCGATTTTAAATACCCATATCACTAGTAGAACTTTAAGATGCCTAATGCTTATGTTATTAAAGGGATACCCTATGATGAAATGATATTTTGTACGTCTCTTCACCACCAGTAATATATCACCAATATGTTAATTTTGTTGATTTTTGTTTTACGTTTCAAGATAGACATCAAAACAGATTTTTTTTCCAAATTCGATTGCTTTAGAAATCTTTTTTAATTTGTTGTTTTAACAAATTATTATTAATCTTTATTGATCGTAAAGCGTATACAAATTTGGTATCATTTGAAATTGTTGTATGACGTGTGTGCGATTCCAATAAATTTTCATTAAAATATACCAGTATATATGTATGTATGTACCTACCCTGTGTATCAATGATATAAATTTGTTATGAAAAAAGAAAGAAAAAAAAAACTTTAAACATTTATGGCAGAAATACAAAATGAAAAAATTAAAAAATCTAAACGTTATAAAGAGATCTCTGAATTAAGATAAACGTTTTGTGAGACATAAATCATGAATAACGTATGTGTTACTTTGGTTTGTATATGAAACTGTCTAATCTAGATTTTGTAGACGTTGTTTGTGTTTTTAATTTCTCAGATTTAAAATTGTGTTTCTATTCAAGGGGGGGTGGGCATACAAAGCTAAGATTGGTATATTATCTAATAGTTTCAGGGTCAATAGATGAACAAATATTAAAACCACTCTTAAAAACCAGATTTAAAGATATTTTATTAATTTATGACAATTTTAGAAAAGTTCCCAGCATATGAGTGGTTTTTTGTAGTGGAATTTGTAAAAACAAATTTGTTTTGGACGATAATCTGAACATCTGTAAAGATTATTTATGATAAGGGATACCACCCAAAAATGTACAAATTACCAAAATTATAGAAATATGTATAGGCATAATATTTAATATTAAAAAAAAAAATTTTAAAATAAGTGTCAAATAGGTACCAAACATTATTCAGAAGGTGCCAAATTATAAATTACTGTTTTATAAATTATTTTAATTTCTAATTTAAAATTTAATGAAGGCTCCATAGATGTCCGCGTGTCAACAATATGAGTTAATTTGTTGTATGATTTATTGTAATAAATTAAGGAGAGGAACATCCTTTCAGTTTTACGCTAATGTTCGGAGATATGATTACATATAAACTTGCAAACTAGTTTGTTGTGTTCCTTAATGTTACATGGACCAATTCAAAAAACAAAATTCATAGACTTTCAGGAATTCTATAATTTCAGAATAATATTTGTAATCAGTTTAAGTTAAAATTAATTTTAAAGTATCACAGAATGAAACTTTAGCAAATAGTTTCCCTACATATGAAATTAGCACGGTTGCTAAAAGTAAACTTCTTACACATTTTCTTCGCTTTTACAGTGACTAATGCTTAAATCAATTTCTACAAGTTGTCTAGATTTTGGATAGGCTGTCATGTACATAAATATTAAAATTTTATATAAATTTTAAAGAGTTATAATATGTTAAACTCTAGCTGTAGATAATTAATGGATAATTATTCGACACACACAATATGGGTTCTGCAAGAGGCTAGGCCCTAGCTCTGAAACAGGGTTGTAATGACTAATAATGTATGTATCTATGAGTTGTCTTCACACAATACAAAAGGTACACGATGTTTTGAATTCTTATAGGCTTATAGTCCTATTTTTTGTATGCAACGAGAACGCTTTTGTCTTAGTCAGCTCACTTTATATTGTTTTACTGAAATAGTGACTAAAATGTATCCCTTATAGCTTCTAGTTTCCAAAAATTACAAAATCACTAACTTGACAACACTGCTATTAATATTCTTATTAAACAGAACCAGTATTTGAAACCGCAATGCAATAAGCTTAACTTACTATTAAAAAATGCATTAAGTTACAAGAAATAATGCGCAAGATCCCTTTAAAATTTTGATAAATATTTTATAATCATTATTATACATATATTCGAAAACACTTATTACATTATTCACTCCATTTTATGCCTTTAAAATCTCGACTTGGTAATAATTTCCTAACATTTTTTCCCTTAATTTGCTTTAATTCTAAACTTCTTAACGCGCTCGCTTATAACACAAAATAGCCCAGGTTCAAATCCCAGTAAAGGAGAAAATGAACAACAAAAAGTTTGCACTTTTCAAAGTTTTAATTAAAGAAATAAGAGGCTACCCCTCCACCCACCAAGAAGTCCATATATGAGAAGCCACCCCCTGACATTTGACTCTATCTACCTTTGGCTTTGGTACCGAAACGAATGATCAGGAGTATGCGCCACATACTGGGAAGTAATAGATGACAGCTACTCGCTTAAGCAAAGACCCTCCCACTTCACAACACACAGTCAACATCGTAGCGTCATCTCTTTCTAATGACAGATTGGGCAACAGCTGTTAATCATTCAAGGGTGAAGGTATAACACTGGCCTATAAAGTAATTAGTTGATGCTGTCAATAAGCTGCTGCTTGTCCCATCGCCATACTGTGTAACGTAAAATAAGCTTAATAGAAAAAAAAAATCTATCTTTGACTTCGATTTCAATACAATACACATCATGAGTAGGAGTTTACTCGTCTGTGAAATGGTATTAGATAAAATAAATCAAAAATATGGTGAATTATAAAGTGAGTACTACCAAATAACTCCCATTATCTAATACGTGATACTAACGCCACATGCCTAGATAAGTTAATTGGAACCTCCTGAGCACGAAAAACGCATTTATTATTTTTTCCTAAGTACCGTTTTTTAGATAACGGTACTTTTGTGTTTTTCGGTGTATGGCCGCACTCAAACCCTTGTGGTGTCCAACGGAAAAGTTCGATCGAGATAAGTGGCATATCAATGGAAAGGTAATTGAATGCCTCTTCCGTTGATATGCTGGAAAATTCTATCTATTCTATTCTAGAAATCGCTGAGATATGGCACCTCAAAGTTCAAAATTTGCCTATTTTTACGTTTTTTTAAAAATTTTTCATTTTCGTTTCAATTTTTTCCTACGTTATATTGAAGGTCTGGAATATTTTATATTTTTACCAAATAGTTTATTTAATTACCAATATTTTAAGTGTATTTTGAAAAAAATCGGATGAAAAATAAATTTTTTATTAAGGATTTTGTGGGACGACAACATTTTCATTTTCATTGCTCACACAGTATATTCGGAGTAAATTCAAAAAGTTTTAATTAAAATGACGAGCGACTTGAACTTTTGCGTTTTTTTTTTTGGGATGGATCTTCGCAAATGAGGAACCAACAATAGTCCGCCATCATTTGTTCATCCCAACCAGCCTTTGTAACGTCTCTCGATTTCTTCCATTTCCTGGTGAAATCTTTCACCTTGTTCATCACTTTCGGAGCCCAATTTCGTGGGGAAAATATTCAAATAACCTTTCCAGCGATATGCCACTTATCTCGATCGAACTTTTCCGTTGGACACCACAAGGGTTTGAGTGCGGCCATACACCGAAAAACAGAAAAGTACCGTTATCTAAAAAGCGGTACTTAGGAAAAAATAATAAATGCGTTTTTCGTGCTCAGGAGGTCCCAATTAACTTATCTAGGCATGTGGCGTTCTTGGTATTTTTCCAAATTAAAAATTTTTAACCTGTGTTAGGCAAGGTATAAATGTATGAAATCTATTAAGAAAATTAATTTATTAATTAATAACTAAATGTTTTTCTATTAGTTAAAAATATAATCTCAATATATTTAGGAGTGTAAAGTCCTTTTTTTATAACAAAAAAATTACCAATATTCTTAAAAAATGGTACTTATGGCTTTTTCTCTTCAGGTATATATAATATTTGGGTTTGTATTAAATATTTATCAATCCAGTAATTTTTCCCTTTTGCTTACTTTTAATGAAAATAATAACCCTTCCGCTGTTTTTCCAATTACAAGTGCAATTACCTTAAATCACGTTCCCAAGGTCTTTGACGCTTTATTAGTGGTATAAGTGTTTGTTGTATGGATTGTGATGGTTGTTTGATTGTGGTAATCTTGTATGCAAAAGAAATTGCCCGGAAGCCGTATAAATTAAAATCACTTTATTTACACTTTATATTGTGTGTACGTCAAACTTATGTTATCTATCAATTTCATCTACGACACAACACAACACAACACATCATAATCATAATTATAATTTTCATTTTCTTAGTTTTTGTTTTCTATTTTCTCAGTTGTATTTTCAACCCACTTTCAACACTTTCTATCATTATCATGCATAGAAGTGTATACGAAGAGATTGTCTTTAAGTTAATCAAGTTTTCATTTTCTTTTTTCTGTCTTCCATTACCATCCATCACTACTAGTCTCTGAGCTCAATACACCCGTTAATAACTCTGATTTGATTTTTGTTAAATAATTTAAATTTGATACCATTTTCCATTATTAGCTATTATTGTCTAATAGAGATTTTTCTTATAAGCAACCTCAATAGCAACCTACTTGCCACCACAGCGTACATGATTTGTTGTTGGCAACAGTCAGGAAAACTACAAGTTTTTCTTTCAATACTATTGTTGTTGCTCAGGCATGTGAATTAGATCTTTTGCCGTAAATAAGATTAATATTTACTCGTACAATTATACTGTTTGTAATACCAGAAAACCACAGGAAAAAGTGAAAAGTTTTGTGGATTGTTTAAAGTAATTTTTTTTTTGTAGTCTGAGGTTGATACGATTTTTCTTTTATATTCTCTCAACATTTACTGTTAAGCTGTTAAGCAATTTAGTTTGTAATTTAGGAAAAATAAAGAAAATATTGACTTTATTTGCACATACTTTCAAAGGAATATTATAAAATAGACTTGCAAGTAAACAAGTAGTATTGTAATGAAAAAGGTTTTTACGAAATTGTTTTTCTACAAATATATTAGTGGGTATGCTGCAACAGTTACAGTGGGTAAAAAACAGAAATCAAGGTAAACAGACATTTTTGGTATAACGGGTGATATGTTTAATAGATAGAAGAATTAAATTTTACTACTAATTTCAGAGTAGATGGAAATGTAAAAATTAATAATCTGATGAGACCTTCGCAGCGGAGTACAGTACAGTAGAATCTCACAAATTCGAACCGTCACAAATTTGAACTGTCCAGAAATTAAAACCTGCCATTTCAAATATTGGACACTCTAAAGTTAGAACTACAGGTTCTAATATCTGTATGTGATGTATTAATTTGTTTGTATTTTCACTATAAATTATTTTTCTCGCTCATTAAAATAAAACTGGGAATAACCGAGTTATTCGTAGTTTGTACAAATCTGTGAAAAGCGTCTGAAATTTCATATGTTTGTACAAATTTGGATCCGTTGATAACTGATGTTCAAAGTAAAGTGATACCTGATACATACTGGTTTTATGTAAAAATCCAATTCAATACCTAAAAGTTAAAACAATACCTAAAAGTTAAAACTTTTTCTATGAATTCAAGTTTTATTACAATGTTTTCATTTTCTTAAAAAAAATGGTCAAAAATTCGAACTTTTCAAAAATTCTAATTGCCCAGTGCACAAAGTGGTTCTAATTTGTGACATTCTACTGTACCACTAGTTTTAATAAATATTCCCTAAAGGATGTCAATTCTAATAAATTACACCATTTATAGGATCTCAAGTCCAATATTATAGTTAAAAAGGGATTTACATAATAAATATCCAATAATTGATTGCTTTACATGCTACTCAATATAGACAATATGATAATACACTTATAAAGGACCTACCGCATCTATATATCGATTAATTTTCGACTGCCATCACCACTGTGTAACACAATTTCCACTTATTTACTACCACTACCGCTTGAAATTTCGGTATATAAAAACACAAAAACAAAAGCAAATAAAGAAAAAAAAAGTATTTTAATTAAGTCCCCAAGATATAGAGTAACAATCTCGATGCTAAATTGTAAACTACTTTTGTTTTCTTATTGTCTCACTAACTGTCTGCCTCGTAACAACGACATTCACATTTCAAATAAAAGTTTTATTCCAACTGGAAAAGAAAAAAAAAAAAAAAAACAAAGGCAACGACAACGACAACGACAAAAGATACAAAAACTTTGGGGATTTGCCAAAACAAATGTTTTAAAACAATAAAACTGAAAAAAAGTGTTTGCAAACATGTTTTACTTTAAGCAAATAAAACTTCACATGATTTTTAAAAGTGATTTTAGTTTTTCTTTCAGTTTTTCTTTTATTTTTCATTTCATTTTATTAAATTAAATACACGAAAAATACACACGTGCATACGTCAGGTTAATAAATGGATTTTTAAAAAGTTTTAAGTTTCTCTGTTTTTTTTTTGTTTGTTTTTATTTTTATTATTCACTTAATGTTAACAGGTAATTGTCAAGCAATTGCTATTAAAACTTGTCAAGAGAGAAGGCGAAAACAATTTAAGTCAAAATATGTAAGAGGACACTTAATGAAATTTTAAAAATGTCGTCATTGAATAGAAAAAACACAAAAAGGTTTTCTTCATAGTCTTTGTAGTAAAGACCATAAGACTACCGATAATCTTAATAAATATCTTAACTTATAAATTTTATTATTTTCTCTATAACTACATACTTATTGTAAAGTATAATTTAAACTAATGTTCCTATTACTGTACGTTAATACAGCCATGAACATAATTTTAAAATCCAACTTGTTTAACGCCGAAATATATACGGAAAAGAAGTAACAAGATTTTGATAATCGTGAAAAAACAGCTGTTATTGTTTTGGTAAAGCGATACTACGTTATGATTATTATGTAAATGGTTTTATAAGAATTATTTTATATTATGAAATTGTATTTCGAAATATATTATTTTATGACATGTCCTACAAATCGATATAATCGTTGTACAGTAGAGCTTGCAAACAATCGATAGTACTATCGATAGTATCGATAGTTCTATTCTTATTAGACTATCGATATTCTATTTTCGATAGCGATACTATAATTAAAAGTTGCATTTAATTGACTTTTGCAGATTTCTCTAGCTTAAAACCATTATCGCTTCAACAATTGCAACAGGCCAGATTTTTTCAAGTTGCAATAACTTAGCTCGCACTGTACATATTTTAATTGCATCTCCTTATAGAAACAAGCAAGAAAAATCGTGATAAAAAAAGCAAAAAAAAAAAAACTCGCAGAGTTAATTCGGAAGTTTGGAAATTTTTTCTAAAAGCAAAAATAAAGAAAATTAACAATACTAGAGGCAACTCATCAAACTTACTTGACAACTTAAAACGTGCCCATTCATCTCATAACCAACTGCCGAAACCATCAAACACAATCCAATAATTTATCAAAGAGTCTAAAACCTATAAAACGAATTCCGAATGGAAAAAATTACTACATCCTGGTTTAATGTCTTTGGTCGCCAATGCTTTACAGCCGTACAGAATAGTAAAGGATGCATGTTTCCGAGATTTTATTAAATGCTTAAATCCCCGCTACATGTTGCCTTCAAGAAATGTAATGATGGTAAATTTGTTTAATACAACCAATACAAAGAAGTCCAAATCTGAGCTATTACAACAGACCTGTGGACTTCAAGCGAAAAGGATGGCTAACTTAACGGAACGTGTCAGTTTATATGAAACAAGTTTGTCCTTTGTATGACTGTTTTGTCTGTGTGCTAACAGGAACGTGAAATTTAACATTTCTAAAAGAATTCGATACTATTGATAATATCGATAGCTTTTGAACCAACTATCGAAAACATCGAATGGCGCGACTATCGATAGTTTGCCTGCTCCACTGTACAGTTGAATTCGGTTATAAGAAAATTTAAAAAAACAGCCTTTGTTTTTCTTATAACCGAAATTTTCTCGCAAAAGGATAAATGCAAAATTATTTCGTTTTAATGAACTCTTAAAATATTATTGAAATAAAAATAAAACAAATCGATATGTTTTAGAAAAAATCAAATTCTGACAAAGTTACCAGACAAATTATAAACAATTTTAGCAATAAATGAGCATTCTTGCCATAAAAAATACTTTTGAAAATGTAGGTATGCACAAAATAAAAAAGAAATGAGCCGATACTAAAACCATTTTGTAGTCCATAAATTCTTAATGCTCGTATTTGAAATTAAGTGAAGTTCTTTTTAAACAATTTTAAGCTTTTTTAAGCACAATCTGTTTCTTTCTGTTTCTTGTTCTTTAAAACGGCTTTTCTTTTAAACGGAGTTAAATAACTTTGAATTTAACCCTTTGCACTCGAGGGCTCCGGAGCGGAGCCATTTAAAATTTATCTTCAAACTCGAGGGCTCCGCTATGGAGACAATGCAAATAATTTTCAGTTCATAACATAAGGACAAAAACAAATCGTAATAACTTCATTTATTTATTTATATTATTTATTATTTATTTATTTATTATTATATTTATTTATTATATATTATAACATTTGTATCTATAATTAATTAAAAAAGATTTAAAACACAACTATGACTTTTCTTTTTATGCGCATATCATTTACTTATATGTGAATATGGTTTTTCTATTGAAATTGATTCGAGTTGCTGCTATTATGGGTGAAAAAAAGCTTCGAGTGCAAAGGGTTAATAATAGAAAACTAAAGTAAATATATTTATTTTGTTTATATATGACTTTTTTTAAACGGTATTATTTGTTCGCTTACTAAACGAGAGCTTCGATTTCAAACCCCAGTTCTGACATCTTAAGACTACGAAATATAAAAAAATATTTTTTTTATATAAAAATCGTTAAAACCTGAAAACGTTTTCAAATAATTTACACAAAATATGTCTTAACAATTTTTTTGCATTTGGTTCGATAAAAATAATCGAAATAGAAGACAGCAAAAGAAAAATCATGAACGGAATAGTAATTTCGGAATTTAAAAGGAGTCTGTGGTGCCTTAGAATATGATCACTTGACGTAAAATATTAAAGGTTTTACAGAATATTTGTTTTTTTTTGTACGTTGGTATGCATAACAGGTTTCCCCACCTTCAGGAATTTCATCTTTAAAATAAAGCCGCCACCTGACGTTCCATTCTTTCCTCCTTTCATCTATCTATCAAGTGAATGATCAGGAGAAAGGAAAACGCGTCACCTACTGAGAAGGAATAGGCAGAACCAAGCAATGATCAAAACACCTACCAACAACGACTTAACTAATATACTTACCACTTGACCAAAAAAATAAAAAATTAACACAGCGTTGTCAGATTACGGGATTTATCCCCAAAATGGGGATTTTTTCTGAAATGGGTACGATCGACAAGTTTTTGGCGATTTTTAAGATTTGTTTGCTTGCTTAATTATAAATTATAAACTTCTTACATTCGAAACACACGATGAAAGAATTTCAATAGAATTTAAATTTTCAATACTTGCTTATAAATTTGTTTAAAACTCATACTTTCATATAAAATGTTTGCAGCGTGCGCTCCTGGTTTTTATTTTCTCATATAAATAATAACATCCCCATATTATTATGTTTTCGCCAACTTTGTAGTGGTTTTTATAGAGGAGGAATTCTGTATTAGGGGGTCTTCTTACAGCTAAATTACTTCTTTCGTAGATAAACAAACTAATTTTAGCTTTGGCCGACCACAATTACTTCTCTATTTATTATACTTTATGGTATGGAAATGTTTTCCATAATATGGCACAAGACATCTATTTAGAATTGAGATAAAATAGATGCCGTATACTATACAAATATTTCAAACGACATCATGATGTTTTATTGTGAATATGAAATGGCACAGCGATCAGTATTTCAACAAAATAACGACCGGAAACACACATCGAAGCGAGCAAGAGGTTGGTTCAAAAAGAATGTCGTTGATTTAGTTTATGTGGGATTTTTGGGGATATGAATTTTGTAATTGGGGATAAAAGTTGAAAACTATCGACAACCCTGAATTAACAGTAACATATGAGGCAATTGCTGTTGATCATTTCAAGGGCAAAGGTATAACACTTGCCTTTAAGTGATCAACTAACAGCAACTTGTCACATTATTATAAGGCGCTTAGTTAAAAAAAAAATCTATAATTTTCAATTCCAATACAATGCACTGCATGAGTAGGGGTAGTACTCCTGAGTGTCGGTCTTTTATGACTATTTTTATAACTTTTTTTTATCAAAATTCATTAAATCTGTAGCTTGCGTTTTTCTTACAATATTCTTTTAGTTTTTCTTTTACAATAGATTTATAGAAATAATTTTCTGCATATTTTCTTAGCTTGACTTTCATTCTTTTTTCATATTTCAAGGTTAACAATAAAGCATGTTTTTGCTGCTTTTCACTTAATAATGCCAACTGACTGCAACTTTTTTCTTAATGAAATTTTTTTACTAGAAAGTAGTTGAAGAATTAATATTTTTTTATATGTTTTTATGAATTTTTTATATTTTTTTTGTTATTTTATTATTTTTATTCTTTTTTTTAGATTTAAATGGCTTTAAGAAAACTTAGTTCGTAGTTTAAATGTCAGTAAATAAAATTAAAAGAAAGACTTTTTCAAAATTAGGTCGTCCAATGGGGTAAAACCCTAATCTTCTATGTTATGTTTATGCAAATAAATATATATTTATTTGGAGATTTGTTTGAAGTCTATAGATAGCTGAACGAATAAACAGATTTTCTTGGCATTTTTACTGATTGCCGTGAACAAGCTTTTTAAGCCTATCGTTTGTCGATCAAGCGAGACCGGAACCCTGAAACATAATTCTAATAGCCAATTATGTATGCTTGTATTGTCCGTTTTTAACTAATCTGCTATGATTGTTTCGCCAAATTGTGTTCTGTAAAAAATCAAGTTCTTATGAGCAATCTCAACCAAGTGCTTTGGATTCTCGTGCACATTTTTAAGGTTAGTGGGAATGTTTTCGGCAGATCATACATTTCATTATTTGTTTTACATTGTGTTTTACTTAGCTGTAACTAAGTTTCTCATTTGATTATAACAGATTATAACAGATTACAAGTCAGACGGCAATAATTTTGAAAGTAGAAAATGTTCTATTTTTAACTGAGCTCAGGCAAAAATAATAAAAATTTAATTATATTTGCAATTAAACTATCTAAGTCTATCTGAGTGAGCTTCTGATATAAAACACAGATGAGAAACTTAGGTAGTGTAAATATACCTTTAACAAGTGAATTCAAGTTTATTCACGGCACTGCTAATAGTTCTCTTGGCAGAACGTATAGGACGGGGCTGTACAATGAGCATTTTAATCTGGTATGTAATGAAATTCGTTTCGTTTCAAAGTATTTTATAATATGATATTATTTTATCATTTCCACGTGTTGCTGAATGTAATATCCATCCATAGTAGCTTACGAAAGCAAACCGAATAAATGTTGGTACATTCGAGCGATGAAATTTCAACAATATGAGCATTATAGACTACTAAAGCAATTGCTTTTTTATATACATATTGTACTTACATGAAAGAAAATGTGTTTTATTATAATCAAATTTCGTTTTCTTAATCATTTTAATAGCTTAAAATGTTTACAATTGTGGTTCAAAGTATTTTTATGTTTTTTTTTTTTCAATCTCAATAATTGCAGAAATTTTTCTTTACGAACTCAGGAAAAACGTTAAGAAATCATAACAAAAATATTTCTTAATGAAATTGATTAATCATTTGGGCAAACAAACAAACAAACAAAACGGCAGCTGCTTGAATAGACACAAATCCATACAAATCATATGAATAGATAAGGAAAAAATTTATATATAGAAGAGCAGCATAAATAAATAACAAATCAAAACCGCAAAACATAGAGAAATATAAAAACAAATAAATGCTAAAACCGAGATTAAAATCATTTCATTTCCATTTAAAACATTTCATACGAATACAACCAACACCCAACCAAACAATTCAAATAGAATTTCATATATAACTGAACGGCAGCCAGCCCGGTCCGGCCGTCTGTCTTCAAGCTCTGCCATACTACAGGCAGGCATGCATAAGACATATTTTTAGATGCTGAAATGTAAACGAATTATAAAGACTAAAAGATCGATCAGGATTTACAAGAATTTCAATAAAGAAATAAAGTTTGAGGAAAAAGTAGAAAAAACACAAAATCAGTTTCAAAACCAAAATCATTATTAACTACTAGTTGGCGTGTGTATCAAGGCCAATTGATTGTTTTTTTTTTTTTTTGTGTGCTTCTTGTTAACTGGTCAGTTAAAAAGAGCCTCAGTCAGTCATTCACAATGATTTGGTTTTTGTTTTAGCTTGTCTAACGATATTTTGTATGTGTTTTTTATTGCTGTTAAGCTATTAACTTGACTATGAATTGCTGGTTATAAGTGAGATACAGAGATGTAGGCTTACTAACCACCAATATTACGTTTCATGATTTCATTTATTTAGTTCGTATGTTGTGTTGTGCTGGTTTTGCATTCTAAAGTGTTTCTATACTTGTTTTGCACTTTGATATGAATGAGGAGAGTATGAGTAGCAAAATTTAATAAAAAAAATTGTTTTTTTCATTTGCTCCAGTTAAATACTTTATTCTAATGTTTAGTAAATAATAATTTTATGTTTATAGCTTTGCCTATTTACCACATTATATGCATATTTATTCGTTACTTTTGTTTCTTAAAGTTTTAGAGTTTAATTACAGGGGCTGTAGCAGTAGGAGTACAATGAAAATAAAGGTGGGGTTTTTTAACTGGACTTTAATGGTTTTCAAACTCAATAGAATATAAGTATAAAATAATACGAGTAATATATTGCAGTAACAATTACGAATATTGGCTGAATTTTTTTTTTAATTTAGCACCATGAGCCACTTCTAAAATAGGTTAATTTGGCTCCATTTTAATAGCCTTTCATTGAAGGTTATTTAATAATAGAACTGCTTGAAATGATTTTAAATAGTGATTTTAATATATATACTCGTAAAATATTATTCATTTTTATTTATTTTTTTTTAGTTATATGGCCTAATAGATAGCTATTGTTTAACCCTAGGAGGTATGAGGGTTTTTTGTCGCTAAATGGCATAACCAGGTCTGTGCAGACCTAAATGGGATTTGTATGGAAATGCATAGACAGATGAGTTAAAAGCAGAGTGGGCAAATAAACAAAACATTTTGCAAACGTTTTCACAAAGTCATAAACTTTTCAATTTTTTTTGAATTGTTTTGTACATGAGCAAAACCAAAACAAATACTTTTTAAATGAGAAAGAAATTTTTTTTTAATTATAATTTTTTAGAAAGACCGTTAATTTTAGTTTATAAAATTTGTCCTTTGCTGGAATTGAACCTCGGTCGTTTAAGTTTCTGTGCGAGCGTTCTAACCACTCTACCATGACCCCCCCAAATTATTTTGTTTTGTTGCTATTTTGATAAACATTAATCTTGGCAGCTCATATTAAGCAGTCGTGAAGTAGAAACGAAAAAAATTGGCTTTTCGCTTGCTTTGATATTCCATTACAGAAACGTATTTTTTGAGTGTTTCATAGAAGGTGAGTAGCGAACGTCTTCAGTAGGTTAGCTGTTATCCTACCAGATGGTGGCGGCGCTGTACTCCTGGTAATTCGTTCTTGGTGGAATAGACTAGAAATACCAGGGAACAGTTTCATGAAGATTTTTTTTAATTATAATTTTTTGAAAGACCGTTAATTTTAGTTTATAATTTTTGTCCTTCGCTGGGATTGAACCTCGGTCATTTGAGTTTCTGTGCGAGCATTCTAACCACTATACCACGACCCCCCCTAATTACTTTGTTTTGCTGCTATTTTGATAAACATTAGTCTTGACAGATCATATTTGGCAGTCGTGAAGTAGAGATGTGGCACATTTATTATGGAAAAATATTCGGTAAACCAACGTCGTTTAATGGTAAAACATTTTATCAAAATCAATCATCAAGTTCTGTGACGACGTGCGTGCAGTGAATGATTTAGAAGAAAAAGGGACTGCAGCTATTATCGTGATATGATTGAAAACTTTTTAAAGCCACAACTGCATGGTTTGGGCTTGATTTATGTACATGTGGTTTCAACAAGATGGTGCCACATCGCATACAGACAGTATTACAATGGAATTACGGAGAGTCCTGTTTCCACAACAAGTTATTTCAAGGAATGGTGATGTTGATTGGCCTTCACGGTCGCCTGACTTGACTTAAAATTTTACAAGAAATCGAATATTACAGATAATGCTAAATGTGAAAATATGTTTTCTAAAAGAGTACTTTTTACACTAATTTTCACCTGCTATAATGGCTATGAGTCAAGCTATTATGATATTATCTGCTGATAAGTTCTCACAACTCTGTATCTTACATAGCGTACTCGGACTAGCATTCTACGCTCTAGTCTACTCTATACATACAACCCTATGTCAGGATTACAACCTACTTTCTGGCAGGACTCATGTTGTGTGTGCCAATTTTTATCCATGAGTACCGGGACCTACAGTTTAATGTCGTTTCCGAACGACAGACTTGAGAACCTTGTTCATGGCCATCAGTTACTCTCAGAGCTTTTGCCAGAAGTCTGCTAAGAGATAGTCGCTGTCTTTTTGTAATTTTTCTTTGCTTCAAGATGTCAGAGCCGGATCTTGAACCGGAGCTCTCGTCTTGGTAAGCCAAAATACTAAACACTAAACGACGGCGACTACAGTCTACTCTATTTTTTATTTAATTTTTGTTGTTTACATCAGTTATTTGTTTTATATTTTTTAGTAAATTTGAAATCGTTCAGAATATTTAGAAGTCACAGTATTTAGAATGTCAAATTATTGCTTATAAGCCATTCCATTTATGCCCGTACAGCCTCTGACTTTCAAACACATGTTTGGTTGCTGAAGTTAAATAAAGCCATCTAGTGGCGAGAAAAATAAACGTACATACTGCTTGTAAAACCTAATAAATATTTAATCTTTAATTTATTTTTATAAAACGACATTTACAGTCATGGTAGTAATTTTATTGATATGGCCTAAAGCCAAAACCATAACGCAAAATATTGGTAACATGTTTATAAAAACAACATAAAAATATTACATTCATATTAACTTGGCTGAGACATGAAATTATTTTTTTATTTTGGAATATATTTTTCCACAGAAAATAAAAAATTTAAACAAAATTTTACTCTCTATGCCAAGAAAATGGACTTTATGATTAAGTTCTAATAAGTTTTTGTTTTATAAGTTTTTAAATATAAAAACAAAAAAATGTATCAAGGAGAACCAGTTCCCTGGAATCACAATTAGATAAGTGGGCTTTTGTTAAAGACAACATGCTCGCATTAACAACAGCTTTGAATGCATAAAAGCATTACATACTGGGCCAAATAACAATATTTATACGCTTTTGCAAAATACAATGTTTTTGCACTCGTCGATTTAACAACAGGCTGTTGGCCTGTCCAACTCACTAAGTGACTGCTTAAAAAGCTGGTCTACTGCTTTTTATTTACAATGTTTTTTCTTACTTTTTTGTTTTTTTTTTTGTTTTTAATAAATTACTGCTGCTGGTTACTTTTTCATATTTTTATGGCATAACGTAGCTTTTAAAATGAAACACACTCGTAGTGTGTTTAAAAATTGCAGGAAATGAAAATTGATTTATTCAGATTTAAGCATTAAAAACTTTTCTCTCTTTTGACCATTGTTGGCCACTCATTTAGTTTTCAAATAGAAACAAATAAAGAAAATATTTTCAATCACATTTTTAGTTGATTTAGTTGGTTGGAAAATGTACTGAAATAACCAAACCAATTGGTCAGAATGCAAACACAAGTGTTTTAAATCTGTTCGTTTATCAACGGGCAGAAAAATTATTGTAATACTACTCGTATATGTTTTCATTTCATTTTGTTCTGTTTAGAAACACAAACAATAAAAAGAAGGAAATGGTTTATGGGTTTTGATGAATTTCCCAGCAAAATGTATAAAAAAACCAAAAGTCTTTTAAAGTCGTTGACGGCTGTTGACCAGCCGGTAAAGTTTTAAATGAAAAAAGAGCGCATCAAGAAAGGTCTTGTATTAAAATAAATTGGTTTCCAGTAAAATTAATGATTCCAGTCAATATATTATGCCTGATTTGAACAACTCATTCAATATATAAAACCTAACTAAGGAATCTTTTTCATAACATTTTCATGAGTTCCTATAAGGGCCACGTATTAATAATTTTGAAATGAGTTTAAAATTAATTCAATAATAGTAAGTGATCTTGTATCACCTCATCTTGTTTTTTTTTCTGTTTTTCTTTGCTGGGTTATATTCCTATACTCGTCGTATCATACTGGTAGTCATATTCTCATACCTGAATAAAAAGGCTTTTAATAAATGTTCCGTATTAGTGTTTCAACAAATTATTGGTTTTATACTAAAAATCCTCTTTAAATACATTAACGACTGTAGTAGCTTATAAAATATCTTGGAATAAAGAAAAATAATAAAGGTTAGCTTAATGAAATATTGAAGTCAAGAAAAAAGTAGTCGTATATTTAAAAAAGAAAGGAAATTAGGTTTCCGTCCAAATTCACTTAGAGACAGATTATAGCAATATTGTAATCTTGATTTGTTGAAAAACTAACATATTGACAAATAAATCTGAAGAATATAATAAAATGTAATCAAAGGAACAAATATAAATAAACCTATAAATGTATATTTGCTAGACTTATTCTAATTCTCTTTCAGCTTAATTAAAAAAAATAGTAGTGGTTGTTTGACGTGATTTACTAGTTTACTAGACTTTCAAGCCGCTATTATATAGTTTAGGACAAATTTTTTTTCATTTTTTTTTCAGACGCTCACACAAAATTTTAAATCATTTTTTAACAGAGTAAGAAAATAAACCAAACGAAACGTTATATTTCATTTTGTTATGTTCTTTACAATAAGTAAAACAAAAACAAAACAAAAACAGGGAGAGCGATTGTCCCATTTAGTTTTGTATATTGTTTTTGTTTTGAGCACTACAAATACACTAACTCAAATGTGCGTAGGTAGAACAAAAATTTAATGAGAAGAAAAAGAAAAGAAGAAGAGAAAATTATACGAATGTAACGGAATAACAAAGCAAGCACAAAAGAGAAAAGCGAATTGTTTCGCTTGCGCTCTTTCTCATTTAGAAAGTATTTGTTTTGGTTTTGCTTATGTACAATACTATTAAAAAAATTGTAAAAGTTTATGACTTTGTGGTAACGTTTGCGAAATGTTTTGTTTGTTTGCCCGCTCGGATTTTTAATTCTTTTGGGTACTACAAAAATTTAATGTATTTTCAACCCCATAAGCCTTTTCCTTTTTTGGACTTAACATTGCTTAAGTTACTACTTACCAAATAATATTCACACCAGGCCAAGACTCAAAAAAAAAAGATCAGAGAAAAACGAAACGACAAAAATAACCTCTTTGTCGTTTGATGCTTAAGAAGTCCATCTTCCCTCACATTTCCAGTGTATTCCATCAAGAATCGAATGATCAAGAGTACAGCGCCCACTTATGGGAAAATAACAGCTAACCTAAGTACTTAGTGGAGACGCTCACCACTTACATTCAACATCCACCGATAGATGGGGCAATTGCTGTTGATCATTCAAGGGTGGCCTCTGAGTGATCAAATTGACAACAACTTGTCTCATTGACATAAGGCGCTAAACATCTTAATATCTATCTATCTATATACATACATATATTCAACATTTCAATATAAGACACTGCATGAATAGGGGTTTTCCCCTGAGTATTGGCCTTAAAAAAAAACAAACAATATTCCTTAGACATCAATATTCCTTAGAAAATTATTTTAGAGGCAAGGTCTGTATTACCAGAAACTGCTGAAGGTTGATAATAATCGGCTTTTGCTGGATGTTTTAAACACTACCAACTTTAGATTTGTTAAAGCCAGCGTTAAATACCATATAGCTTATGCCATAGTTAGTATTCTGCAAGATCGATTTGAGAGCATAGTCATCTTACCTTTAAGTAATGTGAATTAGTCACCGAAATATTTGATTACGTTAGACTTTTTCCTGTACGGACGTAGGCCTGATTTATATGCCAAAGATATAGAAAATTTTTTCTTTAGAATTAATGCCATCCAACCATCCGTTATTAAATTCCTTATAAAATAGCATCAAACAAACAAACAAATAAACAATTATACAAAACGATTGTTTCTGTTGCTTAAATTCAAAAATATATTAAAAATTAAATGTGTCGCTTATAGAGGGATAATTTTTTGTTTCATTTTATTACTGTTTTATTCAAATTAAAACAACAAAGCACCTTATAATCTTTACTCAGATACATATTTCATTTAATTACCGTAAAAATTGATACCAATTATGTTGCCTACTCCATGATTTTTATTTTTCTTTTAATAGCTTATAACTCGGTAAATAGGCCTTCAATTATTAAACATATAAAACTATACCATAAAAACAAAATCGTGTATGTTTTCTATATACAACCTAAATTGCTGTTGCAATAATCATCTTAAAATTACTAACATACATACATACATAGGTATGTAAAATTACAGTATTTGATATTAGCAAACCTACTTTTTCTAAATTTGTAAAACAAGCAGACATTTCTTTTCTTAATTTTCTAATAACATGAGCTTTTCCACTAATCGCCCTCTATTAAACAATAATCATATGCCTTTCTATTCAGCATTCGGTCATCATCATTTTGACAGACAATTCGTTCCCATAGAATTTACAAACAAGCCTTGTTGGATGTTAACAAATTACTATTTAATTGTCAAATATTTAGCAAGTAATTTAAATGGAATCACAAAAGAAGAAAAAGAAAATTCTACCTCGAGAGAGGATCTATTAAAGTAACACAAAAAAAAAGAAAAAATTAAATAAAAAAAGACAAATTTAATAGATATTTCATGGCAACAATTAGCCTCATTTTGACTGCATTTAGTTAACGATTATTAATGTGACCAAAACACACCATCTTCAAAAAGATTTTTTGTTCAGTTTTCTTTTCTTTTCTTTTTGCTAAAGAAAACAAAGATGATCTCTAACAAGCAGTTCCTGTAGGAATATAAATAAATAGATGGGTAACAAAACCCTTTTAAACGACATTTAATACCTTTGGAAAGACATGCTTAAATGCTTAAACATTTCAACACGATTATCATTTATACTGCGTTTTTTATGTTTTTTGTGGTCTTTTTTGTTATTATTAGTTCGTTAACATTTTCTTAGCCAAGTTTACAATTCGGTCTTAATCTAATCAAACACGCAAAAAAGAAAACTTACACAAACACAAATGACTACTGCAACAGCGACATTAGCAATGAATTGCAGCTACAACCATGCAAATAATATATATATAGAGAGAAAGAGAATGAGAGAAGAAGTGCAGAGACCAAAACATATGTCTGATATTCATAATCTTAACCCATTGCAGGTAGGCATCATTATTATGCCAAAACAGAAAGGGAAGTTAAATTCTTTTTAGTTGTTTATGAAAAATTAATTGAAAAATGGGAGGAAGCTTAAGTCAGCAAGTTGATCTATTGTTAATTCTCTAATATCTGGTGTTTTTTATAGAGGTATAGAACTTTAAGTTGGCAACACATTTTGAACTGGTTTAGAATTTGATCAAGAGTCTGATCAGTAGCCAAGACGTAGCTTCTGTGTAATAGCTCAAAACAAGATTGCAATTAAGCTGAATTTTATTTGAATGGATTTGAATGCTTTATGAGATGTTGAATTCATTTGTTCGTATATAAATACCTACATAATTGGCCATTACAACCCTGTGTCAGGGCTACGGCCTAGCTTCTTGCAACACTCATGTTGTGTGTGTATATTTTTATCCATGAGCACCGGGACCCACAGTTTAAAGTCGACTCCGAACGACAGATTTGAGAAGCTTTTTCATGGCAATCAATTACTTCCAGAGCTTTTGCCAGAAGGCTGCTGAGAGGCAGTCGCCGAAAGAGATAATTTTTTTATATTTCTTTTTTTCAAGATGTCAGAGAGCTAAGATTTGAATCCTGCGCTATCGTCTTACTAAACCAACACACTAACCCCTAAACCACGGCGACTACAAATCATTGGTTCGTACATCTTTAAAATCGATGGTGGCCAGAACGTTACAGACCGCAATAGAACAATTATTACTGATTTTTTTATTAATTGATTAATTGAACAACTACGAGAGAGCTGTAGTTTTAACAAGATATCGCAACAGATCATGCAGCTGGTGCCACAATTGATTTATTGAAGAAAACGGTCTGTAGTCGCATAGTTTTAATATTGTGTTATTTAACGTCGGTACTCTGTTTTCGGTAGCTTGCACTTTTCTGCAATTTTATAAGAAGTCCCTTAGTTTTAAATACATTTTTTTTAATAATAATTTAAATTTATATGCACTTTTTAACAAATAGCTCTTTAAATCTAATTATAATACGTACGCGAGAATATTAACCCTCATATACTTCATTTTAATTATGGTTTTGCCCCTCACAGTTCTGACTTGTAATCTTTATGTGGATATTACGTAGTCTGCCGCTGTCAAGCAACTGTGTCACCAACCAAAAGTTTTTGGATCCCATAAAGGGTATTGGACCAATTTATTTTAAACAAATACATAAAACTAGTATTACCGAGTGCTTATCTGAATTACGCTAAGAAAAATCAGCTCTAAATAATAATTCTTATGGTGTTTGGCGTAGTCGCCTTCATATATCGACACTTTTGTCAAAAAAATAAAAAAAAAATAAAAAACAGATTGCTTTAGAAAAAAGTTGAACTACGATAACAATACACCAAACAAGATATCGTCGCAAGAATTAAAGAACGCTGTAACTAACAAAAAATCAAAAATAAGTTTTTTGCATCATATTTATCAGAAAAAAAAAATACGCGTCGATTTTTTCCGGTCCCAGATTTCTATGACAAAAATAAATTCACTTACGCCGCCTGCGTTTTGAAAAATACCAGTGTCTTTGTTCTATTTTCATACAGGTTTTTTAGCTCTGGTGAACATTTAAGGTTTTGTCAGTTACAGCGTTCTTTAATTCCATCGACGATACCAATGCAAACATCTGCTCTTCAGTGCGACTTAAACCGTCGATCTAATTTAATGAGTTTACAAATACAATTTGGTGCAGCTAAGTGATCTAGAAAAGTCCCCTTTTGCCTAAATAGGGTTATTACGAGAGTTAAGTTAGAAAGTAGCTTTGCATGCTTGAGTACTCTCAATTATTTTTAATCTTAAATATTAACAAACGTGAATTAAACCACATAATCTGTCATAAGGGCATGAAAATATTGAACTTGAAAGATGAGAAAATACGCTTATAAAGAAATTCAAAGTGTCTTCTCTGCTAATCAAAAGAGCCAATGCTTCTTTAATACTTATAAGGGGACTTTGATTGGGCTTCTTACAGGTATTCCCAAGGATCACGTTTTGATTGAAAATGCATTTAAATGTATAGTAATTTTGTAATCTGCGGAAAACCAACATTTTTTTTTTTGGCGTGTGAGGTAGAGTTTAAAATGCCTTCGCACTTACAGCTGATCATCACCAGCTGCTTCCCTCCTCCTCCTACTCTGGTGAGAATACCTTCCCGGAACCGCTTTCTGTATTACTTCGGGAAGACCCAGAGCGACGTCCTCATAAGGACCATTTTCTACTCTCCCATATCTGGGGACGCCAGAATTGAAGCCAGTATCAAGCTACCAGCTCGGCCTCTCATCTCATTCTTTCTTTAGAGTATGTGCTCAGCGTAGTTCCTTTGGATCTCCATAGGTTCTCGCATTCAAGCATCTTGTTCACTATGTTGCCGTTGCTCCCGCAGCGCGTCTCTGTCATCCTGCCATTTAATGCAGTGGAAAAAGGTATGTTCAGCATCGTCATCATACGTCCCGCAGTAAATGCAGGTGGGTTCAGCCACGGCCAAGCAACATAACTGCACCTAAAACTTTATTTGTTAAAAAAATTAATTTTTAAATTTTCTTTTTGTTTTATTCAGATCAAAACTCAGTAGTAAAGTAGGGTCATGCTGTGCATTGTAATAGAATTTTTTTGAAGAGTGTTCTTATTAAGCGTCTTACGAATAAGACAAGTTGCTGTCAATTTGAAGATCACTAAGAAGCCCTTGAGTGATCGACAGCAATTGCCCCATTTGTCATTGGATGTTGATAGTGGTGAAGATCTTCGCTAAGTAGGTATATGTTAATTACAGTAGGTTTCTCCTATTAACTTTAGTTGTAAAATGGTACTAAGTATTTTCCTAGGCACTCAACTGGTTAAACAATTATTAACAACATTATCAACTTGTAAAAGTATCAAATATTATCAAGTTTTAATTTTGTGTCCAGAGTAAAAGTCAGCCAAAAAACAAACAAAAAATGTACATTTTATTTGTAATCTATGGCTATTTACGTATAATATACCCACTATTATTTTTCCACTATTCTCTAAGTGCGTTTATAATGTCTGTTTAGATATAATATTTAAGATAAATATAAAGATCGTGATTCCAATTTAAACTTGTATGCATTTAATCTTCGCTCCTGTTGCCTGCCATCTTTAGCAAAAAACAAAACAAAAAGAAAAACTCTCTCACCCTCTTTCTAGAGATTTTTTTTTCTTTAAGAATTTTCGTCTACCAACATAGAGGATTTTTTTTGTAGAAGCTTAACAAATAAAGAAAATGATGGTTATTGTGAAAGAAACAAAAATGTTTTCTAAGGCAGTTTTTTTATTTATGCTTAAAGAGGGCGACAAACATACTCTCACATAGATGATGATCATAATGATAATAATGATGGCCTTGCCTTAACAACACAGCAACAATATTAACAGTATCGAAAACGTATGTTATTACACCCAGATAGGAGACTATCGAACACATCTCCAACAAAATGTTGAGCAGCAACAACTGTGTTTTCATCTTTTTTTTAGCGATTTATGGTCTGTAAGTTACCAAAGTTAATACTGATATTGTTTAAGGTTTTTGTTTGCTAAACTACTCGTATAAATATATAAAAATCGATCTAATTAAGCGTAACTTATCGTTATTCTACCATCAATTTATTAAAAAGAAATACAAAAAACTACTGGCCTTTCAAAAACTTTTTCAATAACTCTTTTTTATTTTTATAAAAAGTCAAAAAAAAGAAAGACTTCCCACTAATGAAGGAGTTACTTATTGTTTCGTTTCATCGTAGAAAATCTAAGTATTTTTTTGTTTTTTTTTTTATCTCTGTTTTACATTTTCATTGTTTAACTAAAAATAAGAAAAGTTTCAGGTTAATTGGGGTGTATTCCGTTAAAATGCTACCTGAATAAGTGAATGCATGATGTCGCTGTATAAGAGTGTGATCAATTTCATAATTTAATCATAATTAAAAAGTATTAATAAAGATTTATGGCTAGGATTATATTGATTTAAAGATACTCCCATACTATCCAGGTGGTACAAATTTTATATACTCGTATCAGTACAAAAAAAAAATTATTAAGAAAAATTTACATAATTTTTATGGTTTAATACGAGCATAAGACTAAAAAACAATCAAAATCAGATTAAAAAAAAAAAGAAATCTATCTTTCAATCTCCGTACCTAAAATTAAAGAAAAGAAATGTTTAAGGCAGAGACGGTATCTTATGAGTAAAACGAAGTTTCAGTAGGTTTTAAACGAAAAATAAAAAAAAAATGTTAGTCGAGAGGGTTTACATAGTACCCTACACCATGTTAAAATTTTAGAAAAAGTAAATTATTTTATAAGTCAAGAGACCGTAACCGTAAGCGAGAAGCTAGACCGTAACTCTGAAACAGGGTGGTAATGGCCAATTACGTATGTACGTATGTATGTAAATTGTTGTATAAAATATATAAGCCATTAAGAAGATCTCACATACGCGAAAATGATAAAATTTTAAATATAAATAAGTCTGGTTATTTATATGTAATAGATAGACTTAATAAATAATTTAACAAATAAAATTGAGAATGAATGAATCGATTAGCCTAATTTAATTTTTAAACATGTATAAACGTCCGAAAAGGGTTTGTATATTTCTTTTTGTTTATATACAGTCGGTCCTCGTTTATCGAGAAGCATTACGGATAATGATTTTCACGGTTAATCGAATAACAATTTTGATTTGAGAGTTTTTTTTTAATATTTTTATTATTTAACAAGTGGACATTGGTGTACATACATATCGTTGCAAGAATTAAAAAATGCTGTAACTGACAAAAAAGTTGAAAATACTTTTTTTGCATCGATTGGTCCCGGTCCCAGATGTCTATGACGAAAAGAATTTCACTTACGCCGTCTGCGTTTTGAAAAATACCCGTGTCTTTGTTCTACTTTCATACAGTTTTTTTGGCTCTGGTGAACATTAAATGTTTTATCAGTTACAGCGTTCTTTAATTCTTATGACGATAAAAAAATTAATTCAAGACAGCAATTTCATAAATGGTCTGTATCCCAACTTCGTATTTTTCAGCTAACAATTTAACACTCATATTATGTTTTTAGTGCTCGTTAATTATTTTAACTTTATCTTCAACATTTAAAACGTTTCTTTGTCTTTTTACCACTGGTAACGATATAATACTAAATACACTTCTCAAATTTAAAAAATTAACTAATCACTTGTAAATGCTTCTGACTCATCGCATGTAAACAAGGGAATTCCCCGTTTTCATCACTGATAATAGTAATGACGGTTAATCGAAGCAAACAATTTAAAAACATTTCAAACAAAAAACAATAGACTGATCTATGGCCATACGGTTAATCGGGGTTACCGGTTAACCGGATCACAGATAATCGAGGCCCGACTGTACATATATTGTGTTGTATTTGTATTGAATTATGTATTACATTTTGAATTTATGATACAACAATCTTATAAATAATAATATTATATATTCTTACGTATAAGTAATTTTATATAAAAGAGAAAAAATATTAGACTGTACCCCAAAAAAAGTTACCCCGTAACCCCTCTAATACAAATTATTTTTGCCAGAAGATTTCGAAAACCATTTGTTTTTAGCCGAACATAAGGGTCTTCTTTTCAGTATTTTCGTTATATCTTAGGCATTTACAGTCCGATCTTAAAGTGTAATACATATATCAAAATTTTTTGGTCTCGAGAAGACCATACTTTAAGACCGGACTGTAAATGACGGAGATATAAAAAACAACTAAAAAATCGGCCCTTATGTACGGCAAAAAAATATGATATAATATGATATAAGGTATACGACATTTTTTAAATGGGCGTGGTATCTCACTAAATACTAATTTTTGTATATCATAGTTACAAAAAATATGGCCTGAATGACTTCAAGGTTAAGGGAAATCATCAGTATGAAAGTTGAAGAAATTGAACAAGTGGACGTGGTACCTCCCATGCATGTTAAATATATATTTCTATACATTTTAAAAAGGATAAAAGCGAATTTACTAGTATGTAAATTTTTCCATATTAAAACTTTTATTTAATTCAAATAGGGGTAGCAAATTATGGCGGGAATTTCTATTTACAAATAAAATAAAATAAGTACTTAGGATTAACATTTAAGACATATCAAAGAACGCAATGAAGCCAGTTTTAATTAAAAAACTTATTTGGAATTCCCTAAATATACATTATGGTGCAAAGCCATCATCATCACCATCAATTACTTATATGTATGAAAAACACTTAAATGAACGAATACATTTTATAAAAAGACGATCGTCTGAAGACATTCGCCCTCTATAAAAATGTTATACGAGTTTAAAAAAATGTTACGAGAAATGCTTTATTATTTCGGCATTCCACAATAAATATTGTGGCACAACAATACTAATCAGTTGCTAAAAACCTTGTCATCATCAAATGCATGACATTTTTGAGCTTCTGATTATGAGTATATTTGGCCGTTTTTATTTACTGGAACGACAGTGCATATGTTAATTGTTAAAGATAACAGATAAATAAGAGAGCATTTTATTGATAATTAGTGAACAACTGATGTTCTTAACACAATTTTAGCATAGAAAATATTGGAAAGGATAGTACTCAATCGGATTATTATTTCCAAATCAAATTTCTCTAGCTGTCTCTTTCAATGAAACTGAATGAAATTTTTTTAATCTTTTCTAGCAGTTTGAGTAGGATTTCGACAGGTATAATTATGCTCTCAATACTAGATAACTGACACATAGTATGTATTGTTTAAAAAAAAGAAAGTAGAAAACGTTATAACACTGACTATCTCCTTCCATTGGAGAGCATATTAAAGCATTATTGAGCAGGACCGTCTTAAACCGTCAGTATATGTCATTGACTTCGATATTACGAGTACTAAGTGAATTATGCTTTCCCGATTAGGGAAATAGTGTAATGTTTTTTCTGCTATGACTCACGTTTTGCAAGAAAATGTTTTTTTTTTTTCTCTGAAAGACAAACGATCAATTCACGTATGTAACGCGTTTGTAAGATAACAAATTTAGGTCATAGTAACAAATATTAGCTTTAGAAATGCAAAACAAAAATGTTTTAAATTTAATTTTAAACATCTGGAAATTAGAGGTTTAGAACATTTATTTTTGATGTTTCAAGTAAACGTATTTCAAAAATAAACTCCCTCCACTTTAAGATTCATATGTTGGGCGTGTATTTATAACGCCACTGATTCAGCTTTTCAAGCGTAAAACTTATAAGAATATATCAAAACCGTAAGATACAGATACATTTTCAACCATTGAATTCATTCATTGAATTTGACGTTTAAGATCAATAGGTCGCGATCGACAATCATTTGCCAAATGACTGGCGCACGATAAATACATCAGTCAGACGAAACCACAGAAATGATAAAAAAAAGTAAGAAAAAAAAACAAATAAAAAATCTATCAGAGAGTCAGTCACATTGTTATAGGCACACACAAACAGTTACCCTTTACTCATCTCCTTTACAAGACTAAACGCTGAAATATCTTAATGGCTGGCAGTCTGGCTGACGTACTTGACCATTCCATTAGCCATGATAGCTGTGATTTGAGTATTTGCTTTTGTTAAGATCATATGGACAATGTTGTAACCAGACATTCATAAACATTTTTAAATCAAGACTGGATACTGTTTTCTGTTGTTGTTGGACGAACGCATATATCATTTCTTTGAGGTTTGCCTGTTGTTTGAATTTCTGTTTTTTTTTTCGCTTTTTTTGTGGATGTTCCCTTTTTTTTAAATACAAAGCTTGAGCCATTACAACATTTTTCAAATTGTGCTTCTTCGATTTGTTTAAATGTGGCAGTAGTTGGTAGTTGTTTGCTACGTTTTTTTGTTTCCCGTATTTTTTTCACAAAACAAAAAGCTAAAAATCTACGCATGATTCGGTTATATTTTTTATAGAGTCTTCTTTTTCTTTTTTTTTTTTTGTTTTTTTGCTTCTGTAGTATTTCATTGGTTTGTGATTTTCTTTTCATTCATACCTCATGTAGTGATTGCATTGCTCCTCCATTTGATGTATTGGACCAACTACAAGTTTCTTTTTTAAGCCAATTTTTTCAGATTCTGTTTTTTTGGTCGTTTTTTATTATTCATTTAAATCTTTGGCTTTTAGGGAATTGAAATTCAACGGCATCTATGGCACATATTTTAACAGAATATGGTATTATGCGGTAGTTTTTCAATTTCTTTCTTTTCTGCGTCCTCTTTCATTTTTATGTAGAAAAAGTAATTAAAAAACCACACAGACACATCTTTTAAATTGCGCTACACGTAACTAAGTGAGAGAGTATATTAGAATTCCGAAAATGTTTTAAAACAGAAGAATTTTTGTTTACTATTGTGAATGAATTTTTAGATTAAATATCGCAAAGATTAGTATGTAATTATAATTGATTTTATCAAAAAAATAAAAAACAAATATTTAAATCGACACAAACAAACAGCTGTTTAGTACTTAAAAGCAACATTTCGTCGTGCGGGAGTTTAAGTGCTCTATACGCCATTTTATATTTTTTATATATCTCAAGTTAATGATGCGACTGTAGGTTTTCGACCCCAAATTTTTCAAGTTTGCAATTTGTTTTCGGATATCTCGTCCAGTTTCAGGGATAAATAGCCGAAAACGGATTGCAGATTTTAAAAATGTTGGTGTCATAACCCTAAAATGACATCATTAACTCGAGAAATATGAAATGGCGGATAGAGCATATAAACTCCTGCACGACGATTTGTCGTCTGTTAGGGTACAATTTTAATTTGCCTTAATGAGTTTTAAATTCAAATTAACGCTATTAACGATATCATCTATCTATGCTATAAGATGCGTTTTAAAAAGGTAGAACTACTAATCCGTTGACAGATATTATAATTAGTTGCAGCACTAATTGAAATTCATTTTCTAATTTCTCTTAAGATTTTCCACAACAATTTCCAATATCAGGCAATACTGAGTTAAGAAGTATTGCATTCAAACAAAATTTCGGCACAAAATATTGGTTAATATTTCAGTTTGAAATTGCTAGTGCTGGTGGTAGATTTTTAAGAAATTGAATTCAATTTTGTCACAAATAATTCATTATGAATTTATTATATTTAGATTTGATTCAACTAACTTAAAATTAATTGCTCTTAATAAATTTAAAATCGGCAAAAACTATATGACGAGATTTATTGTGTTCAGTTACTGTGTTAATTTTTATTTTGCTGTACAACACCTTATAGTCATATACCTACAGTTTAATGTCGACACCGAACGACAGACTTGGGAAGTTTGTTCATGGCAATCAGTTTCTCTTAGAGCTTTTGCAGAAGTCTTCTAGGAGGTAGTCGCCGAAACAAATAATTTTTTTTTAATATTGAACCGGAGCCCTCGTCTTAGTAAGCCAACACACTTAGCACTAAACCACGGCGACTACCTTATATATAGTCATTTACGTGGTATTATAGTATTTTGACCTGAATTTCTATATTATATACATATATTCTATAGCTCTCACCTAATCTATGGTTTCTGTACTATCTTTCCTAATTTTATTGCTTCGACGAATTTCAAAAAGTTGGTCGTTAACAGCCTTCAGAATTCCATATCCTATATTGGATCTGTCATTTGATTGCCTTATCATTATAATTTACTTTCTATTTTATTTAAATACCAATTAAATCTGTAGTGCCAACCAAGAGTCCCTTTACAATGCTTAGGTTGTCCCTACAAAACTAATGCACGACTCAAATCTCTTTGAACCATAGTAACTAAGCAGATGTTGGGAAAGTATTGAGTCCATCTGACCTAACAAGAGTATCCCCATCTTAATAAAAATAGTTAGTCATTATAAACTATGTGCAAATAAAATTTAATTAAATTAGTTAATGCTCTAAATGTATTTTTTAATTAATGCAATTAATTCTATTTAGTTGTATATAGAAATTGAACATTTTGCTAGAGTGATTTGATTTGCTTAATCCGAAACCCTAAGACTATTTCTTGGGGGCTCCCAAAGTCAACGTAACCCATGTCATTGGTCAAAGTCATTAAAATTAAAATTAAAAAAAATTCTTTACTTATCCATTGAAAATCCCTTGTGGCGTAGGAGATCAAATAGTCAAGTTGAACTGCCTGTTAGTTACTTTAAGATAACACAAAAACAGAAGAGCAGTAGCGTATAGGAAAAAAAAAGTAATTAAAATTAGGCTGTAAAATGTTGCTAGAAAGCAAAAAAAGAGAGATTCTAAAACAATTACCAACCGTTTAGTCATCTATTAAGGCATTCATTCATTCTCATACTTCGAAAAACATTCTGCAATCTGTTAGACGTAAACGCAACCTATAGAGGAAACTCATAAATTCATTTTATATGACTGTTTAAGATTTCCGTTTTTTTTTTTAATTTACTTTAAAAATCATTTTCTTAGGCTTTTTCAAATAATTACTTACAGAACAGATGTAAATATTGACCTTAAAAATATTGTTTAAGTAATAAAAATAAAATACTGTTCCAATTGATTTTACAAAAAAAAAATGTTTTATAGCCTGCTATTTTTAAATGGAATATTTTTACTTTAATTGCTTATTTTAAGTATTTTTCTTTTTTATTTAATAATTTGTGTTAAGTTATAACGAAATAAATTTTTATGGCTGATGTGATTTATCGTATTATTGTGATTGAGACATAACTCGCCCAAACATTGAGACTTTGTAACCTGACGAACTTCTCTGTTTTATGAAGAAATGGGTTATATGGGTTTAAGGTTAAATGAGAAATCATTTATGTATGCCCGTATTCATAAAAAATTTTTAGGTTTATTGAGGGTTTATTTGACAAATTTCTATGTAATACACTGCCGCTCACTTGAATAGGTTTACTATTTTCATTACATTCAAATTAATTTTTTTCTAAAAGTAATTAAGTTTTTATTTATATTATTTTCTAAAATGGTAAAATATTGGATTATGTGTGTTTACAATAAAAAAAATTGTTTCAATAATTAATAACTGAATTTTAGTAATTTTTTTCCCAAAACGATTATGATTTTCAGCACAATTTTTTGGGTCATTTGAATAGGTTTACTATCATTAATTTAAAAAATTAAATAAAAAAATTATTTTTTTGTAAACCTTTTTTAATTTTTTAAGATTTCTTACAATGCTTGATGATTTTTTAAGGAGTATATCCTCCTTTATTCGATATAACTTCAAGAATACCATTTGGGAGGGAGCTATAAAGGTTTTCAATTAATGATAACAAAATTTTTGGACCAAGCTTTTTTAATTCCTCCAATGAAAGCCTATTTGGTTTCGTATTGTCTGCCGGACTCGTAGACTTTGCGAGAAAGCAAGCCCCATACATTTTCTATAATATTTAAGACAGGGGAATATAGTGGCCCCATCAACATATCGACATTTTGGCTTTAAATCCACACTTTTACAACCCTGGCATTGGGTATCGGGGCATTATTTTGTTCAAATATCCAAAGAATTAGTCTAAAAATAGTGGAAAAATATGGAAACACCTTCTCAAGTACTGTTATGTAATTATTCGCGTTCATTTTTGATGTGAGGAATTGAAGCACAAATGTACCATAATATGAAATCGCCCCCCACACCATTACACTTCCCTCACAGAGACGAAACGACTAAGGTAGCGTTCCTCCTTATGTTGGTCGTGGAAATAGTAGTTGTATCCATCCGGACCTTCCAAGTTAAACATTTTTTTCGTCTGAGAAGGCAACACGATACCACTCATTTTTATCGTTCATGTGTTCTCGTGAAAAATGAGACCGTGTCGCTTTACGAGGAGCAATAAAAGATGTTTTTTTTTTAATTTTTAATCTCCTTAAATGTTTAGAACGTCGAATAACACATCTTACAGTGCCTATGATAGCTGTGATACCCAATTTTTGTCTAATTTTTGCAGCAAAATCGCTCGGTTTTGAGGCAGCTCTTACATTAACTCTTCTGTCCGCTTCTGTTGTGGCTTTTTTCGTCAGCCCTTTCATGTTTTTATACTAATCGGACAGATTTCTTAAAAAATTACTTACAAAATTCTGGCTGCGACCAATTTTTTGTCGATATTCCTATGGCTTAAGCCAGTTTCATTGAATGCTTTAATTTTACCTCTTCCTTCTTCAGTTAATCGCTTGCTGCGCCCCATTTTACATAAAAAATATAAAAAATTATTGCAGTAACTCATAAATATTTAAAACTTTAATTATACTGTCGATGGTCAAAAGCAAACTAATTTTATTCCTAGTGAACCTATTCAAGTGACCCAAAATCTACACCTGTTTTCGCAGCATTTTGAAGTAAAATAAAAAAATAACAAATTTTTATTTATTGTACCGTTATTCTTTTCTTCCTAAAATATGATCATTCATAATATCTCTTAATTTAAGTGAAAAAAAAATTATTCTCCTAAAGTTTATATGAAGAAAAATTAAAATATAAGAGCAAAAATTATTAAACCTATTCAAGTGATCGGCAGTGAACTTGTCAAATAAACTCTCAATAAACCCAAAATATTTTTTATGAATATGGGCATTATTATATAACAGGCTATACTGCTACACGACTACAAATGTAGTTTGTTTTAATTACTGTCATATAGTGAGCGAAATAATTGCTTTGTCGCCGTCAATTCGTCGTGTGGGAGTTTATGTGCTCTATCCGCCATTTCATATTTTTTATATATCTCCACTTTAGGTTTTCGACCCCAAGTTTTTCAAGTCTGCAGTCCGTTTTCGGATATCTCGTCCAGTTTCGGAGATAAATAAACGAAAACTAATTGCAGATTTTAAAAATTTTGGTGTTAAAATCCTAAATATATAAAATGGCGGATAGAGGACATAAACTCCCGCACGACGAATTGTTGCATTATTTATCATACTCAATATTTTTTCGAGATTCACAAGTTTAAGTTAGCAAAGGATTTAACATCAGATATTTGCTTTTGGTTTAGTTTGCTTTGACAATGAATTATGGATAGACTAACACCAAAGCAATGGTTGCAAAGTGTAGAAACGACTCGATTTCGGACTAAGTTTACTTTTACTAATAATGAACATACCGTAAAACGCCAAACAGTGCCTGTCTAAGTAGCTGTAGCCGCTGTATAGGGAGGCATTGAAGAAAATGCAAATCACTGCATTCTTTGGCTGTTCTCAGCGGATGATTTAACAACAGAAACTTGGTTTCAAAGCAATCAAGATTCAACTTGTGCCGTAATTACAGTCAAAAGATCATCGCATGCGTTGACAATCCGTCTTATTTAAAACCTTTGTTTTTGGATGAAGTCCATTTTTGGTTGAATGTGTACATATAATACAATAAGCAATCAGAGTTTGGTGCTATTAATGGGCTGCCGCAGTCAACAAGCGATATGCTATCAAATAATGGTCAAATTGCTACTGTCAATGGTGAACGGCATAACGACATGCTCAATAAGCTGGTGTTAATCATGCTAATCTTGTGGTTCCAACATAACGAAACTACATGCCACACATACTTTAACATATTTTAAGTAATGTCCGCCTGCCTCACCAGATCCCTTAGGTGCAAACACGTACATGTAATAGTCCTTACCACTGCGGGTAAGTATGGGTAACTATACGGGTACCCGAAGCCATTAGTTTATTTACGGATAAAAACAAAACACAAATCCACAACTACAAGTCATATAATTAGTGAATTTCCTTTCAAAATATTGAAAAATTATAAAATAAGATTGAAATAAAACATTGAAATGCATCTAATCTAAGAGGTTCGCCACCCCTCCTCCCTCCAAGAATTTCAACAACAAAGAAACCGCTCCCTGACATTCCACTCTAATCCACCTTAACCATCAATAACAAAGACTAATAATAAGGAGAAAAACGCTATCTATTGCAAAGTAGCAGTTGACAGCTAAACCTACTTAGAGAAGGCACTCACCACACAATCAAAATGCAGCCATAAGACAACTGCTATTGATCATTTAAATCTGAATGTGTAACACTGGCCTTTTAATGATCAATTTACAGCAATTTGTCTAATTTCGAAGGTGCAATTTAATATCTGGAAATCCACTGTCGAGAAGTTATTGCCAAAATACAGCCGCATATGTTAGAAAAAACTTTTTAAAATTGTAATATGCCAACCTAATCATAAAGGTTTCTATCAAATAGAGCCTGTTTCATTGATATTAAAAATATATTGGCAGCATTAGATCTGATTTTTACTACTTACAAAAATAGTAGTAAGACTGTGTTGGCGACAGCAACAAAAGTAATTGCGTTGCCATTTTGTGTGAAGTCAAAATATTCGTCTTCATATGTGAATACTGTATGTTTTATGGTTTACTTGTGACACTATGTTTGTTAGTATGCAAAAATTTTCCTTCATAAACGTAAAAAAAAATTAATATTTAGTTGGCCCTGATATATGATAATGAAAACCATCACTTTAAGCAAAAGTTCATGTAAACCGATTCTTAACATTTTGATTTTTATTTTTAATGCCATCAATAAACGTATTAAAAAAAAGAAATATTATTCAAAACATAAATCATGATTAATGTCATTTATGTTAAAAACTCAAACTCTATTTGATGTATTAAATAGGTTCCATTAAAAAAAAAGGTTTCCATTTAAAACAATAAATTTGTGTTATTGAAACTTTAATTGCTTTGTAGGAGATTTTATAGCAAGTTTAGTTGCTATGGTAGTGTGGATTCAGAACACCACAGTAAATTTTATTTTATTTTATTTTTATTCCATAAAATGTCAAAGTAATTCATAGACTACATATTTCATTAGAATAAGTCTTCAATGGTTGCTGGTAAACTGGCTTAACGTTGGCTTAAATGTTCTCTTTATACACATTGTGCTTGTTTGGAATTTTTTCCCTATAAATAAATGCGAAAAAAAGTACTTAAACTGTTCAGAGAACCTGTATTATTTTTTAAGTCATATGGACATGCAACCAAATAAGAACAACAATGACAACAATAAGCCAAAAGAACTGAAAAAAAAGGAAAAACATTAAGAGCAATTGCAAGCTTATTTAAAAGCTGGTTGGTATTATCAGAAAAGTACGACTGACATGATGTTTTAGTAGTAGAATTGTTGTGGTATAATAAATACATAAGTTAATAATAGGAGGGTCAACAGAGATATAGTGAGAAAAAAACATAATATTACAAAAGGAATGCAGCTTAAGAACTAATGACCTGAAAGTGAACATATGATTTTTTTGTTAGGACCAATACTGGGGAGTACAACCCTACTCATGCAGTACATTGTGTTGGAATTGGAAATTAGATTTTAATCGGTTGGCAACTAAGTAATTGCGGATTTTTTTTAGAAAATAAAAGTCAATTTTGCTTTACGCTATTTTCAATGCATGTATGTGATACATAAAGCTTCCTTACAATCTCAGGTGTTGTATTGGTTGATTTGGTCGTCGTCCACTTCAACTGGACGACCGGAGCGTTTTTCTTCTTTCGGTGAAAAACCACCAGAACGAAATTTGGCAAACCAATTTTGACACTGCCGTTCTTTTAAGGCAGTAGTCTCCGTGGTCTAGTGGTTAGTGTGTTGGCTTACTAAGACATGAGCCCTGGGTTCGACTCCAGGCTCTGACATCTTCAAAAAAAGAAATATGAAAAAAATATTTCTTTCGGCGACTACCTCTCAGCGGTCTTCTGGCAAAAGCTCTGAGAGTAACTTATTGCCATGAACAAGCTTCTCAAGTCTGTCGTTCGGAGTCGACATTAAACTTAGGTCCCGGTACTCATGGATAAAAATTGACACACACAACATGAGTGCTGCGAGAAGCTAGGCCGTAATCCTTACACAAGGTTGTAAAGGCCAGTTATGTATGTATGTATGTTCTTTTAAGACTTCGCCGCCATAAAGAGCACATAACTTTTTATGAGCTTGCAAAGCGTTTTTTCCTTTCCGGAAATAAAAAAGCAAAATATGACGAAAATGTTCTTTTTGATTTTCCATTTTTCAACAGACGCCAAAGAAAAACCACGCAACCGATCAAAAAAATTTTTTTACTGATTGACAGCTGAAGTACCGACTATCAAATAACAGAATGTATTTGATATTTCAATTACGTCATCTAACCTAAAAATTCAACTAATGCCATCAATGAGTAAAATCCGCATTTACTTAGTTGCCAACCCAATATTTCAATTAAGCGCCTTATGTAAATGGCACAAGTTGCTGTCAGTTGATCACTCAAAGGCCAGCCGTATATTTACTTTCACGATGAAAATGATCAACAGCAATTGCCTCATCTGTTGATGGAAATTTTGTTTTACTGTGCAGTGGTGACGATCTTGGCTAAGTTGTTGTTGATAGGTTTTAATCCTTGCTTTGTTCTGAGTATTAGTTCCCAGTTGATGAAGCTTTTTCCTGATCATTCATTTGATAGCTCAAAGGTGGTAAGAGTGGAAAGTCAGGAGCGGCTATTTTTAACGATGGGATTTTTGGAGTTGGGGGAAGCCCTTTATATATATATATATATATATTTTTTTTAGTTGAAATTAATAAAATTAAAATTTTGAAATACCGCACAAATTTTTTTTTCTTCAATTTCTTCAGTGCTGGGACTCGAGCCTAGACTGCTTTGTGTTGTAAGCGAGCACTCTAACCACTACACTACGCCCCCCCAATAATATGTTAATAATAGAGTTATTTCATTATATACCTAGAAGAAAAGTAAAAGTAATATATACGACTATTAAGAGTATTTAAGTGGATGAATCTGGTTGCACCTAAACTGTGAAACATTTAAATTAATTTATAAAGTTGCTGAATTTTACAATTCTATGACAAATCAATTAGTTTGCTCATCTAATAAAAGCTCGGTTTCCTCAATAGTCCTATACACGATACCATGAATGTGCGCAGTATATTTTCTTTTTTTCCTCGCACAAGGAAAACAGAGAACTGGCAGCAGGGTATAGTATGAAATAATTCGTTATTCCCTTTCAATAAAAATATTCGTTTTGAAAAAAATTTTCCATTCAGGGTTTTTTGGTTAAAAAAATGCGTTTTTTCGAAAATAATTTAAAAAACTTTAAAAACTTTCGTAATTCAATCAAAGCCTATTAAAGGATTCTCTTTGACGATGGTCGTTATTACTATAGTATTGCGCCGAAGAACTGTAGGCAAATTCATTTGTATTCAACAAAACGGAAGTGTAGAGGTATATGCTAGTTTTATGCTTTAGTTTTATTTGCGATACGTTTAAGGCCGTTTGCAATGAAGAGTGATTATCGTTATTAAATTTATGCAAAATAGTGCCAAAAATTCACATTTTTTGTAGAATAGAAAACGCCGTACAAAATTTACATGCTGCCAACAATACCTTGAAAACTATAGTGTTGATTGAAGACAATCATGTGCAGATCGATTTAGGCATTACAACACTATCCTAATTACTGGCATCCAACATCTAACAGTCTCTTGAAATTGTAGGTGTATGGAATTAAAACTTAAAGAAATTGTTCAAAGTAAATGATATCGTTTTGTATTAAATTTTCTTACGACTCTCGTAAACGATTTTTAATTTGGTTTTTTATTTCTTTGTTTGTCTTAACTTAAGCATTAAAAACAAATTTTAAATACTACGAAAGAGGTAAGAAAATAGTAACAATGCATGGACCTTAATAAGTCTTCAAGTTTTATTTTATGGAAGCATGAGTGTGTTTTAGTTTATCCTCTCCCCACCCGCTTTAAATTTTTTCCTTTTTTTTTTTGTGATTTTAAATGACAATTTAATTGTTGTTTGTATGTATTTGCCTGCATATGTCACTTACAATGACAAAATAATTTAATTATGTCAACTAAGATTTACCTTGAAGTCTGTTTTATTTAATATGTTTTTATTTTTTTTTTTTTATTTTTTTTTTTCTTAAATGCAACATGCGGCACACATGTTTATATGCATTGAAGTTGGCAAAGGAATAAGTATAAGAAAAGATTTTTTTTATTACTTTGGCTTTTGCTGCGTTAAAATATCAACAGAAAATGTACAATAAAGTATTAACGCCATGCCAACATTCATGTTTCAATATTTTTAAATTGTACAGGAGAGAAAAGAAGAGATGAGAAGAAAACAAACAAAAATTGGTACATATATGTGGCAAATGAAAAGCAAAAGCTACTTTATGTTGCATGTTATTGTTTCTGTTGCAATTGCTTACGATCATATTGTTGTTACTGTTGCTATAGCAGATTTCATTTTATTGGAATGATGTATTATAAGAATGTTACACATTTTCAGTTGGCCAGGTTTCGTTTTTAAGCAGATGCATTTGCCAAAGAGAGAAATTGATTTCTGCAATTTGGTGGGGGAGAAATAATACAAAAGAGCATATGATAGAGTGAACTTCGAGTGAAATTGGAGTGGTAATTTTTATATGAGTCTCTTTTTGTAACACTTTAGAAGGAATTTAAATCTATAGTTATTGAAATTGTACCAAAAAATTAAAGTTAATAAAATAAAATTATACTTAAATTGGTAACCGTTCTCTCAATACGGTTTTGCACGTATTTCCAATCAGCTTGTAGTGTTGTTAGACTATTATCTTTAGGAATATATAATCGTACTCGAATTTTTGTGAAACTCCCGACTACTGCCTTTCTAAGCATTAGCAGGTTTTTTCTTTTTTTTTTTTAAGACCAATACTCAGGGGTAAACCCCTACTAATGCATTGCATTGTATTGGAATGTGAAGATGATTGATATTGATTCGGTGTAACAGACAAGCGGTTTCAACTTCAATGATTATACAGATATATTTAAGATAAGCCGTGGTGATGTATCTGCATTTTCCCTGGCAAAATCTAATTTAAGTCACTAATGCAGCCTGACCTCCAGCTGCTGTACCTTTACTGCAGAAATCTTCACTCTTAAGATAGTTTTCTTTTTGGTTTAATTAATAATTTAATTCTACTGCCTCTCGGTTTGAAGTAGGAAATGCAAGACTGAATTCAACGTCCTACGCCTCTTGTCTAGGTCAACACTTGATTGTTTTTTAAGTCATCAAAGTTTCTATATAAACGAACGACTTGTATGAAATCTGTTTTAAATGGACTCTATACAGATTAAGTGGTATCTTCGAAGTGACCTATTAAAAAGATAAACCCTCGACTACTACATTGAAATATCAAGACAAACATTTAATAAATATTATATCAGAAACACATCATCATAAGCCTTAGTACATATTACGAGCAGTCTCCATAGAAATCAGGCGGTTACCCAGTGCTTTCTACATCTTCGTTAGCTGGTTCTGAAGAACATTGTAGAAAGAACGTGCATCAATCCGATTTCAATTTCAGGTTTCTTGATGTGGATATGAGAATCACACCTTTATACTTTTACGCTCCTACTACATTTGGTTTTGCTCCTCGTAGTATTCTTGTGATCTCAACTAATATTTTATTATTGAGTCAAGTTTTCTATAAATAAGATATAAACCATAATGTCTATTACAAAGCAGTTTATTACCCTTCGTGCTGAATAAAACAGAATACGGTTCACAATTGACCTGAGCCGATGAGCAGAATTTTAACCGTTAAAGTCATAAAGATCCGCAATTTCTTCTACCCGGTTGCAGAAACTTTTTGTAGTTTGCCGAGAACACTGCAATACCCTTAAAAGGCTTTTTTTAAACTGCCTTCAACATTTTAAATTTCCCCAAAAATTCATTGTCAGGTGTGGGTCATATGGCTAGCTAATCAAGGACGCGGTTAACTACAAATTGCACCGAAACTTCTTTTGCGAAACCACTATGAATTATCCAAGTAGAAAAAGGACTAACGCCAACTTGAGCTGTCTATATAGCAAAATATAATCTAGGCTAGTACATTCCGCCAAACTGTCAATAAAAACCTACCCAGAGAGCCTTAAATATGACTGTCAGACCTAAACAATTTTAACTAATCGTGCAATTACTCCTTCCTAAACTGTCTTATTTACGATTTGGCGTTATCATAGTTAACTACAAGCAGTTTAATCACAAACTGGAAAAGTAGAAATCTTACTTAAAGAATTTCCTTCTTCTACCACCCAACCAAAAGTGATCCAATTCCTTTAATTTTTTTTTTCACGTATTCTTGTTATTTTTTATTTATATTCTGTTTTCTTTTATAAATTAACAAAAAAAAAAATTTAGTTTTTTACCTTTATTTAATGCTGTTTTAGTTGTAAAATTTTTCTTCTCTCAGTGCAACAGCAATACAAACATACAGGCATTCATTACTTAAGTTTTAAAGTTAAAGTTAAATTGTCGTGGCATGCAATAAACTTTTGTTATGCTTCTAAATGCCGCCACCAACAATACTGCCACCACCACTGACTGCCACTATAATCATTTAAATGCCCGTCTCCAAAGACACAATCACTACACTTTTGCCTCCACTAAACGTGTAATGGTTGGTGCCTTTTCTAAAACGTTCCACTGCACCGCTACTGTTCATTCATTCATTCATCCATTCGTTCAAAACATTCATCTGTTTGTATTATGCAGCAGCGCTCTTTAACTTGTTTTATTGTAATTTATCAAATGCATTGACATTTTCATGAAGCAACAGAAAAACGAAAAAAAAATAAGGAAAACGGCACTGAAATACAACTTGGCAGTGGTTTTCAGAAAAAAAAGCGAAATAAAAAATTAAATATTTATTTTCAGAAAAAAAAAAAAAAAAAAAAAAAACACAGAGAGGAAAAAGAAATATTGTACTGTCTTTTAACATTTTATTGGCGGTATTTAAGATTTCCTTTCATTTCTTAGGAACTGCCACCATAAACTACTTGTTATACAAAAACAAAACAAAAAAAAAAACAAAAAAAATTGAGAAAATGGTATTAAAAGTAAAATTGAATTCTTTTAAATAAAATCAAATATTAAAATAAATTTATTTGATTAAAAAATATATCAAATGGTTTCTATTTAAGTAAGAGGTGAAATATAAAAAAATATGTAGACGAAAAGAATATATTCAGGGTGGCATAATATCCATAGACTATAGAGGTTAAAACAAATTTTAACGGTCCTCAAAAAAGTCATATTAAAATAATTTGATGACCTGCCTAAATACAATTTTTATTATTAATCTGTTTTAACAGCGTTTAAAGATTATATGTAAGAAATCTGTACAAGATTAAGGGAAATGGAAAGCGAAAGGTTTCTCTTGACCTCTAGTAGGAATTCGCCTGGACTTCTTAGAGTTTCAATTACTACACTAATAGAAAAGCCATCACAACTCTGATGTATTTTTCTGTGTGTAAACAATCTATGAATGTCTTTTAGAACAGATTTCAGTTTTGCATCATTACCCACCATGTTTCATGCACATTATACATCGCAAAACTTTCCCTAAAAATCACAACAAGTAATATTCATTACAGAGAGCAACAAGTAAAGAAAGCCTAAACAATTTCAAAGGAAAAGTAGACCATTAAGTAAACAAAACTAATAAAAGAGGGGGTGTGTGGTATAGTTGTTAGAGCGCTCGCACAAATCGTTCGAATCCCAGCAAAGGTGAAAAAAGAAGAGGTTAGTATGCAGTTTTTTCAAAATAATAATTTAAAAATAAGAGGTCCTCCTCTTTCAAGAAGTCCATCTACAAAGTAAACGCTCCCTGACATTCCACGTTAACCTTTGACAACGAAAATCGAATGTTCAGGAGAAAAGCGCTACCTATTGGGAAGTAACAGATAGCAGGTAAGCCTACTTAGGGAAGGCACTCACTACAATCAACATGCAACGATGATCAACAACACTGGGGGTCAATTCTGAATTTGTGAAAAAATTAAATGATAAAAAAATTTATCATTTGCACTTCACATCAATTTATCACTTCGCATCGTCATTTATAGCGATTCTTATTCAACTTATGAAAAATAAGTTCGTAATGAAAACTGTCTGTCACTTTTGTTCCATTCTATTCGTTTCTTGATTATTTACCACGTATATTTACAATAAAATAAAAAAAATTGTATTTATTTTAGACAATTTTGAAAATATTATGTTAAAAATATATCTCTAGTTTAATTCGCTTACCTGCTAACAAGCTATACAACCTATATAACCTAAATATAGGCCCTTAAGAAATATCAAAGTCTTGCATAGCAATTATAAATAAGCGATTATAATATATTTCATTTCTTTTTTCTTATTATCCATTCAGTATTAGTTATTAAGTAGACACTTTATTTCTTTTAAATTAGAACAAAAACAAAGGGTTGTGAAATATCAAGGAAATTTTTGTGGGCCTATCGATTCCCTCATGTATGTAATATAACTAATGAAGGCCAAGTAAAGCGAAACGCCAATCACCGAAATTTAGAGCTGTAACACTACCTATTCAAAGTCCGCACTAAACAATGCTTTTTGGTTTTTGGTATGCATTGAACGCTATTAAATGCTCTATGTGGGTTAATTACATTGTTATAATGCAGAGGCTTACACTGCAAGGACTCAACTGGCTAAGCTGGCGGAGAGCAATAGCCAGAAAGACATATTAAAAGCAGTAACTAAAAATAATACCAGGGGCTGGATCGAGGCCAACAACATTAACGTCATCTTAAATATCGTTGTCAATTTTTATTCCGTCCCCGATTCAAACTTTACTGTACGGGCTTTTTGGGGTTGATTGCTTTTGAATTATTTAGTGGTAAAGGTACAACACTGGCCACTGAATAATCAATCAACAGCAACCGATTTCGTTGCTGTTCGTATTTTTAAAGTAGCACCTTTGTTTTTTTTCTGACTGATCCTTTCCCTCATATTTTTCTAGACCAGTACAATGTACTGCATGAATGGAGGTCATCCCTTGAGTGGTGGCCTTAATAAATAAAAGAAAAGAAAAATTTTGTTTTAATATTTTTTTTGATAAAAGAAAAAATTTGAGATTCACTCGCCTTTATAAAATTTTATAATTAGCACGTCTATCTAAAATTTATCCGTCCATGCCTATATCAACTGAATAATTATCAATCAATTCGACAGACGCATCCTTAGCAGTATAGAATCTAGCAGCGATCAAGGTTCGTATGAGTATGTTTCTTCTCATTAGATGACCTTTAAATTTAAAAAAAGCCTACTCTTCTCTTAAAACTTAAATTCTAATTGCATCTTTAAAATAAAAAAAATAATTTTCCTTGAATAAAAAGAAAAATTGCATAAAATTTAATGCAAAACAGAAAAATTCAACTAAAAATTGTTGCCATTGTTACAAAAAAACAGAAAAACAAAAATTTACAAAAATAGGGGAAATTCATAATTAAAATTCACTTTTCTATATATTCTCTATATATTTTTTTTTTCAGCTTTATTCACTGATTTGTTGTAGTTTGAATGACTAACAAAAGTAAAAGTGTTACAAAAATTCTATTAAAAATTGTAGATAAAAAAAATGGAAAAGCAAAACAATACTTAAATGCGAGTAATACAATTTCTATAGATCTTTTGTTAAGATTTATTATTTAAAATAACTAAAAAACAAATCCACTTGAGCTACTATTTGCTTCCATTATCATCATCACCAGCATCAGCATCAGCATCATCTGATGGTATAAAAATAACAATAAATTTGTTGGGCAAGGAATAAAATAAAAAAATAGAAAATTATAATTGAAATCCATAACGATAACAACGTAAATGATTGAATAGGAATCCATTACAATTAAACAGCGGACATTAAAACATTTCATACAATTCCACTTTAAAAAATTACTCTGAAATGTTTATAATGAAACAACTTGGCTGACTTGGCTACAGATAATTGTGCGTTTGGCTTAGAGGCTGATTCCAAATGCTGATAAATATCTCTTGGCATTAACAAATCAAAGAAATGTTGTAACAAAAAAAAAATATATAATAAATTATCGATTGTGGACCAGTTTTTAATAAACAAATATGTACTTGTTGGCTGGTTTATAATGCATTACTCAAGTTTTCTTTTTGTGCATTTAAGAAACAAAAATTCTTTTGTGTTTCTACTTTTGTTTTTTCCTGGTTAAAAACTTTATAAAACTTTTTTTAATTTTTGTTTCTTTTTTATAACTTTTTTTTCTTACTTTTTAAGGCTTTTTTTTTTTTTTTGGTTTGTTAAGGCTGTATTATTCATAAGATTGATTACTTGAACATGCAAAAGGCTACTGCCACTTGGGCCATTTAACAAAGTGATAAAAATACACCCAGTTTTCGGTAGTGGACTTTTCTTTAGAGATATTTTATATAATGGAAACAATTTTTTATTATTATTTCAAGATATTTAAAAGTGCATTACGCAGGGGAGTAACACTTAAAACGACCATCTCGCTTTTATTTTATAATTATCGAGCATTAGCAGAGCTATCAAGGTTGTGAAATTAAGTGTAGACAGAGAATTAATTTCTCCGCAAATAGGCCTTTAAATTAATAATGAAAATAATTGAATTTTTTTTTAAATTAAAATACTTTTCCCAAAAAAAGTTTATTTTTCTTTGAAATAATGAAGTAAAGTTACATGTAAATTTTATTCCAAAATATTGAAAACTGTTTAAGCACTTCTATAGTATTTGTACGTGAGATAATTTTATTGCTCAGATTTAAATAGTCGTTTTTTTTAAATATACCCCTCATATGGTTTAACAGATATGATAGAATAAAATTTGTTCTACAATGTGCGGTGATTGCAAATTTCCTTGGAAGAAAAAAAGGTTGCTCGGTCGTGCGAGGTGCTCCCGCTATAATAAAATGAAAGGTAAGACTCCATACTACCAATTAAAAAGAAAGTTTAAATAATTAATAATATTTTATAAAATCATAAAATTTGTCTCCAAATTCATGAAATTTTTAATTAAAAAATTTAAAATTATTATTAGTTTTGGTAAATAAACAAAAAGTTCGGGGAAAAAATGTGATATGGGTTATATAGGCGGTGAGTGGTGGGCGTTAATTGAGGTAATACAGGCTCTGTGCCAAATTTCAAAAACTTTGGGCCAAAAATAAATTTTGGGATCTATGGGCGGTAGGCAGTGGGTGTGGCCAATTTTGATGAAACTTTATATTTTTTTCTTAATTGAGCTAACCAAAGTCTCAGAGCAAGATTTCAAAAACTTTGTGCCCAAAGTCGGTAATTTATATACCAGTTTTATAAATTTTTGTTCATTTGTACCAGGACCTACAATTTAAAGCCAACTCCGAACGAGGGCCTTTTTCTTTCGGCAATTACCTCTTAGCAATCCTATCTCAAATGCTTTGAGAATAACTGATTGCCATGAACAAGCTTTTAAAGTCCGTCGTTCGGAGTTGACTTAAAACTTTAGCTCCCGGTACTGATGGATAAAAATTGACACACACACAACATGGGTATTGCGAGAGGCTAGGCCGTAACCCTGAAACAGGATTGTAATGGCCAATTATGTACGTAAGAGTGTCAAAATATATAAAACTAGTATTTCAAGCAAATAGTTTACCGATTACAGAAAAACAATTTTTGGATTTTACCCAATAAAAAGTATGAAAAATTTTAAAAAGTAATGAGAAAACGTATTCACATTTGAGTGTTTTCACATTTTGATCACGTTTTAGAGTAGTCTGTTAGAAAATATTTTCACGTTTATAGACGTTCACCCTTTCTAGTTTTCACGTTTTCAAGAGTTGAGTCTCCACGGCCTAATATATTAAATCGTTAATCTTTTCTTATATATGATAACAGCTACGTGAAGACCAACCTCTAAAAAATAAGACCGTTATTTTGCGCTGAAAATTATCACCATACATACTAATTTTCATCATTCAATATTAGCGATCTGAGTGAAGTTTTGCTGCAAATTAAATTCGTCTTTGATTGTTTGGTAAATTCAAGTTTTTTTCCGAAAAATGATTAGCGTTTCGAGAAAAATGTCGTAAAACAAAAACTATTTTTTAATGGAAGCTGTAGCTAGGCTAAAGCTGTCAGGATAGAGCACATAAACTCCCGCACGATGATAAGAGTTTTGTGGATTTGCAATTATTGCACAGTAGTTGAGTAGAAATATGCTTTGACTCTATTATAACTAACGAAATATTTGGGGCAATAGGGACATATCTGAAATAAATTGTAGCATAAAATAACTAAAATATTTTTAGACAATTGTTTACTTTCTTTTATATTTGTTTGTTTGTTTATAAATCAAATTTTTACGCCATTTTCACTTCTTACTCGTATGTTAATGCCCAAAACTATAATGGTATCATTAATAATCATCACTTTTAATTTGTTGAGTTTTCTATAAAAATTTCTCCTGCAGTTGTATTTTATCTTAATTAAAATATAATTAAAAATTACACCATCATACAAATTGTTTAAATGTATGTTATTTTCATATGCATACATATGTATGTACATTTTACATACAATAAATATATACCATAACCATATCCATATGAGAAAAAATATACTATATAGTATGTATGTATGTCAGTATATATTAAACGGGTAAATGGGGAATGGTATAGTTTTGCTAGAGTTAAATATGGTAAAATGTTTACCAAACTAATTAGACTAAATTTTTATATGCAAAATTTCATTCCACTTTGCCGCGGTAATATGAGCAAAGCAAAAACTAAACGAATCTACTCGTATATTCAACGTTTATCCAGCTTGCTTTCATATGCTGCATGTTGCACTTAAATGTAGAAAATGAATAAACAAAAGCGAGTGGTATTAACATTTACACAAACCCTTTTATTACTGAGATAAATTATAAATAAATTAGAGTGTTTGTTGTCTGTATTAAGTATGAGTGTCTGTGTAGGTAATTACTTATATAAGTCTAGTAGTTATGCATTATATATACAACTTGTATGTATATATGCATGTAATCATTTGTAGACAAAATTAAAATAAATTTCACAATATCCAATTAATTAAGGTCGTGTTTCACTACATTTTTTTTTTCTTTTTTTTTTTCCGCCTCACTGTAATATAACTGCTATACACTTGTACTCACCTATGTATACCACATGCATAATAATATTAATACCATTGTTGAACATATCAGCCGAATTTTGTTGTCTGGTGTAAACAACTCATTCAATATTTATTTTGGGCATAATGCCAGGGAATACCAGAAGCTTTGGCTACAGCAGAAACTAAAATGACACTCATTTCGAAGCAGGGAAAAAACCAAAACAAAAACTTTACATTTTTCTTTAAAAGAAATAAAAAATCTACTCTTATGTCTCCTAACCACGTAATGTAAAGAAAATTTGTAAGAAAAAATAGACAATTAAAAAAATTTAATACCATTAAACTTTATTATGTTGTACCATACACTAGAATTTAATTGCAACATGCTACCTATCACTTTAACAAATCCCTAGTTACAAACAACGCCAAAGTGAAGATTTTACGAAATTTATTTAAAGACTAACGACCGTATGTATAATGAAAAGTTAGCAACTTGTTAGCACATGGGACAAAAAACTGGCAAGTTTATCACCCGCTATGGACTGGTATTATTGAAACTTCCCATACCTTATATTTGCTAACTAGTCAGAGAATCCAAAAAATTAAATACTTTGTAGGTTTGAGAAGGAATTTCCACGACCTACTAATTTTATATTATAAATAGGGCTGTATGAGTATATCCCACGTCTAGAGCGACTAGAAACAAATATACAGGGTGTTTTTTTTAGAGGTATAGAACTTCGAATTGAAATAAAACACAAGAAAATCGTTTTAATGTCCATCAATTTGGCTTTATTGGAAGGATAATTTTATGCCATTAATGTTTAAATATGATTTCGGGCATGTGGCCGCCGCGGCTAGCTCGAATAAAGCCAATTCTACAGGTCCAATTTTCAACCACTTTTTCGAGCATATGGGGCCGTATGTTGGCAATAACGCAATAACAAAGAAAATAATCCAATGGTGTCAAATCACACGATCTTGGTGGCCAATTGACAGGTCCATTCCGCGAAATTATGCGCTCATCGAATGTTTCCTTCAATAAATCGATTGTGACGTGCGCTGTGTGGCATGTAGCGCCGTCTTGTTGGAACCACAACTCATCCACATTCATGCCATCCAATTCGGGAACAAAATAGTCGGTTATCATGGCTCTATACCGGTCTCCATTAACGGTAACTGACTCTCCAGCATTATTTCGGAAGAAGTATGGCCCAATGACTCCACCAGCCCATAGAGCACATCAAACAGTCAGTTTTTGTAAATGTAATGGCGTCTCAAGGGTCTCATGTGAATTCTCTTCACTCCAAATGCGGAAATTTTGCTTGTTGATGTAGCCATTCAACCAAAAATGAGCCTCATCACTGAACAAAATTTTGCGATGAAAATCAGCATCGAGATCAATCTCATTTTCGGCCCATACACCAAAATCACGACTCATTGCATGGTCTCGCGGCTTTAATTCTTGCACAAGCTGGATCTTGTAAGGTCGCAAGCCAAGATCTTTGCGCAAAATTTTCCATAAAGTTGATGGATAAAGCTCCAATTGCTGTGCACGGTGGCGAATCGATTCATTCGGGTTCTCTTCAACACTTTGCTCTACAGCGGCAATTGTTTCTTCGGTGCGACGTCTCTGCGGATGCGTATTATCACATAGAGTAAACGTAGTGCGAAAACGATCCATGGTTAACCGAATTAATTGCTCTGATGGACGATTATGTCGACCATAAAATGGACGGAGCTTGCGGTAAACTTCGCGAACTGAACCATTATTTTCGAAATAAATTTGCACGATTTGCAAGCGTTGTTCTTTTGTCAACCTGTTCATGATGAAATGGCAAACCAAACTAAATATTAATCACTTGACAGCTGACAAAATGGCCGCCAGTTAAAAAAGTGAAGCCAACTTAAAGTTCTATACCTCAATAAAAAACACCCTATACTATACGATCGCTACAAAATCAACTACCGCATTAAATGATATCAAATTTATCAAATATCACGTATGGGGAGTAGGTTGACATGCAACTAAATTTGAATCAAATTATTTGTGCAAATTTCAATATGAAACGCCATCTTACTATGTAAAAGGTTTATCATTTCAAATGAGATTCATTTATGGTTTAAAGGATTTTAAGTGTTCCGTATAAAAAGTAAAATCAAGGAACACCACAGCTTAAATGCTCTATTACATCGCTAAAGACTCTATTACATATACACTGGTGGCGTTATTTCATAAAGTATGAAACCGAACTTCGAATTACGATTAACTGAGATCATTGTCGCTTCATGATTAATGATTTTTTAAATAAATATTTAAGCAATCAGCGACATATTGAAATGAAAATTAGACAAATGTAAGTAGATCTATCAATTCTTCTTTAAGATGGAACGATTTGACAAAGCTTTTACTACACTGTCGCTCAAAACTAGAGTCAATGTAACTCCTCAAGAACAGCTGCGGTTGTCACTCACCCGAAACCAATTTAAAATTTTAAAGCCATTCGCCGCATATAAAATTTTTTTTTTTAAATCTTAAAGGAATGGTTGCGTTGAGAAACAATTTTTGTTATACCGAGAAAGTTTAATGCTATCTGATGACCAAAACTGACTTATGATGATAGCTGCCAAAGAAATAAAAGGAGATTAACTTCCGAAATAGCTTCCCAGCAAGGAGACAATGCGCAATTGTTATCGGTAATCGGTAATCAAAAGTTCGAGAAGTTCTTAATACTAGCCATAAAGAAGCTACACCAGTATCACCTAATCAAGCTCTAATGTTTTTGTTAGAAAATGGAAAAGCAAATGTCAGCGGCAACACAGCTAGGAGAGTATTTTCTGGCATAGACCTTTTAGCATCTATTACTGGCATAAATATTAAGTTGTTGAAATATTTACAAATAATCTTAATTACTCTCTCCTCAATTTTGGTTTTTTTTTTTTGCCAGTAGAAGTCCGTACACAAAATTTGATGATGCTAGCTTTTTGGTAAGTATGTTTGCTGAGAATTTGGGTTTTGGGTATAGGGAAAAGGGGGCGAGGACCGCAAACTTTTTTCTCCAGTTCCTTTTTTGTTAGTAGAAGTCCGCATAACCATTTTGATGAAGCTAGCTTGCCAGGAAGTACTACTTACCATTACTTTGAAAAAAGGGGGCGTGGTCTGCTTATATTTTTCAAGTTACATTTTTTGTCATTAGAGGTCTACACAACAAATTTGGTGAAGCTGGCTGTTCGGGAAGTATTTTTTGCCGCTAAAATCGCGATTTCGACCATAGTGCATTGTAAAGAAATTTGTGGTCTATATTTGCGATGCTACTACTTAAGTTATTGTTTTTCAAAACCAAATGGTCTTTACTAAACAATTCTATTTTTCTTTTTTTAGTTCGATTATAGGGCTCAGACTAGCAAACCAGCACTCTATCTTCCAATCAAACTAAAGCTCTTATATTTTTCCTGATACTATTGCGGTTTGTAGTCGCCGTGGTCTAGTGGTTAGTGTGTTGGCTTATTAAGACATGAGCCCAGGGTTTAAGGCCCAGCTCTGACATCTTGAAAAAAAAAGAAAAAAAAATTATTTCTTACGGCGACTACCTCTCAGCAGTCTTCTGGCAAAAGCTATTGCCATGAACAAGCTTCTCAAGCCTGACGATCGGAGTCGACTTAAAAATGTAAGTCATGGTACTCATGGATAAAATGGAGTGGAATCTAGGCCGTAACCTTGACACAGGATTCTAATGGCCAATCATGTATGTATGTACTATTGCGAGTAAAATGCTGTTTAAAGTATTACTAACAAAGTAAAGGCAGACATACAGAATAATAAATTATTCCAATATAAGGTGGCAAATATTTAAATTTAATAGGAAATAGAAAAATATTGGGAAAAGAAGAATATTTAATAGTTTATATTTAAATTTAATATTTAATAAAGTTATTAAAAGTGAATACGTATAAGCTGAAAACTTTGCAAAACTGTTTCCACTTGTAGAGTTTTCGAGTAGTGGTACTTTGTCATCATATTTTAGTGCTTGTCTTGTAAAATTCTTTTCACAGATGCTCAGGGCGTTTTTCTTTTTCTTTTTTTATTAACATATCTGTTATAATATTTTTTTATTTTTTTGGCATTAAAAAGGAAACAGCATTGACATGTTTCGTTCGATTGCTAAAAATAATTCGTTTTATTTTCTTTAAATATCTGCCAGCATCTTTGCACAACAACGAGTGTTGTTGCTGTATGTTGTTGTACGGCGCAGTGATTTATTGTTAAATTAATTAGTATTTTGTTAAAAAGGAAATACTTTAAGTGTTTGTTTGTAACAATACTTATTGAGAAATAAAATGCCGATTTTATTTCAGAACATTCAATTCCTTATGTTATGGTACGAGTATTATCAAAATTTAAACATCATCATAAATTTTCACCTGTAACAATAACATGCTGTAGTATGTGATTGCCTAAAACACAAACAAAAAAAAAAAAAGAAAAGTTAAAATGCCATAAAGAAAAAACCAAAGTAAACCAAACTAATTCACACGAACTTCCTTTTTGGCAAAAGAAAAAAAAGTTTAAGTCATACTGGCGAAAAGAAGAAAAGTTTTCAACGATTTTTGTTTTAAGCCAAAGTGAAAACTTCAAATAGTTTTTTGCGGCCAAAACCTTGAGTAATTATAAAGAAGTTTTTAGCTTTCTCAACATGTTTTTTGTATATAAATTCTAAGAGTTCTACAGTAGGTCGAAGCTGACTGTTTGATGTAACCACATATAGAATCGATTCCTACCAGAAGTCAATTCTTTCAATTCCATTCAGAAACAGAATACAAACTTTACTTCGTCAAAAAACGAAAAAATATAAAACTTTTTCGGAATAAAATCATTTCTAATTTTACTCTTATTAACGGAACGGATTTTTGTGTCTTCTTTGTTTTTCGATCCAAAAAAACTTTTTAAATAAAATTACGAAAATTTCATTCCATTAATAATAATAGAAATAAGTCTTCTTCATAATATTTGGATCCACTGAAATTGTAGTCATCGTAGTCTAGTTGTTAGTGTGTTGGCTTTCTATATAAGAGCTCCGGGTTCAAACACCAGCTCTGATATCTGGCAACATTTTTGAGAGTAACTGAATGCCATAAAAAATCTTCTAAAATCTGTCGTTCGGAGTCAACATTAGACTATAGGTCCCAGTATTCATGGTTAAAAATTGATACACACGAAATGAAAAAATTAAATAAAGTTCTAAATTATTATTTAAGGTGTTACTACGCTGTATAAAATTGGCCTTCAGTAGGGCGTACTAATTACCATCTCTAGTACAGCGATTGCCAGGTTTTGTTGTGTAAAAGTATTTTAAACTAGCTAACCCGACGCACGCTGTCCTGATTAAATTAGAAAAAATATCTGCCTTTGATTTTTAAAATGCGTTAATAAGAGGAAAACAACAATTTTTAAATTAAAATTTTATTCATATACATATATACTCGTATGTAGGTTTGGGGTATGTTTATCAATGGAGCCGTTTTCTGATTTTAGGTAAATCAAAAAAGTGGGCGGGGCAAAATTTTCTTTCCGTAAAAACATAAGTTGGATCACGACGATCATTAGAAAGCAAAATTGTCAAAATCGGTCCAGCCCTTCTCAACTAATGCGAAGACCAACGAACAACATTGATTTTTATTTATATAGATAAAACAATTCAACACGGTAAAACCTGCCAAAGGCCAGTAATAAACAAGAGATTTCTATAAAAATATTTCACTTCGAAATATGGCCCTAAATAAAAATGAAAATATTGCCTAAAAAAGTTAGAAATATTGCTCCTTATGTTTGTACTGTTGCACTTTATTAAAAATGTTCGAGTCATTTTGCTTTTCTTTCAAGTCATTTATTTATTTATATTTGTAATTTGTTCACAAAAGTTACAAACACGCATACGATTGAATATCTATATATATTGAATATTTACTTAACCCTCTGTTTACCAAACTGTGTTCATCAGAGTATATTTGTATTAAAGTACAGGGTGTCCGCCCAGAAGTATACTATTTTGTTTGTTTATAAATTTTGATTAAATGCAAGGGAATGAATCTTATATTGATAAATGTTTTATTTAATGCCAGTCTCTATTAGCCTCACAAATGCGAGCCCTTTTGAGCACATATTTCATTACATTCTCACATATTTTAGATTCTGCAGCGTTCCTGGTTTGCTTGCATAAACTTTCCTTTTCAGATATCTCCATAAAAAGAAGTACGGTCGGAGCAGTCAAATTAGACGACCGTGGAGGATAATCAACATCACCATTCCTTGAAATAACTTGTTGTGAAAAGAGGCAATACGATTGTAATCCCGGCTGTATGCGATATGACATCGTCTTGTTGAAACCACATGTTAGTCAAGCCCAAAGCATACAGTTGTGGCGTTAAAAAGTTTTCAATCATATCACGATATCGTTCGCCAATGAGAGTTACCGTTTTCAGTTTTAAAGAAGTAAAGCCCAATGATTCCTCCTGACCAAATTGCACACCAGACTGTCACTTTTAATGGATGCAAAGGTCCCTAAAGAACAATTTGAGGGTTTTCCATTGCCCAGAACCGACTACTCTGTTTATTCACATATCCATTCAAATGAAAATGTGTTTCCCAAAAATTTCATGTAAATTTATCATCGTCACAGTAATCGATAATTATTTAATTTTGATTAAATGTTTTAACGATTAAAACCCATTGGTTTACAGAATATTTTCCAACAATAAATTTGCCACGTCTGTATTTCACGACTGCTAAATATGAACTGTCAAGACTTATTTTAACCAAACTGGGCGCAAAACACCCTTAACGGCGGACACCCTGTATAGATACTTATAGTATGGGCTTAATAGAACCGAGTGGTAGTTTGCGGTAGACAATTGTTTAACATAAAATGGTAGTATAAAATAAAATTAAACAATAATAGAAAAACGAGCACAGGAACAAAATCAAGAAGAGATAAAGCATGCGGATTACTAATGAATTAGATTTAAGAAAAATCAATTTACCTTCGAACCCATTAAACCGGCATAGTAGGCAGAGGGTTAAATGTACAAAAATCTTTGGCCGTTTTAATAGAAAGTATTTTACCATTAATTTTACAAAGTTCAAAACTTTATTGTAAATTTATTAATTACACAAGAGTTAAAATAGTGTAGGGTATTTAATGGAATGGCCATATTGCTGGATTTTTTACAATTACCTCCCTATGAAAGTAAATTTTGTTGTTGAATTTTTTTTCCCATTTACTTTGTAAAGCCAATAGTTTATTGATCTGATTCGTTTGTTTTTCTTTTTCTAATTTTTTCTTATATGTTTCTACTTCTTTTTTTTTAGAAATACACAAAATAAGCGAAATCGCTTTTCAATGAATTTTTTCAAACCATAAGAATTCTACTACTCCACATAAACATTAAGATAAAACCACACAAAACATAAGAAAACACTAAAAGCATCTACAACAAAGTCTGACCGACCTTTAAGGGACCTACATGGCCAAATAATTGATAAAACTTTTGTAAACCCTAAAAAAGAAGGAGGACTTCACATGATTATCTAAAGCCAAACCAACAAAACAAAGGTTGAGTAAATGTTGTTTTGATGGAAGATGCTTTAAGTTGCAAGCCAATAGAACAAATCAACTATTTGAGAGGTAAAGGTTTACTATTTAGCAACAGCAGTCAATCTAATTTCTTACTTGCAACGAACCATTGAAGCAGCAGCTGTTGATTTCTTATTTGTTTGTTTTTTGCACTTCATTCCAGAATTCGTTTCTTTTTTACTGCTTTATTTAGTGGCTCTTTTACAGTGCATTACGATTTAGAATTGCATTACACTTTAAAAAACATTAAGACTTAAATGCACGCACGCATTTACACACTCCCATTCATTTCGTAAATGCCAGTACTTTTGAGCCCACAAACACACAACTGAAACAAAAACTCTCAGCGCAATGTAAGTCATAAAGTTACAAAAACGCATTTGTCAATATAAACTAACGATGATATTGTTGGGTTAATGGCCAAAGTAAAGTTCGAACAACAAGGATTTACGATTTATGTTCTCAACTAATGGAAGTCGTTGGTGGCACTAGAAACATGAATGAATGAAAAGGATGAATGAATGAGTGAGAAAAAAAGTTTTTGTTTTTTCTGAAAATGTTTTCGAATTCTTATTGTACTTTAAAGAAGTTATTGAAGTTAAAGGGTTATTACAAAATAGCAAAAAACTTATGAAATACGAAGTTAAAAATGTGCAGAAATTTTAAACACTTACAACCACATGCAACTATAAATCCACAAAATTAATTCATATAAATTCTTCCTAGAGAAGTACAAAAAACGCTATAAAAGAAATGCGAAAAAGATGTTCATAAGTTTTCAAGAATAATAAAAGTTAATGTTTTTATTCTGCAAAGTTTTGAATTCATTCGGAAGCATTCCATAACTGCTCGCGATTATGTTAAAAAGCAAAGAAGGAGATTTAAATTTGATTTAATTTTGTCAAGCACCACCCCTTTTTAATATTCTTTTCCAAAGTGTGATCACAAAAATATAGCAAAAGAGATAAGTACTTATGGGATTTCAACGACAAAATTTTGCGTTTATATACTGCAGACATAGCATGGTTTTCGATAAACAAATGAAAACAAAAAATTAAACCTATTTCAAAATCAATTCAATTAAATGGGTATTTTTCAAAAACATATTTTGTACTTAATTGAAGCTATTTTTTTATTAATATGGCCAGCATATGAAGTCTTAATTTTTTATTTTTGTTTTTTTAGTCACCAATTTCCCTACTAAATGCTATGCATTGTATTGGAATTTTTCGAAAGGACAGTACATATATTATTAAAGGGTAATTTTTTAGCTATTATCTTTTTGGCAACACTGGTTTAAACAGCTGACGCACGTTTCGTGTTTTGTTTCACTGTCAAACGTTTTCAGTTTGGTCTATAATTTAACCATGAATAGTCTTACAAACGAACAACGCTTGCAAACATATTGAATTTTATTATCAAAACGCGTGCTCTGTTGAGAAAGTTCATCGCGCGCTTCTTCCATTTTATGGTCAGTTTAATCGACCCACTGAAGTGGCTATTCGGGCTATTGTGACTAAAGCCGTTTTCGTTTCTACAAAAATGTGTAACATTTTATTATTATATTATATAAAAATAGGATATTATACATTATTTTTTATCTCGTTTTATTTTAATCGCAATTTTTAATTGTTGCTCAAAAGATAGTTTTTTTAAAAAGGAATATTTTGTCAAGATGAGGGAGAAAAATTTATGAAAGGCAACATTTTTTGGTAGAAACGAAAACACCATAAATCTGCACCAAATTTACATTGTTGGACATTAAACCACCAACACGCTTAGGTAGAGTGCGAAATGAAAAAAATATCGCAGCTGCATCGGCCAGAGTTAATGATGACCATCAATTATCGATTCGTCGCCGTTCGCAGCAATTGGGCCTCTGAGTAACAACGACGTGAAAAATTTGGCGGAAGGATTTAGGTGTAAAGCCTTTTAAAATACAGCTTATGCAAGAATTGAAGCCGAACGACCTACCGCAACGTAGAATTTTAATTGAATGGGAGAGATGTGAGTTCGGTGAATATTTTATTTCACGTTTGGGACCGGTCAATTAACCGCCTAGATCGTGCGATTTAACGCCTTTAGACTATTTTTTGTGGGGCTAATGTTAAAGCTCATGTCTATACAGCCAAGCCCGCTTCAATTGACGCATTGGAAGACAACATTGAAGCATTTATTTGTGAGATACCGGCCGAAATGTTGGCCAGAGTATGCCAAAATTGGACTAAGTGGATGGACCAATTGAGGCGCAGTCACGGTCAACATTTGCATGAAATAATCTTCAAACATTAAATTATAGGGACCGTACTACTATTTTATGTGTTTTTTTTTTTTTTGAAAAGTTTTCCTATAGCTCTTAAAAAATCTCACTTTATTAATTATATTATTATTAGGCGCCTAAGGAATGAGACAAATTACTGTAAATTGATCATTCAAAGGCCAGTGTTATACCTTCAACCTTGAATGATCAACAGCAATTGCCTCCTCGTTGCATGTTGATTATATGGTGAGTGCCTTCGCTAAGTAGGTTTAGCTGTTGTCTGCTACTTCCCAATAAGTAGCGCTTTCTCTTGATCATTAGTTTTATTTTATTGGCATTGGTTAAGGTGGAATAGAGTGGCATGTCGGGGAGCGGTGTCTTTGTAGATGGTCTACTTGAAAGAGTGGGGGGAGCCTCTTATTTTTAAATTATAATTTCGAAAAAACCGCAAACTAACTTTTCCATTTTTCACCTTTGCTGGGATGTAAACCTGGGCTTTTTGAGTTTTGATGCGAGTGCTCTAAGCACTATACCACTCACCCCCCAGTGCAATCCAGTTGATCCATTAGTGACATAGACCTCAACTTAAAATATTTTTTGTGTTCTATAGACAAGCAGGGACATCTCTTCCGTTGTATCTGTCCTCACGGGTCACTGCGTAATGGGCAGGCATGCAGAAAGTCTGCGCTTGTCTGCAAACGACTTCTGTCGTGGCTGCGGGTCGATTGAGGAGGAGGAAACTGTGGTTCGCTATATTTGCCAGTGCCCATCTCTGGCCCGATGTAGATTTCTTACTTAAAGATCTCAATTGGCAAATTCATTAGGCCCTCTGGCTGGTTTCCAGCATAATTTTCTGGGGAAGTGGTGCTTCTTATGTGGTATCACAACGGGCCGCTATGCGTGCTCAAGTGTTCCTTGTCATTACGAGGCTGCCACTTCCTCCTATCCTATCCTATCCTATCCTATCCTATAGACAAGCCATACCAGTGTGGTTGTAGCCGACTTTTTAAATTATGCGTATTTACCGCTTCCGCCCACTATTCGTCCCATTATCCCCAGCTGTTGCCCATATGAAATAGTAAGAAGAAACCGAAAGCCATGTTCACTCAGCAAATTCTTTATTAGAATGTTCCCAGAATTAGAATGTTAGAATGAAGTCGAGTATACCTCACATAAAAGCAGATGTTGCCATGAAAAAGCTTCTCAAGTCTGCCGTTCGGAAACGACTTTAAACTGTAGGTCCCGGTACTCACACACAACAAAAGTGCTGCGAGAAGCTAGGCCGTAACCCTGACACAGGGTGGTAATGGCCACTTATGTATGTATGTATGTATGGTGTTGGAATGATCATATATTACGAGTTTCGAAAGAAGCATTCAAGTGCCTTGGTTGTTAAAACGCTGTAAGAAATACTTCACTCCATCATATCATTCCCCATATTTACAAGACCTATATTCAACCCAGGTTGGAAATCAACTCTCATGTTTGGGCCGGTGCTCCAAAGTTTATTTTGGAAATTCTAGATCGCATACAGGAAAGGGTGAAAGTGATAATCAGTGACGGTAGGGTGTTTAACTCTATCCATTTGTTGGAGTAACAGCGCAATATGGCGTGCGATACTCCCATGGAAGGTGCTCTGATGATATAAAAGATTTGATTCCGGATGGTTGCATATTCTTGCGGACTACAAGTACCTCTCTCAGTGTACATCCATTGGTAGATGATTGTTTTCATTCATTCTTTGGTCACACCAATGAAACAATCTTCCAGCGTATGTTTTTCCTACCAATTACGATATCAAGAAGTTTAAATCAAATGTCCACAAGTACTACTCCCTGTTTTCCCCTTTCCATAACAAATTTTTATACACCAGCACAATGTACTGCATGAGTAGGAGCCGTCCCCTGAGTACTGGTCTTTAACATAAAAAAAATTTTTTTTTCATTAAAATATCAAACGACAAAAGTAGCAGCTTTATTTCTTAAATACAATAATTTGTTGCAAATAAAATAACAGAGCGTAAAACTGTTTCAGTAAAACAAAAATATTTATTAATGCTTTTACATTTAAATATAAAAAACTACAAAATTAAAAAAAATCAACCAGCAACCAACTGAATAAAAACAAAAAACACACATTTTTATCGCTTTGATTTATTTCGCATTAAATTGAGAAACATGTAGCATTCGGACATTATATGGTCTACACTAATGGACCTTGACATATCAACTGCAATTCGTATTCATATCAATTAAATTAAATTTATTGCAAAAAATAAAACAAAACAAAACAAAATATATATAAATTCTTGTATTTTATTATATTTCTATTTATTTATGTATTAAAATAATAACTATTGGAGTATTGGAAAAAAATTAAAAAATCACAGACGAAAAATAACTACAAATCGATTGCATAGTTGCGGTTTGATTATCTTGTGAAAAAATCACCAATAAATACGTTTCATTATTTATTTATTTTTTTTCTTTTTTTTTCTTAAAATAAAAATGGGAAAAAAATTTATATAAAAACTTAAATACAGTAAATAAATCAAAGCTGAAAAGAGACACACAAGAAAAAAATTGAAACAAAACATTGAAAATATGTAGAACATATGCTGCATGCAACATATATTCAATACGCGCCGCTATCTACTTTATAACTTTAAGGTTTCACACGTTTTTTTTTATTTTTTATTATTCAACGTCTGGCATACAATGTGTGAAAGATCTTAAAAAGCCAGCAGATTAGTACAAAAAATACAGCAAAAACAAAAAAAAAAGTTCAATAAAATTTTCTGAAAATTACTACAAGAGGCCATATCATTCATTGTTTTTTGTTTTTTTTTTTTTTTAATGAAAATACCATTTTAAAGATGTTTTTCCGATTACTATCATCACAGTCATTCATCAAAGTATAAATACCGCATCATGTCTATGAAATTATTTAAATCTCTCTCACACTTTTGCTTTTCGTTTTTCTTCTGATGCCTGCCTGCCTGCTTGTTGAGTGTTAAAAGATTGAAATTTTGAATTGTTTCAATCGCTATTTTCTATTTTCACGGTGATAATGTACGAGCACTTCCAAAGAGAGCACATTTTAATGTTTTCATATTCTGCTTAAAGTAAAGCAAAACAAAAGTTTCATAAATCTTTAAAAGATACAACAAAATGCTTTAAAAAGAGTAAAAAAAAAAACCCGAACAGTATCGAATATAAATTATATTTAATCGTACCAATATTAGGAGTGTTCAGTTGGAGATTACAAAAGGCAACATTTTTAAAAATATTTGGGTCCATGGTAAAAATAAAAACGGCCCTTCGGAGAATTCATCACACCAATTTAGAGAATTTGAACACTTGTGGGTGGCATAGTGTATATAGTGATGAAGTAAATGAAAGCTCAAGAAGTTTAAAATCAGCTGTTACAATATACTAGCTGAATCCGGTGTGCTTCGCTACCCACTTTGTTATAAAATAAAAGTAAAAGTATTTATATATTTTGCAGACAGTTGTGGGAGAAAGAGAATATGGCTACCCCACTTTTTCATTAACTTGTATTTTAAGTTTAAGGTAAAGCTGTTAATAAACTTGGTAAAGAAATAGGTGCAGAAGTGTGCATGGTCGAAAATATTTTCATGTAATAAGTAACAAAGGGGCGTCCTCCGCACACTTTTCTTTTAGTACGTATTTTTATTCAAGCCAATACCATATGTACATCATATACTGTCGCAGTTGTTCAAGAAATGCCCAAGATATGTGTACAATGTGCTTGTGGTTTCTTGTGTACTTTAACAGAGACTTGTAATGCATTTTGTACCTTGTGATGATCGCTGTTTGATCAATGAAGATTCCATGGCAACAAGTAACTTGTAACGGTCGAAATGAGCAAAATATCCCGCAGAAAATTTTTAAAACTTGGATTTATGGCTTCCATTTGTAAGCCATAATGGAGTAGTCGCCGTGGTCTAGTGGTTAATGTGTTGGCTGACTAACACATGAGCCCAGTGTTCAAACCCCAGCTCTGATATCTTGAAAAAAGAATTATGAAAAAATATAAAAAAAAATATAAAAAATGCATTTGTCGTTCGGAGTAGACTGTAGGTCCCGATACTCATGAATAAAAAATTAACACACACAACATCGGTGCTGTGAGAAGCTAGACCGTTACACTGAAATAGAGTTGTAATGACCTATTATGAATGTACGAGTATGTATGTATGTATACCATAATGGAAGCATTATATTGTTTTTCATACCCTAAAGCTTCCAAAAATTCTACACACCAAAGAATTTTTAATACAATTTGATTTTAAATACAACTTACTGGTTTCAAAATCCATTGCATTTTAGCGCTTCTTTTCATATAAAAATCATGCATTATTTGTGCTTACGAGTAAGTAATTGTTCACAATTTTTCCTTAACACAATAATCCAGTAGAAAATTTTTAAGATTTGGAAGCAATGAATAAAATTGTAAGCAATAATGGAAGCATTTTATTGTTTTTTATACATTAAAGCTTCCAAAAATGCTACAGGGTAAGGTATTATTTTTGATTTTTTGTACTATTTGCTTACTGGTTGCAACAAATTTGCGTTTCTATTGCATTTTAGCAGCTCATTTCATATAAAAATCATTCATTATTGAAGCGCATGAGTAAGAGATTGTTTACAATTTCTCCCTTACAAAATAACTTACTAGTAAGAACCATTTTCTGCTGGGAACTTATTGGGCTGGGGTTCCATGATCAAGAGACATTAGAATTGTGTAGCACAATTTCTCTCATAACTGAGCCTGTTTTTTGTTTAGAACCTAGTAAACTGTGCATCAAGCAGCTGTCTAATCAATCTAAGTCACAAAACACATGTTTAGGCCTGCACTAGAAAATTTTCTATTACGATGCTAGCTTTAAGTTAAAACCCCTTATAGTTTATATATTTAATTGAATTGAAAAAAGTGTATTTTGTTTGTGTTTACATTTTTTACGACTCGTTGTGAAAATTGCTACGAATTGAGGTTAGATTAGATTATGTGAACAAATTATGTAGACGACGTCTAACTGGCCGCATATGTTTTGTATACAATTTTAGATAAAAATCATGTGTTAATATGTGATTTGCTTAAAAGATATAATTGATAATAAAATTTAATGTAATGCGCGCCTTTAACTTGTTCTACTATTTTTAGAGGGTAGGTGGGTCTATATATTAATTTTTGAAAATTTTAAGTTTTGTAGAAAATTAAAAACAAATATGTTTCCAAATGCTAAATTTAAAGTCTACACTATACAACTTATTATTATCTTCAAATATTATTATTTTTCCTTTTTTTACCATTAACGACCCCAATTAAAAGGTTTGCGTGTTTTTAACAACATATCGTTTGTCACCTTATTGGCATTTAAAAGCAAAATATGTTATTAATTCAAAGGCTTATATTAAATATATTTTGTAATGTACTGAAAAAAAAAATCTTGCAAAATATTTAACACATTAACACCGAACTACAGCAACTTTAAATTGTTATTTCCTAACAAGTAAAATATTGCATTTTTAAAAATTGTCTGATAATTTTTCTTGTAATTTTTTTTCTCCCATTTGTTGCTGATATATTATTGGCTGGTTATTTTAAATGAAATTGTTTATTTTTCATGATATTCTCTAACATGCCGGGTTAATGTTTTTTATGTTATTGTTAAAAGATTTTTATAATTTTGTAAATAAATATATAGATAAGAAATATGAATACGATAAATATATCACTGCTAACAACTGATTTGTTGTGCCTTTTTAAATAAAATCCAAGTAACATATGTTTCTAAAAACAAATCAATTCCAATTTCAAATAAAATTCCATTTTCTATTTCATCATAGCCGCTGCTAACATACATGTTTAATTACTGGTGCTACTTGTTTGTGTGATCATGTCGAACATGGTGTCTGTGATGTGGTATTTAAATGAAGTGGTGTTGCAATTTTCAAAATATTATTTTTTATAAAAAGGAAATTAATGAGAAGGAGAACAAATTTGTAATTAAAGAGACATTTACATACATATTTATAGACTCTGACTAAGAGATAATGAAAAATCCGGAATTAAATTGATAAAAACAATAAAAAAATGAAGAAGTTTACAAAAAATAAAAATAACTATAACCAATCGAAGGAACATATGCCACTCTTTTTAAAATAAAGAAAAAAATCAACACAGAAAAAATAAAAATGAATTTCAATTAAAAAATTCGTAATATCGATTAAAATCTTAATTGATTTTAACTCAACTATTGAACTTATCATAAAAATAAATTGTATGAAATTTAATAGCCTAAGATCCTAATACTGGTATTCTTATGAGAATTAACATCCGTTAAGGAATATGTACAAACACTAGCAGAACTGAACTAGTTTTCGACCCAGCTACGAAAGGTCTCATCAGAGTTCTTTGTGTTATACATATTCATATTTTTATATTTCTATTTAAAGCATATTATAATTATATTTCTATTTATTGGAAATAGATTAGGATCTTAGGCTATTAAATTTCATACAATAAGTATAATAAAGATCCATTTAAAAAATATTCGAATTTAATTCGAAAATGTATAAAAATTAAATTAAAACGCTTTAATTAAAAATATTTTTAAGTAATATTTTAATATTATCAGTTAAAAAGTTTAACTAAAAAGTCGATAAAAAAAAAATCTAAATAACCGCCTTATTTATAATAAAAAATTAGCAGGTCGTTGTACACAGTGGCTAAGTTTGTCATTTCTATACCTGGAAACTCTTACTCAAACGCACAAGGTATTTAATTTCTTGGATTCTCTGACTATTTATCAAATAGAACGTTTGAAAAGTTTTAATATTATCAGTCTAAAGCGGGTGATAAACTTGCCAGTTTTTTTTCCCATATGCTAACATACAAAACTAGAACACACACTTTGGTCTGAATGAATAGTTTTAAATTTGCGCAAATAGTAACACAAATTCGAAAAATAATTTGATTGGCTTGTAACAATTGTGAACAATTTGAGATTAGGAAATAAATTACAATTCAAATGATGGAATATCAAGAACTAAGCTGTAATCCTTTGACATTTACATACATATTTAATAAAAATTTTAATCATGAAACGCTACACTACTATTGTGTACGTCGAACGTTTGTAAATTGGTTGTTAGTAAAACTGAACGACAGCCCCACATTTTTTAAACAAACAAAATCATCTTCAGTAATGACAGCTCGATTAGCGATTTTTTGCGGCTAATGATATTAGTGACTTTTGCTGTCAGCAGGATAGCGCCAAAGGTATACAGCCGGCCAATCAATTTAGTTAGTGAATGAAAAACTTTTTAGTCGCGATTTGGCAGCGTCAATTAACCGCCTCGTTCTTGTGAGATAACGCCGCTGGCTGCTTTTATCTTTTCAAACCACAAATACCTGAAAGATGATATACGTTTTGAAAGATGATATACGGAGCTGCATTAACGAGATAAGCGAAGCTTTGTTGCAATATGTGGTTCAAACGTTTGTGAAAGAAACGATCTTCTGCCGACGAGCTAGAAGTGAAAATTTTCCAGAGATTATATTCCATTATTAGTTACCATATTTTTGCTTTTGAATTAAAAAAATGTGTTTTTAAGACAATTTACCTTCTGCCTTTTTGCCAAGAAGGGATTGAATAAATTTGAGTTTTCTTTTTGCGTTCTATTAGAAGTTGTTGACAAGTTGATAATCAACTATAACATCCAGTCTGGCTTCTGAAACTCTGTCAAAATTTGGATCATTTTGTCGTACGTAATTTCAGTTTCATTCAAACAAAACGAAACCTTTGATTTAATTTTGTTTAGTTCTTTACAATGAGTAAAACAAAAAAAAAACAATGAGAACTATTTTCCCATTTAGTTTTGTATATTGTTTTGTTCGTGAGCATTACAAATACACTAACTAAAATGAGAACAAACTTTACACTTTTCAAGAAAATACGTTTGCAAACGTTTGCGTATTGATTTGCTGATTATAATTCCCTTTTATTTTGTACGCAATTATACGAATGTAACGGAATATTAAAGTAAGCACAAAAGCGAAAACCTAATTGTTTTGTTTGCGATCTTTCTCATTTAAAAAGTCTTTGTTTTGGTTTGGCTCATGTACGAAACTATTAAAAAAAATTTGAAAACTTTATGACTATGTGGAAACGTTTTATTTTAATAAAAGTTTTTTGACTCAAACAAAAAAGCAATTTATGACATTACTGACTATCAAAATAAGCCGATCTGAGTGCCTGCAGCAAGTTCTAGTCATTTCGCCACTAATATAATGCTATTTTGCCCTGTAACTTATACGATTGAACCACACTCTTGCAAATTTTTTTTGAAAGACTTGCAAAGTACGTAAAACTCGTAATGTGGATTTTGAATTCATTGTAAACTATAGCTTTCATAGTTTTAAAGGTATGTCTTACGTTTAAAAGCTATTCAAAATATTACTGCCGAAACATTCGAGGAATTTATTTGATAGGTGGGCCGGTATTTTAGTGGTTAGCATGCAAGACTGCTAGTACAACATTTGATTTTAGTCTCTCCGCTTGTATTTTATTAACATGTTATATTAATATTGTACTGCAATATAAATATATATATATATATATTTTTTTAATTTTAACCCAAACCCGTTATAATATTATTAAAACAGTTTACAATTAAATCATTTCAAGAGAAAGCTAAAAAAATCAATAATTATCATCTAGACTATTCTATGCTCGTACACATTTCTTTTCAAATGAAAAAAGTGTTTAAATTGAAATTGCAATAAATGAAAGGAAATCAGTTATAAATAATATCCGGGAAGAATAAACAAAATCAAGCTGATTACTAAGAGAATACACTTCAACAGCAACATCATTATTATCATCACCATTACGGTGTAATTATTACAGTAAATTTGTTCAAATTTACTTTTAATAGACGGAATGATATAAAAACTGAAATCGATAATACTCGCATAAGTACTCTTACAAGTATATTCAAAAGAGTACATATTTGAAATAAAAGTAAAAAATTTTGAATAAGAAAATAAAACTGTAATACTTAATTGACCCAAATAAATTAATTACTTAATTTTCCTTTACCAACAAAAAAAAAAACAGAAGCAGAAGCAGAATAAAACTGAAATAAAAGTTTTAAAATTAAAAATTCTATGCTGGCATCGTTGCCATGGTGTCTAGTAATTTAATTGAAATTTAATCAGCATTTTAAATGCAGGTTCTTTTAAAGTAATTATCTTAACGGTGTTGCACTACTACAGACTTTAAATTTAACTTCCGTTTTTTTTTTTTAATTAAAAATATTTGTTTCTGTTATAGAGAGTAATTAATGCAGGGCGTTAAAAGTGTATGATTTTGTTAAGTATAATATGGTGGTTTATGTGATTTTTGAAGGTACTCTATATGAGTTACGAAACTAATGCCCCGATTTGGCTCACAATAGCTGTAACTTAAGGTTTTTGACACCAAAATTATTAAAATCTGCAGTCACTTTTCGGCTATTTTTCTCCGAAACTGGACAAGATATCCGACAACGGATTGCAGACTTGAAAAACTTTGGAATTTTTTATTTTTCAAATGAATATTTTTGATGATCAAAGGAGAAAATGATGTCCGTGAAGGAATCGCACACTAGCTAGTGTATAAAATTCTTTATAGGATTTAACCTTGATCTAATTAAAGCGTTTATGACGAAACAAAAAACTAAAAATATATAAATCAAGAAAATTTAATTTTAACTGTAGGGCATACATATCTGCATATCGTCACTTGAAATCTAAATGGCTGTAAGAAGCAAAAATTAAAAATCTACTTAATTTATGAATTACTTATAGCCAAAAGCAACTATAAAAATCCAGGATACATGTGTGGTATCTATTGTATCGTGAACACCAACTTTTATAATCAATTCTACTGGGATTGCTACCTATTAATAAAATCGTTTCGGATATGAATGCCTTATTAAAAAATAAATAATATAATGTGCAAGACAGAGGGCGTACTGTATTGAAATAGGGCTTAAAAATCATCAAATGCGACATCACTTACGGACAAGAAATGTTGAAAATATCGCTCAAGAGCGGGCAAACAAACAAAACATTTCGCAAACGTTACCACAAATACTTTGTAAATGAGAGAGAGCACAATCGAAACAATTCGCTTTTCGCTCTTGTGCTTGCTTTGTTATTCCATTACATTCATATAATTTGCTCTTTTTCTCTTCTTCTTTTCTTTTTCTTCTCATTCATTTTTTGTTCTACCTACGAGTTTTGAGTTTGTGCTCAAAACAAAAACAATATACAAAACTAAATGGGACACTCGCTCTCACTGTTTTTGTTTTGTTTTTGTTTTACTCATTGTAAAGAACAAAACAAAATGATATCAAACGTTTCGTTTTGTTTTTTTTTTTCTACTCTAATTAAGACAAATGTATTGTGAATGAACGAAAAAATTAAGTCGCACTTTTTAAGACTCTTCTTCTAAAATAGTTGCAATACAACCAATTTGCCTCTTACGGGGTGTTACAAAAAACGGCCATTACGCATATCGAGCTTACACACTTTTGCCCTTCCTGTATAAAGTAAAATGTATACTTATGGTGTTTTGTATTTCAGATGACGCTATACATTTATATGGATGTACAGTGTATTGATTTAAAATTTTTAATTTAATGAAATCATTACAAAATGTCTGTTTCTACGCATGGTTCAACAAAATTTTGTCAACCTTAAAGGTTCTTTATGATTTTCGTTTATTGTTTCGTTTTTTTTTTTTCAAAATATTTTAATTTAATTATGACTTATTTTTGGAATAGTTGAATAGCCAACAATTCTATAAATGATTTCTTAGAATTTCTTTTAAAAAAAAAACGACATATTTACTATGCCAGTTGTTGTTTTATATGAACGGAAATTCATTTAAAACCACACACATCATAAATAATAAAAACTATTGAAAATTGATGTTAAAATTGTCAGAGAATGTGTTTTGAAGAAATACGTTTGTGGTATTACTTGTTTCGTGGAATGCAAGAGTACGTCTGGAATATTGACAAATAATTATTACAGCTTTTGAAAAAAAATATAAATTTCTAATCAATTTTTGTAATTTATTTTTTGTTTTTTTGAAAACTTGCAATAAATCGTTTCAACGAATTTATGAAAAAGTATTGCAGTATGAGTATATGTAGTAGCAAGCTTAAAACGAACGCAACAGTTTTAACCAAATCACGTAATTTTGTTTTTTTTTTTTTATTTTACTTTTTTGAGGTTTTTCCTGTTAACTTTACAAAAGTGCTTTTATTGTGAGTGTTGGCTGTATAATACTATTTTTTTTATTATAGTTAAAGCTATACCTCTGCTGCGTGTTAAAGTTTTGCGGCCAACTACAAACAGAATGAAGAAAACAAAACCAAAGCCAAAGCCATATTATTTTTACTCAATGTTTTAATAACAGAAACCAACCAAATTGTGTTGTCACATTTCACACATTCAAATACACACTAATTTGGCTTTTATTGTTTATTTCCGTTTTGTATAAGTTGGTATTATGGGTCTATTATAATGCAACAAATATTATCTGTTTTTCTAATTACACTGTAAACTACCACAGGTGGTGATATCATATTGTATTTGCTGTAATGTTTGTAACAATAGACACTAAATTTCGCTGTCGATTGTTTTTAAAGCAATAGTTCGAATAATACTAACGAATCTGTCCAACCATAATGAACAGATTAACCTGAAATTCAGTTAAATTTAAATTTACTTTGAAAAACAAATGAAGTTATTTTCCCTAATAGGACAGTTTATGAAGTGAAATCAAGTCAAAGCAAAAATGCTTTAGTTGGTAAGATTTCCAAGCTTATCTTGTCATAAATGGAGCCGTAGTTTAGCTGCGTGGTATAGTGCTTAGAGCGCTTGCACAAAAACTCCAACGACTCAGGTTAAAATCCCAGTAAAGGTGAAAAATTAAAAAGTTAGTTTGCGGTTTTTTCAAAATTATAATTTAAATATAAGAGATCCCCCTCCCCTCCAAGAAGACCATCTACAAAGAAACCGCTCCAGGAATTTCCATTCTATTCCACCTTAACCAATGTCAAAAAAAACAATGATCAGGAGAAAAGCGCCACCTATAACAGCTAAAACCTACTTAGCAAAGACACTCACCACACAATCAACATGCAACGATGAGGCAATTGCTGTTGATTATTTAAGGGTGAAGATATAACACTGGCCTTTGACAGCAATTTGTCTCATTCCTAAGGCGCTTAGAAAAACAAAATTTATGTTTTGTCATAAATGTTCCGCCCTTTCCAAACATTCCAATACAATGCACTGCATTTAGTAGGGGTTTACCCCTGAGTATTGGTCTAAAATAAAAAATAAAATAAACCAATGGAGATCATAACTGCAACATAAGAAATGTATTCATGTTGATCCGGGATTTATGTGTTTTAAACACATCACCGTTACATGTCGTACGCTGCCGATAACTATCGATATTTTTAATGAATCCCGGGGATTTGACACCCCTTGCTTAAATTCTATAGGGTTACACAAATTCTCTATTTCATGCTAATCCCCCAACAACAATTGACTCCTTACAAACCAACATTGATCGTGTTATTAGTGATGGCATTACTCAAAGAGGCGCCACAAAATTAATTCTACAAAATACGCCTTGTCAAGAAAATCCGCAATGCTCGCAAGTTTTTGTGTAATTTTTTTACAATTTACAGTTCTGCTGGGCTGAAAAACATACGCTATCGGTATATTAGGCCTAATTGCTTGTAAACCTTGAGACACAATAACACAATACAGTACACTTGCGGTAACGTGAACAAGCTTTTGTTTACATTGACTTCTCTGTAACGTAAACAGACTCCGAAAGCTCAATAACGTGAATCATTTTTTTTATTGCATATGACTCTGATATCACAATTAAAGCATTGTTTTAATAACTTTTATGATGCGCTTAGCTTGCCAATGTTTCTTGTGTTGATGATACTACTGAAATCCATGACTTTTCATAAAAAAAAAATTAAATCATGAACATTATTTTCTCATGATCTCTTTTTGGTTTAGTTTTCATTTTAATAATTCAAATAACAAAATAATTTCACTTTCAAGCATGTGAAACACAGGTTTATATTGTAAAATTTTATACTTTTGTCATGAAATTCAATAATCGCTAAAGTGTACAATTTCGCTAACATGAACTCCCTTGGTTTTTATTAGTTCAAGTTACCGCGAGTGCACTGTATTAAAATATCTGTAAAGCAATGCTATTTTGTTGAGAGGTATTGTTCAATACAATTTTTCAAATTTTCAAAAACCTAAAAAACTTGAGTTACGATTACAAAACCGTTTTGACGGTTATTTTCTTTCACGATCAAACTTGGCCTAATAATATACCATTCAGCTCGGAATATGTGGAAAAATTCGTGTTTGTAAACATGACCTGATGAATTGCAAAAATAATGAGTATTTTGTGTTTGTCATCAGGCCCTCAAACACGTGTTATTGTACCAATGCGAAACACAGTGTATGTTTTTGTAAGCGAAAGTAAATATAGCTTAGTTAGATAATGCATGTTAAAGAAAAAAATCATTAAACTGATGTTTGACAAACTTGGCTTGATATTGTAATGGTAAAGCATTCTCTTTCATCAGGCCGTGCTGACGAGCTAAGTTTGATGGTATAATACAGTGATGCCCAAAAATCTCTTTCCCTATAACGTGTGATAGGAACACAAATTCTGCTTACGTCGAAGTCAAACACGTACATAATAAAAAGATATATTGTTGCTCTTGCTTTTTTTAGCTTCTCTCCAACATAGTGCAGGGATGGATAGTGCATATTTTTTGTATTATTTATATTTAACTGAAATAATTATTCATTATGTCCTCCAAATCTATGTGGCCTCGGAACTCCTTTATTCCTAATGGAACGATCACATATCTATTAAGCAATCGATTACGTACTTTACTCAGAATTATTTTAAGGTTCAAAAAGCAACTTCACAATTATGTCTGGTTCCAAACATAGAGTACAATTAAAAGATCTCTGCCTTGAGCTTTAGGGATTTACTGCAATCAGGATTTTTCTAAAAATGTTCCCCTGTTTCCAAAGGAATTTCAGAATCTTCCCTTAGTTTTATTAGCTCTTCTTGCGGCTCTTCATTTTGTTTTCTTTTCTGCAAGAAAGATTAAAATTATGAAGTGATAAACAGAAAGTAATTCGAACATGCCCATTTCTGGTAGAAGTAAGCAGAGTTTTATCTCTGCTTCATACCCGCTTAAGTTGCGACTTCAGTTATCAAGTTTTCTTTTCAAAAATTTAATTTTTAAAGCGTAGGACATAATACAATCGGTGCTGACCAACTATAATTTGCTGACTTAAGTTCACTTCAACCTGTTGCATGTGTTGTTCTACATATTGAACCCATATCGTCTTCTTTAAATAATATATCTCTTTGATGTTTTCTGGCATTTAATTTGTCTATTTCTAACCCCTTTTTCTGCTTTTCATACACCTTTACATACTTGTATTCCTACATTCTTTTTTTTTTTTGTTTATTTGCTGTTTAAGTTAAATATTTATATCTGTTGTTGTTGGTTTTTTTTCTAATATTTTTATTTACAATTATCATCGTCATAATCATCATTATTTATATAATTTGTTTGTTGTCATTAACAAGTTAAATAATGAGACATTTTTGATGTTTCTATGACAGTTTTCAGTCATACGATAATACGAATACAACATACTCTGTGGCGGGGGCAAAAGAAACAGTAAGAAAAAGTGATTTCGGTGAGAATATTTTGTTTTTCCTTCATTCAAAATATAAAATAATTTTCTTGTTTTCTTGTTTTTTATTTTTTTCTAAGACCACTTGATATGTATACTTAAGTATGTTTTACTTAGAAAATAATTAATGCTGTCACAGTTTGTTATGGTTTAGTTGTTATTATTTTTTGTTTGTGTTTTTTTTTTTTCATAAAATAGTTTCGATTTTATAAATTGAGGTGCAGTTCATAATTTTTTTTTTATTTTCTTTTCTATTATAATGTTTGAAAAGTATTTGTATTTTTTTTTTTTCATTAAGTCAGGTGAATAACTGCCAAAGATATAAAGCAATAAAAAATTAAATTATTTAGAGAACTTTTTATGATTTTATTGAAATTCGAAATATAGTTTAAATTTTTATTCTTTAATCGTTTTTAAATTATAATATTGTTAAAAGAAAAAATCAGTTTAAATTTTAATTTAAAATTTTTATGATTTAAAACAGTTTGCTATTGATGATGACGAAGTCGCTAGCTGGGTTAACAATCAAAATGTATATACAAAAGGGTGGGCAAATTTGAGGTTAGAAAGTCAACTGACTAGCAAATGGTTAATTATCAAAGAATTGAGTTATCATCCTTTGATGTTTATTTAACAAAAGGTTGGAAAATCTTGACAAAGGAACGCTACACTAATATTGTTTTCTTTGAATGTTTGTAAATTGGCTGTTTGAAAAACTGAACGAAAACCACGCATTTTTCAACAAAATCATTTTCAGTATAATAGCGCCACAAGTCACACAGCCGCCCATACAATTCTATTATTGCATGAGAAATTTCCCGGTAGTGTCTTGCCCCGTTCTTGTGATTTAACGCCGCTAGAATATTTTCTCTGGGGCCATGTGAAATACCGGGTTTACTTGAACAAGCAACTGATCATCTGAAATATTGTTTTCGACACTGTATTTACCAGATAAGTGAAGCTTTGATGCAAAATGTAGTTCAACATTTTATGAAAAGAGGAGACGTCTGTTGACAATCTAGAGATGAACATTTAAAAGACTTCTTTTCCATTATTAATTCCCATATTTCTACCTTACATTATTATCAATAAAACGCAATTCGGCCAGAAGAAAAAATGTACTCTTAATACAACTTACTTCCTAGCCTCAAATTTTTACATCCTTTATATAAAAATGGACGCTAATATTGCTTTAGGCATGTCATATCATATCACTCAAATGCATGGACCGATGTCAACACAACTAACGAAAAGGGTTGGCATTGAGATCTATATGGTTTAAAGAAATGTTTAGCTAAAATCCCAAATCGTATGTGTGCGATAAGTAAGCACCATATCGCCTCTAAGTTGTCCCTGATTTTTTTTATGTCTTGAGAGGAGCTAAAGGAAAGGTTAGTAAATTTTGTATGAAAGACTTCATAGTCAATGACAATCATACATACATACATAACTGGCATTTACAACCCTGTGTCAGGATTACGGCCTAGCTTCTCGCAGCACTCATGTTGTGTGAGTTAATTTTTATTCATGAGTACCGGGACCTACAGTTTAATGTCGACTCCGAACGACAGACTTGAGAAGCTTTTTCATGGCAATTAATTACTCTCAGAGCTTTTGCCAGAAGACTGCTGAGAGTAAGCCAACATAGTAACCACTAGACCACGGCGACTACAATCAGTTTTATAATCAGTTAAATAATATCTGCCTTTAAAATGTATTACTTTTGGAATCGAAAAGGTAATTTTATGTAGCACACTATCATCACTTTAAAATTGAGCAGAATTGGAGAAATGAGCCAAATATTGATTTTTATATATCTTGGAACGGATAAGAGGGTACAGTTTCGAAGTTTGGTCTGGATGACTTTACAATCAATAAATATATTTCGTCAGAAATTGGGCGGAATTTGACAAGTAAGTGTGATACGTGCCATATTGGTTTTTTATATCTTCAGAACGGTTAAAGCTAATAATTCTGAATTTGATTTGAATGACGTCATGGTCAACGCAATACGGAAAGTGAATGGCATTGGACAAGTGGGCGTAGTGCCACCCAGACGAACTAAATACTGATTTTAATATATGTATGTAATTGAGATGGTTAAGCGGCAAAGTGAGCATAGGATCAGATAGTATATTTAAAAAAAAAAAGTTATAGAATTCCTTTCGACGTTGGGTTTCTTGGATTTTAATTTGTATTAATCAGGATTTTTTTAGAATAAAATTACTTACATTTGTATTAAAATAAGATCTCATGTTTTAAGAAAATTTTCAATAAAAAACTTAACACATTAATTAATTATTTCTTAAGAAAACATTGATTTTTTGATAAGAAAAGAGAGATGAATACCACTTTCGTGAATTTTAAAATCTGCTTTAAATTTTTAATTATTTGTTTCATTAGCTTTTATGCCATTACAGTTGGCTGTTATAAACTTTTAAATTTCACTTTGAAAATTTCAGTTTTAAAGAAAATAAAAAATATTTTTACATGAAAATGAAGATTACTTGAGACCTTTGTTTTCTTAAAAGTATATTTTAATTATTACTTGACACTTTGAGTACTCAGTTGTCTTTGTATTTGAAATATCCAAGAAAAGACTTAAAGAGAATTCAAAGCATCCACATCATAAACGAAGACACAAATAAGACCTTGTGTTGCATCTTGTCATCAGTATAATTAAATATCATGTTGTCCTAATAAATAGACGTAAAGGAAAATTACAACTAATTCTCAGGAAATTTTCAATTATAAATTTAGAAATTTATACCAAACTTTGTTAATGCTAACAGGATATTTCTTTATCAATTTACGCATCATTTGCATAATTATTCTGAAAATTTTAAAATGCCTATTTGTTCCTTTTTACTCTCAATACTATAGGTTCAGAGAGGAGTTTGAACAAGTATTGCCTTGAGCCATAGAAGACACTGAATGATTCAGAAGTAAAACAGCTTAGAGAAAAGAAAGAAAAAGAACAGTCGGTCCTTTTTTATTGAGGTCTGCACTCAGAGGATGAACCCTACTAATGCAGCACATGATGCTGGTTTGGTATAATATGATTAGAGGGAGAAAAGAGGGTAAGGTTATTTGATTATAACTAATATCAGTCAGAATATCATATCTGATATCAGTCAGAAAAAAGAAAGGCCCTACTTTAAAAATGGGAACCGTCAGGAAATCGGTTCATGTTGATTGATTATTAATGGCCAGTGTTATACCTTCATTACTGAATAATCCAACAGCAATCAACCCTAACTAGCCCACACAGTGAATATCAAATTAGGAAAAGAATAAAATATCATCATATATCGGCGATCATGTTGTTGTTCTCCCTGATTCAGCCCCTGGGAAACCCTGGCAAAGAGCTATTGTTCTCCACCAACTTAGCCAGTTGAGTCCCTGCAGTGTAAGCCTCTCTACACCACGACAAGGTGATTATTTCTACGCATTTTATTCTTAAGCATTGCCATCTACTTCCAAGTCGTAAAATATTTTTTTCTTTGAAGCGTATTTTTCATCAAATTGGAGAGTAATTCACTAGTATTTTATAGAGTTGCCAAGCTTTTAAAATTTATTGAAATACAAGCCCGATTATTTTATCGTTTGAATAATTTGGATTTAAAATTTCGGAAAATTTTGAATAATAATGCGATTCTCCTTCTAGCGTTCTCAAGATATACAAAAATCAATAAAAATTTATTTCATAAAATAGTGGTTGCGTGCTTTACTTCAAATATATGCCTAATCTGACCTTAGCTTATCAAATCAAGAGATTATTTTATGAATTTGGCCTTTAAATACAGTAAATTCTTTACAAAAATTCTTTAACAAAATGATGGAAAATGTCACTTTGTTATGTGTTTTTACCCAAGACTAGAGTAGCTATTCGGGAATAGTAAAACGAGTATTCCCGTAGAGCTATCTAGGTCTATCATTCAAGCTTATTTTTATAACCACTAACCTGAAATGTTTTTAAGAATTTATAGCAAATGGTAAAGTTGCATTTAAAAACACGAATCTATCCAATGAGGTCACCACCCTACACATAATAGGGAAAACTATGTGGAAAAATATCAATATCATATTGTAATTAAATTAATTAAAAAAAAAACCTTTTCTATAATTGTATATAAACCACTTGCTATATTTATTTTGGGGACGACAACCAAAATATCACACAGATGCTTAAATTTGTTACATTATGCAGTAGGTAGTATTAAAATTATACAAAAACCATTAACTAAAAATTCCATATAAAATGTGTACATACACACATACATACATATGTACGCACATATACATATTTTAAAATGTTCTTAATTAGAAAGTGTTGGTATTGTGTACTGATATTTTTATCAATACAACTACCTATATATCTCAAATAATAATAAAAAAGGGAGCTAACAAAATATTTTTATAGGTATTTAAGCAGTTAAAAATCTTTAAAAGTATATATTTAATATTAATATTAATATTTAATATCAACTTTATTTAATATTAAGAAAAAAAAAACTTACCTTGCTTTCCCATTTATTGTATATAATTTTCATTGAAAATATTTACCACCCTACTGGTATTCAATTATTTATTTGGAGATTTGCAAGCAAGAGAGCCACCACAAACAACAACACATAATCGAATAGAGAAGATGCATACAAACATTTTTCATAGTTTTTTCATGTTTTGCATGACGTCATACACAAATCACGCGATACCGACCATTGACAAAAAAAAAACAAACAACAACAACACATCAAGAATAGATCAAGAATCTTAAATAAAAAGAACAAAAAAAAAACGAACAAACGCACATTTTTACACACAATATTAAATTACGGCTTTCTTTAATGTTTTGAACTTAATTTATAGGTCCTATTTAAAATTATTTTAACTTTTTTTTTCACAAATTTACTTTTATTAATTAAAAACCCTTCTTCCTCCACACAACTTTGATTGGTAACTGATGAAACTAAATGAAATGCAAAAGTTAAGAAGAGATTAAAGTTAAGATGTCACCATTTAAAGAGAAATTGTAAAATTTAATCGATTTCTACTTTTCTTTACTAAAACTTTTAGAACTTTTTTGATTAAGAGGGTTGCCATGTTTTAAATAGAATGCAAGAGGACGATGTAAAAAATGAATTAGTTTTTCTATTGACAATAGAGCTTCTTACCGTTTGAAACTGTAGGTGTTTAAAAACAATTTTAAATGAATATTGACTATATATCTTAAAAATGTTCAACCAATAAGTTCTATAGATCCTAATCGATTGAGAAAATAGTCAATATTGCGTTTTATAATTTTTAACGCCCATAAATAACAGCTTAAATAGTAGGTTAAAAGCTTTTGTTTTGTATAAAAATTACAAGCAAGGATTTTAAATTGTATTATAGCGATCACAAACCCATTGGTGGCATTAAATCCTTTAATAGAGATGTTTGGAAAATATAAAAAGATCCTATTAGGCGAAATCATAAGATAGGCAGGTATCCCAGCAGAAATTAGTGCTTACCAATAAGCTATTGTAAGGGAGAAATTGTAAACAATCACTTACTCGTGCTCATCAATAATGCATGATTTTTATATGAAATGAGCCGTTAAAATGCAATACAAATGCAAACCAGTAAGCAAATAGTATAAAAAATAAAAAATAATACCCTATCTTATAGCATTTTTTGGAAGCTTTAAGGTATGAATAAACAATATAATGCTTCTATTATTGCTTACAATTTTATTTATTGCTTCCAAATTTGAAAAATTTTCTGCTGGGTTTATATTCGTAAGAATATTATTCATTTGCGGTGATGTTTCTATATTGACCTTAAAGTATGTACGTGCAGATGTACTTACATACAGTTGCACAGTAAAGTCTGCATACCCCCTTGAAAAACGATGTTTTGATTTATCTGCGAACAAGGCAGCAGTAAAATACATTCTAAACAAATTCAAACTAACAACAACAACAAAATTTTGAGAAAAAAATGTTATGCCAAAAATATTTATTAACAAAAATTAAAAAAATTCATTTTTTAAACACAGAAAAGTCTGCATACGGCTATGTCGAAAAGTAGATATAATACAACTCTGTTCTCAAACTGTGCTACTAACCACTTCAGGCGTCTTTACTAAATACTATTAGTAGAAATGAAGTTCTTGTGTTCGATGTTAACATTGTACTTTTTCTTACTTAACCAAAATGGGTAAAGAGATCCGTGTTCAAGTACGTGAGCTTATTGTAAAGTATCATAAAGAAAATAAGTCATTAAAAGAGATTAGAAAACTAGTTGGGCATCTAAAATCAAGCATTCAGACAATAATTCGAAAGTATAAACAAACAAAAAGTGAGGCAACCAAACCAAGAAGTGGTCGCCCACCTAAACTGACTCCGCGTGCAGGGCGCCAAATTTTGTTATATGTTGAAGAAAACCCTAAAATTACTGCAATAAATATTGCAAATACTTTGGAAGGCCAGGATATTGCTTCAGTGCACCCAGAAACGGTGAGACATCTATTGAAAAGTAATAGACTTCATAACCGTGTATCTCAAAAGAAACACTTTATAAGTAAAATAAATATGCAAAAACTTGTCGAATTTGCTAAGAAATACATTGATAAAGATTAAGGTTTTTGGGCAAATGTTTTATTTACTGACGAAAGCAAGTTCAACTTGTTTGATTTAGACTGAAAATAAAAAGTATGGCGTCGGAATAATGAAGCACTATTACCCAAAAACTTGTTTCCTACAGTGAAACACGGTCGAGGCTCCGTTATGGTATGGGTGTGCATGACGGCGGCTGGAGTGGGCAATTTAGCATTTATCGATATTAATATGGATCGCATGGTATATTTGAATATTTTCAAAGATAATCCAAAGCAATCCACGGATAAATTGTGTCCTACAGAAGGTTGGTACTTTCAACAAGACAATGACCCAAAGCATACCGCTGGTGTTGTTAAAGAATGGTTACTCTATAACATGTCTCATCAACTTCATTTTATCCCCAGTCAACATATTTGAACCCCATTGAGAATTTATGGGATGAACTAGATCTTCGAGTTAGAAAAAGGAACATTAAAAATAAACAGGACCTTAAAAACGCTCTGCTTGAAAAATGGAATTTCATTTCAAATAATTACACAAAAATATTAGTAAATTCTTTGAAAAATAGATTAAATGCTGTCATACAAAGCCTAGGCGGGCCCACAAAATATTAATTTTGTTTACTTTTGCTTTTATTTTTATGTAAAATTAATTTTTTGTACAAAGTATGTAGACTTTTCTGTGTTTAAAAAATTACCTTTTTTTATTTTTAATAATAAATGCTTTTGGAAAAAAAAATTTTTTTTTTAAATTTTGTTGTTGTTGTTAGTATGAAATTGTTTAAAATGTATTTTGCTGTTATATTGTTCGTAGTTAGCTCAAAACATCGTTTTTGAAGGGGGTATGCAGACTTTACTGTGCCACTGTATGTATGTATGTAGAAATATACTCATTGAGCAAAAATTGTATAATTGTCGTATTGTTGGTTTGAAATTTATAAAATTTACGATTCACCTGTGGAAAACATAAACAAAAATGTAATACTATAATTTGTTGTTTTCTAAAATATTGTAGGTATACAGTTATTCTATGCTACATAAATACAAACATAATACACAATTTAATTATTATTTTTAAATTTAGTGATGAAAGTAATTAAGAATTACATAAGTTAGTAATTAAGCGCTTAAAAACTGAAAGGATATATGTTAATAATCACTCATACTATGTATGCAATACATAGATGTGAAACTGACGGCCCACAACGTAAGTATAACTTTGCGGCCCACTCGATATAACAGTTCAAAAAACAAGACGAAAATTTACTTATACATTTTTCTGAAGAATCATTGTTGATAACTGTTGCATTTAGTTAGTATCGCCCATTGAAGAAAGAACTAAGGAAAGCAAAGCCTACAAATTTAGTTACGACTTCCTGCAATAAGTATTAGTTTTTATCAATTTATTTTAAGCCTTTGTATTCAGGATGTGTTCGTCGACACCAAATGGCAGTAAAACCTAACGAAAAATTGCACAATAACATCAAATTTCATAGATAATAAGCGATAAAATCATTTGTTGGATATGTAATAGTGCATTAATGAGACAAGAAAAGTAAAAAGAGTTTAAGTTGTGACTAAAAAAACAACATGTTTACTTAAGTGTTATATGAAGCAGTTGTGAAGTTTAGAGTTGTCTTTGGTTTTAGTGGGAAAAAGGTAAGTTTAAATATATAAAACTTTATTCCTACCGTCAGTAATTAAGGACTTATTCAAGCTTACAGTTTGTAATTTAAGTTTTAACAAATTAAGTTTGTGCTCTAATTATGTATTTCATAAAAGGAAATAAAAATACTTTACATTTTGTGTACAAGTGTACCACTTATAGGGAATACCTTGTACACAGACAACAAATGAAATTGAAAGCGAATGAAATCTGGAATTTCTATAATTTTAAAATGTGACAAGGTTGCAATAATTTTCTTTTTTAATTCATTCGCCTAATGACCATTAGCATTCTGGGACAATCGATATTGAAATTTTTTTTCAACCGCCCTACTTTAAATTTTTTTTCGTTTTCTCATTCAAAACACTCTTTAGGTTTTGCATTTATCCAAAATTAAAAGTATACTGCTTCAACATTTTAAGTGACCTTTAAAACACATACATACATACATAACTGGCCTTTACAACCCTATGTCAGGATAACGGCTTAGCTTCTCGCAGCACTCATGTTATGTGTGTCAATTTTTATCCATGAGTACCGGGACCTACAGTTTAATGTCGACTCCGAACGACAGACTTGAGAAGCTTGTACATGGCAAATAATTACTCTCAGAGCTTTTGCCAGAAGACTGCTGAGAGGTAGTCGCCGAAAGAAATATTTTTTTTTTATATTTCTTTTTTTAAGATGTCAGAGCTGGGTGCCGAACCCAGGGCTCATGTCTTAGTAAGCCGACACACTAACCACTAGACCACGGCGACTACGACCTTTAAAACATATCCATTTTAAACTCGCTTGAATGCAGATACAAAGTCCGTATATGTGTAAACACCTTGTTCTTAAAGTCGCAGTACATTTGAGGTTCTCTTATATAAAATCGGCTTTCACACTTTAATATATTCTGCTTTTTTATTTTAAGGGTTTTTAAGTTATATACTCTACTTCCCTTTTTTAAAATCAGCGTAATGATTATAAGATGCATTTGACATACCAGCTGAACTACTTTTTTTTAAACAATGTGTGAAGGGAAAATGATCAACTTTTCTCTTTTTTATATGAATAGTTCTTGTGTATAAGTCAGCCGTCCTCTACTCCTTACTAATAAATTGAAAAATTAACAAGGCACGACAACCCTGCCTAGAACTGTAACTATCAGCAATACCAACTTTGCCCTTTTTTCCGCCGTTTTTAGCTCTTTTTATATTGCCGCTTCGCAATTTTCCTTCATTTAGCCCTTTAAAAAAAAAGAGCTGCAATGGTCCTTTTTGATTTAATCTTCAGCACTTTTAGCCCCTTTTTGTCAAATATATGTGTAGATGAAGACTGCTTCTTGGTTACAGTTCTCAGAAAAGAAATTAATTAAGGAGGACTTGGTAAAATTTACTAAAAGTTTAATTTATAAAATAAGAGTGAAATTTCCCACACACTTTAAAATATTGGAAAGCATATCTACATTTTGTGTAACAACTATTTTTTCTTTCAACATGGAGGATACTAAAGCTGTAAGATAAACGAATTTTTAAATAAATTGTGGAACTTGAAAATTGAATAAAAAATTTGAAGCTAACCTGGATAGAAGTGAATCATATTGGGTCGAATCAATCTTTTTAAAAAAAAAAACCAACCAACAAGAATCCATTTTATAAACTCTCATTTTCGGTTTTAAAACTTGAATACATCGATTTGTTTAACTCCATGTTAAAAAGAACAAATGTTCCTGTTCGGGTTACAAAATGCTACAAAAAGTGCGTTTAAAAATTAATTCAAATGAAGCATATAATACGTCAAACTATTTTAATAAATCTGTTTTGTGCACTGAAGACAAAGAAGACAACATTGCAATGTTATGTTAAATATCACTTTTGTTATATACTTTTTTACATAGTTTTCTAAGAAAATAAATTTTATCTCGAAAGTACAAATAAAATTAATTTAAAAAACGTCAAACTTAATTATAGCTCTTTCTAGCCCTTTTTTAGTGTATCTGGACTCTTTTTGCATCTAATAAGTTGGCATGGCTGGTAACTATCGATTTTCTTATGAAAATCGATCACTGCGAATTACACTGATTTACTCTCTTTTCTTATTAAATATTAAGCTTTTTTAGTTTCTCAAGAGAATTTGCACTGTAAGAACGAGTGGACAAGTGTAGTAATAAAAATTTTAGTTTTTAATCAAATCAATAAAAGGTGCAGTAGTGTATTTAGAACAAAGTGAATTTTTTTTAGTAAAATACAAAATATTTACAATTTAATAAACAAATAAAACAATCGTGAATTATTTATTTAACACTCGTACTATATAAATTGCAGACTAAATTCTTTAATTACATGCCTACACATGTACATGTGTATGTATGTACATTGGACATGCTTGTGGCTATATTTTCTTATTGCTTGTGTAGCCATTAATTTTATTTGCGGACAATTATCTCTTGTGGAGCTGTCGCCCACTTACATATGTATGTATATGTACATTGTCTTGTGGCAATGATGGATACTTTTAAGGCAATTACTACAAGTTTTCAATTAAAATTGTTTAACAAAAAAAAAAAAAAAAAAATAAGTGCGTATAGGCATGTATTCATACAAACAAACATTAATATTTTCTAAAGAGTAAAAACAAAAGCGCTAAATTTCATATACATAGATGAGTGCAGATGCATACTATATGCATACATACAATATGTATACAAGTAATCAAAAAAGTAATATTCGTTAGTTTATCGGTAATTTTTTTCCTTCGTTAATATAGTTGTTGTTTTATCGGTTGTATGCATTTTTTTTTTCTGGTTTTAATTCATGTTTTAGCGGGTGTTGTTGTTAATGAATAATGTAAGGCAAAGCAGAGACAAAATAAAAAGCTTTTTGTTTGCTCGCGCCTAATTTTAAGGGAAAACATATGGATTACTATCGCTAATATCGTTGTTGCTATTTCGGTGTGTTTCTATTTTTTGTTGTTGCTAGAACTGATGCCTAATAATACACGTATTGTTAGTGTAGGAAGTAATGCAAGCAACGACAAGTTAAAAAAGCAATTTATTTGTTTGCTCACTGAGTTAATCGAATAAACGAAGGTTGAAGCAAATAAAATCAAAGCGGTTTCAAATGAAAGTACACGCAAGGTAAGATTTTATTTTTAGTAAAACTCTTTATTACACTTTAAGGTTTAAATCAATATAGCACATATTTTTTTTAATAGTAGACACATGGTCGATATGGACCAAAATCCTTAAATGAGAAAAAATCAATCCCTAAATTACTATTGAAATAATATATAAAACCCCCAGTAACGGACACAATATGAGTGCTGTGAGAAGCTAGGCCGTAACTCTTAAACAGTGTTATAATGGCCATTTATGTGTGTACGTACACACATAGTGCGTTTCAGTTTCATAGTTGATTACTTTTAATGTTTCTTCATTAATAGCAAATTAATTAATATGGAATATAAAAAAAAAGTTATTACTTTTAAACTCAAGCTGGTTTGATCATTTATTACTATGCCCGTTATAAGTCCATCATGAATATGAAAATCAATTCATAATAAAATACATAAAACCTGGCTAGTCCCTTTAACACTTTGCTGCCTTATTGAAAATTTAAATCAATAAAATTTCTTTAAAAATTTTTAAAGTCAATTTACCTTTTATAAGCTTTTTTTATTATTTAATTAAGAAGCTTTTCATTTACTATTCAATAATTTTAATATTCTTTCCATTAGACGCCCCATTGTCTAACATTTATTCCAAATATTTAAATTTTCAATCTTTTTCTAATGCTGAAAACTATGTATTTTTAAAACAATAAAATGGCAATAAAAATGTTAACGGCAAGTGTATATATTTCTTTGAAATTTTTTTTTATATATTTCCGTTAAAATAAGAAATAAAAAACAATTAAACAATAGGGCCATAAGTACCTGCTTAAAAGTTTAAATGTTTTCTTAAGTACGAGTACTTTTAAAATAATACCGAATATTAAAAGAAATTAAAAACTAAAAAAAAAATAAAAACTATTATTAAATAATTAAATTTCTAAGAATTTTTTTTTTTCAATTCTTTTGTAAACAATCAATAAAATTTAGAAAATTTGTTTTTTAATACAAAATCAATTACAGAAAACACCGAAAGAATATTAAATTTTATTTTACTTATAAATAAATATACTTTTGTTTTGTTCTTATAGCGTAATAGACAATAAAAAAAACATATTTTTGAGGTTATACTGACGTGTTCATAAATAATATAAATAAGATTATTAAAGGCTTATTTCACAAGTGTTGCAATAAATTTGTCAAACAAGCCCTTAATAAACCTGAAGTATTTTTTATGAATAAGGCAGACAGAATTTACAATCCTTTTTTATTTGTTTAAAAATTTGTTGAAATTAATTTGATATTTTTTTTTATTCTAAAGGCGGGTTTAGACGGTAATACAAGTCTTACGTAAAATCAAAGAGAAAATATTATGAAATTCCATCCGTTTTTTAAAATGAGAGTAAAAATCATACGACAGATATTTTTTTCGTTTACACGGTTTGTAAAATACCAAAACAAAGTAAAATGAAAACATAAAATGCACATATACATGCACACAAAATTTACATGCATTGCGAATACATTTAACACAAACAAAAAAAAAAAACATAAAAATGCATTCCTGATCTAATCAAAAAACAAAGAGAGCCGTACGACTGTCAAATTTTCGTCCATTCGTTCTTTCCATTTTCGTTCTTTCAATGTCGTACGCTCTCATTACATATCAATTTTACACGATACTATTCATTCTCTTCTACATAAAAATTTGACATTTTGTACGACTTGTATTACCGTCTAAACTCCCCTTAAGTAACATAAATTATTTGTTGATAATTCTAACTCCCTTTTATACTAGTGCTGGCAAAATATTGAGTAGTGGATACCGGGTATCAAATATTTATATTATTTTTTGGGTACTCAATACTAGAAAGTAACTACTCAATACTTTAAGAGTTGTATGTTTTCTTCGAAGTTGTACATAAAATTTAATTTTAAATGACCAAAACAAAACTCCCTCTAAAAATACAACACTTTACGAAATGGTTTTTATTTTAAAATATTAAAATTAATTATAAAATCACAAAAACAGCGATATGCGACGTAATTATAAGGAAGTTAGTGATCAACAAGGTAAATAAAAAATGAATAAAAAAAAACATTAACTTGCAAAGACATGAGCTATGTCTTCTACCAAGAGGTGACACATACATACTTACTTATATATTGCTACGAATTGTCCCTTCATTTAGCATACAAGGGTTTGACATTTGTAAACCAAAACACCGATACTTTTCGATTGTAAATCTTTCTTTACACTCAATAACGTTTCATATACAACAAACTCAGAACCTTAATGTGCAGCCCTATTTATAGTTCTATACTCATATCCATAAAAAATAAAATTGGTTTATAGAGTGCTTATTTGACATATTTCTATGGAGTAATTGTCAAAAAAGCAATTAATAAAACGGTTTTTTTATGAATACGGACATTAATGTTTAGTTGTAGAAATTTCTATTGTTTCTATGTATTAGTTATTAATTTATTATCCTGAATTTGAAAATTGGTTTAAAAAAAATCTTATGATTTTTTGAAATTGTGACTTCGTGTGGATGCCTTAGTCTAGCGGCTTACTAAGACGATAGCTCCGGGTTCAAACCCCAGCTCTGACATCTGGAAAAAAAGAAATATAGGAAAAAAACATTTCTTTCGGCAACTACCTCTTAGCAGTTTTCTGGCAAAAGCTCTGAGAGTACGGAGTCGACAAATTGAAATTGACACACACAGCATGAGTGCTGCGAGAAGCTCGGATGTAACTCTGAAACAGGGTGGCGATGGCCGATTATGTATGTAATTCGTTAATACAGGTATTTTACTATATTTGCTATTAAAAAGACACTTAAGGAAAACTAAAACCATTTCAGTACTCCAGGGCTTTAACAAAACAGAATTGCTATATTAGAATCCCTGCGTATTTTTGGTGTAGCACAGCGTTATTTTATATATAATAATTTTTATTGAATCTGGATCAAGTTTATATATTCATTATTAAAATTATATATTTCTTTTTTGCTTTCGGAGAGGTGGTCACCTCTCATGATATGTCGGACTCGCCTAAAAAAGTATAACTACTATAAACCTCCTTTATTTCCTCACTGGGGTAAGAATACCACCTCGTAACCACATTCGCATTACTTCAAGGTGGACCTCTTTTTGGCACGGTTGCCAGTTTCTTCTAGACTGTCCTGCATCCAGAACCCGCACATTCAAATGCCTCTAGATCCTTTTTTTTTCTTCTCAGCATATGTTCAAAGTATCCTGTTGTAATATCGGTTCAATTCGCCATGTTTGTCGTCATGTCATCAATGACATTCTCGAGCGTAATTCTTCCGACTTCCGACACCAGTTCCGCTCGATAGCAATGTCAGCGCTTGCAGTCGGAAACGGAGTGCTACGCGTCGTCAATTATATCTTCATTCTCTTCGTAAATGCAGAAAGGGGAGTACACTTTCGCATTCGGTGCAGACATTTTCTAAAATATCTGTGACCCGATAACATCTGTGTGGCGTAATAGTTCACCTCTCTGAATTTTTTATTTATCCATGACCTTACAGCCGGTATGAGTCTCACTGTCCATCTTCCTCATTCTTCAGTGTAACTGGTTACAGGAAGGCCTCCCGGTTTTTAGCCTTTTATATCATCATCCGCTCCTCTGCTAACATATCCACACCGTTGTAATTCTCAAAGCCGCTACTCTCTAGACAATTAAAATTATATTCAAAGGCATTATCTTTCTTCACTTTTAAAATTTTAAAGATTAAAAAAATTCGTTAAAAATATCGATCAGTACTGCGTACTCAAATGAAAGTGTTCAATACTATCGAGTAATGAAAATTAATAAAATTTGGCAGCACTATTCTGTACTCCACAGGTCAACAGTTAGTAGCATTTTAAAAACAGTATTTACGCCAGATAAATCTGCGATAAGATTCGTTGTAATATTTTGTAATTTTGCTCTTTATGGACCTGCTTCCTTATTATTACTTTTTTTTTCTTTTTTTTTTGAAAATCGTTAAAAAGTTACAATATTAGTTTGTTTTTTTTCGGTCACCTCTCTGGGTTTATAGTATCACATAGCATGTATTTATCGACCATAACTTTTTTACTATATTTTTTTATATACCTGCTGCATCGCACAGTGGTAGGGTTTTATACACTTTATGTCAAAAATATAAAGATTGATTTTGAATCGATTAAATTTGTTTCTGATTATTGTCTTATACTCATAATTCATATTGCCATTGTGAATAGGGCGAACAGTGTTCTTGATTTTATTAAACGTGGGGCAAGGGAATTTTCCAATCCCTATATTACTAAAAGTTTATATTGTTCTTTGATATTACTCCTGATTAGATTTTTTTTGTGGAAAAGTAGACGTGTTGTGTTTAGCGCCATGTTTGTTATCATAATTTTAAATCGTTATGTAACACCAGATTTTCAATAAAGTCGATTGTGATTTTATATTCCTTTCCGAACTTCTAGATTTTAGAATACCTTCCATTTTGAATATTAGTATAAACAAATTGTGAATTTTTTTTAGTGAACCACTGTTCCACAGAATGAGAACATTAGATTCTCAAAAAAGTTATTTGCGAAAAATGTCAAAATTTAATTTAAAAATACCACTGTGCAACGTGTCGTTCTCTTTTTATTGTAGAATATGAAAATAATCATCAATAAATAAAAAAAAATAAATGAAAAATTAAATCACATGTAAAACAAAATAGATAAAAACTCTGTTGATGATATTACTTGTGGGAATTTGTATGATAAAGAAAGCCAGCCAGACAGCAGGAGAAGAAAAAAATGTATTTCAGTTATCACAAATATTTTTTATTATTGACACTAGAGAAGTCATAAAGTCTACTTTATCACCAAAGTGAGACTCATCATACGTTTGATATACAAGTAAGGATTTCAAATAACAAAATGAATTGTTAAAATATTAGCAAAGGTGTGATAATAGTTTTAAGTCAAAACAACGTGCCCTTTTAAAAAAAATTTATTTTTAAAATGTAAGAAAAAAAAAAAAACAAACCAATTTATCTGTTATTTGGACGAATAAATATTTAAAAATTTTTAAACATTTGTGGATTTTAATTTTGAAACATGATTTCAATTCAAGACCTATTTTATATGTGTTGTCGAAAACAATTTTATTTAGTGTTGTTTCGTTAGAAACGCTTTAATCAGAGCAAAGTTATATTCTATTAGGAATTTAGGTTTATTTGAAATGATTTTAGTGATAATTAAAGAGAAAAAAGGAATAGTACAGAAGCAAAACTGAACATGTTTTCGACCCCAGCTTCGGTAGTCTAATCAGAGTTCTTCGTGTTCTGGGTCGAAAAAGGTCATTATCCAGCTGCAGTCATTTTTTAGTGGGGTGTCTCTTACGATGGGATGATTGGCTTGCATTTCTTGCATTTATCAAGAAACAGTTCAGAAAAGAATTGTGAGGCCGCTTAGCAATTACCAGCTCCAAAACCAGTCTTGGACTTTCCAAAAAAATTCTGCACCAGCTTATAAGGCTGAAACGATACAGACCTGGCTTCAAAACAATTTGCCTGCCTTTTATGCTCTGAAGATTGGCCATCTGGTAGCTGTGACTTAAATTCTTTTGTCTAACACAAAAGTCACCGTAACATTGATTGTCTTAAGACAGCTCTGTTTCGTGCTGCAGCCAATTTTCCAATGGATAAGGTGCGTGCAGCTATTGATGACTGGCCAATGTGACTTAACGCGTGTGTAAAGGCCAAGGCCGGACATTTTGAATAAGTACACTTGTAATGAGTTAATCGAAGTAAAGTCACACACAACACATTATATTTAAATTTCTAAATTCCTGCATAGGAATACATAATTGGCAATGAAATCGCATCAGCCATAATGTGTGTGTCAATTAAAAATCCATCAGAACCGGGACAGTTCCGTATAATATTGAATCCCAACGATAGAGGTGAGGAACTTTTGACAAAAAATTGCTAAGAGGTAGTCACCCAAAAAGAAATATTTTTTATATATCTTTTTTTAAGACAACAGAACTGGGTTTTGAGCCCCGATAACAGGAAAATCTTACTTCTTCTATTTATTTTTATCACTTTTTGTTTAAAAAGTGTAGAGAAAATTTAAATTTTTTAGGCGTTTTCTACCCAGAAAAAAAATTTAAGTTCAATTAAAAGAATACAGGAGTTAATCATATCAATTAAAAAATTTAATTGCTCATAGTTTTAATTAACTTTTTAATTATATCAGTTAAAAATTATAAATGCTTACGTTTCGAACAGTACTTGCCTCCTCTGTTTATGTTGTAATATTGCCTCAGTAATATCCTTGTAATAACATTTAAAAATTATGAAATTTGTAAGAGTGTTGAATGTCTCTTGATATTTTTTTTAAAGAAATATCTGTTAGAAATTGTTTTACTAACAAATATCTATTGATTATGTACAATAACACAAAAAAAAAAAAAATTCTCACCCAATAAACTTTAACAAAAATATTAAATATCAATAGTGTTTTATATCTGTCATATTTTTGAACATTAAAAAAAAAATAAATAAATTAATAAATAGTGTTTGGCGTTTTTTGCTCAAATAAAAAATAAATCTCCTGCTGATATTTAATACACAATAATATTTCTATTTTTGTTTTTCTTTTCTGTTGTCTCTCTTTATTTTAGCAATTCTTTTTTCTTTTCAATTTTATGGTATTTTATTTATTTATTTTTTTGTTTTGTGGAACAATTTTCAAATAATAAACAAGGTAGAAATATTTTGACATTTAAGATGAATACATTGTTATTTTATCTCAGCAGAAAAATAATAAAAAATAAAAATCTCTTGTTATTGTTAAGCCAATAAAATGTTAAATAAAAATATATTTAAAATGTAAAATATTTACGCGAAATTTAAAAATTCCAACACACATAATATAACAATATGACATATGACACAAAAGCCATGTTAAGTTTAAATTAAAAAAAAAAACAAGTAGTAGTAAAAAAATTTTAATATTTTCTGTTTTTTATAAAATAGTATCGAAAGGGCATTAGAGAAATATATATAAATTTTGTTTTTTTTTATTGTTTGTTAAATAGGAACATAAATAGTGTAGAAGCTTTTGCACTATTTATTTAAAATATTTACCTTTTTTTATTTTATTAAAAGTTCTTGCTTAATTAAATCCCTCTAATGCTAAATGTATGTTTAAGTATATTATTAAGGATAGAAAACTTAGTTTGAAGTCATCTTTGTCAGTTTTGACAGTTTCGTATTTGACACATTTCTTAATAAAAAATTCTGAAATAAAGTCTCTATAAAAATGCAGTAAGTTTGACAAATGTATAGGGTTTAACATGCGTATAGTTCATAGGCATGACACGCCCCGTTGTTGAATAAAATGCGCCCAACCACCGCCACTCGATGCCGTTGCCCTCTAATCTCAATCATGCTCGAGGGCACGCCGCTCAGAAGTGAGCCCATAGCACCGAGTTAGCAATTTAGCACCATCCACTGCCTGTGTAGTGATACCCTCCTTGTTGAGGGGTTTTCTATCTAGCACTACCACAACCACTACGAGTACTCCCCGAAGAGCCGCACCCTAACCATCAGGCCGGTTTGCCTCACTTATCACTCACTTTGACATAACCGGAGCCTTCCTGATGCCCGTAGTACCAGATTAGAGTAGGCTTCTCTGGTCGGTCCTTGAGATGGTCAGTAATTAAAAATTGCCAACTTCTCTGCCTATAGCGAGTGACAGGCCCCTGGTGTGAAGTAATCACCAGCAACTGTATCCCCGGGGGAGCAATAAGTTTGACAATAATTAAGTATTTCCTGAATTAAGAAGTCGTTTTGTTAAATTGAAATTGGGGGAAAGTCTGAAAGAGGTCGATTAGTCAACTGCATATCTTGCTTTCCAAAGGCCGTAGAAATACGGGGATTAGAGCAAAATAAGGACAAGGAAATTCTATATTTACTATAAAAATCTTGGAAAATTGTCTTATTTCGAGAGAAGATGTTTTTTCAAAATTCCATTTGATATTTTGATTTAATTTTTTATTTTATTTTACAAGCTGAACCTTCCAGACTATAATTTTCGGCGCAAAATCTGTTATAGCAAGGTTCCGGGGTTGTTCTACTTTTTGTTACATTCCTCCAAAGCCTTACTTTATTGCTTCTATATATTTTTTTTAGCAGCACTGTACTTCGATTATCAGAATCTAAGAAAAGAATCACGTAAAGAGCACTTCGTAGGCATTATTTTTATTAGCAATTATGTGCCGAAAACTTTGATGTTTTCATATTTTAGAATGCGAAAAAGCAAGTGAACGTAGTAACTATTTCATTATGAACTTATTTTTACAGTTTTAAAGAAATTTCTGGGTTTATTTTAAGGTCTCACTGTATTGGGATATAGGTACTTCTTTCTAGGCTCTCTGATATTATTCAATGTTAATTAAAAGACTTGCATTTTGATCTTGTTCATGGGGTACAATATTTAATAAATTATGTTACATTTTTTGTTTATTTTAGTGCGCAATTTCTACAGGCTTAACTAACTTATATTGGTATAACACCATAATATACCATATCAATAAAATTCTTATTGATTTTGAAATGAATTGATAACATTTTGTTTGGTTGTTCAATAAAAACTTAAACAAATAGAAATTATTTCCTTTAAAAGATACTTTTTGAACTCTGTTAACGTAACTTTTTAAAAAACATTTTCTTAAGAAATATTTGCAAACTGATAACTTAAATCAATATTTAAAGCATTTATCTGAAATACCTTGAAAGATTTACGACTTCTTATAGGAATTGACAGAGATTTTTTTTTGAAAACCCATAAAGTTATAGGCGGAAGAAAACGGGAAATTAATCATTTCTTATACTCAGAACTAAACCAATATTAAATGCCTCAAGTGAACAAACTAAATTAAAATTGTTCGCGCAAATGTAAAAACTTAGTTAAAGTTTTAAAAATGTATTTCCGTTTACATAAAAGTACAAATTTCGAGTATAAGCAAACATTTTTAAACAAAAAAAAATTAAAAATAACAACAGCAAAACTAGCAAATAAATAATATTTTTAAACACTTTAATAAGACAGATGAATGAACAAACAAGCAAACAAAATGCAAATGATTAAAAACAAACCCCAGCTTGAAGCAGTCCAAAAACCAACCACCAACCAATGGAACGATTCAGGCAGCCAACCAAACAACCACAGTCAGAGTCATATACAGTCAATGTGCGTACATGCAATGACAAAAACCAATACGTCAAGTATACGAGTACCATTACAAAAATAATAAAAAAGAAAAAAAAAATAACCTGGAGCGACACGCACGCATATCAGCATTTATGGAATAAAACGCGAGAAATACTCGAACTCATTCAGCCAGAAAATACAAAACAATGAAGTCTAACACACGCACACACAATTTTATTTTTATGTTTATCTTAGACAATCTAACCAGATTTCACTGTAGTTTTATTCAGTATTCGTATATGTATTAATTGCTTTCATCATAAATCAGCTTCAGCTCAAAACCAAAACAAGAAAAAAAAAACAATTTTTTTTAATGCAACAATTGAATTATAAGAAATCCCTCACAGTATGCTGACAATGTGTCATGAATTCTATTTTGACGGGGTAGTGAGGACCAGTGGTGAGACGTAGTACATTGTGTGCGTGTGTTTTAAAGCTTAAAAATATGAAAATGTATCGATGAACTGGTGATAACAATACATTCAACTCAACTTTTTTTTATATCGATTTTAAAACATTTTCAACAAGATTGGAATACAAAACAAAATTAATCGAAAACGAAACTGAAAATTTTTAGGGACTGACTGACATACATAAATGTCAATATTGTTGTGCATGAGTTTAAATTGCAGTGTTTGCTTAGTAAATATGATGAGTAACACTAAAAAAAATATATATAGAGATGAGAGCAAAAATATGGTGGCACAAATTTTATGGCTAATAATTGAACATCATAGGGGATAATATGCTGTCACCATAATCTTGGCCAAAATGTGTAAAGTTGCCTTAAAATTGTATTTAATTTTTTTTTTACTCTGCACTATCACCGATATTTGTTCATAATACTCACTAGAATGTTGGCCATCACATTCAAACCGACAATCACATGTTATTATGTGGCGGGTAAATATAACACTTCTACTAATAGCTTGACTCGATTTGAGATTAAGGTCTGACTTGTGATACAGAACGAAGTTTCAAACAATTTGGAAAAAAAAATTTGTCCTCTGATCTAAGTTTAACTTTTTTCGATGGCAAATGTTTTTCTAGTCCTCATTAATAAAATAACACTAACAATACACCAAGTAGATTTCTTAAGTTAGATTACATAGATCATTCGCGATTAAGGACTACACTCTGGGATCTAATGTCCATTTTCGGACATAAGGGAATTTAAAAATTCTAAGCCTGAATATTAATGTACGAATTCGACCAGATTCGTCAGTCCATATCATTAAAAGGATCTGATCCAAAATGCCTTAAGGGGCTGCTAGACAATTAATGAATGTATGACGCAATATTTTGCTTTAATATTTTTCATTCTTCTAAACCAAAACTCTACCTGTAAAAATAAACTAGAATACAACGTAAATTTCAACATATCAGAGATCAATGCGTATCATTATTAATATCTTTAATTTTGTAAATTCTACTGTCTAGCTTCCTTTAATGCACAATTCTCAATTCTATCATTCGGAGACCACGCATTATAGTCATATTATGAGCCCTGGCATATGACCATCATGCCAAGGCTAGCTTGGGCGTAGTTTATCAGGAGATCCAATTTATGATGACTTTTTTCAACATTTGTGAGCGTATATAGGCAAAAGATGGCGGCGAATATTGCCCTCCAAGTTGTCAATCGTTTCAAGCTTATCGGCTTAGACTGGCGAGTTTACATATCCCCACAGACAATTTTCTATCGGCGTTAAATCGTACGATATTGGAGCCCAATTCACAAGTCCGAAATGTAAAACTATGAGGTTACAAAACATGCCCTTCGACGCTAAACAAAATTGGCTTATTTACGACATGCTTGGTGATCAGTCAGTTTATTTGTGTTGATATGCCAAACAAAACTAAACATAAATCTCTTGACAACTGACCAAATAGCTGTCAGTCAGTTTCCACTTAAAGTTATTTTACTACAATATATAAAAACACCCAGAAGTTTGATTTGCAGCAAAATTCCCATCTCCATACTGTTTTTACTACTATTAATGGCAGATTGACTGCTAAGTTCATTTCAAGAATTGATGTTTGGTATAACAGGAAAGATGGTGAAGTCAATGATTGCCTGACACAGATGCTGTCGGGATATGGATAGTTTCGGAAATAAATATCTTTTTCGAGCTGGGAAGGTGGAGAACCCAATTTTTATGTATGGTGATGGAGACGGTTTTTCAGAATACACATTTTTTAAATGTGGACGAGGGAGAAATGAAAGATGTAGACTGGAGAGCGATATAGGACCCATTAACGCGGAAGTTATAGTCCCCAAAATGCGAGACAAAGAATATTCTTAATGTGAAAATTATTCTTAAGATGAAAAAGGTGGAAATGGGCAATCTACTAGAAGAATCAGGGCGCAAGCAACTTTGAATAACGGTTAATTTACTCTGAGTTCCTATCCGGAGTAATGCTGGAGCTGTCCTGGGTAGGCAAACTTTCATGGGGAAGGTGGGTTTTTAGTGGAGACACCACATGCCGGATGTGACGATATGCAATGATCCGAAGGAATTTTTCCACCTCACAGAAAAAAAAAAAAACAAATACAGTTTTTTATTATAATTTTTACAATTATAGTATAATATTGAGAACGATAAATATTTTTGCTAAACCATTTTACTCATTTCAAATGATTTTTATTAGTTTTTTTTTTACGTTTCAGCTTGACGTTGAGTTTTGGGATACCCTGTATAATTGTTTTTACAATAATTTTTTTTTCAATGGCATTTACTTTTAGAATTTGCGACAGTCAATGAATATTTCATATAAATTATGGCACAATTTTGTTTTTAAGCTGTGCTCTTTTTCTGTTTGCAACTGTTACATATATGGTGTACGAGTATATGGTATGCAACATGCTATTAAAACATACGAATATTGGATAAAGATCAGTCCTCTATTCAATTACATTTTGTTTAATGAAGAAAATGGAAAAAAATATTTGAAAAAAAAAATGTTAAAACTAGAACAAACATGCTCTGAATAGTTTTATAACTTAAATTTTTCACTTAAAAATATGTGAGAGAGTGCCAGTGATAGCGAAAGTATAAATTTCAACAAGTGTTTTAATTTCATATTATAAATTAAATTTTTTTGTAATTTTATTTTTTTTTTTTATTTCAAGCTGTTTTTATAACAACACAAACTGTTTTAACAGAATTTAATCATAAATTTTTTTAAGTTTTTTTCTTTTTTTTTTATTCCTGTTGTTTAATAATTGTAAACATTTACATTATTTTTTCAATGTTTAATTAACTGTGTTTTCTATGCACTTGATAGCATAACATAGTTTTGTGTTAAGCAGCAGGTTTTTACTTCATTTCATTTTTATTCTGAAAAAGTATGTAAAAACATGTATAAAAAACAATATAGATGAAAAAAAAAAATCAATTATTAGTTTATTAGTGTACATGTACAAGCTTATCTTGTACATGTAGGCACATTATAAATGAAAGTATTTCATTTTGGCTTTTGAAAATACTCGTACATACCTAATATGAGCTTAACAAAATTCAGCTCAACTTTCTCATGAGATGTTTAAGTTTTGAAAAAATTCCCTTAGCAGTTCATCCAATTTTTGAATGCTTTTCATTTACTCACTACGAATATATGTATGTATGTGTTTCCTTTGTTTTCGTGAAAACAATGTCTGGTAGTAGAAAAAAAAATAAACAAAAAATCAAATTAATGCCTCTTGTTAATAGGAAAAGTCAAGAGAAATTATGGTTGCTAGTAGAGTCGGTGTCGGTGGTTTTGGTGAACCAGCCGATAGTTGAATAAAGCAATATTTGATTTAAACAAGTACTTTGGTTTTAAACCATTCGCAATTGTTCTGCTCAAGCTAAAAGTATTTACAAATTAATAGTATAGTAGATTTTAGTTTACAATATTATGAAATTAAATTTAATAAAACTGCAACATGTAATAAAAGTTTAAAGTAGTTTGGACGTAATAATTATAAAAATATTTATAATTGGCATAAATTAATAAAAATGCAATGCAAACTATGCTGCCAAAAGATTACAAGAGAATATAATTGGCTTAAGAACACAATTTTTTTTAGAGATTCAGTTTTATTGCTTCCATTTTAAAGTAGAAATATGTAAATTAATAATGGAGTATGATATCTGGCAAATGTTCACCTCTAGCACCTTGGCAGACATTTTTTTTATTTAAGACCAATACTCAGGGGTAAACCCCTACTAAATGCTGTGTATTGTATTGAAATTTGGAAAGGACAGTACATTTATTATTATTAAGCGCCTTAAGAATAAGAAAAATTGCTGTGAATTGATCATTCAAAGGCCAGTGTTATACCTTCACCCTTGAAAGATCAACAGCAATTGACTCATCGTTGCATGTTGATTGTGTGTTGAGTGTGTGCCTTCTCTAAGTAGGTTTAGCTGTTATCTGCTACTTCCCAATAGGTGGCGCTTTTTTTTTCCTGATCATTCGTTTTTTGTTGACATTGGTTAGGGTGGAATAGAATGGAATGTCGGGGAGCGGTATCTTTGTAGATGGTCTTCCTAGAGGGGGGGGGGACCTCTTATTTTTAAATTATAATTTTGAAAAAACCACAAACAAACTTTTTCATTTTTTCACCTCTGGGATTTGAACCTGGGTCCTTTGAGTTTTTGTGAGAGCGCTCTAATCACTATACCACGCACCCCCCTAGTCAGACATACGCTCTTTTCGCAGAACTTTAAACTACGTTTTGCATCACAGCTTTGCCAATACAACGGCGAAATTTATCTTTCAGTTGCTTATGCTTTTTTCACATAAACCCGGTCTATCAAATGGCTCCAGGGAAAATAATTCAGCGGCGTAACATCACTAGAACGAGGCCGACAATTGACATCTCCAAATCGAGAAATTACGCTTTCATAATAAGAGTGGTGTGAAAAGCTAGACCGTAGTTCTGAAAAAGGGTTGTAATAGGCAATTATGTATGTATATAACCCGACAGGCGATTACAAATGTAGATGCTTGAAGACTGCGTTTACAGGCATCAGAATCAGAGCACTACATTTCACCCTTATCGTATTTGGTGTAGTCGTTGTAGTTTGGCCTAGATTAAAGAAATCAAGCAAAATTTGTCATTAATATTTTACAAAAATGTCGAAATACGAATACGACTGCACCAAATACGATAAGGGTGAAATGTAGTCCGCTGTTTCTGATGCCTGTAAATACCATAAGGGTGATTATGTGAATGTGAGGTACTTGATAGATTCAGTTAGATAAGTCTACAGAGGCATATAGACTCTCTGTTGGACATATCTACTGCAAGAGTTTTAGACTTGCTGGTGTTCATAAGAAATTGGCTGAGTTTGTTGAACAAATGGTAGACTCAAATGGGCACAATATATGTTATAGGTTGCAGAGTCTTGCAATTGTGCTGGGTTTTAATTGAATAATAATAGGCGATGGATCATGGAAACATTGTTCTTAACTTAAATATCTATGACCGTTGGTATCCCTAATAGTTGCACACTTTCAAAAAAAGATATTTATTTTAGTTGTGATGCTCTGTTTTAATACAAGCTTCGTGGAAACATGTGCTTTCTGTATATTTAATTGCGTTCATTTATATCTGCATATTGAAAACTGCTTCAGGTTTATGTTTTTTCTACAGATTAATGATCTATAGAATGATTGAGTCTTATATTTGAAAGCTTATTTTGCGGACTTTTACAATTGTAAGTCTGAATATAATTTAACACGCCTTAAGTTTAAATGAGTTGCTCATTATATCCCATAAAATGTTATATATGCATGCCTACATACATAAATGAAACAAGATGTTTGGCAAAGCCGTAAACATTTTAATTATGATTTAAAATTTTTTTTTTCTTTTAAAGAAAATAATATACATACGAACCAAATAAAACACTCAAAAAATATGTTTTCTCCTTTTGTTTTGTACGCAATTATATGAATGTAACGGAATATTAAAGCAAGCATATAAGCGGAAAGCCAATTGTTTTGTTTGCGCTCTTTCTCATTTAAAAAGTATTTGTTTTAGCTTTGCTCATGTTCAAAACTATTAAAAAATTGGAAAAGTTTATGACTTTGTGGAAACGTTTGTGAAATGTTTTATTTGTTTGCCCACTCTGGTTCTAAAGATTACCAAATTTTAATGTAGTCCGTATTCAATAAGCATACGGTGTGAATACAAGTACATACATGTTCCTCTTGTTCTTCAAATTCACTTTAAATTTGCACTTTTTGCAAACAATTTGTATCACATAGCCGTTATGATGTTTCCTTTACCCGCAGTAGTTGTCCAATTATGAAATCCAAGCGGTTTATTTTTTTATTTGAATATTACAATTAAGTAAAAAAAAACAAGAGCGGTAATCACACTTCGTTGCAAGCTTTGCAAAACAAGCAATTTTAGCATATACGAGTACGTACATATGCCTATATCTTGTTATTTTTTGACATGGTTTGCTATGCTGGCAATACTTCCAAGGGTGTTTGCAAGAAAGACTGATTACCTTTAATGTAAAATAATATTTATATATAAGTATTGTCAAAAGTTTGTAAATTTGAAAATGCGATATAAAACTAAATTCAAACGTATTAAAAATTATTTTTGTCATTTAAAAAAGTATTCCCATTTAGTACTTAAATATTATATTTTGTTCTTTTCTAAACATTTTGTCTGAAACCGCATATACTATTTAAAACAATAACAGAAATCAATTAGAAGGCAATTTATACAATACCATATAATAGTAGCATTAAAAAGGAAATAATGGCTTTCATTTATAAAATAAAAGTTAAAATGTACAAATTGTATGTGTGTGAAGATAAATTCGAATTTAACTAGTCGAGACATATACCAAATAATTTAGTACAGCCATATTTTACGTTAACAGAGCTCTGTTAACACGTTAACAGTGGTTATATGCCAAAAGGGTATAATTACCGAGCCGATTTAGGAGAAACAGGACTTGGTACACATATGTGACTATATACGAATTGTAGCCCACGGAGTCCTCTATTGAGTTCCAAAAGTAGAACAACCAGCAGTACTTTGGAATTTTGTAAATTTAGATTCAAAAAAACCACTTTATGCGAAATATGAGAATTCTGTAGAGGATAAGTGGCCATTTCTGAAGAAATACGACTTGGTACACATATGTGACTATATACGAATGGTAGTCCAGGGAGTCCTCTATTGAGTTCCATAAGTAGAATAACCAGCGGTACTTTGGGATTTTGTTCATTTGGTTTTGAAAACATCGCTTTATGAAAAATATGAGAATTCTCCAGAAGATTAGTGGTCATTTCTGAGGAAATGGAAAATAGTACACATATGCCACTATATACAAATTGTGCTCCATGGAGTCCCCTTTCGACCCATACCATTGGTATAACCAGCGCAATTTTGGGATTTGAGAAAATTGAATTTAAAAAAATCGCTTTTTAAGAAAAAAAATCGAAAATTCTCTAAGGGATTTAGGGTCATTATGGAAAAATAGGAAATAGTACACATATGCCACTATATACAAATTGTGCTCCGTGGAGTCCTCTTTCGATCCATACCATTGGTATAACCAGCGCAATTTTGGGATTTAAGAAAATTGAATTTAAAAAAATCGCTTTTTAAGGAAAAAAAAATCGAAAATTCTCTATAGGATTTAGGGTCATTATGGAAAAATGGGAAATAGTACACATATGCCACTATATACAAATTGTGCTCCATGGAGTCCCCTTTCGACCCATACCATTGGTATAACCAGCGCAATTTTGGGATTTGAGAAAATTGAATTTTAAAAAATCGCTTTTTAAATACTATTTCCCATTTTTCCATAATGACCCTAAATCCTCTAGAGAATTTTCGATTTTTTTTCCTTAAAAAGCGATTTTTTAAAATTCAATTTTTTCAAATCCCAAAATTGCGCTGGTTATACCAATGGTATGGGTCGAAAGGGGACTCCATGGAGCACAATTTGTATATAGTGGCATATGTGTACTATTTCCCATTTTTCCATAATGACCCCTAATCTTCTAGAGAATTTTCAATTTTTTTTTTCTTAAAAAGCGATTTTTTTAAATTCAATTTTCTCAAATCCCAAAATTGCGCTGGTTATACCAATGGTATGGGTCGAAAGGGGACTCCATGGAGCACAATTTGTATATAGTGGCATATGTGTACTATTTCCCATTTTTCCATAATGACCCCTAATCTTCTAGAGAATTTTAGATTTTTTTTTCTTAAAAAGCGATTTTTTTAAATTCAATTTTCTCAAATCCCAAAATTGCGCTGGTTATACCAATGGTATGGGTCGAAAGGGGACTCCATGGAGCACAATTTGTATATAGTGGCATATGTGTACTATTTCCCATTTTTCCATAATGACCCTAAATCCTCTAGAGAATTTTCGTTTTTTTTTTTTTTTCTTAAAAAGCGATTTTTTAAAATTCAATTTTCTCAAATCCCAAAATTGCGCTGGTTATACCAATGGTATGGGTCGAAAGGGGACTTCATGGAGCACAATTTGTATATAGAGTGGCATATGTGTACTATTTCCCATTTTTCCATAATGACCCTAAATCCTCTAGAGAATTTTTGTTTTTTTTTTCTTAAAAAGCGATTTTTTAAAATTCAATTTTCTCAAATCCCAAAATTGCGCTGGTTATACCAATGGTATGGATCGAAAGGGGACTCCATGGAGCACAATTTGTATATAGTGGCATATGTGTACTATTTCCCATTTTTCCATAATGACCCCTAATCTTCTAGAGAATTTTAGATTTTTTTTTCTTAAAAAGCGATTTTTTTAAATTCAATTTTCTCAAATCCCAAAATTTCGCTGGTTATACCAATGGTATGGGTCGAAAGGGGACTCCATGGAGCACAATTTGTATATAGTGGCATATGTGTACTATTTCCCATTTTTCCATAATGACCCTAAATCCTCTAGAGAATTTTTGTTTTTTTTTTCTTAAAAAGCGATTTTTTTAAATTCAATTTTCTCAAATCTCAAAATTGCGCTGGTTATACCAATGGTATGGATCGAAAGGGGACTCCATGGAGCACAATTTGTATATAGTGGCATATGTGTACTATTTCCCATTTTTCCATAATGACCCTAAATCCTCTAGAGAATTTTTGTTTTTTTTTTCTTAAAAAGCGATTTTTTAAAATTCAATTTTCTCAAATCCCAAAATTGCGCTGGTTATACCAATGGTATGGATCGAAAGAGGACTCCATGGAGCACAATTTGTATATAGTGGCATATGTGTACTATTTCCCATTTTTCCATAATGACCCTAAATCCTCTAGAGAATTTTCGATTTTTTTTTTCTTAAAAAGCGATTTTTTTAAATTCAATTTTCTTAAATCCCAAAATTGCGCTGGTTATACCAATGGTATGGATCGAAAGAGGACTCCATGGAGCACAATTTGTATATAGTGGCATATGTGTACTATTTCCCATTTTTCCATAATGACCCTAAATCCTCTAGAGAATTTTCGATTTTTTTTTTCTTAAAAAGCGATTTTTTTAAATTCAATTTTCTTAAATCCCAAAATTGCGCTGGTTATACCAATGGTATGGATCGAAAGAGGACTCCATGGAGCACAATTTGTATATAGTGGCATATGTGTACTATTTCCCATTTTTCCATAATGACCCTAAATCCTATAGAGAATTTTCGATTTTTTTTCCTTAAAAAGCGATTTTATTAAATTCAATTTTCTTAAATCCCAAAATTGCGCTGGTTATACCAATGGTATGGATCGAAAGAGGACTCCACGGAGCACAATTTGTATATAGTGGCATATGTGTACTATTTCCTATTTTTCCATAATGACCCTAAATCCCTTAGAGAATTTTCGATTTTTTTTCTTAAAAAGCGATTTTTTTAAATTCAATTTTCTCAAATCCCAAAATTGCGCTGGTTATACCAATGGTATGGGTCGAAAGGGGACTCCATGGAGCACAATTTGTATATAGTGGCATATGTGTACTATTTTCCATTTCCTCAGAAATGACCACTAATCTTCTGGAGAATTCTCATATTTTTCATAAAGCGATGTTTTCAAAACCAAATGAACAAAATCCCAAAGTACCGCTGGTTATTCTACTTATGGAACTCAATAGATGACTCCCTGGGCTACAATTCGTATATAGTCACATATGTGTACCAAGTCCTGTTTCTCCTAAATCGGCTCGGTAATTATACCCTTTTGGCATATAACCACTGTTATCGTGTTAACAGAGCTCTGTTAACGTAAAATATGGCTGTACTAAATTATTTGGTATATGTCTCGACTAGTTAAATTCGAATTTATCTTCACACACATACAAATTGTTGCACATGCCACAAGCAGATACTTGCTACAAACATATGTATAAACGTATACACATACGAATGCTGAGTTGAGATAGCAACATCATCAACAGCAATCAAAATAGAGAGTAAAAACAACAAAATTTTATTATACGATACGAGTATTACCAAAAATAATGGTACTTTTGATAGGAATACAAAAAAAAAAATAAATAAATACCAATGACATCTAAAATATGCAGTGAATTAAATAAAATACTAGAAATTAAATTAAAGCGTTTCTGATAAAACACAATACATTTAAAAAATTATTACTCTGCCTGGGATTCGGACACGAGTCTTCAGACCACATAAAAAAGATTTCAAATACTAACAAAGAGAGATTATGAGAACAAACAAAAATGTTTCTATAAATGTTGAAATTACTTGTGTCTTAATTATAGTGCATCTCGGCAGTATTCGTATAGTTATCCGGAACGGAAAGACTAGGGAAATATGGTAGAGAGAAAGGTTATGTGTTTGACAAGACTTCGACAGGGTAAAGTATGTGGAGAATTTATGAGCTGGTTTTTTTGAAAGTGGTATAGGTCCATTTTTTCATATATTGAGATATTTAGGGGTTTGCGTTTGAATCAATATAAAAATATTGGTCAATTTTAGTCAATTCGATTGATGTTTTTTACACTATAGATCTTTTATATAAATTTTTTTTATAAAATTACTAAAAATTTTTTGATAATATAAAAGATTTTTTTAGCATAACATATTACAATAAATAAAAAGTAATAGTTAAAATGAAGACATTTAAATACACGAATAACCAAGTTTATTAAGACTTTATTTGAGTTATATTGAAAATATAAAAATTACTTCGTCAAGACCTTAAAATTAAAATTAAAAAAAAAACATTAAATTGGTTTTCTTTTACAGTTAGCATATTGAAGTATTCATGGTGAATTTGGGATATAGAAGCGCCTTTTGTAGATCAAAGTAAAATGCGAAATATTTATCTGGGTTCATTGATGCTAAATCTTGATCATCTTTTAAAGCCTTCCTAGCCAGTTCTGCATTTCTCAAATGTGTGCTATGTTTCTCTAAAGGTCTGTTTTTTTTGTTAAGGTCTGAGGTAGCTTTAATTTTTAAATTTAAGCAATCGCATTTTTGAAAACTTAAATTGAAATTATTCTTACAAATTTTTTTATATATTCGCTCGTTGAGAAATTATGTATAGGTTTCTTCGCACTTTTCAAGATACAAGTGGTACATTTTTCTTAAGTTCAAATCAGAGCTCAGGTATTTTATATTTAGATTATTAGAACGCGTGTAAAGACTTTCATAGTGTGGAAAACTTTTTATATGATCTTTTGCTACATTCATTAGTTTCTCATCACTCTTTCTGCAAAATCCTTTAATTTTTCCACGTAAGTCATTTCCTATTATCTTTGCTTTGAGAGCCCTATGTAGTCTGCCTATAGATATATCAAATGTATCTATAAAGAACTTTTTACATACCTTAATGTTTTCCTTTTCAATATTTAAAAAGTATTCATAACTACAATCTGTGGTTGATCCCTTAAAATTTCTGCCTCGTTTTCTTTTTATTGGCGCACGCTGAGTTGATCTATACAAGAACGTATTTTGTTTGTTAAAATCCCCCATTTCCCAAAATAAATTAAAAAGTGATATTCGAGGACTCTCTGTAGTACGATTCGGGCACAATTTCTTACATTTGCAATCCTTATATTTGAATTTCTTTGCAGGAATAATATTCCCAGTTTTTTTTATAATATTTTTCTTCTTTATTCCTTTTATTTTTCCTAATCTTCTGATCATTATTTTCATAACGTGATCAAGACTTGGTAACATCGTCTTCGTCAGTCGTTAAATCACTTAATTCAGAAATTCTAATTCTCTTCTTAGTTTGTAGAAATCTGGAATTAATACTGTTCAAATTGCTTTCCTCATCTGATTCATAAATTCTTTTTGTTTTTCTTATATTCATAGATCTTATTTCTATAACAAATAAAGTTCAATATTCTCGGCAAAAAATTATTAATCTTACTTACCATCATTACTTTTAGACCAAATTGACAGATTTTTGTATTCTTTACAAGTATATGAACTCATTGCAACAAATAACATTACTTTTTTAAACCTACCAACCAATGTTGCACGGCAGTTTTTTCGTCCGTTAATAGTTTCTAAAGCCACGGGATCTATTATTTTATGAAACAATTATTTTTTAATTTTCCATTACTTCAAGAGTTGTTATTTAAATATCGAAATAAATTTTCATATTATAAGTTATTGTGCAATAATTCTTAATAATTTACGCACAAAACAAAATTTTTTTATAAAATATATAAAAAAAATGGTGCTCACGCTTTTTGTTTTATCAAATAATTATTTGTCTAATGTGACCGCAGCTAAACCTTCTTGTTTTCATGCCCTCACAATTTAGAAAAGATTTTAATCAAAAACAACCGTTTTTTTTTACTTATAAAGCCTTTTTTTACTTTGTGACAAAAAATACTTTCCTTATTACAAAAAGTCTTTCTTTTTTAATAAACCAAAGCGTCTAAGCATTCAGTAATCTTTAATAAAATATTTAATGAATTTTTTTCGTTTTGATTTATTTTTGAAAAAAATAAAATACTTGTTTACCTGCCTGGCACCTGCCAGGCAATTTAAATTTAAAATTTTACAAAAATAGACAGACGCCTGTAAAATGTAGACAATCAGCAAAGGGGGGAAAAAGAGGCAGACAGACATACAGACTTGTCTTTTATGAAAATCTTTCAAAATTTATTAATTTTCTTTCTGTGTATTACCAATTTTCAATCAATATTCAATTGATTGTCAACTACAGTGTGTTTGTGTGTTTATGTGTGTGCATTTGTTTAAATGTGTCCATCTTGATTTTGTGTTTTAATATTTATGAGTATTTTACCATATAATTTTAATTTATTATTAATAATTCATTCATATCAATACTGAAGTAATTGAAGAATACAAAAGTATATAACTAAAGAAAACAATTATTGAGGAAAATTTGTAAAATACGAGTATACCCATATGTATGTATGTACAGCGTTGAAGGCATTAATATATAAAAATGTATATGAAATATGTATTTATTTAAACAAAAATGGTTTGAATAACGAAGAAGAAAAAAGACGATTTCATAATTTATTATATTTGTTTTTGGGTGTAAAACATTATCACAATTAAATTTAGGGTTAAAGAAAGCACAAACATCTATCTATTTCCCCATTCCTTTTCACTGTATTTAGTATGTATTTTAGTATGAATAAGTATTTAAAATCTAAGCACGTGCCAAAAACACAAGTTTATTTTTAATCGTTACTGTCAAAATTTTCATGTTGGTTTTCTAAGAATTTAAAATATAAGAAAAGGTTTAATGCATTCAAAAGGGTGTGTGGCCTACACACTTAGGTCAAATATTATGAGGATAGTATAAAAGAAAGAAGATGCAAGTGAAGTTACAGCCTTTTTCAGGATAAGGAAATACCAAATAGACAACGGACGAAAGTATTCTTTCGATATCGTGAATTACATACATAATTACATACATACATAATTGGTCATTACAACCCTGTGTTAGGTTTATGTCCTAGCTTCCCGCAGCACTCATGTTGTGTGTGTTAATTTTATCCATGAGTACCGGTTCCTACAGTTTAAAGTCTACTCCGAACGACAGATTTGAGAAGCTTTTTCATGACAATCAATTATTTCCAGAGCTTTTGCCAGAAGACTGCTGAGAGGTAGTAGTCGAAAGAAATAATTTTTTAATATTTCTTTTTTTTTCAAGATGTCAGAGCTGAGATTTGAACCAAACGCTATCGTCTTAGTAAGACAACTCACTAACCACTGGACCATGGCGACTACATACTTAATTGGCTATGTCAAATCATGTATGTCTCTAGACTAAATTGGAATTTATTTATAAATTCTTCGATCATTTGCTTTCTATTTTTGATTTATCAATTTTCATTTAGGAGTCTGGACTTTCACACTTAATTCTGTCTTTCAATACATACGCAGTTCTTTTCGCCATAACATTCGCTCACATGAAATACGAGTATTTATGCTGTGCCAGCATCTTGTAGAGTATAATTTTTGTATGTGAACAGACAAGAGCTTTTTAAAATGTAGGTTTTACCCTAGGAGGTATATCCAGGTCTGTGCAAACTTTTGGCATATAAAAGTGTGCATAACTTTTTTGTTTTTCATGTTAGAGCCAAATCCTTCAATGACTTCCTGGAGCAACTATCTCCAACACAATGAGCAAAAATTCAGGGCGATTCGGGGTCTGGGTTCAGGTTAATCCAGGTATACAAATATTTTGTCATAAACGGTATAACCAGAAAGAAATTTAAATATGAAGATAGGGTTTCGCATAGTGCCTATTACCGGGCCTTCACCACTCACCGTAAGACAGTCATGTGCACGGGGTCTACCAGTGCCCGGAGGAGCTGTTGGACAAATCTTAACGTCCTTTGACTTTTATGATGAAGTTGAGTTCGACGAACTTGACAAACTTTGTTTGTTTGCAGGTAGCTGTAGGCCCGCCCATAGATGACCGTCCAGTCCGTGCCGCATCCTCTGCTAAAAGACCATCGTGCTTGCTGTTTTTTAAGTTGAACAAAAAACAGCGAAAAACACATTTTCATTGCATGCATTGCAAAAATCCGGTATGCCAACAACTCTCAAATGCCAGGTACTTCTGCGTTAAATGCCGTGTATAAAATTCCTTTGTATACATATTATTAATAAGATACCGTTAATAGATAACTAAGATGTATAAAAATGCGTTTTTAATGTTCATTTTGTGGTTTTCCTAGCATAAAATGCATAACACATCTGTCTATGCATTTCCATACAAATCCCATTTAGGTCTGCACAGACCTGGTTATGCCATTTAGCGACAAAAAACCCTCATACTTCCTAGGGTTAAACGAAAACTGAATCGTTTTATCACCCAACTGAAGTTAGAGTTCTTAATTATGTCTGTACTGAAGATGTAGTCTCACTTGCTTGAAAGTAATAATGTGGCTTTATCTTTCGATTCCTTTACAAATTAAGGCACCTACTCGTGCCCTGTGTTAACTGCTGCATTTTTTCTAATAAAATATTGTAAACACTACAATATAATTTCAGTTGGACTCAATAATGCTCTAACAAACGTTTACAGGTAGTATTTAAACCTAGTTTTTGGCATACTTAATGTTGCGCAAAATCATAATACAAAAACAGAAATTCACAATCAAAATAAAATAGTGTGTAGGAAAATCGTAAATCTTAAACCATAATATTGTTGAAATTCTGCTTTATTTATGCGTCAGTATCATAAAAGATTTACAGTCCAATTCATAATAAGATAAAACGTGCTTATAAGAGCCTTATAAGCAAAATCTCTTAATTTTGTATTCATAATCAAGAAACAGTGTCATAACGCTCTCATAAACCATTTATAAATAAGAAATTTTTATTGTAGGTTTCTAGGTACTTTAACCGTATAATAACACGACATTTGTGAGTTAGATTGGATATTGTATAAATAAAAGTGAAATAATATAGTATTACAATGAATAAAACTTATATAGTTGCAAGTATAGATATATATGTACATATTTAAATTCATATAATTAAAAACTTTCGTATAATAGCAAATGGTTGCAGTCTCTGTACAAAATTAACAGCCAGGCCCACGATATCGAAAGAAAACTTAAGCGAAAGAAACTCAGTCACTCACTGTGAATCTAAACTGCGGCCCACTAATTGTCACTTTATCGTTCGCTTTGCTTTACGTTACCAACGTAATGCAAATAAACAACAAAGCTGCCATATCAACATATCAAAAAATAATCGCGAATATACACGAAAAAAGCGCTGAAATGCTTAAATTGTACAGTAAAAAATGCAACCGTGTGCTAGTTTAACTTGCCAGAAATGTAGTAAACAAACTTATTCCGATTTTGTTTATTTATGCATATGTGTGTAAAAAAATTTTGTGTTACCAATCGCATTTATTTTTGGCGACACAAAAATTAGTGTGCCGCAAATCAGCTGTTTGTCGCTTAAAACTACACGATTCGATATCGTGGGCCTGGCTGTAAATTTCTAAACGGCCAAAAAATCGGTATTATTTTGTCTTACATATGCTATCTCTTTCCTTTACAGGCTCTGTCATCAGTGCCTGTAGAAATTACGTATGTAAGTCTCTCTTTCTCTTTCTCTCCAGTTTACAATTCCATTTTACCAAATTTTGATATATAAAAATGTAAACAGAATAGTGATGCACAAACCAAAAGTAGAATGGTAGTATTCGATTACTTTATACATGAATTAAAAAAATGATTTTTTTTTATTTTTTCAGTTTATTTTAGTTTTTTTTTAGTTTTATTTTTAACAGCAGTAAATATTACTTCAATCACATCTATTTAATGTATAATTGTGTTACTATTACATTATTTTTATGACTATTAAAAAATTACTGAAGTAACCGATGGCTTTTATTGTACATCACTATGCTAAAATAATATCATGGTATTGCCAGCATGACATTAAAATCGTTTATTAGTTAATTTGCTCATATGAAAGGTTTATAACTAAGATTTTTTATTTTGAGCTTATAAGACAGATAACGTCTCATAACTAATGTATGGATAAAACCTAAATTAAGGAGTTATTATGAATTTGACTGTTAATGTTTTGAATAAGCACCTTCCAGCTTTAACTGGTTGGAATACTAATAACTGAACTGCTAAGCCTTTCAGATGAAAAACAAGAATTACACAAAAGCTTTATTTTATTTACTGTTTACAATTGTTTTTTCTAATAATTTCTATTATTTTTCTTCTCTTTCCTTGTCTAATGTTTTTAGACTTTATAACTCGTATTCAATAATTGCTTTAATTGTATTTCCTTTGCATTTTGTTTGCTTAATGTAGGTCTACATTTATATGACAGGTCTCTGAACTGTCATATTAAATGATATTAAAAAAATACTTATTTTTTTTAAATGTTATACAACAAAGCTCTGTTTTAGAGTAAAGTATAAACCCTTAAGGTTTGTTAATTCTATTTTGTCAATAAATATTTCCTCTACTATCTCCTAAGCTACGTTCACATTTAGCAAATAGTTGACGAAAAAAGTATTGCTACTATTTCGTGGAAACATTTTAGCAAAAATTAAACTTTATTTAAACGCTTCTTAAAAGAAAATAATAAATAAATTTTTAATTAATTAAATTTGAAGCAACAATTTAACAAACAAAATAAATGATTCAATAAAATAGTGGCCAGGCTTTTTTCTTCAAATACGAGTATCAACCAAATGTGAGTATATCATTATTGTGGGTATATTATTATTCACTTTATGGCATGCCTGCTGTTGCATTTCCTACACACTCCTAATATTACAGTAACATGGGCTCCTCTTCTAAATTAATTTTACTTCGACATACAACCAGCTTTATATTAATGTATGGTGTTGTTTTATTGAAATATTAAAAACCTTAAATTTTATCTGAATGACTTAAATTTTCATGCAACACATACTATAAGTAATCCTTAAACGAAATACTTCTCTACTATTCCTGTGTATTAAAATTTAATGATATAGAGGTGAGTGAGTAAGTGAAAGCAACGTGTTCTAAGCATTCGTTTATTTTTAATTCACACTCTTATAAACTGTTTAAATATTTATATTATTGGCATATGAAGGTTTTTCCTTTAAAAACGTACAACAAAATACATCAAATATGTCTATCAGATTCACTCCATATATGCATGTGTAAGAAAATGTTAGTTTTTTTAGATGAAAACTAAATACTGAAGTACTGCTTGCTATGTTACGAGCGAGTCATGGATAAAACGTGTAAATTCACATTTGGTTTTCAGGATATACCAACAGAGTTTATGTGTTCAGATGAAAAAAAAAACAACAACAAAAATAATAAATTTGAGGTTCTGAGGTCTTACAAAAATATATGTATATACTATCAATATGTATTATTGACTTCAAAAGTTTTATTTTATTATGCAAACAAAGGAGAGTGGGAAAGATACCAAAATAAAACAGTCGATTTGATGTATCGTCGATGGAATTATAGAACGCTGTAACTGACAAAACCTTAAATGTTCACCAGAGCTCAAAAACCTGTACGAAAGTAGAACAAATACACTGGTATTTTTTATTTCGCAGACGGCGTAAGTGAATTTATTTTCATCGTAGAAATCTTGGACCTGGACCAATCGACGCGTATCTTTTTCTGATAAAAATGATGCAAAAAACGTATTTTCGATTTTTTGTCAGTTACAGCGTTGTTTAATTCCATTGACGATATAAAGCCTATAAATGTTGTTTGTATCTTCTTCTTTAGTATTTTCTCCCCCCATCTGATCTGATTTTATTTTAGTGTTTTAGTTTTATTCTTTAAGATGTTTTTCTAAGTCTGATGCAGATTGTCAAAAGAACACAAAATATTAATTTTTACCCCAAAAGTGTTCTCTATTCAGAATTGTTTATAATGGTTGTTTTTTATTTGAATCTATAGAACGATCTCTATATAATTCAATGTTTAAGAATGTACATGATGACCGCGGCTATTGCTCAAACTGCTTATACACTGGCTCCAATTTTGCCATACTTTATCCAACATAGCGGCCGGTATTTTACGAATAAGTTCTTAAATATTGGCTTATAGTATGTCAACCTTTGAGGGCTTGTTACTATAAAAAATAACCTAGACAGTCGTGCATCTCAAATTTGAACCGAACTCTTCTCTTAATTGGAAATTTATCTTGCGTGCTGTGTGGCATGTGGTACATTCTTGTTGAAACTATTTGTTAGCCAAATCAAGCTCCTCCATTACGAACAAAATAAAATTTTAAAAAATCGCCGAACAGCTCTCGCTATTCAAAGTAACGTTCCTGCCTTTGACGATCCAATAATTTTTTTTTTTAATTCTTTGGGAGATTGAAACGCTGTTGCGCCTACCCTGGGGTCGTCAATTCCAAGGTTATGTTGGATTCCCATTTGCCTACCTACTGACTAAAACTACCTCCCTTGTACGAGGGAATTTTTTTCCGCCACCCCGCGTATCGTATCATCGTATTACTTCGGGGGGCTCCCTACTATGGCCAGTATAGCCCTTCAATTCTTTGTCTCGTCAGATTACCGCTTTAGACCTCATATTTCCCTCTCCTTTAAGTATTGACAGTATTAATACCATTATTGAAAAACTGAGTTAACTCTCTCTTCTTCTCCCGAAGAACCTCCTCGACGAATATAACTTAATTAAGTTCCACATGACCTCTCTATATAACATTTTGTGTATTACATTATCGGCCGTCAAAGAGCCAGATTATCGTTCAACCCACATTCTTAGATCCTGCCACCTACAGCACTGAAAAGACGTATGTTCCGCATCATACTCTTTGGAATCTCGGTATATACATTCTGGGCCGCTTATCCTTCCCATTCTATTCAGGTATTTCCTAAAGTACCCGACGATCCAATGAGGCCACCAGCTTAAAATTCACACATTTTGTGGGAACTTCAAATTGACTCTTAATTGGGCAATTGGGCATGTTGTGTGGCATGTGCAGGATCTAGTCGAAACCACTTATCACCCAAGTCATTCAAAGTAACACTCCTGCCTCTGTCAATTCAATAATACCACTGGCCCATAATTGACACCAATAGAATGCATTAGCAATTATTGCAATATTTCTGGTTGCTTTTTACACCCATTGTGACCATTTTGCTTGTTCACTTATCCATTCAACCAGAAATAAGCTTCGTCGCTAAACATAATTTTCTCATTAAAAAATATAAATCTTTATTCCATTTTACCAGCGCCTATTAACCCAAAATTAGTCGTTGTGGTAGGTCGTGTGGCTTGGATTCTTGCGCCACTAATATTTTTAAAAGTTTTATATCCAAATCCTTCCTTAATGGAATAACAGAAACTTAATTCCTGCTAACGGCGCCAATTTGATAACATACGATGGCGGATACAGCTGCAATATTTTTCTCTGTCCACATCGCGTGTTGGTGGTTTAACTCCCAACAATGTAAACTTGATACAAAATGTAATCAGAATATTTTGAATAACCGCCTTAGAAGGTTGCTTAAACTGTGCGCAATGTACTTTCTAAACCCAAATTGAATTTTAATAATAAATAATAATAAAATTCAATAATCTGCAATCATTGTTCGTTTCTAAGTCGAATGGTTGTTTAAATTATAGACTAAACTGACATGTTTGACAGTAACATGTTACAAGAAAATAGCTAAGCTGACAAAAACAGTGTTGCCGAAAAGAAAGTTGCTAAGAAATCATCCGATATTTGTATAAACTATGCAAGTGTGTCGCCAATATTGTTTTTATCATCGAAAACGTAAAGGAAATATACTACATAATGTCGTGCACGAACACCTCCGCGAACCTCCTCGACAACCGTTAGTGACATGTTTAAAGACATACTTCATACTCATACTGTCATATACGTATAACGAAATTTGTTAATTGGCATACCTTCGTCATGTTTGTTCTGTTCTGGTATTTGTATGAAATTTTGTTTTAAATACACAATTTTTTATTTCCAAAGGAACCAGTGCGGTATAGTTTGTATAGAATGCATTGATTTGTTGACTTTAAGGTTGTAAAATTTTATTTGTAGGTCTAAAAATTTGTTTGATAGGTGTTTATATGCTTGGCTTTAGATATTAAGGCAAATAAGAGAAAAAACATTTATAAATAATGGCAGTGGGTTTTTATTACTTTTCACTATTTTTTTTTTTTTTTGTGTAAAAAAACCCATATTTCTTAACAAATTTGTTGTGAGATTATAAAATTAATGACTGATATGAGAGATAGAAATTCAAATAAAAGTGTGAAAATAAATATTTAATTATAGAAAACCATTGAATTTTGAGTGTGAAAAAGGGGGTATGGCAGAGAGATAAGCAGATAGTATTAAGAAAATTATAAATAGAAGAAACAGATTATTTTTAAATTATAAAAGAAGAGACTCAGTACGAGTACTTATCTCATAATTAATGTAGTTAAAGGTCTTTATAGAATATTTAATTTTCTACGAGTTTTGATATTTTCATTTTAAATATTTTGCAGATGATAAATAGCAAGAAAGAGAAAGAGAAAGAGAAAGAGAGAGATAGCCAGAGTTTATTTGCTTATGGCGCCATTTATTTTTTTAATTTTTGTCCCACAAAACATTTTTATTACCATTTTATCTTTTCATTAATTTCTTTTGTTTGCTTTAGTTATAAAATTTTAATGTTTTCATTATATTTTTAATATTTTTGTTTTTAATTTATTTAATTTTAATTTTTAAGGTACCATTTTTACTCGTACCCTTTATTACATATAAAGTCCGTTCTTTTTTCCCTCACTTCACTTCATTTCTTTTTTTTTTTTTTGTTAATGTTTTACTTCTTTTTCAACAATAATCATGAACTTAATTACAATATTTTTTATTTCTTTTCTTAAATTTTATTCTTTCGCTTCTTCATACAATATATTATTATTTTGTTATTTTAATTTTCTATTTATTTGTTTAATTTTTTGTTTTATTTATTCATTAATAATTTGAAAAGAACTGCTACAGGAATTGAATAGTGAGTGGAGCGAGCATAGAGCTATAGAAGATGTCTGAGGTTTTAATAACAGTAGCAGCAGAAGAGCAGTAGTAAGTAGCCAATGTCTGTGGTATGCCCTGAGTAGCAATAAGCAATAGAGAAGTATTACTAATAATAGTTTAAAGCCAGTAGAACTTCATTATGAAAATTGTATTTCAAGTGTTTATTAAGAGCTCTTCTTTAATTTAGAAAGTATTTGCATACAGTAATTTAAAAGAGTAATGTCATTAAGTTTGAATATAATACAATTTTCTAACTGAATCTTATGAAATCAATCAATTCTTATTAATTGTAATGTACCAGTGGTATAGTGGTTAGTATGTTGGCTTACTAAGACATGAGCCCTGGGTTCGACACCCATCTCTGACATCTTAAAAAAAAAAGAAATATGAAAAAAAAAAATATTTCTTTCGGCGACTACCTCTCAGAAGTCTTCTGGCAAAAGCTCTAAAAGTAATTAATTGCCATGAACAAGCTTCTCAAGTCTGTCGTTTGGAGTCGATATTAAACTGTAGGTCCCGGTACTCATGGATAAAAATTAACACACACAACATGAGTGCTGCGATAAGCTAGGCCGTAATGGCCAATTATGTATGTATGTATGTAATGTACCAGTGCAAAACCAACTTCTAATATTTTGTTTTTGAGGCTTTGGATTTCTACTCATTCTTATACGCTATCGTCATATATTATTTAGGAATGCAAACGATGCATTGATGTTTAGAAAATATCTTATTTTCAAGTAATAAAGATCAATGTTTTCCTAAACGATGTATCCGGAATATATTAGAGTTGAAAAACCCTTAAAACCGAAGTATTTCATGAAATCTATAAAATCGTAAAGTTGTTTTTTTATAACTAACATTATAATTACACGGGGGAATTCACTACCACAGTGTGAATTAAATAAAAAGTTTAATATAAATATGTTAGTATGGAGAGACAAACATACATACACAATTGGCTATTACAACCTGGTTTCAGGGACACGGCCTAGCTTCTTCTACTACTATCAGCGCTTTCGCCAGAAAACTGCTCTGTCGCTTAACAAAATATTTTTTTAATATTCTTTTCAAGATGTCGGAGCTAGATTTTGAACCCCGAGCTCCTATCTAGTAAGACAACAAACTAGCCACTAGACTACGGCAACTACGAACAAGTATAAAGAGAACCACATGTAAAAATATAATATCGCTAAGTTCTTAATTGATGACATACATTGGCAACAATGTTATTTGTACCAAGTTTAACAGTTCATAACATCTACAAAAATACTATTTTCTTGGTATGGGAGGTACCACGCTCACTTGTCCAATTACGCTCATTTTTACTGGTATTTTGTCTTCACTATGAATTCATTCAGATTACTATCTTTGGCTTTAACGGATCTTAATCGCCAGTGGCTCTATACTATAATGTTTGGCATGTAATATGTCCTCGCTATAATACAAGTTATTGATACAAGTTTTTCATTAAATAATTGCAGTCTTTTAAAGTTCGTTTAGTATTTTAAAAATATGTTGTTTGTGTTAATAATATGTCTTGAGCATAAAATTAAAATCATTCCATAAAGATGATGATGTCATTGAAAATGTAAAATATAGAAATGTTGTGATAAAATTTCATTTTAAAATAGATACTCTATCCCAAAAATGTATGTAAACTACTATAAAAGAAAAGGAACCAGTATTCATTATGTTATTTAAAATTTTTAAAAGTAGGAAAAAGCGGGGTGCGTGGTATAGTGGCTAGAGCGCTCGCATAACAACACAAATGACCCAGCTTCAAATCCCAGCAAAGGTGAAAAAAAATGAAAAAGTTAGTTTGCGGTTTTTTCAAAATTATAATTGAGAAATAAGAGATTCCCCTCCCCTCCCTCCAAGAAGATCATCTACAAAGAAATCGCTCCCCGACATTTCACTCTATTCCACCTTAACCAATGTCAACAAAAAATGAATGATCAGGAGAAAAGCGCCACCTATTGGGAAGTAGCAGATAACAGCTAAACCTACTTAGCGAAGGCACTCACCACATAATCAACATGCAACGATGAGGCAATTGCTGTTGATCATTCAAGGGTGAAGGTATAACACTGGCCTTTGAATGATCAATTCACAGCAATTTGTCTCATTCCCAAGGCGCTTAATAATAATATAAGAAGAAATATAAAATATATATTTAGTACAATAGACAGCATTTAGTAGGGGTTTATACCTGAGTATTGGTCTCAAATAAAAAAAAATTTTTTAAATAAAATTTGGAAGATGTAATGAAGACAAACTCTACTGTAAAAAACATTTAAGATCCCAAAATATATTGATTCTCTCCTGCAAATTTGCTCACATTTCACATTTAATTATTAAATATTGTAATTAAAATACTTTTATAAAACGTGCATATTATATAGCATATTTTCTTCCTTGTCATATATTGATATTCGAATAAGGCTTTTACATACGAGTTATGATTATAAAAACAAGATAAATATTGGGTTTAATTATTGGTTAAGAAAACACAGTATGTGTACTCTGAAAAAGTTTGTTTCAAAACACTACTTTTACTGGCTGTATGGTGCTCTTGGGCCAAATATCTTAATTTAATATGCAACAAAAGTTATAAAGTCATATTCAAATTATCATATTTTCTGGCTGTAGTCGTTTTAAGTGTGCTTATTTACAAATAAATATTACGTTTCTAATTTGTTTAAAAAGAAAAATCAAGAACTCTTCATCATCATTTGTTGTAAAAAAAAAGAAAAAATACAGAAACCAACAGTTACATTTCATACAAATAAATATTAATGAGAAAACATTCTTATTCATTTCTTTTTTTTTCTACTTCAAAAAAAACTTCTTTCCACTACTTTAAATTATAATTTCGTAACATAATTCCTTGCCTTCAATTATTGAATTTCGTTTGCGTTTCCATTTCTTTATTAGACAGACGGCTGATTGGTAAATGGTTGGTTGCTTGCTGGCCATGTTGGTCTGTACGTTTTGGTCAAGTGTTTGAATAGTTAAGTGGAAAATAAACATAAATTATATAAAGTTATTTATTTAAAAAAAGAAAGAAAATAATTACAAAATTATATACAAAATATTTTATAAATAATTTAATATTTTCTACTTGGTTTTGCTGTTGCTGTTTTTATTTTTACAAAATTAACAAAATATGTGCTTGAAAAAGATGAAGAATTTTGACAACAGAAGAAAATAAAGAAATAAAAAATGTTGAATGCATATTAATTTTTTTTGTTGATAAAGAATGAAAAAATAAAAAATGATTAAAATACTGCACTGTGGTTCAAATTTTGAGTTTTTGAAGACAATAAATCATAGGAAGTATTTAGGCTTTCAAAATTTTGTGTATATCACTATTCTACTAGGTATGTGAGTATTTGTTAAAAACTTCCAGACCACGCCGCTTACTAATAGCGGTTATTATACAATAGTTTCTCATGTTAAGTCTTCTACTAAATGCTGTGCATTCTATTGAAAATTTTTGGAAAGGACACATATTTTTTTATATTATTATTAAGCGCCTTAGGAATGGAACAAATTGCTGTGAAAGGCCATTGTTATATCTTCACCCTTGAATGATCAACAGCAATTTCCTCATCGTTGCATATTGTTTGTGTGGTGAGTGCCTTCGCTAAGTAGGTTTAGTTGTTATCTGATACTTCCCAATAGGTGGTGCTTTTCTCCTGATCATTCTTTTTTGTTCATATTTATTAAGGTGGTATAGAGTGGAATGTCGGGGAGCGGTTTCTTTGTAGATGATATTCTTGGAGGGGGGAACCTCTTATTTTTTAAATTATAATTTTGAAAAAAAAAAACGCAATTTAACTTTTTCATTTCTCACATTTGCTGGGATTTTAACCTGGGCCGTTTGAGTTTTTGTGCGAGCGCTCTAACCACTATACCACGCACCCCCCATTGTTGGTTGCATACCTCGTATATATCTTTGTGTAATGAAGATATTATATTTCCGCTTTATAATCTAGCTGTCTTGTTTGTTTTGTGTTTATAGAGGCGAGCCCCAATTCATAGTTACACGCTACCGGCCTATAGCGTTATCTAAATTCTTTGTTTCTATGGCTTCGTCATAACCACATAAAAGCAGTTTTAAATCTTCATAATATTTTCCAACATATATTTTTACTGGTTTTTTAGTACCCTGTAGTGTTTTTCGAAAATTACTGTTTAGCAAAAATACCACTCCAAGGAACATTGGTCGTCTAGCAAAACTTCACAATAAGGCAACAAATTGTTTTCTACAATAATTTTCATCTAAAGCTTTAAAAAATGCATTCTCTTTTACCATTTTCGAAACATTTAAAAATTTTTTGTTTATTTTAAGACCAATACTCAGAGGTGAACCTTTACTCATGTAGTGCATTGTATTGGAATGTTGAATACATAGATAGAGAGATAGAAGGATAAATGTTATGTTATGTTATGCGCCTTATGCCAATGGGACAAGTTGCTGTCAATTTGAACACTCAAAAGCCAGTGTTATACCTTCACCCTTGAATGATCAACAGCAATTGTTCCATCTGTCTTCATCTTCAGCATCTTCAACTAAGTAGTTTAACTGTTATCTTCCCAGAAGGTGGCGCTGTACTCCTGTACTCTGTTTCTTGGTGGAATAGACTGAAAGTTTCAGAGAGCGGTTTCTTGAAGTTGGACTTCTTGTAGTGGGCAGGGAGGGGGGACCTCTTATTTTTAAATTCTAATTTTTTGAAAAACCGCAAATTTATTTTTTAATTTTTCTCCTACGCGCTCTAACCACTATATCACAACAATTGGTAAACAATAGTTGGAGTGTGAATTGCATATTAGACAATAAAACAAACAAAAAATAAAATCCACCACTTTGGCAGCAAAATGTTTTGAACAAACTGCCATTGTTAGTTTTTTAAAATTGTTAGTTTTAAAAATAGTCTCTGTGGCATTTGCCCCACAGTGCATTGTACATATTCAATAATTTTTTTCTTCTTTTGGGAGGTCATTTAAGACTACCTTTCAATTTTAAAATAAATTTTTCTTTGTTAAAACAACTCCTTAGAGAGTGTCAAACAGACGTGATTATTGTTTTAATGATTTTTATTTGAATTCATAAAAAAAAATTATTGATTGTTATTAGAAATTTCTTAAAAATTTTAAGGAATTGAAAAGCAAAATTATTTATGTTTAGGCTTCTTTTTACTGTAAAAGCAGTTTGTTTTCAATTCTTTGATTATTAATAGCCAATATAAATGAGTTTATTTAATCTGCATGAGTACACTTGTACATAAAATGAATATATATGTACATACACTGACTATGTATTTAATATTTATTGATTAAGCAAATTTTATCTATTCAAGAATAAATCATTAATTTATTAGTTCTAGATGGCAGGATATTGTTAACAATCTTAAAGTTTTATCAATAAACCATCCATTTATTCAAGACAACACAGTACAGGAAATCTTTTAAACTCCTGCTGTAGAAGTATCATTCATTTTGATATACACTGATGGACATTCGCTTAACACATGTGTTCGATTATAAACTCTATATAATCGAAATTCTCGGTAATGAATTCATCATACAGGAGCAGTAAATCGCTTCAATCTAAGAAGGGTTTTTTTCTTTTTATTAAAATAATTTTAGTTAAAATAAATGCGATATTTGCTTTTCACACAATCCATTCTTCTTACACAACTAAAAATTCTAGACTTAGAATTGTATATTCTTTTTTAATATAAAAAACTATTTTTTTTTTCTAGAGAAATAGTACTCTTGTTGCTAGACTGCAACAATTTTACTCATTGAGTACGAACAAGTGTACTCGTACTATAAAAAGTTATTAATGATGTGGCTTTTTTCTGTTTTTCTTCCTTCTTTATATACAGTCTAAAGATGGAAATAATTCATTATATGAAGACCAAAATGCATGAGGGTCAAATTTATATTTAAAAATTAATTTAAATATATATAATGAAAATTTTAGTTTATGCTAATTGATTTAAAGCAGATACACTAAAATTGGTACAAAAAACAGCTGATTTTTAGAAATTAATGCAAAATAAAGATAGAAATTAATGTGTGTGAAGATAAATTCGAATTTGAAAAGCAAAGACATAAACCATCTTTCTTTAGCTAACACATTTTTTGCGTTAACAGAGCTCTGTTAATAGTTTAACAGCGACTATGTACGGGTATTTCAGGACTTATTAGGCGTTTAATGGACACACATTCCAATTTTAGGAAGAAAAGGTACCCCCATATGGAAGCTATATTGTTCACTTTGTATCTCATAAAAAAAAATTCATATTTATTTAGTTTTAGGTTAAAAAAAAGCCGAAACAAATTCTTTCAAAAAAAACCAAATAAGTGGAGAAGATCAGTGGCCATTATGGAAAAATACGAAAATGCACATATATCACACTATATGGAGATGATACTCCAAGGGGTCCCCAATGACGCTGTATTAGTGGTATTCCTGAAATAATTTTGGGATTTGAGAAAATTAAATTTGAAAAATTCAATTTTTTTGCAAAATGACTGGAGAAGATCAGTGGCCATTATGGAAAAATACGAAAATGCACATATATCACACTATATGGAGATGATACTCCAAGGGGTCCCCAATGACGCTGTATTAGTGGTATTCCTGAAATAATTTTGGGATTTGAGAAAATTAAATTTGAAAAATTCAATTTTTTTGCAAAATGACTGGAGAAGATCAGTGGCCATTATGGAAAAATACGAAAATGCACGTATATCACACTATATGGAGATGATACTCCAAGGGGTCCCCAATGACGCTGTATTAGTGGTATTCCTGAAATAATTTTGGGATTTGAGAAAATTAAATTTGAAAAATTCAATTTTTTTGCAAAATGACTGGAGAAGATCAGTGGCCATTATGGAAAAATACGAAAATGCACGTATATCACACTATATGGAGATGATACTCCAAGTGGTCCCCAATGACGCTGTGTTAGTGGTATTCCTGAAATAATTTTGGGATTTGAGAAAATTAAATTTGAAAAATTCAATTTTTTTGCAAAATGACTGGAGAAGATCAGTGGCCATTATGGAAAAATACGAAAATGCACATATATCACACTATATGGAGATGATACTCCAAGGGGTCCCAAATCTCAAATCCCAAAATTATTTCAGGAATACCACTAACACAGCGTCATTGGGGACCCCTTGGACTATCATCTCCATATAGTGTGATATATGTGCATTTTCGTATTTTTCCATAATGGCCACTGATCTTCTCCAGTCATTTTGCAAAAAAATTTAATTTTTCAAATTTAATTTTCTCAAATCCCAAAATTATTTCAGGAATACGACTAACACAGCGTCATTGGGGACCCCTTGGACTATCATCTCCATATAGTGTGATATATGTGCATTTTCGTATTTTTCCATAATGGCCACTGATCTTCTCCAGTCATTTTGCAAAAAAATTGAATTTTTCAAATTTAATTTTCTCAAATCCCAAAATTATTTCAGGAATACCACTAATACAGCGTCATTGGGGACCCCTTGGAGTATCATCTCCATATAGTGTGATATATGTGCATTTTCGTATTTTTCCATAATGGCCACTGATCTTCTCCACTTATTTGGTTTTTTTTGAAAGAATTTGTTTCGGCTTTTTTTTAACCTAAAACTAAATAAATATGAATTTTTTTTTATGAGATACAAAGTGAACAATATAGCTTCCATATGGGGGTACCTTTTCTTCCTAAAATTGGAATGTGTGTCCATTAAACGCCTAATAAGTCCTGAAATACCCGTACATAGTCGCTGTTAAACTATTAACAGAGCTCTGTTAACGCAAAAAATGTGTTAGCTAAAGAAAGATGGTTTATGTCTTTGCTTTTCAAATTCGAATTTATCTTCACACACATTAGAAATTAACTAAAGTTTAGGTAGCCCATGACAACACAAAGTTTTTGTAAAAAACAAAAAATCATTAATTTTGCATTTCGATTAAGTCTTAAAATAAGTCTACCAGTGAAGCTCTCTACATAGAAGAGATCAACTACATGTTGCTGTTCTAATTAGGCAGTTTGTGCAGCGTTTTTGTACGTTCTACAGATTAGTGCAGTGATAGGATTCCATTTTTCTGCAATGAAAGTGAGTGCTCTTTTAGAAATGCTACTTTCTTTTTTCGCCGTGGTCTAGTGGTTAGTGTGTTGGCTTACTAAGACATGAGCCCTGGGTCCGACACCCAGCTCTGACATCTTAAAAAAAAAATATGAAAAAATTATTTCTTTCGGCGACTGTCTCTTAGCAGTCTTCTGGCAAAAGCTCTGAGAGTAATTAATTGCCATGAACAAGCTTCTCAAGTCTGTCGTTCGGAGTCGACATTAAATTGTAGGTACCGGTGCTCATGGATAAACATTTACACACACAACATGAGTGCTGCGACAAGCTAGGCCGTAATCCTGACACAGGGTTGTAAAGGCCAGTTATGTGTGTATGTACTTTCTTTTTTCTTTCTGTTTTTCTATTCTAAATTTTGTCGACGTCATGTCTTAATACAAATTCAGTAGTAACTCGATTCTTGCACATATGTACCCAGCGGGAAAAGATTGATTACCTTATTTTATAATCAATTATATAATATATTACTTCAGGATATATTACTTTTAGAATCGAGAAGGTAATTTCACGTGGCACACAAGTAAATATTGATTACCATGTGCATTCCCACATCTATGAAGAATAGGGTGTCCCAAATAAAATTAAAAATTGGAATTCGTGGGAAGATCATTCTTAATTTGGATACTCATAAGGTAAAGTATTTTTGAGAATTTTTTCAGATTTTTCGGAAGTGGTTTAGAGGTCGCGCAAATTGATTTTTAATCAAAAACCGAGATTTTTGGGATCTTTTTGAATTTTGGTTATGAATTCGTAAAAAATCGATATTTTCTCGACTTTTGAGTCAATATTGTTAAAGAAAATATTCCAATCTTTAATTTTATGTGCATAAATAATAAGTTTCGGCAATGATTTTGCACATTTTGATACATTATATAGAAGTTTTTCCTAAATTTTCAACAAATATTGAAAACAATGATTTATAACTTTTAAAATTTCTATAAAGACTAAAAAAACTAATGATGCAGTTTAAAAGATTATTAAGTTTTCAATAATTTAGCAGAAAAAAAATTAATTTTCTTTTACCGTTCTCGAGTTATACTCTTTTAAAGCTTTGTACCCATTTTTAATACTATAAAATGTGAACTAGGTTGGCATCGGAATTAAATATACAACAATTTTATAAACAACAATAAAAAATTAGATTTCTTAAAAATCATTTATTTGGGCTCTTGCGATGCTGCTCTATGCTCTGCCTTAAATGTTGAAAGTCTGTTTCAGAAGGCATCAACTTCTGAATTTTGAATAAAAGGTTGTAGCTGCTTTTGAAAAATACATATTTTTAGAGAGTATATAATTTTCATCATCCAGCGAAATCGGTTAATAGCTGCAGGAGATTTTATTGTTGGATGGTGCTCAGGTCAATCACCCAAAAAAATAAGGCTCAATTGTGCATTTCTTTATAATCTTCCCTTAGTTGCATATCCTCCAGTTGCCCTTTTACAAAAATTATTAGATCTTTTCGTGTCAATAATAATTAATTGGGATAATTTTTCCAACAATTTCGTCGTTCGTACAATCTGAAAAATTGTTTTTAGCCCACCTTTGCTGAAGAGTGACGAAAGTTTTAATTTGTGGAGATGTAATTTGATCCTAAATATTAAGGGCGTTAAACGCTGATCCAGCAATTAGTTCCAACATATGATGGCGACATGCCAAAAATATGACGTCTTTTTTTATTTTTTGGAGAAGTAAAACGCATGCCCCAATCCGCCGTCCTATATTGGAGCTTGTCGTGTCCGCACACATAAATTGGACATTTTCAGTTAGATTCCAGCATAAAACCTTTTATCTCAAGCCATAAAATTTATCTCAAGCACTAATCACAAACCCCTATTTTACCGTTCTGCACTTATCTATTTTATAAGGCGTTCCAGGAAGCAGAACACAAAGTTCAATAATTGCAAGTTGTAAATGATGTCGCAGAACATGGTGTGGCCTTGGCTAGTTCTTATTTTAATATCACAACTTAAGAATTTACCGCAGGGCATAGAGCAGCATCTCAAGAACCCCAAAAATTATTTATAACAAATCTAATTTTTTGTTGTTGTTTATAAAATTGTTGTATATTTAATTCCGATGCCAACCTAGTTCACATTTTATAGTATTAAAAATGGGTACAAAGCTTTAAAAGAGTATAACTCGAGAACGGTAAAAGAAAATTAATTTTTTTTCTGCTAAATTATTGAAAACTTAATAATCTTTTAAACTGCATCATTAGTTTTTTTAGTCTTTATAGAAATTTTAAAAGTTATAAACCATTGTTTTCGATATTTGTTGAAAATTTAGGAAAAACTGTTATATAATGTATCAAAATGTGCAAAATCATTGCCGAAACTTATTATTTATGCACATAAAATTAAAGATTGGAATATTTTCTTTAACAATATTGACTCAAAAGTCGAGAAAATATCGATTTTTTACGAATTCATAACCAAAATTCAAATAGATCCCAAAAAGCTCGATTTTTGATTAAAAATCAATTTGCGCGACCTCTAAACCACTTCCGAAAAATCTGAAAAAATTCTCAAAAATACTTTGCCTCAAAATAAGCTTGATCCCCAAAAAAAATTTTTTTTTGGGACACACTAATGAAGAAGGAAGTTATTGCTTGTTGCTTGTTGTCTTTTTTGTATATTTTTTTTAAAAAAACTGTAATTTTTTTGTTATTCTATTTTACATATCGATTACCATATACATTCCCACATACACTGGCGAGCAAAAGTGTATGAATGTTGCTTAGTTTGTTAAATACTGCTCAATATTTTTTTTGTAATAAAATAAAACAAGATAATTTTGTTTTTGTTTTATTGTTCATTTATGGCATTTTATCGGAAAACAACAACATAAGAAATATTTTATTATTTAATGTTTTTTAACGCAAAATAAAAAATAACTCAATTCGAACACTTTTGCACGTACCTAACTATATGGACGTGTTAATATATTTCTAATATTTTGTCCACAATCCTTTATTCTTTTTCACACTTTGAATACGCTTAGGCATACTTTCTACTAGATTATGGGGAGTTTCGTCCGAGATATGCTTCCATTCATCTTGAATTCTTTTCCAAAGTTCATCCATGTTTTTTGGAGAACTTTCATATACTGCTAATCTTCTCTTTAAAAGTACCCACAAATTTTCAATTGGATTTAGTTCCGGGCTCTGTGATGGCCAATTTACCAATTGAAATTTTTGTTGCAAAAGCCAATCTTTGACAATTTTGGCCGTATGCTTTGGATCTGCATCTTGTTGAAACCATACATTGTCCTCAGGGTATTGGGTTTTCTCCACAAAATCTGACAAGTTCGACTGAAGAATACTTAAATAATCTTCCTTTTTCATTACTCCTTCTATTTTAACTAAAGGACCAACGTTCCATCATGTGAAACAACCCCACACCATAAAACCACCACCACCATGCTGGACTGTTTAACTTGATGCTGTTAAAGATTTTCATGTGGACGATGCCAATAATATTCCTTTCCATTTGACTGGAAGCGTGTTATTTGGTCAGACGAGACTAAAATTAACAAACTAAGCAACATTCATACACTTTTGCTCGCCACTGTATATAGAAGAAAGAAGTTATTTTTTCTGCGTATATTTGTTTGTGAATTTTTTGTTTTCTATTTTTTTTCATAGTTAAAAAATCCGTAATTTTTTACGCAAAAAAAATAATTTTATTAAATAATGCAGTTTATGTTGAAATGCGCAGAAGTGCAAGACACGAAATTAATGTTTAAGATTAATTAATAACTATGTAGCTATTCGGGATTATTTTAAAACGAACATTTTTGCAAAATGTTTTTAACATGAACATGGAAAATAGTAAAACAAATATTCCCGAATAGCTACTATTATTTTATTTATACTGGGGGAAATTAATTTATTATTAATAATTTAATTCATAATTTAATATATTATAAATACATTAATAATATAACGCATTAAAAATAATGCACCATAGAATTTATTCCTTCAATTTATTAATAAATATTTACTTTATGCATTACAAATAATGAATTCTAATACTTATTACGAGGGGACAGTAAAAGAATTTATTACTTTCGTAGGACATGAGCTATGTTAAGCGTAATGCTTTCCATAATCAATAGATTATACATTACTTGTATTACCTTCTCGATTCTCATTGATTACCATTTCCCGCTGGGTATGTACTTGATACTTGCACACCTCAATTTTTGCAACATAGAAATATTTTTTATTACACCCTCCGTACTTGCGATATCCGAAAATTTTGAATTCGATACCTGCAACATTTTTGTATTACTCTTGCGTGCTGCTTTGTTTACGTTTTCTTAGACTGAATACATTTCGGGAAATCCCCGTCGTTTTATGGTGCTGATGAAATATTATATGTATGTAATTTGAATCAGCTTTAAGCTGACTATTGATAGGTGCGATGTCATAATGGAAAAGAAAAAATTTACGTGGCTGACAATTAAAGGCAAAGCTATGATTTGAAAAAAATTAAGTGCAGGATTTTCCACCAATTCCTTAGCCAACAGTTTTCATGTGCATAGATTAACAATAACTCTTGTTAATAGACATGAAAACACCAAAAAGAAATTTGTGGCGCATTCTGAATCCGGCTCTGGACGGTATTATGATGCTCCAGAGAGTAAGAAGCAGTGTAGTACTGAACAAGCGTCTTTGTACAAAACAAACAAAAATTTGAAATATCTTTAATTCCACATAAAAGACATATGTATCTACTGTTATACGAATGCGCTGAACTTAAGTGTTTTGAATTGATATATTAAACTTAGATTCTAAACAGATGTATGTGCCTTTTATATTGTATGGGAAATTATTACTCGGTACTTGCCACAACCTCGACACTTGCATCGAACTCGGTTTTCATTATGTGCAAGAATCGAGGTTCTACTGTAAATGTATCCTGTCCAGTTGTAACAGCGGTAGATGTTTGGCGTTGTACTTCTTATACAAACTAAATATATGACTGCATGTTCCAGACAAATCATTAGTCAGACCGGCATATTTGGACAACTGGGCCTATTGCCTCCTATAGAAACTTAGTACTAATTTTGTTATGTATCTTAAGAATGGTTAAATGCAAAGTTCACACCACAGTGGGCAAACAACAAAACATTTCTCAAACGTTACCACAAAGTCAGAAACTTTTCAAAATTTTTTTAATCGTATTGTACATGAGCAAAACCTAAACAAATACTTTCTAAATGAGAAAGAGCGCAAACGAAACAATTTGCTTTTCGCTCTTGTAGTTTGTACTTTGTTATTCCGTTACATTCGTAAAATTTGCTTTTTTTTCTCTTCTTCTTTTCTTTTTCTTCTCATTTATTTTTTTTTTCTACCTACGCACATTTGAGTTAGTGTATTTGTAGTGCTCAAAACAAAAACAATATACAAAACTAAATGGGACAATCGCTCTCACTGTTTTTGTTTTGTTTTTGTTTTACTCATTGTAAATAACAAAACCAAATGAGATCAAACGTATCATTTTGATTATTTTCCTACACTGCTTTAAACTATCTTCGGCGTTCAGACAGTCCAATTCTTGTTTTCTACGTCATGTATGTTATTTACAATTGTGTGTGTGCATGTGTGCAATTACGAATGAGAGAGTAAAGCATACCCCTCGCCGCCTTCGCCTATAAACATATAATCTTAAAAATAGGAATCTCTACGTATGAACACAGCTTTTTTCGTCTGTACAACTTCATGCTAAAGGCAAATTACCCGTCAAAATGTCAGTGGAATTGGGCAAACAAATTCAATATAGATTTTATTCTATCTTGAGAACTGCTAATGCTTTTGAAAATTTGGTGAGAATGACTTCGTCTTGAAAAAAATAGTGGACGAATGAATATGATAGGTGTAGCAAAGCGGGCCATATTGTAGCTAGTAAAAAATAATAATAAAAAGAAATTAATAAAAAAATTAATTTTTAATTTTAAAGTCAAATTTCCTTCACTGACGCGATGTTTTTAAAAACAAAGTCGGTTTACAATGTAGAAACTGAAAGACAGACAGACAAAATTTGTAGAAATAGTGACTAAAATGTGAAGAATGCAGTACACGAATGTTTGTACAGGACATTTTTCCTTTTGCTTTTCCACTTTTCGTAATTTTAGCTTCTTCTGTTTGTCTTCTAAGTTCTACTTATATTAGTTTTAGGCAAGAGCAAAAGATAATTGAAAAATGTCTGCCTTTCAATTTCTACATTGTAAATCCCGACTAATTGTTTGGAAACTCCAAAAAAAAACAGTTGATTTCTTTTAACACAAAATGTTTTTTCACGATCGAAGGCAAAAAAGAAAACTGAATACACATTTCTTCGATTTACATCGCGCTTGATCCAGAAAATTGTGACGTAAATTGAATATAACGACACAAATCAAAGTTTAAAGACGTAAACAGAAACGATATTTAACGAGGGATCCTTGTAATCGGCTTTTTAAACATACTTGTTCTTGTTATACGTTAATGGCTATAGTGAAATATGGTGCTAATTTAAAAGTACTCGTATTATAACCCAAAATTTTCCTTTTGTGACACAATTCTAAAAATTACCGCATGTGTTCCCTATGGGACTTTTAAATTTTACTTGTAACAATTAATAACTTTGGTTTTAAATATTTCGGGTTATCCCTCTAGCTTTTCAAAAAAAAAATTTAATTTTTTTAGTAACTCCAGTTGCAGTTGTAGGTGCATATACTGTGCGCTAGATTGTAACTGCCTACCACTAAAATCAGCAAACAATTAATTTATGCCATTAATTTAACAACAGCAACTACCAAAACATAACACTTTAAAAAATAATTACGAAAACCATATGAATAAAATAACAATATGAATGAATAACAACATTTAATACATATTTATTATAAAATTCTTGTTTAATATTTTTTAAATATAAATGATATGGTAGAGTGAGTGGTACAAAATATATATATTTTGAGACATGCAACATATTGTTGCCTATTACATGAACATTGTTGCATAAATAAATAAACAAACAAACGAACGAACAGTATGAATGAATAAACGTTTGAATTTATAAAATATTAAAATATATTTATTCATAACAAACTATACAGTTAAAATAACATTATTGTTATAGTTCTTATAGTTGTTGTATTTTGTTTCTATTTTTTTTTTTTTCTTTTTTTTTCAATTATAAAAAAAATAGCAACGGTATGAATTTAATATCCCTTAACAAGTATGAATTTAAAACGGCAGATATTTGGTTTTCCAAGTTTTGAGTTTAGGGTTTGTTAGAAAAGGGAAGTTTGGCTTCCGAAAGTATGGGTAATTAAAAAAATATAGGATTTGTGGTAAAGAGAAGTAGTGCCTTCTTTAGTTGAAGAAAAAAAAACTGCTTTAAAGAAACTGTGCCATACAGCTTTTCTGGATTAAAAATAGATTAAAATTTAATACAAAAAAACGGATATCCAACAGAGACCTTCATAAATTGAAATTTAATAACAACCATCTTGTTGAAGCTTCATTTGTCAAATTATTTTTCGTTTATTCAATCTGTTTCTTCCAAATCACTGTGTTGTTTTATTTGAATTGGTATTCTGTTCGGGCAACGTAAGAAACAAATTTTATCTTCAGCGATTAGGCTAATTTCTGGAAGAATGGGTTCATGAACAAATGCAATTGTCGTATATTGGACGCTACCAATAAACATGAGATTCAAGAATATTTAATACGCTCCCATTAGGTATAGATTTTGGGCTGGAGGTGCCTCTCTACATATATTTTTTTGAGAACGACGTTGGCCAGGTCATCACTGTCAACGGCGAACGCTATAGATCGATGATTCTTTTGGTCTGAATTAAATGGTCTGGGGCCCTATTCTTTAGTTCTCTTAAGCTAAAATGCTAAAATTTTGGGTTTTTGAAACAGGTTGGGGGGTAGAATATATAAAATTCAAAAGTTTAGAGGTAATAGGCATGAAGCTTTTATTTTACAATAAACCTTCAAGAATTCTTTTCGTAGCCAAATAATCCTAAATCAAGTTTATAAATTTTTAGCGATAGAAATTTAGATTAGGAGAGTTACAGAATAAGGCCTCTGCACAACAATAATAAGTGCCACACAGCTCTTGCCACATTGTATAGTTATATTCTGATTTGGGAGCATGATCAGATAACATGAATATGACCTGAATTAGCTAAGGACTTTTACACTTTTTCTGCCCATAAACCATAGCGGTCCTTATGGCCAAAAAAAACCCATTCATTAAATTGAGCCTGATATAATAAGTTCCCAGGGTCATGGAAAATGTGAGATTTTGGTGAATATTTGAAAACTGTTCTATATCACACATAATGGCATCAATACTCGAAATACTGAAATATAAAAATATAAAAAAACCATATACAGAGAAAACTTCTTTTGCGAACAGCTCTAATAAGCGAACATTTCTTTTGAACGGACAGAATTTAAATCTCAAGAACCGTTCACATAATTCGAAACAAATTACATGCTCTACTGCGGACACTCCAATGAAGGGTCACGGACAGTAAGGGAAAAGTAAATTCTTTTGAAAAAATTCTAATAAGCGGACACTACAAAAATTAAAGTTAAATTAAGAAATACAGTAAATTGTTTTCAGTGTGATTACCTTCTCTGTTTTTCGCTTATATACTGTAAACTTAAAACAGGGTGTAAAGCAAAAACTTTTGTAATTCAACATTTAAGAATTTAAATGAAATATTTATAACCAGTAAGACCTGATTTGGGAATGCGGGATTGATATAAAATTTTAATTATTCAGAATAAGATGCAACACAGAAAAAACTAGATTGTAAATACAACAAATTTTTTTGTATATACAATTAAAATATTATTCAATTTTGCGCTAACAATGGTTTTTGTAAATACAAATACGACAATTGTAGGTTTCCTTAAGAAAAGAAAAAAAAAAATGCAACGGTACCATGTTTTTTCAATTATTGTGGTTAACAAACTATTTGTTGAAAAGATTACAAGACTTTCAGTAAATGTTTTTGTTGCACTATTTTATCAATCTTTTTTTTTAAATTAAATCGTCTTCATTTTCTCCTTTGCTGGGATTTGAACCTGGACTGTTGTGTGTTGTATGCAAGCGCTCTAACCATTACACCACGTCACTCCTGATTTTTATAATGTTGTTTTTGTACTAAATATGCGCAACTAACCTAAACCAAAGAATTCAACAAAAAATTTATTTAATCGTTTTTATTGAAAATGTATGGTACCGTAATAATTTATTTTATTTTTTTTGTCAAAGTTTACTTTGAAAAAAGAAAAAAATGTAACGGTACCATCTTTTTTCAACAATTGTGGTTAACAACCCAATTGTTGGAAAAATTTCAACACTTTCAATAAATATTTTTGTTAAACTTCCTTATAAATCTCATATGTTTTTGTTGTTTTCTTGTAACTAAGTCTTCTTGTTTTTGAAAATATTGCTTAAATAATAACAAAAATTTTAATTAGCATAATTTGTTGCAAATAAATCCTAATATTTGTAATATCAAAAAAATATTTGATTGTATTTATAAAACACATATTAAAAATAAAATTTTACATTAACAACCCACTTTGTTGATTGAATTTTGGTGATATTTTTTTCTGTGAAAGGACGGCATTCCATTATTAATTATTTCAAGATTGGCAGGAAAAAACTAACAGTGTGTTGAGTTTACTACTATTGATGAAAACCGTTTACAAAAATTTGATGATATAGAAGTTTTTGTTGAATAAAGTGACATACTAAGGATAGGAGAAAATCCAAACCAAATAGGAGAAAAAGTTAGACGTCTTATAAAGTTTCAAAAAAAAAAAAAAAAAAAATATTACGCAGCATTGGAACTCATTTTTTATTTCTCTTCATTAAACGGACATCTCCACCAATAATGTCGTTGACGGAAAGTGTCTGCCTGTGAGAGTTTTCACTGTATTCTTAACAGTGATTTTTGTTTTCAAAAGTTTGGTTGAAAATTTGTTTAAGATTTCTATAAAAATTGTAGAAATTTGTTTTAAAACATTTTGTAGACATATTATTAGGAATACCTTCTCCTGAACTTTCAACAATTTGTGTTGGTGGCAGTTAGTTGTTGCAAACAGAAACAATACGAGTATATAGTGTCTCTAATCTAAACGAAACGCTAAAAAAATTTGTTTTAAGAGGAAAAATAAATAAAACAAAAAATGAATTGGTGAGAGACACAGAGAGAAAGAGAGAATAATAAAAAGCTAAAACCGTATCCCGTTATAAAATGCCTCGGGGGTATGCATACATATATTTTTGTTGTACATACATATGTACATATATTTATAGCATGAGTCTATATAAGTATGACAAGTCAAGTAAACATATTCTAAAAACACTCCCAATATTATAAAGTTTAGCTTAAATGGTCACATAAAAAGCAAAAAAGCAAAAAAGTAAAATATAAAATTAAATTGCATGCTACATATGGCTTATACGAGTACGTACATACTAACAAACTAGACTGCAACAAATAAATATTAACAACAACATTACAACAAACACTTTAACAAATACATGTTGAAAAGACGATTATTTGCATGAAAGTATGAGTACAAGTATTGTATTATTTCTCTATTTTATTTCGTATTTTTTTTTTGTTTTTCTATAAAAATATCGAATTAGTTTTTCTTTTATTTTAATGAAATTGAATCATTTAATGAAATTTGTTTTTTTTTCTGTAACCACATTGCATAATCGTTTCTTACTTTTGTTGTTTTTTAATAGATAATTCCTTTTTTTAATTTTTGTGCTCTGTGCTCGAAACTAATCTCCTGCACTTTTATTACTTACGGCAGACAGACCGTTTACTTTTGCTTAACTATAGACCAAAATAAAAAAACTGGCTTATATGCTAGCTTTAGACAGAAACCACTGATATTACTGTTGTTTTCTCTTTCAATTGATTACAATTTTTTTAACTATTTAGCGGGAGAAAATACTAAACAACTCCAAATCCCAATGGTATAGGTTTTGAAAAATAGAATTAAGGAAGAAATAGAAGAAGCAGAAAAAATAAGTATTCGCATATGCATATTGGAAACGATTTCATATATGTTGTTTTAACTGGATTGCTATAATGTTTGTTATTCTTTGTATACACTGAGAGAAATTAAAATGAAATGTATTACGAGTGAGATATATATAGTCAGTGAACCATTCTCGGCCGTCTATATTAAATTTCATGTCGGCACTACAAAGCACAATACCTTAATCGTTAGAATGAACACTATCCTGCAGGCTCCATGTCTTAAACTATCTTGACAATTTCGATCAATTTTCTTTGCGCGTACCTAATTCAGAGGCGCTATTTCCTTCAGTCATATTATTTCAGGTATGCACAGCTTGCAGTGGTTCTTTTCACTCTTGAGATACTAGTCTGGACACCTGCTATATTGCACTTTCACAACAGTAAGTGAGCTGTTGTAAGTTTTTAACAGTGTTAACAACAACTGTTGTGAATGATAATCGCGGTATGTGAACATAGACGACAGAAAATACAATACTGGTGATAAGCGTTGTAAATTATAATCGCAATTGAAAAAATACGACAAATTTACAACTGTTGTGTGATTATTTAAGAGCTATAGTAAAGTTTTTCCAAAAAAAAAAACATAAAATTCAGAAAAATTTATGAAATCTTTATTTAAATCGATAGTACGGTCCATATAATTTAATGTTTGAAGATTATTTCATGCAAAGGTTGACCGTGACTGCGCTTCAAATGGTCCATCCGGTCCCGAACGTGAAATAAACTGTTCACCGAACTCGCCTCTCAATAAGTCCATTGTTACGCGTGGCACCTTCTTGTTGTTACCATGTAAGTCATGCAAGTCAAGCTCTTGCATTTTGGGCAAAAAAAAAGTTGGATACCATTTCACGGTAGCGCTCACCATTCATCTTTGAAGAAGTACGGTCCAATGATGCCACAGGCCCATAAACCGCACCAAACTCTGACTTTTTCTGGATGAATTGGTAGCTCTTGCAATTCTTCTGGCTGGTCTTCACTCCAAATTTAGTCACAATAGCCCGATTAGCTGCTTCAGTGGGTCGATTAAACTGACCATAAAATGGAAGAAGCGCGCGATGAACTTTCTTAGCAGAGCACGTATTTTGATAATAAAATTCAATAATTTGCAAGCGTTGTTCATTTGTTAGACGATTCATGGTTAAATTATAGACCAAACTGAAGGTGTTTGACAGTGAAACAAAACACGAAACGTGCGTCAGCTGTTTCAACCAGTGTTGCCAAAAAGATAATAGCTAAAAATCACCCTAATCGGCCCGTAAGGTCTTATTGACGTCTTTTTTGTATTTATTTAGTTCAGTTTCAATGTTTTCGGATCTGCGATATAAGAGTGCCATAAGAGCTACACAAAACACTGGTTGCAATGCAACTTATTGATCCCACTTTGAGGTTTTTGGTTTGTTATATACAGCTACAATCTGCAGCGACTTAGTATTTCCTATTTTAGAATCACTTTAAAGAAATTTAATTAGGTTTTTGTTACCGTATTGAAATTTCTGTAAAAGGTCAACTAAATTTGAAAAAAAAAAATTCTTTAACTGTAATCGTTACTAATATTTCCCTCTCTGTAGAGCCACTACAATATAAAAACGAAAATAAAACTGATTAAACAGTTTGAAAAAAGAAAATACTCGCATCGTATTTGCATTTTAGCTCACACATAAAAATACAAAAACAGTAACAACAACAAAAACATATGGACGTGCAACAGAATATGGAATAAAATAATTAGAGCAACAATAGCAGCAACAACTAAAAAATATATTTCGACCTAAACATATAAAAATACATATATGCAAAACTTTGTTAACAAAATGCAAATATATGCCTTTATGTGAGAATACCATAAGCCTTCAATTCAAACACATACATACGTACATACACGCATTAGTATGTATGTATGTCTGTATTTATAAACGAATTGTAAATGTTGTAATTCGGTTATAATATGTGACAAACAAACTGCACTTTTTTTTTTGTTTCATCTATAAGTACTATAAGCCAGTATAGCAAAATCATCATCAACGCAATACGCAAAACCCATCTACTCTGTCAGTTTACAAACTATCAACGTCAAAACACACAATATTAATAACAATGCAAACAACAACAAATAATACAGAAATTTAACTTTTAAAACAAAAAATAAACTTTTCAATGCCTGAAAGTAAAATATTGTGTAGAACGGTGTCTGTAGGAGGGGTAATAAAAGCTGATTGCAAGTAGAATCAAATTAAACCTACGAATGGAGAAATTGGAAAATGAAAATGCGTTTAGAAAAGAAAACAAAACAAAAATTGCATTTTCATGCAATTATAAGAATTAATAAAAAACCAAAGAAAAAGTGGAAAAAAATTACGTTGTTATTAGAAATATAAGCAAAAAAATTCGTTAATTGTGCCTGCTAATGGCCAATCAGAAAATATTTGCTTTATTTGAATAGCAAATATTGATGGTGGGTTACATGATATGGATTATTAAAAATACAAAATAAAACATTGCTGATTAGTTACTTCAAGAGGACACTTAAAGTTCTAAAAATAAATGTTATTGCCAGCATTGTAAATTTAGCATTTTGAATGCTAATTCTACATTTACAAAGTCGAATAAAAAACATTTAGCATTTTTAGCATACTGTAGCTTTGAATTATTTCTAATATACATACTATATATGTATGTATTGAAACATTTTCATAAGTAAATGTAAATAAAATAAAGATTAATTTAAAAAAAAATAATTGCCCGCAACCCCCCACACCCCAAAAAAAAAAGACCATATTGAAGAAACCGCTCCCTGACATTTCTAGTATATTCCACCAGAAACAAATGTTCAACAGAACAGCGTAGGGGTTTACCCCAGAATATTGGTCTTAAAAAAATTTACTTTATTCGAAAGATTATCTTCTGTCATTATAAATTTAATATGACTTCTGTCATATGGCCGCTACGGCTGCCTTAGACATAGTCTAATCTGGAGGTTCAAGTTTCGATGACTTTTCCTAACTTTTTTATTCTATAGGTAAATCGGCAAACAATCGATAGTACTATCGATAGTATCGATAGTTCTATTTTTATTAGACTATCAATGTTATTTTTTCGACAGCGATACTATTGTTAAATGTTGCATTTAATTGACTAATGGAGATTTCTCTAGCTTAAAACCATCATCGCTTCAACAATTGCAATAGGCCAGCTTTTTCAAGTTGCAATAACTTACTTCGTACTGTACATATTTTTAATTGCATTTCCTTATAGAAACAAGGAAGTAAAATCGTGATAAAGAAAACAAATATACAGAGGTAATTCGAAAGTTTGGAAATTTTTTCTAAAAGCAAAAGATAAAGAAAATGCACAATGTCGGCTGTGTTCCAAAATTTACAATATTAGAGGCAACACATTAAACCTATTTAACTACCTAAAACGTGCCCATCCATCTCATAAATAACTGCCGAAACAATCAAACACAATCCAATATTTTGTCAAAGAGTCTAAAACCTATAAAAGGGATTCCGAATTTAAAAAACTACTACATACTGGTTTAATGAGTTTGGTCGCCAATTATTTACATCCATTCAGTATAGTAAAGGATACATGTTTCCGAGGTTTTATTAAATGCTTAAGACCCCGCTATGTGCTAACAGGAACGTGAAATTTAACATTTCTAAAAGAATTCGATACTATCGATAATATCGATAGTTTTTGAACCAAGTATCGAAAACATCGAATGGCGCGATTATCGATAATTTGCCAGCTCTACACTTGAGATATGACACATTAGCATTTTAAAGAATGCAATAAAGTTAACATATGTATATGTGTATCTACAATAAATATGGTTAAAAAAAAGTTGAATATTTACTTGGAAGTAATTAAAAAAATATTTAAACGAGAGTATTCTAATAATTAAAAACATAGAAACGGGTAAGGCTAAAGTTTTGAAACGATTGTCTTAATTTCCGAATATTTGTATTTATCAAGAGTATAACATTTCTTGAAAATCCAATATAAAATACAAAAAATGCAAAAAATTCCAAATGAGAAAAATTTTTGTCATCTGTCATAATTTTCTTATCATTAATTTTATATTATGATAAGCTGACAAAATATAAAATATTTTTAGAATATTTTTCGGGCATAGTTTAGCATTTTCAGCATTTGTCGACAAACTTTTTTACTCATTAAATTTAAGCAACTCTGGTTCTTGTTAAGAAGTATAAAATTTATAGATTTAGACAAGTATGATAGATGCAGGATAGGAGCAGAATTTCGTTAACTTCTTTCATTTTAAAAGTTGTATACGCGAGCTTTATTATTAAGCACGGTAGGTAGCACAAGATTTTTAACACTAAAACTTTTTTTTGTGTGCTTGATATGGCAGTATATTTCCTACTTGAGCTTCTGTGGAATAATATTTTGCAGTACAGGTGCTTTGCCCTGTTTACATTACGCTTACACAAGCCGGTTAAGTATATCATAAATAGAATTCTCTCTTTTTAATAAAGTTTCTCAAACTTGGCAACTCTACTGTGTGTTTACATTTTTTCTTTTATTTTGTTGTCAACATATTACATATTTTTACAATTCTATGCAAATTCATTCAATATATATATTTTTTTTTGTAAGTCGATTCTCGCTATTTATTGCGTATGTTTACGAACCAACGTATTTTAGCGCAATTTTTTCCCATTTCATTAGTAACAATACTTGTACTTATAGCACATACATACATACATATTTGTTTAACATATTTACTATATGTTTAATGCATATATTTATATATTTACTTACATATGCAGATGTGTATATATGCTTTATAAACAAGCACAAAGAAAAAACTATGTATGTATAGTAAATATGTGTATATGCAGTAATAGCTTAAGGGGCTTATAGGTATGTATGTACGTGAAAAAATAGAGTGTGTGCGTGATTTTTATGAGTTTTTATTGAATATAAATTTAACAAAAAATTCACTTAGAACACACTACATTTCCACCGAATACAACAATTGACAATTGTGAAATTAAATGCAAAACTGTTGTACAAAAACATGGCACAAAAGAAATCAAATTGCATGCAACATATTTCATTCTACTGTTCCAAACTCTAACACTGCGGTTGCATTCTACTACCGATATTTTCTATACTCGTAGCCTAAACTGAGAGACCGTAGAAGAATGAATAAAAAAGCACTATTAAAACAAACAAAATATATACGGGGAATTAAAAATTAAAAATAATTTGTAATTTGTTCATACATAAATCTGTGGTAATGTGCCAAAATAGCTTAAGTCGAAATAAAGCCAAATTAATTTAGTATTTGTGTAAAGTATTATAGTCTACATTTGCTGTGTAATAAGTCTATTACTATTAATAAGAAGTAGAAGAAGAAAGTAAGAAATAGTTTTATTGAACTTGACAAAAATTGCATTTTGGACTTAATCTCTTATTGCATATCGACACCGATATGTTTTCTGTTGCTGTTCTTTTTTTCATTTTATTGTAATCTGTGGCTATTTTTTTGTTTGTTTTTTTTTTAAATATTTTTCTGGCATTTATTTTTTAATTAATTGTTTCGTTTGCTATTTTTCTCTTAACCTGGTCTGTTTCGTTAAGTATTAAAAATTCATAACTTGTCTTATGTTTAAACGTACGAATTTAAATGCATCCGTAATGAACTTACATATGTATACGTTTATGTGCGTGTGTGCGTTTGTGTTGCATTTAAGCATAAAATAAAGTTATACGCTCAAGACAAGTAAAATGGTAAAAGGAAAATAATTGCCAACAAATAAACCTCTGAAAATGATATGAAGAAAATTAAGGAGAAAAATGAAAATCAACTTAAAACGAATATCATAAGAACAATACCTGTAGGCTGTAATAATGTCAGCAACATGTGAATTTCGTGCATAAAGAGAAACGATTGTTCGTTCACTATGTCACTAAAGGTCGGTTACTTTAGGAAAATATTTAACGAAAAAAAAAGATCTAAAACTCTATTAAATGAAAACATGTCTTTTACAACTTCTTTAAAGCAAACTATTAAATTAAAAAGTTCTTATAAATGCTTTCATCAAATAAAAAAAAGATTAAAAAATTTTTTGTTGGGCTGTGAATAGAAAAATCAAAAAACGTTTAAAACTTTTCAAGCTGTGTTTATCATTTTGTCATAAATTGGCAGTAAAATTCACGCTTGAATATCCAAAGGTATTTAATTATCCGGCGACTACAGTAGTAGTGGTCTATTGGTTAGTGTGTTGGCTTACTAAGACTATAGCGCCGGGTTCAAATCTCAGCTCTGACATCTTGGAAAAAAGAAATATGAAAAAATTATTTCTTTCGGCGACTACCTCTCAGCAGTCTTCTGGCAAAAGTAATTAATTGCCATGAAAAATTTTCTCAAATCTGTCGTTCGGAGTCGACTTTAAACTGTAGGTCCCGGTACTCATGGATAAAAATTAACACACACAACATAAATGCTTCCAGAAGATATGCCGTAACCCTGACACACTGTTGTAATGGCCAATTATGTATGTATGTATGAATTTAATTACCCGATGATAATACTTACAAGCCGTCATCAAAAGACAAGGTGTAAACCGGGAATATTACTACTTTGTTTGTTTATAATTTTTGATTAAATGAAAGCGAATAGATCTTATATTGATAAATGTTTTATTTAATGTCGACAATTGTGTATACAATGCATAATCAGATAAATGTCCGCCTCTCTTAACCTCACATTACATTCTCAAACATTTCACGCGGTATTTCATTAATTGCAGCACCAATATTTTGTTTGAGTTGCTCCAGCACTTCTGGTTTGTTTTCCTAAACCCCAGATATCCCCACAAAAAGAAGTCCGGAGCAGTGAAATCTGGCGACTGTGGAGGCCAATCAACATCACCATTCCTTGAAATAACTTGTTGTGGAAAAAAGTTTCACAGTAATTCCATTGCAATCGTGGTTGTATGCGATGTGGCACTATTCTGTTGAAACCACATGTTAGTCAAGCCCAAAGCATTAGTGTTGGCAAAATATTGAGTAATGGGTACCGAGTATCCAGTAAAGTAAAAGTAACTACTCAATACTTTCAGGGTTGTAATTTTCTTCAAAGTTGTATGGAAAATTTAAATTTTAACGGCTAAACAAATTTCTGTCTAAAATCACTATACATTCTAAAATTGTTTTCTCTTATATATAAAGACCGTATTAAGTACGCAAATGAATGTATTCAATACTATTGAGTAATGAAAAGTAGTAGAATTTGACAGCATTACAAAACATGCAGTTGTGGCGTTAAAAAGTTTTCAATAATTTCACGATATCGCTCCCCATTGACATTTATTGTTACACCGTTTTCAGTGTCAAAGAAGTAAGGTCCAATGATTCATCCAGACCAAATTGCACATCAGACTGTCACTTTTAATGGATGCAAAGGTGCTTGGGCCTATCAGCTACAGTCCGTCTCTCTTCGAAATTATTCACTACACGATAAATAGAGCGTTTTTTGGCCCGTTGTTTCTCCATAAAATTTCATTTCGTCGCAGTAATTGCTGATTGATTTTGATAAAATGTTTAACCATTAAAACACGTTGGTTTACCGAATATTTTTTCATAATAAATTTGCCACGTCTCTACTTCACGACTGCCAAATAGAAACTGTCAAGACTAATGTTTACCAAAATGGCGGCAAAACCAAGTAGTATACATGGGAAGCGGTGTCTTGCTACCAAACATAGAAAGAAGGTAAACAAATTTTCACGCTCTTATGCCCTTACACTGAATTACGTTTTCATTACCTTTTAAAAAATTACAAAAAAAATGCTTTTGTGAATATATATTTTTACATGCAAGTGAGAATATTTTGTTTTTATAATTTATTTGACTGGCAGACACTGAAAGCTTTTCCACTAGCCGTCATTGGAAATATATGCGTACATACATAATCGGCCATTGCAACCCTGTTTCAGAGTTAGAGCTTAGATTCTCGCAGCACCCATGGTGTGTGTGTACCGGGACCTACCAGTACAGTTTAAATTCGACTCCGAACGACATATTTAAAAAGCTTGTTGGATATATGAATTACTTTTTTATATCAACTGGCTGAAATGAAAAATAACGCTCTAAACTATATAACTTTAAACGATCATTGAATCCACCAAATATTTTCTAGTTATATATTATGCGTTACCTATCGCATGGCTGGCCATATAGGAGTTCAAAGGTCGAAGTGCAATCGACTTTGTATATACAGCCGAACAAAAAAGTCTCTTTCGTTCTTTCTTTGGCTAGCCATAATCCGAAGTATTTTATATTTAAATATTAAAAAAAACTAAAATAAAATGCTATCACAAGTTTTTACATACACTGCAGTGCAAAAATGAGGCAATGTGTTTCATAAATCTTCTATTTTAATAATTTATTTTTATATCTGTATATGCAGACAAAAAACTGCCATTATAATTTTATGTTACTAGAAGTTTTATGTAAAATTTACATGAAAGTCTATGTTTATCTCCTCTCCTCTTTAGAGTATGCCTGACTTTTAAAAAAGGTCATTGCCTCACTTTTGCACCAACATAATATTTCTTTTGTAGCTGCACTTTATTAGTTCTTATTTTGTATTCTAAGACAATAGTTAATAGTTTTTAAAATAAAATACTATATTAAAGTATATAAAAAAATCTACCACGCGAGCAATATCTGCGGTAAGGAAAAAAATCGTTATCCATAGCGCTAAAGTTAGTAATTCTAGCAGAAAAATTTCACATTTTTTATATATTAACCAGTGTTCTGCGCTTATGACAATTAAGTGCAAAATAAACTTGAATCTAAATCAAGTTGTAAATAAAATAAATGAAAGACCTGAAAAATTGGTAGAAACAGAAGATAGGGTACTTAGAAAAGTTTTACCACTAGCCTACTCAAAAAGACTAAAGAAGCTATTTCTGCTTGTCACAATACCGTTCATTAATGCATAATGCAAAGAGCTGCTTAAAGAGCTGGCTTTAGGGTCAGTATTAAAAAGAAGAAACCCAAAATAACGCATAAAAACATTAAAATTCGCAGATCATTTATGGCGAAATATATAGTTTGGGCAACGGTAAAAGATCTGTGATATCTAATCTTAATATAATTTTTTTTCATCTTATGGTAAATTGGCCTCACGAGACCAAAATAAACCGATATCAGTGTTATGTAAAATTTTATATTGGGCCAAGCCGTCTAAAACTCCACACCTATTAAGCATACACCAAATTATTAAACATGGAGGTAGTTCGTTAATGATTTAAGGGTCTATAACCCTACAGGGTATTGGTTCTTTAATAGGATTCGAAGGAATAATTTACAAAGAAGATTATCTAGGCATAATTAACGATAATTTACTTAAAACCCTTGACCTTACTTACTCCAGGGGTTATTTTCCAGCACTACAATGACTCAAAATATTCAGCGAAGATTATAAGGAAATGTCTCATTTCTCAAAGTTTAGCATAAGGAAATGACCTCCATAAAGCCTAGATCTCAATCCGATTGAGAATATGTGTGCTTCCTTGCTATCCAGATTTTTAGACTATGAGGAAAAGTCAAATAGCATAAGTCAACTATGGGACAGAGTTCAATAAGATTGGTCGAAGTAATCAAGGCTTTTTGTGACTAAATTGTATGAGTCAATGCCAAAAAGACTAAATTAATTCGAAAGAATTGTGACTCAGATGCAGATTAAGGGTTTTAAGGCAATCCCTTAAAATAAAATTTGAACTGTGTTCTAAAGAATAATTTGAGAATTAAAATTTATGTTGTTCTTTTACTTTCCACTTAAACATATGTATCTAGATTTGTAAACAATTTTGTATATCTACACAATAATCGTTAAAAATATATTGAGGATGTTTTGTTATATAAACATTGCCTCATTTTTGCACCACAGTGTACATTTGGCCACACACTTGTAATATTGTGCGACTTGTTTTACGGTTGGTTTAAGAATGCACAACTGCAACCCAATATTTTCTGTTCAATAGACAAATCCTCCGCCATTATTAGTAATAAATATTTGTATCCTTTTTTAATATAAAAACTATATAGCAATGAATTGTGCCATGAATGATTGAAATCCAATAAATTCTAAGGTGATTAATATTGTTTTATGCTTCCACTCTATGTATGCAAATACTAATCAGTCATCATCGAGGTGATTTGTTATCATAAAAAGTACTTTTAAGTGTACTTTACTCGTATCATATAATATGAGCGTATATTTTTAATAAATACTTCAGATTATGCTTTTTGAATTGTTTATTAAAAAAATTTGTTTTTTTTTTTTTTGCATTTTTATTTATTTAAAGAAAATATCTATAATTTTTATACGTTTAATAACTTTAGAATTGTTTATTTATCCCCGTTTTGTTTTGACGGTGTATTCCCTTATTTCCTTTATAATCATCATACTGATGAATTAATTTTCTTTATTTCAGTTGCCATTGCAATACTACGAGCAGAGAGTATATCATCATCTTCACCTAGTTTTGTTAAATTTATATTTTTATTTTTCATTTTTCACAAATATCATAAAATTTTTTGTTTAATTTTTTTTTTTTTTTTGCAATTTCTCTGTTCTCTTTTACATAATTTGTGTACATTTCAATTCAATTTGCTGGATTCATAAATATTGAATCATGAATACTATGAATGTTTTTTAATGCTCTGGTGCTGGTTAGTTTGTTGGCTGGTTATTTATATCTGTGGCACTTTGGATGTGCTTAAAATTGTGAATAATTTTGTAGTAGAATATAAACTGGGTGGAGTGCGCAGACAGTCGAGTTTTTATTAAAAAAAAAAAAAACAAGAAACACTATGAAAAAAAATTTAATAGAAGTGCACAAGAAGAGGAATGAGAATAAAATGAAATAATTTTTATGGTTTTTAATTGTAACGTGTCACTGACACTCTTGATGTTTTGCGGTTATAATTATACAGAATAGAAAAAGTGAGTTATTGAATAAATATATGCAATTTTATATTTCTATTTGTAACGAATAATTTAATAACAAGAATATACATTTCTTTGGAATGAACAAATTTAGCACTCATAATTAGAATTTCTGTTAAAAGTTCTAATAAATTGTAATGATAATACTCGTATGTAAACCAGCAAATGAAAAATTTATCTCTCAGACTATTTTCCCAAACTTTTTTGTGCAATTTTGTTAGTTAATAAATTTGTAAATCTTTTATTTTATTTTAAACTTATTTTTCAACCATAAAATCTTAGAGTAAATATTTTCTATTTAACCCTTTCAGACCCTGATGCATCGATTGTGCGGGTGGGTTTAGGTCTCATTATTTTCGTTTATATTTGATCAACATCGAAAAGACCGGCATGCATCGATTGCGCTGACTGTTCTTTATATTTGTTTCTCACACTATTCTGCCATTCGATTTACCGTTATTTAAATTATTTCGAAAATGATGCGTCAGATTTCAGTTTTGTCAAAATGAGAGGAAGGAACAATTTGTGTTTACAACTACAAAACTACTAACGGCTAATAAATAGTGAATTGGGGCATATTTTAACTAAAAAAATTATAAATTTTAATGTTTGAAACCATTTGAAGTTATTTGATGCAACAAATATTCGTTTCAGTTAAAAAGGTAAACGAGTGCATCAATTGTGTGTGTGTCCTGAAAATCCTTGAAGGATATAAAAATGGTAAAATCTAAACATTGATTATATTTTCGTACGATATGGAGACCATATATTCCAAAAATCAGTAAAAAATTCCCATTAATTTAGTGGCAGGTCTGAAAGGGTTAAAACAAATATTTATTATTTTTCATATTACTCATATTTCCCTAAATATTGCCTGGAATTAACAAAAACAAAAAAAAATGTTTTTTTTTTAATAATTTAAGTACAGTTTTATGTTTTTAAAATAAACTTTTGCAAATATTTATGTTACCAAACAAATATCGTACTCATTACGAATTGTTCAATAATAATTTGTTCGAACATTGTTTTAAACTTTGCCAAATTAAACAATTTAGTTTGCAGAAAACTTAAATGTTGAAACACAATTAAAAGTTAGTTGTTTAGCAAATTAATTGAAAAATATACAAAAAAAGAATAAATAATAGTAGTAATCACTCTTTGTTGCAAATGTCTTTGCAAGACGTATAACAAACTTAGCATAACTGCTTACATTTTGTTATTGCTTGACCTGATTTACAATGAAGACTGATTACCTCTAATAATTTAAACCTTTTATTTTACTCGATTCACTTAAAAAGCACAACATTCTTAACAGCTTTAAAGCAAATATTTAGCCTATAAGTAAATTAGTGCGAAATGGTAATCAATGAGAATCGATAAGGTAATACAAGGAATGTATAATCTGTTGATTCCGGAAACCATTAACCTTAACACAGATCATGTCCTACTAAAGTAATAAATGTTTTTAATGTCCCCCCTTAATAAGTATAATAATTCATTATTTGTAAAGCCTAAAGTTATATAATAACGAGAAATAACATTAAAAAAAAATATAGAACAATGAATTCCTTCTTCTGAAGATGTGGGAATGCACATGGTAATCAATATTTACTTGTGTGTCACATGAAATTACTTTCTCAATTCCAAAGTAATAAATTTTAAAGGCAGATATTATTCAACTGATTATAAAATAAGGTAATAAATTTTTTTCCGCTGGGTAATTTCTAGATGCTGTATCCAGACGTCATATATATGCAAAGTGGACACTAGATCAACAGGCTATCAATACATTGATAATCAATGGATTGCATCCGGAATAATTAACTGTGAATAAGCTATGTTATTTGGAGGTATTTTTGGTCGTCGTGGTCTAGTGGTTTGTGTATTGAATTACTAAGACAAGAGCTCCGGTTCAAGCCCTGGCTCTGACATATTGAAGCAAAGAAATAAAAAAAAAATATTTCTTTCGTCCACTACTTCTTAACAGTCTTCTAGCAAAAGCTCTGGGAGTAATTGATTGCTATGATCAAGCTTCTCATGTCTGTCGTTCGGAGTCGACAATAAACTATAGGTCCCAGTACTAGTGGGATAAAAGTTGACACACACAACATAAGTGCTGCGAGCAGCTAGACCGTAAGGCTGATATAGGGTTGTAAAGGCCAGTTATGTATGTATGTGTGTAATAGAATATTATAAATTTCACGATATATGGTTTTAATACTTGCAACTTAGTGATATCACGCCTATATAAAGCAAAACTTTATTTGTCCATTTCTTCATACTGGTAAGAGTAAGAGTTTCTAATTTTGATTTAAATACGTAACTTTTTTAATAAATAAAAATCAAAAGTGTGTGATAAGTACACTTGGTATTTCCCATGCAAAGTAAATGATGATTTTGTACAACAAAATGTACAATGTGGTCGTCGTAGTGTAGTATGTAATGTGCTTGGGGTTCAAACCCCAGCTATGCCATTTAAAAGAAAAAAAAATATGAAAAAATATTTCTTTGAGCGACCGCCTTTTAGTTCTCTACTGGCACTAGCTCTGATAGAACGGAATATCATGAACAAGCTTTTAGTGATTTATATTGGTTGAACTGTGAACGCAACAAATCAGGCTGAATTCATTGTAGACCCCTGTAACATATATACAAAAAATCTTAATTCTAATATCTAAAATTAATCGTTTCACTATAAAACACCATAGAAATCTATGTTTTTTTTGAAAATTTTGAGCAAAATTGCACGAAAATGAGAAGAAATCGAATGAAACTCGTTTTTAACTTGGTTATAAGGAAAGTTGCCGTATTTGGGGCTCAGTGAACCCACACGTGGTCTTACAGTAGCCAATGCACGCAATACAAGTGACTGTGAAGCGAATGTATAATGGGCTCATATTTCTTTGTAAATGATCATTATGGTTAGGACGAAATTAAATTAGAAAACATAATTTCAATAAAAAAAAATCTACATAATTTCTTTGTAATAAAGATTCTGGCCCCGTGCGAATTTAATATTCCTTAGTTCGACTGTATTCATACATTTTTATACACAGTTAAAGTTTCACATGACGTAGTATTCAATTACCAGCTGATGCTTTATTCTGAAAAGTTTTTAAAAGAATGTTTTTTTGTCTTTTCAAAATAAGGAAGTACACAAATTTTATTTTTTATTACACGGAGTGTTAAAAGAGTTCTTTGCAAAAATATTTTTGTTACTGGAATGATGAAAGTGGTTATGCTGAGCGAAGGATTTTGTATTGTATTGGAATTTTTTTTTTGGAAAGGACAGTCCATTTATGACAGAACATACATTTACATTTTTTTCTTATATTACTATTAAGCGCCTTAGGAAGACAAATTGCTGTGAATAGATCATTTAATGCCAGTGTTATACCTTCACCTTTGACTGATCAACAGCAATTGTCTCATCGTTGCATGTTGAATGTGTGGTGAGTGTCTTCGATAAGTGGGTTTAGCTGTTATCAGCTACTTCCCAATAGGTGGCGCTTTTCTTCTGATCATTCGTTTTTTGTTGACATTGGTTAGGGTGGAATAGAGTGAAATGTGTATGTTCTTTTTGGAGGGGGAGGTGGGACCTCTTATTTTTAAATTCTAATTTAAAAAAAAACCGCAAAATTAACTTTTTAATTTTTCACCTTTGCTGGTATTTAAACCTGGGCCGTTGGAGTTTTTGTGCGAGAGCTCTAAACACTATACCATACAACCCCCCAAAATTTTTGAAAAATTTTATTGGAGATACCTTTGGACAATTACATAAATTTATATATGATTGTGTCAGGGTTACGGCCTAGCTTCTGGCAGTACCCATGTTGTGTGTGTCAATTTTTATCCATGAGTACCGGGACCTACAGTTAAATGTCGACTCCGAACAACAGATTTGAGAAGCTTTTTCATGACAATCAGTTACTGTCAAAGCTTTTGTCAGAACACTGCAGAGAGGTAGTGGCCGAAAGAAATATTTTGTTTTTAATTTTCATTTGGACAATTACCTGCGATAATATGTTGGCTGCTTGTAATAAAAATAAATCTGTTTCATTTTTCGGATATAATGAAAGTGTTTTGATTTTATTAAATGTTAAATATCTCATTTAACGAGAAACGGGATAAAGTAATGGAGAAAGGAAAGAGAGGTTAACGATACTCGGTCAGATTATATGTAAAGTATGCCTAACACTGGGGCGAATAATTAAAGCATATTTATGACACAAAAGTGAAATCTTTTTTTAGCATAAACACTAGCTAAAATATGAAATGTTTATATAGAATGTGTGTATATGCCACAAAGCTTTAAACAAAAATTGTTTGCTTAATAATAACCAATTATTTTGAATGCCACAAAAAAGTCCAAGAACTTTGGCTACTAATTTTTTAAGACTTAGTTTTTTTTAAATATAAACCTGAGCTCTTCGTAATATTTCTGCACATAATTTCAAATGATAGTATTTAGAAGAGTACTATAATATTGAATTTAGACACTTTAAACCCAATATATTTGTAATTACTTTTAGTTGGTTTTATAAAATACTAGCTGACCCGACAGACGCTGTCCTGTCCAAATTACAAAAAATGTTTGTGTTCGATTTTTAAAATGCATTAAAAAGAGGAAAAACAATTTTTAAATTAAAACTTTATTCCTTCTCTAGATCGGTTCGGCATTATTTTAAAACAAATAGGATTTTCCGGAATTTTGAATTATTATTATTTTTTACTGAAACTTAAATTCTTTTACAAATTGTTTTAAGAAAATTTTTAATATATTGACAATTTTTTATTTTTGAATGCCCATAAAAGAGAAGGATACTTATTTTTGTTTAATAAATATATATTGTGAATTTGAGCCAAATCGTACCATAAGTAAAATAAATTGAAATATTACGACAAAAGCGCCACCTATCGTTGTTAAACTTAAGAGAAACCTGGCTCCTGACTAAACATATATATTGTCCAAGTTTGGTGTCAATCGGTCCAGCGGTTCTTGAGTTTTTGTAACACGTACTCGGCGCAAAGGTTTTTGTATATTAAGATATAAAAAAATTACCTCTTTTTTTGAGAACAATTCCTTGTTAGCTTTTGGAAATATTGTCCGTAAAACAAAATAAAAAAACAATTTAAGATTTAATTTTTTTTTAAATATTTTCATAACCATTTGTAGGAAAATGGTTATAGAATTTTTTCGTTTATTTTTTTAAGTGGTTTTTTGTTGTTGTTGTGTTTTTATATTAATTATAATATTTTAGTTAACTTTTTCTTAAATTTGTTGTTATACATTCTTTTTGCAATTTTTTGTTTTTCTGTTTTTCTATTTTATACTCGTATATTAATTATAGGAAATTTAAATTTACATACGATTCTAATCTTTAATTTTTTGTTTTATTTTTTTTTTTTTTATTTTTTTCTTTTTTAGTAATAAACTTTAAATAGAGTACAACATTCTTAATTTTCTGTCTTGTAATGCTTAATAGTAATTGATATTTAAACGATATATACGATTTATACAGGGTGTTGTTTTGTGTGTTCTAATAAGTCTAAAATAGTTTTCAGTTTTTTTTTACAGTTTTAAACAAAAATACTAATTAATAATTAATTAATTTAATAAATTTATTTATAAAAATTATTAAACAAAAATAATAATAAATATTTATATATAAACTAAAATACATACATATTTAAATATTTACACCATAAATTTATAAAGAGTTTTATTTAGTTTTTTTGTTTTTTTTTTATACATTTATGGAAAAAAAATGTGTTCAGTTTGGCGGTTGGTTGGGTTTTTGAAATTTTCATTTTTTTAGTAAAAAATAAAAAAAAAAATTTAAACTTAAAAACTATTTAAATAAAATGTTTTGTTTTGTTTTGTTTTTTATTATAATTTCGTTTAACTAACTTTGTTTTATAATTTATAGCTATAATACATTTAAATTTCTTTTCTTTTTATAGAGTGTTTCTTTTTTTATTATTTTTGTTTTAATTTTATAATTAAATAATTATTTAATATCACATTGAATTTGAAAAAAGTGGTACATTTTTTCTTTTTTTTTCTTTTCTTTTTTTCTTTTAACTAAATGTCGTGTTCTTCTCTTTACTTTTTCTTATTCGTTACTACTATTCCTATGGAAAGTCTTTTAATTGTTTTGTTGTGTTTTGTTTTGTTTTTAAATAAAATTATAGTTTTTGTTTTTTAAAAAAAAGGGGGATATTTTCCTGCTGCACAAAGCTTAAGAAAGCCCTTCTTAGAGCATGTATTCTTCTAAAACATGGCTACCATTGTTGAACTGTTTTGTTGTTGTTCTTTTTAGAATTTTATAAATGGCTGCTTATGCGGAATCCCCTTCCCTGTTTGGTTCAGTATAGTGTAGTTTATACTTCCTTTTTTATTTATGCTCTACACTAAAAAGGCCTGGTTATTGTTTTTATTCGTTGTTGCCGCAGCTGCTGTGGTTGTTGTTGCTGCTGTTGTTGCTGATAATGGCTCCGGTATTGAGTTGTTAATGTTGGCAGTGTTGGTGGTGGTTAAATTTGCCATAATCACACCTGTATTATTATTAACAGCTGCTTGTTGTTGTTGTAGCTGCTGCTGCTGTTGTTGTTGCTGTTGTAAATGCGCCGCTGCGGAAGTTGAAGCTTGTGGTTGTGGTGTTTGCGCCAGCGCGGCTGTTGATTGTGTACTGGTACTGCATTGACTTAAATTACTGCCTGTGCGTAAATGTACAGGGGCTGTGGCAGTTGGTTGTTGTTGTGCTTGCTGTTGTTGCATTAACATAGAGGGTCGCCACTGTTGCTGACCCGCATTTATTGATAAACGAGGGTTGTTTGATTGGCGAAATGCCATATTAGCCGCTGCCGCTGCCGCTGCTGAACCAGTAGGCGCGGCTAAATGTTGATGTTGTAAATGATGATGATGATGTGCTGCCATACCATTGGGTATCATAGACAAGGCCTCATGTTGATCATAATAATGTTCTGATTCTATGCTATGGTATATATGTTCACTGGGTGGTCTCATGGGTATATTATCCACGATACGTTGGCCATGTCTAGTTGGTCTGGGAGAAGGTGTCGCCGTGGTAGCCGAGGAGTAATTGGCTTCCATATCCTCTTGGTAATAAGCTGGAGGTGGTGGTGCCTGTCGAAACAGTACACCAGGTGACACAGGTTGTTTAAAACGTTCATGATGATCCAAAGTATAGTTATTACCTCTCGGTGACAGTTCAATGGGTATAGCATAGCGTAATTTTTCCCAGAAATAGCGATCACATGTTAGTAGACGATTAGAAGGCACTGATTTTAAATAGGGTGCGAGTTCGGCTACATCTTCTGCCTCTGTCGAAACATTGGTTTCCTCAATAATAACTAATTTTTGAGCTAGACCCCTTAAAGCCTCATGAAAAGCATTGCGAAACTCTAAGCGATTCCATTCGGTGACCAAAAGATTTCTAGTCAGCACCAAAATAATTTTACGTGATGCTCTAGCCGCCTCTACAATTTGTAAATGACTGGCTTGTGGTGGCAAATCACGCTGTTGTATGCATAGACGAAAAGGTGGACGGCCATGTTCCAATTCAGTGGCTATATTACGGCACACAAATTCGTAATCCTTTTCAGAATGTAATATAATGGCATCATATAATTTGCCAGCATCTTCAAATCTAGGCTCACATACTCTAACGCCATAATGGGCAAATAACCACATTCTGACGGATTCTCGAAATACAAAAACTATAATCAATACCACTATTAGGAATATCAATACCAAAACAGCTGCCAGTAGAGGTACATAGCCACCAGTGATATCTTGTGAGGCCATATTACTGGCATTTTCTAGTAAATCACTACAATCCACACCATGTTGTGTGAACAACTCCAGTTCACGCTTAACACCATTGTCTACACAGTAAATATCTTGGGTATCGCGTATAACTATGGCATTATCAGCTACAAATTGGGCTAAAGCTTGCAAGAATTGACAGCGACAAGACCAGGCGTTACGTCCTATAGTCAAACCCTGTAAGTTATTGCGGTATTGCAAGTTCGCCAATTGGGTTATGGGCATGGAAATCAAACGATTGTTATCCAAGCGCAATACTTTCAAAGAAACCAAAGGAGCAAATGTGTTGTTCGATATTGTGGTGAGTAAATTGTTATGCAAATACAACTCCTTAAGCAGCGACAACTGTTTAAATTCGTGGCCTTCCAAAGTTTGCAGTTTATTGTTTTCCAAGTGTAAAGTGCGCAGCATAGTAAGTTCAGCTAATGAACCATTTTGTATGGTAACGACATTCGATGAATTCAAGTATAAAGCTCTCAAGTTACGTTTGCTTATGAACACCTGATTATCTACAACCGGTAAATTATTACCATCCAAATAGAGATCGGTAACCTCCTGAGGTATGCGTACCGGTAGATTAATACGATTCTGTTTGCCACAGTCTACCACATTTGTAGACCAGGTAGCATCATGAAAACAGGTACAATTATCAGGACACACCATTTCACAGTCACACTGTTCAAAATCACAGCAATGACATGTGGCGGGACAATGAGCATCATATTTACAAACAAAATCACTGCTGCTTAAAGAAGACAATTGTCTGATGGGTGCATTACGGCTATGAGGCATTAAACATTCAATATTGCCCAAATCAATAATGCGTGGATGTTGTCGGGTAGTCATGTTGTTGATTCTTTGCAGCCATTCCATTGAACAATCGCATTCAAAAGGATTGCCGCCCAAATAAAATTCAGGTACCGGCTTGTCCGTAGCTACAGGTGCCACACGCAATGAGTTCAATTGCAATTTAGACAGCACATTAGCATATAAATCAACTCTAGTTAGTTTTGTTTTATCCACAAACGTATTTGATTGCACTTGACTAATGATGTTGTTGTTTATGAAAATCAATTCTATGGAATTGGGCACAGACATGGGACCAATTTCAGTTATACGATTGTGACTGGCATCTAAGGTTGTGACACGTATTTCTTCTTGGAGTTTGTAGTAGTTGCCTAAAGCCTCTATATAGTTGCCATGTATATCCAACCATTTTAAATTGGAGGGTATAAAAGCGTAATCGAACCAAACCAAATGGTTTTCAGATAAATTTAACCACAGCAAAGAGGCCAAAGTAGCGAATATGCCATTGATATCGGTAAGAAAATTCTTATCCAAACGTATAGCCTCAATTTCGGAATTCTTATCGAAAGCACCTCTCTCTATGGACTGTATACGGTTCTTGGCCAAATTCAAAACACTTAAGCGAGGCAAATCAGCAAACATGTTGACGGTTATGTTGCCTATGCGGTTGTCTATTAATCTGAGACCGGTTAGCTGGTTTAAATTCTTGAATGTATTGTTTTTAAAATCAGAGATTTGATTTTCACCCAAATCCAAAGTTTTTAACATGCTCAAGTCTTGTACAGCTTCAGGCACTTCAACCAATTGATTGGAACTTAAATCCAATTCTTTCAAATCTGAGCAATTACGAAAGGCTTGGGTTTCTACGATGCTGATCAAATTGTTATTCAAGGTGAGTTTGGTTAAAACATACAAGCCATTAAAAATCTTATTGTCTAAGGTATGTAAACGATTTTCAGCCAAATTCAATGTGTGTAAGTTATACAATGGCAGGAAGGCACCATCTTCAATATGACCAATTGAGTTGTTGCGCATATCCAAAATTTGCAAAAAATACAATTCTTTAAAGGTTTTGGAGCCTATGCGTGTTAAAGCATTATTGGCCAGATTTAAAACAATCAATCGAATCAAGCCCGCAAACGTATTGTTGTCTACATGATGAGAAGTCAATTGATTGCCACTCAAATCTAAAACTAACAACTGTTCCAGACGATGTAATAGGCCTTTAGGTAAATCGTATAATTCATTGCCTTGTAGATGAATTTCTCTCAATTCCTTATTGCCCGCAAATGCATCAGCAGGTAAAGTTTCCAAATGATTGTAGGAAAGATTTAAAATGCGCAAAGATGACAAGCCAGCCAAGGCATTATTGGCCAAAGAGGAGATGTTGTTATGCTGCAAGTTCAACTGCTGTAAACGTCTTAAGCGTGAAGCACCCCAGACATCAGGCAAAGCTCTCAATTCATTAAAGGAGACATCCAAAATTTGCAGTTCAGCACCACCACTAGCACCATTGAGAGTACACAGCTTCTCAGAAAAACCAAGACTTTCTGCAGAACGTATACGATTTGAAGTAAGATTTAAAACTTGTAGATTTTGCATAGAACACCACACACCCTCAGGCAATTGTCTTATATTATTATCATTTAAATTTAGCTCGTTTAACTCTCGTAAACCATAAAACGTTTGAGGCAATATTTCCAGTGTTTTACCGGGACCCCAAACAGCATTGTGTGTCTGCACCGTTAAACGTTTCAAAGACATTAAACCCTCAAAGATGTTGGCATTTAAGCGTTGCATTTTACAGGAATCCACCTGCAATTCTGAGAGTTTTTGTAGCCTGGCAAAGGTATTACTAGTTAGTTCACTGGCATGTAAAACATCTGATGAGCAGGAAATTTCTAATCTAGTGGCAGTTTCAGCTACTTGTAAGTCCAGTAGTTGCGTTGAATCAATGGCACGTAAATTGCACTTGATATCCATAGTAGTGCGTACAAATTCCCAGGAGCATTGAGAGCAAACACAGCTTACAATACTTAGGATAAGTAAACAAAAGGCGTAATGTTGAAGTGAAGACATGGCTGAAGAAATTTTGTTGCGAAATTTATTTATTTATTTTTTTTTTTTTATTAAAAAAAATTATGATTTGTTTTTATATTATTGTATGATATTTAAAAATGGACTGTGTAGTCCTTAAAACTTTTATAAAATTTTTGTTTTAATTTTTTTAATTTATTTTCTATATAATTTTTTTAATTATTTTTTTTTTTATTAACTTGTTAGGTTGAACACCTTTTTATTCTATATTTGCTTTCTATTCTTTCATTTTTATTAGTTTTTTAGTGTTGCTATTTTTTTCTTTTAAATTTTTAAAAAACATTTTATTTTTTATGGTCTTTTCTAAACAAAAAACACTCTTCGTTACGCTTGCTTAAAACGCACACCGTAAACCCGTAATCCATATGAGTGAGAGATACGTAAACGTAACAAGCGTTTAATCGTAAATTTTATACTTTATTTTTTTTTTTTTGTCTTCGTTAGTGGACGTTGATTTTTTTCCAAGTTTTTAGACACGTTAAGTTATGTTTTTGAATTCTTTTTTTTTGTCAATTAATTTCTTTAACGGAAGAGCTATTTTTCTAAAACATGTTTACCGCTTAACGTTTCAACTCGAACTGATTATGATTTGGTTACGTTGAGACTCCGTTGGCTCATTGAAAATTGTTTTCATTACTCTGGCTATACAAGCATATACTCTTCATAAACTAACATTTAAAATACAAACAAAACACACACACACACATCCATACGATAAAATACTAAGTACTCCCTTTTTGTACTCATACTCACAAGTATGGTAAGACTACCTAAAAAATAAAAATGAATAAAAACAACATCAACTACTAGAAGAATGCAAAGGCTAACAATGAAGCAGCACATGCATATTATAAATACCACATACACACACACACGGATACCCGAGAACATACATAGAAAGAGAAATAGCAGAGAGAGAACAACACACAAATAATTGCATGCATTGGTATGAGAGAATGTGTGATACATGCAACAATGCTAAAACCATGCTATGCATACAATATAACACATACTTGTACACTTGAAAACAAACAGTTATGCTCCACAGAAAAAAAAACAAAAATCTTTTGTGTTTTTAAAAAACAAAATTATTATGGCTCTCTTTATCAAATTTCAAAAAAGAAGTATATAAATACTCGAGAGTAAATTTTAATGTAATAGGAAACATATAAAAACAAGGAATATTTTTACAAATTTATTACTAAATAAGCATAAAACAACAACAACAAAAAATATATTATTAAGCTAATACATAATAATACATCGTTATCGTCTTTAGTTTCAAACACACACCATTATGTACATGCATATTTCATTATTATCTTGCTTATTACTACTAATGAAAGCAAGATTATTAACATAAGATAGTGTAACAGTCACGTACTGTTAAGAGACTTTTTAAACAAAAAAGTTTTGTACGAGTATTTTTGTTTTTTGGTTTTGGGTTTTGTTTGTTTTCCATTTGATGTTTTTGTCATCATGATTATTCATAAATGTTATATCCACTCTCTTTTGACAATACTTATTTTACTTCGCCATAAAGTTTTAGCATTTTAGTCTCTCTCGACTTATTCAGTTCTCTTTGCAAACTGCATTAAAATATTAAATGCACTCTTTATAAGTAGGGGAAATTTTGTAAACCTACATACACATGCATATAACCTAACAGAACATGCAACAAATGTCTTTCATATTTTACTCTCATTGAAAAACAAGAGCACACATTCATTCCTACACACACATATCACACTTAAAATGTATGAATAGATGTGTATATGAAACTTAAAATTACAAGAATTTTAAACATGTTTACATGCATGTATGCATTTTGTATAACATGTGTGTCACTATGCTAAATAGTGCTCTACTGTTATAATATACCACCATCTTATTTCCGGCTCTCTCTCTCCCACTCTCACTTATTTTAGTTCAAACAATTATATACGATTACATACATACTTACACACACACATATTGCATTATATGTAGCGCTGCCAGATTTGTTAGGCATAAAATGGTCAAATTAAAACAAAACAAAAACGTCCAAATATTTGAGGAAATCGTCATTTTATTTAAAAAAAAAAACAAATACCATTTAAATATAGTTTTATTTTGTTATTAAAACCCATGGAAAAAAATAAGTATTATCATAGTGGCTTGAATTTCATAAAATTTATTGTACTTTGAATATATATTTATATTATTATAACATATTTTTTACAAATTTGGTTGAATTGGTACATTAAATAAATTTAATTTTTGTAATTTTCAACAATTTTGTATTTAAGACGATTCAAATAATATAGTGTATAAAATAACAGGGTTGTAATGGTCAATTATGTATGTATGTATGTTAATATTCATTTCATTTTGAATGTCCGATACCAACTCAGACTTCGATGCTAAGTGTTTAATGTTCTAAAGTGATATGTCTTGAAATAAATAATATGTATTTATATATATTTGCTGAAAACTATTTTATTGCTCCCTGTTCTTCAGAATTATATATTTGCGATCAGTGTATAGCTAAATTCACAAGCCCTATATCTGACTTGCTATTGGATGGTTATATACAACAAATTATACACTAAACGGAAGGTCATTCATTTTCCTAAAAAAAATTATACTTATATAGGTACTCATACATATTTTATTTACAAAGTCAAACTAAAATATCTCAACTTTTGAACTAGGTGTGCACAATGGGTCACTCTATTTGTTACAGCAATCGCAAAGTCTCCATAAGAACTTTCTTGTAATATTTATGATACTCGTAACTAAGTATGTTTACTATTCAAACTTTTCTAATACAGGCAGGCCAATAGTTGGACGTAATATGCTTATATCTGGAAACGAAGCTTGATAATCTATAATTTGTATGCCATTAGTTTAAGAATAATCGGATTATTTACTATCCACTAAATAAACACATTTGCCTGAGACTTAGGGAGGTATATTTGTTCCAAATAGTTTTCAATTTGATGCTTTTACATCAAGTTTAGCTAGATAATTGCAGAACCTTTTGAGAGAGATAGAGGAGAAGAACATTAATTTTACTCTGTGCTCTATCCCTAACAGAAGACTTTATGAATTAAACTTGTGTCTGAATAAGCATTATTATGACGTTGTCATACTTTAATAAATCAGGTTTTTTTAAAATGTAGTCAATCCTTTATTACATGCATACACATACATATACAATCGGGCATAACAACCCTGTGTCAGGGTTACGGTCTAGCTTCTCGCAGCACTCATGTTGTGTGTGTAAATTTATATCCATGAGTACCGGAACCTACAGTTTTAAGTCTACTCCAAACGACAGACTTGAGAAGCTTTTTCATGGTAATCAGTTACTCTTAGAGACTTTGCCAATAGACTGCGAAGAGGTAGTCGCTGAAAGAAAATTGTTCAAATTTCTTTTATTCAAGATGTCATAGCTGGGGTTGGGGCCCTGGGCTCATATCTTAGTAGACTAACACACTAACCAGTAGACCACGGCAACTACTTTTATTTTTTATTACTTAACGAAAATCATCATTCAAAAAAATTAAAATCGCCAAAATTAAAAATCATCCCATCTGGCATCAATGATTCTATGCACGTTTTTTATATTACAAACACATACTTATAAAAATTTTTAAAACCTAACACATATAAAAAGCTTAAAATAAAACCGGCCGGTTTTTCTCTCGAATCTCTCTCTTAGTTTCTCTCTGGTGCTCTCTTTTTGTTCCATCATATTGCAGTTGTGTGTTGTACGTTTATGTGATTATTAAAGTAATATGAAAACTGCATCGAATATTTATATTTCTCAGAGCGTGTCTTTATTAATCCCCTGCCATCAAGCACTTTAACCATATGAATAATAACAGGCAACAGGCAATGACAGTGTTTTTTCTTTAATTTCTGTTGATTTTATTTTAATTGTGATTACAATTGCTTGGATTACGGTTAGTGATAATACGAGAATTACATGGATATTTTGCATATAAAATTACGCCAAACAATTCAGTTTTTGAAAGTGCAAGACAAAAAAATCATAATAAATGAATTTTACTCGTAAGAATCCCTATTGTATTGGGATATGCAAATTTTAAAAGAGCTGTTAAGATCCCTCTTTAATTATTTAATTTCGGGTCTAGGAATATTTCTGTATCAAACTAAATTCCCATAATTATAAATATTCCAAGGGATAAAGTTGCCATGAAATAAGAAAAATGAGATGATCTCATTGTTTTGATTTTGACAGAAGAGACAATTTAATATTTATTTATATTTGACAGATTTTCTTAAAAAAAACTACCAGATTGTTGGCGAAGAATTCCATATCATGGCTTTTATTGGTGATTTCTGTTAGTAAGTATGTATGAGTGATTTCATAAATGCAATTTGCAGTACAACACTGCAATATATAGTCTTCATACATACATAAGACATAGTTTTGGCAATGCTGCAGGTTCATAAATGCATTGCAATACTATTCAATGCGTAAAATCTGTTAAATGTATGCATTGCTTTAATTGTAAAGCTTTACTACTTTGTGGGCATTCATTACAGTTTTTGCAGGAAGGTTTTTTTTTATTTTTGTTTAAGTTCTGAATTTAATGCATATTTTTGAATGTTTTACAAATGTTTTCAGTTTTAGACGTTTTTAAAAATTGTCTCATTAAACAAAACTTTTCTGTGTTCATAAATATACTGAAATATCATTGCATTAATTGACAAAGCAGTGTGTCGTAAAAAGTTGGTTCACCTTATAAATGAATTTCTCAACAGTGTTGCAAACTGCATTTATGAAGTTAGCCTATGCATGTATATTTTTTCCTTTATTGTTGCCAGTGTAACAAAAGTGTCCATGTACAATATAAGTGCTTCTACTTGAGTACCTCCTTCCATACGAAACTGCTCATAAATTGCTATAAAAAGTATCATTCAAAATTTTGTTTAATTGCACTTTTAAAGCAATTTATGTACACGGAACTTTCTTTCTATATCGAATGTCTTCAATCTCCCTTAGTTTTATTTTGTTTGCGGGTACGTAAGATGGTATACAAATATGTACGTATTTCCGAAAATTTTCTTCCTTGAAAGAAATAGAAAATTCAAGAACTGTGATCTAACTAGTGCCCAAATTATTTTTCAGCCTAAAAGCAAATAGGTGCCATCTTAATAATAAAATGATATGTATTGTATGTATAAGCATGCCTCGCTGGTCTTTTCTTCTAAATAAGCTCGTTAGAAGACTTTTTTTTTCAAAAATGTTAATAAAACTATAAACTCTTATATGCAAAATTTAGATACTAAATGAGAATTATACCATTTAGTATATAAAGTAGATAAAAGCACAAGTAAAATAATTTAAAATGTATAAGTAAAACATTTCTGTTTTTCAAATTTAAAAACCAATTCAGTCGACCGTGCATTAATTGGTACAAATAACTGTAGAAAATTTTATCTATTTTTTTTAAACATCTTTCAATATATTTTTAATGTTTAACCGTTTATCTAAATAAGCCCACTGTAGTAGCCAAACAAGTGTGTCACTGGTAAATATCACAACTTTACGAACTTATTTTTATAGTTTTGTTTTGGTCTTGCAAGCTTTAAAAGTTTTTTGTTTTGTGTTGAAATTTCTCTTAATACGAGTCGTATTTCGGTATTAAACGTACAACATCGTCCTCGTAAATGAGAATAGAAATAGTGATTTTCTTTTTTTTTATATGTTTTTAAAGAAAAAGGAAAAACTAAATTAAGAGAAGAATATAAGAGAGAGTATATTAGGAGATGGGTTTTTATAAAACGAGTTATAAATTGTTGTTGTTATTATTATTTGTTTTAATCCTTCTTCTATTCAGTCTTTTGTAAACCATTTTTGGGTGATAGAGTTATTCTGTAATTACAGTAGTTGCGAAATAATTGTTGTTCTTGTTGCTGTTGCTTTTGTCTCTTGTTGCTTTATGTACTTATACATATATACTATATGTATGTATGTGAATGTAATTAATGTGTTTGTGTTGTTGCTAATGTTCTTGTTCATTTTTTTCTTTTTCTTATATTTTGCTGTTAAACGCGTGCATTTGTTTATGTAAATGAGTTGTAGTGTTAATTGTTGTAAAGAAGTTTAATGTTTTGTAATTTACTGTTTTGTTTTTTTGAGGAGTTTTATTGTTGTTGTTGTTGCTGTTGCTGCTGCTCTTCCTAACTCTTTTTCTTTTTTGGTTTTGTTTATGTTTTGTTAAGCTCTTGTTTAACCATTATTTCTTCTATTTTAATGTTGTTTTTGCTATTATTAGCTTTTTGTTGCACATTAAGTTTCATTTTTGCATCGGTTGAAGAAGATGTTGATTCTGTTTTCATCTTTCTTTTTTTCAAATTGTAGTAATAAAAAGGTTTTAATTTCTTCTGGATAAACAATAACAATATTAAGTCAGTTTAAAGTTTTGTTTTCTTCGAATCCTAAAGGGGAAAACAGCAAACATTTTAATTGGTTTGCTTTAAATTAAGTTGGTCTTATTTAGAAAATGTTATTTTAATTTAAATTAAAGTTTTATAAAGGGCAAATATATGCTTTTTTTTAATTTGTAAGAACAAGATTTAAAACATAGGATATGATTGCGAGACAATAAGTTCATGCATATCCCATCCTTTAACTGTCTGGACAACACTGCTTCTATCAACAGGTACCCTCTGTTTACGCCTTTCAATACGCTAACAAACTGAGTTACTATCTCCGACAGCCATTGATGATATCTTGTGATGATGAAAAGGCAATAGAAAATACAAAAATGCAAGAGATTTCAAATGATCACAACAGGAGTATAATAATCTGTATTTCATTTTGAATTTAAAATTTTGGACACCCACTTAAGATCTCTATGCCCAAAATAAATACAGATGTACATGCATTATTGGCCATTACAACCCTGTCAGGATTACGGCTTAGCTTTTCGCAGCACTCATGTTGTGTGTGTTAATTTTTATCCATGAATATTGGGACCTACAGTTTAAAGTCGACTCTGAACGACAGATTTTAGAAGCTTTTTCATGACAATCAATTACTTCCAGAGTTTTGCCAGAAGACTGCTGAGAGGTAGTCGCCAAAAGAAAAAAAAAAATCAAATTTCTTTTTTTCAAGATGTCAGAGCTGAGATTTGAACCCGGCGCTTTCGTCTTAGTAAGACAACACACTAATCATTGGACCACGACGACTACAAAATGCACAAAATAATTGTAAAAATTCAACAAATTTTTAGGCTTCATACACTTTTGGTCATACGATTAAGTCACTATTTTGGTTTTACCGAAAATGGTCCACAATTAAAATTTTATTTATTATGGCAAACAAATTTTATTACAAAATTGAAGCTAAAGTACTGCACAATGCAACATTTTGTGTAAAAATGAAATAAAAAAAAAAATGGTATGCCATGTCATGTCGTCTCAAGCACAGTGTCATGCCATGATATACAAAGTCATCATATCCTCTTAGCATGTAAATCGACTAATCTGTTGTACTTCGTTGAGTTGAATATCGAGTTTATAAATGCGTTTTGTGCATAATGTTTTTAATACTGCTCTACAAATATTCGGTACTGTTCTATTTGACAGGGTATACTTATAAAGTTTGTAAAACTACATTTACAATGTACATATAATACAATATTTGCTTAATAATAGAACAAATATAAATGTTCCATTAGTCTACTAGCTTTATCTTTAATTTTGTTTTACTCATATTTCACAAAAATATTTTATTATATTTCCAATACAATATCTAACAATAATCAGATAAATTTTATTAGAAAAAACAAAATTAATAAATACTAAACCTTATTGCTTTAAGAACTCTGTTTTAAAAAAACTTTTAACTTATTTGCAGTTTTATTTAATTGATGTAATAATTCAAACAAATGATCAGAATTCATCATTAAGAACACATGTCACATGTGTCGCTTGTGTTGACATGTTAATTTTCCATGTTCATGTGTCAAAAATTAATATAAAACAATGTATAGGTTTCTTGAGCATATTTTAACGGCATAACATGGCTTGATAATTGCAGGTTGTGACAGTTTTTACCATGTTGCATAAATCAACATGCGCTTGGCTTTAATCTGCATTACAAATAGTAAATAATCATCTACCTAAATTTAATTCTATAAAATATATAGAGTTCGTTTCTCACTTAAAATGCATAAAATTAAAACATTTGACAAAAAAATTAGTTATCACTTATATACGGAATTAGCAACTTATTCTATAACATTTTAGGTCAGTATTCAGTTAGAAAATCACTATTCTACAGAATTTGCCACAAATCGCCCTGGAAAATATTTTGCACATCATGCTGCATTGTTTAAGTTGAGGTTCTAAACTGAGTACTGACCTAATATGGAATAGATATACATACGGTTAATGTGTTATCCTTAAGACATTTGATACTCTATGATTTTAGTGAAAGCTAGATGTTATGAAGCAACTTTCTTAATAATTTCCGTTTATTATGACAACTTGCGTTATATTATTAAATTTTTTTTCTGTCTATATGTCCCATTCATAAAGAACATTGTAGGTTTATTTGACAAGTATTGCCAAGGAATTTGTCAAATAAGCCCTTGGTAAACCTATACTATTTTTTGCTATGAATATGGCAGTACATTTTTATTTACCATTTTTTTAAAACAACAAGTGATTGTTTTTTAATTTTTATTGAATTAAATTCCAACAATAAAAAAGTGAAATGCATAAACATTTCTTACAATTTCCAACAGTTTGTCTGTATTATTGTAGCATTTAAGGCAAAGCTTGAGGATACCTGCCATTTGTGTTTCTCGTTCGATTGTTTTCTTCCTTATATTTACTGACTGTTGTATGTCCCCAATGAATGCAATGAAATTTACAATATATGTATGTATGTTTTTTATTCTTTGGTTGCTTGCAGCATCATCCACGCATATTTTTCCCGTCACACAACCATACTTTAAAGTATATCTTACAGTCGTTTTGAAATATGCGTTTTATATTGTTTTCTATGCTGTGGCATTTTTAGCACAACAATGACACATGCAACATTCAAATGCATTTATATTAGAACGATATAATGAAGTGGGGCAGACAAATAGTCAGAGACAGTCATAGCAATAATATTTGGATATCAATAGAGAAACTGAGACATGTTTAGATATATAGCGGAGCACTATAACCATGACTTAGTTTTCATTTGAGACTACAAATGTTGTTAGTGGCTTACTATTGTTTTTTCAGTTCTTATTTCTTAAGGAAACAAGCTTCGTAGAATTTATTTTCAAAAAGTAAATAGAAAATGTGCAGAAAATCTGTATCAGACTTTTAAGTTGAAAAAGCTTGTTCATCTGGTTGAATGCTCATGCGAAAAAACTTTGTTATTAATAATGTCGATGGTCGTTTCTGCTTAAGACACTCGTCAGAAGACTTTTTCCAAATATATTAGTTAAACTATAAACTTTTTTGTTTACAATTTTAGATACTAAATGAGAATTATACTATTTTGTATTTAAACAAAAGAACTAAATATTATCAATTCTGGTTTTTCGACCTTTATTAATTAATGTAAAGAATTACTCAAGGAAAACATCGAGAATTAAATAAAAGATTTTTATTTAAAAAAAAATCTTAAGCTTAAATAATTCTTTACATCAAAAGAACTAAGAGTTTGTAAGCAATACACTAAAAATTATTTTGTCAAGCATTCTAGTCGTAGATGCCGAAAATTACTTTTTGTTTTTTAAAAAAATTTTTAATTAAATTCACAGTCTAGTTAGACATTTCTTTACTCTTTAAAAGTACAAAATTTTTAATTAGTAATAATGTACATATACATTTTTTTCCGTTATTAAACAATTTTTTTAATTGTGAAAAAATATTTTGTAAAAAAAATCTTTAAATTCTCTGCCAGTTACAAAAATGTTATTTAAAGAAATTTATTTCTTTATATCGGTTATGAAATTGCAATGCAAAATTTTTTTTTTCACCGCCAATTGAAAAATATTACATAAAAAGGATATTAAATTCCATTGCAGTTATGAACTTTTAAAAAAATAGCCTGCTAGGGAGAGGGTTGTAGTCTCGATTCCCTCCTCAGGCTCTGGTCTAAGACACTACTCCCAGCTTCTGGTCTTTATCGCTCTACTTCCTATTATAAATTAACTAGAACATAATTATTATTATTATTATTAATTATATATATATATATATACAATTCGTAATTCATCATATGCTGATACTATTGTCACTGCCCAGCCAATACGGTTTAGCCAAACACTTTCTTACTAGGATCGAATGAGTCTCATACGAGCCAAGTAGTTGGGTGACACTCATAAAATATTTTTTTTCTTAGCTTTGCAGGGATACCAAATTAATTTCATTTTCTTTTCTTTAAAAAGTGTAACATTTACTTTTATTTTATGTAAATATAATACGGTATACAGTTTTTTTCGATTTTGTTTATTTCGATCTTTTCTTTTAAAAACTACTATAAAGGATAATATTAAAAAATGACAATATTCTGTTAAGTTGAGGGCGAAAAAAATTAAAAGGGTATTATAAAAAATGCCATAAGATACGAGTATTGCATTGAGAATAAAGAATTTGTAGTAAAAATTCTTTATAGGATTGTAGCGTATCATACAGTTAGGCTGGTTGGTTTTACATACATATGTTTACTTGTTTTAAATTGCAAATACATTACGACGTTTTATGCATCAATAAATCGTTCTGAGCAGTAGAAATATAAAAAATTTTATTTAATAAAATAAATATAAAATCTATCTCAAAAGACACACGCACTCACACACAAGTATACGCGAAAAACCATGATACTTCAAATTATAACAGCACTTTAAAACAAACAAAAAAAAACAAGAAATGCAAAATGTATTCATAACATGCATACAAACGTTCATATATGTACATACTGGCACACATATAAACAGTGCATATGTACTTTAGGAAATGAAAATTTAAAGCAAAATATGAAAACAACCGTTGAAAGATTTTTGTCGTATGTTTTATTAAAGAAATATTTTTTATGACTGTGTAATAATAAAATAAAATAAAAAAAAAAATAAAAAAATTGAAGAATAGAATTGGTTTTTGTTGTTCTGTTGCTTTACCACTGTTATACGAAGAATTTTAAACTAAAAGAAAATGATAATAAAACTATGCGGGTTCAGTCACTTGCAAAGTATCTTCTACTTATAAGATTCTTACCATCTATCTTTACGATTACAAGGGTACAATCTCAGATCGTATATAGTATGTGCATATACTCCCGTATAGATTTGTAGTACAATATAGAATAAGAAGAAGGGGGTTTTTGCACTTTTTTTGTTATTTATTTTTTTGCTTTCTTTTTTTTCACTTGATCTCAGAGTATCTGGAGTGCTTTTGGTTTGGTTTCTTTAAGTTTTTTTTTTCTTTTGGTTTAGTTTAATGGCTAAATTTGTTGTTGTTTTTATAAAAAATAAAACTATAATGCTTGAAAAATTCTTCTTAAGTACGAAAGCAAAAAAAGCAAAAAATATTGAATGAAAAAACCTTGGTTGAGATTCTTTATTATTATTTTATGTTTGTCTTGCATATTAATATGAATAATAGATGTTAATAATGTACAAAATGAAAAAAAAGAAGGAATAAAAAAAAATACATATAGCACTTTATAGGCAAGCAACTTGCGGTAAATAGAACACTTACCGGTTTAAATAGGAACCAAAATTGAGATTATAATTGTTGCCTAACATCGAAATTACTAACGGTCTTTAAATTACAAACACATTTCTCGACTCTAAATTCTCTGCTTGCAATCAAATCCATGATTCCCACACTAGCAGACGAACACACTATTTACAAATTCACAAATTTTTTAACAGAACCCCAGTAGTTTTTCTATGTTTGTGGACATTTGATTTAAATGCATTCATATCATATCATTCCAAGGCAGATTGCCCATAAAAAACCTTATGGCCTAAGAACTAGTTGTCTCTGTGCTGCATTGTTCTGGACATTTAAGTTCCATAGTAAGTTCCCTGTAAACTTATAAGAATATAAAATTAGTAGGATTTAATCTGTTTTGTCTCGTCACTACACTTTCCATTCTATTACAGATGAAATAGATAGATGGGTAGATGTTCTAATCTATATACAAATATTACAGATCTCTTTTGTATTCTGTTTCTTTGTTGGTCAATCACGCCTAGACAACTAAACTGAGAATTTAATAGGGTAAGTTAATTTATTTTTTTTAACTTGAACCTGAGTCTGGTACACCTCATATATAAACTTAGTATTTATTTTTCTATGCCTTGAGAACTGCTAAAGCTAAAGTTTTTGAGAAAAAGAGCGGGGGGAAATCGAAGAAGTGGTCGTGATACCTCCCATACAAACTAGTTACTAATTTTAGTATATCCTGAGGAATTACTTACTTAGCTGGCCATAGCAATCCGTTAAGGGGTTTCGGCCTGCTTTACCACTAGTCTCCAGGCGCCTCTGCTTAGCGCTCATCTTCTAAAGTTGGTCACACCTATTGATGACAGGACGTCATCAACCTGTCCTTTCAACGTAAACAGGGTCGTTCTTTACGCCGACGTCCAGTGATCTTCGCATCAAAAACTTTCCTAGTTGGAGCAGAATCTTCCATCCGAAAAATATGGCCGATCCAGTGTAGCCGCTGGATTTTAATTTTAATGTTCAATAGTTAGAATCCCGGACAAGGGCGGGTACGTAAAGGTGTTAAATCTATAAAGTTGGATACCCTAAAGTCATTAATTAGCTCCTTTTTCCTCTCCTGCAGGTAGTCGAGAAGCCCCAAAAGAGAATTTGCAACATCGGCCCCTAAAATTAGTGAGGGTTGTTCTTTTCTTTGGGTCGGATAAATATCTGCTTAATATTAAGAACAGTAAAAGCAGTGAGTGAAGTATTTCTTGCTTAGTTTTAAAAAACCAAGGCACCTGAATCTTTTTCCCACACTCGACAAATGTGATCATCGTATCATACGCCATCCCAATACTTGCATTATCCATAGTCATTAACAACGCCTATGATGGTGCGCGTTTGTAAACTTGTCATTAATATTCTGCACTCCCAAGTAGCTTGGATATACCTGTAATGTACTAATGATCGCTTACTTAGCAAATGGACAGTGGTTAAGTATCATACTCTCCATAATTTAAAAAAGCATCTAAAAACTAATATTGGGCGATCATTTTCAGAATTACCAAGTTCATCTTTTTTAGGAATTAGCGTTACTTTAGGAACCTTCCACTTAGATGTAAAGTCATCGGTACCATAAATATCACTGAAAACATTATCCAATGAACTGCCAAAAGTCGAAGAGTACTGCTTTGGGAACCAGTGCTGTTATACCATCCGACCCAGAGTAGGTCTGCAAGAACCCTTTTGACAGCTTAAGCTTGAAAAAAGTTAAGATCTGTGGTACAACTTTAGTCACAATAGAGCACTCAAAATTTTTGTAAAAAGAGTTCATAAAGTCTACCTTTAGTAATCCGTCTAACGAGGGAATAGTGTATTTGTTGCAGTAGCAGTAGCTGCATCAGTATCATTTAGTGGCAATTTTGTAACATTATGTTCTTTAACAAACACAAAATAAAAAATAAAAGAAAAATTACTCGCATTGTGTGCAATTTTCCTATTGTATTATAAAATGCTTCCTTCGCTCTTTTAAGAGTTGGTATTGTGTTTAATAAATTGTTACAAGTAGTTATTGTTTTTCCTTTTTCATTAAATAGATAATAAAGAAATTTATCATTAGAGATGAAAAGTATGCTTAAAAAATAACCTAAAACTTAAGCAGGAAAAAAACTAGAAGAGAGTAGAAAATGAAGAATAAAATTTAAATACTTAAAAAAGTATAACAAATTGAGGATAATCTGTTAATAAAGTAAGACAATTATTGTGAATAATAAATAAATTCATTATCTGAGGGGGGGAACTCTTTTAAAAGTGATTTAAAAAAGGGTTAACAAATATTAAAATGTGGTAAAAACTTTGAAAACGATATTAAAAACAAAATATATAAATATTTTTCTACAATTTTGAAAAAGAAAAGTATTTGCAATAAATCTACGATGGCTTTTTGATTAGGCCAAGACTTTTTAAATTCGTTACAGCTGCCGTTAATATTTCTCTATTACTGAGATATAAAAGGCTTTTAAGATAAACTTGAATCTATTGTTTTGTTTATGACAGCCTTTGCCAGCAAAAAACTTCGTTGGTTTAATGAAAATATTTCTTCATGAAAAAAGGTCGTTAATAAATACTGTGTATCCTCAGTTTTTTTTTTGTTTAAAATGTCTTCCATTTTTAAAAATGATGCCACATGTACATAGTCGTGTAACTATTTGAAAGCAATTCAAACAGTCTTCGAGCAATTTTGTATGAAAAATCAATCTATCACGACTTACTGGAGATGCAAATACAAGTAAAAGAAAGGGTTTTAGACTTGTGTTAACCTGTCGGGCACAGTAACAGCCATATTTGAATGTTTCCAGATATTGTTTATGGCAGTTTTATTAATTACTTCAAATGCACAAAGGAGTAAATTGTACTCCCATTATTTGGCTCCAAAGATCAATCATTCGCTCATGAAGTATTAAAAGTACTTCGACCTGTAGATCTATTGTACAGGCTTCAACTTAACTAGGGTTTCTATAGTTTCTCCCCCAGTTTCGTCATTTTGACGAATTTCACATTGTTGGCCGGTGCCATCTTAGACAATTCTCCATCTGATAATCATCAAGGTACCTCTTCCTACTGTGTACCAATTCTGACGACTCCGTGGCGTCATCATAGAATCTGCACATATATCTCGAAGCGATTCCTATTCTATTTAGTTAGTTAGTTAGTTATGTGCAGCGATATTTAATTCATACACAGAAGAGAGCTTAACTAAGTCAAAATTCGCCTTTAAGATATTAATAAAATAAAGAATAGCGATATTCTTTTCCAATTCATACCACAACCTAAAAGTAAAATGAAGAATATTCAAATGTTTAATACACAACCAAAGGATCTGGTGTTGTCCTTACTTGCCACCCCCCGCCCCCCTCCCCCTTTATGGGGTTAATAGCTTCTGGTGATACCTCACACCAGGGGCCTGTACTCAGCGGGGAATAGGGAGTTCACCTAGGTCTGGGTGGCCTGGCAGTCGCTATAGGCAGAGAGTGGTTGTTAATTTATTACTGACGCTCTCAGAGACTGACCAGAGGCAACTATCTAATCTGGTACTACGGCATCAGGAGCCCCTGGTTTGTCTGTACTACCCTGTCATTTGGGGAGTGAGGTAAATCGGCCTGATGTTTTGGGTGCGGTCCTTGGGGGAGTACACGTAGTTGTTGTGGTAGTGATAATTAGAACTCCTCAACAAGGGGGGTACTACTACTATTCAGGCAGTTTTATGGCGAATTTTTAATCTAATGTCTATAGGGATTTCTTCTGAGCGGCGTATCTTTGGCGTGACCGAGATTAGAAGTCACCGGCTTTGGATGGCGCTGGTCTGTCGCGGCGTATTTGACCACCACCCATGCAACAGGGTGGCGTATGGTGTGTCTTATGACGGGTACGCACGATAAACTCAATCTAGTTGTCCTCCTTTGGCATAATCGTCTTTGTATATTTTCTTTATAGATTCCTTTTCTGATCCCAAAATAATTACTCTGTCAGATGCTTTTGTTGTAAATGTAAAAAAAAGAAATTAAACGATTATTGCTTAAGAAATTTGTGCTTCAGTAGATTAGTTGGTAGTGTTCTAAGGTGCTCTTGTAATTGATTAGAAATATGGTGCTAAAAGATCTTTACAATTCTGGCAATTGAATTGTTATTTAAAAGTTCCTAAAAAGGTACCCTTTCCAAATTCAAAAATCTTATTAATTATATTGATCCTTTTTTATGTCATTGGACATAAACCTACACAAAGTGCTTACTTTTCAATTAAAGATTCTTTTTTTGCCTTTTTCACAATGTGAAATTTCTTGTAAAGGGGACAGCTTGTCATACTTTCCGTTGTAACCATTATTTAAGTCATCATTATCATCCTCATATTCATTCAATTAAAATAAAAAAAAAATAAAAAATAAAAAAAAGGAAAAAACAACTCTTTTGCATATTAACCAATACTGGCCATTTTTGGCAAACCATTTAAATTATGCATTGAAAACGACGACATCCTGCCTTAAAGTCTCCTATTTTTTCTCTCTACCATTTCAATGTTAATGTCAAACCATACGTTTGGTTTGTACTCGTCGTAGTATTTTGGAGAAAGAAACGTTAAAAAATTCAAATGCGTTTTAATTGAATTCAATTCGTATATTTAATGGATTTTTTATTTCTCTAATTTTTTTGTTTTTTGTTTTTTTTTTTTTGTTCATTTCTAAACATTGTTTGGGTCAGTTTGTCTATAAGGCAATTATAAATTTTTTAAGAGTTGTTCTGGTATGGCTTAAATTTAAAACTGATATTGTCTTTTTTTCTCCCCATTTTGGTCTTTAAAAGGAGCCATGAATGATACTACTTTTTTTTATTATACAAAATGATAGTTTGAGGTTAAGATTATCATAATTTTTTGGTTAGAAAAGTTGGTTGGCAGGCTCTTTGGCTGGCTATGAGGCTCAATAGTAATTTTTTTTTCTCTCTGTAATAAAAATTCATTCTGCAGTAATAAAAACATTTTCATTTGATTATGGCTGGCAAAAAAATAGTACAACAACAGATTTGAATTTGTTTGTTCGTTGTTTTTTGACAAAAATTATGAGTATTAGATTTTAGTTTTTTTTTTATAGAATTTTTTAATGGGAATGAGGTTAAAAAGAAAGTTGCATTTTTAGAAATATATGCAACAGCATCTCTTTTACGTATCACAGGCTTTTTTTTCAAAGGCTTAAAAATATATTGGCACTAATGTGGCGAATAAGTCGTCCAAGTGATCAATAGTTCTGGGCTTATTGGCCTAGACTAGCCAGAGCAATTGTATAGCGAAGTTAAAATGCAACGACTTAAGGACAATTCACAGGTTGAAACTTGACACTATGCGGTGCCCAAACGCTTCGTTTAGCAACACAGTGTGTAATTTTTTAAGTCATGGAAATATAACGATATACGGACACCACTACGTGATCAAAGACCAAAAAAAGCAGATCCGTGTCTCCCAGTTTTGCCCAAAGTTATGAAGATTTTTTTATAGGCCCCCAAACATTAAGGGCATCCGTGTCATTTTGTAATAATAGTGATAATTTGCTCAGGCTCATATCTTGACAAACGTTCGGAACTTTGATTTACTTTCTGAGTCAAAGTTGTGACTCTTGTCATGAAGAACAAAAATTTTAAAAAATTTAAACTTTTTTTTACCTTTTTTTCCCCCTGTTTAGGTTCATAGGTGGCAAATAGTTCAGAATTTAAAGAAACAATGAACTACAAAAATTTACCTAAGATAGAAATAAACAACTTTGTGAAACATATGAATTTCCTATTCAGGTAGGGCTTAGGTAATACTCGGGAAATTTTTTCTTTTGGGGCTACCTAAGCGCTGCCTAAACGGAGTTAAGTATCATTCCTAGAAAGTTCATATGTTTTTTTTTGTCTTTTATCATATAGCGGTTTCCGTATATGTTTATTTTTATCCTGTTGTACAGTGTAAATCAATTGTCGCATGAGCTGTGTGTCATGCTGTGATGTCTTGTTGAAACTACAGCTTTTGCACATCATAGTTGTTCCTTGGATGAGTGAAAAAGTCAGTATTCATGGCTTTATAGCGGTCACTATTGACTGTAACATTCTAACCTGCATCGTTATTAAAGAAGTACGGAACAAAGATATCTATCAGCTTATAAAACACACCAAACAGTCAGGTCTTCTAGAAGTAATGCTGTCCCAACATGCACTTGAGGATTATTATCACTCCAAAATAGGCAATTTTATTTGTTGTTGTAACTATCTATTCAATTTACTATTTAGCTTCATCGCTAAACAAAATTCGCTTAAGAAAATCGGAATCGAGGCCAATCTTGTTTTGGGCACATTCACAGAATCTACGACTTGCTTATTTTTTTTAAACAAGACCAATACTTAGGGTAAGCAAACCCCTGCTTATGCTGTGCATTGTATTGGAATTTTATAGATTAGAGGATAGAGATTTTTTTGATATAACTTGATGTGAATTGATTAAATCACTCAAAGGCCAATGTTACACCTTCAGCCTTGAATGAAACATAAAAAAAACCTATTCTTCCAATTCCAATACAATGCACATCATGAGTAGGAGTTGAGCCCCTCAACATTTGTCTTATTAAAAAAAATTGCCACATCTGTCGTTGGATGTTGGTTTTGGTGAGGATATTCGCTGTTATCTACTACTTCCCAGTAGGTGGCGCTTTTCTCCTGATTTCATTTTTGATGCCAAAGGTGGAATGGACTCTTTTTTTTTTTTTTTTATTGAAATTTCGAAGCACCGTAAATATTTTCATTCTTCATTTTTTCTCCTTTGCTGGAATTTGAAACTAGACTACTTTGGGTTTTTATACCAGCGTTCTAACTACAATACTACGCACCCCCCCTCTCACCAGCAACCTTTGGTGAACAGTAAGTCTATTCGCCATGAAATGCCAAACTAAACTACACATATATCACTTGATAGTTGAAAAATTGGCCTCTATAAAAGCAGCCTAATGAACGGCAGTACATTGTGCTGGTCTAGGGAAGCCTAAGAAGCTTAAATATTTGAGTGCTCACTTTAGCTGGCTTATGTGTCACCTGTGTACATCTGCATTTGATCAAGCCAATTCCTGATATTTGGAAATGAATTGTCGAAATATTTGTACTCTATGCCGACGCAATGATGGCATATATTAAGTTGCTTGTATATAAGAAATTTATTTTGAATTAAAGTGACGTTGCGTGTTTACGTTATCTTGTTATATATATATTCTGATTTTCTTATGCATACAAATCTGACAACAGGCACATTCTAATTGATTTAGGAATAGAAAACCATTGCTCCAAACATTGCCTAGAGTGCGTTAAAGGTGATCATAGCTGTATTTACATTTGAATACTCGTATGTATACACTTATGCTTTAGGTACTTATTAGACAGAAAAGAATAAGCAACTTAGTATTGGACAACTGCATAAATTAAAACTAATGATTAAGCTCTCCTTTTCACCTACAAATATAATTCAATTAAAAAGATTGTATATTCAGCGCATAAACATGTAATTATATTTTTTGGAATGAAATAAGTATGTACGAGTAGTTATCGAAAAAATATGTGAATATGCTTAAAAATAGTATTTAATTTTAGCACCGTCATGTTGGTAAATTATTTCAGCTTTTTTGGCTTAATTATGTTGTTTTTTATTCTATTTTTTTTTTCTTTTTTTCTTTTGTTGATTCTATACAAAATATGTTATTACAGCCAAACAGCCAGCCACTGTTTAATAAGCGGGGAAACTATAAAAAACATATTTTTTTATTTATTTCTTGAGAAACAATGCTTAAACTGTTGTTTTTTTAGGTCGTTGTTAATGATGTTTTTGTAAAGGATTTCTTAAATTGTGAATTATTTTATTTATTTATTTTGTATTTTTAATTTAACATTAATTGCCAAAAATCTGTTTTTATTTTCTATGGTTTTTTATTTTTCTAACACTTTAAATATATATTTTGTTTTTGAGAAATTCTTCAAGCAGTGTTGTTTTTAGGGATTTAAATCGGCAGTGAATTCAATAGGTTTCTGCTAAAATACGTCTGTAATAATATTGTTTTTGCTATTGTTTTTTTGTTGAATAAAATAGTTAAGCCTGTGCGTTTAAGGCCTTTTTCTGTAGGCTCTGAAAACAAAAACATAATCCCTGGCTTCAGACAAAACAATGACGTTGACAATGCGTTGCTATTTTTTTGGTAATTGGAAAAAATAGGTCTTAACTCAGGCAGGTAGTGAAGTAAACAAACAGCCAGCCGACCATTTAAAACAGATTCACTGTTTATGTTGTTAAAGTGATCTTAATTATTGTATACGTTTCTCTCTCTCTCTCGCTCTCCTTTTCGCTGAGAGAGAATTACAACTACTAACAAACAATTAAGGGGAAATGAACCAATACATTAAAAAATATACTCTCACTAATACTATTTTAAAAAGAGTGTCAGTTTCTCTGGCTCTCATTGTATGATTTAATATTTGGTTTTGAGAACACTTTATGACTTTCTTAAAATTTCAATTAAATTTTAACAATAATGTGAGAAATTTCATTTCAGATCCGCAACTTACTCTCTGTGAAACACTCTCTAGTTCTCTCTGAAAAATGTTTAACTCCCAAGATTTTATTTTTTTAGTAGTATTAGAGTACTCCAGTACTTTGATTTTATTTTGATTGTTTTGGTTCGGTGCTATTGTATCTGTATTTGTGTCTGGCTCTTGTGTTTTGTTGTTGTTTTGTTTTGGTATCTTTTTGTGTTGAAAATTTCAAATATCTTGTATCTGCCAGTTTTCAACAGCATTACTCAAACATGTTTAGCCTGCATTTTTGTCATTTTCAAATATCACTTGCAACTTCTTTAGCTTGAACTGCTATGGCCCCACTCTTGAGTGACTGACTGAATGCCTGCATGCTTCAGTGGTTATATGGCTACATGGTTAGTCTGCAAATATTGTTTTTAAATTTCACAGCTCACTAGATGGCTCTGGCAGTCTCTTAAGGCTTTTATTGTTTGTAGTCGTTTGCGGGGTGTTTTTTGTGTCTTGGATTTTCTTGGTTCAGCTTTTAAACCATAAAAACATTTAAAATATTTTGCGGTTTAATTTCGTTTTAACTGATTTTAGTTTTTTATGGTTGATTTGTATTTTTCTTTTTTTTTTAACTCTGTTAAATCAGTTTTTTTTTAGATTGAAATTGCTGTTCTTTTTTCTTTTGTTTTTTCCTCTTTTTTTTTGTTTTTTCCTCTTTTTTCTTAGCGGTGTTGTTTAACGTTTTGTTGCCGGTTTAAAAGTGTAAAAATCGACGATTGTCATCAACCAAAAGGCGCATTAACTGTTAAACACTTTAATACCGTTTAAATTAAGCTGTTTTTCTTAATCATTTATTTTTTTTTTTGCTTTGTGTTTTCAAAAAGGCATTTTAACTGCAAATTTTTACAACAAAAAACAATACAAGCAAATAAATTTTAATTTTATATTTATATCTTAATTAAAATACAAGTTTTTAAAAGGCCTTATAAGTTTAAAAGCGTCTGCTTTACTACTGAAATAAAAATGTTGTCTTTTTATTTTTATTTTCTCTCCATATATTAAAATATTACATACTTACATACATTATTGGCCATTACAGCCCTGTTTCAGGGTTACGGCCATGCTTCTCGCAGCACCCATATTGTGTGTGTCAAATTTTAACCATGAGTTGCGGGACATACAGTTTCAAGTTGAATCCAAACGACAGACATAACTTTCATGGTTATCAGTTACTCTCAAAACTTTTGCCAGAAGACTACTAAGCTGAAGTCGCCGAAAGAAATACTTTTATTTCAACTTTTTTTTATTCAAGATGTCAGAGCTGGTGTTTGAGCCCGGAGCTCTTGTCTAGTAAGCTAACACACTAACCACTAGACTACGGCGATTTTTAAAATATTACTTTTTTTAATGTACTTCAGAATATAAAACTGATAACCTCAAACACATCTTATTTTGACGGTATTTTCCGGACTGTATCCGTTGTCGTACAACTTTAGAGCTATTTATTGTAGACTTTCTACCTTACCTTGGTAATTTAGACTTTTTCTGGATGTAATGGCCTCTCTTCAATTACATGAGGATTTTCAGAATCCCAAATTCGACAATTTTGTTTATTAACATACCCACCGAGTGAGAAATAATCTTCATCTCTGAAGAAATTTTTTTTCGAAAAATTTTTATCCACCGCCTATTGCTCAAGCACCCATTCCACTTTTCGACGACATTGTGAATTGTCAGCTGGCTTCAGTTGTTGCGTGAGATGGACTTTATATGGATGTAGGTTTAGTTGTTGCGTGAGATGGACTTTATATGGATGTAGGTGTAGATCTAAATGCAAAATACGCCATAATGTGCCGTAAGACAGTGTCCTAATTCCAGAGAACGACGAGGAATCGACATATTCGGGTCTTCGGCAACACTTTCACTTACAGCAGCGATATTGTCAGCGGAACGAGCAAAACGATGATGCACAGGCCTTACATTAATTGTGACCGCTCCAGTCTCTTAAAATTTCTTCACAATTTTGCCAATTGCTTGCGTAGTTAGACGATTATGAAAACCATAATCTCCTCTTAAAGCGCGATATGTGGCTGTGGAAGGATCACCATTTTTGTAGTAAGTTTTGATAAGTTTTATGCGTTGTGTGTAGTTAAGCGATCCATTTTCGTCAAATTTGTCTTGACCATAAATTCATTCAGAACAAATTCAATAAGTTAAGCTTAAATCGTTCTTAAGATATACAAAAATCATTATCTAGTTTGTATGGGAGGTACCATGCCCACTTGTACTACTTATTCTGCTCGCTTTCTTACTGATAACATGTCTTGACTATGTAATCATTCAGAATACATTTTGCAATTATATTTGTAAACGTTCTTAAGATATACCAAGATCAGAGTCGAGTTCTGTCCAATGTCTTACAGATGACTAGTTTTGGCTATAAAGAAGATACCACGGGAATATATCTAATAATTTAACGAATTTTCAATGAGAATGAGTATATGATTTTTGAGTCTATCTGGTCCAAACAGACACCTAATAAGTTTCTGTATACAGTTGATGTATATAGATTGCATTTTTAGAATATATAAAAATGGAAACGCTGTAACTGTTTAAATAAATAATTCTAAAATCATAAATCATTTTACAAAATTTTTAATTTTAAATTATTATTATTTCCAAATTGCTAAATACTGCTAAAACCTTGGAAATATGATCCTATTTTTTATTTTTTTTTATTATATTGAAGTCTCGTTTTTGTCAAAAAATTAGCAGAAAATTTAAAAGCTTCTCAAACAAAACATTACAATTTTTGCACGATTTTTCCTTGAAACTTAAAAAATATATTTATACCAAAAATAAAAGAAAAGACAAACAATATGTTTCGTAATATTTGTGTAGCATTAAATACAATAAACAAAAACAAATGGTTTTTTTTCTTTAATAATTGTTTAGCAAAAACATTAAAATCATGTCGTTTTTTTCGTTTTTTAAGATGCAACTGATGATTTGGCACAAAAGGTGTGAAGTTACAAGTTTTTAAACAATTGCCAAAATAAAATTTATTATAAAACCAAATATCAGGGATAAACTTGTATAAATGAAATAATTAAAAAACATAAAAGTATTTTTCTTTATATATAGGAAAATGCTTTCAAAATTAAATATGAAATTTAAAGTTTTAAATGAAATAATTCTCATTTAGTGTATAATTTTTTGAATATAAAAGTTTATAGTTTTAACACAATCTTTGGGAAAAAGACTCTTGACGAGACTCTTAAGCAAAGACAATATGGCCATAGAGATATGCTTATACCCATTCCATGTGTAATAAATAAAATAATATTAAAAAAGGCATATTGGTAATTACAATTAGAGCTTTGCACAAACCAAATACCCAGCAGAAAATAGTGCTTTTACCAGTAAGTTATTTTGTAAGGGAGAAATTGTAAGCAATCACTTACTCATGCGCATTTATAATGCATGATTTTTATATGAAATGTGCCGCTTAAATTCCATAGAAATGCAAATTAATTGCAACCAGTAAGCAAATAGAACAAAAAATAATACCTTATACTGTAGCATATTTGGAAGCTTTAATGTGTAAAAAACAATATAATGCTTACAATTTTATTTATTGGTTCCAAATCTTTAAAATGTTTTGCTGGGTATTGCAATTAAGGACGTATGCATATAAAGGACACAAACTGACCTTTGTCGAATGCGGGAGAACTAAAACCCAATTTGTTGAAGCAAATTTTTGTACCAAACTGCTTGTTAACTTGGCTCAGTTGGTGACTCGTTTTGAGGGCAATATTCTTAGAAATTAGTGCTGTTTAATTAACTAAAGCCAATACCAACATATTTCTTCATTAAAAACAACCATTTTCGTTTTATTTTAAAAAGTTCAATCATTAAAAAAAATATTAAACAATATACGGTAATTTTTCTTCAATTGTTGTTGATAAAAATGTGATGTAATGTTAGTAAGTTTTCGAATAATTCAATACAGAGTTTTTAAACAAAATATAATTCCGATTTATGATGTCTGTAGGAAGAGGGTGAATTAAATACATACAGAATTGGCCACTACAACCCTGCTTCAGGGTTACAGCCTAGCTTCACGCAGTGACAATGTTGTGTGTGTTAATTTCTCTTTATAAGTACTGGGACCTAATGTTTAACGTTAACTCCGAAAGACAGACTTGAACAGCTTTTTCATGGCAATCAGTTACTCTCAGAGCTTTTGCCAGAACACTGCCGAAAGAAATATTTTTCTTTTATATTTTTTTTTCAACACGTCAGAGATAAGGTTTGAACCCTAAACTATTGTCTTAGAAAGCCAACACACTAATAACCACTAGACCACGGCGACTACATGAGTATATACAGAATATAAAAAACTTTGAAGAGACTTCCGTAGCTCTGATCGAAAACATGTTCAGTTCGGCTAGTGTATAATTCCTGCACGGATGTCATTTCCATCTTTGGTTGATAAGTCATTGCAAAAAAAAAAAAATTATTTTGATACATTAGATTTAAAAGAATAAATAAAAATTTCAAAATCTTACTCATATTTGGACATAGTCGAGAGGTCTCAGACCTAGGGATGATACGATACCGACAGGGTATCATTGATATATCTTACTTTAAGATCGGACTGCAAATGCCAAAGATATATTGAAAAAAGTAAAAAAGCGACTCGGCAAAAAATTTTTTTTTCGAAACCTCCTTGCCAAACTACTTTATATTAGAGGCGGTACGTGCAATTTTTGTTTTGTTTTAAAGTGGTACAGTCTAATGTATTAGAAAAATAGTATTACTTATCAGTTATTTTATGTGTTTATTAATTTTTGTAACACAGTGTTTTGTCTAATTGTTATTTAAAATCTACAACGAAAAGTTATTAATTTTTAACTGCATACCTGAACACACAAAATCAAAATTCTCTATGCCTTGATTTTCGAATAGATTTAAATTTTTTGATTTATTGTTTTTAAGACGCATATGACTTTGATGATATATTTCTTTAATCAATCTGCATTGTAAAAAGAAATATTCTCTTCTCTAGGACATATGATATCTTTTATAGCAACAAGCATCTGCTATTTAGAAAACAATCTTAGAATCAATTCATATGGCCAATTAGATATTAAGTGATCGTTTAACTATAGTTTGGAAGATATAACGAAATATGATATTTTTGCCAACCAATTGAAGAAAAATAAAAAGAAAAAACCTGCTACAGGAAAAAAAAGGACAAATATTATACGCATGCTTGATTAGAAACAAACAAACAAATAAAAATATAAAATAAAATGCATCATTGCCAAATAAAAGTAAAAAAAAAAAAACTTCTTGCAACACACAACACAAATACGATATTAAGAAAATATTTTTATGTTGGCAGATTATTGTTTTCACAACATTCCTGTTAAAGAAAATTACAAAAAAAAAAAGAAAAACTTTGTTTTAAAGAAGGAAAAAAGGGAAAAACTAACAAGACATTTAATTTTTAAAAAATTTCTAGAGCATTGAAATACTTGCAACACAACACAAAATGAAGTAAAGTTTTATATGGAGCTATTCTATAAACAAACGAAAAATACAAAAAATGAAATGATTTTATGGCTCATTTCTTGGAGTAACTTGAGAGGAAAATTTCAAGTGGTTTCTGTTTAAAAAAAAAATAACAACAATTCTTGACGACGAAACTGAGCGTTAAGAATGAGGATAAAGATGATAATGAAGTTGCTGATGTTGTTGCTGTTTACATTACCGGGTGTACCATACACAGGATATTTGCTTAAACATTCTACAATATGGAAATAAAATCAGTCTGACATGTATGAAACACAAGTAGAAAAATTTAAGTTTCTCTAGAAATATGTATGTAGAGTGTAGAGAAAAACAACTAAAATTGAAAATAAACCTGCCGGATATAAAGACATCTACACCTTAAACAGTAAGAGAATACTAAAATTGTAGTTTTACACGAATGTAATATAAACAAGTGCAGCTGCTGGAAATAAAAACAAACAAATAAAAAACAAGAAAAAAATGCAAAATGAAACAACCATACAACACATTGTAATATCGTCCTTTATATCCTTTTTAAAAACGACAACAAAAAAAAAAAGAAACAAAATTATCACTTAAGCAGTAGCCGTAAAAATCCTCTTGACCCACGGACACTTTTGTTCGCTTTCCATTTTCATTTTACAAATAATATCTGAAATGAAATTTAGTTATCAGAAGTTGATAAAAAAAAAAGAATTTTTTTAGGTCACATTTATGGGGGCTTTTAGAAGTACTTGTCGTTATAATGGTTTTTACTTTCTCTGTACAGGCCCGCTTTTATTGATGTCTGCAATAGGTTTTCATTTTCTTGTTCGTGGTGTTTTTCTATTACACTTTTACAAACACATTAATTTTTGTTGTTTTTATAAGATAATAATATTGTCCTTTCGTTTCTTTATTATATCCTTTTGACTTAAAAGATATGTAATACTGCCACACATATACATGAACACATTGTTTTAAACCCAGGCGTAAAGACAGAAGCAAAGAAATCTATAATTGCATTACAACTACACCTGTGGCAAAAAAGTTTGTAAAAAAGCTGACTTTTAGTTTTTTTTCATATTCCAGAAAAATAGAGAAAACAATTTTTTTCGATTTGAAATTGATCGCATGCTCATGTAATATTGCTACGAAACAAACATTTTCTGATTTAAAGTCATACATTACCTTTCCTTACTTTTTCGTATTATTTTGTGAAGTTAACTGGCAGACTTTTATTCAATTCTCTTTCCCTCTACCCTAACTTCTGACAAATTTTTTTTGCAAAAATTGCCGACTCCGAATGGCAGACTTGATAAACGTGTTCATGGCAATCAGTTACTTTCAGAGCCTTTGCTAGAAGACTGCTGTGAGATTGTCGCCGAAAGAAATATTTTTTTCGCATTTCGTCCTAGTACTGATGCACAAAAATTGACATACACAACATGGGTGCTGCGAGAGGTTTGGCCGTAATACTGAAACAGGGGTGTAATGGCCAATTATGTATGTACGTATGTAGAACAGAGAAAGAAAAAATGTCCTATACGTTTCACTTCTCCGCTTCTAAAAACTTCGCTTGTGTATCGTTCTATTTCCCAACCGTACTATAAATACAGTCTGAATAACGATTCGTAACAAAATAAAATTTAATAGGAAATATTGGGATATACAGTAAGGGACAAAATTGTTCACAAAATTACAAAAATTTATAATAAATCCAAAAAAGTATGTTTTATTCAAATATATTTTAATTTTTTTTACCTATATAGAATAATGTACATCTAAAAACCTTAAAAAGAACAAAATTTTAAAAGAATGTGTGTTAAGAGTAAAAAAAATAAATATTAAATTAAAAATTCACATGTGAACAATTATGACCGTTGTTGAATATTGCATTGATTTTAGGTCCTAATATTTGGTATGTCTACCGTTTGCTTTTTTAACTGCCTTAATTCTTTTTGGCATACTTTTCACTAAATTCGTCAAGACATTAGGGTCAATACTTTCCCAAGCTTCAACAGCACGCTCCCAGAGTTCGTCTACGGTCTTTGGAGGGTCTTTTAGAGCAAAAATTTTTCTCTTTAATATGGACCACAGGTGTTCTATCGGGTTTAGATCCGGCGACTGCGGAGGCAAATCCAAAAGCTTGATCCCATTTTCTTCAAACCAACGTTTTGTTATCTTCGCGGTATGCTTAGGATCGTTGTCCTGCATAAAGATGCTATTCTGTCCCGGATCTAAACCAAATATGTCGAGACTTGGAATGTATGAGTCTTCTAAAATGTCTATATAATCTTTAGCACACATTTTGCCTCTAATTCGGCGAAGTACTCCAAGTTGATTCCCGCAAAAACAGCCCCAAGCCATTAATGAGCCACCTCCAAATTTAAGTGTTTGGCAAATATTTCTTTCTTTTACACCAACAATTTTATCCACCCATGTCTATTGTCGTCCGTCTGACCCGATTCTATTAATTTTTGTTTCATCGGACCATGTTACACTCATCCAGACTTCAAAAGTGAATTTTTCATATTTTTTCGCGAACTCTAGGCGTCTTAAATTAAATTTGGAGGTGGCTCATTAATAGCTTGGGGCTGTTTTCGCGGAAATTAACTTGGAGTACTTCGCCGAATTAGAGGCAAAATGTGTGCTAAAGATTATATAGACATTTTAGAAGACTCATACATTCCAAGTCTCGACATATTTGGTTTAGATCCGGGACAGAATAGCATCTTTATGCAGGACAACGATCCTAAGCATACCGCGAAGATAACAAAACGTTGGATTGAAGAAAATGGGATCAAGCTTTTGGATTGGCCTCCTCAGTCGCTGGATCTAAACCCATTAGAACACCTGTGGTCCATATTAAAGAGAAAAATTTTTGCTCAAAAGACCCTCCAAAGACTGTAGACGAACTCTGGGAGCGTGCTGTTGAAGCTTGGGAAAGTATTGACCCTAATGTCTTGACGAATTTAGTGAAAAGTATGCCAAAAAGTATTAAGGCAGTTAAAAAAGCAAATGGTGTACATACCAAATATTAGGACCTAAAATCAATGGAATATTCAACAACGGTCATAATTGTTCACATGTGAATTTTTAAATTAATATTTATTTTTTTTACTCTTAACACACATTCTTTTAAAATTTTGTTCTTTTTACGTTTTTTAGATGTACATTATTCTATATAGGTAAAAAAAATTAAAATATATTTGAATAAAACATACTTTTTTGGATTTATTATAAATTTTTGTAATTTTGTGAACAATTTTGTCCCTTACTGTATATATGTATGGTATAGTACAGTGATTTCAAAACTCTGAATCTGGCAAACCTGTCACTTAAAGTGCCCTTTATTTGTGGACCTTTTTTCTACCGAACAACTTGTAAAAATAGTTAAATTTATTTTAAAACTAATGATTCAAACATCGCTACTTTTGGAGCAATACGGAAAGAAACTTGCAAGATTAAAACTAAAATTTTAAGCGACTATTACTGTTACAGATGTGTTCAGTTCTTTGCATCATTACAGTGTGCGCTGTAACAAAAATATCGTTTATGTTACGGTAAGTGCGGCGAATAATAAAAATTTACTGATTTTACGGTGTTGTTAGCAATAGGATCAACCTAGCATTTTATTATGGCATATTTTGCATTCGGATGTGCACCTCCGTCTATATAAAGATCAGCTGAAAACACCATCAACGTTTTCTGACTACTCATAACGCCATAGATATGCTGAATGAGTACCTACATAATTATTCGTCACAACCCAGTTTTAGGATTATGGCCTAGCTTCTGGCAGCACCCATGTTGTGTGTGTGTCGATTCTTATACATGAGTACCGGGACATACAGTTTAAAGACGACTTGGATAGACTTGTAATGGCAATCAATGAAGTAGTCGCCCAAATTTCATATTTCTTTTATTTTAAGATGTCAGAGCTGGGGTTTGAGCTCGGAAGACTTGTCTAGTAAGCCGACACACTAGTCTCTAGGGTATGGTGAGGACAATTCGATTGTGGAACAAAAAGTCTTTCAATGCTGATATTTCGAAAACCTTTTCTTCAGCAACGAATCTCATTTCTAATTCGGTAGTTACATCAGTAAGCAATAGTGTCACAATAAGAGACATGGAGTACCCAAAAGTGATTGTGGAAAACCCATTGGAACAAAACAAGGGACTGCTTAGTGAGCATTACAAGAAACGGTATCAAACTTGGCTTAGCTTTTGTTAAAAATATTGAAGAATTGCATGCAGATAAGCTGTTTTAATCTTAAACATTTATTTTTTTAAGTGGTTTCTTAAGCCTAAAGTTTTTTTCTTTACAAGTTAAAAGTTGCAGCGCTTCCAATGCGAGCCAAACATATATGTAACTATTAGGGCGATTATTACAACTTGCCGTTGGTAAAAGGTAGGATTTTGTCAGACAGATAACTTGCTTTTAGTTATTACAAGTAACTTTTAACCTAAATGTAACACAATCTTTCTAATAACTTTATCGATCACTTTAGATTATACCCATAATGCTCTCAACTCGCAAGGTATTTTAAAATAATTGTTTCTATTATAGACATTTGTATCGATTATTATCCAGTTAAGAGTTCATAAAGTCTTTTGAAACTACTATATAATAAAATTCTGAAAGTGGAGTTAGTCGACTTGGCATATAAAGCGTTTATTTGTGGTAATATGAAATAGTAGCTTGAGTCCACCTAAGTTCGAATTATCTTACTATTTCTTACATGTAGAATAAATCAATTCTCAGTATGTTAAAACTTGGAATTATTTCAAAATTTTATTGTTTGACTTGGACTGTTCTTTCACCCTTACATACAAATTTTAAAAATGCAATAAAAAAATATACAAAATATGTTTTGATATAGAATACATGCATACATACAGATTTGCTAAAGTTACTTAACATATAGTTATATTTTTGAATATCATTGAAAACGTTTCAATCTCCTATTTCCTCACTGTATGTAGAAATTTAAATTTTTATTTTATTTGACTAAGATTTTATCAACTAAAGCTAAAAGCAAATATTTGACGCCAAAAACGTAACCACTTTTTAATTAGAAAATTTAGTTTATGAAAAATTAGAATATTGGAATATTAATAAAGGTTTAAACCCAACCGCTGCCCAACATTCCACTCTATTCCACCTTAACCAATGTCAACAAAAACCGAATGATCAGGGAAAAAAGCGCCACCTATTGGGAAGTAGAAGATAACAGCTAAACCTACTCAGCGAAGGCACACTCACCACACAATCAACATGCAACGATGAGGCAATTGCTGTTGATCATTCAAGGGTGAAGGTCTAACACTGGCCATTGAATGATCAATTCACAGCAATTTGTCTCATTCCTAAGGATCTTAATAATAATATAATAATTAATAATAATGTATGTACTGTCCTTTCCAAAATTCCAATACAATGCACAGTAGGGGTTTACCCCTGAGTATTGGTCTCAAATAAAAAAAAAAAAAAAACAAAAAAAAAACGAATGAAATTTTTGGGCACCCTGAAAAATGGCTCCAAAGGAAAATGACCCCAACCCGAAAATGAAAAATGACCCCAAAAATTTTAATGGAGCACAACAACACGAAATTTTGAGGTAATTTTTCATTTCTTGCTTTGGGGCTATTTTGGATTATGAATAATGGCCCCAAATGTTAATAATATTGCAAAATAATTTAAAATTATTTTGGGGTCATTTTTCATAAAATGAGTAAAATATAAAAAGGTACAAGAAACCTTCCGGAATTCGTTGTTCTGTTAGTGGTTTTTTGTAAATAAAATTAAAATTTTGTTTTTGTATTCATTCGTTAAGAAAATATAATTAATGTACGTATAAGGCACATTATTACAACTTGCCCTTTGTTAAAGGTAGGATTTTATCAGACAGATATCTTGCTTTTTGTTGTTACAAGTAAACTTTAACCAAAAGCTAAGGCAATCTTCCCAATAAATTTATCGATCACTTTAGGTTAAAGTTTACTTGCAACAACAAAAAGCAAGATATCTGTCTATAAAATCCTACCTTTAACAAAGGGCAAGTTGTAATAATTGGCCTAAAAAGGTTTAATTAAAAATTTCTCTTTTTTCATGGAATAAAAACTTTATTAAAAAAAATTTAAGGCCTTTTGTGTTAATTGGGGCTATTTTTAATTTTTAGAAAATTACTTTATTTTAAGTTATTTTCTTTTTTCAAACTTTGTTTATTTTTGGGGTAATTTTTCACTTTAGTTTGGGGCCAAATTTCATAATGATTATTGGGGCGATTTTTCATTTTGAAAGATTGCCCCAAAAATGGGGCCATTTTTCATTTTATGCGTTGGGGCCATTTTTCTTTGGGGTCCTTATTCATGGTGCCAAATTTTTGCATAAAATTCTTCCATAAAATAATGGTTACGTCTTTGCGTCAAATATTTGCCAAATGTGAACGTTCCTTAATTGAAAAAATATCGAAAAAACAGCAACTTTTTATTTTGTCAGTACTTTGCAATTTTTAAACACAAATTCTTGTTGCAGTTTCCAATATCTAGCGGGATTACAGCCTGATAAATATTTTTCTTCGAGTGTATAATGACACTGAGACCTTTAAAGCTTTTATCGATATGTTCTCTTTTAGTTTGTTTGCTTAACTAGTGAGAGTTTTAAAGATATTTTGTTTTTTTTTTTGCATTTCATTTTATGCTGTTAAGCTGTGTCTTCGTATAAAATAAGATTTAAAAAAACTGAAAAAAATAAAAAAAAAATTATTTTTATACAGCCAATGAATGTGTAAAACTTTATGCTTGGCCATGCAGAAAACAGGGTAAAAATTGTAATGTTCTTTCGTTACCAATAAATGCAAAGAAAATTGTTTGCAGTTGGGGTGTCAAATAGACAAAAAACGGGTCAATTTCGAGAAAATGCGTGACATTTTAAAATTGTTAGAAAAGAACAAATATAGAGTGCATGTGTATGTGCCGAATAGTGTTTTAATAGAAAATAAACTTTAAGTAGTTTAAACATACTCGCAACTGCAGCTTATTTGAAAATTTTCGTTGAAAACCATGCTTATCGCCAAATGAAATAAAAAAACTTTAATTTCTTAGTTTAGCTCTTAAAATAGCTTTAAAGCTTTTCCTCTAACCAGTTACCATTAGCATTTATAAGCCAAAGTAATATGAAAACAAGCCGCGTTATAAAATGAGAGCACCAAATAAACCAGTGAAATTACACAAAGAATTATATATTTAACACACACTGTAACATTGTGTTAAAGGATATTCCCATAAAATTTCATATCAATTGCCATTTTGGTGGTCATAAAAAAAGCAAGAAAATTACCCTCTTAAAACAAGCAGGAACTATTCAACCACAAGTAGCCCAACCAAACAGCAGCAATAGCTACCGAAATGCTCTTTTTAAGGAAATATTTTATTTTTGTTTTTTTTTTGTGGCTAAAAGGGATTTTTACCTTTTAAACCAAAAATATAGTTTTGATAACAAAAAAGAAAAAAAAAAGAAAATCTAATAACATAAAATGAAACGAAAAGAAAGGAAAGGAAAGTAAAAGCCTATAAAAATACTAAAGGAAGTAGCAGCCTTATTTTCAATATCTTTAAGATGCACTTTTGTAACATTAACAAATCCATGCCTTTGATGTTTGATTATATAATCTTAAACATTATAGAGTTTTATCTTCGGCTTTCTAATTTAATAAAATTTTTGTTTTTTCATGTTCTTCCAAAGGGTTTTAAATGGATTTCCATTTGCTGCGCTTTTAGGTAATAGCCATGATTTTCAGATAAAATTTTTTGGAAAAAAGGTGAGTTTTCTAATAAAAATTAACATCTGAAGTGGCGAATATAATTTCTTATCAAAATAAATTTTTAGTTTAATGGAAAAGATTTTTCAGCTGTTTTAAGAAAAACATAATTGTTCATAAAAGATACTTATAATCTGCAACACTAAAACGGTTGTCTACCATAGTTTTTTATTAATTTTATTATAGTATTACTTCAACTAAAAGACTTATACTTTGGCCCTACTTTTTACTGAAATAGTATTTTTAGTACTTTTTTGCTTACAAGTATTCAGCTGAAAACTTTCGCGGCTTTAACACTGTTTGGCTTTAGAAATTTTTAGAGCAGCTAGAGTTTTGCATTGAACGATAGCAGTATATTTACTATCTAGTTTTGTTTAAGAGCTTGTGTGGTAACCAGGATTAAAAATGATTGGATTTTTAAGTAATTTCGTAGGATTTTTACACTAAGAATTGGTTTATGTAGACTTAGGATAGTTCAAGGGAAATATGGATGCTCAACTATTAATTTCACTAGTAAAAAGACAAGCGGACACTATAAAACTTAAATGTGTTGGCTTACTAAGACATTAGCCAAGGGTTCAAACCCCAGCTCAGACATCTTGAAAAAAGAAATATTAAAAAAATATTACTTTCCGCAATTACTTTGCAGTCTTCTGGCAAAAGTTCTGAGATTAACTGATTGCCATGAAAAAGCTTTTCAAGTCACTCTGTCCCGGTACTCATGGATAAAAAGTTAACACACACAACATGGGTGCTGTGAGAAGCAAGGCCGAACACCTAAGACAGGGTTATAATGGCCAATTATATGTGTATGTATATATGTAAATTAGAGATGACCTAAGAATAGTAAAAAGTGTTTTTTATAGAGCTTTAGAAATTTTAAATTAAAAAAAAAAAACAACAATGAATTTTTTAAATTTGCATGAAATTTACTTTATTCGAAGGATAATCGTCTGGTATTATAATTTAAGTGTAACTACTTGCTTAAAAAAAGCCAACCACGGCTTGCTTGGACGTAGTCTAATCTGAAGGTTAAATTTTCTATGTTTTTTTCTATGATTTAAGGCGGTACAACGGCAATAACGAGGTGAATGAAGTCCTCCAAGAGGTCAATCGTTTTGGGTTTATCGGCGTAGACATATATTGGCGGCTAATTCACGGATTTAAACGTAAAGCTATGCCGTTACCAAACATTTCCTAAAATCAATCAATTATGGCACGAGCTGTGGGGCATGAGGCGCCATCTTGTTGAAACCACAGCTCCTGCATATACGTACATAATTGGCCATTACAACCCTGTTTCAAGATTACGGCGTAAATTCTCGCAGCATCCATGCTGTGTGTGTCAATTTTTATCCATGAGTACCGGGACCTATAGTTTAAAGTTGACAACGCACGACATATTTGGGAAGTATGTTCATGGCAATCAGTTACTATCAGAGCTTTTAACAGAAGATTGCTAACAGGTTGTCGCCGAAAGAAATATTTTTTAATATTTTTTATTTTAAGATGTCAAGGCTGGTGTGTGAACCCGCAGCTCTTCTTTGGGAAGTTAACACTATAAACACTACAACAGGCACATAATGGTTGTTTAATTGATGAATAAAAAAAACAGTAATCTGGGGGTCACAATTGTTTTTAACATTCTGACCAGCATCGATTTTAAAGAAGTGCGGACTAATGAGGCCATCAGCTCATTAAGCACACTAAAAAGTAACTTTTTATGGATGTAGCGGGGTCGTAAAATACTCTTGAGAACTATCGTCACTCCAAATACGGCGTTTTTGTCTGTTGACGTATCCATTCCCACAAAAGCCAGCTTCAGCGCTTAATAAAATTGGCTTGTGAAAGTCGAAACCAACGGCAATCTTTTATTGGACACTATCACAGAATCTCTATTAATATTGAAATGCTGAACCAAATTAAACATAAATCACTTGATAGCTGACAAAATGGCTGCCAATTAAAAAAGTGCTGCCAACTTAAAATTCTATACCCCTACAAAAAAACAACCAATACAAAAAATATTAATAGTACACTAGAAGCTCGAAAAAGTTAAGAAGCACTTAAGTTTTTGATAGTGGTATAGTGGTTAGAGCGCTCGCACAAAAACTCAAACGAACCAGGTTAGAATCCCAGCAAAGCTGAAAAATTAAAAAGTTTGTGGTTTTTTTTCAAAATTATAATTTAAAAATAAGAGGTCTCCCCCTTTAAGAATCCATCTACAAAGTAACCGGTCTCTGATCCACTCTATTCCAACTTAACTTTTGACAACGAAAAACGAATGATCAGGGGAAAAGCACCACCTATTGGGAAGAAGTAGGCAGATTACAGCTAAAAATAAACCTTCTTACCGAAGGCACTCACCGCAATCAACTTGCAACGATGGGGCAATTGTTGTTGATCATTCAAAAGTGAACATTGAATGATCAATTCACAGCAATTTGTCTCATTTCTAAGGCGCTTAATAATATAAAAAAAACCAAATACTCGTATATGTTCTGTTGTCATAATGTCATTCCACAAAAATTCCAATATAATGCACAGCATTTAGTAGGGGTTTACCTCTGAGTATTGGTCTTAATAAAAAAAAATAAATTAACCTTTGTGCGTCTTAACTTTTACGAGCTACCATTTATTTCGCCCTAACTTTAAAAAGTTTTCTTGTTTAAATAAAATTTAAAAGTAATTTTTTTTATACATAAAAATTTTCTCTAAAAACAAACTTTGTAATACTGGATAAATATAAATAAATATATTTTAAAGTTTATTTAAATCTTTTTTAAAACAGGTACCTTTGGTTTAGAAAGTGTTTCTGATGCCATTTTTATTCGATTTTACGGCACATAAAAATTTGTTTAATTTTAAATTTATTTTCTATAATCAAAATATCTAATAAAATGCAAATTTCTACATGTTTTTTTTAATTTCTCATCATTAGTTATTTTCGAATTGTAAATTTAAACGATGTAAGAGAATTTTTATAAAAATTTTCTTGCTATGTTTTTGAATTTGATTTGATTTAGGAAACTTATGTTGCTGTTACTGTTTTAAAATTTTTTTTTTTATTTAATATAAAAAATAAACTCATATTTCTTAAAGTAACAGGTCATATATTTTATAAGAAAAAAAAAGAGAAAATAAATTCCCATATAACATAGTAGAGACCAGCATCAAGAAATAATCATTTTGGGATGTTAAAGAAAATAAAATACAATAAAAGGAAAATTCAAAACAGTATCTGCATCATGAGAATGTATCTTGATATACATATGGACGAAGATAGTAAAAGAAAAACAGAACTTAAACACTCATTTATAGTGAAAGAAATCGTTTTCAAAAAAAAATAAATAAATAAAATAACACCGCATACAAGACATTGATAAACAGCCTGTTTAAATGTGGACAAATAAATGTCAACAAACTACAAGCGATCTAGCGAATGAATGTACGAGTAGTAGTATATGGGATGCAAATCAACCATATAAAAGGCATAACAAAATAGATTTTCTTCTTTTTTTATATTTCTTTTTCTTAAAACAATAGCAAGAACAAGGAGAAATAAATAAATTTGTTAAACAACAGCAATGAATTTATAAACAATGTTTCAAAACATATAATTTGAAAGAAACATTAATTTGAAGCAAATGTTTGTAGAACAAACAAACCCAGAAATATTTAAAAAAAAAGAATTGAATGAAAAATTGAAGGTGTTTTGAAACATGTTTTTTAAATTTAACAGCTGCTTTTTAAAAACATTAAACAGATTTATTTTTCTTAGACCTTTATTAAAAGTATAGTAAGGCAGGTAAACAGGACAATACTAAAGCTATGGTCAAATTAAGCAAATATAATATGTAAAAGCGTAGCCACTATTATTTATCAAATATTTTATGCCAATGTTTAGCTTTATATAAACGTTTTGCCTTGAGGGAGTTTATGTGCTCTATCCGCCATTTTATATATTACGAGTTAATAATGCCACTTTAGGTTTTTGACACCAAAATTATTAAAATCTGCCATCCGTTTTCGGCTATTTATCTCCGAAACTGGACGAGATATTCGAAAACGGATGGCAGACTTGAAAAATTTGGGGTCGAAAACATCATTGGCATCATTAACTTGAGATATATAAAAAATATGAAATGGCGGATAGAGCATATAAACTCCCGCACGACGATTTCTTTAAACATTTTTCAAAAACGAATAATAATAAGAACTAATGTTTAAATATTTAAAAAAGGAAAGGTATAGCAATTAAATTAAAAGAAAAAGTTTTCATAAAATAGAGGTTTCGCCTTTTTGGTCAATTAATGCGACTATAGCTTTAGTTGGGAAATTTTTATAAAACATGAAAATTAAAAAAAGTATGAAAAAAAAAGAAAGTTTATGGGAAACTACAACTGCCAGAGATCGAAATGTCAGATTTTTACTCATACCGAGCAGGAACATTAGAGGGAGGCACTGAGCACCTGTATTGTACATAATATTTACTGCAATTATTTCAATTATCGCCGTACTCTAGTGGTTAGTGTATATTGACTTACTAGACCAGAGCTCAGAGATCAAACCCTATTTCTGACATCGTAAAAAAAGAAATATGAAAAACATATTTCCTTCGGTGACTTCTTCTTATCAGTCTGCTGGCAAAAGCTCTGAGAGTAACTGATTGCCATGAACAAGCTTCTCAAATCTGTCGTACAGAGAGTCGATGTTAAACTGTAGGTCCCGGTAATCATGGATCAAAATTTATAAACACAACATTGATGCTGAGAGAAGCTAGGCCGTAACAATGAAAGAGGGGTGTAAGGGTCAATTATGTATGTATTAGTGTGTGTATTCCAATTATAGAAGACGGAATGGTAGCAACAAATGCAGATAATACAGAAATAGCAGCTGCCAGCCAGTCGCCGTCTGAAATTTCAATTCAATTTGTCCAAAACTCTATTATCCTAAGAGCTCTAATCACTGGCGTATGTAGCACCTCAACCTTCAAATAGGTTCCGTCACCTATACATATTAACTTTTTTCCAAAAATTTTTTTCCAGATGGATTATAAAAGTTAATTGTGAAATGTTTAAATATATTACTTTTATATTAAGAAGAGGAGATTGTTTGATTGTAAATGTATATGGGGAGCAAAATACGATTAAGTACCTGGGAATTACTTTAAATGAAATGCTGATATGGAAACTTGCTGTGAAAGCTAAACAAACCCTATTGAAGTTGAAAACTTAAGAACTCTATTGGCTACCAGGGCCATAGTTGGAATTAAATTTAACAAAAAAATTGAGACTTCTTGAAACCGGTGTGTGTTTGGTTGTAACTGTATATGGGGAGCAAAATACGATTAAGTACCTGGGAATTACTTTGAATGAAATAATGATATGGAAACCTGCTGTCAAAGCTAAACCAACTCTATTGAAACTTTAAAACTTTATTGACTACCAGGGCCATAATTGGAATAAAATTTAACAAAAAAATTGAGAATCTACAAAGGCTTCTTGAAATCGGTGTGTGTTTGGTTGTAACTGTATATGGGGAGAAAAATACGATTAAGTACCTGGGAATTACTTTGAATGAAATAGTGATATGGAAACCTGCTGTCAAAGCTAAACCAACTCTATTGAAACTTTAAAACTTTATTGACTACCAGGGCCATAATTGGAATAAAATTTAACAAAAAAATTGAGAATCTACAAAGCCTTCTTGAAACCGGTGTGAGAGAGTGTGTTATGGAGATTATCAAGCCAATCAAATATTGATATTCCGGAAAGAGGCCTTTTAAAAATTTTACGACTAATTAATTCTGCTTTTAATTGTGTATCAAATAAAAGTACTAGAATATAATTTAATCCGCATTCAATTAGAATCAAAATTAGTATAATCAGTTAAAACTCTCTTGAAATTCTCTCTGGCTGTGGCATTATTGGACGCCAGAACTAAAATTCGAACACTAAAACGAAGCGGCACATGTATGTATGCATTAAATTAGTGTTTAAGAGCCCAAATTAAGGGAATCAATTCTGATGAACCGTGCTAAAGGTTTATCAGTAATATTTGAATCTAATGTTAAAATCTAATTTTAGAAGACCCCCTTTATTTCGGTTGTATTATTAATTGACTATTGAAATTTCCTTGGATTTTAGTATATTACAACAAAAGCTTTAAAGTTTTCTGTATTTTTGTTGCAGATATTTTGCATTAAAATGCTACAATTCATTATAAAACGTACAGCTGTGTTAAAGAAATCGATGACATTTATTTAAGTTTTCAAAAAATAAAGTACAGGTATAAGCTTACAGCAGATTCTGCAGACCATTTGTAAATAAATGGCGTTTATTTAACATTTTAATCCTTAAAATAAGTACTTTAATATGAATTATTACAGTTTACTTGCTGCTTTAAGTTCACAGGAATATATATTTTTTCGTTTTCTAAATCTGATCTTCCGTAAAAATTTGTGTTCTTTTCTGTTTAAATTTTAAGTTTAAAGCAACAAAGTAATTTAAGTGATTTATTTAAAAATATTTAAAAACAATTTTTATATATTTAAAACATTAAAAAAAAAAAAACGAGACTCCAACAATATTAAATTTCATTATTATTTTTTTTTTATTTTCCAAAACAGCTCTTATTCAACTTCCACTATAATATCAGTTTTCAAAATATGGTCACTGTGAAAAGAGCTCAGAGACAGCCCAACACAAGTGGTGAGTAAGAAAACAAAAAAACTTAATTTAATTATACTAAAGGCTCTAAACTTGACACTATTTTTTAAGTATCTAAAAAAATTTTTTTTTAAATGCTCTACTGGTTCCTAAAAATTTTTTTTCTTGCCTTTAAAACATGAAAAAAGACATAAACTTACATAATGCTCATTTATGTTAAATCAATATAAAATGTGAAGAATAAAAAGAAAAAAACCAATTCTCTGGCATTTTTCTAAAATGTAACAAAACTCACTCTGAAAAGAAAGGAACAATATTTAACGAAATAAAAATCAGTTAAAAAAAGAGGAACAATTTATAAGTAACTCAATATCTTTACACTACAACAGGCAGGCAATGCAAACAGAAAAAAAACAAAATTGGACATTTAACAAAAAAAAAAAAAATATATATAAAGCTGGAATATGGTTTTTGAAAAATATGCTTAAAACTCTACTCCAATAAAAAAATATGTTTTCAATTTTTTCTTTTCTTCTTTTAATTTTTGTTTTTGTTTTTAGTATTGTTGCTCACTTAAGTGGAATGATTGACTTGAATAATTTTTTTATGATTTACAAAAAAAAAAAAAATTAAATTTTGTGGTCTTTTACAGTTTGTTCATGGAAAATAAATAAAAAAAAAATTGAAAAAATTTTTTTGCTGCATTTACAATTTTATGTTGAAAAAGTTTATGGAAATTTGACATATTTTCCTATTCTTCTGTTTTTTAAACTATAATGTCCAAATACGTTTATAGATATGTACGAGTAATATTGAAAATTAGTATAGAAATATTGATTATTTTTGCATTTAAAAATTTTCTGGGCTTTAACATTATTTGAGTTAAAATTTGTAGAGCAGCTGGATTTATTTATATACCAGGTTGTCCACCCCTAATAATTTATTTTCTGAGTTATTTAAAAAAAAATTTTAAAATATAAGCTTATAGGCATTATAGAATCCTTATACGAAAATTATATTTCTTCAGAACGTTTGCAAAAATAAAAGTACAAAATATATAATGAATTTAAATATTCACAATGACTATTAGCAGTAGTGGCCGCGGTGTAGTAGTTAGTGAGCTAGCTTACTAGTCTACTACTACTTCGGAGTCTACCTCTTAGCGGTCTCTAAGAGTGACTGATTGCCAGGAAAAAGCTTCTCAAGTATGTCGTTCGGAGTCGACTTTAAACTGTAGGTCCGGTACTCATGGATAAAAAAAAACTGACACATAGAACATGAGTGCTGCGAGAAGCTAGGTCGATTATTTTAAAATCATATTTCCCAGAAACAAAAAATACCACAAAATAATGTACATATATACTATATGTACATATACTGACATGTATGAATTTTGTATTATTTTTTTTTCTTTACTATAAACCATAAAAAAGTATATTTTAGTCAGTTATTACACTTAAATGAGCAACAGTATAAAATGCGAAGAGAAAAAAGAAAGGAAAAATTAAAATTTTACTACCGTGTTTACAAAAATAAAATTCATATATTAAACGCTTATTTAACAAACTTCTAAACAATACTTATCAAATAATTTTCTAATAATAACATATTATTTTCAGAAGTTAGTGTTTTATAAAAGTTTAGTTGAGAATATATTTCTTATAAAAAATACAAAAATTGAAAAAATATTTATATGACATTAAATTAACTATATATGATACATAAACCAATTTTGTTTTAAACAGTTTAAAAAATTTTGGAAAAACAATAATATTGTTTAATATACAAAAAAAAATTTTTTTGAAACTGCAGCTGGCGGAGAACTTACGTAAGCTATAAAATACTAGAGTATTTGTTTAGAGCCCGTGAAGTTAAATTAATACAAGACAGCAGAATGATTCAAATTAGAACTTTTTATTATCATTTGGTGGATAATTCTTTTATTTTAATATGACTACTGGTATACGAGAATATCCGCACGGCTACGAGTTAGTAATCCATTTGATCAGTTGAATTGTTAAACACAATGATGGTTTGAGTATTAGCTTCCAATTGCTGGTTTGTCGCCGTAAATAAATTTTTAAACATAGCGACATAAAAAGAAAATCCAAACGAAATAAGTTGTTACCTCTTCTGGAAATAAAGATTTAACCAAATTATATTGGAATAAATATATTGTTAAGTGTGCGGTAGTACTTCTTAAAAAAAGAAATATGAAAAAATTATTTCTTTCGGCGACTAGCTGTCAGCATTCTTCTGGCAGGACCTATAAGAGTAACTGATTGCCAAGAACAAGCTTCTGAAATCTGTCGTTCGAAATCGACTTCAACCTGTAGGTCACGGTACTCATGGATAATTATTAACACACGCAGGGTTGTAATGGCCAATTATTTATGTATGTATGTAAATGCGCTGTAGTGTAAGTTCTGCTGTCTTCATTTACTTTCCAAAATAAAAAATGCCTGATGATAGCGCTCACCGATCACCGTAACATAATGCTCTCTGATCATGTCGAAAGATACAAGGACGGGTGGAAACTGCACCCACCAATCGGTTTCAGTGGATGTAATTGTGCTTTTTTTAACGGCTTGATGACTGTCAGATATGATAATTTTGTTTATTTTAACCATTTATCATATTAGTAAACGCGTAGAGAGTTTCAACAATGAATATAATTTTTGGATATAAATCTTCATCTTAGAGAAATTTTCAATGGGTTGAATCATGTTGAAAAATGTGCACAAAGCATGGTCATTAGAATTTAATTCTTGTAAGATCAACCATTTCTTTACTCACAATTTTTCAGTTGGTCGACGGATCTAGAAGACATCGCGAAGTAGTAGAAAACAGCCTTTATTATAGGTTATTCATTAAAACATTTGACAGTTCTCAATATATACAAACAATAGTATTTAGTTTACATGGAAAGTGCCACGACACTTGCCTAATTCTTCCCACTTTCTGAAAGAAGTTTTGCCTTGACCATTAAGTCATTCAGACCAAATTGGGAAACTTTAGTCTAAACAATTCTCAAAATATACAAACATCAGTATCTAATTTGAAAAAGAGATACCCACATCTAATTTTGAAATAAAAACAAAACTTACCTTGTTGCATTTTCGGTATTTGTCCAATATTAAAAATGTCCATTTAGGCGTAGTTGAATAAACACTAGTTATAATAAATGTTCACCATATGGATAATAATCAAAAGTATTTAAAGTTTATCTTTTCCATTTTGTTCTTTTATAGGAGTTGATTAATTTTTTTCTTTCTTTATTTGTTTGAGGAGAACAGATTTTTTTTTTAATTTCTTTTTTTTTTGTAAAATAAGGCTGCACTTAAACGAATGCATGAAAATTATTACTTTGCATTTTTTTTTCTCCTACAGTATTTAAATCTTTTTACAACCTTTTAAATATAAGTTCTTGTATTTGAAGTTTTATCTCTGACCTTTTTTTGCATTTTTTTAACCACAATTCCGTGTTAAAGTGTTATACCCTCTAGTTGGATTCTATTATTCAAAACATTTTTATTCTTATGTTTCATTCTTTTAAATGTTTTTGACATTTTAATAAAATCTGACGTTTATGAATCGCTTTGCATAGTACGATATACCATTGTTTAGGCGTTTACTTTTTTTTTCTTGAAATGGTAATCAGTGAAGTGCATGTGTAGCTTTTCCTAAATACTTGTATTTTGAATGAAGGTTGCATGTTTTATGGTGATTTCAATCACTACAAAAAATATAACAATTTAAATTGGTTTTTCTTTTGTTTGATTTCTAAGAAATAGCCACGCTTTTCTTTTAGAATTTTCTGCATAAATGTTTTCAATTTTTCTTAATGGCGTACTAACATTTCATAAGGATTAACACAAATTAATTAAAGTTCCGGTTTAAGCACCTATTTCAGCTACCACTTAGACTTAAATAGACGGCCATTAATCACATTAACAATAAGCACAAAAAAGAAAGAATGAGTTTAAGACTAAAAATAAAATGTTAGAGATCAATTAAATGTTTATTTTAACAAATGATTTTTTTTTAAATTAAGTTGTGGCAGCAGATATGTTCATACAGGATTGTATGGAGGAGTGTATGTCTTTGTTACAAAGGCTCAAAATCGATGATAATGTGAGTAATTGTTTTTTTTTTTTATTGAGAGCAATACTCAGGTTTAAACCTCTACTGATGCTGTGCATTGTATTAGAAGAATGAGACAAAGGACAGTGTTATTCCTTCACCCTTGAATTATCAACTACAATTGCCTCATCGTTGCATGTTTATTGTGTGGTAAGTGCCTTTGCTTAATAGTTTTAGCTGTTATCTGCTACTTCACTTATCTGCTACTCATTTGTTTTATTATTATTAATTTAAAATATATTCAACATTTTCTTTCTAGACTACATGTCCCAGAACTCAGGGGATGACCTTTACTCATGCAGTACATTGTGTAAATCTAGGAAAATATATATGTTATGGAGAAGAGGACACAGAACGTAGTGTTTGTGGGCATTTGATTTTATAAAAATTTTAGGGGGAACATCATTCCATAAACGGATCATGGGGTTATAAAACAAAATCTCTGTATAGTGCATTGTTCGTTTAACTCGAAAATCGACTGCAAAAGGATGTGCTCTTTAAGAGGTACGAGCTGTACATAAAAATATGCGATTAAGGTGTCGGGGCTGTTTTTGTTGGAAGGACTACAAAGAGTTTTATTCATATACAGTTACCATTTAGTTCTTATAGTAAGTCGCAGTGCTTTCTGTGACTTTAGGTTTTGGGTTGATTGAACTTTTTTGTTTTCTTTAATTTTTAATATAAAAATGAAAACTTTCTTTCTTCAAATATTTATTTACAGCAAGTGTTTTCAATGTGCTACTGTAGGATATAAAAAATAAATTTTCTCAAACTACACACCAAAGCAGCTTCATTCAACCCACAATCTTATCTTTAACTCCCTGTGTTTACCTTTCTATCATGGCAAATAAAAACTAAAAAAAAATCTGTCACAAAATTTTGAATATTTAAGAATAAAAATATACAATAATTTTATTTTTTTTAATAAAATACTTATACAAGAAATGGTAACACATATTTGTTCCTGTTTTAGATAACCACTCAACCCTCTTGTTTTTTAAGCAAAAGCTTTCGTTTATTTGCCCCCATAAAGGGGTCACACGATACGGAATGCATCTTTCTAATACATCTGTGCTGTGCATGTGCTTCCACTTTACTGTCGCATGCGTGACAATTTCTATTTACAGTAAAAAAAATAAACAAAAAAGAAAAACAAAAAACAAAAAAGTAACATCATATGGTAGGAAAATACATTTTCTAACGTTTAATTGTATTTCTATGATCGCTGCTACTGGAAAGATATAAAGAGAATCGAATAAATAAAAAGAAGCAAACAATTTCGTTTTTAATTTAAAGTCTGTACCAAGAAGGCAATGTTGTTTTTAGTGTTCAACATACAGCCTAAGGTTTTTGTATTTTGAAATACCCTATAGAATGCTTTCGCTGAACATTATTTTTATATCGAAATTTCTAAATATTGACTGCAAGAAAGATTCAGAAATCTATCTGTTGGGTTTTAGTAATGGATTGAGTTTTTCAATGCTTTGTTTTCGGTATATAAGTTACTATACCATTACCCATCAGATTTGGTCTTGCATGTGCTTACATATATTCTTATTCTCTCCACCACGATCTTGTTTTTTTAATAATCTATAAAGATTCTTCAGGGAAAATACAATTTAAATTTCATTGCTGTAGCTTAATATGTTTAATAGATATCAATATCTCTTGAAATGGGTGTCCTTGCAGTAATGCGAATGTGTTTCCGAGGTGGTATTCTTCCCCTGGTGAGGAGATAATTGAGGTTTTTAGTCAATATATCCTTTTGGGAGAATCCGATATATCATGCGAGGTGACGTCTTTCCTGAAGGCATATACCTTTTTCCCTCCTTCTCGAACAAAAAAACATGGGTGTAGTGGCCGACTTATTTACAAATATACATTTAACAAATATGTAATATTCGTTCGTAATTATCTTTGACAGAGTTATTTAGATTTGCCACTTGTCTTTTGACCACGCCCATATTTAGTGTACAGACAAACGTTCACCAGGTACACAACAGTCCTACAAAAAGCATTAATCAATTGGTATTGCTATCAAAGTGATCTCAACCAAATTCAGTTATCGTTATATGCTTTTGAAATCCGAGTTTGAATTCCAGTAAAAGTAAAAAATGTTAATGAATTAATTATGTTTCGTTAAAAATGCTGAAGCCAAAGTTCTAATCGTATTAAGAACTTAAATTGTTTTTTGCCATGATCTTTAACAATGAAAGCAGAATTTAACGTCTGTGAAGGAATTGTACACAAGCCGGATGGAACAACTTATCGACCCGAGCTAAGGTAGTTTCATCAGAGTTCTTTGTCTTCTGTACGTATTTATGACAATCATCAACTATTCAACTTACACTTTTATAGAAATCATATATTGGAATTATATTCTTTCTATATGCTTGTAATGAGTTAGTGAGAGTACTGTGGAATAGAAAACGTTTTATCGTACTTTCTTTTTTCACTATAATTGCATTTTTTGTAGAATGCTGCTTATCAGCGACGATATGGTATCCAACACTATCATTTCGTTGGAGCATAGGAGTAAAGTGGCGTGCGTTTCATTGTTTTATCGGTACTACAATGGGAGGTAAAATAAAAGTGATATAAAAAGACTTGATTTCGAATAATCGCATATTTTTACGGACTACTCGTACTTCTCTCAAAGCACATTCTTTTGTAGTTGATAGTCCAGTGAATCGCACAATGCATTATAGAGAGAATTCGTTCTGTAACAGCATCTCTCGTTTATGGAACAGTCTTCCAGCGTATGTTTTTAATGCCAAGTACGATAACATTAAGTTTAAATCAAATTAAATCGTGGTATAGTGGTCGAGCGCTAGCACAGAAACTCAAATGATGAAGGTTCAATCCCAGCGAAGGACAAAGTTATAAAAATAAAAATTTTGCGGTTTTCTAAAATTATAATTTAAATAAAAATTAAATTTAGAAAAATTAGAGGTCGCCCCCCTCTAAAAAGTCCATCATCACGAAGCCGCTCCTTGACATTTCTAATCTCTTCAACCAGAAACCAATGAGCAGAAGTACAGCGCCACCTTCAGCTAATCTACTGAAGACACCCACCATTCACATTCAACATCCACCGGCAGATGAGGCAATTGCTGTTTGATCCTTCAAGGATGAAGGTATGACACTGGCCCTTGAGTGGTCAAATTGACAGCAACTTGTCTTATCCCTTTCAGACCGTGATGCATCGATTGTGCGGGTGGGTTTAGATCTCACTATTTTCGTTAATATTTGCTCAATATCAAAAAGACCGGCATGTATCGATTGCGCTGATTGTTCTTTAAATTTGTTTCTCACACTATTCTGCTATTCGATTTACCGTTATTTAAATTATTTCGAAAATCTTGCGTCAGATTTCAGTTTTTTCAAAATGAGCGGAAGGAACAATTTGTGTTTACAACTAAAAAAGTACTAATAGCTAATAAATAGTGGATTGGGGCATATTTTAACTAAAAAAATTATAAATTTTAATGTTTCAAACCATTTGAAGTCATTTGATGCAATAAATATGCGTTTCAGTTAAAAAGGTTAACGAGTGAATCAATTGTGTGTGTGTCCTGAAAATCCTTGAAGAATATAAAAATTGTAAAATCTAAACAGTGATTATATTTTCGTACGATATGGAGACCATATATTCCAAAAATCAGTACAAAATTCCCATTAATTTAGTAGCAGGTCTGAAAGGGTTATAAACAAAAAAAAAGGTGCGTAATAAACAAGTATCTATGAAAAAAATATCTATCTATCAACAATCGTCACATTCCAATACAATGCACTGTATGAGTAGGGGTTTACCCCTGAGTATGGGTCTTAAAAAAATGTCCACAAGCCCTACTCCCCCTTTCTCCTTTCCCATAACGTATTTTCCTAGACCAGCACAATGTACTGCATGAGTAGGGGTCGTTCCCTGAGTGCTGGCCTGAATAATAGAAATAAAATTGTCATCTTATTATTACAACTTTGTTTCTTTTTGCCCTCTTGTTCCATTTCATTTGCATTAGTTAATATTGACGACATATACGACTGACTATAGCCGTGCCGCGGTGGTTTAATTTTTGAGTTCAAAATTATTCAAAATTTTCAATCGAAATCTTATCAAAATTGCAATAGTTTGTGATTGAAATCTGATTGAAATATTTTTGTTTGTTTTGAACTCATTAAATGCCTTAATTTTTTTTTTTCTGAAATCATTCTGAACTGCTATCACAACTGAATAGTGGCAGCCCAACTTTAAAACATAAGCTTTAATTATGTTACACTTTCGTTATACTTTTGTTGACAATTTAAAATTATCAGAGTCAGCTTCATGTCTAATTGAAGTAGTTTTGATATGCTGGTGGTCCGAAGTTGAGCCCCAGGAAGAGTGATAAATTTTTTAAATTAATTTTGTTTCATCAGAAACGCTTTAATGAGATCAAAGGTGGAGGAGGAGTTTCATTTGAAGGCAACGTTGTTTTTTTTTATTTAGGTTGAAGGAAATCAATTTACGCTTTTGAATGCAATTGGGCACTAAAAATTATTCACACTAACTTTGGTAATCGCACAGTTAAGCTGCGGTCCCAATAAGCAAATATTTGACAAAAAATAGAGCCTAGCCACTATCTTTCGAAAATATTTTATGGTAAAATTTCATACTGTGCCGACATTTCATTACAAATTGTTTGAAGAAAAATTTTAATAAGAAAATTTATTTTGATATTTAATTAATCACACTTGAGGTAAAGCAGGAAAATTTAAGAAATAAATAAATTCAGTGTTTACGCTTTTTCATCAAATATTCGCTAATGTGACCATAGCTTTGCAGTATAAAATTTGTTAAAATGGCTACTGGACATGTCATGAATTCACGTTTATAACGTCTAAGCTTTGATCGCAAGCAAAAGTTTTTTTTACACTCAATGGGCAGCGTTTAGTGGAAATGAAAAAAATACTTAAGTGGTGCATCAGATATTGTGGTATTTTTTTCCCCTCTGAAACAGAACATAATCTTGCAGTATTGAACCTGAACTTTATTGGAGGAAATAATTTTCTTTTGGGTAGTGTATAATGCATTTGGCTATGGCTGACTCTATAATACGTTGTCTTACTTGTGTTATAATTTCCCTATACCGTTTAATTATTATCTTGTGACTAATTTTGTTTTTGTTTTTAAATGAAATGTCTTTCTTTTATTGTTTTGACTTGAAATTTTATTGTTTCTATAGGTTTTTCTTCGAGTACTACTTGTATTGTTTGAATGGCTTAACAAAAGAGGGAGCAGTAGTTTAATTTTTTTTTTCTATAAGAAAAACTAAATGTTATTGTATTTCCTTACAAAAAAAAAAAAAATGCTTCAACAAATAATGCCTATGACGACATGTTATTTGTGGTGTTTAATGAAAGCAAATTAGTTCAAGATATGAAAACATTTTTAAATTATTTGTAACATACTCGTTCATATACTCGTACGTTAAGCAACAATTAATAGAAACAGTAGGCTATAGTGTTTACGAAAGTAATATTTGTTATTTTTATCAAAAAGTTAGAAAAGATAACAAAAATATGTTTGAAGAAAAGCAAAGACAACACAAAAGACATCAGAGGCTGAGATGTTTGTTTTTTTTCGTTTTTTTCTATAAAAATTAAAACAGAGAACAGACTTTTAATGTAATTTTTTTTTCTTTTTATCACAACAAAATTTGTTTATTTTGGGTAACGGAAAATTAACAATAACAGGGAAGAGAAAAACCAAATTATTTATTTAACAAAATGCTTCATTTTTGTTTCGTTGGTTGGTTCGTTTTTTTTTTCACCTGTTTTCTAAAGGTTTGTGTTCCGCATCCTTCACTTGTCGTGTTTTTGTATATTTTTTTAATATTGGTTTTATGCTGCTGCTCGTATTGTTTTATTTTTATTTAATATTTTTTTGTTTCGTTTGTCAAAAACTGGCGTGTCAGTTATCTAGAGTTTTAATATCTTGGCTCAAAATTTTAAGTTCGTTAGTGAGTTTGTTTCTTTCTTTAGACTGTTGTGGCTTTTAGTAGGTGTTTTATTGAATTTTGTGTATTAAAAAGGCATTTCTTTGTATTAAAAGTTGACATTTTTCTTTTCAAAGCAACAAACACACACACATAGTTTATTTTTGCATGTTTTCAATTATTTAAGAAATTGTTGGTAAGTTTTCTATAGTTGAATTTTCTATGAATTTTTAATGAGTAATAAAAACGTGTTAGTCGATTGGTTTTTGTTTTATCGCCCTGCTGTATTCAAAATAAAATATAAACCAACAGTATATTTTTTATGGGTTTTTCATGGCAAAATATAAAACGTTTTCTTAGCCACTACCGAAGCTGAAATTTAGTAGGTTTTTTTCATGAAAATATAGTGTAAAATTATAAACTTATTATGAGCGGTTTGATTAACACGGTATACAGGGTGTAGGGTAATATAGCAAACAGCACTTTATAAATTAGTAGACTAGCATGTACATACACACATATTTGGCCATTACAACCCTGTGTCAGGGTTACTAATTGGTCTAAAGTCCCTGGGAAGCATGTTCATTCCCGACTTTGGGAATGAACACCACATTTGCGGTCCTCCGTCGCAGAGGAATATAAATGAGGTCCAGACAGGCATTATAGACAGCCAAAAGCCAGGGGAGAATAAGATCCTCGCCATGTTGCAGATCAACTGGAATAATGCCATCTGGGCCTGGAGATTTGAATGGTTCAAAGGAACCTATGGCCCAGTGCAGTTGCTCAGGGGTTATACGAATTGAGGAGTGGTGCCCTGGAGTGGGCGTGAGCCCTCGAAAGACAGTCCGGCCCGCAGCGTGGCCACTTTCAGGAAAGTAAGTATCCAGAAGCAGCTTCAGCGTCTCACCTGTTGAGGTAGTCCAACCACCATTCTCGAGGGCAACGGACAATATGTCCACAGTCATGTATATGTCCGAACAGTTACGGACGATAGGAAGAGACTCCGTAAGATCGTGCCGGAGCTTGTCCCTGAAGAGAGACCAGACCATACGCCTTCTGTTAGCACGGAGAATCCCCCTGCAAGGGGAGATTGCTGGATTAAGGGAGAAGACAATGTATCTGTAATCCGAGAAAGAGCCTTCACCAGATACATGCCAGTTCAAGATTCTTTCAGAATCTTCTTTTCAGGTATCTCCATTTTTAAAGCATAATTACAAAACCTTTATAGTGCCCAAAATATAATACAACTTCTTTGAACCACGTACAGGAAAAAGGAAAGCTGTTTATCATTGATGACAGATTATACAACTCTATCGATTCAATAATCGGTGCAATACATATGTCTTGTTTTCGTAGTATTAACGAGCAACTCTCACAGATCATCTCATTTTGTGGTTGATTATCCAAGAGTTCGCACACCCTACATTACGGAGAGAATGCGTTTCTGGCCGCTTTGTTTACTTGTAAACAAAATTTCCACTTTAGTCACTATAGTAGAACAATGCACGGCATGAGCAGGTAGTACATACATACATAATTGGCCATTACAACTCTGTTTCAGGGTTACGGCCTAGCTTCTTGCAGCACCAATATTAATTTTAATTTATGAATACCGGGACCTACAGTTTAAACTGAACTCCGAACGACAGACAGCTTGTTCATGGTAATCATTTACTCTCAGAACTTTTCCCAAAAGACTGCTGAGAGGTAGTTGCCGAAAACAATTTTTTTTTCAAGGTGTCAGAGCTGGGGTTTGAACCCTGAGCGCATACTAAGCCTGAGTCAACATACTAACCACTAGACCACGGCGACTCCCTTGAGTAGTGAGAGGTCTGATTAAAAAGAAGAGTTTAAAGCACCTTGAATTCTTTTTCTGGTAATATGCAGTGGAACCAACGAAGAACAAGTAATACGGACTCTATTATGTTTAAACAAATACATTCTTTGGTGCCATTTTAGAATTGATGTCATCAATGGATCTTATTTCTTCAAAAATAATGCAGAAAGATAACCAAAAATTTTTTGTTAAAATAGTTGAATGTCACTGATTGAACCGAGATATGGTTTCGACAGATCGACGCGTCGTTTTATAAATAAATTTTAACCTGAACTCTAGAAAAGCATCTGTTAATTGGTCTTCAATGGTATAGAATTTCAAGCCTTTCACTGGTATATGTTTACAAGTCAATAACAACTGACGCCTTGGGGGCTACCATTTTATACCCTACGACTAACAGGGTTCCATAGCTGCTAATTCGACGTTCAATAAAAGCTTTGTTAAAACATTCATTCATTCATACATAAACGAGCTACTAGAGTACTTCGACCAGTAGATCTATTGTACAGCTGTGGACTTACATTCATATATAAATCTAAAATTATTGGATTTAGTTTTTTTTTAATTAAAGTTCTAATGGATTTTGAAAGCACTTATTAAAATAAAATTACAGTCATAATTTGAAAATATTTCTGCAAATCAATATTTAATTCGTAACTTGCCAAATTAATTTTTTCGTCAAATTTTAAGCATTTGTATAGAAAGTTTTTCTAGTCCTCCGATTTTTTTAACGTATATAACATTTCAACAACAGTATTAAGAAATTTTAAAAATTATAAATGTTGAAATGGCTATTTATTTATAATAAAAAAAGGAAATTTTTTTAAAAACCTTAAACTGTTTAAGGAATTTGTCACGAATCGATCATGATATTAATACTCAATCGAAATGTATAAATAACTCAGAATATATTTCTAAACAGTTCAAGCAATAATTGAAGAGAAACACCAACTGTGTCCAATAAGTAAAAAAAAAAATTAAACGAGAACAGTCTATGACACAACACAATATCTACTGCCATATAACCTTCTTTAACTAAAACAAAATTTGTTTAAGCCATTTGAAACGAATTTCAAGAACCCTAAAAACAGGAAATACAAATTTTAATAAAATTTTCCAACAAAATTTTCTTATAGTTTCACCATTGTGTGGCTGCTCTGTTCATATAGTTTCTTTAAAAACATGACAAATTAAATTACTTAATTAAGACGAGTACGGTAGCAATAGGTGTTTGCTGGTGTGGTAAAATCAAATGAGATATGCAGGTAACAAAACCTATACCAAAATAACCGCAACCACATTTGCAACAGAAATGCTGTAAAGCAATGATAAAAGCAAAACAACTGTTGCAACATTATACAGAGAGAGCAACAGCAACAATAACAATAAGTACATACACTTATATTTAAATATACCACATGTGCGTGCTAATAGTTTGAAACATCAAAGTTGAAAAGGATTGTTACTTATTTTTTTTTGTTTTTCTTTCTGTAGAGCTTTTCCTGTAAAAAGAAAAACAGAAAATCTCAAAAAAAGAGGGACAAAAAAATTTGTCTTTCAAGAGTTGGTTGCAACATTTCCTTATGGTGCTATTGCTGGCTTTCAGTATTAACCAACAAGTTCTAAATCTTTTATGGTCATGGATGTTTTTTGCTTAAGAATTCCCATATGATATTTATCATTAGAAAGAGAGAACAACAGCACAAACCCCAAAATGGACCTTTTATTGAAAGTGTCGTTTGTTACTTAAGACCAAATGTTTTTATTTTTTTTTTTTAGTTTTTTGTATAAATTTTTCTCTTTAGTCTTGTAATGGTTCAACCAACTGATGGAAATAATAATAAAAACATTTTTTTTTTGCTTCTGCAGTATTAAAATAGAAAAGTGCTGGCTTTAGAAACCAACTTTACAATTTCAAACTAAAACTTCATTATCATTTACATTGGTCAGGCTAAATGTTTTATTAAAAGGAGGATTCTGATCATCATCATCATCATCATAAACATCATTAACATCGTTAGTGTGACTGTCGTTACATAAAATACTTATAAACGTTCATGAATAGAAAATATAAGCACGTAGGTGTTTTTCACAATATTTTTCCAATACATTCCATCCATAGCACTTACTATTGGATTATAATATGCCAAGCAAATGATATTTGTCACTCTTCTTCATCTCATTCTTTTTTATTATAATTTTGTTGTTGTTGTTGTTGAATCCCATTGAATTCTTTAACAGTCTTTAGGTTTTAAACACACCTCAAACGGCCACAATGACTTGGTATAGAGTCGGCATATATGGTATTCTTACGTGTAAAAATGAATATAATTTTCAATACCCTACACATATGAAATGGGTATAAACATTTATGATTGATAAACTTTAAAATAAGTCCGCATAGCTAGTCATGTGAGACTAGAGGGCAATCTAAATCCTTATCAGCTTAGCCTATATAAATCAAAATCAAATGTCGTTAAGGGGTAATGGCTGGATGAATATGGAAAATTTTTCTTAACTTTTTTTGATTTTTCTAAAATCGGAAAAGGGCTACAAGAATATCACAATTTTTTTCCGTTTAATTTTCGTAGTAATTTCATTAAAGTTGTTGCTGAAAGAAAAGATGACCACGCCCCCTTTTTGGATATACATCCATATGTAGTCGTATATAAAATGTCTGAAAACCTGGAATGATTTTAATATTTTTTTGTAATGTATGCAATAGTGTAGTCGCCGTCGTCTAATAGTTAGTGTGTTGGCTTACTAAGACATGAGCCCTGGGTTCGACACCAAGCTCTGGCATCTTCAAAAAAAAAAAAAATATATAAAAAAAATATTTCTCCAGTTATGTATGTATGTATGTATGTATGTGTGCAATAGTCCACAAAAGATTTCACAGAATGTTAATTGTTTCACACCTACTTTTACGCCCACTTTCATTAAATCGTCTGGAAATTTTATGTACAAGTTTAAAAGTCGGAAAACTAAATGCATGTTTGAAGTTGTTCGTTTTGGGATAATAGGTAAAAACCTCAGATTGGCTGTGTCGTGTTGCAGAATGATCAAGCTGGTGAAATACATATTTTTAAAGAATTGTGGCACACTGACAACGACAAAATCCCATCTGACATTTCGAACGGTTATGGTCAATTTCTCGCCGCTTACTGCCAGTTTATTTAAGCAAAACCAAATTGTGTCATTAACTGTCTAACCTAGTTTTTGAACTCCCTGGTATTTTTCTTTTCTTATTAAGAGCCTTAAGCATAAGACAAGTTGCTGTTAATTGATCATTCAAAGGCCAGTGTTATACCTTCACCCTTGAATGACCAACAGCAATTTCTCCATCAGTCGTTGATTGTGGTGAGGACCTCTCTAAGTAGGTAGCTGTTATCTACTACTTTCTGGACGGTGGCGGTTTTCTCCTTATCATTCGTTTTTGATGCCAATGGTAAAGGTGGTGGTGGTACTACTCGGATTGCTGCCTTATAATCTTCAACTCATATTCGGATCGCTAATCACAATATTACGAAACATAAACTAACCACTTGTTTGTAATAATACCCGATTTGCGGAAAAAATATGATGAGTAACGTTGTTAAAGCAATTATAATTGAAGGAAAGTACAAGAGAGGGACATTTTTTATACCAAAGATCCTAATTATTCCGACCACCAATATGCCATTCGATTTTAAACTTTTACAATTTCCGATACATCTCGTACTTACGATTACAATTAACAAATCTCAAGTTCAGTCAATGCTTGTTGAAGACATTAACCTTATGAAACAATGCTTCTTGCATAGTCAATTGTAGATTTTTTTTCTTTTTTTTTATTCACACTAATACTCAGGGTAAAGCCCTACTGATGCTTTGCATTGTAGTGGAATTTTTGGAAAGACCAGTATATATTTTTTTCATTTTACTTATACTCGTATTATTATTATGCGTTTTAGGAATGAGACAAACTGCTGTGAATTGATGATTCAAAGGCCAATGTTATACCTTCACGCTTGAATGATCAACAGCAATTGCCACATCGTTGCATGTTGCTTGTGTGGTGAGTGCCTTTGCTAAGTAGGTTTTAGCTGTTATCTGATACTTCCCAATAGGTGGCGCTTTTCTCCTGATCATTCGTCTTTTGTTCACATTGGTTAAGGTGGAATGGAATAAAATGTCAGGGAGCGGTTTCTTTGTAGATGGTCTTCTTGGAGGAGGGGGGAACCTCTTATTTTTTTTAAATTATAATTTTGAAAAAACCGCAAACTAATTTTTTTATTTTTCACCTTTTGCGGGGATTTGAACCTGGGCCGTTGGAGTTTTTATAAGAGCGCTCTAACCATTATACCACGCTCCCACCCCCAGCTCAATTATCCTGCGTCTCGAAATATCATCAGCAGTGTTTCTTTGCACGTCAGGCAACAAAACAAAAAATGTCGTGTATAATTGAGCATTGCACAGAATGAAATGATGATATTCCAGCCAAGCAATCGAACAAATTATATATTCTCACAAATCGAATACAAAGTTTGTTTCTAATGTGGACAGAACAACAGCGTCTGGCGCGTTTTTCCCACTGTTTTTCCACTCCATTTTATTTGATTTGTTGTTCTCTTTCTTTTCTTCTTTTATAAAAACTCCCTCAAAATCGAGGCAAACGAGTATGTTATTACTTTCGCCCTTTTGTTTAAATCGAAACAATTGGTTATGAGCTTCTCAACCGCATTTGTATTCCTTTGATATCAGCTAGTGTTGATTCTAATAGATATGACTTTGACCAAGACAAATCCAATATACACCATTAAATCCACTAAATAGTACAACAGTTTTTTGAATATCAGTCCACATTTGTGCTTGAGAAACTTGTAATTCTTTTCCTTAAAAGAGGTTCAAGTTTAGACCTCATAATTTTATAATACTGCATACTGCTTTCTGGTAGTTATATAGTAATTTTGTGACATTTATATCAAAAGAAAAATCATTTTTATCATTTAGGGCAAATCTCTATACTTCAGATTACTGCTTTACTCTTCTAAATCCAAACCTTTAATCTGTATAAACACTGTTCAGGGTTTTGTGTTTTCGAATATGTTTGGTTGTCTGGTTCAGGTGAGGTTGGTATTAGCATTTAGGGGTGTTTTGGCCCATAATGTAAACTAATGTACAGAGTATTGATGGCCAAATTCAATGCATTATGTTTACAAATCTAATGAACTTCTCCATTTTCTGCATTGTCTTCTATTATATAACAATGCGGCGAGACCAGAAATTTTGGTTTCCTCCTAGCTAGCGCTGAATCAGAAGATAAAACACTCCTATGCCGTAAAAATTATTACCGAATACCTCAACCTGGAAATATTATTAATTTTTCAGAGGCGAGTTACTAGTCCAACGATACTGATCAATGACCCAAAATCACGACGGTAGACACGAAATTTCGAAAAAATTTATTTAAATTTTTACCCACAATTGTTTGTAGTAAATCACAGAAAATTTCTGACTGTACCATATGATTAGAGAAACAGATTCGTTACAAATTTTTAAGTGGCGTATAATGCAAGCAATTTTGACCGACTATCGCTTTCCTTAGAAAATTTATTTTTAGTTCTTTTTTTTTTTTATTCATTTTCAATTTTTAGTGTGCAAAGCAACACTTTATTTTCACAGAAATGATGGCATCATTTAAGAAACCATTCAATTCTTGATAGAGTTTAAAGTCGATATTCTATGGTATTGGATTGTATTTTGTTTTACTCCTGCAGTATATTTTGTGTCATACTTAAGCCTTTTTTTTTTTGCTTTTTTGTTGTTGTTCTTTCTTTGTTTGTCAAATAGTGCAACACATTAAGTAAAATGTTGGTGATGATATTGGTGTTGGCAAGAATACCACCATTATTGTTGCTTTTTATTGGCAAAATGTTGTTGAATTTCAAAGCAAACATTGAGCCCAGACACCTTTACCAATAATGATCTAATCTATGAATTTCTTATTTCTGTTGTTGTTTTTTCCTACTCTCAGTAACAAAAGTAAATACATTTGAATAAAAAAAAAAAGAGTTGAATTGAAAAAAGTTCTGAATTTTATTGTATGATTACTTTGCAACAAAACAAAAAGGTGGTGTAAACTTTAAATTTTTTTTATACTCGTATTGTTGAGTATTATTGTTGCTGGTTGCTGATACTATTTTGTTAGCAAATTTGTTACTGTTGTTGTTGTTGCTGTTGCTGTTACTGATATTGCAGTTGTTGTTATTTGTTATCAAATGGTATTAAATGGAAAAAAAAACAATTTTTTTTGCTTATTTGAATTTTCCTAAATTTGAAATGTTATTTTTTGTTTGTATTCCTACCAATTTTATTTATATGCTGACAGTAATATTTACATACAAATATAAACATACACACAGACACACATACATATGTTAACTCATCATTTCTGTAAAAGGGAGAGAGGGAAAAAACACTTTTTTAAAACAGAATTTATTTTGCATTTAGATGAATTGCTTTGTCGATACAATCATTCTGTTGTTGATAGATGACCATTGAGGTGCAACATTGAGCTGGTGGTATGTACTCTTATTGCAACAAAGAAGAAAAAGAAAAAAACTGACCATGAAAAAAATTCTATATCTTCTGCTCACATTATATTCCTCTTTCTTTAGTTTATTTTATATCACTTGCACCAGAATTACTTGGAATTAATTCAAATGTATCTCATTATTATTGCCTCTATTTATTACTTTTAAAATCACAACGTCGTCCACAATAATTTCGAGGGATTTGTCAGGTTAATTTTAAGAAATAAAAACTAAAAAATGATTAATTGTAGATAATTCTTCAATAGCTGCATTCATCCCAGCAGAAAATTTCTACGATTTGGTAGCAATAAATAAAATTGTAAGCAACAACGGAAGCATTATATTGGTTATTTATACCCTAAAGCTTCCAAATATGCTACATACATACATACATACATAACTGGCCTTTACAACCCTGTTTCAGGATTACGGCCTAGCTTCTCGCAGCACTCATGTTGTGTGTGTCAATTTTTATCCATGAGTACCGGGACCTTCAGTTTAAAGTCGACTCCGAACGACAGATTTGAGAAGCTTTTTCATGGCAATACTTTACTCCCAGAGCTTTTGCCAGAAGTCTGCTAAGAGGTAGTCGCCAAAAGAAATAATTTTTTCATACTTCTTTTTTTCAAGATGTCAGAGCTGAGATTTGAACCCAGTGCTATCGTCTTAGTAAGCCAACACACTAACCACTAGACCACGGCGACTACAAAATATGCTACAGGATAAGGTTTTATTTTTTTTTGTACTATTTGCTTACTGGTTCTAATAAATTTGCGTTTCTATTGCATTTTAGCGGCTTATTTCGTATAAGAATCATGCATTATTGATGCGCCCGAGTCAATGATTGTCTACAATTTCTCCCTTACAAAATATCTTACTGGTAAGCACTATTTTCTGCTGGAACGGTGAAAGGTATTTAGTCCAAATGTAGTAAAATTAGCTTTAATTTTTAATGATTTGATTTGACCTTGAAGTCATTCCAACTAAATTCAGAAATTTTAGTTTAAACCATTCTCAAGATGTATGGTATCACACAATTTATTTGGGAAGATCTAGAACCCTAACTATGAGTTCAAAAACAAAAACTAAAAATGTTTCCGGTGTTATACCTAATAATGTCGCAGATTTTCATGCTGATTGGGTGGGTGTATTAGTTTTTTAATCAATCGAGTACAGACAGACAGACACACACTTTTTTATATTCAAATGTGTGGATAAAATACATTTTAACCTTTAACTACTGAGGCGGTGGTAAATTTTACACTCTCCTTAGATTTTTTATTTATTTTATTCGGTTGAGCGCTGTTGAGTCCCTGTTTTGTTATACTAAATCTTTGATTTTTTTTATTTTTATAATCCTATTTACATTATAAAAATGTATTTTCTTGTACTTTTAAAAATAAATTAATAAAAAAAATTTTTTTTTGACTAATTTTTTCGGTAAAATAAAAGGTGGTAAAATTTACCCCACGTCAATAATTATGACAAAATATTTCACCTCAATAGTTAAAGGTTAAACATATGTGTGACTAGATTTTTATATTCTTTTTGAATGTGTAGGTAATATCCATCAGTTTTTGATCACTAAAACTATTTGAAGAGATTTCGGTAAGGTGATTTTTGATAAAGGCTATCTTCTAAACGCTAACTGGGCAGTATAAGTTGATTTTAAAAACTTTTTAAATAACTTCATTAAAATTACAGTTGGGTCTCGATTACTCGTTACCTGTTTAACCGGTAACACTGATTAACCGTAATGGCCAAGGATCAGTCTATTGTTTTTTTTTGTTTGCAATATTTTCATATTGTTTGCTTCGATTAACAGTGATTACCTTTATTATCAGTGATGAAAACGGGGAATTCCCTTGTTTGCATACGATGAGTCAGAAGCATTTATAAGCAGAGTAGGAAAATAAACAAAACTGAACGTTTGATCTCATTTTGTTGTGTACGTTACAATGAGTAAAAAAAATTAAAATAGAAACATTGAGAAAGATTGTCCCATTTAATTTTGTATATTGTTTTTGTTTTGAGCACTACCAATACACTAACTAAAAAAATTAATGCGAAGAATAAGAAAAGAAGAAGAGAAAAAGAAAAGAAGAAGAGAAATAAGAGCACATTATACGAATGTAACGGAATAACAAAGCAAGCACAAGAGCGAAAAGTTAATTGTTTCATTTGCGCTCTTTCTCATTTAGAAAGTATTTGTTTTGGTTTTGCTCATGTACAATACCATTAAAAAAATTTTGAAAAGTGTATGACTTTGTTGTAACGTTTGCAAAATGTTTTGTTTGTTTGCTTACTCTGTTTATAAGTTATTAGTTTAGTTTTGAAATTGTCATTCGATTAACCGTGAAAATTTATTATCCGTGATGGTCGGGACCAGAAGCAGAAGCCCGAATGTAATTCATACATCAATTTATTACAATCAAAATAAATTAAAGTAAATTTCATTGGATTGATTAAAAAAAAAAAGAATAAAAATAATTTCTAGAAAATTTATTTCGACCAAAATATTGCAATATTGAGCAAGATTTTATTACTGAAATCTAAAGTCCTATTGGAATCAAAAATATTAAATCAAAGAGCTTTATCTGAATGCCAATTGATTGCAGCTTTTTACAGCACTGGAACGTGAGATCTGGAAATTACAAATTGAAATGTGTTTATCCTCTCGATATTGTCAACATTTGCTGACAGTCTAATTGCTTTTAGTTCAATAACTGTGGATTAACGATTCTAAAGATTTTTAAATTTTATTTGAGATCTACATTTGATTTTCATTTATTGGGTAGATTCAGCAGCACTGTGTTTTATTTGTATAGCCATGTAACTATAAATTGTGATTTTAATTGCATTAATTGCTCTTAATTGCTCTCTTACTTTAACGGGCTCAGAGAATTTATAGAAATCATTTTATAATCCCTTTTGTAAAGCTTTAATTTAAGGTATGATCACATTTGTCAAATATTTGATGAAAAAAGCATAACAAATATTTTATTAAAATATAAATTTTATTTATTAAGTGTTGTTTATAACTTAGTTTGTTTCTTCCTGTGTTTATCTGTTTTTAAGTAATTCCTGAAGAAATGTTTATATAAAACAAAAATTTTGTACAAAAGTTTACATACAATAGTAGTTTGCCTGTTTTCGTCAAATATTTGACAAATGTGAACGTAGCTTTACTAACTTTTACTAAATATTACTTTGCTTTTCTTTTTTTCTTTTAAAGAAAATAAATCTTCTGCTTTGTTTTTTTTTTTTTTTTTTTGTTTTTAATTTTCTTACTTTACAAATTGCATGTTACAAAACATGTGACTTCTGACATGATAATCAATAAGTTTCAGAAATAAAAAGGAACACAGAAAACAACACTGAGTAAAAATTATAACAAACATGTTAAAAATAAAAAATCTCACTACAAATCTAGGCTTCAAATTACTTAACAGTGTCACTTAAAGATAAAATTTATGATATCCTGAGTTTAAGCAAAAAAAAAAAAAAAAATTCAATACAATATCGTGCTAGAAGTAAAAAAAAATATAAGAATTTTTGGGTCATATTACCAAAAAAGAAAAAACAAACAACAAAAATTACATGCAATATTCTCAAATACTTTTTAGTTGTCAAATAAAAAATTACTTGTGGTAGTGGCTTAAATGAAGACACATTGTAATCGCTTAAATATTAAATAGAGTTCTTAACATTCAGTTTCATTTCTTAAGTTGTGAAATTGTATACTCTATGGCGTACGAGTAGTACAAATTTGTTTCGAAAAATCGTTTGTATGATTTGTGGCAATATTCTCTTGGATCTAAAAAGTGTTGTACAATAATAGAGCAGATGTCCTTTTGAAATATTAAGTAATTTCTTAAGTGCTTTTGGTTTCACAATTTAATATTTCCTGAGTCATTTATAAAACAACACTTTTTGACACTCTTTACGTTTTTAGCTTGTCATTGCATCGAAATTGAGAAATAAAATACAGAAATATTTTCTTTTTCTCTCAACAACGAAGATAAAGCAATTGAAAAAATATAAATTACATGCTCATATACTTATATTGAAGAGTAATTTCTTAAGGCGTTATTACGAGTAAAAAGGAATACGTCATTAAATTTCACACTTCATCTGCTGATTAAATTAATTAGAAAGTTTGTTCAGCATTAGGTATAAGGTTCTTGGAGCGTATATACCGAAAAGTTATTTTTTAAAAAGACGCTGTATCTTCTTAATCAACGTTAAACGAACAGATTACATCACATATTAATCTACTTGTTTAGGAGTTAATCAAAGGTTTTTTTAAATACTATTTCTATGTGACTTTGGGCATTTTTATTTTACTATTTATGGAAATGGCATGCAACCCTGTGTTTGTTCAATCCAATCTCTGCCTATTGTTAAATAAATGCAACACTGTGATTGACTTTTATAAAACTAATATATATATTAGACGGGAACACGGCTGCCCTCACAAACTGATAATTTTTTTGCAAGAGAGTTGAAGTGAACGGCTTTTTGTTGTAACATTTTCTTTCCAGCTACAACCATACCTGTTGAGTAATGATTTTTAATCGTAATAATACTTAATCTGGTTACTTTTTTCCTTAGGGCGAAGTAATCTTTACGATTATAATTATATGGTTTTGCATGATTACTAATTTAATACGATTACAAATAACCAGAAAATAATCAAAATTACTGGCAATTAGACTTGTCTAGAACATGAACGATCTAGTTCAATTGTACTACTCTTTCAGTTGAACTAAGTGAGCCGCTCTTTTCCATGTTCTCTCTTTGTTCAGTATGTCTTTTTAGGTTTTGTTTCATTAAACTACATGTTCCTTTTGTCTCATTTCAACATAGATGTATCTTTCTTGTTCACTTGTCAAATGCATACCTACAAACACATACATACTTTAAATATAATAAACACAAATAGTGTTGCCACTATGTACTTTTTATATTCAACATTTGTGAAAAAATCACTAAATCATTATATGATTATATATAATAATAGGATACTTGGGTTATAATGGATTATTTTACATCACTAGTAAGCTTTCCATTGGTTCCATGAATCTTTAATCAGTTGTACCGTTTTGTTATATTTTAAAAAAGAATGGCAAAATGTCGGGGTTTTTATGGCAATTTTACATGCTGTCTTACATTCTGAAATTGTAGGAAAAATCCACTTCATGGTTTATAATAGAAAATTTTATATCAGCGTTTATCTAAAAATCTAAGCTTTCTACTTTAGGGTGTCATTTAGCCAGGGTTCATTAAAGAATGGTAAAATGACGGTTTTTTTACTAATTGTAAAATAAGTGGTATATATTATTTTTAAACTAAAATTAATGTAAATGAGTAAATAAAAAAAAAAAAAAAAATAAAACACAAAAAATATTTTTCGCCTTATTGGCAAATACATTCAATATAACATGAAATGTATGCTTTTGGGGATAAGCATGTCTCTATGGCCATTTCGTCTCTTCTTAAGAGACTCGTCAGGAGACTTTTTTTTAACATAAGAATTTATAGTTTTGAATACCACCTTTGAGAAAAAGTCTCCCGACGAGTTTCTTAAGCAGAGACGAAATGGCCATAGAGACATGCTTATCCCCAAAAGCATACATTTCATATTATATGGAATAATAAAACACAAAATAAAGAAATATATTGCAAAATTGAACTCAAATATTATTTTCGTTGTAGCTGCATGTAAAAGTAAAATAAAAACCGTTTAACAAGAAAATTGAACTAGTTAATATTTGCTCTCTGATCTGAAAAGAGCGCTCAATTAAATGAACATCAATTAAATTACATGAACATGTCTACTGGCAATTACTACAAATAATCAGAAAGTATCAAAAGTTATCCCAATTATTTTCAACGATTCTTTTTGACTCTCTTTGATTACTTTGTAGTAATTCTGATTATTTTTTTATTATGTATTTGTAATCGTATTTAATTAGTATTCAGAAATTTATATCTTTAGAATTAGTAATCATTACGATTCTTTTTAAAAGTAATGTAATTTATGATTACTAATCACTACAACAATTTAATACAAACTCCTATTAGCAGCACAACACAAGTCCATTCGCAAGACAACACCAATAAATATGAAGTTATTGTCTTTTGTAGAACCTCCTGCATTAACATCATGTATAACATAGTGTGGTGTTCTGCATTGAAAATATTCTCCTCCTAATAGGCCCCTTGTAGTCGCCGTGGTCTAGTGGTTAGTGTATTGGCCTACTAAGACGATAGTGCCGGGTTCAAATCCCAGTTCTGACATCTTGAAAAAAGAAATATGAAAACATTTTTTCTTTCGGCGACTACCTCTCAGCAGTCTTCTGGCAAAAGCTCTGATTGCCTTGAAAAAGCTTATCAAATCTGTTGTTTGGAGTCGACTTTAAACTGTAGGTCCCCGTTCTCATGGAATAAAATTAACACACACAACATGAGTGTTGCGAGAAGCTAGGCCGTAATCCTGACACAGGGTTGTAATGGCCAATTATGTTTGTATGTAGTATGCCCCTTTGAAAACAAGTGCTTGCTGTCTTATTTTTTTCTCTTTCAATGCTGAGAATAAAAAAAATTTAATGTGTCCATTAATTTTTCGATAAAAGACCGCATAGACCTTACGAGGTAATGGTAATGTAGGTATTTTGCATAAAAGTGGCAGACTTTAAACTACATGCTATTTACACTTCAGGAAAATGTCATTGTTGCATTGATGGTTTCGATGAAATAGCTCGCCGAGACTAAGTGGCTGTACACGAAGCCATGAAACAGCAAAACATTAATTTATTTAACGCTGCGCCACTTTTAACCCTCGTACACCCATTTTTACAGCTAACAATCCTGTTGAGCTATGATCGCTCTAAAAGTATACAACGAAACATAATTCCCTATTGGAGGGGGGTTGTTTTATAGTGGCTAGAGTGCTCGCAAAGAAACGACAAACAACTGAGGTTCAATAAGAGTGAAGTAAAAAATTATAAATAAAAAAATGTTCGGTTTTTCTGAATTATAATTTAAAAAAATTAGGGTTCCTCCCTCTCCCCCCATTCCAAGAAGTTTACCTTTAAGAAACCGTACCCTGACATTCCCAGTCTATTCCACCAGAAATGAATGATCAGGAGTACAGCGCCACCTTCTGGGAAAATAACAGCTAACCTACCGAAGACGCACTCCACTCACATTCAACATCCACCGACAGTTAAGGCAATTTCTACTGATGATCATTCAAAGGTGAAGGTATAACACTGGCTTTTGAGTGGTCAAAACCTGGAAAATTTTTTACCTTACACTATTTTATTTAAGAGATATTACGGCGGATTGTAGTCGCCATAGTCTATTGTTTTGGGTTACTAAACAAGAACTCCACATCCAGATTCCAGCTCTGATATCTTATAAAAAAAGAATATGAAAAAATAATTCTTTGGACGATTACCTATTAACAGCCTTCTGGCAAAAGCTTTGAGAGTAACAAATTTGACGTTAAACTGGATTAAAAGTGACTCACACAATATGGGCATTGTAAGAAACTAGGCCGTTACTCTGAAAAAGGTTTGTAAAGGTAAGAAAGTTGGGTAAAAATTGGCAGCCGTCTCCAGGAAAAGCAAACTTGGGTCTTGTGGGATCCCGAATATTTGTACATAAACAGTCCAGTCTCTTTGTTAAAAAAAATTTTGATTCTGTAAAGATCTTTAGAAACTTTTTTTTATAAATTCTTTGAAAGAATTTTAATTGTTTCCTTTGGTTTTCTCTTAAATTATATTCAAGTTAGAAAGTTATGTTTCATGATTGATTACCATAATAATTTAAGAAATTTTGCTTTATTTTCGCTACTTTGTTGTGATTTTAATGTTTTTAATTTAAGAAATAAAAAATTATATACAACGCTATTAATTTATTATCACATTAAGAAAAAAAAACTGACCCATATTTGCTTTAAATTCTCTCTTTCGGAGTCATTAAATTAATGATTTTATTTTGCAAAAAAACTTGAGAAAAGTTTTGCTTGCAATACAAAAAACATATATAGAAAAAACTTTGATATTTAAACTGAAATGTTTTTGGAAAATACTAAGATTTTATAAGATTTGTTAAATTGCTCATTATGCTGAAGAGTGCTAATGTTTCTGCTGGTAAACCATTTTCATATGAAATGATTTTAAAAAGATTTATTTCTAAAATTTTATTTTATATTTTTGCTGAATATTCATGTTCTTTTGCTTTGCTTTTGCTAGAGGTTTTTGTTTTATTATTTTTATTTTTTTGTTTTTTCGGTTGGCGTTACAAATTATGTTATTGGCAGTTAAAACATATTTTATTTAACTTTTTTTTCTGTAAATCATAAATAACAGCAGACTACAAAAGAAATGAACAATTTCAAGTTTCGTACTTTGAAAACTTTATAACTCACGCCATGAAACCTTTTCTTTTGCGGTGGATAAAACAACAAAACACTACCCAAGTAGTGAATTAAAAATTAAATATATTTTCAAGATAATCACTTATAATACAATATACAATAACAACAACAATAATAAAAATAATAATTAATTATAAGGTTATTTTTATATATATTTTATATTTTACTCTTTAAGATTTTGCGTTCGACTTCTATTTCTTATGGCCAAACACAATAACACCAGACAGTATGAAGCCATTCATTCATTCATTCATTCTTTCAAATTGACTCACTTTTTCATACTCCACACACCATTAACAAAAAGTGTTTGAAAGTCTTTTACCGGTTGTTTTTGTTGAAATTTTATTGTCTATTGTTTTCTATCAAATTATTTAATAAGAAATTCAATACTCGTCCATTCTTAGCGAGCCTATTGTGTATGAATAGTTAATATATTGGTTTTTTTTCTTATTTTTGGAAAGGAAATTGAAATATTATTAAAAAAAAGAAACCAATTAATAATAATGTGTTGCAGGTCAAAATGTTTTTAAGCCATTAATTTGTTACAATATTTAGAAAATAATTTGGATTCTTTTTTTTTAATTTTTGTTGTTTTTTCTGTTTAATCAGCGTTAAATTTGTGTTGAAAAAAGTAACGAAATTTTTGATTATCACAAAATAATTACAATAATTCATGGGGGGTTTACAATGGAAAAAAAAAAATTAATTGTTACTTAAATTACTTTAAAAAAATAACTCAAATCATGCATGCAAATCATTACAATTTTAAATGCCTTTCAAATGTATTTTTACGTTAAAATATTATAAAAAAAATATGATAAAATATTGCCACAATCTTTCGCAAATCAATAAAATAATTTACAACACTACTCAGCACAACATTTGTCTTACCTATTGAAATATAAATTAATTACGAAAATTCAGTGCGCTACCTAAAATTTGAATGAAGAAGAATTACTAAAGGCCAGTTTACACTGTACTGCTGAGTATTATAATTTGTCCAAAAATAAAAAATAAAAAAATAAAATAAAAAGTCTAATAGTGAAAGCATATTTCTCGAATTCTCAAAACCCTAGTATCCATTGTATTCGTTGTTTGATTGTACGGCAATACAATAATACTTAGTCGTATGCTTGTTGTTGGTAATTTTTATATAAAATTTTGATACAACTCATACAAATTTTTTCATGTGTTTTTAAAGGCGGGTTTAGACGGTCATACAAGTCATATGTAAAATCAAAGAGAAAATATTATTCCATCCGTATTTTAAAAATAAGAGTAAAAATATTACGACAGATATGTTTTTGCGTTTACAGTGTAACTTTACACGGTTGGTAAAATACCAAAACAAAGTAAAATGAAAACATAAAATCCACATACACATGCTCACAAAATTTACATGCATTGTGAATACATTGAACATAAACAAACGAAAACATAAAAATGCATCCGTGATCTAATGAAATGTGATGGTTATTTAAAAAATTTTAAAAAACAAAGAGAGCCGTACGACTATCAAATGTTCATCCGTATTTTCTTTCAATGTCGCATGGTCTCATTACATATCAAGTTTACACGATACTATTCATTTTACACAAAAATTTGACATGTCGTACGCCTTGTAATACCGTCTAAACCCCCCTTAAATAGTTGTACTGGTGAATGCTTATTATTGAAAAGAAGAATAAAATAAAAAAAAAAATTGTATTAATAAGTTTAGTTGACCTTATTATTGATTAATATATAAGCGTTTATTTAAGCTTTAGGTCTATTATAAAATTATTTTTTCGATATTTCGCTACTTCTCTGCGTAGCTTCTTTAGGAAATATTTTTTATTTATTTAAATGCTTATATATTAAAAAAAAAAATTACTCATTATCAACAGCAAATTTATTTAAAAGAAAAAGGTACAAAAGTAAATAAATCTAGAAACGAAATTAATATTAATAAAGTGATAAAAATATAAAAATATGTGAATAGTGCTTTTCTTCTTTCGATGAAAAGTACACGAATACAATGATACACTAGGTGTTCACAAGCAAGTAAAAAAATACTGTTTTCATTAATGTATACAACGATATAGAAGCTTTTGAATTCGGCAATTAAAATCAGACAGTCGTGTGGCTTGTATTACAGCCTATTGCACAATGTCGAGGAAGTGTTCTCTTTCGCTTGCTGGGCGAAAAAAAATTTGATTTTAATTTCTTTAGATCAGAATTGTGTACGAACAAAACGAATATGAAAAAGAAAAGAGAAAAACGTAATTATTTTCTTACAAAAAAACCAATTTCACAATGTCGAATGCAGCGAAGGCAAATGTCAAAATTAGTCACTGGGCTTTTAGCTTTCGTTTGATGCAAAACACGAAATAGTACACAAACACATAAAAACAGATTATAAGCTAAAAAAAATTATGTCTGATTCCAGTATAAAAAATTTGATTGCGTGCACACTTTTTTAATACAAAAGCACGCGCACACACACAAACATTTTGTTTTGGTTAATTTTAATTTTTTTTAATTTAATTTTTATATCATTAAGCTGCGCATACACATTACAAAAATAGTAATTTATTTTCTATTTTTTAAAGAAACTCAATTGAAAAATTCATCTGGCATCACTTTATTTTTACGATACATAAAAAAGAAAAATGCCCAGCGGGAAAAGATTGATTACCTTATTTTATAATCAATTATATAATATATTACTTGAGAATATATTACTTTTGGAATCGAGAAGGTAATTTCATGTGACACACAAGTAAATATTGATTACCATGTGTATTCCCACATCTGTGAAGAAAGAAGTTATTGTGTGCTGGTTTTTGTCTTTTTCGTATATTTTGTTAAAAACAACTGTAATTTGGTTTTTTTCTATTTTACATATCGATTACCGTGTACATTCCCACATATATAGAAGAAAGAAGTTATTGTTTCTGCGTATATTTGTTTGTGGATTTTTTTGTTTTTTATTTTTTTTTTTTTATAGTTAAAGAATCCGTTATTCTTTAGGCAAAAAAAAAAATGTATTTTATTAAAAAATGCAGTTTATGTTTAAATGCGCAAAAGTGCAGACACAAAATTAATGTATAAGATTAATTAATATGTATATTAGTAGCTATTCGGGAATACTTGTTTTACAGTTTACCATTTTTGTCACCTATAGCGTTTCGTATCCTTTTTATATTTATTTTAAAACTTAAATGCTTGCAAAATGTTTTTAATATGAACGTGATAAAATTTGGATAATACAGGTGAAATAAAATGGTAAATAGTGAAACGAGTATTACCAATTAGCTACTATTATTTTATTTCTAGTGGGGGAAATTAATTTAAATTTATTATTAATAATGTAATTATAATATATACATTTATAATATAATACATTACAAATAATGCATCATAGAATTTATTCCTTCAAATTATTAAAAAATTATAATTTTATGCATTACCAATAATGAATTCTAATACTTATTACGGGGGGACAGTAAAAGAATTTATTACTTTCGTAGGACATGATCTGTGTTGAGCGTAATGCTTTCCGTAATCAATAGATTATACATTCCTTGTATTACCTCCTCGATTCTTATTGATTACCTTTTCCCGCTGGGTGGTGAATCCTAAGAGCAGACGAAAGACATTGAGAAATCCAAAATATCTTTCTTTCGTGTGTCCTTCTTTCGCTTAGTGACTGTTTATTTCGATATTGGGAAATAGGCTGTTAATTTTAGTAAATTTTTATTTGACCAAAGTTGTATTTTTACCAAAGCACAATAACAACCTGTTCCAAGAAGACGAATGGTTTAAAACAATAACAAATTTGAGTGTTTTTTTTTTGGTGTTCATATATAAAAAGACAAACGCCTTAAACCATTCGTCTTCTATGAACAGACAGGCTGTAAGATAATCGGGGATGGAGAAATAAAATTTTGTTCAATTTTTTTATAAATATTCACAAAATACTTCTAGTAAATTATGTTAAAAATTATGTTATAAAAAATAATATCAAACAGTGCATAGTATAAAAAAAGTATTCAAAAAAGTACTCAATCGATCAACTTTCCCATTCCTGAAGAATAAAAATCTTAAGACTTGTAAACTGGCTTTTTTCCACCAAATCATATGATTTGTTAAATTTTCCTGTAAAGAAATAGTGAGAGTGTGAGAGTGTAATCGAAATATTCGATATTGAGAGAAAATACAAGCACATAAAAGGTACAGGGTGTTTTTTTAGAGGTATAGAACTTCGAATTGAAATAAAACACAAGAAAATCGTTTTAATGTCCATCAGTTTGGTTTTATTGGAAGGAAAATTTTATGCCATTAATGTTTAAATATGATTTCGGGCATGTGGCCGCCGCGGCTAGCTCGAATTAAGCCAATTCTACAGGTCCAATTTTCAACCACTTTTTCGAGCATATGGGGCCGTATGTTGGCAATAACGCCACGAATGTTGGCTTCCAAGTCCCCTAACGTTTCTGGTTTGTTGGAGTAGACGAGCGACTTCACATATCCCCAAAGAAAATAATCCAATGGTGTCAAATGACACGATCTTGGTGGCCAATTGACAGGTCCATTCCGCGAAATTATGCGCTCATCGAATGTTTCCTTCAATAAATCGATTGTGACGTGTGCTGTGTGGCATGTAGCGCCGTCTTGTTGGAACCACAACTCATCCACATTCATGCCATCCAATTCGGGAACAAAATAGTCGGGTATCATGGCTCTATACCGGTCTCCATTAACGGTAACGGACTCTCCAGCATTATTTCGGAAGAAGTATGGCCCAATGACTCCACCAGCCCATAGAGCACACCAAACAGTCAGTTTTTGTGGATGTAATGGCGTCTCAAGGGTCTCATGTGGATTCTCTTCACTCCAAATGCGGCAATTTTGCTTGTTGACGTAGCCATTCAACCAAAACTGAGCCTCATCACTGAACAAAATTTTGCGATGAAAATCAGCATCGAAATCAATCTCATTTTCGGCCCATACACCAAAATCACGACGCATTGCATGGTCTCGCGGCTTTAATTCTTGCACAAGCTGGATCTTGTAAGGTCGCAAGCCAAGATCTTTGCTCAAAATCTTCCATAAAGTTGATGAACAAAGCTCCAATTGCTGTGAACGGTGGCGAATCGATTCATTCGGGTTCTCTTCAACACTTTGCTCTACAGCGGCAATTGTTTCTTCGGTGCGCACTGTTCGACGTCTCTGCGGATGCGTATTATCACATAGAGTAAACGTAGTGCGAAAACGATCCATGGTTAACCGAATTAATTGCTTTGATGGACGATTATGTTGACCATAAATGAATTCGTGAAATATTTTCTACTAAAAGAGGTCTTTAAATTTCGAATTAATTAAATATATTTTAAAATTTCTTTTCTTTTTTTTTTTTTTGAATACTTAAAACATTTGAAATTTTTCTATAAAACACTTTTTACTTAAAAAAGTAAAATAAATTTCTTTTAGCAACAACAACAACAATTGCCAGGTGACATTATTATCTGCTATATTTGGTCGCAAGAGACAAAAAAACAAACCGAAAATTGTAACAAAACATGCAAACCTGTCAAGTGTCAGTTAAGGAAATGAACAAAAATACTGCAATATTGCCACCACCATTACCATCGCCAACACCACCAGCACCAGTAAAACCAATAACAACAATTAACAACTATTGTAGCAACAATACATAGTGGATAAACTCTTAAATTTTCTTCGAAATTGTTTTCTGTAACTTGAAAAAACATGTTAAATGACTTTTTCTAATCCATGTTAACATTGTAACCAATGAATTTTCCAGGCCTAAAACAAGCGACCAACAACAACAACAACAGCAGCTACATAACAATGGCTTTAAACATGCGGGCTAAGAACTTAAATAGTACCTACAACACATGTGTACCTATAGAAATGCTTAAACCATATAAAAGAACAAAAAAAAATGTTTAGAAAAACGAAACATAATAGGCCATGATGTCTAGGCCAAAAGTTAAATTAAAGCGCAAAATTTGATACTTTAGAAAAATTGTAACACATTCTTCAATACTTTTTGTAAATCAAGCTTTAACGGTTTTAAAAATTTTCTAAAAAATCACATGGTTAATAGGCCTCTTAAATACTCCTCAAAGGAGTAAGACTGTTGGTATTTGTTGTTGTTGTTGGACTTTGACACCCATTAGTTACAAAAAGGAAGACGTAACAAACCTAAAACATTCGGCTTTATTTAGCATACATGGGTGTTAATGTCACTGGCATTTTCTTTTTTCTCTTTTCTTTTCTATAATCCCTATTGGTGGCCATCGCAGTACAATGTAGAAAACATGGTTGGAAACATTCATTTTACAAGAAAGCCATTACTTAAAAACTTCGACGTTAAAGAGCACACTGTGAGCAGCAGAAAGCTGACAGTATTTCCTACACATTTGGCATAATTATAATTAATACCACTTTTGTTATTGTAATTTGTCTTGTAATTGTAATTGTCTTTGAGCTGAAGGTAGATACTACAAAGGCTAATGGAGGAATTTTCTGCCCTTTAATTACACACTTGAAATAAATTGCACAAAATTTTAAGGAATTAATTCTAAAGCTGTTTATTTAAGATTGTATTATAACTCGGATTTAATGTAGAAGTATTTAGCATGCGTTACTGCGTTAACAGCAGTTACAACGTACCATGTACGTCAACTGTTCAGCTGTTAACGCATCTAAAAGATAACATTTTTTCAACTTCTATACGTTAAATGCGTTGCCAATTTTACCTATAACATTTGTCTTTCGTATTGTAGAGAAGACTACTGATTTGAGTGTGTTCATATGATCGTGATGCCAATTCGTTTTCGTTTGAATTTTTAAAGCGTTCAAAACAGATTTTCACAAGCACTACCACCTTTTTCCTCCACACACAATATATTTTCTTCACACTAGCATTGTGCACTGCATGAGTAGGGATCATCCCTTGAGTACGGGTTCTCGTATATAAAATAAAAAAGCGTTAAACAATTTTGAATTGAAAGATGGCGACATACTGATATGGAAACGGGCTATATGCTCACAACAACAAACATCTAACAAAGTTTAGTTGGTTGTTCAGAACACAAGAAAGGGATGCATTTTTATTTGTGTTGATGTCATTAAGTTAAAGGGACAGATTTTAGGGGTTAAATTCGCGATTTGCATTTAGAAAAACGTAAGTCTGAAGTTCTGGGGTCTCGGTTGAAGCAGTGGTATTTGGCGGACCAATATTTTCCGATGACGACTTACAGAAAAACTGATCGGACCATATCAATAGAAAAATGTTTTAAATTTGAGAAAAATAATAATTTGATAAATTGAATCCCGTCGATAGAGTAGACAGACGAATGGCCTTTTCTCACAGATGGATCATGTAGTGTTTTGTTACACTGTATAATCAATGTGATAACCTCATAGGATGAGAATCGTGGCTTTGAAACGGCTTGTAAGTCTTAACCTTAATTGTTATCATAAGTACACACTCGTAGCAAAATTTATAAAGAACGAAACATACCTCTTTTGTTCTTCATATTTCTTTGTTTCAAGATGTCAAAGCTGAGATTTGAACCTGGTGCTTTCGCCCCTAGATCACGCTTTCTACTAATGATGACGTTATATTTTTCTAAAATGAATATAGCGAACTATGTCTGTAGTGATGCCAATATACTGCTTTTCGAACTAGCTTAAGCGTTTTGTCATTCTTCAAAAAGCCAAACTTTAATAAAAAGCACTTAAACAGTGTTTTTTACTTTGATGCTAAAGAATTGTTTTATTTTTTTATTTGATTTCTTAAAATCAAATTGTCAGAAAAATCTGAATTTTTCCTTTAAAAATGTCTCTTTTTTTGTCGCTGCTTAACTTGTATTCAAATAAAATAATTTGATCGATATTAACCGATAATCCTACTATCGATAATGTCAACTATAGGTAGTTTCCGGCAATTAATGCTTATGTACATGTTCTACACTTCATTTACTGTCAAATATAATACATAATCACCCCTATCATAAACATTTTTTCCCTCGAAATATTTTCTCTTTTCCCATAATTGTAATCGTAAATAACTTTTCCCTTATATTTTGTTCACTTTCTTTGATAATTCAATGTGGAATGATATCAATGAAGAAATTTCACATTCAAACATAATTCACCTAATAGTAAATATTTTTTTCCCTCAAAATATTTTCATTTTTCCCATTGATTTCTTCCCTTGATTTTAGTTGGCGAACTAGAGAAAAAAATTAAATATTTGAGTTATTATTTCTTATATTATATATTGCAGTTTGCTATATTTTATTTTAAGGGTATACCAGTAAAAACGTAGATCAAATTGTTTTTATTTAAAAAGAAAAATACAGATTACTGCCGCCATTGTTAAATTTAATGGCGAAGAAATTTGACAAATATTCCTTTTTTTCAATGGCCGTTGCTGGACAGCAATTTAACTTTTCTGTATTTTTCGTGCCATTTGAGGAACTTAATAGGATGCAAAACAAACGACTATTGCATGCGGTTTTGTAAAGGTTCTCAAAGATGTCGTGGACTAATTTTAGAGTTTCTTATACCTTATAGAAGAACTTAATACTGCTGGACATCTTATGAAGTGTCCATAAATTGAAAAACTTAGTTTTATCTTAAACGCCGCACATATTTTCACGCATATGTATGTACACATACCATGTAATAGTCAAATTACGCCGCTAATTTGCTAACTTATTAAAAACTTAATAATTTTTAAAACTGCACCATTAGTTTTTTAGTCTTTATACAAATAAAAATAAATTTTAAAAAAATTTAAAAATTGTTTTCGATATTTGTTGAAAATTTAGGAAAAATTGTTATATAATGTGCCAAAATGTGCAAAATCATTGCCGAAACTAATTATTTTTAATCTTTAACAATATTGACTCAGAAGCCGAGAAAATATCGATTTTTTACCAATTCATAACCAAAAATTAAATAGAGGTCAAAAAGCTCGATTTTTGATTAAAAATCAATTTGCGCGACCTCTAAACCACTTCCGAAAAATCTGAAAAAATTCTCAAAAATACTTTGCCTCATAGTGGTCCAAAATAAGGTTGACCCCAAAAAAAAATTTTTTTTGGGACACACTAGGGTGCATGACCTACTGTGAAGTATGGACATTTTTTTTTAAATGTTACTGTACATGTTTTGATTGAAACAGAATTAAATTAAAACACACATAACCATGAATTGCTTTTAATACGATGTTGTTCTACGTTAATTGTTTTTATAAGCAGTGTTTTGTTTTTCTATTATTATATTCTGTTTTAATATTTAACTGGGAAATAGAATATAAAATCAGTATCTCCGAATTTTCGAACGCTATTTTGAGTGATTGAAGTAGAACTATAATAGAACATTTAAAACAATCTATTGCTTGCACATAAGTACAATTTTGTTGTTGTTGTTACTATAAAAACACATATCAAACATACAACATCAACAAAAACAATTTATGTTTCTACTCTAGTGCTCGTAACGTATTATTAACGTTGCATATATGTAGACGTATTATATTTTGCCATTTTAGTTTTGTATATACTCGTAATACAAAAACGCTAACATTGAAGTATGCAACTGTTTGGTGCAATATAAATCAATCGAAAATTTTGTTTTACTATTGAATTAGCAATTCTATCCGTAATACATAAGTATAGGTTTATAAGTACTAAATAGTAGTGAAGTTTAAAGCCTAAAATAGTTTGTTCTGTTCTTTAACGTAAATATAGTTCAAGTTAAGAGAGACAATATTTGATTCTCATTACATACGGCATTAACATTTAAATAAACACTGTTTAATTAACTTTTTGGTTGCCACAAATTGTAGCATTTAATCTAGTATTGTGTTTTTTTTTTTTTTTTGTTTTTTTTTTTTTGTTTTGTTTGTTTGAGTCTATATTGCAATAGTTGTTAACTTTTGTAAACGAGCAATCTGACCTCTGTGCGTGTATAATATGTTACTTTATTTGTGCTCTTAATTCATGTTTCTTACCATCCTCATAATCATTGCCGTTGTCATCATTAGCCCTGACATCATTATCATCAACAACAACCGCTATAACCACCATTACATTCACATTGAATATCATTCTGGCTTAAATATAACACCAACTGGCAACAGGAACAGTAATACAAACAACAACAGCATGCTTAAAACTTTAGAAAGAAAAATAAAAACAAAAACAAAATAAATGAAATTGTTGTGATGGTTTAACTTGCGCCGGCATTAAATATCGTCCGTCAGTATTTTGAATGATAAATGTTTCTGCCATATTATGACTTGTCATAAATTTGCCTTTGTATCCATTACTCATTTGTCAATATTTTTCGCTTTATTTAAACATTAAACAGATATAGAAAAAACATGGTCTCATACAACACGCACAAACACACACACACTTACGTTTATGGTTTTTTGATATATCCTCTGTGTGTGTGCGTGTGTGTGTGTGCGTTTATATTTTAACTTCTTAAAGATAAGCTGCACTTTAACGCATCCATGCTTGAGTGATGGGTTTTAAGTAGATGACAACAACAAAAACCAACAGCTTATGTCCATTATTAGTGCATAAATGTTGCCTGATGCTTAAAAATGACCATAAGAACAACGACTATGATGATGATGATGATGATGATGATGGAGATGCAATGACTATAAATGTGTTGCTGCAGCAGTAACAGCATTTTAAATACCCCAGCTTGAGTAAACAACTTATTTTTTGAAAACCTGTGGACAAGTCATCTAAAAACGTCATTTTCATACTGACATCATTTATTATTTCATGCATTCGTACATACACATACACATTTTATATATTTACGCACCAGAGTTTTAAAACTGATATTCCCGACAATATGTCAGATATGGTGAAATAATTGTTATACTTTGTATTGGTGACATGTTTGTTCAACTGAGTTTTCGTTTCATCAAAAAAAAAAAAGAACAAACAGAATACGGAATAGGTGTTATCTATATGTTATTACTCATATTATGACATACGAGTATATTTGCTTTAACCAAATAACGGGAGAAAAAAAAACAGAAAATTTAAAATCATTATTTTTAATTTTATTTTTTTTCAGATGGAACATTGTACTCGTACAGCAGTTTAATTTGTTTATTAAATTGCAACATATTTCTGTTCTGATGCTTTAAAATAATTCTGTCAAACATTTTGATCTATAATCAGATGTGTTTTTCAACAGTGAAAAGCAATAAAATAGGAATTAGAAAAATATTATGTTAAAAACCATAATAGAAGCTCCTCAAATATTATTTCTAAATTTAAGTGCACACTTATTTTTGTAGAACATTTTTAAACATAACAATGTGAATAAGATAAATATGGCTTTTAGTGCTATTGTTGTTGAAATAAAGTGTACATTAGTGTGTCCCAAAAAAAAAAATTTTTTTTGTTCCCCCACCTTTTTTTGAAAGCTTATAGGGTAAGGTATTTTTGTGATTTTTTTCAGATTTTTTGGAAGAGGCTTAGAGGTCGCTAAAATCGAATTTAACCAAAAAAATTTATGCTAAATTTACAAAAAAATGTCATAAAGGGTACCCAAATGAAACTTATAATATCTGCACAGAGAAGTAAAGTTTAAACAGTTTTCTTTAAAAAAATTGACTTAAGCTACGGTCACATTGGGTAAATATTTGACGAAAAAAAAGTAACCACTATTTTATGAAAATATTTATCTTTTAATTTTTCATTTCTTAAAGTTTAGTTAATTATATATCAAAATATTTTTTCTTATTAATATAGTTTTTTAAAAATTTTTGAAGAAATATTTACATAAAAAGAAATATTTGTATAATATATTTAAAAAAAAATATTGGTTACGTTTTTTTCGTCAAATATTTACCCAATGTGACCGTAGCCTTAGTAACAAAGAAAATCGTGCTAATGGGCCGAGTAATGCGCAAAATTCAAAAAAAGTCGAGAAACACCGATTTTTTGTTTAAATTCGATTTTAGCGACCTCTGAACCTCTTCCGAAAAATCTGAAAAAAATCACAAAAATACCTTACCCTATAAGCTTTCAAAAAAAGGTGGGGGACCTATAAAAATCGAAAAAAAAAATTTTTTTTGGGACACACTAGTGTACATGTTTTTTGAAGAAATCTATTTATGACTTAAGTTTCGTTAAAATTAAAATTAAATAGCTAACAGGGAGTACACACTTCATAAAAGGCAGTATTGAGGCCTTATTCTGTAACTCTCCTAAGCTAAAACTCTATCGCTAAAAATTTATAAACTTGATTTAGGACTTTTTGGCTACGAATAGAATTCTTGAACGCTTATTGTAATTTGAAAACTTCCTGACTATTATCTCTAAACTTTTAAATTTTATATATTCTAACGCTCAGCCTGTGTCAAAAACCGAAAATTTTAGCATTTTAGCTTAAGAGAATTCCAGAATAAGCCCTCTGGTTGTAAAAAAATTGTATGAGCACTTATTGGTGATTGTTTATATACCGTAGTCGAGTGGTTAGTGTAGGGGCCCACTAGACAAGATCTCTGGATTCAAATCGAAGCTATGGCATCTTAAAACAAAAAAAAGAGTATGAAAAAATATTTCTTTCGGCTACTACGTCTTTTTAAGGTCATGATACACTATCATACACAGTCGTACGATTCATTCACAAAAAAAAATCTTATCGATTTCTGTCGCACTTTTAAAAGTCGCATCAAAATGGCAATATTAGTGCCATACCATCACACAATATAAGATGCAAAGCATATGCAGAGTTGCTTTTTGCTAAAATCTTATAAAATACAACCCTGATCGCATAAAGAAAAAAATGTTTATGAATTTTTTCCAAAGATTATGAAGTCGGACAGACTTGTCAAAAAATCTCTCATACAGTTGCACTTTTATGCCACATTGTTATACTTTTTTAACACACACGATTTTTTTGACAAATCGTATCACTCGATAGGATAGTGTATCACGACCTTTAGCAGTCTGCGTGCAAAAGCTCTGAGAGTAACAGATTGCCATGAATAAGCTTCTCAAGTCTGTCGCTCAGAGCCGACATTAAACTGTAAGTTCAGTACTCATGGACAACAAAAGATGCACACAATACGGATGCTGTCAAAAGCTAGGCCGTAACTCTGAACAAGGTTAGTAACGACCAACAATGTATGTATGAATGTATGTAATATTGCTGACAACTAGTTCTACAATTGTCTTACTAGCAGAAACTTTTGATGGTGAATTAATTTCACGTTCTTATCAGCGACAGTAAGGTATGCAGGTCTATCGATTCGTTAGATCATCGGCACAATGTGGCGTGCGTTTCATTGTTCTTTCGATACGACCGTGCGTTTATGGAACAATCTTCCCGTAAACATTATTTCCGTCAATTACGATATTAGCAAGTTTAATTCAAATATCCAAAAGCATTATACCCTCTTTCCCCCTTCCCATAAAGTATTTTTCTAGACCAGCACAATGCACAGTGGCATTTTTTTTTTTTGCAATAAGTAATTTTTTCGATACATAAAATTTAAAAGTGTAATGATGCAGTTTTGTAGAAAAAAGATTCAGTATGAAGAATCAATAAATTGTATTCCAAAAAAACGTTTATTTGTCTTTCAGATAATGAAGTAAAGTCACGTGTAAATTTTAGTCCTAAATATTGAAAACTCTTTACGCACTTCTATAGTGTTTGTATGTAAGATAATTTATTTTATTATATTTATAGACTTTTCTGCGTATTTAAAAAAAATTATAAAGTTCGCTCATATGGTTTAACAGATTTGTTCTATAATGTGCTGTGAGTGCAAATTTCCTTAGGATAAAAAAAAAAGATTGCTCGGTCGTGCTAGGTGCTCCCATTATAATAAAATGAAAGGTAAGACTCCTTACTATCAATTAAAAAAAAAAAAAATTAAATAATTAATAATCTTTTATAATATCATAAAATTTATCTCCAAATTCATGAAATTTTTAATTAAAAAAATTAAAATTTAATTAGTTTTGGTAAAGAAACAAAAAGTTGTGGGAAAAAATATGATATTTGTTATATGGGCGATGAGTGTGGGCGTTAATTGGGGCAATACAGGCTCTGCGCCTAATTTCAATAACTTTCGTTCTACGGGCGGTGGGTAGTTGGAGTGGCCAATTTTGATGAAACTTTATATTCTTGTTAACTGAGCTAACTAAAGGCTCAGAGCAAAATTTCAAATAATTTGGACTAAAAATAAATTTTGGCTTCTATGGGCGGTGGGTAGTGGGCGTGGCCAATTTTGATAAAACTTTTTATTTTTCTTAATTGAGCTAACCAAAGGCTAAAAAAAAAATTTCAACATTCTACGAGCAATCCTTATATTTTTTGCCAAACATTATATTAACAAATCCCACCGTGCAAAGTACTGCATGAGTAGGGATCGTCCCCTGAGCGCTGGCCTTATTATAAAAAAGAAAAGTAAGTTTGAATGAATATTAAAAACAAAAAAGATTTCTTTCGGTGACTATCTCTTGGCAGCCGTCTGGCAAAATCTCTGAAAGTAACTAATTCTCATGAAAAACTGCTGACGAGTGTCGTTCGGAGTCGACTGTAAACTGTAGGTGCCGGTATTCATGGATAAAAATTTACACGCACAACATGAGTGCTGCGAGAAGCTAGGCCGTAATTCTGACACAGGGTTGTAAAGGCCAGTTATGTATGTATGTAAGTTTGAATGAAAAACAAGAGTTTGTTAATATTTTTTTAAAGCAATAATCAAATGTGAATAAATTTTAATTTTTCTGTGTTGTCTTAAGCAACAATTTTTATTAAATAACTTTTTTTTTAATTTTTATTATTTTTTTATACCGTTTCAGAATTGCTCTGTGTTCGATGTGTTAGTAGGTAAGTGAATCGTATACTGTGCTCTCATAGATTGAAGTTCATAAGTCACGTTACAGAACTCAATTTAATTTAGTTTTCTAAAAAGAAAAACAAGTGTTTCAGAATGAAGCCTACTTAAGGTGACTTCATTTGGAAGAAATATTTCATTTTCGAAAAACTAAATTTTCAGAGCTGAAACTGAATCGAGAAGTGTAAAATTCTTGCAGAAATGATCAATAACTGTAAGGAGTGCCTGGTGAATATAACGATAAATTTATTCTTTTTCCTTTTCCTCGATAGTTTCATACAGCTAAAAAACAACACCCGTTATTGTAAAGGGTAAAAAGATTTGTAAATAAAAAGCATATGTTGTGAAAAGTGAGAAATTTGTTGAGTGTGATTTTATGTTTAACCTACGAAAACTCTTAAACCTTTAGTTTTGTTTACGATATTTGTGTGGTTGCAACAAATAAAAATAGAAATAATTAATACCCATTAATAGTATGTTCCTACATACAGACATACATACATAAATACAAACTTTTCTTTTTTTTGTTTTAATTAGAATTGTAACACATTCCTAATAAATTTCAGTGTTTAATGTTAAATTTTTATTTCTATTTGTTTAGATTTATGGTCATAATCCTTTAATTATAGGAACAGTTTTTTCAGCTGTTGTAAATAAAAGCATGGGTAACAGAAAGATGCTTGGGAAAGGGTTAAAAAAATTTCCAAAAATAAAAAAATGAGAAACAACAGAAAAATTTAACGAACAAATAAAAAAAGTAATCGGAACATATCAAAAAAAAAAAAAATTATTAGAAAAATATATAAAAACAAAGCAGGCAGAAAACACAAGACAATGTGCGAGTGAAAAAGAATGCTCAGCAAACAATAATGCAAGTGTTGCATTTTATTTTTAGAAAAACAAAAACAAAAAATAAAGAAACTGAAAAAGAAAATCCATGCAAGCCTGATATACGCTTGAAGGTCCTTAAGTTGGTTTTATAGTCCGTCATTTAGTTTTAACGAAACCACAATCAAGCATCTAAACTAATGCATAATGCTAGACACGCATAGCGGTGCTACCAAAAACACAAAAAAACCAGAACAAAAATTTGCAAAGACATATGCCCAGTTAAGTCAGTCACCATCGAGTGAATGAATGAGAGAACTGTGGTAACTTTTTGAATAAAACATGCATGTTATGTTTTAAGTTTTAGAATCTTTTTTTTTTGCCTTTTTACTTCAATTCATTTTCAATTTTATTTTCTTTCTTAAGAATCTAAAGTGTCAGTAGGTTGGTGGTGTGACCGGTTGGCTATTTGCTTGATTTGTTCTCTATTTCTTTGTTTGTTACAGCTATGAACTAAACAACAACAACACTAGAAAACATGCTTATATTTTTTAATGATACTCTTGTTTTTGTAGTTGGTCTAGAAAACAAACATCAACAAAAAAAAAGAAAAAACCAAATAAATTCTTTACATATAAACACATGCACAAACTCATAGTCGTCTGAATACTCGTAGACAGACACACATATTTTTTTTCTAAAATTTCTTATTTAAGTGTGAATAAAATGAAATAAACAAATAAAGGCGGCTTGAGTCTTAAGATGTTTGGTTTTTTTTATTTTTAATTTTTTGTATATTGAACACAAACCTATAAACACTTTAGCCCACGAACAGTTTTAGTAAAACGGATATGCCAACAAGTACAAAAAACAAGACTCTTTTTTTCCATTTCCAATTTATCCAGTAACACACGCATACACACCAACTAAAACAAAAAAAGAAATAAATTTGAAAACAATAAACAATTATAATCGGGCGTCTTGATTTTGGATTCTTCAATGGGTCTGTCTCCTTTTAAACGGAACTCCTCTAATTAACAACAATTTTACACACATGCTACACTTATTGGAAAATTTATTCAATTTTATTTTCCTTCTCTGTCCACTGTTTACAAAATGTGTAAATCACGCATTTCAATACACAATCGAACACGGTTACAACGAATCTGAATGTATCTTTGGGTGTAGTGCACTCTAATGGAAACAGCGGTGTGTTTCACTAACCCTATTTGAATTAAGTAATTAAAAAATTTATTGATACTATGTAAATTTTTCTAAGTTTTAATAAATAATTTGTGTTGAATATGAAACCATTTCGAGCAAATTTTGAAAGTTACGTCTTAACTGTTTGCCAAGATACACAAAAATCAATATTTACTTTTGGGGGCATTATACTCACTTGTCCATTTTTTACTGACCAAGAAACTGTCTGTACCTAATTTAAAAGTTTCTTATATTACCTTTCTCAAAATATATGTAAGATTTAATATTTACTTTGTGTGATTGCAGTTTTTGAAATTATATCACTTCAAACTTGAAGCCTTAAGTTTTGTATAGACTTCGAAGAAACAAACATAAGTATATGCATACATTCATATTTATATATGTACATATGTATCAAGCTTACTCTAGATGAAACATATCGTCGATGGAATTAAAGAACGCTGTAACTGACAAAACTTTAAATGCTCACCAGGGCCAAAAAAACTGTATGAAAGTAAAACAAAGATGCTGGTATTTTTCAAAATGCAGACGGCGTAAGTGAATTTATTTTCATCGTATAAATCTGAGACCGAGACCAGTCGACGCGTATTTCTTGTTTTCTGATAAAAATGATGCAAAAAACGTATTTTCGATTTTTTGTCAGTTACAGCGTTCTTTAACCCTTTACTGCAAAAGACTCTTTATCGTAAAAAAATTTTAATTTTTTTATAGAATTTTTATCTTAGACACATTTGGATCTCAAAAAATAAGTTTCATATTTCTGCCATACTGGGAAGGACATTTTTTTAAGAAACAAATTGAGATTATTATTAAAATTTTTTTTATTTTATTCCATGTCTTATATAAAAAAAGGATTAAATCATATTAAATATGTTAAAACTGCAATATGTGTGCAAAGAAAAGTAAGAACGAATATTTTTAGCTAATTAATACCATGGTATTCAGTAAAGAAAATTTGTTTGTCATTGCAACACAAAAAAACACCGCACATTTGGACTAGATTTTTTTAATCCTGCAATGCTTACATCTTCCCCAAGTTTCTACGAACTTAGGCTTGTGTACACCTAGGTTAACCAATCTTATTTCTGCTGTAACAGATTCCTTATTTCTTTTAGAGATTGTATTATTCGTTATAGGAATTCGTTTGTTAACACAAAGTTTTATAAATGTCATAAGTCCTTGTGTAACTGATCGTCTATAGTCAAGTAAGGATGACTGTGTATCCTGAGCTGACAAAAGACAATATAAGAATTGACAAATGCTATCTTAACAAGAGCCCAGAATATTCTGTCCGACCAGAAAGAAAGTAGTTGATCTACGCGGTCCACTGTACCCATGTAGGTATTATAATCTTTAACAACCACTGGGCAATTTACTTCATTCTGTTCCTCTTTATGATCTCGTCTAGATACAGTTGTAGACTCACTACCATAGAAGTTCGTTCTTTCTTATCAGGCTTTAAATTTTGAGGAGTAAATTTTCTATTCGGACGAATTGTGCAACAAGCTAACATTTTTTTGTCTGTAGTTTTTCCAAAAGCGGCATAGAAGCTAGGCCGTAACCCTGACACAAGGTTCTAATGGCCAATTATGTATGTATGTATGTATGTATGTATGTATGTATGTATGTATGTATGGTATAGAAGTAAAATAGTTATCTAAGTAAATTATTTTATTTTTGCCCCATTCATTTTTTTCTTCAAATCTTTGATTCAAACTGCTGTTTTTTGGGATCAAAGTATTACCATTGCCATGTAAAGATTTCAGCATCATCTCAAACCTGTTGCGACTCACAGTTCTGCTTACTATAGGTGTTGCCAAATCTTCGCTCACAGTCCAATAGTTTTTCAAACTTGGAAGTATTTTATATAAATTTTTTTATAACAAGTGCGTTTATTACCAGTCCACGTTAAGAAAATAAATATAAATAACAAAATACTAATTATGTCAGTCTTAAAACAGTGTATATACTTATTAGACTATATATTTCACAATATAAAAACTTAAAATGCGCACTATTTCTATTTAATAAAAAGTTTTAATTGTGCTAAAAATTCTAATTTCACAAGCACGGGTAAACGCTAGAACTGTCCAAAAAAAACTAACTTTATTAGAAATATATTTCAAATGACTGAGAGATGCTTATTGTGATCGGTAGAAAATATGATACTTTCCCCAATTACAAAATTATATTGCAAAGTTATATCTGGGTAATAAGCAAACGATAGAAATATGTATCGGTACTTGTGAGTACCGTCGGGCGGTAAATGGTTAATTCTTGCGACGATATCGTTGTGCGAGAGTTAATTTGCTCTATCGGCCATTTTATATCTCGAGTTAATGATGCCACTTTAGGTTTTGGCACGAAAATTTTTAAACTCTGCAATCCGTTTTCGTCTATTTATCTCCGAACCCGGACGAGATATCCCAAAACGGATTGCAAACTTGAAAAATTTCGGGTCGAAAACTAAAGTGTGTCGAAAACTAATTAAGCTCGCTATTTTCAGACAAATAGGTTTTTTTCTCTACAAAAGTTCACATTAAGCATTTTTAAAAGTATTCTACCTTGTCAAGAAAGTTTAAATAAAGATGAATAGTCAGAGTTTTAAGTGCTTTTCATAAATAAAAGATAAACGTTTGAAATCAGTTGTCTTTTACAACATGTACTTTCAATGTAGTGTCCATTATAAAATGGAGAAAGCCATTACAATACTGTTCGTTATAAACGTAAGCGACTGTAAAAAAAACAACATATACTGGTATAACAAATTGTGATAGAAGAAACTAAATTATGCCACGCATATGCACTTATTCTACTCGTATTTCGACAATTAAACACACATTTTTTTATAAGTGGACGTTTTTTTTCCTTTCCTTTAACAAGCTTGTCATTGTTCTCGGGGCTATGAAGTACAATGTATTTGCATGAAATGAAAGAAAAAAAAAACGAAAAAGAAAAAATACAGGATATGCAGTAGAAAGTTAAATTAAATAATTATTTAAAGTGTTTTAAATTTTTAAGGTTCATTAAACTATTGATTTGTTTAAAGTAGACCGTTTGATTAGGGAAAAAGGAAATGCCAGATAAGGCAATTAAAAAAAATTAAATTTTTTTAATCATTTCTAATTGAGCTGAAATAATATTTAAAAATTTATTTCTGTTTTTGACGGAAAACAATCTTTGATGAGAGTGCTAGTGTGTAAGTGTTAGCAAAGTTGCTACATTCGTTTGCTTGCTACTGCTGCAATAGTAGTTTACAACGATAAGTGAGTTTGTCTTATATTTTTGGATTTTCAAATAAGCTTTAGTTGTGAAACAGATGCACAGATGTAGAGTACATAAAATGTAAAGTTGGATAAAAAAAAGCGGAACAATTTCTTTATGAAAACATTTTTAAATATCAATTAATTTAAGTTTGCTTACTTAAATATCGAAATAATATTACTTCTTAAAATTTATTTTTAATAATTAAAAAAAAAAACAGGAATTTTTTTCATAAAATTTATAATTATATCCAAATATTAATGGTTACGCTTTATTGTTTTTTTTTTTCAAACATTTTCGTAATGTGATCGCAACTTTTTGCTGGGAAGTAGAGTTGAGCGGTTTTAAAAAAACGGCAATGATGCCTACGGCTGCAGTTACATAGCGCTTCAGAGCTTACTACTATTGTTTATTTGACTATAGAATGGAAGCTGACATTGAATGAATTTAGAAAGCTTGGACAAATTATGGGCGGATGTGACACGTCTTTTCCTAATGCAATTCCAATATAATTTCCCACAACATACTTTTTTCCTAGAGTTAATACAGCGTGTTCGGCGGGAAGGTATATTACTTTGTTTTGCCGCCATTTGGTAAATATTAGTTTTGACAGATCATGTGTGGCAGTCGTGAAGTAAAGACGTATCAAATTTATTATGACAAAAAATTTTCGGTAAACCAACGTGTTTTAACCGTTGAAACATTTTATGAAAAGAAATCATCGATTACTGTGACAATGAGAACGTTACGAGATATTTTTGCTGAATAATTTCGAAGAAAGAGGGACTGTAGCGGATAAGCCTAAGGATGGACCACAACGTACAGCAAGATTGGCTGACAACATTACTGCTGTTCAAGAAAGTGTTCAAAACAATCCATAAACCTCAATTTGACGCCGTGCTCAGGAGCTTGGTTTTCAAAAAACAACTTTGGCCAAAATTTTGCACAAAGATTTGCATTTGTTTCCATTTAAACAAGAGCTTCTTCCAGAAGACCATTTACGCATCCATACATATGGCAATAGGATGCTACAGCCCGCCCATGACAACACCGATTTTCATGACGAAATCATAATGAGTGACGAGGCACATTTTCATTTGAATGGATATTTGAATAAACAGTATAGACCGTTCTGGGTAATCGAAGACCCTCGAATCATTCATCAGTCACCTTTACATCCATTAAAAGTGACAGTTTGGTGTGCAATTTTGTCAGGAGGAATCATTGAACCTTACGTCTTTGAAATTGAAAACGGCATAACAGTAATTGTCAATGGGGAGCGATAACGCTACAACTGCATGCTTTGGGTTTGACTAACATGTGGTTTGAACAAGATTATGCCATGCCGCTTACAGCCAGGATTACTGTGGAACTACTGCGAGACCTCTTTCCACAACAAGTTATTGCAAGAAATGGTGATGTTGATTCGTCTCCACGGTCGCCTGATTTGACTACTCCGGTCTTATTTTTTGTGGGGATATCTGAAAAGCAAAGTTTATGCAAACAAACCAGAAACGCTGGTGATGAAGTTAATGAAATACCGCGTGAAATGTGTGAGAATATAATGAAAAATGTGCTCATAAGTGCTCACATTTGTGAGGATAAGAGAGGCGGACATTTATCTGATATTCTATTTCATACATAAGTGCCCACATTAAGTAAAACAGTTATCAATATAAGACCCATTCCCTTTCATTTAATCAAAAATTAGAAACCAACAAAGTAGTATATCTTCCCGGTGTATACTCTGTACTATGGTTTATTTGACTAGAATTGAAGCTGACTAGAGTATTGATAATTTGTGGTATCTTTTTATACATTTAGCAAATTTTGAGAAATTGTGATAGGATTCGGCACGCCTTTGCTTGATGCAATTTACTCTATAATTTTCCACATTTTTCCTAGAGTTAATTTTTAATAAGGTGTACATTGCTTAAAGTATCAACTTATGACAAACATTTTCAAAGCTTTTAAATGATTTGCTTTAATAAAAAAAAAATCACCCAAATATTTTAATCTGTTCTCAATATTGTTTTTATGTCTCATTTATTTCCTCTTTTTTGTGGGTTTTACAAACCATACATTATTTCAATTTTTACGGTCTTTTATGTCTTGTTTTTTCTCTAAACTTCTCCTGTCATCTTATCGGTTTTTGATTCACTTTTTCCATTTGATCACTTCACTTGGTTTTGCATTTTATAAATGGTCATCCATCCTGCCCACCACAAGCACACATATCAATGGTTTTAGAGTGATTGGCGTATATACATACTCGTACGTATGTATGTACGTTTATAGTCCTAAATGATATATCTTTTAGGTTCAAGTGATTATTTTACAACATCCATTAGCTTTATTTTGAAAATTGTGATCATTAATTATGTTTTTGTATTCAATATTGTGCTGTCCTTTATTATGTTACCAGTGTGTTCAGCCAGTCAGTCAGTCAGTCCATTGTGCTTAAGTGCAAATATTTCAAAAGTGTAAATGATTGTGGTGCGGGTTTTAAGAAAGAAAGAAAGAACAAAAAACATGTGTAATATTTCATAAAAGATGATTTAATTCATACATTAAAAATTAACAATAATTTATCAGAAAAAAAACCCACAAATACAAAAGAATTAAAGAAAGTGAAAAAAAAGAATATGTATCACCTGAGAACAAAGAACTGTAGAGAAGAAAAATTAGCTTTCAGTCCTAATTTATGTATAAGCTTTGGCTTTAAGCCATGGTTTTGATTTGTTTTCAAGCAAATTTTTATTTTATTTTTTTATTTTTGATATAGAACACAAGTACACACAAATTCAAGGTGTGTTTTAAAATTTAATTTAAATTTATTTCTTGATTTTTAACATTTCAAAACTAGAGCAATGTCAAGTCATAATGAATAGCCAAAGTCTGTTAACCACCATCATAAAAAGTGTATAAAAATCAAACCAAAAAAGCAGGTGGTGTTACTTGAATTTAAAGCTAAACAAATCAAATTTTAATTTCTTTTTAAATGGCAAATTATAAATACATTTACGACTTTAACTATTATAAGTTTTATGTAGTTTTTAAACAATAATTCACTCATTGCTAATATACTGGCATACTGGAATAATAACTGCGATTTATATATTCGTACATATACATACACAGAGATTAACGCGTAATGAGTAATTTAAGCATTTTTACTACAAACATATTTATTATATAATGTATTTGAAAATATTATAACTCTATTAATATAAAATTTAAACAAATAATTTGCAGAAAAAACTGAAATAACTTAAAATTATGTGAACAAATATGGTTTAAATAGCAATTTTTGGTTAATGCTTTTAAGCAGTAGTTATTTAATTAAAATTGTAAGAAACTTAAAAAGCGAAACGGAAAATCTAAAACACAAGCTATCGTATTATTTACTTTTGTGAGACTAAAGTAAGTCCAGTTAGTTAATGTAAACCATACCGTACTGACCAAACACAACCATATCTTGATTAGATTTAGCATTTGCAAATTTAAAAAAAAACTTGTCCGAATAAGTATTCGCAGTCTCTAAGCCAAACATTTTAATTGGGGTTTTCAAATTGATTTGTTTTTAATGTTTGCTATACACTTGTTGTACGGCTTCTGGAAGCTCTACGAATCGCAATCCTTAAACGTTGGTTAGATATGCACATGGTGGCTGTTGATTAGGATTTAAATTGTAGGGTAGACTATTGGCTCAATATAGAGTTGCAGTACAATCAGTGGAGGTTTAAATAGCTCTGTACTTCTACTCCATTGCTAGATTTAGCAGTTTAAATCATTAGAAAAACATTTAAATTTTTAAAAATTTTGTAATATGCTTTTGTAGTAGAATTTGTAAAAAAAAATTAAACTTAGGCTCGAACTTTCGTTCCCAACACATACGTAGGGTTTAGATATGCCATTGCCACTTCAAAAAATTCAATACACTCACAAATATTAACAAACTTTATTGAGATTTTAGATACATTTTTGTAGTTCATAGTTTCCTTAAATTTTGTACGGTTTGCGAACAGGGGGAAAAAGGTAAAAATATCGAATTTTTTTAAAGTCTTTTGCAATTTTGGTCTTAAAGGTGAATTTTTTTTTTTTGATTTTATATCTTCACAATTTTTGTTCTTCATGACAAGAGAAAATGATCACTTCTTTCCAAAAATGATACCGAGCCTCTAAATTTTGGGTTAGCGTAAAAAAGAAATTTCAAGACTTTGGGCAAAACTGGGAGACACGGGTTATCTTTTTTTTGTATATGTCCGTTATATTCCCATGACTTAAAAAATTACACACAGTGTTATCAAAGGAAAAAATGACATCCGTAAGAGAATTTTAAACTAGCCGAAATGAACATGTTTTCGACCCCAGCTAAAATTTTCAATATTGCTAAAAAATTCGAAACTATTTTGTTCATTTAGAAATTACAAAAAATAATATTTTTCATAAATTAAACAATAATTGTTTATATAGGTTGGCGGATTTGAGGTTCGGAAGCAAATTGGCTAAAAAAGAAATATTTTTTGTCGACAAACATGGTTTTTTTATATCAATATAAAAAAGAAATACAAGAAATAATAATGGAATATGATATCTGGCGAATGTAAACTTCTAGCACTTCGGCAAACATCCGGACTTTTCGCAAAATTTTGGACCTCATTTCTTAACAAAGCCTCGCTTGCAGTGTCGAATTTAATCTTTCAGAGCGTTTTTTTTTATAAAACCAATACTCAGGAGTGTACTACTAATCATGCCGTGCATTTTATTGGAATTTTTTTGATGAGACAAGTTGCGGTCAATTTGACCACTCAAAGGCTAGTGTTATACCTTCACCCTTGAATGATCAACAGCAATTGCTCCATCTGTCGGTGGATGTTGAATATTAGTGGTGATCGTCTCCTCTAAGTAGGTTAGCTGTTATCTCCCCAGAAGATGGAGCTGTACTCCTGATCATTTGTTCTCTTGGTGGAATAGACTGCAATGTCAAGGAGCGGTATTTTGAAGATGGACTTAAATTATAATTTTTGGAAAACCGCAAATTTTATTTCTCCATTTTTTCTCCTTCGATGGGATTTGAACCTTGGCCGTTAAAGTTTATGTCCGAGCGATCTCGGCCTTTTAAAGGACCCTAAAACTTTTCAACAAAAATAAAAAAACAATTCAACGACAAGGTGACCAATTAATATCGCCAAATCACGACCAGAATTTTTTTGGCTGGTAGTGTTTGCTTGTGTTCCGTATTTCACTTCACTAAAGATGATTTTGTGGAAAAATGGGTTTTTTCCTTCAGTTTTTTAAACAGCCAATTCACCAAAGTTCTACAAAAACAATGGTAGTGTAGAGTTCCATGGTAAAAGAAATGCCAAAGGCTGATAGCTCAATTCTTGACATTTCACCTTTTTGTAATTGTTATATATTGTCTATATATATTTTTTTTCTATTTTGTATAGTGTAACCTAAATCCTTACATTGCCAATATTTTAATTATCTGATCAAATTTTATTTTAATACGAGTATCAAGAAAACCAAAAATATGCAATTGCATGTTTTTTTCTCGTGCGACTTGTGAAGTTAGGTCTAAGGTATTTATCCGTTTCAGGCATTTTTATTAAATTTGTCAATGACTTTTTAGAGCATATTCTTGCATATTTTGCTTTTAACAGCATTTTTTGCATATTTCAAAGAGCATTTTATATCTTTTTGATGCATACTTAAATGTTTTCATAAAAAGTTGTGTTTTAAATTTACTCATCCATTAATTGAAATTTGTTGCACAGTTGCAAAAGTGTTTTTTAAGTGTTTTTTAATGCTATAAACACAACAAAGGCTATCGAACACCGAACACACGACTACAAAAATCGCTGGCTACGAAAATAGCCAAGTAGCCAGCTACTTAATTATAATAACGACCACAGCTACAAAATAAACATCTGTTTTGACACGTTGAACATAGCCTAAACAAAATATAACAAACTTATTTTTTGTAAGTGAAATTGTGAAAGAACAAAAAACAACAAATGTCTGAAGAAAACTTATAAAAATTTAAGAAAACTAAAAATGTAATTAAATAATAAATGAAAAATGAAATAAAAACTGATGTAAATAAATGAAATAAGTAAATGAAAACTAAACAAAAAAATGTAAAGAAATGATTATTTTTTTTTCAGTGGTGCAACTTGAATTCTTTTCACATGTTTTATGTACATATTTCATGTATTGCGTTTTTTAAACACTTTTTTCATGCATCTTAGTGTATTGGCAGCACTAAACTGTTTATTGTCGCCAAGAAAAATAGAAATTAGCCTAAGTTGGCTACGGGCTACAAAAGTAGTCGTGTGGTTGGTAGTCGTGTTGCCGTTAAAATAATTATTCTCATATACATACATGTATTCTATTTTTGACAGCTTGTAGTCGATGGTCGGTAGCTTTTGTTATGTTTATAGCATAAAGAGTAGATATTTATCCGAACCTTCCACTACCGCCTGAGCCAGTTGTCTTGTTGGGCAGTTAATTACTACGTCAACAGTTATGAAAAATTCTAGCAGTGCTAAGTGCTTTAAGTGGTACAGAGTCTCAGTATATAAAAATGGCAATAGACATACATATTAAAAAATGTAAAACGTTTCTGTATTTTTTTGCAGAAAATTTTTTGTATTTAAGATCATATTTCAAAGCTTTTACTGCATATTTTATGCGCATAAAACCATTTTTGTAAAGCATATTTTTGGTTTTCCTGATCACAACATTATAGGTTTAAGTATTTTGCTATTTTTACTAAAACTTGCGATTCGTTTTAACTGACTTCCTCCATTTATTGAAACAAAGAGATACAGTGAAGTTACAAGTTTTTCAAAGAAATAGAAAGAAAACATGATTAGTATTAAATATTTATAAAATTCTTATAAAATTATTAAAAACTGACTTATTTTTTCATAAAAAGAAAAAAAATATTAAAATGATAATTTTTATTGAACATAATTAACTGATTTAATAAAGTGTTCAAAATCACTTTTTGTTGATATAAAAATTATAATTTTATTATTAACTGGCAAATTGTCATATGGAATTTTGAATATTTTCATACATTTCTCATGATGAGACATTTTTTTGCCTTTGGATGTCGTCAAGTCTTGCTTGCATGTTAACGTTATTTGAATACTAATTTATTTTGGGACAGAAAAGGAAGAGATATGTTACGATAACAAAACTTTAAACACAATTGTTATGAAAAATATTAAAGAATATGATTGTTTTTAAACAAAAAAAAGAGGTTTGTTTTTAAGCAAAAAATAGGAAAAAGAAAAATTGTGTTTAAATAAATATTTTTGTGGTATTCTGATGCATCAACAAGAAGTTACATTGACTTTTCAAGTGGAAATACGTGAGATATTTTAATTTAAAAACTTAATGCGAATTGTATTTAAAATTGTTTCTTTTTTGGTATTTGTCTGACCATTATCCCCTCCCTTTAATAATTTTGCATTTTTGTGATTTTATTATTATTTTACTTTAACAAGGTCTTTTCATATGATCCCATTTTTTTTTTTTGTTGAAGTTGTAAAATATTATTCATAAACAAAAATTTATAACCATTCCATAACATTGCTGATACACTAACGATACGAGTATTGAGTATCACATAACATTTAAATTTTGAGGGTTTCAGTTTACAAACAAAAATTTATCAATTTGTTGAGTTGGAAATCAGCAACATTTTTAGAATTTCAGGTTTGTTGTTTGTTGTTTTTGTTAATGTATAATGAATACATAAATTAATTAATTCTTGTTTTGTTTACTTGTTCAAATTCGTATGTGAGTACGCAAATTGTTGGAAGAAAGGTCTTTAAACTTGCAGTAATTTTGAAGTGTTGCACTAAACAAATGCTTTTAAATTTAGTTTAACGTTTATATTTAGCTGTAAAGGGAAATAAAAAGTTTGAACTAGTTAATATCATACATTGGAAAATACTTTTTGACATGAAATGTTTTTTATAACAATTCTTGCAAACATTTTAAACTGATTTAAAGAGGGTATAGGGTTGGCTTAAGTCAGATTTCATTTTTCATTGCTTTATCAGTTCACTTGTTTTTCTTTTTAACATTATAAAACTTTTTTCTAGTGAACTTCTATATAATGAAGTTTTCCCTATTATGAATTCATTTCAAAAACACTGCTTGCTTGTTTCAATGTTCGCGTATTTTCGCCTTTTAATAATGATTTTCAATAAACAAAATATGTATAAGGATGGGTCTAAGACTGCAGGCGGCACAGGAGAGAGGATATTTGGCCCTGAGACGAAATATTCTAAACCCATAGGAAAACTCGCTAGAATCTTCCAGGCTGATTATGCGCTCAATTTAACCTGGACAGAAAGAACAAGGTACAGGAAATAGCCATACTATCTGACAGTCAGGCTGTCATTCGAGCACTTGGCTCTTACGAAATCATAGACTCTAAGTTAGGAACTGTCAAATGAAATTAAATCGGCTGGGCAGGGTCAATAAGATCAGTCAATGCTGGATCACTGGCCATGCGAGCATTCAGGGGAATGAAATGGCAGATGAATTTAGCAGGAAGGGAACAACTATGCCATTGATGGGGCCAGAGATAGGAAGGGGAATTTGGAAAAGCATACTAAGGAAAAAAGGAGACAGGGAGATACACTTGTTTTCTTGGGTAAGCCTGGCCTTGAACTTTCTAAACTTCTCTTAGTAACTATAATAGGAAAAGATTTGAGTCTTGTATTAAATTCTCCAAGAAGAATCTGAGAACACTTGCTGTACTACTTACTGGGCACTGCAGACACAATGGACATACATACATACATAACTGGCCTTTACAACCCTGTGTCAGGATTACGGCCTAGCTTCTCGCAGCACTCATGTTGTGTGTGTAAATTTTTATCCATGAGTACCGGGACCTACAGTTTAATGTCGACTCCGAACGACAGACTTGAGAAGCTTGTTCATGGCAATTAGTTACTCCCAGAGCTTTTGCCAGAAGACTGCTGAGAGGTAGTCGCCGAAAGAAATATTTTTTTCATATTTATTTTTTTTTTACTCAATAGACACTTAAATAAAATAGTAATCCATTCGAGTTATATGTGCAGGTTTAGTGACGAGACGGGCAAGCCATCAGAGCACATACTAGGCCACTATGCACCATTAATGCACAGTAGAAAGAGATACCTTTATCGAATATCAGATGGAGGCTTGTCGCAGTTGGCACCTGCCGATATTTTGAAGTTTGTCAAAGCGACGAAATTGCTTGAAGTACTATAAAACCCTGGTTAAGTTGAGGGTTGTACAATAAAACTACATTTCGAAATACTTTTTACTTCCTTTATTAATGAATGAATGACTGTAATTGGCTCTTATTTTTATTTATCCATATAATGAAGTTTTAATTTAAACAACTCTGGGAAATTCATATAACGAAGCACTAATAACTACATGTTTTTTATGTGGTTTATTTGCTGGCAGCAACATCGGACCTTATTTCCTTCGAAATGAACAAGGCACTGGCATTACAATATATAGAGAGCTTGCTATTGAGCTATGCTGACTAAATTTTCAAAAATTAATCAGCTAAGCATCAACGACATTTATTCCAAGAATTTGGTTCAATTTATAGCAAAATAAATCGGATGTCAAATTTCTTTTCAGAAGTCATACTTAATAAACTTTTTCATATCACAGTACCAGTACTGCTAAGGCTGATTTTGAAAGTATCCAAGGAAAAGTAATCCTTCGGTTTATCACCATCTTCTACAGTTTTCAACGTTTTGACAGTGGCATCAATTTTCTTTGGCAATTCAATTCAATTACTGTCGTCATTTTTCACACGACTTTCACAAGGGTTGCAGGTATCGCTCACTTAATTCGACCCATAATATATGTAAACCTAATCAGCATTAGTAAGTAGCAAAACTTGATTCAAGAAGAGCGTGCCTATTTACTCCTATGGCTTTCCCAAGCAAGATATTGAAATGGTTGCAGTATAAACTGTTATCTCGTCAACAGCTTCGTTTGTAAATAAGCGAGTCGAAGAGATATTTTGCACTTTTAACTGTAGATCTTGTGCCAGTTAACGCTCTCTTGCAAAGTCTAATCGACTTTAAAGGATTACTAAGCTGAAGCAGGAGCTTATAAGGCTTCTATATAAAATAACGTCAAAAATTTTATAAGCAAACGGTTATTCTCCTTCCTCATATTCATTTTATTTAGAAGTACACTTATCGACTGGTTAGGAAACAGAAATAAATCATTTGCTTTAATTATTCAAAATATGCATGTATATCATGTATGTTACTGAGGCTTGTTTCCTTAATTTTCTCTTAAATATTTACGGGCGTTTTAGGAAATGAAATTTACAAATTGTGTTAATAAATTGAAAAAAGAAACCAGTAACCAGAGTTAAGAAGAACATCAATGGTTAAATTCAATGCCATACATTGAATGCGTAAAATAAGGGTTAAACACTTCTAGAATGTATGCGACAAAAGTGAAAACAGAAATGTATTTTAAAAGATGCAGGGCATGCCATATCTCAAGTGCCCAGAACAAAAAACAACGAGCACATGCCACATGCAACACACTGAATGTTTTTGAATTCTACTCATTTCACTCTTGTTGCACTCATACTTACCCTACAAATGCATATACAAAAATTTTACGAGTATGTCCATACCATAGAGATGTAAATGCAATTCACAAGTGCCTACCAATGGTTGAAATAATTGTCAACGTACGTATTACGTTTGATTTAAAGAACCAGTCATCCTGTAGAGTTTAATAATGAACACTTGCATTGCATTTATCCAAAAAGTGCGTGCGTGCGTGCAAAAGTGCATGAAAATTGTTTATAAAGTGTAAAATTAAAAGAGAGAGAGAGAGAAAAAAAAAAGAAATAATTCGGATTAAATTCATTTTCTTTACAAATTTTTTCTTCTCATTTTTATAATTTATTTTCATAATAAATACGTCGCAAGTTATTGATAATGTTCACTAATTTTCTGTAAAATCATTTATTAATTTTCAATCATGTTTTTCTTTTTCTCTGGGCGCATGTAATACGCCTCCATATGAACACTTTCTCTTTGGCCAGTGTCTGTTGCTGGAGTCTGAAGTTCTGCCTTTTTATAAACCCATCAATTTTTATTGATTAAGGTTCGAAACTAAAAACAAAAGTTTAACAAACTTAACTTGTTTAATATTGATGTGAAACACCTGTAGACTATTTGGAAACATTCATTCATTAAAATATACACCAAAGAGTAGAAAAATAGCAGTGATTTATTATTTGAAATTTAAAACCATCAATAAGAATTTTAAAAGAAGAGAAAGAGGTTTACTAGGTTATAGAATTGACCAGAATTTTCTATTGGCAAAAATTTTGACCCAGCTCCGACATGTTAAAAAAAGAAATATGAAAAAAATATTTCTTTCGGCGACTACCTCTCAGCAGTCTTCTGGCAAAAGCTCTGAGAGTAATTAATTGCCATGAACAAGCTTCTCAAGTCTGTCGTTCGGAGTCGACATTAAACTGTAATTCCCGGTACTCATAAATAAAAATTTACACACACAACATGAGTGCTGCGAGAAGCTAGGCCGTAATATTGCCACAGGGTTGTAACGGGCAGTTATGTATGTATGTATGTAAAAATTTGACGGAACTGATCTCTTACAACCAAAATATCTTAACCTCAAATACCGTTTGTGCTGTGGGAATGAGCAGACAACAAAGCAAATACTCTTTGAATGTGTTGTTCAGGCGAACGTTTACAAACTACTTTTGTCGGTTCAGGTACGTCGATTATCCATTGCTGACACTTTATACCTAGGGTTATGGTATTCTCTTGGAGGCCATGTCGGACTTGGTTTCGAGCCGTTTCACCTGTTTCCCGTTCATAGTTTTAGATTTGATTGCTTCCACTCCCTACATTCGACCTTCGGCCAACGCAGTGTTTGTTGTTGGAGTTGTTTTAGAGTTAAAGTTAGACCGTATTAAAAAAGAAACTGCCTTTTGTTTTAATGTTTTATTTTACGCTAAATGCTAGTATGATCTCAAATCAATACTTGTTATGTCTTCGTGTTACAGCGGCTGCTATAGAGAGAGAGCATTATTATTATTATTTTTTTTTTTTTTTTGAGACCAATACTCAGGGGTAAATCCTTACTAAATGCTATGCATTGTATTGGAATTTTTGTGGAAAGGACAGTACATTATGACAACAGAATATATCGTAGCAAGAATTAAAGAACGCTGTAACTGATAAAAAATCGAAAATACGTTTTTTGTATCATTTTTATCTGAAAAAAAAATACGCGTCGATTGGTCCCGGTCCCACATTTTTACGATGAAAATAAATTCACTTACGCCGTCTGCGTTTTGAAAAATACCAGTGTATTTGTTCTACTTTCATATAGGTTTTTTGGCTCTGGTGAACATTTAAGGTTTTGTCAGTTACAGCGTTCTTTAATTCCATCGAGGATATATTTTGTTTTCTTACATTATCAACCACCTTAAGAATGAGACACATTGCTGTGAATTGATCATTCAAAGGCCAGTGTTCTACCTTCATCCTTGAATAATCAACAGCAATTGTCCCATCGTTGCATGTTAGTTGTGGGTGAGTGCCTTCTCTAAGCACGTTTTTAGCTGTTATCTGCTACTTCCTAATAGGTGGCGCTTTTCTCCTGATCATTCGTTTTTTGTTGTCAAAGGTAAAGGTGGAATAGAGTGGAATGTCAGAGAGCTACCGTTATTAATGGTGAGGCAGAATTGTATATATAATAGCGAGAAGAAAGAACTCCATGATGAATCTATACTCTTCTTCTATACTTTCGTTTACAATGTTTTGGTCTTACTGGATTACTATGACAATACGTATCAAAAAATGTATTCACAATTCGAGCTATAGTTTGTTTAGATAAGCAATTTTGTGCGTTATACAAACAACAAAATCGTCTATAAGTTCCAGGTTAATGGCAAATTTTCAAAGTAACTCTGAATAATTTAAAATTATTTTTCAGGCGTCTATCTGTTCCAGATGATTTTTCGGAATATACTGACAATAAAGGCAGAGACAGCTAATTGTAGATTCTGTTGCGAATAACGCAATACGTTACATACTAATAAAATGCTTCTTGTAATTGATAAAGTCTTTATTGAAATTCTGGGCTTTGAACGAATAAACTCTGATCTTGGGATTAAATAGCGCATTGATTTTCAAGTGCTACATGTTATTGTAATTATCAGATACAATATCAGTGCTATTTAACTTAACACTTGTGTTAAACAAAAAGCAAAGAATATTGCCTTATAATCAATATTAATGATGCTATCAAATGCATACTTATAACGTTTGTCTCTAAAATACCAACTACGAATATTTAAACGAAGCAAATTTCTTAACTTTGACTTACAGATACCCGTAGTTTTCCTTGTGCTTTAAACTGTTTCAAAAAATATGTCTATGAGATATTAATTTAAGCGTAAATTAATTAATTTTAAACATTTAAGAAGCCAAAAAAAAAATAAGAGAGGAAAATAGAAAAGTGCTTAATTTATCAGGTTCTGTCTATACACTGGCTTTATACTATTAATTAAAAACGATTAATTTTATTGATAAGGTGTTTGGAAATCGACTAAAAATGTTTTGAATTAAATAGCCAATATACAGGGATATACATATTGCGGTTTCAAAAGCACAGTTAAAATGCACAGTATGATTTCATTTTGATGGTCAAGCCTTGCCATTATTTACGAAATACCAAGTCAACCTCTAGATTGGTTGGGAAAAACGATCCTTTAAAGTTACATTTCAACCACTTTTTCTTCTATTTCGGTTAATTTCCGTATCAGCGTCTATTGATTTTTGAATGCTCCAACGTGAGATGGTTATCTGCATAGATAAAGTGATAAAACGCAGAGACTTGGTAGCCCACTGCCTTCGCTAAATCGAGATATTACACGGCCGATTTCTCATACAAATTAAGCCCAAATCAGTTGTACTATGCTTCTCCTGAGACTGTCTTATTGAAACCACACACTCTCCAGTTTATAATCTTTCATTCCAGGCTAAAATGGTTAAAAACAAAACGGCTCAGTGACACCTTCAGGTAATGCTACGCTCGAAACAGTCACTTTTTTGAGATACAGTGGAGGTTTTACCATCCGTGCTGAGTTCCCCATATGCCATATGTCAAAAGTTTGCTTGCTACCATTGAATGAGAAATATGATTCATCACTGCAGAAAATTTTGTTCCAAAAATCGGCACTAAAAGCCTGTTGATCTAAAACCCTATATCGTTTGGAATGGTCACCGCGCTCTAATTGTTGGGTGAGTTTGATTTTGTTGCAATGGAGGTGCAAATCCAAAGACTCCACAATCAACCATCATATAGGTTCGATTGCTTAGAACTTCGTGATACTAATAAATTCGGATTCTTTATCAGGCTTTGACTAACCGATAGATATTTTTGAAGGTGAGTACATTGCGCTGGTGTGTGGATCTGAGCACAGCCAATCTTTTCAAATTTGTCTATAAATTTGCAAACTCTTTGCACACTTAGTCGATTATGATGACAATAATTAATCCATAATGCTTGAACCGCATTTGAATCACTATTTTCGTAGTTAATTTAACTATTTTTACACGTTCGTCTGTTGTGAAACGATCCATATTCGGAGATGACAAACGTGTCGTTGTCAAATTTTTTTTTTTTTCTCAGACGAATAGGCAGGCACAGTGTATACAGTGACGAAACTCCAACAACTATAACAAGAACAACACACAGCAAGATAGCCACAACAAAATTTTTGCGCACACAAAATCACAATGTATAATAAGATAGCCACAACAAAACACAGCCGATTTTAAACTTTTTGAGCTGTCATTTCCTTCATCTCTGTATATACTGTGACTCAGGAGTGTAAACCCTTCATGCGTGCATTGTATTGAGTTTCTTTTTCAGCGCCTTACAAATGAGACGGAGACAAGTTACTGCCAATTTAATCACTTAAAGGCAAGTGTTACACCTTCACCCTTGAGTGATCAACAGGACTTGCCCCATCTGTCGCTGCACCTTGACTCTAGACCTGTGAACATATTCACTAGGTAGCTGTTATCTTCCTATAGGTTGCGGTTTTTCTCCTGATCATACGTTTTCAGATGGTGGAAGAGACTGGAATGTCATTGGGAGGATATGGATGCACTTCTTGGGGGCTGGAAGGGGGGAACCTCTTATTTTTTAATTAAAATCTAGGAGAACCGCAAATTTTTATTCTTCAATTTTTCATTTTTGCTGGTGTTTGAACCTGGGCTATTTTGATTTTTTTGCAAGAGCTCTAACCAGTATGCCATGTATGACATTTTTGTGCTAAATTAAAGAAAACAAGCAAAATGTGTCTTTAATATTTTACAAAAATATCAAAATACGACAATACTATGCCAAACAGAACAACTGTAAAAACTTTAGATAAAAAGTATTTAACAGCTGACAGTCTTGACAGACCGATGGTTTAGTAACCATTATATGGATAACCCTTTATAAATATAAAAAAACAACACTTGTCTGATAATGGCTTTGAAACTGAAATATTTGAAAAATTTCAATACATTTCGCTTAATCATCATATTTTACTTAGACTGTGAGTACCCTTAATATGTATAAAATAGATAACAGTTAATTAAATTTACCAGCACTTTATTAATTTGAATGTAATGCTTCGTTTAATTCGATAATACTTTTTTATACTTTAACTTTGTTTTTCAAACTATTTAATGAACGTTTGATTCACTTAAATAACAGCAATAAAAAGGCTTGAAAGTTGATAATTAAATGTTCACAATCATTAGTACAAAAACCATACAAACTATACTGATGATGATGATGAGCACTTTGGATTTTTCGTTTCTGATAGTGGCAAGCAAGTGGCATTTGAAATAACTTTGGCCAAAACTTGACAATTGAGTTATTAAAAGCCTTTAATAATAAATAAAAAAAAAAAAAAAGATTTTCAAGGTAACATTTACTTTTAAACAGTACGTACGTACAGTATGAATGGTTTAATAACAAAATGAGCAGAGTAAGATGTTAAAGTGTTACTTAATAAAAGTTATTAAAATAATCATTTAGTTTTGAAGAGATAATGTTTGATATTTTTAATGATTTTTAATATTTTTTTAATAAATAAATTCATAGTCGTTTGTTCTAAATCTCAAGAATGTACAGTAAATTAATCATTTGTTGAACCAAGAACTTTACAATTGTATTCATAAAAAATCGATTTGAAATTTATTTTAGAAAAAAATTGTATGAATACCGATATTACTGAATAAGGTTTTAAAACTTAAACTATCTCATACATTTAAATATATAAAATTGAATGTGTGTTTGTTTATTTGTTTGTTTGTTTGTTTGTTAGTTAGTTTGTTTATTTGTACCTTAAAGGAGACCAAACCTCTAGACCTATCTTCCTGAAATTTTCACTGCATTTAACTGGGACTCTGGCATGATTAATAGGGTACTTTTTTTCGACCACGCCCACTTTTTTAAAATTATGTAATTGCTCCCATATAGTTTTTAACAGATTTACTTCAAATTGTATACACATTATACTCCAGGCGAGGTATAAATAAACATTTCTTACGCCAGGTCCCTTTCACGCCCCTTTTCACCCCAAATTTAGTTTGAAAGTTTTAAACTTTTGTTCACTGTATAAATTTGTTCCTTACAATGGATTTTTTTTTATTTGGTAGTATATTGCTCTTAATACTGTTAACGTCGCCATATAACTATGAACCACGTCACCGCCATTAATTTTATTGTATAAAGAGGGGGTAGCGAAGCACAGCGGGTTCAGCTAGTACTTATGGGGAAGCAAGCAGTGTATTAAATTTTGAACTTGTTCGCCAAATATATTCATTTGAATTGGATATTGTTAACATTTAATCAAACTGTACCATCGAGTTTCATGGTCTTGGAGTACATACATTCATACATAATTGGCCTTTATATAGGTAAACCTGTTTACCTTTGACCCCGATGAAGAGCCATTTGCCCCCATCCCACATCCTTCGTTTTTGACTTATGTATTTTTAGTAGAAACTTACAAAATAAGCAGTTCTAGCTAATCGAAATCGAAAAATCGTATACCATCCCACCACCATTAGACTAGTTTTAATCTCATTCTTTTGCGATTTGATTTTTATTTCTTGATTCAAAAAGACCACCACTCTGAAATTTTTCATAACTGTAGAGAAAGAAACTGTCTTTGGCATAATTTTTTTTTTCAAATTTTTAAAAGGTCGCTTTCGGAGATATAGGCTTTCGACTTATAGGTAAAGAAATTGACCCTTGGCTTTTTCAAAGAAAAAATCGTGTTGCATATTAAATCAAAAGTAGTTTAATACTGTTTCAAATGCGACTTTTACGAGATGCATACCTATAATACTTTTTAAGAAAATTACAATTAGGTGGTTTTGTACTGTTTTCCGATTTTCAAGACCTCATATTTCCGGATCCAGATGTGTCAGTGCTCCCAAACTTTGTATTTAATTTAGTTCTATGATATGATATATTTCTACAAAAAATCATAAAATTCGGAGGGGTGGGTTACACCCGTTGGTTGATTTGACTTGAAATATCCCATTTAAGATTAAGAGAATTACAGAATATAGCCTCGGGTCAACATAGTTCACTTGCAGGTGAGCTGCGTGCTTATCCTTGGCTCAAAATAATTTTTTTATGACTAGGAGGCGTTCTGGTCTAAAACGATTCTTGCTGATTTGGCAAAACTTATCGAACAATACATTTTGACATTCTGCTCTACCAAAATAGTTATCGATAGTCCTACTATAGCCAAAAAAAAAATACCCGTTGTTATTATTAAATTTGATATAATAAATTGTATAGGATTATGTTGTATATGCCTTGATTAGCTAATGCTCTGTACTCTTCTCTAATCCATTTGTTGTTTTTTTTAATTTTGTTTAAAAATATGAAATAAAAAATTGTTAAATATAAATAAATATGTAAATAAATAGTATAACCAATAATAAATGATAAAATAACAACTTAATTAGAAATTAATTTCCATATTTATATGGCCTAAAGGTCAACAAAAAAATATATATATTTTATTTGTTAATAATAATTTTTTTTTTTTACTTATTTTTTTTTCTCCACAATTTTATGTATATACCCCCGAGAAAAAAACTGCTTATATATATGTAGTATATGTACATTTATATTTGATATTTTCAATTAATATGCAGATTTAAGCTTTTGTTTTAAATTTAAATTATCATTTTCGTACAATATAAATTATTGTTTAAATTAATGGCCATATTTAATATGTTAAACTTAACAAAATTCATAATTTGTTAGATGTGTTAAAAATATTTATGTACATTAAATTAAAATAAAAAAATATATATAAAAAATAAAATTAAAAGAGAAACAACAACAAAATATTGTAGCCTGTCACTTAATACAATACAAAAAAAAAAAAAAAACGTTTTGAATCGTCTATTATGAATAAAGATGATAACTTGGTGTTTTAATATGCTGTGATAACATTTATAAATATGTGTATTATATATACATTGTTGTTGTTGTTGTTGTTGTTATTTTACAACTGTCAAAAAGTGTTGCTGCTTTTTTTGATAAAATGATAAATTGTTAAATGTCACATGCTGTGACCAGACAACCAAACAACATCTATAAAAAATCAACATATTTATAACAAAAAATATAAAAAAAATTAATAAAAAAAATAAAAATATAGAAAAAACTAGATATGAAATATGTAGTATTTGTGTAATAGAGCTACTCAGTCGTTTGTTAAACGTGATTATGAAATAAATGAATCATTGACCGTTTGGACTACCATAAATATAACCCAAGACACCCTAAAGGCTTAATCTTAAAAAAAGTCATGGTTTGGTGTTTCTAAAAGTAAACAAAAAAGAACTTTTTTTTCCTTTTCAAGATTTTATGTAAATAAAGTATACTGGAGAGACTAAAGTCTAATTTTATTTTAAAAATAATTTTAGAATACACGAAAGGTTTTTGATAAAGAGCGAAATTAAAGAAATAAAGAATTTTAAATTGGCAACATTGCCATTTTGGCAACTGTTAAGTGATTTATGTTTAGTTTGAATTACCATTTCATCATAAATAGACTGATTGATCACAAAGTGAGGCGTATATTTTGTTAATAGGCCCAAAACAAGATTGCCCTTGAAAAGGGATTTTCACAAGAGAATTATGTTTAGCTGTGAAGCTCACTTTTGTTGAAATGCATAGTTAAGTACAAAAACAATACTGCTGTATTTGAAGTGATGATTATCCTCAAATGTATGCTCAAACACCGTTACATCTAGACAAACTGACTGTTTGGTGTGCTTTATGGGGTAGTGGAATCAATAGTCTGATCTTCTTAAGGAGCAGTAACTAGGCAGGGTTCTAGTATAGTGGTTAGATCGCTTACACAAAAACTCAAAGGGCAAAGATTAAAATCCTAACGAAGGCAAAAAATGAAAAATAAAATTGCTGCTTTATAAAAATTATAATTTAAAAAATAAGAGGCTCCCCCTCTTCCCTCCAAGAAGTATATCTTCCCTGACTATTCCATTTATGAAACGAATGATCAGGAGTACAGCGCCACCTTCTGGGAAGATAAAAGCTAACGTGCTTAGTGAAGATGCTCACCACTCACAATCAATCAACACCCACCGACAGATGGGGCAATTGCTGTTGATCATTTAACTGTGAAGCTATAACACTGGCCTTTGAATGATCAAACTGACAGCAACTTGTCTCATAAACAAAAAGGCTCATAATAAAAATTAAAATAAATCAGTCTGTGTATTTTCAAATTCCAATACAAAGCACTGCATGAGTAGGGGTTTACCCTTGAGTAATGGTCGTAATAAAAAAAAGTAAGACTTATCCCAGGGGATGGATCAAGGACAACAACAACAACAACATCATCTTCAATATCGTTGTCATCCATGAACAGAAATAAATACCTGGAGCAACAACAACAATAGCCGTTGGCTTTAAAAAAGTCATGTTCGCTAAAATTAAAACGTGGGACAATTGGTAGTGGCGAAGTTGGGGGTCTTATTGCAATATTAGGAGAATATGATAGAAACTTTTGTGTGACTTTACTTCGACTAACTCATTCAAGTTTATGTACATACATATGGAAAAAGGTAATTTCAGTATGTAATTTCTTGAAAAGTGTCAGTTAAGTAGTGGATGTTGAGTATTGAGTATGCACAGGACACAAAGAACTCTGATGAGACTACCGTAGCTGGAGTCGAAAACATGTGTTCAGTTGGGCTAGTGTACTATTTCTTAACGGACATCGTTTTCACCTTTGATTCATTGCAAAATTCTAAATTCTTTATAGAATTTAACTTTGATCTAATTAAAACGTTTCTGACGAAACAGAATTAAAACAATTCATTACTCTTCCTGGGGCTCGTACTAGAGTCTTCAGCATATCGTCGCAAGAATTAAAGAACGCTGTAACTGACAAAAAATCGAAGATAGGTTGTTTGCATCATTTTTATCAGAAATATAATACGCGTCGATCGGTCCCGGTCACAGATTTTTATGAAGAAAAGAAATTCACTTACGCCGTCTGCGTTTTGAAAAATACCAGTGTCTTCATAAATGTTTTGTCAGTTACAGCGTTCTTTAATTCTTGTGGCGATATAATTAGCGGTACATTTTTGCTTTTTAATTCCACCATTAATTTAAACTTTACGGTGCAGGTTTCTTGAAGTTGATTGCTTTTAAATTATTTGGTGGTAAAGGTATAATACTGGCGATTGATTAATCATTCAACAGCAACTGATTTGCTTGCGGTTCGAATTTTCAATTTAAGGCCTTTGTTTTATTAACTGACTGATATCAGATACGATATTAGTAAGTTTAAATTAAAGGTTTACACACTCTTTTCCCCTTCCCCACATATTTTCTTACACCAGCACAAATGCCCGCATTAGTAGAGGTCATCCCCTGAATGCTGGTCTTAATTTAGATGAAAAAAAAAAAACGTTACAGTCAATAGTGACCGTTATAGAGCCATGATTACTGAATTTTAAATTAATTAAACAACCATGATGTAGGAGAACTGTGGTTTCAAGTTGGCGCAACATTATTTTATTGAATAAAACGTTTGGTAGCCGCATAGCTCCAAATTTCGAAAGTATGAATTGACCTCTAAGATCATGTGATTTAACTCTGCTATACTATTTTCTTCTGGGAAGATATAACCCGCTAGTCTACGCCGACAAGCCCGAAAAGATTGACTACTTGGAGGAAAATATTTGCTGCTTATTACAGACATACAGACACTAAAGTTGGAAAAGTCATCGACAATTGTACTTCCAGAATAGATTACGATTGAGCTAGTCGTGGCGGTCTTACTTAAGAAGTCATATTTGAATTATAACGCACCTTACTATCTTTCGAATATAGTAAATTTCATGTGAATTTAAAAAATTTGTCTTTATTCTATTCCATTTCAAAGCTCTTTACAATGAGTGGCATTATTTATGTAGTACTAGTATAATAACCATTAAATATCTGCTATAAATGCGCTGCCATAACTTAAAACTCTAGGCCCTAGAGTCTAGAGTTAATTTGTTTAAATAAAGCACTATAATCTTTAAAATACTAAAAAATTTTTTGACTTGTGCTCGCATAGACCATAATTTTGCCCAAAGCAAAAACACATAGTGAGTAAAAACAGGAACGATGCGTCTTTTCGACAGCACCGTTGTGATAAATATTCGCTTGCCGAACATAACTTTTAAGTGGAGCTAGAAAATTAAAATTAGAACTGATATCTTATTGCACCAGAAATAAAACGTGTGTCCTAAATTTAGCTTAGCAGCTCGTTGACAACACTTTAGAATAAGTTTTGTGACTAAAATCTATATCAATGGGTTGCTAACTATTATGATGCTATATATACAATATTTATTATGTAGCTTTCTCTTCAAGTCGACCTTGTTTTTCTTAAAATTTTCTGTTTTTTTATTCTCATGTAAAAGCTCTTCTGTTGGGCTTCTGTTAAATGGTATATTGTGTTCTTTATTATTTTGATTTAAGATTTTTAATTTTACAACATTTTTTGTCTAGACTTACAATATATACATACATAAGTACATATGTATACATATATTACATCTATATGAAAATATTATTCACATACTTATACTCAGATGGACATACATATGTAACAATTTGTATATATGTAAACTCTATTCTATTATTTTTAAGTTTCTGCTACATTTTATTTTTTAGGAGCTAGCATTTCCTCATGTTGTGAACAATTTAAAAACTGCGGGACATTTTACTTAATTGGTTTATATACGTATAATAAAATTGATTAATTCTTAACGAATTTAAAAACACTACATAATAAAAAATGATGTAAAAAAAAGAAAGAAAAACAAAAAAAAAAAAAATGAAAGTTTCCTAATTGTTGATAAGATTGTAACAAAAGTTTAAAGCACATAAATATAGACGCTGACATGCAATTTTAAAATTTCTTGTTGTAATACAGTAAAGGGTCAATTAAGAGTAAAAATACTCTGGAAATATTTTTCCTGTTGCTGTTTTAAGAATGACATTTTAGCTAAGGTTCTATTTTTCCTGCTTATAATAAAAAAAAATTTTAAATTATGTCAGTGACTCATTTCTGGAACTCTCATATTGAGAAATATTACACGTGTAATGAAAATATTTAAACTAAAATGTTTCTGTAATTTAAAAAAAAGGCTGGTCGCCGTGGTCTAGGAGTTAGTGTATTCGCTTACTAAGACGAGAACTCCGGTTCAAGACCCGGCTCTGACATCTTGAAGCAAAGAAATATTGAAAAAAAAAAAATATTTCTTTTGGCGACTACCTCTTAGCAGACTTCTGGCAAAAGCCCTGAGAGTAACTGATTGTCATGAACAAGCTCCTCAAGTCTGTCGTTCGGAGTCGAAATTAAACTGTAGGTCCCAGTACTTCTGGATAAAAATTAACACAAACAACCCGAGTTCTGCGGGAAGCTAGGCTATAATCCTGACACACGACGATATACTAATCGGCCAATTATTATAATATAATCATATAGTCATATTATGACTCGTCAAACAATTTGATCAACAACGCACATCTTTGTATTATAAAAAATACACACAAATATTATTTGAGATTTATTTATTATCTTTGATAACAAAAAAGTAAAATATGTACTTTTTATATAATAATTTATTGCCATATATTGAATAGAATTTTGATGAACAGAATTTATGAAGTCACATAATATTGCCTACACCTACAAACATAAATTTGATCAAACTGTTTAACGTTTTTTAGTTTAATTCATGATTTACCATATTTTTTTATTATATTTTTATTATGTGTTTCTTATTTTTAAATTAACTTTTTTTCTCATGAATTCCAATCAAGTTTAATTAAAATTTTATTTAATTTTTTATTGGTTAATTTTTTATTGAGCAAAAATTTCAATATTCAAATTGTTGTGGAGCATAACAGTAGATTTGCAAATATCGAAATGTACTCCATTAATACGAGTAAAAGAACATGGAACAGTCACTAACCACTCCATTAAAAGTAAACGAAAATTATTTCGTGTTTTTTTTTCATTTGGCTTTACAAGCAAGACCACACACATTGGTTTGGATGAATAGAACAGCAGCAATAATGGCAGCAGCAGTTTAACTCAGTTAGAGATTGTCTTTATGAATTGGGTCAGCTATTATTTTTTTTAGTTTGAAAAAAAAAAACAAATACTGTCAATTAAAAAATGTTGCCACATAAAATTTACATACATACGTTTGTATGAATTAGAAATAACAAATCGTAAAAAAATTTTACAAAAACTTTACTTACCAAATAAGATTTATAGAAAATTAATTGCTATCAAGTAACGCATGAAAGGAGCTATTCGGATAATGTTAATATGACGATTACACCTAACAAAAGTTACCATTTTTGATGTCAACAATTTCATCGTTTATTTTGTTTACTTGATAACTCACTTAACAATCAACTTCCTAACAAGGTCGGTCATGCATTACTCTTTACAAATTTGGTAATATTGACTATGCATTACTGGTCTCCTATTAAGTAATAGCTTCCAAAATACCGCATTAGTTTGAGTGAAACTGCCAAGAAAGTAGTTTCTGATCCCTTAATTGCTTACCTAATAAGCACAGTTTTTGCTGGTTTAGACTTCATTTTTTTTTTTTTTTTTTTTTTTTTTATTTAAGACCAATACTCAGGAGTAAACCCCTACTAAATGCAATGCATTGTATTGGAATATTGAATATATAGACATACATAGATACATAGATGTGAAGAAGTCATGTTAAGCGCCTTATGTCAATGGGACAAATTGCTGTCAATTTGATCACTCAAAGGCCAGTGTTATACCTTCACCTTTTGAATTGATCATCAGCAATTGCCCCCATCTGGATGTTGAATGTGAGTGTTGAGCATCTTTTTTTATGTAGGTTAGCTGTTATCTTCCCAGAAGATGGCGCTGTACTCCTGATCATTCGTTTTCTTGGTGGAATAGGCTGGAAATGCCAGGGAGCGGTTTCGTGAAGATGGATTTCTTGGAGGTGGGGGGGAAACCTCTTATTTCTTTTAAATTATAATTTTAGAAAAACCGCAAATTAATTTTTTAATTTTTCCTCCTTCGCTGGGATTTGAACCTGGGTCCTTTGAGTTTCTATGCACGCGCTCAACCATTATGCCACGACCCCCCCAAATTGATTTATTACTTTATCTGTTTCATAACGTTGCGACTTCCAACAATTACTCATGCATTTCAGCAGATTAATTTAAATGACATTGCCGATAAAACTAAGTAGATATTTATCAAAATTTTTAAGTATTCCACTGATTTTTTCTGATCATAACTAATCCTAATAACTTCGTTACACTGTTTTAACTTTAAACGATTAATCTGGAGATATTCGTTGAATAAAAACGAGTAGAGTTTTGCTCAAAATGTAAGAAATTCACTATTTACTTAAGTGCTTCCTTAGTAAACATAGTTTTTGCTGGCTCAGGTTTCGTTTAACGCATTCATTTATGCATTACTTTATCTCTTTTGCACAATTTCTGGGCACCAATCTATATAAATAAAAATTAATGTCTGTCTGTCTGTTTGTGCTTTTTCGGAGGCCAAACTTTGAACCGATCTTCCTGAAATGTTACTGTGACTCTGGAAGGAATAAGAGACTATATGAAGTTTTGATGGGACAAAGGGGCGTGGCAATACCCATATAACCCAAAATTTAAAATCGTCATATCTTGTGAATTTTTTAACCAACGGTGCAGTATTTGGTATTGTTGATGATTATTTGAGTGAAACCCCTTACAAAATTAAGAGTTATTACCTCAAAATGTAGGAACTTCACCAATTTGTCGCCATTATTTCTTGGTCTTAGTATTGTGGTCGACGTGGTCTAGTGGTTAGTGTGTTGGCTTACTAAGACGAGAGCTCCGGTTCAAGCCCTTTGAAACAAAGAAATATTAAAAGAAATATTTCTTTCGGCGACTACCTCTTAGGAGACTTCCTGCAAAACTCTGAGAGTAACTAATTGCCATGAACAAGCATCTTAAGTCGGTCGTTCTGAGTCGACATTAAACTGTAGGTACCCGTGCTCATGAATAAAAATTGACACACACAACATGAGTGCAGCGAGAAGCTAAGGCGTAATGTATGTTTTTTCTTAGTCGGCATTTACAATATAGAAATTGAAAGGCAGACATTTCAAGAATCGGTTTATTTTCTGTTTTCAAATTTATAAGGAATTTCACATCATTTCTTTAATTAAAAATTTTATTGTTTTTTTTAATAATAATAAAATATTAAAAAGTTCCCATGAAACACATGTAACATAAAATTAAGTGGCTTATTTTGTTTGCTTTATAAATTCTGTATAATTTCTCAAATACAAAAAATTGCAAATATTGAGCTGTAGTTTTATTCATAAAAAAAATTCCCTTGAAATATCTTAAATTTGCAAAAGCTTATCAATCATAATGCAACCCATCCCACAAAAAAATATTTTTTCTTTGTTTTTATTATAATTACAATTTGATGTGTATAACGAAATAATAAAATATTTTTAAATTTTAACATTACAATGCCTTTATTCAATGCGTATTGTATTGTATTGTATTGTATTGTCTTGCACTTGTATTCAAGACAATAAGTGATATTTCTTATATTTGTTGGCTTAAAATAGAAATTATTGCCAGTATAACTTGAATTACGAATTTTTTTTCACATGATAAAGTACAGGGTGTCCGCCGAGAAGATATACTACTATCTTTTGCGGCCATTTTGGTAAACGTTAGTCTTGACAGTTCATATTTGGCAGTCGTGAAATTAGAGACGTGGCATAGTATTTATTATGAAAAAATATTTTGTAAACCAACATGTTTTAATCTTTAAAACATTTCATCAAAATCAATCACCAATTACTGTAATGATGAATCAATGTGAAAAAAGTGGGCAAGTGGACTAAATATTGATTTTTTAATATTTGGAGAACGGTAATAACAAAAGTTTTAAAATTTGGTCAAAATATTTTCATGATTAATATAAATTTAAATCGAAAATTTGGTCTTAATAACTTCATAGACCATACAAATTATTAGGAGTTCAAATTATATAGAATTGTACGAATAGGCATGACACCTCCTATATAAAATGCGGATTACACTGGTCTATAGCAAAAAAAGGCCTTTAAACAAAACTATATGGAGTAAAATGATTTTGATGCGCTGAATTCAAATCCGTTGGATTCGTAGAAGTGGCAGATTTAGTAACGAGCAATTGTAGTGGTTTCTAAATTTTTTAAGACCAATATTCAGGGGTAAACCCCTACTCATGCAGTGCATTGTATTGGAATATGAAGATGGTTGATAGATAGATTTTTTTTCCATAGATATTTGTATATTTTGCGCCTTTTTTTGTTGATGAAACAAGTTGCTGTCAATTTGTCCACTCAAGAGCCAGTGTTATATCTTCACCCTCGAATGATTAAACAGCAATTGCCTCGTCTGTCGGTGGATGTTTAAATGTGAATTTTGGGCGTCTTCAGTAGATTAGCTGTTATCTTCCCAGAAGGTGGCGCTTTACTCCTGATCATTGGTTTCTGGTGAAATGGATTAGAAATGTCAGGGGGCGGTTTCTTGCAGATGGTCTTGCTGGAGGGGGGGGAGGAACCTCTTATTTTTTTTTTAAATTAAATTTTTTAATTTAAATTGAAATTTTAGAAAAGCGAATATTTTATTTTTATAATTTTGTCCTTCGCTGGGATTAAACCTTGGTCGTGTGAATTTCTCAACCACTATGCCACGACCCCTTCCTTTTAGCCGATAATTATTTTACAATGGTGTTTAGAGCTTTGAAAAACTTAACCAAGTTCAGTCTAGTTTTTGGGTAAACTAGGAGGAAGTGGCAGCCTTGTACTAACAAGACACACTTGAGCACGCATAGTGGCCCGTTGTTGGGTAAAATATTTGTATGGTATATTTTACATTAAAATGCATTATAGCGCTAAGCCTGGTTATGTAAAAATTTCGTGTCATTGGTGTTCCTGTGTTAAGTGAAATTTGGCCTCAGTTTATTACTCGTTAATCGTATGAAAAAACTGATACTTAGTAATGCAGTACCTTTGAAATTTACCTGTTGTAGGGGATTTCATTAATTTTTTTTTAACACTTCTACACAAAAAAGTAATGCCAAGCTTTGAATACATTTTCAGAAATGATTTTTATTGTGGTATTTCAAGTGATTTTCAAAGGAAAGTGAAAACACAAAAGAAATATATGTGCTAAGTAATGGTTTATTTAAATTAAAAATTTATAAATATATGCACATACAAATATTTATATTTTTTTTGTATTATTATTTCTGGTAGCAATTGTTATTTATTTGTTTTTAAAATTATGGTTTTTTTTCTGCCACAATTACCGGCATTGTTTTTTTTTTCTTTCTTATTTCTGTTGTGTAAATAAGCCACTACATTAAATCTGATAAATTTAATTATAATGCCAATGACGCATTGATCACGAACTTTTAATTAAACTTTTGCATTTAGAGTGAGTTTTTTTTTTTTGCTTTTCTGTATTCACAGACAAATAATAGAGATTTTTGGTCTGAGATTTTTTTGCTTTTGTAAATAAAAAAAGAAAAAAATAAATAAATAAAACAATAGCAACAATAAAACAAATTGTTAATAAAGTTTAAAATACTTGTACTAGTTTTTGTATACTTTACACAGACATATCCACATATATACCTGTATATATAGTATTTTTGTTTTTTGTTTTTGAAAGAAAATGAAAGTTGACTATTGTGGGTAAAAGATTGTTTCGTTTAGATTACTTTATTACCAGAGTCGATGTTAGTGAAACAAAAAATAAATAAAAAAAGTCGGAAATTTTAGGCTTTTACTTAACAAACCAATTTTAGTTTTAAACTGCATTCATTGAGAACTACAGTGATTCATTCATGGCATACACTATTAGTAGTGGAAAATATATTATTTGAAGCTGTTATTTTTTTCTTTTCTCTGAAATATTTTCTCTAAAAGCTGACAATAAAAAAAAACAAACATTTAACATCTTCAGTATATCTTTATTTTCAATTGTTGTTGTTATTTTTTTTAATAGTTTTCACAAATTTCAATCAATTCCATTACTAACCACCACCTTCATTCAGAGAGCGACTTAAAGTCAGTTTTGGCTTTTCAATTACGCTTAACATTTAAACAGTTTTGTGGTGGGTTTTCTTACCAGATGAAAGTGAAACACTGCAGAATACAAAATGTTAATGACTTTATAACTTTAACGGGAAGGTGCATCACAAAAATGGAAAAATACACACTGAAGTAGACATGCATACATACATACATACATAATTGGCTATTACAACCCTGTGTCAGGGTTATAGCCTAGCTTCTCGAAGAACTCATGTTGTGTGTGTGAATTTTTATCCATGAGTACCGGGACCTATAGTTTAAAGACGACTCCGACCGACAGATTTGAGAAGTTTTTTCATGGCAATCAATTACTTCCAGAGCCAGAAGACTGCTGAGAGGTAGTCTCCGAAAAAAATAATTTTTTAATATTTCTTTTTTCAAGATGGCAGAACTGAGATTTGAACTAGACGCTATCGTCTTAGTAAGCCAACACACTAACCACTGCACTACTTCTACTGAAGTAGAGAGAGAATTCATTATTTTAAAAGTAATTTCACATAATGAATATTTTTAGGGCATATTTGAGCTAAAGTTCCCTATAATCAATAAATTTACAGCTTTTACACAAAAAGTTTAGTGTTCTGGATAAAATACAGACCGCAAGACAAGTCACATATGCAAGCATTTTGTTGCCACAAGAAGTATCAAATAGAAGGGGCAAATAAATATTACTTCATTTTTATGTTCTTAAAACTTTTTTTTAATAAAAATTATATTAAAATACCACTGAATACGAAGCCAATGCCTAGAATCAGTACACAGTGTATTCTCTACGATGCTATAAAAGGCAGCTACTCTTTAAATTCATTGCAAATAGTGAGTTCATACTGTAGATTACTCACAGAAGCAAGTACATAGACGTTATAACTTAGAACTTATAATCCGCAACTATAAGAGATGACATTGAAAGCTAAAACAAATCCAAAAGACTGTAATAGTTGTTTGACCAAAGGTACATAACACAAGTTAAGATCGGGAAGCATTACTAGCTTTCGTCTAAAAAAATCAATATATGGGCCGCTTTTTTTGAACAGCATGAAAACTATCGATATCAATAATTATGGTTTGAACACTATGTTGGCAATTTCAGTTTAGTAAGGTTTGGGCGGTCATCATTAATTCTTTAATGTCAGAACAATGCTTTCAAATTGTGGAAATTTACTTTTAAAAAAATTAAAGTGTACTCGAAGTTTATAGAGCACTCCATCCATTTTACGGTGAATATAATAATTATTGATCGTTTTTGTACTTATTTTAATCTAATCGATTAAATATGCCAGCCGAACAAAATATTGCTGCTGTAGCGTGAATATAATATTTAAGGAATACGTCAAAATGTCAATGCATCGCCGTATTAAACTTATTGATTTTTGTTCTTCGACTACGTTGTAAATTTTACTTAAGGATCGTGGCTTAGGTCTTTATACAGTTTGTGCAAAAATTGAAGCCAAATAAACTTCAGGGCCTCATTTGAAACTATCTGAAGATGAGAAAAAATGATTTTTTAAAACGTTCCGCCTGCTGCGAAGATATAAAAGAACGCCCTCAATCGGACTGCCCACGTACCGTTCGGACACAGCAAGTAATCAAAGTCGATAAGTCGAAAAGGGTCATCATCCAGCTGCAGCCATGGTTTTCTGGGGTGTCTCTTACGAGTCACCCTGACTGACTTGTATTTCTGTGAACAAGGGATCAAAACATCGGCCAAAGTTACTCAGAAACCGTTTTGGAAACAGTTGCGAAGTCTCTTAATAGTAACCTGTTCCAGTCTTGGGCTTTCCAATAAGATGTTTCACCACCTCATAAGGCTAAAACGACGCAGACCTGGCAGCGCTGATTTTAATACTTTGTATTATAAATTGAGAACGGTTTTAGAGGATATGGTCTCCCACAAGAGATACCATAACAGTGATTCTCTTAAGAAAGATTTTGTTCGTTCTGTAGCCAATTTTCAAATGGAAAAGATGCGTGCATCTATTGATGACTGGACAATGCGACTTAAGGCGTCTTTGAAGGCCAAGGGCGGATATTTTTAATGAACTAAAATTTTGTATACAATACATATTCATAAATATATAATACATAAAAGCTAAGATATTTTAAAATCGGTTTCTTAATCACAAATTTAAAATGAGTAGGTATTGGGGAAATGGCAAAAAAGTAATAATACATCTCTGATATTCTTTTTTTATCGCAAAGTATAGAAAATTATTTAGAACAAGTTCTTGCCAGGAAGCCTGTTCAGTTAAAGTTATTTTAAAATCTAAATGAAAATTAATAAATGCATATAGATGGACTCATTGATATTAAATTTTATTTTGTAAAGTTTATGAAAAAAGGTCTGTTATGGAGTCGGTTTTAGTGAAAACCGATATTTAAATCTGAAATACTTTTTATTATTTGGATTAATTTTAAATATGTACGCACAAGAATATAATAATAAAACAACCAGTATTTTATATTCCCTTATAGGTTAAGAAAAAGCCAATTGCCTTTTCGGTGGTAAAATTTGCAGGAATAACAATTAACAATAACAAGAAAAACATGTATGTACGAGTATGTAGTTGGTTAAAGCATATCTAAAGACGATTTTTGTGGCATAACTGCCGCAGTTAACTTAGCAACTTGTCATTAAGTTTTATTGTTATTTAAATGACGCATTTTTTTTATTCTTGTGGTGGGAATTTAAAATATAACGCGAAGTAACAAAATGGAATATAAAATGGAATATTTGAGTAGACTTACATCTATACCGGCATTATGTATTCGTAGATATCGCGTATATGTTCCTTTAGAAAAAGCCAATATGCATATTTCAAATTTTATGTATACAGTTTGACACAATTTCCTTTTGCTTTTGCCTTTTAATTTCAAAGGTAATACAATATCTTAACACCCTCAATAGAAGGAAAGTGCATTCGTTTAAGGAAATTAATGTAATAGGTTTCAGTAAAGTAGTATTTATAAGTAACTGTTTTAGCAAGATTGAAAAAGGTACAATTTAATTTTATAAAAATAATAACGTATAGGTATAATTTCCAGATTTTAATTTTGATAGTTTTTGAAAGAAGATAATATTTTTTACATATCTGAGGTGGCATTATGTATAAATGTTATAAAATAATGTAAATGTTTATCGATACTTTTTTTATACAGATAAAGAACCATAAATTGGTTGTACTTTTTAACTAGCGGCCTTTTTGTCTTCTGTCAAATGATTTAAGTTGAGTTTGGTTTAGCATTTCAATATGAATAGATTGACTGATCAAAAAGCAATGCATAGAATCTGTGAATGGCCTCAAAACAAAATTGAAGTTCAGCCCAACTTTCATAGGCAAAGTTTGTTTAGCAATGTAACTCAATTTTGTTGGAATGGTAAGTTCAATTACTTACTTACGTAGATGGCCACAAAAACCCGCTGAAGGGTTTCGGCCTGCCTTAACACTAGCCTCCAGGCATCTCTGCTAAGCACCAGCCTACTTCAGTTAGTCACACCAATTATTCACAGGGCTTCATCAAATTGTTCCTTCCAATGTAAATATGGTCGTCTTCTACGCCGACGTTCAGTGGCCTTCGTATCGAAAACTTTTCTCGCTGTAGCAGATTCTTCCATCCCAACAATACAGACGGTACAGCATAGCCGCTGTATGTTAATGCGCTGAACAACGTCAATTAATAAAATTGCCATATTTGGAGTGATGACATTCTCAAGTATAGGTTGAGACACCGTTACATATAGAAAAACTAACTGTTTGGTGTGATTCATGGGCTAGTGGGATCATTTGTCCGTACTTTTTTAAAGACGATGCTGATCAGATCATTAGAGTCCATGGGGACTGTTATAGAGCCATGGTTATTGACATATTCTTTCATAAATTCAATAACCACAAAGTGCAGGATCTGTGCTTTCAACAAGATGGCACCACATGTTATACAGTTCGTGCCACAATTGATTTATTTAGAGAAACGTTTGTTTGTCGCTTAGTTTCACACTAGAATTGGCCTCTAAGACGTTGGGATTTAACGCCGCTAGACTATTTTCTGTGGGGATATGTGAACTATTCTAGTCTATGCCGATAAGCTCGACTAATTTGAATAATATTCGCCATGTTATTTCCGATATACGATTAAAAAAATAAATAAAAAACATCGAAAATTTGACCTCCAGATTAGACTACGTTCGAGCCAAATGTGGCGAAGTGATATTAAAATTATAATGCCAGAAAATTATCTTTCGCATAAAGTAAATTTCATATCAATCCAAAAAACTCTGTTTTATTTTTTTTTTATTTTGAGACCAATACTCAGGAATAAACCTATACGAAATGCTGTGCAATCTATTGGAATTTTTTGGAAAGGACAGTACATATATATTTTTTCTTATATTATTATTAAGTGTCTTAGGAATGAAACAAATTGCTGTGAATTGATCATTCAAAGGCTAGTCTTATACCTTCAGCCTTGAATGATCAACAGCAATTGCCTCACCGTTGCATGCTGATTGTGTGGTGAGTGCCTTCGCTAAGTAGGTTTAACTGTTTTCTGCTACTTTCCAATAGGTGGCGCTTTTCTCCTGACCATTCGTTTTTTTTTTTTTGTTGACATTTGTTAAGGTGGAATAGTATGGTGTTCTATTCCACTGCAAAATTCTAGACTCTTACTTCAGTTATGTACAGCATACAAGCTGTTCTCTAATTGTTTTAAAGTTTATGATTTTGTTTATCGATTAGAATATACTCTTACTGACGTACACACTCGTATGTAGTTGCATACAAGATGGACAGTACAATTTGAAATATAAAATATTTACTTGTAAGCCCATAAAATTATTTATTAAAAATGATTTATAAACAGGGCCCAAATCGCGGCACTCGTTATCGAATGAACTTTCGTATCGAGTAAAATTTCGTCACGTATCGAATAACCAAATTATGGCACTCGATAGCTATCGAATCGAAATTTACAAGAAAAATTTAAAAGATTTTTTGATTTGGAAAAGAATCAAAACATATGATTCGTACAAATGTAAACAAATAATTTTAAAATAAAAAGCAAGTAAGTAAAATTAGAGCAAAATAATTGTATACTTTAATTTTAACGCCAGTTTTTTTCTTCGATTCCATATTAAATGAAAGTTTCTTTTTAACATTATGCTTTTGGTCAGCAAACACCTTAAAAAATGTTCGAAAAAATATTAACGTTAAATAAGAAGAACTACACTATTTACCTTTCGCCATACAGCCTCTTCCGTAATTGGTGGATCAAATGTATTTAGACAATTTGAAAACTCTTCCCACAATCTTTCAGCCGTTTCTTTTCCCTGTCCGCAATTTGGCAGCAAGTTCTTAGCCAAATGTGGATGTTCAAACATGAACCGTGCCATAACATCCTTTTGTTTGCTGTTTATTTTGTTTACATTTGTCCTGAACGGGACACATTACATTTCTGTCGATTTTATTAAAAATAATAAATTTTTTTTCTTGTTATATTTCCAAATAAACAACGCGTATGTAATTTCGATTGCTCTTTTAGTATCGAATGGCATTTCGAGAGATGGCATTCGATCGAGTACTCGTTATCGATCGAGTACTCGTTATCGAATGCCAAAATCTAAAATTTCGATACACATTTCTCGTTATCGAGTGCGATGATCCCAAATACAAATATTTCGATTAACTTCATTTGATAACGAGTGCAGCGATTTGGGCCCAATATTGCTCATATTTTTTGTTTAACTTTTTTATGATTTGATTCAAGAAAGTTTCTCATTTCAGTTACAAACTTATGATGCCAACCAAAAACAATTTTCCACAAACACCAACCAGCTTGAAAACATATCATGTGTGATGTTTTACGCCATTTATTTATACAAGCAAGGCCTGCCTTCTCTACATACCATACTGCATGCATGACATGTCTTTCTGACAGAAATATCTTTTAACACTTTTACACATGATTTAAATGAAAGAAAAGACGAACAAAAAAAAAATTGTTTGTGTGTGGTAATACTCGTACGAATATGTAAAAAAAGGGAATCTAAACTCCAATTATAAATAAAAATTTTAATAGTTTTTTACAATTAAATAAATTCCAAAAAAAAAAGCAAGAAACTGAAGCAAAGCCAACGCAATTTGTTTTTAATTTTTAACAACTTCTGTGATGACATTTGAAAGCCAAAGTGTTTGGAATAGTGAGTGTATGTATTTAGTTTCCTTCACAGATCATGTAAAATAAACTCGTAAATTGAAGCGTTTAGAAGTGAAGTGAATGAAATTAAACATCAAATGTCTAACACAAGTACATGGAAATCGTTGATGATTAACGATTTTTTTTGTTTTTTTTTTGTTTTTTTTTTTGTTGATTTTTGATTTTATATGGGCCTCTTAAGTTGTGAATGCACGCTTACAGCTAAACTATGCTACAAAGTGTCAAGAAAAAGACCAGGTTACTTTGTATGTGTATCTGTGTTCGTGTTAACTGCCGCTGGTAGTTGTTGATGTCGTTTTGTTTGAAATGTTGCTGACAAACCACTTGAACAACTACGTATTACAAACAACATTTACAGCATTTTACTGACTCTCTATATGGCTGTGTGGCTAGCACTCTTGAACACATTTAACAAATACTTAAAAATTACAGAAACCTAGAAGAGAGACAGAGAAAGGGAGAGGAATACAATTTTAAAACTTAAAAACAATATATTAATGACATGCGCCGAATTTGTAAACGAATTTAGTGTGAATTTTTTTTTTAACTCATTCTCTATAGTGTACACTGAACAGCAATTAAAATCTTATAAACTTAATTTTTTTTTAATTTTTTATTACTTTTAGGGAAATTTTCGTCTTCAACTTTTTCTTTTTTTATTATTTTAGTTTTCTTTTTCTTCATCTATTTGTTATTTTGTAACCCCAAGTACTTTTAGTGCATCTTGCCATTAGAAAAAAAACTCAATTTCTTTTTTTTTTTGTTTTTGTTTTTGTAATAAAAAATAAGCAAGCCATTTATTTGTTAAAATTTAAATTTTTAACATGTTGTTGCTTGTATGACAGCTTCAAAAAATTGTTATTCTGGCCTTTCTTTTTAATATTTTTTTTTTTTTTTTTGTTTATTTTTATTTTTGTTTTTTTGGTTACTGTAACAGACATTTTGGCTGCCATTGAATTTCGTTTTGTTATGCATTTTCGAAATTGTGTTAAAAATTTCTTAAGAAAAACACTTCTTTCAATTTGAAATTTTCTTTTAAATAAATGCGCTCTTGTTTATATGATTTGTCAAAAATAGCTTTATAACCCAAAAAAAGAAAAAGTAGAGGGGGTAAAATGTTAAGACATTAAAGAAAAATCACTTCTTGTCAAAGAAGTGTTGAAAACTGGCCTACTCTTGACAGCAGAAATGCTTTTAAATTTTTGAAAATATTAATGGTTCGTTTATGGCCGGCAACTAAACTTAAGTTGAGTTACCACTTGCCAAGAGAGGTATAACATGTATCAAGTGGTGATCATAAATATATTTTAAAGTTTTATAATTTTTTTTTAGCATAAGCCGGCAACGCAACTAAAATTCGTTTGCCAACCATAAACGGCCTATAGTATTCCTGACTTTTGGGGATATTACACATTACCAGGTGTAAAACTATTGTAAATTTGTTTTTTTTTTATATTTGAAACCAATACTCAGGGGTAAACCCCTACTAAATGCTGTGCATTGTATTGGAATTTTTGGAAAGGACAGTACATTTATGACAGAACATACATTATGTTTTTCTTATATTACTATTAAGCGCCTTAGGAAATGAGACAAATTGCTGTGAATTGATCATTCAAAGGCCAGTGTTATACCTTCACCCTAGAATGAGCAACAGCAATTGCCTCATCGTTGCATGTTGATTGTGTGGTTAGTGTGCCTTCGCTAAGTAGGTTTAGCTGTTATCTGCTACTTCCCAATAGCTGGCGCTTTTTTTCCTGATCATTCGTTTTACGTTGACACTGGTTAAGGTGGAATAGAGGGGAATGATTAATTATTTATTTAGAATTACCCTTCATATGTTTATATTTTGTATCTATAATATTCCGATAATGTTCCATTGCGTTCGAAATTTATGAAAGTTTGAAGTTTGACAGATTCTTAGGCATCTTAGAACTTTCAGTGCTAAAAAAAAGTTGGAAATGTTAGAGAAAGTACTTTGATACTTTATAGAAATAATTTTATAAAATCTACATTCTTTGGGTATATTTACCAGGATTCCTTGTTCTATATTAAAATTCAAAAATAGTCTTCTAATTAGTATTGTTTTCTATGTTATATGTACTGTTTATATTTTTAATACCACCCCTGGTTATCTCCCTACTGTGGCCGTTCACAAATGAGCGTCCTTCGAAGCCATTTTGTAAAACACTACAGCACTCGTGACTCGTCATGCTTTCATATTCAGTTTGTCGATTGAAATATCTGTGGATCTTTCTCGGATAAATATGGGATATATCCTCCATATCTTGTATCATCCCCATGTCGACAACTATATAGTGTCTTCCAATTGTACAGTATGTGTTCCACTATTTCCTCCTTCTATATGTCAACACAGCTATGTTCATAATTTATCCGGCGAGCATAGTTTTCAGCCCGCCAGTGTACTGTAAAGATATCCAACAAACTGAAGACATCCTACATACTGCCACATTCATTATGAATGTTTTTAGAATATTCGTGGTAAATCCTGTCTAGTGCACGCCGGATACATACATACATAACTGGCCTTTACAACCCTGTGTCAGGATTACGGCCTAGCTTCTCGCAGCACTCATGTTGTGTGTGTAAATTTTTATCCATGAGTACCGGGACCTACAGTTTAATGTCGACTCCGAACGACAGACTTGAGAAGCTTTTTCATGGCAATTAATTAATCGCCGAAAGAAATATTTTTTTCATATTTCTTTTTTTTTTCAAGATGTCGGAGCTGGGTGTCGAACCCAGGGCTCATGTCTTAGTAAGCCAACACACTAACCACTAGACCACGGCGACTACAGTGCACGCCGGATAATCGAGGTTAAACTGGAAAATTTATGTTGATGTGTCTGTTTGTTTGTTCGTTGTTAAAAAGCTTCTGAATCGCTTGTGTGAAGTTTGGCATTAATAAGTTCTTTTTATGAACTTGTTTTATAGGGTTTCTAAAAATGGGCGTGACCGAAAAACGCTTGAAGTATTAATAAAACTATGTCACTAAGTAACTCTCTCTCATGAACGAATATAATTTGTAAAATACCTATCTATGTAGTTATATAGCCCATCCTGGGGGTACTTTATGTTTTCTGGCGATACTATGCGTCAGGGGCTTGTGCTCTCGGGGTATGTGAAGTTCACGTAGCTCTGGGTGGCCTGGCACTCCATATAGGAAAAGAGTTGTTGGTAAAATTACTGGCACTCTCAGGGACTGACCAGAGACACCTATTCTAATCTGGTACTACGGAAATTAGGAGCCCCAAGACTGCCTGTGCTCCCCTGTCATTCGGGGTGAGAGGTAGTCCTTCCTGAAGGATATTATGCACCTCCAAAGCAGGGAGGGGTGCTACTATGCTGGTAATGGTAGTATCGAGATTGCTAATCCTTTGTCATAGGTCTTTCGATGTGAGCAGCGTAGCATAGCTATGTCCGGTGATTGGGAGTTCCGGCATTGGATAGCGTTGGTCTGACGCATTGTATCTCACCCCTATTTCGGTATAGCGTGTGGTTGTGTCAATGAATGGGTACATACATTCATTTTCAGAAGTATGTACCTGTATATAATTATACAAGAAAAGGGCAGGCAGCCATTCCCAGAGAAATGAAATTTAAATTTTTAGGAATGCTTATAGCAAAGATGCCCAGTAGTGGCTGATATCAGCAAATTAAACTCACACGTATACTTACGCTCTTTTGTTGGATCGTCAATTAACCAATAGGAAATCAGCATGTTCAGTGGGAGAGACAAACTACACTTGCAGAACTTCTGTGTCTTTCTTCCAGTGTTATTCCGTCACTCTCACCAATACTACTACCTTGGGCATCAATGGTTTATATACTATTAAAAGCAAATAAATAAACACAGTGGTTAGTGTGTTAGTTTAGTAAGATGATAGATCCGGGTTCAGACCTCAGATCTGACATCTTGAACTAAGAAATATGAAAAAAATATTTCTTTCAGAGACTACCTCTGAGCAGTCTTCTGGCAAAAGCTCTAAGAGAAACTGATTGGCCATCAGAAAAAGCTTCTCAAGTATGTCCTGGTACTCATGGATAAAAATTAACACACATTGGGTGTTGCGAGAAGCTAGGTTGTAATCCTTAAACAGGGTTGTAATTGTGAATTATGTATATAAATAAACACAGCAGAAATATCGTCTGCCGGGATTTGCTATACTTGTGTTAACGGGGGTCTATAAAATCTGTGTTTTCCAGCATTAATTTATCTACAAAGATTTTCTGCTTATATTTTGCTACACTGAAGCTTTGTATGGTCAAATGTTAGACAATGTTTGCAACTAAAATGAAAGAACTATTTCTAGAGGTTAGTGGTAAATATTAAGGCCTCTAGTTCGATTCCTACCAGAGAACCAGGAAAGATAGAGTCCAGGCTGAAAAGCAGGATGCAAATACAAACTAAAAAGAAACACTTGGAAACAGAAGTCTCTAAATTCTGTTTCCTCCACCTATGAAATTGTGAAATTAATATAAGTCTCTTGAATCATCTCCATATAAAAATTCTAAAATTTACCTCAACAGTCAGGTTACTTATCACCTTTCAATCATTTTAGCTTAAGAGAAATATATACCGTTTTTAAAGTCATATTTTAAGTCTTTCAGTTAATTGTCATCTTTATTAAATTTCATCACGTTATATTCCAATATTTCTAAAAACCAATTTATATAATAAAACAATCGAAATATTCAACATGAAATTTAAATAGTAACGTGAGTAATTTGCTTTTTGTCATAATAACTGGGACATATACTCTTCAAACTATTTTCTTAAAACCGAAAAAAGTTACTTTTGGAAATGTTCAGTCATTAAAATAAATTTTTAAAAATTAAAAGAATAAAAAGAAAAACGAAGAGAAAAATATGACAATTTCATTAGAAAATCTACTTCGTCAATGTCAAAGAAAAAAAAAAACGGAAAATTATAACAAAAGATACGAGTACATACATACATACATATGTGTGTTAAATAATAAAAAAGAAAAGAATAAACATGACAAGTTTAAGGTAAAATTATGAAATAAAAATTATCAAAAAAAAAAAAAAAAGCCAAAAAAAAGAGAGGATAGAACAAGTTATTTGTAATAAAAGTCCAACTACTACATGTTTCACATTACAAAATATCATCGTATATAGATAGACAGACAGACACAGACTACAATAGATTACGTGTCAGCCAGTGAAACAGACAAACCATAGGGGGATTATTAAGAAATACAATAGAATTCATGAAAGAAAATTAGAAAAAGAAAAACCAAAATTACAAAGAAACATGAATACTTTTAATAAAACAAAATATGAATTAATAACTAGAATTATAACAGAAATTTAAAAGTTAATAGAAAACGAATAAAAATACCCTATAAGTAGTAGAATAAAGAAAGCGCTTCACTAGGCTTGGTAGTAATTGATTTGAGAATTTGATAAAGCTTTTAACCGAAGGCACATTATTGTCACACTCTTAAGAAATTCACGGTAAACACTTTGTTGTGCATGAAATCATAACATAGTTTAATACTATTTAGCTCTATTCTATTGCCGATGACGGTAATATTTCCGATTTCAATTTTCTTGTGTTGCTAGAAGAAAATAATCTGGACTTTCGGAAAATCCGAATTTTTCGAGTCCTCGGCGTTTTAATGCTCACTGCGATATATGGTTTCAATAAGACGGTGCCACGATTCATAGAACACGAAGAAATTTCACGCTTTGTCAATCATCCGCCAACACCATGTGATTTAATGCCATTATACTTTCATTTGTGGGTATACGGCAGTTACCGTGTCTAATTGTATAACACCCTAATGTGGCAGCATTTGAAAAATAACATTTAGTAAGTTTTCAGCGAAAAACACTGTGTGTAATTTTTTAAGTCTTGGAAATATAACCATATACGGACACCACTACCTGATAAAAAACCAAAAATCGCTCTTGTCATGAAGAACAAAATTTGTGAAGATATAAAATCGAAAAAACTTTATCTTCCAAACCAAAGTCCCAAAAATTTTTAAAAAATTCGATTTGTTTTTAACTTTTTTCCCCTAATTAGGTCCATAGGTAGCAAACTCTGCAAAATTTAAGGAAACAATGAACTGCACGAACTTACCCAAAATCTCAATAAACAACTTTCTAAAACATATGAACTTCGTAGGAATCATTCTTTACACCGTTCAGGTAGCGTTTAGGAAATTTTCGAAAATGTTTACTTTTGGAACTACGTAAGCACTACCTGAACGATGTTAAGAATCATTTCTAGGAAGTTGCCTCAGAAATTAAATCAAAATTCCGAATAGTCAGTAAGATATGAGCGTGAGAAAATTATCACTTTTTTGTAAAAATGATACCGAGGCCTCAATTATTCGGGGACCCATAAAAAACTTCAGGACTTTCGGTAAAACTGGCAGACTCGGGTCTTCTTTTTGTTGGGTATTGTCACGTAATGATGTCGGTATATCGTCGATGGAAGTAAAGAACGCTGTAACTGACAAAAATTTAAATGTTCACAAGAGCCAAAAAACCTGTATGAGAGTAGAACAAATACACTAGAATTTTTCAAAACACAGATGGCGTAAGTGAATTTATTTTTGTCATAGAAATCTGGGACCGGAACCAATCGTGCGCTTATTTTTTTTCTGATAAAAATGATGCAAAAAAAGTATTTTCGGTTTTTTGTCAGATACAGGGTTCTTTAATTCTTGCGGCGATATGGTTATTTGTTTTCGTATTGCACTGTGATACCTTCTGAAATGAGCGTATGTGATAATTTTTATCCATGAGCACAGGGACCTACAGTTTAAAGTCGACTCCGAATGACAGACTTGTTGGCAATCAGTTACTGTTAAAACTTTTGCCAATAAACTGCTTAGACATAGTCGTCGAAAGAAAAATTTTTTCATATATCCTTTTTTTCAAGATATCATAGCTGGGGTTTGAAACCGAAGCTCTTGTCTTAACACAATAACCACTAGACCACGGCGGCTACAGGTATCGACTGTTGCAACCAATAAGGAAGTGTTTACTTAAATGACATAGAATTGCATGGCAATGTCCAAGTACTGGAATGAAATAAAAATCCATGTCATAACCTTAGTTGCATACATAAGTACTTACATGATTGGCTATAACAACCCTGTGTTAGTGTTACGGCCTAGTTTCTTACAACACTCACATTGTGGGTGTCAATTTTTATCCATGAGTACCGGCACCTACAATTTAAAGTCGACTCCGAACGACAGACTTGAGAACCTTGTTCATGGCAATCAGTTACTCTCAGTGCTTTTGCCAAAAGACTGCTGAGAGGAAGTCGCCTGAAATTTTTTTTTTTTTTTTTGTTGAGAAAGAGTTTGTTATAGCTATTACCACCGGTTATGTAGGATGGTATGGAAGAAAACCTCTTACTATGAGTTGCATACAACGTTCGAATCTAGTAGAAGAGTAAGTAGGTAGGTAGGTAGGCCAAATGGCCAGTTAATTCGAAAACTTGATCAACTGCAATTAGCACAAGGTGCCGTTTTGAAACTATTGCACGTCCACACTGAAGTTACCTAAAAGTATAGGAAAAGAACAACAGAGAAAAGTAGAAAAGAACTACCAGAGCTGCCTATGAAGTGAAGTAAAGCAAGGCGGTCCAGGTTCGCACATTGCGCCAAGCCGTCGAAAAATAGCACCCCAAAAAACTTCAAACGTCTAACTGCCAGACCTGGGCAATCACAAAGAAAATGTCCCACAGTCTCCCTCTCAGAAGAATTCCCGCAACTTCTACAGTGTGGATTAAAGGGAAGGCCCAACCTCTCTGCATGTCTACCGATCCGCCAGTGAAGAGTAGATCGAACAAATTTTAATTCTGAGAAGTATTCGACAAAACAAATCGCTATTGTGAATTTTTAACAGCTGGCACTAAAACCCAATTCGTGGTTAGAGCGTTCGCACAAAAACCAGGTTCGAATCCCAGAAGGGGTGAAAAATGAAAAAGTTAGTTTGCGGTTTTTTCAAAATTATAATTGAAAAGTAAGAGGCCCCCCCTCCAGAAACACCATCTACAAAAAAACTGCTCCCCGACATTCTGCTCTATTACATCTTAACCAATGTCAAAAAAAACGAATGATCAGAAAAAAAAGCGCCACCTATTGGGAAGTAGCAGATAAAAGCTAAAAACCTACTTAGCGAAGGCACACTCACCACACAATCAACATGCAACGATAAGGCAATTGCTGTTGATCATTCAAGGGTGAAGGTATATCACTGGCCTTTGAATGATCAATTCACTGCAATTTGTCTCAGTCCTAAGGCGCTTAAGAGTAATATAATAATTAATAATAATATGTGTACTGTCCTTTCCAAAATTCCAATACAATGCACAGCATTTAGTAAGGGCTTACCCATGAGTATTGGTCTCAAAAAAAAAAATATATACAAATTTCAGAGCAATTTTATAATAGAGGTTATAGCCCCTATAAAGCAGTTTGTTGTCGTTACCAGAGCACTCATAGAGGGGGTCGTGTATTAAAACAAATGAGACTGATAAAATCTCTCTAAATTGTTTAAATACAAAATTGAAACGATTATACCGATGGTAGTGCTATCCCTACAAACAGAACATATTAAAATTAAATTTTAAAAACTGAATGAATTAAAAGACATTTTTTTAGAAGAAACAAAAAAAAGTTGTAAACGTGCTCTTTACATTTAATTGTTTACATGTAAAATATCTGTAAAAAAGAAAATCAAAATCATATACTTTTTTTTAATGTATGAGTACTTCACCGACTTTTAAAAAAAAAGAACAAAAACAAAAACAAAAAAGCAATTTATCTCTTTAGACGGCTGTCCACTTTTTTTTAAGAGCATTTAGTCATTTTGGCCATGGTTTTATGACATTCATGTATGTTCTAAGAACGTTTTTATAAAGAAACAGTGACTGAAAAGCAGTAATGCGTTCCTCTAAACTAAATTTTTTTTTGTTCAACACAAAATGCTGAACCCAAAAGATGTTATCAAAAGTTGTGTTAAGCTTTTGTTGCAAGTTTGTGAATTTATTTATATTTTAAAATTCGTTATTTTTTTTTTTGTTTCTACGAATTTAAAGGTAAATCGGTCGGTCGGTCGGTCTACATTTGTATAGAGACTACGTGTGTGTAAAAATGATTGAGTGCGTTTAGATGCGTAAAACAAACAAACTGTACGTGGCCTTTGTAATATAGACCACGAGTTCCACTTCATTTTTTTTTTCTTTCTTTCATTTCGTTTATCAAAAGTAATGCACTGTAATGTATTGTAAATCCATTGTATTGTACATAAATGCTTAATATATTATATCTGCATACCAGATAAATGATACTCATTATTAGAACGCACTTGTGTTGTGTCAAAAATGTCAACCAAATGTAATGTATCTTCTATAGCGGCATTTTTTGTTTTTCACTTTGTAATTCTAAAGAAAAAAGCATTTTGTTTTAGAATTTTTCTGTATCATTCACTTCTACTTGGGGACATACTCGTAATATTTCATTTTACACATTTCTTACGTTTCATCTTTACTTTTCTTTTTTGTTGCGCGTGTTGACGCTTTTGTGTTTCTTATACTCTCTTTAAATAGATTTAAACGAAATTTGTTAACAATAAAATTGAGGTCAAAATGTTGTTGTTGTGCAGTGTAAAAATGTTAATGTTTCATGTTTTATTTTGTTTTTTTTTTGTAATTTTCTTTATCCAGCTTTAACAAATGAAAATGGCTTAAACAAAATTAAAAGTTTACAGTTCTTTAGCTTTAAATGACTTAAATGGATACATGCGGGTACATGTAAGAGCATGTTAGAGAACACTTAAGTTGTAAACTCGTAAATTTGTTAATTAAAAATAGTTTAGATTTTGTAAAAGATTTTCTATGATTAACACTTAAGTTGCGCAAATTCTGGGAACATTTTAAAAAGAAGGCAAGATTAGATTTTTCTAATAAGAAAAAAGGGAACTTTTTAACGTCAACAAAATAATAAATCAAAGGAAATGCTTAGCGCGGCACAAAACTTTTCTAATGCGTGTATATATTTTTATTTTTTCTATATCTTATAACTCTACACTAGAATAATTAAAACTAAATATTGTAGAAAAAGTGTGCATGGTACTCCGAAGCCGATTAACAACAATCATTGCTAGTTAGTTTTTCAATACAACGGCTACTGCCACCACTATGACAACCCCGAAGAAGACTGTTAGAAGCAGATATCTAAAGCTTCAAACCAACTTCATAACATTGTGAGTAACATAACATGACATAGCTGGCTGATCCAGAAGTGGGTATTTTAGTACATACCAATATTTTAAAGGGTGTTTTTAAAGCCCCATAAAACTTAAAAAATTATCACAGTGCTCTCAGTTTTTGATATTTATAACTGCTTATTGGTTTGTTAATGTAGGAAATAATAGTTGAACTTTATTCTTTAAAGGTTACAATTAGAATAGAGAATTTGAAGTATAAGTACATATACTTATGATTGAAAAAGAAAAATAAGTTAAAAGAGGAGTACGATAAGTAGTTATTAAGAGTTGCCAGTTGGCCTACAAAAATATATTATATATTTACATAATGTGTTGCCATTCAACAGTTAATAAACAAGAATTTCCCATATGCAGTGAAACGATTTCACAGTATTTCGCATCAACCGTACAATTATCAGAGATGTGATTTCAACAGATAGCATGTAGTGCTATAAGCAGACCGCAGTTTGTTAGAAACAAAATTGTGTGGTAAGTTTACTTCGAGAAAATAATCCTGCAAATTGACCTTTAAAGTTGTGTGATGTGATATCACTCAATTATTTACAGTAGCACTTTGTAAAGTTACTAGTTTAGGCTGATTGAGCAGAAATAATTGCAGCCTTACAGATCAAAATTTTTATTGTTATTGATGACATATGGGGAGCAACACTCGACAGGTCAGCCCAAATTTAGACATCCAAAATAGGATTCGACACACGTCATATATCATTTCGATTTAATTTCATTTTTTTTAATATTTTTTCTCTCCTGAGAACGACTTAACTTCACTCAAAATTTAAAAATTCGTTGTCATTATAAAGGCAAGGGCATTATTCTGTAATTCTCTTAAGCTTAAATGTTAAAATTTTGGATTTTTAAAACAGGCTGGGCGTTAGAATCAAAAAAATTAAAAATTTTAGAGATGATTAGCATAAAGCTTTTAAGTGAAATTACTCGTTAAAGAATTTTATTCGAAGCCAAAAAGTCCTCAATCAAGTTTATAAATTTTTAGCGATAGAGTTTTAGCTTAGGAGAGTTACAGAATAAGGCCTCAGGAGAGTGCTGGTGTAGGAAAATTTGTTATGCAATAACCTCCTCTTAAGTAGATAATATAATATCAGGTCGTTCTGCAGATTGTCAGTTTGATGTGATGCATCTTAAGAAAAACACTACACAATCCAGTGGTTATCTGGGGATTAAGTACGTGAAAAGTACAGGCTGTCCTTTATTTTTTTATAGTTTTCGATTAAATAAAATAATATAATATAATGGATCTTATATTGACAAATGTTTTATTTAATGTCGGCACTTATGTATGAAATACAATATCAGATAAATATCCACTCCTGTTAGCCTCACAAATGCAAGCTCTTTTGAGCACATTTTTCATTACATTCTCATATATTTCACCCGTTAATTTCACTAATTTCATCACGAATATTTTGTTTGAGTTGCTCTAGCGTTTCTGGTTTGCTTGCATAAACCTTGCAGTCAAATAAAGAGACCATGGAGGCCAATCAACATCACCATTTCTTGAAATAACTTGTTGTGGAAAGAGGTCTCCCAGAAATTCTATTGCAATCCTCGCTGTAGGCGATGTGGCACCGTCTTATTGAAACCACATCGTCGTAAGAATTAAAGAACGCTGTAACTGACAAAATATTGAATGTTCACCAGAGCGAAAAAACCTGTATGAAAGTAAAACAAAGACGCTGGTATTTTTCAAAACACAGACGGCGTAAGTAAATTTCTTTTCATCATAGATATCTGGGACCGGGGCCAATCGACGCAAAAAACGTATTTTCGATTTTTTGTCAGTTACAGCGTTCTTTAATTCTTGCGACGACATGTTAGCCAAGCCCGAAGCATGTAGTTGTGGCGTTAAAAAGTTTTCAATCATATCACGATATCGCTCCCCAATTACCGTTAGGCCCTTTTCTGTTTCAAAGAAGTAAGGTCAAATGATTCCTCCTGACCAAATTGCACACCAGACTGTCACTTTCAATGGATGCAATGGTGTTTGATGAATAATTTGAGGGTTTTCCATTGCCTAGAATCGACTATTCTGCTTATTCACATATAAAAACATGCCTCATTATGATTTTTTCATGAAAATCAAAAATGATTTTGACAAAATGTTTTAACTATTAAAACATGTTGGTTTAACGAATATTTTTCCATAATAAATTTGTCAGGTCTCTACTTCACGACATCTAAATATGAATAATTGTCAACACTAATGTTTATCAAAATGGCGGCAAAACAAAGTAGTATAACTTCCCGGTGGACACCATGTATTTTAATCATAGCGATGCTAACCCAGGAAGGTTAATAACCGTTTGCAACCATCGCGTATATATTGTTACCGTGATATAAGTTAGATAACATGAAACCAACTTGTTGACAACTGCCACTAATTATTGTCTGCTCAGGGTCATCGCCGGATAATTGTGACACATTTATAATGAGAGATTTTCAACTGTGATTTTGTGAATGAGGATTTTTATGAGTTCGTGTTCTTAAGGAGTGTTTCATATCTATAACATCTTCCATGTACTCCTTTAAGTAGCATTCAAAACGGCTATATGCGCATATCTATCTGCTATACAAAGTCTAAACAAATTATTAAATTAATAAAAGCTGTTGGAGACAGAACTGTCACTTTTTGCTGTTTTATTAAAAGTGTGTCTAAGCCAAAAAGAATCTAAAACGGAAAGGCCATTAACCACATGCTTATTGCCCTTAGTAAAGTGCTTTGTGTTGGACTGAAGTTTGGCAGTTTACAGTCTCTAAATCATTCAGTTAAACAGTATGATAAACCTTTCTTTAAATTTTTAAGTTTTTGTAGTTTCCGTTATCTAGTAGTTAGTTTGTTGGCTTACTAAGACGAGAGCTCAGTTCAAGCCCCGGCTCTGACATCTTGAAGCAAAGAAATATTAAAAAAATATATATAAATTTCTTTCGGCGACTACCTCTTAGCAGACTTCTGGCAAAAGCTCTGGGAGTAATTGATTGCCATGAACAAGCTTCTCGAGTCTGTGGTTCGGAGTTGACATTAAACTGTAGGTCCCGGTACTCATGGATAAAAATTGATAGGTCGTTATCCTGACAGTGTTGTATTGGCCAGTTATGTATGTATGTATGTTGTTGGTTATGTGATAATGCCAATATGCCATAAAAATCTCTCAATATCTAGGAAATATTTTACATAACAGTAGTATAAACCTATAATTATATCATCTAAACTTACTCTCAAAATAAGGTCAATATCGTGTAATTTTTTTTATTTTCTAAACAATACCGTTTTGTTTCGGTGTTTTTGTCAAAATTCCTTTTCACTCAAATAGCTCATACAAAGGCACTTGTCTTGTTGCACCAACAAACCTACAATTATTTTATATGAAATCAATGGCAAATACAAAATGATCGATTGCTTTAAGAAAATTACAATTTCAAGCCTTGTCATTATTTTGTTTAAATATTTACTTAAAGTTTTTCAATTCCTTTTTTTTATTTCTTCACTCTCACTCACTAAAATATCAAATAAAAGCAAATATGAGCATAACCAGGTATTTGTAGCTGAAGAAACTATTTTTAAACAACAATTGCCGCATATTGTAAAAGAGAAAAAAAGGTGCTTAACCTTTTTTATTTATTTTTTATTTAAATAGGTTTTATTTTTTTTTATTATTTATTTATTTTTTTTTTCTACAAAAATGCAAATATGGCAACACGACATATGTCAAAAATTTGACACATTCACATGCTTAAACAACAATGTGACTGGCTATTGGCAATAACAAACATAAGCCAGCAACTAAAGTATGACTTGATACACTGTGTGTAGTGGCTTTAAGGCATAGGTAATACATACATGCACACACACATATATTTTTTATAGAAGTACATACATACTCGTAAATGTATTTTATTGGAGTACATAAATTTCCATAGCCATCCATACCAGTCTATAGATTGTTATAAATTGTTTAATATGATCCAGTAGAACTGAAAAAAATGCATAACCCAGGAAACAGTTTTAGTATTTAAACAAAAATCGATAATTTAGTCACAAATGTTTGTTTGCGGTAAATTGAATCCAATTTTTTTTCTTACCTTTAGATTCTGAAAAAAATTTAATTTTTTGTAAGGATTATCGATAAATAAATGGGTGGGCCGCTTTTTTTTTCCAGGTTTTTTCTTTGTCTCTATTACACTTAAGCCCTCGATAGTGCGAGGAACATTCAACATTTTATATTTACATAGTCTTCACTTCAATGCATCTTGTCAGTTATGTACAGCCACTAATTGTTGGTAACTGATCGGGTATCTTACCCAGGGTGTTTCCATACACAGAAAAAATTTAAAAACTGGCTTTAATTATGAAAACAATACATTTAATTAATATTTCTTCAAAATTATACCGATTGACATAAATTGTTGAAAAAATTAAAAAGTTTAAAGTATTCGATGTCGGCGTAGCGGACAACCCTGTTTACGTTGGAAGCACCAGGTTAGGTTAAAAGCCTTGTCATTAATTGGTGTGATCAACTGGAGAAGGCGTGGGCTAAGCACAACCGCCTAAAAATTAGTTCAGCGGTAAGTCGAAACCCGTTGACAAGTTATTATGACCAGCTAAGTAAGTAATTAAGTAAAAAAGTAAAAACTGAATTGAATTCGAAACATTAAGAGAATTGCTATTTTGATCAAAAGAATTTGTTGATTAAATTAAAGAGAAATCCATGGGTATATATGTATATATAAATCTTTCTGAAAGTCTGTTTGTCAATCAGTCACGCCAAAATGATTAATCCAATGTTGTCGGAATTTGTAACATAGTTTGCTTTAACCACTGAAAGTGCAATGGGATATGTTTTTTTTTTCAAAATTGGGCCTGAGTACTAAGTACTACTTTTGGTATATATTGAGAACGGTTCAGGCTAAAGATTATAATCAATTAAATTATCAGACAGGAAGTGAGCGTAGTACCTCCCATACAAGTTAAATATTGATTTTCTTGTGCCTCGAGCGGTCTTGAAGCTAAAGTTTCTGAATTTGGTTTGATTGACTTCATAGTCAATAAAAATTATCAGTAGAACAAAAGGCGGAAAAGTGGGTGTGGCTCCTCGCACAAAAACTAAGTATTCACTTCTATATATCTTGAGATAGTTTACAGCTTAAGTTTTTCAATTTATTCTGAATTACTTCATACGCTGTGTTTGAAACGGTAGCAAAGTTCTTTTGTTAGTAAAATTTTGACACTTTTGTGGTGAATAAAATTCCACTAGCCTGGGGGGCTAGTAAAATTTTTGACATAAGCATAGAAATATTTGACAATTAAAAAAACAAAATAAACTATAACGAATTTTAAAAACTTACTTACTTACTTAGCTGGCCATAACAACCCGTTAACGGGTTTCGGCCTGCCTCAACACTAGTCTCCAGGCGTCTCTGCTAAGCGCACGCCTTCTCCAGTTGGTCACACCAATTGATGACAGGGCTCCATCTACCTGGTCTTTCCAACGTAAACATGGACGTCCTCTACGCCGACGTCCAGTGACCTTCGCATCGAAAACCTTTTTCGCTGGAGCAGATTCTTCCATCCGAACAACATGGCCGAGCCAGCGCAGCCGCTGGATGTTAATGCGCTGGACAACATCTACGTCGCCGAGGAGCTCATACAGCTCATAGTTGGTCCTTATGCGAAACTCATCGCCTTGCTTCAGTGGACCAAAGATCTTGCGAAGAATTTTTCTCTCAAACACTCCCAGGACCGCTGCATCGGCACAAGACAGCGTCCATGCTTCCGCACCATAGAGAAGCACCGGAAGAATAAGCGACTTGTAGAGTGTTAACTTCGTCGCACGAGAGAGGTCTCTGTTACTAAACTGCCTACCGAGACCGTAGTAGCACCTGTTGGCCAGTGTAATTCTTCGCTTGATCTCCAGACTGACATCATTCTTGCTGGTAATGGCGGTGCCAAGGTAGATGAACTCCTTGACCACATCGAATGTATAGTTGCCGGCTGTAACCTGGGAGCCGATGCGATCAGCATCCCTACTCGTCGACAACATGTACTTCGTCTTGCTCTCATTTACCGCCAGACCCATTTTAGCAGACTCTCGTTCAATAGCATTAAAGGCTGCGGTGACATCTCGCTTGGTATGCCCAATGATGTCTATGTCGTCGGCATACGCAAGGAGCTGGACACTTTTATTAAAAATAGTGCCATTACGATGTACACCCGCCTTTCGCAGAACACTCTCCATGACGAAGTTGAAGAGGTCGCAGGATAAGGGATCGCCTTGTCTGAAACCTCGCACGGTATTAAAAGGCTCGGAGAGGTCTCTTCCTACCTTGACGGAGCTGCAGGAGTTGCTCAGCGTCATTCTGCATAGCCTTATCAGCTTAGCAGGAATACCGAGCTCAGACATTGCGGCATAAACGCGATCCCTTATTGGGCTATCGAAGGCTGCCTTATAGTCGACAAAAAGATGGTGTGTGTCGACTTGACTTTGATGGGTCTTCTCCAGGATTTGGCGCAGTGTGAATATCTGGTCAATGGTGGACTTACCAGGTCTGAAGCCGCACTGATAAGGTCCAATCAGTGAGATGGCGAATGGCTTCAGTCGTTCACACAATACGCTCGTAAGAACCTTATATGCGATAGGGAGGAGGCTTATACCCCTGTAGTTGGTGCATATCGTGGGATCTCCCTTTTTCAGGATGGGACAGAGAGCACTAAGATTCCAATCGTTGGGCATACTTTCCTCCAGCCATACTCTGCAAATGAGCTGGTGCATGCACCTAACCAACTCATCGCCTCCATACTTGAAGAGTTCAGCTGGCAAACCATCAGGTCCAGCTGCTTTGTTGTTCTTCAGTCGCCATATGGCAACCTTGACCTCTTCATGGCTAGGGGACGGGATCTCGACGTCATCGTTAATGATTGGGTCCGGCACAGCATCTCTAGAGGCGGAATTTGTGTCGCCATCGCCCTGCAATAGATTAGAGAAGTGCTGTCTCCATAATCTTAGTGTTCCTTGTGCATCTGTAACCAGGTTACCATGTTCGTCTCTGCAGAAGGTTGCTCCGGGCTTTAAACCAGTAGTAAGACGCCTTATCTTTTTATTAAAATTTCGAGCATCATTTCTACTCCTGCATATCTCGATTTCCTCACGATCACGCCTTTCTTGCTCTCTTTTCTTCTTTCTAAATAGGCGTCTCTCTTCCCTCCTCTTTTCTCTATACGCCTCCACCGTTGCTCTTGTAGTGGTGGACTGCAATGTTCGTCTATAGGCAGCGTTCTTTGCTGCAGTGGCCTCACGGCACTCTTCATCGTACCATTGGTTTCTGCGGGGAGGACGCTCAAAACCAAGGACTGTTTCGGCAGCGCTGCGCAGGGAGTGAGCGATGTGAGACCACTGTCCACCAATACTTTCGAGAGAGGATGGGATGTAATTGAGCTCGTTAGAAAGACGATCGGAAAACGACCTGGCTGTCTCTTGTGATCGCAGCTTTTTGATGTCCAGCTTCCCTTGCACACTAGAACGTGTCGTATTCGACGCGCATATACGCAGTCGCATCTTGGCTGCGACAAGATAATGGTCCGAGTCGACATTTGGACCTCTAAATGTGCGCACGTCTAGTATGCTGGATACATGCCTTCCATCAATCACAATGTGATCAATCTGGTTGTTGGTAGATCGATCAGGGGAGAGCCAGGTGGCCTTATGGATATCGAGATGCTGGAACCTGGTGCTACAAACTACCATGTTTCGCGCCGCAGCGAAATCGATCAGTCTCATGCCGTTCAGTGAGGTGAAATTATGAAGACTGAACTGTCCGACAGTGGGGCCAAAGATACCTTCACGTCCAACTTTCGCATTGAAATCGCCGAGGACAATTTTGGCGTCATGTGCCGGACACCTATCGTATACGTCCTCGAGCTTTGCATAGAAAGCATCTTTGACCGCATCATCCTTCTCTTCCGTCGGGGCGTGCACGCAAATAAGGCTGATATTATAAAACTTTGCCTTTATTCGGATCGTAGCAATTCTTTCGTTCACGGGGGTGAACTCCGAGACAAGATGGCGAAGTCTCTTACTTACTACGAATCCGCAGCCAAATTCGCGTCTCTTGGCATGGCAGCTGTAGTAGATGTCACATGTTGCTTGCCTCGTACAACCTTGTCCTATCCATCGCATTTCCTGGAGGGCGGTGATGTCAGCCCTGCATTTTGTGAGAGCATCCGCCAATTGGATAGAGGCACCTTCCCTATAAAGGGTTCTCACGTTCCAGGTGCATATCCGTAAATCATAGTCCTTAAAACGTTTGCCAAGTTCGTCAACATAAAAGGGGGTCCGTTTAGAGGCTATTGTATTGGTTTTCATTGAAAAAAATGTTTTTACGTGGTGGGTTTCAAGCCCTACGCACAACCCAAATTTAAAGTCCAGGGGATTGGACAATCGCCGCATACATTAGTTAACAAGCTAGCGGGTGCTAGAATGTCATCCAGGAGGGCCGCGTGGAGGCTGTATGTCGACTTGAATACAACGGGAACAAGGATCGTTCTGGAGGCCGCCAGGTTGACCCCAATCAGAGACTTTGCCTTGTCCGAAGTATCCCATCCATCCCCGAATTTTAAAAAACTAATTAAAATATACGTAAAGAAATATATAAGTATATACATATTTTAGTCAAATATTCTTAAAACTTAAATGGAAAAAAAACCCGCAGCTTTAAAAATGAAAAAGAGTTAAATTACATGTAAGTATTAAAATATATCTCCAAACAAATAGGTATGTATGTATGTATATTTTCTACATATATTTTAACAGGGAACAATTTAGAGCATCACTTACTGGTTGATAAAAGGATTGATGACTGGTTTAGTGGACAAAATGCTAATAGTAACACGGCATGGAAGTAAGTATGAATATTAATAATTTTAGCGAGATTGGTTCCTTATAATTTTTTATTATAGGCAAATCGCCGCAATATTACAAAGCCATTTTCCTCCTGAGAAAGATGAAACAGCCTGTAAGACGGAGTGGAATTTCATTGTAAAAAAATACAAAAGTTTCATTAAATACAAGAGTGGCTTCTTATTAATAAGTTAATAAATGTATTGAAATTCAAAATAAACCTGCCTTTTTGATATTATTATAAAAGTAAAATCGATGTGAAATAAGTACAGCTCTTTTTAAAGTGATAAGGAAGAACGGTTTTTTTATTTGTTTGAATAATATTTAAAAATTTCAGATATATTGATCTTCGTATTTATATATTTTGTTAATATATTTATTTTTTATGTTATTTTTCAATTAACAAATTTAATAACAAAAAAGAAATTGTTTTTAATAATAAATGTCAAAATTGTATGCTGTCAAAAAAGTTATCATTTCACACAGCAGAAAGAGAAAAATTTCTACCACAGAAAAATTTGTTTTTACCATAGAACTTTGCTACCGTTTCAAACACAGCCATAGTCAGTAAAGATCATCAGTTGAAAAATGTGGGCAACTGGTAGTGGTAGGTCTAGCGAAGAACGGCGGGTTTAAGATAGTTGATAATGAATGTAATTATTTGAATAATTCTTGTATTACTGGATTTTTGTCCTATGATACTCTTTTATTTGCGAATGATATAATAAAATCACAATGGAAATGATGCAACTCCGATGGGCTACCAATCAGAAGGCTATGGTCATATTTGTCAAATGGAAAGAACCAGAAGAAGAATTAAACAAAACTTTTATTATTGAAACATTTATGTTGGAACCTGATTGGATGATACATAAATTGAAAATAATTTAAGGGTTTCTGACGAAACAAAATTCATTTCAAAATTGATAACTCTTACTGGGATTCGAACCCGGATTGCCAGACCGTATAACTGAAATAAGGAATTGTTAGAACACCTTTGTGATGAATCCGCTCTTTGGGCACTCTAATTAGGACAACTTGATGGATGTTTTTCAGTGGTTTAAAATGTCTTAATGATTAAACAGAACTAGGGCATGACGTTTTATTCCATACAAATTGACAGATAAAAACGCTGAAGAAAGTAGTCGTGAAATAGAATCTATTTCATTTTGGCAGCGTTTTTCTTATGCTCTCATTTTTAAAATTTCATACATTTTGTAAACAAACCCATTTGTTTTTTGTTGTTGGCGCAAAGAAAAATAAACACAATAGAAAATCGAAAATCATATGAAAGCTTAAATAAATTATGGGATTTGTTAAATAAAATGATTGAAATTATAGAAAAAATAATTGAAAAAATCTGTAGAGATGATTAAATTATAAAATATAAATTCAATTCTGTGCAAATGCACTCATAAACTTAATTTTTAACAGTTTTACATACAAAAAATGTAAAAACAATAAATGACAGTTCGTGAAGTTGCGGCCGTCGTTTTAATTTTGGGCATGTTTTCTCTGAGAGTCGTTTTTGCCTGAAGTTGCGGTCGTATTCTGTTTAATCATCAGTATCTAATGATTCTTGTCAAGTTCGTAAGCGGTACCAGATTATTATGGCTCAGATTTTATATGAGACAGCTTCTTAAAGCTTCTGTAATAGGCATGCAGCCTAATCTAACCTTTATTATAATGTATTGTAATGCTATTACAAGGGGTAGAACAAAATTCCTTTCAGCTATTTTTTGTTTATGTCTGTATGGCAGCACTTGGAAGTATATACGAAAAATAAAAGTGTAACAACGAGTTAATTTTTGTCAACCTATACTATTCAAAATCGTGCAAAACAAAACTGTGTAAAAACAGGATAAGGTGTTCGAAGTACTATTTAAGTTGTACTTACGTTTTTTATTGCTATCCTAAGTAGAAATTCAGTGAAAAAAAAATTTGTTTTTTATATAACTTGTTATAACTTGTCTTTACAAAACCACTGAACTGTTTAATATTAAATTACTTTTACAGGTTTGGTTTATCTTTACCATGACTTCTGAATTTAAAATTATTATCGTGGTTGTGCGGCCGCAAAAAGTGTATTAAAAACACGCATAATTCAATCAAAACAATTATTACAAAAAAAAAATCTGGGATTTTTTTTCTTCACTTGCCTTAAACCCTTAAGCAATTTATTGAAATATTTCATTAAAGTGAAGAAATCAAAGCGTAAAATATATATGAATTGTTTTAAAAATAAACCCCTTAAAAAATTAAAAAAATAAGACCTCCGAACAAGTACTCTACCACACACACCCAAAAATATGAGTTACAGACTTCCTATTTTATTTATTTTTTGTTTTGTTTTTCATGCTTAAACCCATATAAAGTAGAATAAACACACACTTTATATATGAAATTTCAAATGTCACTTTTTTTGACACTTCAATTCAACATTCGACAAAATCTATGGCAATAATTTTGAAAGACAAACGTTTTGTTGGCTTGAGAAAGTAGTGAATTGGTGGATATTGTTTTTTTTCGCTGTTTGTAGACCACATTCGTTCATTTTATTTGTTTTGTTTCGTTATCTTTAATATTTTTTAAAGGTTTTTTTTTTTTGCTTTCAAATACTGAAATTTGACTGACACCTTTAGACATTTTTGTTGTCTTTTGTACTCTATAAGTTGACTCTTGTAATACAGATTTATGTGTCTTATTAAGCTGGTCTTAACATTTAGGAGAGTACAAAAGTTTTGGAAATAAAACCTCAAAATAACGCCTTTTGGTGTTTTATTTCACATTTTTAATGCTCCAGACAATGACATAATAAAACCCAATACATAATATGAGTAACGAAACAACACACTTTTGTTAAAGGTGACTCTGAAATGATAGAATAAAATGCCAGAAGTAAAACGTTAAATATACAATTTAAGTGTGAAATTGGTGGGTGGATTTTATTTTGGTTTTTTTGGTTTTTTTATCATAAAAAGTTAAATTCATAAGATAATATCCGATTTTATGAGTTTTATTAGTAATAATGTGTGGCTTTTGAAAAAGAAAAATAAAACTCAATATCGGCTTAAAATTTAAACTCTAAAACTAGGAAAGAGTAAAGTTTTATGTTAAAAGAACCATCATCGAAACTTAAGAAATGTAGTTTGTAGTCTTCAGGAGGCTACTTATGTAGATTGAAAGCCTGGTTACACTTGTAAAGACTTAGCGTCATGATAAGATTTTTTTCCTCTTTCTAACCATTATACCATGCCATGCCAGGCCTTAAATAATACATATTTTACCTGTGGCATCGAAGTCCTATCATGGAAATTGTGTGATCTGAACTCATTAGATTTTGTATTATACGGATATTTTTCTGTAGTTTTATGCAAATAAGCTCACATAGACAACATAGCTTATGATATCATTCAAATTCAACTTGATTTATGCGCTAGAGTAATAAAAAATTTTACATATTGTTTGAAAGAGTCCGTCACAAAGCTTCCATTTCTAAACTATCAGCTTTTGATGTCTTATAGACGGCGAAGTTGTCAACGAGTTCAGGCATAATTCGGGAGTACGGCAAGGCTCTATTCTGTCTTCTACTTTATTTTTTATGTTTTTTTCTAACATCTAATACTGTTACGAAAATGTCCTCAACCTTATTTACAATATATTCAGTAGATAGTAGATGGACCCTTTTGGAGTGAGAAGGCAGAAAATAAATGATACACTCACGAATGATCTGCTGCGAATCTCTCAGTGGGGTTGTTTGAACAGTATTGAACTTTATGAGCGCAAGACTTCATGTTGTTTTCTCAGGCATAGGAGTGTGCTGGTGATGAAGCAATCTTCTCGTTTTTGACTATGGGTAATGTAAATACACCTATCCCCCGATTTACACGGTACTTTTTTGACACGATTTCACTTTTACACGGATTTTTTCACGATCTCTCCCCCGATTTAAACGTTATTTTTCGCTTTTACACGATTTTTAAACTGAACGAATTTTACAAAATAAAATTGTTAAAAACAAAAATTTGTGTTTGTTTGCTACACCTTTTTTTATTTCAAACAAATTCTCAAATTTGTAAAACGACAGCACTGAGTACAACCCATAAAAAAACTGGTGCCAATCCAGGCGATTTTCTAGCCTCAAATAATATCAGGTGATAAAAGTGACATGTCACCAATCAAGACAAAAAGGTTAAGAGCCATCAATAGTGATTAAATTTGCTCAAATCTTTGATATATTTTTTGTAATTTTCTAATTTTTTTAAAAATATGTAATTCTTTTTTGCATGTACATATTTGTTATTACAAAACTGAATGGATATTTTGTTTCTTTATTATATTATTTTATTTTTATTTAACATAAATGAAAGAAAAATAAATGAAAAAAATGTATAAATAAAACAAAAATTAATTTAATTAAAAAACTAATTTGATTTTACTTATTTTAGACTTTTTTCGTTTTACACGATTTTTCATACAAAAAATTGATTTCGATTTACACTGTTTTTTCAGGAACCGATCTTCCGTGCAAATCGGGGGATAGGTGTACAGAGAAACCTGTTTTTATGCGGTAGATAGGGACCGCATAAAATTAATCCCATAAAAAAATTACACAAAATTTTTCAAAACGCTATTAAAAAATAGCTTTGGCAACATAAATAAAAAAATTTTTTATGCCACCAATATTAACTGAATCAAAAAGTGCCAAAAAATACAAATTCGCTTATCATGTATGAGCAGCATAATCTTGTCTGAAACAAGTAGATTTTCCAAACAAATTTTAGGAGCAAACTATCGTTCATTCATTCATTTTTAATCTTGTTGCGAATGTCGAAAAAATGCTATCCTCTAATTTGGTAACAATTTAAGCTAAACTCTCTTGGGATTCCTAATCGTGATTCAGAGAGTAAGCCAAATGGTTCATACGAGTATTATCGTGTGAACCATTACAATTGGGATGAAAAAAATATCAGTAATCGATGTAAAGAAAAGAAACCTATATTTTTGTCCACAACACACGTCCCATAAAAGATTACCGAAATATTTCGTAATTCTGTATATTTCTTTTACTAACACTGCTGATAAATGTGTTTATTGAGTTTAACTATCATATAGCAACTAGAAACTACCGTAAAAATAAACATCGCACAAAAAAAAATCACATAAAATAAACGCATAATAAAAGAAATGTACAAAAAGAGTCGCATAAAAATAAAATCGCACAAAAATAGTCCGCATAAAAACAGGTTCTACTGTATTAAGAAGGCGGACAGACGCTCTTGGTGTTCTGGCCATGAGAATTAACTTTGATGTCAGGCGAAAAGATTACATGTTTCGGTTTCCGAAACAAGAAGAAGAAGAAGAATAACGAGAAATAACGAGTTTTTTTTTAATAAAATGTAGAACAATGAACTACTTCTTCTGGAGATGTGGGAATGCACATGGTAATCAAAATTTACTTGTGTGCCACATGACATTACCTTCTCGATTCTAAAAGTAATAAATTCTGAAGGCAAATATTATTTAATTGATTATAAAATAAGGTAATCAGTTTATTCCGCTGGGCTAACACTGATTGCATTGTATGGAAAAAACTTTGAGGTATACCTTACCTTGATGTCCCTGTTCTAATCATGTGGTCGGGAGCGTATGTTGCTGTACGTAGACTTAAGTTCCTCATTGCTATTTATAGTCCTTTTGTTAAATTATTACATATGTTTTATAAATCATCATAACATTTTTTAATTTTATCCTTTTTAATCATCAAACTGTCGATTGTGTGCCATAAAATAGTTGCATTATGACATTGGCATACAAAACTAGACACCTGATTGACAGGAAAGCTTAGAATAAACAAATATTATGATAAAAATATTACACATTTTTAATATATCATATGAGTATATGTATGTACGAGTACGTTTATAAAAATAAAAACCTTGGCTTAAGATCACTTGTTTGAAATGTACAGATTCAAGTTCACATGTTCAAGAAGGGCACGAAATAAAACAATCAAAAGCTATTAAGGGCCTTAATAAATATTAATCCATTTTTCTCTATATTTTTTTAATTATTAAAGTAGGAAAAAAAAACTATTTTTTAAAAATATTTTCCCATCGAACTGAATATGAGTTTTTTATTGATTTGTAAGAGGATTTAAAAATATTGGGAGATTTTTATTTGTTTTTCTTTGTGGAATTGTGTTGACCTTAAAGTTACTTGAATTTGTCTGTTAAATCTAAACAATTATTTGGTATATTTTTGTTACACATTTTTTTGTTTTTATTTTTTATTATTAAAGCCAAATTTAATTTCCATATTTTAGTTTCAGATCATGATCTGCATTTTTTTTTCTCAATTTTTAACATTTAAATAGTGTGGTTGTTTAATTTGTTTTATGATTTTTTCTAAAAGATTTCTGTTACTTGATTTCGAATTTCAAATTTGCATAAAATAACAAACTACTGTTTATTTTTATTTCTAACAATTTCAGCTAGACCTACAAAAGAAACAAAATTTGTAATAATTTTTTTTAGGTTTCATTACTATCAAGTAGCCCTCGTATACACCTTAAAAATAATAAAAATTAAAGAAAAAGAAAAAAATTCGAGTGGCAAAGAATGTTGTTTGTTTTTGAGGTGGAAGAGACCTTAAATTGGTTGGCAATTGATAAGTGTTTTTCTCTTTTTGTTCGATATTTTTTTTCTTGTTTTTTTCTGTGTCAATTACCTTCATCTTTAACTACCGTTGCTGGTTACGTGGATATTGTTTAAGATAAAAATCAGTGATGTTTCATTTTCTCTTCACTCCAAAGTATTGTAGATGAAAGATCTTTTTTTTTTGGTAACACACGTAATTGGGTAGACGAATTTGTTTGGTTCTTGAAAACTATAAAAAAAAACAAAATATAAGGAGATGATAATAAGTTTTTTTTTAAGATAATAAAGTGAAATATTTATAATTTTAAATAAAAACTTTCCCCTAAGATATATTTCATATAAAAATATGTGCTTTAATATTAAAAATTTTTAGCATAAAAATTAATTTAAAAATATAAAAAGAAATTTTCTAGTGGTTAATTAAATGGTAGTACACTGTGTATGAGATGATTAGAACCGCGTAAATATCTATTCAAAGGCGGCCACACCTCTTAAAAGCTTTAGTTGATTGTTCAATGAAAAGCACAGTGAATTGTAGAGAGAATTCTTTTGTTAGCCGGACGGTTCATATATGGAAGAATTTTCCAACGAATTTTTTTTTTTTTACCAATTACGGTATGAACGAGCTCAGATCAAATGTCCACAAACACTACTCTCTTTTTCCTGACACTAGCACAAGCTACTGTAAGAGTAGAGGTCATCTTCTGAGTACTTACTTGCTTAGATGGCCATAACAACCCGTTAACGGGTTTCGGCCTGCCTTAACACTAGTCTCCAGTCGTCTCTGCTAAGCTCGCGTTCTCCAGTTGGTCACACCAATTGATGACAGGGCTTCATCAACTTGATCCTTCCAACGTAAACATGTTTTTCCTCTATGTCGACACCCAGTAACCTTCGCATCGAAAACTTTTCTCGCTGAAGCAGATTCTTCATTCCGAACATCGACGAGCCAGCTTAGCCACTGGATGTTAATGCGCTCAACAACGCCCACATCGCCAAGCAGTTCATACAGCTCATACAGAGGTCATCTTCTGAGTACTGCTTTCTTGAAAAAAAAAATATATTTTATAAAAGGACCAAAGGCTATACGCAACAACTTAAGCTACGGTCACATTAGGCAAATATTTGATGAAAAAAACGTAACCAATATTTTTTTTGGAAATATATTATGCAAATATTTCTTTTTATGTAAACATTTCTTCAAAAATTGTTTAAAAACCATATTAAAAAGAAGAAATATTTTTATATATAATTAACTAAACGTTAAGAAATGAAAAATTAAAAAATAAATATTTTCATAAAATAGTGGTTACGTTTTTTTAATCAAATATTTACCCAATGTGACCGTAGCTTTACACTCTTAATCAGACAAAGAGAAGAGGGACAGTCACGTAAAGTACACTTCATTGTTTTTTTCCTATCTGATGCATAGTGAGTTTATAATAATAATTTGAAACATCATTTTTAAGCTTACAAGAAGAAGAGAGACGTGAAATTAAAGGAATTTTAGTTGGCCGGTAATGATGAACAGCTCGATGTAAGTATTCCTCTCGAAGATGACGACAACGAAATGGATCCAGATGCTGCATCAAACATGTCAATTAAAACGAAGAGCCTATGTAACAATGATGAGGAAGCGGAGCATTGTATAAGGGCTCTGCAGCTATCATTCAAGGATTTGACGCAGTTGGTATGGACGAGGTGTCAAGATCGTCGAGCTCGGCTAAATGGTACAAGTTAAAGGTCAGTAAAATGTTATCGAGATTTCTGCTAGCCGCTGGTAGACCTCTTGCACATAACTGCAACACTGTGGGTCGTGAAGCCCCGGTAATAGGCACTATGCGAAACAGCGTCGATATGTTCCGATAGTTTACTGGCATCGTCTGCCAGAACACCATGGTGGTTGCTGCGTTTTAAATTGGACAAAAAACAGCGAAAAACACGCTTTCATTGCATGCGGTACAAAAAGCCAATAGCTAACAAGGCTCACATGCCAGGTACTCCTGCATTGAATGCCGTGTATAAAATTCCTTTGTATCCATATTACTAGCTGAATCCGGTGTGCTTCGCTACCCCCTCGTTATATAATAAAATTAACGGCGATTGCGTGGTTGATAGTTATATGGCGACGTTAACAGAATTAAGAACAATATACTACCAAATAAAAAAAAAATCCGTTGGAAGGAACAAATTTATACAGAGAACAAAAAGTTTAAAACTTTCAAATAAAATTTTTCGTGAAAGGGGGCGTGGCGTAAGAAACGTTTATTAATACCTCGTCTGGAGTATAATTTGTATACAATTTGAAGTAAATCTGTTAAAAACTATATGGAAGCAATTATATAATTTTAAAAAAGGGGGCGTAAAAGTGGGCGTGGTCGAAAAAAGGATCTCTATTAATCATGTCAGAGTCCCAATTAAATGCTGTGAAAATTTCAGGAAGATCGATCTAGAGGTTTGGTCTCCTATAAGGTACACACAAACAAACAAACAAATAAACAAACACACATTCAATTTTACATATTTAGATTAATAAAATACCGTTAATAGATAACTAAGATGTATAAAAATTCGTTTTGTTGTTTATTTTAAGGTTTTCCTAGCATAAAATGCATTTTTACACCCTTTTAGGACACCTGTCTATGCATTTCCATACATATCCCATGCAGATCGCACAGACCTGGTTGTACTATTTAGCGGAAAAAACCCTCACCTGGGTTGAAACAAAATGTTCTCTATTTTATAATATTTTTTTTTTTAGTAAATTACATACATACATAACTGGCCTTTACAACCCTGTGTCAGGATTACGGCCTAGTTTCTCGCAGCACTCATGTTGTGTTTGTCAATTTTTATCCATGAGTACCGGGACCTGCAGTTTAATGTCGACTCCGAACGACAGACTTGAGAAGCTTGTTCATGGCAGTTAGTTACTCTCGGAGCTTTTGCCAGAAGACTGCTGAGAGGTAGTCGTCGAAAGAAATATTTTTTTTCATATTTCTTTTTTTGAAGATGTCGGAGCCTGGAGTCGAACCCAGGGCCCATGTCTTAGTAAGCCAACACACTAACCACTAGACCACGGCGACTACAAAATTATAAATAAATTAACTTCTCTAATAAGTTAAACATTTTCGCCTCCATTCATAAAAACACATTATAGGTTTATTTGACAGGTATTGCATAGAAATTTATCAAATAAGCCTTTTAGAAACCGATTGTCAATAGTTACTGAGAACTTTAAAGAAATCGAAATTTTAGTCGACAACTTTTTATATCATATTTCTGTTTTCATTTAAATTTTATTTACAATATTAATAAATATTTTCAAACGCCTCTGCATAAACAGCTAGAAATTTATTATATCGCTCACTCACTGCTTCTAAACTTTTAATTCAATTTCATCTGCATATTTTTGTAGTTTTTTACCTGTTTTGTTTTGGCTTGTCAATGGTGTTAATTAAGCAATTAAGAGAATAACATCAGCTACCAGATACATTGTGTGTATGCTCGTAGTATTGTAGTATAATATAAATATGAAAAAATTAAATATTATTTTTATTATTAATTTAGTTTTTAAATAAATTAACATAATATGAGTTTCAATTTCATTAATTAAATAAAAATGAAACAAAGTTGTACAAAAGCAAAACAATTCTTTTGTAGATTTTTTTCTTGAGACAGGTTTCTTATCAATTCGTAATAAATGAGTTTTTTGTGGGATTTTTTATGTGACAAAAGTACAAAAAAATAGATTTCTATAAATTATTAAGACTATAAAGTTTTCAACACATCACGAAACAAGGCAGTTATTTGAATGGTTATTGAAAATATAACAAAGAACTCTATGAATGAAATAAAATATTAACCGACAATAAATTATTAAAATAAACAAATAGAAAAAAAAAATAAAAAGTTTAAAAAATGATACAAGAATATATTTATAATTAATTAAGCAAAAAATAATAACACTTTGTTTACAATCTTTAATATTCAATAATACGTAAATATTTGCTTTCAGTAAAATTGAATTTACTAAGAGATTGAAAAAACCCTATAAAAAGTTAGCTACAAAATCTTGCCATTGATATTAAATTTAGTGTTACAATCCTTAATATTATGTTTTTAAATTAAAAAAAAAATAAATATCATTCAGTAGTAAGAGATTTGTGTAAAACGCAGAAATCCAGTGAAAGAGCTTGTAAGTAGGGATGAAACGATACCAGCAAGATATCGATACTTGTAATCGAAAGGATATCGCAAGAAAAGTATCGATACTTATACTTGGTATCAAATAAAAAGTATCGATACCTACTTGTATCGAAAAGTACTTTAAGTAATTCCAATTTTAAAACTATACGATTTTGCCTATATTCTTATATTTGTGCAAACATAAAAGGTTATCCATTTTGCGGTTTCAACAGTAAACGTAAATAAAACACGTACAAAATATTTTATTCATGATATATCTTTTTTATTATAAAGCTTGAACGTTGATATTATGTGTGAAACACTACATCATTTAAATGACCTCCACGCGAAGTGTTGCAAGCATTGATTCTTTTGAGGTAATCTTCGACCACTTTTTGACACATATTGGGCGGCATCTCAGCCATAACTTGATGAATGTTTGTTTTTAAGTGCTCAAGAGTTGAAGGTTTATCTGCATAAATACGGTCTTTCGCGTAGCCCCCCAAAAAAAAGTCTACTGGTGTCAAATCGCATGATCTTGGTGGCCAGTTGATATCGCCACGACGAGAAATTACGCGGCCTCTTACAACAACGCCATATTTGCTCGGGTTGTGTGGCATGTGGCACCGTCTTGTTGAAAACACATATTCTCCAAGTCGTTTTCTTCAATAACATGCCGTAAGACAGTACTAATTCCTGAGAACGACGACGAATCGACACATTCTGGTCTTCGGCAACACTTTCACTTACAGCAACGATATTTTCAGCGGAACGAGCGAGCCTTACCATTTTTGTAACTGCTCCAATCTCTTCAAATTTTTTCACAATATTGCCAATTTCTTGCGTAATTGGGCGATTATTATCTCCTCTTAAAACACAATATGTGGCTGTGGCAGAACCACCATTTTTGTAGTAAGTTTTGACAATTTTTATGCAATCGTTAAGCGATCCATTTTCGTCAATGTCAGACTTTGAACTGAAAAGAAAAAAATTGGTTTAACAACTTAGTACGACTGATGTCGAATTCCAGTCCCATGCTTTTGAAACCACGAAATGGATAACCCGATATCTACATATACCAAATATTGTTGTCAGTTCTTATATTTCTATCCTTTAATAAAGAAATAATAATACTAAAAACAAAATAGTCTAAAAAAACCAAAGTCGCTTTGCAACGTACTTCCAAAAAATAATCATTTCGCAAGGTGATTGCTAGACAAACGATTTCTAACTTCTGCAACTATATCCTGCTTTAGAAAACAATCTATGAGTACTACCACGGGAGGTGCTCTGATGAAATAAAGACATTAATTCCGAATAATCGTATACTCCTACGTAGAACCCGTACCTCTCACAGAGCACATCATTTTATAGTTGAATGTCGAGTGAATACCACAATGCACTATAGAGAGATTTTGTTTAGCCGCATCGTTCGTTTATGGATTAACTTTCCCGCGATAGATTTTCCTGTCAATTAGAATATTATTCAGTATATTAAAATGTCCACAAGCACTTCTCTGTCCTTCCTCACTCTAATAACATCCCCTGAGTGCTGGCCTTAAAAAAAAATAATAATCTTCCTTTATATGACGGCAGCCCTTGGAAATCCAACCAAGGCCTCGCAAACAAAATAACAAAAACTGCTTCTGTACAATACTGTTAATATGGATGGTATAGTAGGGATATCATATAATCGAACCGTATTGGAGGTACTAATGAAGTGTAATATAGTGATTGGCAAACTCCTTATCCTAACGTTTCATGAAACCAAGAACACCATTAAATGTGTTTTCAGTAAAAAAGCCTCCCCCTAACATTCCACCCTATCCACCTTTGAATTATTAAACGAATGATTAGCAGAAAGCACTACATATTGGGAAGTAGTTATAGACAGAACTAAGTAAGGCTTAAAAAAACCTGACATTCAGCAAAGATCCAAGATAGCAAAGATCCTTACCATTTCACAACAGACAAAAGATTTAACATCAACAGATGGGACAGTTGCTATTGATAATTTTCAGGCTGAAGGTATAACACTAGACTTTGATCAGTGATCAACTGACAGCAAGTAGCCCCATTGACTTAAGACGCTTATAAATGAACTATATCTTCAAACATTCCAATACAATGCACAGCATTAGTAGGGGAGTAGTAGTAGCCTAAGGTTGGCAAATGTAGTGCTCCATCCAAAAACTATTCTTCGTGAAACTTTTAAAATGTGGGGCTTAAGGTAGACTGTGCTTAAATGCAAAAGCGTTTTCTTTCCCCAGAAACTATGCTACGGAATTATACGAACGCCGTAGTACAATGAAAGAAAGCACTAGATTTTTAAATAATTTTAATTGATTTGTTATTAAATAGTTATTTCCAACTATAATTTAGTATTTTAGTGTAAACAATTGATTTTTTCTTTTTGTATGAAAAAAATTACACCTTAAAATATGCAAATTTTTTATTACATATTTTTTTTTATAAACAATAATAAGAAGTATTAGTTTAGAAATTGATCGGCTCTCCATTCTTTTACATTAATTGTTTTTACTTTATTTACTAATAGATTTACACCAACAATTTTATTTCTATTGCTTTTAACGTATGCATTTGACAAATTTGAAAGTGTAAAAGGTTTTAAAATTAAACAGCCAGAATAAAAATTTCAAATAAGTTTTTGTTAATATTACATAATCAGTAAATAAACAAAAGACCAGTTTCTAATTTTTTAAATCAACACTCTTTTTTTTTAAAAAAATTATAAAAAATAATTTTTGAATTCACAAGAATTTTTAAGTATTTTTATTTTAAAAGACAAATTTTAATTACTTTAACCATAAGCAATTATATACGTTTGTTTCTTTCTACAAAATTTGAAATTAAACATTTCCGTTTTTTGTTAAAATATTTTTTGTTCTGTTTGGACCACAATTTCTTAAAACAAAACTTCTTAAGAATTCTAACGAATGTTGTTTGAAGTATAAAAAATATTCATTGTTTTTTCAAACCAAAAACCAGCTTAAACCAAACACACATTCGGCTTAGTACTTTTTTAAAGGTTGATAAACAAATATTATTATACTCGTAGTTGTTGGTCTAATTACCAAGAAATATAATAAAACCTAAACGCAAAGGTTAAAACACTTATGGCCAGAAATATAAAACCAAATATGCGACATGATTTACAGTGTTTTTGTTTTTAACGACAGAAGATGATTTTAATTTTAAATTATTTTTTACAGCTTTATGGTATTTTTCTAATATTTTGTTTTTATTGGTCTTAAAACAAAAAATACGAAAACAATAGAAATAATTAAACTACTGGTTCCTATTAATACCCTACATTGTCACTAAAATTAGGGGCTATATTCGATTTGTGGTTAAATTTGTAACACTTTTAGCAAACCATTCGAAATAAATGCCGATATAAAAGTTTGTGGTTTAGAATGATATCGAAATTCTGTATTTCTTTACTGCATATAGTATCAGCTCAAAATCATAGTATAATTAGTACACCTATACCTTGATTTAAACGATCGTGCAAATAAACTATAAAAAATCGTAAAACCAAAAATATTCATGAATATTTTTTTATATTTTTTATCCATTTGATATAATATAGTTATTGTATAAAGACATGAGAGTCTTAGACATAATTTGTCCTTTTTCAGAGTTACAGCCTAACTTCTCAAAGCACTCATATTGAGTGCATCAAGTTTTATCCATGAGTACCGGGACCTACAGTTTAACATCGAATCTAAACGATAGACTTGAAAAGCCTGTTCATGGCAATCATTTACTCTCAGAGCTTTTGTCGCCGAAAGAAATATATTTTTTTTTATATTTCTTTCTTTCAACATGTCAGAGCCGATGATCAATTCCGGAACTCTCATGAGAGTAAAAGTTATTATCAACGGTTGTGTATGTTTATTGCTTAATCATTTTTAACCCTGCTGTTAGGTTAGAAAAAACTTACGAATGTTAGGTTAATGGACCATTTGGTCCATTCATACAAAATAACCATTTAATTTTATATTTGTTTCTATTTTGGATCACCTCTCCCTAAATATTATTAAGTTAAGCTTTACTTAACGCTAGAGATGGGCGAGTGAGTGAATTTTGGCTCACGCTCACGCAAGAAATTTTATAATCCCTCAAGAATCACTCACTCGAATTTTTATTTACTCACGCACTACTCACGTGAGTAAAATTAAAAAAACTCACTCTCACGCATTATTCACGTGAACCATGCAAATCACACAACACATCTAATTTATTTAGGGAGAACTGCTCAATGTAAAAAGTGACTCCGATATTTCAGATTCGGAATTTAATTATACTTCAGAAAATATTCGCTATTCAACTTCTTGTGAAACAGATACTGAACGGGAACCCGTTCTAGCATGTAGCTAGCTCTGTTAAACCGTTTTTTATTGCTAAAAACAAAATGCTTTGGAGTGCCACTCCATTACCTCAGCCTATAAGAGCCTCGGCTGAGAATATTATCTCAACGCAGTAACATGCAATGACATTCTGTCAGCTTTTATGTTGTTTTTTTCGGCCTCCAATAGAAAGAATTATTATCGAAAATACGAATAAGTACATCAGAGTCAAATTTGGTGGCAAGTGGAAAGATATTGATGAAAACGCATTGCGCGCATATATTGCTTTGCTCATTCGTATGTATAATTTTGTTTTTTTATTTGAGCAAATTAGTATAAAATCTATTGCTGAAACTAGAAAAAAATTAAGATTTCGCCCCATTCTCTGAGCAATTATATCTAAAGAAAAATTTCATATGATTACCATCCATTTCGATAATGTTTTGTGTCGACGACAAATTCGTAGTTGCAATAAATTTGCTCCTATTCGTGAACTGTGGTACCGTTGGGAACAACTTCTTCCAGTGTTTTATAATTGGTATGAAAATGTCACCATTGCTGAGCAACTTGTTACATTAAGGGGGCAATGTACTTTTCGATAGTTTGTGCCATCAGAACAACAAAATACGGTTTGAAATTTTTATTCTCGATGGACTCCAAGTCAGATTGCAACTATAACTTGGTAAGCCTAAAAAGAACCAAGGACAACGCGTTCTATTGGACTTAACAAAACGCTTGAAAGGGCAAAATATAACAGGAAACTCAACTCAAAGTCATGAAATTTTTTTTAAGGGCCCCCAAACATTCGGGACCTCGGTGTCATTTTTGCAAAAAAATGATAATTTTCTCAAACTCATAGCTTGCAAACCGTTCAGAACTTTGATTTACTTTCTGAGGCAAAGTTGTAGCTCTTGTTATAGAGAACAAAAATTGTGAACATATAAAATCAAAAACACTTCACATTGGAGATCGAAATCGTAAAAAACCTTAAAATAGCCGATCTTTTTTACCATTTTTTTCTCTATTTATTTCCATAGGTAGCAAACCGTTCAAAATTTAAGGAAAAAATGAACTACCAAAATGAACTGAACATAGTTCTGTGTGCTAAGCTTACTGTTTTGCCTGTGCTGCTGCGGTCTGTGCGTGATTACGTGAGTTGTTTATTGAGATCTTATGTAAATTTTTGTATATTTTGTACTGTGCACGTTGGTTCTAGTTCTCTAATAATGCACATACTACAGTAGTTTCGGTATTACTTTTGGAAGGAAAAATTGGTAATTTTCTCTGTGCTTGCATATAACTGTCAGTTTGACGTTTGAAGCATTTGGGGTTGGCGTTTTTTTTAATAATTTCTACTCAGATATATGAACAGATCAGGTTGTCTGTGTCTTTTCCAACCTAAGTGATTTATTCGGACTCTGTCAATAGTTGGATACCGGAACCTTTATGCTGTTTTTATTTAATCTAGTTCTGTATTAGTTAGCTATCTGACCTATCCGTCAACATGCATATTTCTTCTACATATTTTGAATATCTCATCTTAACTTGTTCATGAAAAATATTGTAGGTTTGTATTGTATAGAAATTTGTCGAGTAAGCCTTTATTAAATATATTTTCCTTTTTTGTGAATACCCAGTGAGCCAATTTTTATTGAAACAAGAGATAAAGTTAAGTTTCAGGTAATCAACTATAGAAATTAATTACCTAAGGCTGCTGTGCATAAATCATAAACCTTTTTGAAAAAAATAATGCACATATTTAATATCACATGCGGGCGCCGTGGTTTAGTGGTTAGTATTTTGGCTTACTAAGGCAATAGCTCAGGGTTCACATCTCAGCTCTGACATCTTGGAAAAAAGAAATATAGAAAAAAATATTTCTTTCGGTGACTACCTCTGAGGAGTTTTCTGGCAAAAGCTCTGAGAGTAACTGACTGCCATGAAAAAACTTGTCAAGTCTGTCGTTCGGAATCGACTTTAAACTGTAGGTCCTGGTACTCATGGATAAAAAAATTGACACACACAATATGGGTGCTGCGAGAAGCTAGGCCGTAACCCTGAAACAGGGTGGTAATTGCCAATTATGTGTGCGTGTATGTATTTAAGATCGCAGTTCTCAAAAAATTTTGGGTGAAAACATTTCAACTAAAAACTTAATTGATATCATTTAGCTTTTTACAATTAATTTTTCTAACTAAAAAGAACAATTATAAATGGTTTAAATGTTTTGATTTAATTGATATAATTAAAATATTAATTTAAGGTGTTTGAGGCTCTAGGTTCGAGCCCCGGGAAAGTTCTGATCAATATTTTTATAATTTAATTTTAGTTTCGTCAGAAACGCTTTATTAAGATCAAAGTTAACGGCAATGAATATTTTTGGTAATTAAAGAAGAAATGATGTCCGTGAAGGAATAGTACTATGATAAAAACTGTTGTGTGACTTTACTTCGACTAACTCATACAAGTGTATGTACATACATGTGAAAGAATATAATTTCAGTATGCGATTTCCAAAAAAGTGTGAGTTAAATAGTTGATGTTTGGTCTTGAATATGCACAGGACACAAAGAACTCTGATGAGACTACCGTAGCTGGAGTCGAAAACAATTGTTCAGTTTGGCTAGTGTACTATTCCTTCACGGACATCATTTCTTCTTTAATTACCAAAAATATTCATTGCCGTTAACTTTGATCTTAATAAAGCGTTTCTGACGAAACTAAAATATTAATTGTATCAATTAAAATTATATTAATTTTTCATACCATTTTCATTTTTCACGCAAAACTTGAAATTATTTATTCCTTAGCTTTTACAGTTAATGTGGCTGTAAGGCTTACATTAGTAAATAATTTAATTGGTAGTAGAAATGTGGTACAAATGTGTTATTTAAGATCGATTTTTTTTGCTCTGGGTAAAGATGAGTATATTGTAATTAATTAATTAATTAATTAATATATATGAGCGCTATTTTTTATAGAATTTTCCCTAACAATAGTTTTCAGTAACCAGTAAACTATTGTTAAAGAAGCGTTATTAGGATTTTTGTTTTTGTATCTGCTCTACCTTCTTTCAACATTTGTTTTTTTTTAATTTTTGTTTGTAAAGTTTGTTGTCCAATTACCATATATTCCATAAATTGTCAATTCTTTAAGAGTTAAAGAAATATCATTTGTAAATGTCAATTTAGCCATTCACAAATACAAAATACATATGGACATACATATATGGCTAAAATATTTTTCATCTTTTGAAAACCCTTTACAAATAATATGTGGTTTGAACATAATGAACGTTGACACTTTTGGCCTTTACATTTAAATATAACAACAATAAAACTAACCAAAAAAAATACATTTGAAATACAAATGATCTTACAAAATATTTGACAATAGTTGTTAATCCCCATATGATTGATAATCATTCTGGCAGTCACTCAATCTTTTTTCAAATAAAATATTTTTTTTTTTTTGTAGCAAAATAAGCAAAATAAATAACAAAAGTTTTGTCACATCGTTAAAACCATAATACACATCTTTTACAATAAATTTGTTGGCCAAGCTCATGAATAGTTATTTGTTAGTCAGTCAGTAGGTTTACTCATAGACAGATAATTTGAGGAATTCTTTTGTTGGCTTAGTTTCCTATACAAAAAAGGCTTTAAAAATTTGTTTGCCTTAAAAGTAAAATAAAGCTTAAAAATCGTATTATTTTTGTTTCGATTTTTTTTCCTACTCTAAGCTTATTAAAAGAGTTTGTAAAACATAAAAACAATACAAACGAAAATATGCATTTTTATGTTTATTTTTTTCATTAAAAATATAAACTTAAACAAGCATTGAGTCAGTTTTTATGCTGCATTTTCAGGCATATTTTTTACGGCGTCTGTTGGGTTTTTCAATTTTTTTCTTTTTTTATATTTCTTTTTAGTAAATCTTATTAAAATCATAATTTATCATTTTATGTAAAGGAATTAAAATAATAAAAAGAAATTTTTTGTTCTTTTTTTTAAGTTTGTTTTTTTTTTTTTTTGCTTTTTAAATATAAACAGGCCGCCTTTTCTTTACTTACACTATATGAATATTTTCATTTGGGTTCTATACAATTTACTAAAAAGGTGTCAACATTTAAATGTGTATCTTTCATTTACATTCTATGAATTGTTCATTTTTTTTAATTTTCTTTTTTTTTATAAAGACTTTAGTTTAGTAACTGAATAGGTTAAACAGAAAATAAAATTTATTTTTAGTTTGTTAAGGCTACTTAAATATTTTAATTTATTTACTGTATAACAGGCTTAATTTTTTATTATTATTTAAGCTTAAATAGAGGGAGAGCAAGAACACAAAAAAAAAAAAATTAAAATTTTAATCCTCTACTACCGTATTACAACGTAACCAATTGCTATTATTATGCTAATTTTTGTAAACCTCGTATTTACAAATACACATGTTTTTTCTTTTTTATAGATCGGTATTATTTTTCCGGTTTTAATTTTATTTTTTTTATTTTTTTGTAAGAATATAAGCATTTTACTTGACTTTAAAACATTTTTATTAAAGTTATCATGGTCTGTGTTAAATAAATATAAACCTACGCTTTATAATTAGTTGCCCAATTCTAATATGAAACAATATTTTAAAATATTTGAAATTTTAAACTGAAACAAATGTTATGAAATACAAATAAAACACAGTTTGATTTGCCAGCTTTAGAGGAAACTAATTTATATCTTTAAATAATTAAATATGAAAAATGTACAACAAGACGATACATACAGATTTTAATTTAAATTACCAGTTTTTAAATTTAACTCGGTTTTGTTTAATAACATAAAGTACAAAATGTTGTAGGAATTAATACCGTAGTTTCTAAGTTTAAAGCTTTTTTCGCTGTTCGATTTTTCGAACAGTAAATTTCAAGCGTTTTTGAAAAAATTTTTCTATCCTCGGGGAAGAAGTTCGTAGTTGTTTCTTTTAACAATTATTCATTGTGATAGGTTAGCTACAAATATAAAAATAAAAGGACCCCTATTTCACTCCTCCTTTTTATTACAATTTTAGCATAATTTTAAAAATTTTCAATTATGTATAAAATATAAAAAATGAACTCTGTAGTTTAATTGAAAAACAGTCAAACTTTTAAAAATAACAAAAAAATCGTTTTGGTTTTCATATATATTTCTATTATTTGCCTTCAAAAATAGGTGTTTGATTTGTCGAACTCTGGGCACTATTTAGCACTTTTGTTTTTTCTAGGAATGACTTACTAAAAAACTTATTGATTTACCATATTGTAATCTTTTTTGCAAAATTTAAATAATTGAAAATAGTACTTATTTTCCAGAATTGTTATATTTATTATTATTATTATATTTATTTCATATAAGATACGACCTTTGTATGAGCTGTTAAACCAAAAATATATGCAGTTTGGAATCTGGGAGTCTGAATTGTCGATAGACGAACAAATGGTGCCATATTTCAGTTGGATATCTTTACAACAGCATACCACAAGGCAGCCACAGTTATGGAAAAATTACAACAAAGGAATGGGAGGAGTGGATTTGAGCGATAATGCTGTAAAAATTGTAGTGTTTGTGATAAGCGCAGGCTTATATTAAGTTAAACAGTTAGAGTTTATTTTATTTAATTTATTTTATTATTCTACTGGTATATTTCTAGTGTTCCTTTGCTTTACAAAAACGGGAATAATCTTAGTATATAATGTACTTATTAAAGTTTAAAGTAATAATTAAGAACACATCAAAAAGTTTTTATTTATTCTTTTGCTGTAGTTGTTGTCACTTAATATGAGTGCTTTCTAAAAATAAAATGTTATAAAGCTTTACTTAATTGAGTGATACTTAAAAGTAATTATTCCTTCATAAAGGCCATGACTGACTTTCAGATTTAGTCGTTCGATATGTCAAAAATTGCATGTGTGTTCAGATTGTATGATAGTGTGGACAAAAATTATATAAGTGTGACAGATTTTTTGACAAGTGTGTACGATTTTATAATCTTTTGAAATTTTTCATAAAATGAGAGTTTCTGTGAGATCAGAGTTTCTTTCTGTGGAATTTATTTATTTTGGTTTATATTGTATACGCGGCAAACATAAAAATAAATATAAATTTTTTACTTTCGAAATTGAAAACAATATTAATTTTTCTATTTATTTGCATCTCTTTTGTATAACAGCGTGGCATCCAAACACACATTTTGTTGCGATTTTCTATTGTAGGACAGAAATTTATCAGATTTTTTTTTACGACTTTGTAAGATAGTCAGTCATGGCCTTAAGTAAATACCCTACAGTGTTGAAATTCGAGAAAGGAAGTGGTACTTGCCTTTATGGATAGCTATTTTAAATTCTTCGTTGATAAATGTTTGCAAACTTGACTGTTTCTGTCCTCGCCAAAAAAATGAAAAAATTAGATTGCAAAAGGAATTTCGAGTAAAACTTGCGTATTCTTTAATGGCACAACAAGAACAAATACATTCAGCTAGTGATGTCAGCGCATTTGATTCTCTAATAGATATTCTTCCCGTAAGAAAAACTGAGCATCTTATAGTTAAAATAGAGGAAAACAAGAAGTGGAGATGTAAGCATTGTCATAAACCAAGTTCGTTTTCATACCCATATTATTCTGAGGTATATCACGAAGAATAATATAAATAACTCTGTACTTTCATTTTGATTTAAATGAATTAATTAAATTAGTTTGACTTAAAAAAAAATTGTTTTTTTATTATTTTCAATTTATAGGAACAATAAAACTAATATACTAAATAATGCCCAATGTTCGATTAATCGTACACCATTTTTCTGAAAAACAAAAAATCTGAAACAAATTTTGACTTAGGATTTTTATTTTCAGGACGCAATTACCTTCTAAAAACGAAGTTTTAAAAGTTTATTAAAAAAAAATTATTAAACTGTGCGACATCTATGTAACAAATATGAAACTTTACGCAAAGATGGTTAACAAGAAACAAAATCGGTGCAGTAAATTTTGACGTCTATTAAATATTTTTTCTATCGATTACATGCATACGTAAGTAGTACAAATAAGACTAAGTAAGTAAGAGTTTTCATTTAAAACTGCAGAGAAATGTTTTATTTTTTAAAGGCACCCTTACGCTTCATGCTTTTTATATGTTTATGTCCACTTATAACTGTGTAAACAGCTATGTATATGTGGTGCGAAATCTCTAAAACATATCTTGTGTAAAAAACACTCTAATTTCGTATGTGCACACATATGACATCAGATATCTATGTCGTGTATAAACACTTGTCGGGGCTGGATTATGTATGGAAGGAAGAGACATTTTATAGAATAAATAAATTAATTATTTTATATAATTTTATCTAAGTATATAATAGCAATAACGCAAGTAATGTATAATTTTTTTAAAATAAGTTCATCATTTCAACTTTATTGGTACTTTCGATAAGAAAAAACTTAAAAAATGATAGTGTCGTCTATACAGTTAAGACGCAGTCAATTAAATTTGTGGCAGATTTAAGCCGTTTTGCAAATAAACGACGTTGCTAATAATACATATGGTGAAAAAAGAAGACGAAAAGAAAGTAAATTTCTTATTGTTTACATATATTATTATACATATACATACATACGTTTGGGAGTGAAAATGATAAACCTTATGTAAATTGACTACTTTTGACAGACATAAAGAAAAACCATGCGAAACTCGAACTTAAAAAAATATATATAAAAAATATGTCGTGTAAGGATACCTTAATTTGGAAGCACAGGTATTGATATCTATATAAAATTGTGCGTCAATTAGTGCATTAAGCTCGTGTTTACAAGCAAAGAACTTGCTTATTCAGCAAGTGCGAAATGAAATTTCGGCCGCTGAAATGCTCGGAATTGCAATCACACTGCAATTTGTTCTTCGACCAATATCGTTCCGCAACCACTATAATCTCCTGGTTTAGCATTACGCAACTTCTAGCTGTTCAACAAACTTAAAATACCTCTTCGGTAACACAGTTCCGAAAAGACAAATCAAAGAAAACGAGATTTTTTTGAGAGGCGTGAATTAGATTTAGAAGAATAGATAAACATTTTAAAAGTTATGTACACCTTATGTCTCAAATTAGGTTCAGTTTTTTTCTTCCGTTCAAAACTGATTTTTATGTAACCTTAGTATGGCTTTTGATAAATAAATAATCATTCGTGATCAATGTATGTATATCATGTATATCATCAGTTAAAACATGGGTGAAAGCAGACAAGAAGGCATGATGCTTTCCATACCAAATAAATACTAACTTGTACTATAAATCCTGAGAACGGTTAAAGATAATTTTTATAAATAGGGTCCATAATCATCAAACTAAATCATCGGATAAAAAGTGAACGAAATTTAACAAGTGGATATAGTACTTGTCATACAATGTAAATTTTAATTTTTGTAGATCTTAAGTAGGGTGATATTGAAAGTTTCGAAATTTAATACAAACAACTGGGGTGCCGATATCATCAATCAAAATGACAGCAATATGGGGTTCTTGGAAGTAGCTCTCTCCATAGTTAATAAACACTGATTTTTGTAGATCGCAATCCTTCCCAAATATGTACAACTTCGATGGATGGACATCATTGATCATTGAATTCTTGGAAGAAGCTCTCTCATTTTTCTAGGTCATGATCTATCTGAAGCATATATAGCTTTGATATATTTCAAGCCATACCGCAAAATTCTTAAGTCTGTTTTTTTTCTTTTTTATTGATTTCCTTATTAAGGCCGGAACAAATATTGCAAAAAATAGGCTGACTTTTGCTTGTATTGTAGTCTTAAATAAAGTATATTTTTTAATTTTTAATAATTTAAAATTTTTATTTTTTACAGGCATTAAACAAGATTAAGCCATTACTAACTGTTTGTGCGGTTGTTTAAGCTACACCATAATTATAGAGAGTCAACAAAGAAAAATTACTGCCCCACGCACTTAAAAAAAATGTTGTTTTTTAAATTATAAAAAAAAAGAAACAAAATACTCTTGATAACCATAAAATCAAACCATAAATTTATATGACATGTAACGTGAATATTCTGTAACACTTAAAAATTTGTTTTTTTTTTATATAATTTTGGTTATAGCCCATGGGTGGTAACCTACTGTGTCTTCGAAAAAGTAAAATACAAAACCGCCGTCAACTTTAAAAATGAAAGAAAAGTGTGAAATTATAAGTTTTTGTTTTTTTTTGTGTACAAAACATTTTTGTAAATTTAAAAGTTTATTTTTTTTATAATAAATTTTTGAAATATGACTTTTATCCCCACAATTTTTAAAAGTTAACAAAAAACCGAAGAAAAAAAAAACACACTTTTTAGTTTCGCTAACAATAATTTATTCTGTTGCGCTAAAATTTTAAATTAAGACATAATAATGATGACTTTTGTAACCATTAAAAGGTGTTATAGCAACAACAATTACAACAACAACTACAACAAAATTTGGCAAAATAAAAATTGGACTTGAAGGATTTATTATTTAATTTGAGAATCATGTAAGAGAGGGCCATAATTGGTAGTGCATATAACCAAAAACCACTCACACAATAGTGCACCACCATAAAAAGTTACAAAAAGATGAAGTGCTAAAAAGAAAGTTGGAAATTTGAAAGAAATTGTCTGTCTAAAAGGCCTCTAGCAAACGTAAATTTATTTGGTAATACTTTTTCTTTGTTAATAATTTGAGGCCTTCAAATCCTATTTGGAATCCCATCTTCACTCATAAAATTTTCCCCTTTGATTGAGACAAAATTGCAGTAAATAACTAAAATTTATTAAATACAATTTAGTTCTGATCTATTTAATATGCTTTTATGTCTTTTCATGTACTATTTTGTTCTAGCAACAGACTTAGAGTATCCTTACAAGCTACAATAGAATAAGACATCTTTCAAAAATCTATTATAATTATATGGTTATTGAGTCATTAATATTTATTTTATTTAAACTTTATTTTGTTTGCAATACTCGTAATTCATGTTTAGTTGCATACAAATTAAGTTTAAGTGTCCGTTTTATTTTAATTATTTTTCTTTCAAAACGAAAAATGACAAAAAAGAAGAAAAAAAAAAGACAAAAATTTGTTGTCAACAATTTTGTTGAAAAACTTCCATTTATTTGGTTTACCTTGTGGCAACATAAAATTTTATGAATTTGTTTATTTATTTATTAAAGTTTTCTTAATGTCATACTGAGTTTTGTTTTTTTTTGTTTCCTCTTTAATTTTTTTTTTTAGATTTGTTTTTTAAGATGACGCTGTCTACGGCGGCGATATCCAACTGTTAACATTTATCGTTTAACAAGAAAATAATTTTCAAGCTTCTCATTTTTTTCATCAACTAAGCAACCACCTAAAGAACTTTACAAATATAAAATAAAAGCTTTGGAAATAAGGCAAACAGAACGAGAGCTGTTCAAATAACACCCAGTGAAAAACAATTTTTTTGGCTGTGATAAAAAAGGTATTTAATATTTAAAAAAATATTTAATATTTAAATTGAATTCTTTTACTCTGGAAATTCTTTTTCTTCCGCTTCACTGTACATGTTAATTTTTTTAAGCCGGTCTCTTGGTCTCTGTTAGAAATCGATCGAACACATGACCCTCAAGTTTAAAAAATAACACATTACTTACTCGTTTCTTGTCTGTGGCAGCCACTATTTTCGTTATCATAATTCGATATTTTTGTAATAGATTAACTTAAAATGCTATATATTGCCTTTAATCTACAACAAAAATATCGAAATGCAACAAAAACTTCAACAACTGCAAGTTATAACACTATAAAAATTTTAAAAGAGAAAAATATTCAGCAAGACGATTATTGAAAAAGATATCTTCCCTATGCTAGCCAGTTATTATGGTGAAATGGAATCAAGGGGATTATTTTGTATTTCTATACGAATCAATCGAATTGAAAGAAATTTCCGATTCAAAAAAATAAATAAATAAATTACAAAATTATACAAAATATTTGAATACAAAAAATTTACGAAAATTAAAAAAATCTTACGCATTGATAATAATTTCTATTCGAATCGAAATAAAAAATAATCCCCTTGATTTCATTTCACCATACTAACTGGCTAGCATTGGGAGGTTAGCTTTCAAAAATTCCCTTGATGAGTATTTTTCTGGCTTAATCGTTTAAAGTGTTATATTGTGACAGGAAGCTATAACTTCTTCAAAAAAATCGAAGTAGACATTATCACAAGATTCTTCCTGTTCGGAATTCCTTCTTTTCGGGAATTTTTATTCTTTGTACTTATATGTATGTGAAATTTCAAACTAGTAAACAGATAACAATAATTCACTACGTGGTAATCTCTATAAAGCCGTTACCGGAATTCCCTACACAAATGTCAATACAATATTTTTTTTAATACCTCAACTGTTTGAGAACATTTTTCCGTCAACATATATGACTCATTTGCCTGTAAAAACTCATAAACACTTTTGCCATTTCTGTAGAAATTTATTTTTCGTAAAATTGATTGAAGGCAATCATAGTCAGTTACGTGACCCAAACAAGAAATGCATACATAAATAAATGGACTTTACGACCCTGTTTTAGGGTTATGTTAATATTTATCCATGAGTACCGGGACCTATAGTTAAAAGTCGACTCCGAACGACAGATATGAGAAGCTTGTTCATGGCAATCAGTTACTCTCAAAGCTTTTGCCAGAACATTGCTAAGAGGTAGTCGTCGGAAGAAAAATCATTTTCATATTTCTTTTTTTTAAGTTTTCAGAATTGGGGTTTGAACTCGGAGCTCTTGTTTTAGTAAACCAACAGACTAACCCCTAGACCACGGCGACTACATAAGAAATACTTTTGCAAAAAATGTTCGCACTTGCTTTTAGATCATTTAAAACCTATACCCATCTCTGGGTGACCTGCCACTCCATACAGGACGAGAGTTGTTGGTCTATGCAACTTACTGACGCTTTCAAGGACTAACTAGATTTAGAAGCATCAGGAGCCCCAAGATTGCCTGTATGCCCCTGTCATTCGGGGTGTGCAGGTTTCTTGCCTGATGGTTGGGTGTGGCCCTGCCGTGAATATACGTAGTGGTTGTGGTAAGTGGAGGATTGCTACTATCCAGACAATGGTAGTAACAAGATTGCTAATCCTTTTTCATAGGGCACTCGATTGTAGAGGCTTGGCTCCGGCAAGTCCGATATTTGGGAGTACCGGTATTGGGTGGCTTTGGTCTGACGCGTTGTATCTACGGTTGTGTCTACGGATGAGCACACATGTTAATTATTCAATAGTATCTACTCTATCTACCAAATTTTTTTCTTTAGCAAAGCATCCACAACTTTTTGAAAAATTGCAAGGACTGATGCTAAACCGGAAGTTAAACTTATTGAGTGAAAAATAACCCTTGGATGTGGAAGTAATTAGGAGCCATCTGTACTCCATAGTCAGTTGAATTTGTTGGTATATAGTACTTGTTTGTAATATGTTCAATAGAAAACTAATTTTCACAGATTTCAAATTTACAAACAAATTACATAAAAGCTTCGATATACTAGAACATTACCCTTCGCTTAACTTAGATTTACATGTAGAAAACCTACTGAAGAAATGTCATATGCGACTGATAACTTACTCGAAAAAGAATCTCTAATATATTATATAAAACTGATAAATGTTTGATAAAAGATTCGAAAACGACAATAAGTATGACTCTAACCTAATCAGAAAAAAGGGAGTCATATAATTACTTATATATTGCTCATCAAGAGGATTCGTTTTTTGTTTTTATTTTGCTATTTTAATCAAATAGACGAAACAAAAAAATCTCGAATTTAAATGAGTGGTAATCAGGCTGAATGGTTAGATTGGCTCTTTAAATTTTACTGTCATACTTGTGGGAATACTGCTTAAGAGAAGACCATTGGTAATTTTAGTTTAAAAATATTTAGGTTGCCCTTTTTACTTCGTTCTACTACATTTTATAAGCAACTCTTGTTGGCTATAGTTCTTTTTCCTAATTGCGATCTTATTTAATACTGTATAATGACCGGTTTATTTATTGATAAGCCCCCTGATCTGTTTACCCGTGTCGTTTGCACTTTTTAAATTTTAGCCCCCCTTCTGACAACGCCAAATAAGTCACTGCGTTAATTTTGTTGTTGTTTTTTTTTACAGTTTTTAAACTTTTTGATAAAAGGAAACTCTACGAGTAAGAAAAAACTTCTGCTTGATGTTAACTGTCTGCAAGAACACATTATTATAAATCATTTTTTGAAATGTTTGATATTTGCTGTTTTCATCTGAGACTGTTTTTTAGCCATAAAACTTATTTCTTTTGTTAATTTTTATATTTCGCTTAAAAATATTACATCTATGGTTATAAGGCGTCCTGCTCTTTTAGATCTCTAAATAAAGATTGAAATTTTAAACTTTGGCTAATGGCTAAAAGTTATAAATTTTATTTATTAGTTTCAGTTTTTGTTGTTGTTGTTTTTTTTTTCAATTTTATAAGTAGAAACGTAGTTGCTTTTATTAAGAATACGACGGATAAGTGTGTTACATGATTGCATGCTTAGTATTTGGTGGAATATGTGTCAGAAATGTGTAGTTTTTGATGAAAAGTAACAGATTTTTTTTAAATATTTATTGATCTAAATGATCTTATTTAACACTTTTCTTAAAGTGCAAAGCTATAATTAAACGCCCGTATTCATAAAAAATTAAATAATTTTATTAATTGCTTATTTGACAATTACTCCATGGAAATATGTCAGATAAGCACTCTATAAACAAATTTTATTTTTTATTAATACGGGCAAAAATATTTAGGACTTTAAAGCCTTCTTAAAGCTGTTTATGTATAAATTTTAAAATTCAGTAAATACACCTGCCTTGTTAATAAACGCAGGCGAACTTTAATATTTTTATTCGACATGATTTCATAATTTTTGAACGGTCACTATTTTGAAAAATATTACAAACAGCAAGAAAAATATGTTTAACTGTTGAGTGAGAAGATTGGCCTTGTTATTCCGAAACATGAACTTCAGCACACTTTTCGTTCGGTTAACGTAAAATCGAAGAGTTTTTACAAGGCATGCTTGCTTTTAAAATTTATAACCTTGTCGAGGAAAAATGTCTTGAAAACTGTGGCTCTCATTTTGAAAACTAAAAAAATATCTTTGTTTTATTGGTATGCATAAGCAATACTTTTTTTTAATTTTCGCCGTGATCTAAATGGTTAGTGTGTTGGCTTACTAAGACGATAGTGCCGCGTTCAAATCTCAGCTCTGACATCTTGGCGACAACCACTCAACAGTCTTTTGGCAAAAGCTATGGGAGTAACTGGCTGCCATGAAAAAGTTTCTTAAATATGCCGTTCGGAGTCGACTTTAAATTGTAGGTCCCGGTATTCATGGATAAAAATTAACACACACAACATGAGTGCTGCGAGAAGCTAGGCCGTAACCCTGACACAAGATTGTAATGGCCAATTATGTATGTATGTATGCATGTGCGTATGTATCGGTCGGGATTATGTGTCTCATCATCATGACAATCGTAGCATCAAACCGAAGAAATTTATTTGTTTTGTGAGTATTACATCGGCCGACATCAAGAGTTACGATGAATTTTATGTCAGCGACACGACACTAACTTCTAATTGTAGCTCCACATGGGGCATACACCTAATATAACCAACCCTTATTAGATATTTCTGCGCCAACCGTTTCTTATAATCTATTTATATGGACCTCTTACTGAAAATGAATTTCAGAATCGCTAACACTTTTTAAATTCAATGGCATGGTCAGTTGGTCTTCTTCACTTACAAGCTAAATACACTTTTCTTAATTTTTACTAAAGCTTTCACTTTCGTTCTATAAGCAAATTCTTTAGGCTGGTTTTGAAGTGAGTTTGTAGGATACAACCACTTATGATTTTTGATTTCAATGCAAAACCATTTCTATCATTTCTCAACTGGATATTATTTTTTTTGGGTTAATTTAAGCCTTCCACTCTATCTCTGTTCTTGCAATGTTAATATTTTGTCTTCTAATTGATAAATCATTTTACTACTGTTTAAACTTTCTAATTCGCTGGCTATGACAATACATTCCTCCCATCATTAATTGGGCATCCTTTACCTTGGTTGCCTTAAATCTACCACTCTACTTCAGTTCTTTTAATGGTTCAACATATAAGCTGGCTATCATTTTAAGGTGCGTTAAGACTTTTTCTCTATCGCAGATTGTAATGTCAATATATCGTCAATGAAATTAAAGAACGCTGTAATTGACAAAATCTCAAATGTTCACTAGAGCTAAAAAACCTTTATGAAAGTAGAACAAAGACACTGGTATTTTTCAAAACGCAGACGGCGTAAGTGAATTTCTTTTCATCATAGATATCTGGGACCGGGACCAATCGACGCGTATTTTTTTTCTGATAAAAATGATGCAAAAACGTATTTTCGATTTTTTGTCAGTTACAGCGTTCTTTAATTCTTGCGACGATATCGTCGTGCGGGAGTTTATGTGCTCTATCCGCCATTTTATATATCTGCAGTTAATGACACCACTTTAGGTTTTTAACACCAAAGTTTTTAAAATCTGCAATCTGTTTTCGGTTATTTATTTCCGAGACTGGACGAGATATCCGAAAACGGATTGCAAATTTGAATAATTTGGGGTCGAAAACTTAAAGTGGCATCATTAACTCGAGATATATAAAAAAATATAAAATGGCGGATAGAGCACATAAACTCCCGCACAACGATATGTTCTTCTAAGTGCTCATTGTCTTCATTGTACAATCATTCTTGCTCTTCTACACTAATTGTTACTACGATCTTTGTCTTCCGCTAGTAATCTGGCCATTATCTTTTTGGGGTGTGGTAAGACTTTTAATTTATCCCAATTTTGTCATGTTTTCTGAGGGATATGTCTCACCACATCTTTTTCGACTCTTTTATTCCAATGAAAATGCCATTCTATTATCTTTCTCACGTCTTGAGCTACATATCGCCTTCTTGGAGTTCACTAAAACTTTTACTCTATGGCACTTTTTATAATATCATATAATGCCCTTTGTGTCCTACACAGAAAAAAAATTTTTTTTAAATAATTTCAACTAACAAATTAATGAATATATTTCAATATTTCCAATAAAAATTTTAACTATTTTTAACTATTGTTAATTGAAATCGATTTTAAATTTTTTCTGTGTATTGTAGTTCTCTGAATACTCAGAATGCTCAGCTTTTCTATAATTTCTTTTGCTCTTCAATAACGAGGGCTATGTCTTCTTTGGTTGCATTAAGGCTATCACTCTTTAGTAGTTTTGAAACATCTTCATGTCGCCTTTTACTGTAACAAATTTTCCACAACCATTTGTGCGTTTCGAATTAAATGGCTACCACAACCTGTTCTTACACGTGGCAGCTTATCAAACTTCCTATTGCTAACCTCATCTGCACTTTTCAGCTTTTTCTTGCGATGTCGTTATGTGATCTTCTGAGTATGCGGGGATTCCAAGATTCTATAGACTCTTGACCAGAATGCTTCTCTACTATTGAGAAACAATTGCATGACAATTTAGGGCTACTCCTGCGAATTTGATTCAACAGGAGAAAACTTACAAAAGTTTAATGGAGACAACTGCACATTTATAGCTAAATTTTATTTCATCTCTAGAATGCTAAGGAGTCGATCATATATTTTTCTTTTCTAAGTGTTGTGAGCAAATATTTGCCTTTTAATTTAAATATATTTCTCTTGTTTCGAAATTAATTAAAGAAACATTAGAATTTTGTCTACTCTTCTCTTCTAAAATGAACATTTCCTGTAGCACTGTAATGCTCTTTCATTTCTTTTATTGAGAAATTGAAAATTTTCTTCGTTGTTTTTAATTCAAGTGACTGACTAACAACAACCCACAGAGCTCCAAGTTTTTTCACAATTTTTTTTTCTTTCGCATCACATGCTGTTTCTTCTGGGACTGGTTTAGCAAAACAACAGTATTGGCGAAAACATTGCTGTTGTTGTATCAGGTATAACTGTCATAAGTCAAACATGAAATTTGAAACTTCTGTCTGACATTTAATGAATTACGGCTTAAACAAAAAAAATTTTATTTTCAATATTTATGCACAGAGAAAAAAAATATGAATGAAAAAAAAAAAATAATAAGAAATACAAACACGAAACAAAACTACAGGAATAAAATGAAACACATATTTTTCTACATATTTAAAAGAAAAAAAAAAAACGATTTTCAACAAATTTACCAAAAAAGAAATATAATTTAATGGTTAAATAATTCTTGAACTGTCGTTGTTAAATTTCAAATGGCCTTTAACACATTAATATTAAATTAAAAAAAAGAAAATATTACCGAGATGACGACAAAGATGATGGAGATGACGACAATATTTATAAGTCGATGAAATAAAAAAAACAAAAAAAAACAAGAAACTCCATATGGAAAGCCTCAATATAACACTGCATTGGTTTTAATTTTTTTTTCTTTTTTTTTTGTGACTTTTCTTAAAGGGTTTTCTTTCAAAAGACTACTTATAAGGGACCACATGAAGTTTAATAATTTATATGGGAGTATTATATGGCACAACACACACCATGGGGTTTCTAATCATCATCAAGCAAGCAGTTCCACAGCCAGGAGCAACATTATCAATGTACTTTCAGCAACATGTACGAGTAGACATATTGTAACAGTTGATATTCTCAGTTTTATTTTTATTCTTTCACTCTTTCTATATTTCTTCCTTCTGCGTTAAATGTTATTAATTATTGTAAATGTTTTCTTTTATGATTTTAAATGAAACACCAACGAAATTTTAAATTTATGTGACCAAAAAAAGCTCCTCAAAAAATATACAAAAATTAAAAAAAAAACAATCATTTAAGCAATTCACGAGGAATACGTAAACAAGTTTCATATGAGAAGAAATGCTGAAACATATTTGATGAAATTTTGATGATAAGAAATGATATACGGAATATGAAAAAATATATATTTCAATAATTTATATAGACGTACAAAGATGAAATAAAAGATTTCACTGAGAAAGGGTTGAACACAAACCTAAAAAACTTAACAAGATGGGCAATTAAAATATTTAAAGTGTTACAGACTGAAAACAACAGACCACCAGAAAATTTGAAATCTTTTCTTTAAAACAAAATTAATTAAATTAATATTTTAGAAGCCTTAAAAATTTAATTTGTTATTGATGTAGTTTAGTAGCAATAGAGTTACTTCGGGACTCTAGTTTCTAAATAAAATAGGTTACAGATGAGTTGGTATGATGCTGCATTCTTAGAGATAAATTAAAAATTTAAAGCAAATTTGATTCTATGGTTTTTTTTCTACATAAAATAAGAGCATATATGCCTTCATATTCAGCCTTTTTTAAGACTATATAGCAGAGACCAAATAGTCCCACTCATATTTCAACAGACCTGTGCAAAAATAAAAATTCCATAGACACTTGTCCCTTAGCTTAACTTACACGTATTCTTATACTCTTGCTTTTAGTAGTCACTAAAATAGTAGGATGTAAGCCGATTTAATGTTTACAGTGAGAACAAAATTAATAGCACTGCACACAAATATTTTACTACTCGTATTATAAATGAGTTTGGTAATCCCAAATTTCTTATTGATCATAGAAAATGTAAGAATATAATTTAAAAGTTTTTCAACAACATTATCCTTTAATTTTTCATTACAAAAAAAAATCATACAGTGTGTAAAACTGCTACTAACACGTTCAGCAGTGTAATTCTCGTTCTCAGTCATGAACAGAATTCGAATGAACTTTCGTTTCGAATACTAATAATTTTAATTTAAATTAAGTGAGCAAAACATAAAAAAACTCGTACATTTACCGAAATTAATGCAACCACAGCTTGTTAATCAACGGAATGAATAAATTCTCGAAATGCCACTGAATAGGTCTAAGCGTGTAGATTCCTTCTGCGTGTACATGACACCCTGTTGTTTCTTATTGAAAAAGTTATAGGAAAAAAATGCCAAGTTTCCAAATAAATGAACTAAAGAAGACCAAAGGGAGAAGATTTCAACAGTGTATAGACCTCAGGATAAAAGTTATAAAAGAAAAAGTCTGCAATCATAGAATTTATACCTAAGCATGGTTTAGATGTATTTTCAAAAGAGGTTCCTTTATATAGTTGCATAGGTCTAAGGAAGTAGATTACAACCATTTATAGACGATATTCAGTTGTTTCTCAGGAAAAAAGATATAGGAAATTAAGTTCTAGGAGAGGTCTACTTTCGCACATTGTGGAAATTTTAGTCTGTGTAATAGGCCTATTTACAAACGTCGTAACTTGAGTCTTGATATGCCATTAGAAAGGCGAAGAAGAGTAAATTGTAATCCATATACATATACAAACATTAGATCGCCACTAAACCGATTTAAAAATCAAAACATGCATTGGATATATACCTTCTCTGATGGTTTTCATATATAGGTGGGCGATGCCACGCCCATATTTTTTTTATTTATTTGTCTATCTACCGTATTCATAAAACATAAAATTAGTTTATAGAGTGCTTATTTGACACATTTCTATGGAGTAATTGTCAAATAAGCAATTAATAAATCTGTTTTATTTTTTATGAATCGGGCATATATCTTTAAAATAGACATAAAGAAAACTTCTTTGTTTAGTCCAAATAATTTTGTCATCAATACAGATTAATAGTTGAAATATGGAAGGAATTGTTTCTCATAATCGGGGCTTTAGCTGTGTATATTAATAAAGCACAAGTTCAGTCATTGTATGTCTTCTTTTTTTATTTTGAGACCAATACTTAAGGGTAAACCTCTACTAAATGCTGTGCATTGTATTGGAATTTTTGAAAGGACAGTACATATTATATTATTATTAATCATTATATAATTATTAAGCGTCTTAGGAATGAGACAAATTGCTGTGAATTGATCATTCAAAGGCCAGTGCTATACCTTCACAGCAATTGCCTCATCGTTGCATGTTGATTGTGTGGTGAGTGAGCCTTCGCTAAGTAGGTTTTTTCAGCTGTTATCTGCTACTTCCCAATAGGTGGCTCTTTTTTTTCCTGATCATTAGTTTTTTTTCTTGACAATGGTTAAGGTGGAATAGAGTGGAATGTCGGGGAGCGATTTCTTTGTAGATGGATCTTCTTGGAGGGGGGGGGGGCTCTTATTTTGAAATTATAATTTTGAAAAAACCGCAAACTAACTTTTTAAATTTCCACTTCTTCTGGTATTCGAACCTGGGTCCTTTGAGTTTTTGTGCGAGCACTCTAACCATTATACCACGCACCCTCATTGTATGTCTGATGCATAAATGTAGAATTTCCGGTATTTTCACATTGTCAATTGTATGTTGCATGTTCACGTGTTGGGTAGCCATCATCTATTAATTTTTTTACCAACATGGTTAAATTAGTTTGATGTGTTGTCCGGTAAAGTTGATCGGTCTCTATATACATATCTACGTATTTAAGTTCTATTATATTATTAGATAATAACTCCTCTTAAATTAAAATTACCAACTAATGTGTTTCATTTAAATTCATCCGGTATATGTTAAGAATTTTTTTATTGAAAAACAGAATGACAGGCAGTCAAATTAAAAATTTTACAGCCATTTCGCTTTTGAAAGCTCTTAATGGTATTATACCATATTTTTGGGCATGTACGCAATCATAAGTATATGTGGCAATATCGAAAAATAGCTTAAGTCGACATAAGCTAAAATTAAAATAGATTTTATGTACTTAAATTCCTGAAACTCAGGGTAGTAATAATATATAAAATATTATAGTGTATATTTATTATATCATAAGACTATTATTAGTAGGTAAAATTACAAATTTTTTGCAAAAACTAATTATAGTAAAATTAACATAAATTTGGGGACATTTCATGTTTTGACTTAATCTGTTCTTACATACCGACACAGATATAATGTCCAGTAGTTATTATACTTGTAAGAAGCTTAGTCGGCTTACTTTGACTACAATTTTTAGTAAAAATCTAAAAAAAAATCCATTGCCTAAACATTATAAATTTATTCCAATTTATTATAGTATAAATATATAATTTTTCTCTTTTATTAATATTTGTTTAGAAAAATAAAATTAATTTAATTTAAGCTCGAACTGAAATAATTTTCATTATTCTGTGCGCATATCTTTATGGCACACAAAACTCAATCTAGTTTTACTAGCATTTCATGTACTCCACTTTTCATAAAGTTTTTTCTATCTTAGCTGCGGGGTTATTTTGTTATTTCTGTTTTTTACAACCAAAGTCCATTTTTTTCACAATTAATTTCAATTTTTGCATAAGTTCTTCTGATTTTTTTCTTTTTTTTTTTTTTTTTCTTACGTTTATTTCAATTTTATATTCAAAATTCATTCAGTATCTCTGAATATCAAAAGCATGTGTTATAATAACAGCTTTTAAACTTGCAATTGCATATGCAATTGCTGCTGCAGCAGAAATATTTATTTACAACATTTTATTGATAAGTTAAACAAGATAACGAGTTTATAGTTCAGAAATAAAAACACTACAGCAACACTAGCAAGAGCTACAGCTACAGCATACTAGAGTACCAGCCTTAATTTTTTTTAATTGAATATTTAAATGCAATTTAACAATATTTTGCACCTGAATAGTGCATGACATACAAACAACAAAAATATATCCATACAAACATACCTATATACATATTTTCTTTGAAATTTTTTTACTTATTTATTTAGAACATACTCGTATTTAGAATATTACGTTTTTATAAATTCAACAGTTGGTGTATAAGAATATTTTATTTTAATTTTTTTTTTTTTATTTTTTGTTAAGCATTATTTCATTATTTGATTGAGTTATTTTAAAACGTATATTTAAATTTTTTGACAACTGTTATATGAACATACTTTTCTGTTAACAAGTTGATAAAAAAATGTTTGATTTGATTTTATTTTATTAAAAACAAATAACACTGTACCGTGTAATGTATAGGTGGTTACGTTCCTAAAAAACATGTCGTGTTATACTAGATTCGAAATTAGTAAATAATAAAACTATTGAGTTTTGTCCTACAAGCGTCATCGAGTTTTAAGATTTAATATTAGTTTACTGCCACAAGTTTATTCGCAAGTTTCTGATCGTGTAAGAGCGAATTTGTGATTCGTGAAAGAAACCGCCTAACCTGTAGTATACTTACTTAAAGAAACATTTAGTGTTACGTGTCACCTTAAAGGAGGCTTTTGAATTGCTTAATCCTTAAAGACATTTATGTATACCTCGAAGTCTAACAAAATAGTTGCTTCTTGTAGAGTAAAAAAATTAAATAAATTAATTACAAAAATTCTAAAACGTAATTGTGTGGATCTGCAAAATTTAATAATCATAAGATCTGGTGTCATATGCGATATTTTTCTGAACTATTTAGAAGAACATGATGACAATAATATGTGTCATTACCTGTTGCTACCTAGTAATTTACTTTAAAGTATTTATAGCAACTTAACATATCCTGAGTCGTGATAGCTTTTGTTACAACTTTAAGAATTTACTTACCTTTCGTTTATTATACTGCTTATTTAATCCGAGAATATATCGCAATGTTACAGCAATTATTTTCCTGTCAATATCAGTAAGGTTTAATCTAAAGCCCACATGTACCGGGTGGGTAAATTTTAAGGGCCCATGAATGTCTGCCTCTGTCACTTCCTGAAAAAGGGAGACCCCACGATATGCACCTCCTCCCTATCGCAAATAAGGTTCTTACGAGCGTATTGTGTGAACGACTGAAGCCATTCGCCATCTCACTGATTGGACTTTATCAGTGCGGCCTCAGATCTGGTAAGTCCACCATTGACTAGATATTCACACTGCGTCAAATCCTGGAGAAAACCCATGAAAGTCAAGTCGACACACACCATCTTTTTGTCGACTATAAGGCAGCATTCGATAGCCCAATAAGGGATCGCGTTTATGCCGCAATGTCTGAGCTCAGGCGAAACCTGTTAAAGGGTTGTTATGGCCAGCTAAGTAAGTAAGAAAGATGTTGAATGTGAACCACACCTAAACATCAAGTTTTTTTCTGTATTGCATTTGGCATTTCTCAATTCCAGACTAACTCAATTTAAACCATGGAAAGATACACAATCGAGCAACACGTTAAAGTTATTCAGGCTTATTATGAAAATGGGCGTTCAAATCAAAATGCACCTAGTGATTTTTCTAGTCAATTTAAACGCCGAAATGTGCGTATAATCAGAAAAATCGTGGAAAAGTTTGAGCAAACTGGGTCTGTAGGAGATATAAAAACACCAGTACGTGCTCGTACAGCTCGTACTGCAGGAAATATTGCTACTGTTAACGATAGTGTGGCTGAAGAGCCGTCCACTTTTACTGTGTATGGTATTCGCTAGAGTGAGATGATAATGAATTGGAAGATATGGATGTTGACTGTATGTGGTTTCAACCGGACGGTGCCACTTGCCGCACAGCTAATGAATAATAGCCTCAATAAAAAAATAAAAAAACAAAAGAATAAATGATAAAGGCATTGGCAAGTTAAGCGCATTTCCGAAAATGTTCTGGAAAATAAAAAAGTTTTATTATCATCTTCTCAGCATAGGGCTGCTCAACGATGGCCAATATATTTCAGTTAACATTTTTGTTTGGTCGGTTAACGTTGCCACTCATACACCAGCATCAATTAGTGTCCTAAAACCCTGTTGTGAAATATATCAATACACTAGTAACCATGTCCTAAATGTCCCTCAGAAAGGATAGGTCAAATTAAAATTTCTGATATGATCAATACTCATGTCGTGCATAAAACTCAACCAAGAGCATCATAATATCATTTAAGGAAGTTTGGGCAATTGCAAATGGAAGCCTCAATTGCCTCCTCCGCATCAAGTAAGCTGCGATATTGATCATTGTATACATCAATACACTAGTAACCATGTCCTAAATGTCCCTCAGAAAGGATAGGTCAAATTAAAATTTCTGATATGATCAATACTCATGTCGTGCATAAAACTCAACCAAGAGCATCATAATATCATTTAAGGAAGTTTGGGCAATTGCAAATGGAAGCCTCAATTGCCTCCTCCGCATCAAGTAAGCTGCGATATTGATCATTGTATTGAATACTCTTCCGACGAGCATGATTTCAATCGCCCAGTATATAGTCCTCAATCTGGATAGGCCCTGCAGGAGGCAATAGCCGTCCATCTGGTAAATGCCTCCTCTTTTATTAAAGCCAGCACACAAAAGGTGCTCCTACCAGGAACTGAAACTGAACCCGAACCCGAACCGAAATGGGTTCGGGTTTGGTGCTTTTATAACCATGAACCCGAACCCTGTTGAACCCCGTTGAACCCCAAAACTCATCCAGATTCGGGTTCATAAATTTCAAAAAATTATTTGTGCACATAAAAATATTCTGTGTACTTAATAGAGGGCCGCGCAAGAATAGCTTAAATGTCTTACAAGCAATCATCCATTTTTTAAATATTTCATGTCAAGTACTTTTTCTTTATTATATAAATGTTTTAAAGAGAAAATATTTTGAATTACAAACAAAATCCAAAACATCAAAACTCTTGTAGAAAAGAATACAAAGCCTTTAAGAGAATAATGAAATTAAACAAAATCATCTTCACAGTTCCTGCAACGCAAGTAAGCGTAGAAAGGGCTTTTTCAGCTTTGAAATTTATTTTATCACCACAAAGATCAAATTTAAAAGAAGAAAATTTAAGAAATATTTTAATTAAGTATTAAATTAAGTAAATGAAAATTTTTTTTAAAAATAAATAAAAATTTTTTGAAAAATAAATAAATGATATTGTACTTTTTTTTCTAAATTTTGAACCCGAACCTGTACCCTGGACTGAACCTAAACCCAAACTTTTTGGGTTGATTAACCCGAACCTGAACCCGAACCCAATTTTTTCAGGATTTCAGTCCCTGGCCCTTACTAATGCTGTACAAGGAGAAAGGTGAAAGAGGGTATGGACTTTTACTTTAAACTTACGAATATCGTGTCTGATATCAGTTAGAAAAACACAAATCGCAAAGAAATCGGTTGCTGTTCATTGTTTATTCAATGGCCAGTGTTATTTATACTTTCACAACTGAATAATCCAACAGCAATCAACCCCAAGAAGGCCACACAGTAAAGTTTAAATTAGGGGAGGAATAAAATATAATAATGATCTCTCTCATCCAGCTCTTGGGATAATTCTTAGTAACTGCTGCTCAGCTGCCTTCTCCTCAACTTTTCTCTGCCAGTTTAGTCAGTTGAGTCCTTGAAGTATAAGCTTCTACACCACGACACGGTGATTATCCCACGTAGAGGATCCATATTTTTTTTAGGATAGCTCTTTTTCAAGGTTCTATTGGAAGCGCTAACGGAGCAGAACCTCTCTCAGCTTCTTAAATCTACGATAACTTGGAATCATAATTAGTGTAGATACAGCGCAAAGTTATAGAGTGTTAACACGCTAGCCAAGGCTACCGATGTCATCTACATATAGCGGCTTTAAAGAAGTGCTATTAAAAATATATATCTGGCCATAGTTATGATTTAAACTTGTGTAACTATAGAATTACAAATCTGACTTCTTGAAAAAAGGAATTTGAAAAAATTATTTCTTTCGGCGACTACCTCCCAGCAGTCTTCTGGCAAAAGCTCAGAGAGTAACTTGATTGCCATGAAAAAGCTTCTCAAATCTGTCATTCGGAGTCGATTTTAAACTGTAGGCCCCGGTACTCATGGATAAAAATTAACACACACAACATGAGTTCTGCGAGAAGCTAGGCCGCAACCCTGACATAGGGTTGTAATGGCTAATTATGTATGTATGTAACTATAGAATGACACCCGGTATTGAATATACAGGGTTTTACGAATATCGCTGAATAAATTTATCCAGTTAGACACAGATTATCTTGAAAATTAAACAATTTTTTTATTTCAAATTTTGTTCTTTGTTTTTCTATATTAAGTGGGCTACCTTAAATACGCCCTCGTCTGTTTCTTTGAGAGTTTTCTTCTAGTCTTTCTACTACTTTTAAATTAACCGCTACACAGTTGATAAAATTGAAATAGTATTCTGATGAAATTTTTTTTTGAAGTTTGTGAAGAGCTACTACTAGATTTTTATTTGACTAACTATTAAATTTGCTTTTAATTACGAAAATATGAACAAATTTTAATCTTGTTTTAATATGTTGAAACTGTTTTCAATAGACTTACTTCTTAAAACCTTTTTTGTTAATATTTTTTTTCTTATTTGTAGTAATGAAAAACTCAAATTAAATAAGAATGTTATTGTACATACAAACATACATTATTGGCTATTACAACTCTGTTGCAGGGTTACAAGAATGTTACCAAAATATATTGTCATTGTAATTATTTGTCTAAGAATGTTATGAAAACAAAAGTTCAATGGGTTTTATATTAAAACCTGATGCCAAAACCTTGATAACGGGTTGACAATTGTCTCAACATCAATTAGTAAAAAATATTTTTCTCTTAAAAAAAAAGAAAAATACAATTATAATAGAAATAAATAAATGTTGTTTAAAACTACCTATAGAAGAATTTTCAAAACAAAAAGAAAAAAAAAATTTCTTAATATTCAATAAACATAATTTTTTATCTTAAAATCTAATATCAGTTAAAAAAAAGAAAAATAAAGAAAAAAATTAAAGCAGACTCCTTTTTGAACAAGAAGTAAAGAAAAACAACATGCACGACACACCTCTCTTGAGATTTCTAGTTACGTTTTAGATACGAGTGTGTTAAAGAAACTCTCTATGAACTGGTCAGTTCAGTATGCCAGAATTGAATATTATTTGATGTGTTTTCTGTTGGCTGCCTGTCTTCATGCTGTTTAGTTTTGGTCACCGTTACGCCTTCTTGCTACTGCAGCCAAAAAAATATTAAAATTAATACCATTTTTATTTATTTTTTTTATTATTCCATTGCTGTTTGTTGAATAGAGAACTAAAAATCATAAATTGAAAGATTTGCTTTTATTTAATGACTTTTATTAGTTAAAAATTCTTTTTTCTTAATCATCTGCTTTTTATATTCTTGAGATATTTTTACATTTTAATATGAACGTTTTCAAATTTATTTTAGAAGTTTTAATTTTAAAATTTTATAAATTTTATGATTCTCTTTTTTTCTTTAAGCTGAATTTTTAGCACTTTTTGTTAGTTTTTCATAAACTTAAGGCATTTAAATTTCTTTTTTTTTATTTAAATTTTATTACACATAACACACGATATTGTTGCTGTTTTGATATTTTTTATATTAATTTTTATGACTTTATCCCTTTTTATGTTAAACTGTTATTAAAATATAAAACTTAAAAGAAAATTAACATTTGCATCATCTGGTCATCTGGGATGATATAAAAATACATCTTGAAAGACCAGCAAAGGCGACTGACAAGAGATTTAAAGCTTTTTGGAAAACAAAAATAATTCGAGATTGAATATTTAAGGGCTTTTTCGCAATTCAAATATGAGCTATTTGTGGCATAAGCCTTCTGAAATGATTATTAATAGTCCACTCCTGACTTACTAAAACTGTCGTAATTAGACTAGTGCTTAATAGTTCATTTTAGTGAGCGCTCTTTTTAATTCAAAGAGCAAAGATGAACTAGTTCGGTCTTCTAGTTTAACGGCTCATTTCCTTTAACATGCAGCTACAACGAAAATCTAATAATGTTTGAGTTTAATTCTGCAATAAATTTCATAATTTTCACAATTTGTCCAAAAAAAACCGTCTTTTTACCATTCTTTAATGAGCCCTGGCTAAATGGCACTCCCGATTACAATGCTCATGATACCAATGGAAGTTCTTAGCTACACGGTGACATATAATTTTTGTTTTTTTTTTCTTTTTGTTTAAGACCAATACTCAGGTGTAAACTCCTACTAAGTAGATATAAATAGATGTTAAGTGCCCTTGGTCAATGGGACAAATTGCTGTCAATTGGATCACTCAAAGGCCTTCACCTTTAAATAATCAATGGATGTTGAATGTGAGTGATGAGCATCTTTTTATGTTATCTTTCCAGAAGGTGGGGTGGCGCTGTACTCCTGATCATTCGTTTCTTGGTGGAATAGACTGAAAATGTCAGGAAGCGGTTTCGAGAAAATGGACTTTTTGGAGGCGGGGGGGACCTCTTATATTTTAAAATATAATTTCTGAAAAACCGCAAATTAATTTTTTAATTTTTTTCTCCTTTGCTGGGATTTAAACCTGGGTCGTTTGAGTTTCTGTGCACGCGTTCTAGCCACTATACCAGGACTCCCTCTAATTTTCTATTAAAAACCATGAATTCGAATTTTCTATAATTCCAGATTGTAAGACTGCGAGACTTTATTAAAATATAATCAAACGGCACAACCAATTGAAGCCTCCATAGTACGAATTAGAAAGGAGATATATTAACCCTAGAACCATAACGCTAATTTTTACGCAATTTTTCAAGTTAGAATATTTTCAATTTATTTACTTTAATTAAATTAATTTATTTATTTTAATTCATATCTTATAAAAAGAAAATAATTTTTAGTATATTTACATTATTCAGTTATCGTTGTCCATACAATTTTGACAAATTAAAAAAAAAGTTCACGTAAAATTTAGGTACGTTATGGTTCTAGGGTTAACCTAACTAACTTAGTGATGTACAATAATCGATTATAACACAGGTATTCTATTATTATATATAATCATACAATTGTATAACTTTTTTGTTTAGTAATTCTTTCATAACTGTTGGATACAAAAAATGCAATGAAATAAAATTTAAAGAGACATCCTATACTAAGAGAGCTCATTGGAAAAAGGGGGTCTTTTAGTTTAATTGAAAGAGTAGTAGAATTGAACTAGGTCGTTCATTTAGTATAGAAGTCTAGTAATAGTCTTTCAATATTAAATGACAATTTCCTTACTCGGTTTTTGTAAGACTAGTCACTTAGTCACTTGGAGTCACATATTCTCTTTTTTGTGCTAGGCTCAATTGGACCAGAATAACGAAAAAAAAAAATAGAAACAGATTTATCTGATTAGCAGATATTTGTTAAGAGATCATCAGATAGTCTCAGCCTCTAGTAAAAACATGCATAGTTCTCTGCGAATACTCTGGGTTTGAACAATTCCGAAAAATCCTAATATCGTAATATAATTTTCAAATTATTATTATTCTAGTTTAACTACAATCGTTTCATGTTTTACAATCAATGAGTGATTAAAATAATTGTGTAAAGTAATAGGTTTTTAGTGTAAATGTATAAACTTGCAATCCCAATCAATTTTATTAACAGCAGACATTCATACATACATACATACAGAACTGGCCTTTACAACTCTGTGTCAGGATTACGGCCTAGCTTCTAGCAGCACTCATGTTGTGTGTGTCAATTTTTAATCATGAGTACCGGGACCTACAGTTTAATGTCGACTCCGAACGACAAACTTGAGAAGATTTTTCATGGCAATTAATTACTCTCAGAGCTTTTGCCAGAAGACTGCTGAGAGGTAGTCGAGGAAAGAAATATTTTTTTCATATTTCTTTTTTCAAAAAAACTTAAATTAAATATATTTTGGTTACGATTGTAAACTGATGTCAATCAAAACTGATTTCTGTACCCTGTACTACAGTTATTAGTAAGTAATTGTGCATAATTTTGTCCATTATAAAATAACGCAGCAGAAACTAAGTATAAATGGAAGTTGTCTCATAATCCTAGCATTTTCATTGCATATTAAAAATTTCTGGGGCACGAATGGACGCATTCGTTACTTAGCGATCTGAATCGGAATTATGACGTTTGGCAATCTAATTGGCACAATAGTCGTACATGATATTGTGGTCAACGATTTCTTTAAGACATGCCACTAACGGTTGTCAACAACATCCCGGACGTGTTTCTGCACTACATATTGTAGTCTATTTCCTTGAAGTTGTCGATGAAAAATAGAAGAAATGGCAGCATACTTGCATAGCTCATGCAACCTAAGTGACATTGTCGCTCAGCCAGTTGTCCACGTTTTTTGTGACATTTGTTTGAAAATGTTGTTGATAAATTGTTCTGGCTGTCGTATATGTGCCCTGGAGTATGGTCAAAAGGTCAAGAGCGAGTGACTTGACCGCAGTATTCAATATTCAAAACCAATATTTTCAGTCACTTCTGAGTAAGTTAAAAAGATGCTACAGATATCTCTCGTATAATGCGTTTGTTATTTTTTGGTAATATTCCGTGTTATGTGATTGGCATGTATTGAAAACGATGTTATTTTAAATGCGCTATATTGAAATTGCTTGTGTAAGTACCGCGTTATACGAGGGAGATCTGTATTTACTTACCTTTACTTTTCTCGTTAAGGCAAGGTCAAAATTCGGAGAAACCTGTACAAGCAATTTAATCACAAGAAAGAGACGTTCAATTGACATCTTTAACTGAAGAAAATACGTTATTGAGAAATTCCTAATGCAATAACTGAATTATTTGGCCGAAATCCCAGACCCCTGTTGCCAACACTAGAAAATTGCAGGCAAAAAAATCGATTATCATGGTTTGGTAGTAAAGCCAATTCACGTCTATCTTCTCTTAAAAAAATACTGGTCATGGGGGTCCGCCAGCTCCCAAATCCTACATTCACTTTTTTCGGTTGTAATAACTTTTCGAGGACTCTTTATAGATTTTCTAGGCCCTATAACCGTTAATTTCTAGTTTTGAGAAGTGGCTTGTTTTCATTTTTTTTTTTTTCATAAATATTCGAGGGAAACAATGGTTTCGGTGTGACATAAAATTTCGCCAATAAAATTCGTTTCTTTGTATATTTGTGCATATCTCTGTTATAGACTCTACAGATTTCATTGATGATAATAAAAGAAGAAACTCTTGCTTTTTGAAATGTTTTTGTTTGTGTTCAACAATATACGAATTCATTTCCAAAGTACTGCCAAAGGTAGTTTTACAAAAATTTAATTATTAATTATATTTCTTAATTTAAAACTTTTAATTTCACAATATAAGCTTGATATGTTTATCTGGCTTTCATCATCATTTTTAAGGTTTTAAGTTACTTGGCCTGCTGTGGTCTTTAACATCAGCTTCGTCACAGTTTTCTGCTTTATTTACACTTTTTTTTCCTTCGTTTTATAAATTTTTTTTTTAGACTTTTACAGAGAATATGTTGAAAGTTTTGGGAAGTAATAAAAATATAAGAAAAAAAAAATATAAGAAAAAAAAATATAAGAAATATTAAAAATATAAGTCATAAAATTACAAAAATATTACCTTTACATTTTTGATATCATTTGTATTCTCATGTATGCGAATATCATCATTGAATATATTTTTCAGACGGCGGATATTGAGAAAACAGCGCGAAAATTTGTGTTTCAACACGCACTTAATTTATATGCAGAGTTGCATTTACAAATCAGTGAATAAGAAAACGTGCAAGGTTACAATTATAAAAATTTATAATAACTTAAGAAATATACATTTTTATTTATAAGTATATATGTACTTGTATGTATAAGTGCATATGTATGTATGTCTCTCTGTAGTCAAGAGTTAAAATAAAACTGAAATGAGGCCTTTGTGATGAAATTCGTTGATAAATTTAAATTGAAAATCAACAGAACTTAAAAGAATATTATATGAGTTGCATACGAGTATGTTATCTTTCATAAAGAAAGAGGAGGTTGTAATATTTTAAATTAAAATAAAATTAATAATGCAATAAGCAAATTGAAATTATTCAAGTTTTTGCTTAAAATTTAGTTAAAAAATAAATATAAACAGAAAGAAAATGTTCTTCTTAATGGCAAAGTCATGTAAAAGTTGTAAGTAATTCAGTTCCAAAGTACATACTGTGAAAATTATTTACACGTTAGATAAGACATAGAAGGGCTCACTTAAGTTTAGTAATGAGAAATGTGTGTGTGCATTAAATAAATCTTAAGATCTATAAAGTTCATAAAATTATGGTTTATTTTCTTTTTTTCGCAACAGCATCGAAAACAACTTTAGGGGTTTTAGAATCAAAGAAATTTAAATTTCTTCAATTTATCAAACCAATTTTAAAATAATAATTTAAGTACTTTTAATTTAAAAAATTCCCAAATTTTTCAGTTCAGCATTGTAATTCTAACCGAAATTTTTCAGTTCTTTTTATCTATTATTATAGAAAATGTATCGCATCAAAGAAAACTATGAAAAATATGGAATACAATTTGAGCTGTAAAATTAAATATTTATTCAGGGGATTCACAAGGAGTGATAATATGTCATATACACCTTTTGGTATGATCTAGAGCTTTCTCAGCATCTCGATTTTTATCTTTACAAATGTCGCAAAAATCCATCTTTTCATGGGTCTGTTTAATATTAGGAACAGTAAAAAGTCGCACGGAGCCAAATCGGTTCAATATGAAGACTGATTGCGATATTAAAAAAAAAAAACTTTCGAAAGAGTCAATCTATTAGTGCTTATTACAAGCGGAGCACAGTTTAAGATAATAGTCCTTATTAACCGTATGACCACGTATCAAGAACTAATAATGCAATATGCTATGGTAATCGAAGAAAAAAGTGGGTAAAAATTTCATCGAAACTTTTCCAATGGTACGGTTGGACTTTTGTTTCATTGTCATAACCACATACCCATAATTTGTCACCAGTTATGACACTTCTAAATAAATCTGAATCATAGCAAACATGTTTCAACATTTTCTGAGTGACTCTCATCCAAATTATGTTTTATTCAGAAATTAGTAATTTTGGAACAAACTTCACTGCCACATGCTTCACTCGCAAAATTTGTATGGTATGGAGCCAAAGGATTTGCTTAAATCCTCTGCATTAATTCTAATAATGAGTCTTCATAACAATTTTCTTCACCTTCTCAATAATTTCATAGGGTTTTGATGCGATGGATATCTCAGGGCGACCACTTAATTCTTGTTTTCACACAAACTTTTATGCAAAAAATCAGAAAATCCCTGAATAAGCAAATCACAAATAAAATCAACTAAAAACATAAGTTCGAGACAACTGTACCAACATAAAAAATCCCTAATTGACCGAACGTAGTCTGGAAATTTGAAAGTTCAGCTTTTCTAGAGGCTGTTATTTATGGAGGTATAGAATAAAACAAAAATTAATTTTTTTTAAATTGTCATGCTACTGGTGTTGTTCAAAAGACATTCTTCTTGCATTATAATTAAAATATGAAGTGTAGCATATGTCCGCCATAGATTGCTAGTGTGTAGTCTAATTTTGATATCCAATTTGGACGACTTTGCCCAACATTTGCATCTGTATATTGAAAACAACACAGCAAATATTGTTTTCCAAGTGGTCAATCATTATGGGCTTATCAGCATAGACTACCGACTTCATATATGCCCGCAGAGTTAAATCATACAATTGCAAGTCTGAACCATGCGTTTACCAAACGTTTTCTTCAACAAGCCACTTGTAGCACGACATGTGACATGTTGCGTCGTCTTGATGAGACCGCAACTTCTGCACATCACAGTGGTTCAACTGATGAATGAAAAAGTCAGTAATCGTGGCACTGTAGTTGTCCCTATTGACTGTAAAGTTCTGATCAGCATCGTTTCTACGGTCTTTGACAATTCCACACCATAAACAGTCTGTCTTTCTGAATATAAAGTTGTCCTAACATACACTTAAGGAATGCCATCACCCCAAATACGTGTCTACTCAAACAAAAGTTGGTTACGATTATTTTAACCGCAAAATGGACGTAATGCGGGATACGATATGATATGATAATTTTAAAATAAATTTGCGCAACTGGAAATCATTGTTCAGGCGACAATCTATGCGTATTTAAATGCCAACACAACAAACTAAACATGAATCACTTGATAGCTGACAAAATGGCCGCCAGTTAAAAAAGAGTTGCCAATTTTAAGTATTATGCCTTAATAAAGGCGGGTTTAGACGGTAATACAAGTCATACGTAAAACCAAAGGGAAAATATTATGAAATTCTATCCGTATTTTAAAAATGAGAGTAAAAATCTAACGACAGATATTTTTTGCATTTAATGATTAAACACAACTGGGGTATGACATTTTTTTCTATACAAATTGACAGATAAAAACGCTGGAGAATGCAGTCGTGAAATAGAATCTATTTTATTTTGACAGCGATTTTTCTTATGCTCTCATTTTTAGAAACAAATTCTCTCAACAATGTTACCACACTTTTATTAAATTTCATACATTTTGTAAACAAACCCATTGGTTTTTTGTTGTTGGCACAAAGAAAAATAAGAACAAAAGAAAATCGAAAAAACATTTGAAAGTTTAAATAAATTAATAAATTTTTGGAATTTGTTAAATTAAATGAGTGATTTTATAGAACATTTAATTAAATATATGTATAAACATGATGAAGTTATAAAATATAAATTCGTTTCTTAGCAAAAACTCTCATAAACTTAATTTTTAATAGCTTTACATGCAAGAAATGTAAAAACAATAAATGACAGTTCGTGAAGTTGCGGCCGTCGTTTTAATTTTGAGCACGTTTTCTCTGAGAGACGTTTTTGCCTGAAGTTGCGGTCGTATTCTGTTTAATCATTTACACGGTTGGTAAAATACCAAAACAAAGTAAAATGAAAACATAAAATGCACACACACATGCACACAAAATTTACATGCATTGTGAATAGATTTAACACAAACAAAAAAAAACATAAAAATGCATCCCTGATCTAATGAATTGTGATGGTTTTTAAAAAATTTCAAAAAACAAAGAGAGCCGTACGACTGTCAAATTTTAATCCGTATTTTCTCTCAATGTCGTACGCTCTCATTACATATCAAGTTTACACGATATTATTCATTCTCTTCTACATAAAAAATTGACATGTCGTATGACTGGTATTACCGTCTAAACCCCCCTTAAAGAACACCCGATATTATACAGATTTCGTATCAGTCTGCTTAATAATCATTATGTGTTTTTATGACTTTGACAAATAATTTCCTCTATTTTCTTACGTTTGATTAGATTTATAGTGCGTTGATATTAGTTTTCTGTTATTTCTTACAACTTCGCAGAGCTTTAGTGTTAGCGAAGTAATTAATTTAAGTAAAGTTCCCACTTTTGTAGCTGTTTATTATTAATTTTTTATTTTTTTGTCTCTTCACAATAGCCTTTTTATCTTGCAGAGAAACTTATGAAAATAAACATCATAAATTAACAAAAAGATTTTCCCTTAAAGATAATTAAATCAAAAAATTAACTCACAGCACAATTATAATAATTTTATTTTATAATTATCCAAGTAATAATGCATACAATGCAGAAATAAAAAATTGCAAAAAAATTACAAAAACAAAGAAGACAACAAGCCAAATAGATAGAAAAGTAGGAATTCATAATGCCATTTTAATTAACATACAATTATGCTGAAAACAAATGTTAATTGCCAGACAAAACAATGACAATAATTTTCTCATACATTCTTGCATGAAAACCTATAAAACTAACAGCCAAGCAAATGCCTAAGAAATAAAAAAAACCAAAGAAATATATGCAAAAAAAAAAAATATGTTTTTTCCTGAAAAGAATTTGCATTCGTTTGAAGAATTTGCAATATATTCACTATTCACAACGTGGGAGTTTATTCTTAAAAGAAATAAAATAACACGCACAAATCCACACATACTCGTATGCTTGTGTACTTTATAGACAAAAAGGAAATTATTTGTTGGTGGCAATATTTATACATTTGTCACACACGTCTTGCTTATGCTCAAACTTGCCACAGTAAACAGTTTTCTGTGGTTGTTTGTGTACTAAATTTGTACTCGTATGTATGTGTGCAACACTAATGATGCATGCCAAGGCATTTGCAGCTATTTGCTATAATAACTAATGGCAGTAAAAACTGTATATGATCAACAGCATTCACAGAGATATTGCCAAACACTTGTAGCACAAAGCCAACTTCAGAGGCAAGATGTACTAAGAAGAAAATTCACAAATGTATTCAAAGAAAATAAAAGAAAACTCCATTGAAGTTTTAAACTGCAAAACAATTGAATACGAAATTGAAAAACCACAAAAAAAAAAGAGCAAAAAAAAATTATAAAAACTTTCTTAAAAACAGAGATTTTTTCACACATTTGTTGCTGCTGATTTCTTATGGTTTAACAATACTTTTAATACTCTATCTACACTTATACGATATTATAACCCTCTCCCCCTTCATATACAATACTATATGGACTTATGGCTATTGTGGTTGGTTACAGCAGCAGCTGCACTTTTTATTACTGTTACGATAATACGAGTATACAATATAAGTAAAGCCTGCTAAACATTAAAACTAAACTTCATTATATTGAAGTACCATAAGTTTGTTTGTCTTTTTCTCTGTCTGCATGTCTGTCTGTCTGTCTAAACAAATAATAAAGCATTTGCAGAAATGGTTGAAATGACAAAGACTAATACGGTTTGTTTTTATTGCTATTGTTGCTACTTTGTGTGGCAAGTTGGATTAGAAAATAAAAAGAAAAATATTTCACATTGCATTTCTTTAAGATTTTTTATTTTTTGCCAAAGTCACACAATAATATTATAATATGGCATCTACTTGCATATGTAATACTTGACACTTTTCCAACTGTCTTAGCAGAAATGCACAGTAGTTTGACGTGCATTTATGGGCTTTGTAAAATGTGCAGTAATTTTCAATATGTTTGTACTGACTGGTTGCCCTGTATTATTTATGGAACTTAATTTTCATTTCGAAAAGCAATTAAGAATAAATGTGTACTTGCAATATAAATTTGTCCGCCCGGATATTTTTCATACCCCAATGCGTATTTTATGTACTTGATTTACATATTGTATAGAGCTCAAGCGCAAGTTAACAAGTCAATTATTCTAAATCTAAATCAAATCTTTATAGCTTAACCGAACACCTGGCTCTTTATCTGGCTCTGTATTTGAAGTTTCCAATAGGACTTTATATGGCTATTTAACAAAGTATGATGGTACAAAAAAAATTTTTGGTGATATGCTGATAGAGACACTTCCCCAACCAGGCGATATATTTGGATGTTTATACAGTCATGTAATAGAATGTGTCGTAGAGTAAAAAAAAATAACATGAAATTTAAATATTTCAAGATTGTATTTCATAAGATTGTGATTTTCCTTTATTCACTAATTGCCTTATTGACCATTAATTTCATTACTTGAACTTCAAAATAATAATAAAGACTTACAAATTTCATATCTAAATATATAAAATTGAATGTGTGTTTGTTTGTTTGTTTGTACCTTATAGGAGACCAAACCTCTAGACCGATCTTCCTGAAATTTTCACAGCATTTAACTGGGACTCTGGCATGACGCCCACTTTTACGCCCACTTTTTTAAAATTATTTAATTGCTCCCATATAGTTTTTAACAGATTTACTTCAAATTGTAAAATTGTATTTAACACGTTCTTAACCATAATTTATGACAATCAAAGACACTTGCTTTTGAGATTGCCTTGACACCAAAGACCTTATGCAATATTCTGAGCATTTCAGCAGCCGAAATTTCATTTCGCACTTGCTGAATAAGCAAGAAGCAACTTTGTTCGTAAACACGAGTTCAATGCACTAATTGACGCACAATTTTATACAGATATTAATACCTGTGCTGACAACTTAAGGTATCCTTACGCGACATATATTATTTTTAGGTTTGAGTTTCACATGTCTTTCTTTATATCTGTCAAAAGTAGTCAATTTACATAAGTTTTATCATTTTTACTCCCAAACGTCTGTATATGTACATATGCAAACAATAAGAAATTTACTTTCTTTTCGTCTTCTTTTTTCACCATATGTATTATTAGCAACGTCGTTTATTTGCAAAACAGCTTAAATCTGCCACAAATTTAATTGACTGCGTCTTAACTGTATAGACGACACTATCATTTTTTAAGTTTTTTCTTATCGAAAGTACAAATAAAGTTGAATTGTTAAACTTGTTTTAAAAAAATTATACATTACTTGTGTTATTGCTATTATAAAGGTAAAATTATATAAAAAAATAAATTTATTAATTCTATAAAATGTTTCTTCCTTCCATACATAATATAGCGACGACAAGTGTTTATACACGACATAGATATCTGATGTCATATGTGTGCATATACGAAATTAGAGTGTTTTTTACACAAGCTATGTTTTATAGATTACGCACCATATATACATAGCTGTTTACACAGGTATAAGTGTACATAAACATATAAAAAGCCTGCCGTGTAAGGGTGCCTTTAAAAAACAAAACATTTCTCTGCAGTTTTAAATGAAAACTCTTACTTACTTAGTCTTATTTGTACTACGTATGCATGTAATCGATAGAAAAAATATTTAATAGACGTCAAAATTTACTGCACCGATTTTGTTTCTTCTAAATCATCTTTGCGTGAAGTTTCTATATGTTAGATAGTTTTATAACCGCCCTTAACCCATATCACCCCAGAGAATTTTTTTTCGAATAAACTTTTAAAACTTGGTTTTTAGAAGGTAATTGCGTCCAGAAAATAAAAATCATAAGTCAAAATTTTTTTGAGATTTTTTGTTTTTCAGAAAAATGGTGTTCGATTAATCGAACACTGGGCACTATTTAGTATATTAGTTTTATTCAGAGTTGTAAACGAATCATTCATTTTTGAATTAATTCGTGAATCATTCATGCAATGAATTGGTAAAATTTTTAATTAATTTATTTCTCCAAAAAACGAATTGAATTAAATTTGAATCAATTCATTTGAATTAAGCGAACATGAATTGCAATTCATTTCCAATTCATTTGAATTAAATTGATTTGGAATTAATAATACAAATGAGTTAGAAAAAATGAATTGCAATTCATTTCCAATTTATTTGAATTGATTTTGAATTAATTCAAATGAGTTAAAATATGAATTGCAATTCATTTTACCAATTCATTTGAATTAACTCGAAAAATGAATTTGTTATACATTTCCAATTGCAATAATGCAAAAGCATCACCCTTTTTCCAAGTACTTCTATTCTGTACTTTATCTATGTCTATTACTTTTAATCCAAGTATTTATTACTAATTTATAATAATTCTCTTTGTTACATTTATTTCATAAGTAGTAATTGAAGAAGCAAACTCCAAACACCAAGTTTGCTTCATTTGAATGCAATTCATTTTTGATTTGATAAATTTGAATTACAAGTTACTTTTCTAATTCATTTGAATTAATTCCAAATCATTTCAATTCAAATGAATTAGAAATGAATTGTGATTCTTTTTACCAATTCTTTTGAATTAAAAAATGAATTGCAACTCATTTTGCCCAATTCATTTGAATTGGAAGTGAATTGCAATTCATGTTCGTTAAATTCAAATGAATTGATTCAAATTTAATTCAATTCTTTTTTTGTTGAAAAGAATTAATTCAAAATTTAGCTAATTCATAATGAATTGAAATCAAAAAAGAATGATTCATTTACAACTCTGCTTTTATTGTTCCTATAAATTGTAAATAATAAAAAAATTATTTTTTTTTAACTCAAACTAATTTATTTAATTCATTTAAATCAAAATAAAAGAACAGAGTTATTAATATTATTGGTTTCTGACAATGCTTACATCTCCACTTCTTGTTTTCCTCTATTTTAACTATAAGATTCTCAGTTTTTCTTACGGGAAGAATATGTATTGAAGAATCAAATGCGCTGACACCGCTGACTAGCTGAATCTATTTGTTCTTGTTTAATGTTGTGTCACTAAAGAATACGCAAGTTTAACTCGAAATTCCTTTTGTAATCTAATTTTTTAATTTTTTTGGCGAGGACAGAACCAGTCAAGTTTACAAGCATTTATCAACGAAGAATTTAAAGTACTTAGCTATTCATAAAGGCCAGTACCACTTCTTTTCTCGAATTTCAACACTTTAATTTTGTACACCATTATCGCGCAAATCCACTCCTCCCATTCCTTTGTTGTAATTTTTCCATAGCTGTGGTTGCCATATGGTATGCCGATGTAAAGATATCCAACTGAAGAGCAAAGATACTATGCCTGTAACCCAAGACGGATTGGCTTACCACGTACAAACATTTTGCAAGAGTGTCGTCGGAAATATGGCACCATTTGTTCATCTATTGACAAATCTGCCTCCCAGATTCCAAACTGCATATATTTTTGGTTTATCAGCTCATACAAAAGTCGTATCTTATATGAAATAAATATAATAATGATAAATATAAAAATTCTGGAAAATTCTTTTTTCAATTAGTAACATTATGAAAAAAAAGATAACAATATGATAATTCATTATGTTTTAGTAAGTCATTCCTAGAAAAAACGAAAGTGCTAAATAGTGCCCAGTGTTCGACAAATCAAACACCTATTTTTGAAGGCAAATAATAAAAATATATATGAAAACCAAAACGATTTTTTTTGTTATTTTTAAAAGTTTGACTGTTTTTCAATAAAACTACAGAGTTCATTTCTTTATATCTTAAATATATAAAATTGAATGTGTGATTGCTTATTTGTTTGTTTGTACCTTATAGGAGACCAAACCTCTAGACCGACCTTCCTGAAATTTTCACAGCGTTTAACTGGGACTCCGGCATGATTAATAGGGTACTTTTTTTCGACCACGCCCACTTTTACGACCACTTTTTTAAAATTATGTACATAATTGCTCCCATACAGTTTTTAACAGATTTACTTCAAATTGTATACCCATTATACTCCAGGCGAACTATAAATAAACATTTCTTACACCACGCCCCCTTTCACGCTAAATTTTATTTGAAAGTTTTAAACTTTTTGTTCTCTGTATAAATTTGTTCCTTCTAACGGATTTTTTTTTATTTGGTAGTATATTGCTCTACTGTTAACGTCGCCATATAACTATGAACCACGTCACCGCCGTTAATTTTATTATATAACGAGGGGGTAGCGAAGTACACCGGGTTCAGCTAGTATTATTATAAAAGTACTTGATTTTAATTGCACTTGATGTCTATTTCCATTACATATCTGCTGTAACTATACGTTAAGATAAAAATTTAACTTTTGGAAATAACCAAGCAAATAAGTGGCTGTTTTTGTGCTAAAATAGGAAAATGGCTATTGAAAAAGCCTATACTGAATAAGCTGCAGCAGCCAGGTCGTAAGAAATGTATTAAAAAGTTAAGAGTTCAGCTACATAATTAAGCAGAGATACTCACCACTTCACAGTACACATTCAACATCGAAGAGTCGCCTATCCAATGATAGATGGGGCAATTGATATTGATCCTTCAAACCTGAAGTTATAACACTGGCCTTTAAAATAGCAATTTGTCTTATTACCACACTGCGCAACGTAACAAAAGGTGCTTAATGAAGAAAAAAAAAAATGCTCAATCTATCTTCGACTTTCATTAAAACACAATGTCACAGCATGAGTAGGGATTTAATCCCCTGAGTATTGGTTTTAGAAGGAATTAGCAAACTGATAAAAACCTGTCCCACCTACAGATATTCAGCTGAAATAAAAGACTGCACTCGCTGCCATTAGAATTTGAACGCTAAGTTAATGAAAACAACGTGAGGCACATTAAACTCAGAACCATCAGACAGCGTTCCTAGTGTGATTTTGGGGAATATTGTAAATACTTTGCTAATCTGGTATCTATAATTACATATTGTACATACATACATAACTGGCCTTTACAAACCTGTGTCAGGATTACGGCCTAGCTTCTCGCAGCACTCATGTTGTGTGTGTCAATTTTTATCCATGAGTACAGGGACCTACAGTTTAATGTCGATGAAATAGTTTTGCATTTATCCGAAGTCCTTTTAAAGAAAAATTCCGCTTAAAAGAAAAACAAATGCTGTTTTTACATTTTCTTATAACCGAATTCGACTGTATATTAATACTCAAAAAACTTCACTAAATTAAAACAAAAGACTGAAGAAACGAACCTTTTTTAGATGATGTTTCCATCAATACCTATGATGGGTTATATTTTTGATAATTTTTAAAGTAAGTTTTATTTAAATTTGTATAAATCATTTTTAAATAAAATTATTTTTTAAGAAAATTGTTTTTTGCGATGTTACGATATCGTCGATGGAATTAAAGAACGCTGTAACTGACAAAACCTTAAATGTTCACCGGAGCCAAAAAACTTGTATGAAAGTAGAAAAAAGACACTGGTATTTTTCAAAACGCACACAGCGTAAGTGAATTTATTTTCATTGTAGAAATCTGGGACCGGGACCAATCGACGCGTATTTATTTTTTTTCTGATAAAAATGATGCAAAAAACGTATTTTCGATTTTTTGTCAGTTACAGCGTTTCTTTAATTCTTGTGACGATATATTAATGACTCACCTATGCAAATTAACTCTAGTTATCGAAATTGTATCCTTAAATGTTATCAAGATAACCCGAAGCACAACAGTAAGAATACGCATACGCCAGCTCAGAATCCGACTTAAACCCCATTGAAAATTTAGGGGCTTATCTTAAAAATTAGCAAAGAGATGTTCCAAAATTCCAAGTCATTTAAAAAGTGTAGTATTAGGCTTTGCACTGTAGTTTTGTTATTTGAAAATATCTCAAAAATTGTAAAATAATTTTACTTTAAAAGGAAAACCATTTCAAAACAATAAACCTTTTTTTAATGTGAAAAATTTTCACATATTTCTACGTCAATGCCACTGTGCTGCTTTGTTATGCTGGCTAACAAATTTTATTTGCCTGCCAGTGTTTATGCTTTTAAAACAACAAATATTTACACAGTTGCTATGCCATTATATTTGTCATTTACCATGTGATGTTGTAAAACACTTTAAATGCCTATAAATGTTAATTTTATTGACCCAATTCTCAAGAAATTATTAGAGCAACAAAAAAAAAATAAAAACCACACACGTACTTGTATTGTCATGGCAAAAGAAGTAATAAAACCAGGAAGTTTTTTTCTTATAATTTTTCTCACATTTCTTATTGTTATTGTTTGTTTTATGATTTTTATTATTAATAAATGAGAGAAAAAAATCTGTATTATTCAATACAAGGAAATGATTTGTTTTTTATTTTACTTAAGCATTAGGAAATTATTTCCCAAACACTTTTTTTTTTATTTTTTGCACTCCTTTTGATTGCAAATGCAAATTTCTGTCTATTTTTCTTTGTGTGTCAACAACATTATTTGATTTCTTTTTAAAGTTTTTTTTTTTTTTTCTAACAAACATACGATTTTATGTCTTAATGACACTTGAAAGTGTTAAAATATTTGTTCCTTAAAAAAACAACACATTTTATTTGCATTGTTTTGTTTTAAAAGAAATAAAGAAATAAAGAAAAAAAAAGGAAAAAAATGGGAAAATATTTTTATTTTTGTTTCAGTACATATTTGTACAACATGTGTAAAATGTTGCTCTAAATATGTCAAAACATTAAGAAATTGTTATGTTATGCAACATTTGTTTAAAAATGAAAAAAATTCACACAACAATAGCAACAAACCCCAACCAACTATGCTGTTAACAATGGAACAGAGCATTGAAACAAAAAAAAAAAACAAAAAAAAAACAAAAAATGGAAATGAAATGAACTGGGAAACAACATAACACGGTACTGGTAGATTGCTTTGAGTGGGTTTGTTTTACATAAAAATCACTTTTAATTTTTGTTTTGGAGGGAAAACAACGGCTATTGATAGTGTTTTTTTTTTGTTTGTTTGAAAATTTTTGGTCAATTGTACAGACAATACAACAGTGACAGGAATTTTTGTTTTAACATTTTTGTAACATTTTTTTTCCATTTTAAATTAAAACGGTTGTGCTATTGCAACAAACCTTTATACGTGAAGAGTGTCGGAAACATATTTGATATTTCATTCTGTATAAAAAAATACTTCCTCAAATATTTGGCTTTTAATAGGAACTTCCAAATTTTGAGTGTTATTAGCGGCCATATTGTTGATGAAGTTTAATATGTTACACTGAGTGATGGACATTGTGGCCAACACAAAACAGGCAAACAATAGATTTATTTTATAAAATTGGCTTTTTTCTACATATAAGCTATCACCATAATCGATCTTATCAGAGGCCTATTAGTTGTTTTAGTCCACTCGTTGGCTAAATAATGAATTAATACCATCTCATACAATCAGGAAAATTAAGAGAAGTCGATTAAGCGTTGATCACAATAACTTTTTTTAGACACACAGTATGGCTCTTAACTTTCTTTGGAATGACCTCAAATAATCTAAAACAGAACATAGTTTTGATTAACTGAACTGGATCTTATGTATTGATACCTATTCTAGAAGAATAAATTAGGCAACAATCGAAACTATAGCGTGAACAACAACACTAATCTGCATAACATTGGGGTGAGTTTAGTTGTTCTTAGTCAGACCTTCACCATTTACGTTGACTGCTATAAATCTTAAATTACAATTTATTTTGAAATCGATAACTTGTGGTTTTATTAAGTAGCAAATGGCTTATGCCACACTATATAAGTATATACTGTATAAGAGATTTGGGGTCATGGTTGTCATAGGTGGTGGTTGTGTGTACTGTGCATCCAGTTCGTGAACTGTTAATCAATAGTCAAATTTTTTTATATTTTTTATATTTATGTATGTATTTGTATGAAAGACAATTATGTTTATATATGTATATTCTGATAAAGATACATTTTATAATGTATCTTCTAAATATATAAAATTGAAGGTGTGTTTGTTTATTTGTTTGTTTGTTTGTTTGTTTGTTTGTACCTTATAGGAGACCAAACCTCTGGACCGATCTTCCTGAAATTTTCACAGCATTTAACTGGGACTCTGACATGATTAATAGGGTACTTTTATTTCGACCACGCCTACTTTTACGCCCACTTTTTTAAATTATGTATTTGCCCCATATAGTTTAAAAGATTTACTTCAAATTGTATACACATTATACTACAGGCCAGGTATAAATAAACATTTCTTACGCCACGCCCCCTTTCACGCTAAATTGTATTTGAAAGTTTTAAACTCCTCCTTCTCTTCTAATTCAGATACTTACTTACACCACTAATAATGTTTGCTATACAAAATACTTTTTTTTTTGTATATAACGAGGGGGTAGCGAAGCATACCGGGTTCAACTAGTAATCTATATAAACAAAAATCAATGTGTGTTCGTTGGTCATCGCATCAGTTGAGAACGGCTGGACTGATTTTGACTATTTTTTCTTTCTAATGGTCACCGTGATAAAATTTAGGTTTTTACGGACACAAAATTTTGCCCCGACCACGTAAAGTCCACTTTTTTTGATTTACCTAAAATCAGAAAACTTCTCAATCAATTTGACTCATATTTCTTTCAAATGTTTGTATTAATCCATTTTAAGTTTTAATCGAGAGAAAAATTTGCCACGCCTATCTTTTACGCCCACTTTTTTCTATTTATCCCTAAATACAGATTTTTGTATATCTGCAGGACGGTTAAAGCTGAAATTACGGAATTGGGTCTGAATAACTTCATGAGCAAGGCAAATCATCAGTCAGAGAGTAGGCGAAATTGAACAAGTGGGCGTGACACCTCCCATACAAGTTAAAAATCGAGTTCTTTATACGTGTCTTAAGAAATGTTAAAGCTAAAGTTTCTGAATTTGGTGTGATTGATTTCGTAGTCATTAAAAATTATCAGTAGAAAAAAGGCGGACAAGTGGACGTCGTTACTTCCAAACAAACTAACTATTGAGTTCAGTATATCTTGAAGTTAAAGTTTTTCAGTTTGGTCTGAATTACTCCGTAGTTACTAAAAATCATCAGTCGAAAAGTGTGGACAAATGTAGTATTAGAGGTAGCGAAGCACGCTGGGTTTAAGCACTTTTTACAATAATTCTTTTATTGTTTGTTTTGTTTTCTTCATTTTTAGTTTTTCTTTCTTTCTTTATTTATTCTTTGTTCTTCCTTCTTTATTATTTCTCTATTTCCTTTAATACTTATGCATATCCCCTTCTTTTCCTTGCGAAACTCTCCTTGTTCACAATTTGGGAAATATATAAAAATCTTTAGAAATTCCTTCCTTGTTGTACAGCGGGATAAATGTCACAATATCTTGATCCCGTTTTAAATTAAAACAAGATGTGAAATCGATAAAAAAAATTCTTTCTTCTTCTTTATTGCTATTATGCAGCAGACAAATTTGAAAAATTTCAATATTTAAAACAAAACTTTTTTTTTTCTTCCGTAACACAATGTTGTCTCTATTAATTCTTTATACAAATTGAAAAAAATGTTCTTCTGTCATTCTTTCTTTGATCGAAATTTACAGAAAAAAAATTTTAAAATGATTAGAAAACAAAATTTGAATTTTTTGTTGATTAGAATTTTCAAAAAGTAGAAAATTTCAAATAATAATTAAACCTCACAATGCAAACGACGGCGTTAGTCAAAATTTTTATTTTAGTTACACATCAGGGTCCAGAGGAATTGAAGAATTCGGACATCTGTCATTTTACAAAGCAGCAAAGAATACAACGCCATCCATAAATGTTTGAAGCGAATGAAGGGTTACGGATGATTAAATACCTGGCCATTACAAGCCTGTTTAAAGGTTACAGCCTAGGGACCTACGGTATAATGACATTTATGGCATTTAGTTGCTCTCCGAAAGAAATATATTCTCAAATTTTTTTCCAAATATCTGAGCTAAAACTCTGGAAGCCAAAATCCTAACCACTAGACTACGGCTACTAAATATGGTTTTTATATTATAACAATTAAAAATCCGATTGAATTGATTGATTTGCAGCTTAATTTTTTAATAAAATGTTTTTTTAAGTTTTTAATACTTCGTAGTATTAGAAACTTAAACCTGAATTCACCCCTTTGAGACCAACTTCTTCAAGCATCAAATTTTTTTCATATTAATTTTGTGGATGTATGTATTATGAGAACAATTTTACTTCACATTCAAAACATAATAAAAAAAAAAAAATCAGAATAACTAAATAATAATGAAAACGCAATGTCACATTTAAAAAATAAAGCAATTTGAAATTCAATTTCAATTTCATTCGTCTTCAGTTTACGGTTTACAGAGTATTTCTCTAAATAATGAGAAATTATAATCCACTTACAGTACCATATTACTTAATTGATTTCTATTTTTTTTTTATAAAATTATTTACAATTTACAATTTCCGGCTATAATTTTTTAATATCCGCAAACAATGTTTGTACGTTATTGTCTTTACAAAAATTCCTGACCTATTACAAATCAAAAATACTTAAATATTGTTTAAAGGAAACCATTAAGTTCCCTAAAATAAACATTGTGTTGCTTATTATTTTTTATAATTGACTGAATTTGAAGAATAAAAAAAAATATAAGAAAAAAAATATTTTCAAGATCACAGCTTATTTAGACAAGTGCAAGCAAATAAAAATGAAGAGGAAACTCAAAAGCCAAATAAACTTTAGAAAATTATACACTTACTAAAAATTTCAAGGATGCAGAACGTTTTCAGCTCATTTTAATTTTTTACTTTTTTCTTTTTTTTTTTTTTTTTTGTATTTGGTTTTATTAAATAAACAAACTGAAGCTGAATAAGAGAAAAAAAAGAAAACGAAATAACAAAAATCAATAACTGACGACACGCAATTGCAATTAATGAAGCCTAAAACTAAATAAACATAGACATGAGAAGAGTTGAAGACTGGACTGTAGACAGATGTATAGTATACCACGAGATGGACATAAGGTAACATATATCAAGTGTTTATGGTAAATAAATAGAAAAAAAGAGAGAAAAAAATTTTAAATTCTTAAGAAATTTAAAAGGCCTAGAATATAGTAAAAAAAACAAAAAACAAAAACAAATGAAGACGTCAACATCAATTGGTCACTTTTAAACAGAAACGAAATAAATGAAAGAAAAAAAAAAAGAATATTTCGAATCATGCATATTAAGTTATATTGTGAAGAGGAGACAGACAGACACTCATATCAGTCAGGCTCAGACTTTGCGCTCATAACCAAAGTTGCGTGTTTTGAAAGAAAATAAGAGAATATTCATGTTTGTGGTTGGTTTTATAATTTAGCTAAAGTGTTTATTTTGTTTATGTCTCAAATTTTCAATTTTAATATTTGTTTATAGAAAAAAAGAAAAATAAAAATACAACGAAAACAAAAACAAAAAAATTCCAAAGGTATATGAATGAGGCTACCCAGCAGCCAATATCAAAAGGCCTTCTTATTGCAGGCCTTCTAAATGTCTCCTTCAAGATCCAAATCTCATTCTAATTTGCATTGCAAAAACTAGAATGCCTATGATCTTCCTTCTAAATTAAATTCTGGCTTCTTTTAGAAGACATAACTTGTTCTTGAAGCTGCAAGAAAGCCATAGCTATCCTCCGTAGGTAGGGCCCACACCCACTAAATTCCCACTCTATTCTTCCTTGGACTCTTTTTACCCACTGCGGATCTATGTTGGTATTACTTCGGAGTGAAAGTCCTTTTATGACGGTTTGTAAACTAGTCCTCGTCCGGACTGCGCAAAAATTTTTAGTGCGGGAGTCTATGTGCACTATCTGCCTTTTTATATATCTCGAGTTAAGGATGCCACTTTAGGTTTTTGACACCAAAATTTTTAAAATCTTCAATCCGTTTACGGCTGTTTATCTCCTAAACTAGACGAGATATCCGAAAACGTAATGAAGAATTTGGAGTCGAAAACCTAAATTGGCATCATTAACTCGAGATACATAAAATATATGAAATGACGGATAGAGCACATCAACTCCCGTACGACGATTTATGTGCCACGTCTGATATCTTCTGTAGTGCTCTTATCCAAATCTCCCTCTTTGATTCTCTGAATACATTCCGTGTAATTTACCATCAGCATTTTCTCACACCAATTGTCGACAGTGGCAATTGTGGTCTCCAAGCTAACCCTTTCTCTACTCCACCTCACGCATTTAAAGAAAGTTTGTTCCATTTGATTTAATTAAAGTTTGTTTTTATAATTTGAATGAACATTTTTCATTTTATCAACTTTGCAAATTTTTATTCATGAATATTTTCTTATTTATTTATTATATACATATGTATAATATACATACATACATATACATATGTTGATATATAAATGTATTCATACTCATATACAATATACTTTATTTGTTTCCTATTGAGATAGGCACATAAGCAGATACATATTTCGTCTAGGCTCAGCATATTCAACGATATTCCCAACAAAATATTGAAACAGAAATATTCAAAAATCAAAATGGAGTGACATGGAATGATTTCTTTAGTATATATTTAAATAATCTTTTATGACTTTAGCAATACTTTTTAGAAGACCTTTTATTAGGCCCGGTTATATAAATCGAGAGAGATCAAAATGTCTAGAATGGGACATACGGCGCTTGCATCTGTTAAATAAGGCCTTATAGAAGGCCTCTTTTACGACAATTTTTACTTTTGGGTAAGTTTAAAAAAGTTTAATTACCCTACAGTGAGTGCTGTCTGTTCTTAAATGGAAATATCACAAAGCGTTTTGAAAGATATTATATACAAGGTGTATGTGCCTGACAAGTCTTTATTTTCATTGTGTTTATTACAATTAAGCTAAATAATCTTTTTGTAGAATGGGAAGGGGAATTTTGAATGGCATACTAAGAGCAAAAGAGTACAGGCAGAGACGATTACACTTCTTGGGCGAGACTGGCTTTATACTTTCCAAACTTTTATTCGTTAACTATAATAGGAAAAAATGTAAGTCGTGCATTGGATTCTCTAGAAATAATCTGAGGATATGGCACTCCTAACCGTAGAAGGGAAGACTCAAGGGATATTTGATTAGAATAAACATCACTTTAAGCGATTAGTACAGATTTGGTGGCGAAGTGATCGAGTCATCAGTAAATTTTCAAGGTTGGCACCTTATAGAAGTCCTTGTTAAGTTGACAATACAATAGATCTACACATCGAAGTACTTCAGTACCTCGTTTCGTAAGTGAAGAATGATGCATTGTAAATTCATTTGTGTTACTTAATTCCATAAATTAGGCGCGTTATAAGTAATGAGAGCCTGCTTTCATTTGAGACTTTTTGCATACTTCTGCAACTTACGACCAGATATTTTGTATGCTGGAGGCCTGAAGTTCGAGCCCCAGGAAGAGTGATAAATGTTTTTAAATTAATTTTTGTTTCATCAGAAACGCTTTAATTAGATCAAAGTTAACTGTAATGAATATTTTTGGTACTCAGGTATTTTCTTGTAGGAGCGTAATCGCATAAATATCAACAAATCATAATCGATTGCTATCAATTCGCCAGAGTACAAATGAAAACTACACTGTAAGCAAAACATAACCCAGCAGAAAATTTTCAAGATTTGGAAGTAATAAATAAAATGGTAAGTAATAATGGAAGCATTATATTTTTTTTATACATTAAAGTTTCCAAGTATGCTACAGGAAAAGGTACTATTGATTATTGAATTTTTATACTATTTGCTTACTGGTTGCAATAAATCTGCATTTCTATTGCATTTTAGCGGCTCATTTCATATAAAAATCATGCATTATTGATGCCCACTAGTAAGTGATTGTTTACAATTTCTCGCTTACAAAATAATTTACTGGTAAGCACTATTTTCTGCTGGGAAGACGCTCACCATTATTATATTGAACTAAATTCTCTTCAGAAGTAATATATGGCAGAACATTTTTTTCACGAGAGCGATAAAATGTAGTTTTAGTTTCTTTATAAACATATTTCTCATTTAGACGAGATACCAATAGTTAGCAGTTCTCTTTCGATAGATTTAAATTTTTACGAGTACTAAGTCATTTGACTTACTATGCTTGAGGATTTTCTTGCAGGTTTTGCTGTTGCTTTAAGTGCGACAGCTTGATTTTTTAGAAGCATTAGTAAATGAGAAGCAAAAGCTATAAAAAATTTAATAAGTTTTTCTATGCTCTTTTCATCAACATGGTTAGTTCTTCTCTAATTGCACCAAAAAGTAAAACCACTTTGGGTTGAATTTCATCAATGACTTCAGTAATGATAGGTAATCTTATTATCATTGAATACCAAGTAATAATAAGAGCTGAATGTATTGTAATATTTTAAAATTATTCGTTGTTAGCAATAAAGATTGTCTTTAGGTTTATGAATCACTTCTGCGCTATGACAACCACATTTAAATTCATTGTAGTTTCACCAAAAATAAATACAGCAATGATTTTGCTAATGCTTGGGAATCTCTTTGCTGTAATATTTTAAAATTTAAATATCTTACATTAAATATTAAAAAATCATTTATCTTTAACGCATTTTGAAATTGTTGTGTTATTGCACAAATTAAATTCTACAACTTCTATTGCTTACATCAAACGCCAATTTAAATTTCTCTACTTGTTAAATATTTTTAATGAAACTTTCAAACAAAAAGTTCAAAAATAGCAACGTTCCTTTGAAGGAATGAATTGTTGTAATAGTTTATTCAAAACAACATTGTGTTGTAGGGTATTTTGAGCTTGGACTTAAGAACTTTAATAAGCCATGCTTTTTTTAAAAATCCAAGAAAGTAAACGTTTAGAGTAGAGCAGACATGCAAAGTTTTACCACAATAAGAAAAAAAAATGAAATAAAAGAAAACACAAAACAACCACTAATGAAACAAAACCAATCATTGCCACAGACCAACATAAACCCTGAAACAAGATGACAGTGCCAGCTTGACTAGTGATGATGACCATATCTCATCACTTTTTTTTTTGCATAATATTCCCGTATTGTTTTTTTTTTAGGTTTTTGCCCCCTTAAAATAATGATCTTCTCTGCAATAAAACAGTAACTAACAACCACATTCATTACAACTACTGTTAACGATATCAAGTTATCGTATGTGCTATAACCAACTGCGTTGATCATCACAATAATCATTGATTAAAAAAGTCTTACTGATCATCAGTTTCTGTTGGTGTGGTGTGGTGTTGTGTGGACTACTCCATACTACTCAATAAAGAATAAGAAAATTAAAGAGGAAACAATTTTCGTCTTTATTGCTGATGTTGCTTGTATTGTATTTTACTCGTTAATAAAATGTATGGGATAATATAATTTGCCTTTTTGTCTTATTTGTTTATGTCTACCGATGTCTGTTTGTTGTTTGTTTTCATGAAATGTTATATTGGAAACGTTTTTATAGCCACAAGACATGTGTTTTGCAACACAATAATTTCTGTTGACAATAACAGAAGGCATATAAATAAAATGACAAATGAAAAAAAAATTCTGAAAAAAAAAATAAAAAACAACACTAAAGCGTTAATATGTTTTAGCACAGCGGTGTAATGTGATACTATTTTTCAATTAGTTGTAGCAACTGTATAACAGTCAAAATAATTGACCATATAATAGACTTTATTAGCAGCAACTGTTTGCAATTTTCTTTAGAATTTATTTAAAACAATAGAACAAAACAAACTGTGCAGTAAGTTGATACACAAGAGTGACCACAATGCAATTTTTTTTAATAATTACTTCTTTAGTATGGCCTTCGCTCGTTGTAGGAAAGCAGGAATTTAAATTTTGGCACCATTATTTCAATAGCTGGTTTTAAAAAATTTTTATTAAATTCGCTCAATATTTTTCAGATAAAAAAAGTCTGGAAATTAAAAATGGTTTGGAATATAGAATTTAATAGCAATTGCACATTGAGTTGGTTTAACAAAAAATTTTGGTTTTCAAGTTAAAACTATTCTATCGATACTTATCGAATATCACTAACAATGATAATATTGAGAACAGCTGGTAAAGGCACACAGCATACAGTAAATAAAGTGAAATTTTTTAAGAGCTATAGGAAAGTTAAAAAAAAACACATAAAATTCAGAAAAATTAATGAAATCTTTATTTAATTGATAGTACGGTCCATATAATTTAATGTTTGAAGATTATTTCATGCAAATGTTGACCGTGACTGCGCCTCAAATGGTCCATCCGCTTAGTCCAATTTTGGCATAATCTTTCCAACATTTCGGCCGGGATCTCACGAATAAATGCTTCAATGTTGTCTTCCAGCGGGCTTGGCTGTATAGACTTGCGCTTTAACATAAAATAGTCTAAAGGCGTTAAATCGCACGATCTAGGCGGCCAATTGACCGGTCCGAACGTGAAATAAAATGTTCAGCGAACTCGCCTCTCAACAAGTCCATTGTTAGGCGTGCTGTGTGGCATGTGGCGCCGTCTTGTTGGAACCACATGTCATGCAAGTCAAGCTCTTGCAGTTTGGCAGTGCAACAAAACACAAAACGTGCGTCAGCTGTTTAAACCAGTGTTGCCAAAAAGATAATAGATAAAAAATCACCCTTTATCTTTTCTATACAATGAAAAGAAATTGCATATTTAAAAATTGTTTTCACTTAATTTTCTTCTTTGCATTCCTCCCTGTCATGCTGTATTTACAGTAAGGAGGTCGGAGATTTTAGTTTTTTATTTTTAAGGCCAGCACTCAGGGGACGGTATTTGTATTTATCGGAAGTAGCATTCATGTTAAAACACTGTTTGAGTATATTACGGACTCAAGCAATATAAAGTTTAAAATATTTCTGGTTAATGAACGAAAACTAACCAATATCAACGTTTTCTCACGACAACCCGATGTACAACAGCACATCGTTGTCCCATTGCAAAAACTTATTGGCTACGCCAGTTTAAGAACCAGACTTGAAACCCATTGAAAATATATAGGCTTATCTGAAGACAAAAGTAGCAAAGAGATATAACAAAAGTCGGAATGATTTAAAAAGTAAGCTATTTTTTAAAGAAGTATAGAACTCAAAAATGAAAAAAAACATGAATTTTTTAAATTGTCTATGACTTTTGGCATATGACCGATATGGCTATCTCGGACGTGGTCTAATCTGAAGTTCAAATATTTGGTGACATTTTTCAACATTTGTGGCGTATCGACGTAAATCAGCAACTTCACTTATCGCCAAAGAAAATAATCTTTTCGAAACGTGAAATTATGCGTTTAACAAACGGTTCCTTTAACAAATTGTGGTAAGGATTGTGTGACATGTTGTGTAGTCTTGTTGAAACCAAGCTCCTTCATATCATAGTTGTTCAATTCATGAACGAAAAAGTCAGTAATCATTGTTCTAAAGCGGTTACCATTTGACCAGCATCGATTATGGACTAATGCTGTCAAATTCTGCTACTTTTCATTACTCGATAGCATTGAGTACTTTCATAAGGGTACTCAATACTACTCAATACTTTTAACGGGTTTTATTTTTAAGAGAAAACAATTTCATAAAGTATTGTGTTTTTAGACAAAAATTTTTTTGGCCGTTAAAATTTAAATTTGACATACAACTTCGAAGAAAAAACACAACTCTTAAAGTATTGAGTAGTTACTTTTAAGTATTGAGTACCCAAAAATTGGTAGAAATACTCGGTACCCATTACTCAATACTTTGTTAGCACTATTATGGACCACTGGTTCTCCAGCTCATAGAGTATACCAAACAGTCAGATTTTCTGAATGCACACTTAAGGACTTTCATCATTACAAATACGGCAGTTCTGTTTATTCACCTATCAATTTAAACAAAGGTGATATCCATCGCTAAACAAAATTCACTTATGAAAATCGGAAACAAGGGAAATCTTGTTTTGGAATATTCATAAATCGACGCCTTCCTTGCGGCTCATTGTTAATAATTTTATATTGTTGCTGTCCATCTAACAAATATAATTTAAAACAACAGTTATGTTTACAGTACAATAACTTAGGCCTGAAACACTATAAAAAGTGAAATACTATTGATTTTATTTAGAAAACAAACAACATTTTCCCTTTTTAGATTTAAATGTGAAATACATTTCCTAAATTCCTTTTATCTGTTGTAATCTGGTAACCATGACAAACTTATGAAACTAATGCTTTGGCACACTTTATTCCCAATGCTGTTTCTTTTATTTCTTTGTTATGCGAGTATTCATCAAATGTTTTTTATAATATATTTATTGTTTTTTATAAGACTTTAATAATTCATTTGAATTTTAATGACCACACACAACAAATGATTTTATTTATTTATGGTTTTTTATTGTATGAATCAGTGTTTTTATATATTTGTTTTAATTTTTTTTTTAAAAGGAATTATACGTGATCATTGCACAATGTTGTCAGCTTATGAACGTGATATTAAAGAAAAATATTTGTCAGACAAAAAAAATAAAAATAAAAATACAAATATAAGGTTTACAATTAGATCTTTTTAACAATATTGTTTTGGTTGATTTGTTCTTTTTTTTTAATAAAAATCTCCAAATCTCTGATGAATTCCTAACCACACATGGCCTATACAAAAAATTACGAAATAAGCAGCTGTCTGGCGTTTTTGTTTTTTAAAAGGCGAAAAGGGTTTTGATAGAATTTTTATTTAAAATTTGCAATCGTCAATAGCAACTAATTTTGTAAATATGTATATAGAGCAGCAAAAAAGCAGCAGCTGCAGGATGAGATAACCTTCTAAGGACGTACAAACACGTTCGCGTATACAGCGAATTTTTTTTTAACTATCGCAAAACTATGTTATTCATATATAGTTTACTTGTCCCGGCAAACCGTCAAAATCGTTTTAGATGGCAAAGGCTACCAGTCTGTTAACGCCAGGCGTTTTAGTTGACACCAACAAATTTGTTAAATCTGTCAACACCAAATTATAATTTCTTATATTTATTTTTTCTAGTTTCGAAATATATTGGTTCTTTTACTTTTTGTTATCTTTTTTTTTACTTTTGTTATCTATTCCCAAAAACCTGCAGTTCATTGTGATCGTTCTGAAAAATGAAAAAAATTATAAAACTGTACAAGAAGAAAAGAAGAAAGAGGTACAAGGCTGTCTCTAATCCGGGAACAATTGCAAATATATCAGCCTGGAAATTCTTCAGTAACTCAAGGTATTCATTGAACGAGGGTTTAAAAACAGCGCTCAACGGTGTCTTTTAGTACCTTATCCCACAAGTTTGAAAATATAGGAAAATAAATAAGTTCACTTCAGTTTGACAAAAAGACATGTAGTTCTGTTGTTAATTAAAGTCAATAGGTATTTGTTACAATTTGTACAATTTGTTTTGTTAATGATCCCGAAAGTTATCGCGCGGAACTGGTATCAGCAGTAGGACATTACGACGACAAATATGGCGAACTGACCTCACGATATTTTGAATGTATCCTAAAACGAAAAAAAAGAACTTTAAGGCTTGGGAAAGAACGGGGTCCATCTTGAAGTAATGTTAATTTGGTTCTGTTGTGGTATTCTTCCCCTGGTGAGGAAGGCGGTATACGCTATTGCGTCTATCCGGCCTATCATGCGAGGTGTCAACCCCCGCTAAAGCATGAAAAAATGGTCTCAAACGAAGCATTAATTCTGAAGGCCATAATTTCAACGACAGCACGTTCCAAAGCAAACTTGGGTTTCGATAATTTTTAACTGTTGATTATAAACAAAATGCACTTGACTGTCAAACTGACAAAGGCGATCAGTAAAGCCTTTTGTGAGAATATGATATTGAAGAAATTAGAGCTAAAATTTTTAATGTATCAACAGTAATGACAAGAATCATATTTTTTTGATTGTTTCTGATTATTTTTGAATATCCCAAGTAAGTAATTCTAATTATTTTTTTTATTTGTTTCTAGTCGTAGTAAATTGATACTTAAGATAATCTAACACCGCGTTAGACACATTCTGTCCTATGAACCAAATATACTTTTTCGGAAAGGAGAGAAAAAATAAAAATACACGGGTATCGGCAATTTTCACACGACTTCCGGAGTATACTATAAGTAAGGAACATAAGCAGTCTTGAATATTTTCTGAAACGAATTAACCACTGTTTTTACTTGGTGCGAATAAGCCACAAACAAAAATTATTTCGAGTCGGCCACTGCATTTTTTCTCAGATGAAATATATAGAAATACGATGGATGTGTTGAAAAACAAATTTTTTTTGGGAACGCTTTAGTAGTTTAAAAATTTGGAGTCATTTCAAGTTATGCTGAAAAAAGTGAAAAAAAAAATTAAAAAAAAAAAAAATTAAATTCAGGAAAATCTGAGACTTGATAAAAATCTATTCTTTAATAAATTTTACAGAGATTACCACGAGTCTGCTTGCAACAATTCAGCTCGAATTCACGGAAAAAGGGTTAAAAATTGATCTAAAGACATAGGCGGACAGACGGACATTACGAGCTTTATACTTTATACATAAAAACAAAATTCCGACGTGTACATAAAAATAGCCAATACACGTGTATATTTATTTTTTCCCCCCTTTCCGAAAATATATATTTGGTGCATAGGACAGAACAAAGGCTCGTTTTTGTAATGCGGTGTAATCGATAACTAATTGTAATAGAAATTTAACGTAATGATTTTGAAGTTGTGAAATTTATATGCTTCTTAAATAACCATTTTATTTTGCTGCCCTGGTTTGATGTCCTCTTTACTGACTAACAAGTAATTAAAAGAAATTTTTAAATTATCGTAAATAAAATTAATACTTCTATGTTATTCGAAGTAACAAAAATATTTGTTTTGTTTCAGATCTACAACTGGCGGTCATAGAAACAAACAAAAGTAATAGATTTAGGCGAAAAAGGAAACGTATTAAAAACGTGTTAAAAAAAACGAAATGATTTTTAATTTTAAATTCCTTTCAAACAGATTTTTAAGTCTTGCTTCCAGAGTAGCTTTTAGTAATTCCAAGTGCAATAAAAATGATTTATTTTAAATATTTTAAAATTCTTTTCAAAGCGTTTACTTTTATGTGTCTTAGATAAGATAAGGCGGCATGTCGTTTACAGTCTTCTCAAGTTTATGTGTTTCTTTTTCAATTTAAACAGCGTTTCAAGTTGATTTCAAAAACAAAAGTGACATTTAATGGTGCATCATAAATTCTTCACTTCACTTTCATGCCAAGAATGACATGGTCCAGTTTTATTAATACTCTCTTTTGTATTGCTTTTTATTATTTTTTTTTTTTTGAAACCTTTTTATAACTCTTTTTTTACGATGGAATGAACAGACATAGAGATGGCACATACGAATGTTTAAAGATTTTTTTTTTAACTGCCTTACTAACAGACTAACATAAAACATAAAAATGTCCTTCAACTACTGCAAGACGGAATTCTTAGTAGATGTTTTGATGCGGTCGTTAAGATTAGCTAGAAATGAGACACTGTCTGTCATAAAATTTAGTCTGCTTTATATTATATTGTATATATAACAGGTAGGAAAAAAAGAAGTGATTTTTTTTTCTTTAACGCTAAAATAGTTTACGATGTCAAAGTAATATTTAACGTTTGTTTTTAGTAAAAAAAAGAAAATAAATTTTGCATTTTTGTCACCGTTAACGCCTTGTTCTATGCCTTTTCTTCTTTTTGTTTAGACAACATCACCATATGCACACATTTTATTTGAAAAAATCATATACACGCCCTTGATGAAAATCAGATCGCATAAAATTTTTCCCTTTTGAAATATCCTGTTAAATGCTTAGCAATGTGTTTTGGGCGTATTTACTTACAAATGTTTAGGCAAATGTAAACGCCCTATTAGACTGTTATTATTTCAGTTTTATTGCAAAAATTGTTCACATTTTAATGACTAAAATGTCCATTTAAATGAAATACTCTGAAAGAAATGCACAAATATAGGCGTTTTATATTACAATATTACAAAATTCAAACATCATTTGAAAACCATATGGTGATGTATAAAGCGATCTGCTTATGATCAATTGGTTGCATTTGAAAACACACAGAAGGTAGCTTTGTCTTGCAGCTACCGGCTTCTTCCTTTGCATACATACATAACTGGCCTTTAGAACCCTGTGTCAGGAAAACGGCCTAGCTTCTCGCAACACTCATGTTGTGTGTGTAAATTTTTATCCATGACTACCGGGACCTACAGCTTAATGTAGACTCTGAACGACAGACTTGAGAAGTTTGTTCATGGCAATTAATTACTCTCAGAACTTTTGCCAGAAGACTGCTGAGAGGTAGTCGCCGAAAGAAATATTTTTTTCATATTTCTTTTTTTTTAAGATGTCGGAGCTGGTTGTCTTAGTAAGCCAACAAACTAACCACTAGACTACGGCGACTACTTCTTCTTCCTTTAAGCATTTCTAAAAAACTCTAGGGTAGTTGCTAAACCACGAATACATAAGTTACGGCAAACTACCTCGATAACTCACCGCCAATGTCTAAATCATCGACAAATACTTTTAACTTTGGTAAGACTTTTCAGACTAAAATATCTACGAGCAACATACTTCCGAAATTTAACGTGTGTACCCGTCCGTAGATACAACCACACTCTACCCAGAGGTAGAGGTGAGATACTACACGTCAGACCAGGGCCACCGAATGTCGGTTCTCCTAACCAACGGAAATAGCAGGCTACGCCGCTTACGTCGAGAGCCCTATGACAGAGGATTAGCAATCTTATTATTACCATTACCTGGATAGTTGCAATCCTCCTTGCTTAGAAAGTGCATACTATACAGAACTACCACAACCACTACAGACCCGAAGGGTCGTACTCAACCATCAGGCAAGATTTCCGCACTCCTCGAATTACAAGGGCATACAGGCAATCTTGGGAATCCCGATGCTCGAAGTAACAGATTAGGTGTAACTGGTCAGTCCGTGAGAGCGCCAGTAGTTTACCAACAAGTCTTTTCCTATATGGAGTGCCAGGTCATCCAGAGCTAGGTGAAATTCATCTACTCTGAGAGCCTAGACCCTTGACGCGAAGAATCGGCAGAAGCCACAAAGTACCCCCGGGTGGGATTTACGAGCAACAATTAGTTTTAAAATTTTTTCTCTGGGGCTTTTCCATTTCTATATTACTAATGGTTTTAAGGCGGAAATGTCCATAGGTTGGATCAGCCACAATACGATGCTTTTTCTTTTTATAGACATTTAGGATTAGAATACTACCGGGTTATATGGGGTTCTTGGTAATCACCTTATTAGTGGATTCTTTTAAATACAAGCAGCAAATTATGTCACTGTTAGTGCTTTTTATCGGTCAGAAGTAATAAAATATCATTTTGTTAAAAACCTGAAAATTCTCCTACCAGAGAAGTTTAGGCTTGTCTTAAGGCGACATTAAAAATTTTATAAAGAATAATTAGCTTCTTAGAAGAGGAAAACGTTCATCACAGGGAGGTTGTACTCCGACAAACTTAACCTCTAACTTTTCAAAGATAATATCGTAACTTCACTTTTTTACTTGGGAAGGATTATTGTACCTAAAGAATCTTCCGACATTCTACTCTATTCCACCTTAACCAATGTCAAGAAACCGCGAATGATCTGGTGAAAAGCGCCACCTATTGGGAGTTTTCAGATAACAGCTAAACCTACTTAGCGAAGACACTCACCACAGAATCAACATTTAACGATGGGGCAATTGCTGTTGATCTTTCAAGAATGAAGGTTTACACTGGACTTTGAATGATCACAGCAATTTGTCTCTTTCCTATGCCGATTAGTAGTAACTTTAGAAAAACAAAATGTATGTTCTGTCATAAATGCACTCTCCTTTCCAAAAAATTTCAATACAATGCAGTGCATTTAGTAGGGGTTTACCCCTGAGTATTGGTCTCAAATAAAAAAAAAAATTATAATTTGAAATTAGCACTCAAAATTTCGATTATTAATATCTAAGTAAAGAATCTCGCAGTGATATTGCGACAAACGCGATAGAGCCACTTGCATAGTTTCATATGATACCAATAGACTTTCAAATAATAGTATATGGAGCTAGTCACGGAGAAGATCAGCTGAAATAGAATTATAGAATTGTATAAAAATTGTAATTTTTAATTAAAGAAACGAAAGATATTTTAAATTAATGCAAATACGAATTTTTTTTTGTATTAAGACCAATACTCAGGGCTAATTTCCTACTCATCCTATGCCTTCTATTGGTTTTTTTTTTTTTTGTTGGAATAGTTAAGTTTTTTTTTCTTACTTATTAAGTGCCCTAAGAATAAGACATGTTGCTGTCAATTGATCACACAAAGGTCAGTATTATATCCTCACCCTCTCTTATTTCAGCTGAAAGTCTGTAGGTGGGAAATTTAACAATAAAGTTTTCCTCAGCTTGCTAATTCTCTTTCTTATTTCTTTCTTATTTCTTCTTCTTCATGCTATGGCATTGTATTAAAATCAAAGTGAAATATATATTGAGTATTTTTTTTTTCTCCATTAAGCGTTTTTTTTACTTTGCACAGTATGGTGATGAGACAAGTTTCTGTCAATTAATCGCTCAAAGACCAGTATTATATTCTCACTCTTGAATGATCAACAGCCACTGCACCATCTGTCGTTGAATGTTGATTACGGTGAGGATCTTCGCTAAGTAGGTAAGTAGCTATTATCTTCTACTTCCCAGTAGATGGCGCCTTTTTCATGATCTTTCGTTTTTGATGCCAATGCCAAAGGTGGAATATTAGTAGAATGCTTCCTTTCTTTCCGAATGCTGTACTACTCGTTCTTTGAAGCTCTACATTTAAGCAGTTCCAAGTATATATTTTTATCGAGGTTAGCGTGTAGTCTAATTGGTTAAGATTTTTCTAGAGTTTTTTTCTTTTTCAAATTGATTAATTCCAATTAATTCTGTTAATTTTTCTTTTAATAAAAAAATTATTTTCTTCCTTTAACCAATCATCTGTGAAAAGCAAAAGAAAATTGTGGCACAACAATTTGCTCATTAAACACATGTTGCAAATAGTTGTGGCACGTAACATACATTTTTCACACTTCCTTAACAAACAAAAAATAATAATGCGTGTTTTCTACGGTTGAATTTTTTTCTGCAAACTTGTGGCAGGTTGTGGCCAAGAGTAAAATAAAAAAAAAAAAAAAAAACTGAATGCTAAAGCGTTAAATAGTTGATGACGAGCTTTGGCTCACTAACATTTCTTGGCTGATAATAATGATGTGAAGAGAAGTAGAAAAAAAAATAAAATAAAATCAAACAGTAAAACACACCTCTTTCAATATACCGATGAATACAAAGGCGACCTCAAACAATGATAAATTGTATTGATAGCAAAAGTAAGCAGTTATATTGAGAGACAGGGGTATACAAATAAGAAATGAGAAGGAAAAAAGTGTGGATAGAAAAAGCAAATGGTCATGTGTGGAAAATGGAAAAAAAAATTTTGATAAAAAAAAAAATTTATCAAAAAGTGTGACCAATAATGTTATAAAAAAATTGAAAGAAATTTTGATAAAAAAAAAAAATTTATCAAAAAGTGTGACCAATAATGTTATAAAAAAATTGAAAGAAATTTTGTTTTTTTCTTTATAAAAGTAACTGTTTATTAACCCGTTTAGGAATAAAAAACAAAATTAAAAGCAATTATTATCACTTCCACTCAGTGTTGCTTAAACCTTAAGGCATTGTTGTAGGAACAAACATTTCAAATATTTATGATTTCTATTACTGAAGTTATTTATTATTTTTAATGCATTTAAAGGGTTAAAATTCCTGTTTTCTATGTTTCAAAATTTATGAAAACTACAACTCAATATTCTTGCTAATCATTGAATCTTGGGAATTTCTCATTGTCTTTTACTTGTAGACTATGAAAAATAAGGCTTTCTCTCTATATAACCGCTAACTTGTAGTTGAATTTTTTTCTTCTTCTTGTACGGCTGATATATCATCTAAAGCAACAAGACAGTAATACTTACATACGATACATGGTGGCAGGCAGCCCGTTACACACAGACAGTTAAGTCCTCCGCAATAGGCAATAGGCCAACAAAAAACCATCATCAGCTTCATCATCATATCATTGAAATTATCAGTAACATATAGTCATACAATTATTTTAGATGCCGATGTTGCTGCTGCTGTTACCGAGGATGATGATGGTGGTGTTAGTACTGGTGATTTTTCAAACAACATCAACAAACGTCATCTTTTTAAAGAGTGCCAACTTAATTTGCTAAGGCTTTATTTTTTTTTTATTTTTAAGGTTTCTGTTGTTAATACAACACGCTTATGAGTTAAACAACAAAATCCTCCCTCTCTTGCTTTCAAAAGCAAAGCTTAAAGTGAAGCTTGTTAATCTTATGTTTCTGTGTTTTGACTGTTTTTTTTTTTTTCTTTTTCTTTTTTTCTTTTAGCTTGTCAGCATAACCCTGGCCATGGCTTTTAATGCCAAAAGAAAGAAAAAACTGTGTTGCTGTTTTAAAATGTTTGGCAGAAAAATAGGTGTTGAGCCTTTAGTTTTTTCAGCATCATCAACTAGAAATCTTATGCAATTATAAGGTAAGAACTTTTTTATTCTCTTTTGACATTAAATTACAGTTAGAATGCCTTAGAACACAGGGAATTCAATCCTTTTAGCCAAAGTGTTAAAATAAAAAAAATTTATATAAAAAATTCACAATATTGCGTGTTAGAATTGTACTTGTATATAAACTTTTATTAAAATGTTGGTGAAATATTACATTGTGATCATAAGAGGACCAAAAGAAATCAAAAGGTACGCATGATATGTGGGTGACATGTCAAGTTACAATTGCTAGGAAACATTGCTTACATTTACAAAAAGCTTTGTTCTGCAATGGAGATCTATTTCGGTTAAAATTTTCAAAATTTAAGTCTTCAATCAATCATTTGACATAAATAAAAATATTAAAAATTTTAAGAACAGTTTTAGGTCAACGATATTTCTCTTGTTGTTGGTGCAGAGTTTTCAGAGAACAAATTACTAACTTATAAAAACTTTATTATTATTAGGGTGTTCCTAAAACTAGCCGGCATTCAAATTTAGAAAAAAGTGTTTTGAAGCTGTCACTCGTCTTCTTTCTGTAAACATTGTGCGTAGTACTATTATAGGCGAGTGCTAAAAATGTTAAAGCAGAGTAGAGTAAACTCTGTGGCAATTTAGGTTGTTGCAGGGTTGTCATATTCTCTAATTTTTCATCAGCAAAGTGAACAGTGTTCTAGGAACTTATTCACAGGTTTGTCTAATTATTTACGAGATAAGAATATCTTAATATGGTAAATTAACTTAATCTCCCCGATTTGTATAGAAATAATGGGGCGGAACATGTATTTTAATCCTATTGATAAATTATAATGGTCTGTCTGTCTACAAAGATAATATCATAAGGGCAAAAGATGATGATTTTAGATTTTATAATCGGACTAAATGTAATGAGCGTAGCAAATTTTGGGGTCATTGGCTTTATTGTCATTATATTCTAAGATAGTATTAAATGTATAGCATCTGTATTCAGCCAACGAACGTGTCCGTTTCTAACCTCTCTTAAATTGTGCTATAGAGTATTTAAATCGTAAAGGAAGGATCAGGCTTTCCCGGTGTATCTTTCAGAAAAAAAAGAATTTTAAAAACCAGATGACGCCTTAAATCTCAAATTTATGTTTTCATGATGTTGCCATTATTCATAAAATTAATTATTTTGTTTTTTTGTTTTATTTTTTAAGACCAATACTCAGGGATAAACCCTTACTCATGCATGGAATGTGAAGATGGTTGATAGATAGAGATTTTTTGTTTTGTTTTTTTTTTTATAGATATTTGTATATTATGCGCCTTTTTTTTGATGAGACAAGTTGTTGTCAATTTAACCACTCAAGGGTCAGTGTTATACCTTCACCCTTGAGTGATCAAACAGCAATTACCTCATCTGTCGGTGGATGTTAAATGTTAATTATGTTAATTATTTTTGCCATCTATACGTCAGATCGGTAAGTTAAGAGAGCACCTTCATACTATGATAGAAAAAAGAGTCAGTCTTTGTTGCCTACTGTCAGGGCAGACTAGGCCCTAGCTTAATAAAAATCAGACCAAGTACCATACAATATAGGAGTAGCATTTTTCTCAAACAAAGCTTACTTGAGCACTCAAAGCCTCACTCAGAAGTGAAATAAATGTCTGAAGATTATTTTTTATAAAACCTTTCACGCCAATCAAAGTAAAGTCCAATCAGTCAAATCTGTAGTGAGGATGTGGAATACAGAAAATATTGTTAAAAATAAGGTCAATGGACGGAATTATTAAAATTATTAAAAGTATTCCCGTTATTAAAATTCCGTTGGCTTTTCAGCCTTGCAAAGACCATTATGCTGCTAACATTGTGCTATGATGTGCCAAAATATTAATCTACACTGACCGCCCGTGGAAGATAACAAGCAGTTTATCGCACTTTAACTCTGATTAGCCTGACTTTGTGATGTTTTTCAGACTGCTTGACTAATGCAGTTTCTTTCAGGCATAAAGTAATACCTTTGATGGCTGCCAAATATTATTTAAGATTTAGTTTTTTTTACCGACTACGTGATTAATTTGGCATTTTTAAGTTAGCCTAGAACAGCATAATACAATACTACCGAGGATCCTGAATGTCACAGTGATATCCAGGAAAAAAAATTGCTCATAATTTTGGGAATAACAAGTCGTTTTTAGATGTGACACTTTAAAAATGTAAGATATTCACATTCTATAGACAAATTTGTTAGTAATCATTTTGGATTATAAAGGTTGACTTATTCTGAGGGTAGGACATTATCATATCGTCGCAAGAATTAAAGAACGCTGTAACTGACAAAAAATCGAAAATAGGTTTTTTTGCATAATTTTTATCACAAAAAAATACTCGTCGATTGGTCCCGGTCGCACATTTCTACGATTAAAATAAATTCACTTACGCCGTCTGCGTTTTGAAAAATACTAGTGTATTTGTTCTACTTTCATACAGGTTTTTTGGCTCTGGTGAACATTTAAGGTTTTGTCAGTTACAGCGTTCTTTAATTCCATCGACGATATAGTCATCGTAAGGCATGTGATAGAATCTGATAATTCGAGTATGATGTCTATGAACTTATCTGTTCTGTGCAATTTTATTAGTTTGAGAAGGGCATTTTTTATTTATAATTTGTTTACGTTTTATTTTAAATGAATAGGTCTTTAAGGATTACAATTATAAAAGTACCTTTTCTGTGACTCTTGAGCACGTCCAAAGGACTGCATTCTTATGACGTCTTCGTTGTTGCTGATTTTATATTTAAATGGTTGGTCATATTTCTCCCACTATTTTAAAAGAAATTTAAAATCAAAATGTTTTTTTTTTTGTTTGTAACACCAGAACCACCACTTAGACATTCTTTTTTCAAATTTATATTCTTATGCTGGTTAGTAGAATGTGGTACGACGGTTATTAAGTTGGTTGGCTTTTATTTTGTTTTATTGCCTCTAAGGCTGCTGGTCTCGTACATCAATTTGTTGTTTGCTTGTCTATTTCTGTAGCTGTCTTTTTGAGAGTTTTTTATTCTAAAATACAAAGAAACAGTAAGAGAGAGAGAGACAAACTGCAACAAATAACTGAAGTAACTGGTTGGTTAGCGGGTTTAACTAATTTTAACTTAATGTCTTACATTAGTTTTACACCTTGAATTTATTTTTTCTGTGCCTTTCTTTTTATGTTTCTACACAACTTGATGGTTTTTCTTAACACTTTTCAGTTGTCCAATTGTTTTGCAAAGTTTTGCTATAACATTGTGGGTACATTTCTGCTGGTCAAAGTCAAAGACGCAATGCAAAAATTCTTTACCAATGTTATGTTGTTGTTTAGAGACTTAAAAATAAAAGCAAAAAGTAATAAAATGCTTTAAATTGGTAACACTGTTCCATATTTAATTGTCAAGACCATCATTTAGTTTAAAGGCATTTAAATTTAAAAACAAAACTGTTGCTGCAGCAGCAAAAGAACTCAACAAATTAGGGGGTATTTTTTGCTAATTTCTGTAAATTTTTTTCTTTTAGTTTATTTAGAAATTTCGTTTCTAACTTAATCTCTTTTAAGTCATCAACCCAATTTTTCACACATAAATAAAAGCCTTATTGAATGAAGTTCGTATTTTATAGTTTTTAGTATGTCAACGACTTAAAAATCTACATTTAGTTTTCGCCCTTTAAAAAATTATTTTCCTTCCCCTTAGCAGTAAAACAAACAAGTCCAACGAAATATGTTTAAATATAGAAAAAAATAGAAAAAAAAAAACAACAAATTTATGAGAATTTCAACACGAAAATGTGTTGACAACTTCAGCAGCATACAGATATGCTGCTAAAACTCTATGAGCCATAGAAAACTATTTTAAAAATGGCCATAAAAATCCTACAAATCTTCATTTAGTCAGACATTCAGACATTATTAAACTTAATGTGTAACAATAAAATGTGGCATTTAAACAAAATCTGTTTTTATAGTGCTTTTAAAGGAACAAAATGGGGCTTTAGAGTGAGTGCATAGAGTTTTGTTGGGGATTTTTGTTTCAGAAAAAGAAAAGTCCACCATCAAGTTGATGATTATCGAAAATAAAGACACACTTCAAGCACTTGCTGAACACAAAAAAAGGCCATTTGATAGATCGTTTGTACTTATAGCAGCTACAGAATAGTATTTTGAGTAAATGTTTAATATTATGAGAGAACGGTGGTAGTATTAGGGTGCCACAAATAATTGCTACAAAAATTTGATTTTTCTAATATAACGTCTTGCCGTAGAACAATAAAAACTCTGCAGCAATTTTAAATCATTGTGTTAAGCGAGTTTGACTCATTCGCGTATATTTTTTTTTTATAATTCAGCTAATACAAACATACATACGTAATTGGTCATTACAACCCTGTGTCACGGTTACAGTCTAGCTTCTCGCAGCACTCATGTTTTGTGTGTGAATTTTTAGCCATGAGTACCAGGACGTACAGTTTAAAGTCGACTCCCAGAGCTTTTGCCAGAAGACTGCTGGGAGGTAGGCGCCGAAAGAAATAATTTTTTCATATTATAATTTTTCAAGAAATCAGAGCTGAGATTTGATCCCGGTGTTATCGTCTTAATAAGATAGAATGTATACAGGAAAGGTAGAAGGTGCTTATCAGCGATAGTAGGGTATCCAAATCTATAGATACATTGGAGCATCGATGGAATGTGACGTGCATTTCTTTGTTCTAGCGGTACTACCATAGGAGGTACTTTTTTTTATTTTGAGACCAATACTCAGGAGTAAACCCCTACTAAATGCTGTGCATTGTATTTGAATTTTGGAAAGGACAGTACATATATTATTATTAAGCGCCTTAGGAATGATACAAATTGCTGTGAATTGATCATTCAAAGGCCAGTGCTATACCTTCACCCTTGAATGATCAACAGCAATTGTCTCATCGCTGCATGTTGATTGTGTGGTGAGTGTACCTTCGCTAAGTAGGTTTTAGCTGTTATCTGCTACTTCCCAATAGGTGGCGCTTTTTTTCCTGATCATTTGTTTTTTGTTGACATTATTTAAGGTGGAATAGAGTGGAATGTCGGTGAGCGGTTTCTTTGATGAAACCAAGGTTTTGACTTCGCATAATCACATATTTTTACGAACTACTCGTACTTCTCTCAGAGCACATACTTTTTTAGATGATTGTCCAGTGAATCGTACCGCTCGTTTATGAAACAGGTTTTCAGCGAATGTTTTTTCTGCCAATTATCAGCAGAATTATATCAAATGTTCACAAGCACTATTCTCTCCTAGACCTACACAATGTACTGCATGAGTAAGCGTCGTCCCTTGAGAACTGGCCTTAATGACAAAAAAAAATATACGTATCTAAAGCTTCATTTATTTGGTAATTTCAAAATATGTCTTTTATTGTTTTATTAAAAGTTTTTTTTTTAAGAATTTCAAATAAAATATTTTAAGTTTTTGAAAAGTTTTTATTTCATTGAAAATTTTGGAATACATGCTGAGTACGAAGCAGCTTCCAATACAACTACTGCCGCCGAAAATAATTTTGTTTTTGTATATGTTTTGCTCATTTAATATAAGTATTTGTGAACTCCATTATTTAATTTTTTTTTTGGGAACAACAGCGCAGTTGGTGGTGATTCTAATTATAATCACAAAAAAATTATACATTTTTTTCTTACTTTAGACATCTTTCTGTCTACTGTGGTGGTTTTTTGTCTTTCAAATTTATGGATGAAAAAAAAAAAATCTGTTGCTTCTTTAAAATTTAAAAAAAAAGAAAAAACAAAATCGGCTCCCATTTTTTATTAAAATTTTGTTTTTTTCGGTAATTTCATTTATTTCAACAAATTTATGTGACTTTTTTTTTGTGATTTTTAGTATGTTTCATGAGTATTTTTTATGTAAGAAAAAAAGAGGTCTTTTGTAAAGACCGCTTTTACAAGAACTTTTTATAGAATTTTTTTTATGGACTTATTTTTTAAGATTTATTTACGTTTTTTATTTAAATTCTAATTATCTTTTATGTGTTTCTAAATATTATAGTTTTTTTTATAGTATTTTAACATGATTTCAAAATGTTTCACTGTTGGTTTTTATTTCCGGTCTTTAAAAGAAAACTGTAAAATAAATGATTAAAAGCCATGATGTACACTATTTTGATAACATTTCTTCTTGCATAAAATGCAATTCTAGTGTTGTTTTTATTCTAAGTATTAAAACAATTGTTTTGGATGCGCATTCAACTGATTGCAAATAGCAACAGATTCACTACTGGACTTATAGTACCAAATCGAGTTTTTCTTGGCAGAAATTACAAACGAAAATAGAATTGGTAGAAGTGAGCTTATTTTATTATTGGCAACACCCCTAGCAATCAAGAAAATACGTACGTATGTACATATATTAAAAATAAACAATTGACAACACAGTATCTCGAATGATAAAAAACTTATTTTGGTGCGAAATGAAATCATAAAAAAGCCTTTTTATAATACACTATAGCAACTTCTACATTTTGACTTTATGCAATATGCTATATTTACACCAAGTTAGTTCTCATCTGATTATAACAGATTATAACAGTTACAACTTTGACGGCAATAATTTTGAAAAAAGAAAATGTTCTTATTTATACTGAGCTCACGCAAAAACTATAAAAATTTTATTAGATTTGTAATTAAACTAATTGAGTCTATCTGAGTATGCTTCTGATATAAAACTCAGATGAGAACTTAGGTGGTGTAAATATAGCTTTACCATGGGTTCTTTGGGGGGGTCGTGGCATAGTGGTAGAGCGCTCGCACAGAAACTCACACGACCCAGGTTCGATCCCAGCGAAGGACAAAATTATAAAAATAAAAATTTGCGGTTTTCTAAAAATTACAATTTAAATTAAAAATTAAATTAAAGAAAATAAGAGGTTCCCCCCCCCCACCACAAGACCATCTGCAAGAAACCGCCCCCTGACATTTCTAATCCATTCCACCAAAAACCAATGATCGGGAGTACAGCGCCACCTTCTGGGAAGATAACAGCTAATCTACTGAAGACGCTCACCATTCACATTAAACATCCACCGACAGATGAGGCAATTGGTGTTTGATCATTCGAGGGTGAAGGTATAACACTGGCTCTTGAGTGGACAAATTTACAGCAACTTGTTTCATCAACAAATAAAGGCGCAAAATATACAAAAATCTATTAACAATCTTCACATTCCAATACAATGCACTGCATGAGTAGGGGTTTGCCCCTGAGTATTGGTCTTAATAAAAAAAAAAAAAAAAAAAAAAAAAGCTGTAGCGGTAACATATCTTCATGTGTTCTTAACCAATTTCCTTTTAGGGCGATCAACTACAGTTGAAATATTCTCATTAGTAGCCTGTCTGGCTTTTGTTTGCAAGTTCAATATCAGCAGAAAAATGTCATATTTTAAAATTTTTTTTTTAAACGTTCATATCTCTCTTAATAAGGTGAAAATTGGTAGTCAAAATTTTATATTTTTTCAAAAATTTTCGTATATTTATTTAAGTGCTCTTATCGTAGTCGCCTTAGTAGTCTAGTGGTTGGATTAAAACCCCATCGCTGACATCTAGAAAAAAAAAAAAAAAATAAATATGAAAAACTATTTCTTTCGGCGACTACTTCTTAGCAGTCTTCGTGCTTGGAGCTTTTCTGAGAGTAACTGCTTTTCATGAACAAGTTTCTCAAGTCTGTCGTTCGGAGTCGACTTTAAACTGTAGGTCCCGGTACTCATGGATACAAATTTTAATACAAACAACATGGATGCCACGAGAAGCATGGTCATAATCCGGAAACAGGGTTGTAATGGCCAATTATGTATGTATACAACTAATTATTATTGGAATATCATAGCAGTTAATAGATGTAGCCTGGTATTAGAGGCCATGATAAAAGGTTGAACTCTAAATATACTAAAGTTAAGATTACTGAAATAAACTTTTGTATTAATACATTATAATGTTAAGTTTCTACAGAACATTCGTTTCTATAACAGTACGTTTTCAGTGTACTGGCCGTGACCGATTCATTTAATAAAAAATATTGCGAAACTGCACTGAAAGCGCACAAAATTTTTCCTCTCTATTATAAGTATATGAAATAAGAAAAAATATACTATATGTGGAGTATTTAGCATTGTTTCGGTTTAATTCAATTGCCTATATCTGTCCACAGGATGTTAGTTATAGCCGCGTTTTAAAAGGCTTGGACAAGAAAGTACTGAGGAAAGATTCGCTAGATTTTCGGAGAGAACTCGTTGTTGGTTGTGACACAAATTTTAATAGTGTCAAGGCTCTTTTTTATTTTTTTTGTTATATCGTAGTCACCGTAGTCTAGTGGTTAGTGTATTGGCTTACTTAGGCAAGAGCCTCGTGTACAAACCCCAGCTCTGACATCTTGAACAAAAATATATGAAAAAAAAAAATATTTCTTAAGAGGGTTTTAGACTATCCACCAAGTCGTATGATATGCGAAAATTTTTTGTAGAAGAGTAGCAGTGTGATAGTCCAAATGTATTGTGTAATCGAAATATTCGATATTGAGAGAAAATACGTATAACAAATTTTAAGTCGTATGGCTCTGATTGTTTTCTGAAAATTAAAAAAAAAATAAAGAATTTTCATAGAGCCCTATTCTGTAATTATCTTAAGCTAAAATGCTAAAATTTTGAGTTTTTAAAGCAGGCTGGGAGTTAGAATATATAAAATTAAACATTTTTAAGATTATAAACACGAAGCTTTTAAATTACTATACGCTTTCAAAACTTAAAAGCAATCATAAATAGAAATTTTATTTATTTTATTTTCAAATTAATTTTTTTTTTGGGAACTTATATTTTTATTTTATTTTTCCAAACCAAAAGTGTAAACACAAAAAGTTTTGTAGTACAATTTTCGTACTCATTTTACAAAATCATATAAAATAGGAATATATTTTCTCTCAGAAAACTAAACTCGTACCGTCTAAACTGCCCTTTAGCAGTCTTCTGACAAAAGCTCTGAGGGTAACTAATTGCCATGAAAAACTTCTCAAGTCTGTTGTTTGGAGACACACACAACATGAGTGCTGCGAAAAGCTTGATAGTAACACTGAAACAGGGTTGTAATGGCCAATAATGTATGTATATATGCTTTTATTGTCGTACATATTAGTCAATTCACAATAATAGCGAACAAGAAGAATTTAAATTATTTGCATATTTTCCTAAATTTTTATCAATTGCCTACACCAATTGCAAAAATAACGAAAATTCGTAATATTTCTCTAAATGTCTACATTTCCGTAAGTATGGATCCAATAACAAAAATATTAAAATTTCATGATTAATAGAAAAATTTTAAAATTTAAGTAAGTTTTTAGTTTTTCCTTAGCAAATTTTATCAAAAAAAAAAAAATAAATAAATAAATATCAGCGTTAAATTGACCAAAACTTAACAAGGAAGGAAGGAAGGAAAACGAAATAAAAAAATTATAATTTTTTAAGAAAAGAATTATCGAATTTACTTAAAATCTTCTTGACAAAACATAAACCTTTAGCAAGACAGGTAAAACGAAACGCATTTGTTATGTAATCTGTACTGTGGCTTACAGAGTTACTGCTTTAAACATCTGAAGTAACTCTTACAATTTCAGCTCAATTCTTTACGCAATTTATTTTATTTAATTCGCCTTGTAGCCATTTAATTGCTTTCTTTATATTACACTTTGACTTCATTTACCTTGACCTCGTCTTAACTATCAACACCTTTCAATCTTCTATTTAAATGACTGAGTTTACTTTTAAATTCTGTGTCAAACTGTGTCAAGGCACAAGTCATAACATTTTTCACGCTTCCTGATAAATTTAATTCTGTTTTTATTTTATTTTGTTGAAAAATACCAGTACAATACAAACAAGAAATGGTTAAAAAGTCATAAATATTCATACTCAGTTTAAGAGAATCATAAAAATAAGAGTAGAATTTAAGAAAAACAAAATACATAAAATTAATATAGAAAATGGAATAGAAGAGAAAGTAATAGAAAAGAAAAAAGGAAATGACTATAGAATATAAGTATAGAAACTAAGCGTGAAAATTGCGATTTTCCAAGAAATTGATAAAAATTTTAAAAAGTGCTTGTTTTTAGCAGCAATTAAGAAAACGAATTTTAAAAGTCGTTCGATGTTGTAAATTTCACATTAAAATCACTCACTTGTCATAAGTCAGTTAACTGGAGAGCTAGGGAGAGATTATTTATACTAAAAAAGTCACCTATAGTGCTGGAAATGCTACTTTTAATAACCGTAACAGAGTTAAAGATTGGTAAGTAAAATGACACACGTTGGCTTACGGTCAACTCTGTGGGATGTTTTTAAAACCCTGTTTGTTGTAGTTTTCCCAAAAGCAGATCTTTATTTTTTTACAAAGTTATTTATGTCAATAGAACAGGTAGAAGGTTAAATGTTGCTTTAACCTTATTTTTGAGAGTTTATATGCAATTGTTGTTTTTTTTACAAATAAAATTTTTTTAATATTTCCAAAGAACTCTAAAGAGACCATCGTAGCTGGGGTGCAAACTAGTTCAGTTCTGCTGGTGTTGTACATGTTCTTTAAAGAATGATTTTATTTTTGCGCGGGAAGGAGGGAAAAAGCCTCGCATGACATGTCGAACTCGCCCAAAAGCGTATACCGACTAAAAACCCCCCTTGTCTCCTCACTAGGGGAAGAATACCACCTCGGAACCACATTCGCATTACTTTAACGTGGACCCCTCTTTGGCACTCCAATTCTGTCTAGGTTGTCCGCAATTTCAAATGCCTCAAGGTCCTTCTTTTTTCGCCTTAGGATACGTTCAAAGTATCCTGCATTGGCGATCCAGTTCGCCATGTTTGACACCATAATATCAACAATATTCTCTACCATATTCTTCCGACTTCAGACACCAGTTCCGCTCGATAGCAATGCCAGCGTCTGCATTCGAAAATGGTATGCTCCGCTTCGTCAATCACATCTTCTTTGTCCTCATAAATGCAGAAAGGGGAGTCACACTTTCGAATTGGGTGCAGATATTTTCTAAAATATCACTTCTTCATCTATGACCCTATAGTCGGTATGAGTCTCGTTGTCCATCTTCCTCGTTCTTCAGCGTTACAGCGTTGTTGCTATTTGAAAATGGTACCCTGCCAGATGGAACTGGTTATAGGAAGGCCTCTCGTTTTGGCCTTATATATTATCGTCCGCTCTTCGGCTTAAAGGATGTTACTTCTCCTAGGAATACAAGTATTAAAATTTTAAGCCTATTAAAGACCATAGAATTGCATCAAAACCTGCAAATAGTAAAAATGAATTATTAGGATTCAGCAAAAGTCCAATTATTCTTTTTACTGCTCAAAACTGACCTTATGACGGTTAAATTAATAAAATCCATTATTATTTACTCTACAGTAATACACGAAAATATAAGGGAAACAAAGTTTTATTTTATGTTACAATTAAAATTTAAGTTTATTAGTAAACTTGATTATTGCTTTACACATAATTTCTTAATTTTTTTTTTCAGCATTCTTGGCTAATTTCTGCTTCCATTCACTGTTTTTTTTATTCCTTTTTTTTTCTTAAAAATTCTTATGAGTGGGTTTTTTTCCGTAGATGCTTTGTTAGCAAGAGTTTGAATGTTTTTTTGTTTTATAAGTCGCTGTGTCGACATAATAATTTAATACTTAAGCTTTCAAAGCGTTAAGAGGATTTAAAAATCGTCTTTTGTAAGCCGATTACACTTGACGTTTCTGCAATAAACAAAAAATTGAAAGAAAAGAAACTTGGTTTGATACAGATTTCTTCACTATTTAAAATTGTTTTTTTTTCACTTTTTAAGGATGTGCAAGGCGTGTAAGAGTACGCAATTGATTTTCTGAGAGTGTCTTTAGTCTACTAAATCAGTTATAAGTAAAGATTTAAAACTAAAAATAAACACAGTTAATAAGAATATATTTTTGAAACAGCAAAGGAATAACAAAAATATTATAGAAGTTTCAAGCAATTACAAAATAAAAAATGAATTAAAAAAAGCGTTTCTACTAAATAAATATGAAATTATTTGTTAACCTACAGTACAATTCAATTTCACACATACAAAAGATAAAATTAAATAAAAACATAAAATAAAATATGTTTTCCCACAAAAAACAACTGTACAGAGAACAGAATGAAAGAATTCAGCAAAACATCCACTTAAATCGGAGTATGTAGTCCACGTAGATGTCTCCTTGAAAGCTAATTGGTGCTTTTGACGTAATTCAATAGGTTCGGAAGTAATATGTATATCCTAAAGACAATCAGAATCTTATGTGCATCAGAATGACTTAGTTTGAAGTCCTTTAGGTCCTAGGTCAGTCATAACAATGATGTCTGTATGACTTTTTGCAAAGTTTTAAAACAAATAAAAAAATTTTTTTTCAGCAAAACTCAAAAGAAAAACAAAATTGGGCAATGCAACACTGCAGTAGACATACTCTTTACTTAGAAGCAAAATTACAATTTAAAACTTCCACCAATATCCCACTTAAAAGAAAAAAAAACGGAAAAAATACGAGTTTTTTTTAGTCTACGGCGTTTTGTAACTGTAGATGAAACATATATCCATTACAACACACCGGAGACCATGCAGTAGTCTAAAGAATCAGTTTCTTTGAATGAAAAAAGAAAAAAGGAAAAAAAAAAGTTCTTTTTCATTAACATAATGCATGGGTGAACACGAGTCAGTGGAAGAATTATGTGAATTAGGACGAATGGGAACCTCATATGCCATATTCTTTGGATTTAGCCCCCAGAGTCTATTCCCTATTTACAAACTTAAACAAATGGCTCGGAGTTTTAGCTCCAATGATGAAATTATTTATCAAACAAATGCCTATTTTATGGACCTCGACAATTCCTTTATTTTGGCAGGGATGTAGAAATGAGAGAAACGTTGAAGCTAAAAGAAGATTATGTTGAAAACAATTTTTTTTTTTTCAAAAAAGAGAAACTGTTTTGCATTCAAAAAGTTACGGATTTATTGATCCACCATACGCATATACAAATAAATGTACTTGGATAAATGCGAATTGGTCCAAGTGTAGTCTTAACATATTGCAATATTTCATCCCAAGGCTAACCCGAACTTGCTTACCGATTGTATTTCGATAACTTATTTATAACTATTAACATATTGGCTAACTTAAGCTGAAGGTCCACACCGTGCGTTTATGCGTCTGTTCTTTTTATGCATCTGCCAAAAAGTAGTATCAGCGTTATTGTATGTTACAATTTACACAGCAAAACGCAATAGAAAGCGTACACGTATCAACGCAACAAAGTAGGTTTACTTTCTACTTTTGTATCCGTCACCTGAGTGGTGAAAAAATGTCAGCTGTTTTTGATAATCATGGATGAGAAATTTATTTAATTTTTAATGTTATCGATAAATATGTTTGTGTGGTGGATTCCTTTTTACAATTTTTTTTGTATAATTTTTTTTTTAACAAAAGAAAAATTAATTTTAAATACAATTTTTATATTTTGTATTCCATTTATCGATTTGTATTCTATTTGTCGTTTACTTTTAAGTACTGAGTGCCATTTCTGTTGTGTTTATTATTATTTAAAAAACAAGTTCTGTCGAGGAGAAGCTTAAAAATCGTCTGGTATTCTTTTCAAGCTTTTCGTAGGAATGAATTCCATAAATTCTTTTAATATCTTAATTTAACTTTCCATTTTGCCTAAATGGTTTTTATTTGATAACAATATTAACACAACAGCTGATCCAAAAAAAATAATAATATGGCGCATAAAATCTATTGCATGTAACTTGAATTTTGAAAAGCATAGAATGCATAAAAAGTATCATACACATCTATGCATGAACGTATGTAGTGGACTTTCACCTTTAGAAAAACAATGCGAGAAAGGCCCTCAAAGAATTCGACAGAATCGGTTATACAACTGCCCTTTGCTAAAGAGAGATATGCAAGAAAAGAGAGAAAGAGTGGTGTGACCATCGTAGGATTGTACCAACAACGATAAAATTGTATGTTATTGGAACGACTGCAGTGCAGTAACCCTTGCTACAAACGTAAATCTAAGTATTCACTATCATTTGAATATGCAAAAGCTCTGTACGAAGCGAGCGCCGTGTGTTGTTTCACCTAGATAATGCATAGTGTCACAAATCGATGAAAATGATGACACAATTGAACTAATTGGCCTTAAAATTGTCAATACGGTGGGTGGTATTCTGCAGATTTTGCTTCCAGCTACTTTATATGGTTTTCAGATCTCTGTAAAAAAATTTATGTGCAATGATTAAGTAGCCGCTGAAACTAAGGCCTGTTCTGACGAAAAAGATAAAATTGTTATCGAAAAGTGGGAAAATCGTTCTTAATAAATGATTATTAATTATTAATATTTTTATATTTATTTATTTATTAGATTACAATACAATATTAAATTAAATAAATTAGTGCAGAGTAGTATATTAGACCAAGATCTTTGCCAGGAATAGAACCGACAACACTCGCACTATCCATCAAGCATATTACCCAGTAAACCACTTGTGCAACTTCTTTAAATAAAATTGTTTAATTTAGTATTATAAAATATTCAAAAATAGAACTCTCTGCCGTTTCAATATAGAAGAATTTCAATACGAAAGTAATTATTAATTTTTTTTTTATTCATATACCAGTGTGACTGTGTTTTTCAATAAAATTATGAAACAAATGAATTGATTGGCATATCCAAATCTTATAAATAATAATCAGAAATTATTCAGTAAATTCTTACTATTTATGTATATTAAATAAAATCATATGCACATATATTTGTAAAACAAAATACTAAAAAGCCATACTTACCTTAGGTGGTATCTTTTAAAATAATTATTTTTGTAAACTCTTTATTTTTTTTTTTTTTTTTATAGGAATTCTTTTAAAACAGCTGCTGTTTTTATTGCAACACAAACAGTTGCAATTTATCTGTGACACAGTATGGCAAATTCTTGCAATATTTTAAATAGAAAACCACAAGAGAAATTCAAATATACAAATGTATGCCTTTACAAAATAAATACTAAATTAAGGAGTTTTTAATAAATTTCTTATTGTCCTGTTGCGAAACTATTGACTAGGCTACTACTCACAAACTATATTGTTTGGCAAATAATCTACAACAGAACAGAACAGAACAATACAAAACAGAAGTTCCATTTTATTCGAAAATATCCTCAAGAGATTTGCTTAATAAACTTAAGCGACTGACAAACAAACAAACAAACACACGCCTTAAAAGAACAATACAATAACAGTTTACAGGATTTTTAAAGGAAATCAATTGAAATTTTGTAATGAAAACCCAATAGCAGTAGCAAATTATTTTCTAAAAACACAGGCATAAAATAAATTTAAAACCACATGAAGTCAAAATAACGAAAGGCAAAGAATTGATACAAAGATAGAAAATAATAAAAAATAAAAAATTCCAAGAATTTACATAAGAAACTAAAATATTTACTACCGTTTGAAAAGAATTTGTTTTTTTCTTAGACAGAAAATTTTTTTTTTTCAACAGAAAAAAAGGATAGAATTGAAAAAGAAGATGAAATCAAATAACCTTGAAAATCTTTTACAGCAAACTTTATGAAACACAGACACTATAACTCCCTACAAACACATAGAGTTAAAAATTGTAATTACCGTGACTATATTTTCAAGACTTGCGGCCTTATACAGGACAAACTTCAATTGTAAAACAGTAGTAGTGATCACAACTCGTGCTAGTTTTCAGTAAGAAGAGCAATTAGCCAATAAATTTCTCTTGTTAGTTAGGCCTGCTGTCTGCCTAAATTGTGTTTTTGTTTTTCCTTTTCCATTTTTTAAATTTTCTTTTGATGCGTAAGCGTAACTAAATTTCAACGTGTGTCCAGCATATTATATTTTTTTTCTTTTTGGCATCATTTTGTTCATTAACTGCTTACATGTGTAAATTAAATTCGTTACACTGCACATTATTCATACACACTGAGTGAGTGTGTTTTATTTTTCTTTTAAAAATCACACATTTTGTAATAATTTTTCTAAATAATAACTAAAATGTCAGACATGATGATGATCATGGCTATTTAGTACACCCACCTGGTTGTTAGCTCTTCAAAACTACTGGTACGGCTGCTGTTAAAATACAAATTTACTATTCATTGTCAACTTTCTGCTATTGAGAATCATTAAAGCTTAACGAAATCATCAGAAAAGAGGCTGTAAAGGCTATTATTTTGTGCCATTTAACTGTTACAAATTGCAAACTGGACACATTAAATGTATCCCTATTTTTCTGTACACATGATAAGCGTTAATAATTTAAAAATAAATTAAATGAAAATTGGTTTTTATTACCTAGAAAAAAAAAATTAATAAATTCAATTAAACAAAATAGTAATGAAATAAAAACACATCTAAACCTATTAGAGAACGTAAGAACAAATACGTTTGGGAACATATGTATGCGCTTTGAAAAACTTTTCGTATTTGAAAAATTTTGAAATTTTGAAACAAAAGACCAAAAATTCGTTGATTCCTGCGACTTTTTTTTTGTTTCTATATCAGAATAACGTGTATTTTTTCAATACGTCAACAGTTTTTCTCTAACAGTTCTTGTTTTTAAGCAGTTAGCTATACTGACTTCACATACTAATATTAATTAGAATTTCATTATTAATTGAATATTAAAATATATACTATTGCTGTTTTCAATATGGCTTCGTCAAGAATTTGTTGTCTGCGTCATCCTAATTGTTTTTGCTATATCTGTGGTGAATATACATTTAAAAAATATCGAAAACTTATATCGGACGTTGTGAAAATTGCATATATGAATACTTTACAATAAAATTGTGTAATCGAGACAAGCCGTGGGTTTCTCACATCGTATGCCAGAAATGGCTAAACAGAAGTCGAATCCAGAGCTTGGCATTCTTTTGTTTTATTAGTAATTTTCTAGGCAAAAAAAAGCTTAAAAGAGCTAGGGTGCAACATGAGCATAAAATTACACGTCCTGCACTCGCATTTAGACCATTTTCCACAAAATCTTGATGATTCTAGTGAGAAACAGGCTAAAAGGTTTCATCAGGACCTTCGGACAATGGAAGACCCATATCAGTGAAGTTGGGGCTCATATATGATGACAGACTACTGCTGGAGTTTGCAACGAGATTTACCTAAAGTTGTTGATTCAAGGATAATTTTTTTATAGTTTTTTTTTAATTTTTAAGGCCAGCAGTCAGGGGACAGCCCCTACTCATGCAGTACGTTGTGCTGGTCTAGGAAAATACATATGTTATGGGAAGGAGGAAAATATTCGATAGAAATTTTTGTGAACTTTTGTATTAATTTGTTTTGGACTTTTTCGTCAAAGTAATCAAACTGTATATTTCAAAAAGTAGTAGTATTTTTTTCATAATCAGAGCCACAGAAGTAGCCAAAAAATAAAGACAAAATTAAAGGAAACAAGAGCTGTGTTGACCAGTGTTATCGTTATCTATGCGGGGATACTTATTTCATTACATAATTGGCCATTATAAGCCTGTTTGAGAGTGACGGTCGAGCTTCTCGCAGCCCCCATGTTGTGTGAGTCAATTTTTATCCATAAGTACCAGGACCTACAGTCTAAGGCCGACTCTGAACGACAGACTTAAGAAGTTTGTTCCTAGCAATCAGTTGCTGTCAAAGTTTTTGCCAGAAGACTACTAGGCAGTGTTGCCACTAAAAAATTAATTCTACCAAAATTTCTTTCAAAATCTACCAAAATTGATGAAAATCTACCAAAAGCCATTTTTATTTAAAAACCATTTAAGAACATTGTTGAGATAGAAAACAATTTTTATTGACACCTTTACATGTACATATAAATAACAAAAAATACACATATAACAAAAACAATTCAATTTCTAAACAATAAAATCGAAAATACATTAATAAATACAAGAAATTAAAAGAAAACAATTCGATTTTTCAAAAAATAATCTAAATGGATATGTAGGTATAAAAATTTAAATTATTGCTGACCACACATAGTGACCATTATATTATTAATTTCATTTATTTCGAGTTTGTTTCTCAATGTGGTTTTGATTAAGGAAAGTGTTGACAATTTGCGTTCAGCTGCTGAAGAACTATGCGGAACAGAAAGTAAATTAAAAACAAAATTGTTTAATTCACCAAAACTTTTCTTATTTAAACCGTTTCTAATTGAACTAACTTTAGCCCAAAATAATTCAATGTTTAATTCCGTTGAAAGATTTATTTCTCTTAATCGCAATAAAATAATATCAGGATCACAGTCTATAAGATTAGAAAATTTTAAAACAAGCGACAATATAAGCAAGTCTTCTTTTGACAATACTTTCTCAGGAGCAATTATTTGTAACAACTTAATATCTTCTCGATTGAAATCAAATCTAGCTTTTATTTGGTTTAGTAATTCAATTTAAAATTGCAAATTCTCATGTTTAACATCAAAAAGTTCTTCCGGGTTCAGATTTTTAGTAGTATTAATTTCGGTTTTGCACCGATACAAATTTTTGAAAAATCAATCAATTAGTATTTTTAAAATCAGTTTTAATGTTGTGTATTAAATAAGTTTTCATAAAATTACTTAATATAAGCAAAAACTTAGATTTTATGCTTCAATATAAATACGCCAATCTTGAACTTTCCGACTGAATTCCTTATGAAATTTTTTTTAGCTTCTTCTAAAATCTACCAAAATCATATTCAGCCTACCATCCTACCAAACGAAATATTTTCTACCAGTTCTGGTAGAATTCTACCAATAGTGGCAACGCTGCTACTAGGAGGTAAACAAAATATATTCTCATATATCTTTTTGTTTAAGGTGCCAGAGTTGGAAACTGAAATCTGAAACCTGAGCATTTGTCTTATTAAGCCAACACAATAACCATTATACTACGGTGATTACAACTTGTTTCATTATTTTGTGTACTTTAAACAACTTTAGTTTATTTTGCGTTAATTGTTTTAAGTTTTTTGGCATGCCATCAAAAATGAATGATCAGGGGAAAAGTGCCACCTTCTAGGAAGAATAACTTCATCCTATCAAAATTTCATTATAATGCACAGCATGAGTAGGGGTTTACACCCCTGAGTATTGGTTTCGTTCAAAAACGAACTAAAAAATTTCACAACTTACGATAAAAAAACTTAAAAGTTATCAACAAATGGGATTAAAAATATAGTGAATGTTGTAGTAAGCGTTCCCGAACAGTTTCCAATATTTTATTTATTTTTTTCTGTAATACAAACACATATTTTAATGTGCAGACACTAGATAGTTTTTGGTAACTTTTCTCAACCTAAATACTATATTATAATTAATATCTAGAAGAGGCTTTAGCCTTTCCTACAACATATACGATTTGCTAAGTTTTTGTGTCGAAGGGTACCAATGTTTAAATAAAATACTCGTAAGCATGTAACCGAAATTTTCGACAATGAAAGAAAATACCATGTGGGAAACTTTGAGATAATAAAACTGACGAAAACGTACATAGTATCAAGAGCTGAAAAGTGAACCTATCATTGAACAGCTTCGAAAGGATTAAAAAAGAAGCAATTTATGAAAGCATTTTTATACGCACACAGGGACAATTAATGTTTACTTAACTCGTAATTAACCGAATTCGTCAGTAACAAGTTTTGAATACCTTTTCAAAACTAGTTCTATGGTACGTATGTTTTAAGTACCCTTATTAGGACAAGTATTATTGTAAATGTTGGTGTATCGGTGTACACAGTTCAAAATGGTGTCAATTGGTCCCTTCCCTGCAGGCAATTCAGTTTACTTACAATTAATTTAAAACTAACTATTTCTCAAGTAGTGGTGGTTGACACTTGGATTACTTTTATATGAAAACAACTAACTATTTTTACATTACGATGTCCTAGGAAGTAGTCAATTGTCCGACTCTGCATTACTTTCAATTAACTTTAAAGTTAGTTACCTAGCCGTTAACTTATAGTTAACTTTTTGTAGCTAGCTATAACACTTTGATTTTGGTAAGTTCTGGATTACAATGTAGTTAGTTTATAGTCAGCCCATAAAAGTAAATTATAAGTTAGCTTTATTTGTAGTCGACTACCAATTTGCTGGCAGGGTTTCTATTGCATCGCCATGTAAATGTGACAAGTCGTCTTCATATAAAGTGTTAAAACTCTAATCAGTCTCTAACACTTAAGAATCAGTCACACAGACTTGTTTGGTGTCAATTAATTTCCCTATAGGGTACTTATCGCACTATATCAACAAGACGGTTTTAAAAATTACGAATTGTGAATATTGCCATTATTTTTAATTCCCAGTTAAAGAAAAATATTTACTTTACTCTAACCATTTTTCAGTTATTAATGGTAATTTTTATTATTTTTGTTCATTTAAACTTTAAAAACGTAATCCTAAATAACATTTCTAGAAACACAGTAATAAATAATGACACAATTGCCTCAATGACTCCTGTCAACCCGTTTCGGCCAGACGTTGAGTTCAGGGACAGCCTTTGTATAACTATTCTTAAATTGGTCTTTTTCTGCTAATGCACAAAAAATTAATGAGCCACTAAAAATTTAATGCATAGAATGATTTACAGGGAAAATATAAATTCATTTTTCGTTTGACAAGCATGTAATCAGTGAAAAAGTGATATAAAGACAAATATATATTAATTTACTTTATGCAACTAAATGAAAGGCCTTAATTAATATTAATTTTTAAAGCCATGGCTATAACGTTTTAGTTATTGTCCTTAAATGCATGCGAATATTTCACACTTTCACAGTTTGAACCTGTGAACACCTGGAGCAGCAAAAAATATTTTTTTTTATAAGCTAAACTCTTTTCACACAATTTCGTTTGCCATATTTATATATATGTTCGTATACATATAATTATTTTCTTGACTTCAACTCATCATCATTTTATAAATTATCATTACCATCTCACACCAGCACCATCTTACAAAAAAAAAAAAAAACTCATCAAGCTTATGAAACCTTATGATCTTCAGGTATCAATGTAATTATAAAATAATTTAGCGTGTTAAATGTATTAAAAACGCCCTAATTTTTACGCTTGTTTTAAGAGTTCTTTTTATTTATGCCCCAACTTTTAACGTTATTGCAACATTTACAGCAACATTTTCTTACTTTTATTTTATTTTTATTAATTTGCCAAACGGCCATCATATCACACCTGCAGTTGAGGTTTAATTTTATTTTTATATTTCTTTGAGTTTATTTTTTTAATTTTTTTTTTTTTCTGTAATACAGAGTAGTATTTAAGTTCGTACAAAACCACAGTTAAAACCCTATAGACTTTTTGAATTTAACCAATATCGGCAATTTAATCTGGAATTCTTCCCATGGACGTCTATTTTTTGAAAGAGAATTATAAAAAAAATAAATTTAAGTAAAAAGAGTTTCGAAGGTTATTTATTTTTTATTGAAATGAGTCAAACAGGAATATTTTGTATTTTGTTATTTATAATATTATACATAAGCAGAGATACATATTGTATTTTTTTCAAGTCGGTCGCTCGGAGTCGACATAAAACTGTAGGTACCGGTACTCGTTATAAAATTGACGCACACAACTTGGGTGCTGTGAGAAACTAGGCCGTAACAGCTTTTACATCTCGAAAAAAGAAATATGAAAAAAATATTTCTTTCACCGACTACCATGAACAAGCTTCTTAAGTCTGTCGTATGGAGTTGACTTTAAACTGTAGGTCCCAGTTCTCATGGATAAGAATTAACACACAGAAAATAGGTGCTGCGAGAAGCTAGGCCGTAACCCTAAAACAGGGTTGTAACGGCCAATCATGTATGTATGTATGTATACCAAATCATTGGCTCCGTAAACATATTCTATACGCACATACAATTACAAAAGACGCTGGCTACAAAAATAGCCAATTAACGACCTACTTATTTACTTAGTTTAACTATTTCAGATACATACTGAGCATTTGATATGAAGAGAACCTTCTGGTGGAAGGCCAATGTACACGGCATGCGATCGGGTGCAGTCATCAACTGTTGTTTTGACCGCTTAAATATGTTTTGGTAAGCCAAATTGACGCGTTAAAAAAGCGATATATTTTTTTAGTAAAATTTTTAAATTAAAAAATTTAAATGAGTCAATTAATTTTTCACCACAGTTAACACAGTTTCCCTTTAGTGCATATTTTAATAATTTTTTTTTATTTTTTATTCTGACAATTTTAAAGGGCAAAAATAAAAGATCAAATATTTTTAACATTGACGCGTGGCTGCTTCAACGTCGATGTTCAAAAACACTACGAATGTTTATAAGGGCTTGCCACAACAATAGGCAACATTACCTACAACAACTTCAAAAACGGTTTTTACCCCCAGTGCTACCACACCAACGACCACTTGTTTAAATAAATCATCGTCATGTCCACACTCGCCCATACGACGTGTTTCATCCAGCCTTCGCAATTCTGCGGTTGATTTTGCTACACGATTTTTTAACCATAGACGTTTTTATAAACAATGTAGCTTTGTAGCTGGTAGTTTTGTGGCCGCTAATTAATTATTCTCATATGCGCAAATGCTTGGAAAGGGTGAAGAAGCAGGTTTCGTAGCATTTGGAGACTGGCATATATGTTCGGAAATTTAGTTTATTTTCCAGCTGCCCCGGTTCGTTATTAAGGACGTTATTAACGAAGCCTTAGTATACATATCTCATGAACTACTTGTTTTATAAACAAATTACAGACTGCAGGATTGTCTATAAATTCATAGATACTATCATATCGGGATGGCACTATGACCGCGAATTTGGCTTCGGGATATATCGTCGCAAGAATTAAAGAACCCTGTAACTGACAAAATATTTAATGTTCACCAGATCCAAAAAACCTGTATGAAAGTAGAAAGAAGACACTGGTATTTTTCAAAACGCAAACGGCGTAAATGGTTTTTTTTTCATCATAGAATTCTGGGACCGGGACCAATGATGTAATAAAACGTATTGTCGATTTATCTTTAATTCTTGCGACGCCCAGTCTAGATTTTAAGGTAAAAAACTCTGTCGGGTTATAAATAATTTTAATTTTTACTAGTGCAAAATGAATATTGGAAAATTAATAAGAATAAAAACTCACTATAGTGGTAAGATGAGAAGAAATTCAGAGGCCGCTACACTCGTCAGAAATGAATGATAACTAACGCAGCAAGAAGCCAGTTGTTGTCTACTACTGCTAAAGGAATTCGTTAGCACGTTAAAATAGTGCAATAGAAATTCGGGAGTTCATATACTCGGTAAATTTACAGAAATAAATACATAATCACTACGGTGGCAAAAGGATTTCTTGAACAACGGTTAGTATTCTACAAAATGAAATTTTAGTATTCAGGCAATTACAAAATAAAATAAAAATGTAAAAAGATTCCAGGGGCTTTTGTCATTCAAGTCATTAAATAAAATCTTATTTTACCAATTATTTAAAAAAATTTAATTATTTAAAAATAAAAAAATACACAGAAGTTTGTAACGTGGGAAAATATCTGCCACTTACAATAATAAAAGAAAAAAAAAAAGAATAAAAATATTATTGCTCGGACGGGAAGTCGAACTTATGCCACACGGGTGTTGGTTCGACATACTGCTTGTGGTGCCATCATATATTTAGTAATTTGCATGGTAATAGGTACTATGATGCATTGTCAGGGACCGGAAATAATTGTTATTTATTTTTTCTGAGAAAAAAGGTTACGCAAAAATGCCCTTTATCTGCATTTGGTAATTTTTAACCATTATCAGTACATTTATATTATTTTGGTTACCCTAACCAATTACAATGACAAAAACATTTTATTGGTTATAAGTAACCATTTTATCAACCAAAAAATATTTTGGTTAAGAATAACCATTATTTCAATCAAAAACTTTTTTTTGGTTAGAAATAACCATTTGACCTAAAAAAAATTTTTGGTTACATCCTTAATTTGTAAAATCTTTTTATTGATTTTAATCATTCTTGCAATAGCTTTCTTTGCATCATCCAAAATATACAAAAAATGTTGCATTTTGTGGGGTTATAACCAAAAAAAAATTTTTTTTTTTGGATATTGGTTATTTTTAACCAAAAAAATTTTTTTTATTAGTATAATGGTTATTTAGGACCAAAACAAATTTTAGGTTGATATAATGGTTATTTTCAACCAAAAAAAATATTTCTCATTTTAATTGGTTACGATGACCAAAATAAAATATATTTCTTGTTAATGGTTAATTATAACCATTACATAAATTCATTGTCATTAATGGTTAAATATGACTGTTTCGTAGTTTCTCTTATAACTGTTACCGTCCCTGTGCATTGTATATTATATCAGTAATAGGTATTTTGTTTAATTTCATAGAAATGACACCACAAGCAGTAATTCCCATCGAGTTAATAATAAAAATTAAATATATAGTTTAAGTGTTGAGACCAGCATCGGGTTTTGATTTACCTGAAAATATACTGACGAGTCTAGTTAAGTACGAGTCGGTATATTAACTTGGTAATTATCTCTTGAAAAGAGACATTGCGAGACATATCGTAAAGACCCTGTCCGATTAGTTACGACCTTGATCGTAACTATTCGTAAACACATTTTTATCTAGTTATGCTATAATTAAGAAACTTTGTATTATTATATGAATTAGAGACCTGCAATGAATGTGAAAAAATCTAAAATTGTGGACATGCTTTTAAATGACTCAATGTTGTACTCTCACTCATCATTCACAATCTGTAAAAATGTGGATATCTCTTTAACAGACTAAATAGTTTACCAAATTCATATTTTACTGCATCCATTTAATGTGAGTGAGTGAGTCATAATCACAGTAACTCAAAACAACAATGAATACAACATTCTTAACAGTATGCATTCACTGTGCTGTGGTTGTGTTTTTGTTGTTTTTTCATACATAGTTTAACATTCCTAAAAAAGAGCAAAGCAGAGGCAACATACATAGTATGAATGTATGTATTTACATTTTAAACATATTCTCTCTCTCACTGACGACAGAATTTGTCAAAGCAGTCTTTGTACAAAAGGCGTCTGGCAAGAAAACGAAAACAATTTCTTAATGAGTGCTAGTTTTTTAAGTGGATGTATATTTTTTTCAGTGAATTCATACTTTTTATTTGGTGGTCTCTTTTGTTTTTTTATTGATATGCTGTATGGTGTGTACTACACAAGCTGTTATGAGTGATACATTATTGAATGACATTTTCTTCCTCTGTTACTCACATTCTTTATTTAGTGTGTGGATACATAAAGTATTGTAACAGTGTTAAGCTGCATTCACTGTATGTTAAAGAGATGAATTGAGTCATGCAGGTCTCTAATATGAATTACCAAATAAGATATTTTTTAAGCAGTATATGACATATTATTTTGCCAACCAAGTCGACACCATCTGCCGAAGCAGCCAACTACCCGATCTTCAATGACGATTACCAACGAACCTAGTGTCCGAGCTTCAACGACGATTACCGGCGGACCTGTTATCTGATCCCCGACGACGATTAGTGACGAACCTGTTATACTTTCTCCGACGGCGATTAATGCCAAACATTTTACCCTATACCCGAAGACATTAATAACGGAACCTGCGGCAACGATTTGTGTCGAGAGTGTTACTAAACCTGCACGTCGCTAATCGCCGAATCTATCATCGAACCTGCGCGTCGTTAATCGCCGAATCTACTACCGAAGCTACTATTGCTCTAGTTGCTACGCTGGTTGTTATCGATACACCGACGAATCGTACTCACTCGGCATCAACCGACTTAGCTCGTATTTCCACTATTGTTGTCATTGTAAAATATTTCATTTTTTTATTAACTCCCCTACCAAAGGGTTAAATCATTGTGTTGTTATTACTTAGGGTTTGTGGTTCCCTGGAGGCCACTGAATTACCTCAGCCGACGATAAAACCACGTTATAAGTTATGTTAATCCTCATAAAGTTAAAGGACAAAAAAAGTGATTTTCGAAAGCTTGTAACATTTTAAAATTACAATGATTTTATATTTCATTCGATTTTAATTTGACTCGTTTTCGGCTCTCAGCACATCTACGAGTATGAGTAGTTTTCATGGGCAAAAACATCTGCTTCGTTAACAGCTTCTGTGCCATAATTAAACTTATAAAACCACAATTTACAACCCACATCATACGTAGTAATACACGGCACCTGGTTACCTTAAATAATCGATTACATATAAATGAAATTTTAAATCACAAAAATTAAAGATCACACATACAAAGTATCAAAGAGAGAAAATATAGAAATACAAATCGCAATTGGTTACACATCAAAATGAAACAGGATTAACAAGAGTTGACATTCTCATAAAAGCAAATAAAAATTCAATATGAAAAAAAAAACGAACATCCAACAGGCAGATATTCAAAGACAAACATATTTCACAAACAATTAATAATTTAGTTACGCTGTGCATAGACGATGAGGTACCAAATATACAAGAAAAATACTTTTTTCTTTATATACACATACATACATACATACTCGTATAAAAGTATTCAAAATACTTGTAAAAGCAACAATTCCAGGAAACATTTAAAAGTGTAATTTTTTTAATCATATTCTACAACAAATACCGTTTAAAATGAATTGTAAATGAATTGTGACGAACCAAATTTTCAACGGACTGGTGCAATACAAACTGTCAGGCCGGTTGACAAATCGAAGAAGAGAAATATCCCTCAAGAAAAAGAATTCATAGAAAGGGAGAGCATGTTTGTATAGAAATTGAGAGTAAAGATTTTCGTTTGGGCAGAACTAATGAAGAAAGGAAAAAAATAAAGAAGTGTTTTTTCTTTTTTTTTAAGGAAGCAGGAATTTTTTTACTTCAAAAAAAAAAAAGCGTGAACAATTTTAGAGTGCAAATTGAAAAAAAACAAAAATCTTTAAAAAAAGCAAACAAATGCAAAATTTATGATCAGCTACTCACATACGCCAGTAAAAAAAGAATTTTTTTTATTGTTTGAAGATCATTTAGGCGTGTAAAATTTAAATTGGCCATGGGCAACTGTTTTATTTTTTGCCTATATTTTGCTCTTTTAACAGCTGTAGGATCTTAAGCCCCTAGAATGATATCCATTACATATGATTTTTAGTTTTTAAATGAATTTTTATTGTAAATGTTTGTTTTTTTTTGTTTCTAAGATCCTTTAATAAGAGGATAATTACCAACAATTACATCATCTGCCCATATTTGTTAAAAGAAAATATCACATATCGTTTCGAAGGACAAGCGTAAGGTATTTTACGCACTATTAAAATTTTATACAAATTTGTTAACTAATTAGAGAAAATTTATTGAACATTCTTAGGGTTGGAATACAAGTACTTTTCTTAATTATGAAATTTTTTTTTAATTCTCAGTTAAAAAAACATATCGAATATTTATGACTATATTTTTCCTCGCTTTAGAAATCAATATCTCTGGTAGTTGATGAGCTACGCCAATAAATTATCCACAATACGAAAGTTTATTAGATTTCCTACAAATAGTGAGACGTATTTAATAATTAATTTACCAGATAGTTTTCGAGAAAATGGTATATTAAAAGAAAAAATAAACGTAATAATATAAAATTTTCGCACTAGGCCTACAATGGACCACTCTATCTTCATCAATCTGAAGGCCTCCTTAAAATCTTTTTTATACTCATATTTACTACAGCATGTTTACTTTTCAAATTTCAATATTATATGCGGGTCCATAGTTAAAATAATATGCATTTTTTTATATCATTAAATACATACATAATTGGCCATTACAACACTGTGTCAGGGTTACGGCCTAGCTTCTCGCAGCACCCATGTTGTGTGTGTTAATTTTTATCCATGAGTACCGGGACCTACAGTTTAAAGTCGACTCCGAACGACAGATTTGAGAAGCTTTTTCATGGCAATCAGCTACTCCCAGAGCTTTTGCAAGAAGACTGCTGAGAGGTAGTCGCCGAAAGAAATAATTTTTTCATTTTTTTTTGTCAAAATGTCAGAGCTGAGATTTGAGCCCAGCGCTATCGTCTTAGTAAGCCAATACTAACCACTAGACCACGGCAACCGTTATCATTAGTTTCAGAATTATAGGATTGTTCATGACCCACGACGCATTTGCTTGTGAGTAATGGAGGTGGGCTATAATAACTGACAAAATTTTTAATTTTTTTTTTTTAATTTAAATTCTGAAATAATACGTGACTCTTCGAAATCAAATATAGGTCCCTAAATAAATATTTTACATTTCAATCTTGTACTTAGTTTCTTTGATAGCATTTCTTAGATATTTGTGTTTCTCTAAAAAATAAAAGAAGTTGCCGGAACAAAATAGTTGGAGCCAAATCGTATTACGCGAAGCCATTTTCTTAAATAAAAAAGCAAGAAATGCTCTCTTAAGTTTAAATCGATAAATTAGAGATGAGTAGGGGGAACGGTTCGTAGTCTATTTATTCGGAATTTTAAATTGTAGGCTCTTGATTTGTCCTCTTGCAAAAGTTTGTTTAATCCTAGAAGCTCATACTTATTGTTGTGGCGTAAAGGCTATACGTACTTCGTCGAATCGATGAATGCTTATTATCTATACCATATTATTTTTCTTTGCCATTTTGATCTGGCTCGATTTCGTCGTCACAATTAAAAAGAAATTTTAATATGCTATTATATGAACCAAACAAAAAATAGATTTTAAGTAAAAAATTTATATAAAACTAAACACCATGAATAGAAAAAAACTTCCTAAAAGTTACACAAAGTTCATACTTCGTCATTTCGACGATGCAATTGTAATAAAAAACGAATTTATCCAATACGCAGAGAGCTATTCTCGCGCGCACATCAAGAGGATCGCAATGACTGCTGCTGTGCGTAAAATGAGCAAAGAAAAAACACAGATTTAGACAAAAAAAACAAAAGCAACTTGCTAAATAGTGTAGCGTATTATTCTCGGCTGACTGCTGACTGACCTTTAAAAAGAATTAAGCGTGAATTTTTGTACAGGAACAAAACAAACAGATGTCATGACTTGTGATCAATTTCAAATGGCAACTGAACCGCTGTTTGGAATATTAGTTGTCAGTAGTGCTGACAAATTATTGAATAATGGGTACCAGGTATCGATTATTTGTAGTAAAATTAACTTTTTACACCTTTGAGAGTTATTTTTTTCTTCAAAGTTGTATAAAAAATTTAAGCTTTAACGGCCATAACAAAACTTTGTGTAAAACTACAACACTTTGTGAAATTATTTTGTTCTAGAAATATTGATATCAATTATCTCAAAAGAGAAGAGATATATGGCTTTATTATAAAAAAGATAAACAATCCATACGCTGGCTGAAATTATTACAAAGGTTTTAAGATAAAAACATATGACACCACTTGGAGTTCTTGATGAAATTTCTACAAAAGAAAATTAAAAACACATTCGTAATACATACTATATTTGCTATATGTTCTGATCTGATCATTTTTGTAGATTTTGTAAATCATTAGTTTAAAGGATATATTTAAGGTGTCCAATTATGTGCGATGTATAGTATTTTAAAGTTCAGGACACATGAGAAGTAGACGAGAAAATGTGTTTTTGTATCGATAATTTAAATTTTTAATTTTTTTAAAGTGTACCAAATTTAAAATTTTCTTATTTAAGTTTACGAAACGACACAAAAACTTGGTTTTATTGCAATTAAACAATATGTGACGCTCCTGAGGAGTTGTCGCATGAATGCATTTATAGACGATTGTAAGCACATGTGAAACAAACCTTGCCTAAAATTATTATTCAAAAATATAACCACTAAGTCACTGATGGTTTCACAATCTTTCTCACTTTCCATATTGTATCGTGAACCCAGTCTTTATACAACGGTTTAGACACAAGTGGTGTTTTTGGTTAACCTAGCTATGCTCTATGGAGTAACTTCTTAAAAGAAAAGGTGGTAAAAAAGAGTCTTTTGCTTCTAGAGTGGTTGGAAATACAAGGATTTACATAAAAAGTTATTTCTGAGTTCAGCCATGCCACTGATAAGGCCAGAACCCTTTTGTGGAATGGGAAGGGGGTTTGCATGGACATAATTATGGAGAGAGAGGAAAAAAAAAGCGAATACTCATCTTGGGTCAGGTCTTATGCTTTCCAAATTTCTACTTCGTAACTATGATCTAAGGAGATTTGAGTCTTACATTAGATTCTCTGGAGACAACATGAGGTTTTTAACGGGTTTTCTGACCGGTCTTTGCAGACTCACTGGACATTTAAATAAAAGAAGAATAATCTTGGGTAGTTTCTTCAGATTCTGTTATGAGCAATCGACCCGTCAGAGCTCATAATGGGCACTTGTGCAGTATTCATGCAAAGTAGAAAGGGGCACCATGTTGATTATCATATAATCAATAGGAAACTATCAAAGTTGACACCGGTTAACATATTAAGATGCATCGGAGCGAGCAAACTGTGGGAGATACGATAAAAACCGTAGTTTAGTTGAGGGCTGTAAAGTAGATCTTCAGGTCGAAGTACGTTTAATACCTAAATAAGAAATTAATGAATTAATTCCAATGACTAACAACGATCGATTTCTAAATGTTTAAACTTTAAGTTTATTTAGGCCTAGTTTTGGAATAGGTGCGGTAATCTCCCCTATTTTAAAGATAATAAAGAAGGTTATTTCCAAAAGGAAGGACATTATTGACAACTTTGATTTCTTTGGCTACCTCCACTGATTTTTTCCTGTAAAAATTTTCGTAGAAAGCTTTAATCCTTGTAACGATAATAAGGCGTTTCTCAGACATTATGAAAATATTTTTTATGTACCACTGAAAAAAAATAAAAAAAAAACACAGACCATCTGATTTATAAGTTTTTTTTTAGAAAACTTATCTATGCAATATGCTTTTTCAGAGTTCTAGTTTCGATATGCAGTTCCAAGATAAAGTTTTATAGTTTTTGACAGTAACACTTCGCATATGTTTTCCTTGAACTGAAGACCTAAACAAATTACAATTTGTTAGTCGACTATTTTGTAAAATACTTCTTTCTAATACTTTTACTATAACAATTATTAAACTATACACTTTTGCTTTACCCTATCCCTCAATTGAGGAGGCCACCTTAGTAGTAATGATTGTAAACAATAGCCTATTATGCTACTTTGCCACACACATTCTACTACCAAAACTACTGTTTTTGCCAAAAATTAAATGAAATGAGCAAATAAACCATAAATAAGCTGAGGTTCTATTGATTTTTAATACTTTCTTGCTATAATAGCTTCTCCTTAATTGTTGTTGTTCTGCGCAACAATTGTGATCAAAAAGGTAAATGTTTTTTTGTTTTAAATTCAGTTGTTGGTGGTGTTATTGTGTGTTGCATCACTTGTGTTACCTCTCGAAAGACATATTTTTTTTTAATATGAGCCGATATTTTATTGTTCTTTACTTGTAGTTTTTCAATATTTTTGCTTCTTTAGTTTCAATTCACCTTTCACTGTGTCTCATAGAAATTCTTTTCTTACCATTTACCATTGATTTTTTTCATTTGGCCTACAGGTTTAAATATTTTTTTTCTGTTTTTTTTTTTTTTTTTTTGAGTTTTGCACCGGTTTTGTTTACTCCCATTATTTAAATGCTGGTTTGTCGGTGTATTGCTGTGTACTTTAGTCTCTCTTTGTTGCTTTCAATTTGAAAATCATTTGGCTGACTGGCCCATGTGCAATTGTTTGGAAAAAAATTTGTTTTTTCTTTTGTTTTGTTTGGTGTTATTGTTTTGATTGTTTCTCTAACAATTTATTTCTTTTAAGTGTTTTTACCGCTCAGGTTTCTCCTTTAGTTTAAAGTATTTTCCTTTTTTCCGCTTTTTGTTTTTGCACTGAATAGTTATGGCAGGTTTAAAAATATTAATTGTCTAATACGCCGTTAAGGCCACATTATAATGCCAAGTAATTGGCTCGTTAGAAATATACATATAAATATGCAAAAAAAAGAGAAGGTACATATGTGCGGTGATATGGCTTATTGGGTTAATTTGCCATACCCAGTTGGCCATAACTTTAGATGTCCTCGATAATGTCTCTGTGAGAAGGGGGTATGGCAACAAAGTCACCCAGTTTAACGTTAACAGCAATTTGTAAGAATATTCTTTTTAAAGTTCTTGATTACTTTGTCGACAAAGACCACACATCATCGCTGGGTGATTCACCAAATATATTCTTAATGTATGCTTATGAGAACCGGCTCTACGGTTCAACAGATTTTCTTGAAATGTTTGCAGTATCTCATAGGTTATATAAATTTCTATACTAACTCGGCTGTGCCACGCCCAAAAAAATTTCAAATGGTAAATAAGAGCAAGTAACATAGTATCCTTTAAGGCATTATCCTTCCAGTATTCACCTTTTATATATATATATATTTTTTTTAGCCTTGACCTTTCTAAGCAAACATATTCTGATCTGTCGAATTTTTGTATTTTTTCCTCAGTTTTACTCATTACTACAGTTTCTGAAAACAAAAGGTGGCTGTAAGCAAAACCGTAGATAGTATAATAACTACTCTTTCATTAAAAATTGTTCATAAAATTTTTCGGCTGAGTGTTGGTGTGGTGCTGTAGATAAGACACCCTTCCACACCAGCAATATTCTCCAACAGCGACATCACTTTATTATGGTAATGAGGGCATTACATTTTAAAAATCTGAAACTTTTAATTAAAGCATTTATGGTCCGTAGCCGGCAGAAAACTGCAGGTTTCTTTCAATGAGTCTGAAAATGGTTGTCCCTGCTGAGATGTTGCAAGTAATTATCACTAGTGTCATGTGCCAATTTTCACAAAATTACAGTTTCAATCTTTTTTTTCTGTAAAATTAAGTAATTTCAGAACAAACTTTTCTAAGAAACGTAAGAGGAACAAGAAGAATATCCATAGAAGAATATCTCTCTCTCTCTCAATTCTCATTGACATCTCCTAAATATTCTTTCTTTCAAATGAATGCAAAAAGAACAGCGAAATGTAAAGCCAATTTTTAATATTCTTTCTAATCACGGGGAGCAGATCAATTAGAAATTATATCTGCAGTATTAGCAGATCCCTTTCGCCAGTATATGTATGTCTAAGAAAGAATCTTTATAGTATTGAATATGAAACATAAGGATGCCAGCAGAGTCATAGCGACTTTAACTGGTTTTGCACTATTGAGGATTAGTCGGCGATAATATCCTTAGATTATCCAAGTATATATAAAAATGAATATATGTCTGTCTGTTTGTTTGTGCTTTATACGAGGCCAAACCCTTTGACCGATCTACTTGAAATTTTCACAGCATGTTACTGTGAACCTAGAAGGAATAATAGGCTTTATGAAGTTTTGATTGGGAAAAGGGGCGTGGCACTGCCCATATAACCAAAATTTATAATTGTCATATCTTGGGCATCTTTTTACCAACGGCGGTAGTTTTGGTATATATGGTACGAGTGGGATAGCGACGCAAACCGGGTTCAGCTACTATACTATATATTGGAGTCAGCCAAAAAAATGGGATAGCATATTCTAATTTTTCTGTAAATATCCTGCCTTAAAGAAAAGGGAGTCAATTCGTAGAAAACCTTTTTTCGAGAAAAAGCTGTTTTGTTAATCAAATGATGAGTAGTATTCTTTAGTGTGTTGGCTTACTAGACAAGAGCTCCGGGTTAAAACCTCAGCTCTGACATCTTGAAAAAAAGAAATTAAAAAAAAAACATTTCTTTAAACTACTATCTCTCAGCAGATTTCTGTCAACAGCTCTGAGAGCAACTGATTGCCATTAACAAGCTTCTCAACTCGTCGTTTGGAGTCGACGGTAAATTTTAGGTCCCAGTACTCATGGACAAAAAATGACACACACAACATAGGTGCTGCTAAATGCTGGGCTGTAACCCTGAAGCAGGGTTGTAATGACCAATTATGTATTTATGTATTTAGGAAAATGATGAAGTAACTAGATTCCTTAAACTCTCACCAACCCATAAGTCGTCAGCAAAGCACCACAATACGAATTCAAAGACCCAGAATGAAAAACGGCAGAGAATAAAAAAATTTCGTCACAGCTTTTAAAAACTTCACGTTCACGTACAACATAACGTATAGCAGATCAAAGCATATATAATGGGGTTCCCTACTTTTTTAAACACACGCTTGATGTTTTCCTTCAATGTCTGAATCCAAGCGGGTTTGTCTGCATAAACTTTAGACGGTTTCGTGTGGTTTGTTAGCCGGTGGAACTTCTGTCCATATTTCTTTAAAAATGATGCCGGTACGAACGTAACCGTCAAGGGCGACCGTTATCATACAATGATAACCGACTATTTGATGTCTGAAATTGAAGCTCGTGATCTCGGCGACATAGCTCAATTAATGGATTTACTAAGAGAACACTTCGGTTAACACATAATTTCACATTTTTGGCCGGTCGATTGGCCACCAAGATCGTGTGATATCACACGGTTAGACTTTTTTCAGTGGGGCTATGTAAAGTCTAAAGTTTATGCGGACAAACCCGCTTCGATTCAGGCCTTCGCCAGTTACTAGTCGAAATGCTTGAATGAGTCATCGAAAATTGGACTCAACGGATGGACCATCTGCGACGTAGCAACGGCCAATATTTGGCAGATATAATCTTCACAAAATAAGTGCCAAAGAATGTTCTTTCAAATGATAATAAAAATTTCCAATTAAATTGGAATTTTCTGTGTATTTTTCTTTAAAAAAGTAGGGAACCTCGAAATGGATCACCTATTATTACCCATATTTTAGGTATTGTATTAGAAGTTCTTTTGAATGAAGAGTAGGAAAAATAAGTTTGCTTTGAGTGACTCTTGTTTTAGGAGAAATTAACACTAAATCTTATCTTGAAGTTTTAGTTGTACGAGTAATTAAAATACAATATATGCCTTGATGGACACACATACTTATACATTCTTTGTAAATAAGATAATTTCAGAAACAATGCTCTGATTTAACTTTTAAATATCAACTCATAAATTTCTTGCCTTGATACTGCAGCTCTCTTGGGAAAGTTTATTTTTTATATACTTTTCTTCATAATTCTTTCAACCACAATGTGTGTGATATTTTGTTTTTTTTTTGTAGATTTAAAAAAAATTCATTAGGGAGCATTTGGTTTTCCTTCGATTTGTAATCGCTTAAAACAACAATAGCTTAAAAATTGTTTTTTCAGTTGTTCAATGCTTTTGGGCACATAACTGTTGTTTAATAGATGAAAAACTCCAGTGAAGCTGCAATCAAATCTTTGTAAATTATTTGTAGAGAAAGATTTTTCTTTTCTAAATGCCACACACAAGCAATTGACACTTAAAAACTAATACCCATTGAAAACAATTGAAAAAAAAGTAAAAGAATTTATAAAATCATGTGATAGACAAAGTGGTTGATGATCATGACAATGATGCCACAAAATATGACAAAAAACAAAACATGTGATTGTTTTTTTTATCAAACTATTTGCTTAAAGTGATCCCATTGTGGTTGGTTTTTATTTATTTTTTTTTTTTGGTAATTCTTACAAACAATATTTAATTACTATCTGGTCTGAGTACAATAAAAAAAGAGGCGGTTTTATTTTGTATTCTTTTGGGCTTTTGTGTAAATCTAAAAAAAAGCAAGAGAAACTCTTCATAGTTTACATTGAATTTTTTGTTTTTTTTTTAACAATCTTTAAATAGCAATTAACTTTTGTTTAATTTTTGTTTTACTCTTAACATTTTGTTTCATCTTGGGTAACATGTGTGGCCTATACCGAACACTATTTACAACTACTGAAATATGTTTTTCTTTCTATCACATTTTGGCAATAATGATCCCAACAAATTAGTTAATAATGTGGGAAAATATAGTTTTGCCCCTTTTGATTTGCTTTCTAATATTCTTCTAATTTTCATCTATTGGCGGCAAATCAAAATCAATGAATTTGCACAAACTTTTGTTTTGCCGTAAAAAAGAAAAGAAAAAAAAGCAGTGGCTTTTTAGAGTCTATTTATTGCCGTCTATTAAGTTTGACATCATCATGGTCAAAGACCTCATGTAATATCAACTTTTTCTTTTATACTCTTTAGAATGCCTAAAGCATGATTTTTTTAGGGTTTTGTGAAGAATTATGTTGTTGTTTCTTACTGGATTCTTTCTTTTTTTTTTTTTTTGGTATAAAGAAGAGAAACTAAAATTCTCACGTTTATTACATGTTCATGCTAATCAAAGCGTTACAAAAATTAGTGGCAATATTTACGTGTTTATATGTAATTTGTTAAACGCTTTAATTAAAATTCAGAAAAAAAAAATTCTCAGGGTGCGAAAATTTACAATGGAATCATATTTTATTACACCCATGTGGGCTGTATTTTACACGTTCACTTGCCAAGGTAAAAACTGGGGAGTGCCCCACACGTCCGATCAGAGTCCATACACCACATGTGAGCTGCGAATATTTTTAGCTTTTATAATACATTTTCTATAGCAATTTTCTTTTTTTCACAGACAGCGTTATTCATCAAGACAAAATAAAACACTCTTAATTAGACTTTAAGCTATAATGAGTCGAAAAGCAAAATAACGAGATTTCCTCCATATCCCAGCACATATTTTGTTTTTTATGGTCTGTTCTGTGAAGTCCAAGTCAAATAAACGATGTTCTCTCAACGTCCACAGCTTTAAAACTCTTTAATTGTGTATGGGTAAACAGCGCACATATGGGCAGTGTACTGTTGGTGCTTTCCGTTCATAGCCCATATATGGACTGTGGACAGTAAACGTGTTATAATTCTTTTTTAATTTTCAACAACTACATCTGACAATTGTAATCTAAGTCATATCCAGCATAACATTACAAGACAAACATGTAATGAAATCATGGGTTCAACACATAAAGAAGTTGTTCAATTTCGTTGAAACATGCATAGATTTAACTTTAGCTTGTCACTAAAGATCATAGGTTTGTGCAAAAATTTTAAGGAATTGATATCATTTGAAGCGAATGATTCGAAATTATGCATAATGCGTGATTCAAAGACGCTGTTTCAGGTGTTGATGACGATAATTTCTTATTGAATCATTGTTTATCACATAATTTGATAGCTTGTTTTTTTTTTGGCAAAATTTCAGCTTCTTTAAAAAGTTATAAATTTATTGGAAAGTAGGACAGCATTTAAAACAATTGTGTCTGATCTACATACACTATACTATAGATATTAACAAAGTGCTTTGAACTTTCAACACCTTTCAACTTTAATGAGGGTCGTGGTATAGTGGTTAGAGAGCTCGCACAAAAACTCAAACGACATAGGTTCCAGTCCAAGTGAAGGAGAAAAATTAAAAAAATCAAATGTGCGGTTCTTCCAATATTACATACATACATACATACATAACTGGCCTTTACAACCCTGTGTCAGGATTACGGCCTAGCTTCTCGCAGCACTCATGTTGTGTGTGTAAATTTTTATCCATGAGTACCGGGACCTACAGTTTAATGTCGACTCAGAACGACAGGCTTGAGAAGCTTTTTCATGGCAATTAATTACTCTCAGAGTCGCCGAAAGAAATAATTTTTTAATATTTCTTTTTTTAAGATGTCGGAGCTGGGTGTCGAACCCAGGGCTCATGTAAGCCAACAACACACTAACCACTAGACCACGGGGACTTCCAATATTATAATTTAAAAATAAGAAGGCTAACTTCGGCACATCAGAAACGAATAATCAGAAGTACAGCGCCACATTTTGGGTAGATAACAGCTAACCTACTTAGTGAAGACGCTCACCACTCACAATCAACATCCACCGAGAGATGGGATAATTGCTGTTGCAGTGAAGGTATAACACTGGCATTTGAGTGTTCAAATTGACAACAACAAAAAGGCGCATAATATATATCTATAAAAAATCTATATATTTATCTTTAAAATTCCAATATAATGCCCAGCATTGAGTAGGATTTACTCCTGAGTATTGGTCTTAAAAAAAACCCAACGAGAGCATAATCGCGAATCAGATCTCCGCAAAAACAAGGCTTGCTTGAAATCATTGTAAAATTATAGCACATCGCTTTTAAAATCAATTAAATTCATTTAATAATTTCGAAGTGATGAAGGGGGGGTCGTGGCATACTGGTAGAGCGCTTGCACAGAAACTCACACGACCAAGGTTCAATTCCAGCGAAGGACAAAATTATAAAAAAAAATATTTGCGGTTTTCTAAAAATTACAATTTAAATTAAAAATTAAATTTAAAATAAAATAAGAGTTCCCCCCCCCCCCCCTCCAGCAAGACCATCAGCAAGAAACCGCCCCCTGACATTTCTAATCTATTCCACCAGAAACCAATGATCAGGATACAGCGCCACCTTCTGGGAAGATAACAGCTAATCTACTGAAGACGCTCACCATTCACATGTAAACATCCACCGACAGATGAGGCCATTGCTGTTAGATCATTTGAGGGTGAAGGTATAACACTGGCTCTTGAATGGACAAATTACCAGCAACTTGTTTCATCAACAAATAAAGGCGCAAAAAATACAAAATCTATGAAAAAAAAAAGAAAAAAAAAAAACTTCTATCAATCATCTTCACATTCCAATACAATGCACACTGCATGAGTAGGGGTTTACCCCTGAGTATTAGTCTTAAAAAAAAAAAATGATATTCTTCTTGAATCACTTTCATTTTTTTCCACTTTTTAATGCTTTCGCATCGCAGTAATAGAAAGTGAAAAGAGAATTCTGTGTCACTAAATAGGCCAAAAAATTTATACGAAATAGGAAGAGAAGCTTTATAAAAACTTGGTTTTAAAACTTACCGACATTACATTTACTTATAAATAGCGACACTAGTTTTAAAAAAAATATTGCTTTAGTGAATATTTTTTTTTGGATAACCTTTTTTTCATTTGCACACTTCAATGATAAACGAAATTCACTATAAATTGTTAACATTGAAAACATTTGTCGTTGCATACAGCATTGAAAACAGTTTTTGTCTACTTGCTTGTAAATACCTAGTGTATCGTTGTATTAATGCTTTTTTATCGAAAACTTTAAAAATCAAATAAGAAGAAAAACAGCACTATTCACCAATTAATATATGCGTCTTTAATTTATATTTTTATCACTTTATCTACATTAGTTTCATTTCTATTTTAATGCATTTCGCAATTTTTTTCTTTTAAATAAATTTGCTGCTAAAAATAAATATATTTTTTTTTTTTTGTATTTTACTTTTTTTTCCAATAACTGGTATTCACTTTACATTACTAGCATGCAAACCAATACACTTTCTAAAAGCACATGAACAACAATTGTTTGAGGATATCGAATTTTTTCATGAAAATTACCAAAAATAGTCATACACTGAATTAGTCTCAGACAACGATACAATGATACAAGGATCTTGTGAACTCGTCATATGTTATTTAATGCGATCTAATATGCTACTTTGTAGGAATCTGAGGCCTTATTCTGTAACTCTCCTACGCTAAAACTCAATAGCTAAAAATTTATGAACTTGATTCAGGACTTTTTGTCTACGAATACAATTCTTGAACGCGTATAGTAATTTAAAGGCTTCATGCCCATTATCTTAAAAGTTTTTAATTTTATATATTCTAACGTCCAGCCTGTTTTAAAAATCCAAAATTTTGGCATTTTAACTTAAGAGAGTTACAGAATAGGGCACCTGATTCGTTTTTACTGTTTTACTGATCTGATAGCTTTTATTTCTTTTTCATTTTATTTTGATGGCAAACTAAAAAAATTTGATAAAATTTCCAATTAATAATATAACATCGAGTTTATTAAAGACTGCCTTGGAAGCAACTAATTGTCTTTCAATCTAAATCACCATTAATTTGTTTAACCCAAAACAAAACAAAAAAAAAACACAAAATCAAACAATTCTTAAATAATTTTCATGCTTTTTGTTGTGAAAAATATTTGCTTTTAGAGATCACTTAACAAAATAAATTAATGGAAAACTCATTAATTTCAAGCACCTTACACTACTTTTAAACTCTCTCTCTCTTTCTCTTACACACACAAACAATTACATATCCTTAAACCAAATATTTACGATTTTAACGCTATTTAACAGCACATTAAACGCTCTTTTAAGTACAAACCATTATTATTTTCCTTATAAGAAGGCGGTTCGCTTTAAAGGACTTAATCAAAGTGGAAAAAAATGGGTGAAAAGTAAAAATTGGAAAAGTGACTGTAAAATAATAGCCATGAAATTTTAAATTTTATAGCCAATTAAATTCTAAAAGAATGACCAGTTTTTTTTTCCTCTAAGAGACATTTACATATGGAAAACTTATGTGAGTTTATCCAGTCATACGACTGTATAAAAAAATGAAAAAGAAATGCAGGTGCATAATAAAAATGTTGTCATAAGTATAATGCTTAAAAGGAATACAAAAAAAGAGAAATAAAATTATTTTTAAGACTACACTGTATCCACATTGATGGTCTGATTAATTACTTCGATTTATAACGAAAATTGTTTTTTTTTTTTTACTAAAAAAATGTATTGCTTTGAAAATTTTTTGTTTTTTTTTATACAAAATGAGATATGATTCTCATTTAGTTTATAGCTTTTAGAGCATAAGAGTTTATAAGTATAGTTTTGATTACTATTTTTGGGAAAAAGTCTTCTGACTAGTATTTTAAACAGAGAAGAAATGGCCATAGAGACATTCTTATCTCCATAATTAATATTCTATCAATTAGTCGTATCTTTAATAAAACATAAACAACTTTGCATGGATTTTCAAACGAACAAAGAAACTACTCCAGTAGACTAGTGGGTAAGGTGCTATAATCCTAAGATTAGGGTCGATTCCTAAAAGTGACTCTATTCTGACTTCATAAGATACAAATGCATGAACGAAAGCAGAATGAAAACCTGAGACACCTTATTATAGGAAAGTCAAAGGCAAAAGACTACCGATCTGAATTTGGTGGAAAAAAACAAAAAAAAAAAAAAAATTATAAATAATAAATAAAAATAAAATTAAGAAAGAAGAATCATATTTTATTTCATCTTTGAGGTAGTTAGATTTTCTGCTATATTTCTGCCCCTTACTGTATGGAAGTGGTAACTAAACTTTTGCATCGATGGCATAAATAGATAGCAGATTCATTTGCCATCTTTTAGTAACATTTAAATCATAATTTTATATTCAGCAACAAAGCCTGAATACTCTAGTAGTCTAATAGAGGCAATAGAAGACTAATAGTATAAATGTTGTGTGTTTGATTCTTCTCAAAGAACTTTAGACTATAGGGATAGGCACACAAAGGGTGGTCCAACCAAACGTACGATGTTAATTGTAATTAAAAGAAAACGCTTTCAAAGAATTATTTTCATTTTTTCTATTATGATAGGAAGGTCTATGACAATTATGTATGAAACAAAATATTGTCCAAATGCTCGCCACGGCTTCGAGGTATACTTCTATCTGATGGTTTATATTTTCAGTGGCTCTGAGTCATAATTGAGATTCAATTACTGTAATATGCCAAATTATCTTATCCTTTAGGTCTTGAATTGTTCTTGATTTTTTAGCGTACAATTTTTCTTTTAAATATCTCTAAACAAAAAAGTCCAATGGTGTAAAATCACTGTCAATAAACGCTACCATTACGTGAGATAATGTGGTAATTGAATTTCTTGAGCTAAATAGCAATTGTTAGGTTGGCTCTGTGTTATAGGGCACCATGCTGTTGGAACCACATATCGTCCAGGTTCATATCCGCAATTTCTGGTCACAGAAGGTATGACGATACGGCGACAAATCGAGGCTTTTCTACAACACTATAGCGAACAGCAGCAAAGTTTTCCGCCGAACGAACTGGGAGAGCATGCACAGGTATTTTCTCATTTCCTACCGGGTACCGGTTTGCTTAAATTTGTGAACAATTCAAAAAAAGTTGGATATCATCTCACGGTAGCGCTCACCGGCGACGAATCGATAATTGATGATCATCTGACGATATTTTCTTCATTTTGCACTCTACGTAGGCGTGTTGGTGGTTTAATGTCCAACAATATAAATTTAGTGCGAAATTTAGTCACAATAGCCCGAACAGCTGTGGATCGATTAAACTGACCATAAAATGGAAGAAGCGCGTTATGAACTTTCTTAACAGAGCACGCATTTTGATAAAAAAATTTAATAATTTGCCAGCGTTGTTCGTTTGTAAGACTATTCATGGTTGAATTATAGACCAAACTGAAGATGTTTGACAATGAAACAAAACACGAAACGTGTGCCAACTGTTTAAGCCAGTGTTGCCAGAAAGATAATAGCTAAAAAATCATAAGAAAACAAAAATATATGTTCTGTCATAATGTACTGTCCACAAAAATTTCAATACAATGCACAGCTGTTGTTGACCAAAAAAAAAAAAAAAAACACAAGATTTATTTTGATTTGAGCGTCCATTTTCGTAAAATACTTCAACGACCCTAATACGCTAATCCATTGTATATCACTTCATGGTTAAATTTGTCAAACGCAGGAACAAAGAAATGGGGTGACTCACAATTGGGTATTGTGTATTATGGATGAACTACCCTTTACAATGAAAGACGAAGTAATATAAGCTTTAATGTTTACTACAAGCATTTAACATGGACTTCAAAATGTAAAATTCTTAAATGAAAATATCATTTAAATTTTGCAGACTTCAATTTTGTGAAAGTTTCTTAAACCAGAATCTTCATGTTCGTTCATAACTCTCTTTTGGTCTTTTAGATTGTCCATATTAAAAGCATTATGAGGCAACTAACTGCGATTCTTTGTATCTGCAGAATAATAGTTTTTAAATAAAAGTAAATTTTTTTTGTTTCGTCAGAAGCGCTTTAATTGGATCAAAATTAAATTCTATAAAGAATTTAGATTTTTGCAATGAATTTTTTTGATAATCTACTCTAGCTATGGTAGTCTCATCAGAGTTTATTGAGTCCTGTGCATATTCTTGTATGAGTTAGTCGAAGTAAAGTCACACAACAGTTTCTATCATATTCTCCTTTTCTCACCATATTGCAGTTTTTGTAATTGTCATCTTATTTGGATGAAACAGAATTACAATTTATTTTTATTTTGGCTCTCTTATTCCGTTTTTTCCTAATTAGTCGACATCGACGACAGGTACGACTGTAGCCATAGTGGCTAGAGGGCACAGCCAGAACTAACTTTGATCTAATTAAAGCGTTTCTGACGAAACAAAATTAATTTAAAAAAAATTGATCACTCTTCCTGCGTCTTGAACTCGAGTCTTCAGCATGCGGTAAAAGTAAAATCTATTTTGTTCAGGGAAAGTGTGTAATAAATGTTCAAACAAAATATTATTTGCAATAATAAATGTTGACGCAAACAAGCATACATGTATTTACATACATACATGCATGTGATTCGAAAAAGCAAACAAGATTGTGGTGACTTTAAGTCTAACATGGCAGTTGAGCATTAATAATTAAAACAGACAAAAAGACAACTTCCTTTCAACACAACAAAGCAGGGAAACGAAATATTTGTAATAAAATTCTTTGAACGATTAACACTGTGTGTGGGCTGGAGATTGGTGTTTTTTTTTTTTTTTTTTTGTAAAAACACAGAAACTTTTAATGAATTTTTCTAGCCATACAAAATGACATTTGACAAAAAAAAATGTATTTTGTTTTTGTAATATATATTTTTTTATGTGTTGTAAAAAGCCGCTATACGCCCACTGTTTGAGTTTGCTTTACATTATTACAAGGGAGTTTTAAGCATATTTTTTTTATTTTTCTTATGGATCTTGCAATTGTGTATCATCTTTTGACACTTAAGTGTTGAAAGTGTTTAGAAAAAGAACTTTGTCGGCATGTTTATAGATGCCACCTCACACATCGTCATTGTTATATTTGTTTTCTTTTTTCCACTTCTATTTTCTTTTCCATTTTTCCATTTTCAGTTTTAGTCTCATGTTTATCATATTGGTATGAAATAAGTGTGACTTACCCTTGATCTTGTAGATCATAAAGTGGTTTTTCTCTTCGTTTATTCATTTCATAAGCGAAAGGCGTAACTAATTTTCAATTTTTAATATTTTTGACACTTTTTCTGCCATACCACAGGGGTATGTGAAATTATTGTATAAAGCGTTTAATGCTAAAATGTGAGTGTGCTAGGAATCTTTTTACAAATTTCTGATTTGTTACACTTGTTTGTATTTTATCTTTTCTGGTCATGTTTGTTTTTTATTTCAAAGATCAAATTGGGAGAATAATCACACATTTATATCCTGCCGTTTTTCATAAACAGCACGATATTGCGTTCATTTCATTTGTTAGTGATTTCTCATAGACTTCAAAGGCGGCTTATCAATTTGTAGAGAGAGTTCTTTTCATATGCTTTTTGTTAACATTGTCACTTTGTTTTTAAGGCATAAACGAAAAAAAAAGAAAAAATTGGGAAAAAATTAGTTTCTAAGCTATTCTTCCGGCTTTTTTAAAAGCAATAACAGTAGATATACTCTTACATCAGCTACTTAAATATTTATGCAACGTTGGTTCTTATTTTGTTATTGCGGCAGATTTTTAAATGTCATGTTTTTATTATTAATTGTCACCTCAGTGCTGGCTGCCCACAAGGAGAGCATTGAAAATAATATTTTTTCAACTTTCATTTCACAGTTTTTAGCTGTACCGATAATAATCGATTGACCTCATAACTGTGTGAAGATTGTATATTTTCTTTACTTTTTATACTCCTACTGCTTGAAATATGCAAAAATTATTGATTTGATTATTTTTCTTTCCTGTTTCTTACTGTTGCTTTAGTAACCTAAATAATGATTTCCTTTTGTCATGTTTGTTCCTACCTCTGGGCATTTCCTATATTTTGTCCCCTTTAAACTGATGCTTGATTAACAACATTTGTTTAGGCATGTGTGTGTTGTAGGTCCTTTAAACACATTTTTTTTAATTCTCTTGAGGTTGTAGTTTTTTTTTCTCTTTTGACAAAAATAAGGCAAACACATAGAAAATATTTGTCTTGTTTGTAGGGCTTTGAAAAGAAAAAGTAAAATACAGAACAAAATACATAAAAAGGGCACAAAATAAACTGCAAGAAAATTTTTTAAATCTTTCAATCTTTCCAAACATTCTTTAAATATCAATAGGAATTTTTGTGCAGTAAAGCACTACACCATTTGCATTGTAAGCACTTTCAAATGCACTATTATTATCCTGGGTTGCGATATTTGGAAAAAAAAAAATAATAATCTGCTTTTCACTTTTGACATCAACCTTAAACTCTTAAAAGCGTTGAACACACGAAATGGGTTTTTTCATAATTTCTTAAAAAATAAAATAAAATTTCTATACCATTTGGGGAAGAGCTTCTAAATGCAAAATGTAGTGTGTTTTGGAAGCCTAATAGTACTTATAAACTGAGCTGTTATACTGCACTTACTTTTTGTCATTTTTGGTCAGTACAGATCAAGCCCGTTTTTGCTTAAAGGGTTTTATTAAAAAAAATTGCCGCATATGCTCTGAAACCTATTCATAATAGATCGCACAAATTGCGAAAAGTGTACCTTCAGACTAACACAATCATTTGATATTATTTTGTAGAAAAATATAACCGAAGTTCGTACTACAGGGTTTTTCAACACAAAATCAAATGACGCCATATTTCTTGCCGCTCTTATGACATTTCTCTTCAGTCAGGTTTGCCATTTCATGATGAAAAGATATACGAGCCAATAACGAGTCGAAATTATTAAAATTTACTACCGAAATTCTGAGTCAGTGGCCTCAACGTTAAGAGCGCTACGTCCAATTTATGGTCGTCACAATCGTCGTAGCAGATTAACAATTAAGCGTCTATTGGAAAAATTTGAATTCACAGACACAGTACAAAATGTTCCCGTGCCAGTGAGACAAAGAAGTGCCCGTAGTGTCGAGAATATAGCTGCCGCTGAGGCTTCAGTTGAAGAAAGCCCAAAGGTGTCTCTCACACGTCGTTCTAAAGCGTTGGGCATCTCAGTCACGTCGTTGTGGAGAATTTTGTGAAAAGATCTTGGCCTACATCCTTACAAGAAGCGTCGTATCGGCCGACTTATGTTTGAAAACCGTCGAAAATTGGGTTCAGCGTCTGGACTACTGCAAGCGTGCTTGTGGTGGCCATGCAAAAGAAATCAAATTCCATGCATAATGGCATCAAACGCACTTTTACAGTAAAAAAGAATTCCATTGTTATCCAAAACCGTTTTTGGTTTATTTAAAAAAAAACTTTTGTAGCGCTCCTATTGAAAAACCCGATACATTCCATAGATATCGTTATCGCACCATAATTAATGATTTTTTGCTTTAAAATTCTGATAATATGTGGCATCAGCAAAATTACGTCCTATGGCATACTGTAACCGTAGCCAACGACATATCGAAATTTATATTTCGCAAATTGTTTTTCAAAATTTGCCTTGAAAATCAAGAAATTTGTAATATCTTGTTAATATGCCGTGGACTCTATTGACAAACCAGCAAAATCTATAGCCCTGAATTCCCATACAGTTTCGTTTATTCATATTCTGCAATTCGCTGTAACAAAAAAATTTGCTCAAAATTTAATGTTTAGATAGTGATCCATAAAGAACATCCTCGGTGATCATATGCTCAAAGTAATTCTCACATGCTGAAACTATTTCTTGATCTGTTAGTTAAAAAAGTTTGGAATAAAATTTTTCGTGTTATTTTTTTACAAAGCAGAGTTCGGTCAGGTTTGAAAGCTCTCTTTTTTAGTTATTTGAGAAAATCAAACGTAACCTTTAAAGTGTGTGCTCTATATTAACATCTTCATAACGTTGAGAACTTTAAAGCATGAAACGCACGAAGGTGTTCACGCGAATTACAGGTAACCCTCATAAAACGCGGTACTTCTTCAATACAATTTAAAAAACATTAACTTGAAGCATAACAACTGCGTCGTAAGAGGGATACCTGTATGCATATTCACATTACCCAAATGATAAGCTGTCTATGAAATTGACTTCCCTAGTGCTAGTGCTCGACTTGTAGGTTCGATTATCACCAGACACAAGTGGTCTTTTACATAACACTGAGAATATATTATTAAACACTGCGCTCATAATATTTGAAGGGCAATAGAATTTCACAAATTAGACCCACTTTATACACCTGGCAGTTCGAATTTCTGAAATGGTCGAAAATCTGAAAAAAAAATTTTTTTAAGAAAATTATAAAATTATAATAAAACTAGTTGTATAAGCTTTTCTTTAACAAGACCAGAGCTCCAGGTTCAAACTCAGCTCTGACATCTAAAAAAATATATTAAAAAAAATATTTCTTTCGGTGGCTACCTCTTAAGTATGAACACTTCACTTTGAACTTCAGTTATCAATGGACCCAAATTTGTACAAACGTATTCAATTTCACACGCTTGTACACACCACGAATATTATTATTTGAAGTGAAAATAAAAAAATACAAAACATCCAGAAATTAGAATCTGTAGTTATAATTTTAGAGTATCCAATACCTTGAAATGGCAGGTTGTAATTTCTGGACTGTTCGAATTTGTGAGATTCTACTGTATAATATTATTATAGTTTTGTAATTCAAAAAAAAAAAAAAAACAAATAATAATAAAAACACACTTTAAGGACACTATGCTATTGGCATATGTAGTCTTCTTTTCAAAAACTTAACTAAAAATTATAAAAGTATGAGGGAACTACCGAATTTCAGCGCAAAATTATAATCAATTTGTACAATAAAAAAAATCTTACTCAAAGTTGGAAGGCATGATGGTTAGAAGCTGTTTTATCCTACCAAGCAATGTTCATCGTTTCAAGTACCGTAGAAGCAGTCGTTAATGCAGTGAAGATTCCCAAAATGCTTTCAATATAGTACAATGCTAATAATTTTTATTATTATTGTAATTTGGAAAAATCTCAATATAGAATTGAAAAAACGACACCCTGCTTCAACCGTAAAACTTAGGAATAATTGTGTGGAATCAGTGCCCTCAGCATAAGTCACTAAGCTCGTATTTAATAAACACTTGTAGAGATAGACAATTGCTTTCAATTTAGTGTGAAATCTAAATTTGTTTCTTTCTTTGAATGTTATTAATAATTAATACCAGTCGTTTATAGATCAATATTTAGTATTAACATGTAATCATGGTCACAATTGTCTGGTATCCTTAACGAACTGTAGGAATTGCGATAAAAAAATTCGAAAAAATTTCTATTTTGATTTTCAAATTTCAGTTTTCATTTAAAATCAAATATCTACTAAAATGCCAAGGAAAATAGAAAATCAAAAAAAAAAAAAAATTACGAAAATCATATCAATTCTCTGAGCTCTTTAACACGTTTTACCAGAAATGTTCATAAACTCACTTAAAAAAATTAGACAAAAATTGTGTTCAAAAACATTTCTAATAGCTTGTCTGTCTCTCTACAAGGCTGAATATCTGTTTGAATTGTTCTAATTTGCATGCCTTAAATAAGGCCTGCAGAAAAAAAACAAAAAACAAAGAATAACAAAAAAAGAAAATTAACAATAAAGTTGATGTTGAAAATTTTATCGATTTTTTTTATTCTTTTTTTTTGTGTTTTTTTTAGTACAAACTGTAATAGTTGTCCTTTAAATAGAAATTCTTTAGTTAGTCGCAAACGCTTTGCCTACAAAAAATACTTTCATTTTGCCATGCATTTACATCTCAAGGGATTCAAAATATATGCATTTAGATTTTCCTTAACTGTTGTTCTGTTCTCTGCTATACAGAGTGTATTAAACTGGTTAGTAGTGGAGCTGTCTTTAGTAAAACTAAAGGCATCCTTTTATTCATTTTCTTTATATTGTTTGGCATTTAATCAGTTTAGATTTTAAGTAAAATTTTAAAATGAACTCTTTCACATTTTTTAAACTCTTCATGTGTAGTGTACTGTAGAAAATCTGTGTCAATGCATTCTTCTTGTAGCTCCAGTCTACATACATATTACAGTTTCTCTATAGTTTCATCAAGTTGGCAACTATTTTTAGTGTATTTTTTAGTAATTCATTCACTTTCCAATTCATTTGTATTCATTCACTTTGGTGGTGTTGCTTCTGCTTTTTCATCAACTTTTCTTTTCTACTGTTTTGCATTAAACACTGACTTCCATATATATGTATGTATTGGACTGAAAGTGGGTTAATGTAGAATTTTTTACTCAAATTTATGCAAGTAGTCTTAGAGAAAAATATAAGGCCAGAGTGCAAGAGAGACGGAATTGCCGACGAAATGGTTTGAATAAAAATAGAAAAAATATTAATAAGATTCATTTGTAGACAAATACAAACTTTCAGGACATTCTTAAAGGATGTTTAGGAAAATGTTGAGTTGATAAACAATTTAAAAAAAAACTAAAGTTGAAAGCTGTGAAAACATATTGGATTCAGGCCTAATTAAGGCCGTCATTTCAGTGCTTTAAAAATATGTATTTACACAAAAAAACTGCATGCATATATTCAATTTCAGTCAAAAAAGATTATAAAAAATTTATTAAAAAAATTTTATTTAATAAAAATTATAACCGGGATATGCTATCTAACAGAGATAACAAAAACTTAAGTACCTGCACTGATGTAGCACTGTGAGCAATCTGAGCGGCGGTGGTAATTTTGTTTAAAATATAATAGCGTAAAGGCAAGACAGCGTTAATTTGTATTAAAAACTCTCTACGTGGGATAATTACCTTTTCGTTGTGTAGAACCTTACACTGCCAGAACACAACTGGTTCACCTGGCGGAAAGCAATAGCTCTCTGGCCGGGTCTCTCATGCCAAAATGACAGTTGAGGAGCAGTTACTAAGAATTATCTTCTGGGGCTGAATCAAGGAGAACAACAACTATATCATCTTCAATATTAATATGATCTTTTATTCCCTTCCCTAATAAAAGGAAAACAAAATTTAAATCTATAAACAGAAATTATAAGTATTTGATAGATGTCTAGACTTTTATAAATAACATTTTGGAGTTACTCGTATTAGACATGGTGGCGTTGTATTTTTCTTCACGCGAAGTAAGCCAGCTGTTGGCATTCCGCTCCATTCACTTTGGACTTGTCAAACGAATGAAAAGGAGAAAGCGCTACCTGTTGGGAAGTAACAGACAGAACTAAGCAAGGGTCGTAATCTATCAGCATCTTAGCAAGGATCTTCACCAATACACAAGATAAGCAATTAACATCGACTGTGATCATTTCAAGAGTGAAGGTATAACATTGGCCATTGAATGATCAACTGACAACAGCTTGTCTCATTGGAGCTTAAAAAAAAACTCAGAAAATATAATCTTACTAATAAAGATGGTGTTGCTAGGATTTTATTATCCTCTACAAGGGATAATCACCTTGTCGTGGTGTAGAGGCTTACACTGCAAGGTGGGGGAGAGCAGTAGCTCTCTGGCAGGGTCTCCCATTCCAAAAAGGCAGTTGATCAGCAATTACTAAGAATTATCCCAGGAGTTGGATGAAGGAGAATAACAACAATATCACCTCCAATATTATTATAACCTTTTATGTCGCCTTAATTTAAACTCTACGGCACCGGCTGCTTTTGGTTGATTGCTGTTGGATTATTTAGTGGTGAAGGCCATTGAATAATAAATCAACAGCAACCAATTTCCTTGCGGTGTGCATTTTTAAAGTACGACGTTTACACACTCTTTTCTCATTCCCCTCATATTTTCCTAGACCAGCACAATATATGGGTCTGGCGGTAAATGAGACCAAGACGAAGTACATGTTGTCGGCGAGTAGGAATGTTGAATGTACTGCTCACAGGTTACAGCCGGCAACTATACATTCGATGTGGTCAAATAATTTCTTTACCTTGGCATCGCCATTACCATTAGGAATGATGTCAGTCTGGAGATCAAGCGAAAAATTACACTCGGTAGGCAGTTTAGTAACAGAGACCTCTCCCGTGCAACGAAGTTACTACTCTACAAGTCGCTTATACTTTTTGTGCTTCTCTATGGTGCGGAAGCATAGACGCTGTCGTGTGCCGATGCAGCGGTCCTGGGAGTGTTTGAGAGAAAAGTTCTTCGCAAAATCTACTAAAGCAAGGCGATGCGTTTTGCATCAGTAGCATGTTGTACGGATAGAAGAATCTGCTTCAGCGAAAAAGGTTTTCGATGCGAAGATCACTGGACGTCGACATAGAGGACGTCCATGTTTACGTTGTTAAGACCAGGTAGATGAAGCCCTGTCATCAATTGGTATGACCAACTGGAGAAAGCGGGCTTTTGGCGGAGACGCCTGTGACAAGTGTTGAGGCAGACCGAAACCCGTTAAAAGGGTTGTTATGACGAGCTAAGTAACTAAGTAATCACAATATACTACATAAGTAGGGCTAAGTGATGGCCTCTGGCAGTCTGGTCTGACAGACGGTATTTGTATGTATTTAAGTAGTAAACAGATGTTCAGTTATGAACTATTCTTAAATAAATAAAATGCATTTTTATCGCACCATACAGTACACTACACTGGCATCTTAATATTAAAAAATGGGTTGCGATTTTAATAATAATTTTGTATTTCTTTGTTAAAACAGTAACTTACATTTGCTGACTTTAAATCAGTATTACTCAGGTAACGAAATTGTTCGGATATTTTTGTAGTTTTTCTTACTCTCTTCGTGAACATAATAACCAGGGTTGCTTAACTGAAAAAGAATCCTGCCAAACAGTTTCTTGAAATGTACCAAAACTACCTGTATCGCTAATTCTTATTATATTAGTGTTAAATTTAATTTTTCTTACTGTATTAACAGATATCACCTTTAGTATTCCTGGAAACCTGTTCTTGTTTTATTTTGCTACTAAAACCTTAATTAATTATAAAAACATTTGCAATATTAAAAGTCTTTTTAGCATTTACAAACAATTTATTTTATGAATAATTTTAATAAATTAGTTTAAATTTTAAAATTAAAGGTTTTTGAAACGAAAATATTCACTAATTTCATTCAAGTTGTGAAAAACAATACAAATAAAAAACCAATCTCATCTGTCAGTATATTTTGTGCGACTCTCTTTGTGAAGACCACTGCTTTAAATCCATTTTAAGTTTTTCAACTCACAATTGATTCGGAATAGTAAACAAGTTGCCAACAGCTGATTATACTGTGTTGCCATATTAAAAAAAAGCTAAATGCAGTTTAAATTGAGTTTATTAATGTGTTTTTGCATCATGTCTTTAAATCACATATTACGCATTGGTTCTATTTTTTCATTTTAAATGATTTGATGATTTGATCTGCAATTTGATGGTCTCTCCAAAGTAGCACTTTACAGTTAAGCGGAGTCCGTTTAAACTAATCTACTATGAAACATATGTATCATTAGCCAAGCTAATAGCTCAAATTTTCATTTAGAAATTTTTTGACACACATATCTTCCATAAGATATTTCTTTCTTTCAGCACAAAAAATTAAAATTCGAATTGTTTGTAGAAAAAAAAATATAAGCATTTAATTGCCTTTCTAAGAAATTAAACAACAACTGAATTGGGCTTATTTACATTCTCTATTTCTTTTGTGGCAAGTTGCAATATCGATGATGAATAACTCAAATTAAAAAAAAAAAATATTTCCTTCCCGTTACAAATCGATAATGCACACTTCACTGAATGGCATTAATAGTGAAACACACAAAAATATTCTTTCAATGAATTGTTAATGCCAGCTGCAGAATGTGTGGAGTGCGATTTGAATGTTGCAAACACATTTAATAGTGACAAATAAATCACCTCATATCTCATACATATTCTAAATGTTGTTAAGAAAGAGAGACAACATTGCCAGTTGGTTAAATTCAAAAAGAAAATTCACATTCAAAACATTATTGAAAAAAAAAACACAATTTTTTTATTTTTTCTTAACAAATCAAATAGCAAGACAGACAGACATACAGACAGACAACAATTGTAGCAATAAAAAAAGAAAGTAAAGTAAAAACCCATTCATAGCAATGCAAAATACGATAAGCGTAACAAATATTGTCTCAACAAGCTGCTGTAGCACATTTGGAAACTCAACATATTTCTGTGCAGGCAGAAGGAAAAGAAACTTGAAAAAAAGAACAAATCCTGTGGAATGAATTGAATATTTGCAAGAACAGTCTAAAAACTAAGCGCAGGCAAGAAAACAAAAAATTGCTCCAAATCAGCTTAAACTTCACAAAAAATATGTGGAAAAAAACAGAAATATTCATAATGAAAAGCGATTCAAAGAAGTGTACAAAATTTCATATGAAAGACAATAACACATGCAATATTCTGAAGTCTCTTTTATTTTTCTTTTTTTCTTTTTCTGTCTTAAAGATAAAAAATAAAACCAAAAAAATCTGCCATAAATTTTGTATTGTTTTATAAGCAAACCACCAATCCCAGCTAGTAAAACTTAAAAGATTCTCAAAACTCTCAAACATGCAATTTCTTGTGCCGTTTTTTAAATGAAAACTTGTATTTTATATTTCCAAACAATGCATTCTTTTACATAATGCCTTTGATTATAAGCAAATCACAAACAATTGTTTTCTAATTCTTGTAATATTTTGTTTTCCCTCTTTTTTTTAACGAATTCTATTGTTTTCGAATGTGAATTTTCAACTTTTATTGCAAAAGCATTAAAGTGTGAATTGTTAGAAGAGTTTTTGTGAAAATGAACAAATTTTGTATTTGAAATGTGTGGCTTTTTCTTGAGATGATAAGTCTCTATATGAAACAAAAAAAATATATATTTAAATGAAAGTATTCAAGTTGATAGTGATTTTTTAGCAAAAAAAAAAAACATGTTATAGGCCAATATTCTCCAGTTATTTTAATGCTGTTCATACCAGACCGACTATTTCATATTTTAACAAATTTTATTGGGACTTTGAGCCAGAGTTGTTCCGGCCAATTAAATTACAATTACAATTACATGTAATTTGTAATTGAGATTTGTTCAATTACAATTACGAGTAATTTTCAATTACAATTACATTTGATTGTAATTGATGCAATTACATTTTTTGAATTACAATTACATGTAATTATAATTGAAAATTTTTAATTACAAATTACAAGTAATTGTAATTGAAAAAATTCAATTAACATTACTAAGTAATTATAATTGTAATTTACACAAAATAATTACTTGTAATGGGAAAAAAAAATATTTTTTTTTGATAAAAATACTGAATGAAAAATGTAAATGTTTGTGATTCTTTTTATAAATATTATTTTTTTAATGAAATTTTTCAACATATTACGCCTCATTTTACTTTAAAAAATAAGATCAATGTAATTTTGTATCTCAAATGAATGATAAATTTTAGAAAATGGTATTAAAGAGATTGTTTGAATTGTTTTGCCATTTATAAAAAACTCATATTACGCATTATATTTATTATCATAAATAAGACTGATGTTATTGAGGTGGATGAGCAATTCAAATATAAGTAAAACAAATTATGTAACTAAAATGTATATTGATTTATTGTTATAAAAATGTAAATATAATTAAAAGTAATTGTAATTAAATAAATTTTTTTTAATGATTACTTCAAAAACTAATGATTACTTTACTTTCCACCATTACTTCATGAAGCCAATTAAATTTTTTCAATTACTTGTAATTATAATTGGAATTTTTCCAATTACAATTACATGTAATTGTTAATTGAGTTATTTCAATTACCATTACTTGTAATTTGTAATTGAGTTTTTTGAATTACAATTACTTACAAATGTAATTGACTTGCGTAATTACAATTACAATTACTTGAAAAGTAAATGTAATTGAAAAAAAAAGAATTACAATTACATGTAATTGTGTAATTTACGTGTAATTAATTACACAAAATAATTGATTACGCACAACTCTGCTTTGAGCTGCGAATTTTTTTTTGCTTATAAGTCTGATTTTTTATTAAAAAAGAAAATTTTCTATACGTATGGACTCAAAGTGTTATAGAAAACTTAAAATTTTACACTTCTACACCTTAAAGTACCTTGAACACCTTTAGCTCCACCAGTGGTAGTTTTCTTTAAAAAATTCTAAAGTAATATCATCTACTTCTTGAAAATGAATTGTTTTAAATGTGAAAAAGGGGGTTTGAAAGTAAATGCTGAAATTTTATTAAATATTCTTTCGATTGTTAGTGTGCTTCTGTAGATTAATCGGTAATGTGCTAATTAGTTAGAGTGGAAGTCATGGTTTCGATTCCTACCAGAGATTCTGGTCTATATCATTTCACCGAGCGTAATAGTCTTAGTCACTTTGGTCGTAATTAGTTAGAATTTATTTAAATGTTAGATTGTAATAAAATTTGCAGTGTTTCCAAAAATTATAATTTAAAAATAAGAGGTTCGCCACCTCTAAGAAGTCCATTTTCAAGAAACAGTTTCCTGACATTTCCAGTCTATTCCACCAGAAACGAATGATTAGGAGAACAGCGCCACCTTCTGGGAATATAACAGCTAACCCACCACTCACATTCAATATTACCAGAGACATGGAGCAATTGCTGTTAATCATTCAAGGGCAATGGTTTAACACTGGACTTTGAGTGATCAATTGACAGCAACTTGTCTCATTGACATAAGGCGCTTACCGAAAATTGAGAAGGAAAAAAATCTATACATACATAACTAGCCTTTAAATACCTCATTTAAGTGATCAGACCCATATGGTTAAAAAAGCACCTAAAAAAATCGCGCCACATCGTAGTTAGCATTGACTGATTTTCAACCATGCTTGTAATGAAATATGGGAGGGATAAAGAGTGTTTTTGATACCGATAAAAATAAATAATAGATAAAAATGCTATTTTATTCCAAAGAATTTTTTATAATTAAATTTAAAAATAATTTGGGTAAAATGATCGTTGAGACTATCAAGAACTTATATAGTAGCTGTGGCAATGGAAAAAGAGCTACTATTCAGAGTTTGATAACTGCTCTATTCTCTTCACAAGACCGAAACATATCATGTATCGATCCAGACTTCTTAATCTGACAAACTGCATATGATAAACATACGTTAGTATGTAGTGAAGCTGTTTAACGTTACTGTGTCTATGACCTCAAATTTTCATTAATTTTATCTTACAATGCAAATCTTCATTTTCAACATCTTATTAAATAAATTTTTTAAGTGCAACATAATCACAAGCATAAAATTAATAAATAAAAATAATTTTAATCTGCCTTTACATGGAAAATTAAAATTAAAAAAGGAGAAAAAAAAAAAACATTTTCATAAGCCAATTGCTAATTTCGCATTAATAAAATTATATTTTATTTTTTAATAATTTATAAAAAAAAATTATAATTGAATTTCAATTCAATTTAAGATTAAACATTTTTTTATTTGCCACCAATAAAATTAAAATATTTTCACGGTAGCCAATACCATAACAATTTTTACAATTAATTTTCAGTTTTTTTCGGTTAATTTTAGCAATTAAATTAATATTTAAAATTCCATCTGAAAATGCTGGTCATTAAAATAATTTTAAGATTTTACATTTGATAGAATCAAAGCGAGTTTATTTATATAAGAAAATATATTTTTTTCTTATTTGATTAGTCGTTCTTGAGATAATTATTAAAGTTGTTTTACACAAGTAGTAGGATTTACTAGAAAAAAAAAACTGAACAAATTTTTAGATGCCAAAAGTATTTTATTTTAAGGTGTGGAGTTGTGAAAGAAATAAAAAAAATTTTTAAAACTAAGATTAAAGATTTAATTTCATGTTAATGTTTATTGTGTTCGCACTAATTTTTATGTAAAAAAAATCGAAGTGAAATCAGTTGCTATTTAGTAATTAAAATATGTATTATTTAATTATTTAACAGTGGCAATTAAAACTAATAAAGAAATTAAATTATTTTTAAACTCAACGTATAAAGAAAGAAAAAAATTAAATTAAATAAAATATGTACCTGCTTATGATAGTAAGCAAACATCACAATTTGATAAGGAGAAATTTAGTAAGTATAAATGTATGTATGCAGGTATAAACTTAGGATTTACAGAACTGAACAGTTGGAATTTCAGAATTTTCTAATAATAAGTTTATATTGTCCTATCATATTGCAGGCCACTGAGCTTTAAGTACAGGTTGTTTTTTAACTGATTGAGAATTATAAATGATAATCCAAGACGAAAATTTTGTTGTAACAAATATTTTTATTATAATCTGATAGGTATAGCATTTAGTTTTTAAATATATTTTCCGATAAATCATTTATTTCTTGAATTCCCAATTGGAATCACTTGGATCCTTATTTTTATAAATCTATAATTATTATATCGGTTTTGAGATCCTAAACGTGGTTTCTTTATAAGAGTTATCAGTTCCGCTAGTGTTTATACATATTCCTTAACGGATGTTAATTCTTATAAAGAAAAAAGTTTTGGGATCTCAAGACCGATATAGTAATTATAGATTTATATTTTTAGATATATTTTTCCAATTTATTAGTATTAGTAGACTTTCTTAGTCCCATAAGAAAGTATTCGAGAAGCATTAAATCACATGAAAGCAGTTGTCGTTAAACTGATATTGCCATAAATGAATTTGAAAGCGCGATATCTGGTCGATGGGTATGACCCCGGTGACCACCAAGACAGCCGGCTCCGATACCGTGCGGTAGGAGCACGCTATGCGAAGCTCTGCTCTCCGTTGCACTGCCGCCATGCGCTTTCGGTACTTTTCGACCCTGATGTATATATTATTAACAAATTATTTATTTATAATAATGCTTGTAGCATTGCTATAATTCTTATGGCATAACAAAAGAAACTTCAGTAATTTACTTTTTAAAAAATTTATATATATAATTACATGCATTTATACATATTTATATATCAGTTTTGTCTCACACTGTATGTTTTAGTATTACTTGGTTCTCATTTGCAAATTATAAAACTTTAAAGAGACTTGTTAAACATACGAGCACTCAAACTGCAAGTAATCAACACTTAATAGAAGAAACAAACATTTACTTTGTGAAAACTCTATATGAAGGTTAAAATATAATATATTAGGGAGGTACAAATTTAAACAATATTATGATAATTCATAATTTAATATCCCGTTACTTCTTATGGTAGAATCACACAATTACCGCAAAATGTCAATTATTGGATGGTTTTTAATGTGAATCGAGTGTTTTCATAATTTAATGGCTCATACCGTTGTCTTTATCAGTAAAGTTTTTGTTCGACCCAATCAAACTTACTTTGTTCTTTTGCGGAAATTGTATAAAAAATGAGACTATTATATAATAAGTGAAATAAAATAAAAAAGAAATTAAAACTATGTAAATAATAAAATAATTATAATTGTTAAATAACTTTGATCGAATCAAAGCTGTTTTTCATAACTTATGATGCCGGCTAGATGATAATAAAAAACATTTTTTGGTCTTACTTTGTAAATTATTTTAAGGTATTCGACAGAGTTGATAACACTATTATTTTGATAAAGTCAAGATATTTTTTTTTAATTTTCTACTATTGGGAAGTAGCAGATAACAGCTATACTTACTTAGCGAAGGCAATCATCACACAATCAACATGCAACGATTAGGCAATTGCTGTTGATCAGTCATTGATGAAGGTATAACACTGAATGATCAATTCACAGCAATTTATCTCATTCCTAATGCCCTTAATAATAATATAAGAGAAAATATATATGTACTGTCTTTTCCAAAAGCATTTAGTAGGGGTTTACCCCTTAATATTGGTCTTAATTAAAAAAAAAACCGTGGTGAAAATATTATCCTTAAATAGAATCGATCGTTGTCATTATTTGAGAATCAATATGAGTATTCCCCAGAGCTTAGGGTTTGAACCACTTTTTTTTCTATTTATTTAAAGGATTTACCTGATCAACGGTCGTACTGTAGAATACATATGAATGCGGATGATGTATAACTGTTCTTTGTCATCCCAGTTCAATTGGAAATAGAGAATTCGCGAAGGTCAATGATGATTTAAGTAGAATTTTTCATCTTTTGCTAAACTTGATCAAGTACTATTGTTATTCACAAGAGAAGTAATGTTTCTTCTATGTGTGACAAATGGAGAAAGATTCGACTTGATAATATCACAAGGAATCTGTGTTTAATTTTTAATACCTTAACCTGGTTTCATCATGTAAATGCAATAGTGAGCAGTTTGTACTTTAAATTAAGTTGATTTTGTTCAACTCAATTTTAAACACCGCAAATATAAGTAAACTTCATACTAAGACTTTTCTCATTCCTAGCCTACATTAGTTGTGACTCTGCTAGTAAAATTAAGTTAATATATTTTAAAACAGTACTTTGTGATGTGTATAGCTATGATTTTTTACTTAGCTTTGAAGTCTTAGGGCGGTTCTTTCGACTATCTTCGCAAAACTGGGGTAATTCTTTAACTGTATTGAGTAATTTACACTCAGTCCCTTCGATATCCTTATGGTGTGCCAGATAAATTAGGGAAAGCACAATTATTATTCCAAATTAATGTTACCTTGTCTCTGAAACACAGTATTATACGTATACTGCATGTCTTTGAAATCTTTCTTTCACAAACTTATCAAGTTAACAGTAATACCACCAGTTCTAAAGAGATCAAACGAAAGCGTACGAATACTTAAAATTTTTCGAATATACATATATCCCACGAACTCTGTCTTATCGCATATTCCTTTCCTGAATAAAACTCATTCTTTTTAAAGCTGAAAATTTGTTTTAGAAATTCTAATCTGAATATGCGCAATGTAGCATAATACAAGATTCTGTGAAATTGTTGTCTTCTTGTTAGAAATCCTTAATTTTTATTAATTTTTCTTAACATTAAAAACACAAATAAATGCACCGCCCTAATAATTTAGTTTATACATATGCAAACACGACTTACGAGTAAGTGCATAAATTAGAAAAAAATAAAAATACATTAAAACAATATATGCATTTGTCTTGTACAACAAAGCACATATAGAATAGAATCGGGTAAACTAGTTTGAACGAATTAAAACTTCATGGCCAGTAATTGAAAATATTCGTCATGCATATAAGGTGGGCATATTGCATATATTTATTATGCACATACATTTATATATGTTGTAGATAGAGATTTTCAGTGAAAAATATTTTGTTTTGTTTAATAAAACACTCAACACATAAATAAAATCAATATAAGAGTAGGTTTACACTGTGTAATAAAGATTTTAATATGGATTTTTTTTTTTTTTGCTTTATTAATTAAATATCAACTTGATAATATTTTTTAGGATTAATTGAATTTATTTCCAAATAATGTATCGTTTTTATAAATATTAAAAATTGTTATAAAAATTTATTGCTCTATTATGTTCTCGGCTTACAAGAACTCCGGGGTAAAACCCCAGCTCTGACATTTTGAAAGGCAGAAATATGAAAAAATATTTACTTCGGCTACCACCTCTTAGCAAATTTCTGGCAAAAGCTTTGAGAATTACTGATTGCCATGAATAAGCTTCTCAAATCTGTCACCTAGTGGGAAGATATCAGCTACCTACTTAGTGAAGATTCTCACCACTTCATAATCAACGGCAGATGTGGCAATAGCTATTGATTGATCATTCAAGGGTGAAGGTATAACACTAGTCTTTGACAGCTACTTATCTCATTTGTAAGTCGCTTAATACAAAAAAAAAACTCTGTCCTATCAAAAATTCCAATACAATATGTACACAGCATGACTAGGGGTTTGCACCCCTGAATATTATTCTCATTAAACAAAAAAATGGTATCGCAACTTAAAGGAATAGGAGGAGGAGGAAGTGGCAGCGTCGTAATGACAAGGCACACTTGAGCACGAATAGCGGCCCGTTGTGATACCACATGATAGCCAGAGGCTCCACATAAGAAGCACTACTTCCCCAGAAAAATTATGCTGGAAACCAGCCAGAGAGCCTAATGCATTTGGCAATTTAACCAACGTCCTGGATCGACAGGTCAGTCAATCTTTTGAGAAAAGGAGATCCCAATGTAAGAAATCTACGTCGGGCCAGAGATGGGTACTGGCAAGTATAGTGAACCACAGTTTCCTCCTCGTCAATCGACCCTCAGCCACGACAAAAGTCGTTTGCGGGCAAGCGCAGTCTCTCTGCATGCCTGCCCATCACGCAGTGATCCGTGAGGTCAGATACAACGGAAGAGATGTCCCTGCGGTTCAGTTTAAAGAGTTGATTGGTACGCCTGAAGTTCAGCTTAGGCCAGGTGAGTCTAGAAGTTTGACAAGACTCCTCCCGCGACCAGGACAGGTCCGCGTCCAATAAATGCTTCCTTTTAATAAGGAGTCTAACGAAGGAAAGAGGTAAATCCACTTCCACATGAGGCAGAGAACATCTTGAGAGAAACTTAAAGGAGTACTTATTATTATGAGTAACGATTGGGCTGGATGGAGTCGGGGGGCGAAATGGTTGACCGGGCATCCTCAAGACCTGACATTGAGCAGGGGTGGTCATCACGGTCTTCTTCCGTGAGCGAAGTAGGGCACAAAACATCCTTTGGGTCGCAGTGTCTGCCTTTGGGCATGATTACGCCTTGATAGTAATAATGATAAAGGACTACTTCTTTGTATCAATAACTTAATAATTATAATTAAAAGGCCTTACATACTTACGTACATAATTGACTATTACAACTCTTTTTTGAAAGTTTAGGTATAGCTTCTTACGCCACTTATATTGTGTGCGACAAGTTTTATATTCGAAATTATTATTCGAAGGTCTTCCAGCTTAACAAACTTTTGATTGTTTTTAAAAATGATTTGTTTTGAATGAGGCACAACATTTTTTCTTAATATTTCTTAACCAGTGTAAACGCTTTAAATGGGACATAAAAATGTGCATAAAAATAATGTTAATTTTTTATTTATCTTTTCTTATAGAAAAATAATTGTACAGAAAATAAATTGATATTTATTATAAATGTTCTACTAGACTAGTTTATTTAAATCATTAAACAGAAAAAGAACAAAAAAATACAATTTATTTATTCAAAATGGGTGGAGTTGGTCCATTGCATTCACACATATGATAAAACATATGCATGAAGCCAAGAAAAATAATTGCGTTTTAGTTAAAAAACAGAAAAGTTGTTTAACTCTTAACGATTTCAAATCATTTGTCATTTTTTATTCAATTTTTTTTTATTTTCGTTTGTGAGTATATGCAGCCATAAGAACAATATTTGCTTTGATTGTAAATTATTATTCTTCTTTGTGATTTCTTTTTTGTCTATTTTCTGTAGGACTCTTTTTAATTTAAGCAAATTTAATTTGCTTTGTTACTACTAATGAAAGCAAACAAATTGAAATTGTTTTATTTAAATTATTTGTTTTCTTTTTTTTTTTTTGTGTGTGCAAGTGTTGGTTTTCTGTAATTTTATTAAGAAAATATTTTTTGTTTTTTTGTCTTGAATACCAACATCTCTACTCTTATTCTATGCAAATTATTTTCAATCAGTTATCAAGTACACCTGCTGCCAGTCTGTGGTATTATAATTTATATTAAAAATCCTGCCTCCTTTTTCTAGAATCTATGCTCTTACGAGTAAAACAAATGATTGGCAAAGTGTAAATGCAGCAAGTGGTGTGTGTTGTTTTAGTATTCTGATTGGATTAAAACAAAAAAGCCAAATGCTTCTTAAATTCAAAGTAGCCAGTAGTTAAAAGCTTGAGGTCTATGTTCAGTGTGTGTATATTTATGGATGCCATGTATTAACTAACGCCTTCACTTCCTGTAAAATTAGTCTATTTAAAAATGTATAGAAATGGGAAGGTTAGCTAAGTTCTAAACTTGGAGATCGTCGAAGAAATTAAATATTTTAAAGTAGAGGTTAAATGTTCTAAGTGTGATGTATTGTACAATAAATCCCCAGTGGGCTCTGTTTTAAAGACGATAATAAACTATGCTCTACAATGACCAGAGAACAGCCAGAAGAATTTGTCAAATTAGTGTTGCAAAAATTGTGCAAGACTGGCTGAGCGACAATATCACTGAGCTTGTCGTCGACTGCACTGTTCTAGCGTATCGTTTATATTCGGTTTATATTTTACAACTTCGAGGAAATATAACCACTTCGTCATATGTTGATCCCTTGGATTGGAAATGAATGAATTGGCTTAAAACCATTGATTCTAAATGTAGGAGGGAAAGAGAGGATAAAGCTAAATTTCACTTTATAGAACTTATTACGAAAGGCATGATATTTATATGGCTGGTGTGTACTTAGAAGTAGCCCTGCAATAACGAACAGAAGAATAGAGTAAGGAATATTTATATAGTAAATACTAACTACAAACTGCTTCAAAGTACGGCAAAACTGGAGCCACATGCATGCTCCTCTGTAAGTTAATTCACGAACAATTAAAGTCATATATTTCTTTTTATTATTAAGACCAATACTCAGGGGTAGACACCTACTCAAGCAATGCATTATATTGGAATTTCAAGATACATAAATAGATAGATTTTTTTGTATATATTATAAGCCTTTTTGTTGATGAGACAAGTTGCTGTCAATCTGACCACTCAAACCCCAGTGATATACCTTCACCCTTGACTGATCAACAGCAATTACTCCATCTGTAGGCGGATGTTGATTGTGAGTGGTGAGCGTCTTCACTAAGTAGGTTAGCTGTTATCTTCCCAGAAGGTGGCGCTGTACTCCTAATCATTCGTTTGGAATAGTTCTTTTTATTAAAGCCAGCACCCCTACTTATACAATACATTGTGCTGGTCTAGGCAAACATATGGTAAAGTGGAAAAAATATGCGGACCTTTGATTATACTTTCTTATATCGAATTTGATACCAGTAAAAAAACAAAGGTCCTACTTTAAAAATGCGAATATCAACGAAATCGGTTGCTGTTGATTGATTATTGAATGGCCAATGTTATACCTCCACCACTAAAAAATCCAACAGCAATCAACCCAAGGTGCCTGCACAGTAAAGCTTGAATTAGGGGAGGAATAAAAGATAGCAATGAAGATTATGTTGTTGTTCTTGTCCTCGTTCCCGCCCTGGGATAATTCTTATTCACTTCCTCAACTGCATTTCTCGTATGGGAGACCGTGCTAGAGGGCCATTACTCTCCGCTAGCTCACGCAGTTGAGTCCTCTCAGTGTAAGCATTTACATGATCCCACACAGAAAAAAAAAAATTCATAAAATACATGAATATTTTATGAATATTTGCCCATGTACGATGGTATTTATGAACAAATTCATAAATTTGTAGCAAAAATACTGGGAAAATTAGTTCTGCAGTCTTTATGATTAAATACATAATATTTATGAAAAAAATCCTAACATTTTATGAATATATTCATAAAAAATTTTCCAATGTACGAATTCCTAGAATTCATGAACTTTGTTCATAAAAATTAAAATACCGGGTTTTTTTTATGAATGTGTTCAAAAATTTCAAAATGCGTTCATAATATATATGAAAATACAAACTATTTTTATGAAAGGGTTCATAGCTTTTATGAATTGCTTTTATTTATTACATAAATTGTGTGTTTATATACATAAATTTTTATGAATACTTATATTAATAAAACTCAGTATTTTATTCTCATATATTATGCAACTTTTCATAAAATTTGAATCTTATGAAAAGCAGCACATATCAACAGCATATTCCCTATTACCAAAATCCGCGGCTGTAAGAAATTCTTTGTCGCACTCTAATGGCGCAGCTTGTCTTCTACTTCCTCGTTCGTTTTTCCGAAAAGCTCCTACAGAATCTTCAATACTAAATTTTCTTGACTGTTTTCCACCACATTTATTCGGAGATAAAAGAAACTGGTAAAGATTCACCAGCAGTATAATGTCTCGAGTATCTAAATAGTAAAATTATACCAACAAAAAAAAAATTAATTTTAGCATATTGTAAATTTTTGATATACTTACTTTTTCTTGTCTCTTCGTCTATAGAATTCAAATTAATTAATTAATAAAGCCTTTGAGTTGATACCGTTAGTTTCGGTTAGATTCAAAATTTATAAAAATATTTGCTATAAATGTTTATTCAATAAAGTTTAAATGAAAAGTGAAAGTAAAAGTACAAATTATTTTTTATAAGCAAATGACATTTTACAAAAGCTAATGTGATTTAAATACAAAAAGTATAATTTTAGCAAGTGAAATATTTAAGTTGTTTTATAGCTCATATAATTTAACAATATTCCTAATTTAAAAGACAAAACATTGTTCATAATTTTACACTCTTTACACCCACCCTCAAAACCGGTTTTGAAATATTATGAACAAAAATCATATTTTAAATGAAAGGTTTTTCTAAAACTTTTATTATTTTTTAGGAAAAAATTCATAGAATAAAAAAACCTGTACATAAAATATACACAAACAATTCATAAATTGAATGAAATTTGTCATAAAAATCAAAAACTTTGTGATATTTTTAAAAACTTATTATTTATGAACCCATTCATGAAATATATGATCAATTTCATTCTATATATGTATGTATCAAGTTGTAAAAAAAAATAGGGAAATGATAGTCAAAAATGCTACATATGAAAGAAGTCATACTTTTTATGAATTTTTACATTCCACTTATGAAAATTTTTTATAAGTACGAAATTCATAATATTTATGAACAAATTTATAAACAAATACCGGGAACTCAAAAAAAGTTCATAAATATTATGAAGTGGTACATATACATTATGATCAATTCATATATATTATGAACCCCAAAAAATATGAACAGAATTCATAAATTTTATGAATATTATTTTTTTGTGTGCACGTACTGTACGAAATATTTATACTGGGTAATATTTATATAGAAGCTCAATTGCACAAGTGGCACTCCTATTTACACTAGCGGTAATCACTCTTCTTTTCAAACACCATTAAAAGTGAGCAGATTTTCTAGGGCATTTGTAGCGAAAAGTGAATACAGCTACTCTTTTAATATTGTGTGTTAAATTGGTATTTAATGAAAAAATGTTATTTCTAGTCAATATTTATAAGTTTGGTAGCATATGCTGATGGCACAGAACACTTTGCAAAAATAGCATCAAGTGTCAAGAAGGCTAGAGATAAAGTTGGTATTGTGCACGAGGTCGGGTTCCCACACAGAAAAAATTTAAAATCGATTTCAGTAATCAAATTTGTACTACCAATTAAATTCTTTACTAGTTTTGCCCCTACAAACAACATTAGTAATATCAATTAAAAAATTAATAGTGTCGAGCTTTTTCACAAAAAAATTTTCAATTATATATTTAATTGGGACAATTCAATTCAGGCACGTATTAATTAAATAAATTGATTGGTATAACTAAAAAATTTATTAACGCTGAAATTTTAAACTGTTTAAAAAATTAATTAATAGAGCTAAAATTTTATTTGATACCGCTGATTTAAAGTGATAAAGATACAATATATCAAATGCAACCCCCAAAAAAATTGCAAATTATATTAATTTTTTTATTAAAAATATACAATTAAAAACATAAATACGATAAATACAGAGATGAGTACATATTTAACCAATACGACAAAAAAGAAATAAAGCACTTATTATTATTCTTTATACATGCATATTTGATTTGTCTATTTAAAATTGAATAATAATGAGCCTTCAGCATCTAATAGGAAATATTATTTATGTAAATATTTCATTATTGGCAATTGAATAACAAAATAATTAACAAAATTCTAAAAATCTTTTAATTTTTTTGAAACTGAGGAACAGAGGAAATTCTTGCTTTTAAGGCACATTAATTCCTTTAAAAAATGTGACCAGCGTTAATGTATTTTTCTTGCCATTTGGAACTCTAATGTGAAATACATGTCAATCTAAATTAAAAATGTATGCATTAGTTATAAAACAGAACAAAAAGAAAAAAATTAATTGAATTCTTACCAAGAGATAGCCTGAAGGTATTTTATATTCGGGCCATATTTTGAACAAACTCGTCTTGCGAAATGTTGGCATATCGTAGATATTTAATATTTCTTTGCTTCAAGATGTTAGAGCCAGGGGATTGAACCGGAGCTCTTGTCTTAGTAAGCCAACATACTTACCACTAGACCACGGCGACCACATATATATATATACATAAGTTCATTATATATATGTATATGTACAAAATATATATGCTCACAAAAAAAAAACAGACACATACACATACACATACTAAAATACTTGTAAATATAGGTATGAAAGATATGTCTTTATATTATAATGCTAAAGATTTATTTAAATTTCATAAATAACAATACGTATGCGAATTTTAAATTCAAAAGTAATCATATATTGATTCTTTAAAAAAATATTACACAACACTAAGAAAAAAGAAAAAACATACGCACAAACATTTCTATTTTTGTGCTTTTATTAAAAAATTTACTGTAATAATTAAACATTTAATTGGAAAATTGAATTATACTTATTAATTTGTTATTTTAAATTATTCAAAAAAAAATATTTTCTGTGCAATAGAAGCTCTATTGCTTTATATTTTTAAACAAACTCTTAAATACTCAATCTCTATAATGTAATAATTTTTTTTCAAATACATCCTTTAGTCACCCTTCCCTTTCCCTGCTAACAACTTTAATTCATATTGAGCCTCATGCTATTAATACTGTAGGTTTTTAATTTAAAATACATTGCAGTTGCTACTTGTTGTAACAAATATTGCTTATGGTGTTCAAACTAATAGAACCTTATGCACCAACAACGACAACAACATTATACCAAAGAGCTTTTAATAACAATCTCTCTTACCTCTAATGCAGAAACAGTCAGCTATGGCTACCATTCCTTAAGCAAACATCGACAAACTCATGTTCACATAAAAACACATATTTCGCATATAAAATATATTACAACGGAAGCTGTATTTTGGCCTAAACTCTTGAATGCAATGCAATATGTTGGTCTTGTAAACAAAAAAACAAAAAAAAAAAAAAAAAAAAATTTAAAAAAAAGAAAAAGTATGGCTTATAGCAATAGAATTGTAACAACCAGAGCAGCCAACAGTAACAAACATATAAAGTAACCAATACGTGTAAAAGTCAAAAATACTTAAACACTCTTTAACCAGGCAAGAAAATTGAGCCTTTGAAATGTAAAATACGGCTGCAATTATCAATTGTAAGACAGAGGTGGTAATTATCTAAAGGAAGTCTATATTCTGACATTTGCCATGTTACGCAGGATTATGTTCAAAGTAGAGCATCACTTTAAGATGTAAAAATTGAAGACAATTAGCAGTGAAAGGGTTGTTAGCAAAGTTTTTAGAAAAAACATGTTTTTTATTTTATTTTTTGTTTTAATTTCTAAAATAGAAAATTTAAAATCATTTATTTGTTTGTTTGTTTTTTTTTCTTGTTATTTTTATGTTGACATTCCAGCAACACATGTTGTTACTGCATGAACAGTAATTGATGACTTTTCATTTAACTTTGAAATAAAACCATTGCTAACACATGTTGCAACATGTTATTTAGGAGAGAAAAAAGCATCCATTGTGGGTGGTCAGTGTTGGTTGTTAAACAGGAGAGGTTTTATAAAAAAGATGTCTTTTTTAGAACTCCACTTCATATGTCTCCATATTGTGTTAAAATGTTTTCTAATAAAACTAATTTTTCCCCATTTAGAACCTAAAAACGAAAGCAGGCAGCTATTTTACAAAAAAGGAGCAAAAAAGGGTTGAGTGTTGGCCTTTGATTCTATAGATACTTAATGCAAAATATTATTAAAATAAAATCGGCTACATTAGTACAGAGTACAGAGTCAAAGATACCAATTAGATGCTTAGAATATAAGAAACACGCATAATTATGTGGTAATAATCACCTTGTGGTGTTGTAGATGCTTACACTGCAAGGACTCTCTGACAGCGTCTCCTATATCAGAAAGTTAGTTAAGGAGCAGTAATTTACAATTATTCCATCGTCTCCAATATCAAGATTATTTTTTATTCCTCTCCTATTTTTAATTTTACAGTGCGGGCTTCTTACGGTTGATTGCTGTTGGATTATTTAGTGGTGATGATATAACACTGGCCATTGAATAATCAATCAGCAGCATCCGAATTCCTTGCGGTACGCATTTTGAAAGTAGGGCCTTTTTTTGAACTGATATCAGATATAAAATAAGTAAGTTGAAAGCATAGTGGCACACCTTTTTTCCCCTTTCTCCTCATTTTTTCCTAGACCAGCACAATGTACTGCATGAGTTCTGGCCTCATAAAAAAAAAAGAAATTTGAGATCACACTCTTGTTGATCTTGCCACGTTGTAAAGTGACAGTTCAATTCAGTTAAAGTTATTTTTTGATGGCTTGTAACGTGGCAAAATATCTGGCACTTACAATAATAATGAAAAAAGAAAAAGAAAGAAAAGAAGAAGGGGAAGAGTTTTATTGCTGGGACGGGGAGTCGAACCTATGCCACATTGGTGTTGGTTCGACATACTGCTTGTGGTGCAATCTCATATTTAGTAATTTGCATGGTAATAGGTATATTACAATGCATTGAAATGACACCACAAGCAGTAATTCCCATCGAGTTAATATTAAAAGTTGAATATATAATTTAAGTGTTGAGATCAGCATCGGGTTTCGATTTTCCTGAAAATATACTGACGAGTCTAGTTAAGTACAAGTCAGTATATTAACCTGGTAATTATCTCTTGAAAATAGATCTTGCGAGACATATCGCAAAGACCCCGTCCGATTAGTTACGATCGCCGAATCTGCTGCCGAAGCTGCTATTGCTCTAGTTGCCACGCTGGTTGTTATTATTAACTCCCCTACAAAGGGTTAAATCATCGTGTTATTATTACTTAGGGTTTGTAGATCCCGTAAGTAGACCCTGGAGGCTACTGAATTACCTCAGCCGACGATAATACCACGTTATAGGCTTGAAAACTATATGCAGCCGCATTAAATATTTACAGGCTGGAGTTAAATTTACAAGTATTTTTCAAATTACTAATACCGAAATTTTTTTCTTTAAATGCAAATAATTAATCGAAAAAGGCGTTTAAATTAAATTTGTTTGCGTTGAAATAATTTTCATAAAATTGTTTTTGATTAAATTTAATCAAAAGTTTGATAACAGTTCTATTTTTTAAGTGATTTTCCCAAAACAAAAAAATTTTTGTTGTTCTGGTAATTGTTTGTTAATTAAAACCCACCAGTGGTATTTCAACACTTTCATTTCAGAAATTCTCTGATTATTTTAAGTGTCTTCATTACCAATAAAGATGCCTTTCACTTTTATAGACTCAGTTTTGATAAACTAAACCACAGTTGTAAGCATTTGTTTTAAAATTGATTACTGCATCATTAAGACTAAGATGTTTTCTCCGCATGACCTTTACTATTGAATACCGTTTGACATAAAAATCATTTAACTAAACAACCTCTTTTTGTCGTTTATTGGTATACCAAAACTACAATACTTTTGTTTAAAATCAAGACCAAAACAAAACAAACAAAAAACTGTTAAGGAAATAAATGGCTTTTTACAGTCATAAAATAGAAGAATTTCTATTTTAAAAATAAAAACCAGCCTAAGATAAAATTCAAATTAAAAACCATAATATTTAAGAAAAACAAAAAAATTTAAGAAAGGCATTGATCAAATTAAATATTAAAATGATCAATCAAATCAAATATTCACTGATTCGGTTAAAAAAAAATGGAACATAAAAAGGGGTCTATAAAAACGTCATTAAAACAGCACTTAATTGTCTATAATAAATTTTTATCAGCACTAAAAACTATAAAACAAATGGATTTCAATATATAATTTGTAAATTTCTCGATATTTATTTTTATAACAATTTGAAAACATAAAAAATTGATCTTTTATTTGTTGTTTAGAAAATCATTAGACGATCGTGCTTGACTATTGGATACCCTAAGTCGAAAGCAGCTTTAAGTAATAAGTGGGTTTTGTTTCCAACGCATATACAGTTTTAATTAAAAAGTATACATACATACATACATACATAAATAAATGGCCATTACCATCCTGTTTCAGAGTTACGATCTAGCTTCTATCAGCACTCATGTTGTGTGTGCCAATTTTTATGGTTGAGTATCGAAACCTACACTTTAAAGTCGACTCCGAACGACATATTTGAGAAGCTTTTTCATGGCAATAGGTTACTCTCAGAGCTTTTGCCAGAAGACTGCTAAGAGATAGTCGCCGATAGAAATATTTTTTTCATACGTCTTTTTTTTAAGAGCTGAGGTTTGAACCCGGAGCTATTGCCAATACACGAATCACTAGACCACTGCGACTACAATTAAAAAGCGTACAGTTTAAAATATTGCAACCCCAAGTCATTGATATACCCATCGTTCCACTTAATTCAAAAGAAATTGTAACTTACAATCCCCCCCGGGGATACAGTAAAGGTTGCTGGTAATTACTCACACCAGAGGACTGTTTTCTCCGGGGAATATGGACTTTAACCTAGCTCTGAGTGGCCTGGCGCTCTCTATAGGTAGAGAATGGTTGGTTGTGCATGGTGCATGGTCATTGTGCCACGTGTGCCTTCGGAGACTTGACTGGCATAAGTCCAGGGGGCTGTTGTACCCGAGACCGCATAGGGTAATCAGTTGGTTCCTGGTGGTGTTGGTCTTGTCTCTGTGTGCGTGCGTGGCAGGTATTTTCTGGCGTTCTCAAGGACTGACCAGAGATGCCTTAATCTGGTACTACAGGCATCAGGAAGCCCCCGGTTATGCCTGGGCTTACCTGTCATTCGAGAAGAGAGTCAAACCGGCCTGATGGTTTGGGTGCGGCCCATCGGGGAGTACACGTAGTGGCAGTGGTATATGCTGGGTAGTAGTTTAACCTCCACAACAAGGGGTGCGGCCCATCGGGGAGTACACGTACACGTTTCATATATCCGAAATTGGAAGCTACCGGCTTTGGGTGGCGTTGGTTGGACGCTTAAATTCAACTACCGCTCCGCCAACGGGCGGCGTGTGGTAAAGCCTCAGGACAGGTACGCACGATAAACCCATACAGTTGTAACTTACAATCTATAGCGCTTACCGTTCAGGGTGATGGCGTGTTATAGTTCTATAAAAAAAATATAAATCAACAGCCCTCACGTAAAACATTATCATTTTCAAATTTTGACGTACCTCTTTAATTTACTGAAGATAATGGCTTGATGAAAATTATAATCAGTTTCCAACTGCTTTGAAGTCCTTAAACGAAAACACACTGTTGTCTATTGTCGTTTGCTTATATATTTCAGAATTAATGGAGTTTGTACTGTTGCAGGCCCAAGTTGTTATAAAAAATTTGCAACATTGTGGCCTGCGGAAGGTTGAGTTTATGTGAGGATTAAAAAATCAACAGCTCCAATTGTTCTGCTCTACTCTTATGTAAAACGACATTGTTTACGCGTGATCATGACTTACATACACCCACCACACTCTGCTAGTATGGGAAGCAAGTGAATTGTTAAAACCAAGTCTTTTTAAAGTTTTGTTTTATATAGCTTTTGTGAATTAAAAAAATTTTTTATGAAATTTAATTTCTCTCAACCATCTAACCTAGTGTAGGGTATAATGAAAATCAAAAGCATAATTAAAGGGCGTTTATGTTTCAGCTAAAAATAAACACCAAAAATATATACCGACTTTTCCAATACGGTTAAGTAGGTGGTCTAAGTCTCAGCATAAAATAAATTTCACTCTTTCTGTCTCCCCTTATTAGGCGTTCATTTATTAAACATCTGCATACAAAAGCATATATTTCATGTATTTTGATTGTCAATTTGTTTGACAGTTTAATGATCATAAAACTGTCACACAGGCATGTGCTCAGTCATATACAATATAGGCTGGCCGTATTAAACCATTATGATGGGGCGTTAATGCATTTTCATACACTTATCGTATTGGTAAACCAAAGCCGGAATGAATGGCTAATTTTCTTTATTCGTCGTGCTCTTATTATTGCTTTGCTGTCTTTATTGATATCAAATCATATTTAATAGGGTGTGAGCATGCGTAGCTGCTTTATGAAAACAAACAAACAAACAAAACAAAATATAAAAGATATAGAATTTTTATTTAATTTTCAATTTACATAATACTCGTACATAGAAGATAAGCCTTCACTTGAGGTATTAGGGATAAATATGATAGATTTACCAATGGGTTTAATACACATTTAAAGGGATTATTAATGAATTACGACAAAAATATGGAAACAAACGAATATTTCTATAAAAAGATTTTTTTTTTCAAAAGATAGTCTACAAACAAATGGATTTATTTCTTTATTAATAATAAATTTTTTTCTACACCAAACTTTTCATTTGTAATCTAATAGGTGAGAGTTATTAATGACAACCGAATTTCAGTTGCGTTGCAATCTGGCAAATAAAAATTTCTTCTTTTTACGAATATAAACATTTTATAACTTCGCATGATGACTACGATTATATGGATTAATTTAAACTACTTATGCTCGCATTTATAAAAACTATTTTGGTTTATTGAGGACTTATTTGACAAATTTCTATGCAATACTTGTCAAATAAACCCTCCATAAACCTAAAATAGTTTTTATGAATACGGGCATTATATTTTAGTAAAGAATTAAATAAGCCAAACATTGCACGCATTGCATAAATTTCATCGCAAAACGGCGCTAATTACTCTTCATTGCAAGTGCTCTTCCAAGTCTTGTAAACTTAGTGAACTATGTACGCCATATATGCAGCAACACAATATAGGCAGTAATGCTAAGTTTACTACGTTTACAAAACTTGCAAGACCATTTGCAACGAAGAGTGATTACCGCAATTAGTTTTTTTTCAAAATGCAATCCCAGCAGAAAATTTTTCAAATTTCGAAGCAATAAATAAAATTGTAAACAATATTGGGAGCATTAGTATATTGTTTATTCATACAGGATAGGGTATTATTTTTTTATTTTTTGTACTATTTGCTTACTGGTTGCAATAAATGTGCATTTCTATTGCATTTTAGCGGCTCATTTCACATAAAAATCATGTATTATTGATGCGCATGTGTAAGTGATTGTTCACAATTTCTCTCTTACAAAATAGCTTACTGAGAAGCACTAATTTCTGCTAGGATGCTGAATACTCGTAATATTTCTTTGTATAATTTTTAATTAGTCTTTAATTCCTCAACAAATATGTATAACACTAGCAGAACTTAACCAGTTTTCTAGAATATAACCAAGGCCAAACTATAAGACAAGTTTACTGCATTTCGTGGCTGCGGTACAAGCACGCAAAATTATTAATTTTTTTGACACCGAGTTGAGATCTCTATACACCCGGTGGCTCAGTGTGGTTTTAGTTTCAAATAGGTAGGTGCACGCTTACTGGAAGACGAGTGTGTTGTTAAACGTACTCAGAAATTCTCTCAGAGGAATCTTTGGCGTTCCTTAATGGCATCGTCAATGATGCCCTGTTTGATTGGCTTGAATTAAGCGTGGTTTTGCCACAATATACTGGAGACCAGGCGACTGTCAAAACGGTAGGTTTCTCAGAGTAGTTTGATGCCAATGATGGACTTAAGAGATTTATCAACTAGTAATGTTTTCGTAAAGTCGCCGTGGTCTAGTGGTTAGTGTGTTGGCTTACTAAAAAGACATGAGTCCTGGGTTCGACACCAAGATCTGACATCTTAAAAAAAAAAAGTGAAAAAAATATTTCTTTCGGCGACTACCTCTCAGCAGTCTTCTGGCAAAAACTTGAGAGTAACTAATTGCCATGAACAAGCTTCTCAAATCTGTCGTTCGGAGTCGACATTAAACTGTAGGTCCCGGTACTCATGGATAAACATTTACAAACACAACATGAGTGCTGCGAGAAGCTAGGCCGTAATCCTGACGCAGGGTTCTAAAGGCCAGTTATGTAAGTATGTATGTATGTATGTAAAGTTTTTACAACTGTTTCTTCTGGTGAAAAGGTTTAACAGCCATGTGTTGTATTGTGGAACTACACAACTCGTGTTATGAACGTTGTGTATTCTGTCAAACAATTTTCAACATATTTTCATAAGTCGAATTACCAAACAATGTGTAACACTTTTATGTTATGTATGTATGTATGTGTAACACTTTTAAGACCTAAAAGATGAGTAATTTTCAATTCTTAGATGCATTGACAGCTTAATGTAATTTGTTCTTTCTGCTGGCGTTTTATATTTTAAAAACTAGAAAATGTAATTATTTTTTTTAGATTTTTTATCTGTTATGTTGTATGTGGGCAAAAGAGTTGAAATAAAGGAAAAGTGTAATCAACGTGTCTAAGGTGTATTATATATCATGCCACTCCTAAAGCGCTAAAGCCTTAGAGTACCAATAAGATTAATCGGTGAATAGCCGAGAGCTTGCACGACTACTATGGCAAAATTTGATAGTCTTTTATGCGCTAAATTTCTAATGTGTTCTAGGTGTACAGAAAATCTACAACGGTCCCCGCTCAGGGAACGATCTCTACTAATACAGTACATTGTGCTGGTCTATGCAAATATTTTATGGAAAGGGAGAAAGAGTGAGTAGTGTTTGTGGACATTTGATTTAAATTTATTTATTTATTTGGCAGGAAGATTGTTCCATGAGCGAATAGAGCACCTAAAGAACGGGTTCTTTCTGAAGTGCATTGAACGATTCACAGAACAATTAACTTCAAAAGGATGTGATCTTCAGGCTCTCAAGTAACTGTTCAAGTACTTATTTGCGACAAAATTAATCCAAAATCAAGCTGACAAAAAAGTATTCCATATAACTTCCAATTGTTCGTCCAACTAATATCAATAAGCTTTAGACATACTTAACGCTTAAAGCAACTATTTTGTACAAAAAAAAAATTCTGTTCTATTTTAATTGAAACTCTTTTATTTTTTCCATCCTAAACATTTCATTTGTTTTAAATTTTGTATTTATTTGCTAGTTTTTCTTATTGATTGTAATTGACATGATTTGATATTCTTATTACAGCATATTAGAAAGAAATATTAAACAATGAAATTTAAAAACCTTTTTAAAAGTGTGAAATTAATAATTAATTTTAACATTTATTTTTATTAAACCATGAACAACAACAGCGTTGAAAGAAAAAAGAAACAAAAAAAAAGAATATTTACAAAAAGTTCAATGACTTTGTTATTGAAAAGTTTACATGACAACATTTTTCTTTATACTTTACTTTTCTGGTTTTCTGTTCTCTTCTGTACTGTTCTAAAAAACTTCACACAAGAACATGGCTTAAAACGCACTTACCACTCTCTAGACAATCTGTACCAAGAATTCGAACACCATTGTTTGCGTGAAAGTGTGTTTATTTTAAAAGGAAGACTAGAGGAACAAATAGTTATTGAAAGACTAGAACGAAACGCAATTTTCGCACCAGGGTTTTGGGTGTAACATTAATTAGCCAACCCAGCCAGCTATACAAGAAGAAAAAAAAAATGTTTAAAGACACAGAAACAACATAAAGACAACAAAATTGTACTCATGGACCTGAAATAAGAATACCCTGCACAGACGATTATGTGTAGACTAGTTTGGTGGTCATTATAATGTATGGTTAGTGTGTTAAGCTAAATATTTTAGAATGTTTTTTATACACTCGAAGATGTGATGTTAGTTATTATGGAAATAATATGGCCATATTGAAAAACACTCTAATTGCAGCAAAAGTTTTTATGAGTTTCAATAAAATTGAATAAAATTACTTTTTTTTTTTTAAAACAAAAAGTATTGCTATAAATGTCAGTAAGTATTACTATTTAATTTATATTAAGCATAGTTGCAAAGACACTTCCACTTTTAGAACATATTCTGCTCAGGAACAATATTGGTTATAAACGGTTTAAGATTTTAACTGCTTTCAATTTCAATTCTTAACTCCAAAACCTAACTTTAACGTGAATTTTGTAAAAGTCCATTTCTTTTAATCTGCAAAAGGTATTTTTCATAGAGGCTGTCTATGTTAGCAAACCATAGTTTTAATTTACTTCTATACAAAAAAATAAAACCAAATAATATTTTGCTTAATGCCTAAACTGGATTTTTTTATATATTTATTTAAAGAAAATTTTGTTTACTTCTATACTCGTTTTTTATTTGTGCTCTCTATCTCGTGTTTAAATGTTTTACTTTCAATGCTTCACTTTCACCTCCTCCTGCAGAGGTTACGAACTTTAAATTGAAATAAATCGTAGAAAATCGGTTCTAATCAAGTTGACATAAATGGGGTAATTTAAGTTTAACAGAAGCTACGCTGTTTTGGATATTACGCGTCATTGTTTTTAAACATAATATCAGACTTGTTGTCATCGGGATTGTCGTATATATAACAGAGCTTGGATTTCAACGTTCCACACACCCTTCGCAGGCATACATAAATCAGACCATATTCCTTCAATAAAGCTTCAAATGTTTTTAGATATAATTTAGGGCTTATGGTTACTTCCAGTATCGAATACTTGGAGTAATCTGGAGTAATCTGGCATATCCTTCAGAGTAAATCGGCATATATTTCGGTAATAACTTGTCAAATGTTTTTAAATGTGTTTTCGGCCATGTGGTCACCGCGACTGTCAAATAGCTGCAAATTAAAATTTCAAATGCTCATTCTTTATTCTGACATTAACGTGTCACATATTTTAATCAGCATTGCTAGTTAAAAGGTTCCCCAATTGAAATTATTCATTTACCAACAATTTCTCAATAGTAAATTGATAACATCGCCTCACATATCACACAGATGTAATGCCATTCTGCCTAAACCACATGTCTGCAATTATTCCAATCAGTGAATTATTTCAATCGGTGAAAAGTACTTAAAAGCATCGTTTTTAAAAAAATACGGGCAAATGATTCCACCAGCCCATGAATCACACCAAACAATTAGTTATTCTAGATGTAAAGGTGTCTCGACCTATACATACTTGTGAATATCAGCATTCCAAATTAAGCAGTTTTGTTAATTGGCGTTGTTCAGCGCTTTAAAATTTAGCGACTACGATGGCTCGGCCATATTGTTTGTATGGAAGAATCTGTTTCAGCGAGAAAAGTTTTCGCTGCGAAGGTCACTGAACGTCGACGTAGAGGACGACCATGTTTACGTTGTAAGAACCAAGTTGATGAAGCTCTGTCATCAATTCGTGTGAGAAACTGGAGAACGCTCGCGCTTAGTAGTGACGCCTGGAGACTAGTGTTAAGGCAGGCCGAAACCCGTTAAATTGTTCTAATAGCCAATTAAGTATGTACGTAAGTAAAAAAATTTATTTTATTTTGACAAAAACTTGAGGTTTTTTATCATTTCAAGTGTGACAGTTTGATGTTTTAACATAGAATGAAGGTAGATGAAGTACATATTAACGCATCTAAAAGTTAAAAGTTGTCCAACTTCCATACGTTAGATACGTTGTCAATTTTCCGAGTAACTTTCTTTATAAAAATACACCATTTAAACTGTATTTGACATCTAACTAGTATACTTGAAACGATAAAAAGCTTGTCACTAAACGAAATTTCAAATCAAATTGTAAGTGAGTTTCCTTAGAGCCCTATAACTAATTTAAAATGAAAAATTTTTACTCAATAGAAACAAAGATTCTTTTATATGGCTTTACAGAATTTATAACCGCAGATTTAAAATTGAGCGACTGTAGAAAACATGCTTTACAAAATTTGATTATCCACGAATTTATTTTTAAATCTACATACATATTTACATATCGTAACTGGCGTTTAAAACCCTGTGTCAGGATTACGGCCTAGCTTTTCGCAGCACTCATGTTGTGTGTGAAATTTTTATCCATGAGTACCGGGACCTACAGTTTAATGTCGACTCCGAACGAAGAGAAGCTTGTGCATGCCAATTAAAAATTTTTTAATCTTTTCTTTTAATTTTTAAATCTACACTTACATATAAAAAAATTATTCAATAATTGAGTCGAACTAACTTTGATTTCAAAATTTTTTTCAACGATTAACAACCTGTTTTGTTAACTCTTACTAATTAGTATTTTTCGAGTGTATTCAAGTAATGGCCAAGTACTTATACTGGCTGGATATGTTTATATGCTTAATGCGTATTCAAGAAATTATATATTTTTATTAACGCAACTTTTTCTATTTCTACACACAAACCTTGAATAGGAGGAAAACTAAAACATGTCCATATGCAAAGAATTGCAGTATAATGACTACCTGTGGTGCTATGAATCTTTAAAGATGTCAGGAACAGCAGCTCTAGATATTATTTTTTATTAAGAATTTCATTGTGTGCAAATAAAAAAGTGATGGTTTTGAATATATTTGATCGTGTTATGATTATGTTCCTGTGTGTTGCATTATTTTTATAGCTCTTAGACTTTATTTATAAGTAAGAATTGGAAAAAAAAAGAACTTATTTAAGTTTAAAACTGTATTCAAAACGACAGCTAATAAATCATAATTTTAGACACGGTTTGATTGCAGTCTATATCAATATATTTTTAGTCAAGTCTAAAGTTAATGTTCCGCATATGAGATTCTATATAACTGATGGTTTGTGTTAAGAGAACAATTTTTCTTGTGATATCAAAATGAAGAAGAGGGAACTATGTATCTTTATCAATTAATATTGCAATGGCAGGTGGTATAGATATAATAAAATCTAATGATTTTAAGTCCATTAATAGATTGTTGTTTTCTTTCTTTAATTTTAATTTTATTACTTAACAAAACTTTAATTTAACCACCCCATTTACTAGTCTTTTATTAAGTTAAAATCCGCTTAAATATCCCCACTTTACAAAATAGGCTACAAATTTATATAAAAAAATCGTATTAAATTTACAGAACACTGCAACATATTCTCTAAAATGTTTATATACTTACATATGTACGTATGTATGTATATGTAAATGGTTAGATGAATGTGTTGTGTCCCCAAGTAAAAGGCAAAAACAAAACAGCAATTCACTTTGTAAAAGAAAATTAATGAAGTGCATAATGCCACTTTAAGCATTTTTACATACAAACAAGAACTCATAAAAAATTTATAACAACAGCTAAAAACAGCAGCTAAAACAAAAAATAAAGAAAAAAAAAACGCATTAAGACTAAAATAAAATCCAGCACATCATACGCTTCCACAATATGAGGAGCAGTAGTCTAAAAGAAGGGTGAAAAACAAGAAACACATGTCACAGATTTGTTTCACTTTCAGAAGCTGTTTGTTTCAGCAAATTTGCTCTTACAATCTAAGAACTCCAACAACATAATAAATGACACTGTTTACGACTTAACCCTATACCCACACTTGCATTTGCTACTTCAACAGCCTGTATTTCCACAATGATTGCCTTAACTGGGTGGCAACATTTATGCAAAGAAGTGTTTTGGTTTTTTATACTTTTGGCATTAAAGTTTACGTTAAAGAAAAAAAATTATGAGTAAAATCCTATAAAATAATGATGTATTTTCTTAAATTTTAATATTTTTATTTGTAATTTTTTATTTATTTCTTTGTTTCAGAAAGACACTGGTTGGGTTAAATTAAAGAAACACATCTTTTGACAGAAACGTTTTGTTTTATTAGCATTAAAAGCAATGTAAAATATGAACGTCAGCTAACAGCCAAAAATAAATGACAAAAAAGAAATTGTAGGTCAGGTAAGTTAGACTTTCTGTTACCCTACACCACATTATTCATTTTAATAATAAAACTAAAACCGAATACTAATGCGAGTACCAACGGCAGGGCATGTTATGCCGATAATATTTTAATAACGTTACCATAAGCAATTTTGATGACTTTATATTACTTTTGACGTAGATTTGGTTTTAATAAAGGTATTTTATGGCGTCATTGACTCAAATTAATTTTGATTTTTAATAAAAATGTTAAAACGTTGACAGTACTGCTTACTAGTTTATCGCACGTCTCTTCTAAAATTAGAAACACCCTGTATTGCCATAAGCCAAGAAGTGAAGTGAACTAATTAAAACCAAGGGAGTTCATATTAGCGAAATTGTTCACTTTAGCGATTGTCGAATTTCATGACAAAAGTATAAAATTTTACACGCTTTAAAGTGAAATTATTTTGTTATTTGAATTATTAAAATATAAAACTAAAACAAAACGAGATCACGAAAAAATAGTAGGTAGGTAGTTTTTGCCAAATGTCATGGATTTCAATGGTACCCCATTAACACAAGAATCATTGACAAGCTAAGCACACCATAAACGTTAATAAAGCAATGCTTTAAATGTGATATCAGAGTCATATGCAATTAAAAAAATTATTAACGTTATAGAGCTTTCTGAGATTGTTTGCGTTACAGAGTCGCCAATATAAACAAAAGCTTGTTCACGTTACTGCGAGTTTAGTGTAAACGAAAACTTTATTATTACATACGTACTATATGCTTCATTTATTATTTCCCAAGCCCTAGCATTTATTTCTTTTCTTCATCACTGTTTTCACGGGAGTACGATTAAATTTTTCAACAAAAATTAAAAAAAAAGTTATTTAAGTTTATAAGAAGGATATTTAAGTTTTTGAAATTATTGATAATATGGCGACTTCAACATACACGCCTAAATTAATACCGAATTGGTATTGAACTAACAAAACCGTTACCGAAATTTAACAACGGCTAAAAATTTACGACACCAGTATCAACGCCTTTGACAAATAAGGAGGTATATAATACAAATCATAATTCTTTGACAAAATTGACCGTTCATTATCTGCCAGTTGCAAAAAAGAAAAAAAACATTCAATTAAAATGCATTGAATTGTTGTTCTACACTGAATTGAAATATATGGTACCTAAAATCGGGTTCAAATTGTTACTATGCATTACAGAAAAGATGCATACATGCATCACAGAAAAGATTTAGCACTTCTTTATAGTTTTGTTCCATCCCTCAGAAAGACACACACTGAGTAAAGTAGGTGCTCGGATTTTTGTTACATTAAAGTCTCAAATGTTTTAAATTTAGCCGTTGCGGAAATTTCACAACATCTAAAAATTGACGACGATGGCAACAACGTCTTCGACAATAAGAAGGAATATAATAAAAATTAATCTTTTTTGACAATATTGACTATTCAATCTCTGCCACTTGTAAAAAAACAAAAGAAAAATTTGATTAAATTGCAGTTTTTTTCTATATTTTAATAACAGTCATATATGTATATAAGACTAAATTTAGCTCTTAATGCAATATCCCAGTATGGGAATTTATGATATATAAACTACGATTGGCGTATTATTTAAGATTGATGTGTAACGTAGTACTCAAACTTCGACTTTTATCATTGGCTCATGAAGAGTTAAAAAAATTCCAAATTATTAATTTTATGATTTTTGCCAACACCTAAATTACATGGCCTATATCAACTAGTTTTGAAGCGCTTAAATAATTTGGAAATTGTTACAAACACCATCATAAACTATAGCGGTATAGTAGAGTATGCTTTTAAAGGAAGAAAAGGAAATTTTAATCGCATAAAAGGCTTACAACGGCATTTTCATGGCATATAAAATTTGTTTAAATTTTACAAAAATTTATATACTCGTGCATATGTGCTAGTATTTTAAATTTAATTATTATTTATTTTTTATGGTCATTTATTATAATTAATTTTGCTTTATTATGTGACTTTTATAAAATTTTGCGGTCAAACGGATAAATATTAATTAGAAATGATTGCTTTGTTTCACGAATTATACAAATATGTCTCTCTGATAAATTAATAAATATTTATGGGGATTTTGCAATTTAAAATTTTGTTATAAACCGAAAGATTTAAACTTAAGGATACGACGGTATAATAATTCATTGTAACAGTAAATCAGATGAATTATAGTGAAATTTATTGAATGTAACTGAAATGACAAGGAAAAATTTTACAAATTCTAAAAAAACAAAAAAAAAAAAATATTTGTTAACGATTTAGTGAATTAACTGATTCATTAAATACAAATGTGCCTTTAAATACAAATGCATTTGTGAAGCTAAAGTTTTATAATTTGTTTTACTGCTTTCAAACATGGATAAAAATTAACACACACAACATGAGTGCTCCGAGAAGCTAGGCCGTAACCCTAACACAGGGTTGTAATGGCCAATTATGTTTGTATGTATATATTCTTTCAAAACTATTTCTAGTTTACAAGCAAATATATTTAAAACGAAGACCAAAACCGTTTGTAAAGCCCATAAAGGTACCAAAAAGCCTTTTGAGATCGTCAGGTAATTCCATTCACTGTTCTGAGTTTCTACTGTATTTGTGTTTAAAAAACTAGAAAAATTACTTGATAAACTAATTTTCCACAAAACAAAAAAGTCGCACGTATATTAATGTCTACAAATAGTTGCCAACATAGGCGAGCAGATTATTATCTTAAAAGTTTAATAAGAAATTTAATCCAATTATTACTGCCAACACCAACTACATATACTTCACACGTTCACTTAACAAACAGGTACAGTGCAGTCAAAATAATTCCAAGAATAATGGTATTGTCCGGTGTGGATTTATAAAATGAATTTCAAGCAATTGCGTATATGTACGTGTACAGAGACAAAACAAAATAATAATTAATATGCACAAGTAGTTCGCTTCAAACACTTGATGTATTAAAATCTGGATTAGAATAGAATTGAAATTTTTTCTTTATGAACGTATCACTTTAAGGAAATGGAAAAAAATATATGAAAAAAAAAAGAAACTGTTAATAAAATAAATGTATATTTTAGTGTGGTTTTTGGTTGCGGTCTGGAGGGTAATAAAATTTGTAACTGCGGTAATAACCGTTAATAGGAATTTAACTATAAAACCTTTAAATAAAGTAAGTGAATATTGATGTTTTTGAAATGAAATGAAATTCTTTTGTGGTAAATAATTGCTTTGGTACAGGAAATATTTCTTTTTACAGTTTAAGCAGGAGGCAATAAAATAATTATTAATTTTTATGCCTTAACTACGACCAGCCATTAATAGTTGAGGCAATAAAAAATGAAGTGAATGCTTTTAGAATATATTTTTTTGAGGATATTAAAAGAAATAAAATTAATTTTTCTAAATTTTAGTGTTGGTTCTATAGTGGATGGGGTAATAAACAAAAAATAAGAAAAAATTATTTTAATTGAAAAGAATCATAATTTTTAGAAATTACGATTGACAGTTTAAAAGATAATTTAACAATAAAATTTAGAAGTACTTTTTATACCATAACTAATTACTTCAGTGATAATTTTAACAAGTTAGTATATAAAAAAAGCAATATTTATGGGTATCTTGTGAAAAACTAATTTATATGCATTAGAAAACGAATAAAATTTAAAATTGCTATAATATTAAAATTAAAAAAAGTTTTGCTACTTTTTCCTATTCCTTCATTTAATAACCATAAACGTAAGTTCATTGAACGCCAAAACTATAAAATAATTTGCTCAATTAAGTTTTATTTGTCTTTAAATTAGTTCCGTATTATCCGTTTCTATTTCACTCAAATTCATTTTGCAGAACATACCTTCTGTATGCATACAGCCTGTTCGAAATCTAAACAAATTTTCCTGATGTGGAAAACAAAGTCTCATATTTTTGTTTTAAATGCATTGTCCTTACAGTCTAATAATAACAAAATTAATTAAGTTCTGTTTCTTAAAAGATATAAAAAAACAAAATCAAAATCAAGTGCAAAATTTTGAGAAACCTTCGAAATATGAGCTATCTTCAGTATCTTTTTATCATAAATTTGGTTTTTTATGACGTTGATGTCAACATTTTGGCATAGATTCTATGAATTTTGTAATTATGTACTATTGTTTGTATTGATTCCCACTCTTGTTTTAAGGTATTGAAGACTTCCTGTTTGTTGCTAAAACGGTGAGTTCCGATTCCTCTCTTTGAAGTCCTAATGAAAGTCTCTATGGCGGGTGCATGGTATAGTGTTTAGAGCGCTCGTACAAAAACTCAAACGGCCCAATTTCAAATCCCAGCAAAGATTAAAAACAACAGAGTTAGTTTGCGGTTTTCAAAATTATAATTTAAAAATAAGAGGCTCCCTCCCCCCTCCCCTTCCACGAAGTCTATCTACAAAGAAGCTGCTCCTGATATTTCACTCTATTTCACCTTGACAGGAGAAAGAAGCGCCAAAAAAGCGGAAGTAGCAGATAACAGCTAAAACCTACTTAGCGAAGGCACTCGCCATAATTAACATCAAAAGAGAAGGTATAACACTGGCCTTTGAATGATCAATTCACAGCAATGTGTCTCATTGTTAAGGCGTTTAATAATTTAAGAAAAATTTTTTCACAAAAATTCCAATACAATGCACAGCGTTAGTAGTGGTTCACCCCTGAATATTGATCTCAATAAAAACAAAAACAAAATTCAGGGGATTACTTCAGCCAATCTAACACTTTAACTTCACTAGCATACCACCACTCTTTTATCAACATAAACGAGTGCCTCAGGTCGTTACCATTGTGAAAGACTCATCGAAGTGGAATTTCCCATTCGGCATATTCGTATTTAAGGACATGGTTCGCTAAACTAGTTTTGTAAACGAATCGGTCCATTTTTTTATTAATTTCAACAAATGACCCAAATTCCAGCTTAAAAGTTCATTAAACGTATTTATTAGGAGGGTGCGTGGCATAGTGGTTAGAGTGCTCGCATACAACTCAAAACAGCCCAGATTCAAACCCCAGAAAAGGTGAAAAATGAAGAATAAAAAATTTGCGGTAAGTAGTGATTTTAATTAAAAAAATTGGAGGTTCACTCCTCTCTCATCCACGTTCGGCATGCCATCAAAAATTAATGTTCAGGAGAACATTCGTTAACTTTTAGATTATATCAATAAGTATCAGTAAAACTTTATAAAAAGAGTGAGAAAATTTAGCGAGAAAAAAAAATGCAACTAAATTTGTTAAAAGTAAAAGTAAGTCAACAAGTGTTATTAAAATAAAAGTTTAATTAAAAATGTGCAAACTGTGAATTTTATAACATTAACAGCTGTCAGCAGATAGCAAACTTGCAATTATCAGAGCTTTAGAAGAAAGCAAATCAATGAATGAAGATGCTCGTCAATTTAATATCAATAAATCAACGGTTTGTCGAATTACATCAAGGTCAAAGAAATAACGACAAAAGAAAGAAAGCCAGAAAGTGGTCGTCCTCGTAAATCTACTGCTCGCCAAAACCCTCAAATGGTAAAAATAATAAAAATTTATCCTCGAAAAACGGCACTAGATGTTACTAATTATGCAAACGAGCAATTAGGGGTTTCGATGCGCATTCACACAGCTAGAAACCGATTAAAAAAGGCAAACTTATTAGCTAGAAGACTAGCCAAGAAGCTACTTATAAGTAAAGTAAATAATAAAAAACGGCTTGACTTTGAGAGACGACAGTATCTGCATTGGTCGAAGGAGCAGATGGCCAAAGTGTTGTAGAACGAAGAATCAAAATGTAACTTATATGACTCTGATGGGTTAAATTACATTCGTCGGCCCCCAAAACAAAGATATTCACCCAGATATCAGTTGCCAACTGTTAAACATGGCGGGTGTTCAACATGGTGTTGAACATAGTATGGCATGGAGTTGCATTTTTCGCTACTTTATATATATTTACATCCTATAAAAATTTCAATACAATGCATAGCATGAGTAGAAGAGTATTGGTTTCAGCCACACAAAAAAGGATTTATCATAAGTTCCAAAAAATATTTACAAACTTTTTCTAGATCTTTTTTTTCAAGAATGATCTTTTTAGACGGCATGTAACTTCCATATTGCTTACCAACGTTCGTTTTCTTTCAGTGCTGCCATAAATATTAACTTTTAGCTTGTTTACAACCTTTCGTGAACTAATAAACCGTTCATTTTTAAATAGAAGAACAATTTTTCTGTCTGTTAGTGCAGAAGTTTGACTTTTGCGCCCGCTTTTATTCATATTTTCTATTCTTTCAATTGCTTTATACCTTTTTATTAAGCGTGAAACTATTGATATATTTATTCCAAATTTTTATTTTTTTGCAATAGAAACTTGGCATTTTGCCCTTATAAAACAGGAACTGATTAAACATTATGTAAATCAAACAAATTATTATTTCTCTTTTTTAAAAACAACGAGAACTAAAAAGATGCTTTAAAGTCTTTTAATAATTTTTCCAGAAACAAATAAAGTAAGCATACATACATACATAATTGGCCATTACAACCCTATGTTACGGCTTAGCTTCTCGCAGCACTCATGTTGTGTGTGTTAATTTTTAACCATATGTACCGGGACCTACAGTTTAAAGTCGATTCCGAACGACAGATTTTAGAAGCTTTTTGCATGGCAATCAATTACTGCCAGAGCTTTTGCCATAAGACTGCTGAGAGGTAGTTGCTGAAAAAAATAATTTTTTCATATTTTTTTTTTCAAGTCGTCAGAGCTGAGATTTGAATCCGGCGCTATCGTCTTAGTAAGCCAACACACTAACCACTAGACCACGGCGCAGCAATAAAAAGGTCGGTTAGACTTCGAACAGCAGTATTTCACTTTATTTGGATTTTATTTTTTATGATATTTTTTAAAAACATAATTCTAATTTACATCCTTACTTATTAAAAGTTGCTTAGGGTACCAAATCAAATTACCTAAAGAATAACCCAGTGCAAGACTATGGAATACTGATATAGAGTAATTTTTATGTAATTCCAAAGTAAATCGATATTGCATTATGAGATCTACATCCAGGATTCTGTAAAATTAACAACAACGTGTTGTTTTACATCCTGAATTGGTTCTGAACCTCTATATTGTACAACTTTAAAAGCATATTTGGATGTTTTGTATAGTGAAGAAACGATTGATTGTTAGAGAAGTTCCATTAAAATTTTTATTATTTATTTGGTTTTACTTTTTTTTAAATATATTGGGCTTCACATAATACCTTGTTATTAACAATTGACAGTTGATTTTCCATTAAAAATATCTGCTTAATTAACGTGTTTGCCATATTAAATCGTTTACAAAATATTTATTTTTTTGAATAAAAATTTCTGTTACACTTTCAAAATGAAATTTATGGCTTTGAGAATAAAATCCTTGTTTCCTTTACAATTTTTATCTGTTGCCCGTTTAATGTTAAAAACATAAAAATTGTTTTATGTTTTTAATGCTCTGCCAGCCATACTCGTAACAAAATCCTGATTGACATTTATGAGTCTGAGGCTAAAAATCATTGTAGGGTTTATAATAAAAATGTCACTGCAGTTTTGAAATCATTTAAAAATATTAGACTCTCATTACATTTGATTGCGTTATTTAACGAGCTCTGCAGCCAAGTAATCAGTTGTTGAAAAGAAAAATATATCCCAGGAGATCTTTTTTCCACAATTTTATTTTATAGTTTGTAAAGGAGCTATACCGTCATAAAAACACTTCAAATTTTTTTCTTAATACTTTTTATGACTTTAAGGCGTTAGTTGTAAAGTAGAAGAGAAAAAAAATTGTATTATTGTATAAGTACTTACATGTTGCATGTAGCAAGTAGCCAGAACATTACAAAACACTCTGTGTGTTAGATTTAAAAGAGTTTTTTTTTTGGGATATAGTGTTAAGAGAGAAATCCCTTAGCTAATAAATAATAGAACATGATTCTTTAGTGTTTAGATTGTCAATTTGATTTTCAAATAATTTTTTTTCTGTTTTTTTTTTCAAACTTCAGTGTTGAACCCTTTTTCAAAAGTCGTTATTGAATTGGCCGTAAAGTGGCATTAAAAATCAATTCAATTCAATTTTTTATTGTTATCTTGCATTTTAAAAAAATAAAAATATTCTTACACTACGACACTGATGATGTTTTAAAGATGTTGCACTACCCAGAGCTCAACAAGTCATTGCATTTCTCTTAAAGCTGAACTTGCTCCCTATACCCACAGCAAACCAATTAACGAGCATAAGAACAAAATATTTTTAAAACTCTTTAGAGATTTACTTACTCGCACTTTGGCTGTTTAAGCAAGTGTTCTCCCCTTAGGCGATATTTATTCTATAGAAAAAAGGCATTTTTCTTTGACTTTAAATATTTTTTTTGTTTGTTTGTTTGTTGCCCTTTTTGTTATAAAATTTCTGTATGATTTGACATACAAACAATAAGGATTAGTTGTTTTGGAGTCAATATTAATGTTGCATACAAATGATTTTATACTCATTTATACTTCTTAAACTGTATTTTCAAGATTTATGAATCATTCACATTTATTGTCTGATTTCTTTTTCTTTTTTTTTTTCTTTTTGAGTAGGAAATAAATTTTGATGGTTATTACTTTAAGCTCAGTATTTATGAGTAATCTTAGAAAAACTTTATACTTTTTTTCATTAATTGATCAAGAGATTTGAAAAGAGTTTTTGTAACAAAATAACAATGAAAACAAAATCTTATGACAGATATATGAATGTGACCCAAATTTTCCTAAAGAAAAAAGGTAATAAGAATTAATTTTTAAAAGAAAATACAACTTTACAATGACGCAGTCTCCACTAACTTAATTTACTTCCAAGTATTTATGAATTAATATTTTATTTCTTTTAATTTTGTTGGTTATTGTAAATCATATTTTTCAGGCGGAGGTTTATGCCATTGAGAGATGCGCTCAATTCAACCTGGACAAAAGGTACAAAGGGCAGGAGTTAGCCATACTATCTGACAGTCATGCTGCCATTCGAGCACTTGGCTCCTACGAAATTGACTCGAATTTAGTATGGGACTGTCTGCTGAAACTGAACAGGCTGGACAATGACAACAAGGCCAGTTTATGCTGGGTGTCCGAAAAATGTTCAAAGAAAAGCAACATCCATGTCACTGATGGGGCCAGAACCCATTTGTGGAATGGAAAGGGGAATTTGGAAGGGCATACTTAAGGAGAAAGAGAAAAACTGTGTATGAGTTTAACGTGCGCACCGTCCGTAGACATCACACGCCGCTCGTTGCCGGAACGAGTTCAATGCGCCCAACCACCGCCACTCGATGCCGGTACCCTCTAATCTCATACATGCACGAGGGCACGGCGCTCAGAAGAACCGAGTTGGCAATTTATCACCACCACTGTCTGGGTAGTGATACCCCCCTTGCTGAGGAGTTTCTACCTAGCACTACCACAACCACTACGTGTACTTCCCGAAGGACCGCACCCAAACCATCAGGCCGATTAGCCCAACCTCTTGATTGACAAGGAGTCCCGGGCTAACCGGGGGCTCCTGATGCCCGTAGTACCAGATTAAGGCATTTCTGGTCAGTCCTTGAGAACACCAGAAATGCCAGCCACGCGTACTTAAAGGGACAAGCACCCCAAGTACGCGTGGCATTACGGCCATGCACCACATAACCACCATTACCGGCATGGAGAAAGAGGAAAAGGAGAATATTCTTCTTGGGCCACACAGGTACAGGTTAGAGACCTTTCAAACTTCTAGCTGGCAATTATCATCGAAGGGAGTTTGAGCCTTACATAAGACTCTCTAGGGAAAACCTAAGGATTTTAACGGGCTTTCTGACCGAGCACAATCGACTCAATGGACATTTACATAAAACAGGAAATTATTGGTGCAATATGTGCAGATTCAGTGACGAGGCGATCGAGTGAACAGAGCACATATTAGGCAATTGTGCAGCATTGATGCACAGTAGGAAGAGATACCTTCGTTGTTATCAAATATCAGAAGGGAATTCTCAAAGTTGGCACAGGCTGACAGTTTAAAGCAATGAAACTTGGGAAGATATTATAGAAAGCCTAGTTAAGTTGAGGGTTGTACAATAGAGCTACAGGTCAAAGTACTTTAAGTACCTCCTGATTGAATGAATGAAATCATATTTTACAACTCTCATACATACTCGTATATTGATGTGACCTTTCTTGTAACTGTACACAGAGGGAAAAAAGGCGTTCTAAAATTATTCACCAAGGTCAAATTGTGAAAAATATTTCGTTAACTTTCGGTACCAAATCAAGCTTAATGCGTTATTAAAATAAGAACAAATGGCACAAAATACGATAAGTTAACAAATCAAGAACAACCGGTAGTAAAATTGTGAACAATTGTATAAAAATATCATAAGTTAATACAAAAAAAAAAAAAAAATCGATACCAACCGATAACGAAGTAAGCACAAACGGACTTAACTCAATTTTAATACCAAATGGTATCAGTTTCGGTAGTTTTCTACCACTTTTTTTTCTGAGTGTAGTTCAAAGCCTTTGTAAGAAATCAGAAGAAATCTAAACCACTATTTAAGTAATATATCTTGTGTAATTATTGTATACAAAATAGATTTTCACATATCGTCTTGCGGAATTTCAAGTGCTCTATGTGCCATAAATGCATTTTGAGAAAATCTATCAAAAATAGCACAAAAAATTATGGTTTTTAAGATACAGAACGATCCTTACACTATTTATCTCAAAAGCTGGACGAGATAGCTGAAAACGGATGGCAGATTTGAACAATTTGGGGTGGAAAATCTAAAGTGACATCATTAACTCGAGTAATATAAAAAATATAAAATGGAGGATCGAGCACTTAAACTGCCGCACGACGGTATGGTTTAATTAGCAATGATACTTTTTATCTTTTGTTTCCCCAAAAACATGTTTCAACTGAATTTCCTTTATTTGTTTTCATTTGTTAAATAATCAAATTTATTTCATCATATCAATTCTTGAGAAAATTCAGTTTCTTACGGCATAATACGAGTACAATCAAACAATCAAAATTATATATTCAAAAATCAAGTCACATATTATTGTCCAAGAAAACTGATTTTTGAAAAAATAATTACCACGAATTGCACGTGATATTTAACGCAAGCAAATCAAATGAAAACATGAACTTCTCAAATTTAAAATAAAAAAAACAAATCATTTTGACTTTTATCACTAAACAAAGAAATTTTCAAAATAAATAAATTTATCACTGGTAGACACATCAAATGCTGCCTAAATCTCGCTTAAATTCCCAAGAAATTTAGAGTGTCAGTCAAAACCAGAACACAAACCTAAAGATAAAGTCATTAAGAAGACAAATAAAACAAAAAAAACAAAAAGGAAAACAGTAACCAAACCAAAAAATTAAAAAAAAAAATATAAATATATGTTTAAATGAAAAATAAAAAATAAAAATAATGCTTCAGAAGCAGCACATCCTCTTCAATGATGTTCACGATAAGGCTGCTGTTACGGCTGCTTAAAATGATGACAATGATTTGATAGCATCTCACACTCATACTCGCTGTCTTTTTTTTATAAGCGAAATATGCTCTTTATTTGTATTATAACCAGTAAAAGTAGTTTTCTCAACTACTTTATAATGGTTTAAGGAGTTTTAGTAACACCCGCTATAACAGGAAACGCATTAACCAGAACAAGAACATGCATATCAATAGAAAGTAGATGGTAGCCACAGAAATAGCTACTAATAGAATAACACAACTGACCGTACTTGGCGTGAAAGATTAAGTCGAAAACTCATAAAGAAGATTGAGTAATAACGTTTTTATTTTTAATCAAAAATGTAGGAAAAAATGTGTAGTAAAGGACACGCTACAATACGCTAAATTAAGTTGGCTTTTCACAACTCTTTGGCATCTCGAGTCGGAATTTTTTTCATTTCTAATATTATTTTGGGTATGTTTTTCAAATTAAGATTCTACTTCTGCTTATAATGTAGTCAAAGTGGTCTAGTGGGTTACTAAGACGATAACGCCGGGTTCAAATCTCAGCTCTGACATCTTGAAAAAAGATATATGTATGAAAAAATTATTTCTTTCGCCGACTACCTCTCCGCAGTCTTCTGGCAAAAGCTCTGGGAGTAATTGATTGCCACAAAATATCTGTCGTTCGGAGTCGACTTTAAACTGTAGGCCCCGGTACTCATAAATAAAAATTGACACACACAATATGGGTGCTACGAAAACCATGCTTATACCCATAAGCAATACATTTAATAGTTATGAATGTATTTGTCTCTACGGAAATTTGTAGTTTTATATTATCAATTTACTTACTTAAATGATGGTAAACGATGGTCAATTGTTAGTAATATAACTTATTATGGATGTCCCGGTAGTCAAATGTGTAGATTGTGTCCGATTCACACCCGTCTGTTGCACTACAGCGAGTATATGAACTTAGTCATACTGCTGGTGATATATATTAGAATATAATTTAAAATTGTAATGTAATTTTAATAAATAAATAAATAAATATAACATCTGAGATAGCCACCATTAGTATAATAACCAGACTGCGACTTTCATACAAGTGCATATTTGCAGTCAGTAGCCCAAAAATGGTTTTGACCAAATAGTTTTCCGAATTAGAGAATTTGCAACAAAATTGCATCGATTTGTTTTTGCATATTTGTGCATATTTTGCTTTTAAGTAGATATTTTGATACATGTTTAGCGATTTTTATTTGATATTTTTTACTTTATTATATATTTTTGCAAATTTTTAAATTTAATATTTAATTCAAGAATTTATTCTTAATACATTAAGAGTAAAAAATATAATAATACTCTGTTGTTTATACAACACTGCCCAAAAAAAAAAAAAAAAAAAAAAAAAAAAAAAAAATTTTTGTTTCATTAGAAACGCTTTAATTTGATCAAAGTTAACTGCAATGAATATTTTTTGGTAATTAAGAAAGAAATGCTGACAAAAAGAACTCTGATGAGACTACCGTAGCTGGAGTCGAAAACAATTGTTCAGTTTGGCTAGTGTACTATTCCTTCACGGACATCATTTCTTCCTTAATTACCAAAAAATATTCATTGCAGTTAACTTTGATCAAATTAAAGCGTTTCTAATGAAACAAAAATTAAAATTAAATTTGATCACACCTTTCCTGGGGCTCGAACCCGAGTCTTCAGCTCTTAAAATAAAAAAATTGTTTTAACATTCGATTTAAAAACAAATGAAGGGAATCAATTTAAAAAGGAGTTTGCACCAAAAGAATTGGTTTCTCTTAGATATGCTCCTATAACTTCAGTAGAAGAAAAGTTCACATTTTCCATGTATAAAAGCTTTTTTTATCGAACGGACAGACAGAGTTTTGTACTTAAAAATGTGTAAAGTAATTTAATTTTTTATACAAACAATAATTTAATTACCAAATCTCGTAATATAAAATAGACTGCAAAAAATGTTAACTGCATTTTTTTTTAGTACATTTTTCTTTAAAAATGCATATATTGAGTGCATATTATTTATTTTTTAGTGCATATTTTAAGCGCATATTTTTTTTTTTTAGCTGCCATGATAATAACACATAATAATGTAATAAAATCACAGATTTAATGCATGAGTTCAATATTAGCTTGCCAATGAAGATCAAGTGTTTATGGGAGACATTAAAGTCATTTGGAAGGCTTTGTAGGAACCAATGCATAACTCCAAATTTGATATGATATCTTGTTTTAATGTTTTCAAAAAATTACAAATTTGAAGAACACATTTAAAATGAATTTAATTCAAGCAATGATTTAGAAGTCGTGAAAATGTCATTCTTACTGAACCACTTAAATATAATATTACTACTTATTTTTCTAAGACCAATACTCAGGAGTTTAAACCCCTACTCATGCACACATTGTATTGGAATTGAGTTTTTTATAGGATGGTTTTTTCTAAGCGCCTTACAAATGAGACGGAGAAAAGTTACTGTCTGTTTGATCACTCAAAAGCCAGTGTTATGTTATGCCTTAACACGTAAGTAATCAACAGTACTTGCCCCATCTGTCCTTGCATGTTGACTTTGGACTGGTGAGCATCTTCACTTTGTAGCTGTTATCTTTCCAGTAGTTGGCGTTTTTTTTTCTCCTCATCATTCTTTTTTTTTAGATGTCAGTTGTAGAAGAGTGGAATTTCAGGGGGCGGTTTCCTATGGGTGGACTTCTTGGAGGGAGAGGGGGGGAAGGATCCTCTTATTTTTTTTAGTAAAATCTAGAAGAACGGCAAATTTTTACTCTTTAATTTTTCACCTTTGCTGGGGTTTGAACCTGGGCTGCTTTGAGTCTTACGCGAGCGCTCTAACCATTACAAAATTATTTCTTTCCGTGACTACCTCTCAGCTGTCTTCTGGCAAAAGCTCTGGGAGTAATTGATTGCCATGAAAAATCTTCTCAAATCTCCAAAATGTGTGAGTCGACTTTAAACTGTAGGTCCTGGTACTCATGTTTAAAAATTAACACACACAACATGAGTGCTGCGCGAAGCTAGACCGTAACCCTGACACAGGGTTGTAAAGGCCAATTATTTGTGTAGGTATGTATGCTCTAACCAGTATACCATGCCACTCATGCACCATGTTTATGTATATGTCTGTTAATTTTAATACCTCCTGGTTTTCGAATAGAGTATTTGTAATCTGTATTCTACCGTCTTTTATAATTATAAAGGCTTCTAATAAACTCTTCTTATACGTTCACTCAAAGTATTGATCAAAAGTCACGTAGTTAATGTTGTCTTCTCCAGAAGTGTATTTCCTGGCTAAGAAGTGTTATCATCAAAACATCAAAACAAAAAAGGTGGTAAAACTAAATATTTACACTACTTTTCAATGAATGGCCTTCGTTAGTAAAGAAAAATAAAACATTTCGAAATTAAACAAAAAACAAGAAAAAAATTATTAAAACAAAAATAAAATTTATGAGCAAATCTTAAAACATGTTTTATCTGCTTTATAGAACAAGAAAAAATTATATATGAATTGACCTGTCTAACCAAAAAGTAAAATCTCACTTCAGTAAATTTGTTGGTTTTATTTCAAAACACTAGAAAACATAAAAAATCTCCACACGTTTTACAACATTTCAATTTTCTTAGGAATCACATATAAAAGCAAAAAATATAAAAAAAAATATATTTCTTTAAATACGAACCTCTATTTAGTTGATAACACGCACAGTTCAGGCAAGTAAATAAAAATAAAAAACGTTTTTCTATACATCTTACTATATAGAGATCTTAATAAACATTAAAAATGTATCTTTTGAGTCCGTTTTTTTTTGTTATTGTTAAGATAAGAACGTGTAAAAGATGTCCCAGTTATTTGTTTTCAAGTAAAGTTTTTGATATTTGGCCTCTTTACTCATGTTGCTAAATTAAAGATATCATCGTCATCATGTCTTACCAGAATTCTTTTACCCGTATGTATATACAGACATACATATGTATTTCTGTTTTTTTTTTTTTGGCTTATTTGTTGTACAAATCTTGTAAAATTATTATGCGTAACACGTTAGTACTCGCATACATACATTACATGTATCTTTGGTATAGTTGTACTAGTTCTTTAACCATATGTTTGTTTCTATTGAAAGAAGCCTATGATTTTTCCTTAAATGTTATGATAATTGTGTGTGATTTTTATGGCTCTTAAAAATAATCACCATGGGTGGTAAAAGACATGTTGTTACAAAATAGTTAAGACTGGGCTTTACTAAATAGCTTATGGCTGTGATTATCGTTTGCTTTTTATAAACCTTTTGCTCGAAAAAAAAACAGAGCAAAAATTCATTAGCAAATATTGTTCTTTATTAAGTTTAATCTGTAAATGAAAATTAAAAAAAAAATTAAATGGAAATTCTATTTGAAAAATTAACTTAAGGAATTCACTTGGGATTTAGTTGGGATTTAGTTCAAAAAGTTGGGGATTATTCGTTGGTTTAAGCAACAAAGCAATTAATTTGGGCCTTATTCTGTAACTTTAATAAGCTAAAACTCTATCGCTAAAAATGTATAAACTTTATTTAGGACTTTTTGGCGACGAATAGAATTCTTGAACGCTTATTGTAATTTAAAAACTTCATTCATATTACCTCTAAACTTTTTAATTTTATATATTCTATTCCTGTTTCAAAAACCCAAAATTTTAGCATTTTAGCTCAAGAGAATTACAGAATAAGGCCCCAGGAGTTTTTTGGGAATATTCTTGCTCGTTAATATATTTTTGTACTTGTAAAAAATTGGAAAAACGTCAGTACTCATATACGCCATAGCCATCAAGTATGTTCACAAATGTTTGTAATGTAAGAATAAGCTAATTCGTCGGTGAGCTGTACATTATTGTATGCAGATCAGAAGGTAAGCCCATAGCACGAAGGAGTTTATACCAAAAGTTACGGCTCGGAAAACTTGAAACTTGGTCCAGAGGAAGATTGTGGTCTACTTTCTGCAGCAGGGCATGTATGTTTGAATTTTAGTTTATCACGATTACTACTGTTAACAGAATACTGGAAATAAACACAAGGCTCAGTTTCCAAATAATACAGCAACCGTGACTACAGTCAAAATGTTTCCCATATTCAGTTCGTTAGATTGAGGTATTTGGGGATGTCTCTCGGATCAATATCATATACCTTCAGGACATACTGTTTTAACGCCATACCAAAATCATCAAAGAGACATCTAAAGACGGACCGCCAATTGCAAAGGAAGTACTCGACTGTCATCTGACGAATATGGTTTTCAATCAGCCAGATCCCAGTATCTACTGCCACAAATTTTGAAACATCCCTTTTTCTATGAAACAATAACGATTTATTACGTCTAATGTCAAAAACAGTCTTAGTCTGCTTCGAGATCCTGCTTGAGTCAATTAACCTACAGAAGAAACAGAGGATATCTATCTTTAAGATAGAATATCTTAGGGGGTGCGTGGTATAGTAGTGAAAACAAAAACTCAAACGGCCCAGGTTCGCATCCCAGCAAAGTGAAAAATGAAAAAGTTAATTTGAGGTTTTTTCAAAATTTTAAATTAAAAATAAGAGGTCCCCACCTCCAAGAAGTCCATCTACTAAGTAACCGCTCCCTGACATTCAACTCTATTCCACCCTAACCTTTCCCAACGAAAAACGAATGATCGGGAGAAAATCGCCACCTACTTAGCGAAGGTACTCACCCCAATCAACATCTGACGATGGGGCAATTGCTGATGACAATTCAAGGGTGAAGGTATAACACCGGCTTTTGAATGATCAATGCACAGCAATTGGTCTCATTCCTAAGGCGCTTAATAATATAAGAGAACAAAATATATGTTCTGTTGTTATAATGTACTCTCCATTCCACAAAAATTCGAATACAATGCACAGCATTTAGTAGGGGTTTACCCCTGAGTATTTGTCTCAATAAAAAAACCTTCCTGATCTAGTTCATCCACCTGCTCATACAGACATACATACAGGATTTCGGCCTAATATCTCGCAGCAGCCATGTTGTGTGTGACAATTTGTATCTATGAGTACCGAGACCTACAGTTTAAAATCGACTCCGAACAACAGACTTGAGCAGCTTGTTCATGGTAATCAGTAGTAACTAAGCTCAGAGCTGAAAAATATATTTTTTTATACTTCTTTTCTTTTTTCAAGATGTCGGAACTGAGGTTAGTACTCAGAGCTCTTGCCTAGTAAAGCAACACACTAACCTCTAGATCACGACGACTATATCCAACTGCTCATTACACTCAAATCAACGATAATCCTGAATCCAAATTAGAGTTTCTGCAATACAAATTCAAATGCGACCCCAGACGACTTTAGAAGATCCCCTGCTGAAAACTGCAAACCTGGGGAGAAGGCTATAGTAGTGAGCCAAATTTCTTCCGATGGAGATAACACCAGACCCAACACCACAGTCCATCTTGGTATCATCTATAAAGACCCTAATGCCGAAATGTTGTACACGATTCTGGCGATTCCATTTCGATCTAGTAAGAACGCTCACCTCGAAAAGCCTATCAAAGTCATGTCTGGGAATACATTAATCAGAGGTGGCATGTAAATTTTTTGTAGATTAATATCATAAGTATATATAGTCAATGGAATTAAAGAGCGCTGTAACTGACAAAAAATCGAAAATACGTTTCTTGCATCATTTTTATCAGAAAAAAAAAATGCGAGTCGATTGGTCCCGGTCCCAGATGAAAATAAATTCATTTACGCCGTCTGCGAAATGAAAAATACCAGTGTTTTTATTTCTACTTTCATACAGATTTTTTGGCTCTGGTGAACATTTAAGGTTTTGTCAGTTACAGCGTTCTTTAATTCCATTGACGATATTATGTATTCTTTTTAAAGCTGATTGAAAGCAGTTTATATTTTTAAAATTTAAAATATATTAGGATTACAGGCTATAAGGTCGCTAATAGCCTATAGCTCGTATATAGCCTGTTCAGTTGCTAATACATCACAAAAATATTTAAACAAAATCAAATGCTCTTGTGAGCGATATGGGCCACGTTCTGGTAACAAATTTGTCTTTTTTTATGTACATATTTCTGTATTTTAGTTTCTTTTATATACATACATATTTATATTGGTCTATAACATATACAATAAATTATTACTTATAATTTTCTGTGCCAAAAAAAATGTCCCTCAATTCGAAGAATTGTCAGACGCATTTGAAAAGTTCTCATTTCTTAAAAAGAAAAACGTATTGTCATTTAAATTTCATATATCTTCCTTTATAATATATCTTCTGAGCACATTCCTTAGTTGTTACAACTATAGAATATTAATAAATCTTACAAAAGGTAATTCTACCCACAAGTCTACAAGTACGTCTGATACAGAATTGTTAGAAACCATTAACGTATGATTTGTCAACATTGTTAACATGTTAATGTCAGTTAGTCAGTCAGTCAGTTATTGTTAATATTATAACCTTGATAAGACAGGAAAAAATTTATTTAAAGGACACGACACATGCACTGAAATAACAACACGTACTTTGAGGCTGGACTTATGTAAAATACCCCTATTGTCAATTAAGGCCTTAAGAAAATGCAATACAAATTCTTAGAAAAAAAAAGAGAAAAAAGCTGAAAAGGCAAGTGTAAGCAAATAAAACAGCCGACAATTTTTAGTATTTAAATATGATAACGTGTGAAAATATAAATCACCTGCTTAATACATAAAAAATATTCCATTCAAATTAAATGTTTTATAAATAATTATTTCATTAAAGGGATAAAATTTAATACCTTTTTCAAAAACACACTCTATTATGACAAATTATCATTCACTATCTGTATAACCACCAGCTGTGGTATGGGTATTACGATAAAACGACTGCTTGAATTTTGACAGACATGTGACAAAAAATTAGAAAAATAATTCTTTTTTTTAATATTTTATGCAATTGATTTCATTGTTTTTCATAAAAATTATTAGGCCAGAAATGCGTTTTTTGGTTACTCTGTAATGACCCTTTATTTCTAAATTATTATAATACTTTTTTATACCCCTTTTTTACACCGAAATGTTTATCGTTGACCAATTTCTTTTTCTAATAATCGCTTTTTTTTCATAAATTTCTTAGAATTTTGTATTTTCCCTCATCATTGTAGCTGTCCAGTATTGTTTAAAGAAAATGAAATTTTATTTCAATTTTGTTCTCTATTTTTTGTAACTTTTTTTTGGTAATTCATCAAATAAAACTATTATAACAACTTGTCAAAATTTGTGACATGTTGTTATCGCTTGAAAATCTTCAATTTAATTTTTTTTAATATTCTTTCGCTAATGGATTAGTTGGAAAATGTACATCAAGCCGTTCTTTGTTTTAAAGAATCAAAAAAAAAAAAAAATATGAAATTTCAAAAAAAATTAATATTAAGGCTGGAAAAGCCGAAAGGAAACAAAAATATTTTCAGTAATTAAAAAAATGGAAAACCTGTTATAAGGCATGATTTAAAATATTATTAAATGGTTTATAACTTTTCTCAAAATTTCGAGTGTAATGGCCATGATTTCATTTCAAATGTTGGCTTTTATTGGGAGTATGGTTTTTGGTTTGTTAACATACACTCTTTCTTTCTAATATCAAAAAAGAAAACTGTCAGGATCTGTTAAATTTGGTGAACGTGAAGGCCAGTTAAAATCGCTTTTGCTCGAAATACTGCGTTCGCCGAATATGACCTTTAACAAAGTCACTGAGGGGCCTGTAGTATGTGTTTTGGCATCTTGTTGAAAGGACAAGTTTCGATAATTTTCGCCAGCTGTCCTAACAAAATTTTCCAACATCGTCCGATATGCACCACCCCTGACAGATATTGAAACAGCACCTTCATATTCATGATCTTGGTTTATTCGTAGCCCAAATCCTTTGCTTGTTGAAATACCCATTTAATAAGAAAAGGGCTTCGTCGCTCATTACCAAATTGTGAATAAAGTCTGCATTTTCCTCCTCTTTATCACGGAAATGAATGGCATATTCTAGCCGTTGGTGGTAGTCTGTCGTCTTTAATTCTTGCACAAGTTGAACTTTATATGGGAACAAGACTAATGTACCCAAAACGCTTTGCAGCGACCGCCTTGATAATCCAAGTTGTTTCGTACGCCTCCTTGTTGATGTGTATGAACTATGTTGCTCGCTTTCCTGCACACATTCAATATTTTGACCAGTGTGCACGGTACTTCTTTCTCAGGCACCAATAATAGTTCCTACAGACCCATGTTGAAGAAAATTTTCAATCAATTGGGTTATTGATGACGTTGTGGGTCCAAGGCCCTTATTATTATGACTTCGATATGCATGCTGTGTGAACAAAAGAGACTGTTTGCTTGAAAAATACAATTCAATTATTTTTGTACGTTCTTCAATAGTGTAATGATTCACTAATTAATTCCCCAAGTCTTCTTCACGAAATTCTGAAAAAACAACCAAGAAAGAATAATAATTAAAAAAGTTATAAAGAAATCAAACCATATAGCTAATTCTGCGCCACAATGTATTTTTGAAACATTTTAAAGACAATAGTTTTGTTAAAAAAATTTAACAGCAAAATAAACAATTTTGCTATTCAGTAAAATTTTTTAACAACTTTAGTTATCGTTAAGCGTTTTCTGAGCCACATTTCTATTTGTATTATTAAAATAGACACAAAATAAAAATGTTATGTTCTATAATAAAATAAGTTGGTAGGGGGAATAGGTTGTGGACCTTTGATTTAAACTAAGAAATATCAAGAAGCGCGCAGATTATAATGATATTGTTAAATATGTTGTTGTTTATTCTTCCTCATCTAGTCCCTGGAATGATTCTTAGTTACTGCTCCTCAACTGCCGTGGGAGATCTTGCCAGAGAGCTATTGTTATTCGCCAGCTAAGCCAGTTTAGTCTTTAAAGTCTACACCACCACAAGGTGATTATCCTTAAAAAAAAGGCTGCAGTGCCCGGTTTTGGTTATACAGTCGGGCCTCGATTATATGCGTTGGTCGGACCAGAAGCCAAACGGATAATCGATTTTCACCGTTAATCGAACAACAATTTTGATTATAGATTTTTTTTTAATATTTTTATTATTTAACAAGTGAACATTGGTGTACATATATATTTACATTAAAAAAATTAACTCGATATAGCAATGTCATAAACGGTCTGTAATCCAACTTCGTATTTTTCAGCTAGCATTTTAACACTCACATTATTTTTTGAATCCTCACTCATTATTTTAAATTTATCTCCAATATTTAAAACGTTTCTTTGCCTGTTTACTACTAGTAACAAAGCCATAGTAAATATATTTAGATCTAACCACCCGCACTTTTCAACTTTCAAAATTAAACTCATCGCTTGTAAATGCTTCTGGCCCATCGCAAGCAAACAAGGGAACTCCCCATTTTCATCACGGTTAATAAAGGCAATCACGGTTAATCGAAGCAAACAATTTGAAAACAAAAAACAATAGACTGATCTGTGACCATCACGATTATTCGGGGTTACCGGTTAACCGGATCACGGATAATCGAGGCCCAACTCTAGTTTGTGTAAACTTGTGCACAATCAAAATTATCTTACTCAGGAATGAAATTAATTAAGGAGAACTTGCTATAATGTATCAAAAGTTTAATTTATGAAAGAAGAGCGAAATTACCCATAAACTTTTAAATACTGGAAAGCAGTTCGGTATTTAGCCTGAGAAAGATTTTTTTCCTGCTATATGAAGTATACTTAACACGTTCACTGTCTACTGCCCATATGTGGGCTGTTTACCCATACAAATTTAAAGAGCTTTAAAGTTATGGACGTTGAGAAAACATCGTTTATTTGACAAAAACACCCTTTTAGCTATTTATATAAATTTTAAAAGATGTAGATATTTATATTTATTGGGACTTATCCGAAACACACCGATTATGCAAAAAAAAAAAAAATCGGGCGTGTGGGGCACTCCCCAGTTTTTACCTTGGCCAGAGAACGTTAAGTTGTAATTAAAGAGTTTGTAAACAAATTTGAAAATACTTTCTTTTTGAAAATTTTTGGAAAACATGACAACATGACTCTCAGGTTTTTATATGTATTTTCTCTCAGTATCGAATATTTCCATTACATATTATATTAATGACAAGTCATACGTCCCGTTGGATAATCTAAAGTAGTGCTGACAAAGTACCGAATACTTGTATTAATGAAAAATTGTGTAAAAAATTTAAAAATTTTTTTAAGCCTTTTCACACTGACTTATTCAAATGCGTAAGTAAAACGCATATTCAGTGTTATGAAGTTTTTTTTTAACAAAGTCCGAAGCAGATTGTCTTTCAGTATATCGAATAGTTTATTTCACTTAAAGTATGGGTTAAAAAGGAAAAAAAAGCCGCTGTTCCAATTACGAAATACCAAAAAAGTCCGTTTAGAAATTTATTTAAACATGGCATATAAGAAGTCAAAATATTTTATTAATGTGAACTGGAGAATTGACTGTTTGCTTTTAAATATCTCTTTTAAATTTTTATACTTTTTTTCTTACCATGCTCATAAAATTAATTTTAATTTAAAAAACGGTAAATTTAAATTTAGCTTTTTTAGCATTTTGTTTAATATGCTCTTGGCTCTTTTTGATTCTAAAGAGTTGGTATTACTGGGACCCTATTCTTTAATTCTCATAAGCAAAAATGCTAAAATTTTGGGTTTTTAAAATGGGCTGGGCGTTTGAATATATAAAATTAAAAGCTTTAGAGATAATAGGCATGAAGATTTAAAATTACAATACGAGTTCATGAATTGTATTCGTAGCCAAAAAGTCCTAAATCAAGTTTATAAACTTTTAGCGATAGAGTTTTAGCTTAGTAGAATAACAGAATAAGGCCTCTGATCTAATATTCAACTTGAAATACGTTTTCTTTTCAATATTTCATAATAACGAAGAGTATGCGATTTAAGAAGTTTGGTGACCAAAATCAACACAGAAAAAATTATTGATAATTTTTTTTTTCAATTAACAAGTTAATTAAAAATAAATTTTGTTTTGATTAAATAATTAATTGGTCTAATTAACTTTTTAATGTTTTATACAACTTTACTTTAAAAACCTTTAATTAATATTACAATCAGCTTAATTGATAGGATTAATTTGTTTACTGGTGAAAAAATAAGTAATTTTTCTCAAATATTTTAATTGAAACACATTTTTATTTTTTTTTTTTTTCTGTAAAACAAAATTTTAGAATCAAATTTTTAATTATTATTTAAACAAATTTATAATTTTAACATTTCATTGAACGCTCTATCAAAGAGAGGAATTCCGATTAAATGCATTTCTTGCTATAGATGCAAAATTTAATCATATTATTTTTTTCAAATATCTTGGCTGTCACTATTTTCTGAAAATTTTATTCTAAAAATTTACGTCTTTATTTACAAAATCTCATAACAATTCTGTGGAGTGCAGCCATAAATAAAATATAATTTGAAAAATTATTTCGTAATTTTCAGAATCATTTCACACAATTTACTACTGCACTACATTTTGCTTTTTCATTAAAAATAAGAAAAAAAATAACACTGAATTATGACAAAAAGAATAAAATGTTCAACAGCCCATAACTGTTTCTTGGTGGATAAATAAAGAAAAAAAATCTCAAGCAGAAATAACTTTTTTATTGCCAAAGATTTAAAAAACGTTATAGTTTATAGTTCATGAAAGACCTAATTTTTGTAGTTGTATTTTAAACTAATTTTCTCACTTAGATTTTGGCAGAGAAAAAACAAGAAGAAGGCAATGCAAGGAATTTTTGTGATTTTCGTTAAGCAAGATGGTATAAAAAATTTTTTCAAAGCGCATTATTTGAAGACAGAACAAGAAGACTGTAAATGCTGTAATACATTTCAAGGTAAAGTGAGTGAAGAACGACTGCAAATAAATGCTAAAAATTATGTGAAAATAATTAAAGTTTCTAAAACTAAAAATCCTTACGCTTTAAAAATAAGTGCATATTTTCATTAATAGTTGAACCAATAGTTTAAATGGAAATTTATTACAAAACTACAAAATTAAGTGCGTAGTTGTTTGCACTAGTAGAGGACTTTCTATTGAGCTTGGGAGCCTATCGGAAAAGGGCCAAATCTCTCTTAAACTGAGATTCATGCAATTTCTGTATTCATATATACATGTCATACATACATAATTGGCCATTGCCACCCTGTTTCAGAGTTATGGCTTAGCTTCTCGCAGCACTTATGTTGTGTGTTGTCAGGAGTACCGGAACCTACCGTTTAAAGTCGACTCCGAGAGACAAACTTGAGAAGCTTTTTCATGGCAATCTGTTACTCTCTGAGCTTCAAGATATCAGAGCTGAGATTTGAACCCAGACCTATCGTCGCAGTAAGCAAACACAGTAACCACTAGACTACGGCGACTACGTGTACATGCGTAGTATACGCTGCGATAAAACTAGAGAAAAGTTTCAGAACCAGAATTTCTAAATCAAATCTTCATTTTCTGTACACAATTGTGCTACAGACGCATTTCATTTATTGAGAGTTTTGGCTAACTATGGTTTTCAGTGACTTGGTTGCAGTTCGTCAACTCATTAGAGGCTGCTGAGTATGACAAATGTTTTATACAATAAATAACCTGTAATTAAATTTAAAAAAAAAAAAATTCTCTAAGTCCTGCGTCATATTATGAAATTTTTCTCTCTGAAAGTCTAAGTTTATGTCTGAGGGGAGAGAAAAACGGTAACAGGTACAGCCTTTCATATACTTTGAAATTATCTCTTGTTCCTTAATTTGCAATTGTCAAACCTTAATGATTAAACAGAACTGGGGCATGACGTTGTTTTCTATACAAATTGACAGAAAAAAACGCTGGAGAATGCAGTCGTGAAATATAATCTATTTTATTTTGACAGCGATTTTTCTTATGCTGTCATTTTTAGAAACAAATTCTCTCAACAATGTTACCACACTTTTATTAAATTTCATAAATTTTGTAAACAAACCCATTGGCTTCTTGTTGTTGGCACAAAGAAAAATAAAAACAATAGAAAATCGAAAAAACATTTGAAAGTTTAAATAAATTAAAAAATTTTAGAATTTGTTAAATAAAATGAGTGATATTTTAGTAAAAATAATTGAAAAAGTGTGTAAAGATGATTAAATTATAAAATATAAGTTCAATTCTTTGCAAAAACTCTCATAAACTTAATTTTTAATAGCTTTACATGCAAGAAATGTAAAAACAATAAATGACAGTTCGTGAAGTTGTGTCCTTCGTTTTAATTTTGGGCACGTTTTCTCTAAGAAACGTTTTTGCTGAAGTTGTGGTCGTATTCTGTTTAATCATTTAGTTTGCTAAAGTTTTATTTTCTTCTTCCTTCAATTTCTTTAAAGAAATTTTAAAAGAGAATAAGGAAAAAATTCAGAGAGAAAAATTTTAGAGTGTGATGCCAGACTAACTAATGCTGTTGTGATTATTTACAATATAGGGTGCTTTTACATCAAAGATAATTATGCAACATTAGTTTATGGATTTATAAATTTTTTTTATTTTTTTTTTTTATTTAAAAGTTTTGTTTTCCTTTTTTTTTTGCCAAATAATAAAACACAGTAAAGAATTCGTGGCAATAAAATTTTTAATGGTTCTTTCAAAAAGAGAAAAAGTACTAGAAAACCATATAGTGGTATAGAATTGAAATAAACAACGAATTTGAAAATAAAGGTTAGACAGTTAGACATGATCATCTCCATCCAGCCTCATGAACGGTTAGCTGGTTTACGGTTTAAGCTGAGGTTGTTTTTTTTATTCCTTTCCAGCAGCCGAACTGTATTGGATAACACTTACAAGCCACTTTTGTATTGAGCAAAACAAGAAATAGGAAAAAAAGAAGAAGTATGGAAATGGAAGGTGGTAATAATAATGCTGTTGTTAAAGGGATTTACACCCACCGATTATGTTTTTCAGATACAATTCTTCTGCTCAATGTTTTCATATTGAAAAGCATGTTCTCGTAGTCGTATGTTCTTCTGTTTTTAGAATGTTTTAAAGTAGTTTTCAAAAATAAAGTTAAAAAAAAATTTATTGGATTCTATCAAAAATGGAATAGAAAAATGCAAAAAAAAAAATTAAATTAAAGGTAATGAGTTTAAAAAATGTTGTATTCCTTTAAATTTTGGCACGATTTTATTTTAATATTCTTTGAGTTTAAAACAGTATTTTTTTTCTTCCTCCTTTTATTTCACTTCACACTTTTTTTGGCAAAGATATTTTCTTACGATATTCATACTTTTTTTTATAAAAAACAACATTTTTGGCCAGTGTTCCTTTTTTTCTGTAGGGAAAATTACTGAAATTATAGGTTCTTCTCAAAAGTATTGTAACTGTTACTTAATAAAATTCCTTTTATTTTTTGAAATGTAATTTTTATGTTTTTTTTTTATTTTTTTTTTCTTTTTTTGGAAAAAAAATTCTTGAATTCTTCATTAAATTTTTTGGCTGATTTTCCATCCATAACTCATTATAAAGTAATAAATAAATCAATTTTGCTTGTTAGCTTATAAAAGAAAGAAATTTTCTTTCATTTATTAATGACCTTATTGGGAAATTACTATGATTGGCTGATCAGAAAAGGTTAAAAATTAAGGGAATTAATTTATTTTCTTTTATTTAGTTTCTTGGAAAAAAACTTAGAACTTCAACAGGAATCGTTAATAAGGTGTAGCCAAATGTACAACAAGTACAGCAATGCAAAATGTTTTGCAAGCTTTAATAAGCAGCACACATGATTATTCAGCTGAACAGTGAACAGTATTTTTTAGCTAATTCTCTACTTAATTTTTTTTAATTTAAAGATAAAACTATTGACAACAAAAACAAATTATTTTATTAATTTACTAGAAATTAACGGCCGTATGTACATATAATAAAAAATTAGCAACTCGTTAGTATATGGGACAAAAGACTGGCAAGTTTATCACCAGCTATAGAGTGATATTATTAAAACTTTCCATACCCTCTATTTGATAACTAATGAGATAATCCAAAAAATTAAATAACTTGTTCTTTTGAGTAAGAATTTGCACGTATTGGAATGACAAACTTAGCCACTCCTAATTTTTTATTATACTCGTACATAAGGCTGTAATTCTTTAATTGGCCTGCATTTTTAGTACTTTCAAGGCGATCCATAGTTAGTTGCTATAGCCCTTGAAAACCTTGTGTTCAATTACTTTAAATTTCTACCGTATAAGGAAATTAAAGTGCTTGGATAAGAAATTAAGAATTTTTTAACATATTAAGCACAACTTTTTTTGTTTAAAACTTTGAACTGCATTTTTGTTTTCTTTTTAGATAAGACCAATATTCAGTAGGCTACACAATTATATTGGAATGAAAGATAGATTGATAGATTCTTTTTTTTATTAAGCACCTTATGTCAGTGAGACAAGTTGCTGTCAGTTAATCACTCAAAAGTCACTTTTATACCCTCAAATGATCAACAGCAATTGCCCCATCTGTTGATATTAATTTTTTAGTTTATTGTGAAATGTTTTGTGTATTGCTAAAGCTGAAATCACACGATTGGTCGAATGTATAGATTTCTGTCCATATTTATGTACAGATCGTGTGAATGACAGAAAATATTTGGCAAAAGATAAAAAACAACTCTGTTATACCAATCGTGGTGTCACTTTTTCTTATGTTTGGAAAAACTAATTGCAGCAGCTCATTAAAAGTGGCTTCATTCATGCGCAAATAGTTTTTAAACAAAAATTTTTGATTGTCTACTTCCCGAAACTCGCACAGATTTTTTACCTACGTGCCGTCCGTACTTCTTTTCCGAAGTTAGTCCCACACCCAAAGACAAATGTACAAATCGTATGACAGGGTTGTACCGATATTTGTTGTGTCAAATGCCACATTCGTGTGAACACTGAAAAAGTCATCGATACACCAAATGTTTTTTTTGCACAAAAGTGTGCAGATAAAATTTGGCTGAAATATGTACATTTGAACAATGGTGTGTTTCACTTAAATTGTTGGTAGGTTTCAATTCTTGTTTAGTTCTGTCTATTACTTACCATTAGGTGGCGCTTTTTCCTGTTCATTCTTTTGATGGCTCAAAGGTGGTTAGAGTGGAATGTCAGACGTTTCTTTTTTTCAGATTGACATCTTGGATATTTTGAATCAATTTAAAACTTTTAAAATACCGCACAAACTTTTGTTTTTCATATTCTCCAGTTCTGGGGCTTGAACCTGGGCTGCTTGGTGTTGTATGCGAGCGCTCTATCCGCTATACTATGCCACCCCCCAATAATTGAACATTTTGTTGGTTGTCTAAAGATTTTTAACAAAATTTAGACCGGTAACAATTTTTGTAGTCTGTAGTATGCTATTTGATTGTCAATGCTTTAAAAAAGCCAATGGTTTTTGTCTGCTTTGTTGTATAAAATATTTTCTATTAAATAGTTGACACAGAAATTATATCCGCCTTCAAGCTAACGCTGGTCTAGAACAGTAGATGCATCACAAATTCCGCCTTATCATTCCCTTCACCGCTCCTGCAGGGGAGATTGTTAGTGCTTCTACAAAAATAATTTTTAGTGTTATCCAGAGTCCATTGCTCAATATAAACTTCCACAGTTTTAGATATACATGCATATATAATAGACCATTGGAACCCTGTTTCAAGGTTACGGCCTAGTTTCTTGCGACACCCATGTTGTGTGGGTCAGTTTTTAGTGATGAGTTCCAGAACTTACAGTTTAAAGTCGCCTCCGAACGTCAGACTTGAGAAGCTTGTTCATGGCAATCATTTACTTTCAGAGGTTTTTCCAGAAGACTTAGCAGTCTAGAATTTCTTTTTTTTTTTTGTTTAATAAGATATCAGAGATGAGGTTTGCACCCGAAGCTCTTGTCTTGTAAGCCAATATACAGTACTAACCACTTGACTACGGCAACTACACAGTTTTAGATATGCTACTCCTAAATTCAGTGACATCTCTAGAATATAATGTTTACCAAACAGTTACTTACTTTGGATGCAATGGCTTTTCCATAACCACTTCTGTTTTACAATTTTACTTGTTGAGTTCACCACTGACAATAAATGAGCGTCATCGATAAAAAAAAAATCTTTGTTCGAAAAATCAATATTAAAAGCCTCCCAGCAGAAAATTTTTACAATTTGGAAGCAATAAATAAAATTGTAAGCAATAATGGAGGCATTATATGGTTTTTCACACATTAAAGCTTCCAAATATGCTACAGGGTAAGGTATTATTTTTACTTTTTTGTACTATTTTCTAATTGGTTGCAATGGATTTTGCATTTCTATTGCATTTTAGCCACTCATTACATATAAAAATCATGCATTATTGATGCGCTCGTGTAAGTAATTGTTCACAAATGCTCCCTTTTACAAAATATCTTACTGGTAAGCATTATTTTCTGCTGGGCTGTTGCTCTGGCATTCAGTTGACATATCTAAGTATGTCATTGTGAGTGGTCATTCGGCTATAATTATTGCGTGAATTGGGCTTTATGAAATGGAAGTGTATTCAAATTAGGCCATAGGCGTAATTACGGGGAACGCCTTGGAATCGACAAAGAAGAAAAAATAGGGCTGTAACAACGTTGCTAGTTTTTAAAGTTTTTATAGATTTAGCAATTCCTTGTAGTATGGATCGTTTAAGAACTTTGAATCACTATCTTTGTAGGCACGTTTAACTAAACTAAAAGCACTCTTTGTTTTCTAAATGACTACGCAGTGAATGGCAAACCCTTTATATATTGATAAGCTGACAATTTTGCCAGAGTTTATATTTTTAAATTAAAAAAAAAAAATTTTTTGTTCGACAAGGATTTTAATATATAGTTTAAACCAAGAAATTGGATTTCATAAATCGGCTTGAAAATATTGTTATATTAGTAAGCATAAGCATATTAAAACTTTATAGGATTAGGAAAAGAGCAACAAAATTTTCTTCCCTGCAATTTTTTTTTTTTTTTTTGTAACGCTAAAACTGCGTAACATGATTTAGCAATTAAACAAAACGAAAAGATTCTTAAGAAATTTTTTTCTCTCTGCGAACAACTAAAAATCCTTTAATAACATTATTGGAAAAGTGTGACAATAGTTTCTAAGAATTCACACATCAGCAGACAGGCAAACAGACAGCCTTTATATATACGTTTAATATAGAACAAAAGCTGATTATCGATTAAAGCCGCAGACGCAGACAAAAAGGATTTAAATATGAAATAAACAAAACAACAGGTACATAAAAGGACTGCTGAGTAATAGAACATATTTGGGTTTTTCAGAAAATACCTGTTAAATACAATTGGATAAGAAAATATGTATATTCAAATCCTTATTGTACGAATTTGGGTTTGTAAGCAAAAGCAATTTATGAAATTATGCGTTATAATTTTTAATACATTTTTAAGTACTTTACAACGGCCCTATATCCCATTTAATCTATTTATTTAAAGACCAACCAATCACCTTTACGTCTGTCTCTTTTGGTTAATTTTACATTTCTTTGAAATTTAATTTTTATTTTTTTTATTATCAAAAGAATGAAAAAAAATATTATTTTGACAAGTGTCAGTGCACAATACACCTGACATTTTATGACAGCTCAAAACTTCATTACTGTCAGTTTTAAATAAAAAAGAGCATCATTGTTTTTTCAGAGCCATTATACATGAAGTCTATACAATATAAGAAACATATTGGGTTTAGAAGACTACAAATAAATAGAAATAATAAACCCAACGACGAATTAGCTTAAGAAATAGAGGAAGAAAATACGCCACAAATTATAATTTAAATGCTTTTAAATTAAGATTTCATGATTTGGCTGCACTGCACATAAACTTACAGAAAAATTTATTTTTCTTTTTTTTTTTTATTTAAAAAAAACTATAATTAGTTGGCGGCATGTATTGTTATCCATGCTTTAGTTGTGGCAACATTATTTAATAAAAATTTTGTGGTTTTTACTCCAACAAATTAAGAACACATTTGGTATGATATGGCTTAAAATGGTTACAAATATCTTCTTTCATATAAACAAATTTATTAGAAAAGTTGTGGTTTGTGCCTTTTGTTAAAATATAGGAAAATTGAAAGAAAGGACAGGCGGCCAATTACTTCTATTTTTGTAAAACGCAAAACAAATTATGGATTATTTTTAAAATGAATTTCAAATAATCTCTAAACAGATGCAATTGCGGTTAAAATAAAAATTATTATGTTTCTGTTATTAGCCATCAAAATAAAATGGAAGTGTTTCAGGAAGAATGCAATTTTCATGACTTCTGAATCATTTTAAATGTACGAGTGTTGCTATATACTCGTCCTAATATATTAGTCATTTTTTAAGTTACTAAACTTAGCTTGAAATGTAGGCTATCAAATGTAATACTAAGGAATCAAAATTATTTTTGTCAGCACATGAAAAGTCTTTGAATTTCATGTTCTTCATGGTTGCGTATTGTCATTCATTTGAGCTGAGTCCTCTAAAAAAAATTTTATTTTTATCTCTTTTTTTAACTGAGTTGCGACAAAAAGTGTCTTGTACTTTTCCTATCAGTTTGGCTAAATTAAAATCTTTAATTTATTTTTAATGTCATTCTTCTCGCAAATAATGATCTTCCATGACATATCTATGGTAAACTCATGCAGGTTTCTCTTAAAATAAACCCTTTCGTCATCTGTTGACGCTGTAATTTCATTTTATATTTCTCATGTAATCTTTTGCCGGGTAGTGAAGTGTATTAAGTTTTAAAGCGTTTGAAATTAAACTAAAAATTAATAAAACATTTGTAGCGATTTTAGTCGCAATTTTTAGCTTCTAAAAAAATACAGAAAATTTTTTTATATTAAAAGTGTTTCTATTAATGTTAGTACCATTAATATGCTACAACAAATTGGTCAAATAAGTATGACTTCAAACCAACCTGTAGCATTTTCAAATTAATCTCACCTTGGGCGTTACAAAGTCCCTTTGCAAAGTCTCAAAAGTTTTCAAGTTGCATACAAAAGTTTGATAATTACTGAGAATTACACCACTGTGACGATTGTGGCATGAATGAATTAATATTGTAACGCTGTGTAAAGTGAAATTCGGTTCACATTATTCGAAAGCTCTTAAAAATTGTGCGTTTTATAATTCCCCAAAAAAAAAGTATTCAATCGATGAGGCCGTGAAGATATAGAATGTGTTTCATTAAGCATTTCCTTTTTAAAGCTAATGCCTCTTACAATAAAGTGAGATATTGAAACTTTTAATTCGTTTAAAAGGCCATTATGTGTAGAATACAAAGTTATGCAGTTGTTCACCATAATTTCGCTGGATAAGGCTCTTTCAAATTGCTCAAATTTTGATGATTATGATGTACATATAAATCATTCTAAATTTAAATGACTGACGTGGTCAAGCAACACAACACTTCTACGTGAGATAACCTTATGACACATAATGTCATCGATTTGAACTGCAAGTTGTCGATGGCATGAAGTAGTGCTCAAAAAAATTTTAATGGTCATAGCTTGGCATTGATCCGCTATCCCAAAGAAAATAAAACGTAATTTGAGTATGTGATTTCTTAAAAAATGTGAGCTAAATAGCTGATCTTTGGTCATGAATATGTATAGACAGAAACAATTCTGATGAAATTACCTTAGCTGGAGTCGAAAACATGTTCAGTTTGGCTAGTGTACTATTCTTTCACGAACATGATTTTCTCCTTTGATTATAAAAATATTCATTGCAAAAATATAAGTTCTAATTAAAGCGTTTTCTGACGAAACAAAAATAAATCATTGACAGTAATGTTTTTTTTTATAAAAAATTCGTATTATTTTCTAGTCATGAAAACACTCTTTAAATATTCTGGTTTTCGTTGTTTTACCATTTCTAGCAATACTTTAATACTTTTCCCATTTAACTTAATCCCTGTTTGTGCTATTTTTTCAACAATTACTTTATTTGCCCGTAGCATCATTAATATTTTATGGTCTTTAGCAAAATGAAAGCGCTACAAATGCTTTTAAATATGGTTCATATGTATTTAGAGTATTAAAAATTGTTTTATTTTTATTAAATAACATATAGTAGTGCCAATATAAGAATAAAAACATTAAATAAATATATACTTATATGAATTTTGTATAAATTCTAAACATTCATATGAAAGTCTTTAAACACATTAAAACATTGCGTATTATTAATGTGTTAATATGGAAGAACAGCTTAAGTCGACATAAGTTTAAATTAATTTACTATAGTATTGCAATGTATTCGATAGATATGCTAAATTATAGACTTCTTGGAAGAAAAATATGTAGTAAAATTGACACAAATTGTTAAATCTTTTAAAATCACATTTTTTCAACTTAAGCTATTCTCTTATACCGACATAGATTGTTACTTTGCTCTTACAAGCAAGTACTAATTAATGCGGAAAAAAGAAATAATACAAAACTCCCCAATATGTTTTTCATTAAAATTTTATTAAAAAATAAAGAATGGATCACGGAGGATTAATTGGTTACAGGGGCAGTAAAAAAGAAGAGTAAATTTTGCAAAAAAAAACATACATCTTTTTACATAGGAATAGCATGCTTTGAATACATTTTTTAAATCTTAAAGGAAGACATGTTGATTTTTTGTTCCAATTATTGAGTAGATTTTTTATTCTACTTTGATATGAAATAATATAAATGCTGGCGATAAAAATTTTTTTCAAAATGATTTAAAGACGATTTTAACGATTTTATTCCAGATAGTTGAATATTATTTTGCAGGTCTATAACTTCCGAAATATATTCAGTCAGCTGGAAGCTCGTATAGACTCAGCCGTCTTTAATTGTATACGATTTTTGTGTAAGTATATAAAAACTCTGAATGTATTCAATTAATTTTGAACTGTTTTGTCACTTAAGAGCTTAATTATTCTGCAAGAACCAAAATTATGTCATACAAATGCATACAAGCATTAAGTTACATTGAAGGAATTTGACAGGAGAATCAAAAAATGTCTCAAAAATCAATGATTTGTAATAGACCTATCCAAATTTTGTACGTAAAGACGTCACATATGTTCGCAGAGGTGCAAAGTAAGTACGGAGGCCTTATTCTGTAACTCTCCTAAGCTAAAACTCTATCGCTAAAAATTTATAAATTTGATTTAGGACTTTTTGGCTACGCAAACAATTCTTGAACGCTTATTGTAATCCAAAAGCTTCATGACTATTACCACTAAACTTTTTAATTTTATATATTTTAACGCCCAGCCTGTTGAAAAACCTAAAATTTTAGCATTTTAGCTTAAGAGAATTACAGAATAGGGCCCCAGGAGCCTGTATTTTAATACGGTGCTTTATAATTAATTAAAAAGAAGATTTTGAATTTGTTTATAACTTTAGCTTTTTTTGAATTTACTGATTTAAACAAATTCATTGGCATTGCAAAAAAATTTTAACTGTCTTCTGCGCTGTTCTGTATTCCGTCTCTTGAGAAATCTTGCTGTAATTACTCGATGCAGTGCTTGTGCATAAAAAGAATTTCAAGGTATCAAGTCTATAAGTATATATAGAAGATCATGAAATGTCTATGGTTTTAGTTAATTTCTGTAAAAAATAATGGAAATTCTTCAATCACAATAAATTTTTGTTTACAGGAGATGATTACTTTGTGACGACTGCAAATTTGTACGTAAATAAATTTGTTGATCTCGAGCTTAAAGATTTTTATTAATTTTTAATTCCATATATAGGTACAACTTTCCGCAATTTCGTCAGAAAATATGTATGTGTTCCCTAAAAATCCATTTTCAGATATTTATTTATTTATTTATGTCTATGGATAATAGTTCCTTACATACTAGAGTAAAATTTACAAACAATATATAAGTAAATATTTAATAATAATGATTTAAATACAAAATAATATTTCTTTTCAAGGAATCATTACTCTCAGAAAGGTCAATTAAATGATAAAGATTATTAAACTTCAAACATATTTGACGAAGGGAGTCATTGTTGGCATATACAGTACGGTGATATTTTAAATATAATAAATGAAAGTTACGGGACGGTCTAATTGGAACATTAAAAATAATTTTACTTAACAAATACTCAGAACGGACTTCACCACGTATTAATCTTAATAGAAAAGATACACTTAGCATTGTTCTTCGACTTTTCAAATTTGGAAGCAATAAATAAAATTGTAAGCAATAACGGAAGCTTCCAAATATGCTGCAGGATAAGGTATTATTTTTGATTTTTAGTATTACAGTAGAATCTCACAAATTCGAATACTCACAAATTCGAAACGTCCAGAAATTATAACCCGTCATTTCGATGTATTAGATACTCTAAAATTAGAACTACAGGCTCTAATTTCTGGATTTTAGTATTTTTTATTTTTTTTATTTTCACTACAAATTATTTTTCTCGCTCATTTAAATAAAACGGGAAATCCCCAAGTTATTCGTGGTGTGTACAAGTCGAATAAAGGGTGTAAAATTTGATAGCTAAACTACAAAGCGATGTGTTAATACTGATTTTATGTTAAAAACCAATTCAGTACCAAATAGATATTTAATTAAAAACTGTTTGAAAGACTTTCTACGAATTTAGTATGATCAATTAATTAAATCTTAGTAAATAAAAATTGTTTTGTTTTAAAGAAAAGCCTGCACAACTATTTTTATTATAATTTTGTAATTTTTAAAAAAAAAGAAATTTCAAGGAATTCGAACTTTTCAGAAATTCGAATTGTACGGTGCACAAAGTGGTACTAATTTCAGAGATTCTACTGTATTTGTTTACTGGCTGCAATAAATTTGCATTTCTATTGCATTTTAGCGGCTCATTTCATATAAAAATTATGCATTATTGATGCGCACATGTAAGTGATTGTTTACAATTTGTCCTTTACAAAATAACTTACTTGTAAGCACTATTTTCTGCTGGGTAGCCGAAAACGGATTGCACATTTTAAAAATTTTGGCGGACGAATTGTCAATATACTCAAAATTCAATATTTGGTTTCAATGGGAGCTACTGTGCCCAGTTGTCCAATTCTGCCTACTTTATGACTGATGATTGTTATTGAGCATGAAGTCGTTTGGACCAAATTCAGGTATAGACAACAACGCCTAATTGAAATTTTAAAATTAATATCTATAAGCTATATTTCTTTCCAGACACACAGAGAGATACTACAAAAATTTTAAGAAAATCGCTTCAGTCTTTTAGTTGTCTGTACCAGAATTTTCGTTTTACTTTTTCCCTATGGACCCATAACATATTAGATACCAACTGTAAAAACTTTATGATTTATTACTTCGTTCACTATTTTGTATCTTATTGTTCTCTTCTTTTGAAAGGTTTGTTTTTTTTTTACTTTTCCAAATATAATTTAAGTTGATCAATAGAAAAGCAAAGCGAATAGTAATTTAAGTCTAATTAACACCAATTCGCTAATTACGAAAACGCTTAAATATCGGTTTATTTTTCTATACTCTGTTTTGTTTTAGCGGCAATAATAATTGTCTGGTCATTGATTATGGCCGACTAAATACTTAAGCAAATATTGGTTTGGGATTCATAACTTATAACCAAAAATGTTTAGTTTTGTATTCAAAATGCAGACAACAATGAAGTTAGAAAGGAAGGTAAAGAATATTCAGTTTAAATTAATTGTAAGATGTGCGGGTTTCCTTGTTTTTCTGGCTCTTGATGAACTGCCGCCAGAACAAATTGTTTCACAAAATTAAGAAAGAAACGAAGACAACAAAGAATAAAAACATAAAATGAGTAGCCGTTTATGAGGTGCAATATTTAGTTTAAATACGGGACATGTACATCTAAGTATAATGTTAAACAAAATAACAGAAACATATGGACAAATCCGGTTTCTTTGCAGATAATGCCCCTAGTAAAGGATATTTTGTTTCTTAATTTTCTTACTTATTTGGTACGAAAGATAAAATTGTAATTTGTTAAATTTTGGCAATTTCATAACGTTTCCTCAGTAAAAGCTTTTAAAAAGTTATTAATAAATAATAAATATCGGCTTATAAATGTTTATCTCTGCAACAATTATATGCCATTATTTGTTCTTCATAGTATGCATTTGTTTTCATATTCTCTGCATTGGCTTTAAGTGCATGTAAATGCTTTTAATTGTTATGCATTATTAAATGCCATATAAATTGAGTTGGGGTTTGTTTGTAATAAACAGAACATGAAATTAAGTCACTGGATAAAGGTTTTAATTATAATGAATAATTTCTAATAGAAAAGAAATTAGAGAATAGAGAAATGTTTTACATTAAAATGGAATAACTCCTTTAGCAAAGTGCAGATAATTGATTTTATGCCATGTATGTACGTTCTAAAGCTACTATTTGCTTATTTAGCAGTCTACTACTTAGGAAATAGGCTTTTATTTTTATTAGAAAAATAAGACAAATATTGTTATGTGTGACCTTTTCAAATGAGTTGTTTGTAATAATCTTTCTAATGTGGGTTTGTGATGGCAAAGTTAATAAACGAAACATACATACTGAGAAAAAAAAATAAAAATGTGTTTCAATTATAATATTTGTGTTATAAATTAAAAAATTACTTATTTTTTTACTAAGGTAAACAAATTAATGCTATCAATTAACTTGATTGCAATATTAATTAAAGCTGTTTAAAGTAAAGTTGTATAAAACACTAAAAACTTAATTAAACCAATTAATTATTTAATAAAAAAAATTTATTTTCAATTAACAAGTTAATTGAAAGAAATATATCAATAATCAAATCAATCAAAATTGGCCATTATAACCCTGTTTCAGGCTTAAGGCCTAGCTTCTCGCAGTACCCATGTTGTGTGTGTAAATTTTTATTCATGTTCATATACAGTTTACAGTCGACTTCGAACAACAGACTTCAGAAGCTTTTTCATGACAATCAGTTTCTTTCACAGAGATTTTACCAGAAGACTGCTAAGAGGTAGTAGCCGAAAGAAAACTTTTTTCATATTTCTTTTTTTTTAAGATATCAGAGCTGGGGTTTAAACCCGAAGCTCTTGTTTAGTAAACCCAAACACTAACAACTAAACTACAACTACTACAAAACCGAAGCACTTTTTTTAATTTTCATTAAAATTACACAGAAAAAGTTATTGATATTGTTTTAATTAATTTTATAGAAATTTAAAAAAAATTGTTTTAATTAAATAATTTAATTGGTTTAATTAACTTTTTAATGTTTTATACAACTTTATTTTAAACACCTTTAATTAATATTACAATCAGCTCAATTGATAGTATTAATTTGTTTACTGGTAAAAAAATAAATAATTGATATCACAAATTTTTTAATTGAAAAACATTTTTATTTTTTTCTTTGTACTTTTTTATTTATATGTATTGTATTTACAATTTTGCAAAATTTTTTAGTTATGCCAATATCATATATATATGACTGTTAAGATATTTTTACACTACCTAAGCTTCTCATCAACTCAGACGCCAATAATTTTGAAAGTAGAAAATGCTCTATTTTTAACTGAGCTCAGGCAAAAACAATAAAAATTAAATTAGATTTGTAATTAAACTATCTGTGTCTATCTGAGTCCGCTTCTGATATAAAACTCAGACGAGAAACTTAGGTAGTGTAAATATAGCTTTATACTGATATGTTTAATACAGACTTTTTTCTTTTTTTTCGCCTTCTTTTAAAACTATTTCACTTCTAGAAAGTACTGGATTTAGAAAAAATGGATATTCTTATGTAGTATGTATGTTTTTATATCCTTATAGAATCTACAGATAATGCTGGAAACTTTTATTTGTATTCTTATGTAAAGTGTGTAACATAACATGGATTCAACTATTGTTTTTTGTGATGCTTTAAAATGCTTGTTTGGGTGTGTTTGTGGCATATAAATAAAAGCGTTATAAACAGTACTATGCACTTAAATATTCTACAAAAGGCTGACACATGTTTTGTTTTTATGCGATTTTGTTTATGTTGTTTTTTTTTTTTTTTTGTAGAAATTACTATACTTATTAACTTATATAAAGTTGTACTATTTGTCAAGAAAATCGTGTATTTTGAAAAAGTATATACGTATGTATAACTATATCGTCGATGGAATTTAAGAACGCTGTAACTGAAAAAACCTCAAATGTTCACCAGACCCAAAAAATCTTTATGAAAGTAGAACAAACACACTGGTATTTTTCAAAATGCAGACGGCGTAAGTGAATTTATTTTCATCATAGAAATCTGGGACCGGGACCAATCGACGCGTATTTTTTTTTTTATAAAAATGATGCAAAAAACGTATTTTCGATTTTTTGCCAGTTACAGCGTTCTTTAATTTTTGCGGCGATATATAAATATGTTAGGAGTATACTGTGGCATAAAACGGCACTTGTGTGGCATATTATTTGACAAATCTTTCTAACTCCATAATCTATTGAAAATATTTTTTTCTTCATGCGATCAGGGTTGCAATTAGTAAGATGTTAGCAAAAACAACTCCGCATGTCAAGTTTTTTCCATCCTTATTGTGCTCTTTACGGTGAAAAGAATTAAAGAAAAAAAAAAAAAATTAATGAAAATAAATTTATCACAAGTTGTTTCTATTGAAATTGCAATTGACAAATTTTGCCATAATAGAAGGTAGATAAATGTCGTGTAAATGTAGCCAATACACATTTTGATCTATATATTGTGCATATCATCACCAAAATTTTTAATTTCAAAACAGCACCGTATTGGTGGAATGAAGATCATTCCGTACATGAAAAAGGCAGTTTTGGTATGAAATAGGATATATAAGTAGGTACCCGTTGAAATGAAATAAAGTTTTTGAATACTGAAAGATATCATTAGAACGCTTTTGTCACTGCTGTGTACTTATATCACTTTTTTGAATTGGGGAACATAATATTCGAGTTTGGTTCAAAAACAGCTAACTTGACGTATTACATATATGAATCAATAGTTTGAAACACATGAATTGATGAATATTAGCCAGCTTGTTGTTTAGAATAAACTATTTAAGTGAATTTATTATATAATTAATTCAATAGTTTCATTTGAAAGATCTTAATCAAACCAGATTTTTTAGGCTAGATTTTCCTCTGCGGAGTTTGTTCTTATGTGAACGACTATAAAACTTAGAGTACAAAAATATAAATAAGACCATACGAGCTACCTGTGTCTACACCAGTAATGATAGAGAAAATTCACAGAGTACATACATTGAATCAAATAACAGACATTTCAGGATCGTCAACATATTTTAATGAAGTGTTTGGCTATGTTGCGCATCAATAAAGTCGAGTTTTTGAGTAAATTCCTAAACATGTAGTTCAAAGAGCGAAGACTGTTGTCTATTTAGACAAGTTCATGGTGTCTGTTTATTAGGATGCGAGTGGCATAACTTTTATTGACTACCTACAAAAAGTTTACGTGTTGAAATAGAAAGGTCTGCACTTGGCAGATAAGAAAGTGTGGTTTAATTGCTATGTTCAAAAGCAATGAATTAAAATTTGAATTCCTTTATCACTTACCTTAACTCTTTCTTATTATTTTCTATATCCAAACTTCAAATAATGATTCTGTGGTAAAAGATTTCCTACCAATGAAAATATGGATTCTACTGTTGATGATAATTTTAAGGACCATGCAGTGGTAGCCGTAGTCTAGTCTGTAGTGTGTTGCCTTACTAAGACAAAAGCTTTGTATTCGAATCGCAGATGTGACATCGTGAAGGAAATTAAAAATATATTTTAAATATAAATTTCTTTCGGTGACCACCTTTTAGTAGTCTTCTGAGAAAAGTTCTGAGTAACTGAGTGCCATAAACAAGCTTTTGCAGTCTGTTATTCGGATCCCACGTTGAACTGTAGGATCAGGTATCATGGATAAAATTTGATGAAAACAATATGGATGCTTTGAGAAGGTAGGCTGTGAAAAAGGGTTGTAGTGGCAAATTATCTATGTATGTGTGTTTACACTTTGTGTTATTATTGTCTAATTTCACACTAAAAATAAAGAATTTGTTTCTAAATTTATTATTATGGCTGCTTATTATAATAGCACTGCCCTCGTATATTAAAAAATAATAAACTGTTTTAAAGCATTCATTATGATGGTCTTTGCATTCCTTACTATTTAATAAAAATTTTTAACTTTTATTTCAAAGACACACAATTCATAATCAATATAAACCATTATTAGTGCTTTAATTATTTGCCAAAACAATTCATTTGTTGCAATTGAAATTTATGCCTTTTTGATCAATTTAAGTTGCCATTGAAACCATGTCTCTGCATGTATATGTCGTTTATAAAAGCTACACCCATTAACGCGAATTATTACCACAATTATAATGTCAAATACAGTTATACGAGTACATGCCATATACTAAATGAGTTTGTGTGTATAGCTATCTTGGCTTTCTTAATAATAACAGCAAACCCCCAAAAATAAGCTCAACTTAAATACTGGACAACAGTATTTATAAATGATTTCATATGGAACTCAAATATATGTATTCTCTTCGCAGTCTATAATTTGGAAAATATAAATCATCATTTTTGTCTCCCGCGGTACAGAAAGAACTTTTCGCAAAGCAGCCACAAATTAGTGATTGAGCCATAATATGTACAATATATGCGCATAAATATGGAAGTACAGGACGTATGGGTACAATAAATATGTACGAGTATGTATATGCGGATTTAAAATAATAATTGTTGTTATTGCTGAGATAAGTATGTATGTACATACATGCATATGTTTGTTTGGATGTTTGCAACAGCAATACTAGGCCTGTCTGCAGGCGTATGGTTGCTGTTGTCAATTGCACACAGACTTGTCGATGTGAATTGACTTGAAACGACTTGATATGAATCGTACGAGTATGTGGCAAAATAAAGTGAAAGCGTTCAAGCATGACAAAGTGTTAAATGGTGATATTTTTTTTCTGACTTATAAATATAGCTGTGAAGAGAATATTAAAAAAAAAGGAAAATTGAAGCCTGAAAACACTGTCAAAAAAAAAAATTAATTGAAGATTTGTTTTTAACTATTGTAAATCAACGTATTTTCTACTGGTATGTTTATAAAAAAAAAAAGTTAAACTCCATAATTTTTGCCATTTACAATATTACAGTCGAATGCATTTTAAACGAACACTTGTTCAAATAAACTAAGCTTAGCCAGTATATTACTTGTATATATAAATGTATTTAAAAATTATTAGAACATGTAATGTTAAGTAATTCCAATATTTTCAATTCTTTCAGAATATTGTCGAACGCAACAGAAATAAATTTCATTCAGTTAAGGACTTTAATTTATATTTAAAAACTTTCATCGTACAATTACGTTTTAAACACGTAAGGGAATTTTTTACGCTGTAGAGTGGAATACCTTTTAATAATATTCAAATAATAATGATTTTTTGCAGAATTTTTAATTATATATCCTCTAATTACGTGATCTTAAGATTTGAATATGAACAACCAACACTTACTTTAATACCCAATGGCAATTTTAGGAAGACTACGTATGTTTCTAGTTTTGGTAATAGACATCTTGCTCATTTTCAAAAGGGATTTTAGAGACAAAATTCTTTTCGTGTTAAAAGATATTCAATTGAATGCTTAAATTACCATACATGAATAACAAGAATACCAGACGTACTGTTTTTAGCCATCCTGGTGGCAATATAGTACGCAGATATGCTGGGTCGGAATCACTACATTAATTAAAGTTTTTAGGTTTAGGTTTATAATATACGTAAACGTTCTTCTTATCATAAAATTTTGGTTTATGAAAAACGTTGTCATGTAACAAAATGTATGATTTTTACGAACTGTCTTTCATCTGTAATCAAAATTGAGTGCGAATGTAAAGAACAAATTTCCTTCTATTTAATCAGAAATATAATTTGACACAAATTCTATTAAATAGTTTAGCAATATATACATACATACATACACAATTGGCAATTACAACCCTTTTTCGGGATTACGCCCTAGCACTTTACAGCACCCATCTTGTGTGTATCAATTTTTATCCCTGAGTACTGGGACATACAATTTAACATCGATTCTGAACGACAGACTTGAGAAGTTTGTTAGTCGTAAACAGACTTTTGCCAGAAGTCGGCTAAGAGGTAGTCGCCGAAAGAAATATTTTTTAGTAATATATGTATGTATGTATGTAAAGTATATACGAATGAAATCGGTTGAAATTTTAACTTCCGTATCTTCTTAGATTTCTGTTTTAACTTATCACCATAGCATAGTTTCCACTGCTTTCTTGATTATTAAAATTTTAAAATAATTAAAACAGATAATATTTATATGATTTTAAAAATACAAACGATTTCAATTTTGAACAAAATCGTTTTCCATCGCATACCGCCAAAACCTAAAGGTAGCAACATGGAATGATTTAGCAAAACGTTTAAATGCTGCTCAAAATGTCCTGCGGGAGTTTAAGTGCTCTATCCGCCATTTTATACATCTCGAGGTAATGATTTAGGTTTTCGACCCAAAATTTTTTTTGTCCAGCTTCTGAGATAAATAGTGTTTGTTTTGTTCTATATCTTTCAAACCAGAATTTTCGTTTTGCTATTTTTGATCAATTTTTTCAAAATGCATTTTTGGCACATGGAGCACTTAAACTCTCGCACGACAAAAAGTAGAAGGCAAAAAAATTGAAAAAAAAATAATTATTTAATAAGGTGGAGGTATGTAGCTGGTCTTGAATTAAATATTTAAAGCATTTAATAAATTGGTACCAACATATTACAACGTAGAACTTTTAAGTACTTTAAGTATACAACAGCTTATTATTTCTAGTCAGAGAAATTTTGATAGCAATGAGCTCGACTTTAATGAGCGTACCTTGCAAAGACTTATGAAAAATGTTAGAAGAAAATAAGGGGTAGATAAAAAACTTTTTCTACGATAATATATGTAACGACTCGAGCACTGTTTTTATATGCTGCACTGTTAATTTCACCTCTGTTTTATTTTTTTTTTTTTTTTTGTTTAATACCTTTTTTAAACCTTATAAAACGCTTAATTTAACTATAAGGTGAAGTTAACTTATTATCCAAAGATGATTTTTAAGTATGCCATCATGCCTACTTGAATGTTTTATTTTAAACTGCTTAGATTTATTAATAATTTTTATTTTTTTTTTTTTCGTTTAGTTATCCAATATGTGATTGAAACTTTCAATCTTCGTCCAAAATGGCTTGACTATACCTTCAAAATAAATCTTTCTTCTTGGTTCATAAAAATACATTTATGAGCCGTATTAATATAACGTGATTAAGAAATTATGATATAAACTTTCTGTCTTTCTTTTTGGACATTTGAAAACATGTTGACATTTATTACGAATCGATAGCATATTAGACATGAGACACCTTATATAATTACATGATGACTGACCATGTGCCTGCTCTAGCGCTAAAGTGTAATCGGATTTACATCCAAAAGTATACAGCCGAATAAAAAAAATTTATTTTCTTCTGCTTTCGGCAAGCCTTGATTTTTATTTGAAATTAATTCAATTTATTTTTGTGTATGACTTACTAAATAGTTTGCAGTTTTTTATGATCGTGTTCAACTGTATTTTTCTGTTTTTTTTTTTAACTGATTAAAATTAATTCAATTGCAATTTTCAAATACAATTTGTAATTGTTTCCTGAGCAATTTAATGGCAACGTTACTGTATTTGCCACAGTGCCAGCATTGTCTGCAATATGAATAAATATTGCTTAGCAACTTGCAATTATCGCTTAAAAAAATAGGAGTAAAACTCTAATAAAGTTTACAAAAAAAAAATTTGTCTATTAAAAGAAGCACATAAATTGTAACCCGAGAATTTATGTGCAAACAATTTAATTAAACAGCTTTAAGTGATATAAATTGCTTAGACAAATGTTGATTAAATTAATAAATTTTTATATTGTTAGAGGAGTTCAAATAAACTACAACAGTGTTAGAGAGACTGGGTAGTATACTCGTAGTTACAAAATATTAAGGAAATTATTAAAAAAGGGTGTTTTCTAAAGAGTTGTAAATAGCTTTAGCAAAAATATATCAGAAATTAAGTGAAATTTAAGCACATTAAGGTGGTATAGTGTAGTGGTTACAGCGCTCACTTATAACACAAAATAGAAAATTTCAAATTCTAGAAAAAAAGAAAAATGAAGAACAAGAAATTTTGGGCTTTTCGAGGTTTAAATTAAAAAAGTAAGACATCCCACATAAAAGGAAGCTGTCGCTAACATTTCTCTCTACCTACCTTGGCATTGGCACCAAACCGTACGGTTAGGAGAAAAGCGCCACCTACTGGAAAGTAGTATATTTGGATGCGTGGTTAACTTACCAAAAGGAATCCAATTAATAAAGGATGAAGTCAAGATATAATTTTTATTTTCTTCTTGGAATTTAAGTTTTTATTAAAATTATTTTAATACTAATAAGCGCCGACTTTGCTGCTGACTCAAAAAAGTAAAATTTTAGAAGTGAATATGTAAAAGGATTTTTAGTGATGATAGTAGTTAAAATGGCGATCGAGTTTAGAAATCATTATTTAGTAGTTGGTACAAATCAGTGCTGCCACATATATGACATATACCTACTTAAGCAAAGATCCGCACCACTTCACAATACATATATGTATAGTCAACATTGAGACATCGTTTACCCTAGAACATTCAAAGTCAGGCTTAACGTATGCACTTGTCCGTAGACTCAACCACACGATGCCCGAAGCAGAGGTGAGATACTACGCATCAGACCAGCTCCGCCGAATGCCGGTACTCCCAATTATCAGACATAGCATGCTAAGCCGCTCAATTGAGAGCTCTATTACAGAGGATTAGCAATCTTAGCACTACCATTACCTGGATAGTAGAACCTCTTCTTGATTGGGAGGTAAGCACTACTATCCAGCACTACACTACCGCAACTACTACATTTACTCCCCGAAGTGCCGCAAAGGCAGGCAACACTGCCTCACATCTCAAATAACAAAGGCATCCAGGCAGTCCTCGAGCCTCTTGATGCCCATAGCACCAGATCAAGGCACCTCTGGTCAGTCCTTGAGGGCGCCAGCAAGTTGTAATTACCAACAACTCTATTCTTTAACGTACTTAGTAGACTTATGTAGTACATGAACGACCTAGTTCAATTGAACTACTCACACTAATGAACTAAGAGAGCCGGCCATAACAATCTGCTCTTTTAGTTCGTTAGGTCTTTCTAGTTCTTGTTTCTTTTTAGTTCATGATTCTTTTGGTCATGCTTCCTTTTAGTTCGTATTTCTTTTATAATTCGTGTTTCTTTTTCGTTCTGTTATTGTTGGTATCGCCATCCAAAGAATAAATACAAGAATGTTTACCAGATTTTTTATAAATAAAAGCTGGTTGGCCCATAGCATTTGACTTAAATTATTCAATTAAATATTTCTATTTTAAGCTTTTTATGTTTTCTAATTATTCATGAAATGAATAAATTTTTCTAGCATAATAAATTTTATACATATTTTTTTAGCTATTTAACAGCAAGGGAGCAGTTGAACTATAAGATGAACTATTAGGCACAAGTCTAGTACTTAGTAAGGACGCTCACTCACAATTAACACCTAATGGCAATAGAGTAATTACACGTGCGTACCCGTTTGTAGACATACCACACGTTACCCAGTTGTATGGGTAAAGGTCAGATGTGTCAAACCAGCGCCATCCAAAGCCGGTGCTCCCAAATTTCGAACATGCCGAAACTAAACCGCTCAACCAGGAGCCCTATGGACAAAGGATTTGCAATTTTAATACTACTATTGCCTAATCTGGAACAAGATGAACTCTGGAAATTGCCGTTGATCATTCAAGGGTGAAGATAGAACTATTGCTTTTGAAGTGATCAATAGACAGCAGCATATATCATCACCATATTGTGTAATGTAAAAAAAATGGAAAAAGAAAAAATACTCAACCTATCTTCGACATCGATTCCAATACAATGTACAACATGAGTAGGGCTATACCCCCCTAAGTATTGGTCTTAGAAGAAAAATACTGCTGCTTTATTATGTAATTTTCTATAGCTTAAAGTTTGAAGTACACGTAAGTGTACATAAATACATGTAATTACTTATGTAGTAGAAATTCAATAAAATAGTCTCTAACCCAAAATTAAATCCTGAATGAAACCGCTCTAATAAAACCACTCTGTTGATGCTTGAGAATATTTAAAATTCGTATTATGTTGACAACATCTGCCTTCATTTTTATGCAGAAAATTTTCTTAATAAACCATTTAAATCTTTTACTCATATAACTCATATCTACTCAGTGAGATATCCTTTTCTTTATTATTAAACAAACATACGAGTACACGTACCGTACGAGCATAATAAACTGTAACACATATAAACATACATACATACGAGTACATACGAATATGTAGATATATTGTAAAGAATCAAGTAATAGTTCTTAAACATGTCCTTATTGTTAAGCTCTCTCTTATCAGTTTTTTCTATGCAATTATGATCTTAATTCATATCAAAAGAAAAACCAAAAAATGAAAAAAACTCTTTTATAAATTTCTTCAACAAAAAAAAAAAAAAAATAGAAAAGAATAAAAACTACATGTGTTGTACTTTAAAAACTTAAATCAAGATATGATTTATATTTTTATGTTGAATGAAAATAAAAAAAAATACTCTTTTAGTTTAATTTTGTAAACATTTTCTTTAAGAATCTATTAAACAATAGCAACATGTGGTTGGTTTTGTACGCATATTCACGCTTTTTTTTTCTATAGTATTTGATCAAATAGGATAAAAAACCAACACATATTGTGGCCTCAAAAAAATAATTTTTTCTTGTAAATACACTCTGAGTATAATGCCAACCTATATAGTGTATATTGTCTTTATCAAGATCATTGATATTTTTATTGCGATAATATGTTCATTGAGTTTCTTATATGCTGTAAGAATAACAGCAGTTCACCTTTTCAGTTATCCTTTTATATGCATCTCTGAGTTTTTTCTAATTTTTATACCCTACGATTAGTTGGTTTAAGCCTGTGCTAATGCTGTCAACAAACTATTGATAGGACACTTTGAAATACACTGAATGACTTATATTACATACATACAGTTTAAAGTCGACTCCGAACGACAGACTTGACAAGCTTTCTCATGGCAATCAATTACTCTTTGAGTTTTTTTCAGAGGACTGCTGACAGGTAGTCACCGAAAGTAATAATTTTTTCATTTTTCATTCTTGTATTGCTGGAAATATGTATTTCTTATATTTGTCTATTTTGTATTGCCTCTATAAATCCAAAATAGACAAATATAATTTTTTCATATTTCTTTTTTTTAAGATGTCAGAGCTGAGATTTGTGGCGCTATCATTTTTGTAAGACAACACACGGCGAACTTTATTAGTTTTCTTAATCATGTAACCTCAAGCGTAAATATCAGTGTCCTACTGTTATTCAAGGTCCCCCCCGGGGATACAAAAGAGGCTGCTGGTGATTGTCTCCATCAGTGGCCTGTTTTCTCCGGTAAATATCGGATTCAACCTAGCCCTGAGTGGTCTGGCGATCGATATAGGCAGAGAATGTCGGTAATGGTGGTGCATGGCCTTAATTGCCACGCGTACTTTTGGTGCTTGTCCCTTTAAGTGCGCGTGGCTGGCATTTCTGGCATTCTTAAGGACTGACCAGAGATGCCTTAATCTGGTACTACGGGCATCAGGAGACCCCGGTTAACCTGGGACTCCTTGTCATTCGGGAAGTGAGGTTAACCGGCCTGATGGTTTGGGTGAAGTCCTTCGGGAAGTACACGTAGTGGTTGTGGTAGTACTAGGTAGGAACCCCTCAGCAAGGGCGGTATCACTACCCAGACAGTGGTGGTGCTTAATTGCCAACTCGGTGCTATGGGCTCTCTTTTGAGCGCCTGCCCTCGCGCATGAGTGAGATTAGAGGGCACCGGCATCGAGTGGGGGTGGTTGGGCGCATTGAACTCAACTACCGCTTCGACAACGGGCGGCGTGTGATATATCTACGGACGGTGCGCACGTAAAATCGCTCTACAGCTGTCCTACTGTTATTCAAGGTATACGAAATACGAGTATTTATATACATAAATACTTCGGAAAGAATTTTTTAAGTCAGAAATGCAAAAGTGATTGATAAGGATTTTCGATGCTCTAATTTCACTAGAAAATTTTCTGTGCTACACATTACTGTAATCTGAATGTGTCCATATTCAGAAGGGTGCGCATTTATACTGATAGCCAAGCTATGAAGTCTCAAAAATTTTTTTCATTACATTTCGGACGCTATTAGAATGCCACTTGACATTGAGGATAATGATGGAATATATTGAAGTCGGGTTCATTTAGGTGTTAAGACATAGCGATATACTTGGTAACTGAGTGGCAGAAAAACTGGTTGGAGCGGAAGGGATAGTATAATATATGCTCTTCTGGCAAAAGAAAGTGTTAATATGCCGATCTCTACTTTTTTCCTGCGTTTTAGGTGATAGGCCAGCAATTTACTCTAAAGAGAATGAAGACAGACTTTTGCCCGTATTCATAAAAATTATTTTAGGTTTACTGAGGGTTTATTTGACATATTTCTATGCAATACTTGTCAAATAAACCTAAAATAATTTTTATGAATACGGGCGTTTATCTTTATCTAGATGAGCGAGAGAGTTTTGACCAACTGTTAAACAGAAAGATTTCAGCTTTGGCTTTCTTCTACCCTCTATCTTGCGGGTAGACATGCGGTCCGTTTGGAATGTGGCAGCTGCACTTCATGAAGCCATTGCCAAATCCGATCAGAAATAGCAACGATAACGTCTATTCCGTAGTTTCAAAATCTGTTTTATAGCTTCTCGAACACAAAAGTATAGTAATGGTGAAACTACATAACCCACGTTAAAAGAATTTAAAATCTGTAATATCCTACACTGAAACCTATTGCCTTGTGACGGTCATCTAGAAAGGAATCTAGATAATTTATTGCGTTGTTTCTAGTGCCCTCCATTGGTATAGAAAAAGCAAATTTTTTAATCTTTTATGTATACCACCCATCACTCTATATTTAAAATTTTGGCGATGGCTACGGACCATTGAAGAAACGGTAGTAAGCGGAAAAGATATTTCTGCTCCTTAAAGGTTTCTAGAGTGTCTTTTTCTACTTAAAAATTTCATGTTATTCTGTAATAATATCAAAATGGCAATTAGTGTCGACTTTAAACTGTAAGTCCCAGTATTCATGGATAAAAATTAACACTTACAGCATGGATGCGGTGAGAAGCTAGGCCGTAACCCTAAAACAGGCTGTAATGACCAATTAAGTACGTATGTATGTCTAGTTTAATCCATCCATCTTATCCTACCTACCGTTAACAACTATAACAGTTTTCTTTTTATTCATTATTGTCCATACTCGTAGCTCCCACATAAAATAATAATTTTAAACCTTAATTTGTAAAGTAGGGCCATATAAAGTCGATCAATATCACAATGTCACTTTCTTAGTTGTTCTTCAAAGGAAATTGTCAATAACAAGTTGGGGTGGATACATTTGCGTGTGTAAGGAAATACTCTATTATTGTTGCCACAAGTTGCAGTCGTATGGGTTTTTGTTTTATTTATTTTTATGCATTTTTTTGTTTTCTTTTAGTGAAGGTGTCTCCTACTGCCTCCTATCAGAGTGTGGCTGCATATGATATTGATGATGACGATTTTATCTTTTGCATAATTCCTTGAAAAATACACATGATAAGGTGTGCGTATTAGCATGTGTTGTTTGTAGAGCTTATGTTTCCACTTTTTGTCTATTCACATGCATACATACGAGTACATATATTGTGGGCTATTAGGAATATCAAATTTTTGAGATTGATTTTCTATGATAGATAAATGAAAAGAATCGCATTTGTATACACACACTGCTTAAGACTTTATTGTGGTTTTGTAATTTGAAAGTTAAACAAAAATACCACAAGGTTTTAATAATCTTTTGGAATTTTGTTTTGGTTTTTAAAAGAAACGTAAATATGAGAAATATTTTTAGGATTTGAAAGAATTTTTTAAAATTAAAAAAAAAACAAAATTAATGCACATAAGAAAGTACTTATGTATTTTTTTTCTTTTTTTGGTATTGTTTTAATAATTCCTACAATTTAGGTTGTCAATGCTTTTAATTGAATTATTTCCATCAAGAACCTGAGGTGCTTTTCTTGGTTTTTGCAAATTCATAAGTATAAGTATATAAATTTATAAAATTCTTTGCTTTTTTTGAAAGTCAGCAACTATATATTGAAAGAATGATGTCAATTGCCACAAATCACTCTCTATTTTTCATAAGAACTTTTTTCTTTTCCAAAAAAATTATTCATTTAAACCAGTACTCAATTCACTATATTCTTTTGCCATATTTTTTTAATTGATTGAATAAAGATTTTAATTATATATTTATTTCGTTTTTATTAAATTGTTTAATTGATTCAACATAATTTTAATTGGTTTTTGAATTCGTTATTAAATATTTTTTCTTTCTTTTATTAAATCGTTAATTAAAAATATTTTCAATTAAAATTTTTTATTTATTTTGTATTTTTTTATTTTATTTTTATTTTTTATTTTTTTTATTTTATTTTGTATTTTTTTTTGCGCCTTTATTTGTTGATGAAACAAGTTGCTGGTAATTTGTCCACTCAAGAGCCAGTGTTATACCTTCACCCTCAAATGATCAAACAGCAATGGCCTCATCTGTCGGTGGATGTTTACATGTGAATGGTGAGCGTCTTCAGTAGATTAGCTGTTATCTTCCCAGAAGGTGGCGCTGTACTCCTGATCATTGGTTTCTGGTGGAATAGATTAGAAATGTCAGGGGGCGGTTTCTTACAGATGGTCTTGCTGGAGGGGGGGGGGGGGGGGAACCTCTTATTTTATTTAAATTTAGTTTTTAATTTAAATTATAATTTTAGAAAACCGCAAATATTTATTTTTATAATTTTGTGCTTCGCTGGAATTGAACCTTGGTCGTGTGAGTTTCTGTGCAAGCGCTCTACCAGTATGCCACGACCCCCCCTATGATTCCTTCTAAACAAATTGCACACCAGACTGTCCCCCAGGGATACAGTAAAGGCTGCTAGTGATTGCGTCCCATCAGTGTCCTGTTTTGTCCGGGGAATATGGAATTCACCTAGCGCTGGGTGGCCTGGCACTCACTATAGGCAGAGAGGTTGGTAATTTATTACTGACCATTACAGGGACTGACCAGAGAAACCTACTTTAATCTGATACTACCGGCATCAGGAAGCCCGCGGTTATGCCTGGGTTTCCCTGCATGCGGGGAGTGAGGCAAACCGGCCTGATGGTTTTGGTGCGGCCCTTCGAGGAGTACTCGTAGTGGCTGTGGTAGTGCTGGGTAGAAACCCCTTAACAAGGGGATGTCACTACCCAGGCAGTGGTTATGCTAAATTGCTAACTTGGTGCTATGGGCTTTCTTCTGAGCGACGTGTCGTCATGCATGATTGAGATTAGAGGGCACTGGCACTGGGTGGCGATGGTTGGACGCATGTATTCAACTACCGCCGTGGCAACGGGCGACGTATTGTGAGTCTCAGGTCAGGTACGCATGTTAAACCCATCTAGTTGGTGTCCTTTTTAATGAATGCGAATGCGTCTGATGAAAATTTTATAGGGTTTTCCATTTCCCAGAACTGACTATTCTGTTTATTTACATATCCATTCAAATGAAAATGTGCCTCGTCACTCAATATGATTTTTTCATGAAAATCGGCGTTGTCATGGGCGAGCTGTAGCATCCTATGGGCATATGTACGGTGGCGTAAATAGTCTTGTGGAAGAAGCTCTGTGACAACTGAATCTTAAATGAAAACAAATGCCAAATGCAAATCTTTGTGCAAAATTGTGGCCAAAGTTGTTCTTTAAAGACCAAGCTCCTGAGTACGGCGTCAAATTGAGGTTGATGGATTGTTTTGAACACTTTTCAGAACAACAGTAATGTTTTCAGCCGATCTTGCAGTACGTTGTGATCCACGTTGTTGCACGTTGTTTCTCCCAAAAACTTCACGTAACTTTCTCATCATCACAGTCATCGATGATTGATTTTGATAAAATGATTTAACGATTAAAACACGGTATACCTTCTCGGTGGACACCCTGTACTAACTTCCTTATTTATATATTTGACCTATTTTTATACAATAATTAAAACAAACCCCTTAAATTTAAAATATTTTTTTATGAATACAGCAGTACACTTAAAAAAATTTTTTTATTTTTTTAATTCTTCGTTTAAAAAATTTATATTTTTATAAAGAGTAAAACTCAAAAATTATGAAATTTAAATTCTGTGCTTTGTTTTTAAAAACAAAAAGTTTTCTGCGACTGTAGTGAAATTAAAAATTTGACAACGCTGGCAATGCGTAATCTGTTTATTTGTTTCCTGCCCATTAACTGCTCGTTCATATCTTCTCTCTTTTCCTTTCTTTTTTAATTTAAATAAACTTAAAAATAAATAGGAATTAATATTGTTAAGAGCTAAAAGCATTTTAATTTAAGAAGTGTGCACTGAAATACACTTTCCTCTTGCGGGAATGTCAATTCCCTGGCAAATGTTATATGTACGACTTACAAGCATAACACTTTAAATATTTGACATTTAAACGTAAATAAAAATTTTGTATGAAATGATTTAAGCAAAAGTCAATTTGAACAGAAATTAAATTAAAAAAAAGAAAAAAAATATTTAACAGACGTTTCTTAAACAAGGTGTGAATTGTCTGATTCAAGAATTTATACAAAACTTATTGGCAGGTGTCAAAATAACAAAATTATACAAAAGTATCAAAATGTAGACAAAAAAAGAAAAATTACAAATTGCCCTGTCATTTTGAAATCATTAAACAAACGAAATGAACAGCAATTTTTTGTTTAAATTAATAAGAATGAAATCGATTTAAGCAGACAGAGTAGAAATCACTCACACAAGATTCTGATAAAAGCGTTTTATGGACGCCAAGTGTCAAAACCGACACATTAAAAACCAACACCTTGTTTAATATTTTTTTGCTGCATTTATTTTTTTTTTCAAACAAAATTACTATATTGCTATACCAAAAAATAATAATTAGGCTTCTCCATTTCATCATCAACCGAATTCTGAAAGAGCCTCAATTATTCAATTCATTATAAAAGAAAAAAGAAAAAAATTAAATTAAATTTTTTAAGGCGCCAATCATAATTATATGGTACAATGACCAAACAAATGCTTGCGCATCTTCTTTCATTTTTCTAATAAAAATTTTTTGCTGCAGCATTAAACAAAAGGTGTTAATGAAAGAAAGATTTTATACTACAAGCCGACCCAAAATGTAAAAGAAAATATTTACGAAAAGGAAATAAAAAGTAAAAATCACTTTTATTTTTTGTTCAAATATGCAACGCAACACCATTTTAATTGTTGCAACATTTTCAGGCAAGTGCAATATCCCGCTGTGTTTTCTCCCCAAAACTGTTATTGTAACACTTGAAATAGTTACACAGTTCCTCAGGAAACACAGTAAAGAAAAAATTAGAGGGTAATATGTCTAAGTAAACGCCTCTACAAACACCTTATCTTGTTACAATTTAGTACCAGAATTTCCATTTTAATTTTTTTATCCAGACACCATCATAACTCATGCCGAGTTAAATGTTTCAATACCCTATTATTACATAGGGATTATAATAATTCATTCGTATACGAAAGAAGAAAAATTAAATAAAATTTTGATGCTTTGGGATGTTGGAAAAAACCAGTAGAATTTCTATTTTCCTTAAATTCAGGTATAATCAAAAAATTTTTTTTAGAAATTTTTAGAGAACACAGGTGAACAGTTTTGCAATTTTCTAAAAAAAAAAACAACGCAAAGATAATTTAAAAAATTTTAATCCTGCTAAGATAGTGGCTTGACCAAATTAATAATAATTTACCTTTCATATAGAAAATAATGTGTATTGTGTTTAACTCTTATATATAAAGTCTCGAACGATTTTCTAGAAATTTTTACAGCATATCTTTGTATATCTGAAAATAACTACGTCTATATAAAATATACAAAATATAAAATGTTTTTTGTCTACGTTTTTCAAAGCCAAACAGCAAAACTTTATAAGTGCTCCGAGTTGAAATCCCAGCCATCTTAAAAAAAAAAATATAAAAAAGAAAAAATATTTTCTTCAGCGATTACATTTTAGTAGCCTTTTGATAAAATTCTGAGAGAAACTGACTGCCTTAAACAAGTTTCTCAAATCTATCATTCGGACATTCCGGTACTCATGGATATAAATTAACACACACAACATGAGTGCTACGATAAGCTAAGCCATAACCCTGAAACAGGGTTGTAATGGCCAGTAATGTATAATATATATTGTATATACGTGATATAATTTCATGTGATTTTGAAGGTGTTCCTTCCATATTCGTTGTGGAGTCTTTCAAACCAATAGCATATCAATGGCCGAGATCGAGAACTATGTACTTATATTTGCGGTATACCTATAAGTATATGCGTAATCTATAACTTACAGTTTCAAAGTAGATGATGAACAGCGCAAAAAAAATAAAAGCTTTAACGTGAAATCGACTCTAATATTCTCGCTCATAGGCTTAATTAAAATATGAATGCTAAAGATTTAATGAAATTCTTTAAAACCAAAGCACAAGAGACACAAATTAAAGCTTACAATATGAACTGTTCAGTAATTGAAGTTAAATCAGAGACTCAATAAGTAAACTACACGTCTTGGGCAATTAAGAAACTTGTCCTCAACTTTATTTAATTTGATATTCACTGTCATTTACATATTTACTTTGCTTTAGCAAATAATAAGACTTTAAACATTAATTGCAAATAAATAAATTGTTTTTATCAAACTACGTGTGATGTTCGGCCAATTTTACACTCATAATTGTCGTCCGGATGAATACCAAGAGAAGGCTGGTGAAAATAGAAGCTAAGGGACTATTTTGATATAGATTAAAGTATCGGCGCAAGTAGAATCGATTTATTATTGTCCTATAATACCCAGAAATTCTTAGAGAATTTAATAGTTATATTAATGAGTGATTACCAGCTTACCAAGAAAAATATACTATCCACTAATACCTTTTCAAACACGAAAGATAGGATGTATCAAAAAAATATCGCTGCTGTTTGTAATAGGTTGTATGCAAGATAATTAAAAGCAGTCGATGTGTACTTATTTAATTGGCCATGCAGCAATTGAAAACCTAGTGTGATTGCCGTCAAAAAATTCACATTTGTTGTTGAATTACTACGCCAATGAAAGAAATTTTTTTTTCAATTTTGCACGATAACTACCTACACGAGATATAAGAGCGGTATCGGTAAATGTTTTGTTTTTTAATAACGAAATTGGCCATAGCATCAAGATTGTGATCATATAAATATTAAAGACAAGTAGTTTCATAATATAGATCCATTAAATATTCGAAATTAATTCGAAAAAATATATAATAATTATAAATTTGCTGGCCACAGCACATAGCCCATTACTGATTAAAAATTGGTAAAAAAAGGGTAAATTGAAAAATAAATGTGTAATTCTAGTTACTTAGAATATTGTAACAATTACATTGAAAAATATGTTCAATTTGAATAAATTTAAACAAATAGTTGAATTTAAAAAATTTTTCAATTCAAAAGAAAAAATACTGGTGAGAATAACATTCAAATATAATTCACATAATCTATTTCCAATATATTGTGCTTTAATAGAAATCAGAGTGGGCAAACAAACAAAACATTTCGCAAACGTTACCACAAAGTCGTAAACTTTAAAAATTTTTTTTAATCGTATTGTACATGAGCGCAACCAAAACAAATACTTTCTAAATGAGAAAGAGCGCAAACGAAAAATTTCACTTTTTGCTCTTGCGCTTGCTTTGTTATTCCATTAAATTCTTATAATTTGCCCTTTTTTCTCTTTTTCTTTTCTTTTTCTTCTCATTCATTTTTTGTTGTACCTACGCACATTTGAGTTAATGTACATATTTGTAGTGCTTAAAACAAAAACAATATACAAAACTAAATCAGACACTCGCTCTCACTGTTTTTGTTTTGTTTTTGTTTTACTCATTGTAAATAACAAAACAAAATAAGATCAAACGTATCGTTTTTTTTATTTTCCTACTCTGATAGAAATATAAAAATATGAATATATATAACACAGTGAGACCTTTCGTAACTGGGTCGAAATCGAGTTCAGTTCTGCTAGTGTTTGTACATATTCCTTAACAGATGTTAATTCTCATAAGAATACCAGTATTAGGATCTTAGGCTATTAAAATTCATACAATAAATATTTCAATGCTTAGATTTGAGAACATGATCATTACTATGTCGATTCGCATACGAGATCCTGCAACTAGACTCTGTTAGTCTGTTTCTTGTGAGATTTTTTTAAATCGCTGTTCTACTGTGTTATACTGACATAGTGGCATAGATGGGCTTTTAAAATTTATTAAACAAAAAACGTCGATGTTTTCTCACACTTACTTTGTTTTGCGTACATTTAATAAAAAACATTAGTTAATAAAGCACCCCTTTGTTGCTTAAAGGCGTTTTTAATGACAATTGTAGGGAACTATAAGAAAGCAAATAATATTGCTAATGGGTATGAAACCCATTCTTCCTACCGCTACCTTCGTCGGCTCTTTATCTTTTTTCATATGAAACCATGAGACATATGAAGTTCTAAAGCCTCAGTATCATAGGTAAGTCTCTGAGATTGTTAGCAATCCACCGCCACTTTTTGTATAAACTCATAAAAGTGTATACGAGTCATTGGACTACATACGCAAGTGGAAAGAATGGGCCTGTCCATTAACTCACATTCGACATAATGATGTACCTGTTAAAACCCCCATATAAAAGCAGCTACAGGCAAATCTTCAGAAATTTATAGTCGTAGGCTTTTGGTGGGTAAGTCGAAGAACTACAAAATAGGTTGAGTCAGTTGATACACGCAACTAGGGAAAGATAGAAAATAATTTCTAAATTCGTAGATGCTCTGTAAAACGAATTCGAGTGTTTTTTCAAACACTAACAATATTTAATTATGACAATTATTTTATTGTTTTCATTATGATGCAAATATTGATTACATTATTTTGTAAACAACTAGCTGAACCCGGTGTGCTTCGCTACCCCCTCGTTATATAATAAAATTAAAAGTATTTATATATTTTGCAGACATTTGTGGGAGAAAGAGAGTGAGGCTACCCAACTATTTTAATTCAAATGTATTTTAAATCTGAGATAAAGCCGTTAATAAATATAGTAAAGAAGTAGGTGCAGAAGTGTGCATGGTCGAAAAATATTTTCATGTTATAACTATTCCTGAGTCAAAGCTGCACACTGTGAAAATTTAAGATCGGTTAACAATTTTCTTTTGGAACTTATTTCTATTCATTGCAATACCATATATAGCAAATACTGCTGTGGATATAGAACAAAAATTTAAAACTTTCAAAAAAAATTTGGCGTGAAAGGGGGCGTGGCGTAAGAAATATTTATTTCTACCTCGCCTGGAGTATAATGTGTATACAATTTGAAGTAAATCTGTTAAAAACTATATGGGAGCAATTACATAATTTTAAAAAAGTGGGAATAAAAGTGGGCTTGGTCGAAAAAAAGGACCCTATTAATAATGTCACAGTCCTAGTTAAATGCTGTGAAAATTGCAGGAAGATCGCTCCAGAGGTTTGGTCTCCTATAAGGTACAAACAAACAAACAAATAAACAAACACACATTCAATTTTATATATTTAGGTTAAGTTTTTTACATCAGAATATATTACTTCTAGAATCGAGAAGGTAATTTCATGTGGCACACAAGTAAATATGGATTACCATGTGTATTCCCACATCTTCAGAAGAAAGATAATAAGGAATTCTACTACTTATTACAGGGGGACATCAAAAACATTTATTACTTTCAGAATCAACAGATTATACATTTATTGTATTACCTTTTAGATTCTCATTGATTACCATTTCACGTTGGGTTGGTTTAAATAAGTAAACGTGAAGACAATCGTTTTCAATTAAAAAATGCTTTAAAACTTTCAATTTCACTCGTCGGATTACAGCACATATCCGACTGTGTCTTTTTCTAAATCAAAATAATAAAATTCTTATACTTCCACACATTTTGAGGCGCAGTCATCAAACATGCCAGCACTGTCCAACATTTTCTTTTGTTTTCTTGCATTAATGTTTTAATGTCTTAGTGATTTTACTTTTATTTTTCTTTTTTCTTGCAATATTAATGCTGAAAACATATCACAACTTTCCATTTTGTAAATGCTTAACATTAATAATAAAGTTAATGCATTAAAACAAAAATAAATTTATTTTGTATTTCTTAAATAAAAAATAATGCTGTTGTTGTTATTTTTTAAATGATTACGATGTCAAAACAGCGATGCATGTTAAGTTTTGAAACAGGTGTCATTAAAATTTTGACTTTTTATCGTTGATATAAAACAGAGACATAAATAGACTATGAAAAGATTTTCAAATAGAAATTTACATTAAAAATTTTAAAATCAAAAAATTTAAATAAAAAAAAAATTAAAATTAAAATTAAATATAAAAACTCAAATGTACATGAAATTCATACGTAAGTATGTATGCTTGTAAACAATTATCATGGTTTTATTGAAATTAGAAGACAAAAATATTAAAAATGTGATTTATTTTAAACAATTTTAACATTTTTCAACTATAACTCATTTCCTTACGTGTAAAAAATTTTAGATTGTTTTTTAGTTTCTTAAAAGTAAAAAAATACCACCTTGTTAGCGCCACTTGTTAAACCTTCCCTAATATTTCTGACAAAAAGAAAGAATCACAAAGAAAATCTGTCACTTATACTTAAAAATTCTGTTTTTACTCGTATTTTCCTTTAATGTTTGGAAATGTAGTTACTGAAGCCTTCGTTTAGGGGCTGTAATTAATTATGAGTTGATTGTCTTCTAAAGTAAATATAAAAAAATATACAAAAATTGTGTTGTTTTTCAATGATGACATGTTTTTTACCATTTTTTTTTTCTTCCAGTTTATCAGAAAAACACACACAAATTGAATTTTAAATTTCAAGGAATTTTGGTTTATTTTCCTTAAATCATAATCAAAAACAAAAAAAAATCTATGTCTTGTTGTCATATGTTTGTTATCAAGGAGTACTCGTACGTGTGTCTGTGTTTGTTATTCTAGGACTCAAATTAAAAACTTACATAATAATTAATGGTTACAACAGCAAATCATAGAGGTTAGGCCAGTAAAACCAAAAACAACAACAAAACTATAAAAAAATAAAAAAACAATAGAATTCTATTGATGGATATCTTTTGTTATTTTGGTTTTCAAAAACAATAGATGAAAAAAGAAAAAAAAAGTCTCACAAGATACCAACATAGAAATTAAACCTACAAACAGAAACAGAATATTTTACTTTAGTTGACACAATGGACTGAGAGGCAGACGCATGCTGATGAGAGACTTTCCTTAATGCAAACCAGAGGAGATGAGAAAAAAATCAAGCCTATACGAAATGCTTACACATTAAAACAATATTACCGACACTGAGAGAAATAGCAAGAAATTTACCAACTATTTAAAATATTTCTTATCATGTAGGTGTTTGAGCGCCGAAGTATTAACATTTAAAGCCGAGAATTTAGAAGCATAAGTCAGAGAATAATTAATTGTGACCTTAAAAAAATTTTCAGGGATTTAAATTAAGACGGTGAACAGTTTTAGCTTTTCCAGAGCTAAATTTAGCTTTATTTTCTCGACTGAAATTTCTGATAAAATTTGGGGAATTGGTTTTCAAAACTCACATAAGTCTTCATAGCAGCCATATCTCTGACAAAGCACTTCCTTTTGTGGTTCATTTTCTAGTGAATTGCTTAAAGCATTAGACAGAAAATTTTTTCCACCGTAGGCTTAAGATCTTTTCATGACTTTATTGATACATTGGTGCATCAGCACAATGTGGCGTGTTTTTCGTTGTTCTAATGGTACTAAGGTGGAAGGCACTCTGATGACAAAAAAAAAAAATCATTCATAATAATCACATATTCCGACGTACTGCCCGTATATCCTCAAAGTATATCCATATGCTGTTGATTGTGTAGTTAATCGCACAATGCATTACATAATGACATTTATGGAAAGATTTTCTATTGAGTGTTATTCTTATGCAATAAGAATATTTCTAAATGATATTTCTTCTCTCGTGCCTCCTTTTCACACCATAATATACTGGCAAGTCTCTTAAGCGGAATCAAAATGGCCATAGAGACATGCTTATCCCCATAAGCAATACATTTCATATTTAATATTACATGTTTTTATCTATACATACATACATAATTGGCCATTACAACCCCGTGTAAGGGTTACGGCCTAGCTTCTCGCAGCACCTACAATTAAAAGTCGACTCCGAACGACAGATTTGAGAACATTTTTCATGGCAATCACTTACTCCCAGAATTTTTGCCAGAAGTCTGCTGAGAGGTAGTCGCCGAAAGAAATATATTTTTCATATTTTTTTTTTTTCAAGGTGTCAGAGCTGAGATTTGTACCCGGCGCTATCGTCTTAGTAAGACAACACACTAACCGCTAGACCAGGGTGATTATATGGCCAGAAATATTTTTTGTTTTTTTTTTCGATATTTTTTTTCTATTAGGCGCCTTATGTCAATGAGAAAAGTTGGTGTCAGTTGATCACTCAAAGGCCAGTATTATACCTTCACTCCTGAAATGTTCAACAGCAATTGCCTCAACTCTCGATGTTTATTGTGTATCTTGTGAAGTGGTGAGGATCTTGGCTAAGTTATTGGTAGCTTACGATCCTTGCTTAGTTCAGTCTATTACTTCCCAGTAGGTGGCGTTTTCTCCTGATTATTCGTTTGACAAGTGCAAGGTAGATGGAATGGAATTTCAAGTACCGTTTTTCTGCGCTGAAACAAATAAGCAACGTCAGCATTAGTGTAACCGCAAGTTATATGGAAATTTTTTTTTTCGTATTTTCACTTGGCAAACCCCTTAGAATGATTCCAAATTAGAAAAAAATATATATAAAAAATTTTAGATCGTTTGCATAATTATTGGGCGTGCCTTCAGCCCACAAAGTTTGCTAAAAATGCTATTTTTCTCACTATGGCTCGCTTTAATTGTTCATTACTTCAGTAATATTTAGTTTAGAGAAAAACCAACTAAAACGAGCCATAGTGAGAAAAATAGCATTTTTAGCAAACTTTGTGGGCTGAAGGCACGCCCAATAATTATGCAAACGATCTAAAATTTTTATATTTATATTTTTTCTAATTTGGAATAATTGCCAAGTGAAAATACGAAAAAAAATAACGGTCACCCTAGTCAGCATGTGTAATATAAGAAACTTCAAAAAAAAAAAAATTTTTTTTATGGTCTTGACAAAATAATGAATCGAATTGTTTTGTCTGTCGAATTGTTTGTCTGTTCGTAGATTCCAATTTTTTTAGGGAAGAAATAAAAGATCATAATTATATTGCAGAAGTAGTTGTTGTTATTCATCTTGATACAACCAGTGGGATAATGCTTAGCTGATAATATATGCTCAACTGCCTTTCTGACATGAGAGAACCTGCCAGAAAGCTATTGCTATTCGCCAGCTTAGCCTGTTGAGTGCTTGCAGTGTAAGCCTGCAGTGTAAGCCTTGTCAACACATCTTTTGTTTTCTTTAATTTTTTTTCTATTATTAGCAACTTCTTTGGCCCTGATAATGAAAAAAATTTTGGGAGATTGCCAACAGCTCTACTTTTTGAAATATACAGTTTTATTATTTTAATAAAAAAGTACAAAAAATTATAACATATCGTCGTGCGGGAGTTTAAGTGCTCTATACGCCATTTAATATTTTTTATATGTCTCGAGTTAATGATGCCACTTTAGGTTTTCGACCCCGAATTTTTCAAGCCAGCAATCCGCTTTCGGATATCACGTCCAGTTTCGGAGATAAATAGCCGAAAATGGATTGCAGATTTTAAAAATTTTGGTGTAGAAAACCTAAAGTGGCATCATTAGCTCGATAAATATAAAATGGCGTATAGAGCATTTTAACTCCCGCACGACGATATGGTAACAAAATTTCTATCCAATATTATTCAATGATCTTTTATAGCATTTCTTTGAACGAACAACTTTAGGTAGATCTCGTTGCTAACTCCAACAGGAGTCTGCCATCATATGTGAGCCTCAACTTCATTGATATTGCTTTTCCTGATGAAATCTTTCACCCTGTTCCTCAATAAAATCACCAAGATTTTTTGAAAATCGGTTCAAATGCGAGTGCATGAAGTGTAATTTTATGCTCATGTTGCACCCTAGCTCTTGCAAGCTCAATATCACGCGCTCTACAAGCTCAAAATGGTCGTTAGAATGAATACCAAGCTCTAGATTCGACTACTTTCATTGATTTGACAAAATTAGTATCCTTCACAGTTCCCTAATCTGCGGATCAACAAAAATACCAAATTTCAATTTTTCTGCATTTAATTCTGGAAACATGTTCTGATTACACAATTTTTAGTTTAAAGTATTCATGATACGCAGTTTTCACAAAGTCCGATGTTTTTTAAATGTATATTCACCACAGATATAGCAAAAACAATCAGGATTAAGCAGACGATATATTCTTGTCGAAGCCATAATAAAACCAACAAAAGTATATATTTTAATGTTCAATTAATAATGAAATTCTAATTAAAAATATTATGTGAGGACAGTATAGCTAACTGCTTTAAAGCAAGAGCTGTTACTGAGAAAAATTGTTGAACTATTGAAAAAATACACATTATTCTGATATAGAAACAAAACAAAAAATCTCAGGAAACAACGAATTTGTGGACTTTTCTGTCAGATGTCAGAAGTAGAAACTTTGAACAAAATTTATTTTCGTTTTATATAAAAGCATATCAAGAGCCTATTTTCTCTAAGTGTATTACAATGATTTGTTATTTTTCATATATACTTTTACATTTTATATACCCTGTAATTTTCTTAAAAATCACAGCCACAAAGGAGTGATCCTAAAAACTACATAAAAACTAAGTATAGAAAAAAATTGATTAAAATCAGTTTCTTTATTCTTTTAAGTCATGACATTTTTATAGAATAGGAGAAACACAAAAAAAAAAAAAAACAACAAAGATCCCAAAAATACTTTATGAACAACCAAGAAACTAAAAGACAAAATCCTAAAGAGCATATAAGCCAGACAGGCTCACTTAAACTCAAATAATATGCCAGAAAAAAACAAAAACAAAAAACTAATTTCATATATATTTTTTATAAATTTTCTATACTTTTTTGTTTTTGTGTTTTTTTGGTTCTACTTTTTGGTGGGTTTGTCAACTGCTGCGACTCTCTCTCTATTCTATGGAGGATTATTTAACATGTTGTTAAACCAGAAACCTATCATTAGCATTAGCAAAATGAATCAATAAAATTGAAATACCAAAAATGTGCAAAAAAATGTATAAGAAAAATATCAATTTTCCTTACAATAATACTCTAATACTTTGATCCTATATCTCTAACAAATGATCTACATTTTACTATTTTTAAGAGGACAAAACAGAATTGGAAAAAAAAAACAAAAGTTGGTACAAAACAAGGTTTGTCAACCACAAAAGTGTCTTGATATTCTCAAAGGAAAAAAAAAACATTTTGAAGGCGGGCTTTTAAACAAAAATCTTATCAGTTGATTTAAATACATTTGAAATCTAGAAGTGTAGACATTATAGTAAGTACGTTGAGTATTAAAGGTTTTAGTTTCAGTTCTCAATAGAATAGAAGTGCGCCAGTTATTATGGTATTAGAATATAAAAGAAAACGGCATCATTTCATTTATGTTGTCAACATCTGGTTGACAATGCAAAAATATATAATTTCCTACACTGCTCCTCTTTAAAGAACAATCTTCTACAGCCAGTTGTCTAAACTAAAACGTTTTTGTTTAAAAATAAAAATAAAAAAAGGTTTTCATAGCCATAAAAGAAGAGATCGTTTAAATATGATAAATCAACAGCATAATAGTATTCACTTTACAACCAATCAATGATCTCTTAGAGAAATGTGATCTTCAAACGAACCTCCTTAGAATAACAAAAAATTAAAAACGAAAAATAAAAACTCCCAAACAAAAATTGTCATCATTTTTAGAAAAAAGTAAAAAAAATATAAAGAAATTCTCAGGCTTTAAAATTGTATTGCAAATTTTTTCATTACAGCTGTTATGAGAATAAAACTTTTTTTTTTTGTTTATAAAATTTTGGATATCAGAACCCTTTCTTTTAAAGAAAATCACAGCTGTTTGGCAATCTTTGTGAAAATATAATATTGCTGGTAATTAGTGCTCCATAATTGCTGGTTTCACAGTTTTTAATTATGTGGTAAAACAGTTTTTTCTTTTTTTTTCCTTCAACACAGGAATTTAAAATCACAGCCCTTGCAAAGCTGTATCAAAAACTCATTAACCTGTAGATAATTTCTTTATGTTGATGCACCATTTCTTTTTAGGTTGACATTATAATTTTTTTTTTTTTTTGTATTTTTTTGAAATTTTATACTTCCTTTTTAGGCAGGCAATTATTTTATACCTCATTGGAGATCATAAATTTTTTCTTTTTTATTGTTTTGGGAAATGTGAAAGTTTAAAAGACAATTAAGTAGCAGGTACATTGTCACTGGACTCTTTTTATTTGCCAGAGATTTAATTACTTACTTTTGTAGGACTTTTATATGCAGCACAAAAGAAATTTAAATCACTTCACAAACTAAAGTCTTCTTATAATATGAATGCAGGAACAGGATAGTCCTAAAGATCAAAATTATTTAATAATTAAAGAAAATCTCGAAAAAATAAATAAAAATAGGCATCAATGTACCACCTTGAATAAGAAACTGCACGGTTACTTGTGAAGGGTGTATGATTTTGTTTTTTGTTTAACAGTGGTTTCTTCTCTCATAAAATGTATTGTTAATGCTTAGATTTTAGAAGATAATGCTGATTTAAAATTGTACGATAATGATAATTACAGTCACTTGCCAAATAAGATATTTGGCAATCTAAGCTTACTTTGAAAGGTTTAAGTCAGGTGAGTAGTAGTTACTTTTGTCAATACGCGCCCAAGAATATTGAACACATCGACCCAGTTCGCTGCAATTTAAGCTGTAACGTCTTAGTTTAAATTTCAATTTGTTTGTCGCTATACACACCCTTTCGGGTGTAAATCATATCATTAGCGATTGCTTACTTTCTTACATAGCCGGCCCTAACAACCCGTTAACGTTGCTTCTGCTTCTCCAGTTGGTCACACCAATCGATGACATGGCTTCATCAACCTGGTCCTTCCAACGTAAACGGGGTCGTCCTCTACGCCGACGTCCAGTGACCTTCGCATCGAAAACTTATTTCGCTGGAGCAGTTTCTTCCATCCGAATAATATGGCCGAGCCAGCGTAGCCGCTGGATAGAAATACGCTGAACAACGCCTACTCAGTGTATTATTTTTTATCTCTGGTGTTTCTTTTGAGGTAATCACTTGATGCAGAAATTCCATCAATCCATGTTCTTTTAGAATAGGTATTTACGGTGGTAATTTAGTCGCCATGGTCTAGTGGTTAGTGTGTTGGCTTACTAAGACATGAGCCATGGTCAAACCCAGCTCCGACATCTTAAAAAAAAAGAAATATGAAAAAAATATTTCTTTCGGCGAATAACTCTCAGTAGTCTTCTGGCAAAAGCTCTGAGAGAAATTAATTGCCATGAACAAGCTTCTCAAGTTTGTCGTTCGGACATTAAACTTTAGGTCGACATTAAACTTTAGGTCCCGGTACTCATGGATAAAAGCTAACATATATATAACATAACGAGCTAACATATTGCCTAGGCAGTGTTCTCAGTTCAACCTTACTGTCCATATTTAGGTATGCCTCGTATAACGCTGTACTTCTAGTTTTCAAAACGTTAGTATCTTCTATAAATCGAAACTTTTATAGAACGTAACCACAGCGTTATATGAAAAGTACCTGTATTTTCATTTCTCATCTTCCATTTGTAGTAGCGAAATTGGTAGATTTTCGTGGTCCTTGATTGAGGATTTTCTGCGTATTATCATCCTTATTTTTCCTATTTAACAAATATCGTTATAAAACACAAAACCTCAGTGCTATCAGTTTGTAATATAATTATAGGTCCGGCATAAAATATCCACCTCATTAGGACAAATTGTATTTTGTTTAAAATATGGTCTGCTATATATCATAATTCCCAGCTACTTAAACATATCTTTGAAAGTAATTGTGCAGTTGACCATGGTTAAGCTTGTATACTATCTGACTCTCCTCCGTTTGATGACAACTTCCGTTTAGTAAGTAGTTTTTTACTTTTGAGGTGTAGTAACCTGATGGCTCCCTGTGACTCATAAATGACCTCAGAGACTTATTATAACTTCCTGAAAGGTCTTGTCAAGCATAATAAATATTCGTTCTTGGGATTTTTTGAAAAATTTCCAAAATCTTGAAAATATTCACTAAGCTGGTCATTATTTAGTCCATAGCTGATCGTTATCTAGAATAGAAGACTCTGTCTTTTTGAAAAATATTTTATAAGGATTAAAATAAGATCTCAGTTTTAATAATTACTCCTTATGTTTTTTTAATTTTTCTTTTTTACTGTTTTAATGATGGAAATATTTCTGTTTTTTTTTCATATTTTTACAAATTTCTAATGTTCAAAGCAGCTACAAAATAGTAGATGCTGTGTGGTGGGATAATACTTCCTTCAGTATAATACTACCTCAGTTGCAATTTTATTCCTTAAGCTCAATAATTAAATAAATTGGCTGGTTTAGTTAGTAAAGCCCAGTAGTTACCTTTTGCAGTCAAATGGTTGAAGTTAGTGGTGCGAAGAAGTCAAAAATAATAATTTTTGTGTGAAATAGGAACCATCGGTGATATTTGTTGCACTTCTGAATTGATAGCAGTGGCCTTATATGATTTCTAAACGAATGTGTAATTCGAAAACAGTATAAGTAAAGCTATAATTTCAGAAATTATTTGATTCTTATTTACAAAAATTTAAAATTTTTTAAAATTGTGCAAAAAAAAGAGTAAAATTCCATTGATGAATCAGTTTTAATTTTAAATAAAAACGAAATAATATTTTTTTCCTTTTTTGCTGTAATTGCTTATCTTTCTGTGAAATATTTTCTGTTTTTCTAAAAAAAAAAAAATTATTCTTAATTGGTTGGAGGAATAAATTAATTTACCATAAAAACATTCGTGATGAAATTTGATAGAAATTGGTCAGTCAACATATAAAAAAATAAATAAAATAAAATAAAAATGAAACGAAAATCTCCGTAAAAACAACAGTTTTTTTAATGTCTTTTAACTATAAATGTATGGATAAAATGCTTTACAGAGTTACTGATCCTATGTTCACTGTTTTATTTATCCAGGAAAGATTTTTTCTTTTTTTTTACAAAAACAAAAAAGGAAAAAAAAGTACCAAAATCATGCAAACTTTGTGTGTTTTGTTTACAAGACGAAAAAGAAATTTAATACTGTACCACCACACCATATACTCGTAATTCATGTGAGTTCGTCTTCCGAAGAGTGTGTGTCTGGTATTAAAAAGCATAATATGGGATATAAACGCCATACAAACTTGTCAATTGATATGAATACCAGTAGAATTAAGATTAAAAATTAAAAAAAAATATATTTTTTTTTTTGTTTTTGTGTTATTGAAATTGTTTTCATTTACTCGTATTTTCGAGTATATTGAACTCTTTATGCCATAACATACTTTACAAAGAGCCATTGGTATCTACTGCCGGCCAACAAAAACCACCAACAACTTATGCAATTAAGAATTGTTTTTCTTGAAATATCATTGACAATGATTAGGGTTGCCAAGGGCACATTATTTGATTGTATTTCCAATAGGAAAACCCGAACTTTGTTGTTGTAAGTAATTTTGTAATAATAATTTTCCAAAAAAAATTTAGTGTTGAGGTCTATTTCTATTTGAATTGAGAAACATGAATGTTAATAGTGTACAAGGAGCATACGTATATAAGAACATATTACATTTTTTATCAAACTTTAAATTTAAAAGGACAATTTACATCAAATCTAATAACGACCATAACATGCACACACTACAACCCTGTTTCAGGATAACAGCTTAACTTTTCGCAGCACCCATGTTGTGCGGGAAATTTTTAATCCATGTGCACGGGGACCTACAGTTTAAGGTCGACTTCGAACGACAGACTTGAGAAGCTTGTTCATGGTAATCAGTTACTCTCAGAAAAGCTCTAAGCTCGAAGACTGCTAAGAGGTAGTCGACGAAAGAAATAGTTTTTCATGTTTTTTTTTTTTTTTTGGAAGATGTGAAAGCTGGGAGCTATTGTCTAGACTCTAGAGAGCCAACACAGTAACTACTTGACTACTGCATCTAATAACGCCAAATAAAGCTAAAAAAAGCTTCAGTTTGTTGTGTATTTTTAGGCTTAATTTTTAGAGAATATAAGAAATATCATTAAGATCAACTCAAGGGCCTTGGTTTTATAAAACACTGCAGAAAATACTTCACTTCACCCAATCTTTTAATTCTGTGTTACAAACCTTAGAGACATTTATGCCACTAAAGGGACTAGAACCCATTTGTAGAATGTGAAGACAAGTTTGGAAGTGAAAACTGAGAGAAAGACAGAAAAAGGAGAGGCGGACACTTTCCATACATCTACCTGAAAACTATGATCGAAGAAGACAACCCGAGAATTTTAACGAAATTCCTTTCCTGGTATTTCGGACTCGGTGGAAAAAAAAATTTTTTTTTTTTTTGATAAGACCAATACTCAAGGGCTACAACCCTACTCACGCTGTGCATTGTATTGAAATTGGAAGAGTAGGTGGTTTTTTTTTTACTATTAATATTTTTAAGTTGCTGTCAGTTAATCCCTTTAAAGACCAGTATTTCTACCTTCACACTTGAAATAATCAACAGCAAATGCCCCGTCTTTTGTTATTAATTATTGTTTGTTGTGACGTGGTGAAGATCTTGGATAAGTTGTGGTTGATAGGTTTTGATCCTTAAATTTTAGTTCTACCTGTTTACCCAGTAGGTACCTTTTTCTCCTGATCTTTCAAAGGTTGATGTGTTGAGTGGAATGTCAAGGGGCGGCTTTCATAGAGAGGGACTGTTTGGCGAAGGAGGGGAGGAGTGAAACTCTTATATGTATTTTTTACTTATTTTTTTTTTATTTAAAATTTTGAAATGCCGCACAAATTGTTTTATTTGTCATATTTTCAAGTGCTGGGACTACAACCTTGGCTGCGTGGTGTTGTAAGCAAGTACTCTATCAACTACCGTACGCCATCCCCAATATTTAAATAAAATATAAGTCATTTCGAGTAGTTTTTGCAGTTTGTGCAATAAGGCAATCAAGTCATCACAACTCCATCTGATCACTGGTGCAGCACTAAATGAAAAGCAGAAAAAGGCACCTTGGCGATTATCAGCTATTAGATAGGGAACCTTAAAGGTTGGCCCCGTCTGATATTTTAAAATTCGTTAGAACGACGAAACTTAGCGAGGTATTATTAAAACTCCCAATTAATTTTAGGGCTGAATAATAGATCTTCAGATCGTATAACTTTTATTACCTCATACATGACTGAGTGAATGAATTTTGTGCTAAATTCAAATGAACTTTCGCTTAAATGTCTTTCATATGAAAGTTAGAATATGTAGTTTTTAGTTTTTCTGATTTAATAATCAAACACTTGGTAGCTCTATTTTCACATTTGCTAAATATTATAGGAAACTGATAATCGTTTTCTGTAAAAAATAAAAAATATTTTAATTTCTTTAGAGACTTATTTTACCAAATATGTACATAAAAAAAGAAAAAAAAAAAACGAAGAAAAATACCAAATCGTAAAAAAGCAGACCACACTAACGGGGGGTTTTCAATTTGAACATACCATCGCGTCTATATAGTCAACATACTTGCATGTAACACGAAATCAAAGCCAGTAGAAGGATATAAAATAGCAAAAATTTACAAAATGCACTGGACTAAATACGAAAAAAAAACAACAAGAAAAAGTTTAAAATTACCATTTACAATATTTTGCAAAATAAAAAAAAAAAAAATACAAAAAATATCAGATTTTTACTTCAGCTCTGTTTGCTGACAGTAAAGATAAATCTTAAAAAAAAAGAATTTAAAACTAAACGAATAAAACAAACCGTAATAAAATACACCATATGATCAGTAGTATTATTACAAAATACACATAAAAAATAAAAGAAATATGTACTGCCAGTAAACAGTTTGAAAGGAAACTAAAAAGCCTTTTAAAATAGAGGGTGTCTAGAAAAGGATAACAGAATGACAAAACTATTTAAGATATGATCATCACCTAAAGGTTTTTATTATTAAACATATAACGGTCATCAGCCCAAAAACAAAATGTATAACAATAAACTGTATATCCTCTTACTACAGGCATAAATAGTAACAACAAAAAACTATAAAATATTTTAACGCTATTAACACTATACTCGTACTTTGTTTATGGCTAAGGGACCCTTATACTTGCAAAAGGGAAAAGAAAAAAAAAAAAACAGAACACACAAATACAAAGAAAACATGAAACATTTTTATCATTTTGATTATATTTTGTGGTTATGACAGAAATTTCATAGTAATACAGGTCAGAGGTGTCTTTTTTAAATTTTGACAATGCCGTTAGTTTGTTTAGATAGCAATAGATAAGTAATCAACAAAATGTGTGAATTACTTTCCATATAAAACTCAATATCCTTATCTTAAATTTTTAGAAATTCTAATAACTTTTGTTATCAGTACCAGGCGAAAAAAAAAAATAGAAAATGGAAAAAATTCATGTCATCATTAGTACTTTTGTTATTTGAACAAGTCTCCTTCAATAAACCATTACATTTATACAAAACCACATTGAAATATTTCAAATAAACGAGTGCATACATACAATTTCTAGGAATGTAGGTTTAAAGGTTTAGAAACTTATATAAACTATGATTATTTGGTTTCCAATTTTATGATGATTTCTAAAGTCCTTAAGTTGCAATAATAAGGACATCATTATTTTATACACTATTACACACATTATTATATGAAGACTTTAAGCAAAGCTATAAGTGATTACTGACTTGATAAAACCCTACACCACAATATAATTTGTAAAAATGAACACATCTTAAGGCTTCTTTTAGCAGTCTGATTTCTTAATTCAGATTGTATGCTTGTTTAACGTGTATATCTCTCCTTAAACACAAACACACGATGCTCTGTTGATTAGAGAAGCGCACGAAAAAATACATCGATGTTTTGTCTTATGAAATGCATCGTGTACTTACATCAATGCTTTGCTATATATCGAATAAAAACATCGATGTTTCGATGCATCGTATCAAACTTTTTAATAATAGCAAAACAATAAAAAAATATAAAAATTTTAATAAAAATAAAAATTTAGTTTTAGCAAAATTTAGTCTCAATGTTTTTTATCCAGAGTTTGTAAAAATTAACGCTTTTAGCCTGCCCTCTACTTTGTTGTGCCAAAACTGATGAAGCTTTTGAAAAAAGCTTTTTAGATGATGCGGAACTGGCAATCATTGTTAAGTGTTTGTACGCTACATGGTACAATTTTAGGAACTGTAACTTATAATCGAAAAGGGTTTTCATTAAATTGACTTGCAGGACTACGTAAATACTCGAACACAAAGCGCTCGTCGGACAGGCTTTCTTCGTTTGTATTTGTTTTCCGTTTTTTGTGAACTAATTTGTGATGATCACTCCCAAGACTAAATACGTCTGTTACTTTTTCTGAAGTATCAGAGACCGATCCGTCTATTAAATTCTTTGCTATCATCTCTTGAATTTTTCCAACGAATTTGGAACAAGCAATTGGGTTTAAAAAATGCATTTTTTTAAAGCGTGGATGATATCTTGTCATCGCATGCACCGATATTTTAACGATGCATCGAATAAAAAACTTCGATGTTTGCGATGCATCAATAAACATCCAATATCCCTAGTTCAGATAGTTTAATGTTCTAAAACAAAAACACACGATGGTCAAAAAATGGGTGAATACAACGCAACGCGACCACCACGCTCCTACCTGCAGTATACATGTGAGTGGTCTGTTAGTTTAGGAGGTACCTCAGAACAAATCTTTATACTCAACATTACTTGTGATACGAAAACCCTCTAAAGTTAATGCAATGCTTTCACACAGTTTATCCATTGGTTTTCTTTATGTCGTCTATTACATAAATGTAAGATGGGGCCAGAAATGTTGGTCTCCTCTTAACTAACGCTAAACATTTGTACAGTGTTACAGATGCTTCAATTACTCCTGGTGTTCATCTCCTCCACAGTTTCTTTTGTAGGGATAATATAAATATAAGTAGTAATTGCCTTTAACCAAAGTACAGCGCTCAGTTTTTGACAAACTCTTTCTCGATTAACTTCCTATATAGAGCATATGGAAAATTGACTGAAAACAATAAATTTTTCCTACTAAGTAATTAAATTGTTTACTAGTTTTGCTTTTAAAAACAGTATTAAGGGATCAGTAAGTTCGAGTATGTTTGTGACAAAATAGTAGTCAATTAAGAACATAATTGATACAATTAACGTTTTTTTTCTACCCATCAAAACAAGTAAACACACAAACAAGCATTTCTATTTATAACTTTCAATTAAGAAAATTAATTGTATTAACTAAAAAATTAATTGAGAAAATTAAATGATACCAATTGTCTTTTAATTTCAAAATTTTCCTGCACAACATTTTCACGTAGATTTTCGGTTTTGTTGATGGGAAGAATTGTTAAATCCCAGCGCGAAATGGTAATCAATGAGAATCGAGAAGGTAATACAAGTAACGTATAACGTTGATTCCGTAAACCATTACACTTAACACAGAACATGTCCTACGAAAGTAATAAATGTTTTTAATGGCCCCCCGTAATAAGTATTAGAAGTCATTATTTGTAACTCATAAATTTATTTTTCATTAATAATTTGAAAGAGTAACGAGAAATAACAAATTCTCTTAATAAAATGTAGAACAATGAATTCCCGTGGTAACCAATATTTACTTATGTGCCACATGAAATTACCTTCTCGATTCCAAAAGTAATATATTCTAAAGGCAGGAACTATTTAATTGATTATAAAATCAGGTAATAAATATATTCCCGCTGGGACTTTTTCTCTACAATTGGCGTACCATGAGAGAGTCACTCATCAAAATATGTAAGTACTTACCTCTCTGAATATTATGGGTTTAATAAATTTATTTACTTACGAAAAAGATTGTCGTCTTTAAGATTTTCGTTGAAATTACAGCATCTCACAATCTGACTTAGCTTCATTTGATCGCCTTAGGCTAGATGAAGAAGCTTTGTCTATAGTAAAGATCTCCGTCTGGAAAATAATGGCATAATTTGAAAGCATGTATGACTCTGCAATGTTCAGTCTCTTAATAGAGATAACAGCAGAGACGCTTCTATTTACTTTAGAGCCATTAAGAGTAGAAATATATGCCAGTATTCTTATTCATCGATGTCTGCTCTTTTCGCTATCTATTCGATGGAAAAAGATATCTGTGATAATAATTAAAAACAAAAATATGGATGCGATAGCTATATACATATGTACTTTGTATACATTTCTTAGCATGTAGTACCTTTTCAAGTTATCTGTGCTTTCCCTTTTAGTTGATATTTACATCACATATCAAACTTGCCTTAATCATCTATCTGCATAAGTAAAATTATGTTCATATGCATTTTCTTTTCTTACACAAAATCACTTTTCTTAGAATATTTTATGGTTGATTTTGTTACATATTACAATGGCTCACTACCTGGTTTTCTTACAAGGATAACAGCTCTTATCCTTGCAATACAATAATTTTTTTTTCTTCAATTTGAAGTCAATAAGATTTTGTTATTTGAATATGACATTCGTAACTTAAAAGTGCTTATCTTTATAGTAAAATATATAAAAAAAAAATAAAAATATAATTAGAATTAATGGTAACAATTTAGTTTTCTTACTTTGACGTCAAAATCTTTACTGTCATTGTGGCTTAAATTTATAACAATTACACATAATGTATTGCTATGTAATAATTAAGAAAAACAAAATCAAAACATAATTTATCCCTCTATGTGGGATAATCACCATGTGGTGGTGCATAGGCTTTCACAGCAAGAACTCAACTGACTAATCTGGCGAAAAGCAATAGCTCTCTGGCAGGGTCTCCCATGCCAAATTCTAAAAATATTACAAAACTTTTGGAATAAAATGACTGAAAGCATTATTTTGTATAATGATTTAATTAATTTAAAAATTGTCTTCATTTCGTTACATACATAGATTTTAAAGCGACATCTGATTTTCTTTTTAAGCACTATTCTTAAAATCTTACATTAAATTTAAGTTCAAATTAGTTTTCATTACTAGAGTGTTAATTTCGAAATTTTCTAATTTGATTTTTTTTAGATTGACCTTTACATGTAACACATAAATGAAAAAAAAAAAAAACAAAAATTCTTATTAGCATGTTTCTTCTAATCAAAAAACATATTTCGAAATTTCCACGCCAGAGGTCACTTTCATAATTAGTGACATGATTTTTTTGTTTTTTTTTTTTTTCTGTTTTAATTTCATGATTTGTAAGAACTTTTGTTAGCCTAAATTTTTTTTATAAAATTTATTTTATCACAAATGTTTTATTAGTAGCCATAACACATGTTGTAATAAATTGAAATTAATTAATTGTGCTTTTTTTTTTTGTTTCTACAAGAACGATAACGAAAAAAAATATAATTTAAACATTCTGTTATTTGATAGACAGAAAACCATCATAATTTTAAGTATCAGAGAATTTAAAGTCATTTATGCAGTATAAGTAGCATCACTTCAACATGCTTTTCGTTTTTGTCATGAACTTATGAGTACAAGTAGAACATGAAAACTTCGTATTGTTATGGCATAGCATGACGATGTGTTATGCTTTTGCTTTGGATATGATATGTTGATGGCATGTTAATCAAATAAAAAAAAATTGTAAATCGTTTTTTTTTTTTGCTTTCTAGGAATTTACAAGAAATGTTTTTTATTATTTAGTGATAATTATAGGCAATCAAATATCATATGGAAACACAGTTGTTGAAATTTTTCTGACGATTTAAACATACAATAGATTGTTTATTTTTTTGAGAAAGTTATAATAAATGGTTTCAGAAATTTACGTCTTAGCTTTTTTTTAACTTTCGAAATTTATTTAACGTTAGGCATTATTGCATTCCATATGTAAGTCGGTAAAAATTTTAAAACATAAGTCATAGTTGCTATTCAATAGATAGCTATGATGTCAAACCCACAGAAGAAAAACAAATCTAGAATATAAAAACATACTTTTGTAGCAGGCTTGTCAAGTTGAATTCGGCATACCACAGTTTTCCGTTATAGCATACCTACATACATACGTTACAACAATGTTTCAGGATTAGGGCCTAACTCCTCGCAGCACCCATGCTATGTATATAAATTTTTATTCAAGAGTACCGGGACGTACAGTTTAATGTCGACTCCGAACGAAAGACTTAAGAAGCTTGGTAATGGCCATCAGTTACTCTCAGACCTTTTGTCAGTTGAAAGTAAAAATTATTACGTTTAAAATACAAAGGAGTAAAATTAAAAACGAGTGTTTTTCATAGGCAAACAAAACTTAGTTGTCCCTATTAATTTAAAGTAAAGGTCACTAAGCAAATAAACAAAGCAAAATATCAAAACCTTGTCACATTTTAAAATTACAGCTATAAACTTAAACAGCCAGCTAATGAACAAATCAAGTAAAAGTCTAAAAAGAAGTTCAAATATTGCTTATTTAAAATCTCTCAGTAAAAACTTTAATGCTGATTTTTAGTTTTATTAACAAATTTTAATTTGCTTCTTTTTAAACATATTCAGAAACTCTCTAAAAAAATGTTGTTAAATGTGGCTGCTAATAATAATAAAGACTGATGAATTAATGATGAACAATTTAAAGGAAGCCATGAAAAAGGGGTGAAATGAAGTGCTTAATCTAACAAGCTTAAACAAACACTCACTACGAAGAGTTACGTGTAAGTACTAAATATCATTTCTTATTTAATTACCAAAAATATTGATTGCCGTTAACTTTGATCTAATTAAAGCGTTTTTGACGAAACAAAAATAAAATTATAAGAATATTGATCAGACCTTTCCTGGGGCTCGAACTTCGGGCCTCCAGCACATTAAGTTATAATACGCACGCTTCTGGCGCTGCACTCTAAACACCACCGCTACAGTCGTACATGTCGTCGATGCCGACTAATGTGGATTAAATGGAATAAGAGGGCAAAAACAAAAATAAAATTGTAATTCTGCTTCATCCAAATAAGATAACAATTACAATAACAGCAATGGTGGTAAGAAAAGGAGAATATAATAGAAACTGTTGTGTGACTTTACTTCGACTAACTCATACAAGTGTATGTACATACATATGGAAAAAAGTAATTTCAGTATGCGATTTCCTAAAAAGTATGAGTTAAATAGTTGATATTTGGTCTCGAATATACACAGGACACAAAGAACTCTGATGAGACTACCATAGCTGGAGTCGAAAACAATTGTTCAGTTTGGCTAGTGTACTATTCCTTCACGGACATCATTTCACCTTTGATTACCAAAAATATTCATTGAAATTTACTTTGATCTAATTAAAGCGTTTCTGACGAAACACTAAATATAATAATCGTTCATAATCGGAAAATAAGTGCATATTCTATCTGCTTAATAGTTCAGAGAAGTTCGAAAGGAATTCTACAGTAAGTTTGTTTAATAAATACTGGTATCTTTGGTACTTTTACTTCGAGTTTGTCGCTGGATATGAAAGCAAAATAAAATAAAGTGGTTCAAGGAGATTGCCATTTTCACGACTATTTCACCATCACACAAAATGCATTTTTAAATTCAAATTAATTCATCTTGTAGTCGCCGTGGTCTGGTGGTTAATGTGTTGTCTTACTAAGACATGAGCCCTGGGTTCGACACCCACCTCTGGCATCTTAAAAAAAAGAAAGTATAAAAAAATATTTCTTTCGGCGACTACCTCTCAGGAGTCTTCTGGCAAAAGCTCTGAGAGTAACTAATTGCCATGAACAAGCTTTTCAAGTCTGTCGTTCGGAGTCGACATTAAACTGTAGGTCCCGGTACTCTTGGTCCCCGTAATCCTGACACAGGGTTTTAAAGGCCAGTTATGTATGTAAGAGCAACTTATAAAAATTAATATCTGAGTCAATATCTCCTTAAATGTTAAATTTTATCACTGAAAAAAGTAGTTTTTATTCAAATTTTCACACAAACATATGATATCCAATTGCACGCTTAACTTTCATCTAAATTTAACTAATTTGTCATGAGTTGATATCATAATATCTCTACATATTAGTCTGGTATTTAGCTGAGTATTGATCCAAGTTTATAAAACTGTACAGTAAACTTTTTATACTGCACAGTAAACGTTAAATTTTGATTAAAGTTTTTCAGGAATGAATAACAAAAAATATGCAATAACAATATGCTCTATAAGTAGATATTATTACTTTTAATGTAAGAAAGTGTTCTGCATTAAGGCCCATTAGATAAATATTATGAAATAACAACTTTTGTTTTTGTTTTATTGGGTATGTTTTTCTTGTTGTTGTTTTAAAAAAAAAATTAGTTTTCAAAATAATTTTATGAAACATCGTAACTAAAACATCACACAAATTATTGAGGCTTTCTTCTGGAAGAGCAATCTTCTGTGAGTTTAGCGCAGCCACCGGTTGACTGGCACAAGATTTTAGCATATCCCCCACAACCCACAACACCTTGAGCGTGGCTGAAGAAGGTGGTGATTCCATAGCAGCCGGGACATTTAACGTCCATGAAATAAGAGTTAGGGTGTTGTACCAAGCGCTTCAGCTTGTTTTTACGCTTCCCTTAGGAAGGTAATGGGTGTAATAAATCTTTGGCAAGCGGCATGTTTATTCTTTCACAAATTGTCTTCTTCGTTAATAATGAAAAAGTTTAATCTACTCTTATAAAGTTCTTAAAGCCAAACTTTAATAAATTTGCTATTTTCCACTGAATTGTAAAATTCAGTAAAAAAAAAGGTCTCAAATCACTAAGCCTGCGGAGAGCAATTGATCTCTTGTAGGGCCTTCCTTGCCAGAAAGTCAGTTGAGGAACAGTATCTAAGAATTATCCCAGTGGCTGGATCAAGGACAACAATAACAACATCATCTATAATATTATTGTCATCTTTTACTCCTCCCCTAATTAAAACTTTACTGTGCAGACTTCTTGGGGATAATTGCTGTTGGATTATTTAGTTGTGAATAATCAATAAACAACAACCGATTTACTAGCGGTTCGCATTTTGCTGGTTGTTTTCTGACTGATATCAGATACGACATTAATAAGTTTAAATCAAAGGTCCACACACTCTTTCCCCCGTTCCCTCATATTTTCCAGGACCATCAAAATGTACTGCATGAGTACTGACTTCAATAAAAAAAGTATAATGTAAACTTTTTCTCAAAATAGATTATGAATATATTCCATCAAATTTGTATGTCTTAACTCAGCAAATATTTAAAAATTCCGAAGTTACAGTGACCTTGTAAAATTTAAAATTTTTGTTTTTTTGTTTTCTAAACAGCATAGAAATTTTACTTGATTTCACTTAATGGGAGTATCTGCTTTAATTTCTAATTCACCTGTGTTCGTCTATAGAGAATAGTACATATGTATGTATGTACTTAAGTATTGTGCTTTTATTATAAATATATGTAGGTATATCATAATATATACATTTATTATATTTTTTTTTTCTTTTTTAATTTAATATTTATTAACTGGTTGTATTACAACCATATTTGGGCCCTTATTTATTTGCAAAGCTTTGTCACTTTGTCACATCGTGAACTAATTGAGATTTATGATCTATTATGAGCTCATTCTTCTTTTTCTTTTTTTTTGTTATTGTTCTTTTTTTTAGAATTTAAATACAAAACAAAAATCTTTTTAGTTGTCAGAAACTAATATTTATTGTAAACAATAAAAAATTATGTTCCATCAGCTTATCGCCATTTTAAAATACACCCACATTTATAAACAACTTTTGGACATTTATATGGTGTTGCGTTTCTAACACCATCTACAAATATACTTACATATATACATACATACGTATTTATATACATACTTATCGTCGCAAGAATTAAAAAACGCTCTAACTGACAAAACATTAACAGTTTTTTTTGGCTCTAGAGAACCTTTACGGCCGTATGTATAATAAAAAATTAGCAGATCGTTGAACACAGTGGCTAAGTTTGTCATTCCAATACGTGGAAATTCTTATTCAAACGTACAAAGTATTTGATTTTTTGGATTATCTGACTAGTTATCAAAAAAAGGTATGGAAAATTTTAATAATATCAGTCTATAGATGGTGATAAACTTGCCAGTTTTTGTCCCATATACTAACGAGTGGCTAATTTTTCATTATATACACGGCCGTAAAGGTTCTCTAGAGCCAAAAAAAAACTATATGAAAGTAGAAAGAAGACACTGGTATTTTTCAAAACGCAAACGGGGTAAGTAAATTTATTTTCATCATAGAAATCTGGGTCCGGTCCCAGATGCAAATGCAAAAAATGTATTTTCAATTTTTTGTCAGTTACAGCGTTCTTTAATTCTTGCGACGATATGTAGCTATTTGACTGTCTAAATAACAGTCAACACAAATGATTGTGTTAAAGTGTCATTTACATTCATTTAAAAAAAAAAATTTAAATTGAATGAGCGAATACAAGGGTTTGCAAGTATACATATATTGTACTTATACATAAAATAGATAAATGACTGATGGCACTATTGTTGTAAAAGGGTTAGTTAACACAGTAAAACACATTTATAACAAACACCATTTATAAAAAGTTATACTAGGCTTGCAGTGATCTGTTCTTTAGGGTAATAAATATTTTGCACTGATTTTCCTCATAATTTGCCAAATTTACAACGGCTAGTTTTAAATAGGCTGACAGTCCATGGTTTTTTGGCTTAAATAAAGAACATTATTCAAGACGACAAATAAAATTTTACACGTGGTCGAAAAGCAAAGATCAACAATTTAAGAACGACAACAAATCGACATTTCAGCTTCTTTAAACAGCATTATTCTCTTCAGTACGCATATTTCTTTGTATCGTTAACAATTTAGAATCAAAAAATATAAAATTATATCCCAAACGAGAAATAAATTTTACGAAATGCTGTATAAACCTTACGAACAGATTTTGTTTTTTTTAATAAAATCGCAACTAACGGGTTGTAGGTATTGGATGCTGGTGTTTCACATGCATCTACAACAACTCCTAAAGTTATGGGTTTCATTCTAGTTTGTTTTCACCGTGTTTTACTGTATATAGAAATTTAGTATTTTTTCAAATATACTCTGACTTTTTGTTTATATTAAACATTTAATAGTCATTCATCATATTATTTATCTTTTTTGTTTTTCTTTTTTTTTTTTAACAAACTCTCTTATTATGCGTTGTTAGATGGGGCTTGACAACCACCCATGAAAAATTGTTTTACATTTTTACAACTAAATGTATTGAAATGTATTTTCTTTAAATTTTTTGATAAATTATTTATTAATAAAGTTTTTAAAAAAGAGTTGTTGCTTAATTTTATTATATACAAAAATATTCTTTTAAACTGTTGTCAGTTTAGTATTTATTGTGCCAAATCTATAATTTTTCAAAGTTATTTGGCATGAAGAAAAATCGATCGTTCATATAATAAATACCATATTTATTTCTAGCATTTTTTAAAAAATTTTCTTTCATTTTTTTTAGCATTTTTAGCCGCAAAATATATTTTTTTCACATTTATTGTTTTCTTTCAAGATGTCTGCGCTGTAAAAGAAAAAAATGTAAAAATGCAAAATAATTTCGCAAAAATTTTGGAAAGATAGGTTTAAGAACCCGTATTCCGGTATGTGATGAAAAACGTTTCTATCGAAATTGAAATCGAATGCAATTTCAAGTGGGTTTAACTTCAAAATTCTTGCATATTTCGAATTAATTTTTACTTTTTACCTTACTAACTATTGTAACTACATTCTTTATTATTATAATTTTAAAATAATTGAAACAGATAAGTTTTATATGACTTTGAAAATACAAACGATTTAAATTTTGATCGAAATCGTTTTTCATCACATACCGGATTACTTCCTAATGAGGTAGACTAAAATAACACACAACTCTTTCCCTATATTTTGGTTGCATTTTTTGATAATTTGACAAATCATTTTCAAAAGACATTTTGATAGCACGTCGTTGAAACTGTATAGAATATTTATAAAATGCAAAAGTAAAAGAAAAACTGTGCTCTATTCTACCAGAAACCAGGAGTATAACGCCACCTTCTGGGAAGATAACAGCTAATTTACTGATGACGCTCACCATTCACATTCAACATCCAACGACAGATGAGGCAATTGCTGGTTGATCATTCAAGGGTGAAGATATAACACTGGCCCTTGAGTGGTCAAATTGAGAGCAACTTGTCTCATCAACAAAAAAAAAAAAAATATACAAATATCTATGAAAAAAAATCTATTTATCAAGCATCGTCACATTCCAATACAATGCACTGCATGAGTAATGGTTTACCCCTGAGTATTTGACTTAAAAAAAAGTCTCTTTAATGACAATTTTTTAAAAATATATTAATAATGGTTCTTAAAGTATTTTAAAGGACGAGTCAACCGATGTTTCATTCACAAAAAAAGTTTTTGAGTATATTATTTAAAAAAGTAAAAGAAAGTTAAAAATAGTTTTAAAAAATTTTTGTGTTGCCTTTTTGTTTTAGATTTGATAACATTCAGGAACCAGAAAATTGTGTAGAAATTTTATTATAAAGATATACGATTTTTTATTAAAGATTTGATTAAAATACCAATAATTAATTTTGTATTTATAAATTTAATTACTTTTTTCATTATTAAAAGCTTTTATTAGGCAAAGAGCTACTTCCCTGCAACATTTTTATGAGCAATAATGTAATACTAAAGGCGGTGTTGATTGATTGGTATTGAATCGTATTGAATCTTCTAGAATTTTCTAATTTTAGTTTACTCTCGGCCCACTGTGTTGGGGATCAAAAATATATCTGTAAAACTAAATACTTAATTAGACAGAAAAAGTCCTGTATGGACATAAAGGGAATAAAAATACATAAATATTGAAACAAAAAAGCTATGTTTTTGAGTTGAATTCATAATAAAGAGGAGTTCACTGTATAGAAATTCATTGTAGAGAAATTCGGCTGCAGTATATTCAAAACAATTTTATACCAGTTTTATATACATAAATAAACAAATGTTATAAAATACTTATATAAATAAATTCTTTATTGCTTTTAAAATTTGAGCATTTTTTTTCTAGAATTTTTTTAGCATTCTCTCATCGGTAAGATTTGGCAACACTGCCTTGCCTTTTAACGCCTCTTGTTATCTAATTTCCCTTTTTATACATTTGACACACACAACATAGGTTGTATGTTTATTTGAGTTTTATGCATATTTTTGAAATTTTCAGTTTTCAGTTTTACTTTTTGTACATATTTTCTATAACAAATAGACAAATTAATGTCATCAATCAAAATTAAGTCTAGATTAGATGAAAATTTATGGTGTGTGTTTACACAAAACTAAAAAGGGAAAAATTTTATTTCTTTTTTTTTTTTTTTTTAAAGCGCTTTTGTAAACAATTTTAATAATTAATTTAATAGAGTATATTTAATTTAACAGCAATATTAAAAAACATTTTGAAAAAGTAATATAAAAATAAAAAAAAAAAATAATTATAAAGCAATAAACAAATATGTGCTTAAAAGGTTTCTTTGCAATTTTGAAATAAATTAATAATTCTTTGTTATAGGCGCTGTGGTCTAGTTGTTAGTGTGTTGGATTATAAAGCTAATAGCGCTGGGTTCAAATTTCAGCTCTGAAATCTTGAAGCACAGAAATATTAAAAAAAATATTTCTTTCGACGACTACCTCTCAGCAGTCTTCTGGCAAAAGCTTCTCAAGTCTGTCGTCGACATTAAACTGTAGGTCCCGGTACTCATGGATACAAATTGACACACGCAATATGAGTGCTGCCAGAAGGTAGGCCGTAATCCTGACACAGGGTTGTAAAGGCCAGCTATGTATGTACGTATAATATCGTGCTGGACGATATGTTACTAAAAGCTATAACTTACTTAGAAGAGTTTCAGAAGCAATAAAACGAGGTTAAACTATGCATAAAAGAAATGTTTATAAAAGTTTCTTTGCTTCTAAGTGTGGGTACTTTACAAAATTTTTTATTTATTTTGTCCAAAAATAGCTAAAAAAAAGTAAAATTTAGTAGCCCCTTGTATAATAATTAACGTGCTTTACATATAACCAATTAAGCCAATTTAAAGCCTATAAATATACCACTTTCCGCCTCACTAATCATACACTTCCGTTTTATATAATTTGCAGCCATCGGTAAATAATTAGTTAAGTTTGTAGTCTGTAACGGTGAGAAATATAACACCCGGTTTATTCTTTTTTTTTTTCCTCCAATTATCTCTATTATTAAGACACTATCATTCAAAAATGCTTGTTTGAAAACATTAGAAAAAAAAAAACAAAAACAACCAAATTTTTATACAATTTATGAGTTTGTGAATGAAAACAATTTTCTGCACGCATTCAGCCACATAATATCTTTAAAAAAAAAAATATTTTCATAATTTCACATTAATTACCTTAATTATGAGCCATGATTTTAGTTACGCCAACAAAACCTTTAACTAAAATTTAGTTTAAATCATAGAAAAAAAAAAACAAAAAACAGAACAAAACACCTTAAAATTGGAGCAAATATTTAAGGTTGGCGGTTGAAAATATTTGAAGTATTTTTGTTTTTAGTTTAAAACATCAAAAGTTGAAGAGTAATAATGAAATACGAAAAAAAAGAGACACACCTTTAGTTTTACAATCCAATAGTGAAAAATTGAAAGTGGCTTTGAAAAAAAGGTTGAATAATATTTAAAAAAAATAATAATTATTATTTATGGCATTGAATTACAATATTAAAGGGGGCAGTTCTAACGTAGCAAGTTTAAACCAGAAGGTTTGTTTTGTGATCAGAGAAATTAAATAAAAAGAAAAGAGCATTACTTTGTAGAAATACTCATTATGCCAGTGTTAGAAACCTGCTAATAAGACCATTCAAATTCATGCATTTTTGTACTTTTCAAATCCTCTAAACGACTTATTTTAATCTATGGATACCAAACTTGGTTTAATGATTCTCTATCTAATTTGGAGTAACTCCCTACATTTAAAAGAAAATTTCTCAGAGCACAGCTCTTCAAATAAGAACTGCACAGAATACAAAAGTAAGCAGAAACTTTACATACTTACACACATACATACATAATTGACCATTACAACCCTGTTTTAGGATTACAGCCTAGCCTCTCGCAATACCCATTTTGTGCGCATCAACTTTATGCATGACTGCTGAGACCAACAGTTTAAACTTAATTCTAAGCGGCAGATTTAAGAAGCCTGTTTAAAGCAACAATTACTCTCAAAGCTTTTGCCAGAAGACTCTTAGGAGATAGTCGCCCAAAAAAATATTATTTCGCAATTCTTTCTTTCACTATGTCAGAGGGGCAGAAACTTTATAACCCCGCCAAAATTAGTAGAATTGTTAATTTCATTATTCCCATCATTTGAAATCATAGAAGTTGTAAATGCAACGAGAAAAATTTTATAAGAGCCCCCTGTTATGACTGAGATTATTATTTTTTATATAAAGTGTTACAAAGCAACCAGTTCAAAGGCCTGTGTTATGCCTTCACCACTAAATAATCCCACAGCAATCAGTCCCAAGAAGGCTGCAAAGAAAAGTGTGAATTAGGGGAGGAATAAAATATTATAATGATATCTGAGATGATGTTGTTGTAGTTGTTCTCCTGGATCCAACCCCTGAGATTATTATTAGTTACTGCTCCTCAACTAGTTAAATGGCATGGGAGACACTGCCAGAAAGCTATTGCTCTCCGCCAACTTAGTTAGATAAGTCCTTACAGTGTAATGCCCGTATTCATAAAAAAATAAAACAGTTTTATTAATTGCTTATTTGACAATTACTCCATAGAAATATGTCAAATAAGCACTCTGTAAGACAATTTTATTTTTTATTAATACGGGCATTAGTCTCTACACCACGACAATATACAACATTTGTGTTGCGAGGCGCTAGGCCGTATACCTGAAACATATTGTTGTGGCCAATTATGTACATATGTATGTAATGGTTCGTCTTGAAATTTTTTTGGTTATAAAAATCTTTTAAAGTGATTATGCCATCGAATTTTGTGCCTACCAAAATGGAGTTGATGGTTCAAATAGCTGTCTAAAGTTTGTTTTTATGTAAAAATTATAAATAATTTGAAAATAATAAAAGCGTTCCTCGCGAACGTCCTTCAAAGTGTTACAAATGTATCAAACCCGAGGCCTTATTTTGTAACTCTCTTAAGCTAAAACTATATCGCTAAAAGCTTATAAACTTGATTTAGAACTTTTTGGCTACGAATACAATTCTTGAACGCGTATTATAAATTAAAAGCTTCATGCTTATTATCTCTAAATCTGTTAATTTTCTATATTTTATGGACCAGCCTGTTTTAAAATCCCAAAATTTTAGCATTTTAGCTTAAGGGATTTACAGAATAGAGCTGCAGTTCGACCTTTAACAACATGCGGTCATATATGCTATGAGTGCTCGCTTGCTAAGCTTGCTTGTTCTCTCAGTGTACACATATAATTTTTAGGTGAAAGCTAGGATTTCTACTGTAAAACTGGACTTTATAAATAATAGAAGTTAATAAATACTCTTAAATAAGTTAATAATTAACCGGATATGAATATACATACATATGTATTGTTAATTATTGAAAAACAAACATTTATTTATAAATCCAAAGTGCATTTTATAATAAAAATGATTTATTTCATAATAAATTTTTATATATAAAACAAAAAAAAAAACATTGTAAACATAAAAATATTAAAGGAGTAGTGAAAAGTGAAGGGTGAAGTGTTATACCACATTGACTTTTTTTTTGTTTTCTTTAAAAATTAATGCCCGTATTCATAAAAAATAAAATTGGTTTATAGGGTGCTTATTTGACATATTTCTATGGAGTATTTGTCAAATAAGAAATTAATAAAACTGTTTTATTTTTTATGAATAAGGGCTTAAATTTTTAAATAATTTATTGTAAAAATTTTTATTTAAAGGCTTAAGAAATTTTTTTTTTTCAAAACTATTTTGTTTCCACTTTTTAAAAATATATTTATTTTTATATCCTTTTTTACAATTATTTTTAGATTAATTGGTGTATTTTGTTGTCTTTAGTTTCTGTTGCACATGCATGTGTGATTCTTTTTTTTTCGTTTTATTCCCTTATTTTTATTTATTTTTTTTTTAATTTTTTTTAACCGTGTGAGTAAATTTTACCACAACATGTTGTAAATTGTTGTTGCAATTCTTTTTAGTTTTATTTATTTATTTTTTAATATTAATTAGTGCAACACTGGCATTTGCAAGACAGAATAACATTCTATTTTACACGAAACATCACACGAGCATACTTCATCTTCATCATTCTTCTACATGACGACGTCAACATTGTTGTCGCCGCCTGAGTTGGTTTTGTATCCCTCTGCATGTTTTACATGCTGAAGATTTGCTAGTTTTGTCATCATATCGTTGGTCTCAGGTAGAAAGGCCCTAACTCGATTTTTTTTCAAAACTGATTTTTTTTTAGTATTCCAATAAATGTCAGAAATATGCACATCCTAACAAAAAATCTTTGCAATATTATTAAAACTAACTGTATTACAAGTAATTGTACAGCATTTAATAAAAAGTTGTATATTAATAATTACAGTTTCTGTTGTATTTTTACCTCCTCCTGTAAATTTTAAATTATGTGAGTTAGGGCCTTTCTACCTGAGACCAACGATATACGACTTTAACTTGCAACAATTTTTTTGTTGCAGCATTTTTTGTGGATTTTTTTCTGTTTGTTTTGGTTTTTCTTTTAATAAATGTATGTGCAAATTATACGTCAAATTACATGGTCTGACTAAAGTGATAAAATGTAGCGCATCTAAGAAAATAAATTGAAAAATGTTTTTCGTCTACAAAAAATACCAGAATAAAATACACAAACATTTTAAAAAGAAAATACAAATTTGTAAATATGTGTGCCAGTCAATAAGGTTTTCGTTGAAAAGTCAAATATGATTTTTTACTAATTAAGAACATAAAATTATCTGTTGATAGCAAACATTGTAAAGCATAGGCCCCGATTATCGTTTACAACACCAAAAATATTGTGTTGTACTGACTTTAGCATATAAAAATAAATGTTGTATACGATAGTCAAAGTGTACGGTACAACACGTCCCAGCAGAAATTAGTGCTTACCAATAAGCTATTTAGTAAGGGAGAAATTGTAAACAATCAGTTACTCGTGTGCATCAATGATGCATGAAAATATATCAAAATATGCAATAGAATATATATCAAAGTCAAAAATAATACCTTATCCTATAGCATCTTTGGAATCTTTAAGGTATGAATAATCAATATAATGCTTCCATTATTGCTTACAATTTTATTTATTGCTTCCAAATTTGAAAAATGTTCTGCTGGGATAGGTGTTGTAAATCATATGCGCAATTTTAAAAATACAACATCAAATATACAACTGTTGTGACCCATTATCAGGACCTTAATTGAGACATTTTTTCTTATTAAAGCAGACATCCCGTCGTTAGAGTAAGATAGCAGAAACCTATTGGCTGTATCTTAGCCAACAGTCTTGTAAACTGTCATAACTCAGGTCCGAATGGTTATCAGTCAAGCAGGCCACTTAGTAAAAAAAACCATTTAAACATATCCTCGTGTGGAAGTTTAAGTGCTCTATGTGCCAAAAATGCATTTTGAGCAAAACGCACAAAAAAATTTTGGTTTGTAGGATATGGAACAAAACAGACGCTATTTATTTTAGAAACTGGACTAGATAGCAGAAAATGGATTGCAGATTTGAGAAATTTAGGGTAGAAAACCTAAAGAGGAATAATTAACTCGAGATGTATAAAAAGGCGCATAGAGCACTTAAACTTCCGCACGACGATATATTGTGGGTATATATACTTTTAGAAATTATAAAAATCGATGAAACACCTTGTCTTTGTTTTCAAGCACAATCGTAACTATTGCAGCAACCATCCAGAAAATTCGGCTACTGCGTACACTCGTGTAAAGAGTAGTACAAAAGGGATTAAGTCTAGTCTAAACATAACCCAAATTTATGCAAAAAACGTGTTCCAATTAACATTGCAATGTCTACGTTATCCAGATATGTATGTATAAGCGTAATCTAAAAACCAGTTTCTGTTAGTACTCCATGAATTATACACATAAGGTTAGTTCCATAACTATTTCGTTTTAGTACTTCGTGGAATATACTCGGTCGCTAGTTTTAATCTGCCAGTTTTTTGTCCCAAATACTAACGAGTTGCTAATTTTTCAGTATATATACATACGGCCGTCAGTCTTCAGAATATTATATAAATTAGGGAAGTTCAAATGAAAAAGTCTTACTTATATATATATGCACAGTAGTACATATTCAAAACCTTCAAGCCTATTATAACTCGAAACACACTGCGTTTTACGAGGGTTACATGTATATATATACACCAAATCCTGTTTTTACACGGTACACACGTTCCAGACAATACTGTGCAAAAACAAATCGTCCAAAAAAGTGTACATATTTATATTAAATTATTACAATTACCTTTTAAGGTCCAAAATGATGTGATATCATGATAATTTTGCACAAATTTTACCTTCTTCAATGTTATTTAATTTTATTATTCGTTTTTTAACATACAAAATAAAAATGAACAGAATTATTTATAATAAAAAATTAGCAGGTCGTTGTACACAGTAGCTAAGTTTGTCATTTCTATAATTCTTGCTCAAACGTACAAGATCATTTGTTTTTTGGATTCTTTGACTAGTTATCAAATAGAAGTAATGGAAAGCTTTAATAATATCAGTCTTGGCAGTTTTTGTCCCATATGGTAACGAGTTGCTAATTTTTAATTATACATACGGCCGTAAATTTACACTTGTACCTAATATAATAAAAAAGTAATTACAAATTTTTCCTAAAATAAATAATATTCTTAAGAATTAGTATCAGTTTCTGATAGCAAGCACATTCTCTTGCGCTGCGTTAGTTCAGTATCAGTGTCTAGAACGTCTGCATTTTCATCTTATCTGCTTCAGTTACAACTGGCTTAATTATTTTAAAGGCGAATTCAGCTATGGAACACTGTGATCCCACTTTAGAGAAATTTAACGGCCATCCAGAATTGAACTGGCGGTTATTGAAGGCTGAATTATGAAGAATTATGCTACCACATAACAAGACTTTTAAAAGTTTATTTTAACTGTCAACTAAAGTATGTATGTGGCAACACTCGTCTACGAATTTATGCACCACATACACTGATAATTTCTCTAATATGTTTTTAAAAAAGCTCGTGTAAAAACAGGATTAAGTGTATGTGTACTTTGTTTTAATTTTTTTACATTCCTTCTTCTCAGACTAATAAAATAATATTTTATTTGTAATACAATCATGCAATACAATGCCTGAGCTAACCTTCTGCATGTCGATCAATAATAATTTATTTCTATTTTTAATTCATATGGGGAGTGTTAATAATTCTTTTAACAACACTTCTAAAGAATGACAAAAATTAATTACTTTTTATGTAATTTATTTAAAACTTCTTTGGTTTGAAGAAAAATTCCATTTTTATTTGAACATTAAAGGAGTACTGAAATTATTTCTGGAAAAAAAAGGAAATATTTAATTTTATTGACTTATATAGTCGGTTTTTATAAATTATACTCGTAGATGGCACAGAGTAATGGTGTCATAGATTTTGACAGTTTAAATGAACGTGTTGATGTAAAAGGATTGCAGACTCCATATATGATAAAAGTACTCGTATTAACTACAAACATACGCTTACACAGCAGGCTGTAATATGATTTTATTGTTTGTAAATCCATTTATATTCTGTCGTTCTTTGTGGGGTATACAAATGGTAAAATAGTGTGAAAATACTCGTGTATCTCAGAGTATCAAATTTCTCATAACAGCACAAAAAAAAAAAACATACAGAAACAATATTTTTCTTGTTTGAACCTTATGATGGGCATTAATGGAGTTTGTATTGTTTGCTGATGGATATGAATGGATGATGGAAAACTGAAGCAACCATTTTCGTATTAGAAAATGATAGTTTTAAGAAAAGTAAATGACCTCACCATAAATGAAACTATTTGGTGTTCTACAATTTTATCCTGCATAATCTAAAAGCAGATGATATACTATGAGATGACAGCATTGTTTAGAGGGGGTCGAAATTGTAAGCTCTTAACCACAGTGTTTTGAAAGTATTTTCTTTTACTTTGTTTTATCTAATTTTTTGTATGGTTTGGTATATAACGGGTGCTCTTTTAGCAACATGAAAACTATGCTTTGTCAGCATAGAAGGCGAAATTGTTAACAAGTCATTAATATTCGTTAAATTCCAAAACAACGTATCCAACGTATGCAAATTTTCTTTGAAAAAAAAAAAAAAAAAAAAAGACAAAAATAATAATATTTTGGAGAATATTCGATATTTTTGCAATCAGCATAATCGGCTTAGTAAGCGAGAAATTTGTGCAGTTACTGATTGTTTATGCAACAATTTCACTCCTCTCGACTCAGTTCCTTAAAAACGACAAATGAATGTGCATGCTCAAGAGAGTATTGTCCAGGTAGCGTGCAGTTTTAAAAAAGACAATAAAATTTTGATTCGTTATTACTCTAAATTTGCTGGCGTTTGACTATATTTTAAAAGTCCAGTAAGGACCTTGACTATAAAAAACCGGTTTTGCAAGAACTGTAGCCAAACGAATATCTCTTGCATTGGGTTTTTGTTGATTGGCGGCTTTTAAAACTGACAAAATGTAGGCATTTTTACCATCGCTAAGACAAAGCAACTTTTTCTTTTTATTGAGACCAATACTCAGGGGTAAACCCCTACATTGTATTGGAATTTTTTGAGGATAGAACAGTATATTTTTTGTTTTTAGATTATTACTAGTAAACCCAGCAAACGTTGTTTTGCCATATAAATTTGCTCTAAAAAACATTTTTGTTAGTTCAAATACTCTTTACCGTACTGCAAAAGTCAACATTGATATAAGCAATCAATATCTACAATACTAATATCCGCCATTATCGGTACATAGGATTGATAGGGACAAATATCCCCTGTATCGCCCCCTCTGAGTATTTCTTAAAAAAAAACAAAAGTACACCACCACGGTACGCAGCAATATATATCTAGTTTAAAATTTCATCGACGTCGGTACGATATTAATCTAGGCGAAGCATAAATTTTCCCTTGGGGCGGGTACCTTAACATTTATGAGTATGAAAAATAAATGTTGAAATTTACGTTTGTTAATCTAAAGTTTCGTATAGACACCAACAAAATATAATCAAAGTCAGTTTTTTAGTTGGGGATCGGGAAAAAAAAAACGTAAACCATATATGACCTACGGTACGCAGATCTATGTATCTATTTTAAAATTTCATCGAAGTCGGTACGTTATTTAGGTGAAGCATAAATTTTCCATTGGGGCGGGTCAACTTAACATTTACGGGTATGAAAAATATATGTTAACCGATCCTCAGACCTACCCGATATGCACACAAAATTTCATGAAGATCGGTTGATCGGAGGAGTTTGGCAACAAACACCGCGACACGAGAATTTATTATTTAGATTAAACGCCTTAGGAATGAGACAAATTGCTGTGAATTGATCATTCAAAGACCAGCAATTGTCTCATCGTTGCATGTTGATTGTGTAGTGAGTGCCTTCTCTAAGTAGGTTTAGATGTCATCTTCTACTTTCCAATAGGTGGCCCTTTTCTCCTAATCAGTCGTCTTTGTTGCCGATGGTTAAGATGTGGAAAAGAGTGGAATGTCAGGGAGCGTTTTCTTTGTTGATGGACTTCATGGATTTTTTTAAATTATAATTTTGAATTTTTGACCTTTGCTGGGATTTGAACCTCTGCCGTTTGGGTTTTTGTGCGAGCACTCTAACCACTATACCACGCACCCTCCCATCAATAAAGCGTTGTAAATTATAATTAATAATAAATAATTATTTATCTATTGCAAAATCAATTACGTGACAACTTTCTTTTCACAAGTTGAACTGTCCACTAGGCTTTTGTATGCCCGATTACTCATGCTGGACTACGTTTTATAGAGCTATGATAAGTTTTGATTTACGCCAACTTGCTTTGGTTTGCTTTTGAAGCATTGAAAGCAAATAGATTTATAGAAAAAAAGAATAAAAAGAGAACTTAATGCTCCAGGTAACTCATAGCCATGTTTTATAATGCAGATCTGTTTGAATAGCCACATTAATAAGAAAAATTGTTAATAAATTATTAGTAAGAGTACATCCATTAAAATTGACAACTTGCTGTGGTTTACACCCTGATGGGGTGTTCTTTTTTTCCAAGTGAGCAAAGAGCTTCAGTTATGGCATGACGTTATTGAGCCTTGCTGTTTAACAATATTGCACAACTTTCAATTTAGCGCTCTTAACAGTCAATTTTTCCCCCCTTCGTGCCATATAAAATCTTTGGATTGCTTTTTGTGATCCGGATAATTTTTTTTTTTTTACTTAAGGGGTAATTGGCCACATATATCGAAAATCGTACCTAAAAAATTAATGCCATGAAATACCACCCAGATTATAATCAAAAAGATTTTATTCCAACAATATTTCTTTCTTATCAAATTATCAATCTTTAAAGAAATCACCCGTTATTACCTTTCCTCAAGCCTGACACGGTCATGTACTTGTAAGTGTAATTGGTTTTCTTTTCACAGTGTACAGCATGCTATTGTACTTCACACCATTTATTTTCGCCCTTATGTCAGAAAATTTTTGACATTTTTGACACAATATGTAATTGACACCAGCACTTGTTGTTATAAAGAGATTATACGAGTATAGTCAAAACCATATACCAAATAGTTTACACTGGCAGTGATATCATATTATTGAACGAGAATTTTCTAAATCTAATGCTAAAGTAGTAAAATGGTTTCGTAGTCAAGTGTAACTGAAACAGCAAGTAACGAAAAACATTTACTCACAAAACCATCAATTTTAGCATCCGTTATGAGGAACAGTAAAGCACATGAGTATCATAAAATGGTATCACAGTTGTTATGCTCCAAGCAGAAGCCTACTATTACTTTCAAAACACCACTATTCCACCCTATCATCTGTCTGTCTGACTGTCTTATCCACTTTAATACACAAACAACAAATGATGTGACGCTATAGTTGATGATGAAAATGATTTATTTCATCTGTTGTTATAAACTAATGATAACAAAATTCAAAATCAACAACATCATCGTTTGTAACATAAACAGCATCATATTCGTCATCATGTCTGATGTTAATTTCGAGAAAAATGAAAAAAAAAATATTTGGATTTTGGTTTTTTTGCTTTAAAATGTTCAAATATGGTTTTATTATTGTCAAGTGGCAAGTGTAATATGAAATTGATTTGTTGCTATTGTTAAATGATAATTATGATGACATGTTGCATATTTTAAAGGTGATTTGTATATAAAACTACTGTATCCCTTACAGTTGTAATGTGTTGTGCAGAGACAGAGAGAGAGATAGAGAGCGATTGCAAGAATAAAAAGGGGTAGTGATTTAAAGTAATTTTCGAGTGTGTTACTCAAACGCATCTTAATATGCAGTGTGAGGTGAAAGGTTAATAAACTAAATTAATTGCTATTTTAACACCAATAAAACCAAGAAATATAAAGAGATGTATTGGAAAGGTCAACACTTAAGTTAAACCACTTCAAGGTTTTAATATACAGTTGCACTAACAACTGTTTAGGTCAAATATATCAATTCGAGAAACATAAAACAAAAATATAACCAATTATTTTGGTTTTTTATTTTTCTGAAGTCAACTTTAATTTTAAAATTTTATTTGAAATACAAGTAAATAATTAAAAATTATATTTAAATATTGCATTTATTTGATATGAAGAAACCAGTTCTTAATTAAAAATTGTATAAAAAATGTTTTTTTGTTTTTGCATGCAAATAATTGCAATTGACTACTTTAGCCCATAAAACTGGCTGTATTGTGTCAATGTTGCATCAAATATCAGCTTCTAATGCTTCAAGGTTTTCTGGTTTGTCGACATAAGCAAAAGGTATATCACAACTCTATAAAACATAATGCAGGAAGAGTAATCATGGGTACAAAAGAGAGTTATCTCGGAATTGATTTTGCAACAAATGAACAGTCTAATTCATAATAAATCCTTAATTTAGGTTTTATCCATATATAAGTTATGAGACGTTATCTGTCTTATAAGCTCAAAATAAAAAATTTTATTCATAAACCTTTCATATGAGCAAATTAACTAATAAACGATTTTAATATCATGCTGGCAATACCATGATGTTATTTCAGCATAGTGATGCACAATAAAAGCTATCGGTTACTTCGGTAATTTTTTAATATTCATAAAAATAATGTAATAGTAACACAATTATACATAAAATAGATGTGATTGAAGTAATATTTACTTCTGTTAAAAAATTACTAAAACAAACTGAAAAAATAAAAAAAATAAAATTTCCGTTCAAGAACATTTTTTTAATTCATGTATAAAGTAATCGAATACTACCATTCTCTTTTTGGTTTGTGCATCACTATTCTGTTTACATTTTTTTATATCAAAATTTGGTAAAATGGAATTGTAAACTGGAGAGAAAGAGAAAGGGGGATTAACATTCGTAATTTCTACAGGCACTAATGACAGAGCCTGTAAGGGAAAGAGATGGCATATGTAAGACAAAATAAAAACAACTTTTTGGCCATTTAGAAATTTTAGTTTGTACAGACACTGCAATCATTTGCTATTATACGAAAATTTTTAATTATATGAATTTAGATATGTACATATATATCTATACTTGCAACTATATTTGTTGTATTTATTGTAATTATATATTATTCCACTTTTATTTATACAATATCCAATCTAACTTACAAATGTCGTGTTATTATACGGTTAAAGTACCTAGAAACCCACAATAAAAATTTCTTATTTATAAATGGTTTATGGAAGCGTTATGACACTGTTTCTTGTTTGTGAATACAAAATTAAGAGATTTTGCTTATAAGGCTCTTATAAGCACGTTCTATCTCATTATGAATTGGACTGTAAGTATTTAGCGCGCTGTATGAGAAATTGCGCGGTCTTATTGGATCTAAAGGCTGATAATGTTAATTTGCTTAATATTTGAAAACAAAAGTTCAGTTAGGTTGGCCTAGTAGTGCTCAACATTCACCGAAACAGCATCTCTTTCCTCATTTCAAAGGAGAAGAGGACCGATAACAACATAAACCGCACGAAACATTAAACTTTAATGAATGGAATGGTGATTTATTAAATTTTTCTTATTGATTTAGCTATTTAACTAGAAATGAGCCTCTTAATAATTTTCGCGATTGTCAATAAATAGTGGACGGAATTAGATATGTAAGTGACCATGGCACCTTTTTTAAATATTTATTATTATTACTATCAAGGAGTAATTATGCTCAAAGGCAGACACTAAGACCCAAAGGATCTGTTGGAGAGCCAGGTAGTCACAGAACTTCACTCTACCTTTTCTACATAGGTTTGGTCAGGTTAAAATTGGCAGCCGCCTCCAGGCAAAGCACACTTGGGTCCCATAAAGGTCCCGTTGTGATACCACTAAATCCATTTAAACATGCCTACGACCGTTGGCCGTTCTCCAACCAACCCGATTATGTTCAAATCACCTCCAGGTAAACAGGATCTGTCAATAAATTCAGGGCACCCAAAAATTCTTGTACCTCTTCTACATAGTGAATGCGTATTTTTTTATAAATCTTGAGATTGGTAATAATGAAAGTTTCGACATTTACTACAAACAACTTCGTTTTTTTTATTGAGGCCAGCATTTAGAGGATGACCCGTACTCATGAAGTAGTACATTGCGCTGATCTAGGAAAGTATGTGAAGAAGGGGGAAATAGTGTCTGGACCTTTGATTTAAGCTTACTAATACCGTATCTGACATCAGTCAGTAAAAAACAGAGGTCCTAGTTTAAAATGTGAACAGCAAGTAAATTGGTTGGCGTTGTTTGATTCTTCAATGGCCTGAGTTATACTTTCACCAGTAAATAATCCAACAGCAATCAACCCAAAAAATTCCCCACAGTAAAGTTTTAATTTAGGGAGGTATAAAAGATGGCAATGATGTTCTGGTTGTTGTTCTTCATCTAGGCCCTGAGATAATTCTCAGTTACCGCCCCTCAACTGTCTTTCTGGTCTGGAAGACCTTGCCAGATAGCTACTACTTTCTACAAGCTTTAGCAGTTGAGTCCTTGCAGTGTAACTCTCTACCTCACGACAAGGTGATTATCCCACGTAGAGGGGATATTAGAATTTTCAAATTTGCTCTCTCCAGAGTTATTTATAATAAACTTTTTATGTATTTAATTGAAATAAACTTACAGAAACATGCCCTGGTTTAGCCAATAATCTAGAATAATTTTTCTTTTACTTAAAATTGCAAATCGTTTACTGCCATTCACAGCCGACTTTATGAAAAGGGTATGTACTTGTTTACCAAAACTAGAATTCTAATGTCTGTCATGGCTTTTAGAGTTGTGAGAGGTTATAAAATAATTACTCAGAATGTATTTATTAAAAAGCGCTTGATAATAAATTCCTTTTTAATAAGAAATCTAATGAAATTCTAAAAAATTAAATAACTTGCAATACTTGCCTTAATTTTTTATATAGTAAATGGGATATAATTCTCATTTAGTGTAAAATTTTTTAACATAAGAGTTCATACTTTCTAGACCAACTGTGGGAAAAAGTTCCATAACCAGTCTCTTGAGGGGAAACAAAATGGCCGTAGAGATACTTAATATTAAATGTATTTGCCTATATAGAAAATATATTTTTAGGTTTTTATATTACTTATGGGCATTAGCTTGTATGTATGGCCTTTTCGTAGGGGCTTAAGAATCTCATCAGGAGATTCTTCTTCAAAATTCTATTTGATTTATACTGGTACAATAACAAGAGATTTGTAAGACAAAAATTTTGTGCACTAAATAGTAATCATTTAGATTCAAAACTCAACTTCTCCTTTGGAACAAAATTTCTTTTATATTCGTTTTGTAAAAAAATTTCTCAAGGAAAAAGAAAAAAAAAAAATAGAACACAAAAGAGAAAATCTGAAAAGATAAATTTCCCATCATTAACATTTAATTGTCACTCTGGTTATTTGGCTTATTTTCACATTTTGATTTGTCTTGTTACAGAATTTTTTTTTTCGTTTTCTTATTTTTTTTTAGCAATTTTTTAAGGTGTCACAGATGCACCACAAGAAAACCAATCACCATCATGAGACCAGCTTTAAGCAAAAGAGCTGAGTTGTGTGACAAAAAATGTGCAGACAATCCATTTAAAATAGAATTTCACTTGTAAACATGGCTTAAACGTTTTATCACATGTCTTAAGTAGGCGTTACAACGACACATTTTTTTATTTTTTTTTTTTTGTTTTTTTTTTAATTTTTGGTGCTGGTGTTGTTGTTACCACTTCTCGCCAACTATTTAATGCAACATGTTGATGTTGTTAGATGTTTGTTTTTAGTATTTGTTGTTCTTTTTTTGTTATAACAACAAAAACAAAAAAATTGTCAACATGTTTTGTATTTTTTTAAAAGCAATAGGCAAACTGTTACACCCTATAAAGCAAACTTTCTAGAGGCATTTATTACAAGATTGCTGTTTATAGAGTGTCTCGGGACTGTTAAATAAATTCATTTGAAAAGTTGCAACATTTGTGTAAAATTTATCAGTTTTAATAGTGGGTGGTTTTTCTTAATTTTCACAAACAAACAAGCGGGATGGTTTTGTTTTTGCTTCATCCAAGCACCGAACTTCTTCCGTCTATTTGAGGCTCAAGGCTTGGTTTTTTCAGAAAAAACAAACGTTTTTTTTTTCACCAAAAACTCAAGAATGTCGCGTCTTAGTTGTTGTCTGCTTATGAAGACAATTTTTATTGTTGCCAATCTGTGCTCTTAGAGAGGCTGTTAGCTTGCAACCTACTTTTTCTTGATGTTTTCAATGCTTTTTTCTTCTTTTCCTTTTGGTTGCTTTTGTTTCAAAGTGGTATTTTAATTGATTTGTAGTTACCAGACGTTTATAAAGTGTTATTTTAAATGTTTTCATTTAATTTTAAACAACATTTTCAATTTCGTAGCTGGTGTTTTTGCTTTGGCTTTCTTGCACTTTTATTTATTGATTCACATTTTATTGCCAATATTTTCCTTCTTGAGTGTTTAAATTTTAATCCTAACAATAGGATTGGTAAAAGGTAAGACATAAAAAAACCAAGCCAACAGCTACAATGCAATACTTAACCATTATTTTCTTTGTGATTTTTAGCCTATTTAGTGGCTTTCAAGCAGTATTGAAAACTGATTTTTAAGAAAATGGAAAATAAGCAGAAAATTCAATTAACTTGTTATAGTTTTTCTTTTGGCAAAGCAACAGAAAGTAATGTCACCCAACAAACTAAAATGTAAGTGGTTCAAGAAGAATGTAATTTTCACAACCTCTCAATCACAACATGAATTGAATTCATTTGATATGCATTCCTAAATTCCAATTAAGTAGTTCGTCTCTTTTGCAATCATAAAAATAATAAAATGAGGAGTATGTTATCAACTCACATGATTTGCAATGATATTCAACACTGTAAGGACTCAACTAACTAAGCTGGTGGAGAGCTCTCTGGCAGGCTCCCCAATGCCAGAAAGGAAGTTGAAGAGCAGTAACCAAGAACTATCCCAGTGGTTGGATCAAGGGGAACAATACGAACATCATCTCTAATATCATTATAATTTATTACTCCTCCCTACTTTAAACATTATTGTGCGGGCTTCTGCGGGATGATTACATACATACATACATAATTGGCTATTACAACCCTGTGTCAGGGTTACGGCCTAGCTTCTCGCAGCACTCATGTTGTACGTATTAATTTTTATCCATGAGTACCGGGACCTACAGCTTAAAGTCGACTCCGAACGACTGATTTGAGAAGCTTTTTCATGGCAATTAATTACTCTCAGAGCTTTTGCCAGAAAACTGCTGAGAGGTAGTCGCCGAAAGAAAGATTTTTTTATATTTATTTTTTTTTTAAGATGTCAGAGCTGAGATATGAACCCAGCGCTATCGTCTTAGTAATCCAACACACTAACCACTAGACCACGGCGACTACTTCGGGATGATTGCTGTTGGATTTTTCAGTGCTGAAGCAACCGATTTCCTTACTGTTCGCAGTCATAAAGTTGGACTTTTGTTTTTTTCGAACTGATATCAGATATTATATTAGTAAGCTTATGTCAAAGGTCCACGCCCTTTTCTCCCCTTCCCAGCCTATTCTTCTAGGCCAGCACATTGAACTGAATGAGTAGGGGTCATCATATAAAAGAAACGTCTTTCGTTGGGTACATTCACTTCAAATGAGTTTTATTTCTTTATATTCTGTACCTGTTTTACCAATCTATTAAAGGCATGCTTTCATTACATTTTTGTCATGCAAAATTTTGCTGGGCAGTAATTTGAAAAATAAAAGCAAATTGTACTATTTTTAAGAAAGTTTTCCTAATGAAGATAATAAAGTGCAGTTAATTTTAAATTATTATTAAACTTTTGTTACGAGTATTTTCATATTTTTTCTTTTAAATTAATAAAAGATAAAGATACTCGTTGCTAAAAGCTTTGAAAAAAGAAAACAAACAAAATTAATAAATATTTTAGAAAGTTAAATGGATTATTAAAATGTTATTCTTAAAATAGAAGAAGTGAAAAGAAAGAGAAATAAATTTGGAACATTAATTTTCTGTAAACTGTTGCAGTTGGTATTAAATGCAACAAACAAAATATTTTTTATATCGGATTTATATAGACCTACATATATACAAAATTTAAAATATTATTTAATACTCTGCTGGTCTCAAAACGACAAATACACGAAAGAGAACTTCCAGTTCAAAAGGGATTCAAATATCTGGCATACACGTATTTTTTTCCAGGTCTTACCACTTATGCTTATAGATTATGCAGTCCTTATAGCAGAGAGTGCCTCCTTAGATTAATAGATTCTAAAGCAGTAGCAGGACGTTCCCGAAAAAAGGGATGAAATAAATACCAATGTTTTCATAGACGAACGAATTTTCTTTGTACACTGGTAATTTCAATAAGTTTTATTGTATTCTTATTAACGGTGTTCAAATTAAAACACCGCCGACATCGCTTAAATGAACGAATTTCGTCTTGCTGAAAAACTGTTTTACCCAACGGTTAATAGAAATATAAGAAAAACAAAAATGTATTTTCTGTCATAAATCATCGTGCGGGAGCTTATGTGCTCTATCCACCATTTCATATATTTTATATATCTCCTATTAATGTTGCCACTTTAAGTTTTCGAATCAAAAATTTTCAAGTCTGCAATCCGTTTTCGGATATCTCGTCCAGTTTCGGAGATATATAGCCAAAAACGGATTGCAGATTTTAAAAATTTTGGTGTCAAAATCCTAAAATGGCATCATTAACTCGTGATATATAAAATGGCGAATAGAGCACATAAACTCCCGCACTACGAAATGTACTGTCCTTTCCAAAAATTCCAATACAATGTACTGCATTTAGTAGGGGTTTACCCCTGAGTATTGGTCTCAAATAAAAAAAATAAAAAAAAAAATAATTACATGTCGAACATCACAAAATCAATTATTTTTTTTAATAAGAAATATTCAGAATTAAATAAATGAACCAATTACCCGGTTTAAAACTCAAATTCATGTTTCTAATTAAGTTATGGTAACTCTTATACCATAGTCGCCGTGGTCTAGTGGTTAGTGTGTTGGCTTACTAAGACATGGGCCCTGGGTTCGACTCCAGGCTCTGACATCTTCAAAAAAAGAAATATGAAAAAAATATTTCTTTCGGCGACTACCTCTCAGCAGTCTTCTGGCAAAAGCTCTGAGAGTAACTAATTGCCATGAACAAGCTTCTCAAGTCTGTCGTTCGGAGTCGACATTAAACTGTAGGTCCCGGTACTCATGGATAAAAATTGACACACACAACATGAGTGCTGCGAGAAGCTAGGCCGTAATCCTGACACAGGGTTGTAAAAGCCAGTTATGTATGTATGTATGTAACTCTTATACACACAAGCGTGAGAGAGAGAGAGTTTTATTTATCGTTTCAATATCAATTCCTTGAATAATTGAAATCATGCGGTATTGATTATAAGGTTAAGGTCCTTTTTTAGACAATTTGTGAATTCTTTTAAACATGTCTCTACGGCCATTTTGTTACTGCTCAAGAGACTCGTCACGAGACATTTCCCAAAGATGTTATCAAAACTATGAATTCGTATGTTCAAAAAAGTATACATTAAATCAAAGCTATATTGTATATAAAAACCAGTGACTTCATGTGGCTTCACAGTTAAGAGGTGTCAGATTACTTATTCTTGAAAACTAAACTACTATTTAGTTTCAAGACATTAATTTACCACCAATATTTTTGTTCTGAAAATAAAATCAAAAATAAGTATATGTAAATATTATATTTGTATAATGATTTACAATATGTAAAAAATATAATAAAAAATACTCAAAAAAAATAAAGAAAAAAAACTTTACAGATTCTTTATAGGGCAAATATATCTTTTTGACTTTTAAATATACTAGAATATGTCCAGAGTTAACTCAATACCACAGCTAATATAAAAGTAGTGGTGAATTCCCAAGGATCCATAGAAAGCATGGATTTCGGTAAAGCCATAAATCACTGTCAGATTTTCTAAGCGCTCCATGCAATAGGATAAAGATTTGCAATATTCCTGTTAAATGCGTATGATTGCACCGCACGGAATAGTGCACGGCTCTAAAGTACGAAAACAGGTTTTATAGTGAAATGTAAGCAAATTGCTTTCTAATAAAATAGGAATATTCGCCGTTTTGAGAACCACATCCCTTTGTGGATGGGGATCTTATGATCTCGTCCCAGTATTGACATTGTCAAATCGAAAAACTACACGACTGGAAAATTTCTCAAGCAAACAGTCACTTTTTCTGGTTATAGTAACAGGAATTTTTAGTAAGAAATTAGAATTGTCGTTGTTAGAAAAATTAGCATTAAAAGTTTGTTGTCAGAATAAGTACGGCGTTGTGCATTGTCAAGAGGTCTTAATTTTTATGTGTGCCGGATAGTATATGGATAGAGGTGCAAATAATGATACGTAAGGTACATCAAATTAATAAGAGCATCATGGTGTCGACAACTTTAGAATATCTGCCACACTCACTAATAGCAACAATATCATCAGTAGTGTGTACTTTGCGATTATGCACAGGCTTCACAACATCTGTAACGCTTCGAGTCTCTTTAAATTTCTTCATATTGTCAATTTCTTGCACAGTAAGTCCACTAATCGCATGATGAATATAAGAACCCAGCTATGTTTGAAGCAAAATTTTTTTGATTTTTAAGCTAATTTTAAGCATTGTTTTTGTTAATGCAAACCTTTTATTATTTTTTAGTAATTTTTCTAAAACACACTTGTTTTTTTAATTTTTTTAATTAAATAAATATTTAAATTCTGTAAAAATTTTAAAGTAAAAAAGGAACGAAATATATTTTTGATGCTGTTAAAGTACAGGGCCGTCTTAAAATTTGCTGAGGCCTAGCTGGTAAACCATATTTATATGCTCTTTGCAAAACATTCAAACTGGCAGATCAACGTGTATTCATAAACGCTTTCAGGACCTTATTTGCATTTAGAAATGTACTAAAAGTGTCTTCTTTCCTTTTTGAAGTTATTAAAAATTTAAATACAAACGTACTATACGAACTAAATGAGTTCTACTAAAATATATGCATGAGATTGAAAAACTACTAAAAACTGATAAAAGATAGTCGCTGAAAGAAAAAAAAAATTTTTTTATATCTTTTTTTAAGATGTAAGTGCTGGGGTTTGAACCCGGCTTGTCTAGTAAGCCAACACAATATTATTTAGTACATTTGATTTTGGTTCAGTTTTATTTGTTATAGGATGAATATCAAATTTTGTTCGATCTTTTTCGCGTAATATCTTTAAAAAAATTATTCGCTCAGAAATGACGCTCATTGAGTGGCTCCGGCTTAAGGCATTGTATGATATGTTTTGAATACTATGACAAACCATTTACAAAAATAACAACAATTTTTAGTTGGCACTCTATCTCTGTATACATTGTACCTATTTTACCATTATTTGCAGTTCTTTCAGGTGGAAGAGGTTTTATATAAAACTTACACCCTTAATTACCAAAAAATATTCATTGCAGTTATCTTTGATTTAATTAAAGCGTTTCTGACGAAACAAAATTAAAATAAAAAAATTGATCACACCTTTCCTGGGGCTCCAACTTCGAGACTCCGGCACATAATATTACACGTAATGAGTATTTGACCAGTTAATTCAAATGGCACTTGTTCTGATACTATGTTACTTTATAAATAAAAAAATCATACTTTATTTTGAATATAAAAATTTAATTATTTTAAGAATTTTTGTATTTACTCGTCTTTTTTAAACATTTAATTTTTGCAAATTGAATACATGAGGAGGCAGCATCTCATTTTTATCTTTTGCCGTTTTCGTAATTGTTCGGAAATTGAACATTAACTGAAAAATTTTAACTATAATTTTACTACCTTACTTAAATTCAAACTAGAAGATACTTGGGGGCCCTAGGCACAGGCCCCGTGTGCTCCTTTTTGTAAAAACGAAGCTGCTTAAGTATCTCTTGTGCAGTCTAGGCCTTATAACTATAACTTGTTATTAAATTTTACATCAAAAGTTTGCAGACAAAGGCGAGAATTTAATCACGTAGACTGACTAGAAAATTGCGCATAAAATTATTAATTTTTTTTACAAAAGCAGCAGAGAATTAAATAAAAGAATAACAGCCATTGCTTCCAGAAAAACCAAATCCAATAGCAGACAGAAGATATTATTTTGTGTTCTATTCTTACTACTGCTTAACAGTAAAGATAGGTAATTGTCTTATAAGGTAGGATGTGCTTTTATACAGAGTATAATAGAGAAGAAAAAAGGGAAAAGAAATACTAAATATATGCCTATCAAAGTGCCAGATGTAATATTTTTAAAATCAAAAACTAAGTAACTGGGCTTTATATTTGTGCAACAAATAATTATACTGTTTTTCACTTTTATTTCTTAAACTATTTATGCGTTAAAATAAGAAAATGCATAAATATTCAGGAATAAAATGCTCTAGAGCAGCAGCATAGTATCACAGAGAAAAGACAGAAGTTGCAGCAACTCTTATAAAACAGAAGTAGTATTTCATATACAAGGATAAGAAAACTAAGAACAGTTGCACACTGCATGTGATTTGTTTTTCTTTAAAGACAACAAAGCATTCCAAATTAAAAATTATTTTAAAATACAATTTTATGGAAATTTCTTCAGTATTAGAAAATATGAAACAATGGGCAAAATTTTAATGAAAATAACTGCACGAAAATTGATGAAAAGTTTGGAAAAGCTAAATTTTTATGGGAACATTTAAGGCACATAATACATATTTGAGAAGAACTGTTGCCTACTATTATAACACAAATAATTAAATTCCTATATTTGACTATAAAGAAAATTGCTAGAATTTTTTTTTTTTTGATGAAATATAAGGTTTTATTAACAACACTTCGCAATGCTAATATTTTTATAGGTTTTTAGCAGATCTATGCCGCCAAAAACACATCCCAACAACATATCCAAAACCATGTATATTGTCGCACTTAAAGTGAGATGCTAATATTGTGAAAATTTGGTAAAACAACCCACCTCTTTACTTAAAACTTTGCATGAAAAACACATAAAATTTTATTTTGACCACAACAGATCACCTCTTAAGTTAAAACATTTCTGTAAGTTGTCTAGAAAATCATTGTTAAACGTTAAAACCAATTTCGCGCTTTAATTTAAGTTCACACTTTAGTTTAAAAGCTTTAAACTGTTGCCAATTTATAAGTGAACATCTTAAAAATCAATGGACCTTTGCAGTACAGTTGCTTTTTGAAATTAAGGCGAAGGTGAGACTCATTTTAAATTTGTTTTTCATTTAGCAATTAACAAAAATATGAATTGGACGCTTCTTTTATTTGTTAAGTTAATTGGTGCCCACAATTATTTTTGCATTAAACACTTTAATTAACAACAATTAAATCCGCCTATTGTCACACACACTTTAAGAGAAATTTTTTTATCTGCTTTATAGTAATAATTTGTTAATCGTTACACAAAAAGGTGTGACTGGCTTAACAACATGTGTTTGGAGAAGTTCTTTGATCTTTGTGGGAATATCTTAAATTTCACTTTATAAATGAAATTTTATGTGAAAATAAATACAAAAAGTGTTATTTTTAGTTATTCATAATGTGAGAATGTTCTTGAAGTATAACACTTACATTTGTAAAGGCTTACAATAAACAAGAATTTAATACTCACTAGTATGTGATATCTGGGGGCTAATTCTGTCATTCGATTGCGATCGAATTCTTACTCGTACGTACGAGTTTTTTTACCTTTGGGATTCTATGAGTCGTTATCGAATAACATGTATCGAAATTTCTAATGATGTTATTCGATAACGAATGTTTGTCTTGCGAGTTTTTACTCGCAAACAAAAAGCCATTCGAATTAACGTTTTTCTATATACATACATAAGTAAAGACAAAAAATAAACATGTAAGTTAAATTTTTTTTAATTTCTTCAAATTATAAAATATATTTCAGGTCAAAAATAAATTATGCACAAAGAAATTCTAGGAAATTTCATGGTATAACTTACGGACTTGGCAAAGAACATATTGCCGAATACTTAGCAAGGAAAGGCAAGACTTTACCATCTTTGGGAACAAATAGCGTTAAAATTAAATGCTTCTAGTCCACCAATACGAATTTAAATAAAAAAATATGATTTAAATCAAAATATGATTAAATCAAAAAATATGATTTAATTCAAAATGCTTACATATGTATATCAAGATTTACGCATTGCTTGGCAGACTTAAGAGCAGTGGTACTCCTCATTTTTTGCCGAACAAGATTCACATTTATATTCTCATCAGTATCGGAAGGTGATGAGTAAAAAAATAATGATGGATTCATTGTAAACTTGCTTTATTTTTTTTTAATTTGATTTAAATTTTTTTCCTTTTAATATAATTTGAAATGTATGCTTTTGGGGATAAGCATGTCTCTATGGCCGTTTCGTCTCTGCTTAAGAGACTCGTCAGGAGACTTTTTCCCAAAAGCATACATTTCAAATTATATTGAATGTATTTGCCAATAAGGCGAAAAATATTTTTTGTTTTTTTTTCCTTTTTTAATTTTTTTTACATATGTATGTATGTATATATGTGCATACATATGTTTTTTGTTTACTATTTGTTGAATTTTTGTCAGTATTGTAAAATGACTTTTTTTGCATGTTTTACAACACTAAACAAAAATTCGATTCGTATCGTATCGAATGACAGAATTAGAAAATTGTTCGTTATCGAAATTATTCTCTATTCGAATGTTATTTCGATCACGACTGCCAGAATTAGCCCCCTGATACTGATGCACAAACATATTAATTTGAAGATATTCAGTCGGCAATAAAAAACATTTTTTACCGAAAAATACGTCTTTATGCTCTTGACTTCAAGTACAGGATTTAAACGATGGAAAACTTCATGCTCAGCATTTGAAATGGTACATATTTTTAATTTTATTAAACTGGACAAAAAAGAAAAAAAAAAAACAATGACTTTTAAACAAATTTTAATAAATTCTTTTTAGCTAAGACCAATATATAGATATATAGATAGATGTGAAGATGTTAAGCGCCTTATGTCAATGGGACAAATTGCTGTCAATTTGATCATTTAAAGGCCAGTGTTATACCTTCACCTTTTAAATGATCAACAGCAATTGTCCCATCTATCGGTGAATGTCGAATGTGAGTGGTGAGCATATTTTATGTAGATTAGCTGTGGCGCTGTACTCCTGATGATAGTTTACGATAAGTTAGATAGTAGTATGTAGACGTCAAATTTGATAATATGAACGTAATCATCAAAATGAGTTATTGAAATCATCAAAAATAACAAAAAAAAATATAATTTGTTTTTAAACAAATTAACAGCATTACAGTAAAAATATGGGCACCCTGAAAAATGGCCCCAAAGAAAAATGACCCCAACCCGAAAATGAAAAATGACCTCAAAAATTTTAATGGAGCACAACAACACGAAATTTTGGGATAATTTTTCTATTTTTTTGGGTCATTTTTCATTTCTTGCTTTGGGGCTATTTTGGATTATGAAAAATGGCCCCAAATTTTAATAATATTGCAAAATAATTTAAAATTATTTTGGGGTCGTTTTTCATAAAATGAGTCAAATATAAAAAGGTACAAGAAACCTTATATAATTCGTTGTTCTGTTAGTGGTTTTTTGTAAATAAAATTAAAATTTTGTTTTTGTATTCATTCGTTAAGAAAATATAATTAATGTACGTATAAGGCCCATTATTACAACTTGCCGTTAGTTAAAGGTAGAATTTTATCAGAGAGATAATTTGCTTCTTGTTGTTACAAGTAAACTTTAACAAAAAGGTAAGGCAATCTTCCCAATAACTTTATCGATCACTTTAGGTTAAAGTTTACTTGCAACAACAAAAAGCAAGATATCTGTCTGATAAAATCCTACCTTTAACAAACGGCAAGTTGTAATAATTGGCCTAAAAGGGTTTAATTAAATATTTCTCTTTTTTTCATGGAATAAAAACTTTATTAAAAAAATTTAAGGCCTTTTGTGTTAATTGGGGCTATTTTTAATTTTTAAAAAATGACTTTATTTTAAGTTATTTTCTTTTTTCAAACTTTGTTTATTTTTGAGGTAATTTTTCACTTTAGTTTGGGGCCAAATTTCATAATGATTATTGGGGCGATTTTTCATTTTGAAAGATTGCCCCAAAAATGGGGCCATTTTTCATTTTATGCGTTGGGGCCATTTTTCTTTGGGGTCATTATTCAAGGTGCCAAAAATATGGGTACTTTTTAAATGATCCAGTTTAGGTTGTAAGCCTTGTTGAGTGAATCACTTGGAATGCACTCTCAAAATCTTAAGCTATCGCGGAAAATTCATTTTCAAGATATTAACCCATTAACGCCTAACTTTAAAAAAAAAAAGTTTTTTTTTTTGACAAAACGCTTTTAATTGGAAGTAAATAATAAAAAATTTCATAAATTTATTTACTAAATCTAAATTATTTTATAAAGTATAATAAATTTTTATTCAACAGCCGATGTAACCTTATAAGGCAGCTAAATTTTGGTTCAATTGCCAATATATTAAAACCTGTTTTGAAATCAGACGTACCGAAGAGGTTTATGAGTCACAGAGATGAAAATTGTCTTTTGTGAATTGCTCGGAATATACTCGTAGTAGCATGTTCTAACACTAGCCTATTTTGCTCAAATTTATTTCGTATCAAAATGCTTCAGCATCAAAGATGTTTTAAGAACTAGCGAAACTGCAGAATATGTTTGCTGGAGATTTTAGGCTATAAAAAATAAAAGTTGAAGACACTAGCACTGAAGAGAAGCAAAAAACTGTCTAAATTGAAAAATTAAGCAAATTTTCTTTGATATTGTTTCAGCTTAATATTATTTTTTTAATATTTACCCAAATAAAAAATTAAAAGTGATTTGAAAATTAATTTAGAAGAAAATTGTATAAAAATTAAACTTAAAACTCTTTCTAACTGGCATCAGTATTGAGCAAGTTTGGTAACCATTAACGTTATTAATACAAGATGATTGTACATAAATGAGTACATAAATTTATCGAAAATTTTTAGGAATTCGTAATATCTTCGATTCAATTCAAAATACAAAGTAACTCCGCAGAGTTAACATAATTTGTGTCTATTAAAGAAATACTCTGCGATTAATCGAGTTTATTTTGGTAATGCGTATATCATGACTTGAAAAAGTCAGTTTTCTATATTCGCTGAAAAACCCAGCAGAAAATTTTTCAAATTTGGAAGCAATAAATAAAATTGCAATAATGGAAGAATTATATTGTTTATTCATACCTTAAAGCTTCCAAAGATGCTATAGGATAAGGTATTATTTTTGATTTTGTTTAACATTTGCTTAGTGGTTGCAATAAATTTGAGTTTCTATTGCATTTTCGTGGCCCATTTCATATAGAAATCAAGCCTTATTGATGCGCACCAGTAAGTGATTGTTTACAATTTCTCCCTTACAAAATGGCTTATTGGTAAGCACTAATTTCTGCTGGGAGGTAATACCTTAACCCGTTATCTGGGTCTTGTTGTTCACTTTGCTGGGTTTGACTAAAAAGTAATTTATTTTCGGTTAAATTTTTTTTAAATATTAAAATTATTTTAGAGTTTATTTGCAATTTTTAACAAATAAACCAGCGGGAAGAAATTGATTACATTTTTTTATAATTAATTAAATAATATCTGCCTTTAGAATATATTTATTTTGGAATCGAGAAGGTAATTTCATGTGCCACACAAGTAAATATTGATTACCATGCGTATTCCCACTTCTTGAGAAGAGGGAATTTATTGTTCTAGATTTAATTACAAAAATTTGTTATTCCTTCAAATTATTAATAGAAAACAAATTTATGCATTACAAATAATGAATTCTAATACTTATTACGAGGGGACATTAAAAACATTTATTACTTTCGTAGGACATGATCTGTGTTAACGGTAATGGTTTCCGGAATCAATGTTATACATTCCTTGTATTACCCTCTCGATTTTCATTGATTACGATGTCCCGCTGGGAACATTTTAAAGAAACTAAAACCATACAATGAGTGTATCCTTTAGAGATGGATAAAGCAGTTTATTTAAACGTTTTTAGTAAATTTAAGTTAAAATTCTAAGGAAAAGTGGTACAATCAAAATCAGAAAAAGAAGAGTTTTTCATATAATTTGTAAATTATTGTTGCATTACTGGTGGATATTGCTAATTTTTTATAGGATATGTGATCCTAAAACTTAACATTACTGTTAAAAAATTAATATTAAATTATTTACTTAAGTGACCCACCGTATATAAAGACAATATTAAATAAATTATCCTAATTGTTTGAAACAGACCTCGCATTTATACCTTTTTTGAGTTAATTTGCTTGTTTTTCTACAATAAACGTATTATTAATGCTAAAACTTATTCTAAAACCCACTGAACTTACAAAAATAAATTAATAATAGCCAGTACTTTTTGTAAAACATTAGCGGGAACACTTTTAAAACCAGACTTTAAGTGTTGCATCAGTCGCATAAAATGTTTAAGATTTTTAGCTTCCTCTGTTAACCATGAAATTTTAATACAACCACGTACAAATAAATAAAAATTACTCTCCATCACAAATAATAATTTTTGTTTCTGTTTTATCAGAGTATGTATTTATGAGAAAATACAATATTGTAAGTATGTAATTGCATGTACAGACATACATACATACACATACTTTGCCATTTATATGCACATAATGGCCAGTTATGTATACTGAAGTGAAGTAATATTGCAAAAAAAAAATTTTTTTTTATTCATTTTTTTCTTAGTTTTTTCTCTTAATATTTGCCGCTTTTATTATGGTTATAAAGGCTTACCCTACACTCATTAGAGTAGGTATCAGGGAAAAGTTATAAAAATATTATACATCGAGGATGTGTTCTGTAAAACGAAATTGCCTGGAATTAAAATCAAGTGTTGTTTCCAAAGACAAATAAAGCTTAATAGTGCCAATAATTAAATATTTTGTTAAACATAGAAGTTATTTTAAGGGTCCCTAAGCCAAAGAACAAACAAACATTCTCATATTTTAAATTTATGACAACTTTGAAAATATATTTTTCAGTATATAGAGAAGTTATTGGTTTTTCTTTTACTAGCCCTAATCCGGCGTGCTTCACTACATCTTCCACTACCATTTGTTCACATTTCTCGACTAGTAATTTTTAATGAATACGAAATCAATTACACTAAATTCAGAAACTTCAGCTTTAACACTTTTCAAGATATAAAGAAATTAATATTTAACTTGTACGGGAGGTACTATTCCTACTTGCTCAATTTCGCCCATTTTCTGCCTTATGATTTTCCTTGGCAGCGAAGTCGTTCAGACCAAGTTTAGCTTTAACGGTTTGCACGATATACAAAAATCAGTATTTTGGTAGTGCTAGAGATGCCACGCCCATTGAGTCTATCTGTCTTTCAACAAAATCGGTTTAATTGTTTAGACATGACTGAGAGATTTATATTGTATCTTATATGGATATATGAATTAAAAGTAGAGTCTTAACACTGATCTGTAATGAGCTTTATATGTTTTCCTTTAAAGTCCATTTTATGAACAATTTCATGGGCTCTTGTAGCGTATTTGTGAGACGTTTTGATCTTTTAATTGAATACTTTTCGGTCTTATTATTGTTGCATTTATTGTTATTATTTTCGATTATTTTTTGTTTCCCCTTTTTTTTAACTTAAAGATCTATAGGTTTGTCTGTCCTTTAGCCTGTCTCTGGGTAATCGTCTGTCTTATTTGTTGCTGTTCGTAATTTGTTTGTAATTTTTATTGTTACAATGCTGTGCTGTGTTTGAGTGTTTTTTTTTTTTTCGTATTTTTTTTTTTTTTTTGGCAGACCGCGTGTCAGTTTGTAAATGCTAAATGGAGATCGATGGTTAAACGTGGCCTCATTAATCAAGGGACATACGTACAAATATTTTTAAAATAAAAAAAAAAAATAAAAGTGTATAGTTACGTTTAAGTGACAGTGGTAGCTAGAAAAATAAGTCAATGGAAAAATTTTTTGAAATTAATTCTGTTGCTAGTTTTTGCTTCTGAGAGAACTTGATTGATATATGACTGAAATATTTTAAGAACAGTAGAACAGTTTTAATTAGACTGGTAAACTTTGTTATCTTAAACAGGCAATATACTCAGTGTTTTGAGAAAATATTGACCAAAAACCCGTCATATTGGACTCTTCTAGATGACAAAAACTATCAAATATGCACTCAGTTTTTAATCAAAAATCACTTTGCCGTCGGTGAAAATGGTACTCTGCATATGACGTTTCCTAAACCGTGGTTTATGATGTCTTCTTTTAAACAGTCTTCATGTATATTTGATATCATTTGTTATCCCTTTTTCAGTCGCTTTTTACTTAAATTTGCATCCATTTTATGATTACATTTTTGTTATTTTTGATTCATTCTTTGTCCCATTCTACTGTAATTTAAAGTAATTACTTCAGCATATAGTACTGATGGTTAAGTAAGTAGTGGTGATCATATGATTGATCATAAGTGATTAAAAAAGTTTTTTGTACCGCAGTGTCTGTCTTTGGACATTCAGGCTGTTTTTGATTTTAAAAATTTTTGTATTAAAGTAGTAGTAATAGTCTCCCCAATTTTAACAAACTTGAACTTGGTGCTTAAAGTTTTCGTACAAATTTTTTGGTTTTAAAAAATATCTCTTAAGTTATTTACTTTAACATGTTTGAGATAATAAATAGAAATCTCATATTTTTTTGACAGCTTTCCTTTCCTGTAGCTTGTTCCACTGTGTTACTTGAATTATAAAAGTTGCAGCAAAAAGTTAATAAGAATTATTGCATAAATATATCTCTTTTTTTTCTTTTTAAAAAATAAAAGGTAATATATCGCATTTTTGTAAGCATTTTTTTTAAATTATCAGTGAAGTACAATAATTTTTAAATATTTTAAAATAAACACCTTTAAAGTTTAAATTCAAAATAAAACAGGAAATCAAATTTTACTTTATCCAAAACAGAAAAGCAAAAATAAATTATCATTTAGAATTGATTTGGTGGATAAATTATCCCACTTGATTTCATGAGCAGGCATATAGTATGTATTGTCATTTAAAAGGCAGCCTTTTGCATATTCTTAGTACTTTGTTAGCCATTAGTGAATGCAAAAAGCTGGCAATGTTATGATTAAGGTGGTTGATTTAGATGGCCCTTCCGAAAAACTCTGTGGTACAAATTGCAGTTAGTCGGAGCCCATGGTATAGCTACATACATACATTCATACATAATTAGCCATTACAACCCTGTGTCAGAGTTACGGCCTAGCTTCTCATAGCACCCATGTTGTGTATGTTAAGTTTTATCCATGAGTATCGGGACCTACAGTGTAAAGTCGACTCCGAACTACAGACTTGAGAAGCTTATTCATACCAATCACTTACTTTCAGTTAATCTCTCCATGGTATAACTATAAGTAGTGTCTATAAAATTTATCCCGATAGAAAAACTGCTTAAGCCAGACCGTTTGATGTTTTTGAAGTTTTTCTACTGTTTGAGGGTATAGTGAAAATTCGGCCCTTTTCTAGCTAATGTCTAACATTTACACAGTAAATGCTTTACAAACTCAGCACTACCATTCACTCTATTATTTCTGGAGCGTGGATAATAAGTGCTTTGCGATCCTATCTAGAGCTTAGTTCCCAGTATAAACTACCACAGTTTTAAAAATAGTTCTCCTTCAATGGGGAGACAAGTTGCAATTACACAAGTTTTTAAACCCGTGAAGGTACGATACAGAGTCTCTGTATAATTTTCGCATCAGCATAAGGAGTTTTAAATATCGTCTACTCCTACTCTTACAACTCTTTTTCTTTTTTTCTGATGATATTAAAGTTCCTCGAAATCCAAAACCGAACAAATTGAACGCCTTAATTTAAAAGCCCTTTCCTTTCCCTTTAAAGTGCGACTGGATTCGAGTTTTACTACACTGATATTACGAAATCTATTGCTGCCTAGTTATTTACAACTTTTCGGCTTTCTCAGCATAAAGTGGTGGGTTGTATGACTCAGCAATATATAGTCTCTCAAGATAAACAAAAATCCTGGCAGCGTCTTTTCTATACATTTTAAATGCATCCATGTAATAGTGGATTTCAGTACTACGATTGGCCAGTTTTAATAAAAGTAATAAGAAAATGCGATCAAAAACTCAATCATACGCAAACCACTCAAAAAACTTTTGCTCCACCAGAGTTTTTACAGCCGCATTGTAGATAATTTTAGAGATCAGAGGCCTTATTCTGTAACTCTCCTAAGCTAAGACTCTATCGCTAAAAGTTTATTAACCTGATTTAGGACTTTTTGGCTTGGAACGCAATTCTTTAACGCGTATTGTAACTTAAAAACTTTATGTCCATAATCTCTAAAATTTTTAATTTTATTAATTCAAACGCCCAGCCTGTTTTGAAAACTCAAAATTTTAGCATTTTAGCTTAAGATAATTACAGAATAAGGCCCTAGGTTAACTCCAACTAAGAAGTGTGCTGTGTCTTGCTTTCGTCAACAGTTCTACTACTGTAGTAAGTAGCAGTGATTCAGTAATTTAATTGCCGAAATTGGATTATCAGGGATATGGTTCGTCAGGTATAGCAATCTGAAATATCGAAGGCGGCATAGAAGTAAAAAAATCAGCAGCTGAAGTTAAAAGATTGTATGAAATTGTTGATGAAATCAAGATGTCTCACAGTACACTTAAACTTTACTGGACTTTAAATCTTTTAAAAAACTCAGGCTACTACTTTGCATATGTTTAAGTTTTTTTCGTTTAAAATCTAGTTAAAAACAATTAATGCAATAACAACAATCCCTGATATTTCCAGTCTATTCCACCAGATACGAATGATCAGGAGCACAGCGTCACCATCTTTGAAGATAACAGCTAACCTGCTTAATGAAGATGCTCACTACTCACCATCAACATCGACCGACAGATGAGACAATTGCTGTTGATTATTCAAAGGTGTAGGTATTGCACTAGCCTTTGAGTGATCAAATTGACAGCAATTTGTCCCAATCACATAAAGCTCTTAACATCTACATATCTATCTATACTTTCAAATTCCAATACAATGAACTGCATAAGTAGGGGTTCTACCCCTGAGTAATGGTCTTAATAAAAAAATATAAGACAAAGCTGTCCTTCATGATTCAGTAACTTGCAGCAGAGTACAGCATGTCTTGATCTTACATTCAGGAAAGAATGTTTAAAAAGGTGTCATAATACGAGTAATACCCTCTAAATCTTAAAATGTTATTTTATTTTTTATGTTTTTAATAATCTTTTTTCGTAGTTTTCTAATAATCGCATAATTTCGTTTAGCGATATTAGAAAAGATTTGTAAGATTTGTTGCTGGTATTACTCCTCTAATCACTAAATTTGCGTTTTACTTTTATCTTTAACACTTTAAACTATTTGAAAGCTTAAATTCAATATTTTTGTCATTTAGTTTTCATAATGGTGGTATAACCTTCTGCCCTATAAATGCATGCAAATTTAAATTTCCCACCAACCGGAAAAAAAAAATATTTTTTACATAAAATCGCCAATAAATATTTTCACTTTCAGTTGAACAAAAAACACCGAAAAAAAATATGCTGCAAACAAATGTACAGAATATGCAATCGACATGCCATAAATTTTATACCAACCTCGCCTGACTTCAAACATTTAATTTTATGGGCTCATAAAAGTTGTTAAAAATGTAAAAACAAAAAAAAAAAAAAACAAAAAATATTAAAAATTCACATTTTCATACGGAGTAATTTATATCAAAAAATTTATTTCGGGTGTATTTTTTTTTTCTTGTTTTTGTTACTGATATAAATCACACATCTACTCATATTATCGTATATAAAATCAACACTCCAACAATTGTAACACATTTTTGATGCCCGGCCATATTGCAACGTATATAGACATACGGACTTACAACTGGGAGAGCGACAATTGATTGTGTAGTTTAGCATGTGCTGGCAGAATTTCACAATTTGATATTTAACAAAATTAAAAGTTACTCTATAGCGGATACATTTATTTCTGTACACATTTAGACACTTTTGTTTTAAATAAAAATTTTTTTATATAAAACTAGTTATTGTTGGTGTGTCTAATTGTTTGAAGTTCAGTAAGATATATACCGATCTCTATGAAATTTTGCCTGTGTGTGTACCTTTTTATGTATTGTAGAAAGTTTATACTAAAAATATGAGTGGAAATTAAAGACAAACTAAATAACTTGATAAATAACAATTAAAGACGAATATAATAATTTGGTACGTGAAGACTTAGAATTGTTGCCAACAATTCGGTAGAAAATATAAGTAGTCAAGCCTCCTCGCCCACTTTACGAGATATTTATAACTATGAATATACTTCAGAAATAGAAATGAAATTTGGTACCATAATAATAATGGGTTCTTAAAACGGTCTTGATTAAAATGTGGGTGGCAAATAAATTAAAACTAATGGTATGCTGTACTAAAATAATGTTGCTTTCGGCTACTATCTCTTAGCAGTCATCTGACAATAGGTCTGAGAGTAACTAATTCCCATGAACAAGATTTTCAAGTCTGTTGTTCGGAGACGACATCAACATGCGTACTGAGAGAAGCTAGGTCGTAACGCTAAAACAGGGTCGTAATGGCCAATTATGTATGTATATTTGCTTTTGATGCATGAAATCTAATTGTGATGTCCTTTAGAATGATCATATATTTCAGGTGTCCAAAAAAGTTTTTAAGTGCCTCTGGTTTTTAAAACGATGTAAGAAATATTTTACTCCATCTGACCTTCTCAATATTTACAAGAGCTATATATAACCTAGTATGTAATACAAATCTCATATATCCGTCGATCTTAAAAGTCAATTTCGGGGCTTCTCTACCGCATAAAGGAAAAGGCGAAGGTGCTTATCAGCGACGGTAAAGTATCCAACTCCATGGATTTGTTGGAGATTCGGTGTAATATGGCGTGCGTTTCGTTATTTTATTGGTACTACCATGGAAGGTGCTGTGATGAAATAAAGGACTTGCTACCGAAAAATCGCATATTCTTAAAGACTACACGTACCACAGTGGTTCAAGATGCAAATCTAGCTGGAAAAAAATTATAACTTCTCTTCGAAGGAAGGTATCTTTTTATCGAAAGCATTCCTTGTGCAAAAAGTGGACGTTGTAGGTAAAATGGGCGTGGCAATTTTTAATTGCGTTTTAAGAATATATATGTATATAACATCCGATACTTTTATTCCATTACTTGGGTAGCACTTTTGTTTAGCTTCCAAAATTCTATGATATGAAGGGTATATGTCCGCGTTACGAATTTTAGTACCAGACGTAGTGCTTCTTCATCTGTATATGGTATTAGTTCCTTCGATTGTACATTAACAATTTTATTTTTATTTTAGTTGCTCTTGTTGGAAATTCATTTATGTTTTTTAGAATCGCGGCAGCTTCCCTCTTGCCAGATTTATAAAGACTAACGCCAGCAGCGAAAGCTAGTTTCTCAGGTGAACATTCACTAACTAAAGCAGACACTTCCAAATGCTTTCCCTTTTCAGGTTTACCTAAAAAATCTAATCGAGGTCTACCAAAATTTGACGTTGACGGTTGGAGCCCTAAATCTTCTGGAATTTTTAATTAAGTAGTTTTCAGAAGGAAGACAAAAAAGTCCATCTAACCAAATTTTGTTGGAGTCTTCAAAATATTTTTTAGATCTTTTTGATTTTATCCATCTTTCGTGAATTGAATACGTTAATCTCCGTACAGCTAACTTAACTTTACTGCAGTAATCTTCTGTTTTAATTTTCTTAGCAAAAAACAATTTAATAACAGCATTTGCCATTTCTTTGCTTTGTACTTCGGCAATCTACAATTTTACACTCCTACAGTACGAGTAGGAGTTATCCCCTGAGTGGTGGCCTCTGTAAAAAAGTACATAGTTTCCTTGTTATATGTTTCTCTTAAGAAATAAGTGCCTTTACGCTGAGTATTTTGTTTTACTCATCAGTAAAAGTACACCCTTCCAAAGCATATACAGAGTTTTCCACGAATAATTGCCTCAAAAAAAATGTCAATCTTTTTGGGGAATTATGCATGGAAGTCATTTAAATGAATACGGCTAATTGCCTCTTTGAGGTAATGAAACGAATACTCCTAATTTTCTGTATACTCTGCCCTCAATACCTGTGAAAATTAAGTGATTTTATACTTATATTATGCATAAACTTGTTAGACTTTAATTGCAAGGTTATATCAAAAAAGTAGTTTAAAAGTATATTAAATGGGCATTTTTTGCCTATATAAATATAGTTGAGTTAAGCTGTAGTTTTTAGAAAATAATTATTTTGAGTAATTAAACGAGAGAATCTTAAGTGAAATTTCTCTTTGGATAAAATATATTTAAGGAATTAAGCGAAAGTTAATTAACCGTGGAATATTATTATTATTAAAAAATGGTGAGAAAAAATATGGGTATTTAGAAATTTAAGTAAGTAATCGCGAAAGGCAATTAAGCGTGGGGCAATTATCCGAGGAATACCGTTTTGGTTTGTAGAACGGTTCAGTGGTTCTCGAATTATAAAATAACAAACCCAGGACAAGTTATTTTTATATTCGTTGTTAAATTTAACTTCTGTCAGACTGTTGTAGGGTGTCTGATAGAAATACTTAAAATAAAAATTGTGCGTAACTCTTTTAAAACAATTCAGTTGAAATTAACTGAAGTAGAAAAACGTCAACAGCATAACATACAACATGAGTTTGTTTGTGAATGAAAAAAAAAATATTATTTTTTCATTATTTCATAAAATACTCGTAAAACGTATCAACATTATATTGCAAATGTAATATTGAACGATTTTTGGCTCGTTTTAATTTAACACAATTTTTAAGCCAGCAATGTAAATATTGTTGTTGTTATTGCTTGGCTGTTTTGTTGCAGCTGATGTTGTTATTTGGTCTAGTCAAAAGAGAAAAAACAAAAACTTTATACACTTTAAAAATATGGCAACAATTTTGTAGATATTTTTGGTTAAAAAAAATTGTTTTTTGTTTTTTTTTTAGTTTTATTAGATTGCAAGGGGACACAGACGGTATGATAGACAAACAGTTATGCAGATATGAGAAAAAAAGCCAGACAGAAAGTTGTTGGCATTAAGTGCTTAAGGGAGATTTGGGGGGGAGTAAGTAAGGGAGTGATATTTAAACTTTTTAAATTGCTATGGATGGATGGCTGTATATAAAGTGAGACAAGTCAGTCAGTTAGTCAGTGTCTCAATATCAGCTGCATTTGTCAGCCAAATCAGCCAGCCAGGCAAGCCAAGCAGCCACTTGAAGTGTGCCTGCCTGCCTTGAATATCAACAGCCAATATTTAGGCAGGCGGTGGCTTAAATTATTATTATTTTTTATATTTGAAAAAGAAGAAAAAAAAACATATTTTTTTAGTGGGTCTGCAATACTATAATTTGCATTAAAGTTTTTTTCAAATTTTTTTATTTTTGTTTTTTGCTATCGCTGTCTATGGCTTTTATTTGATGATTGTATGTGCTGAACTCATAGTCGAAATGGTTTTGGCCAAAAACAGCTTAAAAATAAAATTGTGTCAAGAAGTTTTATGGTATTTTGCAGTTAACACTCATACTTAAAAGTAGATAGCGAGGAATACTGGCATTGTAACGGGTAGAAAAGGGTATGCTCGTTATAATATTGGATTTTTTGCTATTTGCCTGCTAGAACAAATATCCACTTTAAGCATTTCTAGCACTCAAATCATGCACGTACAAGTAGTCAATATGGTAAATATTCAATTTTATAATAAAAGTTATAATAATAATAACAATAATATGGGCCAGCTGTTTAATAAGAAAAACAAAAGCAGTAAATAAGACTGATCGCAATAACAATATTAATGCTGCTGCTGCTGTTGCTGTTGCTATTGCTATAAAAATTGTTGATCACATTTAACTCACACAGATTAAAATCGAAGTGGACAGGATACAAAAATTTTTCAAAACTCTTACACTACTGAACAGAGCCATAAAATAATAGACAAAACAGCAGACAGGGCACTATCAATTGCTGCATTTATTGTACTCCTATAATGGATGGCTAACAATGACGACGCCCCCTTTTTTTTCTGTTGTAATGTACGAGTACGAGTATTATCAGAAAAACTAAAACATTTTTGTCGCAAAATTAAAAAAATAAATGTTTTTTTGTTTTCTTTACAAACAGTTGCATATCTTTCTGTGAATGAATGTGTCATTTATGTAACTGCAACGTTTCTTTTTCCCGCTCTAAGACGGGGTCAACTTTAAGGTTTCCTTTGATATGATTTTTTTGTTTTTTTCTTCTATTTAAAACATGTTTTTTCTTGGTTTACTTATAAAATTTGTATTTAGGCTTTAAGTAAAAGTGAATTTAATTATTTCTAAACTATTTTATCGTTTATCGCCTAATATTTTGGCAAAGTTTTTTCCACCTCAATTTCTGGTTTCTTACTTAAAATTTTATAATTTGTGTTGAACATTTAACAATTTTATGTTCAAGATAAAGTGCAAAAAAAATTATATTAAATAAAAATATTTTACAAGTAATTTAATTTAATTTAATTTATAAGAAAATTTATTATTATTGATAAAATATTTGAAGTCAACACATTAATTTTAAAGACATACTCATGCTTATAAATAAAGTGACGTCAAATGAAGTGTATATTTGAGAGTCTAAATTATAAAAGCAACACAAACTATACCGCTTTCGTATAGAGTATGTCATAACGCATGCTTTTTTAATTACCTGAGAAGAGACATATTTATGTTACTGTCAAATTGTGTTGATATTTCCGCTCAGCAAGACTTGGCAAGTCATTATGAATCGTTTACCTCCAGTACTATAATTCTAAACTATTCTGGAAATTTTTAGTTAATAGGACTTTATATTTATTAAACGCTTAATATAACAGGCCTAGTGAGTAAGCCATTCACGCTAGTATTGATCGTTGGCGCTCTCTGTCTTCTACGAGTATTCACACTATTTCTGCACTAAAATCGGATTTCAATGGGAAAAAAAGACAAAATATTTTTTATTGTCAAAGGCGTTGTTGCCGACGTCGTCAATTTTTGGCTGTTGTCAAATTTGGTCAACGGCTTTGTCAACTCAACATCAAATCGTTATTAATTCATAATTTAAATTAAAAATTAAATTAAAAAAAAAGAAAAAATAAGAGGTTCCCACCTCCTTCCAAGAAGTCCATCTTTAAGAAACCGCTTCCTAACTTTTCCATCTATTTCACCAGAAACAAATGATCAGGGAAGATAACAACTAATCTACTGAAGACGCACACCGTTCACATACAACATCCACCGATAAATAAGGCAATTGCTGGTTGATCATTCAAGGTTGAAAGTATAACACTGGCCTTTGAGTGGTCAAATTGACAGCAACTTGTCTCATTAACAAAAATGCGCATAATAAACAAATATCTTTAACAAAAAATCTCTATCTATCAACTATCTTCACATTCCAATACAATGCACCGTAAGAGTAGGGGTTTACCCCTGAGTATTGGTCTTAAAAAAAGAAAAAATTCGTGTGTGTTGGCGTCGCTATACCATAGATAATTTTAAAGACATAAATATCATTCCTACATACTATACCAGTTACAACAGTCGAAGTTCCATAACTCGATTTGCGATTATCTCAAAAAAAACCCAACTTAGGGAAACTTTGAGCTGTAGAATTTTTTTTTGTTATTGTGTATTTTAATTTAAGTATGTATGTATAAGTATATGTAATAAACAAGTTACAACGAAGTAAAATAATCTGAAATTAGGAACTGAAAATTGTGTTTTTTATTATTTTCGGCAGAAAATAAGTCTTATTTGTGTATGGCTTTATAATGCTCATTAGTTGTATAGCCATTCTTTTAAAAATATACGATTTTGTATGTACTTAAGTTCAAAGTTCGCAAAGAATTTTCTACTTCGTTTTTAAAAGACTGAAGATTAGTTCCTTCCACCGAAACCTGTGTTCATCACTCTCTGTTCCACTTTAGGCTAAATCATGTGATTTAGGGCAGTAATGCTCAACAACGTCATCGTCTGTAAGAAAACCAGTTGTGATACGCTCATTATCTAATTTAAGATAATTTTGTAGATAATTTAAGATAAATTTGTATTGTAAGTTTTTTTGTACACTTTTAGCCAGGCTTGGTAATCAGCCTCTAACACAATTTAATTTTATAGAAATATTGTCGAAAAATGTTAATCATGTATGACCCCATGAAAGCATACATACATACATATGTACATAACTGGCCTTTACAACCCTGTGTCAGGATTACGGCCTAGCTTCTCGCAGCACTTATTTTGTGTGAGTCAATTTTTATCCATGAGTTCCGGGACCTACAGTTTAATGTTGACTCTGAACGACAGACTTGAGAAGCTTGTTCATGGCAATTCGTTACTCTCAGAGCTTTTGCCAAAAGACTGCTGAGAGGTAGTCGCCGAAAGAAATATTTTTTTCATATTTCTTTTTTTTAAGATGTCAGAGCCTGGAGTCGAACCCAGGGACCATGTCTTAGTAAGCCAACACACTAACCACTAGACCACGGCTACTGCTCCAGTGAAAGCAGTGATGAATAAAATAAATAAATGGTCCTGCTTCGTAAGAAATTAGTGAGAAAGAGACTATCAATTTTTAATTTGCAACATTTATGTACTATTGCTTTAAATTATAAGGATTTTAGCTTCGTTGTTTTGCTTAACTGACTTTATTTTCAAGTTCAGCAATAAGAGTCAGAGTCTAAAATTGCTGAAGAGTGGTAAACTTGATGTCTGTTCTATACTTTTTTTTATTTAATTTAAAGGTTTTATTTAATTTCCAACTGAAATTTGAAATTTTAATTTACTTACTTTCTGAGGCAAAGTTGTAGCTCTTGTTATGAAGAACAAAAATTGGAAGATATAGAATAAAAACATCGCAATATACTTAAAAAATTCAATTTTTCCCCTTTTTTCCCATGTTTAGATCCTTAGGTAGCAAGCAAACCGTTCAAAATTTAAGGAAACAATGAACAACCAAATATATTTCTACGATTTAAAAAATTACACACAGTGTAGTCGATAATCGTCAATATTGCCTATGGGAATGTTATTAGAATATCGTTGGCGTTACAGGAGTCGCCGTTTACATTCGCAATAGTGGTGAATATTAGTAAATATTGGCAAGAATCGTGTGATACCACCTTAAATATGAATTTTTGTGTATATGGAAGCTCCTGAATTTCTTTTCATCGACTTCATAGTCAATACAAAACTTCATCCAAAGAGTATTTGAAATGGACATGTGGTTATGGTACCTATCAGACATATTGGTAAGAACAGAAGATTTTGGATTTTGTCAGAATAGGTTAGAAAATGATCAGGATTGGATAAAAAAGTAATGTTATAATCGGAAGTAAATGTTGTTTTTTATATATACGTTTACATACATATATGTATACATAAGTGACCATTACAAACCTGTGTCAGGGTTACGGCCTAGCTTCACGCAGCACTCATGTTGTTTAAAATCGACTCCGAACGATAGATTTGAGAAGCTTTTTCATGGCAATCAATTACTCCCAAAGCTTTTACCAGAAGACTTCTGTGAGGTAGCCGCCGAAAGAAATAATTTTTTCATATTTCTTTTTTTCAAGATGTCAGAGCTGGGATTTGAAATCGTCGTTATCGTCTTAGTAAGCCAACACACTAACCACTAGACCTCGGCGACTACTGTATGTATTTTAAGCATGTTATATATTATAATATATAACATTTTACTTATAAAGATTTATGTAAAAAAAATTAGAACATTTTAGACTTTAGAAGGCAAAAAATAAAAAAAAAGAAACGAACAAAATCTACGGTTGCTGTCGAAAAACACAAATATTTCCCAAATTTTCCAAAAATATGATTCGTTAAGATTTGATAAAAAAAAATTACAATTTGGTTAAAACAAACATGTTATCAATACACATTTTCAATTAAAAAGTAGGTGTTGGATGTTGGATTTTTGGAACCGTCACTTTTAGTTTTTTAATACGAATATTTTTGCTATTTCAGTATGTATTTCAAACAGAGTTTCGGCTCTATTAACCAGTATTTATTTTAAAACGTTGTACTTTCCACACAATAATTTTAATAATTCACCTTCCGGGGGAAGTTTTAAATGTGATTATGTGTCCTTGAGATCAGATATTTTTCATTACTAAAATTACTATATTTTTTTTTTGTTTTACCTTGAAATTATAATTAAAATTGTGCATTTTTATTAATTTTATTTCTAAAGTACCTACTGATTTTACAAGTATTACAAAAAAATTTCAATTATTTTCTATTTTGGTTTCAGCCCCATTTTAATTATTTATTATTAGCCAAAATATTTAAATTTATTTTTCATTAAATCAACAGCAGGTTTACCACTGAAAACCGCATTTAAAACTTTAATAAGGTTTTCAATTAAACAAAAGAAAAATAATTAAATACAATACGAGTGTAATAATAGGGAATGAACGTAAAAAAAAAACCATTATAATTTTATATCTGCCTTAAGCATATAACATTAAGCCCGAATATGGTAAAAAAATTAAAATTTAAATTAAATCAATTCCATTTTATTGCAAAACAATAGACTACAAAAGGTATTTTGACTTTTATTGAAATAAAACTGTCAGTAATGCTTAATATTCTCTAATAAAATTGTGTGGAAAAAAAATTTTAATACAATTAGAGTTAAAAATTTAAATTTATTTTAGAAATATCGTCGTGCAGGAGTTTAAGTGCTCTATACTCCATTTTATATGTTTTATATATCTCAAGTTAATAATGCGACTTTAGGTTTTCGACCCCAAGTATTCCAAGTCTGCAATTTGTTTTCGGATATCTCGTCCAGTTTCAGAGATAAATAGCCAAAAGCGGATTGCAGATTTTAAAAATTTTGGTGTCAAAAACCTAAAATGGCATCATTAACTTGAGAAATATGAAATGGCGGATAGAGCACATAGACTCCCGCACGACGATATGTGCAATAACTACAGTGCATGTGCACATATGGATGTTATTGGACAATTTTTATAACAACAGATGATTTAACAAAAACCAATAATAATGGCGTATTAATATGTGGATTCTCGTTTTAATATTGCTAAAATAGGGCGTCAAAAATTAATGCAACATTTGGGTTACTTTCTGTTTTAAAAAACATTTAAGTTATACCATAAAGTATATACGACGGTATCATATACAGAGTAACACATTTAACAAATGGATTCAGTTTATTTATATTTTTGTTTGTAGGAAAATTGCGAAAGCAAAGTTGATTTTATCTTGAGAATGTGCTTTTCAATTGTAGTCTAGTTTGCAAACAACATTGATTTTAAACAAATCTACGTTTTAGGCATTTGTTATTGTAATAGATGTCAGAGATATAAAAGAAAACTTAAAGAAATTTAAATCTTTTCATATTGTCTAGAATCGTACCTGAATAAAAGCGTACTACGTATATTCTCTGTATGAGAGCTACCGAAAAAATCCAAGTGCGTACAAAAGAAAAATTAAAACAAACATTTGTTTTTCAACAAAAAGATGTAAAAACTTGACAAAACAATATTTTGTTTTTTTTTTTCTTCATTTATTGTGTATATCGATAATACGGAAGTATAAAAATTTTACTTTTTATACTGCGACCCTACTCTATTTAGGAATGATGATCCGATGATCACCTCTACTTAATGGGCCAATTCACACCAGAAAAATATTTAAGCGAAGAATTTTTCTGCATTAAACGTGTACATATACACAGTTTTGTATGTGTTAGTGATTTGTTTTATTTGATTCCATGCTTAAATAAAGAATACATCTTGTTCCACGATTCCGACTGAATAAATTAAATGGATTGGTGTTGTGCTGTGTTACTTATCTTACAACAGTGTTGTTCTTTGATCCATACGTAAACCAACTTAGACTCCTGGAATTGATATAAGATGCTCCAGATCAAAGAACTTCACTAACCAACTTTAAAAAAGCTTTATATTTCAATATAAGTAATAAGAATTGAAATGAATGCGAAAGTAATGGAGTTTGTGACTAGAGAACAAATGTAATTTTTTAAATATTGTTTTACCCCATGCGGATTATATAATCTCGATATATGTTTATGGTACTTTACATATCATGTGAGACATTTTTATATTTCAAACATATCTAGAGTGGTGTTCAATAAAATAGTTTCACCCTAATCTAAATGTGATTAATATTTTTGAATGCTTTTATTTTATTTCAGTTATTAAGTAATTATAATGAAAAACAGTAAACTTCCTAAAATAAAAACCTAAAAAACCATATATTCATAAATATTGGTGTAATCGACTAATTTTGCTGTTCAAAAAAAGGATTCACCAAATTTAATAGACTAAAAAACGTCTTCTTTATTGATTAAACCAAATTATTTCTTTCAGTCATTGTTTATTCACCTCAGTACTTACTAGAATTGCTCTTATTTTTAGTAAGGTACAAGCAGCGTTTTTGCATTGACTCCATAAATGTTTAAAATATTTCGGTTGGAGTGTTCTTCCAGGAATCTTTCAAAAATTTTAACAACTGTTCTTAATTGGAAGGATTTCATCCTATAAGGACCGCTTTGACAATTTGATATAAAATTTCATTGGAATTTAAGTCTAAAACCTGTGTAGACCAGCTTGAAACCTTGCCGCCATTGCTTTCAAACCAATCTTTTGCTCGCTTCTTATTTAGAATAAGATATCATGATGTCGTTTAAAGTATTTGTGTTGTATACGGCATCCATTGTACCTTCAATTCTAAATACAGGTCATTTGCCATATTATATTGCACAAAAATTTTAAGAGTATTTATTCATTTAATAAATAATTCATTTTTCCAAGGTCATTTGTGTTTCAGCAATGTTGCTAAGGTCTAAGATCACTTTCCTTTGCTATTAAAGTATATAGCCAGAAACTTTTTACGATATCAACATGTCTTCTACACCTTAAATAGTGAATAGTTTCTGCGCATTATTGGTTTTCAACTACAAGTGTAGCTTCCATATGCTGACAGACTTTCCATTTTTATATCAATTTAAGGATCAACTAAATACTTATACATACACTTCAAATTGTAATATGCATTTTTGTTTTATATTACACAACGAAAATGATAAATAAATAAATAAAATAAATTTTTTACAATTTAAACAGATACTTGGCTTGGCAAGTAAAAAAATGTATAACTGTAGATTAAATTTGGTTCCTATAACTACTTCGATATATGTATTTATAAAAAAAAACTTATTTTAATATCTTTTTAAATTTTAAAATATTTGTATTTAAATACCATTGAAACGCCCATTATTAAGCATTAAAACCACAATCATAATTGACCTCAATTTTTATGTTAAAATTTTATTTCTTTAATCATTTTAAAACGAAATTTATTCGTAATTTACTGCAAATCAATCTGTTTAAAACAATTACAAAAAATTATATTTATATTGCAATTTTTCACTCTGTATTAAAAGAAAAGAAAAAAACATTTTAAATTATTTGATTGTTAAAAAATTTTTATTTAACAACCACAATTGCCTTTTGGCAATACGTAAGTTATTACATGTGACTTAAAATTTAATAAAATTATTAATAGAAAAAAATAAAAAAAAAATTTGCCAAATTGTTAAAAAAAAGTTAACGCTGCAGTTCAATATTGTTTTTTACTCAGAGCTACAGCTGATAAAAAACCAACATTCAAAATAAATCTATGCGGTCAATATTTTTAACAAAATCAGCTTAAAACAAACATGATTGTTTTCTTTAATTGAATTGCAACCATTAAAACGAAAAAATATAAAAAAATATTAGTATCACAAGTATTTACTATGTCTGCCAAAATTTAAATTGTATGTGTCAGAAATAGTTATCGTTATGGGGATTTATGAAATCTAAAAAAGACAACATTTTTTTATTATTACTGTATTTCTGTGTCTGTTTTAAAATTACAAAATTATTTTTAATTTAGTAAAGCTGATTTATATTCATACATACACATAAATGTACATACATATTTACATATGTATGTACTATATGTACATACCTATTCCAATCAGTTATTATACGAGTATATTGGAAATTGTAGTAATTGACCGCTCCTTGGACATGATAAAAGAAAATTTACTTGATTATTGTAAATTATTCAAATTTACATTCTAATATAAATATTAATTTCAAGCTAATAATAACGCTCCAAATAAGCAAGAAAAAAAACCGCTTCTATAATACCCTACACTCCAATTTAACTTCAATAGAAATCTTTGTTATTGTAACCAAAATATATACTTATTAAATACCAGCTAACCCGATAGACGCTGTCCTGTTCAAATTAGAAAAAATTTTTGCTTACAATTTTAAAAATTCGTTAAAAAGAGAAAAAAAAAACTATTTTTAAATTAAAATTTTATTCAGATACGTATGTAGGTAGGTTCGTACAACGATGCATAAAAACGGATTAGTACAAACATTAAAAAAAAAGATTAGTCAAATCGATGGAGCCGTTTTCTGATTTAGGTAAATCAAAAAATGGGCGGGGCAAAGTTTTCTTATCATGTCATATAGGATGGAGCCGTTTTCTGATTTTAAATAAATAAAAAAAGTGGGCGTAAAAATGGGCGGAGCAAATTTTTCTTTATGTAAAAACCTAAGTTAGATCACGGCGATCATTAGAAATAAAAAATCTTCAAAATCAGTTCAGCCGTTCTCAACTGATGCGATGACCAACGAACAACACTGATTTTTATTTATATATTGTAGATACTAAGGAATTTTAGCTTTGTCCGAGATTATCCGCAAATAATTTAAAGGCACAACAATTGTGAAGTCTTTATATGCAGAGTGCATGGCATTCCCAAATATCTGGCTCAATATGGTCTGATAAACCCTTTATTAATTAAATGGTATCTGACGTCGTTCTGTGCTCTAGTGAGAATTCGCTCTATATAACGAAAACTGTCTAATCCTCTTAGTGATCAGAAATTATTTGAGCTGCAGCTGGCGGGCACAGTTATGACAGTGTGTAGATAATTTATCAGCGTAGACCATTGATCCATTTTCTATTGAGCTAAGAAATAATAGACAGATTTTTAATCACTTCGGAAACCAACTGAGAAGTCTAATTTTGGACATTAATTTATCACTAAATTTAAAGAAATGAACAAACAGACTCAAAATACTAACACCTTTAAACAAAAAATTATTAATAATGGTGCGATAACGAGTTGCAGTGAATGCAACACGACAACCGACTTCACTTTTAAAGAAAAATATCCAATACTTGGGGGGTGCGTGGTATAGTGGTTAGAGCTCTCGCACAAAAACTCAAAGGGCCCAGATTCAAATCCCAGCAGAGGTGAAAAAAAATTAAAAAGTTAGTTTACGGTTTTTTCAAAACTATAATTTAAAAATAAGAGGTCCCCCCCTCCCAAGAAGACCACCTACAAAGAAACCGCTTCTCGACATTCCACTCTATTCCATCTTAACCAATGTTAACAAAAAACGAATGATCAGGAGAAAAAGCGCCACCTATTGGGAAGTAGTAGATAACAGCTGAACCTACTTAGAGAAGGCACACTCAGCTCACAATCAACATGCTGTTGTTGGTGAAGGTATAAAACAGCAATTTGTCTCATTCCCTAAGGCGCCTAAAAATAATATATGTACTGTCTTTTCAAAATTCTAATACAATGCACAGCATTTAGTAGGGGTTTACCCCTGAGTAAAAAAAAATACCGCCACTAGCGTATAGTTCTCGAAATTAACATACCACATATTGGTATTCCACTATTTATCTGTAGGCAATAATTCAAATCGATGCTAATGTGACTGAGTAAAGGTAAAAGGGAAAACGATGTTTCTTACCTTTAATTCTAGTTTTTTTAAGACCAATACTCAGGGGTAAATTCCTATTCATGCAGTTCATTGTATTGGAACTTGATAATAAATAGATAGATTTTATTTTTTTTTATTATGCGCCTTTTTATTGATGAGAAAAGTAGCTGTCAATTAGACTACTCAAAGGACAGTGTTATACCTCCACCCTTGAATGATCAACAGCAATTGCCCCATCAGTAGGTGGACGTTAAATGTGAGTTGCGAGCGTCTTCAGTTGGTTAGCTGTTATCTTCTCCCAGAAGGTGGCGCTGTACTCCAGACGATTCGTTGCTTAGTGCAATACACTGGAAATATCAGAGGGCGGTTTCTTGAATATGGACTTCTTGGAGAGGGGTAGGAAATAACTTATTTTTTTATTATAATTTTTATAAAATCGCAAATTTAATTCGCTTAGATTGAACCTCGGTCGTTTAAGTTTCTGTGCGGGCTCTCTCACCACTATACCACGATCCCCATTTTGAAAGTTTTTGAGAAATTTCAAAACCATGTGCTTCTTGTACTCGTAAATATCCAGTAGAAAAATTTTGTTCATTCTCACGTATTTTCTTTTTTTTTCTATTACACAATGTAATTATTATATAAGATAGAAAAAATGTTTAATTTTACAAATTTAATATTTTTCTCATGTAGTATTATTGCTGTAAAAAGTGTAAAAAATAGTGCTGATTAAATTTCAGCTAATTTATGTGGGTAAATTGAAAATATACATTGAAAGTGTATATGGGCAATTTCAAAAATTTTCGACATTTTGATATTTTTTTTTCGAAATTTTTTTTTTGGATGACACGAATGACGCTTTTGTCACGTGAAGGGTGATATTTTAGCATACCAAAACAGTTCGCGTTAATCATTTATTGCAAACGGCGCGAAAGTTATGGAGGTTTTATGTTAAAATCTCATAAAAAAAAATTTAAAGTTAAATTTATTGGTTTATTTTAATAAATGTTGTATGGATGTATGAAACTCATTTCAAATTCATCAGTGCAGTCAAAATTCATCAATGCACTGATAAAATACATAAAAAATATCAATTAAAATTAAAATTTCTTAACATTAAAAAAGGCGAATTTTTGCAAAAATGTGAATGTTTCAGCGATTGTTATAATACGTGTTTATATAACGCATAACTAATTTACAGAAAAACAATGGTTTAACTTGATTGAATTCAACCGTATTTATATATGATCTTTAGTTCACCGCCGCACTTCATTTCCAATACTTTACATTGATTTTAAACCACGGATTAATTAAAAAAAACGCGAAACAAAATCATGAAATTTCGCAAAATTTTTATTTTCTTTATAAAATTTTTGCGTTTCAACATATTTTAACGCCTTCTTGACGTTGAGGTGCCATTTACTAAGAAGTTTAGATCACGCAATACGTAAACCAGTTTTAAATAAGATTGCAAATGTCAGGCGCGAAAAACTGTAATTTTTGAAAAATTTACGCCAATTCTATAAAAGTTTGAGGTTATCGTTCTCAGCAACTAGCAGCCTGACATCGACGTGATGTGGCGCAAATTTTAGCAAATTATACCATCTTTTAAATACTGTTGACGAAATGAAATTTTCTTGAACGGCGCAAAAACGCTATAGAAAAAACTGCGAAAATTGAAAAATCGGAAAATTTTGGTTTCAAAAATGAACCGCTGTACAACTTTTTCCCAAATAGTAGTATGGGCATAACTTTTATAGTGTAAATATCTACAAAGTCTAGTGACTTTATTTTATATCAGTGGGCATCGGAAGTTTAAAACTAAAAGTAGAAAAGAGATGAAATATGAAAAACTCTTGTAAATTTCAAGCCATTTTTTGAGTTTTTCGATATTTGAGTGCCCATAACTTTTAAAAATAAAGAACTGATGATCTGAAATTTTGAATTTCCCAGTTTTCTAGTGTGGCCTACCATTCCCTTTTGACCGTTTTGGTCAATTCGAAAAACTGGAGAAATAATAAGCATCTGAACTCAGTTTCAACAAATGTTGAAAATTTTTGAAATTGCCCATATACACAATGGAAATGTTAGTTTTTTTATACATAAGTAAATTTGAGACAATAATTTGATAACAACATGTACACATAATTAGCCATTCTAACTTTTTTCACAGTTACTGCTTAACTCCTTACAGCATTCATATTATGTGCGTCAATTTTTATCTATAAGTACCAGGACCTAAAACTTAACGTAGAATTCGAACGACAGTCTTGAGAAAATTGTTCATGAACATCAGTCACTCATCTCAATCCTTTTTTTTCAAGATGTCAGATCCAACATACTAAATACTAGACTACGGCGACTACGTGGTAATATTTAGATTACCAGACGAGTTTGTCAAAACTTGTCAACTACTTTTCGCCAAATAGTTTTCAACCGATATTTTTAACTATGGTGGAATATAACAGCTTCAGTGTGTTGTAAACAGTTCTTCTGTGATTGTTTGGCTCGCTTAAATTAATAAAATAAATGAAATCCTTCTGGTCCCACTTATATAAACATATTTCGAGCCTTATCCCTTGGTACTAGTATTTTCGACATAAAAGGTCATATTTTAATGTCTGATAGTTTCAATCAAATAAATATTTGATCTCAGTTATTGTAGCTTAATATAAAATAAATACAGAATTTTTACTCCACTAAACTCCACGTAAATTGTTAAAAAAAAATTCACACATCCAGTTTACTATTTATAATGAAATTATTAAATTTCTAGGTCCTTATCAATTTGCCCACCCTACTATCAATCCGTAAAAAAAAACTTATCATTCTGTTAAAAAAGAAAAAAAAAATTCTGTTATATAAACAACATGCATAATTAAATATAAAATATACGCGAATGTGAAAAGAGTTCATAAAAAAAACTTGTATATCATACGAGTATCGTATCTGTTTGAACAAAAATATAAAACAATATTTTGTTTAAATATTAATTTACACATGAGCATAAACTATGGATGCATTAGTATACTCGTATGTATGCATAGAGGACACAAACATATATTTTGCAGGATATGTAAATGAAATAAAACAAATAACAATTTTATTAATTAACTGTTTGCTAAATTTATTGCAAACAGAATAAATATACAAAATATTTCAAATAAATTCAATAGTATGCTTGATTAGAATTTATTTTGGGTTTTTATGATATTTGCGATTCATATAGAAATAAAAAAAAAGTAAAATAAAAAAAAAACTGTGAACTCATATAGAACACAATTTTAATTTCAATGAAATAAGAAAAACAGTATAATTATAATGTTCATTATAATAAATTAATTAATAATTAAAAAAAAAAATTTTATTTCTTGAATTCCTAATTAGAGTCACTTACTGGATCTTTAGATATTATGTGAATGTATTGTATAATTATCATAACGACCTTAAGATTCTAACACGGGTATTCTTTCTACGAGAACTACTTACTTGTAATATCCGTTTAGGAATAGGTATAGCACTATCTACCTCCTTTACAAAGTTCTCATCAGAGTTCGTTGTGTTATTCATTTGTTATTTAATTCACAATCTATTGAGACTAAATTATAGGAATTACATTATTTTATTCTTTCGAATGAAATTCTTTTTGATGAACTTTTGAAATTTAACTTACTGTTTAGGGTAATTACTACATTATCATCGAGTAACTAAAATTACATAAATTTTTCTTATATTAATCATTTAAATCTTATCTATTCTAAGAAAGATGCTGGAAGTATGGGGGACCTATGCCCTGTTCTATGATAATGTGATATGGAAACAAAATTTAAAATTTTTTTTTTTCACTGGTAATTTTCGGAATATAATTTCACAATTACATATATTTAATTGGAATTGTAGCCGTGCCTTTTGTATCCAAATCTATCGAATCGTTGGAGTATCGGCGTAATGTGACGTGCATTTCATTGGTCTATCGGTTTTTGATTTGATTCCCGATGGTCGTATATTCTTGCTTATTACATGTATCTCTCTCAAAGCACATCCATTTGTAGTTGATTTTCCAGTGAATCGCACTGTGCATTATTAAGAGAATTCGTACCCCCCACCGCTTGTTTATGAAATAATCTTTCAACAAGTGCATTTCCTGCCAATTATGATATCAGTAAATTTAAATCAAATGTCTCCACAAGCCTTACTCCCTCTTTCTCCCATCCCATAACGTATTTTTCTAGACCAGCACAATATTATGCATGAGTTGGGGTCGTCCTCTGAGTTCTGGCCTAATTATTAAAGAAATGCATACCAAGTAAGAAGTCGAATACGTATAGATTCGGGTCTGCAACGTAAGTTTTTGTGGCTAAAGCTGAAGCCAAAACATTTCTTAAACGTTTTAAGCTACATTTAGTTTTTTTTGTGAGTTAATCATCTATTAATAAAAAAATTCTTTATTTTTTAAATAATACTAAAGTAGCCCAGACCGCGCTGCTAGGCATTACTATAGGATAAGTGTAAGTTTATATATTAAAGATGAGATCTTTTGCAGAAATAACGCTATCAATTCGTTCTGGTATTATATTTTCACCATTACTTTTCTCTAGATATAACAAAACGATCGATTTATATGGAAGGTGCCACTCCCACATACGCAATTCCACTCACATTCTAACTGATAATTTGTATTGATTTCAAAGTTGTTTGGAGTAATTAGAGAAGTTCTATATAGTAATATTTTAAAGATATGACAAATACATAAATATATGGTATGGGCGTGGTACTGCCTACTTGTATAAAAACCATCGTATGAAACTGTTTCGTAAACTATAGAATACATGCGCATGTATTTTTACTTCTTTTGCTAAACTATAAGTGATTCTCATTTAGTTTATAAAATTTTTAGTAAGAAACTAAGGTTTGAATAAAGTTTTTTGGTAAAATGATTCTGGTGACTTGAAACATGTGTATGTAGTTTGTTTTTAAATTTTTTTTGGAATTACTTGTGAGTAATACATGGTAGGCAAAGGTGGAACGAATGCATGAGCATGACTGACTAAGTATTAGAAAATCATTATTTGTCAAGTTTTTCTTCATTCACACGATGGGAGTTTTATTTATAATATTGTGGCTTATTCTTCGTTCGCCGTTCATATAATACAAGTTTTATTTTAGACACCATATACTTATGTTTATTTGTAATAATTGTGTGTATGTTGGGTGCAATTACGAATGGTAAAGGAGAACATAGAATCTATGTATTTCTCTCGCTTTTAAACGAGTAATCATCAAAAGAAGACTCTCTAAGTGTAAACACATACTTATTTCCGAGATACTACCAGTAATATGTAAAAACCGTAGTCGAAAACTGTCTTAAAATCTTCAAATACTGCAACCAATACAGAGGCATTCAGTTGAACGACATTGTATATCGATGTTCAGACTCTACTCTTGGTTTCATAAATTTGCCATAGACATACTCGTAGAAGAGCGTAGGTTATTCTACACATAATTGGTTTTTTTTGATTTTCTTTAGGTCTGTTGAAACGAATTTACTTATGAGTAGTGAAGAAGTGCACTTATATAGTTATAAGGGCGATGGGTGTGGTTCCCATTAAAGAATTTGGGCCCGACAGGTATGTTTGCAACTCATTTCTACAAGAATCATATAAAATTAAAGAAATAGGCTATAAATCTTAATGTGTGAAGAATTAATGCACTGAAATTAATAAAGAAAAATATATGATTCACTCTGGGTATAACAAATATCAACTCAATTACAATATAACTTAAGTAGTTATGGAGGTAAACTACTAAGAATATATGTATATAATACAACCTAACCACCTACTATATGCTGGGAAGTAGGGTATTAAATACCACACACGGAACATAAATTTAATTAAAAACGACATTACCCAGATTTTAATGTCAATTAACAGAAAACAAAGCAATATTGTATGAAATAACAACATTACGAATGTACTTAAAATAACTGTGCTTTTAAATTATGTTTTAAGATGTCTAAGAAGAAAAAAAAACAGACTTAAAAAATACCGCTAAAGTAAAAATTTAAAGTTTTGTAAGAAATAAAAAATTCTATTGTACTCTTTAGTTGGTGGCTACAAAAGAATAATGAATATAATAATTTTGTTTTTTTCTGAGGACTGTAGACTTTAATTTAATGAATGTTTAAACAGTGCTTTTGTGTGGGTGCTTTGAGCATTAAGTACCCACTGAATATGCTGAACACCGGGTTAAAAGCAACACAGATTGTGCCAAATGTGTAACGAAATGAAAAGTGATTGATGTCGTTCTTTTTTAAATTTTTATTCTCATTTATTTCAAAGTAATTCACCAATAAATTTTAACAATAACATTTAACAAAATAATGTACAGACATAAAACAGCAAAAAAAGAAAAAAAAACAAAAATGAGACAAAAAATTGTAATAAAAATTGACTTAAAAATGGGACCTTTTGGTTCATTGGTTTTTGGGAAGTAAATTGTGTGAACAAAGAGCATTAAAGGAATGGTATGATTTTTTAACACCAGCACTATATAATACTTGCTTATTTATTTAAAATACTAAACAATATTCATATTAGCGCTAATGACTTTACGTTGCAAACGCCATTGTAAGTCTTGCAAACAAATGTAGCAAAGAATGTCAAACTACAAGAAAATATAGGCGGCAAAGCTGGTTTTGCTATGTTTGAAGACTTGTAAAGGCGTGTGAAAAGAAGATTATTTATTGAGTGACTGAGACCATGTGCTTGGTGTAGTACAACAGGCCAAGATCGCACTAGCAGTCTAGGCCATTACCCACTAAGCCGATATAATAAATAATAGGGTGTCACAACTTTGAGTTAGCATTACTGCTTTATTGTACCACCCACTTAACAGCTAATAGTTGTTTTTTGTTAAGTTTTCTTTGAAATTTAAATATGAATCGACTTACACCAGAGCAACGCGTTCAAATTGTCGAAATTTTTAATCAAAATAATTGTTCTGTTCGTCAAACTCAAATTGATGCCGATTTTGAATTTCCATTAAGATTTTATTTACCGATAAAGGCCGTTTTTGGTTGAATGGGTACGTAAATAAGCAGAATAGTGGCATTTGGAGTGAGGAGAATCCACAAACTTTTGCCGAAACACCATTACATATACAGAAAATTACTGTTTGGTGCGCTTTATGGGGCGGCGGAGTCATTGGCCCATATATATACAAAAACGATTACGGTCAAAATGTTACTGTCAATGGTGAACCGTATTGAACATGATCCGACATTTTTTAGTAACTCAATTACGAAAGTTTTTCCTTGCGAAAGCACAGAGCAGATGGATTTCTATCACTATATGTGCTGTTTCTAGATCACTTTGGCCTCGGTATAACCGGAGTAAAACTCTGAGAATCTTGGGATTCCTCGTCAGTCCTTGTCCAAACTTATAACGGTGTATACGGGTCACTGGCTGGTCGGTAGACACGCACAGAGGTTGGGCCTTTCCTTTAATCCGCACTTGAGAAGTTTCGGGAACCCTTCTGAGAGGGAGACTGTGGAAAATTTTCCTTATGATTGCCCAGGTCTGGCTGTCATACGTTTGAAGTTTTTTGGGGTGCCCTTTCTCGACGTTTTGGCGCAATGTGCGAACCTGGACCCCTTGCTTTACTTCACTTTATAGGAAGCTCTGGTTGGCTGTAGTTCTTTCCTACTTTTAGGTAACTTCAGTTTGGTCCTACAATGGTTACAAAACGGCACCTTGTGCTAATTGTAGTTGATCAAGTTTTCGTATTAACTGGCTATTTGACCTACCTACCTACCTACGTGGGATGAATCTTGCTGAAATGTGGTTCTAACAGGACGAAGCCACATGCCACACAGCGAGCGCTACAATTGATTTACTCAAAGAAAGTTTTGATGAAAGAATTATTTCACGTAATGGCCCAACTAAATGGCCACCAAAATCGTGTGATTTAACCCCATTGGATTATTTTCTCTGGGGTTATATTAAGTCACTAGTCTACGTCGATAATCGATCGATCGAAGAGTTTTCGGCGAAATACGGCCGCAAATGCTGCGAAAAGTTGTTGAAAATTGGTGTTTAAGATTGCGTTTTCTACGAGCCAGCCGTGGCGGCCACATGGCAGAAAATATATTTAAACATTAATTTCATAAAATTTTCTTTTCAGTAAAGGGCGTTATATTGATATTAAAAATATAAAAACACCCTTTACATAGGTGTGTTTATTTTTAACAAATAATACTCTGGAAATAAGGAAAAAACCAGAATGAAAATCTAATCAATTTTGACAATTTTTTTTTTATTAAGGAAATATTTGGGTATTGGAGCACATCAATATACCAAGAAATTGCATGTAAAATAAACTCCCTAGACTGGTCGATGACGACAAAGATTCGTTTGATAAGATAAAGTGTTATTATGCCGACCTCTACTTGTCTTCAACATCTTAGAAACTGAATCTTGGCCTGCAATATATCATTAAAATCTACATTGAAGCCGGAGTTGGAGACGCACATTAAAAATTTCAGAGGCAGATATCGAAATTAGAATTATTTTTTGGTAATAAAAACATTTTATTCTTTTAAAGATCTGATTTGTCTTTGAGCTATTAATATTTTTATAGTATTTTATTTCCAGTAAGTTAATGATTTTGTAATATAATTTTTTTTTGTCGTAGCTGGTTTTTGTTGTTTGTAGATCGTATGTCATTTTGTTGCACAAAAAAGACAAAAGTTCAAACTGAAACAATTGTTACTGCATTAAATATTTTAACTTGGCTTTAGAATGACATGTAACGAAATTTCAAATGTTTTTTTCAGAGTAGTTTTTCTTCTTAACTGACATTAACGTTCGTTTTTCTGTTACACAAAATTAAATGTACATTTTTAAATGCTTCAAATATTTTAACTTTTCGGTTTGTTTGTTTTTTGTAAAATAATAATATCCTATAATATGTACGAGTATGTACGTATTTTTGTGTATTTTTTAAAGTAGTAAAATTATAAGCATATTTTTTTTTTCAATCTTTTGCAAACTTTTTCTTTGTGATTTGTTGCACAGTGACAATGATTTGTTTGGAGTTTGCCGATACACAATATACAGTGTTATAGGTAAAGGTGTGAGTAATCGAATCTGGCAATAAATGTCATAAATATTTATGATGTGAATAAGTTGTGCCAGTCAACTTGTGGGAAGGGAAGTGTACTTACCCTGAAGTAGTATGTGTGAGTTATGAATTCAGTGTTTACCAGATACTCCAATCTCGAGCATTGATTTTAGTGAACTTATTTTGAAAGGAAGCAAACATTTGGTTTAAAGAGTTCAAGGGTTGTCATAAGCCACTTGATTAACAATAAGTTGCTTTAAGAATTAAAAAAAAAGTTTTTTACAAAAAACTAAAAGTAGGAGAGAAAAACATTCATTTAATCAAGGCAAATAAAGTGTAAAATGTAGGCAAGTCTACAATCAGTTTAGAAAGGCAATTTATTTTGACAACTTTAACTTGCAACACATAACAATCTGTTGACAACATTTTTAAGTTAATTTGCCCTGTATCTAGGTATGCCGTTCGAGATGTCCTAATTCTGAAAATCCTTGGAATCCTCCGTCTTACATACTTTACTGGCCAGAAAAACCCTTTAACGGGTGTCGGACTGTCTCAACACTAGCTTCCAGGCGCCTCTGCTTAGCGCTCGCTTTTTCCAGTTGGTCATACCAATTTATGACAGGGCTTCAACAACTTGGTTCTTCCAACGTAAAGAGCCAACGTAGCTGAACTCTTTGACCACCAGACCCATTTTAGCAGCCTCTCATCCATTAGCATTAAAGGCCATGCTGGCATTTTGCTGGGTACACTCAATAACGTCTATGTCGTTTGCATGCAAAAGGAGCTGGATACTTTTGTTAAAAATAGTGCCATAACGATGCACACCTGCGTTTCACAAAAACCTCTCCATGACGAACTTGAAGAGGTTGCAGGTTAAGTCGTCGCCTTGTCTAAAAGAAAGTTTTTCTGATATAAAAACTGTATTTAAAAATATTTCCATCTGCTCTTCTGGTCAAAACTTTTTTATCCTTAAACTTTAAGCTTTAACCCCCATATTCATAAAAGATTAAAATATATTGGAAATGTGATAAAAAATTTTAAGGGAAATTTGAAGTAAAGGAATTGAAATTTATTTTATTTTTGCTACGAATACGGCCAAAAAATATTCATTGTTTTAGTTTGAATAAATATTTGTTTCTTGCATTATTTTTTTTTAAGTATTTGGTCAAAATATATCTTAAGTAAGGGATCAATCTGAACTGTGACCTCAGAGGTAAAGCCATTACCACCTTCTCATACCGCCACCCCCCCAGGGATACAGTTTAGACCCCTTATGATTACGTCCCGTCAGTGGCCTGTTTTCTCCGGGGAATATAGAGTTCACATAGCCCTGGGTGGCCTGGCACTCGCTATAGGCAGAGAGTTTGGTAATTTATTACTGATCATCTCAGGGACTGACCAGAGACGCCTAATCTAATCTGATACTACGTTCATCAGGGGCCCCCGGTTAGCCTGGGCTCCCCTGTCATTCGAGAAGTGAGGCAAATCGGCCTGATGGTTGGATGCGGCCCTTCGGGGAGTACACGTAGTGGTTGTGGTAACGCTAGATGGTAAAAAAACCTCTTATCAAGGGGGGTATTACTACTCAGGCAGTGGTAGTACTACTTGCTAATTCATTGTCTATGGGCCTTTAAGTAAGGTACGGCTTCGAATGGCGGTGGTTGGACGCATTGTATTCAACCACCGCCCTGGCAACGGGTGGCGTGTGGTGAGTTCTCTGAACACGTACGCACGATAAACCCGTATAGTTGTTCTTATACCGCCAGTCTGTATTATAGTCGCATGGCATACAAGCTTGTAAAATATTGTCACATTATATTGCAAAGACCAGTGCTTAGAAACAGAGTTCAGTTGTTTTGGGTATCTGGAAATACATATGAACACATGCCTACATAGTTGGCCATTGCATCCCTGTTTCAGTTTTTCACAGCACCAAGGTTGTTTGTGTTAATTTTTAATCATGAGTACAGGGACCTACAGTTTTATGTCGACTCTAAACGACAGACTTGAGAAGCTTGTTCATGGCAATCCATTACTCTTAGAGCTTTCGTCAGAAGACTGATAAAAGGTAGTCGCCGATAAAAATATTTTTCTCATGTTACTTTTTTTTTTAAATGCCAAAGCTGTAAAACAATTGACAATGAGACTGCGGAGGCACTAATGTTGAAATTATCCGTAATACCCTCTATTAGTTTAAATACATACATAACCGGCCATTACAACCCTGGGTTACGGTCTAGCATCTTGAAGCACTCATGTTGGGTGTGTTAAATTTTATCCATAAGTACCGGGACCTACAGTTTAAAGTCGACTCCGAAAAACATATTTGAGAAAATTTTTCATGGCAATCAATAACTCTCAGATATTTTGTCATATTTCTTTTTTTCAAGCTATCAGAGCTGAGATTTGAACCCAGCGCTATCGTCTTAGTAATCCAACACACTAACCACTAGACCACGGCGACTACACTACTAGTTTAGGGCTTGGAAAATTAGTAAATATATAAAAATTATAAATTGGCCTTAGACTCGCTAAAGCTATGATCAGTTTTGAGTACTACTTTGGTCATATTTCTATTGCTCTAAAGTACAGAAAGACGGACTCGAAGTAACGGACGTATTGTCAATCATCAATTCGTACACTTGTATACAGTGATGAGGATAATTTTTGGCCCATAAAAATTTTTTAGAAAACGAAACTTCCGCACAAGGAGTGAAATCGGTACACAACTGATTTTATAGACTTTTTAGATCAATAAACTGTATTGTTTGATGCCCTTAGTTTTTCAAACATGAGTTCAAAGCTCTTCTTGTCGGCAATGCTGATTATTGGAGATTGTGATGTTATTGATTCGATCAAGAAATGTAATGAAAAACCAATGCCAACAATGGCACAACGTCTGAATTGTAACTAGTTTTGTCACTGTTGGTAGCGATAGAAAAGGTGTTTATAGATGCTTACTATATAGGTTTAATCGTTAATTCAAAAACATAGAATTGCTATTTATCAGTCTTTTTTTAATTTTTTTTTTATTGTTTTGTAACGTAAACCTCTTGATGTGTTTTTAACTTTATATTACTTTGCCCTTTTGTACCCACTTACCATGACTCATATCTATGCAGTGCATACGAGTATACATAGGTTTAAAGTATTTGTTTTTAATTTATTTTATGGCAAATATTAAATTACCAAATAAAATAAAATACAATAAATGATTTTTAAATAATCAAACTGTAATATAGTATGTGCCGCCTGTCATAAACTTACATTTATAAAACGAAACACTTAAACATTGCAAGAAAAAAAAAGAAAAAATAATAAAACATGACTTTTTTCTATTAATTGTTGAAGCTTATCAAGCCATTTAATATCTAGACTTGTCACTTTATAATACGAGTATACATACGTGCAACTGACAGTTGTAGGTGTGTTGTTGTGTTATTGCTATTGTTGGCTGCAACTTTAAACATTTTAAATGAATGAATGATATTATTTGTGATTTTTTGTTAATGCAAATGTAAAACCAAATGAAATGAAAAGCATAATGTAAACTTGTGACAAATTTTCAAACTGATAAGAATAGGAATTAAATGTCGTAGTAAAAAACTTTTAAAATATTAATACAAAAAAGCTGTACAATTCTAAATACTACACAAGCATTTAGAAAATTTTCAAGAAAAAAACAAAAAAAACAAGGGATTTTTCATTTACAATACTTGTCTGTGTATGTACATCAGATAAGATTTTGTAACATTATTTACCATAAAAATAAATGTTGTAAACTTAACAACAATAGTTTGTCTAAAAAACAAAATGAAACAACAGCAACTACAACATTTACAACTGAAATTGTCAAGTTAAGAAAATGACAATATACGAGATCCAAACCCAGCAGGCCATAACACATAGTCATACATTTAACAAAAAAATTATTTTTCTTTTTCTGTTGCTGTAACTGTTACTGTTTTCTGTTTAGGACACAAATATATGATAAATCAATAAAAACACTACAAAAACTGACAATATTTCTATTTTTTTTTTATTTTTATTTTGTAACTGCTCGAACTCTAAATAAAAATCAGAGCAAAGGTGCTGATTGTCACACTGTTATTTTCAGTTTTTTTTGTTTTTTTTTTTTTTTGGGAGGCTCACAAAAACAATAGAAACTCTACCAGAAATCAGAAACCAACTAAAACAAAAAGTTATGGCAACAATTTAGGAGCTTAAGAATCTAAATGTTACACCCACTTTAAAATCATTGCTGCAGTCAGTCATATGATACGAGTACTCATATATTTCTTTTAAGGTTCGCTACATTCTCATGTAAATCTATGAATGTGCTCTATGAAGCAGTGTCATGCCTTTTCTTGGCATAAAAATTGGTGTGATATTTCTGGCTGTTAACAGTTGGTGGGGTTTTTCGATTTCCCAATGCAATTTTGTGTTTTTTTTTTCTTCTTTAAAAAAAACATTTAAGTTTTAAATTTATGGGGTTTCTTAGACTTTTCTAAATATTGAAAAGAAAAAAAAAATAGAAAAAATTTAAACACAATTTGTGATTGATTTTTATGACTTTTTAAAAACCAATACATAAACATATCCAAGAGTAGTTATTCTTGTTTCTCCAACAGGAATTATTTCCTTCAATTGCTGAATAAAATCTGTTTTCTTTTAGCTAAGGAAGAAAATACCCTACAAGACAGACAATAATTTCAAGGACATCTTAATGTAATTTTTCCTTTTGCGTTCTATAACAACTGCTCACTTTCTTAATAAAAATTAGTTTTACATTATAATATCGCATAAAATCGCAGGCTATCGCATAAAAACGCATAGATTTGTATATTAGTGAAATCAATTATACCGCTAATAAACAAACTATACCAGCTGTTTTAAATAAAAAATTAAAAAAAAAATTTGTAAAAATTTTAAAATACTTGAAAGATGGGTTCCCCAGCATATAGTGCACTGTAGCGAAAAATTTGATTTTATTGCCCCAAACTCCAGATTTTTTCTGTCATCGATTTATAAAATGCTAACGTTGTTTGGTATTAAATATACTCAATTTAACGTAGAAAAATTAGGTAAAAATATTGATAATTGTGGATCTCCTAATCAAGAGCAACATAATTATAGTCGCCATAGTCCAGTGCCTTTGTTGGTTTACTAGATAAGAGCTCCGTGTTCAATGTCCAAGGTCTAACATCTTAAAAAAAGATATAAAAAAAATAAATAATACGGCGACTACCTCTCTCTGAGAGTAACTGACTGTCATGAACAAGCTTCTTAAGTCTGTCGTTAGGAGTCAACATTAAACTTTAGGTCTCGGTACTTATGGATACAAATTAACACACACAATATGGGTGCTGCGAGAAGCTAGGCCGTAACCCTGAAACAGGGTGGTAATGACCAATTATGCATCTTTGTATGTAATATAATTTCGAAAAAAAAAAAAAAAATTCCCAAACTAAACACATAAATCATAAATATCTATTCTGAAACCTAATCAGAGTACAAGTAATTCGTAACGTCGTTATCAAAGAAGCAGAATTTTTTTATTTGAACAATTGATTTTTGTTAAATAAAATTTAATTTGTTTGGTATTTAACAATAAACATAGCGAAATGGCGCATAAGATCGTATGTCAGTGCATTTTGAGGCATATTGGTATTTGCCTTATAATAATGGTAGGATGGTTGCTTAACTTGACCGCTCGACACGACTGTCAATTAGCATCATACAACGTCATTTAAAAAGTACCACAGCTCCCATGACTACAGTTAGATTGTCCTAAATATATAGTTCGTCAGAATGAGGTTTTTAAGAATGTCTTTCAGATCCAATACCAGATATCCCTATTTATCCTATATCGAAAGTATCATGACAATGTCTAACGACACAATTGTTTATATTAATACAAAAATTTTAATTTAGATTTCAGGCTCAAAATTGCATAAAATAATCTTAATTTAGACTAGAAGTAGTGTTTTGTTAAGACCGCTAGAATTTAAGAAAGGATTAACTGTCAAACAAAATGCCCTACTGTGCTCAGTTTTTGATATTTAAGATCAAAGGACTGGGGCAAAACATCATGAAATAATTGACGCCTTAACAACGCCCAAATAATTATCTAGATTTACTTTGGAAGAATTCGTGTGACTTATACATGACTTTGGGATTTTTATAATGCACATAAACCCTGATCCAAACAAGCTATACAGACAACTGTGTAAACATTGCATATCACACTTAAACCAAAATATCGAAGGTTTGTATATACTTAAAAGCATAACCCTAAACGTATACGAAAGTGTGGAAAAAGATCAAAATTTATCGTCAGCCGTATTAACTTTAAGACTAGCCGGAGAAAAATTCTGAGAAAATAATTTTACGTTTCATGTTTAAAGCCAGGCTACTATTACTTGTGTTGATTTTTCAGATATCAACAGAACCTTTAAAATAATTGAAAACTTATGCTATGTTTTATCATAAAATTATCTTCTGTAATGAATTCATATCTAGCTTAAAGGATTTGTTAAAAAATTAAATTTCTGCATAAAGAGTGAAGTCAAAGGGCAATAGACTCCAAATACTACATTCTTTATAGAACAAGTACGTCGTTTGATTGCTAGCATTATTAGATGTTATTACTTCAAAAGTTAAACGGGAGCTCACGTGATGATCACAACTGCTTCAAAATCAATTAAAGTTTGTTTGAAATATGGATGACATTGCTAGAGGTGAGATGTGGTTTCAACAGGGTGCCAACCACAACCATTGATTTTTTGTAGTCATATTTTTACGTTGAACTGGTTTCGAGGAATACACTTCTTAACTGGTATCCAAGGTCGTGCACTTTGATAACCATTAGCCATACCAAATCACTTTGCTATGTTGATAAACATATAAGAGCTTGCATTCTAGGGCCAATACTGTTGGTGATATTTCCTAATATAGGCGAAAAGTTGGCCTAAAATTGCATAACTAGAAAGCGTTCTCTCGATAACAACCAGGTCATTTAGAGGAGTGGACTATTTAACTGGCCTCCGAAGTCATGCAATGTGACTTTCAACTATTCTTTATAAAAATAGGTCAAGTAACTTGATTAGGCTGATAAGCCAATAAGAATTGACATTTAAAGGCTAATATTGCTTGTGATGTCCAAAAGCCACTCTCTCGAAAATGGGACAAGTTGCTGCCAATTTGATCATTAAAATACCGGTGTTATCCCCTCATCCTTGAATGATCAACAGCAATTGCCCCATCTATCGGTGGATGTTGAATGTGAGTGGTGAGCATCTTGAGTAAGTGGTTAGCTGTTATCTTCCCAGAAGGTGGCGCTGGGAGCGGTTTCTTGAAGATAGACTTCATGGAGGTGAGAGGGAAATTATTATTTTTAAATTATAATTGTCGAAAAACTGCAAATTGGTTTTTTAATTTTTCTCCTTCGCTGGTATTTGAGTTTCTGTGAGAAGTCTCTAACCACTATACCACGATCCTTATGGTGGGCAATTGTTCCGAAATTATTTTAAATTGTAAATTTCAATAAAATTTTATGGGGCTTTTAAAAAACAACTAATAGCCTTTTCATATGATTCAGTGTATCCTTATCGTTTGATTAAAAACTAAATATTACTTTTGGCATAATTATAGCTCCATGAAGTAACGTTCTTGCCATACCAACTATTTAAACATTTTCTCCTTTTATTTTTCATTATTAATGGCTCTTTTACTCTGCAATATTTCTTTAAACTATTTCAAAATGCAAACAACAATACAACAACGGTCACAGCAAGAAGACAAAAGAAGTAAAACAAAAAATGTCTAAAAGACAAAGATTAATGCTTCGGTTTAAGTTTTATTGACAATCTAAATGAGTTTAAAAATATGTGCATATATATGAAGCATTTGAAATAGTTTTTCTCTTGTACTTTTTATATTTTTTTTTTTTTGTTCATTCTTAACATTTTTATTGTTGCAAGTAAAATTGTATTTCTATATGCTATTGTGGCAAAGCTCATTGTTTGCTTTTGAATTGTACTGCAAGCAAAAACAACAATAACAGCAATTCCGGGTGTATATCAAAGTTAGTAACTATAACTAAAGTAAGTATTATGTCATTTAGACTTATGCAAATTAATAAAATCCTTTTTGGATATTCTGTTATTGATATGCAAACACTAACATCAGCAAAAACATACACTGACACTTTTTTTTCTTTTACAGAAAAGTACTTTAAAATTATTTCATTGAATTGTGATATACAACAGAAAGGGGTAATTAGATGCATGTAAATAGTTAGCCAGAAAATGTCAAGGAAATGTGGTAAAAATCTTAAAATTTTCAATTGCAAGCAAAGTGAATTGTAGGTGACATGACAAGCATACTCATACATACACACATTCTTTACAAAACTAAATGCTTTTAGAATACTTAGTGGTAAAATTATTTAACAATTGTAAGCAATTGATTTTCTTGAATTTTATGTGAGAAAACAGAAAACGATTTTTTTTACAATTAAACATCAAATGGTATTTCAAAAGTTATTTGTAAATTTAGAGCGGGTGAATAAGAAAAATTAAATAACAAATGTTACTTAAGTTGAGCGCTGACAGCCGGACAGGCAGTTAAATACCAGCATGATATATTAATTTGTTTGTACATTTTGTAGTAAAACCAAAAATTTTGAGAAGATAGTACACACATGAGCAATATTATAAGTACACTTATATTTTTTAATAATTTTATATCAAAATTGGCAAGGAAAACATTTGCGGGAACATAAACGAAAAGTGCAACTAAATATGGAATTCTCTGTACACTAAGCGATTCATTCCCCAATCAACTACAAAAGGATGTCTTCTGTGAAAGGTATGAGTAGAATGTTAAAATATACCATTATTCTGTGGCCACAATATTCATTCATTAAATTTTTTAAACCTGTGCTCGCGTAGGGGAGAATTCTCTAAATAATGTTATTTCATTGGTTATCAGAGCACTTCTCGTGGTAGTACCGATAGAACAGCAAAGCGCACGTTTATTTTACGAGATTCGTAACAAGGGGATGACAATTATTTTTATTATTCGATTACTTTGTATTTTTGACACTAGAATTGATAAAATCTTTTATAGTTGCACTGAATTATTTTGAAAACTCGTTAAAACAAAAATTGTTTGAGTTTTTGTTTTCTGCTTTAATCACAAAATGGTTGTCATCCATTCTGTTTTTTGAGCCGTCCAGGGCAGTCCTACTTGTTTTTCAGGGCTACAAATTTTTACATTTCCTTATACAGTTTTTTTAATTGCTGTTTTACCCCTTTTGAATTATTGGCAAGGAAGTATTTTTGATTTTTTTTTGTTCATGCTGTACATTGTACTGAAATTTAAAGTATTTTATCATTAAGCGCCTTTTTTTATCGATGAGAGAAATTGCTGGCATTTAATCACTCAAAAGCCAGTGTTGTGCCTTCACATATTAATGATCAACAGAATTTGCCCCATTTGTCGTTGGATGTTTATTATAAGTGGTAAGCGTCTACACTAAGTAAGTTAACTGCTATCTTCCAGAAGGTGGCGCTGTACTCCTAATCAATTATTTTTAATGCCTGACAAAGATGGAATAGAGTGTCAATGTCAATGAGCGTATTGTTTTTGTGATAGACAAGTTGCATACATGGGCATACTGCATTAATTTTTTACTGCAAGTACTGATTATTGAAAAGAAAAATGAGTATTCAGTAAATTTTACTGATTACTGGAAAGAAAATTCAGTATTCAGTAAATTTTACTGTTTACTGAAAAGAGAAATCAGTATTCAGTAAAAAGTACTGATTACTGAAAAAAGAAATCAGTATTCAGTAAATTTTACTCATTACTGAAAAGAGAAATAAGTATTCAGTAAAAAGTACTGATTACTGAAAAGAAAAATCAGTATTCAGTAAAAAGTACTGATTACTGAAAAGTGAAATCAGTATTCAGTAAAAAGTACTGATTTGTGTAAAAAAATTCAGTAAACATTAAATGACTGATAGTAGGTAGATACTGTGTGTTTTAAAAATGATATATATGCATTGCTTACTTACATGAATAGTGGCATAACTGAAAAACTGCATTTCGAAATAAATTAAGAACTGAAAAAATTATTTTATTTTACATTTTTCAGTATATTTTCTGAACTTGAAGTCTCAGCTATATAAATCAGTTTTTATTTACCCAATAACACATTTCATAATTAACACGTTAACTGCCGTGTCACCCGTATTCGGGTGACAGCAAAAGTTCTCATCAGGCCACGTCACCCGTATTCGGGTGACAGCAAGAGTTCTCATCAGGCCACATCGGGTGACTCCTTCCAAAGGATTTCCGAACATATTTAGATAAATATATGACAGGAGATAATAATAACGTAATAACGTGATAAATGAGGATCGTAATAGATATCGGGCTGAGAGTACCGAAAGAAATGTAAACAGACATGCGGTAGCAGAGCACGCATCTTACAGTGGCGCCGGTGGCCTGACGGGGATTTTGTTGTAAACACGCGTGGCAGTCAACGTGTTAAAAAAAGTAAAAACATACAAAAAAGAAATATTCCGCGAAATTCAGTTTTTCAGTTATGCCACTATTCATGTAAGTAAGCAATGCGTATATATCATTTTTAAAACACACAGTATCTACCATCAGTCATTTAATGTTTACTGAATTTTTTTTTACACAAATCAGTACTTTTTACTGAATACTGATTTCTCTTTTCAGTAAACAGTACTTTTTACTGTATACTGATTTCTCTTTTCAGTAATCAGTAAAATTTACTGAATACTGATTTCTTTTTTCAGTAAACAGTACTTTTTACTGAATACTGATTTCTCTTTTCAGTAATCAGTAAAAAAAGAAAATACTGAAAAAGTACTGGTACTGAAAAATGCCCATCTATGTAAATCTGGCTGGTGTAGTAATTCTTATTTCAGAGAATAAGAGGACAACAACTTTAGCTGTCTAATACAAACGATTGGACGCACCTTATATGCAATATAATCTCCTTCTCCTTCTCCTGCAGGAATCACATGACTCCCAATTTAACAGCAGCCCTACAGAACTGCAATAATGCGACACATGGCAACAGAATTTTGGGAAAGAGGACAATAAGTACTCTTTCCGTTCATGTCAGCCAAGCAAAGTCTATCAGAATTGCATTTTCCTTGAGTCTTGCAGCAAAAGGAACGATGCCCAGACATACATACATACATACTTAATTGGCCATTACAACCCTGTGACAGGGTTACGGCCTAGCTTCTCGCAGCACACATGTTATGTGTGTTAATTTTATCCATGAGTACCGGGACCTACAGTTTAAAGTCGACTCCGAACGACAGATTTGAGAAGCTTTTTCATGGCAATCGATTACTCGCAGAGCTTCTGACGGAAGACTGCTGAGAGGTAGTCGCCGAAAGAAGTAATTTTTTCATATTTCTGTCTTCAAGATGTCAGAGCTGAGATTTGAACCCGGCGCTATCGTCTTAGCATGCCAACACACTAACCACTAGACTACTCAACAAGAATGATTTTAGCCTACTCATGATGAGAAGCATGTCAGCATATTCACAATATTAAAATTTTATAACTTAACTTTGCTAACTTAACACAACGTTTAAAATCGCATTTCAACGCCTCTTGTCGTATATATACTCCTATATGTGTGTGCAAAGAAAAATTAATCAAGTTAATCTTACTTAGCTTCATCTTCTTTAGTAACATAAAATTAATTTTAATCCTTAGTTTTTTTTTATTAAAATTATCTTTAAATAAAAAACAAATAAATTTTGAATTTCATACCCTTAGACAGTGTTTGGCCTCAAGCATTACACTCAGCCAAACCGCTATGGTTTATCACTAATTATTTAAAATAAAACCACTTGATGTTTTCATATTTAATTTGTGGTCTATAATTGTTAAGATTTTTTTCATAAGCCGTTTTTTATTGAAAAAAAAAGTAGAAAAAATAGAATCAATAAGCCCTATAAACCACCAATTAAAATTAATCATACGCTTAGTTGAATACACGTTCTCTCTTTTTTTAACAATAAATGTAAAAATAATTGAAATGATTAAGAGGGCAAGCAAAAAAAATAAATAATAACTTTTTAAATATTATTGGTTATAATTAATTAAATTAAAAAAAGAGTTCATTTAAAAAAATAATTGAAAAGGTTTTTTTTTTGAAATATTATTAAATGTAAACAGAATAAAACAAATGAGATATTATAGGTTGAATGTCTAAGGTGTGAATATTTAATTTAAAAATATTAAACAAACTCATATTGAAAACGATGCTGGATTATAAATACACTGATTTTTAACGTGCACATTTAATTGATGTCAGAGGACGTTAGGTAAATGACATATGCCGATTTTTAGACAAGTATCCCAAATCTATTAAAAAATTCGTATTCCCAAAATATACCCTGGAAGTGCAAAAACTATTCATTCAGGACTATTGATCAAACAGTAAACTCCAAGGCCAATAAAAACTAAATTTTCTAAATAGAGGTAGTTTTTTGATTAAATGCTTGTTTTAAATTGCATTAATAAATGCATAGAAATCCACACTCCTAAAGAACTCATGTGCTCTCTAAATGATAAGTTTTCTTGTTAGAGTAGGGGTTAAACCTATTGTGACTCCATAAATATCTCAGAGAAAAACATTACGACACAAAAATAATTTTCACTATTGCAGTACTTCTCCTTTGGAAAAGGTCAGTCAACAACAAATAGCAAAGCTGAAAAATAAGTAACAATTGGTGTTACCAATTGACATACACTGTAGATTTTAAAGGTGGTAATGTGTTGCATCTACATGCAGTCTAGATTAGTAACTAATAGCGGTAGTGTTGCTAATGCAGCATACTTATCACATATGCCTATAGTTTATTGCTTATTGACGTGGTTAACACTTTGAGGGACATTTAATCGAAAAACGGTTTACTGGGTTAAAAAAAAAAATATGCAAACATATATCACAAATAAAAAATAAATTACAAAAATAACACTATAGAGATAATTGTAGGATCATTATTATCTGATGTATCAATACTTATACAATATTAATACTGTATTCAGTTGGTAGAATTGACTGAATGCTTTCCGAAAAAAGTTTCCAGTTCACATGATTTTAACCCATTTCCGCATGCTGTACTATATATAGTACACACCTTAAAGTTCAAGTAAAAATTGTAAAATGCAGTTTTTTTACTCGAGAAACGCTTTTTATCAGTTAAAAAGAGTACATGCAACATCCACGTAGCTGTTGTACATCAACTTATCATATCATAGTTGAAAAATATCAATAATGGGAATCTCAATTTTGGCTAGTGATTTATTTCTTGTGAGATTGTGAATGGTTATGTAGTTTATTTTACATCAGTTAACTTTGAAGAACGTTAAATAACAGTTTATTTACCTGATAACATCACATTATAATAAAAGCAATCTAAAACGGTTTAGTTCGTATAGAATTTTTTGAGCTACAGTATATTAAGTGCTGCTGTACTAAGGTTAGTACACCTGAAAAACACAACTCAGAATATTTTTTTTTTTTTTTGGTTTTTTTCTTTTACTGTACTGTAAAAAATGTTGTTTAAATCTAGTAATAAATATTGAATTTTAATTTTCATTTGGGCGTTAATGGGTTAAGGTGACTTGAGCACAACTAACTAACAACTAACAAAAATTCTGCAAGACATGATAATCGGCTTTAATAAATATTTTCTTTTAACTTTGTTTGGCTATTAATTGTTTTTGCGAAAAATAAAAAAAAAATTATTTTTTTTTAACATTTTTACAGCTTGAGGAAAACTCTTTATTTATTAATTCCAATTTTGCATGGTACATACTCGTGTTAACCTTTAAAATTTAATTTTTATTTTTAAATTTTTTCATTAAAAATTCATTTAAATTTAAATCTTGTGGGAGTGATGAGTTAGTATTTCTCACATTTTGTATAAAAAATAAATATTTAAACAAAACTACTTTAAATTACAAACCTCAGCAAGACTAATATTAACTTACAAAACAAAGTAAAGTAATTAACAAATTAAACTAACAAATACAAATATATTTTATTTTAATAGCAAATGTCTACAGAAGCTTTAAAGAGCATTTAAAATCTGACACTTGATTGATTGTTGCTTTAAATCAGCAGAAAACAAAACAAAATTAATCAATTTGCTTTGAAACGTGCTCAAAAGTTTAAACCTATAAACAGTAAAATACTCGTAGATAAATATGCACAAATTTAAAATTAGTATTTAATTTTTTTATATCTTTAAACTTCTTTTTTTTTTGCCAATAACAGCATATGATAGTGGTTTTCCTTTTAAATAATTAGACTACAGAAATCATGCCTCTTAGTGCAGTTTTCTTATACATGTAACCATTTGGCTTTTGCAATCTGCAAAACATTTATTTTCTGATTATTATCACTGTTGGTTTTTAGATCTTCGTATTACAAGAGTGTTATTTCTTACATTTTTGGCGTTATCTTAGAAAAACATGTACGTTTTTGGTATAATGAAACTTAAACAACATAAATTACTTGACTGGGCCTTTAAATTTAAATATACTGGTAATTTATCCTCTAGTGAGGAGAAAGACAAAAACGAACGTGTTTTAATTTATAGAATTGCTTAGAAATAACTTATGGGGTCATTGTACTAAGTTTGCGCTGAAGTGAAAGAGAAAAAAAGAAAAACTTGGAAACATGAAAACAAAATTTTGGGATATGAAAGTAATTTTCCACAAAAATTTAAGAAAAACCAAGATTTTTGTGATAGTGGAAATTACGCAGATTGGGATGAATGAGTTTTATTGGATAATAATATTTCGCATGAGCATACATACATACATACATAACTGGCCTTTACAACCCTGTGTCAGGATTACGGCCTAGCTTCTCGCAGCACTCATGTTGTGTGTGTCTATTTTTATCCATGAGTACCGGGACCTACAGTTTAATGTCGACTCCGAACGACAGACTTGAGAAGCTTGTTCATGGCAATTAGTTACTCTCAGAGCTTTTGCCAGAAGACTGCTGAGAGGTAGTCGCCAAAAAAATATTTTTTTCATATTTATTTTTTTGAAGATGTCAGAGCCTGGAGTCGAACCCAATACCCATGTCTTAGTAAGCCAACACACTAACCACTAGACCACGGCGACTATATGAGCATAAAATATAAGTCTTATATCCACTCAAACGTTTGATATTTGTATGCAATAAAAGTTGTAAATGCTTGAGTTTTAGACGTTGATTTGCCTACAAAACCTACCGATTTTAAGTAAAATTAAACCAAATGAGTTAATGTTCTAAAATACTTAAATATTTAAATAGAGAAAGCCTGAAATTTACATCTTGTTTCCGTAAATCATTCGGTTTACAGAAAGAGGCTTTTTAAGTTTAGAAATTTTCACTTTCTTAACTATTTCCATGACCTCATATGGGGCCTTCTGCCTAAATAATACTGTCTTTTCATTGAAACTCTTACTGTGGCGGAAGGCCATGGTCGTTTCTTACTTACTTAAGAGACCGTTCAGGAGACTTTTTTTTGAAAATCAGAAATGTATTGCTTTGTAAATAACTTATAGCAATTGCATCATCGTTGCATGTTGGTTGTGTGGTGAGTGTCTTCGCTAAGTAGGTTTAGCTATTATCTGCTACCTTCCAACAGGTGGCGCTTTTCTCCTGATCATTAGTTTTTTGTTGCCATTTGTTTAGGTGGAATATAGTGGAATGTCATTATTTTCTTTCAGTTCGTAAAGTTCAGTATGAAATTTTAACGACTTTTGTTGGGTTAACATTTATAAGAGCAAAATTAACGATTTTTCTTTTCGGCGAAATTGGATAAATGGGCGTGCGTGCTACCTTTTGTACAAGCTAAATACTAATTTTTGTATATCTTGAGAGCGATTAAAACTAAAGTTTTTAAAGTTGATCAGAGTAACTTTAAGTTCAAGGAAAACCTTCGGTCAGAAAGTTAACAGAATTGGACAAGTAGGTGTGGTGCCTTCTATACAAGATCAGTATTAATTTCTGTATATCTGAAATTTCTGAATTTAATCTAAGTGACTTCATGATCATCACAAATCATCAATTAGAAACTGAGCGAAATTGGAAAAGTAGGCGTGGCACCGCTCATATAAACTAAATACAGATTTTTGCACATCATGGTAGTTACTAAAGCCAAACTTTCTAAAATTTGTTAGAAACAATTTCATTGTCAATATGTGCCATTAAATAAAAGTGGTCGGTATACTGGCTCTCCTCAAACTTTTTCATATTAAACTTTTTATTAAATTCAAAAAGGGACAGCGAAACACGCTCGGGCAGAACAGTTGTTTCTTTAAATTTTTTTTAACTTTAATTACAATAAACTGGTCAGTCGTCCGAGGCAAAATTTTTGCACAGAAATTTTCAATCAATAATAAAAATTATAAACTAATTTTCTTTATATATTTTTTAAGGTAAATGGATCACAATTTTCACTTTTATATGAAATTAAGATTAAAATTCATTTCTTAAATGCTTTACAATCTCTGAGTAGAGTAATTTTAAAAGCAATACCTTTAAATATATAGGCCAGCCATGCAAACAGTTGAATACGAATAAAAAAAAATCCCAAAAATAATGAGCTTTAAAATAAAGAAACTTATAAATGAATTACATTATATTACAGATATATTTTCCAGAGCAATTTTCATGCTGCATGCAATAAATTTTGTTTTAATTTTATGTTCTTTTTTTTTTTGTTTTTGCTTTAAAAGTGAAAGGATTCGTTTTTTTGTACCATTTTTGGTACTTAAAGCTTAAGATATAAGGTTTTTTGAATTAAAATTCATATAAAAAGTATTACTAAAAGCTTTAACAACAACATTTCCTAAAGGTAATTTGTTGTTTCTTAAACTAATTTGTTTTCTATTATACTCACAGTCTAAACAAGACAACAGAAAGAAAAAAAAAACAAATCATGTCATAAAATAAAATTTGAGACTCACGATTTTTTCAAAAAAATTTTTTTTTTTTGCTTGAAAAATTAATTGATTTTGGTAGGTTCATTCAAGCTTTATAAAAAGAGTTCAAATTTAAGCAATTTTTTGTTTTATTTTTTAGTTAAACAAAAACTAACTTAAAAAGCAGGTGTTTTCCTTGTTGTGCTAAAAATTAATTATTATAGAACACATTGTAATTAATTTGTATTTTAATTTTTTGTATTGAATTTTTAAGCAGTAGTTAGTTATCACCTTGATGCGAGTATTGAGAGCAGCTTTTTTTCTTAAATGATTTAAAGATTTAAAACGTGAGATAAATTTTTATAATCTTATTAACATGTATTGGGACCTCCTTGTCTAACAGCAAACAAAACAAAACAATAAAAAAATCCTTTAAAAGCCATAACCAACAATTTTTAAATTTTGCTTAAGATTTCTATCTTTGCAGAATAAAAAAAATAACAATACCCCGTTCCTTCCTTAAAAATAAGTATTAGACGGAATGTATTGTATTGTATGTATAACAGTTCATATAAGACACTTTACACCTTTTGCGAGTATGACTGTCTAAATATGTATTTTATTAATATTTTTCAATCTATATATTTTTTTTTGCTTACTTTAACAGCAACACCTTTATTTGGCGTTATTTTAACGCCACCTACTTTTTTTTGTTATCTACACATACATACATACGAGTATGATACTCTTTATGTGGTTCCTTAACAATTTCAAATATGTACGAGTATGTACAAATATATGTGTTGTATTGAAATTGTTTGGTTTGTGTGGTATTTTTTTATAATTTTTCTTTCTTGGCATAATTAATCAAATTATTTTTTCTTTTTTTTCATTATTTTTATCATAAAATTTTGTTTTGGTGTCTTTTTGTCAGCTGCTGTGGCATATACAACGAGTATCTTAAGCGTTGACTGCACCTGAATTATAAGTATGACTATCGTTGTTGTTGCCTTTATTAAATTTTCAACAATGTTTACAGTTAACTATTTAACCCCTTGAGCTCCAACCAAACATATGAACAAGTTTACTTCATTTAACTTTCGAACGGTTTTAGAATAGAATTCATATTGAAAACTGTTTTAACTACACTGTGTGTAATTTTTTAAGTCATGGGAATACAACCATATAAAGACACCACTATGTGACCAAAGTCAGAAAGTTTTTTTTATATTGGCCCGCCCCACACATTTGGAGCCTCGGTATCATTTTTGAAAAATTTCAGGAAATTTTTATTTTTGCGACTACCTAAGCGCTACCTGAACGGTGTTAAGTGTCATTCCTAGGGAGTTCATAATTAGAGAGTCATTTATTTCAAAGTGGGCAAACAAACAAAACATTTCGCAAACGTTTTCACAAAGTCATAAACTTTAAAATTTTGTTTAATTGTTTTGTACATGAGCAAAACCAAAACAAATACTTTTTAAATTAGAAAGAGCTCAAACAAAACAATTGGCTTTTCGCTCTTTCGCTTGCTTTAATGTAACATTTCCGTTACATTCGTATAATTGCTTACAAAATAAAAGGAGAAACGCATTTTGTGAGTGTTTCATTTAGTTTGTATGTATATTTTTTTCTTTTTTTGAATAAAATTTAAATCGTAAATAAAATGTTGACTGCTTTGCCAAAAATCTTGATTCATTTAAGTATGTAAATATACATATATAATATTTTTGGGAGTTATAATGAGCAAATCAATTAGCAAACATTTGCAAACGTATTTTCTTCAAATTTTTTAATTTTGTTCTCATTCATTTTTTTACCTACGCACATTGGAGTTAGTTTGTTTGTAGTGCTCAAAACAAAAACAATATACAAAACAAAATGGGACTATCGCTCTCATTGTTTTTGTTTTGTTTTTGTTTTACTCATTATAAAGAACAAAACAAAATGAAATTAAACGTTTAGTTTTGTTTATTTTCCTACTCTGGTTTATTTATATCTTAAATAAATTTTTATAGTTTATTGTTTCCTTAATTTTGAACAATTTGCTACCTGTAAATCTAAATGGGGAAAAAAGGTAAAAAGGATCGAATTTTTTTAAGTTTTTGCAATTAATATAAATTATCTTCAGAGGTGTATTTTATATGCAGTGAGTTTATATTTTTGTTCGGGTTTTTATTTAAAATTGCAGCAAAAAATTAAATTGTTGAAAAAATAATTAATATTTGCTTTAGATATTACTGAAATTAAACGACAAAACAAACGTAGAAAACAAAACAAGTTTGAGAAGAAATCGCTTCTCAACTTTAAATTCGATAACTTGGCTCACATACATAGTGAAGAAAAAAGTAACTTTTCAAAGTTTTAAGAGTTAAATTTTGCTAAGGCCCATTATTACTACTTGCCAATAGTTAAAGTTAGAATGTTATCGGACAGATATGCTTTTGGTACATTACAAGTAAACTTTAAACTAAAACTGACCGATAAAATTTTTGGGAAGACTGCCTTACCTTTAACTTTTAACGTGAGGCTTAAACGTTTGAGTTTACCATATTTTATTGAGGTTGCCATATTTTTTTTTTTTTTTTTTGGTTAAATTAAAAACAAAAATATTTTGTTTTTTTTTTGTCAACTAAGAAATAAATTCTATAACAATTGAAAGTAAAACATATTTCTTTGCTGTTAAGTTTTTTTCGTGCACTATTTATCAAATATTTTTTGGTCATTAATTTATGTAAACATGCATGTTGTTGCCACTTGGTCCCTTCTAAACAAATTTAATTGCAAAAGTAATCGGTTATTTTATCTTAAAGGTAAGTTGTAATAACGAAAAGCATTTAAAGGTCACTTTATTCCTTCCGTTAACAAAAGATAGCTTTAACTATCGGATTCTTTATAAATAAGTTGTAATAATGGCCCTAAAAGTAACAAAATATTCAACTATAGACCACAAAACCTGCTATGTAGTCGCCGTTGTCTAGTGTGTTAGCTTATTAGATAAGTGCTTCGCGTCAAAACATCAGCTCAAGCATCTTGAAAGAAATAAAAATTAAAAAAATTATTTATTTCGGCGACTACCTCTTGGCAGTCTTCTGACAAAAGCTCTGATTGCCATAAAGGAAGAAGAAGAGGAAACAAAGAAATATTTTCTCCATCATTGCTTCTTACTGCTGGCTTGAGAACAAATATTTTTGGGTGTCTTGAATTTACCAACAGATTCGGTTTAACTAGAGGTAGTTTGAACGAATTTGATTGCCATGAACAAGGTTCTCAAGTCTGTCGTTGTGTGTAGGCTTTAAACTATAGATCCCGGTACGCATGGATAAAAATTAACGCACACACCATGGGTGCTACGAGAAGCTATGCCGTAGCCCTGAAACAGGGTTGTAGTGGTTAGTTATGTATGTATGTATGTATGTATGTATGTATGTATGTATGTATGATTTGAACGAAATGCACACCTTCGTAAAATTATCAACGGTCGTAGACATGTAAAGTGGATATAGTAGTATCACCGTATAGAACCCAAGTGTACTTTGACTGAAGCGGCTGCAGCGGCTGCGCAGAGCGTTTTAATGTCGAATTTTCTGTCAATATGTATGCGATATATTAAACTTTTTCCAGTGCTTTTCAGCTACTACCCACCCTTATGCGGAGATTTCTGCACATATAAAATTCGACTATTTATCGATTTATATATTTTGTCTGCAAAATTCCTTGTTTCACTTCAGTAGTAAAGAGTTCAGAAACAATGTTCAGAAATTAATTTGCAATCGTTTAATACTCGTATCTTTGGTAATGGGTTAAAACTTTAAAATTCGTTGAAACAAATGTTCATTGAATTAATTTTTTTTATTTCTATCTTTTAGTTGTACGTTGAGATTTATTTTGTTTTGCCTTAATAAAGTTGTTCATTATTTATAAATGTAATTTTGAATGTCTATAATACGGATTATTATGTCTATATTAATTTCAAGTTAATCACAATTATGTAATATAATCATGTTGCTGGAAGATATTAATGGAAAGGAAACGATTTAAAATATTAAATTAAAGTCTAGAGAAGTTAATAAAAAGAAGACGAAAAAAAATTAAAAAAACTAATAAATATTGTAAATATTATTGCATTTAAAGTGGGTCATCTTTGGTGTTTTTAATTCGTTAATTTTAATATATTTTTAAACAAAAGCTAAAACCAACAATTTAAACGATTTTGTTAAAACCAAACTATTTACAACTGACATTTAACACTTTAAGTGAACTCAGGTGATCTTGACAAAAAAAAAACGAAAATCTTTTTTAAGAAAAATAAAATCTCAATGCATACAAAGGTTAAAGAGGCAACATCAGCCAACGCCTTGAACTCTAAAGTACTCTATTGTTCTACAAAAAAAAGTGAGTTTTCAAATTGTTAGAAAGAAAAAAAATTATGAACTTTTTAAAGTTTTATTTAAAATTTTTCCTTTTTTCTATTTTTTGGCCAATGCGAATATCCAAAACAGTTTTTGTTTGAAGCTTAAATCGCGATTAAATCCCGGCATAAAGAGAAAAGTTAAATTCACACAGCAGGAGTTTGAACATGTAACAACACCATTGTTAAGCTGTAGTATTGAAGCCGCAAATTTTTTTTCTATTCTCTTAAGAATTTGTTTAGTTGGCATTTTGTATTTTAATTCTAAACTAAATTCCAAAAACAAAGGAATTAAACAAAAAGAGAAAAAAATAAATAGTTGAGATTATCCTTTCTTCTTAAAAGAAAAAAGTAACACAAAAAAAATGGAGTGGCTTGTTATAAATGATGCTGATTATGACATATGACGGTTTTGTTGAGATTTAAAAGGCTCCCTCCCGTAAACACCACATGTGTGCCACAATATTAAAACAAAAAACTAAAAAACAAAACGTTACTTGTTGTTCATAAAGGCAGTCAAAGTATTTAAAGAACACCGTCTTTAAGGTAGGCAGGCAAGCAGGCAACCAGCATTTTAAACGAACATATGTACGTTAAATACCTTCACATTAAAAAACATTATGAGATGCCGACTTATATTTTTGATTTCTTATGAGATATACTTTGGCACTATTATTTCAAAACTTTTTTTTAAGTTAAAATATACTCGCAGAGTGATGATTTTCAATGCTTATAAAGTTTTATTAGCAGTTTAGTTTTTCTAAAAAAAAAATAAATAAAAAAAAAAATAATTTCAAATAAAAATTCCAATTGTTTATGCCTTTAAGATCCTTTCTAGTTTTGTCTTAAAAAAGAAAACAAAAATTTTTTTTTAATTTTTATTAAAAAAAAAACTTTGGACGTACATCTGCAATAAACGCATGAAGGAACACACCATTGATATCATATGCGTGCTGGAATTACCATGGACATAATGAATGCCATTAAACTATAGACATCATCACCCGCTGTACATGTGTAACATGTTAACATAACAGCAACTACTTACTAGAGACCAACAACAATTGCAACAACCAATATCTGCTAATATTGTTGTAGGCAACTTTTAGGCAAGAATTTGCCGCAATACTTACTCGTGTAACATAAACAACGACATATTTCGTTTAAACTGAATGTAAATATTCATATTGAAAACTTTTATAGTTTTTTTTTTGTTTTGTTCTTTGAGGCATCATCTCTGTTGCTGCCACATTTTGTTTTAAATGAATGTTTAAAACATAAGTTGAGTAGATGCTTTTTTTTTCTTCTTGCAGTTTAGAAGCATTTGTATTGTTGTTATTAAAACAGCAGGATGATAATATTTTAATAGTGTTCACTTAACAAGTAGAGTAGTGATTTCAGGTACATCAAGTAAAACAGAAGGCCTTTTATAAAATATTTCTTAAGCCACAAATGCATGTCAAATAATATTAAATGATACCATTTGATGAGCAAAATTACACCATTGGCTTTCCATACATACATGCATTCATACAAACATAATTGGCTATTACAACCGTTTTTAAGAATTATGGCCTAGGTTCTCATGAGTACCGGGACCTACAGTCTAACTTCGAATCCGAACGAAAGATTTGAGAAGCTTGTTGAAATCAATGCTCTAAAAGCTTTTGCCATATAATTGCTAAGATCTTCGTTCAAGATGTCCGAGATGGTATTTGAACCCGAAGCTCTCATTCAATAAGACAACGCAGTATCTACTAGACAATTGTAACCACAAACTGTACAGTCAAAAACACAATTGAAGAAAATACCAAAAATTATTTTGCAGTTCTCAGTTCATAGAGTTGGCACACTTTAATATTGTATAAATAGATAGAGATATTGCTCTTGTATTGCAATCTAAGAAAAATCAAACTGAAAAGTATAAAAGTAAGATTCTATAAAACTCGTATTTCCTTCTTATGCTTGAAAAATGCCATTCTGTACGTAACATAAATGACATTTAAATGGTCTCCTAAGGATTGATTGCAATTGTCGATGCTTTTGAGCGAATTTTTAAAGACTTGTGCGTACTAATGTTGGGTGTGTGTCCCATTTTGTCATGAGTACCGGGACCTACAGTTTAAAGTCGATTCCGAACGACAGATTTGAGAAGTTTTTTGATTTCCATCAATTACTCCCAGGACGTTTGTCAGAAGACTGCTGAAAGTGTAAGAAATTACGCTGCCAACAATATTTTCAGACAATAATGCTAAAATTAGTCGGTTTAGTGGCTCACGGTACCGTTTTTTTGAAACTATACATCGTCCATTTCATAATCTTCAATTGCGGGCCTAAAGAAGGCTAAAGAGGCACTCTGAATGACTTCTATACTAGGCTATAGCATCAAGTGTATTTGAATTCAAATATATTTGTTTTTTAAACATTCTCACCGTAAAACCAAGTACAAATGACGGTCAAAGCAAACAAATACAAAGTAAAGACAAAACAAATACAAGCTTTACTCTCTTTCTACGTCTAGACTCTAGAGTATTTGTATTTACTCATTCTTAGTCAAATAAATAAAGTAAATCAAATAAAATTTTTGCTTTTTTACTCAAAATGCTTGAAAATTTTTTATTTTACAAAGTGGGTATTTTAAATACTGATCATGTTTTTTTAAATGTCTTGTGGTATTTGTTTTTGCTTCTTGGTTACTTTTTATATTATTTTTAATAAAGTTTTTTTTGGAAACAGTTGTTATAAGAATTAGTGAAAAGCTTGAAACCGAAATGTATTTTGATTAATTTTTTGTTTATATTTGTTTATGAAAGATAATTACTTGTGAAATTAAACAAAAATTAAGAAATGGTATTTTCAAAATCCCTTTGAAAAAAGGGCATAGTAAGGTATGGAATGTTATAAATATGTATACTAATTTCCGATACTATTTATAATCGAATCATTATTTTTTTTCTCACCACACAAAACCAACCTAGAATTGAATTTTTATTAATTATTTAATTTTGTGTTAATAAAAGAAATAATTAAACAAAAAAATTTCGTTTCAATAAAGTGTAGAACTTTCTTAGTATCTATTTTTCATTCATTGTTTTTTGCTTCAAATACAAAATTGTCTTGTTATTTACTTTGCTTACTACTTGCAGGAATTGAAATTTATTTCATTTATTTAATACAAAAACAGTATTTATTGTGTTTGTTTCTTATAAGAGAACAATTTCTTGTATTTGCTAAGAGAAAGTAGAGTGAAACAAATTGACGAAAAAAAGAGAGTGTATTTAAGTATTTGTTTTTTATACTTTTGCAAAAGCCTAATCTATACACCATGATACATACATAATAACAACCGAGTAAGAAATGAGCTTCATTGATAAAGAAAAATTTTGCTAGAAAAATCATCATTTGAAGCCTTTTGCTCTACCACCCCAATCAGCATATCTACTGCGTTGTGAACGGCTTGATAGCTATAATTGGATTTTATATGGATGGCTTAACAAATTCAAATACTAAGTACTCAGTAATGAGTCATAAGATTGGCAGGTTGGCACATTTGCTAGATGGTAAGTTTGGCTTTTCTGCTACACTTTCACTAGCAGAAGATAATTTATTTAAAGAAAGAAGAAAATTTTCACCTTCATGCTGAAAATCTTCAGCATGATTACACCTCGAACGCTTCCAATCTCTTCCAATTTCTTTACAATCTTGCCAACTGCTCTCACAGTAAGTACATTTTGTTGTCAACGTTAAAAAATTGTTTTTAGTTTGAAAACCACTTTTTTGAAACCACTTAATAGAAACCTACTAATTGTTTTAAGTCCGCTTAACCGTTCTCGAGTTATGATGTAAAACAGGAGAGTAGTTTTTTTAGAAAGGGGAAAATGTTGCCACGCCCATTATAAAAAATTTTGACCTGATGGAGAAAAACTAAAAACGCAGATATCAAATCCTTTAAGCTTTTGCTATTCTTGTTATTGTGACACAAAAAACAAAACCACAAAAAAATTTTTTCGCCGAAAAAGAGGTTTTTTTTTCTGAATTTTAAAATTTTTAAAAAGAAGAATATGAAAACCTTGATTACAATAGAATATTAATATTATTTTCTAATTAGTGACTAAGAACATACGATTACATATGTAAAGTCACAGAGCAGAGCCTCTGGTAGGAACTGAATCCACACATTGTTCACTAACAGTCTAGACTATTGGATAGCTTAAAAAAATAATTTTGTGTGCCACCTCAATTTATTGTCGTTTGACACCATATTATTAGTTTTACATAAGTGCCAAAATCATTAATAGCTTTTAAGGCCCTTACTATTACACCCTGTGTCCTTAATTTAAAAATGTTTCATTAACGCTTTAAAATCTTGTTGAACATAATGCGAGAATGCTTTTGATAATAATGATAATGATGATGGTGTTTCTTTAAACATGTTCTTCAACTGATCATCAACTTACTACAACGTGCTTGTACATGGTATGTGGCAAAGTGCAACGTTAATTTAGTTTTAGCATTTTATAACATTTCACAGCCTGCCAAGGTTTGCCTTGCAACCACTCATAAAAACTATTCTAAGGCCAGCCACAAAGCATAACTGGTCTGGTCTAGTCTAGAGCTGTTGCTGTATTCGTTGTTATTAGTAGAGAGAACAGAACATGCCGCTGGTAATAATGATGAAGATGAGGACGCGTTGTTGATGTGTTTGGGCCAGATACCCTTAAAGGTTATTATACTTACATTTATTCTTTTGTTGTACTCGTACATACATATTTTGAGCTGTTGCTTAATTTACTCCATACACATCAACGTCATCATCATATGCATTTAGATGAGTTTGATCAAATTTATTGCCCGGTTTTGTGTTGAGATATATTTACATACTCGTGTTCATATTAAAGATTTAGATTATTTTGCCAACGGAATATGGATGATGTGGTTTGAACAAAAACAAAAACAACACAAAAAATCCGCTTATTTGTAACCAGCCGCTTGAGTAAAATGAAGTAGAAAAAAAAAATGTTTTTTCTTGTTTTTATTTTTTGCATCAAACAAAACGCCGCTAAATGGTGTGTCACTTTTAATAAAATAATTTTTATTTTTCACTTTACATGTTGTATCATGTAATTCATAGTTGAAGTTGTTAAAATATAAAATTGTAGGGGGTATACCATAAAGATACATACTTTAAAATGATAATGACTCTCTGGTTATCATTCCATCATTTCAGTTTATCAATTACATTTTTTAATTGAAACACATAAATATACATATTTTTCTTGTTTTGACAATAGAATTAAAATTTTAATTGGGTGATTTTTTACACAAAACTCGAAATTAATAAATTATTAATTGATTATATTAACATTTACAGCAAAACTAAAAAGTTGCTTTTAATTACGAAATTAACGAATTCAATTAAGTACTTTTTCTTTGAAATTCCTCCAATGAATGAAAACTGTTGAAGCAATTAAAAATTTAATCGCTTTATTTTTTAACACTAAAATAATTTTGATCAAAGGGATTATTAAATCAATGAAAAATTAATTAATAATAATGTAATTTGTTTATTAATTTCTTCGTTTAGTGAATTATTTTTTAAATGATTGCTAGCAAGGACAATATTAAAATTGTAAACTGAAATTGTTTTTAATTATTTTTTTTAATGTTGACATGCCCTTTTTGTACTTTGAATTTTAAGATATTTTCAATTTTAAATAATTTTCAATGGTAACTGCATATTACCAACAAGTATAGGTTAAACAGTTTTATTTCAAGAAGAAATTCAGTAATACATTGTGCACTCATTCGTTTTAAGCTATACACGACTATAGGGCTCTTAGAAAACGGGTTCTTAATTAATTTCTTATTGTGTCCCATACAACATGGTTTGATGGAGAACTTCTTCATTTAGCATATCGCACACTTAGTTCAAAAGTGACACAACTCAAAAAATTTTTTTTATTTATATGCTTAAACTACGCAGAATGCACTTGTTTATTCGTAAAAATAATAAAGCAAAAAAAAAATTTTTTTGTTGGGTCACTTTTGAACTAGATGTGCGTTATGAGCTTCTTTGGGTATGGTGTAAATATTCGCATTGTCGGAAACTGTTTTAGAAATATCCTGATATTTTTCTACCCTGACTTTCCACTAAATGGATTAGTGTTGCATTCACTACACTAAGTCGATAGTTACGAGGGCAATTCAATAAAAAATACCGATCTGACGTAAATAGGGGTAGCGGTTTGAGCAAATAATATACTTTGGTGAATATTGGTACCCATATAAACCATAGGCTTCAATTATGTAACTCAGTAGTTTTTTGTTGAGATTTCAAAAAAAAAAAAAAAAAAAGAACGATACCAGTAAATTGTGAAATTTTGTTACATACATGCATACATAATTGGCCATTACAACCCTGTGTCAGGGTTGCGGCCTAGCTTCTCTCAGCATTCATATTGTGTGTGTTAATTCTTATCCATGAGTACAGGGACCTAAACTTTACAGTCGACTCCGAAAGACAGACTTGAGAAGCTTTTTCAAGGCAATCAACTACTCCCAGAGCTTTTGCCAGAAGACTGCTGAGAGGTAGTCGCCGAAAGAAATAATTTTTTCATATTTCTTTTTTCAAGATGTCAGAGCTGAGATTTGAACCCGGCGGTATCGTCTTAGTAAGCCAACACACTAACCACTAGACCGCGGTGCAATTGTGTTAACATGGAAAAAAAGTAGTCATTGTTATGTAATTCAATGCTTCCATTATAAAGTTTTCAGTCCAATCAATACTAAAACTGAGCTACTCAAGGGGATTTTACCCTTTCGTTTATGATTATATAATATTGCGTAGTGGAATTTAAATAAAGCCAAGATAAATACTTTTCAGAAAATTCATAACAAACTACTGAGTGATTGTATTTGTATGTTATCAAAATATTTTGTGGTAAGAAAGCTATGCGCCAGATAAAGGGATAGCGCTATGAAAATATATCCATCAGCTCCACTATTCTCATGGACAAGATCAATAAAATATAATTTCAAATACTTCATTACGGATCTTTTTTTTGCCAGATTTAGCTTCTTTGGATTATACTTTATTTAACTAAACCTAAGAAGATTGTTCGATGGTGAAAAATTTACCGGTAATTAAGTGATCTAGATTGTATATCCAAAGTATACTGAGGCTATTATATATCTTTTGAAAACGTATATCAAGCCAGAAGCAGTTTTAAATAATAAAGATTTTTTTTGCTTCAAATTAGCTGTGAATTCTTTGCTAAGTTGGCTAATTTTGGGACTAAATTCCTATATTGCAAAATTGTAAAGCCTCATCATTAAATTGCTTGAGTATATCTTAGAATCCTACAGAGTGTGGGGCTAAGTTCGTATTAATTTATAAATGGTTCTTACATCAGCGCAAAAGTGAGATTTGCGTTATCACTTAGATCAGAATTTTCAGTACTTGTTTTATCAATTAAATTTTTACATATATTTTTCTTTTTTAAATTAGCATTACATGATACTCATCAGTTATGAAGCTTTGGGGGCATATCACAATAATTATCCTCAAAATTTTAAATGCTTAAGCATATCCTGCACCTTTAAAAGTGTTCCTAGTCAGCACGCATTTGTTTAAAAAAGACCCCTAACAAATATCACATTTTGTTTCTCTTTTTGTTATGACCAATACTCAGGGAAGTAAACCTCTACTCTAGCATTTTATTGGTATGCTGTAGATATATATTGATAGATATTAAGATGTTAAGCGCCCTATATCAAATGGGACTCACTGCTATCAATTTAATCACTCATAGGCCTGTGCTATTCCTTCATCTTTGAATGATCAACAGCAATTGTCACATCTGTCAGTGGATGTTGATTGTAAGCGGTGAGCGTCTTCACTAAGTAAGTTAGCTGATATCTCCCCAGAAGGGGGCGCTGAACTCCTGATCATTCGTTTCTGATGTTGGAAGTTCAACTGTCGGAGGGAAGTTTATGAAAAACCGAAAATTTTTATATTTCATTTTTCTCCTTCGCTAGGATTTGAAGATTTTTTGATAGCGCTCTAACCAGTATACCACGACCCTCCTACAACTCTTGAAATAAACACCAAAAATTATAGATCAAAACTTAGGTGATGTGCCGATATCACTGAAAAATTCTTTAATACAGTTTTAAATACTTTTCAATATAATTTTTACCGGATTTCCCGCTATACAACAGATAACATTCCCAATATTTGCAAGAAAGTTATCCCGTTTTTTTCTTTTTTAACTGCCTTATTTGAAAGACTTCAAAATTGGACAACTTCGTTTAAACTGCTGGCAAGCTTTTGATTTGCACTGATTAATCAACAAAATTGTTCATTAACCATTAGATTACATTTAAAGCAAATTATTATTACAATCGTACGTTATTATTTTTTAATATGATCATTATAATTCAGTGACAGTGCATTTGCCACTATATAATTAAGTCTAATTAAAGTTGGCAAGTTGCCTAATAAAATGCAGACACATTTTGTAGAACAGCTTTAAAAAAACAACTAAAAAAGAAACTAAATAATTTTAAATAACTTTTCTAATATTTCATTTCTTACTTTTTTAAGATTTCCACTCCTTTTTGAGTAAAAAACTACAAAAAACTATATACATACTTATATACATACATATGTATGTCGGTATATTCTTCAACTTTATTCATTACATAGGAGTACATATCTTAAGAATTCTAAGTAACGTATAGGCAGCATGTTGCACCAAAGACAACAACCCTTTTGTGGTATATAGTGATGTTTTAAAGCTCATAATAAATGCGATATAAATCATGTGGTTGAACAGAAAACAAAAAAACGAAACACAAATGATGTTTAATTTTGTTTTTTTTTTTTTTTTGTTTTTTTCTAAAGTAGAAAACGTACATCACAAGAATGGCTAATAATCTGTAATAATGAAAAATTCCAGCCATGGCATGTTTCACACTCTTTGAGTAGAACATTAAAATTGCAACTGAAATAAAAAGTGCTGCCATTTACGCTTGAAACAACCAAATGATAATGCCAAAGAAAAAATCTTAAAGTGTGAGACAATCGTCATTTTAGACTCGTTCACGATAAAGGCTCCTTTAAAACCACAATAATATTGAAAAAAAAGCTAAAATGCTACAAAAAAACCAACATGAAAATCAATTGGAAACCATAATTTATTGTCATTAGTTAAGGAGAGTACGAGTATTATTCACAAAAAAAAAAGATGCTAAAAAATCGAAATCATTATTATTATTAATTTTAGCTAAATTTGCAGTAAAAATGCATTAAATGACAATAAATTTATAAAAATTTTACACATTACGCTTTAAAATCTTATGCAGAAAAAAAAATTATTGGAGAAACCATTGCAGATGACGATGTCAAGGAGACGCATGATGAGGATCTTTAAAAAATATTTTTCTTCACAAATACTCTATTGATGGAACCTACACACTAAATACACTTCGAATTGAATGACAAAAAGGTAGAGAAGACAATTTATTCCATAATATTTATCATCATTGCTACAAGCAGCAGTAATGCAGGTGCACGTGTAACAAAATTGATAAAAATAAATGCAATTCTCTTGAATCAAAACAGAAGCCAATAGCTAACAGAAGACCATCTTATAGGCCTACACGACCAGAAAACAAAATTTCTTTTTCTGTCTGTATAAACAACAGCAACAAAAAAAAAAAAAGGCCAGAAGATATAAGGAAATCATCGTAAGGAAAGAATAAAAGAAAACCTCTTAACATGATAAAAATCACTACATTTCCTTTTTATTTTAAATGCAGCATGTTACTGCAGCTACTGCTGCTTGACTGCTTATTGCTGCCGTTCTGTTTTGTTTTTCCTTCCTTTTGATTTCTTGCTACTTTAACCACTCATTGCATCTTTTTTAGACAAATGTAATGCAAGATTCATGTTGATATGTCAATGCGTTTGCGCGCAATCGATCATTTTGTCTGATTTCGTAAACATATTTAACAAATGTACAATTTTTAAATACGATTTCTAGACAGACTTAACAAAAAAAAACCGAAGAATTTTCTCATTTAATACTGCAGAAAAAGTTGAAGCTTTTGGATATTAACCCAACAAACATTTTAGACAGCTATTCAAAAATACACTTATTATTATATCTACTAAAAAAAAGGCAGGTATTCATATACCTCCAAAATCAAATCATCATTAGAACTTTCCACAATTTAAAATCAGTCAAATTAACAATAGGGAATATGACTGACACACTCACAAATGACCTGCAAAAATCTCTGAGTGGGGTCTTGCGAACAGGTTTGAATTTAATGAGACCAAGAATAAAAAAAAAAGTTCCTTCGGCGACTACTTCTTAGCAGTCTTCTGCCAAAGTGAATTCGACCTAAACTGGTTTACTGATGGTTCCAAAATGAACAGAGGAGTATGTGCTGGCGTCTATGGACCCAATCGAAACCTGTCAATTCCACTAGGGAAGTCGTTGAGTGTTTTTTTTAGGCTGAAATCTTGGCTATAACCGCATGTGCTGAGATTAACCTGGATATTGGGCTCAAGGGCAAGACGATTTATATAATCTCGAAAAGTCAGGCCGCCTTAAAGGCGCTTGACTCTCATCGTATGACATCTAAGCTTGTCAAATATTGCTAGATTATCGCTTAGAAACAGAGTGCGGCTGTTCTGGGTACCTCGACGCTGCGGTATAAGCGGAAGAAAAGAAGGGGTCTGTGACACCCTATATTAATCCGGAGCCCTGCTGTGCAGCACCGCTTTCTAGTATTCTCAATCTGATTGATGAATGGGAAACGGGCAAATGTTTGGAACACAGGAACTCCCAGTTGGGTCTCAGGCACGCCAAGGCTATGATTCGTCCTCGTTTTGGGAGTAAGTCCGATGTTCTAAAGTTTAGGAGACCAGACCTGAAAATCCGAATGGATTTTCTAACGGGTCACTGCATTGTGAGAGCACATTTGATGAGAATGGTGATCACAGATATAGATGTCTGTAGACTATGCTCACAGGCATCATAGACGGCGGAGCACATATTGTGTGAATGTGTGGCTCTTGATAGATTTAGGTGGATGTGTTTAGGGAGGCACATGGCCTCATTGGCGGACATATCCACCACTAAAGTTTCGAACCTGCTGGTGTTCATAAGGAAGACAGTTGGTCTTCTAAACAGACAATAGACTAAAGGGGACACAATAGATCTTATAGGTCGCAGTGTCTTGCATTAGTGCTGAGTCTGAATCAAATAATAATAATAACTGATTGCCATGAACAAGCTTCTCAAATCTGTCGTTCGGAGTTGATTTTAAACTGTATGTCCCGGTACTCCTGGTTAAAAATTAACCCAAACAACCTGCGTGCTGCGAGAAGCTAAGCCGTAACCCTGAAACAGGGTTGTAATGGCTCATTATGTATGTATGTAAGATGAAATGTTGTGTTATCATGCATCCTGCCATCAGCGACTATGGGTAATGCAAGTATTGAAGAGCCGGACGCTCTTGATGAGAATTAATTGTGATGTCCGTTGGAATGATCACATATTTTGAGTGTCGAAAGAAGCCTTCAACAGCCTCGGTTTTTTAAAACGGTGAAAAAATAGTTAACCCCATTTGACCTTCTCAATATTTACAAGACCTACGAGTACATATATCCGACCTAGTATGAAATACAACTCTTTTTATGTAGGGCTGGTGCTTCAAAGTCTATTTTGGTGCTTTTCGACGTCGTACAGAAAGGGCAAAGGTGGTTAGCAGCGACGGTAGGGCATTTAACTCCATTGATTCGTTGGATCACGGCGCAATATGGCATGCATTTCGTTGTTCCATCGGTACTTCTATGGAAGCTGATCTGATGAAATAAAGGACTTGATTCTGGGTAGTCGCATATATTTATGGATTAAGCGTACCTCTCTCACACATCCATTTGTAGTTGATTGTCCAATGAGTTGCACAGTGAATTATAGAGTGAATTCCATCTTTAGCCGCACCGTTCGTTTGTGAAACAATCTTCCCATGAGTGCTTTTCCTGTCAATTACTATATTAGTAAGTTTAAATCAAATGTCCCTCTTTCCTCCTTCTCATAACATGCTTTCTAACTGTGGATTTAGACACAACAATCCAAATTCGATTTGGTTTTTTTTTTTTTTTTTTGCAAATATATGAAATAATTAACTTTTTTAACAGACTGCTACTGCAAATAAACACAATTCCATTATTTAAATTAAAAACATTAAGAACAACTCAACTCTTAGTTTATTTGATGCACTGGGTTATTTCCTTTTTGTTTGCTGACTTACGCTTATAATACATTTTGCGTACGTACATTTTCTCAACAATTTCTTCTTAATTTGTCAATAAAACGCATGCGCAAGTTCAAGTCATTTGAGTGGGGAATTGTAAAGAGACGGAATAGCTTTTTTTATCCGCCGTTTCGTAAAAACATAAGTTATTCAATGTCTTTGACCATCATTGTCGTCACCAGCATTGACGTTATGGACGATATTGTTGTCGTCATCTCATCATCTTTAAATAGCACCAAATGAGTTGTACATCATGCATTATTGGCAATGTTTTTTACATCATTATGTTGTTGCAACAAAAAAAAAAGTTAAATGTTTTGATACTTTTTTTTCTCTCTCTAAAAAAAACCTTTATTTCGTTTCGTTTAATTTCAATCAAAATAAAAACATCTAAAAAACGATTTTCTTTCCCCCAGTTGATGTTGCATGCTTTGGTTTTGTTTTTCGCTATTCAGGTTTCAATTGCTTTAGTATACTTTTTTCTACCCTACTTAACGAAAAGAAAAACGACGGAATATTTGGAAAAGTATTGAAATACTTATAATAATTATGTATGAGTGATCACCAAATTCGATTGGCAACTTATTTGATGGTCGAAATATACCTTTTTGCTCAGTGTGTGTTAAACTTACAAAGTTGGGAACTTAATAACCCCGTTATCGTATTTAGGGACTCCAAATGGTACAGATTTTTATAATTCCGGAATTCAGGATTTTAAAAATTAAATACAGGGTATCCGCTGGGAAAATATATAATTTTTTTGCTGCCATTGGTCTTGACAGTTCCTATTTGGCAGTCATGAAGTAAAGATGTTGCCAATTTATTATGGAAAAATATTCGGTTAACCAGCGTAATTTAATAGTTAAAACATTTAGAAATTCCAAGTGATACACATTTTTGCCAATTTCGGAATTCGGGATTTTGAAAATTAAAGTACAAAATGTCCGCCGGGAAGATATACTACTTTGTTTGCCGCCATTTAGTCTTGACTGTTCATATTTGACAGTCATAATATATTAATAGTTAAAACATTTTATCAAAATCAATTATCGATTACTGTGACGATGAGAAAGTTACGTGAAATGTATGCCGCCGTGCATATACCAATAGGATGCTACAGCTCGCCCGTTACAACCCGGATTTTCATTAAAAATAATAAGTGACGAAGCACATTTTCATTTGAATGAATATGGGCAATGGAAAATCCTCAAATTATTCATCAGTTACCTTTGCATCAGCTTTGACATCTTGAAAAAAAGAAATACGAAAAAAAGTATTGCTTTCGGCGACTACCTCTCAGCATTCTTCTGGCAAAAGCTATGGGAGTAATTAATTGCCATGAAAAAGCTTCTCAAATCTGTCGGTCGACTTTAAAACTGTAGGTCACGGTACTCATGGATGAAAACTAACACACACAGCATGAGTGCTGCGAGAAACTAGTCCGTAACCCTGACACAGGGTTGTAATGGCCAATTATGTATGTATGTACCTTTGCATCCATTAAAACTGACAGTCTGGTGTGCAATTTGGTCAGGAGGAATAATTGGGCTTTACTTGTTTGGAACTGAAAACGGCGTAAAGGGAACAAGGTATTACAGCGAGACCGCATTCCCCAACAAGTTATTTCAAGGAATGGTGATGTTGATTGGCCTCCACGGTAGTGTGATTTGACTAATCCGGACATCTTTTTGTAGGGATATATGAAAATCAAGGTTTATGCAAACAAACCAGAAACGCTGGAGCAACTCGTACAAAATATTCGTGATGAAATGAATGACATACCGCATGAAATGTGTAAGAATGTAATGAAAAATGTGCTCAAAATGGCTTGCGTTTGTGAGGCTTACAGAGGCGGACATTTATCGGGTATTGTATTTCATACATAATTGCCGACATTAAATAAAACACTTATCAATATAAGATCCATTCCCTTTCATTTAATCGCAAATTGTAAACAAACAAAATAGTATACCTTTCCGGCGGACACCCTGTATTATAAAAATGTTTTTCAAAATGTGTTTAAATGTTTTAAAAAAATTCGGTATCAATATATAAAATAACAAAACAAAATTAAAATTATAGAATTTTATTTGCCTATAAAAACAAAATGAAAATAAAACTTTACCTGCCTGTACTTCTAAACAGCAGCAGATGAATGAAAGATACTTAATAGCTGGCTGTAGCCTGCTCATAATATTTATTTTAAATTTACTTGACCGTTGTGATAGAATTGAGTGTTGGACCGTAATAGTTGTATACTCGAGTTAATTTTTTTTTCTTCTTTTACTACTTCTTATTATTATTTTAAATTTTTATTTGTTGTTGCTATTTAGTTATTGCTGCTTTTTTTGTACTCTTAACGATTTTAATACACACGCTAACTTGTGCCTTGTTTGACATAATATGCTTTGGTTTTTTGTTGTTGTTTGCAGTTCCTTTTCTTTTGATTTTTGTGTTTTTTTTTTTTTTTTGCATATGCAAGAGAGATTATCAGAAAGTGATAAACGTCCTTTTTCTTTTAAAGACATGCATGCAACATTTCCACATGCATATGTTAGAAGAAATTTTTCAGTTTTTTTTGGATTTTTTTTTTATTATTGTTGCCGTAGTTGTTGCCCTACTGCAGCTACACGTAGTAGTAAGTAGTTGCTGTTGTTACAGCTTTTGCTGTTAGTTGTTTGTCATGCATGTGATATGTTGTTGATTTTTTATTGTCGTCATCAGTTGTTTATTTTCTTGAAAATACTTTTTTTTTTGTTGGTCGTTTTATAACTGGAAAAGAGAGGCGGAAAATAAAAACGAAACTGTGATTTAATGGTGGAAGTTGTGTTCTTAGAAATAAACGACAGGATATTAAAACTGGTTAACACAAGAAACAAAAACTTTGTTTATTTAATTAAAAAATAATAAAAAAAAAAAAAAATAAAAATTCTTTTCAAAACCCAAAATAGAAAAACTATTATTTAAAATAACAAAAATAAGAAAAAAAAAACAGAAAATTGCTGAATAAATTAAATGAAAAATTTAATAACACATGCAGTCAACTTTTACAAGCAATTAATATTGAAAAAAAAAAAAACTTATAAAGAATTTTTGTTTCCAGTAAATTTAATTAAATTAATAATCACAAGGAATGTTGAAAATGCGCTGCGTAAACTTAAGTAAAAAATTTCACAAAAATAACTAAAAACATTTCAAAATGATGGCGTCATGGTCAGGGTTTTAAACTTAGCCCAATAAATAAAAATCAATTATAAAAAGTACCTCCTAAAACAGAGAAGTCAGATGGCTTTTGTTTTACTATTAAAACAAATTGTACTTTCCCAGCAGAAAATAGTGCTTACCAGTAAGATATTCTGTAAGGAAGAAATTGTAAAAAATTACTTAGAAGTGCGCTTCAATAATAAATGGTTTTTGTATGAAATGAGCCCCTAAAATGCAATATCAAAGCAAACTTATTGCCACAGGTAAGCTAATTGTACAAAAAATCAAATAAAATACCTTATCCTGTAGCATATTTGGAAGATTTTATGTATAGAAAACAATAAAATGCTTCCATTATTGCTCACAATTTTATTTATTGCTTCCAAATCATAAAAATTTCCTGCTGGGATGGTAACAAATATGCGTATAAAATCCAGTATACAAGTACAATAAAAAATACCAATATAACATTCATAGGGGTACAATCCTATAACAGCCTCGTTAAAAATCGGATATTACTTAATATTTTTTAATATTTCTCTTATTTTAGAATTAAAACAACACACATTTTTTGACTTCAATAAATCTTTTGTTTTTTAATTATCTCTTACAGAAGTGACAAGTTTTTTTAGCAACGTGAAAAAATGGTACTGAATATTGTATCCTCAAGCTTAATTTTTTTTTCGTCAGGGGACGACCCTTCTCATGCAGTGTATTGTGCTGGTCTAGGGAATTATATTATAAGACAGAAAGAGAGATACGTTGCTTTGGAACATTTGCTTATTATTACATTAAGCTTATTGAAATCGTAATTGGCAGGCAAAACATTCGGTGAAAGATTGTTCCACAATTAAAGGGCCCACTCTAATATGTGTTGTACGGTTCTCTGGAAAATCAACTACTGTTTATTCTTTTATGGTTTTAATGTCACATACATAATTGGCCACTACAACCCTGTTGCAGAGTTACGGCATAGCTTTTCGCAGCAGCCATGTTGTGTGTTAATTTTTATCCATGAGTATCGGGATCTACAGTTTAATGTCGACTCCGAACGGCAGACTTGAGAATCTTAGAGCTTTTGCCAAAAGACTGCTAAGAGGTAGTCGTCGAAAGGTATATTTTTTCATATTGCCTTTTTTTAAGATATCAGAGCTGGGGTTAGAACTCGAAGCTTTTGTCTTGTAAACCAACACACTAACCACTAGACTACTGCGACTTGTCAGAGGCATAACTTCGTATATCTGATTATTATATAGAGCTGACAATGTCTGATCTTTCAAAGGTTGCGAAGGCTGTTTGTTTACGCCATTATCAGATGTCTGGTAATATTGTTGCCAGCTAATTGTCAGGTAATTATTTTTCTGGCAAAATTGTCTGCTAACAATTTTCAGGTAATATGGTTTAACATAAAAAATTGTTAGATCTTACAACGGTCTCAATCAGCATATATTTCTAACACAGTTCACCGATTCAAAAAAAAAGTTTTATAAAACGGTGTCATCTACACTTCTCATAAGGATACCAGTATTAGGATCTTAAGACTATTTATATACATACATTAAATAAAAAAATTTAAGTATAAAAGTAATAATAAATCATTTAATTGTTAAACTAACAAAATTTGATAAAACTTGATAATATATCGAAAAAGTATGTTAATCGATTTTATTATATTTACCTATATACCTATACGAATATCATTAATGGAAAAAATGTAATAAAAAATAATCCGATTAGACTAAAAACTTATTTAAATTATTGTAGTCAATACCGCAAGAAAACTGCTTGGAAATTAACGATTAATCTAGAAGTGATCTCAATTTAATAGGTCTTGTAAGTATTTGCCGTAGTCTAGTATGTAGTTTGTTGGCTTACTAGAAGAGACTCCGGGTTCAAACTCCAACATTGACATATTGAATTAAAGAAATAAAAAAAATACGTCTTTAGGCAACTATCTCTTAACAGTCTTCTGGCAAAAGTTGGGAGATTAACTGATTTCTATGATAAGCTTCTCAAGTCTGTCGTCCGGGTACTTATGGATAAAAATTGACGAAGTATCCATCTCCGTATTTCTGAAAAATGGTTGTAATGGCCAATTTTGTATGTATGTATGTATGAAAAACAGCTTGTTGAAAGTAGCTGTTATGTACCTCGATTTAGTTTTCCCTTGCTGTGTTACTTTTAAAAATTATAAATTTCAGACTGAATAAAGTTTTATTTGGAACAATTCTGCAATATTTCATAATAACTGAATCAACAACAAATAAAAAAATGACTTGTTGAAATAATAAGAAGTAGGTGTTCACAATACTGGATAGTTCACTATATTGGCAGTTCACATTACAGCGATTTACAAACATAAAAGCATTATCAAACTTTTATTGGCAAAATTAAGAATTTAACTTCTATCACTCTTAACGAAAGTTGGTTTACAACAAAACTTAGGCCCATTATTACAACTTGCTCATAAAGTGTCCCATTGTAAAAGGTAACTTTAATTGACGGGAGGAATAAAGGGACCTTTAAATGCTATTCGTTATTCCAAGTTACCTTTAAAATAAAAGTTATATTTTTTTAAAATACGGTAATCCAGAACAAGAACCGATTACTTTTGGCATTAAATTTGTTTAAAAGCCACAAAGGGGCAACAATACAAATAACAAAGCATAAGTAAATAAATAAACAAACAAAATTTTATAAATTGTGAACTAAAAGAACTTAATAACAACAAAATGTGTTTTACTTTCAATTTTAATTGAATTTATTTCATTGTTGACAAAATAAACAAAATATTTTTGTTCTTAACAAAAAATATGGCAATAACCAACAACTTTATTGATCAATTTAAGGTTAAAGTTTACTTGTCCGATAACATGCTACCTTTAACTATTGGCAAGCTGTAATAATGGGTCTTAAACGTTTTTTTTATGTAACAGAAGAAGAAGTATTTCACCATATTCATACATTAAACACTGTTAACACCCTTTCAATTACAAAAAAAAAAGAAATTATTGTAAACATGCCACAACATGGTTTGATTTAAATTTTACACAAGCCGAAAAGAGACCTGCTACTCAATTCTCTGAATAACTAAATTATGGTTATAATTGCTTGTGTTCGTGTACAATTGAAATGGAATTTTTAAATAAAAACAAAAATTACAAAAATAAAAAATAAAAATAAAAAAAATCCAATCAAAATGTGTATGTTAAATAAGTCAAAATGTGAAATGGGTATGTCAGTTAGCCAAAGGAACAATTAAACAGCCAACCTGACCAAAAGACAGGGAGACACTTTTTATTACGAACGAATTGTTTGTGTGTTGCAGTTGTAAAATGTTGTAATAACAACGTTGATATTGTATTTATTATTATTATTGTTGTTGTTTGTTATTATATGTACATACAAATATATAATTTATGGCTTTTCGTAATCTTTTTTTGTGTCTTTAGTTTTGGGTTGCTGCTGCCGGTTGGTAGAGCCAGCCTTTACTTAAAAAACATACAATGAATTTGGAATTATAGCAACTAAAGTAGGGATACTTAAAGAAGGCAACAAAAAAAAAAACAAAATTATTGTAAAAGTACATACAAAGAGGGCTAAAACAGAAGGCAAATATATAAAGAAATTCTGTGCACATTATGACCAGAGTTCTTTTCATTTGTATTGACTTTTTTACGAGTTAAACATTTTCTGTCAAGTACTCGTACTTTGAGGCCAAGTTTGTTGGCTGGTTGATTTGGTAGTAATAACACTAACAATAACAACATAAAACATTGATTTATGTATTTTGTCAAATTGAAATTGGACAAAGTTGTCATAAGAAAGAATATATAAATTTTTTTTTTCTGCCTCTCTCTCTGCTGGCTGTAGAATAAAAAAAAAAAACACAATTTACACAAAAGCGTTTGTATTAGACTTGTTTCATGTTTCAAGAAATGACATACAAAAAGTAAATAATAAAAAAAAATTACAGAGAGTTCAAAAAGAAAAAAAAAACAGAGAACTTTACAAAGATTTACGTTCAAGTTTTGACTGACGACATTGCACGTTGACAAGTGACAAACACGCAATATTAACTGTGTTCATTTTAAGTTTTTATTTTTCCGTTTTCCCTCCTTTTTTTGTACTTTTTGTACAAAAGCGACTTGTTGTTAAAGGACAGGTAAATAAAATAAGAAATTCATCGGTTAAGTAGACAAGTACTGACTTATTGTGTATGTTAAAAATGCCATCATCATCATCATCGTTATTATTATCTATGTTGTCGTCATGAAATGTTCATGTAAGATTTTAACATGAAATCTTCAAACTGAAAATAGTGGGAATTATCAGAAGAAATATGAGTATATTTGAAAATGAAGTAATTGAAGAGTTAAGTGTCATAATAATAGAAATTTATAAAGAATTTGTTAGGTTTGGTATTTGAGAAAATATTTTATTGATTGATTATATTGCAAAAAAAAAAAACAATAAAAAATTTAATTGGTAGTAAAATCTATTAATTAAAATAGATTTGCTATATTTTTTGTACATTATTATATTGGGTTGGCAACTAAGTAATTGCGGATTTTTTTTTAGAAAATAAAAGTAAATTTTTTCATGGAACGAAATAACTTTATTATGTAATGTATTGCCCATTTTGAGCAATGACCTCTTGCCATCTTTCAGGCAGCATCACAATTCCACTTTCATAAAACTTCTGGTTTTTATGAGAAAAAAACTGAACAAGGTACGATTCATCATTATTGAAACTTTTACTATTCAAGGAGTTTTGCAAAGATCGAAATAAAAAGTAAAAACAAAACATACCAACCAAGCTCCAATAATTTTTACCGAGTGGCCAAAGATGTGTGTGGCCTTGACTTGTCATGATGGAATACAACACCTTTTCGATTTGCCAATTCGGGCCGCTTTTCTTCAACTGCATTGTTCAATTTTGTTAGCTGTTCAATGTAGATTTCTGAATTTATCGTTCAATTGGGTGGTAAAAGTTCGAAGTAGACAATTGCTTTGTAATCTTACCAAACTGATAACAGAACTTTCTTTTTATGAATATAAACTTTTGATGTTGTTTGCGGTGGTTCACCTGGCTTGCTCCACGATCTTTTCCGATTGACTTTGTCGTAAAGAACCCATTTTTCATCACCAGTTATCAATCGCTTTAAAAATGGATCGTTTTCATTACGTTTAGTTAACAAATCGCAGATGTGAATGCGTTGTGTTAAATGAATTTCTTTCAGTTCATGAGGAACCCATACATCAAGTTTTCGTACATAGCCAAGTTGCTTTACCCGATTTTCAATGCATGTATATGGTACATGAAGTTTCCTTGCAATCTCACGTATTGTACTGTGACGATCCGAATCAATTATTGCTTTGTTTTGGTCGTCGTCCACTTCAACTGGACGACCGGAGCGTTTTTCATCATTTAGTGAAAAATCACCAGAACGAAATTTGGCAAACCAATTTTGACACTGCCGTTCTTTTAAGGCTTCCTTACCATAAACAGGACATAACTTTTTATGAGCTTGCGAAGCGCTTTTTAATTTGCGGAAATAAAAAAGCAAAATATGACGAAAATGTTCCTTTTGATTTTCCATTTTTCAACAGACGCTTAACAAAAACCACGCAATTGATCAATAAATTGTATTTACTGATTGACAGCTGAAGTACCGACTATCAAATAACAAAATGTATATGATATTTCAATTACGTCATCCAACCTAAAAATTCAACTATTGCCATCAATGAGTAAAATCTGCATTTACTTAGTTGCCAACCCAATAATATAAATTGCACTAGAATCGTGTTAAATTCTTCGAGGTTTCTTTATAGTTAGAGTTCGATTACCTAGACATAGTAATGGGCGGATTTAGGATTGGTCCCTTCTTAGGCACTCTTTGATATCCCTCCGTTATATAAATTTTAATATAGAAAAACCTTAATTTTGTAATACTTAAAGTAGTTTTTATTAACTTACACGTACTCGTTTAGTTTTATCGTCATATATTACAAGTATCATGCACACCGGGGTCTGTTTTGAGTTTCAAATAGAAATTTTAATTTATAATATAAAATAGTAAACCAAAACTCTCAGTAAATGAAATGCGTCTGTACAGAATATGAAGATTTGGATTACATTGGTATAAACTCATTTGTATCGATTTCAGATAAATCACCTTGTCGTGGTGTAGAGGCCTACACTGAAAGGACTCAATTGGCTAAGCTGGAGGAGAGCAATAGTTCTCTGGCAGGCTCTCCCTTGCCAGAGAGGAAGTTGTGGAGCAGTAACTATGAATTATCCGAGGAGTTGGATGAAGGAGAATAATAAAAACATTATCTTCAATATCATTATATTCTTTTATTCCTCCCCTAAATTAAACTTGGGCTTCTTGGCTATTGAATAATCAATTAACAGCAACATTTTCCTTGTGGTTCGCATTTTTAAAGTCCTGTCCAGAAAAAGGCGATCTTTCATTTATCCGCAATTCACTTGACTGAAGTTTCTGCTTAGAACTCCAGTTAGCGCTTTTCTTCTTTTTTTTATATAAAACCAATACTCAGGGGTAAACCCCCACTCATGCAGTGCATTGTATTGGAATTTGAAAATACATAGATAGATTTATTTTATTTTTTTATTATGGGCCTTTTTTTTTGATGAGAGAAGTTGCAGTCAATTTAACCACTCAAAGGCCAGTGTTATACCTTTACCAATGAGTGATCACCAGCGATTACCCCATCTGTCAGTGGATGTTGAATGTGAGTGGTGAGCGTCTTTATTAAGTTAGCTGTTATCTTCCCAGAAGGTGGCGGCGCTCTACTCCTGATCATTCGTTTTTGGTGGAATTGACTGGAAGTTATAAATTAAATTCAATTAAATTATAATTTTTAGAAAAACGGCTAATTTTAGTTTATAATTTTTGTCCTTCTCTGGGATTGAACCTTGTTCGTTTGAGTTTCTATGCGAGCACTCTAACCACTATACCAAATTTAAAAAATTGTTAATTCCTCATAACCAAAAGACATGAGGCTACATAACTATAAATTTGGATAACAATTATAAATCTGCATAAGACTCGTGGAATTTCTTACTAGAAGATAATATAACCAGCAGAAAATAGTGCTTACCAGTAAATTATTTTGTAAGGGAGAAATTGTGAACCTAGTGCGCCTTAATAATGCATGATTTTTATATGAAATGAACTGCTGAAAAGCAATAGATTTTGCAATCGGTAAGCAAATAGTATAAAAATCAGAAATAATACCTTACCGTGTAGCATTTTTGGAAGCTTTAAGCTATGAATAAAGAATATAATGCCCCCATTATTGCTTACAATTTTATTTATTGCTTCCAAATTTAAAAATTTTTTGAATATTTTACTCAATGAACACCAAGTTTTCCCAAAAAAAAAAGTTTTCCCCCCTTGCAAGGGGGCAAAAAAAAACTAATGGCTTCCTCTATAGAATCCAATACAGCGCGAGGCACATGGTCCTCTTAAAGATTAATTACTTTTAGATTAACAATTAAATCATTATATCCAAGCCACTTTTTTAAGAGATTCACACTGCCGTTTCAATATCTTTGGATTTGCGACCAGTATTTTGCAAAAACTCCAAAAATTATTCAACGTTTTTAAAATTTTCACGTATTTAATAATTATAATAGAATAATCGATATGTGCAATATAAGGTACATAATCTACAATAATACCAAAATACCCAGCCAATTGTACTGCAGTAGAAATGTGTTGTAATACTAATTAAAAACTATTTCAGAAATTGAATTACTCTTCATATCTGTGGCAATATGGAAGAGTAGCTTAAATCGACATAAGAGAGAATTGAGTTAAGGCGTTTGGTGCATTACAGAAGCAAAGGCGCTTAAATGTGTTTAGTCCGTTTTGAAAAATTCTATTTTTTGTCAATGTGTACACATAGATTTGTTTACATATTCAGATTTTCGATTCATCATATAACTTATATTTACATTAGATTTTTTAATAAAATGTGATTCTTGTATACAGTTATCTTAAGTGAATGTAAGTTCTTGAATAAATCCTCTTATGTTTACTTGAAACTACACAATACATACTTTTTATTTCAACAGAAGAGCTTAAGTTACTTAAGGACCTGTCCAACGCAGATTTCACTTTCGAAAAAGCGCTAAAGTAGAAAAGGCGTAAACTGTTCTAAAATCAACCATATTTTTTTAAAATATGGGTTAAACCATATCAACTCAACTTAAAATATGCCGTTTTTGAAATGACTGTCTCCGAATTTGCTAATTTTTGGTATGAATAAAGTATATCATAACACTAAGACAAATATAAAATTTAAGGGCACTGACACTTCTGGATCCGGAAATATGAGGTCTTGAAAATCGGAAAACAGTACAAAAATGCACAAAGTTACACTTACTTAATTGTAATTTACTTGAAAAGTATTATAGCTACGCATCTCGTAAAAGTCGCATTTGGAAGGGTATTAAATTACCTTTGATTTAATATGCAACATGATTTTTTCTTTGAAAAAGTCAAAGGTCAATTTTCTTTATCTATAAGTCGGAAGCCTATATCTCCGAAAGCGACCTTTTTAAAAATTTGAAAAAAAATAATGTCAAAGATAGTTTCGTTCTCTACAGTTGTAAAAAATTTCAGAGTGGAGGTATTTTCGGATCAAGAAATAAAAATCAAATCGCAAAAGAATGTGATTAAAACTAGTCTAATAGTGCTGGAATGGTAGACGATTTTTCGATTTCGATTAGCCGGAACCGCTTATTTTGTAAGTTTCTACAAAAAATACATGAAACAAAAACGGGGGATGTGGGATGGGGGCAAATAGTTCTTCATCGGGGTCAAAGGTTGGGTTGAAGGAGTAAAAGTCCACAAAAAGCTCCATAACTTCCCTGGATTAGCCCCTAGGGGGATAAAATGTAAGACCGACACTTACTAATATTTTACCCCCCAACTTTTTTCCGAACATAGCTACCCCCTATCCCCAGTCCCTAAGGGGGCTCCAGTTCAAAGTTTATAAAATTTGCTCCTACCACTCTAGAGAGTGGGAATGGGGGTTAGGTATTTTCGGAAAAAAGTTGGGGGTAAATACCTACCCCTACCTATATACCTATCCCCTATCATTGCTCTCTAAGGGGGCTCCATTACAAAGTTACATTTTTATATAAAAATTGCTCCTACTACTCTAGGGAGTAGAGATAAGGGTTAGGTATGATCAGAAAAAAAGTTGGGGGTAAATACCTAACCCTACCTAACCCCTACCTACATACCTACACTCTATTTCCACTCCCTAAGGAGGCTCAATTACAAAGTTTATAAAATGTGCTCCTACCACTGTAGGGAGTGGAGATAGGGGGTAAGTATGTTCGAAAAAAAAGTTCGAGGTAAAATATTAGTAAGAGTCGGACTTACATTTTATCCCTCTAGGGGCTACTCCAGGGCAGTTGTGGAGTTTTTTGTGGACTTTTACTCCTTCAACCCAACCTTTGACCCCGATGAAGAGCCATTTGCCCCCATCCCACATCCCCCGCTTTTGTTTCATGTTTTTTTTGTAGAAACTTACAAAATAAGCGGTTCCGGCTAATCGAAATCGAAAAATCGTCTACCATTCCAGCACTATTAGACTAGTTTTAATCACATTCTTTTGCGATTTGATTTTTATTTCTTGATCCGAAAATACCTCCACTCTGAAATTTTTTACAACTGTAGAGAACGAAACTATCTTTGACATTATTTTTTTTCAAATTTTTAAAAAGGTCGCTTTCGGAGATATAGGCTTCCCACTTATAGATAAAGAAAATTGACCTTTGACTTTTTCAAAGAAAAAATCATGTTGCATATTAAATCAAAGGTAATTTAATACCCTTCCAAATGCGACTTTTACGAGATACGTAGCTATAATACTTTTCAAGTAAATTACAATTAAGTAAGTGTAACTTTGTGCATTTTTGTACTGTTTTCCGATTTTCAAGACCTCATATTTCCGGATCCAGATGTGTCAGTGCTTACAAACTTTGTATTTAATTTAGTTTTATGATATACTATATTTCCACAAAAAATCATAAAATTCGGAGGGGGTAGGTTAAAACCATTGGTTGATTTGACTTGGAATATCCCATATTCATCCTACTTCTCTAATGAACATGTTACCAATATATTAACTCATAAATTATTCGCAAAAAACATACAGAATAAAAATTACACAAAATTGATGATATCCCAAAACTTCAATTTTCGATTTAAGCTACTCTCCATATTGCCACAGATATAATTTCCACTAATAAAAAGAAATTTAGCAGTCTTCTGTCAAAAGCTCTGAGAGTAGCTGATTGCCATTAAAAAGCTTCTCAAATTTGTCGTTAAGGATTAAATTTAAACTGTAGGTCTCGATAGTCATGGTAAAAAATTGACACACACAACATGATGGCTGCGAGAAGCTAGCCCATAACTCTGTAACAGGGTGGTAATTTAATTATTAAATACATAAACAACAGCAAGCAGTTGAGAGCAAGCTGTAAAAATTAGAAGACGATTACTTTAAAGGCAGCACAGCAAAGCCCTACACAAATAGCTTTTCTACTGCTGCCCAACTAATTTCTATTTTTCTATATACACACATACATATACCTATGTATATACATTTCAAACAAGCGATTTTATTTTTACGATTTCGTACACTTGAAAATGGTATCACTTAAATATATATATTTCGACAACAAAAACATGTTCATTATTTGATTGTTTTGCAGCTGATGTCTTCAAAATACAAATATTGTCGGCTGCATTTGCTGTCAGGCTCCTTTCTGTTGTCTATGTGTTTAATTCTTAAGCCCAATCATTTTTAATTTGAATTGCTCTTACATTATTTTACATTAAAATTTTAGCACCCTTTAAAATATTCCAAGACCTAATAGGCCAAGGCGTAAATCCACTACTGAACACAGTTTACAAGAAGCTTTAACAATAGTTCTGTATTGTCAAAAGAAAAGTAAGTTCAGAGTCTTTTATAAATCACCACACACTTTAGCGAGATTATTAACTGAATTTGGAAATAAATATTTGTATATATTTTATATATTTGTCAGTTTCACAGAAACGAAAAAGTATCTGTAATTCTCAATTTAATTAGTCAGATATAAGGAATATAAAAAATAAACTTTATTTTATAAAAATGCCATTAAATTAAGTAGTTTTTATTTTTAAATAAAAATATAAAAGAAACAGTTTTCAAGCATGCAAGAAGCTTTCTAAGTTTAACTTTTTTTATTTTTTTATGAATAAAAAGTACAAAATCAATACTGACCACGTCAATTGTTTAAACACAATTCTGTTGTTTTATTTATTTGTTATATATTAAAATAAAAAATAAAAAATTAAATTAAATAAATTGTTCATATGTTTGTTTATTTTCATTATTATCTTGTCTCATAATTACCACAATAATTAATTCATGATTTTATGTACCATTCGTGCGGTGATGTTCTATCTTCATTAATATTCGTTCATGTGTAGGTGTAACAAAACAATTGAAATTCATTACCTGAATTGATTGACGCGGTTCACAGTTTTTATTTTCGACTTTATTGGAGTGTGAATTATTTATGAAGGAAAAAAAAAAACAAATCAAAATAAAGTTTTAAATAATTTAATACAAAACAATTAATTATTCTCATATTGAATTTCACTTGATTTTCATTATCAACTGTTTATAAAGTTCAAAAAACCAAACAAAAGATCATATATATAGATAAAATAATAAAAATAAAACAAAAACGATACCAGCAATAAACAAAAAAATATAAATCAGAATGACAATAAACCATAACAAATATGTGTCATGAATAAATGATTTTAAAATCATTAACATTTAAATACATTTAAAAAGTTATTCAATAAAACAGAGGGTATTATTATTTAATTCAATTGTTACGTATAGTGATTAAAATGATGATGATGATGACAAACCATTACAATTATAATTATTAACGTGAAAATGTAAAGTAATACATAATTTATTGAAATATTACGTGATTTTCATGAACAACACCAAGTGAATCACCATGGCATACAATATCGATGTTATGATAACAGCACCCTATAGGGTGCTTCAAAATATTATTTTATTAGAAAGAAACTTATTTGGGAACTTGTTTACATCGCTTCAAAATGAGGCTCAGGGGAGAGGATATGCATAAATAGTTCTGAAGTAATTTAAAAAGAAATTTGAAAGAAATAACATTAAAAAAAATGCTAAGAGACATGATCTTATATTTACAATCTAAATTACGCTGATGACACACGTTCAATGTTTTCTTTCAATTTTTTTACACACACTTCTTGTCAAATCTTGTAGAAATCGCAAGCTGTGACGTAGGCTGCATTCAATTTGATAGCAATTTTATTATTCAAAATGCAACACAAAACAAAAAAACTATGGCATTCGTACAAAAAGAAAAAACAAAAAAGAAGAAGAAGAAAAAAACATGGCGAATTGATAGTAAATTGAAACACTCGCATGAAAAGCAAATTTGATATCCAGTTCGTTTCAATGTCCAAAAGTGTCAGTGTATTAGTAAAAAAGTTTGAATGTATTGAAAATTGAAAGCCAAAAATTTAAAGTGTAACCCCCAAGTTAATTCTGATCGTATTTAGACATTTCTGACGAAACAAAAGTAAGTAATAACACAGTGCATACAGTGATGAAGGAAATGACAGCTCAAAACGTTTAAAATCAGCTGTGTTTTATTGTGGCTATCTTATTATACACTGTAATGTTCATGGCGTATTGATTATAAGGTGCATTTGACATGGCAGCTGAGCTACTTTTTTTTTCAGCCAATTTGTGAATACATATAGTTGTCAATTTTTGCTTTGTTTTATGTACATTGTTTTTGTTTTCATACTTTTTGTTTTGGTTTTTTTGACAGTTAACTACCCTAACAAGCATCAAAATGCTGTGTTGTTTTTGTTACTGTTTTACTTGTTGTAATCTCAAAGGCACCTTATGATAATTGCGCCATGGTAATGTTGTGTGTATGTTAAAAATTTTGTTGTGGCTATCTTGCTGTGTGTTGTTCTTGCTATAGTTGTTGGAGTTTCATCACTGTATAAATTGTGGTAATAATCTAACTCTTGCTGGGATTCGAACTGGGATAACCAAGTCATTCAAAACTAATAATTATTGTCGTTAATATCGACTAATGGGGATAAATGGAATAAGAGAGCATTTCCCATTTCCGCCCGCTGTACTATATATAGTACACAACTTAAAGTTCAAGTAAAAATTATAAAATGCAGCTTTTTTACTCGGGAAACGCTTTTTATCAGTCAATAAGAGTACATGCAACATCCACGTAGCTGTTGTACATCAACTTATCATATCATAGTTGAAAAATATCAATAATGGGAATTTTCATTTTGGCTAGGGATTTATTTCTTGTGAGATTGTGAATGGTTATGTAGTTTATTTTACATCAGTTAACTTTGAAGAACGTTAAATAGCAGTTTATTTACTTGAAAGCATCACATTCTAATAAAAGCAATATAAAACAGTTTAGTTCGTATAGAATTTTTTGAGCTATAGCATATTAAGTGCTGCTGTACTAAGCTGAGTACACCTAAAAAAACACAACTCAGAATATTTTTTTTTATTGGTAAAAAATTTTGTTTAAATCTAGTAATAAATATTGGATTTTAAAAATTGTTCTTGGTTTTCATTTGGTAGCGCCCAAAAAAATTAAAAAACTTTTAATTCTGACTCATTCAAAAAAGTTGACAATTACAGATATACAGTGATGGAAAGAAAAATCTAATAAAAAATAAGGTTTGTAAGAAGACTTCGAATAAATCATTAAAAAACATATCATTTGGTGTTTTGATTGAAAAATCATTTAATGGAATGTTAGTCTGGAATGTTAGTCTGATCTACAGAAAAATGTAGTCGCCGAGGTCTAGGGGTTAGGGTGTTGGATTACTAAGACGATAGCGCTGGTTTTAAATCTCTGCTCTGATATCTTGAATGCCCATAACTTTCAAACAGCATGGAAAAGATTATTTTTTGTACTTTTCTCATGTTGGTTACAATTAATCCTGTCATGGCTTGAAGTTAAGTTCTGGGTCACCCTGTATAATTTCTATTTCTCTACTAATTTTCACGACAATTTGATAGTAGATTTTTTAGATTTTATAAAATCTTTAATGAAAAGAATATATTTACGAAAGAAGGCCTTGCTACTGTTGCCAGTAAAAAATATGAAAGGGAGCTAAAAATGGAAATAAAGAAGTACATTTTTCAAATAGCTATTGAAAAAAGAAAAAAACTTTTTATTCATATAATACGAGTATCTGTATATGAACTTAAAATTTATTTTAAAATACATTTAATTCATAGTTAAATCTATGTCTTTTACAATGTTTTGAACCATAAAACCAATATATAGGACGAAACCAGCAAACTCGTATAGTACGGACGGGTGTCACTGCTGATTCCTTTATTTTCAAAAACGCAGAACCAGTCTTCCATATAATGACTATGTGAAGTCATTGTTCCCACATTGTTTTTTAAAAGATATTCTGATTTTTCGTAACCAAAACAGCTTCTATATTGGATTTAAAGTTCATATAAAAATTTCAATTTCGTTTAAAAATTTCTATTATCTGCGCTTTGGGTCTAAAAACCCAAAGTTTGTAATTATTATAATATTGGTTTTCAAAATAAGAGGTACAAAAATTGTAAATTAGATGCCATAAAACATTTTTCAAAGTTTTGGGCAATTCCAAAAAAGTTTTGAGCTCAATCTATTGGTGTATATTATTTGTGATACCTATCCACTGTATATCAAAAAATTGTTTTAATATGAAAATACGAGTATTTGTTTTATTGTTTCAAATCTTTTGCATCTGATGTTTCAATTTTTTTCAAATATTTTTGTCTTATTTGTTTTTTACGGTTTAGATTTGCATAATAATAAAAATTATAATTTTGTGTGCCTACAATTAGCCAATATTCGCATCAGTGATCTTTAGTTTCAGCAGGTCGGCACCACAAGCCAGACAGCCCGCCATACAATTCAGTTTTTGCATGGTTGCGATTTAGCGATTTCAATTGGCCGCCTCGATCTTGTGATTTAACGACGTTGGATTATTTTCTCCAGGGCCATTTAAAAGACCAGGTTTTCGTAAAAAAAAAACCACAAACAACTGACTCTCTGACGAATAATATTTGGCGCTGCGTTAACGAGATAAGCGAAGCTTTCTTGCAAAATGTGGTTGAAAGAAAGAGCAGACGTCTGCTTAAGTAATAGAGCAGGATTTTGCCAGACATCATATTCCGTTATTAATTTCCATATTTCTATTTTACATCAAATAAAACTGAATTTGTAAAATAAAATTATTTTTAAGCCATTTACTTTCTAACCCCAAATATGCCCACCTTATATGTCTTGTTGTGTATATTTCAAATTGTATCATAAAACTGTTTCTTACCTTCAAATTCATGAAATTAATAAAAAACCATTTTCAGTGATGTTCTCAAACTTTTCGGCCAGTATCTTAGTGATGTTTTGTCCGATTTAATTTTTTTTAACTCGTTTGCAAAGAAAACTTATTACGCACTAAAATTACATGCATTTCTTTTATATTTATAAATTTAGAAGTATTCTGTTTGTTAAAAATAAAAATAAAAGGATTTTATAAACTTTATTGATTTTAGAATTTTGTCATTTCTTATTTTGATAACAAAGCTTTCATATATAAAACAAGAATTTAGCGCTTTCAAAACACGATTTTCATTTTTCAAATCGAATAAAATTGTTAAAAGTTATTCAACTGCCTAAGCCGTACATTAGTCTTATTGTTTTACAAGATACAAAATGAAAAGAAAATGAATTTTTTTCTTTAATTTTTTTTTCTTTTACAAAAAATTAATAAACCGATTTTGCATTGTTTTTTTTTCTATATGAAATTGTTTTTCAATTGAAAATTTGCTTGGATGAATCCAATAATATTTCATAATGTGCTGGAGGCCCGAAGTTCGAGCCCCAGGAAATAATATTTCGTTAGAAAATTACAAAACCATTCATTATAGATCTATTGCTGTTTGTAAAGAATTTCTCAAAAGTATATGCCAGTTCTTGAGCTTTTAATTTAATTTCAATTTCATATAACCGTTATTCCTTTTCATAACTGAAAAAAAGAGCTTTTCACACTGTTTATAACAGTACATGCGACATAAATGTAAATCGAAATAATTGTTAGCCAAACAGTTACAGTTAGAATAAATGAGAGCTTTTTCTTCTGTGTTAATAAAAGACAATTTAAAAGGTTAAGAAAAAAGCTTTGATTTTTTTTTATTTGTCAGCATAAAAGCTTTTTAAAAAAGTCACGTTAGATTGAAGTTGCACGTTATAGCTCATATATGTATGCATATAAACACTAGTAAACAGGCTTATAATAATGAAACTAACACATACATGTATAAACTTGTGCATGTACATGATACAGGATATGGTGCTATAACTGGTATAACTGTTAATGCATTTTTCTATTGAGGTTTCCTGTAATACACAGGCACTCTTATAGTGGCATTTATACATATACCATTTAACATGTACGAGTACATTTAATTAAAAAGTATATCAGTTTTATTTAATCTGTTATAGGGGTTGTCAACATTTATTTTTGATAAGAAACTTTTCATTATGGGTTGATGTCTTGGCTAATATTAATGAAAGGAATTAATTACAAATCATACAAAAAAGGACACTTTTTATTTTCACTTAAATTAGGAAAAAAAGAGTTGTTTTTATTTTAAATATTGCAAGATTATATGCAACAGTGCAATTTAGAAAGATATCTCTTTAGAAAAAACATTAAAATTACATTTATTTTTTCAATTTTCGTAATTCAAAATATGTTGCAAGTCTTTTTTAAGTTTTTCTAAATGTTTTGTTTTTCTTTTTTCGATTTTTCTCCGTTTTTGAAAACATTTAAAATAAAATTGCAACTTTTTTTTAGTTTATTTCTTGCCTTCAGGACTAAACTATTAGAATTTGTTGTGTAGTTCAATTTTCTTTTAAAAGAATAATGCCAACATTTCATTTTAAAGTAAAAGAAAAAGTTGAAAACTATTTCAGAAATGCACTTCTGTTGTTAATGTGGTCGGTCAAAGGTCTAACAGACAGTTTTGATGACCTACACATGAACAGAGTATTTCTGTTTATGTGTACAAGAAAACCCTCTAATTGTACTCGTACTAGGGATTGCAATTTTTGGTATAAAAATCAAATTTTTTTCTGGAGAAGATAGTATAGATGTTGTGGTTAACAGTTTATTAAAATGAATAATTTTTTTACTGAATGTTTTGGCAGGGTATGATATGGTTTTGCTTACACCAACCTAATATTTTTTCTTTTGCCAGTTATTTTTCTTTTATAATGTTTCTTTAGTTAACTGATCAGTTAAAGTTAAAATGGCTTTAGTATTACACAAAATATTTTTGTGAAAAACTAACGACAAATTGCATTGAAATTTCAGTTTTTACTGTTAAGGGGATTGTCTTTTTCATGCCAACTAAATTTATGTTCTTTTCCTTTTTTCTTTTCCCAATTTTTCCTATTTTCCTGTAAAGCTTCTGTCTTCAACCCCAGAAATGTCATAATCAGACAAAATATAATAGAAAAAGTGCAGCAGTTTTGTTGCGATTGCTATTTTGTTAGTTGGAAGAATAATAACAAAACTGCTACTTTAAAATGAACAAAAAACTTTTGTAAATTTGTTTGTTTTTTACCATTTGAAGTTTATTTTTTTACCAAATTTGTAAGCACATCAATGATTTAAGTTTTATTTATCTTAAAAAAAAAATCAAAATAACTAGAAATTTAGTCAGATTTATTTTAAAATAGTTTTGTGAAACAGAAACTAAAATGTAAAAATAATGAAAAACAAATATTAAAAAATAAACAAAAAAATGGCATTAAACGAAAAGTTTTTCTACATTTAAAATCAAAAATATTTTTTTTTTTATTTAAATTTATAATTTTAGAATAGAGAGCTCTAGATTTTCTGAGGTCTGTGAGAAAAAGTATTTAAAAGGGATAAGAAAATAAACCAAACTTTATATTACGTACTGTGCTTAAATTCAGAAACGATATGTAGTTCTTTAGTATTTTTGTATTTCTATACAAACAGAATATACATACATACATTACTGGCCTTTACAACCCTGTGTTAGGATTACGGCCTAGCTTCTCGCAGCACTCATGTTGTGTGTGTCAATTTTTATCCATGAGTACCGGGACCTATAGTTTAATGTCGACTCCGAACGACAGACTTGAGAAGCTTTTTTCGTGGCAATTAGTTACTCTCAGAGCTTTTGCCAGAAGACTGCTGAGAGGTAGTCGCCGGAAGAAATATTTTTTTCATATTTCTTTTTTTTAAGATGTCGGAGCTGGGTCTCGAACCCAGGGCTCATTTCTTAGTATGCCAACACACTAACCACTAGACCACGGCGAACAGAATATAATTCAAGAAATTGCTTTTTATTAAATAACAAACATTATGCAGGATTCGCTCCTTTGTTCTAAAACAGTACAATTACAGTGGTTGTGTACTTACTGGCGCTTTCAAGGGCTAACCATAGACGCTTTAATATGGTACTACGGATATCAGGAGCCCCAAGATTGCCCCTGTTATTCGGGGTATGCGGGATTCTTGCCTGATGCTTTCTTCCGGCCCTTCAGGAAGTACATGTAAAGCAGCAATCGTTGCAAACCATTTAAAAAAAAGGGCACCCACAATTGAATCTGTGAAAAGTAAGATTAGGCAAATTTTCTGTCCAAATGACTATAGATCATAAGCGTTCATTCATAATTAATTGTATTTTTTAAGCATTTATTTGACCTGGCGCTGTCAGATTTACTAACTCCAAAAAATCTGGCATCATACATACATACATAATTGGCCCTTACAACCCTGTGTCAGGATTACGGCCTGGCTTCTCGCAACGCCCATGTTGTGTGTGTAAATTTTTATCCATGAGTACCGGGACCTACAGTTTTAATGTCGACTCCGTTCGACACACTTGAGAAGCTTGTTCATGGCTATCAGTTACTTTCAGAGCTTTTGCCAGAAGTCCGCTAAGAGGTAGTCGGCGAAAGAAAGGAGGAATGATTACCGCTATTATAAAATTTATTTTTTCAAATACTTTTAGAGTTTGCGTTTTTAAATATGCAGTTTAAAATTAAATTTCAAACACTGAATATAAATTATTATGCTAAATTTAAGTAAACGATAAAAATATATACATGAGGCTCTTTTGAGCGTCTTCTTCCTTTCATGCTTTTGAAACATAAATCGGGCTTTAAACGCAATGTTCTACAGTGAATATAAGCAGCGGTCATAAATCCAATATTTACATACAGTAAACTTTGTTTCACAAATGACTATTCTAAATAGATACTTGCTTTCTTGCTGTCATCAAAGCCATGAGTTCAACTTCTCTAGTCGGTCTGGTAATGTTGCTGGGTTACAAACATTGAATGTTGTTATTGCAGTGTCTCTACGAAAGCTGCACTGAGATACAGAAAGTTGACATTGGTCACGCTGCTATTTGGCGAAACAGTGTATGAAATATGTGTCATCTATTCAGAGCTACGGGAGGACCTATTAGAAATGAAGAAAACACCAGCTCTAACATCGGATTGCATGATAGAACTGTACACATTCCAAGGTAGTGAGATTAAAATATCTACTCAACTGAACTGACTTATAGGCCCAGGGTAAGAGGGCGATTGAAAAAGTAACAGTTCTAAGACGAATGCGAATAGAAAGCATATCGCCGAAAGAATTAAAGAACGCTGAAAATACGTTTTTTTGCATCATTTTTATCAGAAAAAAATAAGCGTCGATTGGTCCCAGTTCCAGATTTCTACGATGAAAATAAATTTTCTTACGCCGTCTGCCTTTTGAAAAATATCAGTGTCTTTGTTCTACTTTCATAAAGGTTTTTTGGCTCAGTTACAGCGTTCTTTAATTCCATCGACGATATATTTATGTATGTCTCTCTGTCTACGTTACCGAGCTTGGTATTCAGATGGATGTTAAGCAAGGTCGACTAGTGTCACCAGTTACAGATTGTTCAGAACTCTTTTGCATTTGCTGTCTTCACGTGCACTGTATCCAAGGTGTGAGATCACAAAAAAAGGGCAATTTTAAAATCAATTAGAACAACCAAAAATTGGAGGAACTATCGGTAGAGCAACATCCCAGCAGAAAATTTTCCAAACTTGGAAGCAATAAATAAAATTGTAAGCAATAATGGAAGCATTATAAAGCTTAAAGCTTCCCAAAATGCTACAGGACAAGGTATTGTTATTGATTTTTTATACTATTTGCTTACTGGTTGCAATAAATGTGCATTTCTATTGCATTTTAGAGGCTTATTTCATATAAAAGTCATGCATTATTGATGCGCACGTTTAAGCAATATTTCACAATTTCTTCCTTACAAAATACTGGCTTACTGGTTAAGCACTAATTTCTGCTGGGATTATGTTTAATATTTTTATTTTTATCTTTTTCAGGGGATTGTTCTTTTGAGGATTTACGCAATAAAAAATTAACTGGGGGCGACTCTTATGGAGTATTACCCTCATGCTGCCCTTTTGATGAGTGTCTTCATATTTATATCAATGTTTTCAATGTTTAACTGCCGACCACATATACAGTTCACTAGATTTTAAAATTAATATTCACTCGGTATTTGTTGGCAGTGGTTAATACTTTTAAACTTTAAACTTTTTATTATTGAATTTCTTCAGGGCTATTTAACATTCATTAATGGTGTACTTATACTATTTTTTAATAAATATAATTTTTTTTTTAATTTAAAAAAATGGCTACATTTTATTAATAACCCTTTTATCTGGTCAAAGTGTTACAGTTTTTCATGTTACAAAGACTTAATTTTTAAAATACTTGCAAACAGCCTGTCCCACGAAGTCGAATGTAAAATTATGTAATCGAAAACAAGTCATTTATTATTAATCAAACCAATACGTTTTGAAGTATCGTTAGTTTGGCTTTATGTATGAGACGTACGATATTTACAAGTATTCAAATTTCAATGTTGGTGAAACAACAGTTTATCAAAATTAAAGCCGAAAATTAAAGCAAAGGAAACGCTGAAATCGTCATCGTTCGAATATAATTTCGTGAAAATTGTCGTACTGAAAACAATTACTGGGACGAAAAACAAGTGTCTTTCGTTAAGAATACGAACAAATGAAAACGTTCGACATCGCGCGACAGGATGAAAATTTCAGTAAAATAAAAAACTTGTGCCTAATCTACCACAATGTTCTTTAAGGTGCTTTTACACTATTCTACAAGTCTTAAGATTTTCATTGGATTTTGTCGAATCAAAATCTAATGGTTTTTGGTCTGATTGTCAAAAAATCAAACGTAAAATGTTTTTATTACAATTTGCTTTTACACTATCACATTTCAAATAAAATGGAAACAACAGCTGTTTGTGTTTTTCTCTTTCTCCATCGATATACATGTTGATACGGCAATATTTGTTTTATTATTATTTCATAATATAAGCCATATTTAGTTATTTTTTACAACAAATTTTGTAATTTATTTTATGTTAAAGGGAAAGAACTTGAAATGTTAACTATATTTTGTATTTTAATAGTTATTTAATAAAAAAAGGAATAAGCAGAATTATGGTGAATAATTTCCAGTTTTCCAATCCTGATTCTTTCTTATACTTATTTGTATAAAAAAGCAACTCTGATAAAATGAAAAATTTAATGGTTTAGAAAAATTTCTAAAAATGATGAGAGCCATACGACTGTCAAATTTCTGTCCGTATTTTTGACAATTCATTACAGATTGTTTTCACACTATTATACTTTTTCATTTTATTTGAGTTTTTGACGTGTCGTTATACTCAGTGGAATAAGGTAAAACCACCTTTACAAGATATATTCCCTTAATTTTGTTTTAAAATCATTGTTTGTACAAACATCATTTCGAAATAAATGTAGATGCTCTAAATGCTTTTTAAAATAAACATCCTTTTTCACTTTTAATATGTATTTATTTATTTACTCTTTTTTTAACGCACGCAAATGAAAGGATTGTTTAATTTCTATTAACTTGATCAAAGAATTTTACTCCTTTTTATGATTTCCCATTTCTTTCTAAAGCAAAGTAAAACAAAGTTTACTATTAAAGCTTATTTCGTTAAATAAACAGAAAAAGATTTGTATATACAATTGTAAATTAAAAATAATTTATAAAATAGAAAAATTATGCATAGGGGTGTTAAATTTACTTTACAAATAAATACAAGGAGAAGCAATGAGCTCTTTGAGAAAACAGAAAATCCTTTTTAAAGTTAACTTTTGAATTTTATGAAGAAAAGCAAAAAATATTTTTTTTATATATAAGAGTCAAAGGATAAAAGGACTGAATAGAAATGAAGAAACGAATTAGACTGTCAGAAATATGTTTTTTTTTAATTTGGGGTGGTCTAGTGAGTAGTAAGGCTCTATGAGTATATACTATACCAAGCCGAGTGTTATACTACACCGAGCTTACATTTGGTTTTAATATGTAATTCGAATATAATATTAATACTACATTGTAAAAGGACTATTATAATTTTCAGTTTGATGAAAATCTAATTTTGTAGTTCAATGTTATGGTGGTCATTTTATTGATTTTTTTCAATTTATCATTTTTACCACATCGTTGTTTTACATTTTTTTTATTTTCAATCATAACTGCTACTCTGCATATTAATGTTTTCATTTTCTCTTTGAATTTCCCATATTTCTTACAATACCCATAACGTGGGAGTTCTAACTCGTAATTCCCTTTCAATTCAATGTGTCTTTCTTTCAAAATAATATAGTCTAACGAAACTGGTAATATTTATGAAAAGAAATAGTTTTCATTTGATTTTCTGTCTTTGTACGAGATACTTGCACATCTTTCAAGTCCTCAACTACCCTTCAAACATTAGGTAGGTCTACAATTATTCAAAATGCGCCAAACTAACTGACATTGTCATTTCATTTGCTTAATAACAACACACTTAAATGTCAAAATGTCGGCGGTATTATTGTTTTAATTTTTCCTTTTTTGTTTCTACTCGTATTCAACAGAATGTTTTGTAAAAAAATAAAAAAAAAGTAAAAACAATTTTACCGCCTCATCTTAAGAAATGAAACATAAACGTTAAATAAAAAGCAAAAAGAGCAAAAAAAAATAAAATTAAAGTAATAAAAAACAGAATTTTTAACAGAAATCATAAAGAATAAATGAAATTAGTATTCAAAACCTACAATAGCTTTTAAAGGTAAAGTAAAGCCTGGAAAATAAAACAAAAACAAAATATCAGATACTTAAAAGGTCTATTTGTTGTATCATCCTCGTAAACGTTAGTGCATGACTTTAAAACTAAATGACTGACTGACATTGCTCTCTATTCAATTAAATATCAACGAAAACAACAACTACAACAAAGAAATGAAAAATAACTTTAGTTTTAAAGAGTTTTTTTTAACAAACAAATGTAAAAAACCTTTATCATTTAAACACAAAAGCTTTATACCTACAGTGAAAGAAATGAATTATAGTGCTAATCACTCTAAGAGCCATCCCTAAATAAAAGCGGCAAGCGGAACGTTTTCCAACGCTCAGCGCTTATGTTGAACCGCCATCCCTAAATAAGGGCGGCAACGTTTTGTCAAAACATTAAAAACAGGGTAATACAAAAACATATGCTTATATAACAATTCTGACTATTTTAATAATAAACTGCATTTCTCTATTGGTATTTGTAACATAACCTAAATTTTATAGTACTATTTTATTTATTTTTATTATACTTTATTTATTTATTTTAAATCAATATTTATTATCTTCTATTTTGTTTATTTTTTGCCTTTACGAATAAAACATGGTTATGCAGATAACATATCTTTATATCACAACAATGATTTTTTCCTATTTGTTTACATTTTAGTTGCCTTTTGCGACCAACTTTACTATTAAACGCTCTGTCAAAATTGGATTTTCCAATTGCAAAGCGTTGCTGCCGCGTTATTTTGGGATGCTCCATACAAATTGTATGGGCATGAGAAATTTTGACAGCTAGAAAACGCTTGCCGCTTTTATTTAGGGATAGCAGTAAGTTGCATACACCTTTGTAAGCCTTGCAATAAGAAAATTCGCTTATGAGAACTGATATCAACGGCAATATTGTTTTGAGCTCATTCACAGAATGTATGCCTTGCTTATTGATCGGTCAGTCTACTCACATTGAAATGTCAAGCCAAACTAAACATAGTAAATCATATGACATCTGACTAAATGTTTGTCAGTTAAAAAAGTGTTGCCAACCTTTCTATAACTCTATAAAAACAGCCTTTATGACAAAATTACGTGATTCTTTAGGAAATACCAACTAAATTAAAGTGAAACCGAAAGTGTTAAACAGAAAACATAATGTTCCAATAGGAAGTTTAAAGTCAAAATAATTTTTTTTATATAGAGACCAGCATTCAGGGGATGATCCCTACTCAGACAATAGGAAAACATGTTGTGGGAAGGGGGATAGGAAAAGAGGAAGTGGCAGCCTCGTAATGACAAGGCACACTTGAGCACGCATAGGCCCGTTGTGATACCACATGATGTAGGGAGCCCTGATAGGCAGGGGCTTCACACAAGAAGCACTACTTCCTCAGAAAATTATGCTGGAAACCAGCCAGAGAGCCTAAAAATTTGGCAATTGAAGGGAGACATTTGATTAAACTTATTTAATGTTGCAATTGGCAGGAAAAACTTTTACGAGATATATATATCCGCAAGTGGTGCGGCTAAAGATCGAATTCTCTCTATAATGCATTGTGCGATTCACTCGGCAATTAACTATAAAAGAATGTGCTTTAATAAAAGAGAGAGTAGTACGTAAGGATATGTGATTATCCGGAATTAATACCTTTATCAGAGCAGCTGTCACAGTAAAACTGACTTAGCAAGTGAGCATATTAAGACGGTGCTTCAATGAAACAATTGTGTTCGAAACCCTAACAAATATATAAAACTAACCTAAACCCGGTGTGCTTCGCTATACCTACCGCTACCAGTTGTCTACATTTTTCGACTGATAATTTTTAATGACTACGAAATCAATTACACCAAACTCAAAAACTTTAGCTTTAACACTTCTCAAGATATAAAGAAATTAATATTTAAGTCGCATGGGAGGTACCACGCCTACTTTCTGATTGATGATTTTCTTTGACAATGAAGACGTTCAGAACAAATTTAGAAAATTTAACTTTAACAGCTCATAAGAGCATAATATGAAAATATTTTACGTTGAATTTGTATTTGGTTTGTAGAGTTTGTAGTCGCCGTGTTTTTAGTGTGTTGGATTACTAAGACGATAGCGCCGGGTTCAAATCTTAGCTCTGACATCTTAAAAAAAAAGAAATATGGGAAAATTATTTCTTTTGGCGACTACCTCTCAGCAGTCTTCTGGCAAACGTTCTGAGAGTAACTGATTGCCATGAAAAAGCTTTTCAAATCTGTCGTTCGGAGTCGAATTTAAACTGTAGGTCCCGGTACTCATGGATAAAAAATTAACACACACAACATGAGTGCTGCGAGCAGATAGGCCGTAACCCTGACAAAGGGTTGTAATGGCTCATTATGTATGTATGTATGTTGTATGGGAATATATAGGAAAACCTAAATACCATATCTTTGGAACGAATGGGCCGATTTCGCACAAACTTAGCATAAACAATCCATAGACTATCCCCAACGTACCTTGGAATTTTTACTGAAATCGATCCGTCTGTTTCCGCGGTTAGTGGTGACATCAAAATTTACATTAATTTTTATATATTAGATTTAAAAATTTTAGAAAATTTCTTTTTACGATATAAGCTCTTTAGAGGGGAGTCGCGGTATAGTGGTTAAAGCGCTTCAACAAAAACTCAAACAGCCCAGTTTCAAATCCCTGAGGAGAACAAAAACGAAAAAAAAATTTGCGGTTTTTCTAAATACTATTATTTAAAAATAAGAGGTTCCCCCCTCGCCACTCGCCAAGTCGTCCATTACCAAAAAACCTCTCCCAGACATTTAACTCTGTTCCACCTTTGGCAGGCATTAAAAATGTATGATCAGAAGTACAGCGCCATCTTCTGAAAGAAAGCAGCTAACCTACTTAGTAGAGATGCTCACCACTTACAATTAACATCCAACGATAGATAAGGCAATTGCTGTTGACCATTCAAAGGTGAAGGTACAACACTGGCCTTTGAGTGATCAAATGCCAGCAACTTGTCTCATCGATAAAAAAAGGCGTTTAATATTAAAAAAATATATCTTTACACTTTCACATTTCAGTACAATGCACAGCATGAGTAGGGCTTTAACCCTGAGTGTTGGTCTAAAAAAATAAAGAGAGAGTTATTGGTTAAGAACTATTATTCTGAATTCCTTTGGACACGGTAGTTTTTTTTTATTTATAAGTGTTTTTGTACTATTTGCTATTTTTCTCAAATGAACTAATATTTTAACAAAATTTTTCTCACTGTATTTGGTTGACTTATTACCATATTCTTGTTTGACTTTTCGTTTTTTATTGTTAAGAATTTCAGTTTAAAAAATAAACAGCATAAGGCAGCATTTTATTATTGTTATTATCATTGCTTTATAATCGTTTTCTTATTGTTGTTATAGTTTATGCCACAGTTATTGTTGTATAGTAGTTGTTGGTGTTGTTGTTATTCTAGTATTTGTTTGCGGTTGAGGTACTTACAGTGCTCATCTCTTTTGATCGGTGTTTAAGCTTTAACTTAAAAGTATTTTATATTAAACCACCAAACACACATACATACAAACACATTATATATACTTATATCTACAAATTTATTTAGCCAAGTATGTATGTATGTGAGTGTGACTGTGTATGTGTATACGTATGTATTAAATAGGTTTTGTGAATTTCGCAGTAATTTATCGCACGCATTTTGCATTTGTAATTCATAGTGACTTCTGATTAATTTTACTCGACTCCAATAATATATCCCAGTTAAATGTCTTTTGGCTGTAAAACTTGGTCGGGGCTTGTTGGTTAACTCTGTTTCTCTATGCTTTGCGGGCTGTCTTAACTTGTTGGCAGTATACTTAACCGTAGTCAAGCTATAAAACATATCTTCTATATACATATTCGTATTCCCCTTATAGTGTTTTGCGGCTTTTACTTTGTGCATGTTGTTCTTGAATGGGTTCTTGTTGTTTTTCTTGTATTTTAAACAATTTCGCTTTTCTGCGGGCTTATGTTAATGTGATTCTTTCTTTTACTTGGCGTTTAAAAGTAAGCATAATGCTCATCAAAAAATATTATAGTTTAGCATGTTTAGATAGGGGAAGTTAAACAATTTTTTTGGAAATATGATGAAATTGCTCAAAAAAAAAAAAAAGAACTCTTTAGCTGACTAACAACAGTTGTTGTTTTATAAGAAAATTTTGCAAAATTTTTATAAGATTTGATTTTATTAATTCATAACGACTTTTAAAATAACATCAGACCAACACGGTTATTGAAGAAAGTCTTTCTAAACGCCATTAAAAAAGAAAAAACATACGGAGAAAATCCTAAATTTTCTTTGAATGTAATGGACTCTGTACCGTATGCGTAAATTTTTTTAATTAGCAAACTGATGAAAACAGAAATAAATATGATGTTCGGCATAAAAATCCAGAATTCGATTATAAGCTGAGCAAATTTTGTAGCGTTGCTTAAACATTAATGTACTATAACATACATGTGTACATACATACATAACTGGCCTTTACAACCCTGTGTCAGGATTACGGCCTAGCTTCTCGCAGCACTCATGTTGTGTGTGTAAATTTCTATCAATGAGTACCGGGATCTACAGTTTAATGTCGACTCCGAACGACAGACTTGAGAAGCTCTTTCATGGCAATTAATTACTCTCAGAGCTTTTGCCAGAAGACTGCTGCATAATGTACTATATGTACGATAATTTGCAATTTTAATTTGCTTACTGGCAATCCTCCAACACACGTGGATAATATATTATCTTCTGCGCATAGTTTGCGAGATACTATCACAAGCCATTTAAATAAAAAAAAATTGGAAAATCTCTAATACTAAGCATATGGATTAAGTTTTGAATATGCCTTTTATGCACGATAATAACTTTTATTACTTAACCTATAAATTAAAGTTATTTAGATTGTCATTGACAAGAAAAACTTTCACAGAAATATAGGTCCACTAAAATTTATAAAATGTTTCTTTGTAATGCCTTGATAGCAGTAGCCGGGGTCTAGTGATTAGATGATTAATTGTCTTAGTAAGACGATAGCGCCGGGTTTAAATCTCAGCTTTGACATCTTGAAAAAAGGAAAGGAATATGAAAAAATTATTTCTTTCGCCGACTACCTCTTAGCAGTCTTCTGGCAGAAGCTCTGAGAATAATTGATTGCCATGAAAAAGCTTCTAAAATCTGTCGTTCGAAGTCTACTTTAAACTGTAGCTTCCGGTACTCATGGATGAAGATTAACACACACAATATGAGTGCTGCGAGAAGCTAGGCCGTAACCCTGACACAGGGTTGTAATGGTATGTATATGTAGATTGCCATTGACAAGAGGAACTTTCTGAAAAATATAGATCCACTAAAATTTAAACAATTTTTCTTTGTAAGGCCTTGAGTGATTGACAGGGCAACCAACCACATAGAAATATGTTTTGGAAGAAGTACAAACGTTAAGGAAAAATTTATGATTATTTGACACAAAAAGTTCGCCATTTTCTGCGCGTGACTAAGAGGCATAAAATATATTCGAAATCACCTTCAAATACACGAAGGTTGTATGTCATCTTGGTTTGGATACAGTTCTTACAAATATTACTTAAAAGAGGGAGTAAAGCAAATATAAAAACAGAGACTTTAATTGCTTCTTTCGACACTTAGAAAATTGTGGTAGTTTGAGCGGGCCTCACAGTCAACTATTATGCCGGGAACGTCAAGCACGTCCGAGGCCATAATGTCCACATTATCCACAGTCACACATAAGAAGACATGATATTACAAGTACATTTAAAATACCGTCTGCTATAATTTAAATTTCAGCTAAAATTGATTGTTGTATGGGCGCAGATATACGAGTATGTATAAAGCATTGTAATGTTTACATTTGGTAATAACGTGGGTTTGATATCATACCAGGGGGCAAATTACGAAATTTATTAATTTGGGGGTGTGTGGTATAGTGGTTAGAGCGCTCGCACAAAATCTCCAACGACCCAGGTTCAAATCCCAGCAAAGGTGGAAAAATTAAAAAGTTAGTATGCGGTTTTTCCAAAATTATAATTCAAAAGTAAGATGTCCCCCCCTCCAAAAAGACCATCTACAAAGGAACCGCTCCCCGACATTCCACTCAATTCTACCTTAACCAATGTCATCAAAAAACGAATGATCAGGAGAAAAGCGCTACCTATTGGGAAGTAACAGATAACAGCTAAACCTATTTGGCGAAGACACTCACCACGCAATCAACATGCAACGATGAGGCAATTGCTGTTGATCATTCAGGGGTGAAGGTATAACACAGGCCTTTGAATAATCAGTTCACAGCAGTTTGTCTCATTCCTAAGGCGCTTCATAATAATATAAGAAAAACAAATATGTACGTTCTGTCATAAATGTATTGCCCTTTCCAAAAATTCCAATACAATCCACTTCATTTAGTAGGGGTTTTACCCCTGAGTATTGGTCTCAAAATAAAAAAATAAAAAAATATGAAAATTGTTTTTAAATTTTATGAAATATCGCTCAATATCGAATGCCCTAATTTGCCCTCAGATACCATACCATACTGATCAGAAGGCGTAAGGTGAAAACCCCTTACAGGTTGTGCTGTACCAGACATAGATAAGAAGTAGGAATTTAAACAGCATCGTTTCATCATTTAAAGCCAGTAAACTTTTAAATACTATAGGTACTCGTATACTATGATCAGAAGTAATCCTCCATATATACCAACCTAATGAAAGTGACAAAGACCAATTAGTAAAAAAGTTCTATTGTTTCTATAGATAAATATTTTATCCGTATTCCTCTGGGTATAGGATTCTGCAAAATGTATAAAAATAACAGAATGATTGCTTTTGGGTTAATTTTTTTATGAAGCAATATATCGTCAATGGAATTAAAGAACGCTGTAACTGACAAAACCTAAAATGTTCACCAGAGCCAAAAAACCTGTATGAAAAAAGAACAAATACACTGGTAGTTTTCATTTCGCAGACAGCGTAAGTGAATTTATTTTCATCGTAGAAATCTGGGACCTGGACCAATCGACTCGTATTTTTTTTTTCTGATAAAAATGATGCAAAAAACGTATTTTCGATTTTTTGTCAGTTACAGCGTTCTTTATTTCCATTATATTACAGTGGTCTCGAAGGGCAAAAAACCAAGAGTTTAATGGTTGTTAAGAAGAGAATTCTAATAAATAAAAGATAAAAAATCAAAAAATATTGCTTGAGTTCACTGCAGTAACTAAGCAAGTGCTCTTAAACTCCTCACCCAGGGTGTAGTTTTAAACGTGCCTTCATTTATATGACTTGATGATGATGAGCAGGAATGATATGAATACGAGCGTTACTTTTTTATATAAAATTTGTTTTTTAGTTTTATAAAATAATTTATATTTTTATAGAACTTGTAATAGTTCCTGTTAAATTTGTAATACTCACACACTCCTCATTGACTCACTGCCGTGTACATACACTTACTCGCACGTTTTAGATTTTTAAAGTGAAACCTTTTTTCATTCTTTCTTTCACATATCGTTCTATATTTCTCTTTTTTTTTCTATTTTGTTGTTCTTTTTGAAAAGGTTTTAAGTGTTTGACTAATTGCGTTCATTTCCATAGAAATTCAAAACATTTGCGTATTGCAGTCTAATACTTTACACACACATACACAGATATAAATATTACTGTTTAGCTCTGAACACTTTAAAACGCGTTATAATTCTATATTTTATTTCGATTTTTTTTTCTGTTTTTTTTTTATTTTTCCTAAATTTTAATGGTCATTACATGGTTAGTTTTGTTATTTTGTCTTGACAGTAGTAATTCATACGTTTACTCGTCTACGTTTCGGGGCTTTAATGGTGGTAACATGATTTGTTATTTAATGATTGTTAGCGGTTTTTAACGAGATGATTTATATGACAAGATATTTGTCACTTATGCATGTAAAACTTATGCATCGTAGTTGTAATACTCGTATGCATGTAGTCTGGAACTATTTTAACTGCTGCTACATTATGTTATATGTGATATTAACGAAACTACCCAGACTACACTACAGATACAGGCTGTATGACTGACATACAAATGTATAGAAAGACAGTTACATAGAGATGCATGCATTAGAAAAAATTAAACCAGTGAGAAAAATAGATCTCAACATAAAATTTATTATTTTTTTTAATTTTTTTTTCTTCTTCTTTTTTCATTTCTTTTACGTGATAATGATAGTGTAAAGTGATATATTGAGGACAATATTTCGTATCGAATGTTATGCAGTTGTTTCTGACTATAAACCAAAAAAAAAAAAAAAAAAACGCCAGCCATTAATAAAATAAAAAAAATTACAATTCTGTGGAATAAAATTATTTATTCCCACTAATAAAAGGTTACACAAAATCTTTTGCATTCCCTCGCCTGTTGTAACCACTCTTTGTATAATTAAAGAAAATTTCAAATCACGTACTGGAATATAAGAAACACTTTTGAAAATCTTTTAAAAGAAATTGTGTAAAACGTTAGGCAGTTAATCATTGAAATGAAATATTTTTCTTACTTTACTTCGAAAGATAAAGTGTTAAGAAATTATAATGAAATTTTAAGTAATTACTTGTAAAGTAATCCTTTTCTATCATTCGAAAATAAATGACAAAGATTGGAATCAAAATTAAAGAAAAAAATGCTTAAAAAGATAGTATTTCCAGTGTTCTAGTTAATTAAGGTTTTCCCATAAGTTTCAAGCATTAAATTTTTTAAATTTTTTCGGCTTCGCAGCTTGAACTATAATCGTTAATTAATTTTGTTTTATCAAAGTTTACTTTTTATCGCAATAACTTTGTATGCCAAAAATCAAAACGAGTCTCATGAAATCGAAATTTTTTTTGAAACCATCGCAACGTGTATCAACTCATATAAGTATATTAAAACAAGATACGTTGGAAAGGACAGAAATGGAGTGAAAGAGTGGTGTTTGTGGAGATTTGATTTTATCTTATTAATATTGTAATAACTAGGATAAACTTTAGCTTCGAGTTTATTCCATAAACGAAGAGAACGACTAAACAACGAATTTTCCGACGTAAAAATATATGATCATTAGGAATTAATATTTATATTTCAGCATAGTAGCATCTCCCGTTGCAACACCGATTGAAAAACAATATTAAAGCCGCATTATATAGACCATTACATAAGAGTTATATACCACTTTGAGTCCAATAAACCTCTCGTAAATATGAGGAAGGTTAGATGGATTGAAGAATTGTTATGAACAGAGCATCCGCCTTCGGTTACTAAATATTTAAATTACCTACAATTAAATATATACATACATACATACATACATACATACATACATACATACATACATACATACATACATACATACATACATACATACATACATACATACATACATACATACATACATACATACATACATACATACATACATACATACATACATACATACATACATACATACATACATACATACATACATACATACATACATACATACATACATACATACATACATACATACATACATACATACATATATACATACATACATACATACATACATACATACATACATACATACATACACACATACATACATAATTGCCCTGCAGCTAAAGTTACAACTAGTAACGTTTTGAGACAGTCATGTTACTAGTTGTAAAAAGACTGTCGCAAAATTGACAGATATGAACTAGTTCAAAAGGGACAAAGTTTTTATTTTTTTTAATTTTTTAATATACAATATAACATACAAAGTAATAAGTTTTTATTGTCATTAAAGTCATTTAGTTTTCATTGTGTTATATAAAAACAAATTAAACGTTTTTTTTTAAGAAAAAAGCATCTTTTGGGAAAAATTACAATTTTAAAGGTACCAATAAATTAAATATAAAATAAAAGTGAAACTAATAAATAAACATAAATGAGTGTGCAAAACCTGAAAGATTTGGATGAAAAAATCAGTTCTGACAACCACGATATATACATACGTAAGTAAAAAAATCCGCTTCTATTTTGTACTTACAATGTACATATTTTTTTTTAAATTTTAAATAAACTAAAACGTTTTATTATTAATAATGTTATGTACATATATAAATTACATATTCACATTTAGGTCTCTACAATGGGCAAATTTATTTCGACCGTCGAATTGTTATGAGGTCTAATATTGACGGCTCGCACGGGAAGCTGCGCTTAAAAAGATATGAAAATTTGTATAAAGCACTGATTAGTAAGTACAAATACATGCATATGCATATTTTTTAGTGTACAATTTTAATTTACTTTTAATTATTTTAGACTCCATTGTGAGCTTACCCAGTACAGGCCAGAAAGACCCTGAGACTGTTTTGCGTCAGCCAATGCAGTTATGAAAAAAAAAACAGTTTCGGCAGCAAGCCATGTGTAAAAAGCATGAGGGAACACAAGAATTTCTAATTTACTGTTATTTTTTGTTTTTGATTTAACTTAAATTTTTGTCTCTTTTTTCAATTGAAATTGTTTTTTTTTTTTTTTAATTTTTTTTTTGCTTAATACATTATTAATATTGTGTGTTTTTTATGTTATGTTATGTAGAAATATATATAGAAAAATTCATATTAGAAAACATTGAATTTTATTAATTTCGGCAATATTTAATTGGGCAGTGAAACTGGTATACAATGCAACTAGTCGAAATCTGGTATAGAACGAAATGGTAATCATTTGTAAATTATGCAACTAGTACGTAGCTGTCTTAAAAATACTAGTTGAAAGACTAATATTTACGTATATAGTACATGTTCTAGTTAATAATTACTAGTATAATACTAGTTAGTAACTGTGCAAAAATAAACTAGTTGGGCTCCTATGACAACCTAACGTTAAAATCGATAGTTCGATATATGAAAAAAGGACAGATAGGCAACCAGTCTGAAGTAAAAAGCAACTAGTATACTTCTACTCTCATACTAGTTATTTTATCTGCAGGGTGGCCATTACAACCCTGTGTCAGGGCTACGGCCTAGCTTCTCGCAGCACCCTTGTTGTGTGTGTTAATTTTTATCTATGAGTACCGGGACCTACAGTTTAAAGTCGACTCCGAACGACAGATTTGAGAAGCTTTTTCATGGCAATCAGTTACTCTCAGAGCTTTTGCTAGAATACTACTGAGAGGTAGTCGCCGAAAAAAATAACTTTTTCATATATCTTTTTTTCAAGATGTCAGAGCTGAGAATTGAACCCGGCACTATCGTCTTAGTAAGCCAAAACACTAACCACTAGACCACGGCGACGTACTACCCACAGTTACAGGTGACAAATAGCTTATAATAGAAAGTTAAATGGTGCTTTATTGATATTAAAAATCAATTTCGTTGAGAGATATAAACCGTATAACATTAGCCGGAAAACATTTAAAGTTTATTAAGATTTATATTGAAATGCTGCCAACAAACTAACGGCGCTAGAAAATGCGCAGGTTGCTAGACCCCTAAAAAATCATGGCAGTATTTCGATCAGCAATATATAAGCGGTATTGTTTTCCATAAAGGAAGGCTGCGACTAACAATGAGCTAACGTTTTCAAAAATACTGCATTAAAATAAGTGGGAGGGGGCGGGGGGGAAGGAGGGGGGGAACCTCCTATTTTGTAGTCAAAAAAAATCATCAGTAGGAAAAACGGACAAGTAGTAGTGGTACCTCCAATATAAACTAAAGCAAAAGTTACTGAATTTGGTTTGAATTACTTCGTAGTTACTAAAAATCATCATTTGAAAAATGTGAACCAATGCACAGTGGTTCACTAGTAGGACATAGAGGTCTAATCACGATGTTCGATTTTTTTTCCGTTAGTTTGTTCTAATACTCATTATTAGTGGCACTACTAAAACATGCAAAAATATTTGCAATTAGTTGTTTTTTACATTACCTTTTGTGCATTGGAAGTGAACAAATCAAAACAAGTCTCCTTTTCTTTAACAGCAGTGCTAATGAAGTTAATCTATAGTACGTTTTTTTTTTTTCAAGGAAAAAATTATTTGTGGCCTATTGTTTTATAATGGATATTCTAGTTGAAGGTGTGTACTTTTATTATTATGTATTTATTAATTTTTTTTGCAAAAAATATTTTGCTGAAAGTGGTTTTACGCCAAATCAATTTTCACACAGAATTTTAACGATTTTTTTTTTAATGAAACTTTTAACTATGTTGGCGACGTATGCCGCGTTTCAGTTATATATCAAAATGTCTATATCTTTACTTTTAATTTAAAAACAAATTATTTGCGTTTTTGCATGGTACAGAGGGTCTACGTTTCTAGGACTAGATTCGTAGCACATATTTTTCACATATCTTTTACAGTTGTTTTTTACACATTTTCCCACCGCACAGTCCATGTTTACGATTTTCTTTGATGCCAAGGCGAAATTAACAAAACACTAGTATTTAGTAATAATGGAGTTTCTCTATTCACAATTACCAATTAATTGATCGTTTTTTAGTTTCTTTTAAATTCCGACCCGTTAACTTCTTCTTTAAATAAATTACCACAAAAGAAGAAGTCTATGCTATTACCTGAGGCCTTAAATATGTTAAGTTTTTAAAAACTATATAAAAATGTTGTGTTAAATTGGCGTCACAAAATTTATTGTTTTTTATTATTTTTCTTTTATTAATGACTAACATTTTTGATAAATAAATTGTAATAACATTATCCTTGTTGATTTTTTTATATAGTTTTACCCTACTTGACCCTTAAATAGCGTAAACACAGCCATTCATATTCATTTTGATGAGTATAGCCAAGTAAACTACGTATGACCGCTTTCCTTAGAGACTTGAAGCACTGTGCAATGGTAGTGGTAGGTATAGAGAAACCGGCCGGGGTTAGGCTAGTTTTTCAGTAAATTATGGTCGAATTAAATCCTTTTTCGAAGTTTTAATAGTCTAGTTTTTGATTTGCAAGTATTTTGAGTTTCTGTATACCAGTACTCTAAATTTCACAGCAATATGGAATACGCTTAGACAGATAACTAGAAAACTAAGTTATTCCCATATACGGATCATATTGTTCCAAAAACAAAGAATGGGAATTGGTATAAACATCTGGAGGAATTCGATTTTGAGAGAAATTTCATAAAATTTTGGACAACGCGTAAAATCAACTGAACTGTAATAAACGATCCTTGTGAATTCATTATATTGGTATGCGACTGTAATATCTCATACTAATTTAAGAGATAAGTATCTATTTGAGAATTTCTAAAATTTGGTTTTTTATTAGTAAATTTGTAGGATTTTTTTTTTGCTTTCATTAAAAATCTTAAGCCAAAAAGAATTTTTTTCAATTTTTTTTTTCAATAAATTTTATTTTTTTTATGACCAATTATAATAATAAGATAATCAGCAAACCTTTTAACCAAAAAAAAAAAAAAAAAATAAAAAGAAAACATCTAAAAACTTAATTAGACGCATTGTATTAGACAGGATTTATTTTTACTTCTTTCCTCTTAGCAACTAAATCTTACAAACATTTTCAAATAAAGGATACAGGCTGCATAGTTAGAGAAAGAGTTGAAGCTACTCATGACCGAAATATTTACAGAGTTATTTACTGCAAACCATTTTTTTTTTTTTTTTGTAGTAGTGGTAGTAATCGTTACTTTTCCCTGTTTCCTTTTTTGCTTTTGCAAGTCCTTATCTTTATCTCCTGCTTTTCTTTTTTTTACACGAATTTTTCTATTTACTGAACTCTGTTTTATTTAAAGGTGGTCTATACATTTAATTAAAATGTGTCTGGCATTTTAGCGCTTATTTTTCTATTTCTATATGGCTTATAATACAGAATTATAGCATTGTTTTAATGTCTCTGGGAATTTTTTTCATATCTTGCAGAAGCAAGTAAAATTTATTTGAAATAAAAAAGGATTTTACACAGTTAAGAGAAAACGAAAAATTCTTCAGAATAATAATTATGAAATGCATGATACTGTTGATTATAATGATGACCATTCAGTTCTCTGTTGTAAAATAAAAATTTTCTTTGGTTTTAAACACAAAAAAAAATTATTTTTAGAAATTGCAAAATTGAATTTTTTTTTTGTTTTTTATACAAAAAGAATTATGATTTCAAAGGTTCTTCTTTTGTATGCTTTTGTGGGTCTTCTATACAATTTAATTTTTTTTATTTTTTAATTTTTTATGCTTTTGTAGGGTGTAATAAAAAACACAAAAATTTTTCTAATTTTGTTAATTTTTATTTGACTGAATACATAAAAAAAAGAAAAAAATATACAAGTAAGTAAGTATGCTTTAGCTTTGTTTAATAGTCCCTTTTTTAAATTCTATATTATGTGTTTGAGAATTTCTCTCTTTTTATATATTTTTCATTTTCAGATTTTGTCCAGTGAAGTAATATAATTTTAAGACTGTTTGCTGTCGAAATAAGAATATATTTTTTGTTCCAGATACCCTACAAAGTAATATAGAAACGTATCATCGAAGTGTTTGGTAACGGGTGTTTTTTTAGCTGCATGAGAATTTTCGAAAGCGATAACTATGTTTTGATTGGTGAGAATATCAAAATCAAGAGAACAGTTTGTAGAAACTTAAATTGAAAAATGTCATTCCAATCTCAGTAGACACTCATTACTATCTTCTATAGTTGCACTACTGGCTTTGTCTCCGTTTATAAAGCTTCTTCTATGCTGCATAAATAATATTTTGAGCAGCATGTTTATGGAAAATTTTTACAAAACCTTTAAAATATTTCGCTTTTAAGTATTTCAATACTTTATGACTGAATTCCAAAAAATAAAAAAAAAAATTCCAAAAATAAAAAAATGTGTGTGGTATAGTGGTTAGAGCGCTCGCACAAAAACTCCAACGACCTAGGTTCAAATCCCAGCAAAGGCGAAAAATGAAAAAGTTAGTTTGCGGTTTTTTCAAAAATTATAATTTAAAAAAATAAGAGATTACCACTCCCCCCTCGAAAGAAACCGCTCCACGATATTCCACACTATTCCACCTTAACGAATGTCAACAAAAAACGAATGATCAGGTGAAAAGCGCCATCTTTTGGGAAGCAGCAGATAACAGCTAAACCTACTTAGCGAAGCCACTCACCACACAATCAACATGCAACGATGAGTCAATTGCTTTTGATCATTCAATGGTGAAAGTATAACACTGGCCTTTGAATGATCAATTCCCAGCAATTTGTCTCACTTCTGAGGAAAAAAATTTATGTTCTGTCATAAATATACTGTCCTTTCCAAAAATTCCACTGCATTTAGTAGGGGTTTACCCTTGACTATTGGTCTCAAAATAAAACAAAAAAAATAATGAATTTTTTTTTTTTTATTTCAAATCCTGTCTTCATTGTGAAACACCCTTTGTAAAAAATATAAATATTTTTTTGTATATAAAATCTATGGCATTAATAACCTTTACATTGAACTTTTTCAATAAAAAGCCTCAAAAGTTAAAAAAAAATGTTTCAACTTATAAAACTAAAATGAACCTATAATTTTAAAGTGCCTATCTTCTAACTCTTAGTCATCTCTCTCTTATTACACCTCACCCTCAGTTGAAAAACATTTGCTTTATGCTTTAAATATTTGTTGTAATTTGTTTTTGTTTTTTTTATTTCTTTTTATCTCAGTGTTGTTGTGTTTTCAAATACTTGTGTTGAAAATTCCATATTAGTTACGGTCATAAATCTTGTGGTCGCATCTTGAATTTATGGCTCGATAGCTGATTTTTTTTTTTTTCTCTCTCTTCTTGTGCTGTTTGATTTGTTTGTATGTAAAGTGGCAACTTAAGGTTAAATATATTTTTCTTTCAAGTCTACCCACTCCCACTTCCCTTCTTTTATTTAATTTTATTACTTTGTTTGCCACACAAGCCCTCCCGAATTTAAACATTTTTAGAGGGTTTTTTGTTTCTTTATTTGTAATAATAAAGCTTAGTTTGCAGGGATATACGAGTATAATAAAATATTTTTCTACAAAAGAGCTTAAAATGTAGTTTGAGGAAAAGAAAATCATATTCAAATCATTATAAAAGTTTATGAATTTTAAATGCTATTTTTATTTTTGCCAGGAATTTGAAACAGTAGTTGTTTTCTTTAAAAAAACAAAATACATATATAAAAATTTCTCTTTCATAATATTAAAGCCTGGGGAGGCTTTAATTATAATTATAATTATAATTATATAATTATAATACAAATATAATTAAATTATAGTTTGTTTACTATAATCTTTTCCTTTTTTGTATTTTTTTATTGAGACCAATACTCAGGGGTAGACCCCTACTATTGCTATGCATTTTATTGAAATTTTTGGAAAGAACAGTACACATCGCTCATTTCCGAGAAGAGTAGCATAACTCAATAAAAGCGATTCTGAGATAAATGCATTTAACGGTTTTAATTCAGTCTAACTGATATGAAAAGTAGTAGGCACTTTTGGTCGCCACTCAAAAAAAAGAGATGAAAACACATAAATAAATAAATAAATAAAAAAAATATGTTTTAAATTACAGTTCGCCTCATATTTCTGAATTATTATTTTTGAGTTATGCCACTCTTCTCTCAAATAAGCGATATGTATCTATTTTTTTCTTATATTATTATGAAGCGCCATAGGAATGGGGAAAATTGCTTTGAATTGATCATTCAAAGGCCAGTGTTATACCTTCACCCCAAAATGATCCACAGCAATTTCCTCATTGCTGCATGTTGATTTTGTGGTGAGTGTCTTCGCTAAATAGGTTTAGTTGTTATCTGTTACTTCCCAATAGGTGGCATTCGTTTTTCTTTTTTTTTTGTTAAGGTGGAATAAGGGGAACCTCTTACTTTTGAATTATAATTTTGAATAAAACCGTAATCTAACTTTTAATTTTTCACCTTTGCTGGGATTTGAACCTTGGCCGTTGAAGTTTTTGTTCAAGCGCTCTAACCACTACACCCCGCACCAAAAAGTTATCAAAATAATAATAACAAAATTAATTGTAATAAAAATTACACTGTGTAACAAAACATCTTTAAAGGAAGAAATATAAAAGAAATATATATGTAGCAGTCTTCCTCATGTAGTCGCCGTGGTCTAGTGGTTAGTGTGTTGGCTTACTAAGACATGGGCCCCGGGTTCGACTCCAGGCTCGGACATCTTCAAAAAAAAGAAATATGAAAAAAATATTTCTTTCGGCGACTACCTCTCAGCAGTCTTCTGGCAAAAGCTCTGAGAGTAAATAATTGCCATGAAAAAGCTTCTCAAGTCTGTCGTTCGGAGTCGACATTAAACTGTAGGTCCCGGTACTCTTGGATAAAAATTGACACACACAACATGAGTGCTGCGAGAAGCAAGGCCGTAATCCTGACACAGGGTTGTAAAGGCCAGTTATGTATGTATGTAGTCTTCTGCCTAAAGCTCGGTATTTCATTAATTTCATCATTGACTTGAGTCAGCATTTCTGGTTTGTTAGCATAAGCCTTGCATTTGACATATCGCCACAAAAAGAAGTCCGGAACACTGAAATCATGTGACCGTGGAGGCTAATCAACATCACCATTTCTGGAAATAACTTGTTGTAATTCCATTGTAATCTTGGTTGTATGCGATGTGGCATCGTCTTGTTGAAATCACATGCACCGTCTTCTTGAAATCATATGTTAGTCAAGCCAAAAGCATGCAGTTGGGTTGTTAACAACTTTTCAATCATATCACGTTATTGCTCCCCTTTAACAGTTACCGTTACGCCGTTTTCAGTTTCAAAGTGATTCCGACTGACCAAATTGTACATCAGACTGTCACTTTTAATTGATTTTTTTCATGAAAATCGAGGTTGTCATTAGCGAGCCGTACCATCCCGGCTGCATAAATGGTCTTTTGGAAGAAAGTCCTGTGTCAACTGAATCTTAAATGGAAACAAATTCAAATCTTTCTGCAAACAAGTTGCTCTTTGAAGACTAAGCTCCTGATGATGGCGTCAATTTGAGGTTGATGGACTGTTTTGAACACTTTTGGAACAGCTGTAATGTTTTCAGCCGATCTTGCAGTACGTTGTAGTCTAAGATAGGGCCTATCAGCTGCATACCATCTTTCTTCGAAATCATTCACGATAAATAGTGCGTTTTATTGGCACATTGCTTCTCCTAAAAATTTCGCGTAACTTACTCATCGTTACAGTAATCGATCACTGATTTTGATTAAATGTTTTAACGATTAAAACACGCTGGTATTACCGAATATTTTTTGGTAACAAGTTTGCCACGTCTCTACTTCACGACTGCCAAATATGAACTGTCAAGACTAATGTTTACAAAAACGCAAAAACGCAAAACAAAGTAGTATACCTTCCCGGCGAACACTTGTACTACTGTACTAAATTTTATTTTTTTTTCTTAAGGAACACACCTGATGACATTAGGAAAATCACATGCGTACATTTATAATTTTATAATGGGTTTGGAGTTTCATTTGAATTTGTAACAAAATATATTTTTTTTCCTACGTTTGTATGTTCTAGTTCTTAATATGATAAAGAGAATATGCCAATTTTAATAGTGTTTTGAAAGAAAAACCTTGAAATGTGAAATTTTGTTTATAAATGGTCAAAATCATCTTAGGGATTTTGTGGAATAAAAATTTTTAGGCAAAAATTTGGGGTGTAATTTTTTTTTCAGTCTTCAAGTAAAACAGCACGAAGTCGGCTGACTGTGGCAAAAGCTCAACACTGGTCAAAATACAGTTTTGATCCAATTTTAAACATTTTAGTACTCTTTTTATAATTCTTGGTACTGTTTTTTTATGTTTCGGTCCCATCACTGTTTTCCGTTCTTATAAAAAAAAACAAAACAAAACAGATAACTTTAAGTAATCGCATAAGTGTATTTGATTTTTTAAATATTCAAAATTTTTAAGAGAATTTTTTGTTTTACCTTTTACAGAAAACCTACCAACCATTTACAATGAAATTTTATGCCATACTACGTTTTTATAGACCATATCTTGTTTGTGATGTAGTTTTGAGGTTTGCAAAAGTCGAAAACGGTAAGAAAGTCTTAAAAATTGCATTTCTTTTAGCCCTGTATTCTTTTGGGCAATTGTGTTTTCTAATCTCTTTTAACTGCATATTACTTAAATACTGACTGACTGGTACGATTAGTAGTTTTTAAATGGCCATTAAACACAAACCGAATCATCATCTTACGCATAACAGCAATGAAACTCAAACCATAAAAATTACTCTCTAGACAAAATTGCTATTGAGAAAGAGAGACATTCTAAAATGTAACTTTTTCCATTTACCAAACATTTTAGCCAATTGTTATTAGATTTGCTTGGCTAAAAACTGCCATAAACATTATCATTGTCATACTCTAAGCGGAAATACGTTCATTAAAATGAAAAGGAAAATTAGAAGAAAAAAAAAAGAAAAAACATTGTATTTCGTATACAAATTTGTACAGTTTTAAAAACCAATAACTGATAGAGCACAATATTCAAATGCTTATGCTGTTGCTGTGCTGTAATAAATGGCAATTTTCAATAGAGACATTTCACGCACATCAAAATGCTGTTTCGTATTCCCCAGCATTTTAGTTAAAACGTGCCATTCAACTCACCTGTTTAGCATAAAATGGTTAATTTCATATAAATTTGCGTCAACTTAATAAAATCGATGGTCATTTTCAATTGAAAAGCAAAAAAATGCAAAAAAGAAAACAACACTTAAACTGATGGCTGCAAGGAATTCAACATTATGGTGTTGAATGATTTTAAATTAAAAGTTTTTTGTGTCTGTTTTTTTAAATTTAATTTTTTTATTATTTTTTTTTATTAATAATGGCAGAATATTTTTCTTAAATTTTTTTTCCTATTGCTAAACGTAACGATATGCTCATAAACAATTTTAGCTTTAGTTTTAAAAACTTTAATTTTTTTTTAAATCTTTACTTGATTTTTAAAAGGGCTACAAAAAATACTTTGTTACGCCTCTTTCTAGTCATAATAAATTGACAAATATTACTTATATGCCAGCATTAAACCATTCCTTATGAAAGGGTACACAGTTTTCAAGAACAAGAAGAATATGTCTTTGTTAAAATAAATAACGATGAGCAAAATATGGAGAAAAAAACGAAGCTCTAAAATTGGATAGATATTTGAGGGACTTAGACGACTTTAAAAATTACTTCTACATACTTCCTAAAACTGATTACGGTTTTCTATATAAATACTTAGTCAACTACGAACTAAAGGTTTATATACAATTTATAGATTTTTTAAAAAAATTTCTAAAAATTAAAATAGATTTTCTATGAGGTTAAGTCTGACTTTTTGAAGCACAAAAGGAATATCAATAGGGATGTAATTTTTTTGAATATTATCGGAGGTAACCATAAAAATAATATATCATTTCATGTATGTAACTTATGGTACTCATGGATAAAAATTTACACACACAACATGAGTGCTGCGAGAAGCTAGGCCGTAATCCTAACACAGGGTTGTAAAGGCCAGTTATGTAACTGAGCAGTAAAATTTAAATTTCTAGGCGGGACAAAAGTGTAGAAATGCATCTCTTCCATTTTAATTTAACTATGAAATATAATTTCTTTTAAAGTGGCTTCTTTTTTTGAGGCACAAAAATAAAAAGATTTGGTTTTGGTCAGCAGCTCTTCTTTGGCACAATGCCTTATATGCTTTATGATACCGTTAACGAAGTTTCTTCTAAATAACAAACAATTTAGAAAAGAAGCTTTACAGTCGGGACATAGTATTGTACAGAACTTCCAACGAGTTTGAGGTCTATTTACACTTCGTCTACACTACTTGAATTATTGGTTGTTAAACAAATTCATTACAAGCTTGAAATAAACTCTGAATAGATGATTAACGGGTGCGCTAATACACCTTTTTAAGAAATTGTGTATGGTTTTCCAGCATAATATCGTCAATGGAATTAAAGAACACTGTAACTGATAAAACCTTTAATGTTCACCAGAGCCAAAAAACCTTTATGAAAGTAGAGCAAAGACACTGGTATTTTTCAAAACGCAGACGTCGTAAGTGGACTTATTTTAATCATAGAAATATGGGACCTGGACCAATCGACGCGTATTTTTTTTCTGATAAAAATGATGCAAAAATCGTATTTTCGATTTTTTATCAGTTACAGCATTCTTTAATTCTTGCGACGATATATAGAAGTCGTTACACCCTTCTAACTAATTACATGAATTGAATTTGTTTTTAATGCATTTCCAAAATCCAAACGATTCTTTTTTTGAAGGTATGCTAGAGCTGGTAATTAAAAAGCAAAAGTAAATACTAAAAGCACTATCACGTGGTGTCTTTAATCCAAAAGTGTAAGTCTTGCTGTCAAAATCACCACATAGATCATTCCGTCTTTACTCTAAGCTGTAAAGGATTCCTACTTTAAACTGACATTCAAAGGTAAACCCAGGAGTGCAGGAGTCAAAGAAATTATATAGATCTTTTGAAAATGACTCAGAAACAGTGCTACCACTGCACTACAGTCCACAGCAGCAAAACTAAACAAGTCGATCCAAAGTATATATGGGGGTGCGTAGTATAATGGTTAGAGCGCTTGCACAAAAACTTAAACCGCCCGGGTTCGAATTCCAGCAAAGGTAAAAAATGAAAAAAGTTAGTATGCGGTTTTTTCAAAATTATAATTTAAAAATAAAAGGTCCTATCTTCCAAGAAGTCCCTTAACAAAGTAACCGCTCTCTGACATTCCACTCTATTCCACCTTAACTTTTGACAACAAATAACAATAAATGATCAGGAGAAAAGCGCCACCTATTGGGAAGTAGGAGATAACAGCTAAAAATCTACTTAGCGACGGCACTCACCGCAATCAACATGCAATGAAGGAGCAATTGCTGTTGATCATTCAAGGGTGAAGGTATTATTTTTAACTGGTTCAGATCCAGCACTAATGCAGGACACTGCGACCCATAAGATCTATTATGTCCCTTTGGGTCTATTGTCTGTTCAACAAACATACTGCCTTCCTAATGAACACCAGCAGGTCCGAAACCCTAGTGGTGGATATGTACACTAATAAGACCATATGTCTTCCTAGACACATCGATATAAATCTATTGTAGGTCTTCTAACAAAGACCCAGAGATGTTTCACTCCACTGAGCCTAATAGTGTTCATCCGCTCACTCGTAATGGGTTAAAATTTAATTTGACATTAGATTGTAATTTAATCATAAAATAACAAATAAAAAAAAGTTCTAATTACTCTTCGAATTTAAGACACAACAAACTACAAGTCCCCTCAAAGGGCTAACGAGTGTCCTACAGTGCTTTCTTGTCCACGACTTTTTTGAATAGTGGTTATAATTAACTTCCTGTAGACAAGCATAGGCAATTGCATTTAACCGAAACACTGCTAAATACTCTGAAGTAGAGAATGAACATTTTGTTCGCTTATCACTACAGTTTGAAGGTCGTGGTATAGTGGTTAGAGCGCTACTACAGAAACTCAAACGACTGAGGTTAAAATCCCAAATTTGCGGTTTTAACAAAATTATAATTTAAAATCATTTTATTATTTTGTACTACTGGAAATTATATCGTATTTAAATGAAATTTTACCCGTCTTTGAAACCTCTTTATGTGAAACAATCAGCTTCTTAAGTTAGTTTCTCACAATATGCATGTAGGGTACTTTTAGCCCTGTGGTTAAAAAACTTTTATTAATAACTTTTCCTCATGTAAAGACTTATGATGATTTCATTCTAAAATGCTGACTTCTAAAAAGTTATCATTCTTCTAAACATTGATTAAGTAGTACTTGCAATTTTTAAGGGAATATGTTTTTTGCAGCATAATTTCTTTTTTCTTAAAATGCCACAAATGCAAGTGAATTTTATTTCATTAAAACAAGAAAAAAATAGAAAAATGTTTTTGGTACCAAAGATTAATCGCTAATCTGTCCCTAAAGGGAGGTCAGACATTTTTTTCTCGTAATTTTCTTTTTTTGGATTCCCATACCAGTTTTCATAGTGACGCTATTGATGATGTCGTTTAAGGCATCATTTGCAGTGGAGCTTACTTTGTAGGCAACAATAGTTATCAGAATCATTTAGTAGTTGGCACCTCGGTTGCTAAAAAAAAAGTAATTTGAGTCTGCATTTTTTTACTTTTGTTTCTCTCTCTTCATAATTCATGCAGGTTTGTTTAAAATTTCAGTAATAGGCTTGGAATTAAAGGAAAGTTGTTTTTTTTTATAAATATTTAATAAATCTAACCTTGAATTAATTAAAAAAAAAACCTTTTCAAGTTCCACATATGTTTTGTTTCTATTTGTGTTGCTTCTTTTTAATTTTTTCAACAGAGATTAATTGCTTTAAATATTTTTATTTAACAACTTCAATAATTTTAGTTTGTGGAGTTGTTTATATTTCTATATAGTTATGCCAGTAGCTTCAAGCAAAAATTGTTTGATATAAATGAAGATCAATTAAATTTAATGTTTTAATTTTGCTGGTCCAAACAATAACGTGGCTTGGCTTAACGAAGCAATATAATCATTGAGAATATTTATCATTTCTTTGTCACAATCATTTGCTTTCAATAAAATATTTGTATTCCACTGTTAGAGATAAACGATTGAATATCCAGGTAAGTTGGTGGTTGTGCATATAATTTTTATTGGCACCAAGACGCATACCAGCTGAAATTATATTTTGAAAGATTTTGTTTATAACTAAACTGTTGCTGGTTACATTAATTTTGCTTATAACACATTCTATATAGAAGTGTATTGCTAATGAGAATAAGCATGTCTCAATGGCCATTTCGTATCTGCTTAAGAGATTCGTTAGGAGACTTTTCCCCAAATATGTCACTAGAGCTTTAGTTTTAATATTCAAAATCTGACGCAGAGTTATCTCCTATTAAATTTATAAAAAACCACTAACAAAGTAACTAAAAGCAATACATTTTTGTTCTTCAAATTTTAATTCTATTTTTCTATTCTACAGAGTTTTTCAAAAGGGACAAAAGTAGAGCGACAGGGACAGCAAACGACGCCATATTTCTTGCCGCTCTTTTGACATTTCTCTTCAGTAAGGTTTGTCATTTCATGATGGAAAGATATACGAGCCAACGAGTCGAAATTATTAAAATTTTCTATCGAAATTAGGAGTCAGTGGCCGCAACGTTAGAAGCTCTCCAATTTATGGTTGTCATAATCGTCCTAGCAGATCAACAATTGAGCATCTAGTGAATCCACAGGCTCAGAAAAAAATGTTCCCGTACTAGAGAGACAAAGAAGTGCCCGTAGTGTCGAGAATATTGGTGCCGCTAAAGTTTCAGTTGAAAAAAGCCCAAATGTGTCTCTCACATGTCGTTATCAACCATTGGGCATCTCTGTCACGTCATTGTGGCAAATTTTGTGAAACGATCTTCGCCTACATCCTTACAAGATCAAATTGATGCAAGAACTGGAGCCGCTTGATCATCAGAAGCATCGTATGTTCGTGAATTGGGCTGAGCAACAACTTGAAAATGATTTGGATTTTCATCGAAAAGTCATCATTAGCGATGAGGCTCATTTCTGGCTGAGTGGCTTCGTCAATAAACAAAATATGCGTTATTGGTCAGGCAGCAATTCACACCTACTTCATGAGTCATCATTGCATCCCTTAAAAATTACGGTTTGGTGAGGTTTATGGGAAGTCGGCGTACTTCTTCGGTGATGATCAAGACCGGTACGTTACTGTGAATGGGAATCGCTACTGTTCAATGATAATAGAATATTTTTGTCCCCAATCGGATGATATGGACTTGGAGGACATGTGGTTCCAACAAGACGACGCCACAAGCCACACAGCTAATGTCGCAATCAGTTTATTGGAAACCAAGTTTGGTTTCGTTCGTACGAATGTCGAACATGAAATTACAGCAGTATCGGCCGATTTATGCTTGAAAAACGTCGAAAATTGGGTTCAGCGTCTGGACTTCTGCAAGTGTGCCGGTGGAGGCCATGCAAAAGAAATCGAGTTCCGTACCTATTGGCATCGAACGTACTTTTACAGAATAAAGAATTTCATTGATATTTAAAACCGTTTTTGTTTTATTTAAAAATTTTTTTGTAGCACTGTTATTGAAAAACCCGATACTACGAAATTGCCATCAAGACATGGTTACACCCATAAGCAATACAATTCATATGTATTTGCTTAACGTGTGCACAAGACGTTATAAGTGTACAGTATTGTATTTTTCTGATCAGCGAATATTGAATATAGTATTTCACTGTTCTCTTAAAATTAGGAGCAGCAGAAAAAATAACAATGCACTGCACATTATGGAGAGTAAGCATGGAAAATCGCACGTTTAATGTTTGTCTACATGGAGAAAAATATCTTTGATTTTTTCAAAATACAAGCGGATCCTGTGCCTACTTGCCAGTCAATCTAAAATAAGATAATTTTCTATATATGGTGAGAAATTTAACCGTTCTCTTGGTATACAAAAATGAATAATTTATTTGTAGGAGAAGTACCACCTCTACTTGTTCAATTCTGCCCTTCTTCTGAGTAAAGACTTGCGTTGGTTATGAAATCATTTAGACCAAATTCAGAAACTTTATTATAACTTTAACTATTCTCCACGTGTAAAATTAATATCTGAGAAGTACCAAGCTCAGTTGTCAACTTCCACTTAATATTTAAAAGGGGATTTTCATTGGCCACGAAATCATTGGGAAACGAAAATTTAATCATACTCAAGATATAGACAAATTAATATTTAGTTTGTGTGGGAGGTACCACGCCCACTTACGCAATTCCGCCCAATTTTTAGATAACAATTTGCATGGACTATAGAGTCTTTCTGACTAAATTCAGAAACTTTATCCTTCACCGTTCTCAATATACAAGAAAATAAAAAACAACTTGAGGACAATTTGAAGCCTATTTTTGGCACATACATATGCGTTTTTGGATTTTAACTAGAGATAAATATAAACCTTATAGGTCCCAGTCTTTATTCTATTCATAAATTTCGTTAAAATCGGTTTACGCATTTAAGTGTTATGCCTATGTACATACATATATAGAATTATTCAAAATATTTTCCTTATTTAACTGAACATTTCAGAATTTCGGAGTCAATCGGTTATTCTTAAGTTTAAATATATTTATTCTATCAAAGTACGAATCAAAATATTATAAATAATGTGGCTTAAATGAAAATATTATTACAGTATTCCACGGATAATTGCCTCGACAAAAATGTCAAAATTATTATAAAGTCATTTAAACGAATACGCTTAATTGCCTGTATACACTGCCGTAAAACATGTGAAAAGCAAGTAGTTTTATAATTATAATTATACACAAACTTGGTAAATTTTCATTGCAATGTTGTGTCCAAAAAGTAGTTTGAAAGTAGATTTAACCGATATTTTATGCCTATATAAACATAGTTAAGTTAAGCTGCAGTTTTTAAAAAATAATTATTTTGGGTAATTAAACGAGGGAATTTTAAGTGAAATTTCTCTTCGGGGAAAATACTTATATTTGAGGTAATTAAGCTAATAACGAAAGTTAATTAACCGTGGAATTTTATTAGAAAATGGTAAGTAAAAATAAAATATGTGGACTTAGAAATTGAAGTAAATAAGAGTGAAATTGCAATTGAGCGTGGGAAAATTATCCGGGGAATACTGTATGTTCCTTTTCTGATAGAATTCATCACATTATATAATTAGAAGGGTTTAAATTAGTCTTTAAGAACAAGTCCACAGTATAAGTACAAGTTGGCTGAGAATACCTCTCAGAATACCTCTCGTATATGTATTTTTGGCTTTCGTGACAAATTTTACTGTTTACTAGTAACTAACTGACGTAAGTATTTTATATTGGTGTAGGGTAATATTTACAGAGGACTAAACGACTTATTATTTTTTGTATTCTGGTATATGCTTTAAATTATTTTGGCACTGTTTCTAATATATTTTTTTCTGATTTTTTTGACTCTATTATCTGTTAAATATTTAGTTTATCTTTCTGTTTGTATGGCTGCCAACAGGAAATATTAAAATAAATCTTGATGTTATACTTGTATTTAAACTGTTTTTCTTTATAATTTTTAAAATACATACTTATAATAATAAATAAATCTTTGTGTTCCTTTTTTTGTTTTTCTTTTAAAATTAATTCCCTTAATAATCAACCACAAAGTGTCTTTGTTAAATACCACTTGCCAAAAACTAATTGACATAATCACCCAAAAACAATCTCACGCATTTTTTTACAAAAAAAAAGAACACAAATCCTGTTTCCTTTTCAGGGTTTTGTCTTGTTTTTGTTGCGGCGTGAATTTATGTGAATGTAGCTGCACGAAGGAAAAAAAAGTAAATAATAATACCAGAGAACAAAATATGACACCACGTAAGTGATTTATAACCCCAAGAAAAAGCGGGCATATAATATTTGTTTCATTTTTTTCAGCTTTTAAAACGTTAATAAACTTTAGCACAATATGCTCGTATGCCATAATTATTATTAAAAGGCAAGTCTAAGGCCACAAAAACTTGAAAATCTTTAAAAAAAAAAAATAAAAATAAAACAGTGGTTTAGATTGTATAGCCTGTACTGCTTGCCTGACTGTATTCATAAGATAAACAATTTTAAGCATTAAATATTTTGAGATTTTTTTTTTTTGATACACATCCTTAGTCATTTGAAACTACATTTTTTCCTTTTAAATTTTGGTCATCCAAACCACTGTTTTAGTATTTACTTTTAGGCTTACAAATTCCTTTTTAAATTTGTGTCCTCTAATAAAATGCCACAAATTTATTATTTAATGGTTTTTAAATCATATTTTTTTTACTTTTTTCGTTGTGTTTTCGGTTTCAAATTATTGCTTGTAGTTTTCGTTTGTGTATCACTGATAAGAAACTCGAAAACAATTTTTTTAGTTTCACCAGAAATTCTTTCTGTTTGTGGTTTTGAAAAAGTTTTCGTATTAATTAAATATTTTTAGTGTTATTTCTGTAGAAAAGAAAAGGATTCGTATAATTATTAGGATTTTATGATTTGTGGTTTTTTAAATTTTAACCAAAAATTTTATGATACTCGTAATCGCTATGGCTTTGTAAAACCATATACTCGTACATAGAAAAAGCATATATATATTTTTATTGTACAGGATAACGTAAAAACAAAAACGTTTATTAATCACACTACGCAGCAAAAAAGTTAATGGCTTGTGTCTATAAAACAATCACATAAGAAATGTTATTTATGTTTTTCACTTACATATGTACATACATAAATGGCCATTATCACGAGACCGACAGTTAAAAATCGACTCCGAGCGACAGACTTGAGAAGCTTTTTCATGGCAATCAGTTACTCTCAGAGCTTTTGCCAGATCAATGTTAAAAAGTAGTCGACGAAAGAACTCATCGTTGTTACTTTGAAAAGTCACTAGCAAGCATTATTACCGTCTAGGTTAAAGTACCAAACAATTTTGTAACAACATGCACATTTTGTAGTGATGGTTTGAGCGCAATTTGTTATACAAAAATAGACCCTCAAATTGCTAAAGGGTATTACTCACATTTTGTTGTTATATCTTGTAGACTACGCAAATAATGTTGTTTTTGAAGTTTTACGAACAACTCCAAAAAATCAATTACCCAATTCACAAAATGTTATAGTTGTCGTAGATCGGTAGAAACTATGACAAACTTTAACTATTGTACATAATGTTGTTGATAATTTCCATATTTTAAAAATTGTTTGAAATGTTTTCCTTCTCTTCTTCTTTTTAAATAAAATAAAATAAATAAAATAAAAATACATTATTTTAGAAATATTGTTACTCTTAATGAAATATTAAAAAAATCATATAAAAATTCGATAATTCACCACAACTGTTGTAAAAGCTTCGAATTAAAATGCAAAAAATATGTAAGATTTAATTAAAATTAAATGATATAAAGAAAATTCAATAAAGAAAAATTTTTCTACTACACAGAAAAAAAAAGTGTTGTTATGGCAAATACTTTTTGCAGTTGAGGAAATTGTATTTGTCCCCAATAAAAAGTATTTGATTTAAATGATATTTTATTTGCCACAAAGAATTTCGGCGAATACACTGTATTTGTCGCAACTACAAAATTGTAGTTGACATAAATCAAGAGCAAAATTATTTGATCCAAATTGAATTTTCTTTAAGTTAAATGTAATTGTATTTAAAAATGCATGTCAACAGCAATTTATTAAAATCAAATGCTTTCTTATTTGAGATTACATGAGAAAAATTATTTACGCCAAATACGGATTGCTATTGTGGTAACAGTAGTTTTGTATTTTCAAATGTAATCCGCAGTTAGTTTTGTTTTATTGTTTAGACATTTTCTCTCATTCGTTTGAAAATTGTTTGCGGTAATAAAAACACGTGTGTGTGAAAAAAAAGCAAATATGTGTGAGTTTTTTACAGGAGTATTCTTCGCCGTGATCTAATATTTAGTGTGGTGGCTTACTAAGACGATAGTGCCGGGTTCAAATCTCAACTCTGACATCTTGAAAAAAAGAAATATGAAAAAATTATTTCTTTCGGCGACTACCACTCAAAAAACTACTGGCAAAAGCTCTGAGAGTAACTGATTGCCATGAAAAAGCTTCTCAAATCTCTCGTTCGGAGTCTGTATATAAGTAAATAAAGTTTATGTATTATGTACTATAATGTATGTATATTATATTATTTATAATGTTATATAATATTATATATGTATGTATTATTATATTGTGCTCTCAATTGCCTTATTATGTATTATATTAATATTTTAGATATAATTTAATCTAAGTCACCAATCCATTGTACATACGTCTGTATATATTTCTGAAAAATCTTTAATTTTATTTTTGTTTGTAAATAAAATCTAAAAATTTAAAAAAATTTTGACATTTGTCGAATTGTATTTATGACAAAGACTATTGCATTTGGGGCAAAGACAATTGTATTTGGTAGGACAGTTTTCATTTGCTCAATTGTATTTGGGACAAAGGCAATCGCATTTGTTAAAACCATTTTTGCATTTGCTCAATTGTATTTAATGTAACAGCAATTTTGTAGTTGCGACAAATACAAATTGCTATTGGGAACGATCCGAATGTAAATTCTACTTATTTGCGGTAAGGTTAAAATCATTTGCCATTACTACGTATTTTTTTCTTATTACCTGTACTAATGTACAAGTGTTTACATTACATTGATTTCCATTTAAGTTTATCCAGCTGAAAAATTTTATGCAAATATACTCAAACAAAAATCTAAAATATTTTTAGGAATCCTAAAACGTTCATAGCAGATCTTAAATAAAATTGCAAAAAATAAAAAATTACGTTCAAGTGGCATTAAAAAAATAGTTCTTTTTGTTCTCTGGTACTAAAATTTATAGTAGCTGACATTTTGTAAGACCTATACTGCGGCTTGTATCAAGGTGCGAGAGAGTAAGAGTACATTCTTGAAGCTAGGGGACATTTTTATTTGGTCTGTATAAAATTTGTATTATTTAGTTGTCTCTAAAATATCTGTGCACATAAGTGGATACGTGGGCTTTATATTTTTGAGAGTTAATTTACTTTGCTCTTAAACTTCTGACATCCCTTCAAACCGATCATTTAGAATTCCTTATATGGAGAAACAATGTATGGCGTGAGGCACAATATTGTTTAAATTATATGCCACTTTTGTCCATATCACACAATTAGACAAAAGTTAACACTATCTGAGCTTGTAAAGTTGAATAGAGTAGGTTTTCTCAATTTTCGCATAAACATATGAATTTAAGGTGGAATGCCATAGAATCCTAAATGATATCGAAACGAACTTGGCCAGAATATAATAATTCAAGACATTATTTTTAAACGTGCGAAAGTTTAATTAAATTCGTTTTAAGAATTAGCCTGCTTTTAATATAGAATGCTGTGACATAAGCGGCGACGAGGAAGCCATCCGCACTCTATAATGGTCAGAAGCCTTATTGTGCAGCACCGCTTTCTACTAACTAACCGAATTAGAGAATGAGAAGTTGGCAAATTCTAGTAAATAAAATTGGAACACACAATTCTAGAAACATAGAATAGCTATGTAGATATTTACATGCTTGGAGAGCCATATAATTTTGCTGACTTTGAGTTCTGCCAACACACTAACCACTAGACCACGGCGACTACTGCGTGATTGGTTAGCTTAAATTGCTTGAGCTGCGTTCAATTAGATGACTTCCTCACGTACCTAAATCTAAAGTTTTAGATATGAGTAAAGCTCAGCAACATGCAGTTCTTTTAATTCCCTATACGGAGTCTAAATAAGCAATTAGGCTATTAACGCCATTAAAGCCAAACACATTGGCTGCCAAGGCCCGAAATTTAATCCGCTTTACATACATATATTACTACTCTTTAGCTTAAGTCAATTAAAACTAAATACTTAAAGCTTAATGCCTTGGAGAAAAAAATACGCCAAGAAGGAGTTAAAGCAGTACAACAGAACAATGGTCCTTCAGTTCAATTCAATGCACTGGCAACACATTTTACTTTTAATATAAAACTCGTTGTAATAATTTTTAAAAAAAGCATATTTAAAACATTTTTTAATTAATTGTTTAAGCTGAGGTGTAAAAAAATCCATACAATTTATTGGTTTTTTTTTTCTACTCTTGTTATGAGAAAAATTATAATGCATTCTCGTTGAACATAATTTTTGTCGTTCAGTTTTGAAGTGTTTTATGTGAGAAACATACAAAGAAAAATAAAACTGAAGACAATAACAGCAATATGGTAAAGTTGCCTTTAAATTTATTCTAAATGTAATGTTGCAAAACATTTTTTAATTTTTTTTTTTTATTGCTTTTTTGTTGTTCAAATTCATGTTCAATTTTTTATATTTTAATGTACACTTTAGTGTTGTTCATACAAGCGCCACAAATTATTGTTAATTAATGTTTCACCAATGAAAAGCCCTTCTTTTTGTAAACGGCAACTTAAAATAGGGCTTTCAAGAGGTGTAGAGCGTTGAAAGGGTACATGGGCAATAAACAAGAGTAGTGGCATATAAAATGTGTTCAACAGGTAATTTTAATGTTATAACTGAGCTGAGGAGTATTCATTTTTTCTCATTTTATTTATTTTTTTTTTGTTTTCATTCATTTATTGTATTTTATGTTATAAATTTGTTTTTTTTGTTGTTATTGTTGTTATTTTATATTCGTATGTAATTAAGAAACGCGTTACCTGATTAAAAATTCGACGCCGACATGTCGTATTCACAACTCAAATTCTGACAGCTCCATGCTGACATAAACAACCTGCCACCGTCATTGGTAAAAATGTTTTTGTATAAGCGTGTGTGTGTCTGTGTGTGTGTGCGCAACATTTTTGCTTTTCTTTTCTGTTCACTTAGGCTTTTCATGTTGCAACGTTCGTTCATTGTATTTTTATTAACTTTTTTCACATTTATTTGCTGCTGCTGCTATAAGGCGGCTTTAATATTTTGCGCTAAAAATGTTGGTGACGATGACTTTGATGGTTTTCTTGCTATTGCTGTGTTGTTACTGTTTCTTGTAGCATTTCAGTTTTGTTGCTTCCTATATGATCTTTAATGCCAAAAGGCTGTAGATGAACATTTTTCATCTACGACTTTTACTTTTTTCTCGAGTTTATTTATATCCATATTTCTTTTTGGTTTCTGATGTCGTTTTGTATTTTTGTTCATTTTTCGTTGCATACAAATTGAGCTTAAACAGTCCAGTCACCACAGAGCATAAGCTTCATAAAGCATTTGTGTCGACCTTGAAATTAAATGAATGTTTAGCAATAAAAAGTGAAAAGAAAAAAACCGAAACAACATCAGCAAAATATAAACGATGCATATTCAACTTTTTTTTTTCAAAACGAAGCAATGAAATTACAAAAAGTATGAAGGAGTGCATTCTTTTTTTTTTTAAATACACCTGTACAGAGTAGTAATTTTGAGACCTCAAGAACATTACAAAATCCAACTGACCAATATTTTTGTATTAAAAGATTAATTTTATTTGAAAAATATGCATTTAAACGAGGTTTGCTTAAAAATAATTTGAATCAAATTATTTATTTCCTGAATTGCCAATTGGAATTTCGAATTTTCATTCGAAAGAGTAAAAACATATAATTCCCTTAATCTAATTTTATTAGTAGATGATTAAATAAATAATGTAGAAAAATGAATTTGTGCAACACAAAAAACTCTAGTTTAGTTCCGCTAGTGTTTCTACATATTAATTAAGGCCATGGTACACTATCATACACAGTCGTACGATTCATTCACAAGTTAATCTTATCGATTTCTGTCACTCTTTTAGAACTCGCATCAAAATGGCAACATTAGTGCCACACCATCACACAAAATAAGATGCAAGAAATATCATATAAAATGCAACCCTGATCGCATGGAGAAGAAAATGTTTATGAATTTTTTCAAAAGATTATGTCAAAGAGTCTGTCATATTTTTTCATTTTTATGCGACACTGTTATACTTTTTTAAAACACACGATTTTTCGTACGACTCGATAGGATAGTTCATCTCGGACTTTAACGGATATTAATTCTCATAAAAGAATATCAGTTTTAAAATCTTAAGACCGATATAATAATTATAAAAATATTAAATCGTATCAAGTAATATTAATCTTTGTAAGTAATGCAGTGGTTAGGTCCCTTTGTTGAACAGGAAGGAATTTTATTTTCGTCAGAAACGCTTTAATTAGATCAAAGTTAACTGCAATGAATATGTTTTGGTAATTAAAGGAGAAATGATGTCCGTGAAGGAATAGTACACTAGCCAAACTAAAGAATGGAATTTTAATTTAATGTGCTGGCAAATTAGATTTGATAATTTAGCATTTTTCGTGCTAGATTTAGCATTATGCAAAGACATTTAGCACTAAAAACCTCAATCTATCATGTAGCATTATTTTTTTCGCATTTTACTTATTTTTAATTAAATTTTTGTGATTCAAAAATATACCACAAATACAAACACAAAAGTGTAGAATTACGATTAATCTTTCAAAATGCAATTATGCTATAAACTACACAAATAATAAAAAATTTCCCCTTATACAGACACCACTATGTGATAAAAGACCAAAAAGAAGAAAACCCGTGTCTCCCAGTTTTGCCAAAGTCATGAAATTTTTTTTATGGTCCCCCAAACATATGGGGCTTCGGTGTCATTTTTGCAAAAGGGTGATCCTTTTCTCAGGCTCATATCTTGCAAACCGTTTGGAATTTTAATTTACTTTCTAAGACAAAGTTGTAGCTCTTGTCATGAAGAACAAGACCATAATCGCAAAAACCTTAATAAAAGTCGAGTTTTTTTACATTTGTTCCCCTGTTTAGGTCCATAGGTAGCAAAATTTAAGGAAACAATGAACTACAAAACTTTACCTATGATCTCAATAAACAACTCTTTAAAACATATGAACTTCCCAGGAATGATTCTTAACACCGATAACACTGTACACCAATTTCAAACTTTTTGCAAAATTACGGGGTTCTGACGATTGATTCTGATAGAGGAGACTAAAAAAATATATACGTTTGTCGGCGTTTTGAAAGACCACATTGGCGTTTTATTGAAGAGGCGGTTAAAATTTTCCATCTCTGGCCAACTCTTGCAGCATATCGGTTTATAAAGCTATGTTTTCCTTACATTTGAGGTAGATGATACGTTCAGCAATTTTGTAGAAAATATCACGACAAACATTTTCGTAGAACATATTAACCCTCTAACTTCCCGGCATAACTGGGTTTTGTGACTTCATTCTAACAAATCGTGAAAAGCTCCCCGAAAAAGGGGAGGGGCTGTGATGAAATGTTCTACAAAAATGTTGGCCATAAAATTTTACTATATATGTGAGATCATACCAAAACCGAAAATTTAACGCAAACACCTAAAAACAATTAAATTCAAGATTGTCCATCCCTGGCGAGAAGGTTTAACATTAAACTCCAGAGTACGTTTGTATATACTTACGTCCCTATGACTTCAAATTTGTGCCAGCCTTCTTGGTTATTTTGTGTTTATAATTCTTTTCATCTCCAAAGAAGTCCATCTACAAAGTAACAGATAACTTACATTCCACTCTATTCCACCTAAACCTTTGACAACACAAAACGAATGATTAGGAGAAAAGCACCACCTATTGGGAAGTATTAGATAACAGTTAAACCTACTTAGCGAAGACACTCACCACACAATCAACATGCAACGATTTGACAATTGCTGCTGATCATTCAAGGGTGAAGGTATAACACTGGCTTTTGAATGATCAATTCACAGCAATTTGTCTCATTCCTAAGGCGCTTAATAATATAAGAAAACAAAATATATGTTCTGTTGTCATAATGTACTGTTCTTTCCACGAAAATTCCAATACAATAAAGAAAAATAAATAAAATGTGGAATTCAGTCTGAATATGTAAAATATCCATGCTTTTTATGAAAATGGGATAGTATTGTAGATAGTGTGACCACTAGTATGGCAAAAAGAGTTGGGAGTCCAGAGGAAAGATTGGCTAATAAAGCCTAGGTTAAGAAGGAAATATTTGCAAAAAGCTTTTTGTAAATATTGCACATACGGCATTGTTTCTAAAATAAGTAGCCCGGAGCAGCATACAATAGTGGTTATGCTTTTTTTTATCAAATATTTATCAGGCTTTACGTGTCACCTAATCGAATTTTCAGAATGGTGATAAGTGACATATAAAATATTAGTATATATCCTCGAGTTTTCAATACTACCCGGTAGTTGTTGTAAATACGTTGCAGTTGTAAATATTTAATCATTTCATTACTTTGTAACTCTGCATGATCAGCACAACACCATGGAAAAAAATGAAATAATATTTTTTTAAAGGCTTTTGTTGTTTATTGGCACCTTCCTTCAAAAGGACTGATTGTCTGACTGTCTATCCTTCATTGGGACTGTCTGCATATAAATGTACGACTAAGATGTAGCCCTCTTGTAAGGTGCATTTGCAAGATGATGCATCAATGTCAACATAATTCATTTTTGGCCAAACATAAACTGACATGTAAAGGCCTTTATTAGTGAACATGACTAAACGCAAACTAAAGAATATGAAGAGCTGGCAGAGAAAAACAAAATTATTAAACAATTCTCAGAGGAGTTTTGGCCAGAAATATAAAAAGGCTTTATTTAAATGACTTAATGAGTTAAAAATAGTTTTAAAATAAAATAAAATAAAATAATAAAAAAAATTAAACTTCCTTGAAAAAAATTATAACGAAAAGATTCATATTTAAAATTTAAGTATAAAATTAAATAAATTTTTTACATTTTCTTTTTCGTAATAACTAAAACAAAATAGTTTTTTATTTATTTAATTTTTTCTTTTTTTTACTTTCAATAAAGACAATATGGCTATAATTCCTCCCTTCGTTCAATTAATATGCTGCTGTTTAATATTATTAATTTAACAACAACAATTAAAACATGCAGACACTTTAACAACGTGCAACATCTATAAATTATTGCTAATCATATCGACAATAACATTGTTGCTGGATATTTTGTATGTGATGTCACCGCATGATATGGCGACAGAAAAATATTTTTCAATTTTTTTCTTTTTTTTTTCTGTTTTCCTGTTTTCTGTTCTGCTTTTAATGTGACAATATTTTTGTATGTCTTTATGGCTGATATTTATGGTACCAAAACACTGTAGGAGTTATTCATCATTATCAAAATGTATTTTATTTGTCATTATACTGTGTTAAGTGTAATAAACTAATGACAGTTTATTTTATCACATAATAAGAGTTGTATTTTCATTTTCATTTTTATTAATTACTTAATAAGTTAGACATTTTTGGAAAGGAAAAATTTTAATTTCTTAATAAGAACTATAGAAAAATATGTTTTTTAAACATGAAATTAGGAGACAGACTAAGATATTCATTCCTAATATGTAAGTCACATGATGCCAATACGCAGCCAAAATGTGACTTTAATTTTTCAACACACTCTTTGGCGACAACTTAAGCAAGTTATACATACAAACTTAACGTTAATTTTGTTTTAAGTGATAATTAGAAGTAAAAAATAAATAATTGCAAACATTTCGAAAAAAATATTGAGGAACTTGAAAATAACCCTGGTTTAACAATGGGGTTTCAAAGAGGTTACAGTAAAATTAAATTCAAGGAGACCACCAGTTAGAGGCATCGATGTTTAGCAAAAAGTAAGTTTAAAAAGTTTTGAAGCATTTCTTTTTTTAATTTGAAGTTTAACTACTTGGTTTGGAAAGACTTAAAATTCAAAATTAAGAAGAAACTAGTTCATAACACGACCCAAGATAACGCAACTGGTGGCAGTAGTTACAAGCAACAGCATCTTTCGGCTTTGGAAGAAGCTGCAGCCCGTTTAATGCAGTATGAAAAACAATTGAATCCGGTAGCTGTAGGCTAAGGCAATTAATATTTTGCAAGTGATGTTGTAAGGCAAGATAGAGAGTTGTGGCAGACGTTTTTAGAGGTTGACGAAAATGTACCTGGAACTTCAGAAGGTGTGACTTAAGTTGTAACAGCATCCACTACCAAAACAAGCAAATGGAAAGAAAGTCACTCGAATGATGAAAGAGTTGCTAGAAAACACGATGCCATGCAAAAGGATATTTTCACAGAAATATCTAATACACCAACGGGAATTAAAAACGCTTTTAAAAGTAGTAAAAATTTCGTAAAAGAAATAAAGAATATATTAAAAGAAATAACCCGGTATCAACGAAAGCTACAACTATACGGGTTTATCGTGCGTTCCTGTCCTGAGACTTACCACACGCCGCCCGAGGCAGTGATTGAATACAATGCGTCCAACCACCGCCATTCGAAGCCGTACCTTACAAGAAGACCCATAGACAACGAATTAGCAAGAAGTACCACCACTACCTGGGTAGTAATACCCCCCTTGTTAAGAGGTTTTTTAACCATCTAGCGTTACCACAACCACTACGTGTACTCCCCGAAGGGCCGCACCCAAACCATTAGGCCGATTAGCCTCACTTCCCGAATGACAGGAAAGCCCAGGCATAACCGGGGGCTCCCTGATACCCGTAGTACTAGATTAGATTAGGCGTATCTGGTCAGTCTCTGAGATGGTCAGTAATAAATTACCAACCTCTCTGCCTATAGCGAGTGCCAGGCCACCCAGAGCTAGGTGAACTCCATATTTCCCGGAGAAAACAGGCCACTGACGGGACGTAATCATCAGCAGCCTTTACTGTATCTCCGGGGGGATCAACGAAAGCCGTGGGAAGTTGAGGAAACAAAATAATTTTGAAATAATATTTAGGGATCATATGTTTTCTTTTTTAATAATCGATAATAACTTGACGCCGCACATTGGGGATTTTGAGGGAAAAAGTAAAATTTTTAACATACTCTTCATGCAAGATGCAGTGATGTTTTGACATTTTAGACTAAATGGTACAATCAAATCAAAAAGAATTACTCCGATCTGACTGCAAATTTTTTTTTATAGCCATCTCAAACTCAGTACTTGTATGTTTTACCGAACCAACTTAATTTGAACCTAAAAATTTCAAAGCGAATATTCTTTTATTATGTGAGCTAACGTTTTTTTTTTATTTTTTATTTAAAGTAGGATATTTCAGCCGCTCCAACTGTCTTACATAATACCACTTCGGCGTCAGCGTGACAACCGTGTCGTCTTAATGTGACGTTTACAGTAAGTTCAACCCTAGACAACAGGCTATATTTTAAAGGTTCTGTTCTATAAAAACCTTGAATAATTAGCTAGACAAAGCTATGAATGAAATAGGCAGTTAATCTTAAATAGTGCGTGGTATAGTAGTTAGAACGCTCGCACAAAAACTCCAACGGCCCAGGTTTAAATCCCAGCAAAGATGAAAAATGAAAAAGTTAGTTTGCGGTTTTTTCAAAATTATAATTTGAAAATAAGAGGTCCCCCCCTCCAAGAAGACCATCTACAAAGTAACCGCCCCCCGACATTCCACTCTGTTCCACCTTAACCAATGTCATAAAAAAAGAATGATCACGAGAGAAAGGCCACCTATTGGGATGTAGCATATAACAGCTAAACCTACTTAGCCAAGACACTCACCACACAATCAACATGCAACGATAAGGCAATTGCTGCCAGGACTAGTATTATTTCTTCACCCTTGAATGATCAATTCACAGCAATTTGTCTCATTCCTAAGGCGTTTAATAGTAATTTAAGAAAAAAAAATGTATGTTCTGTCACAAATGTACTGTCCTTTCCAAAAATTCCAATGCAATGCACTGCATTTAGTAGGGGTTTACCCCTGAGTATTGGTCTCAAATAAAAAAAAAAAAAATATGTGACTAAGAAGAATTCTGTTGAAATTGTCATTTAAAAATGACGGTTACCTTGATCTAAGCAAATGGATCTGGTTCAGAAATACCTGGTATTATATATGAAATCAAATAATTCTCAAACTCTCTATTGATTTTATATGATAGTCTGTCATTTGATTGCCTTTAGAACCTTCCGTGATATTTTAGAAAGGTCAAGCAACTTTCATGTCATGCCTTAATTTATTCATGACTGATTGAAGTGCTTTAAAAGCTGCTAATTTATCAGCATTTTGTAGATGTGGGACTTGATTATCCGTGGCTCAATTAACCGGTAAGGGACAGAAAATTTGTAAATTTAATTTTTACGTCCATTTATTATTTTTATTTTACTTCGATTACACTCTACAATAATCAATCACAGCCTTTAAAAATCTTATATTGGGTCTCTTAAATAGGCTTTCTTATTGGCGAAATATTGTAAAAGAAGAAAAACACTTCATTTATTTTCGTTTCATTAGCAACTTAATTTAATAAAAATATTTTCTTCTTTTTATCAATTACTTGCTATTCCTTTCAGTAATTGATTGTATTGTAAAAGGAATTTTTTCTTGTGAAACAAAAGTAATATATTTTTGTACTGTCAGCACAATAATATGAAACAGAAATTCCAACTAAAACTGAAACTGTCAAAATAACTTCAAATTGCCAAAAAGGAATTCCTTATTTCTTAATTTTTTTCTTTTATTTCATGTTTTATATTGCAAAACAGCAAAATGTAATGGAAAATGTAAAAGAAAAGAAAATGAAATGAAATGACCAACACAACATACATAAGATGAGAATAAAATAAAAGCACGAATAGAAAAAGAATTTAATCATCAGCATCGTCATCCTTATTTAGTAGCTCATGTAGTCCATAACACAATGAAAATATATTTTCTTTGGCTTTTGATTGCTTAAGAAATCTTAAGAATTGTTTTACTTTTTCTTTTCTTCTTCTTTATTTTTAAAACATTGTACGAGTATGTGGGAGAATTACAGGTGTAATTTGTAGAATTTCTTCTCTTTTCTTTTTCTTTAGTTTTTTCAGTTAAACAATAAAATGAAATAAATGTCTGTTTGTTTTATGCGATGAGTTAAACCGTTTAAAGTATAGGAAAATATAAAGGGTAAAAAGCACGCGCCACTGATAATCTATGATAGACAATGGTAGAGGCAGTTATATTACTGACATTACTAACACTGGTCCAACATACAAAATTACAAGACAGCTTTAAAATTAAATCTATTTTAAAGTAAAAGGTTAACACAAAGACAACTAAAGAAATAAATGTTTCTTTTTTAGCATTCTTTAATGCATTACTGAGTTTAGTAGAAATATTTTAGTTTTTATTTGTACCCTATAAGAAAATAAATTGCTTCATGACCTTAAATTTTTACAGAAACAAGTGCCAAATTCTTTATAACTGTGGCGTTTAAAACAAAATTCCAAGCAAAATGTCGCTAGCCAGTTCAAAGCAAACGTAGTCGCCGTGCCCGTGCCGTGCTAGATTTCCAAGATAATATTCGTTAGAGAGTTCGCTTACAACACCAAACCAAGTTCCATACATTGCCTTTACAACCCTGTGTCAGGATTACGGCCTTGCTTCTCACAGCACTCATGTTGTGTGTGAAAATTTTCATCCCTGAGTACCGGGACCTACAGTTTAAAGTCGACTCCGAACGACAGATTTGAGAAGCTTTTTCATGGCAATCAATTACTTCCAGAGCTTTTGCCAGAAGACTGCTGAGAAGTAGTCTCCGAAAGAAATAATTTTTTTATATTTCTCTTTGCAAGATGTCAGAGCTGAGATTTGAACCCGTCACTATCGTCTTAGTAAGATAACACACTAACCACTAGACCACGGAGACTACCAGGTTCCAGTCCCAGAAAAAATTAAATTAAATTAAACAAAAATTTGTGCTGTATTTCCAAATTTTGATTAAATTATATACATATTTATATATACGAGTTTTCCCTTCCCACCTCCAGGAATTCCATCGTTAAAAGAAAGCCGCTCCCTGATGTTCCATTTTATACACATTTGATCTATCTATCAAGTAAATGATCAGAAGAAAGCGCCACCTACTGAGAATAAATAGGCAGAACCAAGCAACAACAACTTAGCCAAGATCCTCACCACTTTACAACAAAAAAACCAAAATTTGATGGCTACGTGGTATAGTAGTTAGAGTGCTCGCACAAAAACTCCAACGGCCCAGGTTCAAATCCCACCGAAGGTGAAAAATTAAAAAGTTAGTTTGCGGTTTTTCAAAACTATAATTTAGGGATCGTGATATAGTGGTTACAGACTTCTCACAGAAACTCAAATCCCAGCGAAGGAGAAAAGTAAAAAAAAAACCATTGGTTTTTCGAAAATAATAATTTAAAAAGAGGTTCCGCCCCTCCCCTCCAAGAATTCCATCTACAAAGAAACCTCTTCCTGGCATTCCACTCTATTCCACCTAATCAATGTGAACAAAAAAACGAATGACCTGCTACTTACCTATTGGGAAGTAGCAGGTAACAGCTAAACCTATTTAGCGAAGGCACTCACCACATAATCAACATGCAAAAACGATGTGGCAATTGCTGTTGATCATTCAAGGGTGAAGGTATAACATTGGCCTTTGAATGATCAATTCACAGCAATTTGTCAAATTGACATAAAGCGCTTAATTGAACAAAAAAAAACTATGGCTTCACCCAGAAAGCGATAGTCATGAAGTTCTAGAAGAAGAAAAAAAGAAAATGAAAAAAGAAAAAAAAATGAGAAAAGTGAAATATACCACCCATTACAGAAAGACACAATCACTATCAATCGCTCTTAAGCTAACGAATTTCAATAGAGATCCTTTTAAATTCACTAAGTGACTTTCATTCTAGTGCACTACAGTAATGGATATCTATCTTCTCCTCTACCACGGACTGGCTAGTAATGACAGAAGTCGGTTTTACCAATTTAACCACATTGGACGGCATGCCGTTCCCTTTGCTTCTGAATTTTTGCTCAACATCCTTCTCAAAAAAACCGTGATTTTTTCGACTGCATTGTAGGATTTTCGTTTTGATTTGGAATTGTAACCTTGCGACCTTGACATTTCTGTACTTATCATTTAGAAGTCGACCTTAAACGTAAAGATGCTTTTTTTATCGTTGCTTTCTAAGTTAAAGTGGTAGTTTGGAAGATATATGTTTAACAATATGTTCACCATCAAATGTCATAGTTCGGAAGTTTTATACTTATTGGAATGAATTTAATTTCGCTTGAATCTCCCTCTAAAACCCAAAAATTATCGTTCTGAGATTACTTTAAAGATCTTATTCGATAAATTCTAGTTAACTGGCTCCTTCACTGGGGTGTTTAAATAAAGATTTAGTAGTTATACGCCGCACTTTTGAAAAAGTTCGAATTTGAGGCACCATCTAAAAAAAGGCTTACCGACAATGAGTACTTAGAGAATTTTTTGGAAGGATTTGGCTCCTATTTTTGTCATGAATTTTTGTACTGAGTTCAATCAAAATGCTTATCTGTAGTATTTTTCACCAGTTTACCTCCTCTGGTTTGAAATATTCTTGTTCATTTTTAATTTATCTGCTGGACATTTTGTATTGCTCAGATTCTATTTTTTTCTCTTTAATGTTCAGAGGTATGAATCCTTTTAATGAAATGCATTAAATTCCTGATGTTCATTTGTTTTACAGGGTAAAATAGGAACATAAAGAAGATAACGGCTAAATTAAAAGGAGTGTAATTGAGGTATGGGGAGAGGGGGGGTTAGAAAATGTCATGAATGGTTGAATGTTAAGCTCAGTTGAACCACAAAACGACCAAGAATCTCACTTTTATATTTTATCTTTGATTTCATTCCTACATTTTTTTTCAAACATTTTTTTAAAACTTTCGTTTTTTCTTCTGTTTTTTTTAAGGGAAAACGTGTGTGTACTTTTATTATTTCGCTGTTTATTGTGTCCTTTTTCTACAGTTTCTCGTTTTAATGTTTATTGTTTGTAAAAGAAAAATAGAGAGAGAGAGAAAAAACAATAGAAACAAAGTGAAGTGCTATAGTTAGCAAGGATATGAAAGTTTATAACGTTTTTTTTTGTTCTTCTTTTTACGAGTATTGAACAAAAAAAAAAAAAATAAATAAAATCCTTAGAGAGATTTGGTGGGTAGTTTGTGGCATAAATGTTTCTACTTCAACCAAAAGGTAAAACTGCAAACTGACTGTAACAGCTCGTAAAAGGCAGAAAGAAAAGAAACTCTAGACTTAAACAGACATTTATTAGTGGTCTTGCTTACGTTTGCGTTCTTATCTCCGTTTTGCTTTGTTAAAATTAATACTATTCTCTTAAAATTTAGCCCAACCTGTGCTAAGCTTTGTAATAAAAAGTAAAAATTCTTTTGTAAATTTTGTTACATTTACCGGTTTTTTTTTTAAATAAAAAAATCTAACTTGCAGTTAAAGATTTGTATTTAAAAATCTGTTTTTTTTTATTGCTTAACAAAACAACTTTAAAGGGAACGGTAAACAATGACTTTGTAAGAAAATTTATGATCACTGTGCATGGGTTGTGCATAAAAAGAATAAAAACTGAAAAAAATATGAACGCAAATCATGGAAAGTGTTTATGGATTTGTTACAATTGTTGAATACCCACCCAACGGATTGCACGTACGTATTCAAGTGTTATTATTTACTAACCTTGAAATACTGTAAATAACAGTGAGTAAAAAAAGTTAACAAACAACAATAGATATTAATAGCGTAAAAATCCAACTTAGAAAAAATGTAATAAAATAAGATGGAATGAATGCAGTGGTAGAGTAATGCATACATAGTGTATAATAAGAGAGTGATTCGACAGAGAAACAATTTTGCCGTAAAAACAATTCCATACATATTTTTTATTTTTTGCCACGCCTACAAATTTTTCCCTTTTGAGTAGTTTTACGCTTTGTCGCCATTTTTAGTCCGATCAAAACATTTTGTATGACAATGTTCATGGCTCTGTTTAGTCTGTAATAGTTGTTTTCTAACACGTTTAAATTTAGTCATGATTTTTACACTTCATGATTCTTTATTTTTTATTTATTCTTAAACTTTTGAATAAAAATAAACCCGTGGTATTTTGATGAAAATTTTCCATTCAAATGTAGCCATTACAGAGACATAAACACCGATGTTCCAAATTGAATAAAAAATGACGACATAAAATAGCAAAAGGGCGGTATTAGTAGACGTGGAAAAAAGAAATTATTTTTACTAATATTTTTCCAGTATCTTTAATCCTAGGGAAGAGGTCCACCCGGGGTACATTATGGCTTCTGGCTATACGTCCCAACAGGGGACTGTGCTTTCGGGAAATATGGAGTTCACCTAGCTCTGGGTGGCCTGGCCCTCGCTATAGGCATAGAGTTGTTGGTAAATTACTGACGCTCTCAGGGACTGACAAGAGACACCTATGTAATTTGGTATTACGGGCATCAGGAGACCCCAATTAGCCTCTGCTCCCCTGTCATTCGGGGAGTGAGGTAAATCAGCCTGATGGTTTGGGTGCGACCCTTTAGGGAGTACGCGTAATGGTTGTGGTATATGCTGGATAGTATCACCTCTTCATTAAGGAGGGGTGCTACTACCCAGACAATGCAAATTCCTTGTCATAGGGCTCTCTCTTGACGGCTTGACTACGGCATGTCAGAAATTTGAAGGCACCGGTATTGGATGGCGGTAGGTGAGACGCATTATATGCTACCTCCACACATACAACTGGGTGACGTGTGTTTGTGTCTACGGACTGGTACGCACATTAAATTACTGGATTGTAGGGAAGAGAAACCACTATAGTAGTGCTGGCAAAGTATTGATTAATGGCTACTGAGTATCGAATATTTGTACTAATTTTTTAGTACTCAATACTAAAGAGTTACCACTCAATACTTTAAGAATTACAGTTTTTCTTCGAAGGTGTATAACATATTCAAATTTTAACGATTAAAAAAAAATTCTGTTTAAAAATACAATATATTATGAAAATGTTTTTTCTTAAGAATAAAATCCATTAAAAGTATTCAATTCTATCGGGTAATAAAAAGTAGCAGTAATTAACAGCACTACACTCTAGTGCACAAGTCTACTATAACAGGGTCCACGAAAAATTTTGATCTGCAGTAAAAAAGTCGCTTCCGCAGATGAGTCCTTAACCACTTGTGTGATTAAAAGATTTTTAATGCTCTATATTCATTTAAATAACAATATTAACTATAAGACTTCTATTTTTACATAACAAAATATAAGCCTTGAAGTACTCAAGGTATTACAGCCCACATATGTACATCAAGAACTTGTTGATTTAAATTTATCAAATAGTTTATAATATTCTTCAAATTAAATAAAATAAGCTAGGAGGCAAAGAGCAGTAATTATCCCCTATAAATATACCCAAAAATACTATGAACGCTGAAAGCATATTAAGATTTTATGCTAAGAATAATGGATCCTTTTGACGTCCACATGAAAAATGTATACATATTTACTGAGTGCTTATGGTATTGACAATGTAGTTTATTGGACTACAGAAAACTGGAAAATGAAAAGATTAAAAAAAAGAAAGAATAAATACTTAATAAATTGTTCATATTACAGTGTTTGTAACAAAAAACAATTTCGAAACGACTGGACCAGTTTTTATAAATTTTATGTGTTATATCTGGTAGTTCTCAGAATAGTATGTAAACTCTTGAAAAGTCCAATTATGCGATGCCACGCCCATAGAAGATAAATATTTAATTTTCTACTTATATATTTTAAATATTATAACAGATATAGTTTCACAAATGGTTCAAATAGTTGCACATGCAATTTATGTTATTAGACAAAAATTTGGCATGTTACCTCTAATAAAAATTAAATATTGATTTTTGTATAACTTGAGAATGATAATAGTAGTAGTGGTTGATAGAATGTTATAGTACATAAAATTCAGAAGTCAAAAATGAGTGGAACTGGACAAGTAGGCATAGTACATCCTATACAATGTAAATGTAGATCTGTAGACTTGAAAGTTGATTAATACTGAAAGTTTCGCAATATTAGAACAAAGCTTACAAATGAAAAACTATTTTAGCCAACTGTCTTTTTTCTTAACGATATGCCATAAGCTTCTTAACTTAATATATGCAAACACTTAACAATGATTTACAACTTTGTTTTGAAATCATTAAGCAATTCTATGTTTATGATTTCTAGATCAATTTATTTTAAATTTATTTTTTTTAACTTTCCACTGTAATGCCATATGATTTATTTTTTTTTACATTTTTTTTAATATTTGTATCTATTGCTCCAGTTTTAATGGGTTTATATTGTTTAGCCTTAGGAATGGTTGTTATTTTTATTGTTTAGTTGACGAACTTGAAAATCTGTTTAAGGGTCATATTTATCAAAAATGCTGCTTTTGGGATATTTTTCAAATTAGTGTTGTACTTATCATAATAATCAATGATATCTTCTACAATTAATATTTTTTGTTATTTTTTTTTTGTTTGTTAAGTACAATACTTAAATGCGTACTCCCTACGCATGCTGTGCATTGTTTGGGAATTGAAAATATATTTTGAATTTTGTTCTATTAAGCGCCTTATGCCATTGGGACAAGTTGCTCTCAGTTGATGAATCAAAGTCTCGTGTTATACCTTCACCCTTGAAATAATCAATAGCAATTGCCCCATCTGTTAATGTTAATTTTTGTTTATTGTTAAGTGGTGACTATATTTGCTAAGGTTTTGATCCTTGCTTAGTTTTGTTTATTACCGCCCAGTAGGTTGCACGTTCAATATGTAAGTCAAAAGGCGACTTTCTTAAGAATTGATGCTGGCTTACATGCCAAGAGTTTCGAGTTCCAAAGCCAACTCTGATATCATAAAAATAAGAAATATGAAAAAATATTTCATTCGGCGACTAACTCTGAGCACTTTTCTGGCGAAAGCTCTAAGAGTAACTAAATGCCATGAACAAGCTGCGCAAGGCTGTCGTTCGGAGTCAAATTAAACTTTTGATCGCTGTTTTCGGGGATAAAAATTGACACATACTACATGGGGGCTGCGATAAGCTAGGCTGCCACCCTGAAACAGGTTTGCAATGGCTAGTTATGTATGGACAGATGGGGGCGAGCCTTTTATACGTATATAGTTTTTCAATTAATGGCCTGTTTTGAGCATTTTTCATACAAATTTTCAATCGTTTGAAATTGTTCAGAAACAGGCCATAAAACTTCGAAAATGCCGCTCAAATTTTTGTTCTTAATTTTTTTTTAATGCTGAGAGTCGAACCTGGTCTACTTTGTATTGTAGGCGGTCGCTGTAATTACTACACTACACCACCTCCAATATTACTAATGTAGGGTGTTTCTTGAGCCCAATAGAAAGATATATTGTAAAAGAAAAATAAAATAAGGTATGATTTAAAGTATGTTTATAACGAAGGCGTAAAATTATGCATAAAACTAGTCTAGTGCCAGCTTTTCTAATGATCCAAACAATGAACTTTTCTAGATGCAATGGAGCCTATAAGGTTTGTTAAGGATTATATTTTCACTACATTAATGTTTGGAATTTATACTAAGACTGTACTTGCTTGATCTGCCAAGGCATAGTCACAGAACTGTCTATGATTAATTGATTAAAATTTTTTCCTTTCTGTGGTGCTTGTTTAACAAGACAATTTAAACAAAATTAAACATATGCGGCAATTTCCTTTATTAACCAAATCGATAAGTTACAAACAAGAGGAAGAGGGTTTGAGCCTATAACAGTCAAAAAGTTATCTCTAAGATTCACGAATTACCTCTAACTTTAAGGTCAAATCTGAAGAATTTGGTAGAGTTCGTCAAGCATTTAACTATTTCTAGGAATTTGCCATCGTTAAGTGATCATAAATGTCGAAAAATGAGCAGAGAACGAAAGTTCTTTTAACAATTAAAACTTTCTATAGAGTTAAAGAAAATATCTCTCATTAAACCTAGTGGTTGTAAGCTAGATTTTTTTTTCTTCTTTAGCATTCCAAGATCAACGCTTCTGACAAGTATTTATTTTAGTACCAGTCACATTGCTTCTTTTGAGCATACTGACAGACACACTTAAACAAGAATCTAAACTGTCTCACATGTTATAACCCATTCAAATTTAAGTTCAAAATAAATTTAAGCGTAAGTTCAATTATCTTATAACAAAAGCTGCAAATATAAATACAAAAATTACCAACACACCTCTTTGACAATGTTTTGCAATTACTAATTATTCAAATTTGCAATACCAAACAAATCCCTAAATTTTATCTCTAAAACATCTATTCACGTATTTATCGTAGAAGAGCTAAAACGGAATCTGAGAAAAAAAAAATAAAGAATCAATAAAATTCTATTTAAAAGTTCACATTCTAGAACAGAATACTCGCGTTTATGTAAATCAAGCATTAAATGTAAAAAAAAAACAAAAACACAAATGATTTAAATGCCACAATATATTGAAAGTAATTAAGGTCAATTATATTTCAAAATTGTAAGAAAAAAAAAAAAAAGAATGGGAACAGAAGGAAAAAACCACTCATTTATTTCTTAAAAATAAACAAAATAAAAATAAAAAAAGATTTTGTGAAGTAAAAAATAAAAACATTAAAATGAAATGAATAAATAAAATGAATTTAAAAACAATTATATCTGTAATTATAAATCTTTTCTATTTGTTTTTTTTTTTTTTTTTGTATTATTTTCTGTATTTGAAACCACAAACAGAGCTTAAAATTCTAAATGGTTTACCGTCAGAAAAAAACAAAATTTATAAATCTGGGTTGGGCTAAAATTAAAGGTTTTAACCTTAAATTTATTGTATTATTACGTTCTAATCGTTTTTTCTTATATAGATTTAACCCTTTTTAATTCTGATTTTTTTTCTTCATTTGCTTTCGGTTTTGTAGCAATAGTTTTGCATGTGTTGCAATTAGAGCAGGTTTCTTTAATGTCTATGGCAATACAATAAATTTCTTAAGCAATAGAATTGTTTATTAATGTTAATGGTTTTATAAATGATTACACTGAACTTTAGATTTATATATAAAAGAGCCAATAGGAGATAAAAAAGGGCAATTACTAGAGGCCCTTTAAATAAAATTATATTTTTAGAATAAGATTTAAACTATTGAATAACAACAAAATAAAGTACTCTTCAGTGAATAAAATTGCTTCACTTAGTAAAGTTTTAAAGCTAATAAAGAATTATAAAATGTTTGGTTTCAAAATAAAGTAAAACACTCATAACTCTCTTATTGTAATGCAAACTTTACATACATAGTTGGCCATTAAAACCTTGTTTCCTTGTGTGTCAATTTTTATCCATGAGTACCAGAACTTACAGTCTAATGTCGACTCCAAACGACTAATTTGAGACCCCTGCTCATGGCGATCAGTTACTCTCAGAGCTTTTGCCAGAAGACTGGTAAGAGGTAGTCGCCGAAAGAAATATTTTTTAATATTTCTTATTTTCCAAATGTCAGAGCTGAGGTTTGAGCTCTTATCTAGTAAGCTGACACACTATCCACTTGTAATAGTTAATAAAGCCAATAAATATATTAATGAAACGAAAATTTATGAAACTAATTACAAGGCCATTTGAAACAAGGAGTGATTACTGCTAATGTTTTAGTATGATGTGAACGCCAAAGCTCACGCGTTAAAAGCGCACCAATTTTCGCTAATTTTAACAGTAATGTTGATTTTAGGGTATTCAATTGTTTCTGGTTTATCAACATGCACAAGTGAATTTACATAACCCCGAAGAAAATAATCTAATGGCGTTAAGCTACCCTATCTAATTGGCCAATAAATTGGACCATTACGTGAAATTATTCTTTTATGAGAACTTGATTTGAGTAAATCAATTATAGCGCTCACAGTGTGTCATATGGTTTCGTCCTGTTTTAAAGGGATATGGATCAAACAGTCATTTACTATGAAAGTAGTGGTAGTTCAACAAAACTTATGAATTATCCCTAATTTGATGTGATAATTCAATTTATCCCTTAGCCGATTAACCGCACAGGCGGAGCATATGAATGTTGATTTTCTTTTATTCTTAATGAAGTTGAGCTTTATAAGCAAGATTCTTTCGTAAATTCTTCCATAAAGATGAAGAACACAACCCCATTTGCTACTGCTGAAAATCTTTTTGCTCTGTCAATTACAAAAAAAAAAAAAAATAAAAATTCAGTATAACAGCCGAATTCAATTACTCCCCCTATAATATGGTTCCTAAAGATGTCATGTTGTGCGTAATCGTGTTACCATATCCCATATCAGTTTGAAAAAAACAAAGGTCCTACCTTAAGAACGCCTGCCGAAAGGAAATCGGTAGCTGTTGATTATTCAATGGCCAGTGTTATACCTTTACCACTGAATAATCCAACAGCAACCAAACCCAAGAAGCCCGCACAATAAGATTTAAATTAGGTGAGAAATATAAGATTATGATGATATTGGAGATGAGGTCGTTGCTGTTCTCCTTGATCCAACCCCTGGAATAATTATTGGTTACTGCTCTTCAACTGCCTTTCTGACATGGGAAACCCTGCTCTCCACCAGCTTAGCCAGCTGAGTCCTTGCAGTGAAAGCCTCTACAGCACGACAAGGTGATGTCGTCAACTAAAGACAAATATTATAATTTAAACAGTCAGAAAAATAGAGTTGTCGGCTATCGCTAAAGTATACTAAGTGCGTCACAAATAATTCTACTCAACCACACCTCTTTTGGGAACATACATACATACTTAATTGACCATTACAACCCTGTGTCAGGGTTACGACCTAGTTTCTCGCAGTGCTCATGTTGTGTGTATTAATTTTTATCCATGAGTACCGGGACCTACAGTTTAAAGTCGATTCCGAACGACAGATTTGAGAAGCTTTTTCATGGCAATCAATTACTCTCAGAGCTTTTTCCAGAAGACTGCTGAGAAGTAGTCGCCGAAAGAAATATTTAAAAAAAAAATTTTTTTTAAGATGTCAGAGCTGAGATTTGAACCCGCCACTAGACCACGGCGACTATAAAAGCACATACAACAGTAATTACGAACCCCTTAGTTATATTTCTAAATTAAAGAGTTAAAGATCATACGACAGCTGTCTTTTTTAGATGGAAGAAGAAATAGAGATTAAACTTTTATGAAAACGCATAGCAGGTCGACATTTCTGCTTTTCCATTAGAAGGTAGATACATACATATGTCAATAGACCCTTAAAAAGATTAAAGGGTATATTTTCCTCAATTAAAAAAAAAAAAAAGAAAAATTTTTTAAATGGCTACATCAGTGACTTTGCTCTTTTGCCTATTGTGCAATTAGTTTTTAATTTTTCTTTTAGATGACAAAAATTTAAGGAAGTTTATTGTCTTTCTAACCCCGACTTTAATGGTGGCCTGTTGGTCAGTTTAGAATATTCTGTTAGTTTTTATAAAGAAACGCAAGAAATTTGTTTTCTTTTTATAAAAGAGGCCTATATTTTGATTTATTTTAATGTTTGTCTATTAGTGGCCTTATTTTGCTTGTCATACATTGTAGGGCATTGAAAATCCATAAAATTTATTTTGCCAGTGTAACTTGCAAAAGGAATAAATAAAAAAATGAAGAAATGAATAAAAGAACGAATGAAGTTTTTTCTATTTTTATTTCATTTTTTTTTTTTCTTTTATTGCAATCAATTGTTATAGAAATTTATTGCTCACGCGTTTAGAGTTAAAACGTCATTTATTACCAATCACATTTGAATTTATGGCAATTTATTGACAGTGAATTATTTTCTTAAATAAAAAAGGAAAGAAAAATAATCTAAAGAAGAAGAAAGAAGAGAAGACAAGCTAAAATATTTTTCACCTTCATGCAATAATTTGTACTCAATTTTTTTTTTTCCAATTTTTTTTTTATTAATTAAAATTAAAACCTAAAAATGTTACATGTCTATTTCAATTTATTATTATTATTAAAGTGAGCTTTGGTTGTGTAATGCCGGTTAATACATGTGTATGTGTGTGTGTGTGTAGAAGAAATATCTGTCTCTCTATATGATGGCATGTTCGTGTAACCAATGTACCTGACTTCCTTGCTTAACTTGCCTGCTCTATACTAAATGGAATACTTGTGTGTGATATGCTTGGCATAACGATGCACCTCCCGCAATTTAAACTACTTTTGTAACGATGCCAGTTTAAAATTTTTTATAATTTTTCTTTTTTACTGTCTTTTCTTTTCCTTTATTTTTTTGTTTTGTATAGGAAGGAGTATATGTTTGTGTGTGTGTCTTATTGATCTTTATCTATAGATTTTAAACAGAAGAAATACAAGTTTTATTGCATGATGATGCCTTTAAATTTTTCTGTTGACTTGTTAAGCATTTAAAACCGTTTGCTCTTTTTGATAGTAATCAACACTACACCAATATAAAAGCAATATGAAGAAAAAGAAAGAAACGAAAAAAAGAAGTAATGACAGACAAAGCAAGACTCTTATTAACTGAGGTCTGTTTGAAAGTGTTGGTATTTCATTTTGGCAACACAATACTCGTACACATCAAACAACAATTCCTTTATGCAACGACTTGGTGTTTCAAAGCAAAATGAAAAAAAAAAGAAAAAAACACTTTTGCATTCAACCTGGTGGACTGTTGCAATGCAACCAACAAACGTACAGACATGCAACGTTTTGTAGGATATTACTTTTGTTTATTGGTTTTTAGGACATTTCAAGGTTTTTTTTTTCTTCTACCATTTTTAATTTCCAATAATTGACAGTTAGCTCTGCATTTCATGCTTAAAAATATAAAACAATATGCAGCAAATTGGAAAAGCAGTATTACAAACAATTATCAGACAGAAACATATAACATTGAGGGAAACATATTTTGAAATTATTTTTCGACTTTTAAACTGTTTATGAGTTAAAAAATTGTTTATCTAAAGACCGCACACATAACTGTAGGTCAAGCGTCAGTTTTTTAATATATTCATAGGCAACTGGGAAGCAACACAGAACAACTATAACAGGCACTCGTGCCAAAGTTACGTTACAGGTTTAAGGCTCTAGTACCCAGCTTATGTTTAAATATTAAATAAATAAGAATGGTTTAAAACTTAGCTACAACAATATTTTGTTTTTACTGAGACCAGTAGAGTAAACCCTTACTTATGCTGTGCGTTGTACTCGAATTTTGTAATGAAATGTTTTTTCCTTTTTTAAGCGCCTTACGGGTGAGACAAATTGCTGTCAATTTGATCACTCAAAGGCCAGTGTTTATACCTTCACCCTTGAATAATCAACAGCAATTATCCAATATGTCATTGGATATTGATTGTGGTAAGGGTCTTGGCTGAGTATGTTGCTGTTATGTAATACTTCCCAGTAGGTATTGCTTTTTTTTTTTTTTTGACGAGCATTCGTTTTTGATGAAAATGACAAAGGTGGACTAGAGTGTAATAAATATGAGTCGCTTATTAAGTGAAGAATGGTAGAAATAGTAAAAAGTCACTATAAAATTAGTGATAAGAGTCGAAAAAAAGGAAGCGTAACAAATATGGTCAGGCCTGTGCAATATCGCAATATATCTTCTGCCAACCTGATTTTGTCACAACCTCTAGCAATTTTTATTAAGATCAATACATACATACATACATACACTCATAACTGGCCATTACCACTCTATTGCAGAGTTACAGCCTAGCTTCTCGCAGCACTCATGTTGTGCGCGTTAATTTTTATCCATGATGACCGGGACCTACAGTTAAAAGTTGACTCCGAACGACAGATTTGAGAAGGTTTTTCATGGCAATCAATTATTCTCAGAGCTTTTGCCAGAAGACTGCTGATAGGTAGTCACCAAAAGAAATAATCTTTTCATATTTCTTTTTTTTAAGATGTCAGTGCTGAGATTTAAACCCAGAGCTAGCGTCTTAGTAATTCCACACACCAACTACTGGATCACAGTGACTACAACTCAGGGGTAAACCCCTACTCATGCATTGTATTGGAATTTGAAGATAGAAGATAGACAGTAGAGAAATAGAAGGAATTTTTTTTCAGTTTTTAGTGACCGTTTTATGTCAATGAGACAACTTGCTATCAGTTGATCACTCAAATGTAAAGTGTTATACCTTCACCCTTGAATGATCAACAACAATTGCCCCATTTGTCGGTGGATGTTGATTGTGTATGGTGAGGTGAGCGTCTTCACTAATTAGGTTAGCTGTAGTCCTCCCAAACGGTGGCGCTGTACTCCTGATTATTTGTTTCTGGTGGAATAGACTGGAAATGTCGGTGACCGGTTTTTCTTGCAGATGGACATCTTGGATGTTGTTTAATTTCAAACCACAGCAAACTTCTGTATTGTACAAAGAGCTATACCCAACCGTCTGGTAGTAAATGAACTCTCTTTGGCCTCTAGATTCATTCCTAGATGAGACAGCAACATAATACTCACCCAATAGACCGATGATACAAAATGCAGGCTTTTTTTATTTTGAGACCAATACTCAGGGGTAAACCCCTACTAAATGCATTGCATTGTATTGGAATTTTTTGGAAAGGACAGTACATTTATGACAGAACATAATTTTTTTTTTCTTATATTACTATTAAGCGCCTTAGGAATGAGACAAATTGCTGTGAATTGATTGTTCAAAGGCCAGTGTTATACCTTCACCCTTGAATGATCAACAACAATTGTCTTATGATTGCATGTTGATTGTGTGGTGATGAGTGTCTTCGCTAAGTAGGTTTAGATGTTATCTGCTATTTCCCAATAGGTGGCGCTTTTCTATTGATCATTCGCTTTTTGTTGACATTGGTTAAGGAGGAATAGATTGGAATGTTGGGGAGCGTTTTCTTTGAATATGGTCTTCTTGGAGGGGGGACCTCCAAGAAGAAAATTATAATTTTGAAAAAACCGCAATCTAACTTTTTCATTTTTCACCTTTGCTAGGATTTGAACCTGGGTCGTTGGAGTTTTTGTGCGAACGCTCTAACCACTATACCATGAACTTAAATGAGCTGTGCCGTAAATGTTTGCCCAACAAACCTCAATAATGTTTGTGTTAATACGAGTATGGAAAAAAATTTTTCAGGTTATACTGCGTACTTTAGCAACAGAAACCTGTTTAGAAAATATTAAAAATTTAACAGAAATTTTTGTACCGAGTTACAAATGTTAACCCGATACATTTATTAAGTTGTTTCAAAACCTATCATCTGATAAGTCTGTTGGCTGTTAAATATTTATCACCTAAAATATCATTTATTTAGCAACTCGTTTTCTATTTACGAATAAGTATCCTTTAAGCTGTATTAACCATAAGTAAGCTTCTCGTCTGAGTTTTATATTAGAAGTGCACTCAGAGAGACAGATATTTTAATTACAAATTTAATTTAATTTTTATTGTTTTTGCTTGAGCTCAGTTGAAAATAAAACATTTTCTATTTTCAAAATTATTGCCGTCTGTTATAATCAGATGAGAACTTAGGTGGTGTAAATATAGCTTTATCAAGAGAAGAATGAAAGTAGAAATAGTCTAAAGTCACTATAGAAGTGGTGATTTAAATGTAGCCAGTTTTCTAGTATTTCTAGTAAACGTAACAAATATGGTCAGGCCTGTGTATCATGGCATTATATCCACTCCCAAAAATATTGCTTCTGCAATTAAAATTGTTCAACAGATCCGAATTAGTCGTCTTGCTGCTCATTGTTACTCATTTTGCCTTTGAATTTACTCCTCCATCGATTTAAAATTCAGCTTACGCAGCATCTAAAACCGACTGGACATTCATAATGTCTCACATACGCAAATTTAAAAAAAAAATTTTTTTTTCAGCAGTAAAGCCAATTCCTCACTCTTAATTTTTTTTAGTTCGTTTAAAATTTTTAGTACAAATGTTCTGAAATTTTTAAATTCGTAAACTTGTTCTTTTAGACATGCACTAAATTAAAAATAAAATTCATAATCATTGGTGGCTTAAATTTGCACAACCTTTTATCTCATTAGTTAGCAAATCATTCTGTACTAATTAAACATTTTTCGTTTTGTATATGTTTTCGCATTCATTTGCCAAGTCAATGTATTACTAATTAATTCTCTTACATGTTTTATGAATATCAAATGTTTAATAATCAAAAACTAAACACCATAACCAGGACTGAAAGTAAAGTATTTATGTAACAGAAAACTAAAAGAGCATCAAGCGAAAAAAAGTAAAACACTTGATATTTTATGCGTGAAAATATTCAACACGTTTTTGTGATTTTCCCCAAACACATATGGATACAAAACTAAGAACATTAATTTAACAAACAGTCATCTACATATAGGCAAACAAAAGTACATGGGTAGTTTGGGAAATGCTTTGTATAAACATGTTTTCTCTTTTTTTTATACAGTGGTTTACAGGGCGTTTTTATTCTCTAACTCAACCTACTTACATACATGCGTTACTATATGTTCTAAATTCTGCAAATAAGCGATTACTGGATAAAAGAAAAATTGTAGTTGAGTTATAACATATTAAGTGTAATATTTTGAAAGTGCTTAAAAAATCGCAATAAGATTGTCTGATCAACTCAGTAACTCTTGGGAGAAATATTTTCCCCCATTATTTTTTTTTTATTTTTTAATTTGAGAAATAAATAAATTTGAGCAAATTTATCTTTCGACGACATTTTAAATATGAACCGTCACTCACATTTGAAAATACAAAGGCATATAGCACAAGATTCGACTAATTCGTACATATCGTTAATATGCCACTGGTAGCATGTATAAGGCCAGCATAAAACCTCTTCAGAATTTGTTGAATTATATAAGTTCTACTTTTTATTATTATCAGGCCTCAGGTGAAGACCTCTACTTATGCAGTGCATTGTGCTGGTCTAGTAAAACATTTTATGGCAAGGGGAAAAGAGAGAGTACTAATTGTGGACAGAAAAAACTTTCACGGGAAAGAACGAATGCACGAATGTGTGACACCCGGCAGTCAATTAAAAAAGGATGTGCACTGTACAAGTAGTACTTGAGAAAATGTGATCTGGAATTGAAGATTTTCTTTTATCAGTGCACCCACCTCACATGGTAGTACCGATAGGGCAGTTAAATACATGCCACATTGTTACGCTGATTTTCCATTGAATCGATAAAGTTGGATATCCTACCGACGTTGATAAGTATCTTTTTTGTTGCAGTATTAAAAAAGATAATTGAACTGTAATTCAAACATTTTCCCTGTACACTCCATAAAGTTTGTGCACTTTTTTGACAACCCTCCTCACATAATTTATTAACTAAATTCTCTTCAAATTTATACACACACAGCCTTACACATAAACTTGCTCTATAACTAATGTTGCCAAAGATTTTAATAACAAAATCTGCAAGATTTATCATTTTTTCAGGAAAAATCTGCAAAACTTCAATTTTCATACCCATGACTTTTTAATATTGATGTTAAATAATTCCAAAAATTATGCTTTTAAACATATTTTATTGCAGAATATATGAAACGGTTTAAATTTTGTACTTTTTTTTAAAAAATAATCGTCTATATTCCTTTCTTTAGTGCTTTCTGAAAGTTAAAAGTTAACAACTCTGATTAAAATTTATAAAGCGAACAAAAGTAACAACAATCAAAACGAAGAGCTCAACAACAGTAGAGTTTATTTCAACAAAAACATAACATACATACATACATACATAACTGGCCTTTACAACCCTGTGTCAGGATTACAGCCTAGCTTCTCGCAGCACTAACGTTGTGTGTGTTAATTTTTATCCATGAGTACCGGGACCTACAGTTTAATGTCGACTCCGAACGACAGACTTGAGAAGCTCTTTCATGGCAATTAATTACTCTCAGAGCTTTTGCCAGAAGACTGCTGAGAGGTAGTCGCCGAAAGAAATATTTTTTTCATATTTCTTTTTTCAAGATGTCGGTGCTGAGATTTGAACCCGGCACTATCGTCTTAGTAAGCCAACACACTAACCACTAGACCACGGCGACTACATAACATGTGCTAATATTTAATGAAATCCCATATCGATGTCAAAGATTTCCACTGATATCTGCAATAAAAACAATTGAATGCCAAACTACAACAACTTCTAGTACAACGACAACACTAACACTATATACAGATAAGTAAAAACACTTTAAAATCATACATGTAAAGTGTACCTTTAAATATCCTTTGAGATTACTTTTCACTCACATTCATTAATGCAATTACTGTAGTGGAGAGTATTTACTCGCTCAATAAAATACACGCACACCAAGCATTTATGTACGCATGATGCTTTTATAAAAGAATTAAAATTATAAATTAAAAAAAAAAAAAAAATTAAAAATACAAGAAATAGTGGCATCTTTAATATGAACAGCAAACAAGATTTCCAGTCTCAGTGCAATTATCATTATCCTCGTAGTCATTTAATTTTACTATGAATTACTAATACAAATACATATGCAGAGCACAGTGGGCTAAATGAGAAAAAGCAAATTGGAGAAAAACAAGTTATATATTTAATGCGCTTTCTCTACAAGATAGGCTCCGTTGCAATAAGTGTTCAAGACACTCTAAGCCTATATAAGTTGTTGTGAAATAGTGTATTGGGTATACAACGTCTAAACAATAGCCTTCAGTTACAAATCATAGTTTGTACAGGTCCACTATTTTAATTCTATATCAGAAATTTCTGAGTTTATTGGCAACCACGGGCTAAAAACAAAGCTTTTATAAATTTTTAAAAATAATCAAATGTAATAAAGGTAAAGAGTGATTTTTTAGCTATTATCTTTTTGGCATCACTGGTTTAAAAAGCTGACGCATGTTTCGTGTTTTGTTTCACTGTCAAACATCTAAAGTTTAGTCTAAAATTTAACCATGAATCGTCTTACAAACGAACCACGCTTTCAAATTATTGAATTTTATTATCAAAATACATGGTTTGTAAGAAAGTTCATCGCGCACTTCTTCCATTTTATGGTCAGTTTAATCGACCCACTGAAGCGGCTATTCGAGCTATTGTGACTAAATTTCGCACCAAATTTGCATTGTTAGACATTAAACCACCAACACGACTACGTAGAGTGCGAAATGAAGAAAATATCGCAGCTGTATCGGCCAGTGTTAATGATGACCATCAATTATCGATTCGTCGCCGTTCGCAGCAATTGGGCCTCTGTTACTCAACGACGTGGAAAATTTTGCGAGAGGATTTAGGTGTGAAGCCTCTCAAAATGCAGCTGGTGCAAGAATTGAAGCCGAACGATCTACCGCAACGTAGAATTTTTGGTGAATGAGCTCTTGGAAAGTTGACCGAAGATCCACTTTTTTATCGAAAAATTGTGTTCAGCGACGAAGCTCATTTTTGGCTCAATGGGTATGTAAATAAAATACGATTTTGGAATGAAGACCAGCCAGAAGAAATGCAAGAGCTACCAATGCATCCAGAAAAAGTCACAGTTTATTGCGGTTTATGGGCCTGTGGCATCATTGGACCGTACGTCTTCAAAGATGATGCGAATCGTAACGTAACTGTGAATGGTGAGCTCTACCGTGAGATGATATCCAACTTTTTTTTGCCAAAATGCAAGAGCTTGACTTGTATGACATGTAGTTCCAACAAGACGGTGCCACATGCCACACAGCACGCATAACAATGGACTTATTTAGAGGCGAGTTCGGTGAACATTTTATTTCACGTTCGGGACCGGTCAATTGGGCGCCTAGAGCGTGCGATTAAACGCCTTTAGACTATTTTTGGTGGGGCTATGTTAAACCTCATGTCTATACATTTATTCGTGAGATACCGGCCGAAATGTTGCAAAGAGTATGCCAAAATTGGACTAAGCGGATGGACCATATTATATGGACCGTACTATCGATTCAAATAAAAAAATTAATGAAAATTTTTCTGAGTTTTATGTGTGTGTGTGTTTTTTTTTTTTTTTTAACTTTCCTATACTTCTTATAAAAATCCCCCTTTAGTGATCTTCATACTTCTTCAGAATAGCACTTTTCAGCTAATTATTTACAACTGAAAGAAAGCCAGCCACTCTGGTGTAATGTGTGTGTATACCATAACTGTAAAGGAAAGTAGACAGTTTTAGGTTTTCAAAATTATAAATATGGGTCTTACAAATTATATGGGACATTACATTAGACACGTAAAGTTGTATATGTTAACCTATAATTGATGGGCAATCAATCTAAACTAACATTAATTTTGTTTACAATTTGTCATAGAAAAGTCCACTGTGCATATTTTGCAATTTCCATCGCCAATGCCAGTTTTAGCTGCTCTTACACATCAAAGTTGTTGTTTTTATTTAAAAGTTTTTTCCCTTTTGTTTTTTTTTAATTTTAGTTTTGTCATATCATGTGCAACACTAGTAAATAGTCAATTGCTTGTAAGTTACGCAAAATTAATGAACCTGCTCTTATTTGCATATTCATGCGTTTTCATGATGTCACTGCTGCATTTACTAAAAAAAAAAAACAAAAAAAACTTAAATACAAGAAATTACGCAAATGTTCTTAAAAGTACACGACTTTTATATTAAAAAAACAAAACAAAGAATATAGAATAGAGAAAAAAATTATTTTCCATTAACATGAAAGTGGTAATTGGATAACATTACACTGATTTGATGATGAGTCTTTAGGCGAATATGCTCCATAAAAATCGTATTTAGCATACAATTAAAAGCGGCTGCAAATTAATGGAAGACAACATTATATCTCTGAAATGGGTTTAAAAGCATTAAAGCAAGTTTAGCAAGACAAAAATAATTAAATATTACGAGCTACTGGTTAAATGCTGGTATTTAAAAAAAATTATTTTCGTTTAAAGAAAAGATTTTAAAATCATATTCAAAATTTCATTACAGCAAAAACTACCCGTTTAATTGCAGCTCTACCTAAGCAAGAATGGCAAGTGTTGCATTTTACGACGCCCAGCGATTAACCCTGCTTATCTTTATAAATAAAAATCAATGTTGTTCGGTGGACATCGCATCACTTGAGAACGGCTGGACCGAATTTAATGATTGCCGTGATCCAACTTAGGTTTTTATGGAAAGAACATTTTGCCCCGCCTACTTTTACGCCCACTTTTTTAATTTCCTAAAATCAGAAAACGGCTCCATCGATTTGACAAAATTATCTTTCAAATATTTGTATTAATCCATTTTAAGTTTTCACGCCTGCTTTTACGCCCACTTTTTTCTATTTATCTCTAAATACTGATTTTTGTATATCTTCAGAACTGTTAAAGCTAAAGTTTCGGAATTGGGTAACAACGTCATGGGCAAGGCAAATCATCAGTCGAAAAGTCGGCGAATTTGAACAAGTGGGCGTGACACCTCTCATACAAGTTACAAATTCATTTCTTTATACATACGTATCTTTAGATGTGTTGAAACTAAGGTTTCTGAATTTGGTGTGCTTGATTTCGTAGTATTTAAAAATTATCAGTATAAAAAAGGGTTGACAAGTAGACGTGAGAGCTTCCAGACAAACTAACTATTGAGTTCAGTATATCTTGAAATCAGTGACAGTTAAAGTTCTTGAATTTGGTCTGAATTACTTCGTAGCCACTAAAAATCATCAATCGAAAAATAGGGACAAATGATAATGGTGGGTGTAGTGAAGCACGCCGTGTTTACACTAGTAGTAAATAAATGAAAGCGGCAGGGTTGTAAAAAAAATCCGTGCGGTTTCTGCTCACAACATGCATACATACATAATTAGCCATTACAGCCCCGTATTAGGTTCACGGCCTAGCTTCTCGCAGCACTCATGTTGTGTGTGTCAATTTTTATCCATGAGTACCGAGACCCACAGTTTAACGTCGACTCCAACCGACAGATTTGATGAGCTTTTTCATGGCAATCAATTACTCCCAAAGCTTTTGCCAGAAGATAGCTGAGAGATAGTCGCCGAAAGTCGCCGGCGCTATTGTCTTATTACGCAAAAACACTAACCACTAGACCACGGCGACTACGCTCACAACACAAAAAAAAAAATAGCGGTAATCACTCTAAGTTACAAAAGCCATCGCAAGTTTTGCAAGCATTGCAAATATGGCATATTTGCCTTTATTTTGCTTTAGTTTGACGTGGTTTGCTATGTTTGTAAGATTTGTAAGGCCGTTTGCAAGGAAAAGTAATTAACGCCATATGTAAATCATTAAATAAATTTTCTTATTTTTTTTTTTTAGAAATATTTGCCAAACAAGTTTGGTGTCCTTAAACATTTTGTGTTAAAATTAAAATCATGCGGACATACATAATTGCGAAATACTACCCTTTTTCACGGTTACGGCCTAGCTTCTCACAGCACCCATATTGTAAGAGATTGTTTTTATCCTCTAGTACAGGAATCTATAGTTTGACGTCGAATACAAACGACAGTCTCAAGTCTGATTGCCAAAAAAAATATTTTTTCATATTTCTTTCTTTCCAGATGTCAGAGCTGCGGATCGTCTAGTATACACACTCGTCTACTATATACTAGAACACAGTGTGTCTGATCTATCTGATCAAATTCTGTTAATCACAGAAAGTCAACATTTTTGTCAACATTTGGGGGGGTCGTGGCATAGTGGTAGAGCGCTCGCACAGAAACTCACACGACCCAGGTTCAATCCCAGCGAAGGACAAAATTATAAAAATAAAAAAAAAATTTGCGGTTTTCTAAAAATTACAATTTAAATTAAAAAATTAAGTTTAAGAAAATAAGAGGTTCCCCCCTCTCCCCTCCAGCAAAGACCATCTGCAAGAAACCGTCCCCTGACATTTCTAATCCATTCCACCAAAAACCAATGATCAGGAGTACAGCGCCACCTTCTGGGAAGATAACAGCTAATCTACTGAAGACGCTCACCATTCACATTAAACATCCACCGACAGATGAGGCAATTGCTGTTTGATCATTCGAGGGTGAAGGTATAACACTGGCTCTGGCTGGCTCTCTGGACAAATTTACAGCAACTTGTTTCATCAACAATAAAAGGCGCAAAATATACAAACATCTATGAAAAAAAAAAAAAAAAAAAAAAAAAAAAAAAAACCTATCAACCATCTTCACATTCCAATACAATCCACTGCATGAGTAGGGGTTTGCCCCTGAGTATTGGTCTTAATAAAAAAAAAAAAAAAATCTATTGAATTATCTGCTAAATTAAGGGTTTTTAAAGGACGAATTGTGTGGTATTTTAGTTATCATTGTGAGTACAATATACTCTCTTCCATTCATAAATTTACCAGTCTGATATACAAATTTATCTATTAAAATCTTACACGCTTTAGAAAAAAAAACATAAATTGTACATATTCCCCAAAATTTATGACCAAAAACTTTGAAATTTAATTACATAAACCACAACATATAAATATTTCTTTTCTTGCATTTGCAAGCATTATTTATATTTCAATTAACTAAAATTTTAATGAAATTTCTATAAATTTATTGTGTATCAAATTGAAAAATTATTGCATTTTTGGGCAATTAATTACATTTGACATTAATTACATTTACATGGAGTGTATAACACAATGTAGCAAAAAAGAAAAAAAAAATGGTATATGAAAAAATACTCGCATTCATGCAATAGACTTAAACATAAATTTAGCAACATGCACCTTAACCAACCAACCAACCACATAGGCAACCTGCAAAACTTGCCACAGGTTTATGTACAAAACACCTACAGCACCCGTTAAACAAACGGGAAAAAAGTGCATTTGAATAGACCCTTTTTGCCCGAGTATTTTAAAATTAATTTGACTTGAAAATTTATGCTGCACTCCATATACAATAACAATGGCCATTAACTTAAATCAGCGATTCCTGTATATGACCAGGAAATAAAAACTACTGCTTACAGTCATAAAAATTTAAAGAGAAAAAAAAACAACTCTACTAACAGTTTATGTTGGACAATTGCAACAATAAAAAAGAAATTACACCTACACACACACTATTCCATATATGCACGCAAGCACACACACACACAAATACTATGTGTGTGACATGTATGTGTTGGGTATTCAAGGAAACGGATGTTGTAACTTGAAACCTCTAAAAGTTGAGGTGAAAAAATGAATTGAAAACAAAAAAAAAATATTTGCTTTATTCATATGATTTTTACAAATGTAAATGAAATGGTATTTGTCTACTTGTATCGTATTCAAACAAGTATTTGATAAACGCGGGCTGCTGGATATGTCAGATTAATTTTTGTAAATTTTTTAATGGATTAAACATGGGCGCCAGCTTTTATAAAGGACAAAAAAATGTAAAATGTTTTTTGGCCATTTCAGATGATCAATGTGAACTTACTGGCACAGTATACTAAGTGGATTACAGAGACAGATAATACATACATACATACATACATCCATAACACAAACAATCATACATAATTGGCAACTACCACTCTCTTTAAGAGTTATGGCCCAGCTTCTCGCAGCACTCATGTTGTGTGGGTAAATTTTTATCCATGAGTACCGGGACCTACAATTTAAAGTCGAATCTTGTAATGAACGGTTTCGCGATTGTTTTATTTTATTATATTATTTTTTTACCATGGGCACATAAACGGACCTATGAATGTTAGAGAAAAGAAAAAAACAGAAAAAACAAAAAAGAGAGACCTAAAAATATTTAATATACATAGTAATAGGCAAAGGCAATGAGACATGTTTAGCAACATTGAAGGTGTGTACTTACAAATGTTTATTTGTTTAGCGCTTACTTGTCAACATTCAGCAAATATGTAACGACAACATTTAACATTCTTTTATGATAGTTTATGAATTAAGTTAACAGCTTCTTTTTTTATCAATGAATTTAAATTTAATTCATATATTTCATTTTTCATCTTTAATTATTGTAAAATTTTAAGTTAATAGTAAATACTGTCGGCTTTATAAGGAAACGTACAGCGTTTTGAGATATTTTAATTACCCTGTAAATGTTCTTTTTACCAGTCTCATGCTTGACAAACATAGACAAAATTTTTTGTTACTCTCATCACTTCTTTATGTTTGTTCTCTAATATTACCTTAAGCCTACAAAAATTAAATTTCGGTCATTTTGTCTGCAGCTTTTTAATATTAAAGATCAATATTGGAAACAGGAGAAACTTTAAATTAAAAGTGTTACTTATATCAGTGTTAAAGTGATCGTAGGAAATTTTTTTCTAAGTCAATATAACCTGACTTTTTATTAGCCTCATTCAGAAGAAGTTACATATTTAAAAATTTCCTACTAAAGAGGTATGGTATTAGTTTTTTTTGGTTCATGTTTTTTGTGATTTTATTTCAAATAATTTTTTTTAATAGAGAAAGTTCTATACCATAAAGGGAGACAAGGCACAGGTGGTGGCCAAAATTAAGGGCACGCTACTGTAAAAACAGGCCAAATTATTTTGACAGAAGGTTCTCCAAGGGACAAACGTCCTGCGCATTATTGGAAGACTCTTCAAAGTGTCGCCCTATCCCCAGCCACAAAGTCGACAAATATTTAAAGGATAGTGGACAAAATTTTTATAATATGGTTATAGACGGCATGCTCATACATAACGGTGAAACAATGTAATACCGTTAGTTTTTTTTTCGATCACATCACGCCACAAATAACAGTAGTTCAATTTATATAAAACCGTTTTCTTTTTTGTCTTCTTTATATACTTATGATTAATTTTCATTGTTTCAACATTTAAATGATTTATGACGTCACAAATACAAACTTTAAGCAAACTTCATTAAATTCAATTCAATTATAATCTTAATTAATAACAAAAAAAAAAAAAAAAAAAAAAAACTGTCAAATAATTGTTAATTTCTTTATACCTTGCTATGTTTAAACTTCAATTTGATCTTCAGTCAAAGAATTTTCTTTAAAATCTATTCTTTAATTTAATTGTGTATAATGTTTATTGTTAATTTGTCCAAGAAAATTTTATTATAAATTACATTATTCCAATAATGTTTTAATGTTAAGTACATATTACATTATTCTACTGTGTGAGCATTAATTCAGAGTAAGATAAAATGATATTATATTTTGGATGTATTAATTAAATCAATTCTATAGCAACACCTGTAACAAAACATAAGATACCACAACAATATGTATGCCGAGTCTAGAAGGCCTTCCAGCACATCGGATCAACTTGTTTGGTGAGTCCATAATTTATTTGAAACCCTAATAGTATGATAAAACATATTATAATGTTTGTAGTATTGCACAGCAGCAGAATTAATGATCATTAAAATCATATACAAAATAAAAGAGTTTTGTTTTAACTCGAAAAGAAACTATAAAGAAAGAAAGAAGAACCAGATAATTAACATCTTCAATAAATTTTAATATTTTTTTGTTTTGCTTATATATCTACTGCTGTCGGTATTACAACATATTACAAAACATTTAATTAATTGCACCCAAAATAATATCAATCGTTTATGAAAATAATTTACTTCAATTTGAATATTAAAGTCTTAATGCGTATACTTTTATTAAATAATATTAATTTTGCATATTAATTTTAAAATTTTTTTTTCTAATTATCTATAGTACATTTAATATTTTTTTAATATAAGAATATAGAAAATGAATTTCAAATATTTAAATTTTGCTTTAATATCTTCAATCAGCATAAATTATGAATAATAAAGTTTATATATCTATAGTAATGGACAAAATGTCTGAGTAAATGTACTTTAAAGATGTTTTCCTAGGATAATAACAAATTAGGTAGTTAAACATGGGGTTCCAAAATAACACATTGCAGTCATTGGAACATAGGTATTGGGAGGGTATAGAGACTGGCTCTTCGAAATCATCTGAAGATGCCCTATATTGTGATACGTAGATAGCATATGTCTTTGATTTCTCCGTTCTCATATATGACTATAAACGGGCTTACCTTTTGTTTTATTTATAGTCATAAAAGTTCATTTTATAATTACTAGTAAGACCTTTTGATTACAGGGAGTCTACAATAAATATCTGTTAATGGACAGAATGTTGTTTAGGAAGGGACGAACCCCCCTGCCCGAGTGTAGCTAGCATATAAATGGCTCCCAAATTCCTTTTCTATCAATACCTTTATTTAAATTTTGTTAGAACAATTTCAGCGGTTCTTAACGGTACATTACAATCTTAACAACCAGACTTAAAAAGCTGTTTCATGGCAATCAGTTACTCTCAGAGCTTTTGCCAGAAGACTACAGAGATGTAGTCGCCGAAAGAAATTGTTTTTCCAAGAGGCATATCTGTGCCACATTACAGCTAAAAATTGCCTTTAGTGAATACAAATTTTGTTTAAAATCAGCATTAAGTACCCCTAAGTATTACTGACATTCTGTAAAAGAGCAGCCTGTGTCTATAGATATTTTGGCTGGATAATAAGCCCTAAACCTTCTTGCTAATCGACAAATCTAGTAATTTCACAATTTTTATTGTGCTTTGCTCATATTTTATATTCATATTTGTAATGTGCAAGAATACTTTTTGACGAGGCCACACTGTGGCCTTTCTTTTTAAGAGAAGAAGCAAAAGATTATGTACCTATTCAGTGTATGCACTTTTACTACTCAGTCTTTTAATATTATTCTATGAATTTTTTTTGTAGTCGCCGTAGTCTGGTGGTTAGTGTGTTGCATTACTAAGACAATAGCGCTGGGTTCATATCTCAGTTCTGACATCTTGAAAAGAAGAGAAATATGAAAACATTATTTTTTATCAGAAAACGCTTTAATTAGATCAAAGTTAATTGCAATGAATATTTTTTGGTAATTAAAGAAGAAATGATGTCCGTGAAGGAATAGTACACTAGCCAAACTGAACAATTGTTTTCGACTCCAGCTACGGTAGTCTCATCAGAGTTCTTTGTGTCCTGTGCATATTCGAGACCAAACATCAACTATTTAACTCACACTTTTTTTGGAAATCGCATACTGAAATTATTACCGTATGTACATACACTTGTATGAGTTAGTCGAAGTAAAGTCACACAACAGTTTCTATCATATTCTCCTTTTCTTACCATCATTGCTGTTCTTGTAATTGTCATCTTATTTGAATGAAACAGAATTCCAAATTTATTTTGTTTTTGCCCTTTATTCCACCTTATCCACATTAGTCGACATGAATGATATGTATGACGGTGGTTGTGGTGGTTAGAGCGTGGCGCCATAGCCGGGCGCAATTTATGTTAAGTGCTGAGGACTCGGGTTCGAGCCCCAGGAAAGGTGTGATCAATTTAATTTTAGAAAACATTATTTGTTTCGGTGACTACCTCTCAGCAGTCCTTTGGCAAGGGCTCTAGGAATAATTGATTGCCATGAAAAAGCTTTTCATATCTATCGTTCGGAGTCGACTTTAAACTCTGTAGGTACCCGTACTCATGGATAAACATTCATACACACATCATGAGTGCTGCGAGAAGCTAGGCTGTAACCCTGACACAAGGTTGTAATGGCCAATTATGTATGGATTTTATTTATGATTTGTAAGGTAATAAGTTTTCTTAGGCGATCTAAGCGTTTGTGGTCTGTGATACCACAGTACGAAAACTGTTCGACATTAACTAAAGAATGCTTTCAACGTCAATACCGATTAATAATTACTAATCTTAATATCTTTTTTAGAAAAGTAAACCCTTAAGCTGAAAATTATAAAGTTTTATATATTAAAAGCGCCTAAAATGTTTTATATGTAAATTTTTAATAGAAATAGGTTTAAATCAAATGATTTTAAGCTTTTTTTTCTCCAATTTTATTCATTAAAACATTAAAAAAATAATATCCACAAATATTTCATAAAGTTTTGAGGAACTTTCAATCATTTTATGTCAAATTTTAAAACGAATAGAGAAATGACATTGATGATGGCACATAGCCGAAACCGAAGTTATAAACTTTTGACATGTGTGGACGCACAAAATCTACCTCTGATATGTTACAAATTCATCAAGAATTTTCGATACACCAACCCATTGATTGTGTGTGTTTCAAAAACAAAGAAAAAAAAACAAAGAGAGGAAATAAAAACGATTTAAAAGGTATGCCACGAATGTTTTAAATCAGTGGTCTTCACAAAGAGAGTCACACAAAAGTACACTGAGAGATGATATTGGTTTCTTCATTTGTATTGTTTTTAGCAACTTGAATGAAATTTGTGAAAATTTTCGTTTTAAAAACCTTTAATTTTAAAATTTAAACTAATTTTTTAAAATTATTCATGAAATAAATTGTTTGTAAATGCTACTAACAAATTGAAATGTAGTTAAAAGAAATATAAACATTAATAAGTTTATGTTGCTTATTATCATAACTTCTCAGTGTCTGACAAACAAATTTAGCTCTCTTGAAAACTAATAAAACATAAACACATACGCAATTTTTGTCTCACACACATGTTTTTGTTATAATTGTGGTTGTCGTTTAGCATGATGCAAATAAAGCGTATGGATTTCTTTTTATGAAAGATTTTTAACATTGCAAATTTTTTTATAATTAATTAAGTTTTTCAAAGAAAATAAAACAAAAACTGGTTTCCAGGAATTCTAAAAGTGATATATGTTAATAAAGTACAATACATTTAATTTTAAACTAATATAATAAGAATTAACGATACGGGTAGTTTTGGTATATTTTAAGAAGCTGTTTGCTAGAATTTTTGTGGAATTAAGCAACCCTGGTTGTAATATTCACGAAGAGAGTAAGAAAAACTAAAAAAATATCCGAACAATTTATTTACCTGAGTAATACTGGTGAAGACCACTGTTTTAAATGCAAATGTGAATGTCAAAAAGAGCAAACGGAAAAAAGAGTATGAAAAAATGTAGATGGCGTAACATTTTACATACACAGACAAACATGACTGAACATGTTCAGTCACGTGCATTCCTGTAAAATTTGTTAAATTATTTTGCATGATGATGATGGTCAAGTAACATTTAATATGGCTGAGTGAATAATACTTACACACTCAAACACACACAAACACTCAATCGCAAAATGAACAATCGCATTTTATCAGTGTTGTAGTCATACTTCAATGTACTTTAATGTAGTAGTCACTGTTGTAAATTGTAATACACATACCAATATACACACATATTTACTTGTGCACGCAGACACATAAAACATGTGTCAACCGTTATTTTTATCAGAGAGAGAACGTAAGTATTGGTCGCTACAGCAACAAATCATCAAAAGTATGTTTAACAAACTAACGCATTCAAACGCACATTCATATGCTCTGTTATGCCAGCAAATAGAGATTTTTTTTAAACAATTATTTCTCTTTCTCCCCATAGAATGCTTATTTTTACAAATATTTTTATCTGTGTATAGTAGTGTGTGTGCGTGTGTATGAGTGTGTATAAAATTATTGTACTCAATCATTTACCTATACATACACATCAAAAATGTAAAACAATGAACAACACAGATAGACAATTTATGGGAATTTATGTTTTAATTGCTTAAACATATCTATACACATCCACATATACATACATACATATGCATCAGTATTTGCACCCGCAAATTTACATTTAAAAGCTCTTTTATTTACATCCCACCCAGTTGACATAATCGTTTTTAACAATACTGTCGTTAACGAAGCCTACAAGTTATTATTGAATTTGTCTCTGACAGTTTTTGTCAATAATAATCTTTTAACGACAAAATTGCAAATACCTCCCAGTATAATAGTGTATGCTGGATTGTCTTAGAGTTGTTTTTTATATAAAAAAGTATTTTTACAAACAAAGTCTTAACAATGTCAGCTCAGATTGCTGTGAACGATTTTTGCGACATTTGGACAAAAAGACGTTCCAAAAGATGCCTACAAGACAATCAAAAAACTCGCCTTTTTTTGAATACAAATCACAAAAGTCATCCACCACGATCTGGACAATGTCGCTTAGTTTGTCCATAACATCTATTAGATAAAACTTTCATATTACAATGTCTGTAACAAAGCTCCTCCGAAACAGCTTGACTGAATATGAGAATAGAATGGAGACTATATAAATGAAAAAACTTCACACTGGGAAATGCCACGCCCATAAGAACTTATTTGCCTACATTTTCGAAAGTATAATAGTCTACAATATTTGTTCATATAGCTTCAGTCACTTGAAATAGTTATTCAAATACTGGGCGAAATCGGCTAAGTAGACATTGTACCTCCCATACAAACCAAATATTGGCTTTTGTGTATCTTGCAAAAGGTAAAAGAAGAAATTTTCTAAGTTTGGTTTAACTAGCAACTAGTACATTTCCATTACGAATAAAGGTAGAAAATTAACAATTGGCCATTGTACCTCATATAGCAAAGAAATGTTGAGGTTTGTATATTACGAAAACGGTAATATCTGAACTTTCTAAATTTGGTCCAAATAACCAAATGGTCAATGGAAATTATCAGTTAAAAAATGAGCGGAATTAGGAACGTGTATATCTCATACAAAGTATGAGCAACTTCGCTCTTAATACATGACGTCAATCAAACAGTGAGCGAATAATATTAAGATTATTTAAAACAAATATATAGTATACATATATAAACCGATTGTAGTAATTTTAAAATGGAAGCAATTACAATAACTGTATCATGCACAGTAGTCGCCGTAGTGTAGTAGTTAGTTTAATGGCTTACTAGATAGGAGCTCCGGGTTCAAACCACAGCTCTGACATCTTGTAAAAAACAAAAGAAATATGAAAACAATATTTCTTCCGGCGACTACCTTTTAGCAGTCTTCTCGCAAAAGCTCTGAGAGTAAGTGATTGGCATGAACAAGCTTCTCAAGTCGTTCGGAGTCGACTTTAAACTTTAGGACCCGGAACTCATGAATAAAAATTAATACACATAATATGGGCGCTGCGACAAGCTAGACCGTAACCCTGAAATAGATTTGTAATGGCCAATTATGTGTGTATGTATGTATCATGCACAGCTGTAAAATGAAAACGCCTTCTTTTTGTTCTATTGTATAAAAGGTAGGATTTTAACAGGTTATGGTTAAAATCCAGAGACTGTTACTTTATAAATGGGCAAAACTTTGTTTTAGAAAAGAAAATACCATTTGACATTAATATCATAAAGACATCACGATGACTGTACTTTGTCAACTGGGATGCAAGAAAAAATTTAAAGTGATAAATTCTAAAAAAAATTGAATTTCGTTAAACATTGAGTGCTTTTTTTGCGAAGTTACGAAATTATTTAACATCGCTCTGTGGAATGTGTGGCCTTTTTAAAAATATTTTATTTTAATTACCCTCAAATATTTCAAATTATTATGGTATTGACTTAAAAAAAATAAAATAAAAAAAAGTAGTACAACATTGATTTAAATAATTTAAATAAAATAAAAGAGAGAAAAATAAAAAAATATATATTAAATTTTTTTATAGAGGAAAAGGATATATGTATAAGTACATATGTAAGTAAAATTAATTTTATATATTTTTTTTAATTTTTGGCAATAAATCGACATTCTTTAAGCATGGTTTTGCTCAATGTGGAATTGCCAAGATTTAGTATTAGATTTACTTCTTTTGGTTGTCTCATAAGTACACAGCCAGGCAACTATAAGTTGGTGTACTATCCCTCCGCTCTATATCCTTAATATCTAGTTTTTATTCAAAACATTATAGAAGATATGTGATAGAATGACATACAAGTAGATGAATTCGCATTTATTGGCGGCCAACAAAAATTCACAATTTCTTAAAAAAAAAAACTTAATCCTATACTGAAGTAGGGACTGGAAAGCGATCTAGGAGAACACTTGGGCAATAACTGAAGTAGTTCTTTTTCAAATCAAATATATAAGTAAGATATTGAATATTAAACTTAACTGGATTTTGAATACAACTTCATATACTTTAAAGAAAGTAACAGCTCTGTACTGCTACAAAAAAAGTAAGGGGCCTTAGCAATAAACGAACCCAAAAAATTATCACTGAATGTATAAATTTGTTATCAAAGCATTTTTATTGAAGGGATTAGCTTTTTATGGCCCAAATCCTTTTAGAAGAATTCCATTCTATAATATCGAGCATAGAAAAACAATGCCAACAATTATGACAACAGTGTCACTGCAGTTAACCACTGGTTTTTTCTAGACATTCTGTAAGAAAAAATACTATTATTTTTACACACATGATTGGCCATTATAACCCTGTGTCAGAGTTACGGCCTAGCTTCTCGCAGCACCCAGGTTGTGTGTGTCAATTGTTTATCCATGAGTACCCAGACCTACAGTTAAAAGTCGACTCCAAACAACAGACTTGAGAAGCTTGTTCACGGCAATCAGTTACTCTCAGAGCTTTTGCCAGAAGACTGCTGATAGATAGTCGCCTAGAGAAACGATTTTTTCATATTTCTTTTTTTTTTCAAATTTCAGAGCTGAGATTTGAACCCGGGGCTCTTGTCTTAGTGAGCCAGCACACTAACCACTACACCACGGTGTTATATATCGTGATTAAATTAACGACCCCAATACATGTGGCCTGACAAGAAAACTGGGGTGCAAATCTGCCAGTCTAAAAGCCGCGTGTTCGCTTCCCACCAAAGTCATTGACCAGTTGCTTAATTTACTTCTAACATATAATTGTTAGGGAAGCGAAAATTCAGGCTAAAAATACCTTTAACTTTCGTTAAGACATCTTCAAAGGAATTTGCAACATTATGACTGTTTTAAGATAATTTATCAGATCGTTATAATTCAGAGATCCTTTTCGTAAAGTGTTTTCCTTCTTTCTCAAAATCAGATATTTACACTGCTGACTGTTTTAAAACTAAAATTTAATATTGGCTGTTGTATCTTCGTATAGCAGTTCAATGTTATATGGTTGCTAAGGCTAACGGAGATTTGGGCTATAAGGCTCATCGCATGAAATATCTAGTATTGCAGAATATCTGACAGATATATATGCATACGAGAGTACACTGATAGTAAAGCGGCATAGTGTGAATGATTTAAAACTTTTCCAAATCTCTTCAATCTTTTTCTTTTTCCATAGAAAATTTCTTTACTTTTACAAGTTATTTTTCAAATTCTGTTTTTTGTTTGGACAAGAATTGATGTTCGAATATTCAAAAACAAAATAATAATTTCATGATATTAATAAATATTTTTTGCAATAACTTTGTTATGGCTCATAAACAATTTAGTTGTTTAAATTAAAAAGTAGACAAACTAAGAAAGCAAAAAAAAAAACCAGCAAATACTCAATAAAATTTAAATATTAATGAAAGAAAAAAAGAGAATGAAAATAAAAAATAAAACTGAAATCATGTTTATCAACTAAAATAAGAACATATTTCTTCCTTTTATTTGTTTTATTTTTATTTTTTATTTATTTTTTTTTTTTTTTTTTTCATTTTGTTTTTCCATTTTATTTTTATTATTTTGCAAATAAACTTTGTGGTTTAAACTTTTAATGAGATCTTATTTCTTATTTACCATCTTAAGGATTCTGTACTTCAAAATAGAAATTCTTAAACAACACCCCAATCACTATCAACCTCTAACCCCTAATGCAAGTATAAGAGGGCTTTGATTATGCCACAACGACCACTATTAAGTAGTTGAAAATCAATCTCAAACTAAACCACCCTCGTATAACAAGGCAAAACTATTATAAGAGATTTTATGCAAAACTGTAGTGAAAAAAGTAAAAATAAAAAAAACCTAAAGTGTTGGTAAATCTTGACTTGAAAACGATTTCTTATTTTTTCTTTTTTTCACTTGAACTAAAATTCATAGCAGAAATCATCACAACAAAACAGTGCTATGCAAAGAAAATTGCATTAAAAATTTGAAAAAAAAAGAAAAAAATTGTTTTAATATCGAACGGGAAACAAGGGAGGAGAAATAGAGTTGAAAACATGTACAAATAGTACAACAAGATTCATAATAAAATATTTAAAAGTTGTTGTTTGAAAAGAAAAGAAACCCAAAGAAATATTTACAAACAAAAAAAAAAAAAAAATAACTGAGAAACGGATAAAGTTTACAAGAAAATTATATTTGTCCAATATCTCCGCAAATATTTGCGTGGCAAAAGAAAGACTAGAACAATAAAAGGAATAACAAAAAAATTAATTTATGCCCTACAATGTTACTCTAAAGTTCATAACATTCCAAAGTTTTAGCACAATAATCACTCTACGGTATGCAGATCGATTCTTTTATGTGTTTGAGGGTAACATATTAGTTTTAAAGTTATTTCTAAACCAAAGACTTACTGCAAGAATTTTATTAAAAAGTAAGTCTCGCAATGTCTTCTTGTGGCCATTTAACGAAAGAAGCCAGTATAGCTACCCAGTATGCTGTACATGTATATGCAGGAAATTTTGTTAAAGAGACCAGTATGCGGGGGATTACCCCATCTACTGAAGTATATTGTAGTGTTAGCCCAGTTATGGGGAGGAAGTAAGAGGTAGTTATCTTGACATTTAGAATAATTGAATCGAAAATATTCTCGGAAGTAAACAGTGCACCTAACGAACGAATTTTCTCTTTAAAACATTGTGCGATTCACTAAGCGATCAATTACAAAAGAAAATGCTTTGACAAAAGTACTTGTCCGTAGAATTATTTCATCTTGCACCGATAGAATACAGAAACGCACACAACATTGCACCGATGTTCCAATCAATCGATAGAGTTGGATGGCTACAAAAGTATGAGCTTTTGCAAATTTACAAAGGCTACATAAAAATATAAAAATACTAGGAATTAACTTTTTTTTATTAGAGTACCTCCCGTAGTTCAACAGATAGAACACACCATCACCATCACACACCATTATCACCATCACGCCTTCCGATGACAAGGCAGACTTGAGTCTTGTGCGCATTAAATTCGAGCCGATTTGCACGATTCTCATACACACTCATATTGTGTATTTACAGCTTAACCTTGAAACGACTTGACTTACTGTCAAATGAGTATGAGATACAAAATGTTGGTATCAACTGCGAAAGAGTGTTAGATGTAAGACTAAGACGATCGTTAAGAAATATAAAAAATAGAGTAAGAGATTAAAAAAAAAACTGAATTCGTTGAAACCGACACCGCCTCTGTATCTACATATACAGCATTTTCAGTGAGAAGCTCGATATAAAACGTTTGTGATTGTTACCACACCAAGAGTAGTAAATTAAAGTTCGAGACCTTCGTACAAAACTCTATCAAATACTTTGAAGACTCTACAGCCATAGCTTTGCTTTCACCAAATCGGTGAACAGACCCTCTCCACCTCTAGGAAAGCACTTTTAACAGTTTATGAATGGATTGGCCACTGCTGAAGCCATACTGATGGTCGCTCAGCATGTAATGAGGGTCTAAATGCGCCACAAACTAGAGATTTATCATACTCTCTTTTATCGTGGAGAGTATCCAACAGACTGCTGTTTGGTGGTAATATTCGAAACTACTATCTTGACCATTTTTAGGGATTTCTATTGAATTAGCTAGATGGTAACACAGAGATACAATAAATCGAATTAAAAAGATGGGACACCCAAGTCTCGAAGAGCACTACAGAACCAGAATATCTGTTTTTTTAATTAAGACCAATACTGAGGGGTAAACCCCTACTAAATGCTGTGCATTATATTGGAAAGGATAGTACATACATATATATTTGTTCTTATATTATTATTAAGCGACTTAGGAATGAGACAAATAGCTGTGAATTGATCATTTAAAGGCCAGTGTTCACCTTTGAATGATCAACAGCAATTGCTTCATTATTGTTTGTTGATTATATGGTGAGTGCCTTCGATAAGTAGGTTTAGCTGTTATCTGCTACTTTCCAATAGGGTGCGAAACCACTATACCACGCAATTTTCGTGACTTGATCCTAGAGATTCCCACTTATAGCATTCATACATAAAAATATATATTACGAATAATATTTATATTTATGAGATCTCCAGATAGATCTGCTTTTCTATTTAATCGTTTGGCTTTCGTTCGGGTTGATGAACAATTTTTTTATATAAAACACTTTTCTTACAATATAAATCCAAAGACATATCGTCGTGCGGGAGTTTATCTGCTCTATCCGCCATTTTATAATTATCTCGAGATATATAAAATGGCGGATGGAGCACATAAACTCCTCCACGACGATATAATGGTTCGGGAAGCTTAGAATGTACTTTTAATTTAAAAACATTCCCAAGTTGACAAATGTATAAATATTTTCAGAATTGTCTGTAGGGTCTTGTAGGCAAACCAAAAAAATAATTCTGAATAGTTTTACTTTGGCAGTTAATGAGAGTTTTAAATGTTAACAAAGTTAAGCGCACTATGAAAGCAATAAATAAAGAAATTTAATGAGAAACTTTATTTTTCTATTTCTTTTTTTCTTCTGGTTTCATGTACAGAAAATTGCATTAAAATAAGTTTTTCTTTTATTTCTACGAATGTGACAAATACTGAATTAAGAAATAAAAAAAAAAACATAAAAAAATTAATTAAAAACTACTTTCTTCAACAAGGAATTTTTTTTAATTGGAATAGCAAAAACTTAATATCTTCCAGATGTTTCCCTAAATAATGGCTGAAAAGATTCTTTCGAAATCTGGAATTTAAAATAATATTTATTTTAATTGCCGTCTTATATGCGAAAATGTCAAGAAATTCAAGAAACGTTATTAGAAATGAAATTTTAATATAGAAAATAAAAATAATTTTAAAAATTAAAAAGAAAATAATTTAACAGCAACTGTTTAATAACTGAACTTTTTTCCAACTTCTTTTGGGTATTAAATACTTAAAATTGTTGTACCACTATTTGGTAAATTACATGTTGCATGCTACTTATATATAGGGTTAACCTTTTTGGGCGTTCAAAACTAAAGCTGAATATTTCATCATCATATATTTTATTTTCAATGCAACATTAATATTATATTCACCTATTGCAGCGGAGTCTTTAGTGGAAAAAAAGCTCACAACCCAGACTATAACACTACACGCTAGACTACTGAGAAACATGCAACTTTTATCCATCAGTACTTGGATCTACAGTTTAACTTCGCATCCGAACGACAGACTTGAGAAGCTTGTTCATGGCAATCCGTTACTCTCAGAGATTTCGCCAGAAGACTGCTACGAGGTGGTCGCCCAAAAAAATATATTTTTCAAATTCCTTTCTTTCAGCAAAAAACGAAGTAGCAGATAAGAGCTAAACATACTTAGCGATCACACTCACCACAAAATGAACATGCAACTATGATGAGACACAATTGCTGTTGATCATTATTTAAGGGTGAAGGTATAACACTGGCCTTTAAATGATCAATTCACAGCAACTTGTCTCATTCCTAAGGTGCTTAATAGTAATATAAGAAAAAAAAAAAACAAAAATATATGTTCTTTCATAAATGTTCTGTCCTTTCCAAAAAGTTCCAATGCACTGCATTTAGTAAGGTTTTACCCCTGAGTATTGTTCTCAAATAAAAAAAATGATGTCAGAGCTGGGGTTTCAACCCGGACCTCTCGTCTTACTAAGCCTACACAATACTACACTAGACTATAGCGATCGCTGAGGAAACCTATCTAAAAAAATCTCTAATTTAGATGAAACTTTTACTTTGCCATTACGCACGAATTATAATTACCACCTCAGAAATGCTTTCAGCAGCCGACCACTTATTTGCATATGTCAGGCCACATCTTCCCGGTAACATGACTAATGTTGGTTTCCATATACATCAGCATTACGAAATTATCCGTGTAAACAAATCGCATAAACAAGACAGAGGATTCCCTTACTAAGAAATTACGCGCCAGGGAAATTTCTTATGCAATATAGCAATCCTCTGTCGTTTAGTGTGGCGATTTTATTGGGCTATAGAAGTTCAATCAGGGGCATTTTTAAAAATAATACAACCCTACAGCTACAGGCTATAATCTGTAACGAAAAACAATTTCTTTCGGTTGCAATGGCCATATTACAACAATTTTTGGATTCTCCAAACAATATGCGATTATGCGACAATTTTGCTTGTCGACTGAAGAATTTTTTTCAAAAGATCAGCAAAGCCTGCCGGTTAAGCATCCAGTAAGCATATCTAAAGCGTTATGAATGGTTAGCCGGCTGGCTTTACCGGCTATTTCACGATGCCGAAAGAATGCTGTCGTTCGCTTTCTAAGAGAATGAACATTTTTTTAAACTTCTCGTTTTTAGGTTTTGTTCGCCAAGATTTTTATTCAAGATCGTGCAATACGAGTAAGAATTTCTGTAGATATTAGTATTGAGGCTAACCCTAAGGAAAATACCTCCACTCATGCATTGTGTACATTGTGCAGGTTAAGACAATATGTTATGGTGGAAAGTATTTGTGAACTTTTGATTTAAACTCAATAATATAGTAATTGATACAAAAATCTATCACGGGAATATTATTCCCTAAATGAACCGTGAGGGTAAAAGCGAACTCAACTACAAAAGGATAAACTCTAAGAGAGTTACGAGTAATCCGTAATATATGTATGTAAGTATTTGTAATTAAGGATTTTATTTCATCAGAGCAGTTCCTATGGCAGTACCGTTAGAACAGTGAAATGTTCGCCACAATGCTCGTATGATCGAATGAATCAATAGATTTGTACAATCTACAGTCATTGATAAGCACCTTCGCTCTTTCCTGAACTTAATCGAGAAGCCGCAAAATAGACATTGAAGCACCGGTCTATTATTGATAGCTATATTCCATCTTGGGACGTATAAAGGGTAGTTGGAGTGAAGTATTTCTTGTATGGTGTTCATAATCTAAATCAGTGGTCTTTACAAAAAGAGTCACACAAAAATACACTGAGAGATGAGATTGGTTTCTTCATTTCTGTTGTTTTTCACAACCTGAATGAATTTAGTGAAAATTTTCGTTTTAACAACCTTTAATTTTAAAATTTAAACTAATTTATTAAAATTATTCATAAAATAAATTGTTTGTAAATGCTATAAACATATTGAAATTTAGTAAAAGAAATATAAACATTAATAAGTTTATGTTGCTTTTTATCATAACTTCTCAGTGTCTAACAAACAAATTTAGCTCTCTTGAAAACTAATAAAACAAACGTTTAGCATGATGAAAACAAACCGAATAAAAGATTTTTAACATTTTAAAATTCCATTTAACTTGGAAAATAAAAACTGGTTTCCAGGAATTCTAAAAGTGATATCTGTACACAATTAAATACAATACATTAAATTTAAAACTAATATAATAAGAATTAACGATACAGGTAGTTTTGGTATATTTTAAGAAGCTGTTTGCCAGAATTTTTGTTGAATTAAGCAACTCTGGTTGTAATATTCACGAAGAGAGTAAGAAAAACTAAAAAAAATATCCGAACAATTTCGTTACCTGAGTAATATGGGTGAAGACCACTGATCTATATGCAGAATATACCACAACAAGACCAAAGATAGGTTCAATACAGAACGACATTTAATCAACCAATTTAGTTTATATGCCACATTTTTCACTAAGAAAAGAATACATTTTAGGCAGTGTGCATATTGCAATAACACATAGGTCTGACCCTTTCTGTCACGCTTTCTATCTCTTTAAACTTTTTTACAATCGTGCTAGTTCGTGGAACAGTAGATCAATTATAATGATATATACATATCTCATAACAAAGCTGGAAAATTAAGAATGTTTGAAGTACTACTACACTTTTAGTAGTTCCTCATTTACTTAATCATGCCAATTTTTAATTGGCATTCTTTTAAAATATCTACCACACTTTAGATGACATATAGTATATAAAAGTTGGCAGATCTGTCAGGCCCTCGGTTTTGCAAACACTAAATGGAGAACCCAATACAAGTACATGTGGCAAAACTTTTCTACATGTGTCACATATTTGCTATTAAATAGTATAAAATATTTTGCGAACAACGTACAAAAACTACACTTGACAAAACTTTATTAATAAAAGTTTTACTTTTTTAATATTGTTGAACCAAGAAGAAATGAAAAAGGAAACTCTAGTCTTAAATATGCTGGAAATTGATATTTAAAGTATATTTGACAAGTTAATTAGATGAGACTTTAAATGGTTTAAAACAATATAGGTTGTAATACGATAGAGAAAATACAAATTATTTTAAATGTTTTCTTAATAAGTTAATTTGAAATAGTGATTCTTTAAATAATATTTCGAGAGACTTTTTTCAATCAAAGCAGGATTAGTGCTTAAAACGCTTGAGCTTAATGTTGAACAAATAAAAATTATTATAAAATTGTGTGCAAGGTCAGGCCGTTCAATATTATTGAAGTTTAAATAAGTTGCTTTTAAACTATTTGTTAGTGGCTTCCAGCAACCCATTATAAATCTCTTTTTATTTTTTTACATAATTTTTTGGAGTTCTTCTATTAAGGTTCTTGTGTTCCTATTTACTATAATTAAAGCTTTCGAAGAAACCAATTGCCTTAAGCATATGCTTTGAAATCATATTATTTCTTATTTCCCACAATAAGGGTTCTTAACTTTAAACTACAAATAGTCAAACACCACCCCAAACACCTCCCATAATAAGAGTACTCTGCTACATACTTATATCAGGGTTTTTTTTTTTCGTTTCGTTTTTAAGCTAACTACAGTGATAAAGTACCTTCTAAACTCAATGAAAGTCTTGTTATTCCTCTTCTTTAGTTAGTATTCCATCAGTACGCTTTTTACCCAGAAAATAGATAAAGTTAAGTTGGGCTTAAAAGTTCACGCCTATGACTCAAAAGCTCCAAAAAATTGTTATATTGCGACCATTCTTTCGCTTAGTTTTGTCAACTTTACATTTTGTCTTTCATATTTCGATAGGAAATTTTAAGTTCAAAGTTTAAAACATAAATCTAGAGTTATAAATCTTATCAAATGTCATCATATTATGTATTTTAAAGTTTCGGATTTGTAAAAAAATAACAAATTTTGTCGTTCAAATAGAACAAGCCGTTCAAAGCTAATTCAGTAAGTTTAGTGTATCAAAATTTTTTTTATAGAGACTACATTTAGGAGTTGGTTTTAATACTTTCAAATAGCATACTTTAGTGGTAGAGTTTGTAATAATTTACAAAATATTTAAAAACTGTAACTGAAGTGCAATTTTATAAAAAAAGGAAAAGTTAAGGAAAAATAAATCTGGTGAGCATTATGGCAAATGGCTGAAAAATTATATTCAACTGACGCACATTTATTTATTTTTCGTTTTCGTCCTAAGAAAAGCGAGGAAAAAAATATTAAAAAAAATTATTAAAATATATTTCAATTAAAATTGTTTTCAGTTAAAATTATTTTAAAATTTTACCGTTGCCATAAATAAATGATGCCTATAAATATGCAAATAATATGTTATGGTATATGATTCCTTAAAGTATACATTGTTAAATTGGAAGTATAATTTTACGAAAATTTAAAGACCATACCTTAATCATAGATTAAGTTAATTTTTCTTTTGATTGTTTTTTTAATGTTCTTGGCTTTAACTTAAAAAGGGCGTTTGAAATGATTGATGGTGGGAAAACATTAAAAAATAATAAATTCAAAAATATGATATATGATGAGCTTTTTAAACCTTATAAAGAGCAATAAAGAAAATGTTTTTTAGAGTATTTTTTTTTTATTGTAACTTTACTCTAAAGATTACTTCAGTTGCTTGTAATAAAACCTTATTAAGATTATTGTTACCCAAAGAGCATTTGTATATTATGGTTATTCCTTACTTTTTGGTATTTTTCGTTGTTGCACTTATTTCTCTTGATTTTCGTTTTCTTTTTCTTGTGACCACTGATTATAGATGTCAAAGCTTTTAACTATACACCTTTCATGTCAAACTGACTAACAGGCAATTACAGACTTCATCAAGGCGAAACGAATGTCAAGACAAAAAAAAAAAAATTAAGAAAACATGGCTCATTCCTCCATAACTATACCTGAAGCATAGATAGAACACTGCCAGTTAACACCACGCATTTGCAGTTAAATATATGGCTGGAATATGCGATGACTATGTTTTGGTCTGTTTAACTTTAAATATGGCTGTGCTTAACAACTTGCTAGCATAGGCCAACATTGAAATGGTGTTTTTTTTTACCATTTTAATTTGCCGTTCTTAACTTTGATACCAAAATTGCAATAGGTGCTAATTACATATGGGGCTAAACTATAAAGAAATGCAAAGCTCTTTACTTACTGCAGCAAATAATTCAACAGCTTATAAGTACAAGTTTAGTTGTTAAGGCTAAATTACGAAAATTAGACTTGACTTGGCATATCAAAGTCAATTTGCTGTTCAAAGGAAGTGCAACTCTTTTCCACTCACTGGGTCACTTTATCTTTGCAATTCATTCAATTTGAAATAAAGCGGCTAATTTGGTTGGTTACTTTTGTTAAAGAAAGAGAGCACTAGACACAATGGCAGTGATTGTAAATGATTTTTAATGCTTATTTCGTAAAAATTTGTATAAATGATATATTTTTATAATAAATAATACCTGAAGAAGCTATACAAAGTAGTAGCGAAATATAGAAATTAAGTAGTTATAATTAAAAGGCTTTAAACTGGAAAAAAGGTTTATTATGATGTTTATTAGACAAAGAAAATGTCAATAAAATTATTTTATTATGTAAAAATTTTATTGAAAAAAAACTTTAATAAATGATTAGAAAATAATTTAAAAAAATTTATGAGCAATTAAGCATTAACAAAGTATAGTGAAAAGTTTACTCCCAAATTTTTTAAGTAAATAAGAATCAGGCGTCACCAATCAGATCTCACAGCAGCCTTTAATGCTATTGAACGGGAGTCTTCAAAAATGTGTCTGATGGTAAATGAGAGCAAAACGAAGTACATGATGCAGTAGTCCTGGAAGTATTCGAGAGAAAGTTCTTCGTAAGGCGGAGCGATGAATTTCGCATTAGAACCAACCATGAGCTGTATGAGCTCCTCGACGATATGGGCGTTGTTCAGTGCATTAACATCCAGCGGCTACGCCTTATAGTTCAGATGAAAGAATCTGCTCCAGCAAATAAAGTTTTCAAAGAGAAGATCACTGGACGTCGGAGTAGAGAACGACCTTATTTATGTTGGAAGGACCAAGTTGATGAAGCCCTGTCATCAATTGGTGTGACCAACTGAAGAAGGCGCTAGATTCACAGATACGCCTGAAGACTACTGTTAAGGCAGGCCGAAACCCGGTAACGGGTTGTTTTGGCCATGCAAGTAAGTATGTAAGTAAAAATCAGACGATTTTTTTTTAATTTAACATTCTGAGTATTACCTTTACATGTGGGTTATAACCAGTGCACAGTCGTACAAATAATAAGAAGGTGGTCAAAAGTCTATAACTTTCAATCAAATAAAGTATTTTCAAGAGTTTTTTTTCATGGTTTTGTTTATGAGTTTTTTGTAGATACTAATGCATACTACATTTATTTCACTTTATAGCCTAAAACTATGTCACAGTTTTAAATACAAGCAGTCAAGAGGCAAGCCTTTTTCAGCGTTTTGTTTTACATACATAATTAGCAATTATAACCCTGTCTCAGGGTTAAGGCCCAGCTTTCCAAAGGAGACGTGGACTCTATATTTTAGTATCTCAAGATATTTAGATTTTAATTTTAATTTAATATTATTACTTGCTGCATTTTTTCTCAGAAGAGTATAATTCAGGTATAGAGAAGCATTTAATAAGAAATCTGTTGAAAGCCTATGATTTTACTAAAATTGAAATTTAAATCAAGATTTTTTAGCTATCACTCCCCATTTTTTTACTTAAACCCTAATGCAAATAAGCCACTTTTGTATATCCAATACGGCTGAAGTATTATATTACTTTAATAGAAAAAATTCAGAATTTAATTTAAAATTTTCTGTTTTCAAAATTAGCTGAAATGTAGACAAATGTTGAAAAAAGCATAAGAAATAAAAAATTTTCTTTTTTAAAAATAGTCATAAAAATATAAGCAGTGAGTTAAGAGAAAAGATAAAAAAAATTAAAAAAAAAAAAAAATAAAATACTTTGACAATTTTAAAACAATTATTTATTTGCTGCTCTTAAATAAAATAATAAAACCCCCCAAAATATACAACAGATACAAGTGTTTTTAAGCATATATTTGCATACTTGTTTTTATTTTAAGACACAAATAATTTGCATATTTATAGGCAGCATTTCTGTAAACTTTGTTTACTTACAAATTTCTGCATGAATTATAATTATTGTTGCATTTTTGCTTTAAATGTTATTGGACGACATCAGCACATCTAAATGATTTTTCCTCTTAACTTAAAATCTAAGCCCACATGCAACAACTTCTTCTGTTATGCAACAATATTTTACAATAATATTTTGTTTTAAACTGGCGGAAAAACCAAAAATAACAAATAATATGCAAATGTTGTTTATCCGAAACTCAGCAGCCTGACATTACTCGTATATACGGAATATTCATAGAACTTCTTGTCATGGTTTCAGGTATAATGGACACTAGACATCATACTTTACATCCCAAGTATTAAAACACCAAACCAATAGCATGGGAATTTATTTGGTTTAAATGATATGCCATACGGTAATACAGCAATTCTGTCTCATGATTGTTGTCATAGTACTTATAAAACGTTAGATGAGCTGAATTGGAAATTATGGCACATGTATGCAGGAGTACGTGTGTTGTATTGAGAGTAATTAACATTTAACTTTTTAATGCTTCATAAAGTTTTGCTCAATACTAAGAACAACAATAACAAAAACAAACAAAAATTTCATAGCAATAGAAACAGAACGTATTAGCAAAAGTTCTATTCAAAAGAAAACCAAAAAAATAAAAAATAAAGGAAAGAGAGACTTAATTTTGTGGTTGTGTTAGTAAATTCTATTTAATATTTAAGTTTTCTGTAAACATTCAGCCAAAATTTGCGTATATATGGCTATATATTACGGTAAATGTATTGAATTTATTATAAATTCAAGTTTAACCCCTTTGGAAGCTTTCAGCAACACGATATGTAAAAATAAGTTTAGTAAGAGAGAAGACAATGGTAGGTAGGTAGGTAGGCCAAATGGCCAGTAAATCGAAAACGTGATCAACTACAATTAGCACAAGGTGCCGTTTTCAAACCATTGCACTACCAAACTGAATTCACCTAAAATAGGAAAAGACCTACAGCCAAGCAGAGCTGCCTATAAAGTAGAGTATAGCAAGAGGGTCTAGGTTCGCATATTGCTCCAAGCTATCGAAAAAAGGCACCCCTAAAAACTTCAATCGTTTGACTGCCAGACCTGGACAATCACAAAGGAAATGAACTACAGTCTCACTCTCAGAAGTTTTCTCGCAACTGTTGCAGTGTGAATTAAAGGGCAGGCCCAACATCTCTGCGTGTCCATCGATCAGCCAGTGACCCGTATACACAGCTATAAGTCTGGACAGGGACTAACGAGGAATCCCCAAGATTCCCAGGGCAGTGGACATCTGAGTAAGAAGCAACAGACTCCCCTCCCGCAGATTCGCTCCTGGCCAGCTTATCCGCCATTTCATTCCCCACGATATCCCCATGACTCGGAACCCAGACCAAGGATATGCGACAAGCATTCCCAAAGATCTTCATCTCCTCTTTGCAATGAAGAACCATGGAAGAGTTTCCCATGGGCGACGCCAGCGATCTGATAGCGGCCTGGCTATCAGAAAAAACCCTAATTTCACCCCCGATGCATCATTCCCTCAGTATCCTCAAAGCTTGCATAACAGCAAATACCGGCAGTCTAAAAGACTCTGACAATTTGGCAGACCCGAAGAAAACACCAGCCCCCACGCAGGATTCCATCTTAGAACTATCCGTAAAAACTGAAAAACTGGAACCCATACAAATCCTTCCCGATGCCCATTCTTCCCTACTGGGGAAGAAAAACCTGGCACACCCTCCAAAATCCAACTTCCGGAGGGCGAGGTCTGTATGTAATTCCCTTATATGAGGAGGAAGTTGCCCCAGAATATTACTATGGCAGTTTTCTTTTATAAATATCCTTAGAAAAATACAAAACACTTAATGGGTTAATAGTTTAACTTTGTCTATTGTAAATTATTAAATTATTTTAACATAAATAGTTGCAAACTAATTTAAATGCAAACCATTTAAAAACATATTATTCTCAATCTACAAGTGTAGATATTCTCATGCTGACAAGAGAAAAAACAGAAAATGTTTCTGTTTTTTTATTTTACTTTTATATGAAATTCATAATTACTCTTCATAATGATATGCATAGAACAATATAACCTTAAGATAACTGTGATATGGGTACCAGGACAGAGAGTTGATTGTAGATTAAATGTTGATTTTAGTAAATAAGAATAAAAGAGTAGAGATACATACTCGTATAGTATAACGGAATAAATAGAAAATTTTGCATTAATTTCGCTAGTTTCAGCTCCATAAAGCAATAAAAACTATGTACTCGTATTTAATAAAGGTATGAGGTTCGAATATTACTAGATAGTATAGTGTGCAAAATTGGAGTTATTAACTGTTGAACTTATTAGTTTACAGTATGTGGTCTGCTATATATATTACTGGCCTAATAATGAAAATTCGAATATTTGTCATCCAAACTGGATTTATTGTTTTTCAATAATTCAATTGTCTTTGAGTGAGCGTCGCCCACGACTGAATTCATTAAACCAGTTTTTCACAATGCTATAGGATCTTGCTTCATTGCCATACAAAGACTTAAGTTCATCACTCATGCATGCACTCTTGTCCTGAGAATCCACGTCGAAAGTTATGAAAAATGATCTCACGAAGATGTTCACGAGTTAATTCCATTCTTTTTGTTTGCCAAATTAATTTTTTCAAGTCACTGTAAACAACACAAATGATGATCGTACGTCAAAACTTTCTGAGTACGATTATGCTAGAAAATGTCCATCGTTCCAATGGTAATGGCAGATTGAACCTGGCAACTATGTATCAATAAAATTTGTCAAATAGGTTGCTTATATGTTTGTAAAGCGAGCTCTACAAGTTAGGAAATTAAATATGAAAATGTTTATGGAAAAATTAGTTAAAGATGGCAGTGCTGCAGGTATGTCTTTAAGAGAACAACAATTCTTCGGGGAGGGTGATATTTACATTAAGTAACTGTTTCATTTTATTTAAATATTTATTTAGAGAATAGTTCAAAAGCAATTTTGTTAAACTAATCAGCATCGAATCAATATACTCGTACACCTTATCCTGTTTTAACATCGGTTATAAAATAACAGGGATTTACAAAAGAACAATGTGCTACAATTATAAAAATTAAAGAATTTCCTCGCAAACTTTGTAAAATTTATATTCGCGAAAGTGAGGCTAAAGTGTATATTTTTCGAAGAGTAGTGAAACAATTTTAAGAAACTGCTGAGTCGGTAATAAGCAGTAAGACCTCTGTGCTTTAGTCTGAAGTTTAGAAGTATTGCTGCTGTTAACGCGAGTGTCATTGAAAAACTGAAAATATTAATTGGGCAGTAACTGTGAATAGTATTTGTTGCAGGCGCAAGGTCAAAGCATTATTGTGGTCTCAAATGTGCAGCTTGGATCTAGGCGACATGTGCTTTAGCGAAACAAAGCTAGTCATGGACAATTTTATTATAAATGTGAAGCTCATTTATCGATTAATTGACTCCATACGAGTACCGAGATCTACAGTTTAAAGTCGATTTCGAACGACAGATTTGAGAAGCCTTTTCATGGCAATCAATTACTCCCACAGCTTTTGCCAGAAGACTGCTGGGAGGTAGTCGACGAAAGAAATAATTTGTTCATATTTCTTTTTTGCAAGATGTTAGAGTTGAGATTTGAACCCAGCGCTATCGTCTTAGTAAGCCAAGAGTAGAGTAGGCCCGTGACTTGACAAAATTAAGTGTGTAACATGGTTTTTTAGCCATCCGCACAGCTTTATGAGACGGTGTCGGAAGCTGTTAAAACCCTTATGGTTTACGACCAAAACGTTTCTTTGTCCATGGTTGAAAAGCAGCTTCGAAATCATATCCCTACATTCACTTTGATAACATGCTCAATTAAAACGATTGAGTAATTGACGATATCTTTACTTGAGATGCAAAATTTCTTAGGGTAACTCTTCGTTGACTTTATTTTTCGTTAATGCGTTAAGTTGGAGGGTTAATAAGTGTGCAATAGTAAAATAAATTAATTCAATTGTAAAATTAAAAATTTGAAATTTCTTGAATTTTATAATATTTTCGTAATTTAATTAAATTAATTTTAATAATTTTTAGCAAAAAGCCGAGAACATATAAATTACACGCATAAGTAACTCACTAATATGTCTCATATAAGTAGTTACCATTTTTTTTTTTTTAAGACCAATACTCAGGGGTAAACCCCTACTCATGCAGTGCATTGTATTGGATTGCGAAGATGGATGATAGAAGATGTTTGTATATTTTGCGCCTTTTTTTTTTTTTTTGTATTGATGAAACAAGTTGCTGTCAATTTGCCCACTCAAGAGCCAGTGTTATACCTTCACCCTCGAATGATCTAACATTAATTGCCTCATCTGTCGGTGGATGTTTGAATGTGAATGGTGAGCGTCTTCAGTAGATTAGCTGTTATCTTCGCAGAAAGTGGCGCTGAATTCCTGATCATTGATTTCTGGTGGAATAGATTATAAATGTCAGGGAGCGGTTTCTTGCAGATGGTCTTGCTGGAGGGGGGGGGACCTCTTATTTTTTTTAAATTTAATTTTTAATTTAAATTGTAATTTTAGAAAACCGCAAATTTTTATTTTATAATTTTGTCCTTCGATGGGATTGAACCTTGGTCGTGTGAGTTTCTGTGCGAGCGCTCTACCACTATGCCACGACCCCCTCTTTTTGTATATATTTTCATATTTTCTAGGAAACAACTTGTAATTCCTACTTAGTTTATATTGAAAACAAATAGAATTGCCCAAGTTAATGATGCCAACACATAATTTTTATTACGCGTTATACAAATAAACAATTTCCGCTGTACTGAAACCGAATTTATTGTGCAATTGCCTTAAATGGAAAATGTGTTTGAGGCTAATTGTGTTATACAAGGGATAGATGTACATGAAAATCAGCATTGAACGAATTGTTTGCCAAATACATTCACCAATACCCTGCAGAATATGTTAAAATAAGAATGGCGATTTTCTTTATATATGCTTTAGCAGTATGGTGTCTACTTTAAATACTGTTTTAAATACGAGTGTTATACGAGTATATTTCTGTGTCGGTAATGAAGAACAGCTTAAGTCAAAATATGAAATTTTTTTTTTTGCAAAACATTTGTAATTTTACCTACTGATACAAGACTTATTATATAGCAAATACTTATGTACTATCATATTTTACATATTAATACTACCCTGAGTTTTAGGAAGCGACAAAAATACTATTTTAATTTAAGCTTATTTCGACTTAAGCTATTCTTCCATATTGCCACAGATTTAATTAACAATTCTTAATAAATTTATTTTTTAATATTTTTTTTTTTTAATTTAAAACTCTGTAACTTTAAAGAAAAGCCTTTGACTGATAAAAACCTGGTAAATTGATTTTTTACATTTAAAAACACTCTCAAACTTAATATCTTTTAAAGATAAAACTGAAAGAAATAAAAGATAAAACTTTTCTTTTAAAATATTAAAAATAAAACTATTTTTCTAAAGCACTTATGCCCTCAAGCTGAAAATTTTTTTTATTATAAAACAAATATCTTTCTATGTATTATGACACTCTTAAGATATGTCACTAATAAAATTTATAAAATAAAGAATAAAGTTTTCAAAAGACAAAAAAAATTTTATAAAGCAAAAAAGAAAAAAAAAATGAAAAGAAATCATAAGGAAAACTCTATTATTTACACTGGGGATCATCAGCGTCAGCTTTTAAAATGTTATTTTATTTTTTAATGTCGATTTTCACTATTTCTACTTGTCTATATGACAAATATCTTTATAAACATTTAAACAATACAATGGCTCTATAACAATAACTTTTAGCAAAAAAAAAATATCCATGAAATAACGTAAAAGATAATAACAAATATTTAAACAGGAACAATAGATTACAGCCAGAAACAAGAGCTACAAATACATGAACGTTTAAAGTAACGCTCTACAAAAAATTCTTTCTGAATCCTGTGTATCACTACACACACACACACCCATCCAAAGTATGTTCCATGTGTTTTGTACACATAAGGATATACTTTTTAAAACTTAACCACACTGACCAGAGAAACATTTTAAACTGTCAGTTTTTATTTCTGTGTTGTTTAAATTTTTTTTTCTTTTACGTTTTAGTTTTTCTGGTCACAAAAGCATTTTTTGTTATCAAATATTTCTGTTTTTTTTTTCATTTTATTTCATAAAAAAAGGAAAATTTTCTCTGACCAATTTTTTTTTTTTTTTTTTTTGTAAAAAGTTAAAATTGTTTATAAACACACTGTGATATATAAAATAAATAAAAAAAATTTGTTTGGAGATTTGCGCATGTGTTTGTGCATGCATGTTTTCAAGTTACACAATTCAAGTTTAATGTGGAATTGTTTTTTGTCTATTCTATGTAGAAACTGTGAAAATTCATGTGGGCTACTCACAGTCTAAACTATTAAACGCATATTTAAGTCAGCAGTAGAAAATCAGGAAATGGTAGCAAGTTCTTATTCCTTTCAGTTTTTGACTTTTTGTTTTTGCTAGGCTTAAGCACAAGTATAGCTCTTGATTGGTTGGTTAAAGTGCCCGCTATACATGAACATTAATTACCACCATACAAATTATATCAATATCTGTTGATACAAATAAATGTCTAAATTCATCCATCTTTCTATTCAAGCTTTGTCCATCAATGTGCACTATATTGTCGTAAGAATTAAAGAAGGCTGTAACTGACAAAACCTTAAATGTTCACCAGAGCCGAAAAACCTGTATGAAAGTAGAACAAAGACACTGATATTTTTCAAAACGCAGACGGCGTAAGTGAATTTATTTTCATCATAGAAATCTGGGACCGGGACCAATCGACGCGTCTAAAAATGATACAAAACACCTATTTTCGATTTTTTGTCAGTTACAGCGTTCTTTAATTCTTGCGATGATATTAAGACCAACCTTCAGCTTTGCTAAAACCCTTAACAAGTTGTACACGCAGTAACTGGAATTGTAGCTATTAGAGCCGAGCATAAACAGTGTATTGACAATGTATTGACAATGCTTTCAAAATCAAAATAAGGTATTTTAATAAGAATGAAAAGGAAGTTATAAGTACAAAAGAGAGTATTATAAGCGAAATTATTTAAAATCTTAAAAAAAAATACGCTAGTAAAATAAATAGTATCAAAAAATGAAGAAAAATTATTTATAAAGAATTAAATAATATCTTCATTCAATCCTTCAATATCAAGAAATAATTTTAATTACTCCTTACATACATACATAACTGGCCTTTACAACCCTGTGTCAGGATTACGGCCTAGCTTCTCGCAGCACTCATGTTGTGTGTGTCAATTTTTATCCATGAGTACCGGGACCTACAGTTTAATGTCGAATCCGAACGACAGACTTGAGAAGCTTGTCCACGGCAATTAGTTACTCTCAGAGCTTTTGCCAGAAGACTGCTGAGAGGTAGTCGCCGAAAGAAATATTTTTTTCATATTTCTGTTTTTGAAGATGTCAGAGCCTTTTTGAAGATGTCACGCATTGTAAAAGTGCTGTGAACATAATTCTTCTTTTTAAGTCTAACAGAGGTTTGAAGTATTTGAAACTTAGTTTTAGTAAGGTTTTCATTTCTAAAGGATTTGTTATCGGAGTTTAGGCCAATATACCTCATTATGCTGACTAAAGAGGGTATGGCAAAGGAAGTTCTCAAATATGTCTTCCTCCTCTGCATCACCACAGCAGCGACAGTGATGGTTATATGGCAAGCATGGGTTATAAACGTTCAGTGTCCAGTAGGTACAGCTACCAATCTGAATACAATACATGCATTGTGACACAACAGCGATCTAATACCTTTTATATTAAAAATATACCAAGTCAGCTACGGGATTCTGCAGGAGTCAATTTTCAACCACCTAACACTTGCCTCGCATATTTAGCCTTAACTTCATCAAATATTATACTATAAAATGTCAAAGAGACGTATTTATATAAATCTGAAGATCATTGCATCGAATTTACAAATTTCCACTCATTGGAAGCATACAAGTAATATTTTTATAAAAACTGCGTTAAAATACCATTTAGGTCAGCCACATTTCTATTTCTTTTTATTTTCAATAAATCGGTTTTAAGGATAGGACTCCTATTCATGCCCAAAACATTTTACAAGAGTTAGGAAGACAGAAAGTCAAAGTAGTATTTGTGCACATTTGTTTGAAACCTGTTAATATCGTTATCATCAGGAAATTGCAAATTTTCATTTTCAAGGAAATTTTTCCATAAAGAAAATGTGCATCTAAAGAGCGCATTACCTTTTCAGTACATTGTTTAATTCACTGGCGTAATCTAAATATATAAAATTGAATGTGTGTTTGTTTATTTGTTTGTTTGTTTGTTTGTTTGTTTGTTTGTACCTTATAGGAGACCAAACCTCTGGACCGATCTTCCCGAAATTTTCACAGCATTTAACTGGGACTCTGACATGATTAATAGGGTACTTTTTTTTTCGACCACGCCTACTTTTACGCCCACTTTTTTTAAATTATGTAATTGCTTCCATATAGTTTTTAAAAGATTTACTTCAAATTGTATACACATTATACTCCAGGCGAAGTATAAATAATAATTTATTACTCCACGCCCTCTTTCACGCCCCTTTTCACGACAAATTTTGTTTGAAAGTTTCAAACTTTTTGTTCTATGTAGAAATTTGTATTTTTTTTTTTATTTGGAAATATATTGCTCTTAATACTGTTAACGTCGTCTGATAACTATGAACCACGCCCACTTCACCGCCCCCTTCTCTTTTAATTCAGATACTTACTTACACCACTAATAATGTTTGCTATACAAAATACTTTTTTTGTAATATGTATATAACGAGGGGGTAGCGAAGCACACCGGGTTCAGCTAGTCAACTATAAAAGTATGTGTTCATGGAGAGGTACGAGTCTACGTAAGAATATACGATTAGTAGGAACGAAACCTTTTATTTCACGGTAAAACACACGTCACACTACGCTAATCCCCTAAGTGGCATAATCACCTTAACGTGGTGTAGAATCTTACGGTGCTAAGACTCAATTGGCTAATCTGGCGGAGACTAATAGGTCCCTGGTAGGTTTACCCATGTCAGAAAGGCAGTTAAGGAGCAGTTACTAAAAATTATCCCAAGGCCTAGATCCAGGACAACAACAAAATTATCATCTTCAATATCACTGTTCACATCCTGAACAAAATCTACCATCACTGACAAAACTCTCCATTGAATTCAACATAAAACATCTCCAACTTAACAATGAAATTTTGAAGTTTTACCAAAAAACAAAAAAATTATAATATTTTTGCATAAACTAAGAGGAATTAAATTTAATAAAATAAAAATTGTTATTCTAAAAATATTTCCATAGAATCCGTATATATCTTTGAACATAAATGACAACCACAACAAAAGATGTTGGATTTACAAAAATCATATTTGTTTAAACGAAAACGTAGAACAACTGATTATGCCGCATTTGAGGCTCTTATGACGTCATTAGCAATTCACATTTTCTAATTCCTCCCTTATTTTAGACTTTACTGTGCGAACTTCTTAAAGTTGATTGCTGTAGGATTATTTAGTAGTGAAAGTATAACACTTTCTGTTTGCATTTTTAAAGTAGGACCTGTGTTTTTTCTGACTGATATCAGATACAATACTAGTAAATTTAAATTAAATGTATATACACTCTTTCCTCATTCTTTTCATATTTTCCTAGACCAGCACAATGTACTGAATGAGAAGAAGTCATTACCTGAGTGCTGGCCTCAATTATAAAAACTGCCCCATTGAATCAATAAAGCTGTACGCTGTCGAAAACCCTAAAAGAGACTTTTCAGCACCGGCCTATAAATTATAGCTGTATTTCATCTTGGGCGAATAAATGTCTTGTAAATATCAAGAGGGTCAAATGAGTGAAGTATTCTTTTTACCGTTTTAAAAAACCAATACACTTCAAAAGTAATAGTCAATACAACAACGTTTTTGAGGCGCATAGTACCTAAAACATGTTAAGCTGATATCTAGTCAGGTTTCATACATAAATTATCTCCCAACTGAAAGGATCCATTATTTTTATTTCGGAATAATAACCAACACAAAATAGTCTGATATCATTACTATTTGCTGTTTGACAACTTCGAATTTGTGTGTGTGTGTTCGCGAGGCAGTTTTACTGATTCTCTACTTACTATTTATTTGCTCTCGGTCATATTCCACATAATCATTTCACTATTCTCCACAGAACTAAACGAAAAACTCTTATTATCTATTATAAAAGCTTTAGCCAAACATAAAACGGGCGCTGTATGGTTTTCCAATAGGAACGGGGTGTAATTCTTATTGCCTTCAGTTTAGCATGTCACAAACATATCAAGCTTTTGCTATGTTGTTTGACCATCGGATGGTAAACACTTGAAACACAGTGTCTAGGTGCTGTGGGGACCCATAACTACCAATACTATATCAGTGTTTACCTTTGTTCTGAGCACGAACTACTTAGTACAGGCCCTAATCTACTCTATTCAAATTTAAAGAAGATGTTAGGATTCAAGTCGGGATTAGATTTTGTAAAGTTTTGTGTCAATATGGTTAATAATTTGTCAATATAGGTAAGGAGAAGTTGGAAGAAAAGGAAATATTAAAATACCTACTCGAATAAGGTGTTGCAGAACAACATGTATTTTTTTTTTTTTTTTTGTATTTTGTTTTAAAAATATTTTGTTGATATATTAGCACTAATTTGGCCAAGTTCTATTGGAAAAAATCTTAACCCTATGGGAACGACCTCATTAAGAGATTTTCAGCAGGTCATTTGTGAGCGAATAATCCACATTCTGTCTTTTCTTTATTAATACAAGACAATGGCCTATAACAACCTTAATATCGAGATAAAAAAAAGCAAAATATTTTACAACTACGCGTCCTTGGTATTGTATAGGATAATGGACTCATAAGTATGGAGGAAATCCTGTCATATCATTCATCTAAACAACAATCATCAAACTGCACTACAAATTTAATAAGTATTTGCTAAATTATAACAATGTCAAAATGTGAAAGCTATTGTGCAAAATATAAAGATATTTTAAGGACATTGTAAGGATTTTACGCAAGAAAAAAAAACAGTATAAAAATAGAATAGAAAAAAAGTAAACCATGAACATAAAAGCTTGACAAACAAAGAACTTGAAAGTAGAGAAAAAACAAAAATGTCAGGAAACAGCATATAAAAGTTGTAAAATATTGACACTAACTTGCCCACTTAACACTAGTAAAACCTGGATTTGTTTTACCGCCCATATGGTAGATATTCTTATTTAAAAGAAATTATTTCCTTCACTTATTTTAAAGACCTTTAGGCCAAAATATCTTTTTATTTAAATATCATTGGCATACCGTATATCCTGTCAACCTTTACATCCTTTTTTTTATTAATATTTTTTTTGCTTTAGAAAAAGGTCAGGTTTTTATTTTACCATATTTAATATAATATTTTGATTTTCCCTTTTTCTTTCATAAAAAATTTAATTTTATATTTCCGCCTCGTAATGGAAACTTCCGCTTAAAACAGTTGCAATAGCAAAATTTAAATAAAATTTATTTTTTTTTCTTTTTTTGTTTGTAAAATAAACAACAAGAAACAAGACAACGACAACATTGACAGTAACAGTAACAGCCAACAACATCAGCATTACAAAATCCTACAAATTTCGTTATAAAATATTCGCAAAATATTCATGAAATTATTTGTAAAATCCATAACAGCGTTAAAACTATTCATTCAACCATTAAGAGTTTCTTCATTGAATTGTAAATAATGCAGTGTAATTACTTGATTTGAATTTTTCATAAAATTCCGCATAAATTCATGCTAAAAAGTAATAAATAAACAATTAAAATATCAAGGTTCTGCTTCTTAACCTTTTTCACAAGAGCTCTCTACTAGATCTCTAAAGTATTTTAGATACTTTTATAATTACAATGAATACCCTACACACAGCAAAGGTCGTATTAAGATATTTTATTTATTTATTATCATAGTGTTGCAATTGAATAAAATTTATATCCGCAATTTTATAGTCTGATTTTACTTCTGCAGATGATGTTTCAGTGACAGCTACTTCGCTCAAATATCCAAAAATTCTTGAATTGGCGTTGAAAATATTATCTAAATGGCGCAATGAGTATAGGCTAGAAGTTGCCCAGGAGAAACAAAATCCCTAATACGATACCTAAGTCTGCCTTTCATTTTGGTTTAATAACGAAAATACCGCAGAGATCCTATACATCACCGCAAGAACGCTGTAACTGACAAAAAATCGAAAATACGTTTTTTTTCATCATTTTTATCAGAAAAAAAAAAAAAATACGCGTCTATTGGTCCTAAATTTCTATTATGAAAAGATTTTTACTTATGACGTCTGCGTTTTGAAAAATACTAGTGTCTTTGTTCTACTTTCATACAGGTTTTTTGGCTCTGGTGAACATTTAATGTTTTGTCAGTTACTGTGTTCTTTAATTCTTGAGTCGATATGAACGTGGTATACACTTCTCTGAGGATATTATCCAAGTCTTCACCGACGAATCCATATCACACGATAAAGTCGGGTGTTGGATTTTTTCGGAACAGATGAATCTTAGTTTGTTCCTCAACCTACTCGACTGTTGTGGTATCATTCGGGCTGAAATAATGGCTATCAGAACAACCACAGTCGAATATTGGATATAAAAATAAATTTTTTTTTATATTAAGGTTGTCATTAAGATTCTTGAAAGTAAACACACCACATATAAAGTTGTAAGAGAATTCCGGAGGAGGTTGCGAAACATTCAAGGCTTTATATGGGTTCCCAGATACGGGGATATTAAAGGAAATGAGATAGCTAAAGCACTTGCGAAGGCTGGTACTACCATTATTTCAAGCGAATTCAGACGCGAGATCGTAATCTTAGCAAAGGTGAAAAATTAAAAAGTTAATTTGAGGTTTTTTCAAAATTATAATATAAAAAATAAGGGGTTTCCCACTTCCAAGAAGACCATTTACAAAAAAAACCGCTACCCAACATTCCACTCTATTTCATCTTAACAAATGTCAAAAAAACACGAATGATCAGGAGAAAAGCGCCACCTATTAGGAAGTAGTGATAACAGCTAAACCTTCTTAGCGAAGGCACTCACCATACAATCAACATGCAACGATGAGACAATGGCTGTTGATCATTCAAGGTGAAGGTATAACAATGGCCTTTGAATGATCAATTTACAGCAATTTGTCTCATTCCTAAAGCGCTTAATAATAAAATTTCCAATACAATGCACAGCATTTAGTAATGGTTTACCCCTGATTATTGGTCTCAAATAAAAAAATATAAAATAAAATAAAAATATCTGTACAGAAGTTGGTTAAGTCATGATGTATTCACATCTTTGATAGGAAATTTCAATCTACTTTTCCCAACTATTTATAAACCCAAACTACTTGAGCTAATTAGTATATTTGTTTTTCAACGTTTACACCTGTCTAAATTCAAATAATATGTGAATTCTCCCAATTTACGCACTGCTGAACTTGAATTTGCACTTTCATTCACAAAAAGTTAAACAATTAAAGCTAGCTGACCATTTGTAATGTCGTGGATATGCTGATTAAATTATAGAACGACAGCTTTTCAATGCTGAACTTTTTTTTAAATTTTGATCAACATTGGAGCTCATCTCCCATTCGGTGGTTTAGTCAATAAGCGCAGTTGTCGAATACAAAGCCTGTAGAAACCAGAAGTGATTGTGAGAAAATCACTGCAACAAATAAAAGAAGAACATTGCAATTCTATCCTGACACTGCTAGACCAGCTACAATCAATTGAGATTGTTATGAGCGTATAATAACCGACTTTTAGTTTTTACCTGAAATTGAAAATTTAAAACTGAACGATATATGGTTTCAACAGGGCGTTGCCACTGGACACACAACACGAACTATTATGATTTTCTCAACAGAAAAATTTGGATTTGGCGACATAAATTGACCGCTGAGATCATGTAACTGCACATCGTTAGACTTTTATATTGCTTTCGCTGATAAGTGCCCAATATTAAAGCGTTTAAAAACTAACAGTCCTTAAGTTTTTGTCAGATATCGTCTAAACTGTGCGAAAAAGTAATCGAAAGCAATGGCAGATGGATCGTCAGCATGCAAGCAATCCATTTAGATGACATTATATTTCGTATATAATGACAAAGTTCAAACATTATAACTTTACTTATGAAACCGTAAGTATTATGGTTAAATTTCTCAAAGCGGCTGGATTTAAGAACAGGAGAGAGTACCTCACTCTAACACTCTCTACCTCGTATCTGAACTTGAAAGAAAATAATTTTCTATATCCGACCAGAGACCTTCTTCTGGTAACAAAGAAACTTTAGTATTTTTAGCTCCTATTTAGTGCTTGGGGCGGCCCTTTGGAGAATACATATCGCCGTGCGGGAGTTCATGTGCTCTATCCGCCATTTTATATATCTCGAGTTAAAAATTTTTAAAATCTGCAATCCGTTTTTGGCTATTTATCTTGGAAACTGGACGAGATAACCGAAAACGGATTGCAGACTTGAAAAATTTGGGGCCGAAAATCTAAAGTGGTATTATTAACTCGAGATATATGAAAAGTATGAAATGGCGGATAGAGCACATAAACTCTCGCAAGACGATATGTTGGTATTAATGCGTCAAATTACATATGAATCTACAAAGCAACCTCTGATAGTCCTCATTGTCTTAGAAAGAAGGAAATAATAGTGGGAGAGAGAGTTGCTGTCCAATTTAAATTTATTGTAAAAAAATACATTTAAAATTTCCTGAAAAATATTTAGTTATAGAGTATCATAGTGTCGATATCTATCTCCCATCTCTTTAGTATAATCCATTGCCACAAGTTGTAGTGTTACTTCAAATTTTGCTTTAACTTCTGTTTAGAATTTCTGTTATTACTGTAATATAATGAAAATAAATTAATTGCCATTGTTCTACGCAAAAAACAAAAAAAAAAAAATCTTATTTTGTGTATCTCTTTAGGGCCACCAAATCGACAAGTTTGTTAGTGCTGCTTCTCTCGTTTTGTTTGTCTGATAGCTTCTCTATACAAATTTTATTACTTAAAGTGCATCAATTGGTTTGGCCCCAAATGGTTTTCTGATTTACGTTTTAATAACACGCAAAGCCACTTCTATTCAATACAAACTCAAGTGGTATTTTAAGTTGTAATGAAAACATTAACTAAAAACTAAAGCTCAATATAGTTTTTACTCAAATACGATATTCATTCATTCATTTGCAAAAAGGAACTTTTTTTTTGTTTTGTTTTGTTTCCATACTGTGCAATAATGGTTATTGAGTTTTGACAAGTTAATGCCAAAGAATATGATATTTTTCCAGGGGCAACAAAGAGAGAGAGAGAAGTCAAAGTAAAATATAAATGTGGTAAAAACTTATTAACAAACGAAAAAAATTTTGTACAACAATTTTTGCCTGTTTTTTTTATTTTGTTCTGTGGAACCTTTTGTTTTCAAACAAAATTGAACAGGTTTAAGGAAAATTCGAAATGAAAATTACAAACAATTAAGCATTTATGTTACGTGTGGTGGATAACTAAAAAAAGTTTATGGATTATAAACTATAAAAGAATATGGAATTTTGTGGTTTTAAGTTGAAGGAAAATATGTTGTTTAGGAAAATTAAAAATTCATTTATAAGTATAAATTTCTAACTTAAAGTTCATCATAAGAAGATTAATTTATATCTTTGGTTTTATGTAAATACACAGAAAAAAAAAAACCTATTACTAGGTTTTACCTATTACTTGATTTTAAACTTACCGCAAATTGAATTTACATTCGGATCGTTCCCAATTAAAATTTGTATTTGTCGCAAATACAAAATTGCTGTTACATTAAATACAATTGAGCAAATACAAAAATGGTTTTAACAAATGCAATTGTCTTTGCCCCAAATACAATTTGACAAATGCAATAACTGTCCTACCAAATACAATTGTCTTTGCCCCAAATACAATTCGACAAATGTCAAAATTTTTTTAAATTTTTAGATTTTATTTACAAACAAAAATAAAATTAAAGATTTTTCAGGAATATATGCATACGTATGTACAATGAATTGGTAACTTAGTTTTAACTATATCTAAAATATTAATATAATACATAGTAAGGGAATTGAGAGCACAATATAATAATACATACATATATTATATAACACTTATAAATAATATAATTTACATGTATATAATTTACATAATATATAAACTATATTTATATACAGTTTTTAAAGTCGACTCCGAACGACAGATTTGAGAAGCTTTTTCATGGCAATCAGTTACTCTCAGAGCTTTTGCCAGCAGATTTCTTAGTAGTAGTCACCGAAAGAAATCATTTTTTCATATTTCTTTTTTTCAAGATGTCAGAGCTGAGATTTGAACCCGGCACTATGGTCTTAGTAAGCCAACACACTTAATACTAGACAGTGGCGAACATATACTCCTGTAAAAAACTCACACATATTTGCTTTTTTTCACACGCACGTGTTTTTAATACCGCAAACGAAATTCAAACGAATGAAAGAAAATGTCTAAACAATAAAACAAAACTAACTGCGGATTGCATTTGAAAATACAAGACTACTGTTACCACAACAGCAATCCGCATTTGGCGTAAATAATTTTTCTCATGTAATCTCAAATAAGAAAACATTTGATTTTAATAAATTGCTGTTGACATGAATTTTTAAATGCAATTACATTTAACTTAAAGAAAATTCAATTTGGATCAAATAATGTTGCTCTTGATTTATGTCAACTGCAATTTTATTGTTGCGACAAATACAGTGTATTCGCCGAAATTCTTTGTGGCAAATGAAATATCATTTAAATCAAATACTTTTTATTTGCGACAAATACAATTTCCTCAACTGCAAAAAGTATTTGCCATAACAACACTTTTTTTTTCTGTGTATATAGTTCTTATGGTACATAAAATTTAAATACAAATTTATCAACTAAAATCATTTTAAGCAAGTTTGTTTAAGCAGAAAGTAAAATATTTGAGAAATCTATTGCTCGAATATTGTGAAATTGTACTATAAAATGAAAAATAGCGAGCAAATTTGGGTATTTCGAGTGAAATTTTATACGATTTTTAAACCGATTTGCAGTTTGCAACTTACGAATGCTACAATCCAACCTCCCTTTTTTAACTGAGTTTTTGATTAGTTGGAAGTGGAAAGTACTAAAACAATATAGGCTCGAATCGTTACATACGAGTAAGTAACTGATATTGTATAAGAGACAAATTTTAAATGATCAGAATGGCACCATAACATACAGTTGCACACTAATCGAAATTTTATAGAAACATCGCAATACATTGTTAACTTTCACAACACGGTGTACTTGTACTTTTTTTTTAATGAGGCTAATACTCAGGGATAAACCCCTACTAAATGCTGTGCATTGTATTGGAATTTTTGTGGAAGGGACTGTACATTATGACTACAGGACATATGTATATTTTGTTTTTTTTATATTATTAAGCGCCTTAAGAATGAGACAAATTGCTGTGAATTGATAACTCAAAGGCCAGTGTTATACCTTTACTAATGAATGATCAACAGCAATTGCCCATCGTTGCATGTTAATTGTGGTAAGTGTCTTCGCTAAGTAGGTTTTTAGCTCTTATCTTATCTTACTTCACAATAGATGTGGAGCTGTAAAAACAATCAGATGTATATGTTGTATAAGTATATATATTCCGAGTGCTTATCAAAAGCTCTTGAAATGTTGTAGTGTTAACATAACACCCTTAACGTTTTAATAGAATTGCAAGTAACTTCTTTGGTAACATTACTCACAATGGATTATCCAATTCTATGTTGAGAAAGTAAACGCTTGCCTTTTGTCATCTGTTAAATTGTTAATGTCATCCCAACTTTGTTTTTGCTGTTGGTTTACTACTTCGGTATATGGAAGAATTGTGATTTGACTTCATCTACGACTAGGACTTTACGAGCCAATTATGGTCGACATAATCGACCCACACAGCAAACAATTTTGAACACCGTGAATAAATTGGAAGACATTAAATCAGTGCATATATACATACATTGTATATATATACATACATAACTAGCCTTTACAATCCTGTGCCAGGATTACAGCCTAGCTTCACGCAGCACTCATGTTGTGTGTATCAATTTTTATCCATGAGTACCGGGACCTACAGTCTAATGTTGACTCCGAACGACAGACTTGAGAAGTTTGTTCATGGCAATCAATTACACTCAGAGCTTTTGCTAGAAGTCTGCTAAGAGGTAGCCGCCGAGAGAAATATTTTTTCTTAACATTCGTTCGGCTTAAAGTGTGAAGGAAGACCTGAATTTATAAATTCCTCGACGTAGTTAACATTTGGAATCTTTTTACTGTTCATTGGGACTTGCACCTCAATTCCTGCAAAGTCCAACTCACTCAAGGACTGAGGCCTGAAGACCACGCAGAACGTAAGCCAATTTGATAATTGAAGAACAAGCGCTTGAAGCTGATATGCCGAACCGAATTTTCTTCAAAAAAGAAGCTAATTTTTCGCTCTAATGTTACGTGAATAAACAGAACAGCCATATTTGAGGCTCCCAAAACCTCCAGGTGATTGCAGAAAGACTTTTGCATCTTGCAAAAGTGACCGAGTGGTGTGTATTGTGGTCCAGTGGTATTATTGTTTTTTAGTTTTTGAAAACGATCAAGAGAGGATAATAGCAGTAAATTCTGAGCGCTATGGACACATGTTAACCAATTATTTATGGAGAGAAATCTAAGATTATAATCTTGAAGACATGTGGTTTCAACAGGATTGAGCGACAACCCACACCACATTGACAGATCGAGCTCTTCTGCAGGAGGAATTTCCAGAACTCATAATTTTGAGATTATGAGGTGTTACTCGTAATAGTCAGTAGCTGTCAAGAATAGTGTTCATGTGTGAATATGAGAATAATTATTCTTGCGGCACTGTGACTACCGACTACACGACTACCTTTGTAGGCTAATTTATATTTTTGTTGGCGACAATGTACAAGTTTGTGCTATCAATATACATAAATAAGATTCATGAAATAAAGGTTTCAAAAATGCAGCATATGGAAAATAACTACCAAAAACGTTAACAAATTTCAGTGACACTACCCATATATGTATGTGGATACAAAATTAACCCATAATAAGTCGATACTTGAAAACAAAAACTTTTAGCTTTTAGATACATTTTTTCAATAATTTCTTACTGATAAAGGTAATGTGCCTTTTCGAGTTTTCATATTATGAGTGCAAAGTTCGTACGCCTAGAGCTGTCTATAAAAAAAATGTGTACAGGTAATGTAGGAAAAGGTAAGTTTTGTATGTAACCTAAGGCTAAACTTGAAACTGTTTAATAAGTGGCATATTTGTGTACTTTTTGCTTAAACAATAATTTCGAAAAGAGTATATCTCCACATCTTTTAAAGTCGTAATCTTTTCGATATTTTGTATCTGTATCTACCGTGACGTTTAAAGTAGAAAAATGCTAGGGATGTTAACTTTTCAAGGAGTAGTAAGTGCAGGGAAGCATTTGATACTTTTTAATACGAAAAAAACCCATTTGCCAAAATTTACGAGAAATTACATATTCAATTATAAAGCTGACTACTTGTCTACTTGTGACAGCACTTTTGTAGTCGTGTGGTCGGTGGAGTGTGTTTGAATGTGTTTATATTCGTAGAATTATTTTAGAATTTGTTCATTGAATTATCAAGTTGTAATTGATTATTTTAAACAATTCACGAATTTATCATTTAGCCTGTTTAGTCTTAACAAATTTAGATTTTTTTTTTAAATAATAAAATTTTTCTTAAACCATCTCTTATTGATTTATTTAAAAAAAAAAAAAAATTAAAATAAAGTAAAAAATAACAAAACAAGGAGGCAAAAATTATAATTGCAAATTATTGCCATTGAAAATGTGAAAGCATTTGAAAGCTTTTTTTCTAGTTTTTGTCCATTATGCAAACAGCTGTGGTCTCACGCATCACTTTTTATAAAAAGAAAAAAAAAAGAGAAAAAAATTTCAAACCAGAGTCTTGCTTCATTGTTGCTTTTTACGAGTAGAATTGTTTACTTTTAAAAAGGAGGAGGTGCTATTATTTATAGAATTCAGAATACCGTATTTAGTTAAACAAGCAACCAGGTGAACTGACAACAACAAAAAAAAAAAACAAAAAATTAATAAAAACAACAACAAAAAACCTATTAGAATCATTTTACCATATAAAGTTAAATAAGCAGGAAAAAAAAATACAAGACAAGACTTTAGTAGCTATAACAGTGACTTTGGTGACAGCAATTGTTAACAAAGAAATCTACAGTCTTAGTGAAGAAAAAAAAAACCAGGCATTGTCAAGTATTTAAGGTGTGCGTCACTATAAAGTGTAACACCCATTTTTCTTAATAACTTTTTTCAGCTTTAATCAAAATTATTTTTCTTAATCACAATATCTTTGAAAAATGTGTCAGATTTTAAAATGTATCAGTTTGTCAAATTTGACTTGTTAGTTAGTTCACAATAGATAATCAAAGACAAGTGCATACAAAAATTATTCAAATAATTCAAAAAAATCATATTGGAGTTATACAAAAGTTGCTAGGGGAGTCCACGTGACCAGGCAATGTGTTTCCAGAGTGGTCAAAAAGTTCAACAAAGACCTAAAAATTGAAAGAAAGCCTGGAACAGGTAAGACTAAACTGGTAACGAACGACGCGAAAGCCAAAAAGGTTGAGAAGCTTTTGCTGGCTCTTCCAAACATTTCTGGTCGCGAAGTAGCCCGGCGCGTGCAATGTTCGGAAAGTTTTGTGCGCCGAGTTAAAGCTAAAGGTGGCCTTAAAACATTTAAAGTCCAAAAAGTTCCGGATAGAAATGCTAAGAAGAATATTGAAGCAAAAAAAAGAGCAAAACTCCCCAGAAAAGAATTTTTTCAAAAGTTCGAATGTTGTGTAATGGATGATGAAACTTACGTTTTTGCAGACTTTGCGCAGCTTCCTGGCCAAGAGTTTTATGTAGCGGATAGTAGAGGCAATGTTTCTGAAGAGTTCCGAACTAAAAAACTATCAAAATTTCCCAAAAAGTTCCTAGTTTGGCAGGCTATTTGTAGCTGCGGCAACAGAAGTGCATCGTTTGTTACATTGGGATCAATAAACTCAGATATTTATATCAAAGAGTGTCTTCAAAAGAGGTTGCTCCCATTTCTAAGACAGCACAACATATCAACATTCTTCTGGCCAGATTTGGCAACATGTCACTACAGTAAAAGCGCAATAGACTGGTATAATAAAAATAATGTTATTTTTGTTCCAAAAGAGGTTAACCCACCAAACTGCCCAGAGCTGCGGCCTATTGAAAGATATTGGGCTCTGGTCAAAAGAGAACTAAAGAAGAGTACATCTGTTCCCAAAACCATTACTAGTTTTCGATATAAATGGACAGCTGGTACCAAAAAAATCACCGAAAACACTATAACATTGCTTATGGATGGCATAAGCAATAAATAAAAAATTTTATAAAATTAAATTAATTTTTAAATAAAATAATACAGAATATAAATCTGTAATAAAAATGCAAAATAAAACTGTTTTATTTTTAACTCTAGCTTACTCCAGTCAGTTTTTATTTGACTTTTGATGTGTTACAGTTTATAGTGACGCACACCTTATAACTTGAATTGTTATAAAAAAAATAATTCTACATACACTTTAATAACAAAGTAAATACAATATTGTGTAAAGCCAACAAATTAAGGCATTGCATGGTAATGAGTAGATACGAATGCAAGTCTTTCAATATGTAAAGAAAGTGCATTAAGCCAGACAATATATAAAATATTAATCAAAATCCATTCAAATTGTAATTTGTTTTTTTTTCTATTTTTATTTTTCCAAATAATATTTTACCAGTTCTTTACTGCATAGAGCTTTCAGTTCCATCGATGTTTAAATATGAACTGAAAATATAATTCGATAATTTATTATGTCTAAAGATTGTTTGGTCATATTTATGATTAATGTTACAGTGTGAAGCAAAATAATAGCAAATTTAAATAAAATGAAATAATAGATAAATTTAGAAGAAGACGCCACAGACGCATTTCATTTATTGAAAGTTTTGGTAAACTATGGACTAAAGTCATGGAAAATCACAGCATAGTGGTTAGAGTGTTCGCACAGAAACTCGAACGACTGAGGCTCAATCCAAGCAAAGGACAAAAAAGATGACCATCTGCAAGAAAAACCGCTTCCTGATGTATCAAGTCTATTCCACCAAAACGAAGATCAGATCAGGAGTACAGCGCCACCTTCTGGGCAGATAACAGCAAACCTACATAAAAGATGCTCACCACTCACATTCAACATCCAGATTGGGCAATTGCTGTTGATCATTCCAAGGTGAAGGCATAACACTAGCCTTTAAGCAACTTGTCTCATTGATATATGGCGATCAATAAAATTGCAAAAAAAAAGTCTATGTATCTCTCTTCTATCTTCAATATTCCAATACAATGCATGAGTAGGGGATTACTCCTGAGTATTGGCTTAAAAAAAAATAAAATGCTTTGCACACGATTATTAGTAACGATGTGTTCTTTTAATTGCTCTCATTTCAGACACAACTGTTAATTAATTCCTCTCCCTCAGTTGAATATTAAGTAAGAAACTAAAGGCCAAAAGGCTATATAAACTTTTAAAACATAAATGACTCTATATATGAATGAATATTGAAAATCTGTATTGATTTATAAAAATAAACTCGCCATGCAAGCATTCACTCAATACTTTTCAAAGACCAATTGCAATTTGCAGTTAATTTTTTCTTGTTTTTTTTTTCAGTTCGTTTTAAATAGTCCAGCCATTTTTTTATATTAAAAAATATATATATATAAAAAAAAAAACATAAAACAAAAGAATAAAAAACAAATTGCAAAAATCTGAAATAAAATTGGATCATTGCCTTAATAAATCACAATTTTTACATTCAGCAACAGCAACAGCCACGTCAACATACACGAGAAAAATTCACAAAAAAATAAAAAAAAAATAAAAATTAAATATGAAAATTATTGAAACTGAAATACAAAGAAATATAAAGGAAGGAATGAAATATGAAAAGAACAAAATATAAAAATCAGAAAGGAAAAAAAAAAGAGAATGCAATTAAACAATAAAACAACATGTAAAACAACAAATTTCTTTTTTAAAGCGATTTTGCTCATATGAGAGCTTTATTTGTGTGAACAAATAGGAATCGGCGTCAGCGTGCCTCTATGTTACGCTATAGTGGCGAAAGTAATTCATATAGCAGTGTATTAGTAGTGGTTAGAATGCTCGCCTACAACACAGAACAGCACAGGTTCAAATCGCAGCCAACAAGGAAAAAATGAAGAACAAAAAAATTTCGGTTTTCGAGGTTTTACTTTAAAAAATAAGAGGTTATGCCATCTTATTAGATCCCGAGTTTTAGCTAAAAGTCGTAAGTGTTTTAGGAGGTACTTTAATTCAAAGTGCCAATTGCCTCATCTGCACTCGGGTATATGGGCTAGGGTTAATATTTTTTTTTAAGACCAATACTCAGGAGGTGTGGTGTTCTATCACCTCTTGTAAATGAGATCCTATCCGCTTGGTCATTGTAAATGAGATCCTATCCGCGATGAATGGTTTTGGGGTCAAGGTAGTGGCTTATACTGATGATCTGTTCCCGCTAGTTTCAGGACCACTTCCTTCAGTTATGAATGAGATCTTGGAGGGTGTCTTAGGTAAGCTGGCTAATTGGGCCGCCAGTTGTTGTCTTAGGGTTAATCCTGATAAAACTTAGCTTATGCTATTTACTAGGAGATACAAACCTCCGCTGTTTAGACTGCCCTGAATGGGTAGTTAAACTCTCCAGCTCTTCTCCAGAGTCAAGTATTTAGGTGTAATATTGGGCCCCAAAATGCACAGGAGGTTGCATGTAGAGGAGCGGGTGAAGAACGCCTGCGTGGCTTTTTACTCTTGTAAATCTATTTTTGGCCGAAGATGGGGACTCAGACCACAAATGGTGCTTTTGTTATACGACCAGGTGGTCTTGCCGATTCTAACCTATGGTTGCTTAGTGTGGTGGGTGGCCCTTCGTAAGAGCTATATTGTCACTAAGCTGGAAAGAGTGCAGAGGACTGTGTGTATAGGTATCACTGGGGCATGCAGGCCTCGCCCCACTGCTGCTCTAAACGTCACTTACTGCCTGTTGATCTTCATGCTATGGCGATTTCGACCCAAGGTGCGATCTGGTTGAGGGAGTTGGGCCTCTAGGGGCGATTTTCTGGTGGCCATAGTAATATTATGGGGCAACTTCCTCCCCATATAAGGGAATTACGTACAGATGTAATTTCATTGATCGCCATATATCAATGAGGCAAGTTTCTATCAGTTGATCACTCAAAGGCCAGTGTTATACCTTCACCCTTGAATGCAACATTTGTCGGTGGATGTTGACAGTGAGTGGTAACCGTCTCACTAATAAGGTTAGCTGTTATCTTCCCGGAAGGTGGTGCTGTACTCCTGATCATTCGTTTCTGGTGGAATAGACTCGATATGTCAGGGAGCGGAACCTCTTATTTTTTTAAATTATAATTTAGAAAAACCACAAATTTTATCTTAAAATTTTTGTTCTTCGTTGGGACTGAACCTCGGTCGTATAAGGTTCTGTGCGAACGCTCTAACCACTATACCACCACTCCCCCAAATTTTGTATTTCAATACTGAAAAGGTTAAAATAAAGCATAAAGTCACTTCATTTTTAATTTTCTTATGCAATTTTCACAAATGCTTTTAAATATTCAGGTATACCTGTGTCGTACAACACTATTTGCGCATAGAAGCTTAAACTGGTAAAGTGTTCATTTATTTTTTAGTAATGTGTTGCTGAAAAGAAAAGTACTTGATCAGACCTAATATTTTGAGTAGAAAATTGATACGAATGCAATTGAATTCAAAATTTAACGATATATTCATTGTTTCTTGTACAAAATTGTTGATTTTATTTTGAAAGTTCCCCTTACAGTGCCAGCTCGCTAATCCGAAGGCGTGTAATCCTAATTATCCAGAAATTCGAATTGAATTTATGATATACTATTACATTATTATGATATACTATTACCGCACTGATTGCAAGCTCAGTAGTCCGAATTGCATACTTTTTTAATTTTTTAGTTTTTTTGCCGAATGGAATCGTTTATACCCCAGGTAAAAGACTATCAAACTGAAAATAATATTACTGGATAATGCAAGAGAGCCGCTGATATCTGAATGTAGGCATTATAAAACTATGTTTTTACCACCAAATTGTACTAGTATCAGTCAACCCATGGATCAGAATGCTATACGACTTACTAAACTGTTTCACAGAGAAGATCTCTTGTGTGAATTGGTAGGCTTTGAAGCGGACAATCCAGACATTTTTATGAAACAATTCACAAAAGATGCTTGTAAATTAGTTAAACGATCTTGGGACAAGGTGCCCAATTCTTCCATAAAGTCTTGTTGAAAGCATATTCATTCTCAGCTTTGGGATTCAGATGATAACTTTCCACTTTTCATTGTTACAGCAAGAATTGCCTGTAAATGATCGTATTGAAAACAGAAGAATTTCGCACAATAACCAACTTATTTCATCGCAATAATGAGGTGGAAATTTCTCAAGATGAAATTCTTCTGAAATTCTTCTTCTTTTATAAGTATTAGTTCAGAATCAGACACAGAAAATATGGAATCAGAGACTATAACAAAACACGTTAAAAATCGTAATACTGTGCAGGCTTTAAATACTGATATAGACTGGGCAAGAGAATTTGGTATGCAAACATATTATATATTCGTGCGAAAAGAATTGCGGAGCAAGGCTTTGGAAGCATGTGCACTGAAAGAAAAGCAAACCTACATAACAAATTATGTATGTTGAAAACCATAACACTAAAAGCTTTTGTTTTCTCACTTTTTATCAATAAAAATTAATTAAATTTGTTTTGAAATCCTAGCTTGTGTTTTCTTTTTCGAATATAGTAAATTATAATACATAATGAGAGCACATTCAGTAATCCGAATATCTCGTTAAACAGAATCAGGGTCTGCAATCATTAATTCGAATTAGCGAGCTGGCACTGTATTTGTTTATAATTTATATAGTAGTGCAGCATATAGGCTGATAAAACTTTACCGATTTACGAGTATAACGGTTATAACTGTTTTTGTAGCATAATGCTGGGAAATATTTAAATTAAAAGATAAATGAGAAGTTGAAAGGCAAATAGAATTAAATTTATATTTTTTAACGGTATGAAATTAAATTAAAAAGAAGACATCACAACTGCATTTAATTTAAAAATTTTTTTAAACACTTCCTTTATCTAAAAAAACTAAGTTTTTAAAGGATTTTTTTTAATATTTCTAAACACAACAATAGATAATATGTATAATTGCTTATGGAAAATTCATGTTCATTATTAGTTGTTTTGTAAAAATCCTAAATCTAAACAACATATTTTTTTATGTACTCCTTACAAAGTATAAATAATTGGATGCATGTATGTGGGACTATTTCCACATAGGAAAGCAAGCAGTCAAGCAGGCAGGCAAGCAGGCATATCTTATGTGACTTTTGTAATCCGTCCATTTAAATGTAAGCGAAACAAAACAACAAAAAAAGTCGGCTTAAGTAAAAACAATAAACCACATGTAAAAATAAAGTTAAAAAAAATGTATGTCATTAAATAAATGTGGTGTTTTAAAGGAAGACAATTATTGACAAGACAATACCTTTTAGCGGAAAGATAATTAATCTTGACATTATCTAAACAAGCATAAACAAATACAACAATAACAGCAACAACACAATAACAGCAAACCGCAACTGAGATTATATGACTAAATCAGGGGAAGAGAAAAAAACAAGAGAAAAAAAAAGCAGTTTAAGACCAAATAAATAACGGTAGCAATCATTTAAGCCATAAAAATTAACAAACAAAAAAAAAAAAAAAGAAAGAAAATAAAAAATATGTAACAAATTGATGTGTTTGTTAGGTTCATAAAAATGGATTTTATTTTTTTTTTTTTTGACAAATAGAAAACCTCCGCATTTGTTTCTCAATTTAAATACAATAATATGGTTTTTCTATATTTTTAAATAAAATTTTTACACTGCGTTTATTCAGTGAATTTAATGTTTTGGGTTTAAAGTTAAAGGACTCATTTAATCTAAGTATTCGTATGTCTTTCACACATGCAAATTGGATTATCTTTAACATTTTAAGATCACCTGTTAGCTCATCAAAGCGAAACAATAATAAAAACGCCTTTGTCATATAAACGAAATATTTGCCCTTTAATTTTTTTCTTTTTAGTATTACATGTACCATTTTGAAATTAATTGCAACATGATAGCAAAATTTTGTAGTTTATGTATTACATACATACATACATTAATGGCCATTACAACCCTGTGTCAGTGTTACGGTCTAGCTTCACGCAGCACTCATGTTGTGTGTGTTAATTTTCATTCATGAGTACCGGTACCTACAGTTTAACATCGAATCCGAACTACAGAATTGAGAAGCTTGTTCATGGCAATTAGTTACTGTCAAAGTTTTTGCAAGAACACTTTGTCTCCCTGATGTTTCGAATAAAATGGAAACTTTGAAGGAGATATTTATTTTTTCACCGAATAGGATAACAATTGGGTCTTTTCGGGGACTCAGAGTTAGATGTTGAACAATCAATTAAGTCGAAAAGTTCTCTAAGTGGGATAATTGACTTATCGTGATGAGATTTAAGACAGAGAGCAAAAGTTCCCTGACAAGGTTTCCCACGCCAGAAAAGCAGTTGAGGAGCAGTAATTATCCCAAGAGCTGGACAACAACATCAACATCACTTTTAATATTCGTTTTAAATTTTTATTCCTTCCATAATTTAAGCTAACAAGTATAATTTGAGGTTTCTGAACCTCTCGGCATTTCGGATCCTTGCACCAGCCTCTTTTACGTTCTCCAAGCTTCATGAGGTTTCAATGACGACTATGAAACACTCAGTTTTTAATTACGGAAAAGCCCGTTAGGCTGAACTTCTCGAATTTTTTCGACACTTTAACTGGAAACTTTGTTTCGTTGATTCAAATATTAATCCAATGGCAGAAATAGTTCCTTCATCCTACCTAGAACGGAATACAAGAATATAAACCAGTGCTTTAAAGTATATTTTTGGGCTTGTCGACGGTGTACAGGAAAGGGCCAAGGTGCTTATCAGCGACTGTAGATTATCCAACTCTATCGATTCGTTTCAGCATCGGCGCGATGTGGCGTGCGTTTCATCGATTCTATCGATACTACCATAGGAGGTGCTTTGATGAAATAAAGGACTTGATTCCGCATAATTGCATATTTTTGCGAACTACTCGTACCTCTCTTAGATCATTTGCTTTTGTAGTTGATTGTCCAGTGAATCGTACAAAGCATTATAGAAAGAATTTGTTCGTTAACCGCACTCTAAACACTCTAAAATTTTTCCCAAAATTTAGGTTCATATTATGTCTAAATTGGTGTTGAAAATTTGTTGTTGTCTAAAATGATGTAGATTTCATTCTTAATTTTAAAAAAAATAAAAAATTTTCACAAAAAATTAATTTGCTATTAAAATTGTTTATGTTTAAACAAGTTATGTTTAAATTTACTAAATAAAGTTTAATATTAAGCGCATTTGCTTAAAATCAATAAAAAATTTATAAAATTAAGCACTTTTGCCTAAAAATAGTTATAAATGTGTAATATTAAGAACATTTAAGTAAAAAAGATGGTAAAAAAGCGACGAAAAATAGAAGAAGCATTTATTTGCAATAAAAACTTCAAAAGAGTCGCGTCGTATTCTGAAATTAAAAAAAAAAATGAAATTTGCAGTGGCTGCAGCATTTATATATTAAAAAAAAATGTTTTGTATTTAGCTGGTGGTGTTTATTTTAATTTATAACTAGTTTATAAAATATATTAAAATGTATATTAATAATTTTCAGAAAAGTGTTTGTTGCAAAATTTACAGAAAAAAAAATGACAAAGTTTAATAGTTTATCATCTATATTTCATCGTAAAAATGAAAGAACGCTGTAACTGACAAAACATATGTAAGTATATATATGTATTTTATATCTTTTTATAAGTATATATAGATAGTTTGAAAGATATATAATTTATAATAAATTAAATAATTTTATTGAAAATATGTATTTTAGGCATTTTCATTTAAGGAGTGTTGAAAATAAATATATCAAAGGGGGGAAATTAGACACAAATTGCCTAAAATATTTAAACATTTTTTGTTTAATTTTAGACATATTTTGCTTAAAAACTAACCAAATGTGTAAAAAAAACTACATGCTTAATTTTAGGTCGAAAACAGTCTGTAAAGTGTTGCCTACTATTATCGACATAATGTTCAGCAAAAGTGGTTTAGAGTGAATTTTTTCCCAAAATTTAGGTTCATATTATGTCTAAATTGGTGTTGAAAATTTGTTGTTGTCTAAAATTATAAAAATTTCCGTCTTAATTTTAAAAAAAATAAAAAATTTACACAAAAAAATAAATTTGCTATTAAAATTGTTTATGTTTAAACAAGTTATGCTTAAATTCACTAAATAATGTTTAATATTAAGCACATTTGCTTGAAATCAGTAAAAAATTTGTAAAATTAAACACTTTTGCCTAAAAATAGTTATAAATGTGTAATATTGAGAACATTTAAGTAAAAAAAGTTGGAAAGCTACGAAAAAAAGAAGAAGCATTTATTTGAAATAAAAAGTTTAAAAGGGTCGCGTCGTATTCTGAAAATTTTTTAAATATTAAATTTGCAGTGGCTGCATCATTTATATATATATGTATTTAAAAAAAGTGTTTTGTATTCAGCTGGTGATGTTTATTTTAATTTATAACTAGTTTATCAAATATATTAAAATGTATATTAATTATTTTAAAAAAAGTGTTTGTTGCAAAATTTACAGAAAAAAAATGACAAAGTTTAAATGTTTATCATCTATATTTCGTCGTAAGAATTAAAGATCGCTGTAACTGACAAAACATATGTATATACATATTTGTATTTTATATCTATTTATAAGTATATATAGATAGTTTGTAAGATATATAATTTATAATAAATTAAATAATTTTATTGAAAATATGTATTTTAGGCATTTTTATTTAAGGAGTGTTGTAAATATATCAAAGGGGGGAAAATTAGGCACAAATTGCCTAAAATATTTAAAAATTTTTTGTTTAATTTTAGACATATTTTGCTTAAAAACTAACCAAATGTCTAAAAAAACTAGATGCCTAATTTTAGGTCGAAAACAGTCTGTAAAGTGTTGCCTACTATTATCGACCTAATTTTCAGCAAAAGTGGTTTAGAGTGCGTACCGCTCATTTATGGAACAGACTTTTAGCGAATGTTTTTCTAACCAACTACGATATCAGTAAGTTGAAATCAAATATCCACAAGCACTACTCTATCTTTCCCCTTTTGCATAGCATATATTTCTACACCAGCACAATGTACTGCATAAGTAAAGAATGCTGACCTCAATGAAAAAAAAAACTATCGGCTGTTAAATCGGTTGGCACCATTGATGCCCAAGGTAGCAGTATTGGTGAGAGTGACGAAATGTAAGACACAGAAGTTCTGCAAGTGTAGTTTGTCTCTCCCACTCAACATGCTGATTTCCTATTAATTGATTGACGATCAAACAAAAGAGCATAAGTATACGTGTGAGTATAATTTGCTGATATCAGCCACTACTGGGCATCTTTGGTTGGCACATAAAGTGCTCTTGTCAACACAAGGTTGTGAAACTCTAAAAAAAACACTCATTGTAAGCATGACAGCCTTATTCTGGACTAAAAATTATTTTTTTTAATGGATTTAAATTAAATGCATTAGTCAATTACATTCATGCATTCTAGAGTTTTTATAGCAAAATAAAGCGCCTATTCATGATGATTTATCAGAATATATTGCTCATAAATGTCAAGAAGTAAACTCAGTGTGACAGTTCATTTGACTGTTAAACCTCTTAAAAAATGTCCTATACTATTACCTATTAATGTCATACGAATTTAGGCAAATATCAATTAATTAAAAAAATATAAAGGCACTTCAAATAGAAAACAACTTAAAAAGCGTTTTTGTATTTCAATGTCAACAGAATAGAATGAAGAAACCCAGCGTTGGTATACAATTATTATTTTTTTTTTTTGGTACAAAATTAAGTACTTAAAATATCGTATTCCGTGGTTTATTTTTTTTTTATCCTTCACCTGATAAGCTTTGCCATCACTCTTCTACTATTTTTAGTCTAAACTGTTCAATCTATTTGTCATTACGACTATGTATGTATGTATGCGGTGGTTTGTTTATATGGTTAAAAACAGTCAAATTTCATGAGTTTTTAAATCACACTGTCCACTTAAGTTTTATTGCAAAATTGTTGAGCAATAAAACCATTTTTAGTCAATTCAAACACTTTTTCACAACAATTCTAAATTCCAGAAAACTACAACTTTAGCAGCAATCTCATAATTTAAAGGCTATTTTTTTCTATTCTTAAGCTTTTCAAAGCATTTAAGTGACTTTGGCTAAGCGTTCATCAAATGCTCATAAATATGGGAAGATATGTTACATAGAAAAATAGGCAAAAAACGAAAACCGAAAGCCAAAAGGCCTACTCTTGCTTTGCTACTTACTCGTACTTGGCTAAGAAGACAAAAACAAAAGTTATGTTATAACTTGGGCCTATTGTGAATTGTTGATATTTTATGGGATATTATTGGCATAAACTTTTTAAGCGTTTATAATACGAGTATGTAGGAAATCTATATGTTTAAACTAATAGAGGGTAAGAAAAACAATTTTATTTTTGGTTGCATTTTAAAGATGCACCTTGCATTGTATTGTGAACAACAACAACAGCAATAGCAAAAGCAACACCAATGTGCATTTATTCTACTCTTACACTCCAACAAAAAAAAATTGCAAAAAAATGAAAGAAAAAACAGCATCATTCTTTACAATAATGTCATGATTTTCAAAGAGCATTTTTTTCTACTTCTTCTTTTGTTTGCTAAAACAAAAAATTCAATACCAGCCACATAAACATAAACAGGCTGCATTGGTAAATATTCGTATTCAAGGGAAACTTTGTTAAATGATTACGAATATATCAGGAACAAAAAAAAGTTATCTTCTCCTGTGCTCACATAAAAATTGACATACACACAGCATGTTACTTGCCAATATGATGATGATGGTGATGCTGCTGCTGTTGCTAACGTTGAAGATGCCTTTGAATGGCTGCTATAGCTTTTTACTCTTCGGCTGGACTAAACGACTGGCTTTACTGTGTCATATGGCTGGTTGTTTTCGGTGGCTTATTGGTTACTTCAATAGCTGACTGCTTCCATTTTTTTTCTTACGAGCGCTTTTTATTCTGTGGCATATTGAGTGCTGATGATGTTTGCCAATATTTAAACAGTAAGTGCTTTAACAGAAATATATAACCTGGCATTATTATTCCCTAACAGCCACAATTTTCTTATAACAAAAAGTGTATATTGTTTTTGTTGTTTTGGGATACCACAAGAAATTGTGTGATTTATTTGATGTGTCAAGTAAAGCGTTCAATTAGTGACTTAAATTGTGTTCATATGTAGTCAGTAGACTATGTATGAGAGTCTTTCAGCATAACCCAGCAAATGGTTGTTAAATGGAAATGCCAAACGAAAAATATAAAATTAAACCGCCAGTCTAAGTATTGTAGGATTAATACCGACTATGGCTTAGTAAGTGCACTATAATTCAAGATTACAACCTATTCTACAGCACAATATATTCTATAGAATGTTGTTTTTACGCCCACTAGAGTTTAACAGTGCTACACGAAAGGTCAATGCATGGAATGGTTGAAAACGACTTCATAATGTTACTGCGAGTGTTCTTGACGAACAGCATATGACAGGAGTATCAGAGTTGGATCCATATTTTGAGCATTACTGCCTGCATATGCCGATAATCTCCAACAATGTTGGCCTACAGTTACTTTATGTGCTTGATTAAAAAGAGCAGCTTGGAGACCATTTCTCTCAATGAATTTAAACTAAACTTTGATTTCAATAAGCAAACCTTATGAGGTACTGTGGGTACTCTCTGAAATAGGGTTGTAATAGACAGTTATGAATGTGTGTATGTAATACCGTAGTGCATTTAATGAGATCTTAATGAAACCAGATACCAAATCCTCTCACTCCTGATTAAACAGACTTTTGTATTGAATAACAATCATTTAAATTACAAAGTATATTTTGTTAATGACAAGAATTGTCCCTAGATTGCGTCATATTAATATAATTTTTATGAATTACAGTGCGGAAAAAATCTCTATTAGGATTTAGGAAAGCCTCATACTCAAAAAACTCAATAATACCCAAAGAGGTCGCCTTAGTCTAGTATGTAGTATGGTGGCTTACTAGACGAGAGATCCGGGTTCAAACCCCATATCTGAAATTTTGAAGAAAATAAACTGGAAAACTATTTCTTTCTTACGCGATTATGTCTTAACATTCTTCTAGTAAAATCTCGGAAAAAAAAATTATTACTATAACAAGCATCTCAAGTCTGTCGTTAGAATTCTTGTGAATTAAAATTGACTCACACAATATGGATGTTGTGAGAGCCCTCTGAAAAAAGATTGTAAAAGCCAGTTATGTATGCATGTGTGTATGTTATACGAGTACCAAAATGGTAAGCTCTGTAGAGCCATGATTACCGTAGAAGTCGTTCATCAATTGAACAATCATGACGTGGAGGATTTGTGGTTTGAACTTAATAGCACAACATGTTAAACACCTCGTGTCACAATTGATTTACTGAAGACAACTTTTGGTAATCGCATAATTTCAGGATTCGGGCCAGTGAATTGGCATACAATATCGTGCGACATAAAGATTTACTGTCGAAATTTGTTAATTCGCTAGTCTACGCCGATAAGTACAAAATGATTGGCTACTTGGAAGACAACATTCGCTGCATTATTGCAAAATATTCGACCGCCAGTGTTGGAAAACTCATCGAAAATTTCACCTTGAGATTAGACAACATTCGAGCCAGCCGGTTATACGCCCAAAGTTATATTGAAATTATATTTCTTAGAGATTATCTTTCGTAAAAAGCAAACTTTATGGCAATTCAAAAAACAAAAAAAAATCATCATTGTCATTTTTAAATTTCAAAGTTCTTTTTCTCAATAAAATTTCAATTTCAATTCTTTTTAAAAATAAACACACTTTACTTGGTACTGGACTTTACGTTATATTGGCATAAGAGACAGAAATCAAGCAACAGAAACTGTGGTGGAAATGGTAGCCAGAAACTAATAAAGTATTTGCTGTGAGAATGTCCAGTTAGGAGTTGGCTAAAGTTAGTGGTTTACATGTGAAATAGACTACCTTTAGGGAAATTTTATATAGGGATCACTGTTGTCAACATTTCGTCGTACTTTATTCGGCTCCATACATAATGACCCCAACGCATAAAATTAAAAATCGCCCCGATAATCATTATGAAATTTGGCCCGAAACTAAAGTGAAAAACTACCCAAAAAAAAAAAAGAACAAAGTTTTAAAAGAAGAAAAATTACTTAAAATTATTTCTTAAAAATTAAAAATGGCCCCAATTAACAAAAAATGCCTTAAATTTTTATTCCATGAAAAAAAGAAATTATATTAATTAAACCCTTTTAAAGTGTCTTGTACTTTTCATCTGCATTTAGGACAATTAAAGCTGTCCACGTTATTTGCAATACCGTCGTGTGCTTGCAGTTTAAGCACGCATTCATTGGAAACGTTTAAATGTTTACAGGGAATGAAAACAATATCATGAATCTTCTCTACACACACGACACAGTCGCTGCGTCCAGGTTTCAGATTAGGTATTTCTTCGTCTTCAGATATTTCCTTGTTCAATTCCTCATCCTCAAATACGAATAAAGAAGAAATGAAAAATTACCCCAAAATTTCGTGTTGTTGTGCTTCATTAAAATTTTTGGAGTCATTTTTCATTTTCGGGTTGAGGTCATTTTTCTTTGGGGCCATTTTTCAGGAAGTCGCTCTATATGCCATTTTATATTTTTTATATATGTATCTCGAGTTAATGATGACACTTTAAGTTTTCGACCCCAAGTTTTTCAAGTCTGCAATCCGTTTTAGGATATCTCGTTCAGTTTCGGTGATAAATAGCCGAAAACGGATTGCGAATTTAATTAATTTTGGTATCAAAAGCCTAAAGTGGCATCATTAACTCGAGATATATAAAATGGCGGATAGAGCACATAAACTCCAGCACGACGATTTGTTTATGTAATCAGCTGAGAAAAGTTATTTGGTATCATAGGACATGAAACAAGCCAATCAACCAACCCAGATGATTTCCACTCATTGTTTTAATAGTTTTTTTTTACTCATCCATTTACTATATTCTGTCATGAATTCTTAAAAATATGCAATTTTGAAAAGCGAAACATTTTTATTTGTCGCAATTTGTCAACCGCAACAAGCGAAATTGTTGCAATTGGGCTTCTGAAAATCCTGAAACAGCTATGTAGTGTGCTAAATGGTCTGATCGAAAGGCTAAGCCGATCTTTTTTTTGAGTTTTTTTAGTTGGGCTAGAAATATATACGTTTCCATTACATACATACATACATATGTAAATCATGCTGTAAAGAGATTGGTTTTGCTACTTGTCAAAGACATTCCGAAACTATGGAGTTATTGCGAAACCAAATGTTTTGCTCCTATAATTTCACTTTGCTCAGCTATTAACGGGTTGTCAGTAATTACAACTTTTTTATACGGGACCTAATAAATCAATTACATTCTCAAAATTTTAAATGCGAGATTTTGAAAAAATCTGTTTGAAAATGTTGGTGGAAAACTACTGACACTCTGGCCGATAACATATCTCTTTTTTAAATTATACCAGTTAGTTCTTATTTTTTATTTTATAAATTTTTTTAAAGAATGTATAAACGTTCACTGGGTTACTTTGTTTAGCCAAAAGTATATATTTAACGTTATAAATATAGGTAAAGTTATATGGTTATTGTTGCAGAATTTTCAATGTTTGAGCCATTTTTTTTCCTTTGGTTCTTTTGTTAGTTCTACTGCTGCAGATTGTTTTTATTTTGTTGTTGCTTTTTTTATTAGATCTCAGCCATGTCTTCTTAACTTATGTTTGACTTTATTAGTCAAGACAGTGCTTATGCTTACACTTGCACAGGTTGGTTATTTCGCGTTGGACGTACTCGTACCATGTATGTATTATGATTTTGTTTTTCATACTTAAGAAAAATATACAGCGAATGCGCCACTCTGACCAGAGTTTAAATTCTCATCTAAAGTTTCTTTTGTTTATTGTTACTCAGCTAAGGAAGAATTGATATTTTTAAACGTTCGTTTACTAGTTTTATAAATTTTAATTTAATATATAATTTTTTTCTTTTTTTTATAGCTTTTCTTCTATTCTGCGTGTAGTAGCTGCAACACAAAAAACTATCGATAAATGCATTCCGAAGGAATAAAACAAAAAACTTTATAGATAAAGAAATTTTTATAGCAATATAGCACCATATCGTATGCCATACATGTAATCAGGCTTAAATCACTAGTCAAGTATGTCTAATTACAACATCTTTATAAAACATTTTATAGATGTCACAATACATATATGGTCAAGTCGTATATATATACAGTTTTTTTCATTCATTCTTTATTTATTTTCATTTCTTGTATAGTATTTATGCCATAAATTTTAGATATGCATATAAAGCAGTTTAAATTCGAAACAAAAAGAAAAACTTTTGAATTGATAACTATTTTATCTTTTTATATTTGGTAAAGATTTGAGATTCTAAAGGTTTGTTTCTTTTTCAAAAACTGTTGCGTATGATATTTGGAATTCATTTAAAACAATTAAATTGTCTACGAGGTTCATTTTATAAGGAGTTAGATGGCCAAGTAGCAATGTCAAGATAAATAAATAAAATGTTAAAGAAATCAATAAAAAGGATACATTATATATTAAACGCCTTCGAGTGTTCGAATAGAGCCCTTAGTAATCTTAATCAATCGCTTAAAAACATATTCCATAGAAAATTTATGGAACGTTGTCAAGTTAAAAATTGGACAAAAAAAAAATAAGAATTTCCATGAACTTTAGGAGGGTGTAAAGCAGTGATGTCCACAATTCTCTTTCCCTATCACGCGTGATAGGAATACAAATTCTGCTTGCGTCGAAGTCAAACACGTACAGAATAAAAAGAAATATTGTTACTCTTGCTCTTTTAATATTTTAGCTTCTCTCCAACATAGTGCAGGGTTGGATAGTGCATATTTTTTGTATCATTTTTATTTAACTGAAATAATTATTCATTATTTCCTCCAAATTTCTGTGACCTCGGTACTCCTTTATTCTTAATAGATCGGTCACATGTCTATCGGGCAATCGATTACGTACTTTACTCAGAATTAGGAAGAAATATTTATGAAGTTATAAAAAGAAAGTAATTCGAACATTCCCATTTCTGGTAGAAGTAAGCAGAGTCTTTTCTCTGCTTCATACACAAGCGCAAGTGTGTTTATGTAGTAGTGGACATCACTGGTGTAAAGGTAGCATGGTACTCTATTGCTTTGGAGAGATGCCAAAAGCTAATAGAGAGTTTACCTCGCAGGTGTGAAGAAGTTTTGTTTAATAAGGGTTACTCAACAAAGTACAAATGAGGCAAGAAAATCCACGGCACAATAAAAATGAAACTGCTAAAAACACATATTATTGCAGGAGATCAAAACAAATACTGCTATATCTGTATCCAGATCAAATTGTGGCAAGCTAAAGTTTTATGAATTTGTCGAATTAATTAATACTCACTTGCTGGCGATTTCTACTGGGCACCAAAATCATGTAATTTGACACCTTTAGACTTCTTTCAGCAAATATTCAAGAGCTAAATGATGAGATAATTCGGCACATCAACGGCATAGAACCTCAATTATGCCTCAGCGTCATCGAAAATTTGGGCCATCTGATGAAGGAGTGCCGTTTGGCCTATAGTTTATTCCATAAATAATGGAAACATACCAGGTTATCATAATAAGAAAAATGTCAATAACTTCCTAAATATTTTGTGTTTTATTCAAAATCAACATCGGCCCTTAAAAATTTAAACACTCTTTATAAAATTATCATTGTTTTGGATAAGTGCGCTATTTCTTTGTCCATAGCTGTATATTAAAAATTCTTAGAAGATGGACATATTGACAGAAATATTATTAATTGTCTCTTGATTTTTTTCTAAATTTATTTGAAATTCATTTGAAATTCAGATATTTCTAAGTTAGTTTTCCATTTTCTATAGAATTATGAGCCAAAAAGCATCTGGAGAATTAAAATTCAAAGAAAAGATAAAATATCAAGCTCGACTAATAAAATATTATTCGACGACGATTAATAAATTTTGGAAATTTGAAATAGTATTGAAGTATTCTGAAACAAAACTGGCAGCTTGTCGCCTTATTTCAATATTTGAAAAACCAACTTATGTGAGTAAAAAGAATATTCAACTTTAAAATTCGTAAAATATTTAAAACCAAAGCTTTTATCCGACCTACGATGGAATATAACTCTTATGCATAGGCTAGTGCTTTAAAGTCAATTTGGGGCTTCTTAACTGTGTACAGGAAAGGGCGAAGGTACTTATCAGCGGCCGTATGATATTCAACTCTATCGATTCGTTGGAGCAACGGTGCAATGTGGCGTACGTTTCATTGTTTTATTTATATTATCATGGGAGATGCTCTGATGGGATAAAAAACTCGAAAATTGAATATTTTTACGGACTACTTGAACATCTCTTAGAGCACATTTTTTTGCAGTTAATTTTCCAGTGAAGAGAATTTGTACATACATACATACAAACATACATACATAAATAATTTGCCATTACAACCCTGTGTCAGGGTTATGGCCTAGTTTCTCATAGCGATCTTGTTGTGTGTGTTAATTTTTATCCATGAGCATCGGACTTACAATTAAAAGTCGACTACGAACTACAGAATTAAGAAGCTTGTTCATGGCAATCTATTACTCTCAAAATTTTTACAAGAACACTTCGTCTCCCTACTGTTTCGGATAAAATGGAAACTTTGAAGGAGACATTTATTTTCTCACCAAATAGACAAGAATTCAGTATTTTCATAGACTCAGAGTGACACGTTGAACAATCAATTAAGTCGAAATGTCCTCTAAGTGGTATAATTGACTTATCGTAATGAGACTTATACTGCAAGGACTTAACTAACTAAGCGGGCTGAGAGTAGCGCTCGTTTATGAAACAATATTCCAGCGAATATTTTTCTTGTCAATTACGATATGAATAGGTTTTAATTAAATTTTCACAAGCACTACCCCATCTTTCCCCCTTCTGCGGGCCTTAAAAAAAACCGTTTAGTATTATTAGCACCTCAATTACTGAGAAGTACTGTCAGCAATAATTGACAAAATTTTAAAGAATTATCTATGGAATTTAAATAAATATATTTAACTTTAAATATTTACATCAATAGTCTGTACTTTTATTTTTGTAAATGTTTTCAATATCAAATATGGTGGTTAGAGTACTCGTTTACAACAAAATGCAGGCTAGATTCAAATCCTAGTACAAAAGAAAATGAAGAAGAAAAATTTGTGCTGCATTTCGAAGTTTTAATTGAAAAGAATACAAGAGATTCCCCCCTCCCCCTACCACTAAGAAGTTCATATTTAAGAAACCCGCCCTCTGAGATTCCTCTCTATCCAGCCTTGACTTATCAAACGTTTGATCAGGAGATGGCGGCACCTACTGGGAAGTAATAGACAAACCTAAGCAAGCATTCAAACCTACCAACAACTTAGCAAAGATCTTCACCACTTCACAATAACACAAAATGATCATCAACAGATGAGGCCATGACTGTTGATCATTTCAAGGTTGATCACTGACCTTTAATTGATCAATTTGACAGCAACTTGTCCCATTAACATAAGGAACTTAATAGAAAAAAAACTCTATATCTTAACAATTTTAAAACAATGCACAGCATGAGTAGGGGTGTAAACCTCTGAGTGTTGGTCTTAAAAAAAATACCAAAACTAAGTTCTAGTTGCAGATTAAAAAAAAATTAAAATTTTAAAAAATTATTTGGTTTAACTGTTAGCTCTTATAGCACTGCCACAGATAGTATCATATATATTATTTCTAAAGTACTTTTTTTGTCGGTTGCAAATATCTCCCATACTACCGCATCAAATTTCATAAGCTTATTTCTTTTAAAAGCTTCATTTTAAAGCTTATTTCTAACACTAATGATGAAAAATAATTAGAGATTGAAAAATTAATATTTTCATTGATAAAAACTATATTTTATATAGAACTGCATGATAATACTGTTGCTATTATGATTATATGTTTTTGTTCAAGTGTGGTAATACAGGGTCGCTTAATAGTAATGCAGTTCTATATAATATAGTATGTATATATTAAAATCCATTCTGGCAATACTGCTATTTTCTATAAAAAGCTGTTTTGGCAATACTTTGCAGTAGTTGTACATTTAAAGATATTTTTGTTGTTATTAAGGATTCATACGGGCAAAAATTTAACGATGATCATGTCATTACCTCTAACATTGTATTCAAAGAAATTCAAATATGACAACAAACGGTGCGAAATATTCGCTCGGGTCTTCTAGTTTTTTAATATTTATAATTTAAAAAGTTTTTAATAAAGAAAAGAAAATGCCAAAATATTGAAAGAGTTTCCATAGGCCCCATAAAGTTTTCTGTTCTTTTTTGGTTGACATTTTTCATCTGTATTCTCTAGCAAATTATTATGAATAGATTCATGGTTAAGCAACAATTTTAAATCTACAAATCATACATAACAAAATTAATGTTTTTACAGTCTAAAATTTCATGCATTTTAAGTGTGAAAATAATTTAAAATAAGTAATTTATCAGTGAATTTCAAAGGCATCACCAAAAAAAAAATCTTCACAGCTCTTGAAAACTTTCATACCACTCAATAGAAGAAAAGAACAAAAATTCAAATAAAATATTGGATTGGCCATGCCTTATTTAATAAATGTGAATAATTTATAATGTAACACATGAATTCCTTTGTGCCATATGCCTGCCTAACATAAACGAAATTCCCATATTTTGCAAGGATCACCAAAACCACCAGTGAAATGTCGTTTCTTTTCATACAAATTAAATAAATTATTTAATGGTCATTGGCGAGTACAAAAATTCGAAAATTCACTAATGATGCCACCTTAACTATAATTCATGATAATTTGAGTTCATCTGTATGTAACTTCTACATCGTCCGCAATATGCAATACAAATTTTCAAAACTAAACTCATATGTACTTACCAATCACAAACATTAACACATAAGAGTATTCAGCCTTTTTGATTCCTTTTTTTCCATGTTACTTTTGATGTATTATAACTGCTTCAATAGAGTAGAGACTAAGAGACGATGAATCCACATATTAACACTGCAACAGAAGAAGAAAGAAAAAAAAAACAGCAAAATTATTAATAAAAAGTATGAAAAAATATGAAAACATTCTTAAAGAGCTAAAAATGAAATGCCAAACATTTTGCACAATTTGTGCCTCATTGGTCTCAATAACAATTCTTCATTTTAAATGATGCCAATGCATTTTATGCAACACATATTTTCAACTTCATACATAAAGATTCATACACATAACCTTCATGCTATACAGAAAAAATAAAGTGAAAAAATAATTGCCACAACAACAGTAACAGAAAATGATATCAAAATGTTGCACATATTCTCTGCGTTGAAATTACCACAAAGAAAAACTTATAAACACACACAGGCACATACATTTAATAATGTGTGCAGCACTTAACAGTCAATAACTGAAGAAAAACTTATTAAAAAAATATATAAAAATTATAAGCGAATATCGGTTTGTTTGTGTATGAAATTTTTATTTGCCTAGAAGGGGGTGTAAAAGAATGAAATATGTTTTCGAAATAGGTTCTTCAGTGTGAATAACATGCTTTATCTATAATAAGTTTATGTTACAAACGTCTTGGCTTATAAACGTTAAATTTTTTTTTTATAGAAACTGTTGTGTGACTTTACTTCGACTAACTCATACAAGTGTATGTACATACATATGAAAGAAATATAATTTCAGTATGCGATTTCCAGAAAAAGTGTGAGTTAAATAGTTGATGTTTGGTCTTGAATATGCAGAGGACACAAAGAACTCTGATGAGACTACCGTAGCTGGAGTCGAAAACAATTGTTTGATCTAATTAAAGCGTTTCTGACGAAACATAAATTTTTTTATTTTATATACATACCTAATGGAATAATTCTCATTTTGTTTATACATTTTTGAACAACAAAATGTGCATTTCAATTGTTTGTTGTGAGAAACAAACAACACACCAGATGCCTACTTATGGGCTACTGTAGAGCAGGTGATCAGAAGTAAGGAGTTGTAATTATGTTGCTATAGGTTCCGACATATACATATATAAGTACATACGTCCAATTATAGAGTGCTCAGTTATATTACCCATATAATATGTATGTATTTTTATACTTATATTTGTATATGTATATAATATTTTCCCAGTTAGCTCTGTCTTAAAGACATCCTCGAGGATGGGTGCACGATAAAGGACTAGCCTGCAAGAGGCATATACGACAGCCAAAACAATTCGTCAACGACATTTTCAAATAAATTTCCCAAAAATCGTGGATGACAATGTCACTGAGGTTGTCGTTGTCCGCACCCTGCATTAGTTATGCAAGCATGTCGTAAGTTTTCTGTTTATCATCGACAACTTCAAAGGAAATAGATCACAAAATGTCGTGTGCGAACACCTCCGCGATGTTGTCGACTGCCGTTAGTGACATGTCCTAAAGACATTTTTGACGACAATGTCATGTACAACTATTGTGCCAACTGGGTTATTAACTATTAAAGCATGTAAATTACATCGTTTCACAAATTAAGCCCTTTAAAAAATATGTTCAGATTGGACGGGCAACCACTGATATAATAAAGGTATGTCTTCTTGTAGAAGGCTCTCCATAAACCTTTCCTTAAACTCAAAATAATATCGTTCAAACTGCTAGAGTGAAGGTTAATTTACTAGTCATAAAGCTTATCTCTGGCAGGCATCCCCTCCGGGAGTACAGTTAATGGCTGCTGGTGCTTTAGGTCACACCAGGGGCCTGTACTCACCGGGGAATATGGAGTTCACCTAGCTCTGGGTGGCCTGGCACTCGCTATAGGCAGGGAGTTTTGTAATTTATTACTGACCATCTCAGGGACTGACCAGAGAAACCTACCCTAATCTGGTACTACGGGTATCAGGGAGCCCCCGGTTATGCCTGCGCTCTCCTGTCATTAGGGAGTGAGGCAAATCGGCCTGATGGTTTTGGTGCGACCCTTTGGGGAGTACTCGTAGTGGTTGTGGTAGTGCTAGATAGAAAATCCCTCAACAAGGAGGGTATTACTACCCACGGAGTGGTGGTACTAAATTGCTAATTCGATGTCCATGGGCCTCCTTCTTTGACATTTCCGAAATTAGAGGGTACCGGCTTCGAATGGCGCTGGTCAGACGCGGCGTATTTGACCATCACCCTTTACAATGGGATGACGTGTGGTAAGTCACTGACGGTACACACGTTAAACTCTATTAAATTGTCCCTTCCAGGGACAATTCAATGGCCACATCCACCGCCCATAGTCGGAAAATCAAAAATCTGGCTCCGTCTTGCACATGTAGAGCAAATGAGCTTTAAATTTGCAAATTTTCAGCTTTCTGCTACGTCAGACAGCTGCGGAAAGAGAATTGGACATACATCCGGACAAACAACGAAATTATATGCGTAGATTATTCTGTACAGACTAAATGCAAGACACTGCGACCTACAAGATCTATTGTGTCCACTAGAGACTATCGTTTTTTCAGCAGATCAACTGCTTTCCTTTTAAACAGCAGCAGGTCTTAAACTTCAGTGGTAGTTATGTCCGCTTCTGATGCTTATGAGCATAGTCTACAAACTTCTATTACTGTGATCGCCATTCTCATCAAATATGCTCTCACACAACAACTGTCCGTAAGAAAATCCGGTAGGGTTTTTAGATCTGGCCTTCTTTACTACAGAGTATCAGACTTACTACCAAATTGCAGATAGATCATAGCCTTAGCCTCCCTGAAACCCGATTGAGCGTTCCAAATATTTGCTAATTTTCCATTCTTTAATAAGATTAAGAATAATAGAAAGCGGTGCTGTACAGTACGGCTTTAAACAATTATAAGGTGTAGCAGATCCCTTCCTAGCTAATGCATTTGCTTCCTCCTTTCTACTTATTCCATAGTGTTCAGGTACACAATACAACTGAACCCTATATCTAAGCGATAATCTTTGCAACGATTGAGAGGAATGAGCCTTTCTGAGAATTTTCTAATTGTCTTGCTCTTGTGCCCAATATTCAGGTTAATCTCAGCACATACGTTTATGGCTAAGATTTCAGCCTGAAAATAAAGTGAAGGTAAAAAAGTATATTTCGACGTCACCGATATGAGATCTTTTCGATCGATGCAAAACTGCGGAATATTATTTCTCAAACGAGGCCTAAGAAACAATGAAGATATCGGACAATGCAAAAAAAAAAAATTCAGCAAAGAAAAACTCGAACCTATATACGGTTTTGTTTTTAGATCTCTAATAGAAATCTTAACGTCTTTTTATCTGTAGAATACTCTTCATGTCTTCAATCGCCTCTATTTAGCTCAAAGTAGTTATTGATTTTGTAAATACTCCTATCTTAAGATTACATTCCTTTTAAAACCTGCATAAAACTTTAGCTGTTGCAAAAGATATTGTGGAATGAAAATACAAAAGGAAACGAACTGAAGAAAAAAGTACACAAAAAAAAGAGAAATAATTGATGTTTCCGAATGCCACTAAATTATCAATTGCCCATAAATTTGCTCATTACGCGGAACGTTTTCAGGCCAAAAAATACTGCGCACAGCATAAGGAGGATATTAATTTTTTTCTACACATTTTGTCAAAAGACGGTTTATATGACCGATTCTAATGCGGCAACAAATATGAAAGCCATTATCCTTTTATGAGTTCTTGTTAAAGTTTGTTTTTAGGTGTTCTTTTTTTTTACTTTTATTTGGCGGTTATTTAAAGTAAAATCCAGGGCATATGATGATATTGAAATTATAAAACTACTCATAAATATTTTATGTATTACGAGTTTTTAAAGTCATTTGCCAAATTATCCAATGTGATATATTGCCTGCGTCTGTGGCAAGTATGAGTTTGTAAAGAATTGGTGCAGCTTGTTTTAAATTTGATTTTATGTCGCTGATTTTTTATATATATCAGAGCACTAAAGTGCAGATAAAGAGTATGGTAATCTTGAAAAACGATTCTAACCATTAGATTTGCCATGTGGGTGGGATTATAAATAGATAGTTGGTCTAGATAGACAAATTTTGCTGAAACATCACAAACGATAGCAATAGATTTAAAAATTAAACGGATAATAATTTATAGAGAATTTTTTTAGCCATTAGAAGAGAGTCAAAGCTTGAGTTAAAATAAAAAATGAAATATTACAATATTCCAGATATATTCTTATTACCCACTGTCACTTGAATTTCCCTGCGATAGGCTGAAGTATTTTCCAACTTAAGCATCTAATGTGTTTCCAAATAGATCACAAAAAACACACATTTTTAATATTAAAAGTAAACAATTTGTTTAAAATACCCTCGTCTGTTGAAAACCTAAACAAGAAAAGAAACATCAAACACAAATCCTTCATATTACTCGTATTTTATAACGATTTGTTGCAGCACAAAACAAACAAAAAAATGCTTGAAGAAATACACATTTGAATTGTAATAAATTGCAAAATAAATGCAACATGTGTGAATGATGAATGCAGCAAGAGTAATATTTTGTTGGTCTCTGTTTTTGTTGTTGCATTTATTGTTGTATTATTTGAAATAAATAACAACATTTTGTACGAGGTAAAAAGTCATCTTGAATCTAAATTCATTTAAATTGGCATGATTTACGGGGGAAAAAGCATAACAAACATAAAATAATGTGCAGAAAATAACGAGGGTGTGTAGACCAATAAAGAAATTTTAAAGCAACTCATGTGACCATGGCCAAGATCTTAAAACAACCACCTCGTATACACAATTACCTTAGACAAATCAATGACAAGGACATACTGATAAACATTAACGCACATATGTATGTGCATTCAAAGAAATGTAAGTGGAATCAGACAAATGAATAAAAGACGAATCAGAGAATTGCATCAAGTGTGTTCAAATCATCTTTTTCATTTTCAAGCTTTTTACTTGACTATGTTTCTTTACGTTCAAATAAATATTTTGGACATAATTGGATTAAAAATCATGCGTTTAGTTTATGAACAATTGCACACTTTTGGCACACAGTGTTAAAACAAATGACTTGATTATGATTTAAACAAAAATACTCAAAATGATCAAATCGTTTAATATCTAATCAGGCAAGCATCATACAGTTAAACTAAAATTAGAGCGTTGAGCGTTATCTATCTGTCAAAAACGCTCAAGCCCATACAAGTTGTATGATGTAAACAAAAAAAGCGCGGTATCAATGTTTTCCATTAGGAATATCCCTACTACGCGATTCAGATTTTTCTAACACCAACATAGAGAGAAAGTTTTCCTATGACACTACCCAGCCAAATTTATCAGGCATTAGTACATAAGTAAACTTCAATGAATTTTGCTAAACACAGCTGTAGACAGGTAGGTAGGTAGGTCAAATGGCCAGTTAATCCGAAAACATGATCAACTACAATTAGCACAAGGTGCCGTTTTGAAACCATTGCAGGAACAAACTGAAGTTACCTAAAAGTAGGAAAACAACTACAGCTAACCAGAGCCGCCTATAAAGTGAAGTAAAGCAAGATGGCCCAGGTTCACACATTGCGCCAAGCCGTCGAAAAAGGGTATCCCAAAAAACTTCAAACGTCTAACTGCCAGACCTGGGCAATCACAAAGAAAATGTTCCACAGTCTCCCTCTCAGAAAAATTCCCGTAACGCAGTGCGGATTAAAGAGAAGGCCCAGCCTCTCTACGTGTCTACCGATCAACCAGTGATCCGTATACACCGCTATAAGTTTGGACAAGGACTGACGAGGAATCCCCAAGAGTTTTACCCCGATTATACCGAGGCCAAAGTGTCCTAGAAACAGTACAGGTAGTGATGGAATTCCACCTGCTCTGTGCTTTCCCAAGGAAAAACTTGGATATCCTTTCCTTAATGGTAGTCTTAGGGTAATGGAAATACGGATAGGAAGCAACATACTCCCCTCCGGCAGAAGCTTCCCTATTGAGCTCATCTGCCTTCTCGTTTCCCAGGATATCCATATGACCAGTGACGCTTCAGCTCCTCCTTACAGAACGAGGGAAGAGTTTCCCATGGGCGAAGCCAGGGCTCTAATAGCCTGGCTATCAGAAAAAACCATAAATTCACCTCCTATGCATCGTTCCATCAGTATCTTCAGTGCTTGCATAATCACAAACACCTCGGCCTGAAAAACACTGCATGTGACCGGCAATCTAAAAGACTCTGACATTTTGGCAGACTCCGAGAAAATACCAGTCCCCACGCCGGAATCCATCTTAGAGCAATCCGTAAAGGCTGAAACACCGCGACCCATATTAATCCTTCCCAATGCCCATTCTTCCCTACTGAGGAAGAAAACCCTGGCACACCCCTCCAATATCCAACTTCCGGAGGGCCAAGTCAGTACGTAAATTTCATACATGGGGAAGGAGTAGCCCTAGAATATTACTATGGCCACCTGAAAATCGTCCCCAGAGGCCCAGCTCCGTCAAGCTGATCGCACTCTGAGTTACAAACCTGAAGATATACAGGCAGTAGGTGCAGAATCCGCACAATTGGGGCAAGTCCTGCTGGCCCCAGTGATGCCTATACACGCAGTTCTCTGTACTCTTTCCAGCTTAGTGACAATATAGCCCTTCCGAAGGGCCATCCACCACACTAAGCAACCATAGGTTAGAATTGGCAAGACCACCTGATTGTATATCCAGAGCACTATATGAGGTCTGAGTCCCCATCTTCGGACAAACATAGATTTCCAAAAGTAAAAACCACACAGGAATTTTTCACCCGCTCCTCTACATGAAGCCTCCAATGGAGCTTGGGGTCCAGTATTACACCTAGATACTTGACCCTGGATGAGAGCTCAAGAGTTTGACTACCCATCTGGGCGGTCTAAACAGCGAAGGTTTGTATCTTCTAGTGAATTGCATAAGCTGAGTTTTAACAGGATTAACCCGAAGACAACACCTGGCGGCCCAATCACCCAGCTTACCTAAAGCACATAACTGAAGGGAATGGTCCTAAAACTAGCAGGACCAGGTCATCAGCATAAGCCACTACCTTGACCCCACAGCCATTAATCACGGATTAAGAGTTTATTTACAAAAACACATATAAAATTTAGACTGTATTTGACAGAATTTCTATTACACAAGTTTGATGGCCTGATGACAAACACAAACGATCAAAAAAAATTTGGAATCATCTAGCCAAGTTGGCAAACACAAATTTTGCCCTATTACGCGAGCTGAATGGAATGCTATTAGGACATGCTATCAGACAAACTTGAATCGAGTAATATAGCCTTGAAACTATTGCTATTACACTATCTAGCCAAGTTTGTCAAACATAAATATACAACCACACATACAAGAAGCAAACTTGATAGAATTGTTAGAATAAGAGTGTGTTATGGTTTTACACAAATTGTCAATATTTTTTTTAAAATTAATCAGGCTAAATTGACAAACAGAGTAATCTACCTGAATGGCATGCTGTTAGAGAGTGCTATCAAGTAAAGTGATGTTGTTTACAGTCTAACAGAATGGCTTTTATTATCGTTTAAAGATATGCCATTTTAGCTATTTTCACAGCAAATCTAGCAATTTTCTCAATATTTTATTTCTCTTCATTTTATTTTCATGACACAACTTGACTGCTCTTATTTAGGTATATCACTTTAGCATCAACGTTTTGTTGGACTTCAATTACGGCAATGCTTTATGCTCTCATTTAGGTTTGATCGATATTCATTACAATCATGTTTGAGTAAAACAATACCAAAAACTGATCACAAACACTCACATTTATTACGAGTACTAGAGATTAAAACCTATTGCTAAAGGCCATAATACACTATCCTATCGATTTGTCAAAAAAATCGTGTGTAATAAAAAAGGTATAACAGTGTGGCATAAAAATACATCTGTATGACAGATTTTTTGACAAGTCTGTCAGACTTCATAATCTTTTGAAAAAATGCATAAACATTATCTTCTCCATGCGATCAGGGTTGTATTTTGTATGTTAGCAAAAAGCAACTCTGCATATGGTTTGCATCTTATTTTGTGTGTGGTGTGACAGAAATCGATAAGATTTTCTTGTGAATGAATTGTACGACTGTGTATGATAGTGAATCATGGCCTTTAAAATGAACGTTTTGATTTGCAATCAAAATTAGTACTCGAGTATGAACAAAAATTTATTAACAAATGCAGTTCTCTGACAATATACCAAATTCTTAGAGAGATAAACAAAAACTTGTCAACCAAAGTAACAAATAGCAAATGGTAGAAACTACAGCAGAACAGACACAAAATAAAAAAAACCAACCATCGAAAAATGCTACACAAACTCATCACTAAAAAAATAACAACCTGTAAGTTTTAAGGAAATTGCAACGAAAAAATAAATAAAAAATGATAGAAAAAAACTAAAGGTTTGGAAAAGTTAAGAACACAGTAATAGATTGACTAAAGGAAGAGTGAAATAATATTGCAAATGCTGCAGTTGATGCATGTAACTCTAATATTGCCACATAAGACACATTTAGACAAACCCAACAAAAGCATTAACATGAGCAGCAACACATGTTAAACAAAAATCCGTAACATAACGAGTTGGCGGCGTTACACACAATTGCTGACAAAATAACACAGACAGACAAATGGATGGATAGATGATTGGACGGACAGTTAGACAAAAAAAAGAAATAAAATAAAAGACAGACAATAATGTTGTTGTATAGTGTTGAAGAATAAGTATGAATATGTATAACGTCTGTTTGTCTGTCTTGCTATGCCATACAACAACTTAGTCACTGGTGACGTGGCTGATAAAGGCAAAGATGCAATATATGTATGTTGTTGCTGATGTTGGTGACGATGGTGGGTATGGGAATTACGGCAGAATTAATTTCATGCCTTACCTCTACGCGTATCATTTTAAAAATTCTTTTCCTGTTTTATTTTTATTCATTTATAACGCCTTTCATGATTTGTTTTTCTTTTCGTTTTTTTTTTTTTGCACAAGAGCAGTAGAATATAGGAAAACATAAGTAATTGGCAAACACGAAAATAATAGGCCCTACGTAACAAATCAGGGCATTCTATTGATATGTAAAATGTTATAAAAAGTGTTATATTGATATTGTTTGCAAGAAAATAGGTCTTACTATTTTACGTCATAGATCAAGTGTGTCCAAACTTTTGTATATAAAGTATATGTGGTAAACAGCCTAGAAAGCTCTTCCAGTCTTACATTTACAGATATTTGAGACAAACTTAAATTGTAATTTTGCGCTTTTTATTAACGCTGTGAGAAACCTAAATAAAAGCGTCAACGTTGTGTCACGAACGGTAATGATTGCTTACCATATTTGATAAATACCGCTAAATAACAATAATACATACATACATAACTGGCCTTTACAACCCTGTGTCAGGATTACGGCCTAGCTTCTCGCAGCACTCATGTTGTGTGTGTAAATTTTTATCCATGAGTACCGGGACCTACAGTTAAATGTCGACTCCAAACGACAGACTTGAGAAGCTTGTTCATGGCAATTAATTACTCTCAGAGCTTTTGCCAGAAGACTGCTGAGAGGTAGTCGCCGAAAGAAATATTTTTTTCATATTTCATATTTTAAAGATGTCGGAGCTGGGTGTCGAACCCAGGCCTCATGTCTTAGTAAGCCAACACACTAACCACTAGACCACTGGCTTCTCTTCAGTTGTCGAATAAATCTTTCGCCTTTTACTAAAGAAATAACAATAATAGAGAGAAATAAAATCACATAATTGACCTGGGGCCCTATTCTGTAATTCTCTTAAGCTAAAATGCTAAAATTTTGGGTTTTTAATACAGGCTGGGCGTTAGAATCAATAAAATTAAAAATTTTAGAGATGATGGGCATGAAGCTTTTAAATTAGAAAACGCGTTAAAGAATTGTATTCGCAGCCAAAAAGTCCTAAATCAAGTTTAAAAATTTTCAGCGAGTTTTAGCTTAGGAGACATACAGAATAAGTTAGCTAAATGTCAGATAAAATTGAAAAAGAAAATAAACAACAACAGTTTTTTTTTTTTTTTTTTGCAACTAACTTCACTTCTTACGTGACGTCAAAGTTGAATTTTATAATAGCAAAGCGATGGCGCTCCGTTATTTAAGTATTTAACATTTTATATGGGCTTGATAATTTTTGACAGATAGTTTGCGCTTTAATGATTGAACAGAACTGGGGCATGACGTTTTTTTTTCATAAAAATTGACACATAAAAACGTTGGAGAATGCAGTTGTGAAATAGAATCTATTTTATTTTGACAGCGATTTTTCTTACGCTCTCATTTTGAGACACAAATTCTCTCGACGATGTTACCACACTCTTATTAAATTTTATACATTTTGTAAGCAAACCCATTTGTTTTTCGAAAAAAACATTTGATAGTTTAAATAAATTAATGAATTTTGGGATTTGTTGTTGTTTTATAACGCATAGGCGTTGTGATGATTTAATCCTGCCATCTGTGACTATTGGTAATGTAAATATTGAGGAGGCTGACGCTCTTGATGTTCTGGGCATGAGAATTAGTTGTGATGTCCGTTGGAATAATCACATATTTCGAGTATCGAAAGAAGTATTCAAGTGCCTCGGTTTTCTAAAACGGTGCAGGAAATACTTCACTCCATCTGACCTTCTCAATATTTACAAAACCTTCATCCGACCTAGGATGGAATACAACCATGTATGGGCCGGTGCTTCAAAATCAATTTTGGGGCTTCTCGTCCGCGTACAGGAAAAAGCGTAGGTGCTTATCAGCGACGGTAGGGTATCCAATTCTATCGATTCGTTGGAGCATCGGCGCAATATGGCGTGAGTTTCATTGTTCTATCGGTACTACCATGGGAGGTGCTCTGATAAAATAAAGGACTTGATTCCGCATAATCGCATATTCTTGCAGACTACACGTACCTCTCTCAGAGTGCACCTATTTGTGGTTGTTTGTTCAGCGAATCGCACAATGCATTATAGAGAGAATTCGTTCTTTAGCCGCACCGCTCGATTGTGGAACAATCTTCGGCGAAAAATTTCCTGCCAATTACGATATCTATAGCTTTAAATCAAATGTCCACAAACACTACTCCCTCTTTCCCCCTTCCCACAACATATTTTCCTAGAACAGCACAATGTACTGCATGAGTAGGGGCCGTCCCCTGAGTGCTGGCCTTAAAAATAAAATAAAAAAAAAACTGATTGATATTTTAAAAAAATTATTGAAGAAGGGAATAAACATAATTAAATTATAAAATATAAATTCAATTCTTAGCAAAAACTCTCACAAACGTAATTTTTTAATAGCTTTGCATACAAAAATGTAAAAATATTAAATGAGAGTTCGTGAAGCGGCAGCCATCGTTTTAATTATAAGCCTGTTTTCTCTGGGAGTCGTTCTTGCTTGTAGTTGCCGTCGTATTCTGTTTTATCATTAATTTGTATAATGGTCTGCTCATAATATTGAAATCATATGATTTGATATTTCTGCTCTATCGTTTCAGTAAAAAATCTCTGTTATAAAACCACTCTCAAATCGTATAATAACAACTGATTATAGAATTAAGCCAAATATTTAATACTTTTGCAGTGAATGCATATAAAAAAAATTCATATGTCCTCCAGAAAATTTTACACATGTTGTAATGCAAGTGTAGGTAAAAATAAATAACAACAGCAACTACAATTACAAACAACTACAACAACTGCAAAGTGTTGATTAATTTGTTTAAAAATATTTCTCGGCAAGTTTTCATTCCAAATAAAATTTTAAAAAGCAGTGCAAAGAAATGCCATAAACAGATACACACACACACATACTTATAAACAGAAAATGAAGAAAAAACCATAATAAAGGCTTTATGAGTATGTTAGTAAAAGACAAATATGAAGTTTTCATGAACCATCTTGTAAATGGATAAAAAGTGGACAGACAGACAGACAGTTATTAAGACAGGCGGTAAAGGCAGTAAGAACGCACTGTTATGCCTCGTCTCAACTTTTTATTTATGTTTGTTTGGCTGTAATTTTTTGTTCATTATTTGATAAAAAAAAACAGAGAAATATGCAAAAAACACAAACAAACAACAAAACTTGTTGTACACTTGTCATTGCATGTTGGTGGTTCTAATGTCTCAACCAAAAACTGAAAAATTACAAATAAAAAAAGTGAAGGCAACTAAGCTCGTTGACGACCATGCCAATGAGTTTGAGTTGCCAATGGTAATGGCAATAATCCACTGACAATCTTGTTCTCCTAAATTACTAATACACAGCAAAAACTTAACCGGCCTGCAAATTTTTCATACAACTTTTTCACTTCCTTTCTGGCCTTTATTTCTCATCTCGTACACTTAATATTCATTTTAACCATCTTACTATGAGTTACACTTGTACTTGTAAAATAAAGTTATAATAGTTTTTCCTTTTTTTTGGTTTTTCTTCTTAAGCAACAACAAGTGCTAGACTTGCCAAAGCAATAAAAAGAAAAAGTACTGAAAAATTAAGCGAAACGTGAAATGTGCAGAATGCTGCACAAAAACCAAAAAAAAGCAAAGAAATGGAAGTCTCTTGTAATTAAGTGGGCGACAGGAATATAAATGTGTGTTAAATTTGAACCCAAACATAGATTAACTGCAAAGAATAAGTAAAACATCATTTGTCTTTTTCATATTTGAAGTTTCATAAGGAAAAACCAACAAAATGTCAATATAAGAAGGGACTTTTAACGTATTGTGGGCTGGGGTTATACAAACATAAACTGGGAATTTATTATCTGAATTAAACTTGAATATTTATTAATAAATAAAATTAAGCTATTTTGAAGCAAATTTATATCATGGAAAACTATTTAAATTTTTTTTCTTAATTTGTTTAACTGGTGCGAAAGTGGGAGTCTTCACATCTAATTAATACCAAGTAGATTAGGTTCGATCAATTTCAAATAATCAACTCTTGTCTGATAAAAGAGTGCATTGACTATCTTCAATTACTTACTGCGGTGAAGAAGGTTCTTCTTTGCTGGGTCCGACAAATTAGTTTGGAATTTTTTCCAATTAACGTTCATTTTTCCTGAACTCTAACTTAAATGAATTTAAAAAAATTCAGAACGAGGGTAAGACGGTGGTAACTTTCTATTACATACATAATTGGCCATAACAAATCTGTGTTACGGCCTAGCTTTTCGCAGCACTCATGTTGTGTGTGTTAATTTTTTTATCCATGAGTACCGAGACCTAAAGTTTAATGCCGTCTCCGAACAACAGACTTTAGAAGCTTGTTCATCGCAATGAGTTACTTTCAAAGCTTTTCCTGCTGAGAGGTAGTCGCTGAAAAAATTATTTTTTTCATATTTTCATATCAGAGCTGAGGTTTGAACCCTGGGCTCAATGTCTTAATAAGCCAACTCACTAACCACTAGTTCACGGCGACTACTAAGGCAACTCTCTACTAGAGCTTTTTATTGGCAAGTAACTTGTGACTGAACTAGACCAAACGATTAGCAAAGACTTTCTCGTATGGAGAAATGCTCAATAAACTTCAAACATAGAATATGGGTAGTGGATTTTAAATCTGAACAGTGCTACCTGAAAAATAATCTTAATAGATTACGCCTTCCGTATAAAGCTTAGTGTTTTAAGAAGAATACGACCAAAGAGCAGTCAATGAGTTTCCGGTGATTAAAACTATTCAATTCTGGATCTTACACGACTGCATCATTTATTTATATTCTACCCATTAATATTTTGAAAACACTTAAGCCGAGCATCTTCTGCGATCATCATATCATTTATGATTAGAGCAGGAAGGAGAAGAACCCATTATTAAAATTTCTTCCAACAAGTTTTTTATTCGTTCTATTTGTAAAAAATATTTCTTTTTGAAGTTTCTCATACACACATACATACATACATAATTAGCCATTACAACCGTGTTTCAGCGTTACAGCCTAGGTTCTGGCAGCATCCTAATAATTTTAATTCATGAATACCGGGACCTATAGTTTAAAGTCATAACAATCAGTTACACTCAGAGCTTTTGCCAGAAGATTGCTAAGAGGTAGTCGCCGAAAGAAATATTTTTTGTTTTTTGAAGATATCAGAGCTGGGGTTTGAAGCCAGCACACTAACCACTAGACCATGGCAACTGAAGTCTCTCATATAAACCATAAAATTCTTTAATATATTTTTTACTATTATTTAATTGCGAATGATGTTCTCAATAACGGGTCAAATATTTAACGTTCTGAATCAAACTATTTTAATGCCAGACTTGGCAACTGAAACAAAAAATAGAGTATCTGAAATTATCGTGTCACAAACTGGACCCGAACAGCTTTATCAATTCTTATAAAATTTTTTGTGTATATATGTATATTCAAGAGATCTGAGAATAACCTATAAACTATTCTTCATACCCTCGAGTTGTAAGGGTTGTGCCACGTCTAAACAAAATAAATTTTGTCTTTTGTTTACCTTGAGAACAATAAAAGCAGAAGTTTCTAAAGCGTCATAGTTAATAAACAAATAATAAACAGTTGAAACAAACGACCGTGCAATGACATTTTAATTAATGCACCATCGATAGTCGGCCCCATCGATAGTTTCGATAGTTTAAAAAAAACTATCGATACTATCGATACTATCGGTTTTCTATTTTTCTGAGAAAATTAGAATCGCAATACGAATTTTTTGATATATTTTTACTAGGTTCTTCTAAAATCTAGTGGAGAAGTAGAATTCAATTTGTATCGGAAGTCCAGTAAGTAAAACTCTATTAAAATATAGCAAGTACAATGTATGTATATGGGTTATTATTCGCTTTTAACTGTCTTTCATAATAAATGTATTAATTTAAATAAAAGACATACATATGTATACTATTGTAACGTAAATTTCAATTTTATTACAAAATTATTTGCCAAACAAAAAAAAAATTAATTGAAGCTGTTAACTTGAGATAATTTTTTTAAATTAACGTTAACCGTAAAAGGCTTTGACGTTCAAAACGTAAAATATAAAACATACATTCTACATAAGTAAATATCAAAATTCTAATTAAAAGGGATTATAAAAAACAATTCAAAAATAAAATTAGGTATAGAAGCGTTAAATTTAGGTATTTATAAGTTATACCAGGTTTTCCCAATAATTTTTGTTAATGAACAAGAGTTTATCGACCGTTTTTGGTCGATAGTCTTAATTGACTTTACCGCTTCTCTGAAACTAGTGTGCGAACGTTTAAGATGATCTAATAAATTTGTAGTATTGCAGCTAGTTTTATAATATTTGCCACATAAATGGCATTTAGCACAATTTTTATTTTTGGTTATTTCAAAATAAGTCCAAACATCTAAATACGTCCTACGTATCTTTTTTGGAATACCTTCTTCATCATCCTTGTCTACCTCAATGTTTTCGTTGCCATTTTATATTAAACACAGACAGACATACACACTTCTATGGATGTATCCAATGGACATTTAAATAGTGATGTAATAATACTTACTTTCTGCTAATTGTCGGAACCTCTCCATTTTTGCAAACTGTTTTTTATTTAAATACATATGTATTCTTTATTCTTTCAAAAATACTATTAATAATACCAGAAACTTCTACTTTAAAACTTCTTTGTATTATTTTTGTGTTTATGCACTTCTATAAATTGCATATATATAGAAAAAGAAGCCAGTTACATTGCCGTCAATAATTCGTCGTTGTCGCTATTAAGGTATTCTTTATTCTTTTTTTTTCGTTGCCGCTGAATAAAAATAATTAAGTTTAAATGAAATTAATTACCCTAAGGTGTTTAATAGGATAACACTTTTTTAAAATATTGACCCTATTTTATTTTACATTAAATTAATGCAAATATATTATTTTTATTGAAAAATTAGAACATACATACGAAAATTTACCGGCGTCAAAAAACCTGCGTTGAAAAAGTTTACTTTTAAAATTTTCCGATAGTATCGCTACCGATAGTGAAACCATCGATAGTCGGCCAAAAATAAAACTATCGATACTATCGATAGTACTATCGATTGTTTTGCAGCTCTACCTTATGTGTATTCGTATATTGGAGTGGATCCTTATCTATTATGGCAGTTTCTCTGGCGGCATTATCATAATCATTATGATCATTTTAATTGATATTAACCTCTTCGAATGGGCGATATGAGAGAGCTTGGATATCATGAAGGACATCTATGAAGAATTTTCTTAAAAGAAGATAAAGCTTCCTAATTTATAAATTCGAAAAACAGTCATAACGACCCTATAGTACATAAATTGTTAAGTGAAGAGGCCTTTCTGATTTAACGGATTTATTATTAATCAAAATATTCGCATATGGATGTCCCAGATCAGGGTCTCTAGCAAGAATCGAGCCTAAACAAATTTAATTCCTTATATTACTTTATTCTCAAAATGTACAAATGCATGGTGAAATCTAAATATAACAACTTTCATCAACTTAATGAGAAATATAAAAATTTAAACAAAACTATTTCAAATAATTCTTGTCTTTTTTTTTATTAAGACCAATACTCAGGGTTAAATCCTTAATAATGCTGTGCATTGTATTTAAATTTTTTTGTGGAAAGGAACGAATTTTATTTATTTATTTATTTATTTATTTATTGTTTCTTATATTATTAAGCGCTTTAGAAATAACACAAGTTACTGTGAATTGATCATTCAAAAATCAGTGTTATACCTTCACCCTTGAATGATCTATAGCAATTGGCCCCATCATTGCATGTTTATTGTGGTGAGTACCTTCGCTAAATAGGTTAAGTGTTGTCTACTACTTTCAAATTGGTACTGCTTTCCTCCTGATTATTCGCTTTTTATTCACACTGGTAAATGTGGAATAGAGTTGAATGTCTGAGAGCGGTTTCTTTGTAAATAGACTTCTTTGAAGGGGGAAACCTCTTATTTTTTAAATTAAAATTACGAAATACAGCAAAATTTCATTGAACTTTAGCCTTTGCTGGGATTTGAACCTGGGCCGTTTGAGTTATTGTGCGAGCGCTCTAATACTATATCACGCACCTCCCTAGACTTATATTGCTTGCCTTGCCTTCTGATATCTATCTCCTTGTAATAACAATATTATCTGCCATGTAATATGAAGTATAAATCTAATGGTTTTTTGTTATATAAAAATTCCATTACAAATCCTAAAGCAACTTTTTAAGGGCCACTTGATTTACTAACAAAATATCTGTGGTGGCTGCATCTAAATTAAGTTGTATGCTGTAGCATACACAAGAAATGCTTAGAATTGTTGTTTAACTTACAATTTATACCTTCATTAGTGACCAGACTAAAACAGGCTTAGAAAAATACAAAGCCCAGCAGCAGTTACAATAAAAATGAAAAAAAAAAAAATAAAAATAAAAAATAGTTAAGAATTGTAAAACATGTACTGGACGCAAGCATGTGCAAATTAAAGCCTGATTTTTATTACAGACATGATCATAAAACCACAAAAGAATCTCAAAAGGGAATTCATGATATGCAGTGATGACAATACGATTACTGACTGTCTAAATGATTCGATGGCTGACAAAACGATCTTAAGCTGAAATGCTAGGGATATAAACATTTTCTAAAGTCGTACATACATGCCAACTCTATAGTTATACAAACGGACATATGAAGCTGTGACAAGTCTAAGGAAGAAAAAGAAAAAAAAAGGAAAACAAGCAAAATAAAAATAGTTATTGCGAAAAAGTGTCGGTCATTAACGCCATTAAACCAGTTCTGACATTTTAATTAAACTACACGCAAGGAAATACATTTAACCAGCAAAACACATATAAAAAACTAAAACTTAACGCTTAACTTAAAGTGACAGTCAGTAAAAAGTATTGCTTATTCTAAAGATCACCACACATCATTTGTATGTATGTACGAGTATGTATATAGAAAGAGAGACGCACATTTTAAATAATCTGTGCTCATGCGCACTGCACTTTGCTAATGTTGTTTTAGAATAAATTACGCTTGCCGGCCAGACCTCGTCGTCCTCTAAATCTCACGCATGTCTTAGCCAATATATAATCAAACAAAACAATCATGACATTTTACAGAGTACAGACAACATGCTTGAGCTTTTACTGCGTGATTATAAAATGGCAAATAATAATAAATAAAAAAGAAAACTAAACAAATCCTTTTTTAACATGTAAAATCAGCTTATAACCGAGCTGGTAATGTAGGTTTGTCAGAAATATTGGCAACAATATTATATATAAGAATTTAAGAGCAAATTGTTTATTCTTCTTAAAATTTGTGTTTTTTATATATAAAAATATGGCCAAAAATATTTATGCAATTTTCTAAACAAATTTTAATTCTAATATGTGAGGAAAAGAAGAATTCAATAAATTTTTTTATTTAGCAGCAATTTGACCGTGAACTTATAGGTCTGCTAACGTGATAACTGTAGGTTTGATTCTCCCTATTATAACTAAAGTATTCTATTTTTCTTACACTCTTTAATTCTAAAAAAGCATTAATTTTACAACTTGTCAAAAAAACATCGTTTTTCAATTCTGTAATGAACCCTGACTAAATGGCAACCCCGATTAAAATGCCCAAGCTACCACTAGAAAGCTGAAATTTTAAGATAAACGGTGGTATACAATTTTCTATCAACAAACCTTTAATTAGAATTTTCCTATAATTTCAAAAGGTAAGACAGCGTGTAAAATTGTCGTAAAAACAATACTTTTTGCAATTATTTTTTAAAGTATGACCAAACGGACAACGGATCGATTATTATACATAAATCGTGTTATAATATACTTGAATAATCCTATAATAAGTAATACATGCCACCATTGTATACATAATTCATATAATAAAAAAAATAAGAATGTATCACTCAGATATTCAAAAACTAAATGATTTTTTGTGTAAAACGTGACATAAAATTTTTAAATCCATTTTTGGGAGCTACGAATTTATTTTAGACCCATGGTTTCTTTGAGACATTTTCTTAGAATTTTCCCTAGATTTGCTAGATTTTCCTTCCATACAAATCGACCCCCCCTAATGTACATACATATATACATTTGTACGTCGTCTAGGTTGTTTTTAAATTAAAGGTAAAACAAGAGAATCCCAGTGTTAACTTAGTAGGGATTTTAGTATTGTTATTACTTTGAACATACCCATTAAAATAGTAAAATTGAAAATACATTTTTCTTACCACATGTTTTCTGATAGGAAAACTCTATAGCGTTAGTCAGTTACCGGAATTTAAAATTGTGTTAACTTTAACCATGAAGTGGTCAGATAAAGAACACTGTATAGCAGTTATAGCACTTTTTAAGTGTGGAAAGAAAAAAAATTATATTTTCAAAACGGTCCGTCCGCTCGGCAATAGTCATATGCATTTTTACAGGTGCATACAATTTTTCGAGGAGACCGGAGATATAAAATAACACCCACGTCACTGCAAGAATTCAACAAAATCCTCTCCGAAAACAGAATATCATGGCCCGTGAGGTGAAAACCACACAAAAGTCCATGAGTCGCATTATTAAAAACAACTTGGGTCCGGAGTTTTGAAACAGTGTACAGGACTTTTGTTGATTGCAGCTTTAAAAAAAAAATATGATAGAAAAATCCAAACGTCTTTTGGTAAGGTACGCAGATAACTTGCATAGAAAAATCTTGTTTACGGATGAAAAATATTTACCGTACAAGAAAAGCTTAACAAACGAAATGATAGGGTTTATACCCGGTTATCTAAAGAAGCATTAGCATTCATTCCACGGAATAAAAAGGGTCATCATCCAGCTACAGTAGTGGTTTGGTGGGGTGTTTCTTACGATGGGGTGACTGACTTACATTTCTGTGAACAAATGGTCAAAACGTTTTACAAGAAATCGGTTTAGAAACAGTTATGAAGCTGCTTAATAAATCACTATTCCAAAACCAGCCTTGGACTTTCCAACAAGATGCTGCAAGAACAAGATTCTTCACCAGTAATTTGAATGTTTATGGAAACATTTTATATTTTTAGATGTGGTAACTTTTGTACAATTTCCACTCAATGTTAAAATTCTAACTTTATTAAAAGAAAATAAAATCATAAAACATACTGTGTAATCTTTGATTTCATAAGACAGTAAACTTATGCCTTTTGAATTTGCTGAGTTTGAGATCAGATCATTACCTAAAACATTGTAACTTTTCAGCCGAATTTAAGCCCCCTCGTATAAAACTTCTTCCGACTTTTTTTCAAGTTCAGCAATTGAAGATTAAGTTGTTACTACAATCAACTCAATCTTATTTTGTATTTTTCATTTGTTTTGGATAAATCAGATGTTGTTTTTAACGTTTTTAATATAAATTGCCATGCCAACAGCTGTTTACTGTTTTTAAACAAAACTATCAAAGAATAATTACATAACGTAGCTCTTGATCTTACCAACTTTTTTTTATATTGTTGAACTATCGTAATCAATGTTCTGGACTATTTTGACATGTAAATTTATGCACTCCTGAATATATATTTTTTTTATCCGTGCTTCAGTCTACCTTTCGCTGCTTTTCCATAGGTTTTAAATTTATGATACTATTTTAATTTCTTTCATTACAAATTTAGTTTTATAGAATAACGTTTAGGTTTAACTTTTTTTATACGATCATTTGCATTGTTCTCATTTTATGCTTCTTCTGCTATCTTGAGTATCAGCTGTTCAGTAATTCCACTTGCATAACCTTGTATGATCTCATTTCACAAGCTTGAGGTAGAAACTACTTGTAGGTAATTTACATTGCAGTTGCAACATAAATGGATAAATATTAACACACACAAAATGAGTTCTGTGAGAAGCTAGACCGTAACCCTGACACAGGGTTGTAATGCCCAATTATGTATGTATGTATGCCACATAAATAAAAATTCAATTTCAGTTTACAGCTGATTTTAAAAATTGTCGAATTAAGTGTTAATTGCGGGTCATGGTTTTTATTTAGACGAACAGTTCTAGCACTAAAAGAGAAAAACGTTGTGAAATCGCGATGAAGACTCTACATTTCTTGATTGTCAAATTTATTGTACAAAAAATTGTTCTCAACAATTCAGGGTAAAGGCAAAAAAAAAAAAAAATTAAGAAACTATTTGAGCAAGTAAAAGTAAGTATCCTGCGTGATACCCAGAATATCTCGTATAATCCTTATTAGACACTAACACTGCAGAAATACTTAAAACAAATATTTAATGTGCTTTAACAAGTTTCGAAGTATAATTTCAATTCCTAGAATTAAATCATTCATTCTGTACACAATTCTATGTAGATTCTTCTCAAAGAACACACACAACAATTTTCTTGTAAGAATACAAAGTTTCAGTTTTAATCAGACCATCATTAAAGTGACACAAAAACCATTTAAACAAATGTAAATAATATTTACAGCAACCAAAAACAACAATAAATCTATAAATTACTAAAAACGTGGTTCATATATTTCAAAGCCGGCATTTAGTCTTTAAAAGCGCATTTACTCATTTACGCACATGTCAAAAAAATACAAGAATAGTGAGAGAGAGAGAGGAAAAACAATTGGACCTAAACATGTGTAAACCATAAGCAGATGACTGGCTAAAATCTAAACTTAAGTATGACAACAACAAAAATAACCACCAGAAGATCACAGGCAGCAACTTCTTTAAAGTTTATTTCAAAGCCTGGCTTTTCGTTTTTTTTTTTTAACAGACATTGAGAGAAAAAAAAAATTTAATTCATAATGGTGTTG